>JAPJYX010000021.1:10000000-12907500 GCA_030503985.1 Himalopsyche tibetana
CCTTAGAATTGTAAGGGTCTGGTCGATGAGGAGGCAGTAACTGAATTTCTCCCACCTGGGACTCAACACCTTTGTACAGCATAACTGTTGCGCCTCTAACTTGAATGTGCAGGTCCAACGGAAGTATACCAGCCAAGACCGGCAATGCATCCGTAGACGAGGATCTGTATGCTTTGGTTAGGGCTATAATCGCACTGCGTTGTCCACTTAGAAGGATTTTCTGTATCGATTGAACGGTGCATCTTTTGTACCATGTGCTAGCGGCGTAGCCAGCAATCCCCATGTATATGGCATCGTAATCGATTTTAAGGGCACTAGATCTTAAGCCCCAATTTCTACCTGCTAGGCGTGAGATTGAGTAGAAGGCAGAAGTAGCCTTGCTCACTGATGTCTTGGCATAGTATGAAAAAGAAAGTCTGTCGTCTAGAATAATACCAAGGTAAGTGACCTTTTCGGAAACTTTAACCGTCGTAGATCCCATGCGTATAGTGGGAGGTCTTTGTCTGCTTAGACTGACACCACCCTTGAGAAAAATAGCTTCAGTTTTTTTGGGAGCGAAAGACATTTTGTTGGCGTCGCCCCAAGCTAGGATTGATGAAAGCGCCTCTTTTGCTGTTGTTTCTATACCCGTGCGACTATTTGCACTTACTAAAAGTAGAGCATCGTCTGCGTAGGCAAAAATATTTTTATATTCCCAAAACACAGTTATCTGACCAAAAATGCACATTCCTATTTAAACATACCTTAATGATTAAAAAAAACATTTGAACCTCTTTTCGCTGCCTACTATTTATTTAGGTACGTGAAAGTTTTTGAGAAGGTACAAAATGATATTTTTAAACTTTCTGCATTATTAACGGAACATGTCAATAAAAAAATTAAATTAACTTTGATTATTCCACGTATTGTGTTACTAACTGTGACACGTGTTTCGCCTCTTTCAGAGGCATCTTCAGACTTACTATCGCAAAGTTTGCTTACGTAATGAAGCAAGATTGATTCTAACATTTTAAAATTATGAAATTACAAAATGGAGTTTTGGGTTTTTTTCCTTTTAAAAGGAGCAAGGAGATAAAATGAACTTCCACAAAGTTACCGCCGAAACCATCGAAAGTATTAGGAACATGTAAATTTTCTCATTTGCTGTTTAATCTGTTACTTACCAACTTTTGCCAGAAATGTAGAATTAGTACAAAAAAGAGTTTTATTTTATAAATATAATGTATATCCACTCTAAAAGTGAACACCAAGTTATTGATGTTCCAGCGTATTGAGAGTTACTGACATCAAATAAACGTATCGAAAAGGGTTTAATTTATTTCTCCAATGCTGGGAAGACATTATAATCTTGACACTACAAATTTTTAGTTATTCTTTTTTTATCGATGTATTTAATGAACATTTTAAATAGTTTTGCCAGTATACCCTGAGGAAAGCAAAAAAGTTTTTAAAAATGTAAGTTGGTACAATGATTTGATCAAAAAATATATTTAGATTTTTCTCATTAAAATGCCACTGTTTCACAACCTGAAGCTTTTCGAACCACATTGAAAGGCTAAAAGCAGGTTACTAATCCGCCATTGCTAGTCTAATATATAGTTTTAAATGCCCTAATAAGATGGTATCTTGAGAGAGAGAAATGAGAACTGTTGTTGATGAAAAGATTACTATCGATTTCGCTTAAGTGAGTTAGAAATGAAATTTTTTGTCTTGAACAAAAAAATTTTTTTTTACTATAAAATACATAAATAATACATTCTTAAATTATCGTTTCAACAATGACACATAGTAAATAGCGTATTTTTTTTTAAACAACAATTTTACCAATATAATATGTATAAATGACGTAATTACATTTAAAATAATAGTTGTTTTGTATATCTAACGGCGTATCTCGAATACATAAAATTCCACAAACGATGTGGCATGTGTGGAACTCGTAAAGTTTGTGGAACTGCCGTCTATCTAGTCGACAGTGTTGACTACATGTTTAATTTGTCACTTGTCCAAGAGATACGTGGATAGAATTTAAATATATACAAATATATTATTATATTTATTACATTAATCTTGTATTAGTTCCACTTTTACTTTTACAATGATAATCAAGCATAAACAAACTAATTTATCAATACTCAAAGTCTGAGCAAAATCTTTTAACCAGATTTTCATTAATTTCTAAAGATGGTTGAGCTTTATTAAACTAGTATTTTCAACGACAAAATAAAATTGTACTCAATATCCTGTAGTATTATATAATATAATGTAATATAATATCGTATTATGGCGACAATTTAAAATAAAATAGTGTCCCTAAGGTACATAAATATACTGCCACTTGCGAAAGACGTAAAACAAAATATGGTCGTTCGTATTTTATCAGATATCAAGCTTCTGATTTGACTCTCAAAAAATATACGAAAAAAAACATAAAAGATTTTCCTTGAATAGTCACTGTATAGAAGTTTTTCTAAAAAAATATTATTTATTCTATTGTGAAACCGTAGGTAACGATACGAATATTATAGGAAAAGTATTTTGAATACATTTATTGAAAAGGAAAAAGTGGAGTTTGGAAAAAAAACGTTATTTTTAACAATCAATTCTAAATCCGGCGCTTTGTGCACGGAATTGTCAGCATTCTCCGCCCGAAGGAAGAATTTTCAATATGCACGTTTTTTTTTTGGAATTTTGCTCTTTGGTTGTATTGCATATTATTTAGTTTCTGTAATAAATAGCGCCGTTTGAAAACTTTTCTCTTCTCCTTATAATACGAATCGAATAATAAAATAAAAAAAAAACAGTCGAGTAAGCGTCTACTCGCATATAAGTTTTTTTTTGCGATTCAGTTCATTTTTACGTGCGTTTCGTTCGATTCAACATCGTTCCAACGTGGACGATTGTCGTGAAATGAAAAAAAAAACTTACTAAGACACTTGTTAATCAAATTAATCTTACGATGATTGATTTACTGCAAAATGTGTTGTAGAAAAAAGCGGATCTCGGAAAAAAATAACAGATTTTGCATAATCACAGTGTTGTCGGTGAAATTTCTACTCAAAACTCGTCAAACGACTGTTCAGACACGCTGAATACGTGAACGAAAGCGTGCGGATATAAAAAATAGAAACGGTTTCTATTCATCCGTGCACTTGAGCGCCTGAAGATGCCGAAAAGCGAAACCCGGGTCGTTAGTGAAAAAATCTGTGTGAATGTACATAATTTGAACGATTCAAATTTAGTTTCTATTTACTCGCTCGGTCACTTTACTAGTCGGATTGCTGGCTAGAATACTGTGTGTCGCATTCAGTTTGTTCGGCCGAGTCGATCTCTCGACTGAGTATTTGGTTGGTCCAAAAGAGGCGTTAGTTGCTATTGAAATTGAAATTTTGAAAATTTATGTTTTTAAGGCCTTATAAATTGTTTATAAAAAGAAAATGTATGTACACGCTCGAAAGTTACTTTGAATGCGAGCGAGAGAAAAGGAGAATGACTCCGTTCGTCCTTGATACACATTAATGGAGCTATTAATAATCGGAGGGCACTGATTCTGGCAAAGTTTGCTATGCTAATTACACAGTTGAACGAGACGTGTCAAGGCTTCTTGATGTTTACACAGTCACGTGAAATGACACCTGGTAGATACTTTTATACAGGACTCGAATTGGACAATTCAGGAACCGAACCTTCGGTAATGAAAATAAAATATCCAAGTGTTTCATTTATGTTGCCTATGATAATTTTCGGAAATGATTTATTAGTAAATTTTTCAGTATTTTTTTTAACAAAGCGGTACACAACTGTATGTTTGGTGATCTCCTGCAGAATTAAACTTCTTGTCTATGCGAAAAAATATCCGCCAAACAGACCGTCAACCACTTTTACAAGGGAATTGGGACAAAAAACAATATTATTTTTTTAATAAGAGATCACACAATTGTCGGGTCCATAGCAAACACAATGATCAACGTTGTTGGCATCCATGCTAGACCCCTCAGGTTCGAATCCCAGTACGAACAGCATTTTTTTCAATAGCTGATTGTGATTTCTAAAAAATCTTCCCACCATTCCAATCCTAAAATAACGGGCTGTAGCGAGAGTGATTAGGTGACCACTAACCCTGTCCTGCCCTATCCCTTCTATTTCTACTACTCTAAACGTTGAGTGATTGACTAACAAACAGTTCTTGTATAACAATTTTTGTTGAGATACCTCCATTTAGATGCCAAATGCTAGAGCATTGGGAGAGTACATGCATTTAAAAAAATATGTTACATTTATCTTAAAATATTGTTTTACGCTGAAGTATTATTAAGAAAATTGTACCGCGTCGTTTAACAACCCGCTCGAATTGTTTTAGTATTTGTGAAAATAATTTAACCGTGTATGTAAGTCTCAACTCCTTACGACGCTATATCATATATACCACGGTAGAGTTGTTCTTAACTGGGTGGAATTAATATAAATTACCGGGAAACAGTGGCGTTGTTTCCGGGAGAATGCGCCAGCCCTTGTTATAGAATTAAGAAGGGCTTAAGCCGCGTTCGCAATGTAATAATGATAATAAATTATTGACCATGAAATAACCCAGCGAACCGGAACCCGCACAGCGGTTCACAGTTGACGGAACAAGCGAAACCGAGAAGTTGTATGTCAAGGTTCTAATGCACGCTCGCGCAATCGATGCCAAGCGGAAGTCGACATTGTTATATTCACTGGGCTGCATTTTATACATGTGTAATAAAAAGCTTTTTATCATATGTCTCGGACATATATGTGGTTTTAACTCTACATATATCAGATTCGAATGAAGTGGTTATAGTCAATAAAGATACTCTATACTATTTTTAAATACTGACCATCTAATGTAAAATACTGGATATCCAATCTTAAATACTGTGCAAAAGTCCATTTAAATTAATTAAATTAGAATAGGGTGTTTTTTAGAGGTATTTTTTTAAAATAAAATAAAACAACAACAAATCGATGTACTGGCCATGGTTTTGGCTTTATTGGAAAAATTATTGAATGCAGGGTTTCATATATTTTGGCATAATTTTGAAATATTTCGCCGGCCACAAATTTTCGTTTGTAAATATTGTATGTTTTTAGAAAATACAAGTAAAAAAATATAGCTAATTTTATTGTGAGTATTTATAATTTTACACATTATTATTAGTATTGAAATAATTTCACCATGCTATTCATGCAAGTATTTGTTTGAAATTAAATCCTGATAATTATGCAAAAAATTTTTGGTGTGAATATAAAAAACAGATGCGATGTTTTTGTCTGTTAATGTTGATCTTAAGTTTGATTTATTAATGCTCATTGAAGAAGACATTTGTTTCACAAATATATGTTCTTCCAAATAAAGAAGCCGTTTGATGAGCATATTCAACACATCTCAAAATGTCGGACTATACGTTTTTTACAAAGGATATTTTATTTAAAGGTAATTTTTAATATTACGAATGAGGAAAGAAAATTAAAATTTAACATAAATCTTGCGGGACACATAAAAAAGTCACGGGGGACAAACTTTGTGAACCTCTGATTTAATGCGATTCGTGTTTATGATTGTGGTGTGCGCTGTGTGGCATGTTGCGCCGTCTTGTTGAAACCACAGTTTTACACATTAATGACATTCAATTGGTAACGAAAATGTTGACTGTAACGTTCTGGCCGGAATGATTTTTGAAAAAATATGGACCAATAATTTCACTAGCCCATAAATCACACCAAACAGTGACTTTTTGTGAATATAATGGCGTCTTAATAATGGATTGTGAATTATTTTTCAATCCAAATTGGCAATTTTGCTCATTGGCGTAGCCATTTAACCAAAAATGACTTCACCGAACACACGAAGCACATGATAGTCAAGCGGCTTCAATCTTTGAAATGGCAAACCAAACTGAGTAAAAATCATCTGTCAGCTATCAAATTGGCTGTCGCTGGGAAAAGCGTTGCTGATTCAACAAAAAACCTCTAAAACACTCATTTACAAGCTGTTGTTACTTGACATCAATTTTATATCCGAAAAGTAATTGTGGAAAATGTATTTATTTCTGTTATAATTAATTGTTCAATTTTACGATCATTCGATTAGAATTCTCATCACTGTTTTAGTAGAATTACTATGCACTTGGTAGAAACATAAATTTCTTGCGGTTGTCAGATTAAACCCCACTCATAAAAACCTTTTAGATCGAACACCGATAGACTGAATTTCATCCGAGTGGATTAAATTCCAGCATTGGACGGATCATTGTTGGCCGTTGGAAAATAATCGAGCCGTCGCAGTGCATTTATTTCAACAATTTAAAAGGGAGTCGACGTAGTTTTGACATGGATGGAAGTTGAAAATTAAAACATTAGAAGAAGGGACTAAGTATTTATTGAATTTTTAAAAAAAATATATGTTTATTCTTGAATTACCGCTGCTTATTGGTTGAAATAGTAAACCTTGAATGCTGATATTGAGGTTTGATTCATGGGTTGTAAGACTTGTGAGATGTTTATATACGTATATGATAGTGAGCAATAAAAGTGCCCAGACAAAAAAATATAGCAATATTATGTTTCCGCACCCCGTTCAGGGTTTCCCAAACATTTTCTGGAATGGAACATTTTGCAAGTCCGGAAAATATAACGGAACACTTTTTAAGATTTTTTTAAACTGTGTTGCAGTGTATAAAATCATTCCATTTTTTTTTGGAACACCTACTCTGGTTCCGCGGAACATAGTTTGGGAAACCCTGATCTAGTTAATATACTATTTTTTATTCTAATATAATATTGCTTAGGACCGTAAATAATATTCAAATGAGATTTACTTATCGTTTTTATTTTGTTGATGCAAAAATTTATAGTGAGAAAATTTCAACAAATTTTGATAAAACCAGAACCGGTTTCGCTCATCGTGAGAATTTTCGACTGATAAAAGATACATCTAAGAACGGTTATTTATATAGTATACATATGATGAGCCGTCCTAATCTATAATTAAATATTTGGTATGAGTGAAAAAATCGTGGTTGGGCTATTTGAAAAAGATTTTTGTTAAATAATATTATTATTATTTAGGCATCCAGTCAACTGTATTAAGCAACTACCTGGCTTTCATTTTTTTCTAATTAAAAATACCGTCTTATCGGTTAAAACAGGAATTGTTTTCATAGTTCCAAAACATTAAAAAAATATAAGATATTTTGCTTACATAAATATGAACTAAAATGTATAAATTAACTTTTTTTTCAACCATATCATCTTCTAATGGAAACCATATGGACTGCTAATGAATTTTATCTCCGTCACGATAGCCAACGACTTGGATCACTGCGCCATATACCCAACACTTGTAAATAAAAATATTTTTATCAATTATTAAACGATGTAAAAAACGATAATTTATAAAATCAATTGAGAGACATGGGACTATGCAATATTTTTGCGTGAAGTCGAGTTTGTCAGAATAATGGCAAATGATTTCTGAAGTGCGTTTCGTCTGGCAGATTGCGAGACCGTAAATCTTTACTTCGTGTATCATTTTACGATTTGGTGCCTCTTTGTTATTTATTTAAGGCATCTGTGGATTTTCATGAAAATACATCTGGAAAAATAAAGTTTTTACGTACATGTTGTAGCCAATGTTTCCTCTAATTTTCCAATGGTTATGTGCGCAAAAGACATTGGCTGGGCAATTTTAAAAAGAAATTTAAAAAAATGTGCGCCACATAATGATAATTAGACCTTTTAGTAGGTAATGCGCAATGGTAATTTTTGAATAATGATTATAATTAACAACACTACATAATGTCAATTAATTTATTCTGCTGGTGGTATGTATAACTGGTGTAACTTTCGTGCGCTCTGTTGTAATGCGCGCACAGCTTAGAGGGAACATTGGTTGTAGCCATTTTTTTTTAAATTTACCAATATATTTCGATATTCGTCTTCTGTTTCTTTATTGAACCATGTGTCCAATTGTAACATCTCAGTAATTTATTTAATGAACTGGCATTAACTTGGTAGAACTCCATTGTAATCCGGTAAAAAATATAAGTGCTTAAATTTGAATCGTTCAAATTATGTACATTCACACAGATTTTGTCACTAACGACCCGGGTTTCGTCTTTCGGCATCTTCAGGCGTTTAAGTGCACGGATGAACTTGAACTTCAAGTTCATCTAAAAACTACCAATTTCAGTAGTAGTTCAGTTTCAATAGTTAGTTCAAGTTAATCCGTGCACTTGAACGCCTGAAGACGCCGAAAGACGAAACCCGGGTCGTTAGTGACAAAATCTGTGTGAATGTACATAATTTGAACGATTCAAATTTAACATTGAAATTGCACCAAGCACCTTCAGTCGAAATCGTAAATTAAATAAAAGTGTTTAATTCTACAATTTTTTAAATAATAGTTTTTAGCTATTTCGGCTTATGCCATCGTCGGAACATGTATTTACTCAGCTATAATATACTGGCTTAGAAGAGATACACAATAAATCTTGTTATTTACTCTAACATTCTAATTTATATTATAAATTATGGTAATAAACTTATAAAACATTACTTAAGTGTATCTTAGAACGATAACAAATATGGGATTATTCAAGGTAAATTAGTTTAAATTAAACTGATGTTTATTAAAAGTTATATTAAGGGTTTTAGTAGCGGTGTCGGATTTCTGATTGCTCAAGTGCATTTAGTTTAAGGCCGTTGTTACAAAGATATAAACAAATTGGCGCTAAATTCAATTTTATGTCATGAGATTCTGTAACAAAATGGTTTGCAAATTGTTAGTCAGATTTTTTATTGTTAAACGATCATATATGCTCTTTAGCTCGAGTCAATATACCCCTACCTGTTTGTACTACGTATGTCGAATTATGCGGCTCGTGTAAAAGTCTCAAATTTGCAAATACTTTTGAATTTATTGTTGGTAGAGGGGTCACCCAACTTAATGGTTTTTTGATTCAATTGAAAATTAGCTTTAATTTATTTATAAGAGTTTTTTTTAATTATAAGTACATTTAAAGAGTACATAAATACAAGAGTACATTTTAATAATATTTAATTTAGTGTCACTGATTGATATTTTGTATCTTTTGTCAATTTCTATTACCAATTGTTTGTTACATCATTAATAGTTTTAATTAGTTTAGTATAAATAACTGTAATAATGTGTATTGTTATCAGTTGAAAATGCTCGTAATGAGCGAAACCGGCTGTGATACATTTAAATAAATGTGGAATTAGTAAAAAATAGTGTTTTTTGTTGTTGAATATAATGCCTTCTCACATAGTATTGTCAGTAAACACATTAAAAGCAAAATATTTTGTTAGTATGTTATATTATTAAAGTTCTACTGTATCTTAATTTAATTTCCACATCGCGGTCACTAATCACGACATAATATTTTTCCACTCCGAACAACTTCGCCATTAAAAGTTAATTCAAATTTGTGGGCGGATTATTATAAGTGGGGCACAGAACAAAATAATTTCCGCCGCTCATATTACAACAGTCGAGGTTTTCAATTAAATTTCGGCTACATTACGCTCGCCGCACTGTGCCACGGAAATTCTCAGGCGAAAGGAAATCATTCTGTCACATCAGCCTGACATCACACTGTGCGTGACTACGTGTACTATATAACAATTACGAAAGGAGAGAGTCTGTTTTATTCCAGGATTCATTCTTTGTTGTTAACCCTACTAAGTGTGAAAATTTATTTTGCTGAATGGCCGCACAGTGTTTGCCGTGGTGCAATTGCATCGTAATATTCGTCTTTGAACATGTAATAGATATCTATCTGCGTGTACGAGGGATTGTCGGTTTTCGAAAACCGGGTTTTTTTTCAACGTGGTAACCTAGTTACAAATCACTTTTAAGGTGTTTACTGTCAATACTTGGTGGAAAGGCATTATAATAAAAATAATAAAAGATTTTTAGTACTTTTTCCACATAAAATTTATTAGATCAGGACCGGTTTCGCTCATCGCGAGCATTATCAACTGATAAGAAAAATATATAAACAGTGATATTTATACAAATTTAAATTGAAATATAAAGGTGTAAGCAACTATTAACAATTTAAAGGATTAGCAAATTACATTATAATTACACAAAATTAAAATGCTTAACAACCATAACAATTAAAAAATCATCATCAAAGAATAATAAATCTAAGTGGCAAACGATATCAATTATAAACACAATTAAAATTTGGGAAATTTTTACACAAAGTGAAACACTACATTACTAAAGTAAATATCCTAATGATGATTTGGTGTTTTTCCCGCTTCCAAGCAATGATGCTTCAACAAAATCAACTTCAACAAAATCAGCAGTAATGAAGATTCTGAAAAAGACATTTTTAAAAACCATATCAATTCTTACAAAAGGAATAAATTTTAAAAAACATATAAATAATATAGAAGAGCAGTTAACATAGGTTAGAATTCGATTAATGAAACGGATATAACAAAGGTGATGATGCAAATACAACCTGTTCGTTTAATAAATTAGAGTTAGGTAAAAATTTATGTCTATAATCCTTTACATTGTTAATAGTTGCTTACACCTTTTTATTTCAATTTAAATTTGTATAAATATCACTGTTTATATATTTTTCTTATCAGTTGATAATGCTCGCGATGAGCGAAACCGGTCCTGATCTAATAAATTTTATGTGGAAAAAGTACTAAAAATCTTTTATTATTTTTACTAGTTACAAATATTATAACTAATATATTTGTTTTACTATTGTTCAATTAAAAACAATGTTGACTCGAAACGGTCATGGTTATAATTAAAACAAGGTGAACTATATAGATTAACAGTTAGTACATAATATACATCAATGAATGTCTTAGGAATATTAAATTTTAGTTAAGTAAAAAAATATTTTTGTTGTGTATTTTGACTCTGATACATTTATTGAGTACGAGGTAAGTATCAGACCGAGAGTTTTGTCTAAAATTAATAAACTATTTAAGAACGAACTTAGCATCATTAAAATGACTCTCTTTGGTTGACTTCCCTGTGTACTGTATGTGTATATATATGTATGCGCATTTGTGTGTACATGTATGGATATAGTTTGAGGGGAAGAATATAGAATGTGATTTGAAAATTAATGCATATGGAGTCCCCGTAAACTGGCTTCACTAAGGATTTCTTACCTTTGTAGCGATCACGCCCTTCCATCATCATCGATAGTAATGGAATACAATTTTACAAAACATTAAAGATGATGGAGAACTTTGACGCTAACGCGCCCTGGTACTTAAAGCTCCATAAATTTGCTATCCAAAATAAAAATCGTTAATTAATCCACCGAGTAGGAACGCTAAAAAAATGAAAATTTTGTACAATGAGAATCGGTTTTACCGATTACGAATTTTCCAACTAATAAAAAAAAACATGAAAAAGTTTGTGCCTCGTATGTTGACGTTTGTTATTTTTCTGCGCCCTTTTAAATTCTGGTCTAATATCCGAATATCAAATAATATAATTAATCCTATTCACCTGACTGACCTGCCTTTGATTTCTCACACCATATATAGAGTCTGAACCCCCGAAGCATAGTATACTTAAAACAGTGCTTAATATGTTTAACCTCATAAAAGCATATAAAAACAATTATTTCACATTGATGGTAGCTGATGATAGCTCAATATCGCTTGAGCTCAGTTTTCTTCAATCGCTGTATAACATTCGCGCATATGTATTTATATAATATATTATTATACTTTGTATCCTGGTAACCCAGGATAGGAGCCACTTCGCAATCTGCGGGAAGTCCCGAATCTACAGAGAAACATTCGCTAATGACTTTCTGGATAGACAGTAACCTGCGGTCTTCAGAGTTATTGAATTATTATAGACTTTGATTTTAAACTGTCTAAATAATATAATCAAATACAATTAAAAGTTTGGTCATAATTCGAATAGCACTTTATCGTTTTAGTTCAAATATTTATATATACTCGTATATATCTCCGCATAGTTACAGTTTCCAATATGATTGATACTGTTGGATCATTTGTATTAAATTGGTTTTAATAGATTAATTAAGCATTTATTAGACATTCCAAGAAAAATGCTGATACTGTTAATTTTTAAAAAAAAATGTTAATTTCGCTAAAAATCAAAAGTAAAATGGAGAGCCGTAAAAAAATTAATTAGATATCCTTGTCAATTTCTGTCAAAGTTCCAATTAGTAAATCTGAAAGTTTTTTTTTTTTTTTTTTAAATCATTATCGAGTGGTTACACGCTTTCCCTTTGTTATTTATTATTATATCAAATAAGTTTTTTTTTAATTCTTTTTTATCTTTCTTAGAAACACAAAATTCAAGTTTAATAAATGTAATAATTATAATATAAATTAAGAGGTTAGAGCAACTGACCAGATGTATTGTGTATCTCTTCTAAGGCAGTTTATATAGCCGAGTATATGCAAGTTTAAAGATAGTTATGACGATGGCGCACGCCGAAATAGCTATAAACTCATATTATGAAAAAATAGAACTAAATACGTTGATATTTTTTACTTTATTACAATGGAGTTTTACCAGTGGCGGTTCCTGACTTAAAATCTTGGGTGGGCTAGAGAAAAGCATAGCATTGTATACTATTTACGAAATTGTGCATGTTTCCACTTTACCTTATACATTAATCTACAAGAAAATTTACAAATACTACGACACTACTGCAATGCATAAATTATTATATAATAAAATTAATGCTAATGTAGCTAAGAAATAATAGAATAATAATCGAAACCTTAAATTCGTGTATTTCAAAGTGAAGTTACAAGTACAAAAAGCAATACAGAGCTGTCACTGAGATTCAATACCTGTCACTTTCATACAATACAACGATATTGGTATTTGTGTTTCAATGTATGAGTATGGGTGTCATGGGCAGATTCAATTCAGCCCCCAACGAATGAGAGATGCTTGTTAATTTGAAACACAGTCGTGTGAGTTTGATGACGTTTCCGTACATACAAATACAAAAAAATCTAATCGTGCTTGAATGCGCCCCAGTGTAAAGAAATATTGCAGGATATTGTCTGTGATTGCGGGCTTGAAAGCTCTAGCCCCTGAGCCGTTAATACATAGGTGTTGCTAGACTGACGTCACGTTGCCTGGTCGCTATGAATTATTTATAGGGTTATTGTTTTTTTTATGCCGGCTCAGTTTAAAATTGTAATACAAAACACAATCGAGAATATTATTGCAGGTAAACATGGCATTGTCTTATATTGACAGAGGAAAATTTAAACAAAGATATTATATTAATTTGGGAAAGGTTAGTTATGCTTATAAATGTATTTATTTTGTTCAGCGGCCAAATTGCTGTTCATTTTTATTCAGCCATCTAAAGTTTTGGGTGAAAAATGCAGGTCGGGCTTAGCCCACCTAGCCCAGTACCTAGAACCGCCACTGAGTTCTACCAAGTAAATCACAATTTAATCAATAAACAAAACGATTTTTTTCTTGCCTTTAACATGATTATACATAGATTTTTTTTGCTTTGCAGTTAATTTTAATCTTTTATTTATATGCACACATCTTTTTTCACAGTTTTGCTCTACTGTAATCTTGTCCATTCTAACATATAACCATCCGCCCATCATGGGTAGTTTTGTCTTCCGCCGTGGCATCACATGCCATCCTTTCGGTAGATAACCTTACTACGTACACGCTTATCATTGTTTGGAACGGACAAAATGGGTATACCGTGTAAGTAACATTATTTAATAGTCTCAATGTGTCCGGGGAGAGTTGGTGTCGGAAAATAAGTCTTCATTAAAATAAAGTAGAAACTATGTACACTGTGATAATACCGAATTTATTTGGTCTATGTTAGCAGCTGACGTAGCTTCCGGAGGCCATATTTATGTTTTACGACTTCAATAGTCTAGTTTCACTGCTTTTTGGTACCGCTGGTTTAAGTCGATTGTCGGACCGTGTCGTCGGGGCTAAGGATTGCAATACCGGGATCCCGGTATTCATAAAGTTTTTCAATGCCAAAAGGGCGATTTTTTAAATGAAAAAATACCGGTATTGCGATACTGAAAAATAGCTAAAATTAAATTTTAAATGTATAGAAACCACCATTTATCACATAAATTCAAAAAAATATTCGTAGTCCAACTACGATAAAAAGTATTTAGTTTTACATTTTTTTAAAAATCAGTTTATAGCTTTTTCGGCGTATGCCACCGACCGATTTGTAGAACTTAATACTTTGCAATTTTTCCCGTATTAAAATGGAGTTCTACCAAGTAAATGCCAATTCAATCAAAAGATTTGGACCTTTGAATCGGTTTTGTATTTCAGCCATATATAATGGTATTTTTTTTTTTTTAATTACCCATTCCAATTTTTAAGTTTACGGCATTCCATAGTATCTTAACTTTTCGCTTGTGGACGAATATTTTTTCAATTCAATAATGAAGGGATTTTACTTTTTATCTGTATCGGTTTTTACTATAGCGATCTTGTTACATTAAATTTTACACCGGAAGAGTTAGTGTATCTCCTTAAAAATGGACATATTTTTGAAGCCGCACACTTCAGCGCCCGCAATAAAACTTTAATATGAAAAAACCATTGCGATGTGATCGTAGCATGGGAGCTTTCAAAAGAAGAACTTTTTATGGCCTTAGCTTATTACCTCGGCAAAAGAACGAGTGATTCTGTAGTCGCGCGATTACAACTAACCAATTGGTGGCAGCCCCTTATAACACATCGTTAACATTCAGAATAATAACATGGATGAAACAGTCGATTGGACGGTAGAGTACTCCATTAAAAATAATGAATAGCCGGATCGGAGGTAATCCTGGAGTCGAAAAACCACAAAAAATTAGAATAAAAACCACTGAGAATAGCTCCACCAGGCAAACAATTTCGAACGTGAGAATCGTATATTTATAAAAGTATTTTTTTGTACTTATTCCCAGTAATATGTGAAGACCAATGCCAGTTGACATAATAAAAAAATACAATTGAACAGACCTATTTGCTTAGAAAATTTCTTTCGTTTGTTTAAACATATTTTGGTTACTTTTTAGGGTTTCACTGTCAATACGTGGTAGAAATGCTTTATATTGAAATATGAAACACCTTTTTTTGCACAAACTCTACTTTTTTTAAAAACAAAGATCGTCGAATAAGAACCTAATTGTTATTACAGATTAAAAATAACAAAGTATTTTAGCTCTACAGTTTTTAATAGTTTTATGTGTTGATAGCTATTTCGGCTTGCGCCATCGTCAGAACTACTGTTCGTAGTACTACAGTAGTTCTGACGATGGCGCAAGCCGAAATAGCTATCAACACATAAAATTATTAAAAACTGTAGAGCTAAAATACTTTGTTATTTTTAATCTGTTATAAATGGAGTTCTACCAAGTAAATGCCAAATCAATTAACTAATTGTTATTGATAGTATTTATTGTAAACAAAACAATTTGCTAATTTTGTTTAAAATTTGCATTAAAACCAATTACACCTTTCTGACTTAATTTATTTTTACTTTAGATTATACTTTTTGTGAGAAGTCATTAACATTTTAATTACGTATATCTTATAAATGATGAATTATTTGTAAATTTCTTTTACCGATTCTTTGTGACACCGCGTCATTAGTTTAACTAAATTTTGTTTGAATGATTCTGTATCGATTTATATTTTCATCGGTTGATAATGCTCGTGGCAAAAAAATGTAGAATTAGTTCCAAAGAATGTTTTATTTTGTATGTTTTCATAAGCCACGGATGTGTTTTCATTACTTAAAAACATAATCAACTGACTCCTAGCTTAATGCGGTTCTAAGGCCGAGCGGTTAACGCCCTATTCCAGGTATTGGAATGTTTTTGTGTCGGAAGGCTGCATTCATATATCTGTAATAAATAATATCAGACTTGTTTATTGAGAAAGTCCAACTACCTACCACCTCCACGAAACTAACAACAGAGCGTAAGAAAACGATAAGCTATCCACTAGTCTTTTCCTAGTGCCGGCTGCATGGTCGAGTGTCAACTTTGTTGGCTTAGAACACGGAGGTCACGGGTTAGTATCCCAGTACGGACAGTTTTTGTAAATTGATTTTCAATCGATTTATAGATTTCTGTCCGAAGGCATTTATGGATGTATTCCTTTCCACTCATCCTACACTAAATCGGGCGTATTAAGAGCAATAAGCTAACCACTAGTCCTGACCTAGTCCTATCCTTTTATCCCCCACTCTCTTTGAAATAGAGAGGTTGAGCAACTGAGTAACAAACAGTACTCGTAGAAAACTTCTGTTGAGATGCCTCCATTAGGGGGCCACATGCTCCACATTGGGAGCGGAAATGGATAAAAAACATTATTTTTCTAGCTTTATTCATCTATCTTTACTAAGGCATCCAATCCCGGAATTCGGGATCCCGTTCAATTTTCTGATCCCGAAATTCCGGAATTGATACGGCTGCGATTGAGAAATTTTGAGCAAATCCCGAAAATTGACACGAAATTGGCAAATTGACAATTTCATATTCCTCGGTGAGCTTAAAAAAAAACGAGGTTTTGTGATAATCTGGGAAAAAGTATACCAAATCTAGGTTTTCAAATTCCTCGGTGAGCTAAAAAAAAAAAACGAGGTTTGGAGATAATCCGGGAAAAAAGTATAGCGAATTGAGGATTTCAAATTCTTCGGTGAGAAAATCCCAATCCAGGGATTGAAAATTAATCAATCCCGGAATCCCGGGATTGGATACCCTAATCCATACCATACCCAATTGAATTATATCTTCGTTAAAACAAATGTTCAAGTTGAGATGCTCGCTCCATTATGAGTCAAAAATATTTCATATAATAAGTTGAACGTCCTTCATTGATCAATATCAATCACTTGACTCCAGTAAAAATTGTTAGGTAAAGTCTCCCTGCAAGCATTGGACGAGTCAGTAATGCCAAGATTAAAGTAATTTTCTCGCAAAGTTTTCACACTTCACTGCGTGTGCCGAAGGTGGGTGACGTTTTGTCGCTGGATAAAAGGGCCATTAGGTGGGAGAAACGAGGGCGACATATCTCAGGCAGTTGCGTGCTGGAACGTCCTTATCAGGCCATATTTATTTGATATCATTAATAACCTGAGCTCCGATTCTTATCTCTAATCTAAGTAAACTCGTATAGAGTTTTGAGATATCTAATAAACCTGCATGCGATTTGACTTCTTGATGTGTGATTTATAAAGCTATTACGTATATGGTTGCATCAGCTTTGAGCTCTTAACTTTTCCGGTTCTAAGCTCAAGAATAATAAATATCAATAACCACATTTTCTTAAATATATATTTTAATATGGGTGATACAATGTTTATAATTAAGGTATTCTTATATCATAGTTTTTTCAGACCTTTTGTAGTTTATATAAATACGCGATAACGCGATGAAACGATTGAAACCAACGTGGAAGTTAAAGATACTGTTTGTTTTACGTCATTTTTTTTACCATTTCCGCTCCCAATATGGAACATATGGACTCCTAACGGAGTTTATCTCAACAGAAATGTTTCTACGAGAACTGTTTGTTACTCAGTTGTTCAACCTCTCTTTTTCCAAAAAGAGTAGGAATAGAAGGATAGGGCTGAGACAGGACTGGTGGTTAGCTAATCGCTCTCAATACACCCCGTTTATAGGGTAGGATGGGTGGGATAAGGGAATTCAAGACAAAACGTAAATCCATGTCTTCGAACAGAAATTCATAAATCGATTGAAAAATCAATTAATAAAACTGTCCGTACTGGGATTCGAACCCGCGACCTCCGTAGCTGAAGCCAACGACGTTGACCACTCGACCATACTGGCGACAAAAATAGGAAATATTATTTTGCAGAACGCAGGATATAAAAGCATCACTTTATCTTAGACGAAAGGGAAATTAAAGCTTGGCTTCACCTCTCCAGATTACGATGGAAAGACATCAAGCAATAGTTAATGAAGTACGGCGTATAGTGTTAAGACATCTTATAGAAGTAGTTTCTATGTGTTTAAGGGCCAACATATTACCATATAATAAAAAAATGTCTAAGTTTTTATAATTGACGTGTGTTCTTTGATCCCAATATCCTCATTTATTATATTTATTTACTGATGAGTCAATGTTAATGACTCATTCAACTTTTTTATATGGCTAAACAAAAGATTATTTTTAAACTAAAATGATATGGCACTCCTTGTGTTGACAAAAAATACCAGATTAATTCATAGACATCAAAGTATCAACCTCGTTTTTATTAAGCTTAGTTAAATTATTACGTTTAAAATGATGTAAGAAAAAGTTCTCAAATTCTTTAAGCTGACTAATTGGAATCGTGGCCAATCATGTTGGATTAAAACTATAATACATCTTGATGAACAACGCGTTAATTTAATATGACTTTTATAAAAAAACAATTAAAAGGTCGGTATTACTAGTTTCCAACTGCATAGAAGACAAAAATCATATATATACAAATTACATATGAAAGGCAAAAGGACGTAACCTACTCAAAACAAATTTTACAATCGTTTTTTTAATGATTTTGTGCCACAGTCAAAATATTAAATATACACAACTTTTTCAAGTGCACGAAAACTAATAAACTGATGAATCTTAATAACTTTTAAAAATTAATAAAAAAACAAATAAAAACATTTTTTTTATATTTAGACATGATATTTTTGTGTCTCTTGTTTTTATTTATGCGGGAGCCAAAATATTATAAATACATGAAGATTTTTTCATTTTATATGTTAATTAATTCTGCGATAAACTTTCTTCGTGTGATATTATCCGCGTTGAAATTTCTACGACCAGTTGTACACTCGTGCTGAGTAAATTATGTATAGTATATTTTTTTGCCTCTAGATATTTATTATTTTATTATTGATATCTTCAACAATTTTTATCGCTGCGTTTACAGTAACGTAACTAAACACGTAATAGCAAATATATTCCTAGAGTACAGCACTGGAGTAGGAAAGGCGTTAAAATATTATTATGGTGCAACCTTTTTTTTCGAGCTTTATATCGAGGACGTGCCCGTAGAGAAAGGTTTTTCATTACGTGTCCCGTGTAAGACCGAACCAACGGGAGCCTATTCACGTCTACCTTCGAAATTTTATAGATCTAATAATTTGTTTGGTGCGTTTCGCCTGAAGTAGGAATCTGACACAGTTATCATAGATATATCGCTGTAGGCTCAAGTGAGATTATTTTTGATCATGCGTACTCAATCGTATGCAACTGGATGAAAATATTAATCAAGCTTAAATGCTTATATTTATTTCCTACCTAATTGACATACTGAGCTAAAGCTATATTGCTTCTGCTAAGCGAGCTATTAATTTGAAGGGTATTCATTTCGTAGGGTGGGTAAAGACTGATTATTTATATCCTTTTCCGTATATATATATATATCGACTGTGGAAAGGAAAAAGGACGTAACTCACACATTAGCAAATTTTACAGGATACACAAAAAACGTTTTTTGATGATTTTTGGCCAAAGGAAAATTATGCAATCAATAAACACAAACTTTTAGTGTAAGGAGACTGATAAACTGGTATTGAATTGACTATCTGATATTGAAAAAAAACCTTTATTTCTGTCTTTTTTTTTAAACTTAAAAGGTAAATTTAGATACTAATTTAGCATGTTCAGCTTACATCCTTTTGATAGAATGTGTATTAAGCTGTATAGATTGTGATTATCGAAAAAAAGCTGTTTTTTTCATTTTCACAGTCGATATATATATTAAGTGAAAGCTTTCAATAAGGAAAACAATGAATAAAATAAACCTTTAAGAATACTGGTAATGCTAATAATTGGTTCAGGGTATTGTACAAACTTCATGCACATTGGACTCGTCTCGTGATAGTAGTAAAGTCTGAAAGATTTAGTTATAAGGGTATTAAAAAGGCAAAATAATCAAAAGGTTATGGAGTTGGAGTCGTGGAGTCGGACCGGAGTCGTGGTCGAAAAACACTAATAACTTCGAGACATTTTTTTTTAAAAGAAGGTGTATTCAAATTGCTAGGGTCAAATAGTGTAAAATAATAAAAGTCATGTTTTAAGCTAAGGTCGGAGTCGTCCTATTTTTTTACAGCTTTATCAATACCGTTTATTTCTTAGATTTTTAGAACGGCTTAAACTTATCACAATTTAAAAAGTGCTGTTTTTACAAGGACTCAAACCCGTGAGAATTGTCACGGCAACCAACAACGTTAAGAGGATATAGTACCTTTACGCCTGAAAACAGAGTAAATCGATCGTTTGCCATCGACGAAATCTCGTGAACCGTTCACTTAAAAATTTTTTTTTTTCAATAATTACATTTTCCAAACGCTTTTTTACACTATTGCATTTTTTTTTTATGAAAATAGTAAAAATGTCAAGATTACACGGTAAAACATTGACTTGGATTTTTTTCAACTACTTTACGCGAAGATCGTTTTAAGGTTTATTATAAGATACCGAAGTTTGAAGTCTTAGAAAGAAATACAGATAAAGATTGGTTTAAGAAAGTGATTTGAGCAGAATTTCTAATTTATCGAATATAATGATTATACAGCCATTTGAAATGTACCATTTTTCCCACTTTTTCTGACTGATTTTTAAAGCATAATTGTATCATATATACTTCTAAAAAAAATTGAAATAAAAAACCATTTTATTGTTTACATTTAAAAGCAAAAAAGATAAATAAATAATGATAATACCAATAAATGGTAACCATTTTTCGGAGATGCCTTTTCTTACCTACTATGCATCAGTTTGAGCTTCAGTCTGAGATCGTACGTGGTATGGAGTGGACGTGTCAAATGTTTTATTAAAAAATATTAAATCACTGGTCAACGAATATTAGAGGTAATCAAAGCAATGTTTTTTTATTCTGCCAAAAAAACGCGTTGGGGTTAGGGTTGCCCAAAGCGCTGACAAATAATATTATTATTTATAATACAATAATGTATTTTTCAATAGCGACGCTTGTAAAGACCAGTATTACTTTAGCTCATGGATGTTCAACTGGTAGATCGCGATCGACTGGTCGACTCCAAAGCATAATTTGTTTGATCCCGAAAGCTTCCGTGAATTTGGAAAAAATATACAATTTAAATATAAAATATACAAAAATTGAATTATTTGTAAGCATATACCTATCTAATTGTATATATTTCGCATTTAAAATAAACATTTCTAAGATTGAAGAAGGGAAAACCCCTACTAAATAAAAATTGTTACAAGAATCATGGTAGAAGTCGATCGCGAGAAAATTTAAAATTGAAAAGTCGATCTTAAGAAAAAAAAAAAGGTTGGACACCCTTGCTTTAATTTAATGCAGCGATTTCCAACCTTGGAAGCGTGGACTATTGTAAAAAGAAGCGCGAACAGTCCAAAATATTTATTTAACGTGTCTTTGTTACTATATGAAAATAAAGGATGGGGAGGCGCGAAGATATTTTTTTTCAAAGGGAAGCGCATTAACACAAAAGTTGGAAACTACTGGCTTAATGGATAAGTATTTTAAAATAATTATTTGACAATGCTTTTAAACAGAGATTCTATCTATAGATATTTGTATCTAATAGTAATAATAGATGAATAAAAGCATTTTTACATTAGTATTTATGAATCATTTCTATGTTTCAAAAGTTTTATGCCGCTTACAGATGGGGAAGATTTTCGCTAAAAAAACAAAGTCGTTTAAACGTAAAAAAAAACATTATTATTAGAAACAAAAAAATATTGGAAAAGATGTTAATATGGCACAACCCTGCATGTCATCGAACATGCAAATTGCCAGTAAAGAAAGTTCTCAAACATTATATAAAGAAATACAAATATATCTATGCATTCAATATAAATTATTTGAATGACTACTTTTGATCTGGTCTAATATTCATTTAGTTTCTTCCTTATTGAGTTAGACTATAGAATATTGAAGTAAAACTATTTGCATTCAGTAAAATATACACCCAATACTTTTTTTACTCGATTATTTTGGATAAACCGTTACGTTTTTTCATACATTTTTGGTACTTTTTTTACACGGATTTGAAACCGATTTATCAAATTATATGAAATGAGCTTTTTTTACGCGCCACTTTCTGGAACCAATGTGTCATCCTGAGATTTTGGATCTTAGATTCAAAAGGTCAATAGAAATATATAATAGAATCCGCAATACATTTTAGATGCTATTAATAAAAAATGTAAAGAAGTCACTGTGCGACATGTTCAATCGATTTGTTAAGAACGATTACTTAACATACAATGATTTAAAAATATTGAAGTTTTTTGTCTCACACGATAAGACATAGTTAAGATAATTTTCGGATTAAATTCATGGTCAACTATAGCGCGAACCAGAGATAACTATCAATTGCAACTTATAATTCTTTTAGAACTCATTACTTTTCTATTTTAATCTTGTTATGTCAATATTATTATGTTTTAAACTTTTTTATGCAACAAAATTATTTTTCAAAACTGTATTCATCAATATCATAACAAATCATATCAAATCAATATCATAAAAAATAGGTTATAAAAAATTAAAAATAAAAACTAATTCTATATATTAGAGAAAGTTTGAGAAATTTGTATTGTATGGTTTGTTTAGCGTCTCTTGTTACCTTTGGCAAAAGCCGTCTCATGATTTAATTTATTAGTACGATAGCTTACTGTTGCTTACATGTAGCAACACCTCATATGAAGCATTTTCAAGGAATATATAATTAACGTATAGTTTCAGTTACATATAATTGTTGCAACAGATATTTGGGGAAGTAAATTAGATTGTCAGTCTTTGCTATGAAGATAAATAAATACTTATTGATTTTCGTCGATATCTAATATTAATACAAATTGTTTTATATGAAAAACCTTTATAACTGTCTAAATACCCATTCGTGTGTTAGGTGGTATTGTTATTTTTGTAATGAAATAGAAAAATGTTTTGCTTGTTTTGATACTGTAAAAATACGTATTGTGGTGGTTACTTATTTAAGTCAGTGCAATATTTATGCTGTAGGTCAAATTAAAGTTTTGCATTCCTACTGAGTCGCCTTAACCACTGCGACACAAAACCTACTATGTATACATATTGAATTTGTTATAAAATTAAAGTATTATATTTAACGGGAATATAAGATGTACGGGTGTGCGTGTATAGTGTCAATATAATGTTCGATCGCGTGAGTGTGCGTGTACAATGAAATGGGTAGTGGAGGGGTGATTAATATCGCGCCGGTTTGGCTGGACGCCATCCTAGAGACCGGAGTTCGGTTCCGATCTATAAATAATGAGGAACTTATTTATTTCGTTACCATTACTACTTTGTCGAATTCCACGTTAAATAAATAGCTCGGAAACAGCGAGTATAGTCAGCCCACCATTGGAGGAAAGTTATTGCTGGACCGTTAACGTTAATGCCGCAGTGATTTTGAATTCAATACGTATGTAAAAATTTTGGCTTCTATACCGAAGTTCAGCGATAACCAACGAACCATCTGAGACGAGAGAAAAGACTGAGCAGGCCAATCCAACAAATGTGCGGTAAAATTTCATGAGGCTACGCTTAACACATTGTTGCAAGTTTCACATAGTTTTGTACACGTGGTAATGATTTATTTTTTATTTGTTGATAATGCTCGCGATGAGAAAAACCGTATGTGATGTGTGAAAACCGTAGTTTTTTTTTTATAATTCATTTATCCAATTCTCTTTAACACGAGGGATACGAACCGTGCGAAAAAGATCAAATCCGTGTAAAAAAAAACAATAGTGTTGTATAATGCATTTCCATTTCGACCATAACCACCTTAAAAGTAAATACATCTTTTTATTTTCGCAATATTTTTTTTCTATTATTTTTTCAAGAAATTAGAAGGCTTTCAATGTGACGTTATTTAAACGGGAAGACAAAAAAAATGTGACGGAATGTGAATCCCCGTCAAAAAAATGCTAAAATCGTGTGACGTTATTTATATACGTCTATTTACGTTTAACATCAACTGTCTCATGCCAAATATTTTTAACCATTGCATTTAAGTATCTTTCGTCAAAATAATCATAAAATAATTTTCTATTGAACCTCAATGTTCACTTACACGTGGAATCATTAAATTGGTCCTATTTTGAGATAGACATGATAACATAGTTATAATAGAATATTGAAAACATTATCAAAAAGTTCAATCAATATTTTCAACTCGAGGGTACTAGGATTTTTTATTTTTTTGTGATTCCGCGATAACTCTTTTCGTGTAAGTTAACTAATTGTAACTGTAGGTGAAAATAATAAACAATACTTTTCGGATAAAATCACGGTCCCTCGAAAATAGCCTTTTGACATCATCAAAATTCTAACCGAATTAAAAAAAGCTTCTTGTCAATCATCATAACGTCACCGCATTTTCGCTGTTAGCTTATTGCATTGATCCTTGTTGGAACTTAATAATGCTGTCGATAAGTTTCCTTGTGAAATTGTCGAAGTCGAACTTAGCATACGACTTGAACGCAACCTTCGAAAGTTTAATGCGATTGCTTTTCAGAACTTTAAGCTTAGCTCGTCGAATGTGATTGAATTCGACTTGTAGATATTTAAGTTTCGTACGTATTAACTGTTTAATACTTCATATACTATAATGAGGTCGGAAGTGGGGAACAACGATTCGTTTTTAAGCATTGCTTTGTTGTTGATTGTAAAAAATATGACTTTAATAATGTTTAATCTATTTAATAAATATATCGCAGTGGTCGACTTTTAATTTTATTCGTCAACACTGCGTTTTTTCTTTTGATGATGATTCTTAAATAAGCGAAATACGTGTCACATTTTTTGACACAACAAGTGCTTACACCAGTGGTTTCCATTTCCTTTATGTTACTGCGCCTCCCTTTGAAGAAAAAATACCTTCGCGCCTCCCCATTCTTTATTTTATATAATAATAAAGACACGTTTTAAAGGCAAATACATATTTCGAACTGTTCGCGCCTCCCTTTGCAATAGTCCACACCTCCCCAGAGAGGCGCGCCTTCCAGGTTGGAAATCGCTGGCTTACGCGACAAATGAAAATGTTAGAGGTGTTAAACACTTTAATTTGTGTTAGCTTAGAGTCACTTATTCATAATTTTTACTGTAATTTGTAAATCCCTTTTAATGCTAATTTTTATTACACCTTTTTATTTCAATTTGTATTGTATAAAAAACACTGCTAAGTTTTCTATATTTCTTATCAGTTGATAATGCTCGCCATGAGCGTAATGGGTCCTGATCTTGGTAAATAAAAGTGGAAATAAGTACAAAGGAATATTGTTTTTTTCTTATAAATTAACGTCTACAACGTTAACGCTGAAAATCGAAAATACTTTTAGATGTGTTGTGTATAATATAATATAATACATATCATTGGGACCCTTTTGCACTTCTTTGAAGATTTCGCAAATAAATATTCAAATTTTCTTATTTATAGTAATTTAATCGAGCATTATTGTTGAAGAGTTAGCTAATTAATATTTATTATGTTCGCTTTGGCAATCGTACAAATTGAATGGTTACGCATAATCTATCAAGTTTATAGTCGTCAACTCAGGGGTGAATCGGTCTGAGATGATTTTAATAACCAGCATTTGGTTCTGAAAAGCTCAACAAAACTATTTTATTGAGAGCCCATTCGCTCATATAAACTTTACGCTGGTTCGCTATAAACTTGCCATTTGTTACCATTGACATAGGAACTCAAAATAGATCGTAATAAAGCTGCTCTATTACATCGAGAATAGGGATTGCGATACCGGACGAATATATTAATACCGGTATATGCTGGACTCTTTTTACACGGTGCTACATAAGACATCCAATCCCGGACTTTTTTTGTGATCCCGAGATTTCGGGATTGACAATTTTTTCAATCCCGGGATTGAACATTCAGCATAAAATCATGTGTAAATTCAGGATTGACAAATTTTTTGGACATGCGATTTTGAAATGCTGGATTTTTTCAAAGAAATTTTGGTCGATTTCAAAAGTCCAGGAATATGCGGAATTCCCGAGATGAAACGACGCGAGACTTTTTTTTAGCTCTTCCAAGATTTTCAATTTTAAAAATCCAGGAACTTATTCCTGGAATTCCAAAAATAAAAAGGGGATCTTTTTTTAGCCCTCGTGCAAATTTCTCAATCCCGAAATCCCGGGATAAGTACTGTCATAATCCCGGGATTTTAGGATTGGAGGCCCTAGACGGCTACATACCTTGCATGTAAATCCGAAAATTTAGAAGGAAATCTTACACATGTTCTGGGTATCTCAAGTTATAGAAGCGATCAACGTCTTTGGCTTCCATGACAGATCTCACGGGTTCGAGTTCCATTACGGACAGATTTTTTTTATCGATTTTCTGATCGAAAGCATATGTGTCTGTGATGTTTAAAAACTTCCTCCTACTCTTCTTGTCCTTAAATTACAGAGCGTAGCGAGAGCGAATAGTTAACCACTAGTCATGTCCTAGGCGTCCTTCTATCCCAACTAATCGCATTGAAAAAGTGGCTAAACGACTGAGCAACACACAATCCTCGTAGAAAAAAAACTTATGTCAAGATTACTTTTTAAGGAAGCCATATGCTCCAAATTCAAAGCGAATATGGGTATTAAATAACTTCCTTTGCATGATTTTTTACGTGGTATTGCGTGGAACGTATCCACATTGTAAAAAGAAAATCTAGTGTAAACCAAAAACACTTCTGATATAATGTTAGCAATCAACTGAAAGCGACTATCAAAGCTATACTGCGAGATATGCCTGTCAAAAAAATGTTATGCAATTAATGTTGTTTGTACAAACATATTTCCCATAGTGAGATTCCAAATATATTATAAGCTGATCGTCTTACTTACGCCGTGTGACAGAATATTATGCCTTACATAAAAAAACGTTCACGAAAAAACTAAATATATGTCATTGATTATTATATTTTTAATTTGTTTCAGGTAAGATGCGCTTATAGATTTGAAGCAGTTGATAGTTGCCAAGGTAAGTGTTATAAAAAATAACATTTTCCATCTCAAAAAGATTGAGAAGCTTGCGACCTGCCCAACGGGCTTAATTTATATACGGTATTTATGCACACGTTAAATCGGTACTTCACACGCAGGGCGTTCGGTGGGTTTTCTAAAAAAACAATTTTCTCATCAAATAAATTATAGTTATCGGTAAGAAAACAATCTAGAATATAGAGAACTGTATTATTCGTTCTAGGTAATCCCTCAAAGTTTCTTTGCCTGAGAATAAAATAACGGAAACAAATATTTATAAAAGCTGATAAACTTTTGTCTCTCAATGTTTTCATGGTAGATTTTAATTTTAACATGCTAATCGGAGATGTATCGGTTCTGACTTAGCCTTAGCTTAACCTAACATCTTAAAACTTTGTGATACATTTATTTATTTTATAAACACGATAGATACATTTATTTACTAAACGTCAGTTCAAGTTCATCCGTGCACTTGAACGCCTGAAGATGCCGAAAGACGTAACCTGGGTTGTTAATAACAAAACTTGTTTGAATGTACATAATTTGAAAGATTAAAATTCAAAGATACAGTAAAACCCCCATTTATCCTATAGTCGGGACCGTGTAATTGGGGGTGTGAATCTCATACAAAATTAGGGTTTTGGTTTTTTTCCGCGGAAAACGCAAAACTTAGATTTCCCATAGTTTTGCAATAAAAAATATGGACGAAATATTTAGTTTTTGTAGTAGTTAATATCCCGCAGACAGACAGACGCCAGCTATGCGTGTATAACCTGGCACGTGTTGAATACACAAACGCTAGCCAGAATTTGACTGTATGCGCGGCACAGACGACCGTCTCTTAGTAATGACAATGTAATGCGACCGTGCAATTGGGGGATTTGCGGCGAATATTTCAAGCTAGCGCGTAATTCGGGGTAGTGTTATTGCGGGTTCCACATTGGTTTTTATTTTTTTATCTTATATGAATTTAAATTCTAACTTGCGATGCCAAAAAGCTTACTTAACTTTTCCGTTTCTAAGCTCAAGAAATGCGACCCCAATACCAACATTTTCGTAAATATCTATTTTAATATGGGTGATACAATGTTTATAATTAAGGTATTCTTATATCATAGTTTTTTGGACCTTTTGTAGTTTATATAAATACGCGATAACGCTTATCAGCTGATTAGCGCCCGCGATAACGATTGTTCGTATGATAATTTGGAACGCTGAGAACACTCTTCAGTAGTCAATTTATATGTGTGCTGACATGACGTCTTTTTTACGCGCAACTTAAAATATGATTATTTATTAAAAAACCACAGATTTTTATAAAAAAATGTATGAGGAATGATGCAAAGAGATATTTTTAAGCCCTAGCCCTTTTTTGAAATTCATAAGAATAAGGCCAATAATGAGGAAACCACTGGGGTCAAAAAAGATCCCCATCGGCTGACAAGTATTTTTCTAGTCTCCGAGCCGCAAGAGTTAATCTGTTACCCAAATTTAGTATTTTTCATCTCGTCCTGGTATCAAGATTCTTCTTGTTTTCACCCAGGTGAAGAGGATGAAAATCTACCCATTTTATTGAGGGACATCCAGTTGGGTTAAAAGAGCTTTTTCTGCAAAAATATATATTATTTAATAGATAATTAAATTTGATTACAAACTGTGACACGTCTTTCGTCTCTGAAAAGTATTTTTAGACTTACTATCGCAAGGTTATTTTTAAATAGTAAAACAAATATTGATTCTTATTCTTAGCTCATACATAAAAACAACCCCAGAGCGCGAAATCGAGTAGAGCTATAGTCTTAACAGCGTTCACCACTCTGATAAATAATTATACAATTATTGATACACACTTAATATATAAAGGACCTAGTTAATTTAAATATTAACTAGTGTCTCAGATAATATTCTTCAAAATTTAATATGTTTTAAAACAACTGCCACAGGTTGCCACACAATTTGCCAATTGTATTTTAATTTGTATTATGCTGAAATGCTCGTAAAATCAGGGGTTGGATCGAATAAATTATTGTAATGAATCGTTGTTAAATTTTGACGTGAAGTGGGTAGGTGATGGATGAAATTGACTGGGAGAGGTGGAAGCGTAGACCTTTGGCCATTATTAGCATCGATTTCTAAACGCTAATGGGAATAATTAAAAATGGTAATGACGTAACGGCCTTCTTCTGCAATTAAGATTAAAATGAAACCGCTTTCAAAGCACTGCGCCATTTTTGAAATTGCTTAGATTATTAATATTAAAAAGTTACAAGTGTTTTAATCGTATCTCATTAATTTCGTCTTACAAAATAATGTCATGCTTTCAAACATTTCATTCCATAAATGATAGTTATTTTAAGTTTACCATTATATGCCTTTAATGATTCAGGCTCCATCGGGATAAACGTTTGAATGTACATATCGACTGTGGAAAAGAAAAAAGACGTAACCCACACTTTTTTTTAACAAAACGTTTTTTGGTGAGTTTTGGCCAAAGGCCAATTAATAAATATACACAACCTTTAACTGCATCGAGACTGATAAACTTGTTTTTAATTGACTTTATCTGATATTAATTCTATATTGAAAAAAAACAAACTTTTTTATGTGTTTTTTCTTGATCGAAATTCCCACAGGTTTTCTTTTTTAACCTTAAAATCTAAATTTAGATACTATTTCAGCATATTTTCAGCTTACATCTTTTTAATAGAATGTATCAAGTGTGTTGATGTGTTGTCATAGGTTTAATGTTTCGTCTAAAATTAATAAACCATCTTAGAACGAACTCTTTGTGTACTATATGTGTATATGTATGCGCATGTCTATGTACATCTATGGATATAGTATGAGGGAAGCATATAGAATGTGATTCGCAAATGAATGCATGTGGAGTCCCCGTGAACTGGCTTCACTAAAGACTTCTTCCCTTAGTAGCGATCACGCCCTTTCGCCAGCAACGATGATAAAAGAATACAAATTTCCAAAACATTAGTGAAGAAGGAGACTCGAAGAACTTTGACATTAACTCACCGTAGTACTTAAAGCTCCATAAATTTGATATCCAATAAAAAAATCGAAAAAAGCAGTTGATATGGTATTTTGACGTTATTTAAAATTAATTGCTTAGCAAATTCAATTGAGGTTCAAGATTCAATCAAGATTCAAAATATTGTCAGTTGTTATATTTAAGTTAGAATCTAGATTAAACGCAGGAAAGTACCGCGTGTGAAAGGCTCTTCTCTCCATAGACTCGGTAGGTAATTATATGTAGGAAAAATGCAACTCTTTTAGACAGTTTACATAATCTTATAATGTAACGTCGAAAGTCTACGTATTATGTAAACACTAGTCACTATTTTCCATTACTTCTTTATAACGTAGGATTGATAATTATATTATTTCCGGATTAACTAGTAATGATATAATGAAAACAACAAAGATTGACATATCTGACCAAGAACAAATTTTATCCGAAGGGCGTGTAAAAGTAGCTAGTTCTCGTAAGGCGAAGGCTGCTGTAGTACCAAAGGATTATTGTAAGTTATTTATATAAATGAAGCCCTACTATCAACATTACAAACCGAAGAGTTACAATGACTAGTGACCTTATATGCCATTATTATTCATTTATTATCAAGGGGATATTTTCTCATTGAACTCGATAATTTTAATACCAAAATTTAGTCTATGTCTCATCAGGAATTTTGCTCATTTAGTTTTATGCAACGCAATGGTCAACTTCGTTGGCTTCGGTAACGGATCTCACGGGGTCGAGTTTTGTCCCGAACATGGATGTTTATTATGTCTAAAAATTCTCTCCCAAACTTCCAATCCTAAAATAACGAGGCTTAGCGAGAACGATTAGTTTTCCAGTATTCCTATTCTAGCCGTCTACTTATATCCCTAGTCATCTCTTCGAAAAAGGAAAGTTGAGCAACTGAGTAACAAACAGTTCTCGTTGGAAAAAAAATCTGGTTGCGTGAATTTTTCTTACTCAAAAATCAAAACTAAAATTCCTAAATGAACAAAAACTAGAACTTAAGTTGAGAAACTGAAAACAATTCAAGGCGTTGAAAAAATATAGGAGAAAAACGAGTCTACATAGCAACAAAAATATTTATAAAAGTTCGCAAGTTTGAAGGGTGTCTGTCAAAATTTAAGTGCCAAACTACAAATAGGCAACTTAGTATGTATTAATAAAAACAATAATCCTTTGTACTTCATTCCACTTTATTTAATATGTCAGGACCGGTTTCGCTCATTGCGAGCATTGTCAACTGATAAGAAATATAATTTAACAATGCTATTTATACAAAATTGAAAAGTTATACACAACAGTTGGCATTGAAAAGTTGGCATGTTTGAAAAGTTGGCATTGAATTATTGTTTTTATTAATATAATGCCTTTCCACCAAGTATTGACAGTGAACACCCTAAAAGTGAACTTAGTATGTATTAAGCAATCAAAGAATAAATTTATTATATTGTTTAATAAAATAAAAGTGAAATAAATAAATAAGTTAATTGAAAATAACACATTTTTTGATATTATTTGAAGATTTCCCGCATTATTCGTTGTTTTATTACGGTCCCTTCCAAAACATAGAATCGGGGCTTCACTGTATTGACAGTAAACACCTTAACCGGATCTCTGCCGCAAGCGAGTTTATTCGCTCTACAATTCCGTGTTTAAGGGGCCGTCCATACAAAATGAGCGAATTAATACGCTCTACTTTATACTTGATTTACAAGACACCAGTACCTCTCTTAACCGGTTCTCTGCCACGGATGCCATACAATGTCGTGCTCGTAGGGCCGGCCATACTAAATGTGCGTGTTTACACGCAGTATTTGAGACGCGGTTTAAAGGCCACAAGAAACGTATTTAATAATTTTAAAATATCATGCATATAGTGACATCTCTTTCAATCATATTATGATACTTAAACTTTAAAGATATTGTTTTTTAATCTATAATACATCGATTTTAAAAAAAAGCTTTTTTGTAGTGTTTAAATGTGTTGCTAACAGGGCTAAGCGAATATGGCGGTAATTTTCGTTTTTGATTTTTTTTTGGATAAATGATGGCGGAAATGACCTACGTGTATTTATACGGTAAGTGTTTGTAATTTACTATTATTATATGTCCAAAAAGTGCATATTTATTAGGTTTTTTTTTTTAAAGAAAATCACGGCCCTCCATGTACGGCCATATTAATACCGCACGGCACAGATCAGGTTAAAAGTGAAAGAAATCATTTGGGTCAACGGGCGGCTTTCTTTATCCTCAACGACACCTTAATTGTTCATAAAATCTAAATAACAAAATCTTCTGCAAAACTTTAGCATAATTACCACTCGCTAATGCAACCCTTAATCACAACATCGCTCTGTTCAATAATTGGTGTAGAGTTTTCCACTGCAATCAATTACAGCATACACATTGAAAGTATGGTATCTTGTTGTTCTGGCCTTGCTACTCCTTATTGTTCTTGGCTTACACAGTCATTAATTTGTGCTGAGTAATCACCAAGGTTGGTCGAATCTATTAGTGTAGTATTAAATTATTATACTGCCGTATCACGTAGCAATTAAAAAAATAATAAAGCCTTCCCATTTAAGTCGCGTATACACAGTTACTGTATTTTCACATTAAAAACATATTTTACTAGCGTAGCACACCCTTCGACTATTTTATATTCCAATAAAAACAATATAATATATTTCGCTTACATCTTTATAACAAACATAAATTCTATGATAAATTTGACCTTATTTTCTATAGTTTTATAAATTTCCACCACGGGCGTTTGAATTGTGCTGCTTTTTGTTACGGATAGTTCAGACATTTAATCAAGAAGAATTATAAATAAAATATTTTCAAAACCTACCTTATAATATATTATTAAAAATCCATATCCACTCAATGTGGAGCATATTGCCTCCTGATAAAGGTAACTTAACATTTAGTCTTTCTACGAGAACTGATTGTTCACAAACTCAGTTCCTCAAACTCTTCTTTTTTACGAAGCGATTAAGGATAGGACAGGACTGGTGGTTAGCTAATCACTTTCGCTACACCCCATTTTTTTAGGATTGGAAGGGTGAAAGGGAATATTAAAACATCACAAACTTCCATACATTTGAACAGAAATCGCTAAATTCACTAAAAAACAAATATACTACAATACCGAATTTAATTTTTTCTTTCTAATAAATACGCTAGACCCTATGACACGAATATGTTTCTACGAATGTCCTGTGACGTAAGTTCGTTTTAAACGAGCTTAAAATATTGAAAAACATTTTGACTTGCTCATCTTCGTTGAAAGCACGTTCATCATTTTTTTTCATACATCAATATCCAGCCCAATTTCCTTCATACAAGGATGCACTAGAAGAATTTTTTTTTCACATATTTTTTTAAACTAACAATGCAGAAGTGATATTACGTACGTGTTCTTATATATTTTATATTCGTTTTAAAATCCTGACCAAAACATCACTTCAGTCGCAATTAATATTTGAGTAGCCAATCCACAAGTGATGATATGTGTGAATTTATAAAGTAACGGTGACCACTGTATATTTCCACGCCAAGAAAGCTTACAATAGTTACGGCCTCTAATTTTCTACGATGCGCCCTGTTTTGCGCGATTGAAGCTTTTATTTTGCTCGACCTGATAGTCGCCGACAGTGGCGGATCATATTGAAACCAATGTGGAAGATAAAGATACTGTTTGTTTTACGTCATTTTTTTTTACATATGGACTCCTAACGGAGTTTATCTCAACAGAAATGTTTCTACGAGAACTGCTTGTTACTCAACCTCTCTTTTTCCAAAGAGAGTAGGAATAGAAGGAAAGGGCTAGGACAGGACTAGTAGTTAGCTAATCGCTCTCGATACGCCCTGTTCATAGGATAGGATGGGTGGGAGGGGTGAATTCAAGACATCACATACATCCATGCCTTTGAACAGAAATTAATTAATCGATTGAAAAATCAATTTATAAAACTGCCCGTACTGGGATTCGAACCCGTGCCCTTCGTAGCGGTAGCCAACGATGTTGAACACTCGACCACACAGGTGGCAATTACTTGTTTTTGTTGTGTAGATTCTCACACTATAATATCAGTAATTGGTAACCCTTTTTTTATTAATCCATTGTTTATGACAAGTGTACTATATTTTAATTTTTATGTTTGGAAGCAACAAGCTTAGGCAAAAAAACGCATTTTATTATCAGAACGCAAAAAAATAAATATTTATTTTGAGTAGTGACTTGACACTTGACATTCAGATCATTAATTAATTATGCATTTATCATTTTAGGGGTCTTAATTAATCCCTTGTTTGATGACCACTATTCGATTCTAAAACACACGAATTGCGTGGCCTGGAATTCAAGTCCCCAGCTAGACGTTTGTTTGTATTTTTTTTTCGACAGGCAAATTATTTTTTTAAACCTTTTTTTATAAACAATTATTTTGCAACGTTGAGACAAACCAATATAAAAGTTAAGAAATCGACCATCACAAATATTGTGTGCGATATTTACAAAACAGTAAATCCCCGTGCGTATACCGTCTTAGGCATTTACATCTAACCACTGCGCCCCTGTCAGTCACCATGACCGATTTATCGGCGCGTGATCTTGGGTCAGCCGGTTGGTAATCTGTCCACCCGCCGCCCCCTTAAACAGCGCCCAACCCTGGCCAGCCCTGCCTTCGATCGCCAGGGCCGCAACGCCCTAATGGCCAATAATGCAAAACCGTGAAGATTGGATATTGAATGGGTCGGCAATTTCCTTTGGACCCTTTCCTTGTTTTCATTCTTTTGGGAAATTTATTCACGTTCTCCCAAGACGTGGAATGAAAAGTTCCGCTCTAAGACAATAGGCACATGGAAATTTCGGGCGCTCGAAGTTCTAACGGGCCATATCGGTAGGCTAATTTTATGTTAATAACTTTGAAAACTATACTCGAGTAAAAGAGTTTCATATTGTGTTGAATTAGGCACGTTGAATTCGGCAAAATTTTACTAAGGTGTCTTTTAACGAGTAATATACAGAAAGTCTTATTTCACATTCGGCTCGGCTACGCATGAGTTATCTCTTTCTATTATTAACTTTTCGCTGTGAGATATTCCCGAGCAATAATTTAAGACATTTAATATTTAAAGTTAAAAAAATACTTCGTGTAAAAATGTGACACATTATCTTGTTCTACGGTTTTTATCGTTGTCGGTAAAACATACTAATCGTGCTTTTTTATGGAATAGAAAAACTTTATCCATAAATAAACTTTACAATTTTTTTGATTACGTGTGTATTTTTTTTATCGCTGAGAGTTTTAATAAAACCTGATCACTTTATAATGCTTAGTGATCAAGATGTCACATCCGCCTCCCAATGTGGTGTATATTCATAGTCTCCTAATATACTTTATTTCAATATTAATAGAGGTTTTTCTACGAAACTATTGCTTAATTGCTTGATGTCTCGTTTTTTATGATAGTCGGGATCAGTGTCCCCTCTAAGACAAGAGGTTAGCTGCGCGGAAATTTCAAAGGCTGCGCGGAGGATGCGCGGCCCGATCAAATATGAATTAAATAACTGTCTTGTAGTGCGCGCCAACCCGGAATGAGTGTGCGGGGCTTCCCAACTGCTGCGCGGCCGCGCACGCGCGCAGCTTAGAGGGAATGTTGGTCGGGATATAAAATGGAGTTAATGTTAAGCTTATTCCTTTATACGCCTCATATTTAAAATCATTTGGTTATTTTAGACATCACAGACATTCATGCCTTTGAACAGAAATAAAAAAAATCAACTTAAGAAACTGTCTGTACTGGGATTCGTATCCGTGAGTGACGCAATCAAAGCCAACGACATTGACTACTAGACTACGGCTTCTTTTCAGATGTTGCGAATAAATTAATAAAAGTTAATTTTAAATTAAAAAAAAATTCTAGTTGTGTTACCAGATGACACATTTTTCGCCAAATCAGATAATATGCAATGGAAATGCTTCCAGACTACTTGAATTCTTATTTTATACTTGTATTTTATTATATTATATTATAAATAAGAAATTAAGAGTGGGTTTTAAAACGATAATGTTGTATGGTTAAATTTGTTATCTTTGCTATTCCACTTATTGGATTATTGAGATTAGTGTAATAATAAAGTTATCAAATTAAATTTTATACCAAAATTGCATTTCCAAAAAACTACCGTCGAAACCCACCGATAAATAATAATAGTTGTTACCTGGGAATAATTCTTAGTGCTTACAACATTAAATATTATAAATTTATTTTTTTTCGCAAAAAGTTATTAACAATCTAAATAAAAAAAAATGTTTCCTAGATTTGTAGTTCGGATCGTAATTAATGAAATGCTGAGTTACCTTTATTAGGTAAATCCAAAAAACGTTATGAAAATTGATTAATTTGACCTAAATAAACTGCAACGTTTGCAATATTATTTGTGTAATATTTACACCTTTTTTCATTAAAATCTTTACAGTTTTTGTATCCAATAGACAAAATTTCCCTTTGAGTTTTATTTATCATCTCTATTCGATGCTTATCGCAAGAATTTATTAATTTCTTGAAATACGTACAAAATCAGGCCAATTAATTACACCCAAGTCTAGGGTTCTGCGTCGGGACAACCTGAGAGAAAAATCCCGAGAAATCGTAATTTTTTGCCAGTCGGTTCCCGGACCATTTGAATTAAATAACCCGATTTGATATTTTTTTAAATAAAATTTGTATTAAGTAGTTTTTCTTCATTTAATACAACTGTATAATTTAAGAATCTCTTTATGTATCTTGAGAACCCTTGTACATTTCGGGTGACATCAAAAAGGTAAAAAACTTAAAAAATCTACCATTTATTCAAGACCATAAAATAAGACCACTGCACCTAGGTGGTAGTTTGCAATAACCATAAAATTACAGACCCAATGTATTATATTTTCAGCAAATGGTTTCATCGGAAAAATCAAACGAATCCCTCGAATGGTGTGTATTAACAAGCAATATAAATGTTAACAGTACACTTTTGTCTTCTTTCGCAATATTAAACTTAAAAAATAAGTTTGCACGAGTTTTCAGTTACCGTCAGTGTCTTTTGCATTTTTTAATAAAATACTACAGTACTCGAATTTTCCGTTAAATGACAATTTTATACCTCGTGTCCCGGGACATGAAAAAAAACCAATACTTCAAAATCCCTACACCCAACCCGTAAATATTGTCTTCATTTTACGCATGTCTAATGATTTCAAACCGAACACGCAAAGATTAATTTTCACGTAATGTTTAGTAGTAGAAATAAACTCGGGTCTCTTTGTAGCAATTCACTTCAGTATCATCCCTTAAGTAATGCCGTCGCCATTTTAAGGCTCGCCACCTCATGAAACTGATCGTGTTTAAGATAAGGAATGCCTTCCTTTGTTCTTACCACCCTGCAATGAAGGTATGCCTTGAAATGATTCACGATACCACGTTGGTTCGTCTTTATGATTTCATTATTTATACTACGTACACTTTTCAGCTTTTGTTGTCCGGACATGAAAAGATTGCCTTACCGTCATCATTGTTCATTGTTTTATCTTGCTGATGAAGCGAATAATCTTTCACAATTAAAATCATCGCTTTGTATTAATTATTGTAAATAACAACTAGAATTTCCTAATGTTTTTTGTTTGATCAGTAATTCTAAACTGGTTTGTTGTTTAATTTTGTATAGTTTTTTTTATATTTCTCGGTCATCTTTGCAATGAATTCAGTTCATTTCTTTGCGTCAACGTATCCAAAACCATCTGCAATTAAAATAGTTAAACATATATTTAACTTAAACACTTCCCCTACGGTGCTTTAAAGTACTTACGATATGTTGCTGGCCATTAAAGAACCAAGTGAAAAAACACGTTTTCTTTGATTTACGGTAAAAACCCAAGACGAATATTAAAAAAATCATGTTTTCACTTGGTTCTTAAAAGGCCAGCAAAATATCGGAAGTATTTTTTTGCACCGTAAGAAAAGAGTTACGGGATTGAACACACTCGTCCAGTATTGCATTACCTACTTGCAATTGCCCTGTGAGCTAAAACTGTACAGTTTAACCACTTGAATACCAAACGGACACCGGTGTCCGGAACATATGCAAGCGAACACGGATGTCCAAGATATTTAAAAAAATAAAATATTTGGTATATTAATAGAATACAAGCAATATTTTGATGAATATGTGTAGTGCTATCTATACTAAGTCAATATAGGTTTTTAAAATATCGAATTGGGGGGAAAATCAGCTAAAAATATTTTTCTCAAAAACACGCAGTATCTCTGGGACATGACAAAGATTTATTTGCGCGGTATTCAAGCGGTTAATACTTATACTAATTGGAATAATTCGATATGAAAAAGCAGTTTCATTTAACACTGCACGTTCGGTTTTTTTTTGCAAGCAAACGTTCGTAGCCCTCGTATATCGTTGAATAGACCTAATGTTAATAAAACTATTATGGCCTTATAACTACCCCCTTCTTAACGTACAGTTAAAATATAACGTACCATTAAGGGCTTCTTTATTAGCTTGACAACACTGGAGTGTGAAATCGTAATAACCCAACGTATTCGTAAAAAAAATAATGCTTTATAAACTGAACGCTCGAATGCATAAAATAAGCGCTCATTTGTCGTTTGCAACTCACGAAAGGTGCGTGCGTCAAATAATACATTATATAACATAAAACTTTTAAAATTTAACCCGCTGGTTTGAATAAGTTAATCAAATTAATAAAGCACGTGTTTTATTCAAACAGCCAGTCGAATAACACATTATTTGTTTATTGCCATTCCAAATATCTGAAACTTAGGAAGTAAAATGCGGCATGTCACAAACGTGAAATGTTCAGAAAAGTTATTTTAAATATTAGAACTGGAACTATTCATTTAGGTTCTATTATTTTATTGTTTTATAGTGTGAAATTGAAGTGGGAGAATGTTATAATTTCTACATGCTTAATATGATTGTACTAGATGTTATGATTGTCAAATTTTAGAAGCACAATGTGACATATCAATCTATTGCATTCTGCTTCTTTACATTAGGACTTGATGCATTTTTTTTTTAAAGTAGAGCGTTTTTGCGAAATGCAGATAGTAGTCTCATTAGAAAATTGGCACTTAAACATTTTTTTAAACTGGACCTGTTGCGTTCTGCTTCTCAACTGTTTCATATCTCTGTCAGTCGATTAAAATAAATATTCTCCAAATTATGGCTACTTCATCACAAGGAAAAATGAGATTGTAAGGCTTCCTTCTGACTTAATAGAATACATGATTAAAAGATATACTTGATTCTTCCTTTAGGACATCGAGCACATTTTATTGCCAAAATTGTAAAGAGCAGTTAGTGAGCAAAAAACATTTTTAGAACAACATCACGGCGTTTTACTGTAGAATTTTGATAATCAGTTCAAAATATTATCGGTCTTTGAATATAAATTAACTTGTAGAATGTAGTCTGTAATTCATCGTATATAGGTCAGATAGAAACAAGTATTTAAAATAGATTTATAAAGCACATTATATCATTTAATAATAAAAAAAACAATCGATCCGTATAACATGAGTTCTTATTTAGCACGCGAGTGTTTACATGTTGCAACACATTACCGTAATTAAATGCCCCAAAGCTGTTCCGGGAAAAAGATCACGGGAATAAATGAATGACTAAAACAATGTTGTTGCTTTTCAGAATTCAATAAACAAGTATTAAAAGCTAATTTTATTATTAAAAATTGAAGACGTTCGTTTGTGGTATTGAATAATTGTAAACAGATGATATCACCTAAAACAAATTACATTTTAATCAAACAATATAAGTGAGTTTGAATCGTTCAAATTGTGTACATTCACACAGATTTTGTCACTAACGCACCGGGTTTCACCATTCAAGTTCATCCGTGCACTTGAACGCCTGAAGATGCCGAAAGTCGAAACCCGGGTCGTTAGTGACAAAATCTGTGCGAATGTACATAATTTTAACGATTCAAATTTAATATTGAAATTCCACCAAGCACCTTCAGTCGAAATCTTAAATAATATAAGTGAGCATAAGTATGTTCATATACTTTCTATTTTATCATATTCTAGTAATTGTCAAGTAGAGTTATTCAAAATTCTGCATAGTTCTGGCGTTGGCGTGATGTTAAAATAGTTATCAACCATATAACGTAATTCTTCGACTAATTATTTTCCTATTTTTTTTTAAACTTTATTATTCTAATCGTTCACCTTCTGTTAGTCTTTCTGTTTATAACAGCATCAGTATCATATTTCAATCATTTGCCGAAGTGGCGAACAACTCGCTCCAATTGATATTGATTCATCTCAATAATAGCGCTCATTTCTAACGGGGTTTTTATCATCCTTTTTGAATTCCGAAAAAGTAAAAAACCATGTTTATTTTTTTATATTTTCGGCAGTATTTTGTAGAAATGCGAAATACAACTTTTTGCCCAAATTTAAATGTTTTATTTTATAAATTTAGAGCTTTAAATTGGGATGTCGTGTAACAGCGAAACAAAAAACTTAAAAGTATTTCGGTAAAGATAATAAAATAAAAAGTGTTAAATCGCACAATTAAATCATGGATGAAATAGTGATGGATACAAAAAGGGTTTTTTTCCTTAAAAGTAACCGTAATGATTTGAATTGGTAAAAGTTTTGTTGGGAATTCAAAGAACGAATCGTGATTATCTCTGCAGACGTAAAAAAAGGATATCTCTTCAGTAGAAATGATTGGAAAATCCATAGAATGTTTTATTTGTTTTTCTCAAACTTTTTCTCATCCCATACGAACCGTTTGGTATACATATTTTATATATATTTTCCACATGCCGGTGGGTCTTCTCCACGCAACTACCTCTTAAAGACGGCTTAAGATATTCAAAAAATTCGAACGAACAGAAGGTTACACATTACTTCGTGTGTTAACTTTTACTCCTATTATGTTTATTATTCTTTGTCTCGTAGCAGCTTTTTGGCAGACGTCGGCTTCGCGGCGCCACTCACGCGAAAGCTCACTTTATTCTTACATTTTCTTAATTGTGCGCTGTATATAATGCAAGTAGAAAAAAGCTTTGCTGCGAATTCGTCACCCTAATGAATCACGGTGATTTTTTTTATACCTTGACATGTTATTATTCTTTTGAAAACGAATATTATTTCACATTACGTGTTTTTATTTATTCTCTTACTTGGAGCCTTTTTTATTTCCTGTTTTCATTTTATATGCAAACACGACTGTATGACGCATTTAAATATGTCGCTATTTCATTAAAACTCATTAAAAAATATTATGTCACTAGAAATTATTATTCGTTTTTATGACCATCACAATCCCTTTACAGAAGCAATTAAAGTTTTCTATCAATACATTAAACCAAAGAAATTTTTACTATCGATTTCAATGGGTCTTAGAGTGTGATTGAATGAATAAAATTATTCTCTGAATCTATTTAAGTTAAAATATGAAAATGATTTAAAAAAAAAAATACAGTCATACATCACGAATCTATATCTCTCACTATAAAAATTACTATTGATGAATTACAATCATAAATATTTTACTGAGGGTACCTACCATACTTTTAACAAGGGCTGTGGAGTCGTGAACAATAACCCCGAATCCGCTATTTACAAATGGTTGCACTAAATAGCTAATAACAAAACTAACTGATAGGCCTCTGTTTTAACTAAAGTTTAGATATGAATAATAAGTTTTCGATACAACTAAGCACGTCAGAATAAGTCAGTGGCAGCGCGGGGCCATACTTGACCACAAAAATGCTTCGTTGCTAAGTGTATTCATTTATGATACATGAAACTAAGGTTGCATATATAACTTGTCCTTCAAATGCAATCCGATGCATTTAAATTTAAAATTTTAATCGATGTAGCGATTTGATCACACTAGAAGAATTTCTGATTAAAATTATAATAATGCCGATCTTGGTTATCTTATTAAATATTGGAAATATTTTGAAGAAATGCTTGATATAATATAATATATTTTTTTCAATGTATAATAATACTTTTTCAACAGCAATATTGATTGTAAGTCAACAGTCAATTTGTATTCTACGGATATTTGGTGGAAATCGTTTCAAACAATTCATCATCATAAAATCTACATAATATTATAATTTAATTAATTTTCGTATAATACATGATTTTGAGTGCTTAATTTTTATGGGCAGTGGAAACAGTTGAAGCAATCGTAATTTTAAAATAAATTGTATAATTTTTTCATTTTTAATTAAATTTTTCAAAAAAAAACTTTGCAATAATTAAAATTAAATTTTAACAAAGTTTTCATTTAATACTACATCTGAAAGTACTCGGAATAATGACTTACCGAATTTTAAAAAGGTATAAAATTCCAGTAGAAGTAATATTTTACTATTGTTCAACTTATTTTAAAACTTTTAATGATTTTAGTTAAAGAAATAACATTATTAACCAAGCTAGTCATAACAGCGAATTAAAATATATTTCAGCTATAAAGTTTATTTGCCAACGCTTAAAAAATAATTAAAAGTTACCCGCCTAGCGTAATAAAATCTCTGGCCTATGAAAATTTATCACAATTTTCGGAACGTGACCGCTTCAAAGATTTTTTCGATGTCCACTTGCGGGAACATTATTGTTTGATACGCGTCGGGGCTAAAAAGATTTTTGTCTCTTCGACCTCACGAGTGTTGATACAATCCGGATGGGTATTTTTATCCGTTCATTGTTGCCTGACAAAAGCTTTGTTGTAATTGAATTAATTTTGTTAGACCTCCAAGCAATGTTCCCTCTAAGACACGGTTTCCCAACCTGGGAGTCGCGAAGGGTTTTCTGGGGGGTCGCCAATTTTTTTCGATTTTGGACTTGAAGAACAAAAGGAGTTTCGGGGACAATCCGGGAAAAAAGTATAGCAAATTCCTCGGTGAGCTAAAAAAAGAAAAAAAGTTTCGGAGACAATCCTGGGAAAAGTATAGCAAATCGAGGATTTCAAATGCCTCTTTCGCCTAGTCACATGGCTTTTATAAAAAGGGGTCGCCACCCTAAAAAGGTTGGGAACCTATGCTCTAAGACGAGAGGTTAGCTGCGCGGAAAATTTTAAGACTGCGCGGGCCAATTCAACAAAAGCGCGGCCTAATTTGACATATTTGGTAAAAAACATGTTTATTGGATTTCCATTCTGCAAAATCATTTAAAAAAGCGTAATACTGAAGACTATAAGTAAATTACTCAAAATATTATTCGTAATATGTTAATATTTTAATTTAGAAAAAATAATACCTTTTATCGCTACTTGATTACAAACGGGGACTTTTATGAGGTAATGGACATACATCGCTTTCTTCGCTAGAAATGTCTGACACGTCTAATATGTTAGGATATTATGAAACCTTTTGTTTGTCTTGTCATTAGAAAATGTGTTACCCGCTTCCATGTTTCTCGTTTATTGAATGCCACAAAATTGGCCTCGGTTGAGATCAGGTCAGCGTGGCCTATTGGGCCCGAATGAAGGCGGGCCACAGTAAACAGCTCTGCTCGTTCGGCGTTCATCTCAGGGCATTCCCAAATAAATTGAGAACAAAATTGCGGTCAATTTTATCGAGATTTTAGATCTCGGATACAAATAATTGTTTGATAAAAAATATATACATATTCGCTACGTTCAGTTGTCAGATATTGTCTTGTAATAAAATAACGCTTCTCGCATAAAACGCGTCAAGTGTGCGGCTGCGGTTGTTCGCTGAAAATTCTTCGCTTGTTTATATTTTAAATGCTTTATAACGTTTTTCCGCTACTGCGATGTCGCCTCATACTCAATTATTTTCGCCATATAAATCTCTATAGTATAAACTTCTTCGATACACACACATTGGAGTGGCGCGCGGTATTTTTTTTTAAAATTAAATATATTCAAAAAATAAACAATCGTGTTGCTCGTCCTGAAGACTAGTAATCTGATCTATTCGATTGTGGAGTGACGGCTTAGACCAGAGGTGGGGAACCTTTTCTTCTCTAAAGGCCGCATTAATTTTTCTGATTCGTTAAAGGCCGCAGTTAACATTGACTTGGGAATATTTAGCCGGAAACAGGAATTTACGATCAGACTATGTCGAGAATTAGCGAATTTACTTAAATTTACAGACTTGGCGAGAAGGCCGCACCAGAGTAGCCAAAAGGCCGCAGGTTCCCCACAACTGGCTAAGACTAATCCATAAATTTATTGTTTATTCCGATTTTGAATGTGTATTTATATTGTCGTATTTTTGTAATATTTAACTACTGGGTTAACAAAACATGACATGTAGTGTTGCATCCTTTATACGGCCCTCATAGGGCAACAGCAAACAGCTTTGCTCGTTCGGCATTCCTACAGTACATGATTGACGTCCTGGTGGCTGGATCCCGCAAGTGCAATGTGGCAGTTTAACCAACTTCCCAAGCCTAAACAGTTAAACCTTTGAATTTGATATGGCCGGTTATAATTTGGCAAACCCAGTGTCCAGGTGCAAGTGACCACCTCACCTTGAACCTCCAAGTCATGTCTGGGAAAAAAAAGATATGCTTAGCGCCCTTTGGTGGATGTAGACCACCTAGACTGCTCGAGTCGTTCTGTACGTCAAATCATATACGAATGAACGACGAGTGTAATTCTCATGTATCAAATATTGATATTATATAATCTCTTCTACTAAAAAAAATATGTAAAACACTGTTTTGTCTTAATTCTACATTTATTTAATATGTTCAAGACTGCTCATCACGACCATTTTCAACTCACGGTATTCAGTAACAGTATATTTTTAATACGAAGTTAGTAAAAATTGAGTAAAGAAACAACGTTGCACGCTTTGAAGAAGAAAAGTCTATGTTAACTCTGTAAGAATGACAAATTATTTTTGTCATATTACTCTCAGTCTCGAGAATATGTCTCTTTATGTGTCGTAAAATAAGAAAATTATACATTTTTCATACGTAGCCTGTTTCTAACATACTCGACCTTTATCACAATGTTCGCAAGGTTTTGGATAATGTAGGTTTTATATCACGGGTTTTCAAACTTGTCATCATTCCTAATCATTTTTTTACGTGACTGTATAAAAGGGCTCGGGAAACAAAAGTTGTAGTTATAATTCTATAATGTTAGTAAAGCAATCAACATGTTTTTTTGTACATTAAACGTATGAAAAATATCAGTTATAATTAACAATATTTTTTGAAATCCGATTAATATGTAACTACGTGTTTGATATACAGCAGAAAGAAAGTGACACTTTTGCTACAAAATCTAAATTTTGTTAAAAAATTTACATTTCAGTCTTAGACACTGCCGTCTTTTTTTCCAGAGACCTCGTATTATCGGCTATATAGCATAGTCGTTCACCGTGGCTTAGTGATAAGAGCGTCACCCTAGTGATTAGAGGGGCTTGGGGTAAAATCGGAAACATAAAACAATATTATTTATTATATTTTTGATGGATTTAGCGGTAACTATGTGGAAATTTACTTTTAATACAAAGTTAATTTTTGATAACTTTTTATTCCACTTATTGTGTTACAAATTGTGACGCATTATCAGGCTGACTATCAAAATATCTATGATAAATTTATTCAGCAATAAAGTGAACGTAGATTTTAATTTTCAACTTATAAATTGTAAAATTAAGGTTGAACTTTTTTCTTTCTAACAAATATACATGCTAGTTACGATAGTTAATCTGAAAATATTTCTTAAAAAGCGAAACATGTCACCAATTGGTAACAATTAATTCGTGGCATAACATAATTATGTAGAAATTATTACATGAGCGGTTTCGATCATCGTTTCTTATTTTTATGAAATAAGCAACATCAGTAAAAGATATTAACTAAAAGTCTAGCTTTCTAAACAACGAGCTAGAGTCCCAGTACGAACAGCATTCGTTTGGGATGTATAAAAATTCGCACCTACCCTTCCAATCGGAAAACAAAGGGGTGCAACGATAGCGTTTAGTAAAACACTTTTTCTCTCTAGCCCTATCATTCTACCCCTACTTTCCTAAACAAATAGAGGTTGAGCAACTGTGTAATAAATAGTTCTCTAAAAAATCTTCTGTTGAGATACCTCTATTAGAAAGCCATATGCTCCACATTTGGAGAGGACAATGATTTAAAAAAATGTATTTACACATTACATTAATAGTTCGTCAATATTGACATTCTCCCCTCCTACCTATCCTATCCTATGAACGGAGCGTATCGAGAGCGATTAGCTAACCACTAGTCCTGTCCTAGCCTTATCCTTCTATTCCTACTCTCTATGAAAAAAGAGAGGTTGAGCAACTGAGTAACAAGCAGTTCTCGTAGAAACAATTCTGTTGAGATAAACTCCATTAGGAGTCCATATGCTCTATATTGGGAGCGGGCATGGTAAAAAAAAAATATTTCTGCAATACTGTGATTTAAATTTTTGCACCCGGTTAAACATTACACGACGAATTTGAATAGGCATAGAAAATGTTCTTAAACAAAATTACTAAATTATGCGGTCTGTATAAGAATTTATAACACGTTAATTTTCCATTCTAATAATCCGTTTTATAATACACCCACAAGTGCACACTTAGATTAAAAGTTTCCCGCCAGTACAGAGCCGTAGCCAGGGAATTGGATTGCCAAGACGATTGCGAAATTTGCATTTTATTTCACGGCAAGGCTCGCCGTCGCCCGATTTCTACAGAGAAAATGAAGATAAATGATTCGCTGCCTCCAGCTTATGAAAATGACATTTTCTCATTAGACATAGCCTCGGGACCTAATAAACTTTTTCAGTTCCCGGCTTCGCGACGGGAAATATCTCGTAAACAATGCGCACGGTGTTTCACAGTCTTAAAAAAATATTCTTTATCGTGTTTCGCGAAGTGAAAAACTACTCCGACTGCTACTAACTGGCGTTTTTAATGATGTCTTAATTTTGCCACACTACATATTAATGGGTCCTATGGCGCAGCGGTTAGCGTCGTTGGCTTCCGCGCAGGACCTCACGGGTTCGAATTCCAGTGCGAACAGATTTTTTTGATTGATTTTATCGATTTCTGTTCGTAGGCATGGCTATTTGTGATGTCTAAAAATTCCCTCCCACCTTTCCGATCTCTCAATAACTGGGCGTAGCAAGAGCGATTAGTTAACGACTATTCCTGTCCTAGCCTTGTTCTTCTGTCCCTACTTCTCTCTTCGGAAAAGAGAGGTTGAGCAACTGAGTAATAAACATTTCTGTTATGATACCTTCATTAGGAGGCCATATGTTCCACATTAGAAGCGGACATATATAAAAAATAATAATAAAGCCATAACCGAGTTGTAACGCTCTAAAAATTTGCGCATTCAAGAGGCTTTAGGCCAATTAATTTAAATTATTTTTCAATCGATTTATAGATCTGCATTCTTCTTTCCGCTACTGGATGTAGAGAGAACGAACAATACATTTTGTATTTTCTTATCACACATGCCTATCCTCATCCTATTTAAAATACAGTTCAGATATACTCAGTTCCCGTTAAAACATTTGCTATTGAAATACTTAAATAGTATACGTATAAGAAGCACATATGATTGAAATTAGAAGTGGATGTGATTAAATTTATAAAAAACTTTTTTCTCTATATCCACTCTCTATGTGGAGCATATGACATCATAGAGGTATCCCAACAGAAGTTTTCCTACGAGAACTGCTTGGTACTATGATACTCAACCTCTTTTATTTTTTGAAAAAGGTATGTATATAAGTTTTAGAGCTAGGGCTGGTGTTTAGCTAATCGCTCTTCGCTACCCTCTGTTAGATTAAGATTGGACGGGTGGGAACGAATTTTTAGACATTACAAACACTTATGTTTTCGAATAAAAATAGATTAAAATAAATTCTGTTCTTTCTGGGTCTTGAAACCGTAAGTTTCGTCACGACGTTGACCACTATACCACAAACCTGACATATTTATTGATAGTATTAATATTTAGCTTATTCAAATATTTTCATGATTTTTTAACAGTACATATTCAAAAATAGAAACGCTAACGAGTTAACATTATTTAGTGTCATTAGTGATTTATGTAAAGCTATGCAATATAATTATGCAAATTAAGAAACCCCCATTCTGAATATTGTTAGCGTAATTTATAGAAATACTTTTGAAGAAAAAAATATAATAAAACTTTTCGGAAGGCCTACAAAGGTTTACATGATGGGTTGGGTGAGTGATTAGTAAAAAAAAACGGTTGTATAAAACCGATAGTTGAGGGGGTATGTCCTTGAGGCGGCCGTGAACCTTAATTATCTTAAAATCGATTTATATTGTTGGCATTTCCGCGAAGAAAACGTTCGTGTGAAATAAAAAATAAAGCACTTGGGCATTAAAATAAAACCACTTCGCGAAATGAAATGCCCTAAAATTTGTAAGTCTACATAAAATTAGCATACGTAATGTGGAAATTTGCAAGTGTCACGCGGGTGCTAAGCATTTAACGCGGGGGAAACGGAGTGGTGCCCCCTTACGGACTATGAATTAACGCTGTTACGAGAATTTAAAGTAATTTCCTTTACAGGTAATTTACGTCCTTTTTGAGTTAGCTTATATAGCCACTAGTAATCAAAACTATGTTTTTAATTTGAATTAGTTTCTGCTACTACAAGTTATTTTATTTGAGGTCTTAAAGCAATGCCAATACTAATTAATGTTTGTTAATTTTTCTTTAAAAGTGATAGGCGGTTTCAGGAGGAATTAATGTGATGTCATTCTTTTTGTTGAGTTTTCTCTGTGAAATTGAATTTATAGATTCTTTTACATGTATAGTCTACTCTTTTTTTCACATGGTAGATAAACAACATGTTAAAAATGATAGAATACATTAAAATTGGTTCTCTAAATTAAAAACTGTTATTTGAAAAAATAATAAAATTTTGATAAATGAAATCGCGTAAAAAATGTAATAATGAAAAATGAATATATATGCATTCGAATATTTTTTAATATATTTTTTATTACCATGTTCGTTCCCAATGTAGAGCATATGTACTCCTAATGGAGTTTATCTCAACAAAAGTGTTTCTACGAGAGCCGGTTTTTACTAAGTTGCTCAACCTCTCCTTTTCGAAAGAGAGCAGGAATAGTAGAATAGGGCTAGGACAGGACTAGTGGTTCGCTAATCGCTCTATATACGCCCCGTCCATTGGATAGGATGGGTGGTAGGGGAGAATTCAAGACATCGCATACATCCATGCCTTCGAACAGAAATTCATAAATCAATTGAAAATCAATTTATAAAACTGTCCGAACTGGGATTCAAGTTCATGACCTCCGTGACTGAAGCCAGCGACGTTGACCACTCGACCACAAAGGTGGAATTTAATGATATTTACTGGACTAGACGTAAATTGGTTTCATCGCTAAAAAAATGTGTAAGTTTTGTTTGTTATCAACCAAAACATCAGCGATGAAGGAAACTTAAAGAACTTTGACGGTAACTGGTTCTAGGAAAAGAAGCTCCATTCATATATGTATGTAAACAGAACAAAATCATCCTATATTGTTGAATTTATAAGTAACTGAAGATTATCCTTTTTGTTACGTAGCTTAGAACATTTTGTCTGTGAAAATTGGAGTCTATTAGCTTGGCCAGCATAGTTGAGAAAGACCAGACGTTTTTATAGATCCAATTTTCAATCGGGTGATTGATTCGTATTCAATTGTGTCTCATGGATATCTGTGATATTTTCATATCTTCTCTCCTACTCGAAAGCGATGAGCCCACTCTCGGTCCTTTTTATTCTATTCTTTTTACCTTAACTTATAAAAGCTCGCAGATAACTTGTCCTGTCGAACGGTTAGATTTAAAATCCATATACTCCACACTGGGAGTAGAACTATTCACGATTAATTGAAATATTAGAAAACCTGCCAAAAGCTGCCAAAAAAATAGAATCAATGATGTGTTGTTAAAAAAGGACGTAAGCTATTAATTTAAAAGATTCACCCGTTTATGTTTCTAATATATTTTTTAATGACGGTATTTTATATGTGACAAAATATCGTTTTTGATATATTTGTCCCGTATTGCAATCCGTAATATGAAACTATCGTGTATAACAAAGGGGGGGGGGAAACTTTTAATTTCTAAAGGCCACATTCATTTATCTGATTCAACATAAGGCCGCAGGAAAGAAAACGTTGACACCTCCCCCCCGTAAACTAAATATTTTTATTTCACAATATAAATTAGTCAAAACGCAATTTAAAAAGTCTTTATCTATCTCTCAATGTGCATCGTATTGCCTCCTAATGGAGGTATCTCAACATAAGTTTTTTTACGAGAACTGTTTGTTTCTTGGTCGTTCAACTTTTATTTTTCAAATATAGTAGTAGGGATAGAATAATATGAATAAGACAGGACTAGTGGTCAACTTAGCGCTCTTGCTACGCCCAGTTATTAAAGTTCGATCATAAACACCCATGTCGTCGATCGAAAAAATGATGTTCGTACAGGGACTCGAACCCGTGAGATCCGGCACGGAAGCGCACAACGCTAACCGCTGCGCCACAGCACCCGACAATCCGACCCTACCCTTATATATGATGTCGATTTATCACAATTCCCTCACAAAAGAAACCGCGAGTTACGCTATGTGATTTGTCGAAATGCCCTGGTAATCATTTTAAAAGTGACATTGGACACACTAATACGTTCGGAGTGAAGAAAACGCGGCGGGAAAAGCGTGCCGGAAAACTTTCGCAGATTTCGGTCCTTTTCACACACATCCCCCCTCCCGCCGACTTCACAACGTTGATTAATGGCGCAGTGTGCCGTGTGAGTTTTTTTTTGAGCCAGAAAAGTGAGCCGCCATTAACCCACTTCGGTTAAATGGGCCGCCCTTGCTTGGTTCATCACATACGCCTTGCTTAGAACATATTCTTTGTTTCTCCCCTTCACGTGCATAAGATTGCGCGATAGTGATTCTTAACCCTTCGGGCACGGGTGTCTTAAGTAGATTTTTAATATCGGCTGATTCATATTCAATGAATAGCGGAATGAGCCGCAGATAAAAACATATATAAAAACTCATATATAATATTAGTGTTGAAAAAAACTTCCTGGTAACATTCTGGGAAAATGTTTTTTAAACCAGTTTTTTTATTTAAATTTATAATTCACAGACCGGCGATCAATTGACGCTATCTATGTTTATTTATTGTTTCCAATCAGAAGTACAGTATATGGCATTACAGTTGACGCCGATACACTATGCACTTGACCAGGCGTGGGGAACCTGCGGCCTTTTGGCTACTCTGGTGCGGCCTTCTGGCCAATTCTGTAATTCTGTAAATTGTTGTAAACTCCTGAGATTTTCGATGTCAAAATCATTGGAAGACCTAAAAAATCCCTAGTCAATGCGGCTTTTACAGAAGAAAAAGTTCCCCACCCCTGCACTTGACAAATATAATTTAAATAAAAAAAACAGTACACAATCCATCAATATATAAAAATATTTTAGACACACAATCAAAAAATAAAAAAGGTAAACATAACTAACAGTTTACAGTTAATATTGTTACCGTAAATGTCCACTTCTCTATATTGAAACGTCAAAAACTCCGACCATAGAACCAAATACTTTTTTTCACCTTTTTAAATATCTTGGGTTATCGGCGATAACTTATCGCTTCATAAAAATAATTCAACATGTGCTTAGAATGTATCTAATTTCATCATTTTACCATCTTCCAAAACAACATATTAAAAATTTAATAAATTTAACAGTCAACATTTTTTTTAATCAAGTTATTTCAATGAAATCGATGATTTTTTGATGTAATAAATGGAAATCAAAACATAGCACGTTTGTGCACGTCATCTGGATTGGAAGGGTTAAATGAAGTAAGAATTAACGCTACAAACTGGCAACATTGAAGTATGATAAAAAAAAATATTGTGAATAAAAAGTAAGTGAATAATGTTTTTATGAATGATTTTACTGGCTAATGACGCCTTTTATTCACCACTAGAGTCATGTAACTTTTAATGAAAAGCAGTCGGTTTATTGATAATTTATATCAAACTGGCTAGTCAGATTGCCTTTACCTATCTCTATTATATTTTTTAAAGTACGCTCGTACATATTTCAAATGAAGTCCCACGCAACTCTTCTCGGGCCATTAATGTTCAGAATAAACTCTTTCTTCGGAGTCTTCCGACGATAACGTTGTGAAAAGTAATAGGATTGCTTCATATCTATTGCGATAGGTGCTGGTAGGGAATCAAATTACCCGTCCAAAGCAACAAACCGGTTTTCGGTTTTTTTTTCAAATAAATAAACCGGTTAACCGATTTAAACCGGTTTTTTTCAAAAAACCTATTCCAAAATACAAACAAAATATAGGACATGTTATTTACTTGAATATGAACTAAAAAGTGCACAAAAGAGTGAATTAACTTTTTTTTTTTTAAGCCATTATGAGCAGATAATGTGAAGCATATGGACTGTTAATGAATTTTATCTAAACAAAAGTTTTCCCTACGAGAACTTGTTTTTTTTATTTTATTTAAAAAAAAAAATATTTGACATTACAGCTTACGCCAATGCGTCAAATATTTTTAAGGTGAAAGATCATACGAGATATACTCGATGAAAATTTTATAAAATCACATGAGATTAACTCGAGGAGAATTGAATTCACAAACACCCATGTCTTAGATCTCAAATTAAAATTGAAAAAATCCAATTTTGACATTGACCTTACCGGGAATCGAACCCAGACCCACCTGGTCGATAGAGCAAGCTCTAACCAACTAGACCTCAGCGGGCGACTTGTTGTTTTCAAAGTTAGTCGTGATACGAGAATAGGGCAAGAAAAAAACTAATAGTTAAAAATCGTTTTTGCTATCCCGTATTTTAATTTTTCGGGAGTCACTTTGTACCCTATGTATCTATCCTCGATCCTTTTTTCGTCGTTATGGTACTCGAGTGTTAAAAATGAACTTCCACTAAGCTACCGCTAAATCCATCTATCTAATTGAAGAAATTTCAATACAGTTTTACTATATTACAGTATTCAATACAGTTCTATTGTATTTCTTGATTTTTTATGTTGAATTTGATGTACTGTGTATTTTTATTTTATATTTTGTCTTATTATATTTTTCAAGTGCATGGCGAATTGGCGTCAGCTGTCATGTCATGTACTGTAATTTTAATTTTTAACAATAAATAAATAAATATTATAATAATTCTCGTTTTTTTTTTGCCAGAACCAATGTACGTACTTCACTTCTGGTTTGGACTCGAGTGTTTTCCCACGTGGGACCGACACAAATAATAGCGCAGAGTCTAATCTTATATCATCATAAAAAAAACTGGGCACCATCTATAAGCACAAAGTTGCGAGAACAATATTATTCTCTTCCTTTATTTTCATTTTCGTTTTTATTTATCGACGACAGAGTTCAGTCTGGCGTATCCTTATTGCATGGGCGGAATACTAATTCTATTTGTTGGCGAAGACATTGACCCAAGTTTATGATGTGAAGGTCATATCGTTGGGAGTTCAATGTCGAATACCAATATTTCTTGATTAGTTGCTCATCATTATTATTGAGCTACGGTTTAGCCTGGTTCATGCGTGACGATATAAAGCTAAAAGTTTGTTACTTGGTTGATACAATTTAAAGAAGAAAATAAAACAAAAATGTATTGCTTTATTAATATTAAATTCAGTTGGGTACTTGGTGCATTAGTCAATGTCGTTGGCTTCCGTAACTTATCTCATGGTTTCAAGTCCCAGTGCCAACCCATTTTACAATGTGATGGTGTCATGTGTTACGGCACAATGGGTTTCGCACAAAAAGTATCATTAATTGACGCAGAATTTTATACATTTTTTTTAAAAATCTGTCGGAAGATATATGAGGAGTTTGAGATAAAAAAAATTACCAAATCCACTTGTTCCTGAATAAAGAAAAATGCTATATAATATTATATTTTCACACTTAATTGCATCCCCTTTAAACAACGAGGTTTGACTTTAAAAAATAAATTCTGTTCTTTTGAATTAGTACACCAATATTATTTCGATATCATTTTTTTCAGAACTGGATTTGGGCGTGTTTGATCCCAAGCTCTTCATATACATCTTATTTTCTTTAATTAGCGGGCCTGATGAAAAATATATTTGGTGAAATCCTTTTGGAAATAAATACTTAGTATGTATATTATATAAGATATTTATGTCTTAAAATCGGGGGCCGGATGAAATTCTTTGGAGGGCCAGATACGAACCACGGGCCTTAGTTTTGCTAGATTGCAGTTTTTAGTGAAAAACAACAATCTAAATCGATGTTTCTTAACCGGTTGTCCGCGGAAATCATACAGACGGACGGACATTATCGACTATTAATATATAGATATTGATAGCCCGCAAAACATGTTTTGATTTTTTTGCAGTCCGCAGATGTCAAAGGGTAAGAAACATTGATCTTAAATTTAGATTCTAAATGATACGTGACAAAATGATCAAAAAAAACTTAAAATGCGTCTTCAGCCTAATGCAATTCTTGCAGATAGGACAAGTTGATTCTCTGGTACAGATATACATATGTTAATATCCAGTGATTCAGTCAGTTATTCGATGACTTTCATTTAAATAAGATGTCATCTGTACAGGTGACATCACTAAGATTAGATCACAATGAAAGTATAATTGAAATTCGTTGGAATTGTGTTTTGAATCACCTTTTATGAAATCACTTGAATGAATATACAATATCAAATTAAATAATGATACGTTTTATTGTAGGCTCTCTATAATTATTGTCTTTTTAAACGCTTTTGTTTGTTGTTTAATCGTTTTTAAGAAGTCTAAAATTAATCATTACGTTTATGTTTGATATGAAATCAACAGGAATTTATGGAAATGATTAAATGCATTTATTTTGGTCCCGTTGCAGTTAATACTCCAAGGCTTTCGTCTTCAGTTGCATAGTTAATAATGCATTCCAACGGCATGGGTATACGTGTTGTTTCCATATCTCCCACTTACCCTTGTCTGTAACATCTAATAATTTTCTACCCCTTTTAAACCTTCCTTCAATGAAGAGATAATTTGAAAGTTTGATAAGCAACTTTATGAGCAAGCTTCAATAACTCTTTTGGTGTCATCGTAGTTAGAATATTAAAACAAAATACTACAATTTAATGTTGTGATACAAATTGTAAGAATTAGAATCATTTTTAGTTTATTCGTCAACCTTGCGATGCTATGTCTGATGGTGCTTATTAAAGGGGCGAAACACGTGTAACAATTTGTAACACAACAAGCGGAGTAACAAATTTAACGCCGAATCATTTGAAAATATAAGATGAAAGTTAATGCTGTCTTTCATCAACGAATAATTCGAGTGATAGATACTACCGTGTTTTATCATACTCGTTTTTCTCTCAAAAAATATAACATTACTCGTATTTTTAATCTAGTGTAATTTTTCATTTAAGTATAAATTGCCAATACAATATTAGACAGGTATTTTTTAAGAATAATGTAAATATTTTACATACAAAATAAAGTACACGAGTTTTTACTTTTCGTTGAATAATTGCGAAATATTAAGGTATGGAGATAACCTTCAAGACTGTCATTGTAGACATAATTGCTGAAAGAATTCCTAGAACATTTTGAATTGTCTTGCTTCATAACTCATTGTCTATTACTCACTCGTTAGACGCGAGACTGAGGTATATTTGACTTCTTACAAGATGATTAATTACCAGTGTTTTTTTGCTATAAATCAGTGGGAATCACTGGAAATTAGTTTGTTCATTGTTTTGTAGAATAAATATTAGTATGTAAAGAATTAAGCTGCATAAACGTTATTTTGTTTCATTCATCTTTACTAATTATCGTGTCCGTATGTATTATTTCTCAGACGTTTAAATTATAAGGTCAAAATATATCAGTGTATTTTGGTTCTACACTTTTAAAAATATCTATGTGTATGTAATAACTATAATATTTCGGCTCTACAACTCTGACATAACTGTGTTTAAAGTTACATTAACTTAGCTATAAGTAAACTGACTTAAAAGCAATACTCAATACATATTCCCAATAATTATAATATCCAACTCATATTGAAATATACAGTTTTAATGTGATAAATAATTGACTTCATGTTTTTCCAAGAACTGTGACGGATATGGGATTTTTATAAAGTCTTCAAAGCAAATCAGCTCAAATTTAAATATTCAATACTAATTTGTACTAAGTCAACTTTTATTTAATAAGATCAGGACCGGTTTCGCTCTTGGCGAGCATTATCAACTGACAGTAATGTGTGGAATTAGTACAAATGAGTATTTTTTTTGAGTATAATGCCTTTTCACCACGTATCGACAGTGAAAATCCTAAAAGTGATCAAATTCAAAAGATTATGTATATTTACATTAGCTTTTTGTAATGGTTTATGTTATGGTGATGGATTAACATTTGCTTAATTATTAAGCATGTCATTGGTTTGATCACCTCTGTTGATTTCTATTTGTCCTAGCGCGTTTAATTAAGGGCCGTCGTTACTAAAATGTAAACATGTGGATACTGGATTTAAAATTGTGCTGTACGATTCTTTTGTGAAATGGCTTCAAAATTGAGACTCTTGTCTTTTTATAATTAAATGTGAATATAACATACAATAATAATTATGTTATGTCTTTGGCTCGAGTTGATATGAATACTACTTTTCTGTCTTATTTATATAGAATTTCACAAACCACAGAATATCTTGTAGACATACGTACTGTAAAGTTTAATAATTTTGTCTTTTCTATTTTTAAGATGTTTTCCGTTTAAAGTTTAATATTACACCTTTGACACTTGAAAACTAAGACCATTCAATATTTTTGGAAATTATTTATGAATTAACTCATGAAAATTTGATATTGACCTCGTGGGAATTTTTACCCTTCCCACTTAATCGCTGAAATAAAGCTGTCAAAATTAAGTAAAAAAACATCAATGCATTTCAATTATGCACAATTTTTTTTTTATTTAGTTGATAGCTGCTATTTCGGCTTGATCTTTCTGATTTTGGTTGGGCTTTTGGCCTCTAATTTTGTTTTTATAAGACAGTATGTAAATAGACTTAATTTGCAATAGGAATTAATTTACCGAGTCGGGAAACCTTTTTCACGCAGTAACCTTATTTAACTCGCCTCAAAGGGTGTTAAAGGCATTTGAATATTCATAATACTATCTGAAAGAAAATGAAATCTAGAAACGATTCTCAAGAGATATTTGCCATTTCATGCAAATGTATTCAGATCTGTTGTTTTATTTTGAGTATTTCTTTTTTTTATATCTTTAGCACGAGAATTGTCGTTGTTGAAAAAATAATCGTTTTTTAGGTTTGTTGTTAAATTCTGGATATCGTACTACATGTTTAAAAAATAGTGTTTTATTTCATCAAATTGTTTACTACAATCTGTTATTCAATAAATCCCTATCACGTTAAGTTACGTTTGAAGTAATTTTTGCGTGCAATATGTTGCATATAAAACGGTGTTGATGGATAGATATAGAATATTTTTCGTAATTATGTCGTCTTTATCCTGATGTTTTTTAATAAGTACTGCTTGCAAAATGTTTCTTTTTAAGCTCTGTCGTTTGAAATTAAATTTCTCTCAAAAAACACTTTACTATGATAATTAAAATAAACCAACGATTTAATACCGTCGGTGTGCTGCAAGAAGTCATCAATTAATAATTTGGGCCATACTATGTTGTAATAACAAAAGTGATTATTTTTTCATTTTGCATAAATTAATTAAGTCACTTAGTGTCTTAAAATCAACCAATACTGTCCATTTACACACTTTAAAATGACTATGTTGTATTTCATGCACATACCTGAATGAAAAACATCATTAATAAGCTTATGTCATTCTTATGAAATACAATTATGATAATAATAAATAGTTTCTATGATTGTGATTATATGTATACTTTTATTATTCACTTTTTTTATCCCCAGTCTTAATTAAAGACCAAAATTCAATAACCGTATTTAATAATAAATTTAAATAATGTATTTGAATTTGAATGAATGATAAAATATACTATTTTTGATGTATTCGGCGGTAACTATTTGGAAATTCATTAAATTAGACAACGTTGTTTTCCACGTTTGAAAATTGGTACACATGATTCAACTATTTCAGAAGCATCTTCAGACCGTCCGTTTAATTTAATTAAATTTAGTTTATAACTGTTTCCTCATCACGCATTTGTTAAAACTAAGACTTTTACCAAGATAATTCCAATAAACTCAATATAAATTGAATCTTTTCTGCGAAAACGTAGAACTGTTTTATGCAGGTTTAAATGAAGAGATTTAAATTCGTCTATTTTCCACTGATCGTCATTGGATTATCAACATATTTGAACTTGAAGTCCCTACATCCTCCGCCGGTAAATACGTCGCTGTATTCCGGAAATGAAATCCTGTGTTGCCAGCGCAAAATCCAGATGCTAGATTGCCTTATTATTGCTGTAGACATATCTTGCGTAGTTGAGAGGTCTTTCATGTTTCCTTGCTGTTATTTTTAGCACATCTAATGTATCGATTTAATGAAAGACTTTGAAATTTATTTAGCTCTCGCGTTGACAAAGGTGAAACACAAGCCTTTCGAATCAAAATAACACCATATTACAGATTTTATCTAAAATGTTATTTAAACTTCGACGAAGAAAACACGAATGGTAAAATTTTAAGAACACGAAAAATACTATTTTATAATGTTAAATATATCCATTTCGTGACCTTAATTTTCTAAATCAAATTATTTCACATAAACCACGAACAAGCACTGTATGTATATCTGAAATAAAGTATAAAAATAAATTATTAACGTGTTGAGAGATAAATTAATCCTTCTGTGATTCTTAGATACCGATGACAATATCCAAGAGTATAATAACATCATCTTTATTTCATGCAATTGCTTAGTTGATCAATACTCCATAATCCAGAAATCCAGATAAAAGTATGGATTCCACTCCCAGCACGATCAAAATCAAATTTATTTAAAATTTTGAGCGTAGGTCTTAGTGATGTCTTTGTAAACAGTCCAAGAAAAAAAAATTCCAAGCAAACATTAAATATTTTGAGAAAAAAGGTACCAGAACGTTTTTCTACCGCGTTACATGGGGAAAAAAAGCATTGATTATACTTAACTGTATAGTTCACCGAGTGAGTGTTTCGCTAGTACACCAGCTTGACGATAGAATCATTTTGGTATGTAGAAAATCACAATACAACTTTTTCGACTTATTGTTATCAGGGCTGTGGAGTCGCGTGAAAAAAAAGACGACTCCGACTCCGAGGATTTTTTTCAATAATTTCATTTTAACTTATATATATGTATACCATCAGATCATCTTTAGTCAGCCAAGCATGAAATGTTAACACGTTTGAATATTTTGCTTAAATACTCATCATTAAATATATTTTTTACGACTCCGACCAAAATACCGCGACTCCACGACTCCGCGACTGCGACTCCGACTCCACAGCCCTGAGTGTAACTACAGTTTAAAATTTGAAATGCCTTTGAATCACCTAAATGTATTATAATTGTATCTCTCATTGAATAAGTTTGTTTTCTCTGTAGGCACAGCTTGAATATGAACATATTATTTCAGTATAAAAATTATAAATGCGACTTTTTAGGCTCATCCTTTTTTGCCAGATTGGTTGCGATATGTGTAGCACATTAGGTGCAGACATGGTTCCACAAAATCAATACAAAGTTAAGGTTCACTGGAGGTGATCAAAGCGCACCAAACGCCGGTAACCTTGCAATATACCTACCCTAAAAACGAATCAAAGAGATAACAAAAAGCTTTTAAATAAATTAACCCTACGAACGCCTGTACCAGTTAATGCTTTGTATTCATTCTTCCATCCCCCATTACACGGCAGTTAAGGCTGTATACTTGATTGAAACTATTTTTTTTTGTACGCCGACCTCACCGGCGAATGAACTGGGGCATGTTTGCAAAAAATGATTAATCGATTTGTGCTTGTATTTTCTTTTGAAACGCTTTATAAAAATTGTGTTTATTTCACTTTTCCAGATTTTCCGCGTAAGCGAAAACCCAAAACTCCATTTTGTAATTTTATAATTTTAAAATGTTAGAATCAATCTTGCTTCATTACTTAAGCAAACTTTGCGATAGTAAGTCTGAAGATGCCTCTGAAAGAGGCGAAACACGTGTCACAGTTAGTAACACAATACGTGGAATAATCAAAGTTAATTTAAATTTTCTATTAAAATGTTTTATTTAATTTTATATTACTTTATCATGTTTAATAATTTGGTTCGGCTCTTGACTCGGAGACAGAATGATAATTTGGCCCCAGACATAGGAAAGGTTGCCCATGCCTGACATAAAATGTAATTACAAAAACCATCAGAGAGTAATCAAGTCAAAGTAGTGACTAACGGTTGATAGTGCTTGTCATGAGCGAAACCGGTCCTGATATTTTAAATTAAAGTGGGAGTATTACAAAGAAATTCTGTGTTTTTTAATAAAATATTGGATGCCACGGAATTGCAACACGTGGAACAAAATATTATACTCTGTCCTTATACTTTTCGATGTAAAATTATCGTATTGTAAGTTACTGTTTTTTTCCATGATTATTTTTTTTGTTATTTATTTTAAATAAACATTTAAGCCATTATACTTGATTAGATTTTTGATGAGTCATTTACTGCAATTATATAAATTCAATTTTTTGCCCAAAAATTATCTTTTTATGTGACTATTATGGATTATTATCAATGGCATCTAGACAAATGCAGCGACGGAATCTATATTATATATATACGTAAAGATTGCGTGCCAACCGGTGCTAAAAGGTTAAAAAGTTTTGAGTCTCGAGCTCGGTAATTTTTGTGATTAAAATATGATTCGAATGTTAAATAAATGACAACTGGGATTCTGGTTGTCGTTGTCACGCAAATGTGAGCGCAGATGTTTTTTTTTAATTGTCTATATGTTACAGTTAAATGATACACTTATTCAATGTATACATTGATCAGATTAGCTATTTACCGTAAATTTTAAAAGACAGCACTAAACTTCTCTATTATAATCAGTTTTCATTGCGGACAACGATGTGAAAAAAGTGTCCGCATAAAGACTGCACAATACACAAGATTTTGTAATTTGTATTTAAATTGTTTATAATTTTGTAATAAACGTAAAATATATTTAATAAAACACGATTTTTTTATTGAATTCAAGAACGGGTTTTGCTTTTTACGATCGATACGAATAACAGCTAAAAGTCTACAACAAAACTACAGATATTAAAGATTATCCATTTGGTTATTGAAAATTTTGAAAGCAGCTCTAAAAATATTGAGCCAAATTATTAGGTATATTCATTGCGGAAAACTGTGTGAACAAAGTATTCTTAAAAACAGAGTTGATTGTATCGAAAACATGCAGTCCCCAGCTCATTGGGTCCTTTATGAAAATCGAGTTTGACATGCCTGTCCCAGACTTTGGCTGTTATTATTACATGCCCCGATAAAAGGCAACGATTATTAGAGCATGCACTTTTACCGTACGACATTTACGAAGATAGTGGATAATGCACGCGGTACTGAAAAAACTCAAAAGTTCAACTTGCTCAAGTGCTTAGCAGTTATCGGCGTGCATTTAATGCATATTGCAGGCCGAGGAACAACGCGGTCAAGCTTTGAAAATTCCAAGAAAAATCATTGAGGAGTTTTTTATTCAGCTTACTGCATATTGGAAAAATGAAACTTGTGCCTGTTGGATAAAGAAAGGTGAGTAAAAAGTTGCAATCACCCTAGCTCATCTTTTGAAAATGATGATTGAAGATTAGCTATTAGTTTTTCGATTTTATGAAATATAAATAAAATATATTTGCTGACGACATTTTAAAAATAAATTTAAGATAGATTCATCAGACATAAACTTATCAATTATTTAGTTTATATTAAAAGTCCACATTATTATTACTTTAAATCAAGAAAGTTTTCGGTCGTCGCGAGCATTTTCGACTGATGAATAAAACAAAATGCTTTTTCACCAAGAATTGGCAGTGAGCACATCAAAAGTAATTACTTAGTTGCTAACAGTGAACACCGATGGCGTCAAAATCACTAAACGTTAATGAAATCATAATGACGTTATTATGTTATAGTTTGTGAATGATATTCATAATTTTATATTGGCACGCTAGATGAATCATTATAATTTAAAAATGCACTTGCAATTTGCCAGGGAAAAAGGTTTTTTTTTGTTTTAACTTAAAAAAAAAAGTAATATTCGACACGTTATTGTATTAAAAATCATTATATTGAATTGATATGTTTATTAAAAATATTTTAAATATTGGAACATCTTTTATCCAGAGAATTAAATTTATCGAGAAATTTTGTTATAAAAATATTTTTTAACCATGTTATCTATTAATGTGAAGGAAATTCCTATTACATAAACACTTTAATAAAACTTGATTTTAACGATGTCGAATTACGTCGGCTGCGTGGTCGAATGATTTACGTCGATGGTTTCGGTTACGGGGTCGAATCCCAGTACAGTTTTATATACTGATTTTTAACTGCTTTATGAAGTTATGTTTGAAGGCATGGATGTATTTGAAGTCTTGATTCCCCTCATCCACTCATCTTATTCCCAAAAATGGAGAACTATTAGCTAATTGCTTGTCTCATCCAAGCCGTATCCTTCTATTCCTGCTCTCTTTGAAAAACGTGAAGTTGAGCTACTGAGTAACGAACATTTATTTCTCTTAGAAACATTTCTGTTGAGAATAAATCCATTAAGAATTCTTATATTCCATAGTTAAGAAAATGCTTTTGGTCGCAGATCCATACATTAATTTTTGTTCGGGGATTTGAACCTACAAACGAAAAAACACTACCAAAATGTAATCAAATAATTTCTCTGATAATTTTTTCAATTAAGTAAATCTTAATAAAAAAAACTCTAAATCAAATTTGTCAATGATACACAAAGTTAAAATTACGGCATGACTTCCGATTCAAAATTAAATAAAATGTTTCTAGATGATTGAACTGTCATTTTTTTTTTATCGCGGATGTCCGTTTGCCGTGTTCGTTTACCTTTTATTCATTTTCGTCTTATTTCAATATTACAGAAGAGAAAAAAAAGTCAGTCGCGTTTTTTTTATCAACCAAGAAGCCTTACTTTCAAAGCTATGTACTTCCCCTAAAGATTGTCTCTTTATTTTTAAAATGAACCAAGTTTTGTCATTACTTCACAAAATTATAATAAACCATTATTTATTATACCGTAATTTTTTTCTTTCCATTTATAATATCATGTTAAGGTTTCTTTTGAAAGTTTTTTCATCTTGGACTTTTTTTTCCTTTCTACATCTTGGACTATCACATAAAGTCTGTATTTTAATGAAAACTAGTTGCTGGTCTCGGGTCCGTGGTGTAGTAGTCAACGTCGCTTCCGTGGCGGACCTCGCAGGTTCAATTTACAGGACAAACATTTTTCAATAGATTTATGTTAGAATTCATGAGTGTTTGTTATGTCTAAAAAACTCACTAAAACTCCTCTACCCTTCCAACCCTGAAATAACGGAGCATAACGAGAGCGATTAGTTAACCACTGTTCCTGCTCTAGCTATATATAGCTCACAGAGAAAAAGTTAATAGGTTACAGTTTTTCTTTTATTATTTATTAACCATTTTATAAACTTATAGTCATCATCGTTTCTGTTGAAATGCTTAGTTGGAAATATAAAATAATATTTGATAAATTTGTTACTTCACCGGTTATAAATTGTAAACTATGCAAAACAAGAGGTTAACTGCGCGGAATATTCAAACGCCGTGCGGGTTCTATTCAACATTTGATAATTTAACCTTCGAGTACCTATATCTTGAAAAATCACACGGGTTCCGGAGCGGGGTACAATTGTACCCCCCAGAATTTTTCTCATTTAACGAAGTAAAAATTAAAATAATAAATGTCAGCAGTTCGAATGTTGATTTTGAGCATGCCCTGTCAAAATTAAGAGACAATTTGTCTTTTTGAATCATCCATATCATATTGCGTTGACGATACGTCAGGCGTATAGAAGCGGTAGAAATCCATCATGTCAATAGAAGCGGCGAGAGCAGACTGAACTAATCGTAAAGCGACGTCGTTCTCCCGGCGCGGGCGCAGGGTACGATGACATCAGGTGTGTGGAGTTTGCGCTCGGCACACGCACACACTCAAACGCAACGTGTATATGTGACCCAAATACCATTTGTTAACGAAAAACGTGAATATCTATTTTATTTTCTACAATTTTTCAGATTTTTTTTTTGCATTGTATTCAGTAGGATATGTTTGTAGATTACAATAAATATCAGCTAGATATTACCGATATTTAACAAATGGTTGGTAAAATAAGAATTCAGGGGCACAATTGCACCCCGCTCCGAAACGCGAAGGTTAATCAAATAAAAAATAAGAAATAACAGAACTCTATTTTTTTATATAAATTAAAATTTAAAAAAAAAGCAGAATGAAACAAATAATCCGTCACTAATAAATTTATTAACATTTTATAAATTTATTTGTAAACATATTATTTTACGTTCCTTACAACAAATCCTTATATTATATACTCAATTAAGATCAATTTCTTCTTCTTATAAAATATACAATTATAATTCTAGTTGAATTGACTAAATGTTCAATTTATTAGTTATTGCGGTCAATAAGGGTGATTCCAATTTTAAAAAAAAATGAATAGTTGTATTTGGAGTGCGTGGGAGCTGTCAAATTGCTGCGCGACCGCACGTGTTTCGATTTTTTGAAAGCATTATCACACTGAAAGTGCAACACAATAAATGCAGTTACAAAGTCATCAAATCTTTTTTTTTATATTAAACATGAACATTCAATAAGTTATTTTCAAAAAGTTCTATCGAAAACCTTAGTAAGCAATTTATATCGATTGTTTTCTTCCAGGAGAAGCATTTTAAACGGTTCACATAACTTTATGAATGATTATAAATTTACTTACAAGTTTTTATAGCCTAGAAAGATTTGGCGAATTGATTTTGCATAGCAATATATTATGTGTGAGGTGAATGTTGTTTTATCAAATAAATCACGATTCTTCCTAAAATGGTTGATTTGGCCTTTTTACAAAGCACTCTTCATTAGGAGTGAACATGGTTAAAAATATTAAGATTCACCTTTCTTTGCTGAGATTTCGTATTTATACAAACGGAGGCTATAATCAAATACCCACTGCTTAGCTTTCCTTCGATTAACTGGACGGAAATGGGGGAAGAGAAGACGCTTTGTGCTTTTTAAGTAAACGGAAGCTTAATTAACGACCCAAACGATTGGATTTCGACCCTCTTTTAGAGGAAAGCATCGCTTTTGTTCTGTAATCTTCTGTTATTTACTGTATGATTACAATATTGAATTACACGTTGATTAAATCTATTTTAAACCATTTGCCGTAGAAAATCAACAAATCTATTGTATGTCATTGAGTTATAATACAAAGTTAACAGTTTCAATACGTTTATTTCGAAGACTATTCTGTTAAACTTTCCCGGTAGGAACGTTGTTAAGTATGTATTTATTAATTTTCTTCACATTTAACAAAACACGATTGTATTCAACTTATAAAATTATAGAAAACGGTAGTATTAATCAGGGCTGTGGAGTCGCGTAAAAAAAAAAAACGACTCCGACTCCGAGGATTTTTTTAAATAATTTCATTTAAACTTATATATATGTATACCATCAGATCATCTATAGTCACTCAAGCATGAAATTTTAATACTTGACTATTTTGTTTAAATGAACGTTGTTAAATATATTTTTAAAAAACAAATCGAGCCGCTCATATTTCACGACTCCGACTCCGGCCAAAGTACCGCAAATCCGACTCCGACTCCTCAGCCCTGGTATTAATATATAGTTGTAAGTTTAATCGATAGGCGATATCAGAGGACTCCGAACTACAAGTCCGTGGCTAAAGACCAGATCGCGATCACAATTAAAAAATAAATAATTACAATATATTATTTATTGATTTTTTGCCTAATTGTAACGCAGTATACACACACATGCTATATTTCTCTGTGCTAGTGCATTAAATCTTAGAAGACTTATGTGTGTACATAGTACAAAATAATAATATATTTATTTTATTTTGAGTTGTTTTTATATGCTAGCGAGTGCTCAATCTTACTAGTGCTAATTTAGTACCGAGTACTAAATCGAATAATTTGAACGATTCAAATGTTTAATTTTAGTGAGTTTATTCACCAAAGAGCTTAGATGCCGCTCGCAAACTACTTGGGTAGAATATGTTAAAGAATTTACTAAATATAGAGTAGTAACTTTCGAGGATATCAAATATGAACCCTATCTACTTTACGGTCTACGCAAAACATTTACTGCGGGCACTCCCAAAATAAATAAATCTCCCATTTACCTTCCCTTGTCCTTATTTCCTGTCCCGCGAAACTCCCGACGCCTGTTTTTGGCGCCGAAATATCGCGCGGTCCAAAATATTAGGCGTCTACGGCGTAGCTCTTTCGTAGCTTCACACTCCCTCGCGTACATTTCATCGCCTTGCGCAGTCGACGCGTTTTGTGGCATGCGTGCACTGTATACGCCAAATGTATTTTATTTGTGATGTCAATTTGTTATTTCACTAGTTGTAACATTGTTTTCGTTGTTGTGTAAAACATCTTCAAAATTATGTTTCCTGAACACGGAGAAAGGGAGAACTCACGTTTTTAGAATTACAATCAATTGTGAGGTACAGCAAGAGACAAATGATTCGGAATCTGACTTTAAAAGCATGATATAGGTACAGTTAGTTTGAAATTGTTGCATAATCAATAACATGGGTAGACTGAAAGTTGCGAATTTTCAAATTTTATATTTAAAAAATGCACAAAGTAACCACCGAATCCATTTAAAATATCTGAATTATGTTTATTTTTTTTAAGTTCAATAAAGTAAAACCTAATTTTTCGTGAACATAAAATTAATAAAATAAATTAATAATTTCACATTTCTTTAACATGACCAGGACCTGATTTGTCTGAATTCTCACGATCAATTTATAATGCTCATGATGACAAAAACAGGTCTTGATCATATACAGTAAATGTGGAATAAGTACAAAATTTTTTAAATATAATATAACAATCTTGCTTCATTACTTAAGCAAACTTTGCGATAGTAAGTCTGAAGATGCCTCTGAAAGAGGCGAAACACGTGTCACAGTTAGTAACACAATACGTGGAATAATCAAAGTTAATTTAAATTTTCTATTAAAATGAACTTCCACAAAGTTACCGCCGAAACCATCGAAAGTATTAATAATATAATGTCTTCAGTATATATAATGAAATCAGGTATTGACTGTTAACACTATAAAAGTGGTAACTATAAAAAGTAGGTAAGAAATTGGAGATTTTTTGAAGCTAATATAACATATATTAGCGAGCGAAAATCTCAAAAATGTAGATCTAATGATGGCGTGTTGGTAAAATAGCTATCGAAAATATTGGAAAAATCCATTGGAGTTTTGGTATCGTTGACATTATTATCATTTATGTTTATATCAAATTTGAATTGTTTGAATTTTGTACTTTTCCATGAGTTTTGTCGCTAACGACCCGGGTTTCGCCTTTCGGCATCTTCAGGCATTCCAAGTGCACGGATGTACTTGAACTGACTCAGTTCAAGTGCACTTGGAATGCCTGAAGATGCCGAAAAGCGAAACCCGGGTCGTTAGCGACAAAACTCATGGAAAAGTACAAAATTCAAACAATTCAAATTTGATATTGAAATTCCATCAAGCACCCTCAGTCGAAATACTTAATTAATGTTTATATCTGTTATCTTTTCTTCAAAAGGTTCTCAAAAGCAGACACGAGACTTTACTTATACCTTTTGCAGTACCCTCCTGTCCAAATAAATCATAACTTTAGGCTTTATTTCACGACCTGCTTAGGATGGATTCAAGGGTGTGAAATGCGAAATGTGGGAGACCATACTATTTGCAAGTGGTGACTACTGCCATTCTAAGCCGACAAGTGGTGATATTTTGAACTACATGTTTGGGATAGAAGTTTTGACGGACGACGTGTATAGTGGCGCCCTCACTGAGCAACTTATTATAATATATGTGTTTTTGCTGTTACGTATAAGTTGGCCGACCTCAGTTTTCTTCGAAGTATCGTACCTCAAGTGCGGGACATTTCAATATAAAATGTTTTCAATTCAATAAGGCATAGTATTTGTGGACGCATTGGGATTCCCCTCGCGGTAATCTTAAGTGATTGAAATGTGTAAAATATCTGTTGCATAGGAAATTAAATATTAATGTGATGATCGTGATGCCAAAAAATCTTTTGAAAACATTTGATATTCCTTGTCAAATTTAATTCATTGCCTTTTTGTCATTTATAAATGTTTATGACTCTATGACGACTTAAATTTGTGTTATACCAACCGTCAAAAGCTAATGCAACAATCATCACGGTCGCCGTGACGATGTTGCATATATACCGCATAGACCAGGGGTGGCCAAACTCCTAATCATTACAATCAACTTTAAAAAATATATATAAACGGCGGTCTACCAACATCATATGTGTTTGGTGATCATAAGAACTACTTGTCGCACAAGCTGTGTGGGACGGGCATCAGAGATGTGTAGAAATTTTATTTTGTATTACAATCCTTGATTATGACACCTGACATTCTTATGAGTGAAAGATATTAATCATTAATAAAACACGGCGTCTTTCCTAAGTCACACCAAGGTAACAAAGCGAAAAGCCTGTAAACTGAGATATAATTAACCATACTTCGGCGTGTATATCTAGTCGCAAAGCTTTGGCAAATTTCAGATATTTAGTAACTTGATCACGTCGAACGATTCCATACTCAACCCGCTTTATTACCCAAAGCATCCGAATGCATCTTGGCTTTGAAATGTGTTATACAATATCGTTTGTATACGTAATACAGGAGCGGTGTGTGGCTATAGAAACGTTTCGATTTACATATCGTTTTTGAATTTCAACTTGCTGGTTAGAATTCTAAATTTGAAAGTTTTGGCGTAGAGATTTAGTTGTGACTTTTTTGATAAACGCGATGGATTGTTTTTATGAAACAAATGAATTACGATTCTTATGTGTCATCTCAGCGGACTATCCTCTTTAAAATATTTAAATAGAAAAAACTATATGCGTATTGCTAGCAATGTGAAGAACAATACAAACTTAGTAATGTACAGTAAACAATTCAACCAGGTATGTTTCGACAAAATGTGTTATATTTACATACATATAAAAATATTATTCGTAATATTTCGACATATGAAGCAATACTGTTGAAAATTCAAGAAATAGAATACTCACTTGTACTTATTGCAATTTTATTTAATAAGATCAGGACCGGTTCTGCTCATTACGAGCATTATGAATTGGTAATACAAAAAAAATGTTATATTTGAATCGTTCAAATTATGAACATTCACTATGGCTTTAGTATGATTAATAATAGTATGGCTTTGGCCATAGTTAATAAATTTAATGTAATGTTATTAATAATAAATATCAGTTTAATTTATCCTAATTAACGTTTAAAAACCCCAGATTGCTTATCATTCTTCGAAACACTAGAGTCATATTTAATAAGTGTAATATTATAATTGTAATTTGAATTAGAGTGAATAACATGATGCATTGTGTATCTCTTCGGCTATCTTTTACCCAATTATAATGGAGTAAATGCCAAGTCAATAAATAAAGGTACAGCATTTGAATAAGTGACACTACATTAATCTTGTATATATTGTTTTATCTAGATTTTATTTAGCTCATTGTCTTTTAACGAGGATTGGATTTTATCATTAGTGAAAACATATTTTCGATCGCAGTAAAATCGATGTTACCTAATTTACGTAACACTCATCGGGGATTATGTGTCACTGGTCTATGACCTTTTTCCGGATGTTATTGATATTGGGGGTGGCATTATCCGGTAAATAGGGCGATTTATGTTAATGTTTCTGCGTGGCGTCGAATGGTTTCTGTGTTTTTGGTATTGGGGCACGTTTGATCGGTTTGCCAAAAGCACGAATCTATTATTTACAGGGCATATAATTTTAAAGCAAATACTCTCAATAAACCGAGCACTTTTAAACTACCCTCTTGACCAGATTAGATCATATTATTTATTTATTCATACCGCACAGGCTTTTGACAATGTTTGATTTTAATCAAAATATATTATTTGTGTTCATTTTTTAATTCAGCCATATAACCACCCCAAATTTCTTTTAGGAATGTTATCGTTTCACTCTCTTGAAGCTCGAAGATCGTTTTCAAGTTTAAAGCATTTTTCTCTTCTTCTTCGGGGCCGAGTTAATAATCCTGAAATTCTTATGACTATTAACTAACATGCTCCCAATTTATTCTTACGTGGGCGAAACTATGACCAAAATTTTTGTTTCTAAAAATTTGTTCCTCGCGTAGGACGTACGAGTCGCCAGTTACAAGGGCCGTTCGACTGATCAACTCATTGCCTAGAGAACTGGACATTTTTAGTGACAGTATTTGTGAACTGTTTTTTTAAGTTTTACTTTTTTATTTCATTATTTTGTATGTTGATTTTATTGTATTGTGTAGTATGATGTATTATGTTAATTTATTTTTTCTTATTATATTAGTGCACGGCGAATTGGCGTCAGCTGTAATGTCATGTACTTTTAATTTTTAAACAATAAATAAATAATATATTTGAGTTCGAGGCGCTGTCGGCAATCTTATTTATCTGTATACTATGCTTCTCGTATAATCAATTTGTATACTGTGTCTGTCTAAAATCGACACTATATATTACATTTATATATATCGAAAAGAAAAATGACATAACCCACAGTTTTTTTTTAAAATAGCCTTTTTTCTATAATCACAATGTATACAGCTTGATACACGTTATATCAAAACTATTTAAGCTGAAAATGACGAATACGTATCTAAATTTAACTTTTAAGTTTAAAAAAAAGAAGGGGTCGTGGAAATAGCAACCAAAAAAAAGTTTAAAAAAGGATATTCTTAAAAAAAAAATTAAAATAAATTTAAGTTTACAATGCTCGCAATGAGCGAAACCGGTCCTGACCTATTAAATAAAGTGAAATAAAGTACAAAGGAGTATTTTGTTTTATTAAATTAATATTAGATTAAGTCAATTAAACACCAATTAACAAGTGTCCGTTCACTTCAAGCTTGTGTATATTTCATAATCTGCCTATGGCCCAAAATCATCAAAACACGTTTTTTATGCTTCCTGTAAAATGTGTTATGTATAGTTACGTCCTTTTTCCTTTCCACAGTCGATATATATATACAAATGAATCGTACATATCCCACAATTTTTCACCTTTCCGATCTTAAAATAACGGGCGCTGCTAGAGAAATGAACTAAACACTAGTTTTGTTCTAGTCATGTCTTATCCCTACCCTCTTCGAAAAAGAGAGGTTGAAAAGCTGAGTAACAAACAGTTTGCGTAGAAACATCTTCGGCTGTAATTAGGTTCTCCGATTTTGGGATTGTTATGGTCGCGATCCCGGGATTTCGGGATTGAGAATTATTTAGTTAATCCCGAAAAATTATAGGATTTTGGATTTGGAAGAGCTAAAAAAACGAGTCACGTTGATATTTTGGACAAAAAGTATAGAAATTTAAGGTTTTAAAATTCCTCGGTGAGCTTAAAAAGAAATGTGAGATCCCGGGATTGAAAATTAATCAATCCCGGGATCAGAAAAAGGCTCCGGGATTAAATACCTTAGTTGTAATACCTCCATCAGTAGCCGATATGTTCATTGGAAGCAAAAATTGATTGAAAATATATACATATGTTAGATTATTTGACATAATTGGGAATAGTTCAGTAAATCTTTAGATAAATTTAAAAGATTATCGCATATGCAGTGAAGTATCCGATGTCCCATTTTTATATTTTACAATTTCATTTTGTTTTTCGATACCAGATGGCGGGCCTCGCGCCAGGATTTAATTGCTCTCATATGAAGCCGTTCCGGCCAGCTAGTCATTAATTGAAAATCAATGTGTGAAATTTTCTAGCTGAAAATGCGAACCCTTAACTACCGACTGAACCATGGGAATCGTCAGTGTTGATTACTGTATATAGATTTGAATTTAAAGGCATTTAATTATTAATTAAAAGGAATCCAGTTTGCTATTGACAGTTCAAATGAATAATATTTGCGGCCATATTCTACTCGTCAGCATTCTCTCGGTTAACTTAGTCTTATTTTTACCTAGCCTTTGATTTAAATATTTTATAATATATAACGCTCCATAGTAATCCCGCAAATATTTGAAAATACATTGATCCCACAATTACGCGAATAAAATTAAATTTGTGACAAATTTTTGAAAACTACACCTCTAAAGTTTACAAGTGTAACTTGTAGACCTACTATCAAATATTGCAATGAAAGTCATCTTCGAAGGAAATATAATACAACAATTTTATCAAAAACATCTTTGTAGATAAATTTTCGAAAGTAAGGCAATCAGTAATGTGCATTATAGCTGCATTCGGCATCACATATCACTGCGAGTCGCTGTTAAAAATCGTAAAATCGAATTGTCGAAACAGGTTGACTGGTTAAAAATTCTAATCCACTGCGATGCGCGACGTTCGAATAACCGGTCGACATGAAAAAAATATCATAAAATAAAAATAAATGCTATAAGGATTTTTAATAATGAAAAAATATTTAAACTGTGAGCTATTTGTTCATTAATTTTAAAGTATCTATGTGAAAATATTTATGTGTGGCCCGTCAGATGCATGCATTATTTTATTTTATTATTATATTATCAACTTACCAGCGAATCCATCGAATATTTTGCAAGCTAATAAAATTCTTTATATTTAAACCATTTTTTTAAAATATGTGTAACATTTGACTTATTTTCGTCTTAATTTAAAAATCAAGGTGTTCTTAAGTTGTGATCAAATTCGTTTTTCGCTTACATTCGCTGGAAAGCTAATCTGTTATTGTAGCAGGCGTTTTTCTGAATAAATCTGAATTAAACAGCTTCTCCCGAACATAATTTCGTATACTTATTGTTATTTCTGCATGAAGAACGAAAGCTGGCAAGGAAAAAAAAACGAATAAATTTTCTCGTTCCTTTCCTCCGTCGATAAATCACTTTGCTTGTCACCCCTCCACTCTCAACTTGATGATTCCTCCCCCGCCCGTGTTTTTGAAGCCCTCACACTCTTATATAAATCCCCTGGCGTAATGGTTTCATCACTCGGGTAACGTTTCATAAACACACGACGGCCTTTTATCTCGCTTAGAGGTGTCGAAACTTTTTTTAATTCACTCGCGTTCTGAAAATATATTTCCAAAGAGTGTTCGTTTTATAATATTTTCGATCGATAAAAGCAAAAAAAAAAAAAACCAATAATTGCTTTAAATCCAAGATAACTTCAAGACTGTTTGGATCTCTGGTGGTTGAGGATAACAAATAATCATACCAATGATTCACTTTAAAAGCTCGAGATTAATTAATGTATTACCGACCAGTGCCACCATCAAAATTTACCACTTAACCGATGTCGAAAACGAACTTTCAACTCAGGAGTAGTTTTTCCCCAAATCCATCCTTGTATCTTAACTGTTGGAAAAAATGTTTATTTATTCTATTTTATGGCAGAAACATTTTGTATGAATCAAATTTTCAATCCATTTATGAAAAATTCATTAATCTTGTATTTAAACGTTTATTTTATTAATAAAATAAATGTATTTACCAAACCTCTTTTTCTATAACGTAATTTTTACCGGGACCTCCGCATTGGTCTGTTGTATCAAGATTCTTATGTATCATCAAAAAATATAATTAAAAATAGTATTTTTACAACCTAAAAAGATGTTCATAATTTGTTTTTTTTTTTACTGTGTTTTAATGTGGAACATATAGACTCCTAAAACATTATACATAGTTTAAAAAAATCAACGACATCTGCTTATTAATAAGTATTTCAACCTCTTTTTTTCTAAGAGCTTTCGGATCGAAGGATGAGGGTAGGGAGGGCAGTATAAATGGTTGGCTAAAGTTTTCTCGCTACGCCCAGTTTTTTATTACATACATCCATGCCTTCGAAAAGAAATCAAATAAATAAATCAGTTGATGAACGTGTCCGTAGTAGGATTTGAACTCGTGAGCTCAGCAATCGAAGTCAACGACGTTGACTACTACACCACGTATCCCGACATTTTGATTTTTTTTTTTTAATCCATATCCGCTCCCTATACGGAGCATATGGTCACCACGAAGCTCCTCCACAATTCTCTGTCTCCAGCCAGTCTCCTCGCCTCCTCCCAGGTCATCCCAGCGTCCCGTAACTCCGCCGAGTACATCCTGTGGATGGTCATCAGTGGCCTTCCACGACGCCGGGATCCATCCGGCCGGAAGAAGAGACAGGCAGGGTTCAGGCTCTCTTCAGGCATCCTCAACACGTGTCCAAGCCAGGTCCACCGCCGTTTCTTTATTTTTGACGTGATAAGAGGCTGGTTAGTCCGTTCTCTTATCTCCGTGTTCCTGACAAAGTCAGACCATTTCACCCCTAGCATTCGTCGCAGGCATCTGTTTTCGAAGCACAGTATACGGTTACTCTGCGCTTTCGTAAGGTGCCATGATTCGCAACCGTAAAGCAGCACTGTTAAGATACATGCGTTGAATAGGAGGCACTTGGTTCTGACCGAGTACAACCGTGAGTCCCAGACTTTCCGCATTGAGTTAAAGGTTGCTCCAGCTATCCCTAATCGGATCGCGAGCTCTTTACACGGATTGCCATCTCCCGTGATGTGTACCCCCAGGTACCTGAAACCGTCGACTCTTTCGATGTTTTGACCGGCGCTCGTCAAAGGGTAGTGTGGGTCCGGACAGGCACTGTTGCAGAGTACATTGGTTTTACTCGCATTGATTTTAAGACCGATGCGATATGAGTTTCTCTGCAGTCTATCCATTGTCTCTTGAATACCCTCGACAGATTTATCAAATATAACAGCGTCGTCTGCATACTCGAGGTCGCATAGCTTTAGATTGGAGGTAACGGTCACACCTCGGTCAGGTGGAATTGACTTCCTCAGAATGAAGTCGAAGATTATAATGAAAAGGAACGGAGCTAAGACGCAGCCCTGTCTGACCCCGGTTGAGACTCCAAACCATTCAGTGGTTATATCACCGATTCTTATGCAGCATTCGCTCCCCTCATGCAAGCATTTGATGATGGCAACAATCTTGGTTGGGATTCCGTACAATTTTAATATGTTCCACAGAGAAGACCGGTGCGGACTATCAAAGGCCTTCTCGTAGTCTACAAAGCAACATGCCAGCGAACTGTTGAATTCGTTGCTTTGCTGAAGAAGGCACCTAAGATTGTGTATTTGGTCCGCGCAGGATCGGCCAGGTAAGAACCCGGCCTGGTTTTCCCTGAGGATACTCATAATTGGAATCCTTATTCTCGCCAATACTATCTGCGCCAGGACCTTGCCAGGTACGCTGAGCAGCGTTATGCCACGGTAGTTGTCACAGCACAGTGGATCACCTTTTTTGTGGATTGTGACTACCTCGCCATTAACCCAGTCCCTCGGACAGCGCTCTTGCGCCCACACCATACTAAGAAGTTGGTGCAGGGGGTGCAGAAGCGCCTCCAGGCCGTACTTTAGGAACTCTGGATGTATACCATCCATGCCCGGCGCCTTCCCGTTTTTTAAGCGCTGCACAGCCGAGGAGATCTCAGCATGTGTCGGCGCATAGTCTGGAATGTTCGACGCTCGAGGAATTTCCGTAATTGTGGCTTCATTGGGTATATCAAAGGGGTCCGAAGGAGGGGGGCGGTTAAGCACCCTGCAGAAATGATCTCTCCAGATCTTTTTGACACGCTCTACGTTCGACTCTATCGTTCCGCTGGGACTACGGATAGGCCCCGCGGTTGGCAACCGTCTGCCGCAAATTTCACGTGTTATTTTGAAAAGTCTTCTTGTGTCATTCCTACGTGACGCCACTTCTGCTGCTTTGATCTGCTTGTCCAGGAATCGGCGTTTATCGAGTCGCACAGACTTTTTAACTATCTTATCCTGGAGTTGATAGTTAGTCCGACGTTCCTCGACTCGATTTGAGTTCGTCTCACTGTCCCTCAGTGCTTTACGCCAGGCTCTCTCTTCAATATTTTTCCACGTGTTGTCAGACATCCACTTTGGCTGGGTACTTTTTCTGACTCCAAGCACCTCATGCGCGGCTGACGCGACTGCATTCTTTATGCTGGACCATTCTAATTCGATGGGGTCGCGGTGTGGACTTTGCCGGTCATTAGCACAGTCGACGATGTTCTTTCTCACAGCGACATCAAAGTCTAGCCGAATTCTAGGAGATTGTAGCCTCTCGATGTCGGTTCTTTTTCGTGTTGGGTGCCTTACTGGGCGTCTGAGTCTGAGACGGACTTTACCGACCAGCAGTTCATGATCGCTGTATATATCGGCACCCCTGTAGGTACGGACGTCGAGAAGTTCCCTTCGGTGAGAGGTGCTGTAGAGAAAGTGGTCAATTTGTGCTTTTGTGCAACCGTCAGGAGAGGTCCACGTATATTTGTGGATGTCTCTGTGGGGGAATATTGTGCCGCCAACGGTGAGCTCATTCATAGTGGCAAGCTCGATGAGTCTCTCACCGTTGTCATTGGCTACACCGAGGCCATGCCTTCCCATCACTGTGGGGCCAAGCAATGGATCAACTCCCACTCTCGCATTGAGATCTCCCATTACGATTACGCGGTCTCTGTGAGGGATTGTGGAGATTGCCGCATGGAGAGAGTTATAAAAATTTTCTTTTGCCTGTGTGTCGGCATCCTCGGTGGGGGCATAGCACTGGAGGACAGTTACCGAGCTGTCAGTCGTCCGAAAGGTGGCTCGTATCAGTCGTTCTGAGATGGGTTCCCATTTGACAAGGCATCGGGCTGCCCTCCCCGACATCAATACTGCCACTCCCTGGCGGTGATAACGCTCCTGGCCTGAATATATAAGTGTGTATCCGCCCTCCAACAACTTTTTCCCAGTGCCTTTCCAACGCACCTCGCTCAGCCCTAAAACGTCAAGTTTGTAGGTTTGCATGATGCGAGTGGCGTGTAGGTCCTTTCCTGGGGTGCACATAGTACGCACGTTGTATGCGCCTATGCGCATAGAGTGGTTGTTGGAGAGTATCGTGTCCGTTTTCTTGCCAAGTTGTCGCTGGGCAGAGCTAGGTGTCCGAGGCATCTGCGATGGTGTTATCGTAATCATTTTGATTTAAGAAGGCAGGGTGATTAGCCCTGCGCTTCCGAGGCCTGAGTCACGAGGGCTCTGCAGGTTGGCTCAACCCGGTTTTTCTGTCAGGGATTTCCTTCCCTTAGCCAGTAGACCGGTTTTAAGGCGCCGGAAGGTTCGCCCTTTGCCCCCTGCTGTTAGCTACAGTCGAAACTGCATTGCCCGATGATCGCCGCGGGGAGGCCAGCAGATGGACTTGCTGTGTTTGAGATTTCCCATAATTTGCTATGAGGACATCCACTAGCATAGATGTGCCCACATGGGATCACCAGCCATTCGATCATCATTTTGATTTACTTTTTGATATATATTTTTTTCGCTGAGTATTTGCAATGTATCTTATTCGATACAGCTTTCAAATACGCACAAATCATACATACCATCCGCTATAGGCCTCTGATTAAGAATGGTTCTCCATCAAGAAAATGGGTAGTCAGTGTTGCCAACTGTTTTAACCATCCTATACGAGTCCACATGTTCCCAAAAAATAGTGCTGAGAAGGGTTTTGTGCTACTAACCGACCGCATACCACTAAGAAATATGAGGCAACGAATTGTTACAAAACATAGTTGTAAAATGTTGAAATATGTTAACACACAAACAATTTTTGCTGATATATTATATAATAAAAAAAAATATAGAAAATGTTGTCAATTTATGGAATAAAAATCATTTACAAGATACAGTTTTTTATAAATGTTAAACCATACCAAAAGCATTTAGTTTCACAATAATTATTTCATAATAGATTTTTGGGTATCACGTAATTGTTCTGAATATAGGATTATGCCGAAATATATATTCAGCTATAAAATCAAGTTTGATAACTTTATTATTCCACTTGACATGCTGCAAAGTGTGACACGTGTTTCGCTTCTTTGAGAAAAAAATCAAAAGGTTAATTATGATTCATATGTTCAAATAAAAGTCGAGGTTTGTTCTTTTCTACTGGACGCAGTGAGAGGGTAAGATACAAGCTTTGATAGCTGATGATGCTTCTTGAAGTGGCAAAAACGTGTTCTATTTTTTAATACAACAAGTAAAAACCAAAGTTGTTTACTAAAAATAAACTTATATGATGCAATGTTACCGCCAAATCCATCGAAAATTCTAACGATTTTCTCACCTTCTCCTTGAAATAATATTTCTTGCTTAAATAAAATTTATTCTTTGACCGTTTGAATACCTCGCAAATAAATCATTAATATGTCCCAGAGATACTGCGTGTTTTTGATAATTTTGTTTTTGCCTAATATACATTCGAATTCGATATTTTAAAAACCTAGACTGACTCGATAGATAGCACTACACATATTCATCAACATATTGCTTATATTCTATAAGAATACCAAGTATTTGATTTTAAAATGTCTTGGACATCCGTGTTTGCTTGCATATGTTCTGGACACCTGTGTCCGCTTGGTATTCAAGTGTTTAATACAGAACGAGATGACCCATTATGGTTTTAGAAAGACCAGCGCATTTGCAGTTGCTTAAAAACGGTTATAGTTTTTTTAGATTTATAAATAATATTACGCGAGTGTTTAATATAACAGTAAAAAAATAAAAAAATGCATAGCTTTCTATTGTTATCGAGTCATTTCCTCTTTATCGATATGGCAACACCTTTTCGATTCCCCCCCTGTGAGTAATCTATTACCCATTTCCCGATTTGGGGAAAACATTCCACTTTAACTGGCAACACTGCCTCAATTCTCAACTGTCAGTGCAGGCTCGTCGTTTATCTCACTTCTTTTCCGCCATCCGGCACCGGGTGGAAACGGAAATAAACATGTCGGCGCTCGCTTATTACTACCACTCGGCCTCTCTTCCTCGTTCTCATCTTCAGAGATTTCTTTTGCTCTGCGATGTGACATTATATGCGTCGTATAGTTGAGCTGGTAATGTTTTCCTCATTTATCATCATCGACGAAATTCGACGCGGTGTTGTGCGACTCGTGTCAACTTTTTAACATATTAGTGTGTTTGCTTTAAAAAAAATAGGATGGAGTATTTTTATCACACAACTTTAATGTGGGTATCTAGAATACCTGGCGGAATGTACAAATGCATTGAGTATTGTAACCGCCAACATAAGTATATGCTTAAATGGTTTTACGACAAAACGGTTAGATACCAACATGGTGTAGACCAGTTGGGGCCGGTCAATCGGTTAATGCACTCCTTGTATATGCAGGGGCGGTCATATTTCATGAAATAATATTCCAACATAACATTCACTCATTTTAAATTCTCCGTGTATTTATTGTCTATAATAAATATTAAAAATTGTCTATAATAAAATAAATATGCCGCCACTGGTGTAGACGAGTTAATGCTATGATGATAGAATTAGAGATATTTAATTAAGCTCAACAGTACATGGGTAAAATATAGGTCCCGTGCAGCTCGGTATGGGGCCAAAAATATGATGAGTACATTCGTATCTTTTCTTGATCATATTGCGTTATATAAGGCGGCCGTGGAACAGCGGCTGCGCATACACGTAACGAGTGGTGGTGGGATAATCAACAGCCAACTTGTAATTTTAAATCTTTTATGAAACGTTACGTGCGTACAATTGTCTTTATGACATTTTTCCCGGTACCCGTTTTGCTTAAGACCAATAAACCTTCTCGGGAAAATAAAAATAATCGGTTTGAGGTCCAGTGGTTCTCACCGTTCCGATCTTAAAATAACGAGGAGTAGTGAGAGCGATTAGCTAACCACCAGTCATGTCTCTTAAAACAAGAGATATTGAACAATTATTGGCTTAAATGGCAATTTACCGATTTGTGTCGCTTAAGTTTTTTTGCTGAGTATGGGTCCATATATAAAAAAAGACTCGTGCTATTGTGAAGTTAACTGTAGTCATCAAAGATGACGGTAGGTAGTTATTTCCTTATTTGAGTTTAAGCCCAAGATGTCAGCTTACAATTAATAACAGCTACAAAACAATGTTTAATGTCAAATACTATTTTGTTTGGAATTGCTTAAAAAATACAATGGGATTTATTCGTTAAGTGGCGATGACACTTTAAATTAAGCGTATTAATTCTGAGAAAATAATGTTAACAATACATACTTTTTGTTTCGCGAGCAAAAAACCTTTACTCAGTTTTTTATAGTCTGGAAACAAATCAATAAATATTTGCTTACATGCATTATATCTGAAAATTGGCAAAGAAACTTTTGTGTACACATTTTTTGATGTGTATGCAAAATATCAAAACAATAAAGTATTATAAGAAGTTAAAGAAACGAATTCATTCCATGGTTTCATTTCGAAATGACAATTTGTGAATAATAAACCTTACTTTTTTTCACTTGGTGTCTGTTCCTTACATACATTGGTTGTATTGGAATCGGGTTTCAATGAATGTTAACTATTTTAAAAAATGTACTCATTCCACATATTCAAACAAAGATAAAGACCGGTTTTGTTAATCGCGAGAATTATTAACCGATTATAAATAAATTCAAACTTTTTATACAGCATTGCATGTGGTTTTGGAAAAGGTAAATAAAACAATTAGTAAAAGAAATATGACAAGAATTTCCATTTTATTATTTTTGCCTCCCGTCCTAATGTCCGTTATCTAATGGAGGTATCGCAACATAAGTTTTTTTTTTTTAATTAAACTAATTATCTATCAGTAACATCTATGCCTTCAAACAGAAATCGATAAATCAACTGAAAAAGTGCTGTTCGTACTAGGATTCAAACCAGTACGATCCGTCACAAAAGCCAATGATATTTACCACTGCGCTACGGACCCGACAACATATTATAATCATGAAATAAAAGTGTTCACGATCTCTTAGAATTAAATAACTACTAATTTGTAATGAAAATAAGGCTACATTGAAAATAATTTATTTAAGAAAAGTATAAAATAAAAAACAATTCCTACATATTTATACTATTAACAATATTGGCAAATGATTTTTTTTTACAATAATATTGAAATATTATATTTATTAGCTCACCGAGGAATTTGAAAATCTCAAAACCCTATACTAGCGTGAACCGAAAAAAAACCGATATTTTTTTCGGTTCGGTTCCGGTTTTCGCTCCGGCAAAAATAACGATTTTAACAGTTTTCGGTTCCGTTGCGGTTCGAAGCACTGATATTTTTTATTAGTTATACAATTATTATAACGATACTTTTATAAAAAGTGTAATTCTCTTCCATCTAGTAGAATTGAACATTTGATGAGAGAAGTGAACCAAGCGTATTTTAGGAAAACATGAGTTAGATGCGAAATTATATTCTAGATGCCTTAAAGTATCGTTGAAGCAGTGTCTGCCAAACTGTGTGCCGCGGCACACTACTATGCCGCAAGAAGTTCCAGGTGTGCCGCGGTGGAAGAAGCCTTAAAAATGTCAATTTTTAATAATGCCTATTCGGTACAAAATCGAGGATTTTAAATTCCTCGGTGAGCTAAAAAAAAAAAAAGAGTTTCGTAGATAATCTGCGGCATTTTGGTGTGCCGCGGTACTAATTCCATTCATCACTGCCGTAAAGGAAAAAAGTTTGGCAGACACTGCGTTAAAGTGATGTAATCTTACTAAATATTGTCTATACTAGTATTAAAGTATTCTCCTTAAAATAAAAATATTTAATTCACAAAAACACTAAGTAACGACATGATTGTATCTGAAAGTGGAATATTTTTTTTTTTTACCATTTTGCTACTTTTCTTACTTCATTTCTGAAGTGCTTTATTATCAGTCAACACTTTTAACGTGAACGTTAATCTATGTAAGACGGGCTTAGGTTTTTCAGTGACTATTAGTTTTGTTCATAAAACCATAATTGCTCTTATTTAGAATTAATAGACTAAGAAGATTTTGCAAAAAAAACTCTCGCACTGTGGTTTTTTTTGACTAAGAATTAATAATTAATTTGGTTGTTTTATTTAATTGAAAAAATACATTTTTCAGTGTAAGTAATCGAAGTTTCTTGAATATGGGAACGATTATTACTGATTATAACTGATTCAACCTGACTCTTGATGCAACCAATGCACGCAATTTGCTGGACGAAGCATTAGAAAATTATAACAAAATTTCTTCCCAACAATTATTTTATTATCGAAATGTGGTATTAAATTTTGTGCCATTCTCCATACATAATAACACCGTACACTCAGTGCTCACTCACATTTTCTAAATGACTTATTTGCGTGTTTAGCATCAATATTACTAATGCACAGAGTCGTATTAAGATTTACATGCGGATATCCTGTTTTATTTCTTTTTTATCATTTTATTGAACGCATTAACAGCACACCTATTCAATTATATTAGATAATTTCGAAAGCCGTAATTGTTGTGCTTATATCAATGTAGTAACGATAAAAAGTAATAAGATTCAATTTCCATTCAATTGTAATATAACACGGATATGTTATGTGTTATAGAAGTTGGTTCTATAGAAAAAATTGAGGCTAATTTTTTTTTGTGATTTATTCAAACTACAAAAAATCAAGACACCAAACCTTGCATGTCCACTATTTGTACCGTAGCTTAGGACGACAAAAAGGCAAAACAAAAAAAAATGTATTTATTGTCTATTTTATTATCTGTTATTTATTTTATTTAGTATTGTAGACATCAGTGGTGGCTAGGGCATCCAATCCCGGGATTCGGGATCCCGTTCAATTTTCTGATCCTGAAATCCCGGGATTGATACGGTTGCGATCCCGGGATTTCGGGATTGAGAATTTTTGAGCAAATCTAGAAAATTGACACGAAATTGGCAAATCGAGAATTTCAGATTCCTCGGTGAGCTAAAAAATATAAAAAAACGAGGTTCTGTGACAAACTGGGAAAAGGTATACCAAATCGAGAATTTCAAATTCTTCGGTGAGCTAGAAAACGATTGAAAATTAATTAATTGGAAAAAGGCTCCGGGATTGGATACCATAGTGGTGGCCAAGACGTCGACCGCGTAACCATTCCTAGTTAACCGCCTGATGCTTTGAAACATGAATTGAGTGTGTTTTGTTATCTATCCGTTTTGTTTCCCTTTCATACAAATTATTTTGTGCTTTCAATTATTCCTCTTCTTGTGACAATTTGGTACACACGGTGTTAGTAGTCTGCTACCACTGATTTAAGCCATAAGTCGCCCGCAGAGGTCAGAAGTTATATATGTAGGTATCATATATTTTCAAAACAACACATTTGTAATGGAAAACCTTTCATCTCACAACTGTATTTTTTTGACGTTAAATATGAATTGTCTTTAGTACAAAATTATTTAGACAAAATCTGTTTCAGCGTTTTTCTCAAAACCATTGCTTTGTATCTTCGCCCTTGTCACCACAAGTTCCTTTATAATTGTATAAATTTAATAATATATATTGGCAATTTTGTTTTAAAAATATCATCAAACACGTTGTTACTTTTTTTATTTTTAGCTGAACGTATTCAATATATTTTTTTCTGATAACTCACTGCTTCTTCCTTATTAACAACGTCTTATATGTAGTAGTTTTTATTACACTTTTTTTTAACAAGCTATTAGCGATTAGGTCTCAGTACTGTCGTAATTCCATCCTTATATCCTTACTCTCTGCAACAAAGAGAGAGGTTGAGTTACCGAATAACAACCACTTCACATATAACAGGTTCTGTTGGTATATTCCACTAAGAAATTATTAGCTCCACATTGAAAAGACACATGATTGTTAACTGTAACTAAGTGTCTACCATTTGGCTTCTCTATAATCTATATATGAATGACGATTAAACATTATGTAATATGTTGTAGTAAATTAACAATGTAAAAATATACAAGCTATATTTTCACATTTCTATAATTATTCAACCTCGTAGTTGCTGATGATTTGTGGTATCGAATAATAATTTGTTGCCGAAACTATTCGAAAGTTCGGGTGCTTAATTTCGAGCGATTTGCACTCCTGACCGCATGTCGATTGATATAAATCTGTTTTGAAATGCTATTAGGTCGGAATGCATCTGGGTTAAAATGCGTTTTGGGTAAATTCGCAAATTGAAATATCAAAGCGCTCCATGTGACGTGGTTAACCACCTTTTTGTATTCATTATAGAATATTAATCATTTTTTTCAGTTATCAGTTTTACCAATTGAGTACAGAAATCCATCATTTAAATATCATTCAATCCGCGACATTCAATTGAAGGCGAGACGGTAAACCTTTTGTATATTATTACCGTTGTCGAGCTGTAAAAGTTATTGTGCTTTCGTCACATTTCCAGATGGAAACATGAGTAAATTGATTTTTAAATCTTTATCCGAAAGCGTAGGTGTCTGCAATTTATTCCCCATTTCGATCTTTACGACGTGGCGTAGAGCAAGTGATAAACTAATTAAAGATTTCATCTTATATTAAATATTAATTTATTTCTACACGCTTTGCTATTTACGAACTGGGCTTGTTCGTACAAGTTATTCTTCCTAATTCACCCATGTTATATCCTTTACATATATTATGTCAAAGTAAAAAAAACATAAATTTTACAGCGATCAAAATAATCAAATTCTTAATAAATATACCCACCTTTTTAAATAAGTAAGCATTGTCTATCATGTCTACTTTTCGAATTGCATTTGAACGATAATCACATGTAATTTCAAACACTTGTAGTAATTGTAATTAGTTATTTGATAACTTTACCAATTAATTTAACGTCATTTAAGTCAAATAAATCCAGATCGACATGAATAGCTTTTAACGTAATGATGATACAGTTTATTCTTATGTTATATAGACATTCGCCAGTTCAAGTTCTGTCTATGTCGATGTCTAAAAATGCAGAAAAAGTAAAACTCGTCTCGTTAGTTTCAAAACGTGTGGAAATGCATACATTTTATTTTATTTTAGACTAACAAATGTCTTATATTAATTTTCTAAATTAATGATATCTTTTCATCATTTATATTCTATAGTCTGTTCTTTTCATTGTGACAAAATATCTGTTTAAATTTTCACACCAATGAAAAATAGCGAATGGGGGTTTCATTTAATGACAGCTGTTTCGATTTGTTATAAAAAAACTCGTAGTTCTGACTCTGATAACTCGAAATTCATGTTTTTTGTCGAAATATTAGTGTTTTTTAAAATTTAGTGGAGCTATATTATTGTATTCGCAAAAAATTTTACACAACCTTTCGTCAAACGATAATAATACTCCATTGAAAAAAGGACTCCTATTCAATCCATCGGAGTGCTCCTTTGTATAATATATCGATGGGCATCTTCCGAAGAAAGGTTAATGGCTGTTTTTCATTACAATTTTTTCTTATATTACTTACCCATTGAACGGGAGAAGACATTTTAATACCTGATTTGTTTTATTAGAATTCTAGTTTTAAAACAGTATTTTTGTCCATAATCGCGAGTTAAACGATCTTTAGATATTATCGTTCTACATGGTTTCGTTTTAAAAAGCTTGAATCCTCAAATATACACAACCGTTAAATGTTTATTCAATCGATTGATGGATTTGTACCCAAAGAGAAAATATCTGTAATATGTATACCTTTGCATATTATTAACATAGAGAGAGCGATGAGCAGTAGTCTATAACCATATTCTTACCATTAGGGCTTATCGGTTTTAAAAACCAGTTTTTAGTTCAATATGCGGCATTCTAAAATTGTTTTTTTTTTTATTTTGGCAACCCGGTTTCAAATATTAGAATTAATAATGGTTTTTCTTTATTTTGGTAACCCGGTTTCAAATATTAGAATTAATAATGTTTTTTTTTATTATGTAATTGAAAACCTTAATATGTTTACATACATCTGCCACGGTTACAAATAATGTAATTCAAACTATTATATATATTCCTTGAAGTATTATGAACGCTACAAATCCTGTCACAAGCATTGATTCATCTATACTCGATCGTTGGTATAACATGTCACAGGTGACAGCGGTAAACACAAGTTGTCAGCAGATAAGCAAGCACCCGCACTTAACATGTTAAAAGACATATTGACTCGATGCACTCGATCAATCATATTCATTTTAGCGCTGCTAAATTTGCAGCTCTCCAAGATCAGTCGATGGATAAATTAAGTGTCTGTCTCATCGACTTCATTCGATTGCCGGCTGAATATTGACTTAATCATCTGGGTGTAATTATAATTGACTTAATCATTTTAAGCAGCCATCGGATTAAAGTCCTAAGTTTTATTACCGATAGAGACTGCATAGTTTTATTCTTTTCTAATTTTGTAAATTGTGATATAATCTTTTCGTTTTAAAAAAAAAGGCGTGATCGCTTTTAGAGTGAATAATTGACCGTGAAACCATACTAAAACATACATTTTTACTACCACAAAAACAAATATATGAACTGTTGATTTTTTAAAGGTCCATATTAACCTTTTAGCTGCCATAAACGTAGTAAGGCGCACAATTTTCCGTCTTTAGACGCTCCGCTTTAAAAGGGATTTTACTATCCTAAATCAATTATTTTAAACATACATATATGTTGATCACACGACAACATTGGTACACTCTTCATTTATTAGGTAAGTTTTTATAAATAAACTTTAATACATTTTCAATAACGATATGTTTAAATTTGAATCGTTCAAACTATGTACATTCTCACAAATTTTGTCACTAACGACCCGGGTTTCGCCTTTCGGCATCTTCAGGCATTCAAGTGCACGGATGAACTTGAACTGACGCTTAGCAAATAAAAGTTTCGTGCTTATATAAGATACAAATGGATCACCGAGTCCAAAGCCATTGCTGGCGAAAAGGATGAGCTCATGGGAATTCCAACAGATTTGTGTAGTGAGCAGTTTCAAGAATTATATAATCTGTTTGTCGGCAAAGGTTTTATGATTATATGATTTTATGGTTATATAGGGTATAGAAGAATAACCATAAAATCATATAATCATAAAACCTTTGCCGACAAACAGATTATATAATTCTTGAAACTGCTCACTACACAAATCTGTTGGAATTCCCATGAGCTCATCCTTTTCGCCAGCAATGGCTTTGGACTCGGTGATGCATTTGTATCTTATATAAGCACGAAACTTTTATTTGCTAAGCGTCAGTTCAAGTTCATCCGTGCACTTGAATGCCTGAAGATGCCGAAAGGCGAAACCCGGGTCGTTAGTGACAAAATTTGTGAGAATGTACATAGTTTGAACGATTCAAATTTAATATTGAAATTCCACCAAGCACCTTCAGTCGAAATCTTAAATTAACGATATGTTTGAAGATTTATTTTTGCAATAAAATTAGCGGCGCGCTAGGTACCACAATACGTACACCTAGCGGCAGTTAAAAAGTTAAGAACATAATTTTATTTTCTTACGGTATTATATGTATATACCTAGTAAGCGACAAAACATAGATTTCAATTTAAAGGCTAGGAAGAGAAGGAAGAGTTGAGATTACAGAAACTCGTTCCTAGTCGTAATGTTATGGGTGCATCCGGAGTCATAAAACAACGGGCGACTCTTAAACCCTTTCTAATTGAATTGAAATACCAAGAGGTTTATATTTCAATAGAAAATTGCAAAGATTACGTTTTACATTTTGCATTTTTATCACATCGGAATATGAGTCGTACCATTTGCTAATGAAGGAAAACGGAGTTACAGTTATTTTCACATATTCGCAGTCCGCATCCTTGGATATAATACAAACCAGTTGTCTTTCCTGACGTGAATTCCCAGTTAGATTTTTTTTTTTGCGTTAATTATAAACTGTTTTTGTTTCATTTAACGATTATTGTTTTAATCAATGTTATAATATGATTATATCGACTGTGGAAAGGAAAAAGGCCACACAGTAAATTTTACAGGAGGCACAAAAAACGTGTATTGATGATTTTGGCCCATATGCGAATTATGAAATATAGACAACCTGGAAGTGGATGGAGACTTCTAATCTGGTGTTTAATTGACATAATCTAATATTCATTAAAGAAATTGTCTTTATCTTGGTTTCAATTTTCACAAACTCATCTTTTTTCAAATTTAAGAGTTAAATTAAGATACTAATTCGGCATTTGCAGCTTACATCCTTTTGATAGAACGTGTATCAAAGTTGATACATTGTTATTATCGAAAGCTGTTTTAAAAAAAGTGTGGGTTACGTCTGTCCTTTTTCCTTTCCACGGTCGATATTTCAACGGAATTTTTGTGTCAGCTGTCAAATTTCGATTCGAAAGGTTTACGTTTAAATATATTATTTAACTAGCTGACCCGACAAACTTCGTACCGCCTCAGAATCAATAAATGTTGTAATAAAAATAATAAAACATTTTTAGTACTTTTCCCACTGAATAAAATTTATTTGATCAGGACCGGTTTCGCTCATCGCGAGCATTATCAACTGAGTTATTATCATCTGAGCATAATCATCAGTTAATAATGCTCGCGATGAGCGAAACCGGTCCTGATCAAATAAATTTTATGTGGAAAAGGTACTAAAAATGTTTTATTATTTTTATTATATTGCCATTCCACCAAGTATTGACAGTGAACACCTTAAAAGTGAATAAATGTTCTGTTAACTTGATAACTTGAAGCATGATGACTACCGAGTCAACCTTCAGTTGTAAATTGCGCGGTGGCAAGCCAGGCAGATCCAATAAGTTTAAAAATTAAGTTGGATAGTTGGTTGCTTCGTCTTCGTTTGTTACGCGGTCGATAGATTTAAAGGAATGCAGTGGACCAACGATTTGATTTTGAATTGTGAAGTTTAAATGATCCACATCTTTGTTCTTTGCCGCAAGAATATCTCGTTCATTCAACCAATTGTGATTTTTGTGATTAGATGTTCGGGAACCTTTTGTTGAATGAAGTAAAATTGCAAAAATTCGGCGGAAACAAAATCAATCCGTTCGATTCGTCGACAGGAACACCCCCGTTACCGATAGTCAGCAATTGCTTCGGCAGATAGATCGTTTAGCAATGCAACTCGCATGTTTGTCGTCAGCTGAAGATTCTTTACATAGCGCCAGAGTCGTGATTTGAGGTAAGCGTTTATTTCATCGGAAGCGGTAAATCTTGGAATGACTGGTAGTATTTGGTGGAAATCGCCAGATAGTAGAATCATTGCGCCTATAAAACATCTTGAGTCATTGCACAGATATTTCATACTTTGATTGAGTGCTTCCAATGCGCATTTGTGCGCCATTGTCCATTCATCCCAGGTTATGATTTTACTTGCTACCGAAACTTTGGTCATTGGTGAGTGTTTCGCAATATTGCATGTCAGTTTTTCAGTCGTTTAAAGCAGTGCTCCGCAAGCGGTGTGCCGCGAGGCGATGCTGGGTGTGCTGCGGCGCGAATCTCTAATAAACGAAAAAAAAAATAGTTTGGTCGATACTACAAACTATTTATGATGACGCTATCATAGAGAAGCAGAAATAATTATATTTTGGTTGAAAGAATATGTTATATGTACAGTCTGCGCAAGAATGTTTCGCGCACCTTGCGAAAGTTTGCTAGATTTGAAGGAATGTAGTGGACCAACGATTTGATTTTGAATTGTGAAGCTTAAATGATCCACATCTTTGTTCTTCGCCGCAAGAATTACTCATTCAATCAACCAATTGTGATTTTTGTGATTAGACGTTTGGGAACATTTTTTTGATGAAGCCGTCCTTCGTTGAGACGAAATTGTAAAAATTCGGCGGAAACGAAATCAATCTGTTCGATTTGTCAACAGGAACACGGTCGTTACCGACGATAGTCGAAGATCGTTTTCAAGCTTAAATCATTTTTCTCTTCTCCTTCGGGGCCGAGTTAATAATCCTCAAATTCTCATGACTATTAATTTACATGCTCCCAATTTATTCTTACGTGGGCGTAACTATGAGCAAAAACTTTTATTTCTAAAAACTTATACCTCGCTTAAGAGGTTTAAATCACCAGTTCCAAGGGCCGTTAGATTGGTCAACGCATTGCCTAGAGAAATGGACATTTTTAGTGATAGTATTTGTGAACTGTTTGTAAAATTTCACTATTTTATTTCTTGATTTTTAATGTTGATTTTGATTCTGATATATTATGTAGGTTTATTTTATATTTTGTCTTATTATATTTTTCAAGTACATGGCGAATTGGCGTCAGCTGTTATGTCATGTACTGTAATTTTAATTTTGAACAATGAATACATAGATAGTCAGCAATTGCTTGGAGAAATCTTCGGCAGATGGATCGTTTAGCAATGCAACTCGCATGTTTGTCAATTATTTGAGGCAAGCGTTTATTTCATCGGCAGCGGTTGATCTATCTACGTGGCTGCTATTCCAGAAGAAGAAACTGCTACAGCAATTTTTTTATCTCGCATGAACAGTGGCCATAATCAATGACATGAAAAATGTCTTCCCAGCTCCACCGGGCGCATCGAGGAAAAATAAGCCACCATTTCCATCATCAATTACCTTCATTAACGTATCGCTAAATTCCTTCTGTTGAGGGTTCAACAGTGGTACATTCGTTCAAACTGATTGGTTCAATGCATCTCGATCATATTCACGTTCACGTTCCAATTCTCGATTGAAAGCGTCGTTCATTCCACGATCTGGCGTTGGCATTCCTAACTTGACTACCAAACTGCCGCACATGAGGTAACACATGTCTTCGATCTAAAGCAAATCCTGGTTATGTATCTCTTCATTCACCTCGAGATCGGGATTCCCCAAACTGACACGAATTCGATGCAAAATGTATTCGGACATGTCATCCTTGTACTTGTTCCACAGTTCAAGGGGATTCGATGGGAAGCATGTCAAAATAATGATAGAAAATAATGTGCGTATCTGACTTGGAGATTCAGAAACAATTTCTTCAGCGATTGTAATGAGTATCATTTTCAAGCAAATTGAGCTGTTGACATGCAAGTAGAAGCATTCGTCATTTTTCGGATGAACTGTGTACATGCGACCAAGAGCATCAGTAGTCATTCGGATGAGCAGGAACCGCATCGCCTTGCTTTCGACGTTAAAATTTCTTCGATGTAGCTTTCCAAGTGTAATAACGTGGCATCTCAAAGTAGAGCAACGTTCGTGCAAACAGCGTAATATTTTTGTCAAAAAAATTATCATACCTAATTAAAAACATAACCTTATTTCAACATTATCCGATTTTATTTCGTTTTCATTTTATATCATCGATTTGTTTTATTCTAATCCATACTCTAAATTTAAAATTATTTAGAAGTCAATCGTATGCAAAAGAAGCAAAAACAAATGAATTTTGGAAAAATTGCCACCTAGCGGATGAAATCTGCATACAAACGACATTTTCATTATTTCAAGGTGTTCGCCATTTGAAAACTGTATGAGAATATTAATTTTCTTCATAATTTCTTTGCCGTGATATTTTTTGGATGTTTTAATGCTTATTCTGCTATTCTAGGCGGATACGAATTTAATAAAACAAAGATCATTAAAATCCGAGCTGTTATTCTCGAGATATACGTGGTGTAACAAACCCCACTTTCTTTTATATATATAGATAGATTTAAACGAATTTAAAATAACAACTCTATCTATAGAATAAATGGTTTATTTATTTAAACAATCTTAATTTTATCAACACTTCCCTTTACTATTCAAGAAAGTATTTATATTAATAAAGATCGATTATCTACAGCTTGTATATATAAAAAAAATACACTGCAGCATCTGAAGCGAGCATGGTTAAAAAAAATCGATATGTTCTCCCTTTTCAGTAGAACACCTTTACACTGAACTCCCCATTTACACGGTAGATACGCTCAACGCGATACCGAGTAAAGAAAAAGTGTAAACAATTATATTAAAATTTAAAATTTGTGGTAGATAGGTTTCCTTGCATAAAAATAAATTAAGGATATCAAAAAATTAAATTCATTATCGCTTATTGTATCTTAATGTTATATAAAAAATACTTTAAAAAAATCAAACGTAACAAAAATTATTTACTATCACTATGAGACAATAGACGAAGCCTTTTACGAACATTTTGTATGACATATCTCTCATCTCTTGAGATATCCAGAAACTGTGTAATATTTCTGTCCAAATTTTTAAATGAATAGTCGATTTATTTCTCTTTTTTTGCACCGTGTTATTTCTAAATCGTCTTAAAACAGAGTTCAGTGTATTTTAATCGTTAAGTTGGTGTATTCTATTCAAATCAATGTTATGCGTTATGCGTAATAATTCATTAAAAACGTTATGCGTAATAATTCATCGAGCTAACCTTCTTGCTGAGTAAAACTATTATCATGTTGAAATGAAAATAATGATTTCGATACCCACCGCTCAATAGGTTTATCATCTTGATATTGAATTGATATTCATCGTCTCTTTGCCAAAACATTAGCGAGTATTGCAATGCTTTGTATGAACGGTGTGCTTCGTATCCAATATCGTTTAAATACTATTTCACAGAAGTTGCGCCACATTATAAACTAATTAAAATACACTGTTCCCACTATGAGCCATGAATCCCGTGTTTGACCATAATTGGATAAATAGATTTTTACATCAGAATGATTTATCGGAATTAAAACCTAATAAAAATCGATGAAAACTCAAAATAACGGCGCATGTATACCTACATAGCGAGCAGTCAACTGTCAAAGTATAATGTAATCAATGCCATCTGGTGGATTTACTGGAAAACAGCATACAACGTGTCATACAATGTCCACGTTCCATTTGTATTTTTCAAAAAAACAAATTGTATGAGGACATTTATTTTCTTAATAATTTCTTTCCCGTGATATTTTTCCGATGTTTTAATGCTTATTCTGCTATTCTAGGCGGATAAGAATTTAATAAAACAAAGATCATTAAAATCCGAGCTGTAATTCTCGAGATATACGTGGTGTAACAAACCCCACTTTCTTTTATATATATAGATTTAGGATTTCGACTAAAGTTGCTTGGTGGAGTTTAAATATAAATTTTGAATCGTTCAACTTGTCGTTTACTTGTGAATGAACAAAATTAAAATGATTTAAATTGAATATATGGCTCAAGTAGACTATATCATATAATTCATAGATTGATAGCAGTTAAGCTAGTTTGGTAATGTCATTTATATAAAATCATATTTTACTTATCAAACAATACACTAATCACGTAAAGTTACCCAATTCATATCGCCACGTGATCTAATTCGTTGATCTATGTAGATATAAAACCAGCGTTATCATATATAGTTTAGTATTTACAAGAATATTATTTATCTAGTCAGTAAATAAATGTAAAATATCAATTATTTTTAACAGATAAAAATACATTTATCTTTTACTATCTGTAGTTAATAACTAATATTTTTTTAATTTTCCGAATTCACGTGCTTTTTGAGAAGGCAAAACACGTCAAAATACCGAGACACATTTTTATGTGAAAGAAAAACATAATACATTGACCATCGAGCATATTACACAATCAAAGTTTTACGAAATGTGAATTTGATAAAATTAAAGTTTATTTGATGGTGATCTTACGGCAAATATATTAATTTCACCAATAATTGTTACCGGTCAACTCTTTGAAAATGAAAGATACACAACTGATACTATTTTAAGTTCAACTAATAACTAGGTTTAATCCGCCTGTGTGGTCGAGTGGTCAACGTCGTTGGCTTCGGTTACGGAGGTCATGGGCTCGAATCCCAGTACGGGCAGTTTTATAAATTGATTTTTCAATCGATTCATGAATTTCTATTCGAAGGCATGGATGTATGTGATGTCTTGAATTCTCCCATCCTATCCTATGAACGGGGCGTATGGAGAGCGACTAGCTAACCACTAGTCCTGTCCTAGCCCTTTCCTTCTATTCTTACTCTCTTTGGAAAAAGAGAGGTTGAGTAACAAGTAGTTCTCGTAGAAACCCTTCTGTTGAGATAAACTCCATTAGGATTACATATGCTTCACATTGGGAGCGGATATGTCAAAAAAAAAAATAAAGAACCATTTTTAAAAAAATGTAGGAATAATGATACAAAATTTAAATGAATGGCTATTGGTATTATCTATGTGTAGTTAAATTATTTAGGGCCTCTTACGAATGAATAATATTGATGTGATATTTAAAATCAATAAGGTAAAAAAGGTAATGAGAAAAATCAAACTGATTAAAAAAAACGAGTTTTACTCGATTCGATTCAAAGAATATTCTAGCATGTACATCCCAATTGACAGCGCAATCCAGACAATCGCAAGAAGTCGATTCAAACGATTTCGTCCTGAGAAAAAGTCGAAACAAAGAGTTGGATGTAGGTCAGTGGGTCAAACAGACGCGCATTTCCTTGCAGTTATTACAACACCGGGGGATGAAAATATGCGACTCGAATAAATACCGCAACAGAATGCGAATAACGATATTATGAATCCTTTGTTTAGGCGACGTTACCCGTGTTGAATGTAATCTGAAAAGTTTTGTACGTGTCCGATGGAATATTTAAATTCAAACAACAACACAACAACTTCTTTATATTTCACTTTTAAGGTGTTCACTGTCAATACTTGGTGGAATGGCATTATAATAAAAATAATAAAACATTTTTAGTACTTTTTCCACATAAAATTTATTAGATCAGGACCGGTTTCGCTCATCGCGAGCATTATCAACTGATAAGAAAAATACATAAACAGTGATATTTATACAAATTTAAATTGAAATAAAAAGGTGTAAGCAACTATTAACAATTTAAAGGATTAACAAATTACATTATAATTACACAAGATTAAAATGCTTAACACCCATAACAATTAAAAAATCATCATCAAAGAATAATAAATCTAAGTGGCAAACGATGTCAATTATGAACACAATTAAAATTTGGGAAATATTTAAGCAAAGTAAATATCCTAATGATGATTTGGTGTTTTTCCCGCTTCCAATCAATGATGTACAAGCAACAAAATCAGCAATAATGAAGATTCAAAATTGAGTTTGGAAAAACCAGTAGAGCTCAATCCAGCCAAATTGAATCCTGCGAAAAGAATAAAGGCAATATCAATTCTTACAAAATAAAAACAAACTAAGAAAATTAAAATTCTAAAGAAATAAAACAGTACAAAAATGGAAATATAATAGGCTAGAATTAGGTTAATGAAACGGATATAACAAAGGTGATGATGCAAATACAAGCTGTTCGTTTAATAAATTAGAGTTCGGCAAGAATTTATGTCTATTGATTTCTAAGATCTCTTGTTTATCAAGTTTTAAAGATTTATTGTTAACATGCAGGATTTTAAAGTTTTTAGAGATATCAAATGTATGCTTATTTAGGAACAAATGGTTCCCAAATGAAGATGAAGGGAATGAATTATCTTCATTTGGGAACCATTTGTTCCTAAATAAGCATACATTTGATATCTCTAAAAACTTTAAAATCCTGCATGTTAACAATAAATCTTTAAAACTTGATAAACAAGAGATCTTAGAAATCAATAGACATAAATTCTTGCCGAACTCTAATTTATTAAACGAACAGCTTGTATTTGCATCATCACCTTTGTTATATCCGTTTCATTAACCTAATTCTAGCCTATTATATTTCCATTTTTGTACTGTTTTATTTCTTTAGAATTTTAATTTTCTTAGTTTGTTTTTATTTTGTAAGAATTGATATTGCCTTTATTCTTTTCGCAGGATTCAATTTGGCTGGATTGAGCTCTACTGGTTTTTCCAAACTCAATTTTGAATCTTCATTATTGCTGATTTTGTTGCTTGTACATCATTGATTGGAAGCGGGAAAAACACCAAATCATCATTAGGATATTTACTTTGCTTAAATATTTCCCAAATTTTAATTGTGTTCATAATTGACATCGTTTGCCACTTAGATTTATTATTCTTTGATGATGATTTTTTAATTGTTATGGGTGTTAAGCATTTTAATCTTGTGTAATTATAATGTAATTTGTTAATCCTTTAAATTGTTAATAGTTGCTTACACCTTTTTATTTCAATTTAAATTTGTATAAATATCACTGTTTATGTATTTTTCTTATCAGTTGATAATGCTCGCGATGAGCGAAACCGGTCCTGATCTAATAAATTTTATGTGGAAAAAGTACTAAAAATGTTTTATTATTTTTATTCTTTATATTTGTTGAATCTATCTGTACATTTGAAGTAGAATTTCACGTGACTTACATATTCGCGCTATAAAAGTCGCGCTTTATTCAGAAGTAGCAGTGTATTAACTGACACATTTCTTTTCAAAGGTTTTGGGTGTTTGTGATGTCTAAAAATTCCATCCCATTCTTTCAATCCTAAAATAACGCAGTGTAGCGAAAGCGATTAGGTACCCACTTGTCCTGTGATAGGCCTACCCTTCTACTCTTAGAAAAAGGAGTAGTTGAGTAACTCAGTAAGAAAAACTTCTTGGAGAAAACATCTTATGTTCAGATATCTCCATTATGAAACCATATGATTCACATAAAAACATAATGAAAACGTTTATGAAATATTAATTTATTTCATACTATGATTCCTTTTTGGTTGTGAAAAAGAAATATTAAAAATAGTTCTGACGATGACTTGAAGCTGAAATTACTATTGAATGTGTCTACTATCAATGCAGAGCAGTTTTTATCAAACGGGGGGCCACGGACAATTCTTTTTGGGGGGACCACAATACAGTTTTGGAGTCATGGGCAAATATCCATAAACTCGCAGGTTTTGAAAATCGGGCAGTGATAAAATGTTTAGACATTTTGCGAAATTCGTAATTTTGGGAGATCCTGAGTTTTAGAAATTTGTAATTCTGGGAAGACCTAAAAAAAGTCTCTCGACTTTCCGTTTTGGGAAATCCCATTCCAAACTATGATGTAAAGGTAAAGCATATTAATTCCTAATGGATTTTTAGATTTGACTATTCTGTTTGTTTTATTGATGTTCTATTGTGATGGTATAATAAATTATTTTGATTAAGGTTTGAAAAGAAAATGTGAATGATCTATGATAATATTATTAAGGAATATTGAATTATGTTATATTACAGTGTTATTTAATAATTTCATATCGTCGTCTAAAAAAATAAGTATGCATCTGTTAGCGAATATATTTTTATAGTAGGATGAGCCCCATAACTTGCAGGTGAGGTGTCAAATTAAAATTTCACTGGCGTAAACATTGTAAAATATGAGAACCATCCCTGTTCGCTTTGCTTTGTTTTCAGCCAGAGATGTGTTGCACTGTCTTCATAACGATGATGAATGAAATTAAAAGTTACCGGCGGTGAAAGGAATAAAGATGTTAAAAATCTGGCCACATTTTTGATAGCGCCACGCTATGATTGACATTCTTTCCAACTAAAATAAACGAAACGAGTAAAAAATAATGACACAATCGCGAGCAAATGTAATCTGCCATAAAACACAGCATAAGCAAGCACTTGTCGCAAACAGCTGAAAAGGAAAATGACAAAATGCGGTACTTATTCAAATTATTCCCACGAGGGGGTGCGTTTGTATGTGCTTTTATGATTTTTCGAATGAACAATGTAAAATGTCGTAAATGTTATCAATTAAAAACTTTATAATTACTGTTGCGGCTATCGAGTAAACACTATGACCAAATCGCATGCTTAACATGTTTTATCCCGGAGCCGTATTTTCACGTGATAAGCTAGCTAAGCGTTGATTACCGGGACCGTGTTTTCACGTGGTGTGATATCCTTTAAAAAAATAGTTATAATTGTGATATTTAGCAACATTTTTGAAATCATTCGAAAACAGGTATTCAATTATTATTCTGATCAAAATAGTTACTGATTTTGCCATAATGCATTTAATGCGTTCATTTGTTATTCACAATACCCCACATATTGGTGCAGTAGCCGAGTCCACAAGTAAGGATGCCAAGTAACATCACTAAAAATATTCCAACACTAATAGCAACGGTAAAAAATAAATAGGCCTTGTAGATAATATACATAGATCATTGATGAATAGTGTTTTTTTTATATATATCCATGTTCGCTCCCAATGTGGAGCATATGGCCTCTTAATGGAGGCATCTCAACAGAAGTTTTCTCTACGATAACTGTTTGTTACTCAGTCGCTCAACCTCACTTTTTTCAAAGTGAGTATTAGGGAAAGAAGGATAAGGCTAGAACAGGACTAGTGGGTGGCTAATCGCTATTGCTACACCCAGTTATTAAAGGATCAGGAAGATGGGAGGAGAAGAAATTATGTGAATTGACATCACAAACACCCAGTCTTCGATCACAATTTTGAATTGAATGATTCACAAATTCACTGTCATCTTACCGGAAATCGAACTCAGACTAATTGTGATGAATAAAACACTTTTTATTCATCAAAGACAGTGAGCATTTTCAACTTCTTAACGCTCACTTTAAAATCCTGTTTAACCCCCCTAGCCCACCCCTGTTTATTCAGTATACTTGTGAACACGAGTTTTTTTTCGTGTTATTCAAACATGGACTAAATGGACATTAACAAATACAAACTTAAATCTAATATTTTTTAATACAAGGGCTCAAAATTAACAGATAATATCCCAGCATAGTTGTGAAAACGATATCATTCTTTTTAAACTATAAATATTGAAATCTTTCTGGTAAACTTCTCGTGAGTATGCACTTAAAAGGATCAAGTCGACATAATCAACATGTCATATATATGAACTCGAACAACCGCAATCAGTTGATTTAACTAAAGCATATCGTTGGCATATTGTTTTATAGCAATTATCTTTTAACCTATATATTATATCCCTTAACCCCTGGATAACAAAAAATGTATCCTGGGTATGTTCGACCGCTTTGCTTTTTATAAAACAAATATCAGGCTAAATCGAATAACCTTTTATATTATTAGCTATATGACAAACAAACAAGGGTTTTATTTGGGAATATCTCTGTTTTTGCCATATCATTTCTATTCGTGGATATTTCTTAAGCACATGTGTTCAGTGATATTGAATTTGCGGCAAGCGTACTCCCATAATTCCAATTCTGATATTGTTATCGCTATGCGATTGATAAACGCTTGATTTTTCCGCTACTGTCTGCTATTTTACGACTGATTTCGCGGTCGCCTTTCACAAGGGGAAAGTGATCAAGAAAATCAAGAAAGCTACATCGGCGTCCAAAGTATTTTTTTTACTTTCAATTAATAAAAATAATGAATAAATATTTCTGTTTAGTGACATGTAGTATTTTGTGTATTCATTTATTGAGAATTAGCTTAAGTGCTACTCTGGATAAGTCGTGTTTACACCCATGACTGTCAGACTTCCAAAGTCACATATTTGGAAGAGCACATATAAAAGATAAATCATAAAATTAATGCATTAAAATTAAATTAAAATATTATAAAAAATACATATTCACGTTCATATCAAGAATAAAGAAGCTGAATTTTGAAATGAGTATTTTCGTAGTATTTGGCTAGTTTTAAAATATGTTATCCATCTTGTACTGTCCTTTTAATTTTATATACAATTTTAGTTGAATTGGGATTTTGAAGAATAATGAAGAACTCGGAATTTGAGTGATGAACTTACCATAGTTCCACTCAAATCAAGGCGTCTGGCACCCCCTGAATACATTCGTATGATCAACAGCCGGTTTTATACGCGGTCGATTTCACATGAGATTGGATGGTTGTGTATGTTTTAAAACTATAGAAAAGGTGTGTGAGAGTTCTTGCTCGTGTGCTATAAAATGAGAAGAACTTTTAACACATCGCGTTAACTAAACACTTTTTCTTTCGTTTCAAAGCATACACAACCACATAATCGCACGAGAAAACACCAGTGTGTGAACCCGGCTAATGTGATGGCTAAAAGAGTAATGCATAGCAATATTTATAGTGTGTAAGAAAGGTGCAGACAATGACCTCTTGATGGCTGTAGTTTCTTTGGTGTGTCGTGTTGGAAGATTACCATTTTGGACAGAGATATGCGAAAAGAATTGTTACCCATACTCCTGTTGATGATGATATCGTTGACTTTTTAGATCTTTTCTTAAATACAATATTGTTTTAAAAATCGATATAGTGTGCTCGGATAAAGTTCTTCAAATTGATACTATACGAGTAATCCTTCGACATAAATTATTTTTATATGAATTGATATGTTAAACTTTCAACGTATTTTTGGCATCCCAGCTTCGAAAGTTTCTCCATATCTTTCTTATGTTTTGTTATCTCGTCCTGTCACCGCCAGAGGCGTAACTGCCGCCACCGAAAAGGGCCCGCGATGCCAGCCTAGTCTAAGCAATTTCTCGGTTTGCCAGGTTTGTGGGTCACCCGCCGCATGATCGGCCATTTGCAAGCGTAATGCGCATCCCACGCTTGTCGTCACCGATCCCAACAAGCGAATTATTTGATTTGGGAGATTCGACCGATGTTCTTCGCCGTTTACTTGAGAATGACAATAAAGCCAAAACGTTTCGAAGGCACATACGGCCACGTTTGAGATAAATTGATGTTTATCTTTCAAAGTAGCGGCACAATAAGATTTTACAGAAAACAAAAACACAAATGTATTCAAACCTCAAAGAATTTTTGGAATCATATGGACCAATTAGACGTGAAGTGAGCCAAGTGGTATTTTAGAAAGAAAAAAAAGATGCGTTGTTATATTATACACGTCTTTAAGTATTGTAAAAGTTAAATAACCTCAGTTAATATGCAATCTACCAAAGCACCAAGTAAAGGTGTGATTTAAAAGCTATAACAAAGTTTTTCCATTTTACTATACATACTAATAAATAACATTTAATGTCACATACTTTTTCTTAAATTTATCTGACAGTCATGTTCTTTTTTCATTTCTAAAAATCACGATGTAGTAAATAGTCGTTATCTTTTGAGTCATTGCACACAGTAACTCAATGCAATTAAAACAGTTAAAAATGCTTTCTAGCACATCAACTTGAGAGAAAGATGAGGGGATACAAGAATATGGTTAGAATAATACCAATGGTAACCCCGTTTATTTCATCGGATTGGTGAAACATAATCCACAAATCCGATTAAAAAAATATTTAAAAAAAAACCGTCCGTACTGGAATTTAAACCCGTGAGCATCGTAATCGTAGCCAAAGACGCTGACCATCTGACCACTTGACCACGGACCCAAACCATTTGATCATTATGTATATCCAACGAAATATCTCTTACATTTTTATTATGAAATGTAAGTTTGAGTATGCTTTCTTTTAATAATATAGTCTTTTCTATGGTTCATACAAAATCCGACTTTTTACTCCGAATTCCAATTTATTCTAATGTATCGTTTCAATCGGTTTTCAAAATTTCACAAAAGGGTATTTCAATGAACATAGCGAAACAAATGTTTAATTATTTTTAAACTTATTTTATTATAATACTAATATAATAAAGGTAGTTTCAAATAAAAATATTAAGGTTTGTAAATAAATAATAGTAAAATAATATTTGATATTTGAAAGCGGGCTACCAAGTTGGAAGTGTCGCGAATTTCGCTTAAAAAGCGACAAGCCCTAGTTTTTACAGAAACAAATCAGCGGCTTCATTCGATCCATTACTGAATGAATCTCTTCTTTGACACTTATCAGTCCATGATTGTTTACTTACATGTATTCCGGCGGTTGGTGTTAGGGCATCCAATCCCGGACCCTCTTTGTGATCCCGGGATTTCAGAATCTATACTTTTTCCAATACCAATACTGAGATTTTTCAAACAATTTCATGTAGATTTCGAAAACCCAAGAATTGACTGATTTCCCAAAAATTGTCAGCGTGGGAGATTTATTTTTTTAGCTCTTCCAGGATTTATAAATTGAAAAACACAGGAATTTACAGAATTCCCAAAATTTCGAATCTTCTTATTTTTCACCTCGGTCAAATTTCTCAATCCCGGGATTAGCACTATCACAATCCCGGGATTTAGGGATCACAGAATTGGATGCGATCCCGGGATTGGAGGCCCTAGTTGATATGTCGTATTGCGTAGTTTTGGGTAACGATAAATCAATCGATATGTCTAGTGATTGTTTTCCTTCCGGTAAATCGGTACAATAAAATATTTTTATGAATAAACAGACCATTTTTTTTCATTCTGCTGTCCCGTAGCATTATTTATTTCACCAAAAGCCGTATATTATCAGCATGTTTTGCGAATATAAAAAGCACTGTAAATATTTTGATACTCGGCTTGTTTCAGCTGAAAACTTTTGCCATATTAAATCAATGAAAAAGTTTTCGGAAGAGATTTTTATTCCGTTCTCAAACTTTGTACTTGATCATCGTTATTGTATTAATGGTTCGAAATTCGTTGTCAAACTTTTGCTTTGCCACAACTTTATTCGAAAACATTGAAATTATACCTAAAATCACGTGATACGAACGATGTTATTTATTATTAACTAGCTGACCCGGCATGCGTTGCAATGCCACTCAAAGAAAGAAAGTGTTTGTGTTTTAATTATGTTTATTGAAGTGCTTTTGAATATATTTTGTTTTTTTGTCTGGTACGTATATGAATAGATCTTAAGGTTTTTCAACGCGTGATCAGGCCAGATACAGCTGTCCATGTGAGAAGCATGGATTTTTAAAATTTAGTCCACACACTTGTAGCGATTGTCCAAATGCTAGTCGCGCTGGAAACTGCAAACATTTATAAATAATTTTCAAAATATTTGCTGCAATTGCAGATGAAGCGATTGCCAACAATATTGTTTCGTGATCCAACGTTTTGGCTTGTGTTTGATTGCATGCATAATTCTGTCTTACGCTATGCGTTGTTCTGGGACCAATTTCGGAAGATTTGTTTGAACGAATGTACCCAATTTGTCGACATCAAATTGTGTTTCTCGTTCCTAATCACGGTCAAAAGGGTTGTTTGCATATCATTGTATCAGACGATCGGGCTTGAGCAGTGAAAGCTCGAACGGTTTCCAAACTTGCTCGTCTGTTTCTGAAGCTCGTAATGCCGTTTTCTTTCGTGCTTGAGGTCTAGATCAACTAATAGCAAGTCTTTTAGGTGGCATAATTTTTGACAGCGAAAGAAATCTTTTGTGACGACTATTAAAAATTCACTTGATAATTGTTTACTATAATACCCTTTGATTGTTTGACGTAACCATGGCACGTATCAAACTTTAAAAGACTTAAGTTGCTGCGCACTTAGCGCCATCTGTCATTCAACAACATAAATAATTTCGCTCTGTTTGAAATACGAACGACGGACGTCAAAAATATTGAAAAAAAAATCGGGATAAGGACATCCTTCACCTAGCGGGATGAAATATACCTTAAAACCTATTCTACTATCTAACAAATATACATTTAAAAAATCGGTCAAGCCTATATAGAGATAGAGATAATTTTTAGAATAATTGAAATGTTTAAGTTTGCTAACAAATTTATTTCGTAGAAAAAGAAAAAGATCTCGGGATATATAACGATAGTCCTTCAGTATTTAAATTGTAAATAATATATTTTTTAGAATATTTGAAATGTTTTAAGTTTGCTAACAAATATATTTCGTAGAAGAAGAAGTAGATCTCGGGACATAATATATTGACAGCCTTGCAGTATTTAAATTGTAAATAATATATTTTTTGGAAAAATGTTTAAGTTTGCTAACAATAATTTTTCGTAGTAGCAGAAATAGACCTCAGGGCATATATCGACAGTCCTGCAGTATTTAAATTGTAAATTATTTAATTTTTGGAATAATGTTTAAGTTTGCTAACAATAATTTTTCGTAGTAGCAGAAATAGACCACGTGGCGTATATCGACAGCCCTGCAGTATTTAAATTGTAAATTATTTAATTTTTGGAATAATGTTTAAGTTTGCTAACAATAATTTTTCGTAGTAGCAGAAATAGACCTCAGGGCATATATCGACAGCCCTGCAGTATTTAAATTGTAAATTATTCAATTTTTGGAATAATGTTTAAGTTTGCTAACAACCATTTTTCGTAGTAGCAGAAATAGACCTCGTGGGATATATTGACAGCCCTGCAGTATTTAAATTGTAAATCATTTAATTTTTGGAATAATCTTTAAGTTTGCTAACAATCATTTTTCGTAGTAGCAGAAATTTCGTAAATTATTGAATTTTTGGAATAATGTTTAAGTTTGCTAACAACTATTTTTCGTAGTAGCAGAAATAAACCTCCTAATTTACTTTAGTTTTGGAATAATGTTTTAGTTTGCTAACAATCATTTTTCGTAGTAGCAGAAATAGACCACGTAAATTATTTAATTTTTGGAATGATGTTTAAGTTTGCTAACAACCATTTTTCGTAGTAGCAGAAATTTCGTAAATTATTGAATTTTTGGGATAATGTTTAAGTTTGCTAACAATTATTTTTCGTAGTAGAAGATTTAAAAATAAAAGTCGAAATATAGTTCAATAAAATTTCCATACTGTCCATTAGAATATTCCTAATGCATGTAAGAAATAAAAAAGATTTTCAAGGCAGGATGCAAAATACAACCATAAATAATCGAATCAATGACACTGATCAAAATTTGTCAAATCAGCTCCAATAAATCTTGAAATTGTAAATTATTTAATTTTTAAAATAATGTTTAAGTTTGCTAACAATCATTTTTCGTAGTAGCAGAAATAGACCTCAGGGCATATATCGACAGCCCTGCAGTATTTAAATTGTAAATTATTTAATTTTTGGAAAAATGTTTAAGTTTGCTTACAATATTTTTTCGGAGTAGCAGAAATAGACCTCAGGGCATATATCGACAGCCCTGCAGTATTTAAATTGTAAATTATTTAATTTTTGAAATAATGTTTAAGTTTGCTAACAATCATTTTTCGTAGTCGCAGAAATAGACCACGTGGCGTATATCGACAGCCCTGCAGTATTTAAATTGTAAATTATTTAATTTTTGGAATAATGTTTAAGTTTGCTAACAATCATTTTTCGTAGTAGCAGAAATAGACCACGTGGCATATATCGACAGCACTGCAGTATTTATATTGTAAATTATTTAATTTTTGGAAAAATGTTTAATTTTGCTAGCAATAATTTTTCGTAGTAGCAGAAATAGACCTCACGGCATATATCGACAGCCCTGCAGTATTTAAATTGTAAATTATTTAATTTTTAGAATAATGTTTAAGTTTGCTAACAACCATTTTTCGTAGTAGCAGAAATAGACCTCGTGGGATATATCGACAGCCCTGCAGTATTTAAATTGTAAATCATTTAATTTTTGGAATAATCTTTAAGTTTGCTAACAATCATTTTTCGTAGTAGCAGAAATTTCGTAAATTATTGACTTTTTGGAATAATGTTTAAGTTTGCTAACAAATATTTTTCGTAGTAGCAGAAATAAGCCTCGTAATTTACTTTAGTTTTGGAATAATGTTTTAGTTTGCTAACAATCATTTTTCGTAGTAGCAGAAATAGACCACGTAAATTATTTAATTTTTGGAATGATGTTTAAGTTTTCTAACAACCATTTTTCGTAGTAGCAGAATTTTTTTAAATTATTGAATTTTTGGAATAATGTTTAAGTTTGCTAACAACCATTTTTCATAGTTGCAGAAATTTCGTAAATTATTGAATTTTTGGAATAAAATTTAAGTTTGCTTACAATAATTTTTCGGAGTAGCAGAAATAAACCTCAGGGCATATATCGACAGCCCTGCAGTATTTAAATTGTAAATTATTTAATTTTTGAAATAATGTTTAAGTTTGCTAACAATCATTTTTCGTAGTAGCAGAAATAGACCACGTGGCGTATATCGACAGCCCTGCAGTATTTAAATTGTAAATTATTTAATTTTTGGAATAATGTTTAAGTTTGCTAACAATCATTTTTCGTAGTAGCAGAAATAGACCACGTGGCATATATCGACAGCACTGCAGTATTTATATTGTAAATTATTTAATTTTTGGAAAAATGTTTAAGTTTGCTAACAATAATTTTTCGTAGTAGCAGAAATAGACCTCACGGGATATATCGACAGCCCTGCAGTATTTAAATTGTAAATCATTTAATTTTTGGAATAATCTTTAAGTTTGCTAACAATCATTTTTCGTAGTAGCAGAAATTTCGTAAATTATTGAATTTTTGGAATAATGTTTAAGTTTGCTAACAACTATTTTTCGTAGTAGCAGAAATAAGCCTTGTAATTTTCTTTAGTTTTGGAATAATGTTTTAGTTTGCTAACAATCATTTTTCGTAGTAGCAGAAATAGACCACGTAAATTATTTAATTTTTGGAATGATGTTTAAGTTTGCTAACAACCATTTTACGTAGTAGCAGATTTTTTTTAAATTATTGAATTTTTGGAATAATGTTTAAGTTTGCTAAAAACCATTTTTCATAGTTGCAGAAATTTCGTAAATTATTGAATTTTTGGAATAATGTTTAAGTTTGCTAACAATTATTTTTCGTAGTAGAAGATTTATAAATAAAAGTCGAAATATAGTTCAATATAATTTCCATACTGTCGTTAGAATATTCCTAATGCATGTAAGAAATAAAAAAGATTTTCAAGGCAGGGTGCAAAATATAACCATAAATAATCGAATCAATGACACTGATCAAAATCTGTCAAATCAGCTCCAAAAAATCTTGAAATTGTAAATTATTTAATTTTTAAAATAATGTTCTAAGTTTGCTAACAATCATTTTTCCTAGTAGAAGATTTTAAAATAAAAGTTGAAATACAGTTCTATAAAATATCCATACTGTCATTAGAATATTCCTAATGCATGTAAGAAATTAAAAATGTTTTCAAGGCCAGATGCAAAATATAACCATACCTCCAATAATCGAATCAATGACGTCACTGAACAAAATCTGTCAAATCAGCTCCCAGCCCTATAATTATAGCTTCAAGAAATCGAATCAGTTTATTCGATTATTTAAAAAACGTCGTAGCGATGCATACTTTAAAATAATGTTCTCTCAATATTATTACGATCCTTTAATTATTACGAATTTAAAGACGTCCATTTCAATTGTTTTAAATTACATAGCGATTCACGTCAAGTCAACTGTCAAAGTTTTATCAGTCTATGGTATAATGCAATCAATGCCACCTAGTGGATACAACGTCAACCGTAAACAGCATACAACGTATGTTCCGCGTTCGATTTGGAAATTTCAAATAAACAAAATGTATGGAAACATTTATTTTATTCATAATTTCTTTCCCGTGATATTTTTCCGATGTTTTAATGCTTATTCTGCTATTCTAGGCGGATAAGAATTTAATAAGACAAAGATCATTAAAATCCGAGCTGTAATTCTCGAGATATACGTGGTGTAACAAACCCCACTTTCTTTTATATATATATAGATATATTTGTAATCCGCAGAAAACAATAACCGTAAAATTATAAACTATAGCCAAGTGCTTCGGTATTTCTTTGAATATTGTTTAACAAACAAAATTAAACTAGAATTGCCAATACTTGAAATAGTAACGATGTTTTATGTTAACTGTATAATGGTTTTAAAAGTAAACCACGGCTTCTAAACATTTTTAGAAATTTGAATTTGAATAAACATAATAAATTTGTATTTGAATCATTAAAATTATGTACATTCACACAGATTTTGTCACTAACGACCCGGGATACGCCTTTCGACATCTTCAGGCGTTCAAGTGCACGGATGAACTTGAACTGACGCTTAGTAAATTAATGTTTCGTGTTTATATAATATAAGAAATACATGTATCATTGAGCTTAAAGCCATTGCCGGCGAAAAGGATAAGCCCATGGTAATGCCCACAGATTTGAGTAGTGAGTAGTTTTAAGAATTATATTTGTTTGTTAAATTCCACCAAGCACCTTCAGTCGAAATCTTAAATTATATAATATTTTTGAAGATATAAAATGAAAAATGAAAATAAAAAGAACGACTAAAATTAAAAGAATTATTAGTAATATTAATTGAAGTGTTCTACGATTAATTAATGTTATATATATCTGGAGATTAAAATCCGACGCTTTTTTAAAATAAATCAAAGGCTAATTCTAATTCAAAGGCTTTTTAATATTGAAATATGTTTTTACACCAACTAGGTGGTACACAAACGTCTACTGCATATAGCGAATATCGAGCATGTGATAAGGGCTTCACAGGGTTGCATATTTTGTTTAGAAATAAAGTCATTCTTTTTTTTAAATTTAAATAAAAACTAAATATTGCATCATAATGTTTTGCGACTATGTAATTTAGCTTTGTTAATTTTACTGTATGGCTCTTTTCTCAGCTTAGAATTGAAACTGTTGACCGTTTCTGTTTGAATATCAAATTAATGGAGCTTTAATTCATAGTGCGCGTTAGTGTCAAATTTCATCGAGTCTCCTTTATCGCTAATGATATTGGATGTTTAAATTCCATTACCATTTTTGCCGACAGAAAGGCATGATCGCTTCAGTGCACGTCGACTGCATATTTGATTATCAATTGCACTTTTCCATATACATACACATACACATAAGCATACATACTAACAATACATAAATAATTAAGTTGAAGAGTTATTTTCATGATGATTCTTTTTTAATTAATATCAAATTTATAAGGCTTAAGTCCTAGGCTTCGTTGGCGTCAAAATTATTTTGAATTCCTTTACCATCGATGCCAACGGAAGGGCATGCTCTCTACAGAGGTGAGCGATCCTCAGTGAAGCCAGTTCACGGGGACATCTTATGCATTCATATGCAAATCGCGACGATATACCTCCCCACGTACAATATCCATACATGTACCAACACATACATATACACATAAAATACACAAGGAAGTCAACTTAAAATAGTCATTTTCATGATGCTTAAAGTCGTGTTTATACGTTTTAATAATTTTAAATAGAGGTCGTGTACGTAGTTGTATTCATTTTTAAACGAAAAATTAAATCAACGTGGAGTAGAACTGTAATTGGCCTTAAAACGATTCTTAGGTATCGTCTCATCATAATTATTAAGCTGAGAGATCGTTGGGTTAGAATGTTTTCCTACCTCACTGTGAAACTTTTGAGAGATTTCACGAACAATCTCGCGAATGGTTGGTATCTTCAATTCTCTATGAATCAGCTAGTTGGGCACGTATCACGTGGCTTTAGACACCTGTAGCAGTTATTTATCACTTCACTAATTCTGTAGAAAGCTGCTTTATTGCCAAAGCAAATAAATATATTTTATAGAGGCTCGTAATAATTTAATTATTCCAGACATCTAAAAGGTAACAGTAACAAATAATAAATGTCTTGATTTGAAGCTTTTCGAGGGTCAATATTATTATACCGAAGTTAAAGTAGGGACTCGCAGATGCCAATGATTTTGATTACTTATCGAATGAGAGAGTATTGAAAATGAATGCTCGAATTAAGATTTTATGATGATGAAAGCCGGAAAAGATATCTTATTTGTGTATTTTATTCGTTTGCGTATTTATCTTATTTTAGTTCTAACCTGTTTAAGTCTTGGATTAATTTATTAGATCAAATAGACGTTTTTGATTTGCGTTTCTAATCTCGTAACTGTATTTTGAAATTTGTTGATTTTACGCGTAATAAAAATGCACTTCGTGATGCAGTAACCAGAACATGACTACGAAGGAAATCGTTTAAAAAGCAATCAAATCCGACAGTACCATCCGACCTCGACAATCACTAATCAACAATTTTGATTTCACATAATAAAACTATCAAATTTGATTTCACACTAATAATGTATTTCCATAAAGAACCTGCTGAATTCATCGAAAATGTGACAATACATATATATATATATGTATCACTTTTAATGTGTTCACTTCCAATAAAAAAATAAACCTTAAATACGATATATGGGACAGTTCTATTTTTGATACCATACGACTCAATTGTAAAAAATCCTTTTTTTATTAATGATCCGGAACAGTTTTTCTCCCCAACTGATGTTTAATTAATTAATCGATTCAGCTTTATTTATACAAAACAAGTAAGACTAATCCTTAATCAGACTAGGTTATATATATTTTCCCACCCGGATTTTGGTTTATTTCAACAGAATAATGGTTTTAAAACTAAACGTATTTACAATCGATTCTTTAAGATAAAAATTATGCAATATATGAATAACTTGCTTTATGTTTTGTATCTAGTCATTCGTGAAATACAGATTTTTACTTGGAATAACTTTAAGTTTAATGCGACCTTGTTAAGGGTTAACAAGGTGTAAAGAAACAATTGGTAAAATAATGTATAAACAATAATATTGCTTATATATTTTACTGAATAGTTTGACCACACTAGTTACATTTTGTAAGTATCCCTTCGTCTTAAAACGGTTCTGGTGCCTATACAGAAGATGGCGAGACGCCAAAATAGTTATCGATAAGAATGCACTAATGTTATCATATCTTACCTCGCTGCAATGGAGTTCTTTCAAAGAAATAAGAAATATTTTTTTTGCAACATGTGTGTTATGGATATATTTTTACTAAAACACTTGATTCAATGTTGGTTCAACTCTATTACATATACATAAATTTAACACTTTATAAATAAATCACTTAATCTTATTAATCAAAATGATACGATATGAGTATCGAGGAGTCTCTACTTCGTAATAAAACGTTTCGATTTGAACTCTCGATTGCAACTGGCCAGGTTTGGAGAGAAGGAATTGGATATAGATTTATTGTTACAATAAGTTGTCATAGATAATTTAACATAGCACTCTAGTTTAATTTAAGATTTCGACTGAAGGTGCTTGGTGGAATTTCAATATTAAATTTGAATCGTTCAAACTATGTACATTCTCACAAATTTCAATCAGTTCACACACAAGCAAACACAAACACAAGTCAGTTCAAGTTCATCCGTGCACTTGAATGCCTGAAGATGCCGAAAGGCGAAACCCGGGTCGTTAGTGACAAAATTTGTGAGAATGTACATAGTTTGAACGATTCAAATTTAATAGCACTCTAGGCTTTAATGTTGTGTATACATAACATGTGCAATGGACTTTTGTCATCGTATTTGCTTCAATAATTTATAAACTTTTTTTACTAAATTTTGCATTTTTATGTGATCTGAAAAATGTTTTTCGATCTGATTATTTGCATTAAGAGTAAAAACGGAATTAAGGAAAGTTACCATATCGTAGTTGCAGAGAAACATTTATGAAAGTATGAAGAACTGAAAGCACACTCAAAAATGATTTTTTTCCTAAAGATTCTGACAACTTTTACGCCCTTTTGCATCATATCATCCAAATTCGAAGCTAAATTCTCAAACTACTCGGGCTTCGCATTTCTTTGATTTGTTAGTTCATTTTCATCCGTGCACTTGAACTCATGAAGATGCCGATAGGCGAAAATCCGGTCGCCAAAGCGTGTTAGAGTGTACAGCATTTGACAATTTGAAAGTTTCCAATTTATTATTGATATTTCACCGAGCGCATTCAGTCGAAATCCGAAGCATTAAACATCAAATTATAACAAAATTATTTAAAGTTATCGCCAAACGTTTTCTCAATATTATTGTTTTATTTGGTTTTTTGACTTGGTACTGTTTAAATTATATATTTTTTAAACCTATTTTTCACGTTAACCCGAACCAGTCGTTAGGTTAAATTTATATCACACTATAAACGTGTAGGTACGTAGTTTCTCTTTCATAGTTTCCGTTTGTCAAATTTGATTTGTTACGCTTAATTTTGCACGACCTTTGGCCAAAGATTTTATACGGCACTTAAACCGTTTTCGCCCGAATTGATTGCGCAATGTTCCAGAATGGCGGATTCGTCGCGGGAATAGTATGATGGCCGGTGCGCGAATCCCGGACGCCGCATGGGAAACAAACATTGAACAAAACGTGATATTTGGCCGACCCATGACGATAATAATGTCGTTGATTTCGTTTCCTCAATAATAATTTCGAATTGCCCGACGGCCGTAAAATATTTATCTCCGGAAGTAATTCGTCCGATTCATTGGAATTTGGGTCAAAGCGAGGGAAATTGTGGGTATTCGATTGTTTTATTCTTGCTTGATAAGGTCTTGCGTTATAATGCCGGTCCTTAAGTAGAGTTGTTAATGCTCTTGTGTCCGTTCAATCCGATTGCGATGTACACGTGATCGAATCCCCGTGTAGACAATTACATTTATGCATTTGTCTCGAAATGCGTGGATGTTCATATATGTAGTCATTGAGAAGTGAAGTGAGCCAAGTAACAAAACGGTGAAACTTTTCTATTCGATTTTAAAGTACAATCACGTCTTTACTTAGCGTTTTTCTGGATTATGTACATATTTTTATTTGAAAAATAAAAACACCCCTACAGTGTGGATGTATTGAACTCCCTTCACTTTTATGACACTTAAAGACTTGTAGAATATTATAACGCATCTTATATGATGTTTGTCCTTTCTCCCACCCATTTAATCTTATCATTTCCTATTCCCATCCTTCTATTCTTACTCTTTCATAAAAAGAGAGTTTATACCACTAAATAACAACCGGATTCCTAAAAAAAAGTTAGATGCTCTACTTTAGGAGTGGACATGTTTGTACGGTGGCAATTATATTATTTATTATTGATCCGTCATCTCTCTCTTAACTCTCGCGGCTCGGAGACTAGAAAAATACTTCTCTGCCGATGGGGATCTTTTGTGACCCCAGTGGTTTCCTCATTATTGGTCTTATTTCTTATGAATTTGAAAAAAAAATAGTCTAAGGGCTTTAAAATAACTCTCTGCATCATTCCTTATACATTTTTTTTTATAAAAATCCGTGGTTTTTTAATAAATAATCATATTTTAAGTTGCGCGTAAAAAAGACGTCATCCCAGCAAACATGAATTTACAACTTGACGAGTGTTCTCAGCTATCCTACGAACGATCGTTATCGCGGGCGCTAATCGCCTGATAGTGTTATCGCGTTATCGCGTTTTTATATAAACTACAAAAGGTCCAAAAAACTATGATATAAGAATACCTTAATTATAAACATTGGTATCACCCATATTAAAATAAATATTTAAGAAAATGTTGGTATTGGGGTCGCATTTCTTGAGCTTAGAACCGGAAAAGTTAAATAGAATAGTAGTTAGCTAAGATCTCTGTACGTAATGGTTGGTATTAATAAAATTAACCTTGTGTATAAATCCACTAAAAACTCTTTGTATGAACGAACCCATTAGGGGAGTTAAACCCGTGACAATTCATCTGATAAAGCAATTATCTAAGAACATTTACCACGCGGCTACGGGGCTATCCGGAAAAAAACCCAGTATATCTTTTTTGTTAATGTTTTTTTGGCAACTATAATCTGCCCTCCTTAAATTGTATTACGAAAGAGGGCAGGTTGGATTTTCCTCTTTGTTACAAGGTTAGACGTGATAAATGTGTCAACATACTTGTCGGAAACCAAGGCTTTTCCGGCCAATACATCCCATCCCATACCGGCGCTTATTTATTTATCATAAATAATGCTTAAAGGCTATTGAGAGTATGTTGGAATAGTGTGAATGTGCCAAAAATCGACCTTTTTTTTATCGAAAAGAGTGGAACTTACGAAGCGATATTTTGAAAAATACTTTTTCATGATGTTAATACAGTGTCTGCCAAACTATGTGCCGCAAGAAGTCCCAGGTGTGCCGCGGTGGAAGAAGCCTTAAAAATGTAAATTTTAAATAAGGCCTATTCGGTACAAAATCGAAGATTTTAAATTCCTCGATGAGCCAAAAAAATGAGTTTTGGAGAAAATCAGTGGAAAAAGTATACCAAATCGAGGATTTCAAATTCCTCGGTGAGCTTAAAAAAAAGAGTTTCGGAGATAATCTGCGGCATTTTGGTGTGCCGCGGTACTAGTTCCATTCATCACTGTGCCGTAAAGGAAAAAAGTTTGTCAGACACTGTATTAATACAACACTATTTAAAAAAAAATCAGTCTTGAGAGCTGAAAATAAATATATATATTTTTTTGAATATGTTATTGCTAAATCTTTCTATCTTAAATGCGGTGACCACGTGTTCGATTCTAGATTCGGATGTTAGCATTCATCTCATACGTATGCTCCAAAATAACGAGACATCGGGATAGCAATTAAATCATCCCCCTTTTTTTCACGTCCGCTCCCAATGTGAAGCATATGGTCTCCCAACGAAGGTATCTCAACAGAAGGAGAGTTGAATTTCGAAGAAGGAGAATTGTTTGTCACACCCTTATCAGTCTTACTTGGCTTTGTATAAATAATCATGTATCAATTTATATTTTTATCAGTTCAAAATGCTCGTGATCAGCGAAAGCGGTCATACTATTAAATATTAAACTTGAAATTAGTATGTACAGTAGTTTTTTTTTTAATTTTTAATATTATGTCGTCCCACCAAGTATTGATAGTGAACTCATTAAAAGTGATAAAGCCAGCGAATTTGCCTTACTTCGTTTTGTATAAATATTATTGTATCTTAATGAAGATGCTTTTAATGAGTGAAAGCGGTCATTATCTTAATAAATAAACATAACATTAGTACAATTTAGTGTTTTCAAAAAAATTAATACCGTCCCATCAAGTATTGACAGTAAACACCTTTAAAGTGATTCATTTGTTTTTTTTTTACTACGAGCGTGCAAGAATTCGTTCTATACATAGATACACATGCTTGAAGATTATCATCGTCGACATTATACGTTTAATCTAGTAGTAAATTGAGTGACGCAAGCTTTTGACGAAGTAATGACGTTTATTAGATTAAGAAAACAAAAATACTCCAATGCAATGACGCAAGGGTTCCAGAACGGCGTATGTAAAATGGGAAATCTTAATATCGTTAATTTCGATAAGACAGTCAAATTAAATATCTTAGATAGTGTAATAATTTAAAAATAGCATATTGTCCCACTTAACCAAACGACTTGACTGAATGGACAAAATCATTCTGGATATCATTCGTAAGGGTATTAAAAGAAAATGATACCAAGAAAATTGTATTATTTTATCAATGTTTTATAATAAGATTATAATGTTCACAAAGAAATTATTTTTAAACCGGCTACTTAGAGCTGTCTGAATTAATTGATGTCTGTATCAACTGAACGATTGATATATTGTAGGACACCTGTTATTGAATTAAAATCTAAAATACAATGCAATGTTTTATTAAACTGCGGTAAAAAAATACCAATACGACGGTATCCAAAAAAATAAAAGGAATCTTAATAATAAAATGCTTTCCTATCAACGCGTTGCCAAGGGAGACGAGACGACCATACATAATTGTGCTTTTTTCGGAGGAGCGATTCATAGAAACGCTTGTTAGAGGAAATTTGGTCAGTTGTAGAATTTTTAAACAGTTACAATACGTAATAGTTTATTTAGTATGCGTTTATATGCTTATAGTAAAATTAACTTAAATGTTTCTAAGATTCTATTATATACTAAAACTTATTTTTGTTTAAATTATTACATGAACTACAGCGTATGCCGGTAACAATTCCCTTCCGTAAATGTCAGTAAAATGTCGTTTAGTTGTGTAACTCTTGTTAAACCAGTGTGTTAAAAAAAATTACGCCGAGTCATGGCGCATTGTCCTTTTGGTGAAAATTTCGCATTGCCACGGTGATGTCATATTATCAAAAGTAACCTTTTTAAATCATACAAAAAGTCGATTGGACTGGAAGATGTCGAATCATCCAAATTAGGCTCGGTCTCATTAAGCAAATTGGGAATACGAAATAGAGTGACCGGGTTTAACGGATAAAAAAAATGTTGAAAATAAAACACAACATTCCTCATTGATTAAATCATGACGAGCATTATCCACTAATGAAATAAAAAAGGTGTTAATTGGAAGGGATCATAAATTTGAATAACAGATAATTTTGTATCATTCATTTTTAATTTGCATCACACCTTCTTGTTAGTCTTGCTAAATTTTGTGCAAATAATCTTGTAGCTTTTTATATTTCATTAGTGTATTTTTTTTTAAGTTTTTTTAAAAAAATATTTGACATTACAGCATACGCGTCTAATATTTTGAAATTGAAAGATTATACAAGATATACTCGATGAGAATATTTGTAAGTCACATGAGATTAACTCAAGGAGAATTTAAGTCAAAAACACCCATGTCTTAGATCAGTGGTCGGAAACGTATTACGCGCGGGTAATTGAATTACCCACTTCGATATTTTGAGTTACCCGCCTAGAAATTATGATAATATTTTTTTATCAATTTACTTATTTAATGAGACCAAGGAAGCCACCAATAACAATATTATATGTGTGTTTTGTAATATGTCATGCAAATATATTATGTATTATATATAAATATATGTTGTTTTCTAAAAATGATTTTTTAATGAATAAATGGTAAAAAAATATTTTTAACTTTTACCCACCAACCAAATTTATTTTTGCAAAAAAAATATTTTTTACCCAGTATTTCAAAAAGTTGCCGACCACTGTCTTAGATCTTAAATTTAAATTGAAAAAATCCAATTTTACATTGACCTTACCGGGAATCGAACCCAGACCTACCTGATCGGTAGAGCAAGCTCTAACCAACTGAACCGCAATGGGCGGCGTTTGCCACGAGCATAACCGACCTTAAACAAACGAAGAATTAGTACAAAAGTATTCATTATTGCTATTGTTTCACCAAAAATCAACACTTAAAACCTTTTAGTTATCGGGTCGCGAGATGTAAAATATGTCAATTAAGCAAACATTAAAATATGTGATGTTTTTTTTACATTAAAAATTAGATTTTAGCTATTTTCAATACTGAAATGCCGGTATTTATTTATTTTCAAAACCGGAATTTTGATATTGAAAACACATGATGAATACCTGGAACCCGGTTTCGGTAAACTCGTTTTGAAGCCCCTTGCTGTGCCACTATAAAATGTGTTTTGCTTTATCAAAAGTTTGAGTACGCTGATTCCATGCATGGAAAATTACGGTGCCAATAAGGTATATCATGCGGACAGATGTGTTTACATTTTGATAGGACAACATTATCGATAATATGGCGTTGATTGGAATTCCGAGAATTCCACGCGACAAATGTAAAATTATGAATATTTTGTACTTGTATTTTTTAATTTATTCAGTCATCGAAGACAAACTTTCTTCGGCCATATATTGATTGACCTGTCAAAAATGATTACCATAATTAAAATGTGACCTTAAATGTATTGATTTTACCATATACCAAATTTGCCATGCGGTAAAATTATGATTACATATTATACTATAGAGTCTGCGCATTTTTATATGCGCGGCGTAGCGAAAAGATTAGGACGGTAAAAACGGTAAGCCAGAAAAGAAGTTCGTCCCAATTCTGTTTATACAGAAGTATCACTGGCCTCAATGTTGTTATGACCGCTGCAATAGTCAAATTTAAAATGTTTGAAAGATTTGCATCATCGATAGAACATGATATGGATTACATTCGACTCTACTCCGGTTTCTTAGTAAAATGGAGATTAAGTCTAACCAAATATTATACAATTTTATTTGCAATATTGTTTGATCCAAAAACAATTATATTTATAATTTTTTTCCCTCTTTTACACGTTTCGATAACACTGTCGAGAAAGTGAAGAATACATAACAATCTGCACTCGACGTTTAGTACTTGCTTTAGTGATTTGGCGAATAAAATGATCAAGCGTGTGAATAGAACACGTCTCTATAACCACGATCCAAGCGATAGCACCTGTAGCACTGCCCGCTCAATAAATTGTCGTGTCGAGTGGAGAGTTCATTGTCAACACTGTTTTTCTTTAGAAAATAGAAAATTCTCTTCGTAATATCTATTTTCTTGTCCAGATACGTTTATTTTGTGTCTTAAAATCATCTTCCAGTTGCTCTAACATCATAATTTATTTGATATGTTTCTTGAAACGTTTTATTTTACGTTGGCTATTCATATTGGAACGATGTTAAATTAAATAAAACGCACGTAAAAATAAAATAACTAGCTGAAAAAACGTGTTTGCGTGTATAACTTATTTAGTCAATATTCCTGCTCGGTATCGTTCTCGTTCGGTCTAAATGAGTCATTTCAAGTGTTCACTGCCAATTCTCTGTGGTGATGTATTTTATTGAAAAAGTGTTTTATTTTTAATTAAAGTTATGCTCAAGATTTCCTATATTGATAATTATCAGTATTTTTATGTACGCGATGTTTGTTGCTGCTTCTGATAACAGTGATTAATATGTAATCTTAAAAAATATAATATTATTTAATTAACTTTTTAAAATTTATTATTATCTTATAACTTCTTAGAAATGCTTCATCGTATTCTCAAGTATGCTCACTTTTTACAATATATATAATAATTAAGTATTATATACATATTTCAAACAAACGTCACAGCACTTTCATTTGCGAGTTCAGTTACACTCGCATACATGCACTGTGTAATAGTTAATGCTATGTGTAGGTACACCGTGAAGTATATATTTAAGCCTATCAAATTACTATAATAAGAAGACGAATGAGTATAATTTCAGTTTATGTCATTTAACGATAAGTGCGTATTTTTTTTTCAAATATAAATAAGATATAGTATAATCAGTCTAATCAGTAGGCCTAGATAGGTATTAGTTTTTCTTGATTTTGTATAAGTAGCTCTGTATCTATATGTATATACAAATGTTTACTTTCGATAGATTTGGTGGTATCATTGTGAAAGTTAATTTTTAATATAAAATGATTAAATTTAAGATTTCGACTGAAGGTGCTTGGTGGAATTTCAATATTAAATTTGAATCCTTCAAACTATGTACATTCTCACAGATTTTGTCACTAACGACCCGGGTCATGGTTCCTTGGTCTTGGAACTGAACTTGGCCGGTTCAAGTTCATACGTGCACTTGAATGCCCGAAGATGCCAAAAGGCGAAACCCCGGTCGTTAGTGACAAAATCTGTGAGAGTGTACATAGTTTGAACGATTCAAATATAAAATGATTTGATTACTTTGTTACTCCACTTTTTGTGTTAAAAACTGTGACACGTGTTTCGCCTCTTTTATTCAACAAGTGGAATAAGAAAATTATCAGATTTAATTTTATAATACATAAATTTAAATTCAAAATACTTTTTTTTTAACCATGTCCGCTCCCAATGTGAAGCATATGGACTCCTAATGGAGTTTATCTCAACAGAAGTGTTTCTACGAGAACTGCTTGTTACTCAGTTGCTCAACCTCTCTTTTTCCAAAGAGAGTAGGGATAGAAGGATAGGGCTAGGACAGGATTAGTGGTAAGCTAATCGCTCTCGATACGCCGCGTTCATAGGATAGGATGGGTGAGAGGGGGGAATTCAAGACATCACATACATCCATGCCTTAGAACAGAAATCATAAATCGATTGAAAAATCAATTTATAAAACTGTCCGTACCGGGATTTGAACCCGGGCCCTCTGTAGCCGAAGCCAACAACGTTGGCCACTCGACCACACAGGCGGAAAAATACTAGCGATGATAAAACCGGTCCTGATCCTACAGTACAAAAGAGCGTTATGTTATTCTTCAATATGCTTTTCCACCAAGTATTGACAGTAAACACTGTTGGTATCATTTTAAAAAAATAGGTATCGAGTCGCTGAATTTGTTATGGTTTTTAAATATTAATGAGAAATCATGTTTACGAATGATCTCGTATGTTTATGAATGTCTGTAGAACGAGTCATACATGACGAATGTATGACTCGTTTAATTAACAAAAAAAAACTTATACTTCATGTTTGATATTAACTGCACCTACTGTGAGGTAAGCGAATTCATATGATGCGTAATAATCAGGTATTTTTGTTTATTTCCTTTGTTGATGATTCTACACAAACCTTATTTAATATCCTCGAAACGTCTTTTTAGTTTTAGCAATTTTGGGTACCGTACTGAATAATATATATAATTATTGATGACTTGATAGTTATTCGCCTTTGTCATAATATTACTCATGTAGTCTTGAGTGTGACTCTTAAAATATTATTAAACCAACTTTTCAACTTGTCGAACGAAAAAATTAATTCACCATATTTTCTACCGTTTAATTACATATGTATGAGCAACATTATGTAATTGTTATGAAATGTTTTCTATCTTTAACACAGTCTCAAAATAACAAAGTGTTTAAGTTCTACAGTAGAACTTAAATACTATGTTATTTTGAATCTGTTATAAATGGAGTTCTACCAAGTAAATGCCAAATCAATTAATAAATTTTCTATATTTGTTGAAAGATAGCTATTTATTTATTTATTTATATTTTATTTAATTGATGCTTGTAGAAAATCTTTAAAAAAAAAATATTTTTTTTTTGCAAAACATACAGTTTCAAAATAGCCAACATCGTATATTTTTCCGACTCCGACCATAGCTTCAAACTCGACTTTAATTATTTTTTTAGGTTTAGTAGCATGCCGTGGCGCCCTTTTTAATACACAATTGTTTTAAGAAGTATACAGAGTAATTAGTTTTTTTCAAGCATGACTCCAGTTAAAACAGTCCGACTCTACAACCCCACTACTTACTTGCAAAAAAAATAAATATTTCGATCATTTTTTCACCTATCAACCTTCCAATAATAAAAAAACCGGGGCGTAGCGAGAGCGATTACCAAACCACGTCACAACCCAAAAATATGCATATATCCAAATTTCCTCCGGCTTCACTTTGAATTGCTACTTCGAAAAATTCACAATTATTTATGGCTGTTGCCCTTGGAAACGCGTTACCTGCGAGTCGGTTGTTATTTTTTTTAACAGATGCCTCCTAAATATTATCACACAGAGTCTGGTTGTGTTTTACCGCATCGTTATTGCGTTATATTTCGTACCCACGTTTTTTTCAGTATATTTCATCAATTCTGTTCTTCCCTATCCTTTCAATCCCTACTCTCTTCGAAAAATATAAAATAAAAGTTGAGCAACTGGGTAACAAGCAGTTTTCGTAGGAAAAAAACTTTCGTTGAGATACCACTATAAGATGGCTATATGCTCTACAATGAGAGCGGATATGGAATTTAAAAAAATGTGCAAGTAATTGGCATGAAAAGCGGATTTTCATAAAAAGATTATTGTTTTGTTTCTATGAATATATATGGCATTATAATATTGGTTCATTAATGTTGGAGTCGTGTCAGTGGCGGCCGGTCAATGTGGCATTGGGACAATGCATCCCTTGTATATGCAGGAGCGGTTATATTTCATTAAATAATATTCAAACATAATATTTATACCATTCACTCATTTTAAATTCTTCACTGTTACTTTAGGTCAGATTTTCGTGAAATTGAGTGACTGTTAAAAAAGCCTTCTCAGATTCAACGTTTGTTAGATAAAATTAAAGTAGTTAAATAATGAAAGCATTATATATTTTTTTTTCTTATCCACGGATTTTCAAAGACTCGTGTACAGTTTCTTATTGTTTTTTATTTTTTTTTGTTACAGATCATGCATCCTTCAGCCATCGGAGTTCAAGTCGGTGATGAAATACAAGTGAAGTACTTCGGACGTGACCCAGTCTCTGGTCTTATGCGCCTCTCCAGGAAAGTTCTGCAGGGTCCGGCATCGTCTATCGTCAAGAATCTCGATAGATCTTAACAGCTTAAAAAACCCCAACATCTGATATTGTTTTGAGACACAGTTATTTGTATACACTTGGTTTTATGATTTCTTTTATTGTAAATAGTATTCACTTTTTCAAATATTTTTTAATAATGTCTTGTTAATGAATGTACGTAAGTATTCGTTGAATTTCGATGTATGAATGGCTTTTACTTGTCTTTAAAATGTATCAAATGTTTCTCCATTTATTTTATTTCTTTCGAAATGCCTTGTCATTGTGTTATACCTGATAATGACAGACCTATTTAATTAGTTACTCTCGGTGACGTAAAATAAATTGAGATTATCCCAGCAAAACGTACATAATTAAATAACCATCGAATCCATTTTTATTTTTTTCCGCATCACTGTATGAAGTAATATAATGTGATTTCTGTATATGAAGTATTTTTTGTAATGCCTAAAAGTCATTCTGAACGAAAATTACTTTTATCTGAAAAGTTAAATAGCTGGAAGATCACTTTTATTTTATGGTGTTAATTATTGTCGGTTGTGGAGAGGTATTGTATTTATAAAAATTCAGTTTTATGTGGTGAGCGATACCAGTACTGATCATTTAATAAAATTTTGGAGAAGGGCTGAAGAATGTCGCGTATGTTAAATCAATACTACCCTGTCCCTACAGGCATGATATGAAAATTTCGTTTTCTTTTGTTCAAACTTTGACTTTCATCAGCATTATTTTGTTTTACTTTTTTAAATCAATTCACAATATTTTTACCCCACATTAATAATGAAATACTTTACTCTTTTCTTTTTGAAGAAAGTCTTTACTATATCTATCTTACGTTTTCGTTTATCGTACAGATGTCGTACCCAGGGTGATTCAATACGGAAAAGGATACAAAGAACCTTTCGTGTTTATCCGTTTTTTCTTTGATACCTCGTGCGCTCTGTTATTCAGGTTTTGATTTACAAATAAGAATCCTTCATTTTCGGTAATATATGTCATATAAAATAGTGTTTATGAGCCTCGATTTTGATACCAATCAACAAGACGTCTTTTCTTTCACCAGAATATGTGATGATGAATAATATTATTTCTGTTTTGCTATTTTCTGTGAAGAGGTGTCGAACTCCTTTATTAGTATAATAATCAATTGCCAATCACATTTTTTCAGTTGTGTATGTATATTAAATCTATATTTAGTCTCGTGGAGGGAATGTACTTTGTAATAATTTGTATGGCTTTATAAGCACTATGTAATTAAAATCTCAAATGTTGTAATTACCGTAGGCTATGATTATTATATATTATAGATTTTTTTATTTGTTACACGTTAGACTCTAACGTGAGATGCATGCGTTTATTGTATGGTCGATAATAAAATAAATTTTTCATATGTAGCGTTTGGTTTGATGTATTATTCTTTGTGTATTTTATTTGTAAATTGCAGGTAAACCGCATCGAAATTATTTTTCTGACATCTAAGTAGACGATTGTAAATGCAATATAATCATGTCCGGCGATTGTAGTTTAACGTCTGCGTAAAATGCATGCGTCGGTGTGAATCTCTCTATTTATTATCAGTTTAATTTAAATTGAAAAAATACTGTTTTAGTGAATATTAATAATTCGGCTTTGTAGCTTCTACAAATAAATAAATCCGTCTTCACGTGTTTCTTTCAAGGTTTTAAATCAATTAATTTGGATGATCTTACCATGGTAAAAGCCTTCGTCACTACAATAAGCGTAATAAACAGCGGTATAAATTTAGTTAATGATATGTTTGATAATGTCGAAAACAATATAATAAACCAATACTCTGGTGGAATGTTTATCTATTTGTATAAAATTAATACTCGAAAAATGAAAATTCTAGACACGGCTGGGTTCAGAGTTCTACTGTTGGTTTTGGAAGGCAAGCAGATTAATTCTTCGAGGCGAGCCCTTCCAAGCCAGACCCGTCAGAAAAACAAAGCTGAAATCCTGCTTGTTTTTTATGAGTCCTAAGTATTTTGTGGTACAGCTTTGAGCGGAATCAGCGTCACTTTGGGCGTCTGGAATTGCCCCCCTTTAATAGGCAGCGCCACCCGCAGTACAATAATCGCATTATGCCCTTCCCTCCGGCGTGGCTAAGTGTTAGCCCTTTGGGACCGGATGGTCGGCTAAGTGCTACCGCCGACCCTGCCCAGAGCTATGTTTTAAGTGATGCTCACGGTGTATCGGGTGTACTGGTATTCGTTACATTTTTACCCATTTCATGATCGATTTTGTCAACTATCGATTATCTAGTACAGTGTTTCGTAACAGGGGCTTAAACGCCCTCTTGTGGGTATTAAAAAATAGTTCTATATTTTTACCTTTTGGGTGCGCTGCTGAAGTCTTCTATGTATACCAATCCTTGTGAGAAAATCGCGCTAATTTATTTTTGTCAGTGCATCCGAGGTTATCTGCATTATACAGGTTATCAGTTTATCATAAATTGGCCTTTATACAAGTTTTCAAGGTTGAGAAAAGGCAGATCTTGATAATAAACACATCGATTTCGTGGAGATAAACAAAACAAAAAATACCATAACATAAATATTGAATCAGAAAGTATCAAATTGTGGCATTTAAAAAAAAATACATCGATATGTATGAGATTTATAAAACCGGACAAGCGACGCATTGATGACGATGAAACGCATCTTTGTTATTTTTGTTGGGACATCGACTGCTTTAACCTGTATGTTGCCCAAACTTGACAATTCTTTAGATAACATCAATTTTTATTCTGAGAAAAAGACGAAAGCGGTGGGAAATCTAAATTCTTAGATACTGCATGAAACGGTGTATAATCAAAGAAGTAGTGTGTATAAATGTATACTTTTTAATACACAGAACTACAAAAAATCATATTTATCGTGTCGTTCTATCACAGTGTCTGCCAAACTGTGTGCCGCAAGAAGTCTCAGGTGTGCCGCGAAGGAAGAAGCCTCAAAACTGATCATTTTAAATGAAGCTTATTCATTTAAATTGTCTTCGATTTTAGATAAATTTAACACCTACATATTCAAATAAATATTTGTCAGGTTCGTCCATAGTCTTCTTTTCCATTACTTGATTATCAAATGTACCAGTGGGTCATCAACCATTCCCAAGGTTCGACAGTACACACGTCCTGACACCAATAGAGGAGGAAATTTTAATAGATATAAAAAACGGCTCTGTGTACGAAGCCTCACTTTCTAAGGTTGAGTTGTCAGCATATGGAGTCGATATCTTGGATTAGCTACTACAGCAATTAAATCTCTGTTGCCGTTTGGATCCTCGTATCTTTGCGAATTTGGTTTTTCAGCAAACGTGGAAATAAAATTAAAAAACAATGAGAGCGTTTACAGATGGTAAATAAGGAATGTTTGTTTACTTAATTGAGATCAGCATTTTTACAAAATTCTTCCTAAAATCAATTTCATTCTTATCACTAGTAAAATTATTGCCACCTATGGACATAATGTTGACAAAATATTAAAAAAATGTTACCTACAGCAAAAATTTATGTATTCATATTATTAAGGTAAATTTCCCTTTTTAATGTATTTTTATTTAGTGTGCCGCGGAAAAAATCCCATTCATCAGTGTGCCGTGAAGTAAAAAAGTTTGGCAGACACTGGTCTATCTATTGAATATGGCTACGAGATCTAATATTCGAAAAATACGGATATCAAATAACCAGAATAATTTTCCATCTCTAGTTCTTAGTGAGAGCCTGCGTTCATTAATGGGTCCAGTTTTTACAAATGCTTTGTCTTTAATAAGGAAAAACAAACAGACACAATAAAATGCGTAAATTTTCCCCCTTTTCAATTAAACAAATCTCGAAAATTTTAATAATTGAAAGCGTTCGCTGGTACAATATTAAAAAGCTACATGATAAGCATCAAAGGTTGATGAAGGTGTGATTTTAAATGATTTTCCACAATTTAGCTTTCTATTTTTTTTTTTACGAATATTTCTTAATGATTCTTTCGAAAAGAGTTATAGTTTACAAATGTTTTGGTCCAAGGGTCACATCGACTTCTAAACAGTCGGGCTAGCCTGGATCTATTATATATGTAGAACAGTCATAAATTTTCTCAAATATCTTAGCGTGCCTGGGTGATAGTAGCCCTCCGGTATTTTGTAGACCTTTATATTACAAACTGATGTATTCAAATATATGGATTGATGCATTAAGATCAGAGGTGAGCAAATTTTTTTTATTTTTACCAAATCGAATGCAATAAATATCATTAAATTATATTGCAACGATAACAGGTTTTATTTGGTAGGATATGAGCGTCATTCTGACTCGGGGAATACGTTTTTATTTTACACATTGGAAGCGGACATGGATTAAAAAAATGCTTTTTTTAAAACTAAGCACGAGCACCAACTGAATTATTCCAGACAAATAATTGATATCAAAGAATCTCTTTGTATACTTAACTCATTTTTGACAGCTTTGTTAATTATCTGCTTCTGCCAAAAAGGTGACGAAATTTGAATGATATTCTGAACGAAGAATTTATCTAATATATTCGAACATCGAATATTCAAATAAATTAAGTGTGTACATTAGAGGTCTGCACGAGCACGGGTCTGGCCCTCGGGTTCTTACCCGGCCCGGCCCGCCTGGTAAGAAATTTATTTCTTCAGAAAAATATTTCAGACTATTTTCGTGTCACAGGTCAGCCATGATGATTTTAATTATTACCAGTTCTATAGAAAGTCGTCAATTGTTGTAAAAATGGGTTTTTTCGGGCTGAGGAGTATAAATCTGGGCTTCGGGTCGGGTTCGGGTAACAAGTGTGGTATTAGACTAGGGGCCCGGGCCGGGTCGGACCTAAGTTTTTCGGGCTCGGACCGGGTAATTTTGTAAAATTTCGGCCCGTGCAGACCTCTAGTTCACATATATGAAACCGCTAATTCTTTTAATATTCTTTGTATTTTTGTTTCATATGTAGTGTTCGTCGAGTGGAATATGTATTGACGTATCATTTAATGAGATAAGATAATATCAAAATATAGATATTTCCTCAATGATGTATTTTTGGTGATCAAAACGTGGCCTATATCGATGTCATGTTTTGTTAATAATGCTACCCACATGCAAACATATCGTATTGCCTCGAGCATGGGCTTACTTATATTAGGTATGGTTAACTTACAGCTCTTGGGGAAACTTACTGCTGACATGGGGGTGGTATCCGATATCCGTCTGCGAACACTGTAAACTATGTGGAAGTATTAGCCATGTTGAATTCAGTTACATACTTTAATTAATTAAAAGTCATACACCTCGAAGATTTTATCTAATGAAAATTAACAAATATTAAATTCATTTAAAAAAATCAATATTAATATGGATGCAAATAATTTAAGTTTAACATTTCGACTGAAGGTGCTTAGTGGAATTAAAATTTTATCTGTGTGAATGTACATAATTGGAACAATTAAAATTTAATGGATGCAAATTAGGGCTTATACAAAAACCGACTTTTGAAAAAACCGGTTTTCGAATATCAATATTTTTCGAAAAGTTTTACAAAAAATGGATAACTCAATTAAAATAGCAAAAAAGGTTCAATTTTTTTATGTTGTTTATTTATATACATTATAATACACAACCAGAAATTATTTGGTGTTAATTAATCTTCAGAAAATATGATTTAAGAAAACACAAAGCGTCCACTGATTGTTTTGTAACAAAATTTCCTGATATCGAAAATACCCTTTCGCTGGGTAATATTATGGGGCATATGGTCTTGAAGCCATTAAATAAAAGATACAAATTATCTGTCCTTTATAAACTTGTTTATGGAAAATTCGGCACAACCGGTTACGAAGTTGAAAAAACCGGTTTTCAAATGTCACAAATTTAGCAAAAAACCGGTTTTTAAAAACTGACAAGCCCTAATGTAAATTTTTTAATCAATATTTTTCAGTTTTAAGTATTCTTTAAAATTGCATTTACTCTTATTGAGAAAAATACACTTAAGATATCTGTCCGACTAAGCATTCGCAAAAAGTAGAGTGTGGCTGGCAAAAGAGGCATTGGGATTCTACTCAATACTTGCTCTAAATAAATTTGATTTTTTTCCGTGTAAATATAAAGGGTACTTCGTTGTTTTGCGCCAAGCACTAAAACCTTTCCATTTGACGCGTCACATAATATGAAATGTGACCATACGTTCCGTTTTTAGGTAGTCTATCCTGTTGTTCCCAAGCAGAGCTTGAAGTTACCTGTATTCTGAAGGACGCCAACTTAATTAAAATTAAAAATAAATCAAAAAATCAGCCGACTACATTATAACTTATAACTAAGGTTCAGAAGTATTTGATGAGTATTCACTCAATTCTAACATCATTACACAGAAACAAGTAACGTAATGGAACACAACGAATGTATCGTGAATTCTATTATCTTAATTAATAAATAAAAAGTATGCTGAAATATTTGTATTCTTGAGAACACACACTATTAACAGAAAATAAGTAGATATCCCGTTTTTACGAGATAACCAATGGTAACTAACGCCTTGAAATTGATGTTCAAGAACACATAAAAAGGGCAGTTTTAAATATTATTTGTATATTAAGAAACCGGTCGAGTAAACTCTACCACTAAATAGACATGTAGGTGCTCCTACGGCCGTTGCATTTTTCAGTGCCTGGCGTTAAGCAACGAAGTTCGAAATAAACGTGCTACTAAGAAAGACAATTGTAATGACGTTATATGTATGATTATAATATTTATTAAATTTATCCATTTTAAAACTCACTAGCCCATTAGATTAGTTTATAATCCAGATCATAAATAAATATTGGTTTTGCTTACTCATTTAATTTTTTAATACCTCTTTGTCCTTTGACGCACATTAACTTAAAATACATTTATGTGATCAAAAAAAAATGATAAAGAAAAAGAGTAAAACTCGTCTTTAAGATTATTTTTATCATACAATAAAAATCAATCGATCTTATCTTATTTGATTTCAGGCCAAGGTTAATAAACACACATTATTACTGCACCTTTAAAACATTAACAAATGGTTTTGTTAATTATTATTTATACAATTGCCATATTTTATCTTTCAGTATACATTGATAATACGTTATTATGAAAAATCTTAACATTACTTTTACTGGAATATACATATGTACAGTTAGTTAAAAATGTTTCAATTAACTGGTAATTGAATAAGTCACGAAAAAGTAAAAGTAGTAAAATCTCTTCAACAAGATTTAAGCCCACAATTTACAGAATTCTAATAATTGAAGACTGCTAATTTCAGGTTAGGTAAGGTTATGTGCATATCTTCAACTGTTGTATATATAATAAAAATAATAAAACATTTTTAGTACTTTTTCCACATAAAATTTATTAGATCAGGACCATTGTCATTGTCAACTGATAAGAAAAACAATAAAACAGTGATATTTATACAAAAGTTAAGTGATAAAAACAAGGTATGACAAACAATTGGTATTACAACCTAGCAAAAGAATTGAAGTAAAATACAAGGAAAATAAACTATAAATAAAGATAATTCATACCTAATTGGTTTTTGTCATAATAGTTTCATTGCTAAGTGGTCTTCAACTTTTTATTTATAGTTTATTTTCCTTGTATTTTACTTCAATTCTTTTGCTAGGTTGTAATACCAATTGTTTGTCATACCTTGTTTTTATCACTTAACTTTTGTATAAATATCACTGTTTTATTGTTTTTCTTATCAGTTGACAATGCTCATAATGAGCGAAACCGGTCCTAATCTAATAAATTTTATGAGGAAAAAGTACTAAAAATGTTTTATTATTTTTATTATAATGCCATTCCACCAAGTATTGACAGTAAACACCTTAAAAGTGATGTTGTATATATATCACATACATTTAAAGGTTATGTCAGGTGACAGTTAGTGTAATACGCACACACCAGTGGATATCTGACATCTGGCAAACCTATGATGACACACGTTTTTTTAATTTAACGTTTAAAAATATTTCAACCAACAAAATATCTTGCATTTAGAATCTCTGAGGGAAGACGAAGAGTCGGAAGACCGCCACATCGCTGGATGTATGTCACAAGACTTACTAGGAGGGCGGAGGATCGAGTAGAGTGGAGCAAAGAAAAAGAAGAATATTCTAACTACGTCTGAATAGTTACTGCATGCACCGGCTAAGCTAAATCAAACAATGTATATTCTATATATTCAATTTACATAAACTAAATACACATTAACTGTAATAAATACATATTGTTATAAAATAGTATTATACTTGTATTTCTTGAGTGGCACATGGTTTGGACAAAGTACTACACTGTATTTATCTTTTTGACGTAAGTATTAATTATTAACAGGAGTTTTATCAGATTGTACACATTGAAATTAAGAAAATTTGATATAAATAACTCAACATAAGAATGCGTATCTTCAGGGCCGGCGCCACCTTACAGACGAAATAGGAATCCGCCTAGGACGCATAAATGGAGGAGTACAATATATTTTTTTATAAAATACATTAGTAATATTAAATATCTATGCAGTGAGCTTTAAGCAGTAGCTTGAAAGCTTAAAAATCTTTGTCATCATAAAAAGTACTGTTATTTATGTTGCAACTATATATTGAACGATAAATAAAAAAAGTCCCCATTCTTTTTTATTTTTCAGATTCCGCAAATTCCTGGGATTTTGAAATCGGGATAGCGAGTAAATATTTTTTTAAAAATCCCCGCAAGAACTAAAAAAAAGGTCTGACATTTCTTCACTTGAAGAAATCCGTAAATTCCCAGGATTGCCTAGGGCGCCAAATAACCTCGAGCCAGCACTGCGTATCTTGCCAGAACGGTGACATTTATATTATACATAAGAAAATGTTGACATTTGACTGTTATTTTTTGTTTGACAATGTTCATTCTCCCCATTCATCGTGGGTGAATGAATATATGGATAAGACTACAGCTTTGTAATCAGTCACCATTTTAAATGTGGGGAATTTCGGGGATGATAAAGTGGTAGATTAGTAATCATTTAAAAGTGATAAGTATGAGAAAAGAAGCACTGTAACGCAACGGCTTAAGTTGTCTAGTTTTTGAGCCTTCTCATAGCGATCAGAAAGCACCAAATTCAACAAGAGCTAAGGAATATCGCAATCATTTTTTCTTGAGTTTATCTCAAGTGATTTGGAAAAGTAAAATATTATTTTTTAAGCTTATACATTTTTTTTAAAACCATGTCCGCTCCCAATGTGGAGCATATGGACTCCTAATGGAGTTTATCTCAACAGAAGTGTTTTCTACGAGAACTGCTTATTACTCAGTTGCTCAACCTCTCTTTTGACAAAGAGAGTAGGGATAGAAGGATAGGGCTAGGACAGGATTAGTGGTAAGCTAATCGCTCTCGATACGCCCCGTTCATAGGATAGGATGGGTGAGAGGGGGGAATTCATGACATCACATATATCCATGCCTTTCAACATAAATTCATAAATTGATTGAAAAATCAATTTATAAAACTGTCCGTACCGGGATTTGAACCCGGGCCCTCCGTAGCCGAAGCCAACACCGTTGACCACTCGACCACACAGGTGGCTGAGACTCTTATACATTTAGTTACATTATTATTTTTAATTTAACGGCAACCAATCTCTATTACCGTCGGCCCAATGTTGATAACGTTAATTGATTTGCGGGCTGATTATCTAGTCTTGTTAAATCGATTCTGAAATAATTGATAACAAACATAATAAAAAAATCATGAAGTGTCATGATTTTATAACTGATATTCAATTACTTATCGTCTTTCAAAACAATTAAGCTAATACGGTAAAAGCAACCTTACTGATTTCAGCGTTAAAAATATTGAACATAGTATAATTATGTTACATACGTCTCTTGTAGCTTTAAAACCATTCATTTTAAATATCCTGTTCTTGTATGTGTTATAGACGCTGTTCTAACGTTCTAATTTTTTAAAAATGAATCTTTTACACTACGAAAGGATTCGAATCAAATCAAGGAAAAGGATCAAATAAATGTTCAAAGATATAATCAATTATATACAGTAATATTATTTCCTCACGAAGAAGAAAGATTAAAAAATATCATTTGAGAAGAATGCTAGAATGTTTTGAATGTTTATAACTTTATATTATGACCAAACATTTTTTATTAACGAATTCTGGTTAGAAATATACCATGGTTCCATTGCATATCTTCGTGAAGTTTCGAATACCAGTAAGGAAAGTTTCGTAAATTGATTTTTCAATAGATTTATGAATTTATATTTAAAAGCATGGTTATGGTTGTCTCTGATGTATTAATTTACCTCTCGCCTACCTGTTTTTGCAAAAAAGCTTTTGTTGAGATAAGCTCCATGAGCAATCATATATGCTCCACAATTGGATCGGACATGATTAAAAATGATATTTACTAGTAAAAAGTGAGTATTTTAATATTTTTATTTATTGAATTCCCATTTACTTAGTATTACTCAATTGCAATAAAATTGATTCATTAATTCGATACCGTTTCTTGGAACGCTACAAGAAGATAGTATAAGTATACATAACCACTTAAATTAAAACTAATTTTCCCTGAAGACCATATTTATTATCGTTCCGGGAAACACGTTAAGTCAATTTATTACATCTAATACTATATTTTTCAATATGAGTTAGGATATAAGAAAAAATGAGAAGATGTATTGTGTATCTCTTCTAAGACAGTATATATAATATATATATATATTGTAACTAAGTTAATGTAAGTTTAAATGTAGTTCTGATGAGGGCGCTAGTCGAAATAGCTATCAAGTATTACACAAAATAAAAAATATATTTGTACTAATTTACACTTTTATTTATTAAGCACAGGACCGGTTTCTCTCATGACGAGCATTATCAACTGATTAGAAAATACAATTTTACAGTGTTATTTATACAAATCAAAATGAAATAAAAAAAATAATAAACAATTGGTATTGAAAAGAATTATTTATTTCATTTTGATTTGGATAAATAATACTGTAACATGTTATCCTATTTTCAGTTGATAATGCTCGTCATGAGCGAAACCGCTCCTAAGCTTAATAAATAAAAGTGTAAATTAGTATATAGTATATTTTTTATTTTTTAGAATATAATATATTGCCTTTCTACCAAGAGTTGACAGTGAACACCCTAAATTTTACATAAGCACATATTAATTAATATTCTGATTCGGTTCCAACAAGAATTTATTTGTTGTCTGGCCCGGTAAGTTTAAAAAAAAATCCGGCCCGTGACCCTTGCCGTAAATCAAACGTGGTATCAAACATATATGTATAAAAAAATACTTGTAGAACTAAATACTTTTATATTTTTTCAGATTATTCAATAATTTTGCTTATATACGATTGAAATTGACTGTACCAAGTTTCACGGCAAATAATGATTATTACTAATCATTGAACACTTTAAACTAGTCCAAACTTGGGACTAGGCACTTAGGTGAATGAGAAAATAATTAACCACGAACCCCTTGTCAACATCCATAATGATCAAGATTCTTCAAACTGCATATTCTGTCAGATTCAGTTTCGAGGAATAATAATGATCACTTAGGGAAGGGTGATAATTACTATCGAAATTAAACCGTTTTTTAAATGACAATATGTTTATTTTACGGCCGGAATTCAAAATAATTATTTAATTCTATCCTTACCCTTTTTGAAAAATTAAGGGTTGAGCAACTGAGTAACGACCAGTTCTTGTAAAAAATCAAAATACCAGACGCCTTGGTTTTGCAGTGGCAAATATTATTTCTTATTCAAATATATTAATGATCATTCTTTTGCCCGTTGTATCGTATCTTTGTAATAAATTAAATATTCTATAAAATGCCACAAAGATTTCTTTATTGTGAGATTGTCGCTTTAATCACTAATCCACTTTTGATAAAATAAATGGATATCAAATTCTATAATTTGTAAAAATACCATTAAATAGATGACTTTAATTAAATGCCATGTCCGCTCCCAATGTGGAGCATATGGCCTCCTAATGGAGGTATCTCAACAGAAGTTTTTTTACGAGAACTGTTTGTTACTCAGTCGCTCAACCTCACTTTTTCCAAAGAGAGTAGGAATATAAGGATAGGGCTAGGACAGACCTAGTGGTTAGCTGATCGTTCTCAGTACGCCTTGTTCATAGGATAGAGTGGGTGGGAGGGGTGAATTCAAGATATCACATACATCCATGCCTTCGAACAGAAATTCATAAATCAATTGAAAAATCGATTTATAAAATTGATTTTTATAAATTAATTGAATGATAATAATTATTTTGTATCCAATATAACACTGAAATATGAGTCCAACAAAAATACATTAATTGTATGCTAACTGTATAAAATATCATGTACATGTTCAAATTAATTTAATGTTTTATGTAATTATTTGTTTCAATATTCTATGATTTATTGTTTTGCAACTTTATTAATTAATACAAAGTTTAGTAATCAACGCGAGTAATGAATTTCATTCTAGTAGATGAAAACAATATAATATTATTTTCAGTTAATTACTATTGTTCATATTTTACTAAAGGCGGCATTAGACTCATGTAAAGTGTGCATATGTGTATGTATGTATAATATATGATTAATTTGAGTTAATATACACTATTGCTTTTATTCATCCATACGTCACTGCTTTTATGCTTCAATATACCTCACTGGCGTAACGACACATATTAACATTTTTTTTTCTACCGAGAGTGTCTCAGGAGCAACTGTGTATTAGTACTAGTGGCATGTACTCATGTGAGTAAAATAGAGTGGTCAATTTTTTATTTGTTTATTTTCTCGAAAAAGGGCATCAAATATAGTCCTGAGTATTGACAAGTATATACTCTGTACATATTTGGAAAACTTAATTTATAAATAATAAAAAAAATAAAATAATTGAGTGAATATCTACCAGCGAAATTATTTAATCAATATCATATAATATTATTTCTAAAAAATATGTAAATTTTAAATTGGTAAAATATTTTTTCTTAAGTGTGTACACTTAATTTTTTGTTTTTTTTTTAAATGTATTTTGTGAAACTAAACGAATATTATATTAATTCCGGTATCACAAAAAAAAACAAATTGGGATCGCAATACTGGGCGTGTAAATTAAAATCGCATAAAATATCACAAAATTTCATAATTTTCAAAAATAACTTCAATAATGTGTGAACAAATGTAAAACTCTTAGTAGATTTAAATTATTATAATTCACTTCAATTTTTTTATTAAAATAGCCAAAGTTTCTGTAGCTCTATTTTTGCATTTTCAAAACCGATATTTCTGTACTAAAATAATACCATGAATATAATATTATTATCCCGATTTCCGTAATACCGGTATTGCAATCCATATTTGGAAAGTATATCAAAAATCCTTTGAAAAAAGACTTTGGTATTTTTTTATAACGGCTAAATATATCTTTGCTGCGGCCCTGAGTAGCTTCACGCTCCCTATGTGAGCTTTGTCACTTTGTTATTTTATCGTTAATATTTGAACAGAACTCCTGATAAGCCTTTCATAAGAGTGTTTATTCAAATATTAGTATACAATTCAGTATGTCATTTTGGAGATTTCAAATTTGGTATAACACAAACAGGAGTTTATCGAAAAAAAATATTACAATTCAAATGATTATCTGATAAAAACAAATATACTGTTTTTGTTATAAACAATGGTGTCGAGTATTTGGCCAGTGATAGATAACACGACGATTGATTTGAAGTGGTATTTTTATTTACCAACGTGTATCGGTTGTTTTATTTAATAGCATTTTAACCTCGTTTTTTTCTATGGAATTTATGTATTTGGAATTAATCAAGTACGCTATGACCGATGATAATATGCTTTACTTTGTCTAAAAGTTCCAGATAAAAGCACATTAAAACTAGTATAAAAAAGTGTATGTACATTTCAATGTACACAGCCTAGGTCGGGGATGGCGAACATTTTTGGGACCGCGTGTCAAAAATCCTCAAATATTATTTCTCCATTGTGTAGCGAGCCCAAGCAGTATTTTTAACATTGTCGTCTATCTTGGGAAACATTAGTAAAATTCAAGAATTATTTAATTAAAATTTTAATTTTTTAAACTTTAATTTTTGAACTTGGAAATCGTTCGCGTGCCATCCAAATTCTCAAACGTGCTACCTCGGGCACGCTTGCCGTAGGTTCGCCATCCCTGGCCTAGGTTAACGAACGTTTTGTTTTACTGCAGAGTATTTCGATTTTACATACAAAAACATGACTTAATCAGTTTATGGTGTTTATTGCAATTATTCTTTTTGGTTCGCGCTGTTGAATCATTCGATACAATTTTGAATACTCATTTCATATTTTTTTTTGATATATGTATAAAGCCTTATGTTTTAACTTCAGGTATATTTTAAGTCTGATAAGCATTGTATTTATGTATATTGGCATCGATATAAACAGGGTCAAGAAATGATGAGCTATTCAATGATGTAATTTTATTTTAAGAAACGGTTACCTAATTACGATTTATTTATGAATGACAGTATTTTTAATCAAATACCGATTATGATCTACTCGCCCGATATTGTAGATCCTTACTGGTATTGATATATTAGTCCGGTACCTCTATCTCTAATATCTAGTTGCGCTTCTTATAGTCAGGGTATGCCAAATATATTGTTTAGTATTCCTAAAGCCAGTGGGGGTTCGAAATAGGATTTACATATATTAATTAAGATTAAATAAATCAGGCAGCAAATGTATGAATGTTTGAAATGAATAATAACAATTTGGTAAAAAAATCAACGTATTTAGTTTTACGGGTTTTTTTTTATAATATTAGTTTAACAGGTATTTCAGCGTGCACAATCGTCTTTTTTGATGATTTTCCACAATGGCAATGAACACATTAAAATTGAATATACAATGTATCATGATTATTTCGTATGTCAAGACTGATGTAGTGAATTTACTTTCGAATATCTGAGAGTGTAAATAATGCAGCTGGAATTAATTCGAACCAATCCATGTGTTAATAACGCCGGCGAAGTTAGTGAATGCGTTATCGCTGTAAGGGACCGAGTTAAATTACAAGTTGTGAGATAAGTCGAACGAGCGTTGCGTTAATCGCTGGGCCTTCCCCTGAAACCGCTACGGCGAGTCGCGCTTTTCCGGAAGATAGGATTTTCGCACTCGTCAGCTCTAAGCGGTGGACAGTGCAACCCTCGAGACGAAGGCGCCTGCGCCATCCATATATACGAATGAACACATCGGTGATTTTACCCACACAACCGCGAATCACGCACCGCGGCCGTGCGGGCTGCGGGGGAAAGGGGCCAGCCGCCCGGTCCGCCGCCTTCTCTTTTACCATTCCGCCCTGAACGCAGCTGCGAGTCGGACGTTTTGGCGCGCGAACCGAACGCGAACGGAAAAATACGATCGCCGCAGGATGCCGCTCGAGCGCGACGTCGCCACTTCTCTTCCGGCGGCGGGAGCTTGAAATTTTGAAAAACTTCAAATTCCTAACCGACCCCGCGATCGCGCCGGCCACCCCTTTCGCTCTCCTCTCCGTCTTCTCGAAAACTCTCCGAAAAGTCTTTCGCTCCGATCAAAGTTTGCGCGGAGTGTCGGCTCGGCGTCCAGCTAAACTTTATTAGATCACAATGACCGCCGTCGCGAAAGCTGCGCGCTATGAATAGATTTTCTTTTAAGCTTTAACGTCACGCGCTTCCCGCCGTCACCCTCGTCTCTCTCTCTGTCTGTCGCGTTTTCGCCGACGGACTCTTATCGCGTTATCGATAAAGATACGCTCGGCTTGTATTTAGATCGCTAAAGTTATCATCGCAGTATTCCGAAAATATTATCCGCGATCCACCCGCACCGTCGCTCGTCAGTGCAGAGGGGGTTTCGACCGCGCCAGCTCCCCGAGTGTCTCCGAATCATTTTTTAAGTATTGTTTTAAGTGTGTGTAAAAGTGTGTCTCTGTTCGTTATCGTGCGGTACTGTCTATCCGATATCGTCTTCGACTGGCGGTCGCATCGCATCTAATTTTGTTTTTATCACCCTGTATTTAAAAAAAACCGCCACCTGCACAACGTCAGTGATGAGTGTTGCACTTCTTACGTGAGAATTGACAGGATGTCATCTGACTGATTCGAGCCACGTTTTGAGACCGAGGAACGCCCTCTTCTCGCACGATTGTTACGACAAATTATTCTCTGCTGTGTACAATGCAAACTTGCTTTTTTCCAGTGCAGTGAAGTCACTTTTTGAATACATTTATGATGACTACCGATAGATAATACAGTTTCCGTGTGTTTTAAAAACGAGTGCGAAAGTTTTCATACGATGCTGAAATTTTCCAAAGGAAACTATACAATAAAAAATTTTCCGTCTTGAAATTTGTCAATCGTTCGAACAAAAAAAAAAAACTAAAATGAATTCCATCAGCCGGCTATTTATCGTGTTGTGCCTGGCGCTTCCGGCACTGTCCCAAGACTCAGGGGGCGCGACCACAAACGGCGCCAACTCCTCCAATATAACTGTCGCCGTTAGCACTCAGAGAATTTGCGAAAATGGACTCGTGGTACCGGTGTGGCAGCCGCAGGGAAATATCACCACCACCGACCAGGTCATTCGAGGGGTGTTCTATTTCTGCTTTATGCTGTATCTCTTCATCGGAGTTTCCATTATTTCCGACCGCTTTATGGCCGCCATCGAAGTGATAACCTCCCAAGAGAAAGAAGTCAGGGTCAAAAAGCCTAATGGCGAAGTACAGATTGTCGTGGTCCGAGTTTGGAATGAAACTGTTGCGAATCTGACTCTCATGGCTCTGGGTTCGAGTGCTCCTGAGATTCTTCTTTCCATTATAGAAATTGTGGCAAAGAATTTCAAAGCTGGAGAATTGGGTCCCGGTACGATCGTTGGATCTGCAGCGTACAACTTGTTTGTTATTATTGCGATTTGCGTATGGGTTATACCGAATGGCGAAGTGAGAAAAATAAAACATTTGCGAGTGTTCTTTGTAACTGCTACCTGGTCAGTATTTGCTTACGTGTGGCTTTACATGATATTGGCTGTGTTTTCTCCCGGAGAGTTGGAAGTCTGGGAAGGTCTTCTCACCTTTATGTTTTTCCCTGCGACCGTATTCACAGCGTGGGTGGCAGACCGCAGACTCCTTATTTACAAATATTTAAACAAAAACTACCGAATGAACAAGCGAGGAGTCATTGTACAAGTAGAGGGTCACGATTCGGTGGAGATGAACCTAAAAGATGACGGTCTTAAATGTCTGGAGGAAAACGCTGTTTCCGATGAAATGAGAGATTTTGAAGAATCCAGAAGAGAATATATTAATACTTTGAAAGAGTTGAGGAAACAATACCCACAGAGCGATCTGGAACAGATCGAATGTATGGCTCACGAGTTAGTATTGAATAAAGGGCCCAAGTCTCGCGCGTTCTATCGTGTCCAGGCGACACGAAAGATGATGGGTAGTGGCAATATAATGCGCAAAATATCTGAAAGAGCGCAGAGCGATCTCAGCGAAGTGAAAGCTGAACTCCAACGCCAAGACATCGACGAAGAACTAGCGGAGAACGGAGATAGTCGAGTTTATTTTGAACCTGGCCACTATACGGTTATGGAAAATTGTGGAGAATTCGAAGTGCGAGTAGTCAGGACCGGTGACACTGACGAATCCTGCACTGTAAATTATCACACAGAAGATGGCACAGCAGAAGACGGAAGCGATTATATCGGAAAGAAAGGCACTCTAACTTTCGAGAAGGGAGAAACGGAAAAGCGCTTCACATTGGAAGTGATAGACGACGACGTATTTGAAGAAGACGAGCACTTCTATATTAGATTGAGTGACGCTCGAGGTCCCGTCTCACTCGCTTCTCCCAGCTTGGCCACCGTGATGATATTGGACGATGACCACGGTGGAGTGTTCGCTTTCGCCGAGCGAGACCACGAGTTAGTTGAGTCGGTGGGAACATTCGATTTAAAGGTGGTGCGATATTCGGGAGCAAGAGGCCGAGTGGCCGTGCCTTATTGGACCGAAGATGGCACGGCCAAGCAAGGGAACCAGTACGAAGTGGCCAAAGGAGAGCTGATCTTCGAGAACAACGAAATAGAGTAAGTACTTTATTGTCATGAAAATATTGAATTAAGTCAGCCTTCGAAGCATACATAATAAGCTTAAATATTATCTAGTGAATCAAAAGCAAATTTTGTTTAAAGCATGACCGAACCAGCATATTATAATTCCTAATATAATGTATTATTACAATAACCAGTTGTGATTTTTTCTATATCGTATAAGATGTAGGAGGAGAGGATATAAAGCGTTAAATACACCAATGTATTTTGTATATGAAACCATAAATCTATGCACGAAAGCTTCTTTTACAACGCAACTTAACGACGAAAGCTTTAGCACTATTGAAAGTTTGTTAATAGGAATCAAAAAATTGTGTAATAATATTGTGTTTAGCAAAAGTTTCGAGAATAAAATCTGTCCGTTAGCTTGTGTAGCTATTTATAATGCTAGGTATGAAGACGTGTGTATGTTCAGCGGCCCGTGGAAAATCTATCCGAGTTTAAAATTTCAATTTCGCTCATCGTTTTAACGAGACGTTTTTGTTTTTAAATTATTACAACCACTACTTTGTTTATACATTTATCGCAAACTGTATTATTAAAATTCACAGAATACGGAAAAAATAAATAAACAAAAATAAAAGTACGTTACGCGAAAAAGCATGTTTTCTCTTCATAGAAGTTGAAAAATATTGAAATTTATTTTTAGTTGTATGAATCCTTAATGAAATGTTATTTGAAAGTAAAATAATCTTTTAGTTTAATTTTGTTGTTTTTATCTTCTTTAATTAATCTTTTTTAATCTTCTTCATTTTTTTCAGATTGTTCGATAACAACAAATTAAATATTTTACAGCTGATAGCTACTTCGACATGATAATAATCTGATAATGTAACAGCTGTAAACTATATTGGGTATTACATAATTCTTGTAGAACTTAGTAATCCTGTATATCTTTAATTAATATATACAAAAGGGAGTTCTGTTAGTTAATAAATCAACAATGTTTGTAAATGTCTGGAGGAGTAAAAGTTTTGTTTGACGAGTTAATTGTGGTTTTTAAGCAAACCGGCTACACGAAACAAACTGAAAAATACTAATTTGGAGTTTTACCTCAAAATTAGTAGAAACTACATATATAAAATTATAAAATTCTTAATACGTCTCGAGTCTCGACCTTTGAGATATTTTTATTCCAACTTTTTAGTAACAGCTGATAATTTTAAAATGCAGGTCTCTTAAAAAAATGAAAAGGTAAAACACAATTATTTGTTGTGCTGATTACACATTATTAATAAAGATCAGAATCAGTTCCGCTCATCGCGAGCATTACCGACTGATGAATGATACGTCCGAACAAGGTTATTTATTTGGGATTTGTTATTCATCATTTGATAGTGTTCGCTATGAACGAAACCTGACCTGACATATATTAAAAAATGTGCAATTAGAGAAAAGAAAAAATGTGTGTTATTATTTTAAAAATAAACTGTCTTTCTACATATAAAAATAAAGAAATATATATTCTATAAGCATTTAATTATACAAAAGTTAAATATTCCTGCAATCTTTTTATATTATACTTTGTATGTCTCGATGGTTTACATTGGCTGCATAAGTGAAACGTAAAAAAATATAAAAATCCTCTAACACAAACTAATAAAGTAAAGTTCTTATACAAATTGAGGCGTTTATATTATTATTATATTAATATTTACTTGTATCATTTGTCACTTGCTTGTCAATTTAAAATATATCAACTAAACCTCATCAATTTAATCTGTCGAGCATTTTCCGTTCAACAATATCGTTCAAAGTTTTGCAACAAAAAATACTAGTGTATAATAGAGTATAGCCGTCTAAAAAATAAATAGTGTATAGCCGTCTATTAAAAATAATTCATGAAAAATTTGCGAAGTTTTTTTTTCGCAAAAGCAATTGAATTTTTTTATTGCTTGTCTCAATAAGTATTAACATATTTTAAAGCGATGAAGTCCGCTGCATGATTTATTATTCCACACTCAAACGTGTTTTAAAAGATTATATACATATATATTAAATTATGGAAAACGATTCATCAAACTTACTAATGGTTTTAATCCAAATAATTCATCCAATTATTCTATCAGAGTAAGTCATGAAAAGTTTTCAGTCAAGTCAAGAATTTGTTGTTTTGAGTTAAGTATGAAAAGATGTTTAGAGTACTGATGTCTACCATTTTCAAAATGTAACATTTGGTAATTTGTAGGTGTTTGTATAAGAATCACAGTGGTTATTATTTTTAAGATCCAAACAACAATGAATATCCTGTTAAAAATGATTATTATTATCATTTTATCCATGTCCGCTCCCAATCAGGTACATATGAGAATATTACTTGCAAATACGCTTTATTCCAAAATGGTTAAAAAATGAAACTTGAATTACATTCTTGAAGTATTTTTAGTCATATATTACTTTGAAATAAATAAAAACACGCAAGTATTACAAAAGTGAAAGCGGCATTTCACAATGATTATGATAAAATTCCATTTTTTTAATGATTAAATTGAATGGCGGTAATTTATTTAGTTTAATTAATTTAATGAAACAGCTAAGCAGAGTCGACGTACGTCTTGTTAATTGACATTTAATTATATTTTTTAAAACTATTGTGACAATTCAATTTGTATTAGTCTAACAACTCCGTTAGTTGTTATGTTAGTATTGTATAGTGGCATTCAATCTGCCTTTATTAATAATCCAATTAAATCGTAAATACATACTTTTGTTTTGAGACAAATTTCCAAACACATACTTAACTCAAATATAAATGTTGTGTTTTGTGTTCTGACATTTTCAGACCTCATGCGATCAAAATTAAATACTTTAGTATTTATCAGTGGTCTCCAAACTCAATAAGAACGTGAGCTTCTTTCAGAAATTGAAATTGTCTGGTGAGCTACCTGTACATATTCCTTCTAAATTGTTTTTTTTATCGGCCCTTATCGTACCATACATAATATTATTATATTACTTAAAATAAATTAGATCATCAAATTTTCTAATAAAACATGAAATGCGTACTTAAATTACTTATTTACAAACAAAATAATAGTTAAAAATAAGTGTGTGTAAAAATAAATATAAAAAAAAAGTAAAAATAACGAGTTAAAATAATCAATGAAAAGAATGGCATTCACTTTCCTCCACATTTTTTAAAATTCTCGGTGAGTACATTGTCACTCCCATACGAATGCATCAAGATGTACATCTGTGAGTCTGTTTTTACATTTAATCTTATCCACCTTCATAGTGGAAAACATTGATTCACATAAGTAGGCGGAACAAAACATTTTTTTAAGTTTGAGCGCAATTCGAACTAAAATTGAATACTTTTCTTTTGGGACAAAAAGCCATACAGATTCTATATTTGAGGCAACACTATTAAGCAACAAATCACATTGAAATTATATCAATTCCGTTTCTGATGAAGGGCCATCGTCTTGAAAATTTTCAACGGTACAGCTGAAAAAATAATATTACAACAGCAACCTTTTAAGCATTTTGTTTAAATTTAGTTCAATTTTATTTTTTATTTTCCGCGTTCAATAATATTTTTATATAGGCAAATTTATAAATATGATAAAATATCCTACGCGAGCTAACGAAAAAGCCTCGGCGAGCTACCGGTAGTTAGCGAGCGACCGTTTGGCGATCACTGCTTTAGATAATGTTCCTTAAATACTTAAAAAATATTTTTATTAATGTCGGAACATTTTCTATTGATCTGTTAAAATGTGTGTGTTTTTTCAATATAACGTATTCCCACCAATTATTGACAGTGAACACCTTTATTTAAATGACAGTTTTATCTTGAATTTTAATATAGACAGATGATTAAAACAGCGCAATTGGGTCTGACACAGCGACACGCTTAATAACAGTTGGGGCTTCATCGTAATTTTTACCTTTATAATACAACTTTTTAGAATAAGATATTTGCGAAACTATTTCTACGTTTAAGGATACTTAATTTAAGAAGAGAGGAGGATGTTAAGCTGAGGTGCACAACTTGCGGTACTCTAAAAGTATTAAATAAAACGTTTCTCAAAAGGTAATTTTAAAGAATCAGCCTCAAAAGCACTAAGACAAAAATCGCGTTAACTTTTTAATTATAAATACAACGTGTATAAATGTTTCACAATTAAAAGTTATTTTGTAAATGAGTATTTTATATTTTATTTTTACATACGGCCCGATCCGGTATTTTTATGTGGCCCACTAGAGAATAAAAGTTGTGTATGCCTGGTGTAAAGCTTTGAAATGAAGCACAAAAATTTGTAGTAGACTACCAAAATACCAATAGTCCAGCTCTGTGACTCAATTGTTCTACCACACCTCTGATGGCAGTAATCGTTTAAAAAACAATATTAAAAAAAAAATACTACGATAATTCGTAAGTGATGATATCCGTAAAGCGAATATACTGAGTTCATCAATGTATTTCAACCTTCAAAATAAATTTATTCAACGTCTACAAAATTCTCAATTATATACACTACTTCCCACGTTACAATCAATATAATCAATTAAACATGATCGAAATAAATAATACTGTTCTCTATTCCAGTTAAACAAAAAAAATATAAAACGAAGGATAGATTTAATATTGACAGCAGCAAAAAATTAACCAGTTTTTGCTCTAAAATTAACAGAATTTCCGCAAATATTGCCGATTGCTTTAATTCGACCTAGCGTAAATATTTGCGCCACAAAAAACAAGCATTGCCGAGTAAAACAAATCGATTTTCTGCCATTATTTAATAGCAATGCCCCGCTGACTTTTTGCGTTATGATAATGTGATTCAGGTACAAAAAACAACGATTTATGAATGTTCATTCAGATTGGATTCTGATTTATTACTTGAGAATTACAACGAATAGTTGAAAAATGAATCTTCATAAATCTTTAATATCTTTCCATTATTTATACATTGAAAAAAATACTATTCTAATTCTACGAAAATATACAGCATTATCTTAGATTAGTCATGTCTTAAGTAATATATTATTTTGTCGTCGTTCTAGGAAAAATACATTACCTCGGATGTTTTTAGTTTTAATGAATGTTTGTTATATATTTACGATCGATGTTTTGAACAATAAATGGGTGCGAAATTTTTAAATTACTTTAGTATCTCTACGTATTTTTGACTTGGATATTATATTTATCTTGAAAAAATAATATTTTTCGATTTAACGTTTTTTTGCGAGAACGGGGGTGATATCATAAAACTACTGTCTCAATTTACCACGCGCTTCCAGTATAATTATATATGTTATAAAGTAAAGTTCTAAGATATAAGATAATCAAATTTGAAAGTTTTTGAAAGATTGCCTTTTTATGCACAGTTTTAAGTTCAACTGAAAGAAAAATGGAATGTTACTTGGGCTGTCATGAATATAAAACAGGCGGATCGTGTTTCGAACTTAACAAAGTAGATAAATTGAATTAAAATTAGAGAAATGATATTGCAATATTAATATTGCGACACCCTTTCTATATTGATGTTGGGATCTTTTTTAGGTTATTTAATACATGATATAAATTGAACCTTTACACAAGCAACATATATTATATATTTTTAAACTATATCATTCCCAATAAATAAACTATAAAAAGATAGTAAAAAAATTAACGATACTTCTCTTCCAAAATTGTATCAACTGAAAAAGGATAGATTTGAGATAATTAGGAAAAAAGATTTTTTGGCAAGCTTAATCTTCTGTTGTACATCTAATTTTTGTAGACTTCAGTAAAATTAAAGGATTATCTACAAAACTAACATATTTATATAATATTACAAATATAATTTTATGTCGTTTTCGAATATTCATTAAAAGAAATTTGAATCGTTAAAATTGTGTAAATTCACACAAAGTTTGTCAAATACGACCCGGGCTTCGTCGTCCGGCATCTTCCGTCGTCCAAGTGCACGGATAAACTTGCGTGAATGTACAAAATTTGAACGATTCAAATTTAATATTGAAATTCCACAAAGCACATTCAGTCGAAATCTTAAAAAATCATTAATAAAGTTTTCACAAGAGTTTTGTTGTTACATTGTTGTAGATCTAAAGAATATTAACCACTTTCATTCTAAAATAACTCAGATTATACCTTGTTACGTTTTGAAACTGGTATTAATGGGTATTCTAAGCCAGTGGTTCCCAACCCTTTTCGTTCCGCGGCCCCTAAATCTAAAAAAAATAATCCGCGGCCCTCCTCAATTGTCTCCGTAACTCGTTTTTTTTTTTTAGCTCACCGAGGAATTTGAAATCTGCGATTTGGTATACTTTTTCCTCAGATTGTCACAGAAAGTCGTTTTTTTTAGCTCACCGACGAATTCGAAATCCACAATTTGCTATACTTTTCCCCCAAAATCCAATTTCCAATCCAATCCGGCGACCCCCTTAAGAAATTCCGCGGCCCCCAATATGGGAAACACCGATTTGATACACTTAAATATATAGATTTTTGTACTTTCTACTGATTTTCGCGGCCCACAGGTTGGGAAGCACTGTTCTAAGCATTACTTAATTAATAGCACATTTTCGACTTGTTTACGTCAACATATCGATATATGTATAACCGAAGCTTGCATTAGTGACTTGATAAAACTTGAGTATATATTAAGCTCAGTCTATGGATGTCTTGTTAATTTGATTAACATTTATTCCAGAAACTAAATAATTGGTTAAAGAATAAAAGGTTTAATCAAATTTATTGATAATTAGGTGATTATTATTTATTATAATAAACAGTGCTTAATTTGATTAGCGCATCGTTAATCGATTGAAGGTTTGCCAAAATAAATCGATGTCTAGTTCAAAGATGCACGTTTCGAGAACATTAAATTGGAAAACTTTTTTTGCATCATTAAATTGGTGAAATGTAATTTTTTGAACGATTATGTACGCCATTCATATTGCGAGCTGTTATAAACCCCGAATTTATATTCCAGTGCGGCAGATTTTATTAACGAATGTTTAATTAATGGAATTGTGATCAGACGCATGGATGTTTGTGATGTTTAAATTTATTTCCACACATACGATCCTAAAGCAGGCCATCGCGTGGGTTGTTATCTTGTCTTAATCAAATTCTTTTATACTTACCTATTCCGAAAATTAGAGGATACGTGATTTTATTACAATCAGTTTTTATTGTAAAGTTCTATTTTACACGCTTTATTAAGTATGTAATATAGACAGTGTAAAAAATTCATATTTCATATCATCGAAAACCGCTTGATTAACAAATAATTTTACATTTGTCAGTAACAACGTACGAGAAGGTTGAGTGAAATTGATATGTCGGAGGGCAAAACCTGGATCGCTTTTAAGGAAACTTTTGGAATCTTACAAAGTTTTAACCATTCAAATATTAATTTGAAGTTACATAGATAACTCGCAATAGAGAGTTCTAATTCAATTATTTGCACCTTTAAAAGTAAATCGCTCAAAATTAGACGGTAAAGTTAAGTAAAGTGAATACGTAGTATCACGTTGGATACTAACTCGTCGTTTAATTGATCAAGCGATTGAGAATGTTTAATTAACTTTGTGCGAAGTGATCTCAATACTAGTATTTCCGAAAGTGCAATCCCGGTATAACGGCTGATTTTTTCAATACCAAAATACCGGTTTCGAAAAAGCAAAAATCGTTATTTGGCGTTGTAGTTTATAACCGTAAATAAATTTAATCTTCGACGGTTCCTGGCTTTATATCTGAAAAAGGTTTTTTTCTGCGAATTCACTTATTTGCACTAAGATCCAATTAAGATTGATACTATAATACTAATTATATGAAATTAAAGAAGTTAAGTTAACTTGTTGACTTTATTTAAATGTCACTCGATATCATCACTAGAAGAAAAAATATATCACAAACACACATGGCCCAGAGGCAAAAATTATTAAAATTATTGACAGAATACATTTGAATTCGAGTTGATAATTTGACAAATTTTTGAATTGATTTTTGGACTTGTTTGTGTTTGAAAGCATGGTTGTTTTTTTAAGTCTAAAATAACTTCCTACACGTTATGTCTTATTGACGGGTCGTAGTGGAAGCGATGAACTACAATTCCGTTTCTGGCTCTATATCCTCCTATCCTTAGGTCCTTACTCTCTTCAAAATATACGAGGTTAAGCGATATAATAAGTCGTAGTACTTGTAGAAAAGAGCAACATTAACAGTCCATCTGCTCTCCTTGGAAGCAGAAATGATAAAAAAAACTATTTTCAAACATAGCTGCAAAATATAATTTCTCTGAATTGACAGCTAACAATTGTTTGGTATTTTTTGTTGAATTCAATACATAATACACGACTTCTTCCAAAGATACAACAAGGACTAAAGCAATCGATGTCTACACTAAAACTAAGTAACCATCTGTCCTTTTAAGTTTCTTCTGCAAACAACAAATAACAAATAATAATCTGTCTTTACAAGAAATTTTAGAAACTTTCATTTTATCTTACGCGAAACAAAGTTTGGAGTATTCTCAAAGTTTACCGATATAGTAAAATATGAATCACGGTAAACAATTGCCGATTCTATTTTTGTCACGTGAAAGTCATTCTGTGAATTTTGCAGTAATGACTTAATGAAAGTAATCATTTTATTTTGCTATTTATTTGCAATAATTGTGCAACGTAATTGAATAAATTATTCAACCATGATGGTACGGGGATTTAAAATGATATTTCATTTAGATTTATCGCTGATCGAAAGGACGGTCACTATCGATTTTATTTTTCAATACGGTTGTATAAATCCACCCGTGATATCTTTTTCATTATAACACAGGTGTGTCCAACCCGCGGACAATGACAGAAAATAACATGACATGAAAAATCTTTTTTTTATAGATTTTTTTAAATAACATTTAAAACATTGTAGCTAATGTCATTGCGCCAAATATTTCGAAATTACAAACTCCCACGTCTTAGGTCTTAAATTTAAATTTGACATTGACCTTACCGGGAATCGATCCCAAACCCGCCTGGTCGGTAGAGTAAGCTCTAACCAACTAGACCACATATTGTGCTGACCTTAGTACCACTTTCGACTCAATCTTCGGTTGATAATACCTACGTACTAACTTCTATTATAAATAATCTATATAAACAAATATAATGTATAGATTTTAAATCAGACATTTAACGTAAAGAAACACTTATGTGTCTTTACTGGAAGGCGTATATTTCTAGGTACAATTATCATGTGCACATGGATCTTGACATTTATTTTGGACGGTCTAAAACACGCAACACCTTTACGGCAAACATAATGAGTTTTGTATTAGATTTTGACGGTTGGTATTAAAAAATTTCGTTTATGTCCACGGTTAACATATTCCTCCTGTCAAACGCTTTACTGTTGAACCAAGATACTTTGGATCTTTTTGCCGATCTGTTATTAGTACACGAAGTTTTCATAAATTATATATTAAGCTATAAATAGTTTTCATATATCTATATCCAATTTTTAGTCACATCCTGATTAGTTTTGCTTGGCTTAGTATGAATATATGGTTCCCGGTAAATTTCTCGAATGGAAATTGCTCAAATAACAAGATAATCAATTTGTTTCCGTTTGTTCTGTCTTAGCCCTAGTCATCTATGTTTTCTGGAAATATATAGAAACACTTTGAGTAACTAATTAATAAACAGTTCTCGTAGAAACACTTCTGTTGAGATAAACTCCATTAAACGATCATAAGTTACGCATTTGGAGCGAACACGGTTAAAATAAATACTTACGAAAATTATTTTTATATTTCACTCTCTAAACAAGTGTCACACAAGATAAAAATGAAATTCGTAGAAAAAATCGTGAAAAATCGTTTAAATAACCAAGCAATTTGAATAATTTGTAATTCGAGCAATTGCCATTCGAGCAATTTACCGGCTCCCTGAATATACATGCTTATCTATTAAAAATTCTCGTGATTAACACAACCGACCTTGATCCTAATTCGTAATCGTAGAATTAGTACAGAATATTGTCAGTAATCACATTAAAAGTGATATGATATGTATTTTATAGTTTATGAGGGGCTCAAAACTTCGCCTAAGAGAATCAAAACGTTGGGCACCCATGTCCTAATGGGATTCGGTCTACTCGAGTGTAAAATCCGACATTGTATAATGAAAATAGTGTACAAACACCTAAACATGAAAAATCGCGGCCAGAAAACTAAGTATAGATTTTTGGCGAAGCAAAAGTAACAATGAGGCAGTCTTTCTAGTACCATTAACGATATTCACTGTTACTTTTGTTTCGCCAAAAATGTACACTTAGAACCTTGTAGTTTCCGAGTCGCGAAATATCGACTGAATTGTATCATGTTATTAATATTTTTTGTACGGCTTCTATAAGAAATTGTTTTAATATAATTAAAAATAGCGCCGTATACGTTTTTGGCGTCAGCGTCAGAAAGGTGTAAGTTCAATTGATGTGACGAAAGTCTATTTCCCGAGCTTATGTGTAAAAGATACGACGAATTCATGAAAAAATCTTATATCAGTTTTCACGTGTCAGTGATTTTGTTTGGATTCTTTATGGATTATCTATGTGGTTGATATTTTATCGCTCAATGTCTTCATTCGCAAGAGGGTCAAATTAGAAAAATGCAACTAAAAATAACAGTAAGTTTCTTTTCGTTTTATGTTTCACCTCATTTGAGGATCAGTATTGTATCATTATCATTTTTATATTCTACATAAACGCTTAAATAAATCTAAAAACTAAAATGATGTAGAATTAGTCAAACACAAATAAAACAAAATATAATAACTTGTCGTCATTTTTTTTTTAAAAAGTTTTAAGGGATTGTTATACAAGAGTGCATGGGCAGGCTGAATTCGGCTTGCTTTTAGTTGAAAACAATATTTAAAGATCAAATCAGTAGCTTACTGCAATTTCTGACACATATAATATATGCATATAAATACAGTGCTTTTTTCCCCATGTAACGGAACGGCGTTCTGGCACCTTTTTTCTCGACATTTTTAATGTTTCAAATCAATATTAGCAAAATTTTATTTTTATTTTCCTTTGAAAACTTTTTATTTTGTACGCCGAAAGACGTTCAAGAATAATTTTTTAATCATGCTCACCCAAAAAGTAACAATGATAAAAGAATTATCAGAACTAAGATAAGACCAAAAATATATCACTCCGACAATTCTAATCCTAAAATTAAAAAGGCATAGCGAGAGCGATTAGTTGACCACAGTTCTTTACTAGCCCTATCTTTCTATCCTTACTCTCTTTAAAAAGGGAGGCTGAGCAACTGACTAACAAATAGTTCTCGTAAAACAACTTTGTTAAGATACCTCCCACATAGCATTAAGATACCAGGAACCCATATAGTCCAAAAAGACAACGGACATGAATTAGAAAAAAGTACTGTATATATAATATAAGTAATATCTACGACGGCTTAAGTATTACGATTAAAACATGAAATTGGATCAAAAATAATAGTTCATATTTTTGTATCAATTTTGTAGCTCTTCACTCTGGTAATCTAATGTAGGGATGTAAATTGTTCAGCTATGATATTTATTGCTTTACGGCACATTGTGTATTGTAACATACTAAAGTACATGTATAAATATTGAGTAGGCAACCTTCGAATTCTTTCATAATTATCGCGTACTATTGAGAGTAATAACAAAATCTGTCACTTCCCCGGAGCGCCGCAAATAGCATTGAGATTAAACAAGCGCCTTCATAACGTATTGGCAGCCCTCCGCTAAAAGGGTGGTTGTCAAGTTTTTTCAAATTGAAATATGTAATATTTGATTGAGGGCCTCAATCAAAGCTGTTCACCAACCAAATATTTTTGCTACTTTCGATGGTTTCGGCGGTAACTTTGTGGAAGTTCATATTTGTGGAAGAAATATTTTTGCTGTTAATAAAAAGGTTAACAATTAATGAGATTATTATTTCGCATTTTTAATGTTTGTAATTCTGTATTTTACGATATAAAAACAATTTCTGCTTAATGTTAAGCCTTATTTCTTGTTTGTGAGTAAAAAATCGCATAGCTTTCCTGAAATATGTGTTTTTTTTTACATTTTTGACATAGTATGAAAGTGTGAAACATTTCAATGATATTTTTGAAACGAAACTATTCATTTGACCAACGAAAGAATCACATTTTTTTTTATTTTCTTTTTAAGCGCAAACATTTCATTTTCATTTGAATTCACTTATCTCCAGCCTTCCAGTTTCTACAAATCATTGTTAAGCATAATTTACATAAATCACACCACGACTCTCACTCCTAACTTCTATGAAAGGCGTCTACCAGTGGCGCTCGTTTTTTTCATTTTCGTATTTTTTGTTTGAGTCGGATTACACCACAGACCGACACGTCTTTTGGCGGTATCTATGGTCGCATCGTTAAAATTGTTCATCATTAACCGTTTGGATACCGCGCAAGTAAATCATTAATATGTCCCAGAGATACTGCGTGTTTTTGAGAAAAATAGTTTGGCCTAATATACACTCGAATTCGATATTTTAAAAACCTATATAATACTCAGTATAGATATCACTACACATATTTATCAAGATATTGCGTATTTTCTATTAGAATACCAAGTATTTGATTTTTTTTTGAATTTCTTGGACATTCGTGTTCGCTTGCATATGTTCCGGACACTTGTGTCCGCTCGGTATTCAAGTGGTTAAACTATGTGCAAACATAATGAACGTATTATGACTGTATAAAAAGAATTTTAAAGATACCCAACTAATCATATCGACTGTGGAAAGGAAAAAAGACGTAACCCACAAGTTTTTCAAATCTTTTTTTTTCGATAATCACAATTTAACAAACTTGATACACGTTCTATCAAAAGGATGCAAGCTGCAAATGCCGAATTAGTATCTAAATTTAGATTTAAGTATGAAAAAGATGACATTGTAAAAAAATAAATCTAAGAAAAAAGACTGAAATAAAAGATATTCCTGGACAACTTCTTTAATTAAAATTAGATTATGTCAATTCAACACCAGTTTAGAAGTCTCCGTGCACTTTAAGGTTGTGTATAATTCATAATTTGTATATGTTTCAAAATCATCAAAACACATTTTTAGCGCTTTATGTGTGGGTTACGTCCTTTTTCCTTGTTCCTATGTTCTCATGTTCTGTTTTATCATGATCTGTTTATTCATGGAACCGTTTGATTTTGGTTATTTTTCAATGTAGAAATACCAGCATTTATGCATTTCAAAATCCAATATTACAGCTCAAAGCACCATGAAAATCATTCTGGGATCCCGGTTCATGGAATACCAATATTGTAATTTCCTAACCGTGACTGTGGTAAAACCACAATCATTTTGAACATAATACCTACTAACTATTCAGAATTGTTTCTCTTTCGACGAAAATTCGCTTCGTCAAAATATAGCACAAACCACTGAATATTGTTGTAAAATAAAATGTATTCATTAAAATTGAAAAGCTTTTTTTATAACTGACAAATCAAAGTGACGGAAATAAAGTCCTCGCAAAATAATTGGAGTGTGTCGGTCAAACCAAGCGGCATCTGCTCCGATTTGGGTGCTGCTCGACATTTGCTATTTGCTGAGCTCTCGTCTGCCTTGTTCATGTCAGAAGTTTTAGATCGTCATAATTTGAAATAATTAAAACTTTGCGAAATTTTAAGCTACTGAGTTTCAAGAATTATTATAAACACGACGTTTCTGCAAAAACTTTAAAATTAGTTTATATCTATTTCGGCTCATGCCATCGTCAGAAAAATGTTTAAACCTGCATTTAATCAGCTATATATACTGGCTTAGAAGAGATACACAATACATCTTGTTATTTATTTAAAACACACAAACAAGATGTACATATTGTGTTTATAACATCATGATTTTAAATATTTCGGCTTACGCTCTCATCAGAGCTGTGTTAAAAAATACATTAACTTAGCTATATATAGTGGCTACGAAGAGATACACAATACACCTTCTGATCTATTCTAACATCCTAACTTATTTTGAAAAAAAAAGTAATGAGTATTACAATGGAGTTCTACCAAGTAAATGCCAATTCAATCGATATATTATTTTATGTTTATAAAAAAGTTCTTGGGTTGGGCGTATGCTGACACACAGGCGATGTAGCGCAGGGCAGCACAGATTGTGTAAAACATAAAGAAGCACCTGTCTGCGTACGCTGCAACGCAGGCACGAGCAGCGAAGGCATGCTTCTGCTCTGTGCTCTGTTGTAGTGCTGGCACAGATTTCTGCGTTTGGACGTGTTGTTTTGATTTTCCCGCAAAAACTATCAATAAATTATTAGTGTGAAATAAACTTTGCTCATGCTATACAACTCGTATAGATGACTCGTAAAAGAAATGTCATTTGTAATATAGCTGTTGTGGGTCATTATTTGTTATTCATATATGTCACTTGCGTGAATTAGCTGTTACAGCGTACGCTGGTCGCACATGTCTGCTTCGCCTGCTCCTGCCAATTTTGAGCAGCCCTGCGCTGTGTCGCCTGCTTATCAGCATAGACAAAAAAGGTTTCGTTTATAAATGTAATATAGGGTAACACAACGTTTCTCAACCGGGGGCCACAGCATGCTCCAAGAAGGCCACAGAAGAAAATATCAGTTTTGGGGAGCCACAGCAGACTTTAGGGGAGCCACGGCCACTCAAAATATAATGAACTAAAATTTATATTAAAATCAAATATAATACAATAGGACAATAATACATTACAGCAGAAATAATGTATTTATTATACATACTCTTTACTATTTTGTCAATGATATTTAAGGATACCATAATAACTGCATCCTAAAGTAAGTGTCGACAATATTGTATTGACTATCTTGTCCACGGATTTCTTTCATCGCCCCATGATATTATGAAACTCGTGTGCGTTAAATATGTTTTGCTTCACTAATGCTACTATCCATTTTATAAAAAAACACATAGACATGAAAGAAAAGCCATTTTAATAATTCAAAAAGCTTTAAGAAGTTTCCACAGCAAAAAATAGGATTTATAGTATTCAGTGAAAAATTAGACACTGATTTAATTAATAGTTTTTCCAAATTAATTGCAAAAGCTAGAAAAACGCATTATATATTTCCAAATCTTTGATTTTGCAATTTCAAGAGTTATAAATCAGAGTGAATGCAAACTAGTTTTCAGACATTTATGGAAAAAAAATTAACACGAATAACGCTGCAGAATACGCCCCCGTAAGAATAGTGTGAACCATAGCGAGACGTGATGGGTACAACGTTGGGTACCCTAGGGATTAACAAAAAATGTAATATTATAAACTATTTTGTAAACATATTTTTTTTAACAAACAATTTTATTGTATTGTATTTTTTTAAAATAAATGAAAATTAATTTATTTTTCCGAGCCCCGAGAATTTTATTACTAGGGGTAGGGGAGCCACGGAAAAATATGAGACTGAAAAGGGGGCCACGGGCCTAAAAAGGTTGAGAAACAACAGTTGGTTGGGGTAACAGATGCACTGATTAACCAGTCAAGGGTGTGGGTTGCTTCGATATGTCAGCACAAGCTTAATTATTTGGTTCAATTGATTTTTAGTAGGCTGTAGCAAAAAAAAGTACAGCGGTTTGCCACACTCAAATAATTGTCGGCCACACTTTAGGCTTAGACACTGAATCTCTTATTTTCAACATTTTCATGTTATAAAGTTCTAATTCTTTTAAATATTATGTGTTTTATACATGATGTTGTCTTTTTATCATTATTAATATGTTATATGACAATCAAAAGATCTTCTAAAATCATTCAAAAATATGACACTAGTGCCCATTTGTAACACTTTCGAGGTTCAATTCTAACCTTGCAACTTGGATGTTAAATTATTCATGTCGACACAATATGTGTGTACTACAAAATTATAACATGCGCTTATATATTATGACGCCATGGGCGTTTAATGCTTCGTCAGATAATTCGTTGGTAGCCAACATCTAACATTTCTTATTATATTGCAACTTATCTTTATATGAATCGCGACATCAACCAATTTGTATGCATGCATGATACTTGTTCGAAATTGATTTGCATACTTTATTCTGTTTTCTCGCGATTGTTTATGTCTATTAACCATTGATTTAATTAGTATTTAGATTTTAGACTTCGATATGAAAACAATAGAAATTTATATAGATCAGCATGCATAGTTATCAAATATAGTTGCATGTTAGAATTTCATTATAATATGCAGTGTTATAACTTTGCAAACATACATTTGATCATTCTACATAGTATTATGATTGAGTAACTTAAAAAATAATTGTATTTTCTATCTTTTCTACGGCGAGGAAACTCCGTTAAGTTGTAGTTCTTTCTAAGAAAAAATGTAAAAGTAAGTCTTGATAATTCTTGTAAAAAAATAATGAATATGTAATTATGTACTGTCTTGTCATTAAAATACATATTTTAAGCACAGTATTTGTTGAATATGTAATAAAATCATCGTTGACACAAGAACATCATTGTGTGAGTTTATAAATAGTTTCCTTTGCGGGAGAGAAAAAAAATCCTGCTTGGCAATAAATTACTTAAATAAAAAAAATTAGCTGCAATACAAAAGATAAAATAGTTCTCATCCTGTTTGTAATATAAGCAAAATAATAACAAGAACATGCGAAGACACATTTTTATTTTCAAAATTAAGAAAAATTTTAAATATTTTTTTTTATTATTAATGGTTCAGTTTCATAAAAGCAGTACGTTAAAAGATGATAATTATTCACAAGTTTGGAAAGATTTCTTCGATTTGTTTTGATGACTCTTTGAGTTCGTGAGTGACTAAATACAAATTGTGTTTTTGATAATGCTTTCTGAAATTTTGATATTTATTATGTATTTCTGTAAGCGCACTTTTGAATTCTACCGTTTTAGTGCAGAAGTGACAATTAGGTTAAGGAAATAATGTAATTTGTTAATAAAGAAGTAAAAACTGAAAACAGTACATGCACTGTAGTAAAAATCCGTTTGTTCATTAACATAATATATTCTTTGAGAAGCGTACCTGATTTGAACCACATGCCGTTTGTAATACATTGTTTTTGATTCGATATGGTTTCTAGCTATGTTTTGTTCAAAATTAAAATTAGTAAAACCAGCTGCTGTAAATATTGAAAATTTAGTTAATTCTATACTCACCGTATGTAAATATTTAAACTAATTCAACATTGTTCATTATAGATCGGCACCAGTTCCACTCATCGTTAGCATTAAGCACTGATGAAGTGTAAAACATGATAATTTGTGGAAAATGAAGAAAGACCAATAACAAAGTATGATAAGCAATTGGTAAAATACATTAAATAATTTATTAATCATTTTGCAAATTGTGTATGAATGACAATACATTATATATAATACAAATGTTTAGGACCACTGATAACACTCGATTTGCAATAGGAAATAAAACCAGATTAAAATTGAATTAAGTTAGAAAGGTAACTATAATGAGTTTAAAAGCAATTCATAAATAATCATTATCACAATAAAATTAGCAATCGGATTTTTTTTATAGTATATTTTTTGCCTATAATAATGATTAAGGTTGTGTTCTATACAGCTCCCAGTTAAACGGAGATAGTAAAAATCCCAATCCAGTCAACGAAGAATATTTTAAGTGTTCACATATCAATTCTTACACAGAAGTTAATACAAAAAATACAAAGTTATTATTAATATTTGTTCACCTCAAAAATGTGACTATTGAATGTTTAGTAAAAAACTAACAGTATGAAGTAGTCAAGGACATAATATGAAGAAATAAAGCTTTGAAGCATCATCATAATCCTTGATCTTTGACTTTTAAACATGACGTATACGGGTATGCCGAAGTCTTGTCTCGCCAGATTTCAATCATGGTAATTGTTGTTTTGAACTTCTGCACTGGTATTCAGTATCAACACATCAAATCCTTTAACGCCCACCTAATTTTTAGCTTGAAATATTTAAGACATAGGTAAAATAAAGAAACAGTTAATGGTTAGGTCAATGCTTTCTTGTTTGTAAATTAAGCGAAATCCAGACAGACTTTTTACATATTTCTGACGGCTTAATTAGTTACTTGCCAAATAAATACAAACGCCTGATAACGCTGTCAACTCTTTTTATACGAATTTGAAATACCACGGTCCACTGAAAAGAAAAACACTTAATTTTTACACGAATTATTTGTTCTTACTCGATTCCCAGATACAGAACAAAACACAGAAGAGGATAACGGATTTCCCAATAACAAGAAGTTCAGCAATAACGATGAAAGCGATTTATGTCCAGTTCTCTATAGAAGTCCCCGTATACTCTCGAATAGCGATTAAAAGTATTATTTTTTCCTGATTAAAATACACATTATGAATAATATTTTGTGTCATTTACTTGTAACACAGTTTTTTCACAGGGAATGAAACTTTAATTTATATATGTAAATCCTGTCACTTTTTATTGCGGTTTTTTGTGCAAGGAAAAAAAATGGTGTATGTACTTTTGATCAATTACTTACTGATGACCTATTTAATATCTTGATCAAATAAATATTGCAATGTTTTTTTACTGTCTAAATAAACAGATAATTTCAATATATAGATTGTAAACAAAGATCTACATCAAAGATAGCGTGTTTCAAAATAAAAAAACACGGCTTCTTACTTTGCTAGATCAAGTAACAAATTAATGTACATGTCTTTTAAGTTGCCTTGCCCACTTTTTCAGTGTCTTAGATAGGCATTTATAATAAGGACACTATGATGCCATGGTAGAGAGTTCAAGTTTCTGTGATAAAATAATATATATGATGTCATATCATTACGAGGTTGGTGACTTCACGATGCTGATAAAAATGATGACCATTCCACTGCAATTTGGTTCAATTTATTTTTACATACCACTCAAGTATGTCAACTGCAAATTTAGATAGCAACTTGTAAAACATACACCGAAATTAAAACTCCTCGTTTACCGCTAATTCAAAGCAATGAGGTAATTTTGCGTAACTGATTTTTATAATGGTTGGTATAAACCATAATATATTATCCAGCGATGTCAAACCTTTTTTTACATGCGAGAAACTTTCACTTTTTATTCGGTTGGATTTCTCAACATCCATTTGTGGTATGCCAACTTGGCTATATCTAGGGCAAATTGCAAGGCATTCAAAACATTCTGTCGTATAAGTTCATACATTATTTATGGCACATCCTCTTTTCCACGTTTTGACCTTCATATACATTTTTTAATTAACTCAAGAGGACTTAGAAGTCGTGACGGTAGATTGTGAGACTAGAGTAAGCACACGTGTCCAATTTCTGTAGTATAATACGTGAGACAATAAAATATATGACTGAGATTCTAAAATATTTTGTTTTTTCATTATGGTGTTCACACTGAAAGATCTATTATTATAGTAATCTGAGATTGATAGAGAAACAAAAATACATTTTTTTTATTACTTGAAGGATATTATTAAAACTTTGTTAACATGTATTCAGGAATCACACTTTCGTTAAAACGTGAATGGCGTAACGTAGAAAAAAGTAATTTAGAATCAAGTAAAATGCTGTTTTTTACCGTATAAAAAAAGTTAAAATTTCAATAAAAATCTGATAACCAAAATTCAACTGTTTTTTACCCGACTGCAAAAAAACATCACCGCTCCGTCGGAAGAGTTCTCTGTAGAAGTATTTCAAATAGGCGGAGATTTAACTAGAAAACTATTTCAATCGTTGAAAGCATGTGAATTTGTGTACCCAAAGTTTTCTCGAGCACTTGTTAAACCAAATGGGCTTAGGAGTTGGCAGCCGGACACGAGTTTGTCTGGCCGGTCGTTTTTAGACGATTGCGTCATTTGGTCTGACACTCGTGCGGTGTCCCGACGCCGTTAAAAGCGACGCTCTGGCCAGCGGGCGTCGGGGCGCCTTTCCACGGTGACCGTCTACCAGCGTCGCGACGGCCGCACGCCAAGATCAATTTTTCTCGGGCTTTCATATGACATGCAACCAACGCTGGCGGCCAGAAGTTTTGCACGACCTCAAACACTCGCGGTGCGTAGCGTGCCATCGCGTATGATTTCATTTGAGAGGAATTTTCGAAAGCAATAACGTAATGCTAAAATAAATATAAAAACACAGTTAATAGTGATGACATCAAACGATTACATGAACACCATATTTTTCTTTAAGTAACGTCCGTTCCGAATTTTAAGATTATGGATAGTGACGCCCGAATCGGCTTTGCAACATGAAATATAAAATGTAAATAAATACAGTTAAAGTAATCACGATGTCTGATTACAAAGCTGTCCATAATAGTGGTTTGTGAAATGATTTCAAAGCAGGCCAAATTTATGTTACCACTCTAATACAACTGTGAAAATAACATCACAGTAAAAACGGCATTAATAATATGAGTTGGAAAATTCGTAAAAAGTATAAAAATAATTATCCAATGAAGTAAAAATCAAAATACTGAAACTAGACCATTCAACCTAGTTAACTATAAAACTTATCTGGCTTTACCCGTTAGCCGCTTTTATGTACCATTAGGTAGTGTGTAATATATTATTTCAAACGAAAAAATGTGTGTAAAGGGATTTTTTCGTGTTAAAGCACATTGGTAATGTGTTGTCTCCAAAACGAGAAAAACTCTTCTCCTCAGCTTATTTACACACATTTTTAATTAAGGATAGACACAATCTTAACGTTAGTGGCATGTGAGAATTGAGCTATTCCGGTTACTTCTGTCATTATTTCAATGTTACACTATGTACGAAACGAAATTGACCTTAGTCTATACAAAATCAACCATAAACTTGAGAAAGATTTTTCTGTTATAAGATTATGTAAATCAGAAAGAATCTCATGAATAAAACATTGGCTGTTTCATTGTGTTATGTTTGCATCAATTTTTATCTATCTAAGATCATTTCACTATAGGATGGATCCCGAGGTATTTTCGTTGATTGGGAAACACCTGCGGGCAACTTCTTAGGCCGATGACTTGTTACCTCTATTATAACTATAGCCTACAACTGTATCTAGTCCAGCAGCTTGAATCTAAGAATTATTTATATTAAATATTCACGAGATTCTTTTTTTCGTTAACGACACGTCTTTTTTAATATGTTCATTATATTGGTGAAAAGTTATTAAATTTAAAAAAATAGAAAACTTTTTTACGAATTCCACATTTTTCTATTTAAGATCAAATCATACAGTGTTTTTCATAAAATATTTAGATGGACTAATTTGTAATCACTTGTTAATAATGCTCGTGATGAGCGGAAACCGATGCTAATATTAAATAATACATATGTTATTTGTGCAATTGAGGGTTTTATTGATTTTAATTAAGCAAATGTTTATTATTTTTGATTATATTCTTATCAAATAATATTATGTTTTATAGGCATATTTCTGAGTCATTCAGAAGTTACGTAAATTCTGTCACACATTCTGACTATATCACATTTTGAATACATTACAACGGGTTCGGAAATCTCGTAAAAGACATTCAAATTAATTGTAAATCATCTGTAAATTTTAAATGAAATGTTCTTGTTTTTCCCTACACATTTATGTTTATCTGCAAATGCAAGCCTTACGATCAGTTAAAAAAATAACTTGTAGTGTAGACGGCTTGCTGACATTATTATAATTGAAACATTTGCAACTAACGTCAGAGGTGTCTTTGCTACCGGCTAGCCAAAGTGATGTCACTTTAAATTTGCTACACTGGTGGGCGATTTTTTTCTGCATTTCTAGTATAACTTGTGTCGTGGTTTTTTTTTGTTTGGCTACAAGGTCGCATTTCGTCATACCTTAAAGTATGAAACAAAAACGAGTATAGCTGTACTTCAAAAACAGTCTACAAACTATTATTATATTCACAGTGTACGTTTTATCGAGTACAATTGGAAGATCGAATTTTACGTCGAGAAGTAATAACAATAATAAGCTACGTTTAGTTTTTTACAACATTAAAATTAACCATAATATCAAAGTTGTCTTAGTTGAAGTTATTAAATAAATATTATTTAATTGCATTATCTCTATATTTGCCTATAAGTATTTAAGTGTGAAATTTGTTGTTAATAATTGAAACAAAATTTAAAAAATGAAAACCAGTAACTGTGTGTACTTATTCAATTGTTTTTAATCAACGAATATACAATATTTTGATTGAATTTACTTAGGAGAATAAAAACGTATATATAGCAAAAATTTTGTTGTATACAAATTAAAAAAAAATAGTCTATATTTATTTCAGTTTCCTACCATTATCAGAACTGTTTATATTTATCTATAATATTAATAAAGGAATGGTGATTTTTTTAGAATACGATGCCGGGACGCTATCAATAATATCGTATGATTCTTGTAAAACAACTATTCCATTATTTTCTTCCTCTTTTAGTGCCGTTTATTGCAGCACGTGTTACGTTTTTACTTCATATTGATTTTGATATAGAAACGTCAGTAGAAATCGTTCCTCAACGCCTTCTGTAGACAGAATTACAAATATGTTATCACATCAACTACACCTTCAATTCTAATCAATTACATCCGTTATCTCACCTGTTGTGATGGTGCAGCTGTCTTTATCATGAATTCTATACACCATAGACAAGTTCCGTAGCATCAACACGACTTGATTTTGTCAGATGAAGCAATTAAATAATGCACTAAGCTCTTGACAAAGCAGAAGCTAGGAATCTGTAAAATAATACACGCTACGAATTTTCAAAGACAAATATTTAAAAGTGACCCAAAGCACGATATTGGCAGTATCTGATTAATGTTTACAACATCTTCTATTTATAAACGTTGGTTTATAATCAAAAGCTTCATTCAAATATATTTTTTTATCTCGTCTTTACATATAAGTAGCCATTGTTGACTTATCTTCTTGTTTCATGCTTACTTCTGTCACCTTACCTTTTACCTTTTATTTCACCACCTGCTTATTTAGTTGAACTACTAGACCACAAATTATGTCAGTCATCATAAACCAGGGCTGTGGAGTCGGAGTTGGATTCGGAATTGCGGTATTTTGGCTGGAGTCGGAGTCGTGAAAAATAAGCGGCTCGATTTTTTTTGAAAAATATATTTAATGATCTGTATTCAAACGAAATAAGCCAAAGTGTTGTCATTTCATGCTTGGCTGACTAATGATGGTCTGATGGTATACATATATATAAGTTAAAATGAAATTATTGGAAAAATCCTAGGAGTCGTTAATTATTTTAAAGCTGGAGTCGTCTTTTCGAGTCGTCTTTTTTTAACACGACTCCACAGCCCTGTCATAAACATCTGAAAAATATTAATAAGCAAAGATTAGTTTTATTCAGTATTTTGTTGAAATTTGTGTAAGTACCCATGGTCCTCAAAATACGCATGAAAATTTGTTAAATTGGTGCTTTGGTTACTTTTCAATCACAAAATTCTAATATAAGAATATTTGGTTACAAATCAGGTATCCATAATTGTTTATTTGACATATGACACCAGCCGAATGAATAATAATCAAATATAATTAACATATGTATATGCGAATACATATTTTATTGTTAATTACTTAATTGTTTGACAAACAGGACGTATTATGTATATGGTTATTGGGTATAATTATTATGTAAAAAAATCATTTCTAGATTCATCTAATGTTTTTGAATTGAGATTGCGTTAGTAATTATGCTTCTATCTAATTATGCATAATACATAACGCTTCAGCAAACATCCGTTGCATTGTAAAAGATAAAATACACCATGCGCATAGTTTGATACGAATATCTTTTCAATGACGATTATTTATTGTAAGTGAAATAAAAAAACTACATACCGTCATATTTATTATAATATTGGAAAATAAAGATGTAAGAAATGCACCTTAAAACCCATTTCCGCTCTCAATGTGGAGCATATGGCTTCCTTATAGAGGGGGGGGGGGTATGTCATCTTAAGTTTTTCTACAAGAACTGGTTATTTTTTTTAAGAGGGCAGGGATAGAAAGGATATGAATAGAACAGGACTATCGGTTGTCTAATTAGAATAGTGGCAGGGATTTTTTAGATAATAGAAACATTCTTGCATTACCTTCGAACGGAAATCTATAAATCGATTGAAAAGACTACTGTTTGTAACTGGGCCCGCGAGATCCAACACCGAAGCCAACGACGTTCCCACTGCACAACTTTTACAACTGCAAACTATCAACTATGGCAATGGACATTTAAAAAAAACAACTCGATTTATACTGTTTATAATATAACATTGTCAACACCAGTTTCAGCCAGCATGAGACTACTTTAAACCGACAATCAAAGTTTTTAAATGTAAAATTAACAAAGTTATCAAATTCAATTTTATATGACCTACTCTTATTTTGAGTTTTACAATTCTCCTTCGCTGAACGATTGTTTTATGGTTAGACTATTACAGTTTGATTTATTTATAAAATGTTTTACTTTCATCACTTCAATTGTATTGTTATTAATGACCTTTTAATTATTTGCTCCGTTTCATAATGTTAAAACGGCAAGTAACTTATTATACATACTAAACTGAATTGACGTTAAGGTATCAGTTAATAATTATTTCTGTATATCTTGGTAAGGTTAGGTTTGTACAAATAAGTAAATTTAGTGACTATTCACGTACAATTATAAACTGACCGTTTCCGTCTTTAATATTGTTCCGAACATAAGACATAAATATATTTTACTTAAATAAATACAGAGTTTAATTTGTACGATTTATAAAACAAATAGTTCCTGGCCATTTGCCAATTGACTGTAATTTTAACTGTTTTGTTTGTGCTATATTATTGAAACCTAAACAGCAGAGATTGCTGAGAACGACAGGAAAAAAAATGATAATGTAGCCGAACAACACACTCTGTATCCGGTATTTGTTAGGATTCCATGCGTAACGGTAATATTTAAACACAAAAATGCTCGCAGGGCACCGCAATATAACGATTATAATGCCATTTGCAAGGAAGATAGAGTGAGAAACGAAACATGGTTTGATCTGAATGAATGATATAATACATTTTATCTGCAGACACTGTTGGAAAAAATATTTTTTCTTCGTATTAGCATACGAAAGAAGCCATGGAAATTGAAACAATTCATCCACAAAAGGATCGCCAAAGCACGGTACGAAAGGAATATTATGACATAAAAGGGATACGGGTTTATACAATATGTATATGCATTTTACATATCGCACCTTCACAAAAAAGTGTCACAACTAAAAAAATCAGTTTTGAGGCAATTTAAAAAAAAGGCGAAAAAATGACACAATGTGTAACGGAATGGCTTTTTACTTTCGTTCGGTTTCGGCAACTTTTACATACATATGTACATTCGGTTTCGGCATATTTTTTCGTAAAAACAAAAGCAATTGTTAAAAATCAGAGAAAACAGCAAGTTAGTTTTTTTATTAGGCAAGGATGTGGAGTCGTTAAAAAATAAAACATCCGACTCAGACTTTAAATGAAAACACGACTCTGAATTCGGTTTTAAAAAATAGTGAAAAATGTTGTTTTTCCTATATTGAAATGGTTTTCATTTTTTTCAATCATATGCCTTTCTTCTTGTTCAAACAGTCAATATTTTCACCGATTTATTTACCAGCTAATTTAGGAATTTATTTGACTTATTTATTCTGTATGTATTTACAGGGGGTGTGAATTACTCTTATCAGTATTTTATCTCAATATCTCGATAAAGAATTGAGAAATTCTTTCCTGATTTTTATATATATATTTTTATATCAAAAAGTTTAATTTTTAATGGGCTCGGACATTTAATATTCTTTTATTTTTCTTAGTATGCAGTTGTGCCACTTTTTACTCTAGCGATTTGTATGCACAAAAAATTAAAGGAGATGTCGGAGTTGGGCTGCGATTAAAACAGTTCGACTCCACAGCCCTGTTTATTCAGTAAGTAATTTGGTTAACATGTAAAATTGTGAAATCAACCGTTTGAAAAATTCGTAAACTCTTTTTATCAAAGGGTTTTTTGTATGCTTAAATATAATATAATATCGTTGAGATTGTCCTCACACTATAATCATTTTTGTATTTTACTTTAGTTAATTAGAAACACATCTAAAATAAATTTACCCTTGTAAATTCTCACAAAAGTGAAATATGTTATGAATTCTATGTCACTATCCAGTGGCGGATAAAGTACGTTGGAGGCCCTGATTTTCGAATAACATAAAAGTGCTGCAAACCTCTTCGTAGAATAATGATGAATATTGAAAACTGAAATTAAAATGTAAGGGTTTATATAATATATGCTATATTTGAGGCCCCCAAGATTCGGAGGCCCCAAGCGCGCGCCTCTTGCGCTTATGGGGTAATCCGCCACTGTCACTATCTCATCTTCGAAATCAATTATCCACCATTATTTACAGAAAATAAATTTAAAAAATCACCTTGAAACATTGCGGATTCCGCACTTAAAACTCAACGTTGATATTTTTGACAAGTCTACAGTGAAAGCGAACCGAAAATATGCGGTTCACTGAAACAAAATAACTTTTTTCATTCAAAACGAATTATCAATTAATTCAACAAAAGCCCTTGAAAATGACGCGTAGAAATGTGGGCTACCGAGGCGTGTTATTCTGGCAACTCATTCATGTCGTCCATAGACAATTTTTCATTCCAATTACAAACGCCGTTCGTCACGCCATTCTTGAATTAAAAAATCAATTATAATGATTTCTCCGATTTGGGGCGTTTTTGTTATCGCGACTCACCGCGTCACATAAAACACTTGTATTTTATAACAACTGTAATGCGACATGACATACTTAAAATTTAATACATTTTTTTTCGTGTTAACAAAAGCGTTAAATATTGCCCTAGATGTCAGAAAAGGAACTTTTGGGTTATGATAAAATCAGCAACGTTTGGACGTAACTAAATATGATAGGTTTATAACCATTTCGTTCCATATTTATTTTAAGCACTCTCTATCGTGTAATCCTCGATGTGCTATTATTTTTCCACGTATTTTTAGGTTAGTAATCACAGATCAAAAACATCGATGCGAAGTCAATACGAAAAATCGATTTCTTAAATTTGTCAGGCTGTGTCGTGGTACTTAAGAGTTACCGTAACGAACTTATTGGTGTCAATTCAAGCCTTTGCTAGATGAAAACAAATATATTTTTTAATTACCATTGAAGATCTTTCTTATTTATGGGAGTTTGTGATATAATTTCTCATGTGATTTCATTTTTTTAACAGTCACCACGATTAATTTTCTACAAAAAAATATAAGATTTTCACTTCTCGAGTTGAGTGTTGTAAATTATATCAAACTCAAAAATATATTACCAAACTGCTTGAATACATTTTATATTTTATTTAAAAAATAGCTGTTTATTTTCAAAATTGAAAATTTTCAGCAGACATTGTTATAAGAACTAAAATGTTTTACTATAAATTTATGAATAGTAATATACGTGACAGATTTTTAAGCTAAATGATGTATGCAGCCGGGTATATCTACATATGTATTTATAAGCTAATCTGATATATTAACCGATCTCCATTGAATCATTTTCAGGTAACTTTAGAATGTTTTTTAACACATTGGTATTTGGTAGTATATATTTAGATTAATCATACCTGTACTATTGGTAGACTACCTATATTTAATACATTTTTTTGTTGCCTTGTTTAATTTTTTTATATAATGGTGAAATATGACAGTATTAAATGTTGAAGATATATCAACCTGTCATTCGTTTGTTTTCGATCGAATAGACAAAAATGAATCACACATCCCGATGTTCACTTGTTATTAGATTTTTATTTGCCATAAACTGCATGGAATTACAATGATAGGATATTTAAAAATGGAACACGGTTCAATCTCACCGAGAAAATTTATGAAAAAATGGTTTGACATTTAAGTTTATATTATCAAATACATATATGCAATGGGAAGTTTATCTACTGATGTACAACTTTTTATCATGGATGGAATGATATTGTAATATAATAAGAAAGAAACTGAAAACACAATAAATTTTCATATTTAAAGACAGTTAAGTTTTCATTTTGGAAAGTTAAAGTTTTTCACTCAATTTCGCTAGTCAGCTATGATGTAAAAATACGAATGTTTTTAAATCTATTGAGACATACATACAAGCAACAAATTAACAGTGGTATAAATTGCTGCCTTCATATTTACCACCGTAGATTTTTCATTATAAATCACACACTTTCATTTAATATATTAGTGTTTTTTTTAAACAGTTAAGCACAACTTATTTAATACTAGGCGAGAAAGAAGTCCCCAAAATGCGTTTATTGATAAGTAGATAGTGTTTGACTACATCTGTTTTCAATGATACCATAAAACAATATATGTAAGTATACAACTTAACCATGTATGTGTGTTAACCATGATACTAAAAGGCTGCAATAGAGTTTTTTTTTACCCTTTGCGATTATAGAGGGAAGACGATTTTTCTCTAAATGTTTTGAAAATGTTTTAATTTTGATTATGCGTTCGTAATATCACGTCGTGTCTATGTTTTTTGTTGATTGCGGCTGCCGAGGAATCCATCTCGCTTCCCATTTAATCTACACAATCCAGAGACGAAAACACCAAGCCAATATCAGATCAAAACCCACTTCACTAAACCTGAGATGAAAGGGATAATGGGCGAAGCCCGACATCCCCATACAGGAGAAGAATCATATGATAAGAAAGTTTGGATGGAACCATTTTGTAGTCACAACCTATAAAACTGGTAAAGAATATTAAATTCACATTATTCCATCTCAGATTTTTTTCCTTATGCGTAGACCTATGTACAAATAATAACAGTTGTTAAGGTGTTATATACATAAATAAGATATATCGTATATGTTTTTGGCAAGTAGACGAAAAGTAAAGAAGGATTTGAAAAGTGTTCCAGTATAATATGGAATTCATTATCTGAGTTTTTCGGTTTTGAGATATTTTTATTAATTATTATATCTTCATTGAGTTGGGGGTTCTTAATTTTTGATATGAATATAAAGCCTAATTAGTAATTACTATGTTGACTGCTTCGTAATTCGGAATGTACTTTATTTATGCGATTGTTAAAGCGATGTTGATAGGTGTTGATTCATCAACCAAAATCAGAGCTAGACTAATAAATATATATTTTTTGTAATGTTTTTTTGTTTACTTTCATTTATTTAAGCACCCAGTATTACTGAATGATTACACATGTCCTAGTGGAGAATACAAACATGCCCTAATGAAATTTTTCAACATAAGTTGTTAATGGAGAACTGGTACTATTTACCCATTCAGCTCGAAAACAATGCTTTACGCGTGACAAATGAATTCATCCATGTCCGCTCCCAATGTGGAGCTTATGGCCTCTTTACGAAGGTATTTCAACGGACGTTTTTTTTACTAGAAAATGTTGCTGAATGCTGTTCGTACTGGGACTCAAATCCGTGAGATCCGGCACGAAATCCCACAAAACTAACCGCTGCGCCGTAGGGCCCGACGATCCGTTAATAAGTCACTTAACCCTCCAGAGACGAGAGCTTTTTTTCCGATAAAAAAAATATTTTCTAAGCCATATTGAAGTCACAGATAACTTTTATTCCTATCCAAAATTTAAAAAAAAAAAAACGCAAAGTCGTTGTATAGAAACCTCGCATGACTATATGGTCATGCTCATCCTTTTATTACCGTGTAATATTGAGTACGGACAGTAGTAAGGACAAAAGTGACCGTATGGGCTTGCAAACATTCGGGGTTGAAATATAGCTAAACGTGATTTTTTTAAAAATATTTACAATTTGACCTCTTTAGATCAACATAATTTCAAAACAAATATATTAGCAAAATAACTGTAAATAATTTCAGTAACAGTTTCAAAAAGTAAATTAAAAAAAACGGAAATTCAAAAAATCACATGTGCTTTTGTAGACCGTTCCTGTTCCTACGGCTGATGACTTACTGTAGTCCGTACCCTTCTTAACCAAATATGAGCAAAAGCAACGATATTCAGGTAGAAAAAGTATGAATAGTTGGATCAATAGACAACGGTGTTTTGTGTGACCATATGGTGACGCTCGTCCTTGGAGGGTTAAATTAAATGGTCTCAAAATATGTACATGAAGATATAAAATATATTTTAAGTACTTAAATAAGTTGAGAAATGATTGTTTTATTTATATATGTATTTTTTTTGAGTAGTACGTGCATACGAGTTTGGCGATACGCATACAAGACCAGTAATTGCCAACAATGCGGCTCTGTTCGCCGGAAGCTTATATTATCTCGCACATTGCCAAGATTCCAGCGGCGTTCGACTCCTACGGAAGTGGAAGCGATGACATCTTGCGTCAGCCGCCGGTAATTGTGTCGAGCATGTTTTTATTTTTATAATGTTTTCACTTTATTTTGAATTTGCGTTGCGTCACCTCGTTCGAAAAACGCAGATTGCACCCGGTCGACCTTGTGTCGTACATAATAAAACCAGAATTAACGATAAACCACTTCGATAAATGCCTTTCATTAATATTGTAAAATCGGACCCTAAATGGAATAAGAGCTAATAACAGATGTCATTATCTCGCGTACTATTTAATACAAAAGTGACACATGTGCATTAATACGAGTAAAATTGTAAACACACAAACGAAATTCAAAATTGAATGTTATTATATCGAATTTGGAAAGGAAAAAAGACAGCTTTCCAAAACAGCTTTTTTTCGATAATCACAATGTTTTAAGCTTGATACACGTTCTATCAAAAGGATGTAAGCTGCAAATGTCGAATTAGTAACTAAATTTAGCTTTTATGTTTGAAAAAAGATGAGCTTGTGAAAATTGAAACCAAAAAATGACTGAAAAAAAGGTTTTTACTAGACAATTTCTTTAATTAATATTAGATTATGTCAATAAAAAATCAGCTTAGAAGTTTTCTTGCACTTCAAGGTTGCGTATATTTCATAATTTGCATATGTCCCAAAACACGTTTTTTGTGTCTTCTGTAAAATTTGATACGTGTGGGCTACGTCCTTTTTCCTTTCCACAGTCGATATGTATAGCGGTTAGCGTTGTTGGTATCTGTGCCGAATCTCTCGAGATCGAGTCCCAGTACGAACAGATTTTTTTCAATCGATTTATCGATTTCTGTTAAAAGAAATGTCTTAATTTCCCTCCCGCTCTTCCGATCATTTAATAACTGGGTGTAGCGAGAACGATTAGTTAACCACTAGTCCTGTCCTAGCCTTATCCTTCTATTCGTACTACTCTCTTTGGAAGAAGAGAGGTAGAAAAAAACCATTCTGTTGAGATAGCTCCATTAGAAGGTCATATGCTTCACATTGGGAGGGGACATGGATTAAAAAAATTGGCCTTTATTTCTATACGGCTTAAAGTTTACATATGCGAATCTTGAAAACTTACGTTTTAGTATAAAATTAAATTTAATTACCTTGTTATTCCAATTACATATTACAAAAATATGATACGGGTTCCATCATTTTGAGAAGCATCTTTAACCGAAACATTCATCAAAACTATTTGTAAAACAGCTACTGCAATCTATTTGTAAAACAGTTTGTGAATTTTACAAAAGTAATCGAATTCAATTTTATATTTAAAAAAAAATACATCGTGACTACCGAAATTATCTAAAAGTTACGTTTATTTTTGAATACCAAAGTTTTAATAATTTTATCACTAAGAAAGCATTAATTTCGATGGGTTGTAATATTCTATGTTTCCAAGTATCGTAAAAGTGAAGTGAGCTTTGTTAATGCACACTGCAATAGTGTTTTCTTCGTAAAATAAAATTATGCTATCCACAAAAACACTGATAAACACGTGATTATACTTACAAATCCAATAAAAAAAAAATCAGCATTTTGCTACTTAACTCACTTCACTTCTTAGGAATTCGTACTCCACATGATGGCGTTTGACAGTTATTATAGAAAATTAGAATTAATAATATATTTCATGTTAAAACATAAACAAACGATAATTAATAATGATTGATTTTATCAGTTAATTATCAAAACACAATTTAAGCAATTCAAATATAGGCAGTGAGTAAATATCAACATCCGTTCATTATCAATATTCAATTTTAAAAGTAAACTGGAATATTTTTCTAATAAACGCCTTCTTAAATTTTAGGTTATTGATACAATAGATTGTTTTTCACGGTCAGCTAGATGTGTTGTCTATGAGAGTACATGGTCTGAATAAATTGTTTATGGACCTGACTCTCGGCTAATAATTGATGGATCATTCGACCTCACGTACGTTTGACATTGGCATCAGTCAATTGGTCAAAGGGACCAGCTGATCGATACCCAGTTAATAAACTGCCACGTTCGAAAAGATATATAAATCGGCTGGTTGTTATCTTTCCCTATAAATAGAAACCGAAAATCGACTGACATCTGAGTAATAATATACACTCGTTTTCATGCTGGCTACGAAATAAATCATTTCTCTAGACGTTTTATATGCCCACATAAAGTAATTTATAAAGATGATTTTTATGAATGGACTTCAAACGAAGAAAACATTTTTGTTTTACGTCGGACTCGGAGCATGTGGGTTTCGTTTTTTTATTGATCTTCTGATGCTATTTTTAACCCATTGTGTCAGGAATAAGTTTTTTTAGTATATTCAATGGATTTGGCTTTATATTGGAGAAATTCAATTTCGATTTTACATGAAGCTACACTTTAGTTTGTAGAAACAGTGTTTAAACATATGTCCGCTCAAAATGTGGAGCATATCTGACTGTGGAAAGGAAAAAAGACGTAACCCTCAATTTTCCAAAACAGCTTTTTTTCGATAATCACAATGTATACAACTGGACACACATTCTATCAAGGATGGAAGCTGAAAATGCCGAATAACTATCTAAATTTAGCTTTAAAGTTTGAAAAAGATGACCTTGTAAAAAATTAAAACCAAGAAAAAACACTGAAATAAAGGTTTTTCCGAGACAATTTCTTTAATTAATATTAGGTTATGTCAATTAAACACAATAACTTAAGCAGTTTAGAAGTATCCGTGCACTTCAAGGTTGTGTATAATTCATAATTTGCATATGTCACAAAATCATCAAAACACGTTTTTAGCGCCTCCTGTAAAATTTGATATGTGTGGGTTACGTCCTTTTTCCTTTCCACAGTCGATATGCTCTCCTAATGGAAGTATTTCAACATTTTTTTTTATACCAGAACTGCTTGTTACACAGTTGGTCAACCTTTCTTTTCCGAAGAGAGAAGAGATGGAATAGTATTTATTTAATCGATCTAGCAACGCATTGTTATTTTAAATTTAGGAGGTTGGGAGGGTATTTTTCGACATTACATGCGGTTCGTACATGGAATTCAACCCGCGAGATCGGCAACGGAAGTCAGCAACGCTGACAGCTGCTACGTACCCGAAGTTGTATTATACATTTTATTTAGGAATTCAAATTGTGTTTTTTAAAATTAATCAATCTTTTTATATATCTGGTACCAGTATCTATGATAGAATAATTTTACAGCTGGCTTTTTTATTAAATCAATCTTCTGTTTCCCAAAGTTTTTTCACATGCGTACCAGAAAAACAATTACAGTGGGGTTGCCAAAGCTTTTGTGTAAGTAGCGGCAAAAAAAACTGTACTATTCTACATATAAGTGCTTTGTATTAACATTTGAAGGTTTCAGTTTGAAGTTCTGGCAAGTTCAATACAATATAAAGCTTTTTTTTCAATTAAGTGATTGATATCTTTGGCGTAGATATTTGAACGTACCGTCTTTTCTCCTCTAGTTTTTTTTCACGTTGAGCTTGTCCTAAGTGTTTTCAATTTGTAAAATATCTGGCACATTGAAAGTCAGGTATTTTTTTTTGCATTTATCTATAAACATTTGACCATTGAATAGAATATATGAGCCCATGAGGGGTAAAGGGAGCCAAGTGGTATTTTAGGAAAATATATATAATATTCTACAAGTATCGTAAAATTGAAGTGTAATATTGTACACCCAACGCAATAGTATTATCTTCCTAAAATAAAAATATTCAAACCTCTAAAACAGCAATTCGCGATATGACTGTACTGTAAAAGTTTGACCATTTTACCATTTGTGTCACTTTGCTTCTAGAGGGATCATATTATTATCTTGACCTTAAACGTTGCTTCTATAAGTGACTTATTTTAAAAAGTACCTAATAAACAACACCTCCTTTTTTGTATTAGGTATTAAAACACTTCATTAGATTTATTCCGTATGTTTGATTTAGAGAGAAGCAATTGAAAGTTTGAAATTTTTTAGAGTTAAAGTTATGAAAATTGATTATTAAATATTATTAGCCAACCTTTTGCTTGGTCAATGTCATTTTTATAATCATCGTCTAGTCCAAAATCGCAAGTAGGTCAAAGCTGATGGCCTTTAATGGTATCCTATTGTCAGAATATCCGAATTTATACGATGATAAAAATAACAAACCATCAATACTTGCAAATTATAAATGACGACTCATTCAAACCACCCCATCCCCTGTGAAAAAGAATTCGCGTGTTCAAATGTCTAACAAGGGTAGTATGTTTTGTTGAGGCGTAGATTTTTAACAATCTACTTACTGCTTGCTAGTCAGGGGCGGTCCACTAGTACGAGAAATATAAGTTACGTCATCGATTTGAAAAAAAAAACAGCCATATAAATCAATACTTTATTTTTTAAATGAATTCGGTACGGAATTGTTTCTACTCCCGATTGTAGACGATTCATTATAATGGAAACGTTACGTTGTTTTGCATAAGTGTGCCTTAGTTTGATTTTTGCTTAAGTGCGGATAGTTTTTCATACTCAAAATTTATGAATATTGAATGATAAAAGAGAGTTCTTGTATGTTGTCAACTGCAAATTCTTTCAGGAAAGCCATTTTTTTTAAGCCAAACATAACTCATTTTAGTGCTTATTTTCATATTTTTAGTGGTGAAGTGGGGCGGGGCGCGTGGGGTCGGCGCTACCACATTTTTTTCTAGACTTAAATTTTGCTATAAATGTTTATTTTTACGTTAATATATAAAACTATTTTTGTAATAGTGTATTGGAAAAAATTTTGCAGAAACTGTATCACTGCGGTTAGAGAGCATTAAAATAATGTAATTAATCATCGCTCCCAGTCATTTTTAGTTAGCACTACACCGCTCTATATTCCAGAATATTGTTTTACAAATTTAAGATTATTTTTAATTGTTTCAAAGTATTACTGTAGGTTTTATATTTTTGCTTTAGAACTAACAACTTTATTAAATAATAGCAAAGAAACAGCAGCTATATTAAAAGTATTTAAAAACAGTTGATATTTAAAGCAATATAATTTACTATTTTTATCCATTAAAGCCATTCAACTAATCAACAAATTCGCCAGATTTTGAATATGTGTATTTCGAGCAATCGACTAATGGTTGTTATTCTTTTGTCTTCTGAATAACGGTTATTTGCTTTGCCTCACGAAATGACTACATCCCACAATCTTAATCACTTCAATACCGCTCTCACAAAAAAGATAAATGCCCTCTAAATCTACATAGTTGTCTGCGAAACGACACAACAATGGAGATAGAAAATACTTATTTAAATTTTTGCGGCACATTTTTTTTGTTTAAAGGCGGGCGGGCCACTGTGCGACCGGGGTGAGAAACGATTCACCCGGTTCATTTTTATAAAACACTTGAGATGTCACCCTTATTATTTTGATGGGGCTTGTTTTACATTTTTGCCCTACATTTTAGAAAAGGCAGTTTTTGCGAACACAAAGGATTCCGTGCTTTCAAACACTAACAGAAGCCACCGAACACTGCCAAACAGATACTTAAACATGCGCTAGTTGTGAGATATTTTTTGTTTATAATGTCGGATATTTTTTCTTCGACTTGCTCAAACGTCTTTCTTTTGTCTGAATGAAGTCACATGTATAAGTATTTTCAATATTCTGGAAGTCATGAATTAATTATCCACGATCATTGCAGTAGTCTAATAGCAAAGTTCTATGCTTTATCCACTATTCACGAATATAAGTAATCATACATTACTTTTTTATTTATTATAATAATACATATTCCGAAATTCTAGTTTTTAAGCTTCTTTTTGTTTTTCCTACACATAAATTTGTGCAACAAAAGCATTGCAGTCTATAAATCCCAGTATATATTTAAGTTATGTATTCTATCTTTATTGTTGACTAATAATTTACCTTACGAGTTTTTTTACGATTAAAAGCTGGTCTAACAATATTAGCGGGCTGTTTTATCGAAAGAAATGGCTTTACACTTAGTGATACATTTATTTCTTATATGAACACGATACATTTATTTACGTTACGTCAGTTCAAGTTAATCCGTACAATTGAACGCCCAACGATGCCGACATACGAAACCCGGGTCGTTAGAAACAAAACTTGTGCGAATGTACAACATTTGAACGATTCAAATTCAATGTATTGAAATTCCTCCAAGCACTTTCAGTCGAAATCTTAAATTAGATTATTGAGAGCTGTCTCCTTAATGAACTGGACGATCTGTTATAACAATGATTATTCAGAGACGGACGAAGAACTTAACTATTTCACAACGAAAACCGAAAATAGTTTATATTAAAAGCAAGCAAAAATACACAGCAAATACTAATTTAAAATAATGTAAAATATGTAATAACATAACAATTAAATGCATAGTTTTGTTATGTGAAGTATGATGAATTAATATGTTTCTATAGAGAATATTTACATATGATAAATAGCATTATTTAATATTAATTTATATTACGTACCTACTAATAGATACTACGTGATTAAAATCTACACTTATGAAGAATTTTGCAATCGACTATCCTTTGAAGAAACTTTAAGATTCATTTGCGAGGAATTTATTTACTTTAGGCACCCGTCGACCACCAAACCACGACTAAATTAAAGCTGTTTGATCAATATGTTCAGTTACATTTGACAGGTATATGAAGGGTAGATGATCAACACGTGTTAATTATTATTGTGGCAATCAGTTTTGCTTATTACGCAGAACCTAAATCATATCGAGGCAATTTACAATCTTAAAGTGGCGGCTCTGGGCTGACAGATTTATTAATACCTTAGCCGAATTCAGTGAGAAATTTTCTTACTATCCAAGACAAGTTGGCAATATATTGCCGCTAAGTAATATAGTATAAATCATTATTAACATACGAATATTAATCCTTTTTGAAAACAATATATCATAAATTTTATGGCTTTGAGGAATTTACACATTAATATCTTCACCACTAATGAATGCCTTCACGACATTGATGGTAATGTGTTTAAAACAATATTGTGTCTTTTACCTATTTCGGATTAGGGATTGAAACACTGGACGAATTTATCAACACCGGTATTATAAAAAAGGTTCAAACAAAACTAAAAATACGGTCAACTGTATGGCAATACCGGACGAGTAATCAAAACATATTATTTCGATACTTCAGATTAAACACCGTTACCTAATGATTTTTAATTAATTTCGCACTCCTTGTTGTTTCTTAATTACATATGTTCATGCATTAAGCGTTATACAATGTCAAATTTTCAATACTTAACTCAAGATCAAATATTTATTAACCTAAGCTGTATTTAATCGCAATAAATACACACTGTTACTTGTTCTTTGACAGAAAAAAACAATCTTTAATGTGATAATTCATTGCCGTGATAATATGATTTCATAAATAGTAGTTTATTAATCATGCAATCCGAACATGCTATTACCAATGCAAATATAAATTAATAGTCTTGAACATTCCAATGTCGATTTGTCACACTTGTTCACTTCACATTGTAATTAAAAGGTAAAAAGTAATATACTTTGATATTAATTAGAAATCACAGACATTACATGAAATAAAAAATACATAAATCGAAAATAATTGATTGTTACATACATATTTACATCACCACAGTCTGACTTTAGAATACATTCAGTAAGTAATCACTTGCTTATTTATTAATTAAATCTATGGGAATAATTTTATTTTGACTCACGCATACTACAAAATTTTTGAATACACCCAGACAATAAAATGTAACTCACTTTTATAATAATTAATTAAATGAATGAGAAAAATCTTATATTTTGTTTACTTTAATTTGATTATACTAGCTGTAAGCCCGTTGACCTCAATGGGGGGGATTTTTGTTGCATTTTTAAGTAGTCAGAAAATTTACCGGCGTGAAAAATAAATTTTAAATAGTAAATAATATATTTTTTAGAATATTTGAAATCTTTGCGTTTGCTAACAAATATATTTCGTAGAAGAAGAAATAGATCTCGAGACATATATCGACACCCCTGCAGTATTTAAATTGTAAATAATATAATTTTTAGAATAATTGTAATGTTTAAATTTGTTAACAAATATATTTCGTAGAAGAAAAAAAAGACCTCGTGGCATATATCGACAGCCCTGCCCTGCAGTATTTCAATTGTAAATAATATAATGTAATGGCAGGGATAGGGGAAATCGGGGACAATCAGACAATCGGACGGACATTATCGACTATTAATATATAGATAACTTACTATTTAAGTGAACGAAACGCTTAATGTTATTCGTCAAAAATCTTTATCTTATGAAACAAACTTCATAATACTAGAAATCATTTAAAATGGTGATCAAGCAATATAATTTTAGCTTTATTTTTGTAAGTACCACACCTTTCCAACAAGAATTGACAGAAAACACCAACCGTTTTAGCGATTAATTTATTCTCCAATAATGGAATAGATGCATCAGATTTAATATATTTTGTATTATGAACAGCTTAATGGCTAGTATTCCCTTGAGAAAAATGTCCCGGAACATGACACTTAACATCTTCGTTCATGTCCCGGGAACAGTGTCCAGAAACATTTTCTTGAACATACAAAATGTTATCGCAGAACTGACTTATTGCAAATCTATAATATGAAACAGGAAATAAATTTGTCTGTCTGCCCGTCACAAAAACGGTAAATATTATATATGTGAAATTGGCACGTTATTCTGATTGCTATTGTTATTATAAATAAATCTATATTTATTAATATTTAGAATTATAGCTAATACCAATGCGCTAAATAATATAAAATCGATGAGATTGTTTGTAAGTCACTCGAGATCAACTAAAAGAAAAAAGAAAGATCAATTAGAATTAAGATTTTTACATTTAATTTACCGAGAATTTAGCTAAGGTTCACCTTATCAGTAGAGCCAAGTTCGCAAAAACCTGACCACAACGGGCGACAAAACTAAATCAGCTTTGCTATTTTCAACATTTAAAATACCTAATTATTAATTGATGATCTTTTTTTGGATATTTTGTGAGTTTTACATGAGGTACGGTTCACGGTGATATTTTCTTCGTTCAATTTCCAACATAGCCAGCATCTATTCTAGGCGAAATCGAATAGTAAATTCTAGTATAATATAAAACAAATATAACAAAATTTTTGCCTTTATGCTGGAAAATGAGGGATCGAGCAATCTTTATGACAATTCAATATTGAATTTCTACGCCGAACATCATATTGCCAGCGAGGCGATTTTCTCCGAAGAAAGGGTAAACTCAATCACAAAGAAACATCAGAAAAATACGTTTCGTCAGTAAGACATAGGTCTTTGTTGCAGTGCAGGGTATAATAAAGTTATATCTACAGGAGGTGTATGGATATGGTCGGCGCAAGCGGAAAATAAACCGCCTGGAGCATGCAGTACAACAGTGGTTCGGTGATCCCCAAACTTACGTCTTACATAATATGAAGTTTGATACTGATTTATTTTTGTAATCTATTCTTATCGTACCCGAGGGTAAGTTAGGAAACTAACTAAGATTTTATTAAAGATTTCAAACGAAGGTACATGAAATGAAAATTCAATGCCCGATGATAACGCAAAGTAAAACCTATAAAGCCAAAATTAAAACTCCACAATTCTTGATAATATGAAACATATGTTTCTAAATTTTTTTAATGAATCATAACATGAAATTGTAGCATGATGTCGGGTCATATGGCGCAGCGGTTATCGTTGTGGGTTTCCGTTCCGGACTTGTCGAGTCCTAGTTCCAAACAGCGTGTTTTCGATCAATTTATGTTCGAAGGCACGGTTGTTTGTGATGTCTAAAAATTCCCTCCCACACTTTCCGATCCTCTAATAACTGACTGCAGTGAGAGAGATTAATTAACCCCTAGTCCTGTCCTGGCCTTATCCTTATATCCCTACTACTTACTCTCTATGAAAAAGATAAGTTGAGCGACTGAGTAACAAACAGTTCTATTAGAAAAACTTCTGTTAAAATACCTCCATTAGGAGGCCATATGCTCCACATTGGGAGCGGACATGGATAAAAAACATGAAATTTTTGTTCTCCCAATGTGTAGAACCGGCCTCCCAATGAGGATGCCACTGGGGAGAGCTTCAAGAGTTTTTAACAATATTTCTTCGGTTGTCAAAATATTCCACGTTCCGACGAATGCTTTTTTTATTATGTATCAAAGTAGAGTTTGTCGGAACTTACTCAGTTGAGTTCCTTGCCAATTTAAAATATTTTGTTTTATCTGCCGCCTTTAAATATTGTAATGTATTCTGTGTTTCTTCATTGATAAAGTTTTATATTAAAATTACTAAAATAATTTATTGGAGCAATTAGCGTGCATTTTTGCATCCCACAGCTTGGGACACGCTTTTGTTGTTGATACATAATACCATCCGACGTCTTGTTCACCTTCATTGCACTCTTGACTTCGTATTTACGTTATGAGATAGAAATTGCTTCATACTTCATCTATTTCGCAAAACCTTTCGAGCGTCAAACGTATGCATACATATGTATAGTACCTCTAATATTAAATATGTGGTTTCGCGAAACGTGTGTTCCAACTTATTGCGTATTAAGCCATACGCTTATATTGCCTTGTTTTTTTTAAAATACAATGTTCGCTCAAAATGTGGAGCGTTTAAGCTACTAATGGAACACATGTAGTGGTAGGCTGTCAATATGTCAACACAGGGCTCGCTTAATCTCAAAGCAATTCTCGGTGTTTTGGGAAGGATTGAATTTTTTAAACCATTCATATGCAATTATATGCAACACCTTAATAAGCGATCGATTGTTACTTGAAACACTTATAATAAGTAAAAATATGCAATTTACCGTAAATTTATCAATGTAAATGGCTAAAAAATGTACTACTGTGTATACTGAAGCTGTCGTAGATAATATATAAGTCCGAAATTGCAGTTATGTACTGTACTGATTTATCTAAAATTAACAAGGGGCGAGCCTGAGCGCTTTTGGTACAATTTAACAAGAGGCTCGCGTGATGATGTTTTACAATTGCTGGTTTTAATTAAGCCGATAAACCTCTCTTTTCGAAGAGGTTAGCTCTAGACCAGTGGAGGAGAACCTGCGCGGTTTCTTCGCTACTTTTCGCAGCCTTTTGACTTGGTGTCGTTTTTAAAAACGACATTTATTTAATGCAAAAAAATACTTCGTAGTAGTGAATTTCAAAAAAAAATCTTAGATTTAAGCTGTCGATCGACTAGCACTAGATAAAGTAGTCAACTATCATTATAATATAAGTTCCAAGTCATCGGCTGATGAATCGTCGGGTTGTTAAAAATGTGGAATTAGCGTAAGCAATTATTTTTTAGTTTCGACTTTATTTTTGGTTGAACGTTAATATTATACTGCTGTTTTAGTGCACTACATGTGTAATGCAAACCGAGAAAGAGCTCAAAATATTTATACTCATCAGTATAGCCCATCATTCATAAAATCAAAAATAAATTTGTCTAAAAGTATTGGCTGAAACTACAATGAAATATTTGGGACGTTTCCGTCTATGATTGACAAGTAAACATTTTTTTACCAACAGCATTACCAACCAAAGTAACGAATGATTTACGTCATGAAATTAATAATGGTCATATTACTCTATAATAATGATATTACAAATGTTCTTAGACTATTTTATATAAGCAATATTGCAATGTAAGAATGACTAAGAAAACGCCATTTTTTAAGGAAGTGAGTGAAAAAGGCGATTTTAAGATATGTATGCAAGTCAATTGTCGAAAAGTAAACCTTTGCAATAAAACACAGAAATACTTCTATTAAAAAAAATGACACCTATAATTAAGACAAAAAAAATGCTTATATACAAAAAATCATTTCATTGATAGAATCTAGCTTAACACTTTCCCTACAGTGCTAAAAATTACTTCCGTTATGTTGTTGTCCCCTAAAGAACTATGTGAAAAACATGTATGTACGTCCTGGTAACGTACACGTGTAAAGGGGTCATTACGCTGCTCACTCTTGCATAATTCGATATTTTAATCAATTAACAGTTTTTTTTGTAGAAGAAGTTCTTATTATTGTAATATGTCATTATTGAAAAATTTGTTCTTGAATAATTTATCCTCGACGATTGGAACATCATTTTTTTGATTGTTTGACACGATATTTAAAACATTTTAAAGCTTTGATGTTACGTAACTGAAAGTTTTATGTAATATCGTTATATAAATTCTTAATCAGCCTTAGTTTCAATATAACTTCGTACACAGTGTGATTTCATTGAGCAGTGGTCGGCAACATTTCTGAAATTAAATAGGCAAATATTTTTTAAAGAAACGCCTATAAATTATACATTTCCATGAGTCATAAGTGACCAATATACTACTTGGTCACTTCACTCTAGCAAGACAGCGAAACAGTTTGACCGACAAAACAGACAAAGGCAGCATCATCTACCTTGAATGATATCATATATTGACCCATAATAGGAAGAGAATCATAACCGACAATTTATAAATTTTACATTAGAAAGTTTTTTAAAAAATTACTCTCGTTATAAGATCGATTAAAGAAATCTTTAAATGCAGTTAGTAATTAGTAATATATTGTCAATGCCTATTCTGATATTATAATGACTAATTGCAGTTCTCTAGATTAACGTTTCAACGTTTGGGTTCACGTGGGACAAACGATAACATGCAGTGGAGGATTATCCTATAAGCGCATGAGGCGCCTGCTTGGGGCCTCCGAATCTTAGGGGTCTCAAAAATGGCTTAAATTATAAAACCAATATACTCTTTGTTCAGATAATAATATATATTTACTATTTTACATGAAATATTTTGATGCTCTTATCTTATTAGAAAAAAAGGGCTTCCAAATTTTATTGCGCCTGGGGCCTCTCGTATGCTTAATCCGCCACTGATAACATGTCAAAACGCTAAAATGCACTCAATTTCTTTGCACACATTCTAAAATTTTTGTTACTGACGCCCTAGGTGATATTGAACAATTATAGTTTAAAAACGCAACCTTTTTGTAAACCTAATTGTATCACTTAAGAGCTTTTTCCGATTATGGGTCGGTGTAGCAGTTTCAATTTTTGGCCTACAATAATACAAATTGTATTTTTTTTGTTGTTATGAAAGACGAAATGCAGATAGATTTACAGCAGGAAATGGTCTCTGACTATTTATTTCTTATTTTATTTCTGTCAAATATGCATAAGTACGTATATTATAATTCTCTATGTAACATAAAATGTCGCGGATAGAAGTTTTATTGTAAAAGCTCAATTTTTTTCTTTCCTGCTTACTCAGAATTATAAATTTGTTACTTACCAACTTCTGCCACTACAGTGAAGATTAATTAAATATGCTTGTCACAAACCAGTCGAGTTGCCAACCACTCTCGACGAGGCTAATTCACCCACGTAACGCGGAGGGTGAGTGTAACGCCAAATATTGGAAATTCCACTTCATTAGGGTAGATGTCTTACAAGTGCTACAACAGCCCAAAGAGAAGTGAAAATCAATGAGTATTAGAACCAACGTTCCCTATAAGCCGAAACGTAATCCCATACTGAATAAAGTCAAACGTACAAGTGCCAAATAATTGCTTTGCGATGTATATAACATAGTACTATCAACATTGTGTATGCTAATTTATGGAAATATGTCTCTTTTTCCTCAAAGTGACTCGAGCATTTTTCAATTTCCAGGAAATTTGGGCCTTTATTTTCTTTATTAAATACATGTGCCTATCACGAGCATATCTTTTCAGTGATAAAACAGTCGTGCGTATATTTATGTCCGTCATTATATCATGTAAAAAAAAGAATTATGACAGCAGCGATCAAAAGTTACATTTTAATTTCAGTTTTTTTTAAACGGTTCCATCCATATAAGCGAGCTCTTAGTATGCATTAAATATTTAACATTTACACTTGAGTTGTTTAACTTTTCCGGTTCTAAGCTCAAAAAATGCGACCCCAATACCCACATTTTCTTAAATATCTATTTTAATATGGGTGATACAATGTTTATAATTAAGGTATTCTTATATCATAGTTTTTTGGACCTTTTGTAGTTTAGATAGCGCGATAAGGCGATAAGCGATCGTTTGTAAGAAAGCTGGACTAAACTCGTCAGTTGCAATTTCATATGTGTGCTGAGATGACGTCTTTTTTATGCGCAACTTAAAATATGATTATTTATTAAAAAAACCACGGATTTTCATAAAAAATATATGAGGAATGATGCAGAGAGATATTTTAAAGCCCTTATGCTATTTTTTTTTTAAATTCATAAGAATAAGGCCAATAATGAGGAAACTACTGTGGTCCCTAAGCGACCCCATCGGCTGAGAAGTATTTTTCTAATCTCCGAGCCGCGAGAGTTAAAAGAAATTGTAACTACATATATACAAATGGAGTTTGAGGAGTTGGTCAAAAACCCACCTATAAGTAGATTTGCTCTCCCTACTATATTATATAAATACACAAATATTTTCAATGCATGTCCATTCCTAATGTAGAACATATGAACTCCTAATAGAGGCATCTCGAAAAAAATATTCTTCCTTGTTACTTAGTTGCTCAACCCCTCTTTTATTTCTCAGAGGGTGGAGATAGAAAGGATAGAGCTACGAAATGTCTAGTGGATGACATCATTATCACTACATTGATTTAGGATTTGGAATGGTGGGAGGGATTTTTTAGACGTCACATACATCCATACCTTCGAGCGGAATTCGAACCCGTGAGATACAATAGTGAATAGAGAATGATCAGTTGAAGAACAATGTTGAGCTCCAATAGGCAACGTTCCCTCTAAGCCGAAGAGTTAGCTGCGCGGAGGCTGCGTGGAGGCTGCGCGGACCGATCAAATATTAATTGAGCAACTGTCTTGTAGTGCGCGCCAACCCGGAATGAGTGCGCGGGGGCTTCTCAACTGCTGCGCGGCCGCGCACGCGCGCAGCTTAGAGGGAACGTTGGAGGGACGTAACACGATTTTTTCTGTTCACCCCTCCCCATCGTCACATTAGATCAACCCCCCCCCCCCAAAAGCGGGAAATCATATATCCACCTAAGTATTTAGTAAAGTTTAAACCAGTGTTTCTCAACCATATTGAAAGAATCGCCCCCTTTAGCAGAAATAAATTATCCAAAGTGTTCTAACGCTCCCCAAAAAAAACGAAATTATAAAATTACACAATTCTCTATATATGTACTATTATTTCATGCAATGGATTTCCTACTGCAAATAAAAAATACAAATAAAACACATGATATTATAATAATATAGTCTTACAGTATCTCAGTGGCCCCCCTGACTAAGTGCACCGCTCACTCGCATCGCCCCCCAAATTCTGAAATATTGAAAACGCCTCACCAGACTTCTAAATGCCCACCAAGGGGGCGGTACCGCCCCCGTTAAGAACCCACATTAAACGCTACACATTGGTAACGGACACGGTTTAAAAATCAATATATTTTTTATTTTTTCATGAGTCGTACGAATAAATTCAATTGAAAAATCAAAATGGCTAACATTGTCGCGCGGATAATTGGTTTGATATAATTAAAGAGGAGTATCCCGAACAAACAAGTATTTCAGAGTCTACACTTTCTTGTAATCGAATCGTGATGTTTAGTCCCTTCAAACAGAAAATTTCATTTATCTTTGACGTAAGAATTTATGTTTTATTTAACTTAAGAAACGGACGAGCGTTTAACACTGGCAACAATTAGTAATCGTTTTAATAAATAATTGGTGTAGTAATTGCAGACTCGGATTCCATGATTAATGGCGCTATAAATAACAATGTTTTCACCTCTACAAAAGATGTGTTTTGAGATAGTTGTTTCGATTATTGATACGTAAGTAAGAAATAAGACATACATAAAAAATATTGTTAAAATCATAAAGATGTCTACAATATTATCAGACATTTTGTAAGGTAAAGTTTTTCAGTTAATCTCCATTAAAACAACATAAAAATAGCCACATAATACATATGTTATTTAACAAGAAATAAAAAATTCACTGTTGCTGAAATTAAATAATTCTGAAGACATTACGCCGGAACATTTAGTAATTATAAAAATTGTTTTATACTTGTGATAAGAAAAAATGTACATTATCTGGAGTTGATATAAGAGCTTCATAGAATGATACTTGAATTATTTAATGATTGAGTTCAATTCGTAGAACTATAAATTATTATGAGAAAATAATGCTGTGTTTATAAATATAGCGACTGTGGAAAGGAAAAAAGACGTAACCCACAGTTTTTTCAAAACAGCTTTTTTCGATAATCACAATGTATCAAACTTGATACACGTTCTATCAAAAAGATGTAAGCTGCAAATGCCGAATCAGTATTCAAATTTAGCTTTTAAGTTTGAAAAAATATGAGCCTGTGAAAATTGAAACCAAGAAGAAGATCTGAAAAAAGGTTTTTTATAGTCAATTTTTTGAATAAATATTAGATTATGTCAATGAAACACCAGTTTAGAAGTTTTCGTGCACTTCCAGGATGTGTATATTTCATAATATGCATTTGGCTAAAAATCATCAAAACACGTGTTTTGTGCCTCCTGCAAAATTTGCTTTGTGTGGGTTACGTCCTTTTTGCTTTCCACAGTCGAGCATATAAGCATATTTGCAATTATCACTTTTTAATCAAACATTAGATGACATTTTGCTGCCGAATATAAATCAATATTTTTTTCTCAACTAGTGTAAAAATGTCATAGTGATAAATTTGGAAACATATTTCAGACCCCTTATCTTGATTGTTCAAGTCTTTGAAAATTTAATAAAAGTGAACCAAGAGCCAAACATTATATAGACTTAGTAAGTGAGTTACCAGAAAATGAACCGTGTGGTATAGTGGTGAAACCTTTTTAACGGATTCAAATTCTAAGTTCAATTCCCAGCTGCGTTCTTTTTGTATGTAGATCTTTATAATTAAATATTGCACAAAATACCAATAACTGTTATTCACAGCCTTATTAGAATTTACACACTAATGAGGGTTCTCTGACTTTTACATGATTTTTATATTTCATTTTTACGGTTGGTATAACTTGTGGATTGTGGATATGGTAACTTTTGATATAGTTGATCTTTAACGCTGTATTCGGCCAATTGAATGTGTACGTTAGAAAGTGGTTATTTTAGATCTCATTAGAATAATTATTATATTAATTAAATTTAAATTCTGTTAATCGTTTGCGTTTGACAAATACAATAGTGAACATAGCCACAATTATAACTTATTATTATAATTATACAACCATGAGAACCAATTACATTAATAATTTTGAGTACCAAAGACTTTCTTCTAATACGTATCTAGATCAGGGACTCCCAACCTTATTCCTTCCATTCCCGCATTTCACCATTGTACAAAAAAAAATCCTCCCAACATAACAAAGTCTAAATCAAAAGGCAAATTCGAAATAATATACATATACGTAAAATTAAAACTCTTTTTTAATATGTAAGTATTTATGTACATAATGTTATAAATCTATTGAGTTGCTTTATTATTAACTAATTACTGAAACTACAGAAGCATATTTCAATGAATAAAATCTTCAGTAGAATTATAAGGTATTTAAAAATGTCATTTATGTGTATGTAAAGAGATTTTATGAACATATCGTACTGTACTTAGAATATCGCTTTTAATGAACTTAACACCAAAAATAATAATTCAACCACTGGAACTCTAAAATTCTCCTCGAGGGATGAATTCTCCACTGGTTGGGCACCCCTGATCTAGATCTTAATAAATTTAAGAATAACCCCGCCCTGCAGGGCTTCTATCTCTCTTTCACTCACTCGTCACTTTTTTGGTTGACTTTATCGAATTTTAATCATCGATAAAACAATCAAACACAAAAATAAAGCGTGTGTTTGCAATTAATAATTAAATGCTCATAACAGGTCACTAAAGAGATGTTTTAAGTCTAACGAGTATAGTTTGATGACAATAAAAGGTACTCTAATTCTTTCAATGACTAAGTACCCACCTTTGATCACCCTCTAACGCAGTGTTTCCCAATTATTATTTTTTAAGGTTATTTTTTAGGCTTATTTGTAAGTTTGGGTTATTCATAATAGTAAAAAAAAAAACAAAACATATTGCTAAAAGACCGATTATTTATTTAGTAACTATTTTTGAAACATATGACTTATTAAGTATTTTGACTGAGGGTGCTTGATGGAATTTCAATATCAAATTTGAATTGTTTGAATTTTGTACTTTTCCATGAGTTTTGTTGCTAACGACCTTAAATAATTGTCATTTATTAATAATTCAAGCACTTGCTATCATTAAATATTAATTCAAAGGCTTAAAAACAAATCAACCCTAGATTTATTTTAAACATTCCTATGTTATTATCTGGTCATTAATATTTTAAAAAAATCCCCATAATTATAACAAACCTACTTAATTCATTGAAAATTGTATACATTCAATTTTCACTAATTTACATTTTAATAGCCTTTTAACTTAGTGATCTACTTATATTTTTGTATATAAACGATACAAACTGTTTACTACGCGTCAGTTCAAGTACATCCGTACACTTGGAATGCCTGAAGATGCCGAAAGGCGAAACCCGGGTCGTTAGCGACAAAACTCATGGAAAAGCACAAAATTCAAACAATTCAAATTTGATACAAATATGAGTAAATAAAACTCTTATTGACTGATGATTTTGAGCCACATATCTTCTTGATATCAGGGAAATTATTATTGAGTTGAATTTTTATAACTAGGCATATTAAAAAAATATTGTTTCGCAAAAATAGGTTGTATAAAACGGAAGTAAAAAGTCGCCCAGAAATCATTTGATGCCTAATCTTTGTATTTTTGTTATGAATAAGAGTCACCGATTAAATAAATTATGTTTTCATAATCACTTGCGTTTAAGCCTGCTAATCACGAAAAATAGATTCCGAAACCAGGAATTATCGTTACTAGTTTTCGGAAAATTATTTCAAAGTTTTTTTCAAGTCTTGTAGGTGTTCGCGGAGAACCTATTCGGGTTCTGCGGAACATACTTTGGGAAACCTTGCCCTAACTTACCGTTTTTATGAATATAACTGCGTGATTATTTTCAAAACCATTATTATTTTGATGTTTGGCTATTAGTATTAACGATTCCTTTGCACAGTTAGTTCATTACGTTATGTTATCAATAACATTCATAGTATTATTACCGTTTGTTTGTATTCCTCTTCAAACTATTTTTATTCCTTTGTGATTGGAATACCGAAAAAGACTAGTTATGAATGAATACTAACGCCAATATATTTTTTTCGAAGCCTTGTCACACACAAATTGACTAAAATTATCGAGCTTTAATTTAAATACAATTTAGAGCTTAGACCAGGAATGGGGAACCTTTCTTCTCTAAGGTCGCATTCATTTTTCTGATACGACATAAGGCCGCAGTAAGCACATTGAGTAAGAAATCTTTGGCCGGAAAAAAATTCATGCCAATTTCTAATGCCCAGAAATTTCCCAGTATTTCAAGAATTTTGAGATAAAAAATGCCAAGAATTTACGGATTTGCTCAAATTCAGGCCTCAGGTTCCCCACGCCTGGTTTAGACCATAGTTTCTGTACCTTTTTTGAGCCTGTGCCCTCTTAACCATTATTTTATCGGTGCGGGAAGAAAGAAAAAAATACTAAAATATTTTTTTTAGATCCTCTCCATACTAAATGTTGAACCCACTGTGGTAACGTTTTTCGTGTAAAACAAAATTGTCAAGGGATGTCACGGGGAGTAATTTGGACTTGGTTGCATAAACTGCAGTGTAAAAAATGTTAAATAAAATAATAAAAAAATATCTTTTCATGGATAGCGGTGAACTACTTAATTGCCCTATAGAATAATTTGCCCGAGATGCAACATGACCAACAGAACTATAGACAACTTCGCCGAAAATCTAGACACTTTTCGTTGGGAGTTTTTATTATATCTATCTCGTAAATTATATATTAAAAAATGTTTTATTTTTTTGAAACATTTGATCAATATCGAGAGCTGAATGTCAAACAACACTATCTATCAAAGTGTAACCTTACAGTAGAGCCGAAAAACATTTTTTTTTATATGTACTTCAAAATAAGGTACATACATCGCCATAATAGTGATTTAAAATCAACCGAACCGTGCAGCAAAAGTATAGCATTTTTGAACTAACAGTGTATGGCTTGACGAAACGGAGAGAAGGTTAGTCTACTTTGAAATATTCCTAGATGGGATTATGGGCCAGCTAGACACGCAAATCTGTTACATCATATAACCACTGATGAAAATATGATAAGGCTGGATCGATAATTCGTAGAGAAGGCTATTTTTATTGCATCTAATCATAGAGTTTGTGTGCAGGAAATTGTTTAAAACTGTCTAAATTGTATATCCGATTGACGGTTGACTTGTTATATATCGCATGTTTAAAACCGTTCGAGCAGTTATGAAATATTGCAGTTTTACTGTTCATCTTTGAGGACAAAGATTGATCAAAATAGAGTTAGTTCAACCTCACAAAAATCCACCACTTTCCCGAAACACCGCGAGTAGTTTTCATAATGAGCAAACGCTTTGTAAACATTTTGGCAAAACACCGATGAGCCCAAAAATAACAATATGTACGTCGATTTCAAATGAGCTTTAATACTTACCAATTACAATATTTAAAACAATTCTTTATACAAACAATTGCTCTTTATTTCTGTAGTATTTAAGTAATAAATCCTACCGCTTTTGAAATTATGCGTAAATTATTAGTAAGTGGATAAAGGTAAGTATTTTTTTTCAAAATGGTGGATGAATTAACAGTCCTATAAATAGCGAAATTTAGTTGAATTTTGAATGAAATTACATTAATATTAATTAACTTTATTAAAAGTCATTTCATTCGATATTTTCCAAAAACATTTTACAGCTTTCAACTCAAGTATCAGGTACTGACAATGTTTGAAATTGATCTTATATATCGACTGTGGAAAGGAAAAAGGAAGTAACCCACAGTTTTTTCAAAACAGCTTTTTTATAATAATCACAATGTATCAAACTTGACACACGTTCTATCAAAAGGATGCAAGCTGCAAACGCCGAATTAGTATCTAAATTTAGCTTTCAAGTTTGAAAAAGATGACCTTGTAAAAAAATTTAACCAAGAAAAAAGACTGAAATAAAGGTTTTTCCTAGACGATTTCTTTAATAAATATTAGATTATGTCAATTAAACACCAGTTTAGAAGTCTCCGTGCAATCAAAGGTTGTGTGTAATTCATAATTTGCATATGGCCCAAAATCATCAAAACACGTTTTTTGCGCCTCCTGTAAAATTTGATATGTGTGGGTTACGTCCTTTTTCCTTTCCACAGTCGATATGTTTAATCAATGTATAATAATGACATGCCACTATTATTACCGATTAACAATAGCTTTATTCTGTTTGAAAAGTGTTATCAATCAAATATGCAACTACTCGTAAGCGTTGAGAATAATTTGCAACGAGAAACACAATCAGATAAATGCAACTTGTGTTAAACCAGACTGACGATTGTTGCACATTCATTCCGTTCATTTGTTTGCTGTCAGTGCTAGGAAACAACTTGAAGTTGTGTTAATTGACTTCGATTGGCTTTCTGTAAAATCAATTCGTCAGTACTGCCAATATGCTAACATTTATCGTGATTGAATATTATGAATGTGTGAGCTTTGAACGGGCATTGAATCGTTGCATATTATGCTACGGTTAATGTATGTATTAAGTCGATGTATAAATGAACTAATCAATATGTACATAACCCTTTTTAGCCAGTAACAGTATACAGGACAGAACAAATGAACACTATAACCATGCGATTCCCTTCAACACCCGCCACGGCCATACATGCGTTGTTCAGTTTTTGTAAGGATTGTCCCGGGAACAATTGACCAATGCTCGATGGTTTGCACTTTAGTGCGTAAAAAATTGTCCTAGAAGAAATTCCAGATGATGTGAATAGCGTCTCTACAACTATGTGACGCTTAGCACACGGGCGTAAAAATCCCCGAGCCAGCCCTGCGCAGTTGTGTTATCTGACATTTCACATAACCTCAAAAATATCAATATCTTGTTGTTATTCTCGCCCTCTATCTATCCAACATTTTTTTTACTAAAACCTAGCACAACAATTTACATTACAGCTTATTCGTCAAATATTTGAAGTTGAAAGATCAAACGAGATAAAATCGATGAGAATCGTTTGTAAGTCACTCGAGATCAACTGGAAGAGAATTGACATCACCGGTACCCATGCATTAGATATAAATTTGACATTGACCTTATCCACCTGATTGGTATAGCTCTAATCAACTATACCACACATTGGCCACCCCCCACCCCCCGGAGGAGTGTTTATTTTCCATTTTCCTAATTTATTAAAACTTTATTGTGAAATGTCCTCTTTAATTGTTTAGTTTACTATGTTTTATAGAATACACACTTAATTACGTATTGTCTATGTTTTATATAGATATATTATTTTAATCTTTAATCTTTAATCTATTTTTTATTTTATTATTTATGTATCACGTTTATTTTCAAATTGAATGGCCCCCTCCTGGGACAATTTCTGGATCCGCCACTGTTATCACAGCGGGCGTCGTAATCTAACCTAACCCAACCTTAACAGTAATGTTATTCTAATTTAAATAGTAAGTTTAAACTAAAACTGTTAGTTATGGATATATTGGCGAGATTTCTCACGTTAACTGTGACATATTCATTGATTTTCTTTCTTCGGGGAGAGGTCGATAGTTTGTTTCGCGCTATGAGGTCATGTTATGATTGGTGACACGAAGTGACGTTTTGAATTCCTCTTTTTTGGATACATTCATATCACAGCAATAACACATTTAAAAATCACCAAGCAGTATTACATTAGTTAATATTGCACAAACATCAATCAAGTATTAAACATATATTACAGTATTCTTATTTGGGTATATTGTAGAATAGTGTTAATATGGTTAGATAGAGAGATCTTTTTTTTGGTCGTGGTTTTGACGTATTTTTCCGTGATATGAAAGAGTGAATAACGTTCACACGACAAATATATTCAAAACAAAATTTAAGTATTTATTTACCACGTGGCTTAAAGAACCACTGTGATGCCTTTCCACCAAGAATTGACACCGAAAACATTTAAGCTAAATAAGTACTAAACAAGGTGTCTCTTATAGTTTATTTTCAGCAATAATTTACAATTAACATCATCAGAGTGAAAGAAATATTGGTCATATAACATAATATTAACTATTTTAAAGTTGTCAAATCACGTCGGAAATTTAAGCTATTGCTAATAGCAACCAACCAACAAACTGTCAGCGTGTTCAAAAAATATCGTCTCTGACACAACATTACGATACAAATTATTTTAATTACAAACAGAGTCGGTTTCAACAAAGTAATCAAATTATAAAAGTTTGTATCGATCGCGAAAGTTTTGAGAAAATAGAATATTGTGGCGAACATAGTTTTCTTACTGGTATGGTTCGAACAGCTGCGGCCGGAGCATTTGCGAAACGCCGAGAATATTTGCAAAAGGCTGGCTATATTTATAAACTTTGACGTAAATATAATTTGGCCCTACCCAGAAATCTTTCCGCTGAACAATTTACACAACTTCTGAATCAGAAGTTAATGCTTACCGACTTTTAATACCCAAAAAAATTAAGTGCTATCTGAGAAGTTTATTCAACTGTCACGCGTTTAATGTTAGAATCGGCTTTATCTTAAAATATTTATATTTGACAATGTTTATTTATCATTTCATTACATTATGTTTGAAACTTCTAATAAAGTGTTTCAAAAGCCGTCAAACTTCTTATTTTCAACATTTTTTCACTGCAAAAACTGGTATTTAGACAAAAAAACAGCTGAAATACCGTGGCCTCGGTTTTGGCAATTCCGATATTGTGATACCTAAATCTTTTAACCAGTATTTTAATAATTATTATGTTGTTTGTTGGAATGCAACATTTAAAGTCACAATTTCCGCATGTAAGAGAACAGACTATCAGGCTTTTTTATACATGTTTCAAGAAACAATGATGGCAGTATTCATAATTCTAAAAAGGTCAACAAATCAATTGTTTTCTTTTTAAAGATAAAATTCTGAAAAAAATATTTTTACTAGTAATATTTAGCTATTTAAATATAATTTGCATTGTTTTGTGAAACCATGTAAACTGTCGCTTTTGTTACAAACTTGATTTTAGTTTTTGAAAAATGTACATAAAATAGTTGTATTAAAAAAAAAAAACTTTTATATGCTGAACTGTCAGCTTTGTATGATGCCATCCATATCTTACTAATTTTCGACAAAACATAAAGACTGCCGTCTTTGTTTCCAGAGCCCACATATTATATTGGTATTAAAATAAAAGATAACCTTCTGCAGTTTTCGAAATTTTTATTGTAATCAAATCTCTCACTATAAACACATAAGTTAGAACGCAAGATAACTCAATAGTTTAATCGGAATGCTCTTAAATTTATATTTTGTTCAAAGAGGTTTAAGTGACTGTAAACAAAAATGACGAAATAAAAGAAAATATAAGTAAATGCCAATTTAATTTAAGAAACATGTATTTTTGTCTGAAAAAATAAGCGAAATCAATGAGCAAAACTGGTACTGTTTTTTAATTAAAAGAAGAAAAATCTATTTATTTTATAGTTTAATGTCGTCCAACGTTGTTTTTCCACCAGGGATTGACAGTAAACTAAATCATGTTTGTAGTAAAACTACCATCTGAAGCAATAATTTGGTGAGTCCAATTTTGGTCGAAAAACATTTAATATTGGTTAAATAGTAGTAAGTAACGAACGAAATACGGTTATATAATTAATCGAATAGCTTAATGGCTCATTCTTAGATATTACTTTTTTGAGTTTTTATCTCGATGAAAATTTAAAGCTGAAGTTTATTAGATAATAATATTTTATAAAATATAAATTTATTGAAAAAAAACCTCATTACATTCTTAACACGTTGCAAAATTTATCGCGAAAGCAAAAAGAAATTTGATAGCCACGTGATTCGCGATGGGGAGGGAATTTTTTCATTTTAAAAATTATATAAATCTCGTATTCTTGAAGGTTTCGTTTTTTATAAATTTTTGTCTGCCTCGCAGTTTTTTTATCCTATTTTGGTGAATGGAAAATTTATGTACAGTTACTTTTGATGAGCTCGCTTGCGGTAAATTGTTTCTGAGATTGATAGTTATTAATTAAATTACATGTCGGAGATATTTTAAAGTCTGGTAAAATGTTATAATATTTAAAATTAAAAAAATAAAAACTTTTAAATAATTTTGTGATAAAATATATTTTCTAATCTCATACGTAGTAGATAAAAAGTTATTTTATTATATAAACTCATGATTTGTTTAAGAAAGTTCATTGATAGATTTATAAATAAATATTAATTGCTACATATTTACTATTTAATTTTTTTTACTATTTAATTTAATTTATTTCATTTGAATCTATTTGATACAAAAGGTTTTATTTTGTAATTCATTTTTGTGCAGATACTTTTTTTATTCTCGGGAAATTCATTTATTTTATTTTAAATCGGCTTGAATGTGATTTTGTTTGAAAATATTTTAATTAATGCAGTATTCGATTCTGGAAATAAATCTATTTATTGTTGCTTTACCGTTAAAATGTATGATGATACCATTTAATCCATATATTTTTATACAATTACGTAAACATTCAAATGGTGAAAATATTTATATACAATATTGCCAGATTTAACAAGATTTTTTTAAAAATAATCCATTTGAAAACTTGCTGACTTTATCAATGCAGTCATTTTTATAAACATATTCAAAGAAAATTCTCAGAACCATGATGTGTGGAATTTACTATTTATGTCGTAAATATAGTTTAAAGGATATTGTTTTACGAAATCAAGTTGTTTTTCTCTTTGAATAAACATTTCATAAAATAAAAGTAAACACGTGTTTAAGCGTTCGCTGGGTTGACGAACCAAAGACATCAAACGAAAAATTTCATAAAATTTACGATCAATGTTCCTAGTTGTGTGCCAGGAACTGTTAGGGTACTTTTCGACGAGTGATTGCTTTGTCACTCGAAACATCGTTATTTTAAACTATGCAATTAACAACAAAGTGTTCGTGTGTTTTATAATGATATAAACATGATTTTGAATTTTGACAAGGTAAAATTAGAACATGATTTGACAATGACGTGAAGAGGTATACCTTAATATTATTGTACATATTAATACTTTGGTATTTTTTCACATTTTCCTAACAGATTGTATTCCATAGTGTAGCAACATTGTGAATGTTAAATTTTTCACCAGGAATGTCCACAAGAGAAATTATTTAGGGATTCGTTGCATACACTATAGCGGGCATAATGTTGGATAAAATATGATAAAACGGAGTGAAGAGCTTTTAAAAATTGAATGCAGAAAATCTTGAATGAATAAGCACACCATGGTTCGAAAGCCAGACAAAAATAATATGTCATTTTCCAGCTGTTTAAATTTTGATGATCCGTCAAACTGACTTAAAATATTTTTATTAGCATGATTCAAATTGAGCTAAAAAAGTAAGAGCTTAACAAAATAAAAATGATGGCATGACCAACATGTGGGCTATATTTTTTCGTTTTATTATTATTTACTTTTACGTCAATTCAGAAAAGATATCTCTCAACTTTTTTTATAAACCGAATGCAAAGCACGTGGACTTCTCATTGAGTTTTTTTTAAAAGATAACTAGTTGTAAGTCAGTGTCCCGACGTTAATCTAGGCATACCATTTGGAAATTATCTAGTTGTTAACTAGCCGTTCTCTCTTTACGTTTCGATTTTAGGATTTGGTAAAAGGAGACTGCAGTGTAGATACACATTTAAACAATACTGATATTTGTCTATAGCTTATAATTTCATTCCTTTACTAACAACTAAAGGCGGTCGTTGACCAGTCAGCTAAAAAGCCAACGAGCTTTTCTTTTAATGTAATCATTGTAAAATAAAAACACAAATTATAAACGGATATCAGTTTATTCGTTAACCTTGCGATGTTAAGTCTGATGATTCTCAAAGAAGCGAAACATGTTTTATATTCTGTAACACAACAAGTGGAATAACAAAATCATCAAAATTAATTTCATATTCAATATATTTTCTATCTAGTTACAATTTTGAATTATTATGAAATCTCTAATGTAGCGCTCAAATATTATCTGCCGAGCTTTAAGCTCGACTAACAAACACTTTTATTTTACAAATAAAAAAAACCATAAAACCACAAACCTTTATAAGAGTCAATTAACTTGAATCTATAATTGAATGCATCTCAAGGCTCTGCTTGCTTCAATTAGTTTGAGAAAGAATTTTAATGAATATTGTTTGAAGAGCTTTATCAGATCAAAGAGAAGGAATGGATACGACAGAAACTTTGCTACGGGCATTGTTTTGATTTATACTACACATAAATAAACACAATTCTTTATTATCACGCATAGATGATTTATTTTCCCATTTCCTCTGATTACATAAGACACGATATTTTTATAATAATAATGCTAACATTGTATCATCCAATAAAATAAAATTTATTAATAGCAATACACATTCATGATTTAATAATTATTTACTGTTAAAATTATAAACTGTAAAAAGCACGGTGTCAGCGTGTCTTTATTTTTATAATTATTTTTAATCAAATACCAATGTCGGCTGCGTGGTCTAGTGTCAACGTAGTTGGTTTAAAACACGGATGTCACGGAATTGAATATCAGTACAGAAAGTTTTTATTGATTTAATTTTTCAATCAATTTATCGATTTCTGTTCAAATGCATAGATGTGTGTGATGCCTTAAATACCCACCGATTAGCTAACCACTGTCTTGTCATAGCCCTATCTCTCTGTTACTACTCTTTAAAAAATGTTGAGTAACAAGCTGTTTTTGTAGTAACTCTTCTGTTGAGATAAACTCCATTAGGAGTCCATATGCTCCAAATTTGGTAGAAATGTTAAAAAAACATACGAATTAAAAATACGGGTAGTCTCCCGTTGGTAAAATCCAATAATTAAAATAATATTACTGTATCTTAAAACAATGAAAAAATTTAAATTATTATTGAGGGCTTAGAATCACAAGATTCATAGGGGGCTATCTACAAAAATATAGTTTTAAGTTCACTAATGTATAAAACTATTGATTTATCTTTGTGCTTCTAACATTATATTTTCCGTACTACTCGTAAATATCTTGTAAACGATTAAACTTATTATAATTATACGATTATGCTTTATTTAGTAAAGATGATTATGGAATTGTCGAAACCGAGCTTGTTAAATAAGCTCTCGCTTTGTTCCTGTCTCAATACAATTTAAAAAGTTACATTTATATATGTACATATAGTACAAAAAAGACCTGTCATACGCTTGTTTACTATTTTATATGTTTTACAGTAGATTCCGTCAAAAAATGTCCGACTTGCTGTCACATTATAAAAACAATAAATTTGCAATTGGTTTTTCTTTTGTAAATGGTAAATGAATTGAAACTGACAAAGGATCTCAAAATTATAATAATTTATTTATACAGTATCATATCGAATGTGTTTCGATAAAAATCATTGAAAAAGTTTATTGAATTCCCTTTCAAAATAAACTGCCACAATTTTTTACGCTTACCATTTCAATAATGGTGGTTTTACAAACTGTAATAAAATCTCCATTATGTCGCAAAGCATTCACGCAAATTTAAAGCAATCAATACTCTTTTAACGTCATATGTTTGTTGAGCAATCGTTAATGTAATGGACTTGAAACATTGTAAAGTTACCCATATTTGTATCAAATTATCAAAAAGTGTAACATGTTGAATAAAAATGATATTGCCTTTAACTTTATACTTTTATCTATGTTTGTTTTTTTTGTAATGAAATAAAGCGCTGAATGTTTTTATGTAGTATTTTTAGTACTTTTCAGGAAATTGTTTTCTGGTATTTTACACGATTATCTTGTCGTACATTTAACATGATCAAAATATACAGCTAAGCATTTTGTATGCCAGTAAATCGAGTCAAAAAAAAACTACTAGGAAAATGAAATGAGTGCTTAATTAATGTATATAAAACAAATTAAATAAGAGAAAAAGAAAGCATTACAAAGCTCAGAATTTATTTTATTCAGTGACATTTATCTTTGAACGCTATTTAATATTCTTGGGTTTTAGTTCTGTCTGTAGCTCAGTGGTCCGTAGCTCAACATCTCACGGGTTCAAATCCCAGTACGAGCTGCATTTTTTCAATCGATTTACCGACATCTGTTTCAACGTATGTTTGTGATATCTACTAATTCCCTTCCTCGCTTCCAATCCTAAAATAATTTGATGTAGCGAGAACCATGAGCCAACCACTTTTTTTCACTATATCTCCGCTCCGAATGTGGAGCATTCGACTTCCTAATGGAGGTATCTTAACAGAAGATTTTTCTACGAGAGCTGTTTGTTATTAAGTCGCTCTACCTCTCTTTTTTCAAAGATTGGTCGGGATAGAAGGATAAGTCTTGGACAAGACTAGTAGTTAACTAATCTCTCTCGCTACGGCCCGTAATTTAAGGATCGAAAGGGTATGATGAAATTTTTGGACATCACATACACCAACGCCTTCTAATGAGGCGTAGCGAGAACCACTAGCCAACCACAAGTCCTGATAACCCTATTCTTTCTATCCCCACTCTCTTACTCGAAAAAAGAGAGGTTGAGCAACTACGTAACTACTAGTTGTCGTAGAAAAACTTCTGCTGAGATACCTCCATTAAAAAGCCATATGCTTCATATTGAGACCGGATATGAATATACACTCAACAGAAAGCGCAGTATCAAACACTTTATATTATAGAAAATTAATAAATAAAATAATATACTTTTTACTAATATTAGTTGCCTTATGGCTTAACGTTGTTCCATAATCAAACTAACACAGTGGTATGTATTGTATTTTATTTACATCGGTGGCTAGATCGTGCTACACGCAACCATTGTGCATAAATTTGACTAAAAATACTCGTTCTCTAGAAAAGAAGAATTCGGAACTGGACAGAATAAATAAACTGCTAGTGAATGAGGTTTCCGCTAATTCTGTTTATCATCTAGAACTGTTTGGAAACTTATATTAATTTCATTTGAAAAATGTATTCATTAAGTTATAATTAAGATCGGAACGAACGGTTGAAAAGAGTCTTCGGATTCTAAGCATTGTGGAAATTTTTAAAGAGATAGTTGTCTGAAAAAAACACAACGAAACACTGACTGTTTTTAACTTTTTAAGTATTTTGCTTTCCTTGTTATAAAGTAATTGAAAATTAGATTGACACAAACCGAATAATTCTGATAAAATATCTTCTTGAATTTTCGTATAAAAGTCGTATTTTGTGTCTGGTCCTATGGCGCAGCTGTTAGCGTTGTGGGCTCTCGTACCGGATCTCACAAGTTCGAGTCCCAGTAAGAATAGCATATTTTTGATTTATTTATTGATTAATGTTCGAAGGCATGGGTTTTTGTGATGTCTAAAATTCCCTCCCACCTTTTCGATCTTTTCATAACTGTTTAGTTTAGTTTACCACTTGTCCTCTCCTAGCCTTTTATCTTTAATACGCTCTTTAAAAAAAGAGAGGTTGAGCGACTAAGTAACAAACAGTTACCTCCATTAAGAGGCCGTATGCTCTACATTGGGAACAGACATGGATAAACAAAAGTCGTATTTTGTGTACGGCACCAAATAAGTTGCGGTTCAATTTTGCGTAGTTTGTTTTAACAGTCTGCATGATATTTACAAATCAAAGTAAGAATAGGAAATTAAATGAAGTAAATTTTGATTTAATATCAAAATTTTATTTCTCAATGTGCACGTTTTTGACAAAGCAGTGTTTGCAGTGAAGTGGGAAAACAAGCGATTCGACACGATATTAAAATTTCCTTAGGGGGCGGGGCGTAAGAATTCATCTTGTTCACTTCAAAGATTGAGTAACATGGATTCGTTCGTTTGAAAACGACATATTTCTAGTCTTATGTATAAGTAAATTCAATTTTATGAATGTTTTTTCATATTGATTTTAAGTATTTACTATTAAATAATAAATTTCAATATTCAAAAACATTTCTATAGCGATTTAAAATGAAATCTACTCACAAAAACTTATGATTGTAAAGTTTATTCAATTATCGAAACATAATTAGAGCCACTTCCAAACACACAACATTTAAACGACTTATTTTTTCTTGTTTTATCATCTATTTTGTGGGATTGATGTCAAGGCTTTGTAAAAGCGATTGTGTATCCAATAATGGCAGTCAGAAAGGAGAACAATTCTATAAAAAGAAACCGTAGATATCTTTACCAAATATAGCAATTGGGGTTGGCCATGTTTGGAAAAACAAAAAATAAATAACGCACAAACAAATATAATATATAGCTATTACAAGTTTTCACTTTCTAAAAGTATCCCTCCACTCGAGTGCATTGTAATTATTTTAAGTAAATTAAAGACAGATGTAAAATATAAGCATGTATTTTGTAATTTAACTTATCTTTGAAACCATACTATGATAAAATTTTTGTGTCACATTGGATTACATACTTAATGATGAAGACGTGTTTTTAATTTGGCTAAGAAGGAAAATTAGAAAACTTTTATATACACATATAACCATCTTACAGTTAGATTATAATCTTTTAAACAGTAATTTAAGTAACAACACAACACGGTTTATCTCTATTCCACGCTGATATTTTATCAATTTCAATATTTTTTGAATACACTAAATTGCTGTATTTAAGATACAAATAAGATTTAATTGATATTATTTTATTGTAATATATGTACAATTGTATCTAATAATAATAAAAAAGAATCACGTGCAAGGCGATTTTGAACCAAATGTGACAGATATTTTGAATATTAAACCCTTTTGATTTCATCCAAGATAAACGCAAAAAGAAAATTCATGACAAAAATCTTTATCCCAAGTCTGTGACTTGCAATTTATTACAATATAAACTTTTATATTGACTTTAACTTTGACTTAGGCTTTCTGGTTATTTAGGGGATGATTTTATGATATCGCTACATCAATGCGACAGTAGAAATATCGAGTCATGTTTTGAGCTATTCATATAATTGTGGGCTATATAGAATGATAAAAAACAATTTAAGGGTAAGATATACTGTAATTTTAAAATACGACCAACATGGATATCACCTGATAGTGACACATATACTATTAATTATGAAACGCAAGACAACGCACTTGTTTTTAATTTGATTGATACCATATCTTCTCTTTGTTCTAGTGTAGTAGATAATATATTTGAAAATACCAGTTAGAAATTAGCTGTACTCTTCTATAACTGTATGTAATGAAATGTATCAACATAAAATTACATTTACAACTTCTTTATTCCACTTGTTGTGTTACAAAATGTGACACGTGTATCGCCTCTTTAAGAGGCGTCATTAGACAGTTTAAAAATAAACTGAAAATTGATTCTAATTCTTATGTTATAAATTACAAAATAAAGGTCGGGAAGTTTTTTCTTTTCTCCTGGACGCAACGAGGGGGTAATATACAAAATTTGATAGAACTTATTATAAAATTATTACTTTTATTAAGTATGGTAAATCTGTGGGTGAAAAAGGTGTCACATTTTTTAACAGAACAAGTGGAATAACAAAGTAATGAAATTAAATTTCATATTAAAAATAAACTTCCACCAAGTTATCACCTAATAATCTATCAAAGGTAAAAAAAAATGTGTATTAGATTATGCAAAAGACTAAACTTTCATTATTTCAAAACTAAGATTTTCAGATTCAGATTTTCACTGTTGTATTATTGTAGCGATATGGTAAAAATGTAAATCATATAATTATTTAGGGCAATGGATTGCTTTTTCCTTGAAAGTTTGTCATATAAAGCTAGTGAAAAACCAAAACAGACATATCTTGTACGATATAATGGAATCAATGATAATTTTACCTTGATTTATAAAGGATTGTTAATAAAATTAAAGTAAATTTGAATCGTTCAAATTATGTACATTCACACAGATTTTTTCACTAACAACCCGAGTTTCGCCTTTCGGCATCTTCAGGCGTTCAAGTGCACAGATGAACTTGAACTGACGCTTAGCAAATGAATGTTTCATGTTTATATAAGAAATAAATGCATCACTGAGTTGAAAGTTATTGCTGGCGAAAAGGATAAACCCATTCGAATGCCCACAGATTTGAGTAGTGAGCAGTTTTAAGAATTATATTTATTTTGTTTGTCGGAAAAGGTTTTATGATGATATTTATATTGGGTATAAAAGTGGCGACCCAGGCATGTTTAATATTACATTTAAAATTGGAAAACTGTTCAATTGCGCTCTGTTTATTTCTAGAATTTTCTGGAAAAAGAGCTTATGGGGTCCCATATTTGGATGTAACATTTTTATCCCTTGTTCCTGATTGAACACATGTCTTTCCAAAATTAAGTGATTAGCAAAAATGGACGTGTCTTTTTTCAATCTAAAGGCTGCCATGTGTTCTGATACTCTTCAGTGTGCCATGCCTTCAGTTTTCCCGTAAATTAAAGTTTATGTTGAATACGATAAACAATTCATGTACAACTTGTCTAAATTAATAAAAAAATATTTCAATTAGAGCTTTTCCTGATAATCGCTCTACTGACTAATCAAATTACTAATCACCGGTTAAGGATGTTATTTTTTTGTCAAACGAATGTAAAAATGCTTTGATTTGATTCAGTAATGGAGGGACTCGTTTGTTGCGAAATAAATTAAGTCCCGTTGATAGCAGCGGCGAGCTGGCGCGTCAATTTTAGATCCCTGAATCAATTAAAATGGCAGTCGGCAGTCTACATCTAGAGAAATAATATATCGCGGTCCGATGTTTAACGACGATGATTATTAAACGATCGAAATAATTCAGAGCACCGTGGATGATAATGTTAAATCAGACTTGGAGATTTTGTGGTTTTTACAGTGCTTTTTGTGATGATGGAAGGATGCCATTAAAATGATAAAATATTTCATCCACATAAGCTTAGCATCAGTTTCATATAAGTAATATATTGCATACAAATTAGAGTAGAACTGTATTTAAAGTTCTTACGTATGAAGGGTGTCGTGAGAAGGGATGTAATGTACAGCAAAAGATTCAAGCACCAGCATAAAGAACACGGGTACAGCATGTTACCACTTTAAACTTAGTAATAAATTAGTATATCATTACATTTTAGCTTTACGGAAATATACTACATTAAAGCTACTTGGATTTATGTTTATTTTTACCCGAAAACTTTGGTTGATATATGGACCGTATTTTTTTTTTGTAATATTGGTATTAGAATGGAATGATGTTAATATCGTGCGGAAATTTGGTGTAACTGAATCTTAAAACTAATTGAAATGCGTTTAATCGAATTAAAATCGGTTTATGATACAAAATTTTACTTGTTTTATCTGCATGAAGTATGACATAAAATTAATTAAATGCATAAACAAAGGAACAGTACATTCAAATACAACATCACCTATTTGTAGCTACTTTTTATAAAAAATATATTTTTAAGATGAAATAATAACAAAGTATTTTAGTTTTACAAATAAAATTTTATATATATTATAGTATGGCTTCATGAGAACTAAAATACTGTTATTTTTTCACCTTATTACAATGAAGTTCTGCCAACTAAATGGCAATTCAATTAATAAAAGCACACTGTTTCATACCAAGAAACATACGCAAATTGTGTAATTGTTAATAAGCAAATGGATATAAAATAACAATCCATTAAGAAGAAAATAATTAATATTATTTTGATATGAAGTTAAATTTGATGAACTTTGCATTACTATTTTTTAAAATTGTATTATTTAAAACAACTTATAAACGTGGATATTTACCACAAGCGGTCTAAAATTTTCATTGCTTTTACAAACATGCTCTTTGAGTAAAGACTATCATACTTTCGATGGTTTCGGCGGTAACTTTGTGGAAGTTCATTTTAATAGAAAATTTAAATTAACTTTGATTATTCCACTAACTATCGCAAAGTTTGCTTAAGTAACTTGGCAAACTTTGCGATAGTAAATCTGAAGATGCCTCTGAAAGAGACGAAACACGTGTCACAGTTAGTAACATAATACGTGGAATAATCAAAGTAATTTAAATTTTCTATTAAAGACTATCATCTTAACGTTACAATTTTACTAAATGTCATATGGTTCGTTTATCAGTGTCATTATGTTACAAAAATATCTCTACTTTATTATTTTTTAGTTAATAGAAAAAGCTAATGTCCATTATTAATATTTTTAATATTATAAAACAAGACAAAATTTCAGAACGTCTCGATTTATTTAAAAGCGGAACTTTCACGAAAGCTGTCATACAAAATATACACCGAGTTTGAATACTCTAACATAAGAATTACTTACCTATTATTACTCATAAAATTATCCTATTAGAGAGCCCATTTCGTAGAAGTCAACGTTATTTGCTTTAGAAAGTTTAATAAATTATGTTTTCAAACAAATATCGGATTCATGATTCACGTTCAAAGAATTCGAACCTAAAACGTAGCATTGCGAACAAGATCAGCAATGAACTACACCTTACCCTGCTCTCATTCATTTATCTTTATAACAGATAAGCAAGCAGATGTCGTGTAACAAAATTCTTTGATATAAGCTGCCTTAGAAGTCCATATGCTGCACACTAAGAGCGAAAATTTATAGTGACATAGCTTGACGTACATATCCCAATCAACATTCGTTTGCAAACGTTTGATTTTCTTATTGAAGTTTTCGAAGAATAAACAACCTTTAAGTTACAGCTCCGCCTTCTGGAGTTATCGTAATATTGTCGTAGCTTTGATCCCTACGAATAGTGAGAGAGTAGTTGTAGTGTTCCATTTTTAAGCTTGGTTGGACCGAAGCCAGTTGTCTTTACATAACTTAAAATATATACATAGATCGCTGTTCGCGAGTCAAAAACATAATACTGCTAGCTGTCACGACTTAGTTTGCTTTAACTTAAATTAAATAACTGAGAGACTATCGGGTTCAATCGTAAACGACTGAATTAAATCGTGCTAATTTTACAATGTTATTAGCATTGAAGTAAAAGCCAATGTTTCGGGCTTTCGTCCACACGGTAGCATGGTCAAGGGCTCGTATACTAGAAAAGAATGTTTCATAAGATTAGTTTGGATATATATTATTTGATCTGTATGCTAAAAGGCGATTAGCTATCTTTTCATATCTCTAGTAGTGTGAAATTGCTTGAAGAATAACCACGTACTTTTTTCTCAGTTTTGACAAAATGTGTTTGAATCGCATTTTGTGACAAAATGTCCAATTTAAAGTATGAGGAGATAACGCGTAGAAAATACACACCTTTTTGTCCTAGACATACGCTTGAATAAACGAAAAAAAGATTCAATTGACGATTAAATTATTTAACTTATAAATAAGAAGTAAGAATTATTCTACGCTTGTCACCGCCTTCTACCATTTTTCCGTCGAAAACCGAAACTCAAAAAAATTCAATACTTTTAAAAATGAAGTGCTGATAATATCATATAGACTGCTCCGAACACATTAAAACACTAAATTGGTATTTTCTTTTTGCAAAATATTGAGTTGTAAATAAACGATTTCATAAAAAAGCAAACTGAAGACCTAAACACTACACTGGTTACATTTTGTTTCTTATCTAAACCTTCAATTGACATTTGCCACAAACTCTTTAATTAAACATATCACATCTGTGTTGTACCATCGACTTGTAAAAAAGCCTTGAAAAAAGAATTGTTTTAATAAATTCTAAAGTATTTTTGATTCCTCGTTGACTTGAAGTCTGAGATTATTAAATCACGTTTCACTAGTTGAGGGATTTTTTCATAATATTTTTTTATGCAGGCGAGCTTTTTCCAATTAGCATGTAAAAGCTCTAGAAGCGGAAGCGCTTGATTTCGAAGAATATTATCCACCGAGTGAAGTTCCCCTTCAAACCTGAAATTATTATATTTTCTGCGTAAACTTCGTAGACAAAAGAATATTAAGTTATGCAGAAAAAAACGTACAAAGAATTTCTGTCAGTCGAAGGATGTCTAATTTTGATATTTTTATTGCGAATTCAAAATGCCTTGAGATATCAAATTAATAATTAATACTCGGGCACGACTTCCATCATATTCCGTTCAAATACCCTCTCTTATATTTTTCTGCGTATCGCAAGCAAAATAAGAAGGTTTTTTAAAAATTGTTGAGAATTATTTATTTTTAATTTCTTCAAGAGGAAATCTTTTTAATCTTTTTCAACCTGTGTGATAAAACTATATGGAATATTTATATATTGTTTTCTAATTTGATTTTGTATATTTGTTCACAGGTAAGTTTCCACTACACGGTTAATATATTAGGAGTTGAGGTGTCCAGAAATCTTCTGCCTAAAAAGTGAGAAAACTTTTATTTTTACAAGAGTGTTATTTGAATTTCAATTGCGGTATTATTTTGTCAACATTTTCTTAAATTACTGTCGATAAATCAACAAATCAAAGAATTGATCCATAAAAAACACAATAACGCCATATATACACATAAACACATTATTAAAAAAGGATTTCAGCCATATTTAAATTCAGAATAAACTACATTTATTGAATAATTTTAACATAATAAAATCTTTCATTCGAACGTGTTGTTTAAAAAAATAGACGAATCTTTCTTTCTGATGTTCAACCGTTTTTTTTCACGGAATTGTACATTTGTATACTAAGGGTAGCATTAAATTCTACATCTGAGAATAGGCATTATTCTATGAAGTTTTTTTCCGGAATGAATAACCTTACCTACCTGTTTATTTGAAATTAAAAGCTCTCATAAATTTTTTTTTTAAGAAAATAAAGAGTATAAAGCAATTAAAATATAGAAATAACAGATGTGTCAAAAAATTAACTAAGAATATCAAAAAAGTTAACTATTTGAACAAACAGAATAATTCAAACACTAAACTAAATAAAGTATATTGCCTGGCAATTTCTTTAACAATTCTATCTCATAATGATTGTTCGCATAGCTAAATGCAAAACTATCAATAATTGGATGTTTAATTGATTTATATCTTTACTGAAAATGCGTAGAAGGATTTACACGTTGTTTGTGGGACACTAGTAATGTTAATTGAATTTTTTCTGGGGTAATTTAGTAAAATAATGAAACTTGTATCGTTATGTTGTTTGTTTGTAAAATTCTAGAAGAAACCACTGAAAAAAAAACAAAAGACTCCATTCGGCGCATTGTCAAGGGCGACCACCGTAAACCATAATACGTTTTTCGGGAGAAGCAATTCATAGAGATGCTTAAAGGTTTCCAGATAAATATTTAGACACGAAATAAAATTTGGGGAATGAAAATACATAATCATTGTAAAATTTAAGTCGCAATATAGGACCAAGAAATCTACAGATTCTCCACCTTTTTCTTATATAATCCTGACAAACGAAGCACGCAATAAGCGATCAACGTATTAAAAACACCTCGTTTCCAAGTTCAAAAGTTATATCCTTATCGTATCTGAAAAGAGCAAACGACTTATTGCCAATAATCGCAAAACACTTATGTTATGATACTAAATTAATAGTCAAAATGTTTCAAATAGGGAGCAAGTATGGTCTTAAAATGAAAATATTTAATAGTTATACGAAGGCATTTTATTAACATTATGTTTATAACAATATTATTTCAAAAAGTGTAATATACTGTATTTGGTATTTCAGATACTTATATATTATTTTTTATTTGCTATAAAAAGCGTGATGAGTAGGTCCGAACCATGACTATCGTGTACGTATTTTATGACGGTAGCTTAGATTATATAGAATCTGATAATAATAGCGTGAAGTTTTCAATTAAAAAAAACGAAACTTCGTTTTTTAAATATTATTCGCTTTGCAGTAAATAACACTAGATAATTTAACTACAGTGTTTTTTTTTGCCAACGATGTCTGTAAAACGTAACATCATTTGTTGTTATTTAACACGCGTTTAGTAAGAAACGGTTTGCAATTTCACAATATCAAAGAGAAGGATTTTTGTATTGTCGGGAAAATAGTATGACACAAAATATTACGCGCTAAAAAACTTCAAAGTAAATCGAATCGCCTTTTAACTAATTTGTATTAATTTCGATAGGTGCTTCGAAGTTTTTTTACAAACTATAACATTATAAAATTATGTATTATTTAGATATTACAATCGCAAAATGAAAATATGATTTTGAAAATAAAATGAATGCAGCGTCTAAAACATAACGCAAGTCTTACATTACAACACTGACATGATAAAGCGAAAAAATGTCTTAAATATTTAATTGTTTTTTGAAACTTTTCAGAATTTTTGAGTTATATTGAGATTTTTAAAAATACGTAATGAAAATTTGTAAACCACCTACTTGCTTTGCTCCGTAATTACACAAAGTTTTTTTTTTTGTCAATTCTCAAAAGTTCTAAACACGTCTCTATGGATCGCTCATCCGAAAAATGTATAATTATTTATGGTTGTCGCCATTGGTAACGCGTTGATTGGAGAGAACTTAATTAATTAATTCTAAATTTTGGGACACATTCCGATGTGTCTTTACCGTATCTTTATGAAGAGTATCGTATTTATTATTTTTATTTTAATTACAACTTCCTTCGAAACAGTGAATACTCTTCAACTTTTGTTTTATTCATTGCTTTTTTATATAGCTAATAATCATCGCATATATTGTCTGGCTAATTAACTAAAAATGGAAATTAATCTTCATCAAATTAAATTGCATTGACTACTACTCCATGCTGTGTTTAGTATTTTGTTTACGATAAAGTTTATGTTAAAAGTAATGTCGTGATTCTGCTTGTATTTTTTCTCCTATGTAGAGAAAGAATATGATAATTGATAAGTCATATTATATAATGTAAGATTTAATTTGTTATATTAAATATATAAGTCAACTGGTTGAATTTCTGAATCCTGGAATGGAACAACCGGCTCTGTGTTACGTCAATCCTCTTGGAGATACGCTGGGACCGGCTGAGAAACGTGTAGCGTACACAACCGCATCCACGTATTTGCTTGACTTTTATTCAGAACAGGGAAAATCCAAAACTTAAAAAAAACCAAAATCCGACTTCGAAAAAAACACATGTTATAGGACAGGGATGGCGAACCTATGCAAAAAAAAAATTGTAAAAAATTCTGTGGATTTATTCCGTTTTATTAATTTTCAAATATTTCCCATGATAAACGACTTTCGTTTAAAAAATCAAGTTTTATTTTTTCTATTTTGTTATAAAAAAATACTCCTTGGGCACGCCACACAATCGAGAAATAATATTTGTGGATTTTTGGCACGCGGACCCAAAAAGGTTCACCATCACTGTTATAGGAGGAAGCAAGGTGATTGTTGGGTTGACAAGAAATCCTCAAGAGGCTTTTTTTCACATAATAAGCAGATATAGTTGGTCAAAAAGAAATTATTCTTTGAAGTATATAATATAGTCTTAATCAAATGTGAATATATATATAAGGACATTTAAAAGCATACTTATTTTGGCCTTCTAACATAAAAAGGTTCACAAGTCTTATAAAATATAAAGTTTACTAAATAGATTTATAACATATTCTTATATATTATATCAGTGAAGGACACGGTGTTCCAGCAAGGTCAAAAGAAGAAAACTTTTTTCGCTTTGTATCATAAAAATGAAGAAAATGTGTCACGGGAAGACTTCAGAGGAGCTTTGGGAGTAATAACTTTCTTCTAGTACACCGAACTATATGTTTTACTAGCGTTCAATTTTCATTCTGTTGCGTGCTTGCTTTTTCAAAAGCATTTTATAAAGATTTAAATTACATTTTTGTTCAATACGATTTTTCTAACATGTGTTTTACATAAAAAAAGAATCGCGTAATACATTGTTGGCCAAGCGAGATTTTTTTAGTTTCAAAATTATTCGGCATCTCTGCGCCACATTTATACACATTGTTAGTGCTTCTTTTGTCATGTAACGCGGTGGAACGGCGTTCCGGAACCCTTTTACTCGACACTTTTAATGTTTCTAGTCAATTTTTGGAATTTTTTATTTTTTATCTATGTGTAACTCTTTCCGACATTTTTCAGAATTAATCTTTGACCTAAAATTAACGAGGCAAAGCGAGAACGATTTGTTAATCACTAATCCTGTCCTAACTCTATCCTTCTATTCTTAATGTCTAAAGAAAAAGACAGGTTAAGCAAATGAGTTACAATTAGTTCTCGTAAAAAAACTTATTTTTAAAAAATGACATGAAGTGAGTTACGGCACCCTTTTCTTTCAAAAAAACACTGCATATTATCATGTCCGTTTTTATCCTTTAATCGACTGCTAATTTCATACTGCTTAGTTTGAATATTTAGCCCAATATTTTACTAGTGTATTAGAGTATGTTTAGCTTAGGCTCAAATTAAGTAAGCCAAGGATTAAGCTTCTAGCTTACAGCCTCGATATTATCATACTTACCACATATGTGGTATCTTATACTATGGTCATCCAGTCAATCTAGAATCTTTAGCAACTTGAAGACCGGATGAACATTATGTAATATGAAAAATAGGTTTATTTCTTTTTACGGGGGTCAAAATTATTATATTATTTATTAATACACACAAAAACACAATTACAAATGACCTGGCTGAGGTCATAAAAATTGTATACAATTTAACCTAACCTAACCTAACAACGTATTTTTCAGGCTACCGTTATTCTAACTAAAAAATCTTACGCTAAGTTAGGTTAGGTAAGGTTAAAATGATTTTTTAATGTCTTAAGATAACATAGTATGTTTTTATGTACTGAAAAATAATATGTACCCGAATATAAATGACTTACAACAGGAAATTACTGAAAAATCCATACAATGAAACTTCGTTTTTACGTTCCTGGAATTTAAGTTTTCATCTCTTTTACGTGCATTTAATTTTGGTACATTTAAAATAGTAATTGACGTAAAGTTTTAAGGAAAACTGTACGTTACTTTAATCAATTTAAAGAGAGAACACGACCAAATCTTCAAATAAGTTTATTAAATCGATAAAGTTCGAGAGAAAAGAACCTATCAGCTCTAGCTACGTTTTCCTTCTTACTGTACTTTTTTGTTGATTACTTCAAAAACGTAAAAACTGTATATTTAAAAAGTCTAGAATTTTCTAAAATCTCTGAGTTTTATACATATGAATATAATAGTTATTATATTTGATGTATTTGACAGTTCATGGTTGGATAATTAATTTCAATAAACAATAAAACCTTTGTAAAACACAATTGTGTTTATGTTCACGGTTGTCATATTTTATCTGTTAGACGCTTCACTGTTGTCATCATATAAGATATAATACATTGGTTCTTTGTAATTGATCTGTTAAACGCATTCAATGTTGGGATAAGTGGTCATGCAATGCTTGGACAAACTCTGTTTTTATTACCCGGCGCTGTATTCTAAATACGACATCGTATACATTTGACAGATCGTTCAAAACAACCGAGTATAATTACTCTTTGAAAACAACAATGGATATAGCCGCGGTGAATACATTTGTTCATACCAACACAATCATATTTAAAACCGTCCAAAATAAGTGTCTCAAGTCCTTATGGACACGAGAATAGCCCCGCTGGCAAACGGACCAAGTTTTTGATTTGTTATCAGCGTGATTGATTGGCATATCATAATTTCAACGGCCGTAAAGAATAAAGCCGCCCTTTATTTAATTTCTCAGTTCAATTAGATTAATGTCAGAGAGAATAAGTGCAGAAATCTTATTCATAATCTGCTTGGCATATAAGTATAAGCATCCGAGGTAGACATAAATGTCTCAAGATTTGGCCGCCATCCAATGATAGGAATAGACAATGCACTGTAAATATTTTTTGTCAACCGTCAGAATTAAGTGTAAAGCGAATTCCATTCATTTATTTGCTACTCGATTGTTTATGACCATTTTTTTCGTAACATATTTTATCTTCAATTATTTGTTAATTTATTTATTACAGCCAGACGATATACTGCATCGTAGCAATATGCCATATACATTTGACAACTTTAATTTAAATATTTACCAGGGATAGCCATTACGATAAACGTTATACATATACTGATAACATCGATGTATCTAAGGGCAACAAAATGAATTTAATAAAATATGTCATGCAGACTACAACTCCAAAAATGGATGGCAAAATACGGTTTAAAATCTGAAAGTTGCTTTGAAAGAAGAGCCATTACAGTTTTGAATATTATAGTTTCTTAAAATCATACTATAATAATAATAATGGACCTTTAACAAACATGGCAAAATTTTTGACTTGATATTTTTTTTGCCGTGAGTTTTTCATCTGTCGCCAAAGTTGCAAACATATCTAACACGCATCTTTGTAAGTTCAATGTAATTTTGAATTATCTATCTCAAATTTTCCTAAACTTTTTGTGCAATGGAACACTTCACAAATCTAGGAATTTTACCGGAACACTGCTTATTTTTTGGGTCGGGTAATTAATACAATTAAAAATATATGTTATTAAATCACTTATTAATTAATTATCAATTAATCACTTATTAATCACTTATTTATTTAATTATTTTTAAAACATGTAACATGAAAATATGAGTAAATAAAGCTCTCAGTGAATCAAAGTCTCCACCTGTACCTATATATTTGACGTTTTAAACATCAGTGTAGATTTATCATCACTTGATCTTTAATATGAAGTAGATAATGTTTAAATGTGTTGCAAGTTGCAACGTATATCATCATTATATTTTTTTGCTGGAACACCAGTGTTCCACGGAACATAGTTTGCCCTGATCTGTCTTATATAATATTATACTTACCACCGCAAATATCTTTGAAAAAATGTAGCGAAGTTTCATATAAGCAATATCAGTGTCATAATTTTACGCTCTGTTGAACCTGGTACAGCTTTTTGATTTAGTTTGAATTATTTTGTCATTTTTTTTCGGCTATATAATAAAGGATATCAATAACCGTGTCACAACAATGTTCGCTTGCTGGGATTGTGAATGCTTAACAAAATACGATATTTACTTATCGACTTATATGGAGGTTTTATTATAGCCGATGTCAACGAAATTGTCGTTGCGATGCCGCCCACAACCACTGTGAGGCTTCCCGCCCATATGTACGCGTACCTGGCAAAGGTGAGCTGTTCAAATAGTATTTTCCAAGACCTCGTTCTTGATATCTCATTTTGAATATTTAAATTATCTATCACTGTGGCAGTACTTTTTAGGTTAGGTTAGATTAGGACAGACGTGAACATTATTTATTTTTTTAACTCGTGACTGTGTAACGGATGTTTATTAACCACTTGAGTACCAAGCGGACACGGGTCTCCGGTACATATGCAAGCGAACACGGATGTTCAAGATATTTAAAAAATCAAATACTTGGTATTCTAATAGAATATAAGCAACATTTTGATGAAAATGTGTAGTTCCATCTATACTGAGTCAATATAGGTTTTTAAAATATCGAATTCGAGTGTATATTAGGCAAAATTATTTTTCTCAAAAACACGCAGTATCTCTGGGACATATTAATGATTTATTTGCGCGGTATTCAAACGGTTAACGAAGTGTGTGATCTAGAAATTGTTGTCGAAAAAGTCATAAGTGATTATTTAAATCAATTGAAAGTAACTATTATTGATTGGAAGAGATTATATTCGTATTATAAAATTACGTATTTCACATTTTACATATATAAAAGATCAACTCCGAAGGTGATAATACTTCCAACTAATGTCCTTGTTATTAAAAATTCTATTTTATTTTTATGAAACTCTTGCGACATATTATAATATTATGATTGACTTCCCATACAACCATATTATATGGCGCGACCCAATTGTTGGGTATTTTATTATACTATTTAATACAAGTAATTCAAAGTTGAAAAAGATCAAACGGAATACAATATTTAACAGTCATGTGACAATTTTTAGCTAAATACTATAATATGCTTACTTGAGAGAAAGGAAATAAGAATGTCAATAAATCCACTTTAATTTTTCTTATTATTACACTATTAAAGAGATTATTACGGTGAAACCTGACACAAATTGATAGACATCAATATTCAAAGCGTTTTAATTGGGATTGCTCAATTACGTCCATAAAAACAGAGATCGTGTTTTTTTATCACGTATAAATTAGTACGTAATCAGCGAGAGCGATTAGTTAACCACTAGTCCTGTCCTAGCCTTGTACTTATATCCCTACTACTCTCTGTGAAAAAGAGAGGTTGAAAAAGTGAGTAAAAAACAGTTTTTGTAGAAAAACTTCTGTTGAGATACCTCCATTATAAAAAGTCATATTAAGAGCGGATATGAATAAAAATTGGATACTGGACAAAACACAACAATAATTGTAGTATAAAACACTTTATATTATAGAAAATTAGTTATTATATAAGAAGGCCATATATTCGACATTAAAGAAAAGTACATATTTGGGGAAAATAATTATTGAAAATAAAGTTAAAATGAGTATAAATTTAACCTTATCTTCGACAGCTCTTGTAATCCCGACTGGAAGAATTTGTATCGGAAAAAAAACTCATACCAAATGAGCAACACGGCTTCCGAAGCAAATATTCCACAAACCACCAATTACTAAGAGTCGTAGAATACATTACAGAAGGCTTTAATAGCCGATGTTTCACCACAGGCCTGTTTCTAGATATAGCCAAAGCCTTTGACAAGGTTTGGCTCGAAGGTATGGTTGTTAAACTTTCAGAGGCCGGCCTCGAACAACCGATGATTAAATTAATAAACTCATTCGTGTCTAACAGAACTTTCCGCGTGAAAGTTAACGGCGAAAAATCGACGACGCGAACGCCGACAGCTGGTGTACCACAGGGATCCGCCTTATCACCCCTGTTGTACAACCTTTATACTCATGATATTCCTATTCCAACATACATACCCGGTAGCAATGAAACAATCATTGCACAATACGCCGACGATACAGCTATCCTAGCAAGATCGCTAAATAGAAACAGAGCCACCGCGCTTGTACAAAAGGCAAGCGCAGACATACTTGCCTGGTGCGCCAAATGGCGCATTAAAATTAACCCAGAGAAAAGTACTGCAGTGACCTTCAGAAGCAGAACTAACAGACATGGTAAGAATATTCAATGCATCCGGATGCACAACACAAACATCCCGTGGGCCAAAACGGTTAAATACCTTGGTCTCACCCTAGACTCGCGACTTAATTTCTGCAGTCACATAACTGCAAAAAAAAAACAGGCATCAAGTATCATGGGCCAACTCTACCCATGATAGGACACAGAAGTAAACTCGCTCTAAAAAGCAAGCTACTTCTGTACACCGCGATAACACGACCAATCATGACCTACGCGTGTCCAATATGGGCACACGCAGGCATGAAACGCATCCAGACACTACAGAAAATACAAAACAAGGCGCTTCGCATGATCACAGGCGCTCCCTGGTTTGTGCGAGGCACCACGTTACATAGAGACACTAACACAGAGCCAATTCTCGATCACGTCATGAAGCTGTCGAAAAAATTCTACTGTGACATGACGGACCACCCAAACGACACCATCAAAGCCCTACTCAACGACTACGTTGACATAGCGCGGTCAAGGAAAATCCTCCTCCTAAAACCACCCTAGATCCCCTCCGATCCCACCACTGACATGCCTGGTTGCCGCAATCACACGGCTGGTGAAAAAAAAACACATCGGATTACCCTACTCTAAATTGTTACCTTTGTTCCCTTCCCTCCACTTTTTTCCTATATATGTTACCTTTTCTCTCCCCATTCCTTTCTTTTTTTTAATCAAATGTACAAAAAAAAAAAAACAACAGACAAACCCAAAGCATTCTAAAAAAAGTAAATAGAATAAATTAAATGAAATGGGCCCACAACATCTAAATTAGAAGAAAAAAAATATATATTTAACCTTAGATGAAAGAGAGATTGGAGCTCGGCTCCACAGTTCCCCGTATAAAGATGAAATGACACTCATGATGACAGCTCTTGTCTCCAAAGATGTAAATTTCAGTAAAACTGTCATATCTTATAACTGCTAAACTCTAAATACGCCTGTTTGTAATTAAGCATGCGTTTTTATGTATAAATATTAATATTCATTTCATTATTTACTTATAATTATACTATTTTTAAAAAATATCGTTATTGTATAAGTGTAAAATTAAGAAGATCTGCCCTTCGGTACGATGCAAAAAAAGTATTGAAGTGTAAATTTTTCATCTATTTCGGTAATGGATTTTTGTTTTAAATTTATCATACTGTTTGTATAAATTGATTGAGCCATTAGGCATTTTGTTAATGGAAAGCAAAACCTTTCAGAAAGAAAAGTTTGGCCCAACTACTTAATATCTTATGGGACGACAATGCAAAATGTTGTATTGATGAAACAAAAAGTCCCAGGTGTCTCGGCGAAAACTTTTCCTCGCTTATATTATTAAATTTATGAAACTTAAAGGCCCGTGTTATTTTAATCTAATAATTTCCTTCCGTCAAGAGTTATCTGTTGACAATAATAAACGTATTTATAGAACCTCATACTATTTTTACAGTTTAAGCACAACACTTAATTCATATTTTTGATGTATTCGGCGATAAAATGCAAAAGTTAATTTTTAATATAAAATTACTTTTTATTTAAATGGTTACTTGATAAGCAATTTCAACTAAAAATAACATTTATCACCTTATATTTTTGAATAGTTTTATTGCAAATGTGAGCAATACGTAGTTTTTTCCTTTAATCATAATAAGTTTTGACCAATTAGAGGTGAAGTGAGCCATTTAGTATTTTAGAAAAAATCAGTTTTATACGCTATAATTTTCTGCATGTCTTAAAGTATCGTAAAAGTGAAGTAACCTCAGTTATTACACATTGCAATAGTGTCATCTCCGTAAAATAAAAATATTCATTCCACTAAAACACCAAGCAAAGACATGATTGTACTTAAAAGTACAAGAAAAAAGTTTTACTTTTTTGCTAGTTTGCTCACTTCACCTCTCGAAGACTCATATGTAAATAAATACACATTCATATACCTGATAAAAACAATATACATTTTTAGGAAAACGAGCGATAGAGTGTCAATCAAATCTAAAAAATCTTTATTTGTTCAAATCGTGTTTTTGATTAAATAATGAATTGTATCAAACAGTTATAGGTCTTCTTTCTTGATTTTAAATTTATCGATTTTAAGACCATGCACTAGTCTTTCGCTTGATATTCACAATTCGTGGTTATACCAGGTCGTTTCTTGAACGAAAAGTCAAACTAGATTTCCCTGATAAACGATGCTTTGTCATGCAAAATTTTCCGTGGCGCGCTCGTCGATGCGTTTCTGCGTTGAAAATAATGACTAAAGGAAAGCGATGAATTTATTACTCTCAATCTTGATCTTAATGATTTTCTGCTAAGCGTAGCAGAACACACTTCTACTGCGTATTGACTAAAACATTTTTTGAATTATTCAAACGACAATTACCATCATATTTACTTTACATGCCGCTAATTTTTGACTGCTTATTTTTTTTAACAATGTGGCCAATATTATATAATGCCTTTTCACTAATAATAGTTGACAATTTAAAAGGAAAATATATATATTTTTTAAACTTTACTGAAATTACATATACTATATTTACAAACAAAAACAAAGCTTCCGTTTGAAAATTCATTTGGATACATTAAAAACACCGTATGTTTGATTTAAATCAATAATAAACCAAATAATTTTGTCATTATGCAGGTCTCTGCGTGGTACATACTATCAAGTAAACGATCAATAAAAACACAATATTCCTTTGTACTAATTTACACTTAATTATATCAAGATCAGGTCCGGTTTCGTTCATAGCGAGCATTTTCAACTGATAAGAAATAAAATTTAACAGTGATATTTATACAGAAATAAATTTAAATTAAAAGGTGTAATTAACAATTTGCATTGAAAAGGATTTACAAATAAAAGTTGAAATTATTAATAAGTGACTCTAAATTAACACAAAGTAAAATGTTAGAGGTGTTAAGCATATAACCTCAAAAAGTTGCTCGTTTAGAGGTGCCCTTAAAGCATAGCAAAAGCTGGTAACTAGTCCTTCAATAGATCCATCACTTTTTTAAATAGTAAGCAGTCGTTGAGACGCTTCAAACGAGAATACTCCTTGAGATTACTGTGCTTAAAAAAATCGTCTAATTTGTTCATATATATTTCCTCCTTAATTAAGTAGACACAATATATACGATATCTTCTCGGATATATTTTAATAAAATTATTATTGCAATCGAATTTGGATAGAAGTCGAGAAATAACCATTCTTTTTATCTTTAACGGCATTTAACATACATTCATTAAAATTATATAAACGATTAAAAATCTAAGTACCATTTTTCAGATAGTAAGAAAGCTATATATAATTGAGCTTGGTAGATTCTTTAACGGTTTTCGTCTTGGCTCTAAAAGCTCAAAGACCGACGGAGCTTCCGATCGTTTTAAATGCAAGCACGTTAGCACCTATCACAGCCTTTTAATTCCAACAATGGCCTTTGTTCTAATTACTTAACGACTTCCTCGCTTGCAAATGCATATCTTTTATTTTGAATTGTTTAATCTTGCAAATCGATGTAACAATTAGAAGGAAACATTTACGATTATTCTATTTAGTTCGTATGACAAAACAATACTATTCGTTATTAAGTTCTTAGGTCTTAAAAACTTAATTCTATATTTGAACAGATAACTAAATGCGTAAATTAACGTCAGTTTAATAATTAGAAAAACCAACCAATGTCGATAATAGAATTGGTCTACACAATTATAAAAGGCTCGTATTTTTCGGTCAGAATTTATATTACATTACTCAGAATTTATATTAAGTGGTTATAATATATCGGTCAGTGTAAATAGTCATAATTTAAATGAAATTAAAAAAAACCTAATCTAATCAAAATGGTTATAAAATATACTGACCGTATAATATTTTTATTCTGACCAAAAATTGATTTAAATTCTGATCATTTAATTATCTATATATTAATAGTCGATAATGTTCGTCCGTTCGTATGATTGTCCCCGATTTCAGATTTCGCCTTTTCGATGACGTCAAGAAAGACTAAAGACTTTGAATTATTCTAAAAATAATAAAATATGAATACTGCAGGGCTGTTGATATTGGATATAGCAGCTCAGCAGGGCAACTCAATTATGATTTTTATGAATATATTTTATTATATCCGCTATTTGCATATTTTGTTTTGCAGTCCCGGTGTATTTTAATTATTTAAGAGAATTGGGTGTATTTCTAAAAAAATCTATTTAGAGAATTAATTAGGTTTAGATTAACAGGCTTATTCAATAAATATGTTTGTAATTTATTTTTCACGCCAGTAAACGCTTACTTAAAAACTTACTACTTAAATACTTGGTACTTAAAAATGCAACAAAAATCCCCCCCGTTGAGGTCAACGGGCTTACAGGTAGTGATATTTTAAATGTACAAATCGCTTATATATAAATAAGAATAATTTGTTTTTTAAAGGCATCGTTAAAAAAACTGTATTACATATTTTGACAACCATCTGAGTATTACTAAAACAAATATTCTTTGCCTTTTGTAAACATCAGCGTATATTAAACTAACATATTATAGGTCAATAGCAATTGACCTTAGACATTATTGATATCTTAAGTAGCTACTTCCAGGGATTGTTAATTCGACGGTCAAAAAAATGTTCTCTCGATGCCATCATTGCGAGTCAGTGTTTCTAAAAATAATGTTATTTATTTGTACTATTCAAAGCAGGTCATCTTAGGTGCAATCGACGTCTTCGATTGAGGTTCACGAATGTATTTCAGGACTTAAATTGCGTGGGCCTGGTTAAACATTGCCCCAAACACTGAATTAACCATCAATTATGTAAATAAACCGATTCGTGTACGGTTATGCTTCTGAAACTTTCGTCGATGAATTATTCTTATTGTATTATATGAATATGTTTGAGCAATACTTGTTATAAAGGGTCTTTCAATAGGGACGCTCGAATTTTTTTAGGTTATAGCAGCCATGTTGTTTAAGTGAAATCTATCAAATTTAATGTCAATTGTTTACTAGAGTACGGAAAATCATCATGGAAGGTTATAGCGTTGAAACTCATATATTTTTTTTTAATCAAAGGCACTGTCCCGATCGAGAAACGTTCGTCAAAAAATATCTTTAGCGACAAGGTCCATTTTTGTTTGAATGGATATGCAAACAAGCAAAATTGTTGAAATCCATACAAGATACAGCGGTACCTTAATGCATCCCGAGAAAGTCATTGTTCGGTGCGGATTTTCGTCTGGCGGAATCATAAGTCCTTACTTCTTTCAAAACGAAACTAGCATTGCCATAACAGTCAACAGCGAGCGCTACAGATCGATGATAAGCAACTTCTTGTGGCCTAAAAAATGATATGAATACCGATCAAAGTACGGCGCTAAGTGCCACACAGCACATGCCACGATGGAATTGAATGGAGTGATTGAATTCTTAAAGATATAAAAAAAATAGTTTCACGAGCATGTTTTGTGAGATAAGATATTTGCCTTTCTTACTTTGGCGTATTTGCAGCCATCAATTATAATTAAAGAGTTTCAAATCCGTTATAATTTCAAAGTTGTTTTAGTTCACTTAACTGCCGCATTCATAATTTAAATTGAATAACAAGATATAAAAGATTTGTTATCATGAATAAATAAAACATTAAAATGAAAAAAAAAGATACCTTATAACCCATAATCTAATGTTACGAATGTAAGTTCCCCAAGAAAATAAGATTTATAGAAAGGACTTTACTCATAACACATTAACTGCTAATCCTGTACGAACACAGAGTTTTTGCAAAGTCGTTCGCAATGTATAAAGCACGGATAGATCTACAATTAGTTATAATTAAACAAAATAATCGCAGTGTTGTCGGATATCCAAAAAGTAGCACTAGCAGATCGCATTTGGTCAGCATTACTACTATTTTTTTAAGGTTAGGTCGTTTTTGATGCGCCCCTGTGTTTCGGTGAATATCTATGTAAAAGGGTATCATAATACTTATTCAAACTTTCTTAGGGTGGCATCATTGTTGGCAAATTTTAATGAGCAGTGAACGTCTTAACGAGCAAAATCTATAGCGCGTTATTTTTAGAATTGTATAAGTCTCCTTGATCTCTGTTTGTATTGTGTTATTATAAATATTTGGTCTTCTATCGCTGCTGACTAAAAAGTACGATCACATCATAAATAAATATTTCACGTTGAAGCAAGTTCACAAGACCAATATTATAAACATCACTTTTAAAGTGGTCAGTGAGAAAACCCCCTTTTGTATTTACTCTAAATTTTTTGATCAATACTGGATTTGCTCGCCGGAAGAATTACCAAGTGATAACAAAATACACTAAAAATAGTTATTTGTAATTGATAATAAAAATATGAAAAGAAATTTTACAAAATATTAAACGTATAACTTCCACTTAATTGAATATAATTAATAAGTTTAAAACCTCTTTCGAATAAGTATTATACTATTCATTTGCAATCGAATTACAAAACAATTAAGTAAAAAATGTCACTTACAATAAGTTCAAAGATAAAACAATTAATATCATAGTTAGCAAAATAGGAATTTTAGTTTATAAGTTATTAACCTGTTTTGATTTAAAAAATAAACGTGAAATAATTTCAAAAGGTGTTTTTTAACCATTTGGACTAGAACACCGGTGAATCGCAATGATTTTCGTTGAAAATAAAGATTTTTTAAATATGTATAATATATAGTGCCAGTTTCATCTATTTTTGAACCCAATGACGTCTAAAATGTGTGATACATCTTAATTGTACTTAAATATTTTAATGTGTTAGAAAACCATAGAGAGAATTCTCGCTACTATTCTAGTCAACAGTAGCCATACTCGGTCCACGGCTCCATCTAGTTGTCCATAACAAATATTTGTTTCAGGCAATACGCAACCATAAGTACGTCACATTTTTGAATTTCAAACCTTATGTTTTTGTCGAGTATCAATAAGTTGAATTAATTTTTTATCCAAAGTATATGGCGCCGTAGAGGACGCATTTTTATTACATAATTCCTATCGTATAAAAAGCAATGCAATATAAGCTTTGAGTGAATGTTTCGATTGACATAAGTATTACTTTAATTCGAAAAGTTGAAGCCGAAGAGCCATCAAAGTTAAATAACTTTCTTAATAACTAAGAGACTCTTTATAACTTTGCAAATTTATTCTTTTTTTCTCGTCTGTGACATAATCCTCCTTCAATCATACACGAACTACTCGCAAAATTTACTTCTAAGAAGTTCTGATCATATTTCATCTAGATAAAATTGTAAGTCAAATTTGATATATATCGACTGTAGAAAGGCAAATGGACGTAATCCACACATATCAAATTTTACAGGAGACGCTAAAAACGTGTTTTGATGATTTTGTGACATATGCAAATTATGAATTATAAACAACCTTGAAGTGCACGCATACTTCTACACTGGTGTTTAATTGACATAATCTAATATTAATTAAAGAAATTGTCTAGGAAAAACCTTCATTTCAGTCTTTTTTCTTGGTTTTAATTTTAAACAAGGTCGTCTTTTTCAAACTTGTAAGCTAAATTTAGATACTAATTCGGCATTTGCAGCTTGCATACTTTTGATGGAACGTGTATCAAGTTTGATACATTGTGATTATCGAAAAAAACCTGTTTTGAAAAAACCTTTTTCCTTTCCACAGTCGATATGTTTTCACCATGTTTCATCCAAACGTATGGATTAAAATTGGAGAATCGACAGAAATGACTTAAATGAAAATGACAGAAATTAACAATCTGATGGAGGATCGGCGAAGAAAAATAAGAATCTGAAAACAAAATTTTATTAATTATTTTTTTGTACCTATGCTTATTTTATTTGTTGTGTTTTATATTTAAGAAAAAAACCTATACTTTACGTTGTAAGCGGTGATTTACAGTTTGAGACGCTTTCTTGTAATTTATGGTTATCTTCCGTTTTAATTTAGCAGCCGCGAACCGGATGCTGGGTAAACTAACGGCTCTCGGGAAATCGGCTTCCTCGTTAACAGCAATTGTTTGTTTTTTTGACCGCATTTGCTTATGATCGCTGTGCATCTTGCCGACGTACAAATTAACTCCAGTTTGTAGATGTCACAAAATCAAGTGACGGTTGACATCAGAAAAATTGTACAATAGTAGACTGATAACTTTAAAAATTTGCTTGACGTCTGTCTTCTGGGGTCCGGAAAATTTATCGCCCGCAAACACTACCAGAAATTAATTGCTAGCCGTTTACAGCTGCATATATTGATAGAATAAACAATTTATAGCCTATAAATGAAATGCAAAGAAACAATGTGAGATTTTTGGTGATATCAAAAAAGATAAATTTTATTTCAGTTTCTACTTTTAGCTACTATACTTTTTTATTCGATCAATTGATGCGGCGGTAAACTGCTGGCGATGAATTGCGAGAGGCTAATTTTTCTAGACTCCTTTCTGTCTTGAGGAAACTTTTTATTCCACACAATTCGAGTCATCTTTGTATCGTTCATACTAATAATCATTTTTAGTTAAATTGAATACTTAACTATTTATTTGCATTTGATTAAAATTTATATGTCAACAATTAATCGTTGTGTTGAGTCACATGTTGAAAACGTATATTATTAACTATTTTTATTCAAACCTGTAGAACTGCATATGAAATACTTATATACGATATTACACGCTTTTATGAACGTATTATATGTATTGAGAGATGAAAAATGATTTAAATTATATTGGGCTCAACAATCAGTACTATTTTGTATTTAAAAATATCACTAGTACTCCCTCGGTAAACAGCTTTTACATATAAAAATAATGACATATAAACAATATTCTCTCAGTTTCATATAAATAAAGCTTAAAATATCGTTTTACAGTTTTTCAACGTTGCAATAAGTTTAAATTGAGTTGAGATAAATTATTCACTCAAAAGATAAGACAAATAATATTGATCACTTTTTTAAAACTCGGTTTATAATGTTTAGATGCTTCAAAACTTTGGTCAGCCATATCTCAAAACTACCTATTTTTAGTTGTAGAATTATAAAACTAAGCTTATTAATATTAATTTATAATAAAAACATATTTTAATCTTTTTTATAAAGTAAAAGTATGTAAATTTTGTTTTCATTGTCTTATGTTAAATATTTATTTTACGGCAAGTGTACTTACCATTTATGTTTTAATTTTGTTTGTAAATTCGTCGGATTCTGTTATAAACCTCAGTGAAATATGTCAGAATTGACAAAGTATATTTGACTAAAGCTAGTTCCTGGTGCACATCCATCCACATGCAGCTGTGCGCGTAGAAGAGTTTTATTGAGGTCCGCATCAAATATTCAGGATGCGTAATCCTCTTGCCTTCGAATTCATGTCTAGCAATTTATATCATGCACATCCACTGGGTTTACGACTGCGTTGTACTTCTCTGACACACGGCAAACTCAATATTGGTATTCCAGTTTGTGCTCGAAGACTTTAACTATGTACATTATATATGACGAATTTAAACGAAAAACGATAAATAGGTATCGCATAAAACGCTCCAACTATTTTAATATAAACTGTATTACGTTATCGTTGAGCCTCGTAATATGAAAGTTGCAGTAGGCGAGCGATGTTCTTCAATGGCTTTTGTACCAATAGGGCTTCACGATTGTGAGTTCAACTACCTGAACAGATGTTATAACATACACAATAATTAAAAATAATATAAATAATTGTATTCCATGGGAAAGATTTTGTACATTTTTATTTAACATTCTATAACAAAGTTTACCAACCTTTTTTGACTCGCGTACCACTTAGTAGTACATATCGCTAAATTGTACCACCATATAAAAATTCTTGTTTATCATAAAATTTGAATTTCGAAAGTAATTATATAGTATTTGCTTGGTAGGAAATGTGATGAGATGGTAGACGCAATGGATCTGTTTTGTGGAAAAAAGGCACAACTATAATATGCTCAAAGTTTAATAAATTTATTTAATATTTCGTTTTACTTATATTGCTGATAAGAAGTTTAATAAACACTCAAAATAAATATAATATGTTTTCATTTCTTCATTAAACCTTCTAACAAAATAAATTTAATGAGATCCTTGTGATTGCTTCGTGGATCATAGTTTTTATAATTCAATTAAAATGATGCGAAATATACCTTTAAGTCTGCAGTCTGCATTCAATCTATATTTATATTTGTAACTTTTTATCATTATTTTTTTTTTCATTAATGTAAAAGTAAATCATTCAATCCTGCTTGTCCGCTATTAATGATTTTTTTTCGCGGACCACCAGCCATCAACCGCCTAACACAGGTTCGGAAACCTTGTTCTATATTATTATTAAATTTTGCGTAAAAAGAGCAATTCACTGATAATTTTCCCTTTCCTAGACACGACCTTCAATTATTTCGATCTCAAAAAACGAAGGATTAAATACTGATTTATAAACCAGTACTTGTTAAATACTTCGTGTTGGAATCGATTGTATTTTAGTTTTTAGATATACATACAGTACAAATTCAAAAGTATTTGTGTTTCTACAATTCATTTATTGCCATGTTAAATTATCAAAGTTTCTTAGTATTATTATCAAGCTACCTGAAAGCTTATTTCTTTTTTTAGATATTTATTCAATTCGCAACAAAACTGCAGAGTTTTTCAATATAATTGTAGTCGTATCAAAACTGACAGTTCTAAGTTAGTTTTGCAGCTATCAACTGCACTATAAACTCATTTTGTTCACATTCAACAGTTTTAATGTTTTTTAGTTAACTATTTTAAAACTTACTGAACCTTAGGAAATACTTTGCGACATTCCTTGGGGTCATAAATCATGACATCTCAGTGGTAAGTTCGGGTGATATAGTGTTCAGAAAATCATACAGTGGTATCTATTTATTGTAATATTATTTACTATCATGACGTAGAAATCCAGTATGCATGTGTCGGTGATAATATGAAATCAATACGGTTGTACCTATACGTTACTGACTCAAATTGTTTTATCGATATTCAACAAGCAAGCTGAAGTTACTAAAAACACCGGCGTAGCCACCTCATGGCAGAGTCATGTAATGTATAAGGGCCCAGGGAAGAGGGGGCCCAAAACGCAACAAATTGGCTGAACCCATACAAGATGCGAATTTAATTAATTATTAATAATCACTTAAACAGCTTTTAATAATCCTATATTTGTTACATGCAAGATATTAAATATAATATTATAATTTGCAATATATATTAGGATGTTAGAGTGGATGTATTGTGTATCTCTTCTATGTCAGTGTATATAGATAAGTAAATATAAGCTTAACAATAGTTCTGAAAAGCATAAGTCGAAATAGCTACCAACCATACAAAAAATAATATTTGTAAAACAAAAATAGTTTGGTATTATTTTACCTTATTACAATTATACTTCTACTGTTTTCGAGTTCTATTAAGTAAATTCCAATTCAATCAACGAAAAAATGCGTGGTGGGCCTTTCATGATGTTTGCACGAAAGCCCCGAATTTATAGCTTCGCCACTGACCGATAGTCGAGACTGTCAGATACGTATGAATTTTCGCGAAATATTGAGTCAAATAATGCAAAACCAGGCATGTCTTTACTAAAAAACATTGTAAATGATTATAAGTGTTGCAAACACGGTATAACTTAGTTTTTAATATAGTTTTTATACCACAATCAGATATACTGAGCTAACAAAAAATAAACTAGTATTTTTTACCGTAGTTATATAGTTTTCTTGAGAGTCTTAAGTAATGCTTGTATGCAACCATAAACAACTATAAAAACAATAAAACATTATGATGCATCTTTAAAAGCTCGCATAAAAGTTATTTAGTATGCGTCATTAAAGTACTATTAAATTAATGGATTTTACTATCATATTACTATCAAATCTGCAGTAAAATCTCAGCTTTATTATTTGTTTACAAGCCGAAACAATTTGCAGCTTAAAATATTTATATTATATTTTTTATTGGAAAATACGTGTAGTTGTGGTTTTATGTTAATTAAATCACTCATAGAATATACACATATATTTAAAAAAAAAGAAAATACTTATTTGTACTAATTTTACTTATAATTAGAATCATCCAATAAATAAATCCGTTTATTACTCAGTTATAAATCAATGCTTACCCACCATTAATTTATTTTTTAAATCATAGTTTAAATCATAAAACAAGCATTTAAATTACAGCATTGATTTTATATTGATACTGAATTATATTTCGTTTTGTGAATAACGTTGATTTAAACAATTATTTAGACTTATTTGTTATAAGTCTAGGATAATAAATGATTATTAATTGAAGATCTGGTATATAAATTTCAGTTTTCTAATGCCTATTTTTCTTTTTTCTTTACAGGTAAGTGTTTCAACACAGTTAGCGTTATTTTCCTGAATTTTCTTCGTACAAGTAAGAGATTTCATTTTAAAACACTTCTGATATGTTAATTTACTAGTAGAAATATTGAGTTGCTAACACTTAATTATAAAAGCGATGCGATGCTGATACGAATTTTAATCTTCCCAAAAACAGATTCCACATTAATTTCTCTTCTCTCACGCAGGTGTTTGAAACAAGCATTTGTCTGGAAATAAACAACACGAGAGGTGTAATAAAAATATACATAAAACTTAAAAATACATCGCAAACTTTATGATTTTTGGAAATTAGCGAATTACGTTTTTGAGAGAAAACATACGCCCATTGTGAAATCGTTATGATCTCGCTGGCGCATGGTTAGGGCCAAGGTAAACAGAACATCTGTCATCTGATTCATATCTTAAGAATTCACATCTTAAACAAACAGTCGGTTAATATGAGATACACATCCTATTACTAAGTGTTTATTGATCAAATAACGACCAGTAAAAATGCGATCTAGTAATAATTTATTGACTTAATTTAAAAATAATTCATGGTCGTAAAAAAGCTGAAGATTTTTAAAAATCGATTGAAATTGTATTTACGTTTGTAAGCGTTGAGGAAATAAAAAAAACTGTAATGACGTGGGCGTGTCACATAATACGTGACAGTTGATGGCTGCATATTTTTACATAACTGCGGATACTCGGATTGCAAGAACCTCTTACATTTATTTGTCAACTTACTATATATCAAAAAACATTGATTGAAAATTTGATGAGGCGAAAATAATTTTACTTAGAAAATGTCAATACGTGAAAAGCTAAACACATACTTATATTTAAATATTATACAGTAAATCCTCCCATAACGCGAAGTTAGGTTAATCGTTATGAGAACACGCGTTATGGGAAACAAACAAGGGACGTGACTAATGACGGCCGGCCAGCCACGTACCCTACTCATCCCGCCTTGTGCCTATATCTGAGAGATGGCAAACCCAAGGCACGCGTGCCCGAGGTGGCACGTTTGAGAATTTGGATGGCACGCGAACGATTTTCCAAGTTCAAACAATTTTTTTTTAAGTTTAAAAAAAATAAATATTGATTAATTAAAAAAAAAAACCGCTTCGGCACGCCACACAGTCGAGAAATAATATTTGAGGCTTTTTGGCACGCGGACCCAAAAAATTTCGCCATTCCTGATATATATTGTGATCATGTAGATTCAAAATATTTTAAACCTTCTTTTCTTCATTCTTTCTTCTTCTCTCAGACATTAAATGAGAAGTGCCAAGTCTAATATTCCACTGTCCATAAATTGAAGTGAATTGACTAAAAAAAAAACAAAATTAATTCCTGCCGATCGTTTAATGAAAAACTTACAAACTTTTTGATAAAAAGACATACACTTCCTCTCAGTGCTATAAAATCAAAGTGGGAAGTAGTAACTTCGATTTGGTTAGGAAGCGTATATTTTGCAAGGCATCCAAATATGTCAGCATTTTTGGCATAAATAAAGTCTTGGCAAGAACTATTCGCAAATGTGCCAGTGTTCTAGATTAAAATTTTCACTTAAGGTTATTGAATGCCTACGAATTTATCAGTCTTGTTTTGAAACAATAATAAATAGTTTCATACCATTTTGTTGACGACCAATAATTAAATTTAATAAATTACCAATCAAAGTAAACTTAATCTAAGTATAACCAAGTAAGTAATTGCTTGATAATTTATTGTGCCAAATAACAGGTTAAAAAAGTTTGTATTAGAACTACTAACAGAATGAGTTAATTAATGAATACAAAAAGGATACGATTTATGATAATGAAGTGCAAACGTGGATATATTTTTATGATGGAACTCACAAAAACTAAATTGAATAACATTTATAAACGGCTTTGACAAAAAGGTCATTATAATTTGTACAGTAGCAGCAGGGAAAAGATTGTCGTTTCAGGATTCACTGAAGATGTGAAACACCTTTTCCAAACTCTTTGACGTATCCAGCGTAACCAAATCAGCAGTAGCATTACTTCTTCGGAATTGTATGCTAATCAACTGTATTAGGTACTCACCCAAGCGGTACTCATAAATTCTATCAGCTACGCGACGAATAATGTTAGCCACCATTTTCAAAACGAAAGAACCCTACAGAAAAATAAAAAAAACAACAAGACTGTTCGGTGGCAAGTGTATTTACACTATTTAAAAATGAAGATACATAAGATTATGATGTACAGGTTGATGTTCAAGATTTAGGTTAGGTCTTATTGCCTTCAAAGTGCAATCTGCTCTCTCGCAAAAGCTTTTTAAATTATTAGCTCTTGCATAACGTTATATATATAATTAAATTAAAAACATGTACATGTATCAAATAAAGTTTGATTTGTTATTAATATTATTCGTAATTCTAATGTGAATCCTGCAACATTCTTTTTCCGCAGGTATGCATTTGGATAATTATGTGTTTATATTTTTAGGAATGTCAGATTAAATCGTGTGGACTGCAGTATTTTTTTAAATAATTTTAAGCTTTAGAAATTATAAACTTTACATAATTTATAGGTACCGTTCAAACATTAACTTCTTAAAATTATTTTAATTGTATAATTGTAATTATTATTCTTTAAAAGTTTTCAAAGAAATTTCTATGAAATATCGTTTTAAAGTTTACACCCTTAATGATAATTAAAATGAAAAATCGTCGCGAAAATCAAATAAAACTTTTGATTGAACTAGCATTAAATTGTTGGAACTCAATAATAATATAGTCAAAAATGGCAATGTTTTTTAGTTCAACTTTACGCGCTCGTCAGACCTAGATGAAAGCCAAAAAAGCTATCAAATCAATAAAGTAATTATGGCGGACTAAAACGCAGTGCTATTTTTGACATTATTAATTTAATAAACATTTATTTTCAATTGTTTTTTCACAATGAAAGATACATTTTAATTGAAAGATTTTATACACAATTAATTAACACAAAGCTTAAATTTTTCAAGCAAAATATGTAAAGCGTCTCAACAGTTGTTAATTAAATAATAATATCGACTGTGGAAAGGAAAAAGGACTTAACCCTCAATTTTCCAAAACAGATTATTTTCGATAATCACAATGTATACAACAACTTGACACACATTCTATCAAAAGGATGGAAGCTGAAAATGCCGAATAAGTATCTAAATTTAGCTTTTAATTTTGAAAAAGATGACCTTGTAAAAAAATTAAACCAAGAAAAAACACTGAAATAAAGGTTTTTCCGAGACAATTTCTTTAATTAATATTACGTTATGTCAATTAAACACCAGTTTAGAAGTATCCGTGCACTTCAAGGTTGTGTATAATTCATAATTTGCATATGTCACAAAATCATCAAAACACGTTTTTAGTGCCTCCTGTAAAATTTGATATGTGTGGGTTACGTCCCTTTTCCTTTCCACAGTCGATATGTTTATGAGCGATCTTAAAATATTATTCGAATGAGTGTTGGAATTGAATAATTCGTAAATAACATGATCGATATTCAGTGAACAATAACCGCCCTCAATGGAGTGGATATAATTTCTCAGAGTACCGATAAAATTAAATTTAAGATGGGAATAATAGTTAAAAAATCATAACACCAGCGCCACATAACGATCCAGTGTGTTTACATAGCATGGAAATAATTATTTTATGAACTGCGAAATAGTTGGTGTTAATATTATACATCTAATATTTAGGTGTAAACTTTTTATGTTTGATCGTAATCATTATTAAATTTATTGTATTTTTCTCAACCGCAAATATTAATCCTATAGTTTCACTAGCGTTATAAGATCACGTCGTATTTGAGTATACATGAAATTAGCAACATAATGTTAAACTAAATGGATTTATAGCATGCCGCCTTTATATTTAAATGAAAAAACAATACAAATTTATCGAATTGAAAGTAGAAAAAAAAACAAGAAATATCAAAGTGATATTTAATATTTTGTATATTTCTATGCGTTTTGTTTCATTCGGGCTTCCAAGTTCACGGATGAATTTTGAACTGACGTTTCGTAAATAGTTTTCTCAAAGTAGAATCCGGGTTGTCAGTGATAAAAAGCATGCAACTTTTTAAAACCATTCAAAATAATATTTGATATCTATCTAGCACGTTCACTCGAAAACCTTAATTAAAATGAAGTATTAATTAAATTTGTGTTCATACTTATTTATTTTTATGTTTTTTTTTTTAAATCATTACAAATTAAAGTAAATGGATTAAATAAATGAATGATCAGTTTAAAGCAGAAGTGTGGTTTTTTTACCATGTCCGCCTCCCAATGTGGAGCATTTGGAGTCCTAAAGGAGTTTATCTCAACAGAAGTGTTTCTACGAGAACTGCGTGTTACTCAGTTGCTCAACCTCTCTTTTTCCAATGAGGGTTGGAATAGAAGGATTGGCCTAAGACAGGACTAGTGATTAACTAGTCACTCTCCATACACTCCGTTCATAGCATAGGATGGGAAGGGGGAATTCAAGACATCACATACATCCGTGCCTTCGAACAGAATTTCGAAAAATCGATTGAAAAATCAATTTATAAAACTGTTCGTACTGGGATTACTACAGTACTGGGGGGTCCGTAACCAAAGCCAACGATGTTGACCACTCGACCACACAGGCGGGCGGGCTTAAACGTATTTATTTTAATTGATCTAGACGTCATTGCAACGAAAGTTGTGTCAGCGAGACAGCACATCTCATCAAGAGATCTGTTGACATTTTTTGACATATTTTAAGTATGATACCGACGGAAATGTTATATCAATTTTTAATGGTCATAAAAGTTTCTTCACCTTCTAAGTAATAATATTATAACATACATATACCAGTTGCTCCGTTTGATCTGGACGATACATTCATAATGCAGTAAAATACTTTTACTCGGTCGAGTAATAATATCGAGCATTATCTTGATGCAAGTGCAGTGACTTGTGTGTATGTATACTTTGGCACCCTGCCAGCCTGTATATAAACACATAACATTTTTTTTGCTTCTAATGGCATTTAATTTTCATATGTGTGATTAATAACAATCTGTTGAATGCAAAACGATCGTTTTAATATCGTAATGTATGTATTGGGAAATCCATCGATTCGTTGAATTATTCTGAATCAATGATCGAGTCTTATACATTTATATTGTTATAATTTGTAACGTGTACCATTCATTCATTCATACAATTATTTGAATCTTTTGACTATTTTGCTGATCAACAATTTGATTTTTATTTTGTTGTGGTATCCAATTCCGGGCCAATACAGATTTTTTTCTAATCCAGGGATTGACCATTCAACATAAAATCGTGTATAAATTTGCTGCCTGCGTGGTCGAGTGGTCAACGTCGTTGGCTTCGGATACGGAGGTCACGGGCTCGAATCCTAGTACTAACAGTTTTATAAATTGATTTTTCAATCGATTTATGAATTTCTGTTCAAAGGCATGGATGTATGTGATGTCTCGAATTAGCCCCCTCCCACCCATCCTATTCTATAAACGGGACTATCGAGAGCGATTAGCTAACCACTAGTCCTGTCTTAACACTATCATTCTACTTCTACTCTCTTTGGAAAAAGAGAGGTTGAGCAGCTGAGTAACAAGCAGTTCTCGTAGAAAAACTTCCGTTGAGATAAACTACGTTAGGAGTCCATATGCTCCACATTGGGAGCGGACATGGTAAAAAAAAAATTGTATTCGGGATTGAGAAAATTTTTGTTCGACGGTTTTGAAAAACTGTGATTTACCGAAATGAACAGTGTGGGAGCTTTTTTTTTAGCTCCTCCGAGAATTTCGAATTTAAAATCGCAGGAATTTACGGATATCCCAAAATGAACAGCGCGAGACCTTCTTTTTTACACCTCGCTCAACTTTATGTAATTTTTTCAATCCCGAAGTTAGTAGTGTCACAATTCCGAGATTTTGGGATCACATAATTGGACGGGATCCCAGGATTGGGTACCTCTGTGTCGCACCATTTACCTTGCCATTTAAAAAAATTGTACTTCATTATTGTTTTACATTATTATTTTTCAATTTTACGAGATAGTTTTACCCTTTGGCACTATATCATTTTATACTGTGACAGTTTCTGTTAATAGAGAGTGAAATGTTTAACTAATAATTAATGTAATAACAAAGATTAAGTTTTCAGAGTTCGATGTTGTGGTTGAAAGATTTACTTTGTGTTCGTATATTTAGTTACCGCTATAATATGGTTGTAACTATTATATCGTCTTCTTAAGCTTGGATTCCACCGTCCCCGCTTCTTTGGAGATTAACAAGGCCTGGCATAGTATCAAAGCGGTGTAATTCCGGCTGAATTTTCGCTTCTAATTTTAATATCAAGCGGTTACTGAAACTGTCAATGTGTGTGTTAACTCTATCGCATACCACTACCGCAACACTCCCGTGTATATTTACAACTTAACGTTATTTTAAAGAGTGGCGTACATAACAAGGGACTAAGTATGAATAGAGTAATAATAAAATTATATCTATCACACGTCTGGAATTCTTAATCCATTGCTGGACATCGGCTACTTCTTTACACAGTCCTCACGGATTTTGGTTCGTTACCATCGAATAGAGATTATTATTTAATAAGTTAAACGAATTCTCGAATGTCATTAAGATCTCTCAATTTCACTTAGTTAACACTTAGCAATTTGTCAATAGGCTATCTTCTTTCTAACAAATGTACCACCTTTAAGTATTTATTAAAATCATCATGGTAACCACCTTTTTTTTTGTATTTCCCTGTACGCTAATGATTATCTTAAATACAATCCGCGTGCGGTGAAACTTTTGCCGATTATGGTATGATCAATTAATATGAAATTAGTTTATTTGATATGAGTAGTAACAAATTTATATTCTATATGAGACTAATAAATCGATACATTAATTTAGAATTATTTTCATTATGTACACTTCCATACATTTCTTGGTCGAACGCGACCCGGGTTTCGCCTCTCGGCATCTTCCGGTACTACTTAGTGCGCGAGGCGAAACCCGGAAATTTATGGAAGTGTACATAATGAAAATAATTCTAAATTAACGTTAAATTTCCATCAAGCACCTTCAGTCGAAATTTTAAATTAAATCGATACATAACTTTTGAAACGTTCTAACTGACATTTTGGCCAAAAGGTTGTATACGATACCTTCTATCATATCCGAAGTGATAAGTAATTTCAAATACCAAAAACATTTTAATACCATGCATGATTATAAGTTGCAATTTGAGGTATATTATGATGAAGTTTTACCTAAACAATCAGATTTTTTTGATTTCAAGTTCTCGCAATTTTAATACAATTTAAATATATTTTAAATTTAACATTTGTGATTTTTGTTATAGATATTTGTGGTGTATTTCTCTTCAAGTTGATCTATATATAATAGAACGATTTTTTTTATTGAATTTATTATTAGTGTAATTTAAGATTTCGACTGAAGGTGCTTGGTGGAATTTCAATATTAAATTTGAATCGTTCAAACTATGTACATTCTCACAAATTTTGTCATTAACGACCCGGGTTTCGCCTTTCGGCATCTTCAGGCATTCAAGTGCACGGATGAACTTGAACTGACGCTTAGCAAATGAAAGTTTCAGTTCAAGTTCATCCGTGCACTTGAATGCCTGAAGATGCCGAAAGGCGAAACCCGGGTCGTTAATGACAAAATTTGTGAGAATGTACATAGTTTGAACGATTCAAATTTATTATTAGTGATTTAAAAAAACAAAAATATCTATTGGCTATGATGGCAAATATTTTTCTATGAAATTTAATAGAAAATCTATTAAAAATCTTGGGGAATGTATATGTGTGTATAAAGGTGAATGTGTATAAAGGTCTAGTGAAATTAATATAATGTAAAATGCTAAACATTTGACATTTTATTCAGACAAGACTCGACAACTTACTAACCTTTTTGATGAATTATATTATGTACAACGATACGAATGTTGATAACACTACAGTTATTGCTGTACAATAATCTTTGTAACAGTGATTGTGTTAAATATTAAAGATGATTTTATTAATGTATTTTGTGTGAATGGATTTATATTGCTTTCTCAAAACCTTGTATTTTGTGTACAAATTCGCAATAGATTTGGTTGGTAAAAAAATTATAAAATTGTTCGGTTAATCCAGGAATATGTATTACACGACGCCGTTTATTTATTCGTAATAAATAGTTTTTGAGATTGTTATGATTGATTGAATGACAAACATTCTTTTTCTTTAATTTGATTAATAAAGTAATATTTTTATCAAATATGTTGTGTTTATCAAACTATTGTAACGTCACTGTATAAAGTGCTACAAAACAGTGCGTGTTATTTGGCAGCTATTTCAACTATTGCACTATTGGCAGAAAATGTCATACACGACACATTACAGAATAATTATTTTTAATATACTTGTAAATACTTACTGAACAGGCTATAAAATGTTATTATTCGATCGTGAGCACTGCAAATTAATTTCGTTATCAGTTATGTATTATTATTTTATATCATTCAAATCACTGATAACCAACAATGAAGCCAATTTCAAGTCTTCAAAGTGACAACTGAGTTATACAAAGTGGCTCTCACTCTAACCTAACCTTAATAACTTTTGTTGGTGTCTTTTATAGTAGTTTACACGATAAGTATCATATAAAATAGTTCTGTTAATTAGATTATTTTATATATTTGCCGACAATACAATTTAGTACGCAGGTCTATGCTTCTGTCTAAAGTCTGTGCTGCACTGCGCTACCCTGCGCTACTTTGCCTGTTTCTCAATACATGCTAAATTGCTAAGCCTTCTGTGTTGATGCATTCATTGTAGTCATGCAAAAAATATCCACCTTAAAATGTAAGAAAAAATATTGTTATTTTCAGTGTGCTTAAATTTGTCAACATAGGCTATAAAATTAGTTTATTATTTTTTTATAATGACTTAATATTCTGCAGTATATATACTCATTAATACAAAACTTATAAAACAGTTGATAAAATGTATATAACTATAATATTTTACAACTTCAATTTGACAAATAACGTTAAATTTATCAATTATACTGATGACATGACAAACGATATGGTTGTTAAAAATTCATATTAAAAAATATCAATCTTGATTTAAAAATGCAGCGGTGCTCTTATTATTTTTCCCTGCGTGACGATTTATTTATTTATTTACATGTAAATTACATTTTTCTTTTGTTAATTGCTATTTCACTTATGTCCGTGCGTAAAATGTCGACATTTCATGGAATATTGTTAAACATTGTTAAAAAGGTATCTATTTCATAAGAAGTTGTTAAGAATGCCATAGAAAACGATCAGATAGAGTGCATAGATCTCATAGTCAACCAATTAGAAATATTAAATTCATCAAAGAAATAAACTAAAACGGCCAATCTGTAAATATGAAGACAATTGTGATAGATTTCGTCTAAGATATAAAAACATTTAATTTGGAGATGCTTTCGGAAGAAACACAACACTTTTCACACATAAAATAATAATTGAAACACAAAAGCTATTGATAATATACATAGTACCTTAAATTATAACCACAATATCTAAAGTAAGGTCTGATTTATTAAATTAATCTGTCAGAGGATTATTTTGATAAACAAGCGATAAGTATGATATCGGTTCCATATAATCTGTTGTGATATAATCCCATAGTCGGATTACCCCAGTGTACCTTTAGATTTATTTATTTACCGATGGGATAGTACACTACCACTGTAAGAGTGACTGAAATACGAAGTGATCCGCACATCAAATCAATGGATTTTTTGTCAGCTTTGATGAAAATAAAGACCCTGTTCTGTATGTGGAAAACGTCCACATAAGAAGTGTGGAAGAACTATGATTCCAACTATTTGGCTCGTCAGGTCACGATTTCAATTCACATTTTGATTAAGGCAGGTCGCTTTATTTGAGAAGTTCTGCTGAAATAAGAGAATACAATTTCTCTATGCCGTCGGCCGTAACGTAACGCACGATAAAAAATAAAAATGTAATTCTATCTAGGTACACGTACACCTAAATCTTGAAAAATAATTGCCGCCGTTAAAACCATATGACACAATATGACGTGAAAACAAAATCAAAAAATTCCACGCAATTTCGTCGTCGGAAACAATTTCGAAAATTTTAAATAGTGTATTCTTTTTCTTCTTGGCGCTACAGTCTATGGTGAACTCGCTCTTCCACCCTTCTGCGATATTCGCTGACTTCCAGCACTCGCAGGTCTTGTGACACCACATTCATCGAGCAAAGTCACGATCTTCCAACGCTTCTCCTCCCCTCAGGGGTTGCAAGTCTGAGGCATGTTGTCGGCTTACATTCGTCCATGGGTGGTAAATGGCAAGCTTAATATGACAATATCTGAATCGCCGAACAGCTTTCGCTCAAACACTTGAAGCTTATGAGAATCCATAGAGAAAAGCGTCTTGACCTATACGTCATTGCGTGAAAAGTGGGAGTGTTTCAATTGTTCATAGAGTTCAAAACGCACCATTTGCAGCTTAAAATTCTCCTTTCGACTGATGAACATTGTCTAGAGATCTAACGAACACACTTGCTCATCGACCATTTCGATGATTTTGTTTTTGAATTTGAGGTTTTCCATTTGTGACATCGGCTTTGTGACTGGCATAAATTTAGTTTTTTTCATATCGACTTTCAATCCAATGTCACTTGCCGTTTATTGGAAGGCCTCAAAAGATTCAACAACGACAATGTTAAATACTATATCAATTGTAAACATCATCTAGATGAGCGAAACTGTTTAAAATGACGTAATAATATAATTATAATAATGACCATTATATTTTATTATGCCGATCCACCAAAGATACACGTAAAACAATATTATTAACTTCAATAAATTTTAATCATTCTAGTTCAGATAGGCAATTTATTACAGGTTCAAGTTATAATAATCGGTCAGTTCAAGTTCATCCGTGCATTTGAACGCCTGAAGATGCCGAAAGGCGAAACCCGGGTCGTTAGTGACAAAATCTGTGTGAATGTACATAATTTGAACGATTCAAATTTAATATTGAAATTCCACCAAGCAGCTTCAGTCGAAATCTTAAATTATATCAACAATTCACATTTTAATTCAAAGCCTGTATCTGCAATTCAATGCGTCGCCTTTTTGAGGCTTTTGGCAGTTTCTTATGAGCAGATTGGCATTTTTGTGTTAACGTTATCAGAAGACACTAAAAAAAAAAAATGTATTAAGGTATTTTATTGGACTTAAAAAAATATACTAATTTGAATTCAGATCGGATTGTTATGTAGATAAAAAAATTGCAAATAACAAAAAAACAAACTTTTATTAAAAAAAGAACACATCGAAAACATTAAGCTTCATCTTATTCGTTTTGACATATAAATATAATATACACATTGTTATGATTAAATATTCTCTTAACCCACACTTTCTACCTAAATGATGTCTCGTTTCTAGATTCTTGAAATAAAATTAGGTATCATTATTTAATAAGCTTGACGTAGCGTTAACGTAGCGCATTCAGTATAAAAAAAACATGCAAGGCGTTGCATGTGAGCATAAATAATTCTAACGCGGAAGCGATGCTACTATCGTGCGCTTTTTAATTAATTAACACTTTACTGTGTACAACATATCTATTACAGCAACAATAAAACATGTTATCTTGTATTTTCAGTTATAAAGTTATAATATTTTTTAAAGCAAATGTACATACTCTTTAGGTTCAATAATGATAACTTTATCTAAAAGATTAACTCCTATAAAAATTAAATATTATGTTGACACATTCAAGCAAACCGTAACTTTTCCAACACTCATCATTTCCTAAGCTCTATATTTGTGTGACAAATCACTTTTTGAATGTTTGCTCTTCATTTGTGTAAATTATAAACAGAAATATTATCTCTGTCAACTGTCAAATTCCTGTTATTTACAGATAATATATTAATTTCACTGTGAAAACAAAGGCCAAGATTGTACGATAGTAATAATAAAAAAATGTGCACTTTCTTTCACGCATTTTAAACAATTAACGTTTAATTCTGGGAAGTATATCTTATAGATCAGCGGTCAGAAAACCTTTTTTTGGCTCACGGACCACTTAAGTCACAATTTTAATCCAGCGGACCACTAACTGGACTTTTGTGTTAAATATTGCATATTGAAATAAAAGTGATCGAATGCGTCTAAAGATGTACCGAGTTCATAAAAAAAACAAGCTTCACCGCGGACCACCAAAAATTTCTCGCGGACCACACTTTGCTAACCGCTGTTATAGACTGATTGTAAAATTTGTAAGAATTCACCTATAAATATTTTAGCATGACGCCATTGCGATAAACATTACTTGCGATTGGCAATTTAAGCTTAATAAATACAATTTTTCTGTTTATTAATTTATTATTCACATGTAATTTTTTTGTGACACTTAAATAATAAGCTGATAAAAATTGATACGCATGGATAAAATTGAATTTGTTTTATTTAATAAGAATATTAATGTTCGTATTTAACACGTTGGATCCCGGAGCCGTGTTTTCACGTGATAAGCTAGTCGAGCGTTGAGTCCCGAAACCGTGTTTTCACGTGATTGGCTATGCTTTAAAATAGAGCCATCATTGTGGTATCAAGCAACATTTTGTATAGAAAACTAAGTATAATCATTATAACAGATACTCAAATTATTCTAAATCAGTCTTTTAATTATTATTTTTATTAAAAATAGTAACTGATTTTACCAATCAAAATTTAAGGATATCATAACATATTTGATGTGCCATTTGTCCTTTTGAAGATTACATGATGGTGCAGTCACTGAGTTCATTTTCAATTTTAGCTTTAAATATTATTTAGAAAAAAATGTCAAAAAGCATTTTTAAAAATATTTTGTTACTATTAGCAGCAAGAAAAAATAAATAAGCCCAATTGAACCTGCAAGGTCTCCTACCAAGCAACAAATGGAGTAAGACTCGGTACATGTGCAAACATTGTAATATGGCTTTCCATAGCAGACAATTCTAGTAATTCTTCCAAACATAATTGAATAGTAATAGTCTTTCAAACAACCACAAAAGGTTTCATTTGATTCGACCGTGTAGTTTCACAGCTATAGCCTTTTTAGTAAGTCATTAAGAAAAAATGCAATTATTCAAAAATAAGCCGGGCACACGAGACAATTTTACTTGATTTGGGCCGGGGCCGAAAGTGTTGTTGAAGGTTTTATGTATTTTTGTAGCAGTATAATTGCATTCAAGTATTATGTAAAGGTTCAAAAGATTTTTATAATCATAAAAATGATACAATAATTGAGTGGTTTGTTCGTTTTGTATACAATAAGGCTATTTTACATTATTCATAAAAACGTCAACTTTATTTTTCAGCTTGTTTGAATACTATTTTTATTATAGCAGTGAACAATGATTTTGTACGTTAAATCACAACATAACTTTTGATTGCCCACACTTGAATTTGAATGAATAAAATCAAATAATCGTTGTATTTATTAGTAAAAAATGAAGGCTAAGTGTGTTTACGGAACCGATAACTATTGAATATCACGGTATCGTTAAATTATTCAGTTCAGGAAGAGGTGTCAGTGTTCCATCAATTTGTAATCGTAGAAACCACACAACGACGTCGCGACGCCACGTGCTTTCCCCGCCGGCGTCTCCGCTTCCCGCCTCTGTTGTATTACAGTTAAGCGGCGGCGCACAGTCACATAAACGATTATTGTACTTTTATCAGATTAATATTTAAAATAAATTTGATTGAAAATACAATACTTTAGTATGAATCAATCAGAATAAAGTGTATCGATTTCGTTACATAGAAATTGTGACAGTCTAGACATGTTACAATTATAATTTACATAAAACTATTTGACATTGAAGAAGTTGATATCTTTACCGTTTACAAAATGATTTTTTGACTTAAATGCAACCACGAAAAATTTGCATACGTCCATAACGCAACATAAACAAACATTTAAAATAGTAAAAAGTGTTCATAAGATAACTTATTTTTAATACAATACAATAGCCAAATGTTAGAATAACACTTAATTATTCTATAATAACACTTAATTTTTTGTTTATTTGTAAACGTTTGTAAATTAGCAATCTTTATTTTTTCTACTGTTTTTCGTGAAACGTTTCCCCATTGAAAAAAGAGGATTAAGAGTAGTTTAGATTTCAACATCAACTATAATGAAAAAATACTTATTTTTATTAAATATTGAATTCCACCGCACTTCACTGTTTTTGTAGCAACCGCAGATATAATTAGAGTTGCAGGGTATCAGAAGAAAAATGCCATTTCGCATTCTTCGCTTTGTAAAAAATAGCTTTGCCAGTCGAAACCCTTTCGCTTTAAAAATACAGCTATGTAGTTGTCTTGTTACAGCGAATACAAAAAAAACCGTAAAATATTTAGAGTGACAGCGTTTCAAAGCATAATAGCCATGTTTTGTTTTGCAATAATTTATTTTCTCATTTTACGACGATCGACAGCGCATTGAATATATTAGCCATTCGAGTTCCAATACAATTTTGCAACTTTGCCAATTATTGTATAATAATTTGTCTACATAGAAGTAAACGCGTTACACGACAAATTAACTCACTAAAAACCATATCACTTTAAGATAGTCATAGAAGTTCTTATAATGTTTGATTGAAAAAAACATTCAGCTCAAATTAAACAAAAATATATTTTATATTATTTACTTACGACTATCAAAATCAACGACTCGACAAAACGTTCAAATACTTGAATCTCTTGAAGAATAGGTTTGTTTAATTCCTAAAAAATGTCGGCGTGTGTAAAAAAAATACACCCATTCTTCATGTTATATACGAGGTACGTTTCATCCAAAACAGTAGTGAAAAAAAGTTGAAGTTAACGTGGATAAATTATAGACTAGTTCAGATCGTGCAATTTCGAAACCGTACATAATCATTTTCCATTACCTTGTGAATGATAAAGACACTTTGAATATGGGTGTACTATACTCAATGTAATTCATTCTACTTCTAGTTGGAATTATTATTCGCTTCAAAGGTTATCTCTGACACGGTTTCTTCTCCCATATCTGTGCACGAAACCCTATCTAGAGAAATGTATCACATTTAATTTAGAAAATGAAAACCTTACCATACGACTGGTGTTGGTTGAAACACCGTAACCGTCTGAAATTGATGTTGGTAAATATAATATTGTATACACATTTATTTATAATATGAACATTTAGTATGCGTCGTTCTGAACGACTTTATCTCCGTGTGTATTTTCCCACTGTAACTGTGCCTTATCACAGTTACAGTGAGAGAGCAAATAACTAATGGACAGTGTAATTATTGTATAACACTGCTTTGTGAATAGAAAGAAAACTCGTGACTTGAAGAGAATCCAATTGGAATTGAACTGCGTTTTAATTTAAGATAATCTAAGATTTCAACTGAAGGTGCTTGGTGAAATTTCAATATTAAGTTTGGATCGCTCAAATTATGTACCTACACTCACACAAGTGTTGTCACTGACTAACGATAATCACGTAATTTTAAAAACCTACAAAGACTATTTGCTAAGTAAATATTTGCTCGAGATAATTGAACGTCATTAAAACCAAGTAATTTGTAAAGTTAATCCATTTCGCCATTGATAGATTTAAACTAGCGATACATTTATTTCTTATATAAAATCGATACATTTATTTACTAAACATCAGTTTAAGTTCATCCGTGCACTTGAACGCTTGAAGATGCTGAATCGCGAAACCCGGGTCGTTAATGACAAACTTGTGTGAATGTACATAATTTGAACGATTAAAATTTAACTAGCTGTAAGCCCGTTGCCCAGCAACGTGAGATTTTTTTTGCATAGTATTTAATTTAATGTTATTTTATTTTATGGTATTTAATTTAATTTAATTTAATTTAATTTAATTTAATTTTATTTAATTTTATTTTATTCTATGTTATTCTATGTTATTTTATTTTATTTTATTTTATTTTATTTTATTTTATTTTATTTTATTTTATTTTATTTTATTTTATTTTATTTTATTTTATTTTATTTTATTTTATTTTATTTTATTTTATTTTATTTTATTTTATTTTATTTTATTTTATTTTATTCTATGTTATTTTATTTTATTTTATTTTATTTTATTTTATTTTATTTTATTTTAATTTATTTTATTTTTATAGTTAGCAGAAATTTCGTAAATTATTTAATATTTGGAATAATGTTTAAGTTTGCTAACAACAATTTTTCGTAGTAGCAGAAACTTCGGAAATTACTTAATTTTTAGAATAATGTTCAAGTTTGCTGACAACTATTTTTCGTAGTAGCAGAAATTTCGTAAATTATTGATTTTTTGGAATAAAGTTTAAGTTTGCTAACAACCATTTTTCGTAGTAGCAGAAATTTCGTAAATTATTGAATTTTTGGAATAATGTTCAAGTTTGCTACCAACCATTTTTCGTAGGAGCAGAAATTTCGTAAATTATGTAATATTTGGAATAATGTTCAAGTTTGCTAACAACCATTTTTCGTAGTAGCATAAATTTCGTAAAATATTTAATTTTTCGAATAATTTTCAAGTTTGCTAACAACCATATTTCGTAGGAGCAGAAATTTCGTGAATTATTGAATTTTTGGAATAAAAAAAAAGTTTGCTAACAACCATTTTTCGTAGTAGCCGAAATTTCCTAAATTATTGATTTTTTGGAATAAAGTTTAAGTTTGATAACAACCATTTTTCGTAGTAGCAGAAATTTCGTAAATTATTGAATTTTTGGAATAATGTTCAAGTTTGCTAACAACCATTTTTCGTAGGAGCAGAAATTTCGTAAATTATGTAATATTTGGAATAATGTTCAAGTTTGCTAACAACCATTTTTCGTAGTAGCATAAATTTCGTAAAATATTCAATTTTTGGAATAAAGTTTAAGTTTGCTAACAACCATTTTTCGTAGTAGCAGAAATTTCGTAAATTATTGAATTTTTGGAATAATGTTCAAGTTTGCTAACAACCATTTTTCGTAGGAGCAGAAATTTCATAAATTATTTAATATTTGGAATAATGTTCAAGTTTGCTAACAACCATTTTTCGTAGGAGCAGAAATTTCGTAAATTATTGAATTTTTGGAATAATGTTCAAGTTTGCTAACAACCATTTTTCGTAGTAGCATAAATTTCGTAAATTATTTAATATGTGGAATAATGTTTAAGTTTGCTAACAACCATTTTTCGTAGTAGCCGAAATTTCGTAAATTATTGAATTTTTGGAATAAAGTTTAAGTTTGCTAACAACCATTTTTCGCAGTAGCAGAAATTTCGTAAATTATTGAATTTTTGGAATAATGTTCAAGTTTGCTAACAACCATTTTTCGTAGTAGCAGGAATTTCGTAAATTATTGAATTTTTGGAATAATGTTCAAGTTTGCTAACAACCATTTTTCGTAGGAGCAGAAATTTCATAAAATATTTAATTTTTGGAATAATTTTTAAGTTTGCTAACAACCATTTTTCGTAGTAGCATAAATTTCGTAAAATATTCAATTTTTGGAATAAAGTTTAAGTTTACTAACAACCATTTTTCATAGTAGCCGAAATTTCGTAAATTATTGAATTTTTGGAATAAAGTTTAAGTTTGCTAACAACCATTTTTCGTAGGAGCAGAAATTTCGTAAATTATTGAATTTTTGGAATAAAGTTTAAGTTTGATAACAACCATTTTTCGTAGTAGCAGAAATTTCGTAAATTATTGAATTTTTGGAATAATGTTCAAGTTTGCTAACAACCATTTTTCGTAGGAGCAGAAATTTCGTAAATTATGTAATATTTGGAATAATGTTCAAGTTTGCTAACAACCATTTTTCGTAGTAGCATAAATTTCGTAAAATATTCAATTTTTGGAATAAAGTTTAAGTTTGCTAACAACCATTTTTCGTAGTAGCAGAAATTTCGTAAATTATTGAATTTTTGGAATAATGTTCAAGTTTGCTAACAACCATTTTTCGTAGGAGCAGAAATTTCATAAATTATTTAATATTTGGAATAATGTTCAAGTTTGCTAACAACCATTTTTCGTAGGAGCAGAAATTTCGTAAATTATTGAATTTTTGGAATAATGTTCAAGTTTGCTAACAACCATTTTTCGTAGTAGCATAAATTTCGTAAATTATTTAATATGTGGAATAATGTTTAAGTTTGCTAACAACCATTTTTCGTAGTAGCCGAAATTTCGTAAATTATTGAATTTTTGGAATAAAGTTTAAGTTTGCTAACAACCATTTTTCGCAGTAGCAGAAATTTCGTAAATTATTGAATTTTTGGAATAATGTTCAAGTTTGCTAACAACCATTTTTCGTAGTAGCAGGAATTTCGTAAATTATTGAATTTTTGGAATAATGTTCAAGTTTGCTAACAACCATTTTTCGTAGGAGCAGAAATTTCATAAAATATTTAATTTTTGGAATAATTTTTAAGTTTGCTAACAACCATTTTTCGTAGTAGCATAAATTTCGTAAAATATTCAATTTTTGGAATAAAGTTTAAGTTTACTAACAACCATTTTTCATAGTAGCCGAAATTTCGTAAATTATTGAATTTTTGGAATAAAGTTTAAGTTTGCTAACAACCATTTTTCGTAGGAGCAGAAATTTCGTAAATTATTGAATTTTTGGAATAATGTTCAAGTTTGCTAACAACCATATTTCGTAGGAGCAGAAATTTCGTGAATTATTGAATTTTTGGAATAAAAAAAAAGTTTGCTAACAACCATTTTTCGTAGTAGCCGAAATTTCCTAAATTATTGATTTTTTGGAATAAAGTTTAAGTTTGATAACAACCATTTTTCGTAGTAGCAGAAATTTCGTAAATTATTGAATTTTTGGAATAATGTTCAAGTTTGCTAACAACCATTTTTCGTAGGAGCAGAAATTTCGTAAATTATGTAATATTTGGAATAATGTTCAAGTTTGCTAACAACCATTTTTCGTAGTAGCATAAATTTCGTAAAATATTCAATTTTTGGAATAAAGTTTAAGTTTGCTAACAACCATTTTTCGTAGTAGCAGAAATTTCGTAAATTATTGAATTTTTGGAATAATGTTCAAGTTTGCTAACAACCATTTTTCGTAGGAGCAGAAATTTCATAAATTATTTAATATTTGGAATAATGTTCAAGTTTGCTAACAACCATTTTTCGTAGGAGCAGAAATTTCGTAAATTATTGAATTTTTGGAATAATGTTCAAGTTTGCTAACAACCATTTTTCGTAGTAGCATAAATTTCGTAAATTATTTAATATGTGGAATAATGTTTAAGTTTGCTAACAACCATTTTTCGTAGTAGCCGAAATTTCGTAAATTATTGAATTTTTGGAATAAAGTTTAAGTTTGCTAACAACCATTTTTCGCAGTAGCAGAAATTTCGTAAATTATTGAATTTTTGGAATAATGTTCAAGTTTGCTAACAACCATTTTTCGTAGTAGCAGGAATTTCGTAAATTATTGAATTTTTGGAATAATGTTCAAGTTTGCTAACAACCATTTTTCGTAGGAGCAGAAATTTCATAAAATATTTAATTTTTGGAATAATTTTTAAGTTTGCTAACAACCATTTTTCGTAGTAGCATAAATTTCGTAAAATATTCAATTTTTGGAATAAAGTTTAAGTTTACTAACAACCATTTTTCATAGTAGCCGAAATTTCGTAAATTATTGAATTTTTGGAATAAAGTTTAAGTTTGCTAACAACCATTTTTCGTAGGAGCAGAAATTTCGTAAATTATTGAATTTTTGGAATAATGTTCAAGTTTGCTAACAACCATTTTTCGTAGTAGCATAAATTTCGTAAATTATTTAATATGTGGAATAATGTTTAAGTTTGCTAACAACCATTTTTCGTAGTAGCATAAATTTCGTAAAATATTCAATTTTTGGAATAAAGTTTAAGTTTGCTAACAACCATTTTTCGAAGTAGCAGAAATTTCGTAAATTATTGAATTTTTGGAATAATGTTCAAGTTTGCTAACAACCATTTTTCGTAGGAGCAGAAATTTCGTAAATTATTGAATTTTTGGAATAATGTCCAAGTTTGCTAACAACCATTTTTCGTAGGAGCAGAAATTTCGTAAATTATTGAATTTTTGGAATAATGTCCAAGTTTGCTAACAACCATTTTTCGTAGGAGCAGAAATTTCGTAAATTATTGAATTTTTGGAATAATGTCCAAGTTTGCTAACAACCATTTTTCGTAGTAGCAGAAATTTCGTAAATTATTGAATTATTGGAATAATGTTCAAGTTTGTTAACAACCATTTTTCGGATTTTAAATTATTTAACAATTATTTCCAATAAAAATCAAAAGATCAAATCCAATTTTTCAATAAAAAATCAGTTGCACATTTTGTCCAAGTGTATGAAAAAAGCAAAATATTATTCTATGATATATCCATATCATAATTTGAATATTCTTAATGTATTAAAGAATTCTAACAGATTTTCAAGGTCAGACGTGAAAAGATTCATCATTATGATTCAATTGATCAAATCCGCTCCAAAAAATATTAGTCTCACATCGACTCACACGATCAAACGATTCATTTCGATAGCCCTATAATCATAGTTTGCAATAGTCGAATTAAAGTCTTTGATTATTCGAATATTATGATGTATGGTGATACAATACTTTAGCTCTACACCAAGAAATATCAAATTTTCAAACGTGGCGATATCAGAACATTCACGCCCGGTTTAAAATAAGCCGCTCCCATTGGATAGAACAACATTTCAAAAATGTGCTGTTCAGAATAAATCGAAATCATTGGTCTGTACTTACTGCGGACGTCCTTACAGACGGACCTTATCGGCTATTAATGTTAAGATAACTGCGTTTTATTGTTTTCATTGGGTAGTGTTTGTTGCGACTTGAATAATAAAATCGACTGGCAATGTTTTATTCGAGCTTATGAGAATAGTTTTTCAATGATGATGCAAACACACAAATAAAAATTTTAGAATTTGTATCTTAAATTGTAAATTATTTTCCACAATGCGCACCTGCCGCATCCATCGAAAATATCTGACTAAATAATATGTTTTATGAATGTGAACCGCATTGATTGTTTTAAGACGCAGATTAAGTAGATCAGATACCTCGTTTACTTGATAAGCCGATGGTTTATTTAAATCTTTTAAAAATGCCAATACACACATTAAAAACAGGCCGAAAATAAGTGTTCCCAGCTGGATCTGTGCTCACACTGCTATACGCTAGCACACGTCGTTATATATATGTATATTACATTTCTCATTAGTCAAATCCAAAAATATAGAAGAGCGCCGTTTTCTTTTGTTTTTTTTTTGTTTCGAATTCGAAACAGTTCTTGACATTTGGCGGCAATAATTCATTCTAGAAATTGGACATTGCTTTAATGCTCGAGAATTAAACAAGACATATTGAAAGTTCATTTGTATGCTAGAAAAAATGTTTTTAAATAATACAAAAGAATTCATTTTATTTTTTAAGCCTTCCAAATAACATCTTTTATAGTTCTGACAACTTTAATCCTCGTGGAAACGGGTAAGTAATGTTAGTATTAACCGTTTTGATTGCCTACTATATTATTTTTGGTGTTTACAAAAAAAAAAATGTGTAATAAACATTATTGTGACTAATTAATTGTACAAGAAAGCGTTGTTTGGTTTAATTGAGGAAGTCGTTATTCAAAAATGTCATATTACTATGAATTATGACAAATAGCTGTCACAAATATTAATTACTTCCATAAAAGAAACATAACGAGTAAAATGACAAGATAGAATAGCGCTAGCTTAAAATGCAAGGTTTTTTTCTCCAAGATTGAGATTAAAAAGTAATTCCTACAATATTTACATAAATTACTTAAAATTTACTTAAAATATTTAAGGATAAAAAAACAATGCTTTTTAATTATGTCAGTTAAATAGTATTTTTTCAAGCCATATGCACTTCCAATATAAATCATAATATTCTTGGTATTCTGCCAGAAAATGTTAAGTCAAAAAATGGGTATAAAATGAAATTTGATAATATTGTGCTACAACTTGTGACACATGTTTCGCCTCTTTGAGAAGCATCATCAGACAGACTATCGCAACGTTTACTATAAAAGGTAAAAAAAATGCGTGTTTTGAGTTATGAATGCAGATCGACAGAGTGTAAGTACATATAAGTATATGTCGGGTCCTATGGCGCAGCGGTTAGCGTTGTTGGCTTCCGTGACGGACTTCCCGGGTTCGAGTCCCAATATGAACAGCATTTTATCGATTTCTGTTAGTAGGCATGGGTATTTGTGATGCTTAAATATTCCCTCCCACTCTTCCGATCCTCCAATAACTGGGCGTAGCGAGAGCGATTAGTAAATCACTAGTCCTGTCCTAGCCTTGTCCTTCTATCCCTTCTACTCTCTTTGAAACAGAGAGGTTGAGCGACTGAGTAACAAACAGTGAAAAAAAAATCTCTTAAGATACCTCCATTTGGATGAAATATGCTCCACATTTGGAACAGACATGTATTTAAAAAAAATATATGAATGTTTTTATTTTCATGAAAATATTATATTTTTTCTTTAACCTTTCTTTTTTAAATTGTAAATCACGAAGACATATACATTATACATTTATGGATGTAGCTTGAAAATATGAAACATTTTGGATTTAGTACGAGCATTTCGATTACAGAATGATTTTTATTATTTCTCTATGAAAATTCACAAGTAAACAGCATATACGTTGTAGTTATTATCATAAAACGTGTTGTGCTAATGGCATAAGATCGATTACAAGTTAGTGTCCACAAGTTCCCTGTACGCAACTCCCTTTGGCAGGGAAGACGTATATAAATAATGTATGAATAACTAACTATAAAGGTCACGTATTTTGATGATCACAAGTCGGCCTCTGTAGCCTAATAATAAGGCTCTGCTCAGCAATTATATGTTAGAGGGATAAGGCCTCACCTGGGCCCTATATAATAAATTATAATTAATCCTGTTATATTTATTATCAATCGTTGAAAGTAATCTCGACGAGCGAAACCGGATCATATCTTTCCATCAAATTGTTGTATTAAAACAGTGTATATGCGTAAGAATTGTGTTTTTTACAACTCAAAACAGAGTTCGACTTCTTATAGGGTGCATTCACATCGCAAAATTCTTCTTATTTCAATCGTTCGGTAAATACCAATAATATATAGCTGATGTTTATTGTAATCTTCAATGATACATGAATAAATAAAATGCATATATTACGCAAATTCGTTTAGGGTCACTTTGTACTTGGACTTTTTTGGCAAAATTTGTGACATTCGAAAATCGGTTTTTCAACTTCGTAACCGGTTGTGCCGAATTTCCCATAAACGAGTCTATAAACAAAATGACAGTAAATTTGTATATTTTATTTGATGGCTTAATACCATATGCCCCACACCCATTACCCAGTGAAAGGGTATTTTCGATATCAGGAAATTTTGTTACAAAACGATCAGTGAACGCTTTGTGTTTTTTTTAAATCATATTTCCTGAAGAGTAACATCAAATAATTTCTTGTTGTGTATTATTATGTACATATATAAATGAACAACATAAAAAAACTGAACTTTTTCTCGCTATTTTAATTGAATTATTTATTTTTTGTAAAACTTCGAAAACTGGATAAAATCGGTTTTCAAACAATATTGACATTCGAAAACCGGTTTTTTCAAAAGTCGTTTTTGTATAAGCCCTACTTTGTACCCCATCGTTCCTCGATCCTATTCTTAAGTGTTGATTAGAAAACGTAGTTAGTAAAATAAACTTACTGTACGGAGTATCAATTTATTTTAAGTTTAAAAGTATAATTTAAAAATACCTACAGAATAAACACAATAGAACATATGTTGAAGTAACATAATGGTATAATTATGCTCATAAATGTGTAGATGGAACTAAAATATAACATATGAAATCAATTTAAATTTAAATTTATACCAAAATGAAAATTTGAAGACACTTTATAAATTGTGGTTTATCATTTTTTTTCCTACAAATAAACGTGACTGTTCACAGCGCTTATGGAAGCGGTGATTGCTTTTCAAACATTGTGAAATACATCCATTTGTCACATTTTTAGTTAAGTGACTTCTTATCCCCGTTGGCTAATGCAGTTTCCAAGCATTTGGTTGATCTCTTCACTGACAAGAGTCTTATCAATACGAAGATTGATGGCCAAGATACAGCAGCTGCAGCAGGAATTCTTTACTAAGCGGAACTAATTTAGAGAGGCAATAAAAATGACACCGCGTAAAGTACAGTCATTAAAACGAATTCCCGAAAAAGAAAAACTGATGGCACGTTAAACAGCGGTTTTAAGTGTAAAACTTTAGTAATAACGGGAAGGTGCTAAGACGGTATCGAAGTTTTAATGTTTTGAAATAATGCGTAAAATTTTAACACCTAAAATATTCAAGTAATAATTATCAAAATTTTAAGGAATATTCGTGAAGTATATACAGTGACCTAAATTCCTTTATTTAAAACAGGCGTGCACAACTTCATTACTATTACTCAAGCATCTTTATAAAAATATGACTGGTTCGGACCGCAAGGAATAATGCAATCGAAAAGGTAATGCCAGTTTTGTCTTTGTAAATTTGAATATTATTCCTAGTAAATAATATTTGATAACCGTCTGTGGTTATAGTGTGCAATTATTTATTCAAATATTATAAGGAAAAACAATTGAGGGCCGTCAAAAAATATAACGGGTGTCAGGTAGTGCATCCCTGATTTAAAAGGACAGACATTTACTTCAGTTATCTATCATTAATAATTTCGGCTTGTATTATGAGATGCTTCTGAAATAGATGAAAAACGCGTTGTTATTGTAGAATAACTAAATTATCAATTTATATTATTTATCTATCATAAAGATTGACTTATTTTAATATATGGACTTAACGCCTTTATTGAACGATCATTTCACCAGCATTAGTTAGCGACGCGGCGCCGGTGTCGTTCATGTGCAGCAAAGTTGTAAAAGCAGAATTGAATGAAGTGTACAACGGACAGTGCACAACTTGAACGAGTTAATTTGAGACATAATTAAAGTCGTAGTAGATAAATTAAGAATAATTCATTATTTTATAAAAAAAAGTATAATCACCGCTCAAGTTTTTAGAGTTTTTAATTATGATGTCGTTTGAATCAGCCATTTTTATTGAAAGGCTCTTAACGAATTCCCTATGTACTAATCGGTCCGAATATATGAACTATTATTTCGTTAATTAACACATTAATGTAGTGTTGTTTATTACTTTTTGTGCCACTCAATCATAAGTGAATTGCTCAAATTATCGATTGGTTGCCTTTAGTTATAGAAACAGCCGAAAAGAAGTTATGCTTGCTAAAACAGTACTGCAAAGTACGAAATACGTGGATTTTGGAGAAATATTATTCGACAACAAAAGCAGCACGAGAACGAAAGATTTAATAGTTGAACAAAGAAAAGACCATTAATAATAGTCTAGAAAATAATGTAATATACTTTGGCAAAATATTGTCATTTCAAAGCATTTGGCAGGTCGATTGGAATTATTTTTGCGTGTATTAGAGCCGATATTATATTCTTTCGCAATTTGGATCGTGCAGTCGCTTGCAAAACACGATTTCGGGAAAGCCCCGCCAATAAATGAGATTGCTTTTTTTCATTTCACAATTTTTATTTGGCCGGATGAAATTTCAGATTATTGGGATTTTGAAGAAAATATGTATACCTACAGAATATTTACACAAAATATTAATTAAAAATTGCTTCGTAGATCTCAAGTCGTCAGATATGAAACGTTACAAGATATAAATATTATGATACGTCAAAAAAAATACACCTGCTTAAATCGGGTAATAACATTTAAGTAGCTACAAATAATTAAAAAAAAAAATTAACCACTTGAATACCAAGCGAACACAGGTGTCCGGAACATATGCAAGCGAACACGGTTGTCCAAGACATTTAAAAAATCAAATACTCGGTATTCTAATAGAATATAAGCAATATTTTGATGAATATGTGTAGTGTCATCTATACTGAGTCAATATAGGTTTTTAAAATATCGAATTCGAGTGTATATTAGGTAAAATCATTTTTCTCAAAAACACGCTGTATCTCTGGGACATATAATGATTTATTTGCGCGGTATTCAAATGGTTAAATACAAGTTACTACGATGAAATGATTTTAAATAAAAAAACTTATTTTTATTGTATACAATAAATGACAAATTCAAAATAATATATTTCTTAATTATATTCATTACTTAATGTTAAATAATCCCGCATTAATCGTTCCCCGTTTTACCGTTTTCCTCGATCTATCGTCTAAATTTTCTGGTTGCATCACAAATTATTACATAGTAATTGATTTCACTCATAAATAGTCTTGCTTCACATTTCGTTTCGCGAATTTTTTAAACTCACAACTGAAATGCCTTAATGAAGATAACTAGAACTCCAGCTGAGAAATTAAAAATAGTTCAAGATGTTTAAGACAATCCAAGAGAAAAACGAATCCACATAGCAAACAAAGTTAATTAAAAAAAGTACGCCAGTTTGAAGGGTCTCTGTTAAAAAGTGGCAAACTGGAAATAAGCAACTAAGTATGTATTAGGAAATTTAAAAATATACATTTATTCTTTTAAAAAAAGTGTAAATAAATAAATAGGTTTTTTAATAATTAAAAAATTATTTTAGTATTATTTAAAGATTTCCTACACTTTTCGTTTGCATGTTACTCCCTTGTAAATCGTAAAATCGGGATTTTACTGTATAATTGATTAATTTTCTATAAGGATTTTGACATTATGTATTATAATCGGTATTTATTTTATCTCCATTTGTACTGTTTTAACAAACTGGCAAGGGAATATACCTAACATATACGTACCAAAATGGCTTGATGTAGTATTTATTACTTTTACATTTTTGATAAAAACACAATAAATTTTACTAAACAAACTCTCAGTCTTGATAAATTATAAACTGTTTATATACATAATACTGAATGTATATTTTGTTTTGTTGTATAAACCAGTGGCGCTCACTAATTTTAAGCCATGTGGCACATCCCAATAATAATTATTAAATCGGTCAAGATATTGTAGACTATTTTTTAACATATGACGATGAGAGTAATTTTTTCGTTACACAAATTTGGCAATTTGGAAATCATAAATGTGTACACGACTAATTTATAAAACAAATGCGTACTGTGACGATGTGCATAGAGCTAAGATAAACATTTACGAAAAAATGTCACATTGGTAACCTTACTGATTTTGATGTAATTTTTGACAAAATTTCACCCATATTTTTTTTTATTTAGTGCCCTAATCTCTCAAATGTATACTTGTGTTTGTTTGTGACTATAAGTACACATCGTCACCGTTTTGGCAGAAGTTAGTAAGTAACAAATTGATAATTCTGAGTAAACGGCAAATGAAAAATTTCAGCATTTAGGATAAAGCCTCTTGATATCTTATGTTACAAACAATATATGCACTAAAGCCGATCTGACACAAATAAGAGTTTAAAATGAATACTTTTAGGGTGTTCACTGTGAATACTTGGTCGAAAGGCATTATATTAATAAAATCACAATATTCCTTCGTACTTTATTCCACTTTATTTAAAAGGTCAGTCAGACCCGGTTTCACTGATCTCTTTGTGTGTGATATTGTGTCTGATCAGTTGACAATGCTCGCAATGAGAGAAACTGGTCCTGACCTTTTAAATAAAGTACAAAGGAATATTGTGCTTTTATTAATTAAAAAGAATAGACAGGAACAATTGCTAGTTTTGAATAAGAATTAACAATAATTGCCTATACAATAAATGCTTTTTTTGTCATACTGGTATATTAGGTGAATCTTGGACACCTCTTGCGCACCACTGGTATAAACATTTAAGCTCTCAGTGTCTTGGGTATTGTAGGTAAAAGGTTTATTTGTTTTATGGAAATAAACTAGACTCGGTGGAAAACACTGTAAATTTTCCCGTCGAATACATTATGCACGAGAACATCATAATAACAAAATAAATTCGATTCTATTTCGAACGTGGGAAAATCGAGTACTAAGTTTTACTTATTGAGTTATGAACCATTGCAATTTACTTGGAATCCCGTGGGCGAAAGAGATAGCTCATGTTTGAACAAAATTTGATAGTGTGAATTATGAAAAACCCATATTCATTTGAAAACAGATGTAATTGTTATGTTAAAGCAGCCAGAATTATTCGTTGTTATTTTTTTAATTTCTGAAAGAAAAAATCTTACTAAAAAGAGCCGAATCAAATGTAAAACAAAATGGACACCCAATAGAGCATTCCAACAGAAGTTTTTTTACGAGAATTGATTGTTATTCTGTTTCTCAATTTACCATTTTAATTAAGAGAGTTTAATGAATGACGTTTATATTTTTTTTAATAATAAAACTGAATAGGTATTTGTAAAATTAAGACTGAAAAAGATCACTTGTTGGGCGATTATTTAAAAATCTTATAACCAGATTCAAATGTAATTGTGTATTATTTATTTTTAAAATAACTGATGTTACGTATTTATTTATCTGTAATGCAGCATACACACACCCACTCTGTCTCCGTCAGAGCATTTGGAGAAAGGGTGCAGATTAATTGTATACAATTTTTAAAAGTTCTAATTTTAGCTTCAATCTAGACATCAAGCGAATTGAGCGAATTCTAACAGGTAGAACTGCCACTTCGTAATAATTTCTTGTATGTATATTTAATAACAAAAGGTAAATATATTTATTTATGTTTCTATAATATTCATAGCTTAGGCACTGTTTGACAAATGAGAAAAAAGCTTTTGAAGTGAGTGCGATGACTTAAGTAATAACAACCTCTGTCGCATTCCAATTGCATTCCCGCTCCACTCCAAAACCCATGTTCCACCAGTACGCCAATAAATTAAATCAAATTTATTACCTGATATTCACATGTCCCTCGTTATTTTAGTCCTCAGTGCTGCAGGGGTATTTTCTATCTAGATATTTAATTCATTTTTCTTCGGAAAGCGGGAAAGAAAACATAAAAAAAACGATAACTCAATTTATTTCGCGGCAGCAATTTGATAACAGTCATTTACCAAGCTCCATTCCGAAAACGATCTATCGAGTTACCTTGCCGAAGTAAAAAAAAAAGACAGAGTTTTGATAATAATATAATAAAAAAAAATGAGAAATTGTCGGAGAGAAGCCGAGGTATGTGTAAACAAGAACAGAGTTTATCAGTTGATTAACCTATAGAGTAGTATGGACGTACATGTACGTCGGCGCCATTTTTATGTAAAAGTAGTTTGAACACAACACAGGAGTGTCTGTCTATAAGCATATATATGCTCTAAGTATAAATTACATAGATTTATTGGAAAAAGTCACAAAATTGTCATGTTAAGAAAAGGTAGTAAATTAAAGTAAGGTCTGTATAAAACTATTCACTCCTCTAAAGGTTAACAACACAAAAAATACCACCGGGCGTTAGAGACTGAGATAAAAATGATTAATCCTAATCAATATAAAAATTGTTTTAATTTGTAAGACTAAATACATTACTTATATTACTGTATTATAACTTCTATTTCATCATTAGTGTATTTAATAACCGTGACTAGGGCATACAATTAACCGTACAAATAGACTAACCGGTTTTCGGTTTAAGCATGAGTTTTTTTCCAAAACACAAAAATTTTAATACCACACAAACGAATGTTTCCAAACATAAAAGAAAATATAGGGCATGTTGCTTACTTGCATATAAATTAATATGTGTACACGTAGATTATCTTTTTTTTTGAACCATGTCCGCTTTGTCTAAATTAAGATTTTTTCTATAAGAACTGGCTGTTACTCAATCTTATTTTTTGACAAAGATAATAGAGATAGAAGGATATAGTTCAAATATCACGATTGGTTAAATAATCGCTTTCGCTGCGACCCGTTATTTTGGATTCGACGGATAGATTGCAATTTTAGACATCACATGCCTTTGAATGAAAAAATATAAGGACTTTAACACGTAAGATCCGTCACGGAATTCAACGACGTTGACCACTGCGCCACAGGCCTGAAATATGAATAGTTGTTTGAAAGCTCATTGAAATATAATTCAATAAGCCCCGGCTTACCATGCAAAATATCCGGATTTCAGTTTTTTCGTAAAAAGGGCAATAAACCGGTTAAACGGTTTTAATCAGGTGAGAAGCCCTATCCGTGACTCATGTTTACTAGGCTTCTGTTAGAAGTAAATTCAAAATTAATGCGTAATGTTATTCAACTCAATGATCTTAACTAAGCATTGAACATTTTATTTCATAAATCATAATTTTGGCCCCCGTTGTGATTTATAAATTGACGTGTTTGTTCTGGGCGAAGGTTGATATCGATATGGTCTACTTAATTAGCAGGGGTCTAAGAAATCGAGTCCCATTTCTCCCGGTCCAAGAAGCTCAGGTGCGTTATATCAACGGGCCGCGATTTGTAAAATAAATCAAAAACTTCAATGGAAGTTTATTTCTGATGAATATTTTCTCCGTTTCGGAAAACAATTTCATCTAAAAAAAGTCATATTTAGATTAATTTATACTAAAAATTTTATATCATCTACTTAGATAACCTTAGAATTCTCCAGAGTCATTTGGATGAGAAATTTTATCGACTAGAAATAACTATATATATAAAAAAAGTTAGCATCATCAGTTATGGCATGATTCCAGAATAAAAAAATCAATATTTGATAATTCTTGGAAAACTATCCTAAGATCCAAATTTTTTGTCGTTTTGTTTATAGAATCGTTTATTTAAAATTCGGTACAACCGGTTACGAAGTTGAAAAGCCGGTTTTTAAAAGTCAGAAATTTAGCAAAAAAACCGGTTTTTATGATCGGATTTTGAAAACCGACAAGCCCTAGTACATACGTTGCGTTATAAATGAACAGATATAAATTTTAAGAAAAAAAATATTCCAACCCCCTCCTCCAATTCTTATGTCGAGTTACTTACATTTATTAGATAGTCCGTTTACGCCAATCTCACGTGCCTATTCACGCTTACGACTTCATGATAAGCTATGAAAAAATAAACGCCCCATTGAGTGCGTCACGATTGATGACCGCTGCATGGCTGATCAAATATTGAAACGGTGCGAGACTGTAATAAATGGGATTCGAACCGAATCGAACGAAACTTCGCCAATATATAGGAAGAAGTGAATGGACAAACACAGCGACTGCTTCGTGAGGAAATTTCAAAACAGAGTTTACTTTAGAAAACCCTCTTAAAGTAACGAGAAGCTATCAAATGCCTTCACACATTTATTATGGGTTTTTCTCCAGTGGATAAATGTTAGATGTGTTGAATATGTTTTGATCACACGGAATTTGTCAAATATTTGATTGGAACAAACTGGGATACTCATGATTTCTGTCGTTTGATATTGTGACAGTATACCATCAATAATAAAATAACTTTGCTAAATTTCAATATATTATAAATAATTGGATGTATACGCTTAGATTTACTGTATAGGTTTAAGAAAAAAACGTAATATTTGGAAAAAAACTAATATGTCGTGGTCAACGCGAAAATATCTCCCATGTAATCGATCCGACAAAAATGAGTTTAATATGACAATGCAGAGAAAATACTGTTTTTTTTATTAAAAGTATTTCTTTGCATCTCCTTTTACTATGCACACATCATAGTAACAATGTTGTTATTATTTTTAAAGTCTTACATTTTAGTTTGCAGCTACCTTCTGATAGTGACAAGTCCGTGAAGACGTATGGGGAGAATTTTTAGAAGAAAGATTTAGTCAACAACAAAAACTAGCCACATTAGAAGACTAATTTATTACTGCCACATTATTTACAATTTAATCATTTTTGTTTTCATTTATAAAACAAATTAAATCAATTATACGTAAATTAAGCGTTGATAATTAAAGTCATTAACTGTTTACATTGTAACTCGATAAATGCTCGTATCAATAAATGGCGACCCCGAGAAAAAGTAAGTTATAAGTAATAACTATGCAAACTATTTTTCGTTTATTCAATTTATCAAAATTGTCTAAATAAATTTATTTGAAAATATCATGTGTGAGCGGTTGGGATCATGAATCAGAATATGCCGAAAGACGAAGCCCGGGTCGGTCGTTAATGACAAAATTTGAAATTTAATTCCTTATCAGTTAATATTGGCATAAATGGTTGTGGATTGAAATTAATATTAAGTCGATTCATCGAATTTCCTTAATTACTTAGTGGATTCATAACGTTCGAATTGAGTTTTAAATTATGTTTATAACCAGTTTGTTTTAATTTTTCGATTTTTCTATAGCCGGTATTGTATAGTTCATAGTTTCGGCACACTGAAATATCGATGCTAGTTTTGTCGAATGTGAGAATATAACATTCTTTCCGCAGTTAATCTAATTGTTTTAAACGTCCATCTTCGAAGAAAAAGTAAACTGCAAATCACCCTACCCCTTCAACGCTGTAAAAAAACACGTTTTGCTTGACGTATCGCAATAAAGCACGCAAAAACGACCCTTAAAATATGAAAGAGATAAAATTTTGCGGTTTTTATTTATTTGATAACAAGAGTTCTTGTTTATGTTCACATAATAATGTTATTAAATAACTGTCATTAAACGAAAATATTACTCTTTTATGTTTGCACCATTCATGGCGCAATAAACACCGAATGTGGCAGAATTTACTCTGTTAAATTCGTCACACTGAGTGTTAACAAACATAATTTAAAATTCCATTCAATATTTTTTACGAGTTTCGTGAATACGTTAAAACCAGCTTTAAGAATAAGAACAAAAATGCCGTTGATAAATCCGGATTGGCTTTATTTAATGAGAATTGTTTCCGATACCGAGTCCCTTTGGGTGACTTCAATTTATTTATCCATTGTATTAGAGCAGTGTTTACCAAAGTGTGGTACCAAATCGTTTGATGGGAGTACGTAAGGGAAAATGCACGGAAGCTGAAGCAACATATGGCTTACTTTTTTCGATTACAAACATAGAATTTTTTGACGAGGGGTACTCGATTTTACGAAAATTTTAAAAAGAGTATGGAGATGTTGAAAGTTTGGGAAACACTGTTTTAGAGGAAAAGTTTAAATAACCTGGAAAAACTGTCGAAAAACCAGCACAAGCAAAGTATTAATCTTAAAATTCGTTTTACCTACAAAAATACTTGCAAACGTCTGCATTTCAATTATGTTTTGCACACGTAAAGTAAATAGATATTGCCAGTCAGAATTTTCTTAAATCAATTTTGTTTCATTTTCCCAAAAGCCGTTGGGATAGAGACGGTTAAGTCATCTAAAAAGATTGTGGTTATTTTCCAATCTGTATAAAACGTGATGTTGATATCAAGTAGGCGCGATGTATTTTCTGATATTTACGCGTATTTACATGCTTGTGGTGAGAGATATGAATAAAGTATTGGAATAACACATCCAGTAAAAGAAACAAGTGTGGGAGATTTTAAAAGAAGTTATTTTGTTACTTGAGGTAACATTGAACTCAATAAATGTTTAATATGGAATGTTATTCTTTTTTTGGCTTTTACGGTTTTCATACGCTCAGATAATATTATGCTTAGGTTGACGGTGTCACGAATAGGGTATCCAATCCCGGGATTTCGGGATTGATTTATTTTAAATCCCGGGTGAATGAGATTTTGATTGAGATTTTCTCACCGAGGAATTTGAAATCCTCAATTTGCTATATTTTTTCCCGGAATCTCACGGAAACTCGTTTTTTTTTTTTAGCTCACCGAGGAATTTGGAATTTCCGATTTGCCAATTTCGTGTAAATTTCGAGAATTTCTTCAAAATTTCACAATCCCGAAATCCCGGGATCGCGGCCATCTCAATCCCGGCATTTTGGGATCAGAAAATTGAACGGGATCCCGGGATTGGATGCCCTAGTCACGAAGTATTTCGAATTCGTTCCAAGTTTTATTTTCACGTGTTTCTGATTAACTGGTATAATAAAACATGGTACGATTATCAAAACGGTCTCAATCACAAAATATTAAAAAAAAAAAATACAAATATCACTCTTCGAAATATCTGAAAAATAAATAGTTTATAACTGAACATGCACAAGTGTATATAAGTTTTAAGCACAGGAGAAAATTGCGGAAAATTATCTTGTAAAAGTTTTGAAATGAAAAAGATCAATATATTTAAACATAAAACACATTATTGAAACAATACATTGGCGGTTTACAAGTAGCTTGTATTCAAGTTACAAGTATTCTAACAAACTTGAATAATACTTATCATCGTTTACCAGCGAGTTGTAACTATTTATTTTACTGATTGTATTGGCACTAGGGCTTGTCGGTTTTCAAAAACCGGGTTTTTGGCTAAATTTGTTACATTAGAAAACCGGTTTTTCAACTTCGTAACCGGTTTCCATAAACGATTCTATAAACAAAAGGACAGACAATTTAGATCTTTTATTTGATGGCTTAAAGACCATATGCACCACATCATTACCCAGCAAAATGGTATTTTCGATATCAAGAAATTTTGTTACAAAACGATCAGTGGACGGTTTGTGTTTTCTTAAATCATATTTTCTGAAGATTAACACCAAATATTATTATTAAACAACATAAAAAATCGAACCTTCTCTCGTTTTTTTAATTGAGTTATCCATTTTTCGTAAAACTTCGAAAACCGGATAAAACCGTTTTTTCAAAAGTCGGTTTTTGTACAAGCCCGTATTGGCACTTGCTTGCAAAATTAAGAAAATATGCTATTCCACAATATTTTTAAGATTAAGTTGATTCCTATTTCGACATCAGTAAACTGAATTATACTTAAGTAACGCAATATTATTATCAACTACTTGTATCGAATAATGCTTATGAAACAAAATACTTTAATGTTGTTTTCACCTTTTATTATTAGTTAAAAAGTATTACTTATTAGTTGTACCTCTAAATAGGAAAATAGTCTAAACTACTGCAGACATCTCCAAATTTATTATGTATAAATTTGTTGAATCTGTCTATAAGTTTATCCGAGTCCCTTGATTAGTTCAAAACGAAAAATAAAGTGAAAATGTTCATCTCTTCAAATTTTAATCTCCTTTATTTATGCCAAAAATGTTGGTACACTCCCCAGTTGTAAATAATATAAAATTATAATAATGCTTTCGAAATTTGCATAACTTCTTCACAAAGCGACCGTTTTATTTTGCTAACTCTCTGCGAAAAGGGTTTCGGTCTTAATCCTTCAAATAGCAACCGGAGATCGTTTAAAATAAATTTAAGGAAATTTCTGTACTTCGGCGAGAAGAAATCTTTTGAAATACGACGACTTAAAGCTAGACCATGAATTAAATATGAAAGAAGCATGCCTGCTTATAATATGAATGTTTTTGACAAATTAATATATTATGTATTCTTAAAAAAAATGTCCGGTGGTATGTATACACAACATCTACCTCTATGCTATGATGTATTATCTATAACATACTTGTAACAATAAACCTTTCAACGGACTAAACCAAAATCCAATTCTTCTTCTTCTCCTCAGTTACAATCAAGAGTTCAAATCGAAACGTCTTAGTTCTTAGTAGAAACTCCTCAATAATCACATCGTATAAAGTGTATAAATTATTATTATGGAATAAAGTTGAAACAACATTTAAATAATAATAAAGTGTTTTAGTAAAAATAATCCATAACACCGGTGAAAATGTTCAAATCGGGATGTATATAAATCGTGGTTGATTTAGAGCCACTCTGTGTTTAAGGATGATCTAAGTTCTTTGATCGTTTTTTCGCATCGTTAGACCGCTGTGAAGTTAGTGAATGCATACAAAATATATGACGGGCGAAAACGTCGAAAATAGGGTCGAGACGTGGTAAAAAGTGACCCCAGACAAATTTGCGTAATATTAGCATTGCATTGATTGAAGTATTATTGTAGATAACAATAAATATCAACTAGATATTATTATTATTTAGCGAATGGTTTAAATAAGAAGAACTTCGCAGTGCGAACGCACCCCACAGAAGCACGAAGGTTAACCTATCATTAAAAAATACTTTCGCCTTCAAACTAAATAATGCGCGTTGTAATAAAAATGTTTAATGTGGTACGTTTAATATTTCATGATTTTCCGATACGAGTGGAGTAGATACTAGGTGTATTTGCCAAAGCTCGTCCTGCTGTATACATAACAGAAAAAGCAATATCACTGCATCGTTAAGTAAATTTGTTTTTGATTCTGCCATATAAGTCCACCGCAGATTTACCGCCGCCCGAGTCGTTAAATTTTGAATTTTGAATTTTGTAATTACGCAAACATTAAAGTTATTGTTCTTTGAAAATGGGCAGTAAATTTCCGATCCGAGTTGTGAACGCTAGTGAAAGCTAATTTCGTCTTCGGGAAACTGAGTTGAAATTTGACTAGTTTCCGCCTAGCTATATTTCACATAATACCTATTAAATGAACTAAGCTTTTAAAAATGATATTTTGCGATGTTTATATTTTTATCACAATTATTTTCGTCAGCGTCGTAGGCTTTTTTTTCAATTTATTAAAGACTGTTTGTTAAAAATAATGGTAATCTTCTTTTGAGTTACGTAATTCGTTGCTGTTACGGCGAAAAAATCCGAGTTAAAGCTCATAAAAATAGAAGACAGATGAATTGTTCTAAAACTCACAAATTAAAAAAAAACAATTAAACATTGCTTGCTGAATTCATATAAAACTTTTCCGACCGAATGAAGTGATAAATTGTCAAGTACGTGGATAATAATAAGTGTAAGTGTCAAATGGTGTTCAATCCCAACAGCTAATATTTTTTTACAAGATTAATTTTAACTACTCTTTTCATTCGAGCAACTGAGTAACAAAAAATCTCTTAGAAAAACTTCTATTCATGCCTCTTAATGAATAATGTCGTATTTGATCAAAAGCCCTGGGTGTCTGGAATAAATCTGCTCTTGTTAGAAATAAACAATTTGGTTTTACTATTTTTAACTATTAACTATAACCAATACAAGAAGGGACAATTGATCTTCTTTGAATGTGTTCCTATTAATAATATTTAAAATGAAAAAAGGGCCATTTTTGTCAAAGTGGTACAATAAACATACCGACGGAGTTATCTCAAACATAAAAGTGCTTTTGAAGAATCTTAATGTTTACTTATTTCTTTTTATCAAATTTCTTCGAGGACGATATATTATTAACATGTTCCGTTATGTGTCCTATGACCTTTGATGTAAGATGTCACTAAAAAATATATAGTATAAGTTTCTACTACAGAGCATTAAAATACAATAACTCATCCCGTGTCTAGAGAAAAAAAAACTTAACGTTCACGGCATGACAGAAAAAATTCACTAGTTATTCAATAAGTACCCATTACAAAAACATTATCTTGTGAAAAACTGCGCTATCTATACGCAACTCCGTGGTACAGTGTCATAAAACCCGTTTCGTGCTCCCATTATCTTTGAAACGAATGTGAAAAAAAACCATAACTAACTCATCCAGAATACGTTGCTGCTTACAACAACAGGGCATCGGAAAAAAACACGAATTAGACACTTTTACGACAGAAAATTGTTCATATAATATGATTTATCTTTCACAGGTGCGTATTTTTGTGATTTATTTATCCATACCCAAAAAGGATATTATAATACAGGTAACCGGATCTCTTGCTGTTTATTTTTATTCGACTAAAGCAAGGTAAAAAGTTGGACTCTCCAAAAGCTTACTAAAACATGACCAACAATTTTATTTGCGATAAATAAATAAACAATACGACGAGGGAAAAAATATTCTCTTATAAAAATTATGAATGAGTTCTGCTTAACTTTACAAGTGACTCTCGTATATAATTGGTTCCTGAAAAAATGTACGAAGGACGCAATAAAATTTTCAACAAGTTTATTTTAAGGTTTATGAATACTTTTCGTGTTATAAGGCGGTGAGTGATAATAATTTCAAAAGCTAACGGACCAGTCAGTAGTGTAGAATAATTATTCTATATGCTATTGTTAATACTATAAAAAATTCAAACACGCAATATTATTGATTGAAGTAAGTAAAATGCTTTTTTTTTTTAATTTGAAAGACATAAGCGTTTTTTAAAAACTCGTGCTGCATGCATCAACACGTCATCATTTATATGTAGTATCTCTAATGTATCCAAATTCAAGCTTAGTAAAATTTATTCTTGTCTTCTTTCTTTTATAATTTATACTCCCAATGTGAATCATATGTACTCAACTGATTTTTTTTACGGATACTGCTTGTTTTTTGATTTTTCAACGTATCGAAGAGAGTTGGAATATAAAAATACTAGTAGAGAAGGATCAGTATTAAGTCAATCGCTCAGTTAATGAAACTGTCCTTACCGAGGTTTGTAGCAGCGTGTTCCGCCAAAGAAGTCAACTACGTTGACCGCTCGACCATATTCGCAAATGATTTACATTGCAGTAGATTTTTCAGAAAAATGAACATTATTATATTCAATAATTTTCAAATTGCCCTCAATAAAATAGCGAAAAAACATGAACAGGGTCGAATTATTTTTTGATTGAATAAGAAAACTAAAAATGTACAATAAATTATAAAACATTTTGCTACTTTTGCAGACAAATGAAAAAGTTGATATCGATAGTTTTGCAGAGTAAACACTATTATGATAAAGTCTACACCCTCACCAACATTAACAGGAGTTTTAAATCAAATGATAACAAATACTTCAAGATAAAAACAAATCTCGTTACTTAAAGGGATTCGTAAAGGGATGTTTATAATTTCTATTTTGCATTTGAATATTTATGTATCGGGTCGGGTATATATATAAATAAATGTAAAGAATAGAAAAAATATAAAGTGTTTTTATATCAATTTAAGTTTTGTTTAGGAAGAATTCCCACTTAATCAAAATCAGTTTATTCAAATAAACCTTCCTTGAATAAATGGCGTTTGAAAAACCTTAAAATATTGTGATACTTATATTTGATTAAAATGATATAAAAGTTTGAAGACTCCTCCCCTAGGTGTTTTAACTATCACGTTTCGAAAGTAGTCTTTGCAAATAATTCTAATCACATTCGAACAAAATTATATTTATAAATGAGTTAAGATTTAATGCATTCAAATTTTGGTAACATTTTTATTCCATGATATGTCAAACCTGTGCAACAACAAAGTTATCAAATCCTTTTTAACATTAAAAAAGAACTTCCGCAAAGGGACCACTGGAATCATCGAATATATGTAGAGTAAACATATATTTCAGTGGAGAAAAATGTCAGCAAAAGTAGTTCCGTCATCTTCATTTTAGTAACCTATTAAGTCCAATAAGCTGAAGTCTGTAAAAAAAATCAATAAAGTCGCCGCAATGTTCTTTATGAAGCGAAGTGCAGTGAAAAGAGAAACAAGTTAGAATCTTGGCCTGCGGGTGTAAAGGCGATGCACACTGAACCGGAAGTCACGAGGGGCTTGCACTTTAAATGAACGGAAGTGGATATATGTACAGCCTGCGTTCGTTTCAAACAGGCTACCGTCTGTGGGCGGCTGATTACTTAGGCGAGCGAAATTCTCTTGTTGTTCGTGCTTTGCAAGTAATTTAGTGTAATGGTCTTCTCGGATTCAGACTGAGCTTTAGAATTGTTCGAAGCGAATTTAAAATACTAACACATACAGTGCAGGCTCTGTACAGCAAAGATAGAAACTAGTAAGTTATTAATGAAAGCCTTTTAAGCTTTCGTTTGATGGATGACTACCTCCCACGAGACGTGGTAGAAGCTTCGCTTAGCGATAGAAAATATACAAAATTGATTCATATAAGCGTTTAATTGATACGCGTGCCAAAATACTGTAATTCTTATTAATTTTATTTTTTTTCAATTCATAATAATATGATTAAGCTAATGGTCGAAACAGTGAAAAAATAAAAAAAAGTGTTTCCACGATTTAAAAAAATAAAACAGCTTGAGTTTTTCAATTTACAAATAGACTCTTTTTATACTAACAAATGTGAAACAAACGATATTTTTGAATTATAACCAAAAGGGAAGTACCCTAAATTGAAAATTTTTGTTCTCAGAATGGGCTCAATATGCACGTGATATAGACGTGCATATCTTTGTGTAAATATATTTAAAACCATGAAATTTACTTAATCACAAAACAGACGTTCGTTGACAAAAAAATCGTTATCAAATTTGCTGGGTTTGACTACTAAGTTGATAAAGAAATCAGAGCTCCCACAAAATCATCATTAAAAAAAAAGGTTGTAAATTGCTTTAATAAAAATGATTGAACCCTACGAATTTTACTTCTAAAACTTAACTAATATTAGACTTTTAATGTAATTTCCATAAATGAACTGTATTATTTTTGTTGCGGCCCACGGATAAATATACATTTTAAATGCTACCTTCGTCATCGACCATCGACTCGTCGTTGGATTATCAGAGATTGGACAGCCCTCGATTCGAGTGAAATTCTAAGTTCTTAAATTTATTCAGAATTAAAAATATTTTCATGCTTTTCTGGCTTCAAAAAACACTTCTCAGTGAGACTATTAAACAAAATAATGTTTCCAGATGATGACGCGTGAGAATGGTGGATTTTCCCCGATTACAACTATTTGCTAGAAGCGTGCTTAAGGTGCGGGGTATCGTTGAAAAAAGTTTCATCAATTTATGTAAATTACTCAAATATTCCATTAATTATGGATATTATCACTTTATCGCGAATATTTTTATCATCGCTGACACGTATATGACAATGCAAATAATCAGCTAATGAAACCGGACAAATATTAATCATATCCTTTTCATTCTGTCAACTAGATCATATATTACCCACAGAACCTTACCACTGTCCAATTTGTAAAGCTCTACACGCCAGTCGTGGGCGATTTATAATGATAATGAATCGCGAACCAAGAAATGAAAAGTTATTCAATAATAATTGTGCTGATACGTAAAGGCTACATTATTGTACTATTTAACATCGATATTACTTTTCAAAGCTTAATATATTTTTCAAAAAATATTTGTATACACAATTCTTCCCATATTTCTGAAACAACAAAATAATATTATCCATAATCAGCAGTGAAAAAAAAACAACTGAATATTATAAAAACGTATGACTGAAATAACCGTGTAAAGTTGTATTTTTTTTTTAACCATATCTACTCCCAATGTGAAGCATATGTCCTCCTGATGGAGGTATCTCAACATAAGTTTTTCCACGAGAACTGTTTGTTAATCAGTCCCGCAACCTCTCTTTTTCCAATTTGTAGGGATAGAAGGATAAGGCTAGGAAAGCACTAGTGGTTGACTAATCGCTCTGGCTACGCCCAGTTATTGAAGGATGGGAAAGTTGAGAGGGAAATTAAGACATCACAAACACCCATGCCATCGATCAAAAAAAAATTGTTCGTACTGGGACTCGAACCCGTGAGATCCGGCACGGAAGCTTACAACGCTAACCTCTGGGTCATAGAACCGAAATTTCTAACTCGCTTAAAAAAACTGGTCATGATTATAATAAAATCGAAAACTAAAACCATTTATTTTTTATGAATAACATATTTCTGTTTGACGACTAATAACAGTGATGGGTACATGCAAGAAGACAAATTAAAAAAAAATTGATAACCTTTTATCATTACTAGGGAATACTTACTAGGGAGTAGATGATGAAGAATATTAACAGTGTATAATTTCACGTTTTTTGATACAAATCAAAAAAGGCCGTTCAGGTTTCCGATTTACATCTTTGTGTAATGTTTTCGATTATTTTTCAAAACTATTCCATTTCGTTTTGTAGTAGGATAATATTTTTAGTATCCGTTTATTTGAAATATTATAGTTAAAACTTTTTTTATATTTAAAAAATAGGAGAATTAATCAAAATTTATTTATTTGAATAAAAATATTTAGAGCACAGGCAATAATTAATCAATCAAAATAAAATCAATAAAATCAAAGAGTGTCCTTCAAAATCTTGCTTAATCAACTTATCTTATGCTTGCTTATATTATCAAAATGTATTAGAATGCCCGCTCTCAATGTCGAGCATATAAACACTTAATACTGGTCTTAACGGCTTGTTAATCAGTTGCTCGACGTCTTTTGTTCAAAGCTAGAAGGGGTAAAAAGAAATAACTACGACAAGGCTAGTGGTTAGTTAATCGCTCTCGCTTTGTCCATTTATAAGATAGGATTGGTGGGTGGAAATTTGAGACATCACACACATCCATGCCTTTGGAGAAAAACTCATAAATCAATTAAAAATCAGTTTGGGATTCAATCCCGTGACCGCATGTCTTTACTGGATCTGAATACAAATATCTTTAACTATAATTTTAAATTAACGGTATTTCTTGTTTGTGTATTTGCTCGTGTAGAATCACTATACGGAGGGCATGGTAATTCATTGTCCTTCTGCATTATCTTTGTTTTATTCGAAGTCTTGTCAGCGTTATGCAGTACTGCCCCGAGTCCATTCTCTATACTGTGGTTTGTCATAGGAAGTACTTCAGTGCGATGGGATCCGAAAAACAGGCGGAATTTGACTCTCAGGAGAACCTGCTGCTCAATTCATGCTCAGCTTAAATTTACTTTGTTTCACTGTGACAACTATATTTTTGCTACACAATAATCGCTCTAGTCTTTTCGAATGGTGTATATTTATAATTTCCGCTATCCTGTCCTATTTTTCAGTTGCAACAAAAGTTTTACACTGTAAACACTATTCAATTAACAACAAAGATTGTTGCGGTGTCTGGCTATATGATATTGCAATAATTGAGTAATTAATATTAAACACACTGTACAAAATAAAATACCACTCCGAACAACAACAAAAACAACATATATTATTGATGTTTCAATAACACTGAATTATTAATGAAAATTCTGTAATTAATTAATGTAATGTATTAATTATAGCAGAGTTTCAAACACATAGTTGGATCGTAATTGAGTTTTTGTTTGAAATTTTATTTAAGTATTTTGATTATGCTTAGGTATTGAAATATTATAGTTGAGAAGAACCCCACTCGCGTTTTTATATTATAGGGTGCCATGTGAGCATGTTAGTTTCTTGTCAACGCTGCAATACTTTTGAAATATATATATCTGTCAATCTTCCAGTTAATATTAAATTTGAATCGTTCAAATCATGTTCATTCACACAAGTTTTGTCACTAACGACGCGGGTTTTGCCTTTCGGCACATTCAGGTGTTCAAGTGCACGGATGGACATTAGGGTATCCAATCCCGTAGCTTTTTTCCAATCCCGGGAATTCGGGATTGATTAATTTTGAATCCCGGATGAATGAGATTTTCTCACCGAGGAATTTGTAATTCGCAATTCGCTATACCTTTTCCTTGGATTCTCACAGAACCTCGTTTTTTTTTTAGCTCACCGAGGAATTTGAAATCTCCGATTTGGTATACTTTTTCCCGGAATCTCACGGAAACTCGTTTTTTTTTTTTAGCTCACCGAGGAATTTGAAATCTCCGATTTAGTATACTTTTTCCCAGAATCTCACAGAAGCTCGTTTTTTTTTTTTAGCTCGCTGAGGAATTCGAAATCTTGAATTTGCCAATTTCGTGTAAATTTTCGGGATATCCTCAAAATTTCTCAATTCCAAAATCCTGGGATTCGGGATCAGAAAATTGAACGGGATCATGGACATGGACTGACGTTAAGTAAATAGGTGTATCCCATTGGCGGATCCAAGGGGGAGGCCATGGGGGCCATGGCTCCTTCCTGAGGAGAATTTATTTTCCATTTTCAATTCTTAAAGATTAAAACTTTATTGTGAAATGGGTTCTTTAATTGTTTAGTTTACAGTGTTTTATAGAATACATACATAATTATATAGTATTGTCTATTTTAATAAAGATATATTATTTTTTAATGTATTATGTTTATTTTCCAATTGAATGTCCCCTTTCTGTGACAATTTCTGGATCCGCCACTGGTGTATCCTGTTTATAAAATAAATAAATGTATCACTTAGTTAAAAGCTATTGATGGCGACATGGATTAATTTACTAATGAATTGATTTTAATGAAATTTAAAATGATTTTAACAATAATCACATTTAATTTTAAAAAACCTGCAGAGACTATTTGTAAATGTTTCCCCAGCTAATTGAACGCCATTAAAATCAAATAATTGGTGAAATTAATTCATGTCGCCATCGATAGCATTAGTGATATATTTATTTATTATATAAACAACCGCGTCGTTAATGAAAATTGAACGAACAATGATTCAACGATACAAATTTAATATTGAAATTCCACCAAGCACCTTTAGTCGAAATCTTAAATTGTTAAGTTGATAAGTTTGAAAGCTCTAAATAAGCTTTTATGGGATAATAGCAAGAGTCTTATTCAACTGGTCAACATCATATGTGTCTAAGCATTTTTGTTTTATTTCATCTTTTAAAAGTAATGGTGTCTTTGATAGATCTGCATTCGTATGGTATTCAATCCCTACACATTTCTCGTAGAAGACTTGCGTCATTTGGGAAAGTCGAGTTGCATACGACGGAAGTAAGCAAAGCTGGATCTATTGGAGGAAATAATGTGACGTGAGAGCTATATGTCCTGCACGCACAAAGGAGGGGCTTTGTAGTATTAGAACATCGTTTTGTTTGTATAAAATCCTATAAAGTACTAATTAAAGGAAACTTACTACAGTCACAATATTAATGTACTGATTTATCTGTATAGCTGTATTGTCAATGATACACAATACAAATATTTATGTATGCACATTGTGCGCATTGAAATAATATCAATATGTGCTTCTACTAGCAAGTAAATGAGGAGCAAACATTCAAAAAGTGATTTGTCACACAAATACAAAGCTTGGAAAATGATGATTTAGGTGTTGCAAAAGTGACGGTTTGTATGAATGTGTCAACTTTATGATTTAATTTTATTATGAAAAAAAACCCTTTTGAACACTAATTTTGATTTCCATTCATAGGTTTTATTATGGGCTATCAGAATTGATATATAAAGCGATTTTTCAAAATTTGTGACAAATCACTTTTTGAATGTTTGCTCCTCAAATTCTATGGACGAATCAATATTCTACAAATTCTATTATTGTTAAATTTGAATCGTTCAAACTATGTACATTCTCACAAATTTTGTCACTAACGACCCGGGTTTCGCCTTTCGGCATCTTCAGGCATTCAAGTGCACGGATGAACTTGACGGATGACTTGTCAGTTCAAGTTCATCCGTGCACTTGAATGCCTGAAGATGCCGAAAGGCGAAACCCGGGTCGTTAGTGACAAAATTTGTGAGAATGTACATAGTTTGAACGATTCAAATTTAATATTGAAATTCCACCAAGCACCTTCAGTCGAAATCTTAAATTCTATTATTGTTGTTGTTTACGTTTTGGTCCTAATATAAAAAAATAACTTATAGCACTTTTCTTAAATCTATGTCCGCTCCTAATTTGAAGCATGTGGCCTCCTAATGGAGGTATCTCAACATAAGTTTTTCTACGAGTACTGTTTGTTACTCAGTCGCTTAACCTCTCTCGCTACGCCTCGCTAGACATCAAAAACACCCATGCTATAGAACATAAATCGATCGAAAAAATGCTGTTCGTAATGATACTCGAACCCGTAAGATCCGGAACGGAAGCCCACGACGCTAACCGCTACGCCATAGGATCCGGTATAAAGCATTTATTGCTTAAAAAAATCTTTTTTTTTTCTTTTGCTATTTTATTGAAAAATGTGTAAAATCAAACAGAAACTTCACGGTGATTATATTTTATTTGCCATAAATGACCGATGGACGGTTTACTTTTTTATCCATCACAATTGATACCTAATCGATATTTAATTTACACGGTGTACTTATAGCAGACGAAAAAAACTAAATTAAAAATACTGTGAGCGTAAAATATAATAAAACGCCTTGAAACGTTTCAACATTTTCATCAAAAATGAATGGCGTCATTATAATCGTAACGGTGATAAAAAGTAAGCATCAAATTTCTGAATTTTCCATTCATGTAATAAAGATTTTTTTTTTCTCACGCGAAAATGTTTTGTATTTTTTTGAAATGATACAATGAATGGATTTTTTCTCGTAACACTTAACATTCACCCAACACGCCACTTCGCGAGTATAATATCGTAAGTATTCCGAAAGAGCAAAAACATATATAATGGATGCTAGCTTTTAAAAGCTTCCACGATATTTAATATACCATTAACACATCAATGAAAACGAAATCGTTAAAAAGGAAAGTAATAGCTTTTTAAAATATTAAAATCCATCTTTTTATAATATTACATTATGTAGTTTGACGATACTTTTGTCGCGTATAATAAAAGTTGTGTTAAGTAGTTCAGAGCATTAAAAACGTTATTCATTTGAAATTATTGGTCTCTTTCACCTTGTTGCTTTGTGGACGGGTATTACAAGGCAAACACAATGTTGTCGCGTCTCATTCTTCAATTTTTATGTATTGTAAATTATTGCACTTTCAGGTGGCATTCTCCGTGTGTGCCCAAGCCAAACCATACGCTTCTTTGGTATTTTTTCAGTCACTAGTAGCTGTTGCGTCTGTTTGTGAAAAGTGCAATATTAATGATTTAAATAATAAACAAAACAGATTAAGCATTAAATTAGCAGATAGATTTTTTTTTAGATTTCGACTGAAGATGCTTGGTGGAATTTCAATATTAAATTTGAATTGTTCAAATTATGTACATTCACACATTTTTCCAGGAAATTTTAGAAATAAATGGAGCACAATTGAACAGTCTTCTGATTTTAAATGAACAGTTACATACGCCGGGCTCTCCACTTTTATACTCTATATAAATATAATTATAAAACCTTTTCCAACAAACAAAAATAAATATTATTCTTAAAACTACTCACCATTTAAATCTATGGGCATTTCCCTGGGGTAATTCTTATTGCCAGCAATGGCTTTAAACTCGATGATACATTTATTTCTTATATAAAAACGAAACATTAATTTACTAAGCATCAGTTCAAGTTCATCCGTGCACTTGAAAGCCTGAAGATTGAAAAAGGCGAAACCCGGGTCGTTAGTGACAAAATTTGTGTGAATGTACATAATTTGAACAATTCAAATTTAAGATAGAGACAAGTTTATTGTCAAGATATCTCAATTATTAAGAAGTATGTATTTGTGAAATCTCTTTGTTTTACGGGAACTGAATTCTAGTCACTCTTTCTGCACCCTTCTTATCAGGATCAGATAGATGATAAGTAGAACAGTATAAAAAATCACATGCATTTGAATTAAAATTCTTAATCGATAAATGAAAAATCAATATTTGTATGTTTTAATACCGACAATGGTATTCGTAACCCACCAAACGAGTGAACAAAACCTCAACGGTGTCATAATACGTTCACTCGAAGACATTCATGATTCTCTTATCATAATATGAGAAGAAATTGTCGAGCGTTTCGCCATAAAATCGTCGTCAAACTATTGGCTACAACGTAATGTATGTTCCCTCAACACTGGGATCAATTTAGAATGCTATAAAAGTTATCCGAATATCCCCCTTTCCCAGAAGTGGAACGGAAATAATTTCTTGCTTAAAAATGAAATGCCACCCGGCGGGAACCCGAAAAGAATGCAAACACTTTTCCTTTACGAGTTCAATAATCCCGTGGTCTAACACAGAACCGAAATCGCTTTTATAACATGAAATAAAACATGTAGGGGTGTAAACTATCTAGTCTTACACAAAAGGCGCGGTGCTTACTAGACAGTACATTTACTAATATTTGTATTTGGAATAGCATACAAATAAAGTAAATATGCTAATATTTACAAATCATTTTGTGTTTTTTTTCAGTACTTCTTTTATATTGCTAATGTGGAACAAACAGAGTGATTCTTAACCGGTAGAAGGATTTTAGGTGGACCGCGAAAAAATATTTTTATTATGATAAACACAAAATTCATTTGTACTTATTTCCTCTTTTATTTATCGAGATCTAGACCAGTTTCACTCATGGCGAGCATTATCAACTGATACAATACAAATTATGAATAAGTGACTCTAAAATACAAAGATCATCAAAGAGTAATTACATATTAGAGGAGTTAATTTTTTTAATTCGTGTTACTTTAGAGTCACTTCTTCATAATTTATAAATTCTTTTCAATGTCAATTGTTTTTTTACAAATTTTTATTTCAATTTGTTTTGCTTAAATAACATTGCTAAATTCTTTTTCTTATCAGTTGGTAATGCTTACCGTGATCGAAACTGGTCGTGATCTTGATACATAAAAGTGGAAATAAGAACAAAATAATTCTGCGTTTATTTTAATGTAATGCCTTTCCACCAAGTATTGACAATGGACAACCTAAAAGTGATCAATATATTTTAGTGCTGAAACCGGCTTACCAAATTGAACAATACCAGACTTCGAATGTCGAAATTTTACCTACAAAACCAGTATTTGAAAACAGAAAACTCTAATATCAATATACGACACGCTACAGTTGAAATTTAATAATGTTAAGGTAGATCTCACGCTAAAGTGAATTCTTGTAATTAAATAATGTTTTCAGAAAATAAACTTTCTTATGATGTAGTCCTATTTCACTGCACCTGGCTGGTGTCGCTCGATTGTCTTCATAATAAATTTATTATGTATGTTATTCCATCTGTAAAATACAATACAAAAAATATAAACAATTCATAATTATTATTAATTAACAAACAGACAAAAAAAGCAAAATATACAATACATTATTATGATGTTTCTGAAAGCAGAATATTTCAGAATAATTAAGGGTAGCGATAGATGAATTTAGATAGCTTTATGATAAAATCACATTAAAATATATACTCATATCACTTTTATTTTTTCGTAAATGTCCACCAATTATAAATTCGGGAAACAGTATAATTTGATTCACTGGGCGTTATTATGTTTGTGTTTTTTCAGCGTCATCAGCCGATATTTACATCTAGATTTTGATAAACATCTTAAATGCTGACTATTTGTTGTTCTGACAAAAAATCAACGTCTTTGCAAAGTTATGTACACTCAATATATATAATAATTAAATAATACATACTTATTTTTCCGTATTATCTCAGCAGCAATATAATATAAGTTTATTAGTGACATGTAAGACAAAATCACATTAGATCAAGTGATTTTTTATATGGATATGCAAATTATTTATCACATTTCTTTTCCATCTTGGAATTCACTATTAATGAGGAACAATATCATAAACACCACTTACTAAGAATGAAAATAGTATCCTTATTTATATATAAAGAATCAAAAATAATATTTATAGCGCAGCTATAACTATTTTGACTTTAACTTTTCAGCCATTTCACGGTCTTCGAAAGAAAATAATCGATTGTATTGTGTCACTGACAAAAGTATTTTAAAATTGGAACCACAGTTGAAATAAACTAAATAGAACATCTAAGCTTATTTAAATTAGTGGATTTGGTCGCAAACATAATTTGCCGAATTTAAATTTAGTTGCGTGAAAGTTGCATTATTTGTTTTTTTCGGTCAACAAATTAATTTTTACAATGCACAATGGCCTTTTATCTTACTTTATAACGATTGTTCTGGCTTCCTTTTTGGGAAAGCAATATGTTATTTTTAATTGTGAGAAACACAATTTAATTACAATTGTGATTGTCATATTAGAAACAGCATTAATCAACAAAGTTATTGCTTTATACTATTCTTATGTACAGTCTACATTCAGTAGCAAACCGAATAAGATTTGAATAGCATCTATCATTTTCTGTTGTTCCAATTTTTTTTCTATTCAATATAATCCTTTTATAAAAGAGGCACGTCAACGTCGAGTCATATTTTAAGTACGTAATACTTTTAGTGAAACAGGGATCAAAAATTATTGTAGAGACTGTGTTAATTAATGATTAACATACAAAAAAGCTTGATCCATACTGTTTCTTTGTTTTTTCAATGTACAAATATAAGTATCATAAGTTTCCAGTTCCACTAACCGATCAAAAGATTTCAGGATGAATTCCTGGGTTAAGTGTAAAATGTTTTTATGCTGCTATTGACTTTGGATGATTTAATTTGTAGTAAATTTAATATTAGGTAATTTTAAAACGAGCATTTATTATAATGTAGTGTGTTATAGTGTAGTACAATAATACGAAACATATATCAGTAATGAAATTATGTATGTTGTTGAATGACAGATGGCGCATGAAGGGTCGTCGATTGTATTTTCCCCAATGATAACGGCTTATGTTGAGCCGCACATTTTTCGACCAATGCTAACAGTTTATTTTGAACCGCGTATTTTGTGATTTTTCGTTCGTCCAATTGGAGTGGCTTATCTTTTTATCTTCAAAATTCAAATTTCATTGCTTAGAACAAAAATATTGCAGTATATGTTATAATAATATTGAGAACACTGAATTTGAAAATTTGTATCGTTTACGAAATTTTTCAAATAATCAAAGACTGTTCGATTATTGAAAGATACGATTATATTTCGCGTCTAGCCTCGAAAACTTTTTGCATGAAAACATGCATTAAAAATATTCTAATTACGGTATGGATATTTTATAGAATATTTCGACTTTTATTCAAACACGTATAAACACATGTCCATAGGTCTTCTTCTTCTTCTCCGAAACATATTTGTTTGAATCTATATATTAATGGTTGATAAAATAATCACTTTTCACTAATATGATCGTTATAATTAGGGCCTCCAATCCCGGGATTCGGGATCCCGTTCAATTTTCTGATCCCAAAATCCCGGTATTGATACGGCTGCGATCCCGGGATTTCTGGATTGAGTAATTTTGAGCAAATCCCGAAAATTGACACGAAATTGGCAAATCGAGAAAAAAAAACGAGGTTTTTTGACAATCGGGAAAAAAGTATACTAAATCGAGGATTTCAAATTCCTCGGTGAGCTAAAAAAATAAGGTTCTGTGACAATCTGGGAAAAAGTATACCAAATCGAGAATTTCAAACTCCTCGGTGAGCAAATCCCAATCCCGGGATTGAAAATTAATCAATCCCGAAATCCCGGGATTGGAAAAAGGCTTCGGGATTGGATACCATAATAAGTGCATATCTCAACTTATCAGTTTTACGGTGACATGTGCAGAAATTGACTTTGAAAGCTAATATGCGTGTAGAATTACAATATGACGCATCCGCTGAACGTTTCAAAAAACAATTGTCGGATATTGGGAATGCAAAAATGGAAATCAATGAATCCACACAATGTATCACATTGCCACCAAGCTTCTGTAAAATTACAGGAACCATAAGCGAATTGATTCACAAAGTTTTCCCAAATATCGCACAGAATTACAAAAATTATCAGTGGCTCAGTGAACGTGTTATTTTAATTAATAAGTTTTAAAAATCCATGCTTCTCACATGGACAGCTGTATCTGGCTTGCTCACGCGTTGAAAAACCTTAAGATCTATTCATATACGCACCAGACAAAAAAACAATATATATCCAAAAGCATTTCAATAAACATAATTAAAACACAAACACTTTATTTCTTTGAGTGGCATTGCAAGTCATGCCGGGTCAGCTAGTAAATATATATAAATATCAATTCCGTGCTAGGAAATTAATTATATAGCGAATAATAAGAAAATAATATTCGAGTATTAAAAATAATTTAAGCACTAAATTAATGACGGACCCTAAAACTGAAAAGAACTCTAACATTAGAATGTTCTAGCTGAAGACAAAATAAGATCTACTTACTGTTACGTTCAATTTTAGATTGAACATTTTTCTAGACTACATTTCTACTTGCAAAGATAAAGAAAACACACAATACGAATTTATCTTTCTATTACGTAGGATATTTTGCAGCACAAAAGAAAATTTCCTTTACCAGGGTAAAATAAGAAAAATTACCTGCTTGTACATCTATTCTTCAAGCGATTTGAATGAATGGATAGGAGAAATGTATTTTTGGTGTATTTGATTCCGCGAAAAGTTATTTAGTTAAAAGAATATAAAAATATCTTGTTTTAAAATAAAACATTGGTTGTATTGTCACATCCCATTATTGAACAATAAAAGTCGCAACAAACATTAGATTCAGTTAACTTGCTTATCTATTTACTCTCCTTTTGTAGCACATGGACTAGAAATGGGGACTGAGTTACGATGCGAATTGAATTAATATTTACTCATTTTTTACCTAATAAAAAAATCCACTTGGATTGTGCGTGAATCGTTATTTGTTTCCTTACATTTTAGACTATGTTGACGCTCCATTGTAAATTTACTATGAGCTGTCACTTATTTATTATCCGTGTATGTGATTCTTTAAATCACTGAACAGATATATGTACAAATATGATTATATGTGTAGATTCGTTTTGCTATAATAAAATATGTATTTTGCTGGAGGACAACTATATTTTATTACGTCCATAAAAATATGGCAGCTATAAAATGTCTTTTGTCAGTATCTTTTGTTTTTGGGATCGTCAGAAATTAATAAACCTAATTGCCAGCGGCAGGGATGCAAAACTTTTTCCAATCATTTTTGATTTTTGAAATTTTCTGCCCTTTATTATCATTTCTTTTCGTATTGTCGCTTGACTTCAAAACGACACCATAACGAAGATGCACAGTTAATTTGTTAGTGTATGATATTTGAAAGCTATGAAATATTTGCTTGTTGAAAGCAGCATAGGTCTATTCTGCTCAACACACATCGTTGCCAATTTAAGCTCTTTAGTTGTCTGATTTGGTTTTTTTCAATTTCCAGCCTTTCTTGTGAATCAACCTACCATATTTCTTATGGTACAATCAGTTTATCTTTATGCAAGAGAGACAAAAATGATTTTCCCAGCACATTGTGTAGATACGCTGCATGTTTTGTTGATTTGATGTTTTTAGTTGATTTCGCATATTTATTATAAAGTATTTTTCAAAGGTACAATAAATCAAGATCCCTCTCAATCTTTCAATGAAATATTTAACAACAACAATTGAAACAAAAACTCTTCTTTTCTAGATATATTCTTGAAAAGAAATGCTTTCAATCGTTTTGTTGAAGTAGCACAATAAAATCTAGTTGTTTCTGAAGAGGTACAGTTTATATTAATGATGTCTTAAAATAAACTATATACGAATTGTGTTATTAGGTGGGATGGTAGAGTCGTCGTGAAAATTATAAAACGTTTCAAAAAAGTTAAAAATCTGTGGACGAGGGAAATGCATATTATCAAATATAATAATTGTTTTAATGTCTACATTGCTTTTGCTAAGGTTCACTATTACTGAAATGCCCACTCCATATTCAATGTTCAAGTATTCCCGTCTGTCCTGAAGAGGTTCTTCGGAAGCAATAAAATTCATTATTTCATAAAATTATTTCCCCAGAAGCGAAAATGATATATTTGTTTTATAACAAGGCTAGCAATTAGAGAAAACAATGTGCCCATTTCTAATTATACGAATTTATTATTATATCAAAGATTATTTTGAGAAATTGTATTTAATAATATCTTAAGTCTAAGCTTAAAAACGTTCAATCAACTCTCAAAATAACAAAGCCGTGAGCAGAAAGCAATTTTTTAACTGATTGTTATTTTTCTAGAAACAGATTTCTTAGAATTTTTCTTAATTTAATATAACAATTTGATGGAATTTTCATAGATGCTGGGAATATTTTAAATATCGATAAGTTAATACAGCCATTTTATATAAGTATCACTGAGTGAAAAAGAAATAATAAATTTAATTTTCTGTTCTAACAACAAAGGTCTGATAGTTTTATTCTTGTTTTTTTAATAAAAATATTTCCACTGTGAGTTATATGAACCACTTTTGAACGCAATAAACAAAATTATAATCGTTTGTTTGTCAATTTTTTTCCAGTCCAAACCATAGATGTATTAAAAAATCGATGGATTAAGCGGCCTCTTTGTGGAAGTTATTTTTTATAAAAAAAATAATTTGATAACTTTGTTTTTCCTTTTTAGTACAACATGTGAATAAAGCACGCGTTTCGCCTATTTGAAAAGCATCATCAGACTGAACATCGCAAGGTTTACGAATAAACTAAAATTTGATTCTTATTTTTATTTTATAAATTAAAAAATAAAAGCAGAGCTTTTATCCTTTTTTACTGGTCGCTGAGATGGGGTAAAATACAACCATTATTTCTTCTAATTACGAATTATTTACTTGCATAAGGTGTGGTTAATATCTATGGAAGTAAATTCAACAACGGCTATCCACCGATCTAATTTAAAATGTATTTAAAAGTGAAATAAAGTTATCAAATTAAATTTTATATCAAACTTTTTTTTGTTTAATTACGTTTTCTTAGTTACGTCGTCCCGTTTTTAAGATTTGTCGGGGATTTCGAATATCTAATCCTTTTATTGTGGAATCAACAAACTCAAATGTTTGTTCAGATATTTATACTCTTGATCGCAGGATAGATAAAAGATTTAATACTTACAGTTTTACCAATTCGCCATGCGTTCGTAATTTGCATACAATAAATAATTCATAAGAAAATTTAGATATTACTCGCAGAGTAAATTTATTATATAAGCTTTAGTAGCTTTTTGTTATCCTTTTCCGCTCCCAATGTGGAACGTATAGCCTCCTAATGGAGAAATTTTTCTACGAGAACTGTTTGTTACTCAGTCACTCAACATCTCTTTCTTAATATAGATAGTAGGGATAGAAGAACAAGGCTAGAACTGGACTAGTGGTTAATTGATTTCTCTCGCTACGCCCAGTTGTTAAAGGATCGGAAAGAATTTTTAGACACCACAAACACCCATTCCTACGAACATAAATCGATCGAAAAAATCCTGTTCATTCTCGAACTCGAACCCGTGAGGTCCGATACAGAAGCCAACAACGCTATCCGCTGCGCCATATGAGTATCTAACGAGCTTTAATGTAAAATATATAATGACAATAAATACCGGAGTGAAATAAAAAGCTAGAAATGTCTTTTTGTGAAATGAAATGATTTTATTTACTTGAAAAGCGAGAATCTTAAAAGTTTCAGTGTTCAAACAAATCCTCGATCCATTCAATCAAGAGATTTTCTACGATCATAACAAAAATAGGACCTCTCCGCTTTCAAAATACAGACAGCCTTGGGTGAGGGTGGGTGAAGAGAGGTGCTTGTGTGTTACCCTGACAACGCTTTTACTCCCCCTATTTTTTTTTTCAATTCCTTAGCATAGAGCACGTGGAAACGTCTTTTGCGCGTCGAAATATCTCATAAAAGTCTCGTTAACCGTGAGCTTACAAATATATTTTTAACATCATTGTGACTTATATCGACTGTGGAAAGGAAAAAGGACGTAACCCACAGCTTTTTCAATAATCACAATGTATCAAACTTAATACACGTTCTATCAAAAGGATGCAAGCTGCAAATGCCAAATTGATGACGTTGTAAAAAATTAAAACCAAGAAAAAAAACTGAAATAAAGGTTTTTTCTAGACAACTTCTTTAATTCATATTAGAATATGTCAATTTAACACCAGTTTAGAAGTCTCCGTGCACTTTAAGGTTTTGTATAGTTCATAATATGCATATGTCCCAAAATCATCAAAACACGTTTTTAGCGCCTCCTGTAAAATTTGATATGTGTGGGTTACGTCTTTTTTCCTTTCAACAGTCAATATATAATTAAGTAGCTTAAAATTAAAACTCACATTTTATGAAAATCGAGTAATAAGAAAATCATAGAAGCACTATTTTTTGTAGTGTAAAAATTGTTACTATAAATATTTATGCCGAGTTAAAAGTAAAACTTTTTTAAAACGAAAAATGTACTTTTAAACTATAAAAAATACAGATCGCCAATTGCCGCATTTTATTCATTTTAAAATGTGAGCTTGACACCAATGGTGATCTTTGGCAGAGGTTTTAACATATTTTAAAGTATTTTTTGGAATATAACTATTTTCGTATACATGCATTCAAATTCATTTAGAAAAATGTCAAAAGTGTAAAATTCTTAGCGCTACATTATATTTAATCCATGTCCGCTCCCAATGTAGAGCATTGACCACCTGAAATGAAAGTATTTCAACGGAAGTTTTTTTACAAGAATTGTTGGTTTTTAGTAGCTCAACCTATCTTTCTTCGAAGAGGAATTGTGACGATTAGAGTACTAAGGATACTATTGTTCCATTAGTAAAATTGATTTATTGTTAATGAATTATTTACATTGTTTTTCATGCTGTTCTTAAACTATTGGTTGATTAATATTTCTTTTAAAGTCTTACTTTTACCATTTCAACAAAAGATCGTCACTGTAAAAAAAATGGTACATATAAGAACATATTATATGCTGTTCAATCATGAATCCACAAATCATAAACCTTTTACGAAAGTTGTGAAACGAGGTATTGCACTGGTGTAGTTTTAATACCTACACCGCTAGAGGGTTGCAAGTTTGTTAACAATCGCTAGGGATGCTTCATCAGCCAGAGGGCGTCGGGCTGAATGATTCGTAGAGGTCGTAAAGGTTTGCTCAAATTCTTTTTTACAACAAAAAACGGACAAAGCTTTCTACAACAGACCAGTGCGTGAAGCTTTTGATCTCAAAAATACATTTTAGAATTGTAATTGTAAAATTATTTTGCTTTGCAAAACGTATTTACTTTTGTTGTAATATTTTGACAAATGTATTTTTTGTGGATCACTGTTACTAAGCAAACATTGAAATATGGATTGAACGAACATTTTTATATTACTAATGTGGATCATACGGCCTCTTCGTGGAGGAATTTCAACATAAGTTTGTCTACGATAACTATTTGTTGTTCAGTTACCCATCTTCTCTTTTTATTTTATTATTTATTTATTATTAGAAGTGAAGGATAAAAATAATAAGACTACAAAATGACTTGTCAGCTTATTGTTGTTGCTACACCCCGTTAATTTACGGCTTGAATGTTGAGAGGGAACGTTTAGACATCACAAGCCTTCATACAAAAATCTATTAAAAGAATATTTGTGAGATTCGTCTCGGAGGCCAACGTCGTTGACCACAGACCCATGGACCCAACAATACTTTCACATATATGTTGGGTCTACGCCCTACGGTATTTTGTGAATTTTTACTTCATATTTGACAATGATAGTGGCTTTAAAATTGTAAAAAAAGAGTACCAAAATCAGTCATTTAAATCAATCAATCGATTAAGACAATGCGAGGTTTGTTTTTATCATGAAACTTCTGTTAGTCTGTTTAATGAATGTTAACTTAGTGAAAAATAATCAAAGTGTGTACTACTTAATGTAACAACCCATTATAATTAAATCTTTTGAATCAAATTAAAAAAAACTCTTTCGAATAAATTAATTAAAAGACAATAGAACTCATATGATTCGAGTTATCTACCTTGAAAGCTGAAAACTCATTTATATTAGAACAAAACATGTTTGCGAATTTCTGTCAGGTACTCCCTTTGTTATAATTAAATTAAATGTACGCAGATAAACCAGGGCCCGTTATCAAGAGAACAAAATAATTCCCATGTACCAAAATCGGATTAAAACACATCTATGTGATTTTGATCTCGGGTGTTCATTGTCCCTGGATTTAATTTGAGGTAACGTGACTGGAAATATATTAAAACATAGTTATAGAAATGGTATTTGTTGGGTGTTACTAATTTGCTACAATCCGGTTAATCGTATTTAAAAGTCACATGAATGTCTTTTCTGTCCATCTAAATAAGTGTGACGTTAATAAATATCTTATGTTGGATTTGATAAGATAATGCTAAAGCTGTAGTATAATAATACTATACGAAGAAAAAATATATCGATTCTATCTCATATAATTTACCCCAATTCTGTTTCGCATATTCCGATAAAACATTTTGTTTTCTAGTTTGTTTTACTATACTCTCTTCCGAGGGGTGAATTGGTATCTCTTTGTCATATTTTTAAGATCGTATATGGTAGAGAGGATAGGTTTTGCAGTATCGTAGCTATTTATATATCGATTGAAAAGCCAGTGAATAAAAGCAGAACCTTTCCAAAGTCCAATACCATCTACAAATTGCGAATCTGGAATTTTATAAAAAACAAAGGTGGACATAACTGACAAATTTGAATATAATTAACTGACACACTATCTTGATTTTATTTTGTTGGTGGGCAAGTTGGTTGAACGGCCGGATTGCAGTCGTGGGCACAACCATCAAGACGCCAATCGCGTACTGTGGGAACGAGCAGAGCTGTTTGCTATGCGCCGCCCTCATACGGACCCAATAAGTCACGCTGGTCTGATCTCAACCAAGGCCAATTTTGAGGCATTTGATAAATTGGCAACATCATATGGGTAACGGAATATTCTTGATTCCTCTTTAAATTCAACGCAAAGTAGATTAAACTTTTCCACGGATTCTCAGTATACGGATATATAGGATACTTAATGTCACTTTAACTAAATGGCTGAGCAAGTCACAGTCTCTTTTTTTCTTTATATCTTCATTTTTAAAGCACAACATTGCATAGTTAAAATGTAGGACCCGTGAAACTCTGTATTGAGCCATGAATGAGGAGTAAATTCGTTTCTTTTCTTGATCGTTTTGTGTAATGAAAAGTGTCTACGAAAAAAATGTTGCATACACATAACGGCCGAAGGTAGTAGGATAATCAACAACCAACTTGTTGTTTTAATGGTCAGCAATTATCTGTTTATCACAGAAAATAAGTAATAAAATATTTCTTTTAAAGTTTGCTTACCAATGATCCAATACTCACGTAAATATTTCAGTGCCGTAGCAATCATTGTTCTCGAGTTCCTGAGACTTTGATCAGTCAGTATTTTTCTGACTCTGTCTTGCTTTTATTTTACTCATTAAAAGAAAGGTTAGACGACGCACTGACAACCATTTTCGTTAAACTATTTACACTTAGATGATTCATTAGAAGTATATATATAATAATAAAAATATTCTCAACAAAATCATTTTATTTTATCAACAAGACGTCCCCAGTGAAGCACAAAAAAACTCGAGAGTATAGACTTTTAATTTTTAAGTAAGCTCACAAATTTTACACAGCTGTTGTATGAAACCTTTAAGATTTTTAAGTGTATTTATATAAAGCTTAAATTCGTCTATATAAATACACATACACGGTGTGTAAAGCATCCCGCAACAAGCTAATTGCCCATTTTCTCCTCTGTACAAAGTGTGTGTATGGTAAGGTGTCCCTTGAAAGCCTTTCAACAACTACTTTTGAGTAAGGTTATATGTACTTGTTACCCTTCTGAGTTTGCCGTCCTAAGAGCTTTTGCCAACATAAAGATCCCTTTTCTTTTCAGAAGTTCCGCTGAACTTAAAATCAAAGCCTTTCAAAGACTTTCTATTGTAAATAAAACTCACTTTAGCACAATAAACGTTCCGACCGTGGTAATTTATCAATTTCGATAAATATGTAACGATCTTAATTTGATATAATGCCATGATTCCTGATATAAATTCTTTCTTTGAGGGATATTTATTTCAATGAATTGATAGTATGTAAAAGAAAATCATTTTTTAAATTGTTATAAAAATTGTTTGTTAAAATATATCTGAATATTATGTTTTTAATGTTTTAAATGAAAATATTTTTTCTATTATGCATTTGTTGACTGGTAAAGCACTCTAATTCAATGAAATTAAACTTCTCGTCGGTTTGATGCAAGAAGGCTTTAGAATGACTTAAGCTCTTTAATGATGTCTTTCATTCCAGCATTTGCATGAAACTCAAGATAATAATTTCAAAAGCATATCATTGGACAATATTGGTTGATGTTAAGACACTAAGTGACTTTTTAAATTTATGCGGAATGAAACAATAAGCACTTTTTTTATTCATTAACTCATGTTTACCAAATTAACAATTAATAACTTCTTGCAGCAAACCGACGTTCTCTTAACTCGATGGCTGCCACAGACGAGATATCTCGTAAATATTTTCGTGCTCAACACGCCAGAGACGAGTTATCTCGTCAATAACTAATTAAATTAATAGTTACGAACTATAGCCGGCGTGCTAGGTCATTACTATTAATTAATACATTTGGATAGAAATTTTAAGAAAATTGAAAAAATAGTGTGTAATAAATATAAAAGTGTCATTTCCGGGATTCAAAACCTAGATGTCACGACCATAATACAAAATCTTTCTTGTTATTTGTAATAAATGCAATTATCAGCAACTGTCAAACTAGAGATTACTCATAATAATTTTACTTAAATTAAAAAAAAACTTACAAGAAATTGACAGAATGATTTGCAAACATTCAGCCCATTCTTTGAATAGTTAAGCTCCGTTGGGTCATCAATACGATACCGGCGTCGTTTTTTGATATGCGTCCAATCTCGCGACGCTCACTGCGTCCCAGTTTGACCGTTCCCCAGGCATCCAGGTCGGCTGGCGTCGTCGTGACTTTAAGAGCCAAAGCACCAGTAAACACTTCTCGGTTGTAATAATAAGCGTTGTCTTGGTAAATTAAAGCTACGACACATCAATGGGCAGACTTCGATAAGCATGCCATCAATCACTTTGCATTTGGCTTTTGTATCCGTGAATCATTTGACGCGCGAATTGGCGTTCACGCTGTCATATATATTTGCTTTGATGACGTTTTTTTTATTTATGATATTCTGATGTAATATTACTCTCTTGCTATTATTTATTATTTAACGCTTAGTACTCATACACGCTTAGCGAAAGTGGTACATATTATTAACTATGTAATACGTATTCTGCCGTCATAGATAAAACAGCCAGTGAAATCATACATAGTATCACTCGAGAAACAGCAATATTTCAAACAATAATTTACTCTTCAAAGAGTTGGAAACATGTGAAACTTTGAACAAATGATATTATGTATACTAAATACTTCTCGTTTTGGATTATTTTGATCTGAACATAAATATGTTTTATATAAAAAGCCTGGATCCGCAAACTGGTACAATAAACGCATTAACTGAATTATTACAGATACAAAATAATGTCATTTTAGAACTTCATTGTGTACTTAACTCATTTTTATCAACTTCTGTCCGTATGGTGACGAAATTTTATCTAACAGACATCACATATCGTTATAAATAAATAAGTTCGATTTTTGCAACGTATAGTACATTTTTAAATGCTTCTGTTTTGAGATTTCTTTAATGAAAACTAAAAGGGCTAATTGAATACTGCATCCCAACATAAAATTGTTCTCTTTCGTAAATGAAACATTAAATGGGATTTTAAAAGTCTTTGAGAGATGCATTTAGTTAACGACACAACTGTTTTTAAATTATGCATGATTTTACACCGATACTTTTGATTTACCACCAACCAAGTCATTTATCAATCGGATAGAAAGTGACAAAGAGTTTTCGGTTGAAGAGTATTTTGTCATCGAAAAGAGTGTTATTTATGTATGTCAATTATATATATTGAATTCAATCTTTCAGTAGTCCACTGTCATGTAGATATTATGTTTATTTTTAAGTGCATTATTTTAATGTATAGTAACTTACAATTTTATTTCCACCCAAAACACGTGAACAAACTGAATTTAAATCACTGGTGGCCGGTTTCATATTATTTCGTATTGAAGTAAAAACTGTTTTAGCAATTCATTTCATCTAGGGCTTCCAATTAACCGGACTTTTCAACTAACCGGTTTTCTGTTTTTTTGGCAATAAAACCGGTTACCCGGTTTAAACCGAAATATAACGTATTTTGATTAGGTATGCAAAAAAAAATTTTTTTGTAGAATTTTTTAAATATTTGTCATAAATGTTCCAATTTTAATTGAAAATCGATATTTATCTTATAGATAGAATACAGAAGGTATAATATATATATATACAGCAATGAAAATCAAGTGTGGAAAAATATTTTATGGTAAAATGTCAAATAAAAAAAATAGAGCTTGATAATAAAACTCATAATTGAGAATAACAAGCACTACAATAATTATATTTATATACTATAAAAAATATTAAATTATTTGAAAAAGTCATTTCTGTTCACAACATGGACAACTTTGATACAAGTAGATTTTTTTATAAAATGTACATGCATGTTATGTAAATTGTTTCCGCTTCCGCGTAAAAAAAAATGAAAAATAAGAAAAGAGTATTTTGATAAAACGCGGTTAACCGAGTGAAATAAACCGGTTTTCGGTTTTTTTCAAAACATGCGATAAACCGGTTAACCGGTTTCGGCTTAAACCGGTTTGGAAGCCCTAATTTCATCTGATAAAAAAACTTCAACGGATACAAATATTTTTTCGTACATACGTAGTAAAGTAATCAATTTCTGATAAATATTGTTTGATATTAAAATTAACCTGGATGTAAACCTAAGCTAAATGATTCATCAGGTGAACTTATCGATCTTGTGTCTGTTTTTATTTGTGAATAGTTTATTTACATTTCAATGGATGCCAAAACATGATTTTCTGTTTACTTTTTGTCAGTTAAAGCTTTCAATTTCTAGACGTGTTCAAATATTTGCCTCGCAGGCATTTAAATAATCAATTACGTTCGAGAAATTTTCCGGCATTTCTTAAATTGTAATAAAAAAAGATATTGGGCGGATAAATAATAAATGGAACCCGATCTTCTGCTTATCATCTCAATGGAATGATTCACGCTTTCCTATGGCTTAAAAAACTTTTGAAACCCGACCTTTAAAAATGGCGTAATCTAAAATCTTTTATTTACATTTCTCTCTTCGTCCATCTTTATTGTTTGGCAGTAAATTATGTTTTTATTTATACATTGGTACATTCGAAATAAATGTTTTATATAACAGTTTATAATTGTTGAAAGGGAAAATCTATATTGGATTAATCAGTGTTGTTCACTATCAATTCTTGGTGGAAAGACATTACATTACAAAATAGCACCACATTATTTATTATGGAACAGGACCGGTCATGCTTATAGCTACATTATAAAGTAATTTTGATTGTGCTTGAACAACTGATCAGCTGAAAATGATTTCTATGAACGATACCGGTCTTAATAATTTGGAATTGGTCCAAAAGGTATTTTTTAATATCATATTGATCTGTTTTACAGAAGATGTTTGTTGAAAACAATTTGTTAGATATCCGAGCTTTTTGGAAAGACTTACGTGTTGAAAGATTACTAGTAAGTAAGTACGGCATTGTCGCCTGCTGTGGCCCAGTTGGTTAGAGCTTGCTCTACCGATCACGCAGGTCTGGGTTCGATTCCCGGTCAGATCACAGTGAATTTGAAAATTATTCAATTCAAAGTTGTGATCGAAAACTGGGTGTTTGTGATGTCAATTCAGATCATCTTCTCTCCTCCCATCCTTCTGATCCTTTAATAACTGGGTGTAGCAATAGCAATTAGCCAACCACTTATCCTGATCTAGCCTTGTCCTTCTTTCTCTACTATTCTCTTTGAAAAAAAGTGAGGTTGAGCGACTGGTAACAAACAGTTCTTGTAGAAAAAAATTATCTGTTAAGATACCTCCATTAGGAGGCCATGTTGCTCCATATTGGGAGCGGACATGGATTAAAAAAAAATACAGTCTTAAAGCTTTAAGATTTGAGGTAATAAAAAGCTAATACTATCAAACATTCATTTTTTTATCCATGTTTGTTACTCAGCCGCTCAACATCTCTTGACCAAAGAGAGTATAAGGATGTAAGAATAAGGCTAGGGCAGGACTTGTGAGTCTCTTGCTACGCCCAGTGAATGAAAAATCGAAAGGGTGTGAGAGAATTTTTAAACATCGCAAACATCCATACCTTCGAACAGAAATCGATAAATCTGAAAAAATGCTGTTCGTACTAGTACTCAAACCCGTGAGATTCTGCACGGAAGCCAACAACGCTAGGAGCCGACTTGTTCAATAAACTGACTGTTTATTTCCATTCATATATCATACAGCTATGTTTATTTTTCCATAGAAATGTTAAAAATAAGTTTTATTTTCGTCCTCCAAACTGACTTCGTATATTATAAAATATTTGGGGCGGAAACCTTTGAACCTTTATAAAATATCTGATCATTCATTTCCCTGATTTGCATTATTATTATTTATATTGTGTATAACAAAATAAATACATGGTAGAAATTCATACCCTTAAAAGGTATCAATGTGTAAATAATCCCACAAGGGAAAGGCCAAAATTATAGGAACATAGCAGCTAGCTCACGGTGATTTGATTTATATTTTTGCACTACACAATTCCTTTATACTTTAAAAAATACATTGAAGTCCTTCCACGAAGCGTTGAAAACGTACTTTTGCGTAACCAATAGTCATACTATAGTCCACTAGAACCACTGCTGTAGGTAGATTCATCTTCATTTAAACTTCTACGCTAACATGACGTTAAAAAATAATTAAGTACTAATGTTTCGTGTCACCGTCGAAATATAAATACATTAATTAATTATAAGAACTCCTTAAAAAAGTCTGAAGTGAAAATTAGCTCAAGCAACATGTTCGTTATATTAAATTTCACATGACCTTTTTGCTAAATTATCAATCACAATAGAGCAGTGTTAATATGACACGCTCGTTAAAATCCCGGTATGAAAGGCTTTCGCGTGACTGAGTTCGGCCTTGCTCAGTCCGTTAAAGATTTCACTGTCATATTAATAACATGTCTCCGGATATATTATACGAAGCCGCTCCTTCAAAAATAATATTATTGTAACTCTGACACAATATCATTTGGGAAACACTTCACTAATTAGGTATCCGCGGCCATCTTTTGTGCTGATAATATTTGGTAATTATTTTATAAATTGATTCTCAAAGCGTGAGCTTAAGTGCTAGTTTTCAGAGGCTATATATTATTAACATACGCATAGTTTTTTTGGGAAGTACGTCAATTTTACAAATTGTCTTGTGGAAAATTCTTCTTTGAATCATACGTGGCAGAGAACTTTACCTCCTTTTTAGCAATATGTAAGTATAAATTTTCTGAAAAGCTGATTTTTTAAAACCTGTCAACTCAGGGTCCAATATTTTGGAAACTCGACTAGCTTGAGTTGGGTTCTTGTCCAAAATTAAATATACATTCAAAACAAACGCATTTGATTTTTTTAAAAGATTTATTAATAAGATAAATAGTTCGCTTTTTGCTGTTTTAAAAAAAATGAAAAATCGTCGTTTAAATTTCCGAAGTCATGAGGTTTTTAGCCATTTTCTGGCTTTTAAAACATAATATTCTAAATGCCCGAATCCGTGTCCCGAATGCGGATTTGAAGTTATTATGCGACTGGTTTGGGTCTGGGTCAAACCGGGCTCAGAAACCTAAAAAAAAAATTCAGCTGGGCTTCATTTCAAGTAATAATTTTGAAAATTAAATGAAGTGAGAACTAGAGCCTCTTATCCCAAGATCAAGGATTCTGGTCAATTCGACGGTCTTGTTATTCCGGGATCGTCTAAATATCGATTCCGAAATATTGTGAAAACATTTAAAAATAAAATTGAAATACTTCCCAATTTACAACCATAATTAATAACAAAATAATTCCTGAGATAGTACCTCAATTTGTTTACGTACAAACGTTTTATGATTCCTCTATAATAAATTCATTTGCAGTATATTAATTTTAAGGGTAGAATCGGTGGCGCTCCGTCATTTAAGTGTACGATTGTTGTCATTGTTAAATAGTTAAAACTCTCATTTAAAAATTTAAAAAAATTACTCTCTTGTTTCTTATAAATATTTTTTTCTTTCTTTTTTCTTTTCCTCCGTAAATGATGTTCTAATTATTGACTTCTGCGATCCAATGGGAAGGTCGTAGATTGACCGCAAGCAACTTTGGCTTAAACGTTAAAAAACCATCGAATTTAATGTTACTGTAATGTTTTTTTTGTATTAAAATTACAGATATAAAAAAGTGAAATAACGTTAAATGATTTATCCCGAAATCACAAACATGGTCTTAGATTAGATGCCTTAGTAGAAACCACTTCTTTCTACATTGATATAATGATATTTATATAAAAGTTATACATTTCATATCAAAGAAAGTAAATGCATCACGATTTGATAACACAATAAAATAAAACATCTAGATTTATTTCTGTATACCTCGCCGCGCAAAGGTGTTTTCTTTGGTTACTCAATAATAGCGCTCACGAAGAAAAGTAATTACCGTTTCCTCAATGAAAGCTATTGCGACGTCATGACAGTTGGGCAAAACTTGTTTTTTGTTGGGTAAGCCATCCAAAGTAAAACCATCCCCGAACAAATATAAAAGACAAAATCCACCGCCATTGTTTCTGTCCATTTGTTTTCTGTTGCTGGAAGTTTTATTTCTTTACTCATTAACTTTCACAATTTTCGTGATCGGCATATTTTTTCTTTTTTGTTGTCGAACAAAACTGTTGAATCTACAGCGTTTCAACAAACTACGACATGGTACTTATTAAGGAATCCAATCCTGGACCCCTTTCGTGATTCCGGGATTTTGATATTAACAATTTTTTAAATCCCTTATTATATTTTATTAATTATTTTTCATACACCATAAATTCAGGATGTAGGTTTTCGGGATCCCGGAATCAATCACGTCTTAAAGTATCGTAAAAGTGGAGTAACTTCAGTTGATAAACATTGCAATATCCACCAAATCCACCAAAGCACCAACTTGAAGCAGTACTTAAAGGTCCAAAAAAAGGTTTTACCATTTTACTAGTCGGTTAACTTCACTTCTAATGGACCCAATTAATACCATTCTCATTTTATTTTCGCTATTTTTTTAATACACGAGTATAATGAAAAATAAAATAATTTCTTTTCGGTTACTTTCAAATAAAATGTTTCTTATTATTATTTTTCTTTATTTTCAGGTAAGTACCGCTTCCCTACACTAACCGAGACTAGAGTTCACTGATTTTTACACAACACGTTAAGTATGAACTAAATAACGTACTATGCAATGGGAAATTTATATTATTTACTTTATCTTATAAAATATTATAAATAATTTACCCCAAAAAGATAATGTTTCCAGAAACTATTGAAATCTATTTTACAAAACCTTTATTTTCGGCTCTTACCGTAGGCTATAGGAAGTCATCAAAAGGTTCTGTGTTAGATTACTAAATAGTTTGTAATACAAATCACACTCTTAAATAAAATTATTATTATAATATATCTGTCACAACTCAGAATATGCAGATTCTTATGACAATTTTTTTCCCGATAAATTGCATAGCAATTGTATTTTATTTTAAATTTTATCGAAGAGTGGTTAAAGAGTAGCAATGTAAAACTTTAGAATCTTTAAATATATGTTATAGAAAAACATGCTTTTAGTAAAAGCGATTTTATTTCATTGCTTATGAATACAAACTATTAATATTGCGAGAATTATTATTTAAAATTATGTAGAGCTATAACTTAACGTAGCTAAAAAAGTGTTTAAAATATGTATTTCCACGTCTATTCATATTTTAACAAATAATGTACAAATATTAAATTGAATTTGATAATTTAGTTATTCCATTAATTATGTTACAAATTTCACCTTTTTCGAAGCATCTTCAATTAGATAAAGATAAAATTCAGGATAAGAAAAAATACACTATGAAAAACGAACATGCAAACGATATACCACACAATCCTTTGTTATCTTGTTTTCAAATGAACAGTTAATATAAATTTTAATTTTAACGAGAACCTCGTTTATATTTTATAAGATAATGAAAATTACTATAATAAATATTTAACGACTTGATTAACGCTTTAAAAAGGTATTTAAACGCATATAAAATTTAATTAACTTAAAACACGTTGTTTGATATGGGCTATAAAATCGATGCACTCTTTTAGAAACTGAGGCGTCATAAAAAAAAATTATACGAATACTGTGAAACCTTAACTACCGTCTAGTGAAAACACGAAGTTTCCCAGAAATTTCCCCGTTCGTCATATTGCACCATTCGCCATTTTCCTCGTCGTATACTTTGATTGAGCAGTTCGTCAGGCTTCCGCGGGTCGGTCGTTTGCTGTGTCATAAATATGATACCAGGGGAAAAATATGTGTATTGTTACTCTTTTATTTTATACGCGGGATCGGCTTACTTAATGTTGTTTATATTTTTTAGGCTGACAACTTTACTCTTTCATTTATCGGCAGTTTACTGCCAGAAGTTATTAAGCGGCATATCGGTAAAAACTGAGTTTTATGTCACCACAATCTACGTATTGTGTCAAGCTTTACTCTGAAATATGTCATTATGTCGGAAAACACGTTTTTTTGAAGCTAAATCGAGTACCCTAATATTCACTCGGGGCGTTCGTTGTTATATGATTTTTCTACTTACTGTACACTTACTATTGAAAATTTCTCTGGAATTGAGAGATTAAAGTATTTGTGAAACTTTTTTGATTTTTTTAGATTATATATATACATAAGTAATATTATTTTTTTGTTATGATTCAACTATAACTGACATAACTGATAAAATGTAGGTAAAACCTTAAAGCATTGCTGTGAAGTCATTACAAAATCAAACGACTCCGACTTTAGCTTATTTTTTTTATTCATGATTGTTCCCAATGTGGAGCATACAGCATTCTAATAAAGGTATCTCAACATAAGTTTTTCTACAAGAACTACTCGTTACTCAGCCGCTCAACCTCTTTTTTTTCAAAGAGAGTAGTAGGGATAGAAGGATAAGGCTAGGATAGAACTAGTGGTCAACTAATCGCTCTCGCTACGCCTAGTTATTGAAGGATCGGAAAGGTGCGAGGTAATTTTCAGACATCACAAACACCCATGACATACACGACTTTTTTTTCATAAAGCTAAGTAGCATGCAATGCGCGAATTTCGACAGTAGAGATTTGAATACACAATTTTTTCAAAAGGAGTTGATGTTATTAGTTTTCTTTTAGTACGACTTTCATTAAAATAGTCCAACTATATGACTCATTATCGATTATCTCAGAATCAACATTTTGTCACTTAATGAATTAATGAAAGCGATTTTTTGCCATAAATCGATGTCGGTATATTTTTACATGATTCCACAGCCATGGCCAATATATTATCATTAAAAAATCGTGAAAAAATATATTAACGACTTAAAGCAATACATTCATTAAGCTTGAAAAGTAAACATAGCCAGAAATTTGTAAAAAATATTATACGAAACGAATAGTAAATCACAAGGCTTAATGTAGGTATATTCCACATTCGCAAACAGTATTTTAAGTCAACCTCGATTAAAGTGGCTTTTTTATTTAGTACGCAATAAATGTAAAAAAGGTATTGTCATTAAGCGGTGGTTCGATATGCGATGCCATTAACCCTTACGTCGCGGTGGCTGTTCATCTGGGAATAGTTTGGAAGGGTATTTTTTATCTTTTGAATCACATTTCGAACTGAGCGTGAATTCTCCTTTTTTTACGTACCGTTAAAAGTAGTGTGATTTTTTTTGTAGCGTTAAATTTTTGATCTAGTTTTGCATATCTCAATTTTTTTATTGAGATATCTGAGAGTGTGATACGCTATAGATGTATATATAATGTTATGTCAGGTAGAACATTTTATATAGTCCCATTGAGCAGAGTTTTGATTACTACATTGTTGGACTGTATTTACTGTATCTATTGTGCTCAGCACTATTTTTTTTATCTGATGAAATATTAAGAGGAGTCGAAAACAGTATTTGACAAGTATAGTAAAAGCCAATTCAATATAATTTATATAACACGTATTTCAATGAGCTTTTTTCACTGTGAAATTATGTATATGAGTTAATATCAAAGAATTAGTTCTACAAGAGTTATGTAATAAAGTTGGTGATTATTTCGACACGACTTCAAATAAATACTTTGATATGAGAAGAATGGGGTCAAACATAAGTAGACCTATTTTTTCTTGTATAATGGAAAGAAAAACACACTTTTATAGTAAAAATTTAAGACAGTTTTCATTAATAAGTCATATTTTGACCTTTAATTGCAAGGACACTTCAAGGTTTTTAGTGACGTCAAAAATAAAATTATATTCTTTTAAATCAGTAGCTTAATATAATAGCGATATCAATTTTGTTCTCAAATGTGAATTTGGACGTCTTAAATTCCAAGCTTCTAATACATTAACTTGATTTAAATATAGTTTACCAAGTAAGTGTGAAATAAACCAATATATGACTATAAATATAGTGACATGTTCAACGCAATGAATGCAATATTTTTATTTAAATTTTCTTAGTTCAAGGATGGGCAAAAAACGGGATTTCTTGTAGTATTGAATGCTAAATAACAATCTTATCTTTACAATGACGATTAGACTACAATTGCATTTGTAACAATTTGCTGTCTTACCCAAAAAATACGCACACATTATTCTTGGACTAGTGTGTACTATATCATGCATAGTATATCTGATACATCTTTGGGTTAGAAAGAGTTGAGAAGCGAGTGAAGAAACACAACATACGCTGTGTAAATTGCGATTCGGCCTTAGCACGGTCATTGTGTCGGAAAAGGAAATAGCGTTTCTTGGCACGCAACTAGCCTAAGCTACCCACTGACATAAAATTACGGAAACTGAACTAGTTTTGGGGTAAGAAAAAGCCATCAAATTGATCATGAAAGCAAATTGGCTCAGGTTGTCGAGCGACACAAGTTTTTTTACGTCGCCGATTTTTCTTTGAACTGTATAGTTTTACAGAAATTATGTCACGTCATGATTGTGTATGCTTTTCTTGTGACCGTCATGTTTGATAAACTTACTTTTTTGTGGGAACCATAACCGAAAGGAAGCCAACTTTTCTACGTTTGTCCGAATAGGTTACGAGGTCACAGAACACGTTCATTCATTGTTTTTAGCATCGATTTATGGATTTGTGTCAAAAGGTATGGATGTCTATATATGCAGTGGCTCAAGATATAACGAAAACTATTTTATATATATTCATATTTAAAAAAAAATGCAAAAGTGTTTTACCATGTACACTGAGAAATCTACAAAATGGGACGTAAAACTAAAAATATTTTACAACGCGTCACGCCGATTTTTATTTGAAAGTAAATAAAAAATGTATTTCAATATTTTTAATTTATTTTATATGTAAAATCCAACATATGTATTTTTATTGCGTTCAATCTTCGTGCGTAATGGAAAAAAATATGTACTCTAAATTTTTCACATTTTTGTTGAGTAATGGAATAAATAAATATCTAATTTATAGAAACGCTAAAATCGCTATCATCCAAACGTCTTCAAACAGAAATTGTTTTATTTTTTATTTACATCAATGTCCGCTCCTAATATGGAGCATATTTCATCCTTATAGAGAAATCTCAACAGATTTTTTTCTACGAGAACTCAACCTCTCTTTTTTTCAAATAGAGTATTGGATAGAAGGATAATGCTTGGACAGAACTAGTTCTACGCCCAGTTACTAAAGGATTGGAATGGGTGGGAAGGAATTTTCAGACTACACAAACACCAATGCCTTCAAACATAAATCGATCGAAAAAGTGCTGTTTGTACTGGTACTCAAACCCGTGAGATCCGTCATGAAAGTCAACGACGATGACTACTTCACTGACCCAACACGGTTTCACGGTTTTTAATTTACCGAAAAAATAGTTTTTTTTACTCAATCTACATACGATGGAACATTATAAGTATTAATTTTTTAATTGAAAATTATTTACTGTGATTAGCGAAAAACTAATAGGGTAAATTTTAATAGTAAGAATATGATTCGTTACTTTAAATTCTTTAGGAGTGAATAATTGTTGAACTGATGTAAAGTTGTGCCAAAACTGCCAAATACTAATGATGTTCCATTATTTGGAATTGTGACATTTCCATAATGCAAAAATTGACATTACTTTTTCGCTGTGTACGTGTGCTATTGATGAATTATGGAAAATTAATAATATATGACCTTTTTACACACCATTATCTCAGCAAATAGCTATAACACTACGGCAAATGAACACGGCCCCACCTAAAGTCTGGCGACCCTACATTATTCATTCGGGACGTAGATAAATTTCCGCACCAAAAAAACGTAATATAGTGATTTTTTATTGAAACTTTACTGTCATTTATAAATCAATACGTAACTTGACAATATCACTTATTGTGTAAAATTTGAATGCATAACCGAGTCATAAATCGTTAAATTCTAAATGTTAGAAAAATGCCACTGGTGAAATGATATAAAGGCAAAATGGTACGGTCAGAATAAAAATAAAACACATTTTTTATTAGGTAAAGCGAAAATAAATGACCGCTTTTTTAATAATTTCTATCATTATTTAGAATGTCTCTCCACAATTTAGGCAACTTTTCGATTCTTCTTTTGTAAAAAACTGGCTTCTTTGATTTAAAAAGGGCATCTAGATAGATGATTTCGGACATGGTTTTCCGAATTTCACGGGTTCAAATACCAGTACAAAAATCATTTTTTCAATCGAGTTAACTATTTTTTATAGGTGTTTGACTTGTCTAGGTGAGAAACTCGAGATCATAAATAACCAGACTCATGTTTTTCCTGAACGGGGTAAAACACTCTATTCTTATAAAAACTTATACAGTTTTAAACATATACAAATCTATCAGATACACAAAATTGACAGAAGCTTTATTTTATAGTAAAAATCTTTGATCCTGTTTTAAATTTTACTGTTTTTCTGTTAAAAAAACATTAATAACTATTCAACAGTTTGTCACTAAATGCAGTTATATATAAATAACGCTTTCGTGCAAAGAATTTTCGTTTGTGAGGACAAATGTTTCAGAAGCTCATATTTATCTAGTGTAGCAAGGATATTAAGATAGCTTTGTATTGTTAGCACGTAAGAGTTTTACTTGAAGAAAAGCTCCCCATATAACATGAATTGAACCTCACGAGATTTCGGATTCTTTTACTTGAGCTTTGAAACTAACGTTAACATAAGACATCAATCTTTATACATTGTTTGTTTTCATTGTGGACAAAAAACATACAAATTGTTTTTTGGTAAGCTGATACTTGGCAAGTTTTTTTTATTAAAATATACTTAAGACTTCTACGAATTCCGATAAATATTTTATTCTGTACTTTTTTCCACTTTTAATAATTGGTATTTATTTGTTGAAAAAAAGCTGCGCTGTCAAATTATCTTTGATTCGTTTAATCTTCGGTATTTCTTCAATAAAAAAATTCAAAAATTAAATGAAAGTGGGAAATAGTTTTTCAAATAGCTATGCATTTTCTCTAATTTTTTATTAGACCGAATTTAATAACAAAATATGAGATATTTTTTTTACGTTAACTCCAACTTTTGATAAACTTTTAACTCCGCCTCACACGGATTCATTTACACAACGTTGACGTAGAACCATTTAACCGTGCTATACTAAAGTTATGGGTATTAAGTTTTACAATATTTAATATAATTGAGAGCTCTGTGGTATTGTCGATATACTGTTATTTTAATGATCAAACTTTGACTTGGTGCCTGATGTAATTTCAATTTCAATATCAAATTTAAATTTTCTGAATGCTGTACTCTTCCATTAATCTTGTCGCTAACGACCCGGGTTTATCTTTTCGGCATCTTCAGGATTTTCAAGTACACGAATGAACTTGAACTGACAGTTTACTTCAGTTCCTCAGAACCTCAGTTCAAGTACATTTCTGTACTTGAAATGCCTGAATATGTCGAAAGTTGAAACCCGGGTCGTTAGCGACAAGATTAATGGAAGAGTACAGCATTCAGACAATTCAAATTTGAGTATGATAATTATTTAATATTTATGCGAAGATTTTAAAGAGTATATAAGTACAGAGATAAGAGAACGAACAAACCAGTCCATTAATAAGTCAAAATAAAAAAAAAAACGATGGTGGACCTAGATCGGCATGTGCTGCAGATGCCCCAAGAGAATCCAAACAATGCCTGTCTCTTTTACCTACCAGATGGATTCCGCCGTCATGGAAGGCCACTGACGCTGAGATGAAGCAAAGAGACAGGCGGGAGATCTTGTCTTGGAAGAACCGTGTAATGACAATATGCTCAGAAAAGGTAGCGAATATGTATACAAATATACGAAAAAACATATTTAGTTAAAGTTTCTGTTTTTCTGTCTCTAAATATCGTTACCGTATCAGCAAAAGTTAGTAAGTAATAAATTGATAGTTCTATACAGACAACAAATGAAAAATTTGAGCTTTTAGGATAACGCCTTTAGCCTCGATATATTATGTTACGTGGACAATAATAAAAAAATAAATATACATATTGTATATCGACTGTGGAAAGGAACAAAGATGTAGCCTACACATAACAAATTTTACAGGAGACACAAGAAACGTTTTTCTATAATTTTGGACCAAAGGCAAATTATGAAGTATACATAACTTTAAAAATGTACACGGTGACTGATAAACTTGTTTTTATTGACATAGTCTAATATAAATTTAATAAATTGTTCAAGAAAAAGCTTATTTAAGTTCTTTTTCCTGGTCGCAATTTTCACATGCCTCAAACATAAAATCTTAATTTAGATACTAATTCTGCATTTTCAGCTTACATCCTTTTGATAGAACGTGTATTAAGTTGTATAAATTGTGATTATCGAAAAAAAACTTCTTTTGGAAAAATTGTGGGTTACGTCCGTTTTCCTTTCCACAGTCAATATGTATTTATGTTGATCTGACTTAAATGAGGAAAAAAATTAAAAGTCAGTGACAATTTCTTGTCAATAAATTTGCTTTAATTAAAATTAACGATAAAAAAATGGTTTGTTCGCTTAACTTACCATCTCCACACAAATAATTGATATCTTCATTGTGACTGTACCACCTTCTGCCAGTACGAAGACGAAATATAAAATTGAGTTGTTACTCATGTTTTTTTTTTAATGATAGTTTGTTGTAGTAAATACTGAAAACTCTCATGCTGACATCGCGTGGTCGGCTAGACCATACGATAGACCAACATAGTACAGAAGGAAAGATTTACGACCTTTCATACTGAGGAATAAATGGTCCATCCAAAACATAAATGACCCAAGGTTCACTAAGTTGATAATAAAATTTGAAACGCGGGCTGTTTATTGGTTTTAGGCATTACAATGCTCTTTAATAGAACTGTGTTAAGCAGTGCTTCCCAAAATACGTTCAAAAATACAAAAAAAAAATCAAATATAAAAAATACCATCTCACCAGAATAAGAACTGATCGTTCTTTAGTCTTTCGACGTTTATTTTGTGGTGAGAGTATAAATAGAGAATGATTATGGAAGGGGAATAAACTATACATAGATAAAATACTTAGAAAACAGATACATAAATTTACCGAAAAATTATCTGGCAAAATTAGGATTAGAAAGCATGAACACCAAGGTCTCCAATCCTGAGAATCTGTCCAATTTTGTGGGATTTCACGATTCAAGATAAGAAGTGTAAAATTTATTAAATACAATAAAAAAAATCCGCTGGAGTCACTGGCAGTTGTAAAGCTTTGAAAGGATGGAGATAAAAAAAGCTCCCATGTTTTTCAGTAATCTCTCAATTTCTGACTTTTTTCCCAGTGATCAATCTCGAGATCCCAAAAACACACATCCCTAAATAATTATGAATCCCGAATTTCTCCAAAAATCTCAAATAATTTTCACACGATTTTATGGTGAATGCACAATCCTGGAATCAATGGTTTTATAATACACACAGCTTAATTAAGGACTAATGTGTTGATGTCAGGATTGATGGTGCCAAAGTAATAGTTGGGAAAGTGACAAAAACTGAGGAATTGTTATGCTTGGTTTAGTCTTCGAATTCAAATGAACAATGGCTATGATGTGGTTAAGTTCTTGTTAGAATATTTAAATGTTGGCAGAAGTAGTTGCTTTATTGTACAGGTTGTCACGAGTAATTATTTATAATCATATATAGTTATAATTTAAAATGTACGGAAATTCTCGTCGTTTTCAGTGAAAAACTTGATCATTTGTTTGTTCTCTAAAAGACGACTGGATTAATTTATGACTGGACCGAACTTGCAGCTATCTTCTGTTGTTAAAATATGACATTAAATTTTAATGCTTGATAAATGAAAAGTGGAAGGGTTCCGCGACGAAACATATTTGGGAAACGCTGGTGCTGGGGAAAAAGCGTAAACTTTTACGAGCCTACTTCTCTTTGATATCCTCAGCGACATTCGGATTGGGTTTGTTTACGGTAATTATTTGAGCCAATTTTATCTTCTCCCGAACTGAAAATAAATTGGAGGGTATAAAACATAAGCCTTGTTTGCAGGCACAATTATATTGCGGTGGCTGGGATAAATGAATTAAAGGAGCAATAATTCAATACGGAAATTAATTCATTGAAAAGGAAATAGAACCAATAATTCACCAGTGTTTTGTGAATTCCCACATCTCTTACTGTATAATTGCTAGATACATTAATTTGAAAAGTGGTGCATAGCATTTAAATATAAATTCATCTCTTAATTGTACGAGAATATTATGGGTTGATCTGCTTACAATATCCACTGACTGCTTGATATGACTTCAAAAACAAATTTGAATTGTATTTTTAGCATGATTTAAGATAAAAACTATTTAACATTACGGCTGATAAATAACCTATGAGCCAAAAGCTGTGGAATTTTAGCTGTATGAGATCTTTGTAAAGTCACTGTTTTCGGTTTATAATAACGACCACATAAAAAGTCTTAAGTTTAATATTTAGAAAAAAATACTTTGAAAGAGTACTTCGTTTAATATTAGAGAAAAACTCATGAAAATATTGGAAGTATTTTATATGAGAATATTTATTTTTCCATGTCCGTTTTTCTATCCTGTTCAGTTTCTTCCGCGAGCGGTGTTTCTCCGTTCGTTTTTTTTCTGCTCAATTTAATCCTAGAACCAACAAAGTTTTATAGCCTAATTTCATTTAAAAAAAACGCATGTTCATGATCTCAAATTTAAATTGAAAAATAAACAATAATGATTCAACATCGTCAAGACTTGAACCCACACCCATACGAAAGTTTCATTAAAGCTTCTTACCACTAGACCCCGAACATCCATACAATTTTTTACTTCTATGCTTAGGAGTGTTATTACTACAAACTTAGAATTAAGGCACCGAGTTGCTAATCCCGCTCTGAGGGTTCTTTTTGTGTTTTGAGTAAATCACAAAAAACGGGTATGAACAGTGATTTTAAATGTTTTAAACGTTATTTTATATCTTCCGGGATAAAAGTAATAGCAAAATAAAACCTCTAATTCAAATAATATACCGTACAATTGTTATAAACATGTTTGATTTATAGCGAGAGCGTTTTTAGAGTGGGTTTCGTGAGTCGAAACGGAATAAAATTTGCAACACCAAATTTAAACAAATGATAGCTTTTTTGATGGAGCGCTGAACTGCATGCATTCATAACTCATTTTCATAAAAAACCGGCCAGAGCGGGTTTTGCAACATTGCGATACAATTCGTCTGTCGATATCTTAAAGATTTACGGATTATCCTGATAGTTTAACAGTTTTTTAGGTTGATATAAAAAAAGTCTACAAATTCACTTTAGTAATATTAACATGCTTTCAAATTAAAAACGTATTTGTCAATATTTGTTATCCAAGAACCACTCCCTCAGCGCAGATAAAGATTTGACACATGGGTAATCACAGACACGCAATTATGATTTACTTATCCGAAATACAATATCTGGTTGCAATGTAAAATGTAACTTCTCGAAGTCACGGTAATTAAGCGCTGAAGTAATAGCCGTATCTAGGAACAGTGGTCTTTTTTCCGCCGGCTGTTTGTATTTTTTATTTTCCTCACAAAGCAGGAAAGTGCTTCTCACTTAAGCCCGACACCAACTTTTCCGCGCTGGAGGTATAATTGCGCCTCTCAGGGGGTAAGGCTTTAACGTGCAAGACTTTGTTTTTTGTTGCTCTCGCTAAAAAAGACGTCGGCGCCGTGAAATTCTGGCGTCGCTTACACGGATAGGTAAAATCTTTTCCGTAAGAATTTTTCAGATTATTCTTTTTTTGTTTGAGTTTGCATCTGGCGTTGATTGTAAACAAGCAATTAAAGAAACTTTTACGGAATTTTTTCCTCTTATTTAATTATTTTTTCATTTTAAAAAATACGATCTTTAAGTTTCTGCGGTTGAAGTTGTATGCGGTTTTGTTTTGCTTTTGTAATATTTAGTGTAATAAGTATATTTTTTTCAAACTAACAACTGGTTTATGCCACTGCGGCATGGAATTGTTCTAAAAATCAATGTCAATAGTTTGAAACCTCATCATATACGTCGCTCGTTTCCAATCCTGCAAACGAGGCATAAAGAGAATGGTTAGCTAACTGATCTTTTGAACAGATTTAAGTGACTCATTTTCAAACAGCTCTCGCTTAACAGCTTTTGTTAACATTTTAGATGTATTCTTCCATAACTATGAAGATTTTTGTTTTTGTTTTAAATAAAATTTACTTTTACGTCAATCGTGCTACAAATTGTGGCAAATTTTTTCCCTCTGAGAAAAGCATTTTTAGACAAATTATCGTAAGGCAATTTAATAATAAAGTAAACATTGATTCTATTTCTCAATGAATATTGGGTTATTCAAAATTTGGTCAAAAATATATTTTAATATCATTCATTTTATTATAAACATTCTTCATTAGCATTCCAATAAAGAAAGTTCAAACTCTATACGATTATAAGCTTTTCATTTCGATTCGAAAGTCACTTCACAATTTTACTATTAGATGTATAATTAATTGACTTGATTTATCTGTCTGTCTGCAAGTGATGCACAACACAACACAACACAGCAAACACACACACTATATAATATATATATCGTAGATATTATCTGCGCATCGTACGCATTAACCTCATTGAGTGAATATTGGCTGGTGGCACCGCCAACTGGTACGAATATACGAGTAATATATATTCATTGCTTAATCAATATCCGTTCTCAATTTGGAGCATATACCCACCAAATAGAAATATTTCAACAGAAATTATTCTACAAAAAAAACCGCTTGTCACTCAGTTTCTCAAACTCTCTTTTTCCGAAGAGAATAGGAATAGAAAGGATATGATTAAGACAGAACTAGTGGTTAACTGATCGCTCTCGCTACTACCCGTTTTTTAAGAATTGGAACGGTGTAAGTTTTAGATATAACAAACATCATAGCTTTCGAACAGAAATCGATAAATCGAGTGAAAAAATACTGTGATACTGGGATTCGAACCCGAGATCCGTCACGGAAGCCAACGACGTTGACCGTTGTGTTAAGAATTAGTCAAATAAAATATTTGACATAGTTTGTAGTAATTTTGCAAATAACACAGTAATTTATGACTAAAAATCACACTCATAAAATATTATTATAAAAAAATCGTAAAGGGTGAAAAGGTGAAAATTACTATACGGAAAATAACAAAATTAATTTATAATTAACAATGCTGAACAATTGAACTTTTTTATAAAAGAAAAATATTTATTATATAATATGTATACATATTTATTTCTACATACATAATGTAAAGAAGTCCCCGTGCCGATTTTTACTTTGTGCGGAATACACCATCGTTTTTTATGTAGAGTGATTAATGCTCGCCGGAAAGACGGCTTCATTTAAAATGTTTTTATAAATAATACGAAAAGCCTTATTGTTGTGTTTTTTTATCACTGCCAAATCCACTTAAAAAGACCCTTCAATTTTCCCTGAAAAGACTTTCTCTTACGAATTCTCGCGAACCCTCAGTATTGTGTGAATTTGAAGCGATTTCATACTTAATCAAAGAATTTTCAACAATAATAGAAATTTCGCTTCGTCGTATTTCGTGGAAATTTGAAGTAATTCCTTTATATCGATTTAAATATATATATAGACATTAGCTTTATAGGTAAAATACAACATTTTTAGTTATAACTTTTAAGCGAATTTAAAGAACATATCTGGAACAATTGCTCCCAGTAGGAAAACCTTTCTGCTTATAAAAAAAATCAAAAAGATTTAAAATGTTCAAAATAGTAACATTCACTCAAAAACAATATTTTACTTATAAATGGTTTATTTTTCAAAAGTTTATTATTAACAGTTCCCATTTCATAACACAATAAAAATAGAATTGTTGATATTCCACTTTCTAAATAAGACTAGGTGACGAATGAATAGCTTAGAGTTTTTTGGAAATTAATTACATCATTTATTGAAATGAACGATATATAATAATAAAATATTTTAAATAAGACAGTCGGCTTACCATTTTCGTTAGTATTTTTTTTTGATATTAAATTAACCGTCACTATTTATAGTTAGTACTATCAATGTTTGTATCTCAACCTCTCATTGCGTCCAGTAGAAAGGGAACATACTCCGACGTTAATTTTGTAATTTATCACTTATAGTTAGAATTAATTTTTTGTTCATTCGTAAAACTTACAATCATGTTTCTTTAAGAGGCGAAATATCTGTCACAAGTGACGTAACGAGTTATCAAATTTATTTTTATACCATAAATGAACTTCCAATAAGTAACTGCAAAGAAAGAAATTCAACTGTTTGCAGTTGATTCGGTTGATACTTTGTGGAATATCCCTTTTAATATATAATTCAATTTGATATTCAGCTGTGGAAAAACAAATTTATTTAATTCAATTTGTCTTGTGTGAAACTATTTAACGTCTATCGAAATTAACAAGTTTCGTTTGTGTGTGTTCGCCATTCATAATTAACAATATTGGAAGATTTTCTCAATTGTTTATTTACTGTTCTTATACTTTGAAATACTTTCTCATCAATATAACTGTAAGATAATGCAATTTTGTCACATAGTGTGCCAGTAAAAAGTGTCAATGTTTTTCAAGACAGGATAAAAATTACTTTTCTTAAAACTAGCTCACTAAAAACAGCAACTTTTTAAACATTGCATTTGCAAAAGAAAAACATGCATGCAGAATGTTAAAATTTATGTGTAACATATCTTTGAAGTAATAAATTTCATGGTGAGGTGAATATGTAACGTTTAAAGCGAGATAAATTTCGCCAAAGTTTCTTCTTCGCGCATGCAGCTAGCTTTTGGCAGCCTCTGTAAGATAAAGCCTCATTTTTACTCATGTGCTTAGAGCTTTTAAACTAAACTAGCTGTAAGCCCGTTGCCCAGCAACGTGAGATTTTTGTTGCATAGTATTTAATTTAATTTAATTTTATGTTATTTTATTTTATGGTATTTAATTTAATTTAATTTAATTTTATTTTATGTTATTTTATTTTATTTTATTTTATGTTATTTTATTTTATTTTATTTTATTTTATTTTATTTTATTTTATTTTATTTTATTTTATTTTATTTTATTTTATTTTATTTTATTTTATTTTATTTTATTTTATTTTATTTTATTTTATTTTATTTTATTTTAATTTATTTTATTTTTATAGTTAGCAGAAATTTCGTAAATTATTTAATATTTGGAATAATATTTAAGTTTGCTAACAACAATTTTTCGTAGTAGCAGAAACTTCGGAAATTACTTAATTTTTAGAATAATGTTCAAGTTTGCTGACAACTATTTTTCGTAGTAGCAGAAATTTCGTAAATTATTGATTTTTTGGAATAAAGTTTAAGTTTGCTAACAACCATTTTTCGTAGTAGCAGAAATTTCGTAAATTATTGAATTTTTGGAATAATGTTCAAGTTTGCTAACAACCATTTTTCGTAGGAGCAGAAATTTCGTAAATTATGTAATATTTGGAATAATGTTCAAGTTTGCTAACAACCATTTTTCGTAGTAGCATAAATTTCGTAAAATATTTAATTTTTGGAATAATGTTCAAGTTTGCTAACAACCATTTTTCGTAGGAGCAGAAATTTCGTGAATTATTGAATTTTTGGAATAAAAAAAAAGTTTGCTAACAACCATTTTTCGTAGTAGCATAAATTTCGTAAAATATTTAATTTTTGGAATAATTTTTATGTTTGCTAACAACCATTTTTCGTAGTAGCCGAAATTTCGTAAATTATTGAATTTTTGGAACAAAGTTTAAGTTTGCTAACAACCATTTTTCGTAGTAGCAGAAATTTCGTAAATTATTGAATTTTTGGAATAATGTTCAAGTTTGCTAACAACCATTTTTCGTAGGAGCAGAAATTTCGTAAATTATTTAATATTTGGAATAATGTTCAAGTTTGCTAACAACCATTTTTCGTAGTAGCATAAATTTCGTAAAATATTCAATTTTTGGAATAATGTTCAAGTTTGCTAACAACCATTTTTCGTAGGAGCAGAAATTTCGTGAATTATTGAATTTTTGGAATAAAAAAAAAGTTTGCTAACAACCATTTTTCGTAGTAGCATAAATTTCGTAAAATATTTAATTTTTGGAATAATTTTTAAGTTTGCTAACAACCATTTTTCGTAGCAGCATAAATTTCGTAAAATATTGAATTTTTGGAATAAAGTTTAAGTTTGCTAACAACCATTTTTCGTAGTAGCCGAAATTTCGTAAAATATTGAATTTTTGGAATAAAGTTTAAGTTTGCTAACAACCATTTTTCGTAGTAGCAGAAATTTCGTAAATTATTGAATTTTTGGAATAATGTTCAAGTTTGCTAACAACCATTTTTCGTAGGAGCAGAAATTTCGTAAATTATTTAATATTTGGAATAATGTTCAAGTTTGCTAACAACCATTTTTCGTAGTAGCATAAATTTCGTAAAATATTCAATTTTTGGAATAAAGTTTAAGTTTGCTAACAACCATTTTTCGTAGTAGCCGAAATTTCGTAAATTATTGAATTTTTGGAATAAAGTTTAAGTTTGCTAACAACCATTTTTCGTAGTAGCAGAAATTTCGTAAATTATTGAATTTTTGGAATAATGTTCAAGTTTGCTAACAACCATTTTTCGTAGTAGCAGGAATTTCGTAAATTATTGAATTTTTGGAATAATGTTCAAGTTTGCTAACAACCATTTTTCGTAGGAGCAGAAATTTCGTAAAATATTTAATTTTTGGAATAATTTTTAAGTTTGCTAACAACCATTTTTCGTAGTAGCATAAATTTCGTAAAATATTCAATTTTTGGTATAAAGTTTAAGTTTGCTAACAACCATTTTTCGTAGTAGCCGAAATTTCGTAAATTATTGAATTTTTGGAATAAAGTTTAAGTTTGCTAACAACCATTTTTCGTAGGAGCAGAAATTTCGTAAATTATTTAATATTTGGAATAATGTTCAAGTTTGCTAACAACCATTTTTCGTAGTAGCAGAAATTTCGTAAAATATTTAATTTTTAGAATAATGTTTAAGTTTGCTAACAACCATTTTTCGTAGTAGCATAAATTTCGTAAATTATTTAATATTTGGAATAATGTTCAAGTTTGCTAACAACCATTTTTCGTAGTAGCATAAATTTCGTAAAATATTCAATTTTTGGAATAAAGTTTAAGTTTGCTAACAACCATTTTTCGTAGTAGCAGAAATTTCGTAAATTATTGAATTTTTGGAATAATGTTCAAGTTTGCTAACAACCATTTTTCGTAGGAGCAGAAATTTCGTAAATTATTGAATTTTGGAATAATGTCCAAGTTTGCTAACAACCATTTTTCGTAGTAGCAGAAATTTCGTAAATTATTTAATTTTTGGAATAATGTTGAAGTTTGCTAACAACCATTTTTCGTAGTAGCAGAAATTTCGTAAATTATTGAATTTTTGGAATAATGTTCAAGTTTGCTAACAACCATTTTTCGTTGGAGCAGAAATTTCGTAAATTATTTAATATTTGGAATAATCACTTTTAAGGTGTTCACTGTCAATACTTGGTGGAATGGCATTATAATAAAAATAATAAAACATTTTTAGTACTTTTTCCACATAAATTTTCCTTGTATTTTACTTCAATTCTTTTGCTAGGTTGTAATACCAATTGTTTGTCATACCTTGTTTTTATCACTTAAAATTTGTATAAATATCACTGTTTTATTGTTTTTCTTATCAGTTGACAATGCTCATCATGAGCGAAACCGGTCCTGATCTAATAAATTTTATGTGGAAAAAGTACTAAAAATGTTTTATTATTTTTATTATTTGGAATAATGTCCAAGTTTGCTAACAACCATTTTTCGTAGTAGCAGAAATTTCGTAAATTATTAAATCTTTGGAATAATGTCCAAGTTTGCTAACAATCATTTTTCATAGTACCATAAATCGACCTCGGCGCATATATCGACAGCCCTGCAGTTTTTAAATTGCAAATTATTGAATTTTTGGAATAATGTTCACGTTTGCTAACAATCATTTTTCGTAGTATATATATTTTATTCAAATAATTTTTAAATACGCTAACAAATAAATTTCGTAAAAGAAGAAAAAGACCCGATGACATCAGTACGCACACATTTGTGAAAAGTGAAAAGTGATTATTATAGATTTTATTTTATTTAAAAAAGTGGAGACTGGTAGGTCGAGGACGTCCTTACACTCAGACGGACATTATCGGCTATTAATATATAGATGCTTAATGTAATATTAATGTTACTTATTTTATGGGCTAGAGTTGATTTAAACTAAATATAAAACTAAACGCAATGACTAAATATAAAATAAAGCTAACGACAAAAAGAAATATGCACAGTATTTAAGGTTTAAAATTTATGCTTTTTAATATGCGGTGTATAATAAATATTTCAAACCAAATAGTTCTCGCCTTAGCTATATGTATTTTTTTAATTGCTTACGTCTCATGTCACTTTACATTTAAAAGCTTCCAACTTAAATCAGATCTTACCTTTTCTGGTCAATAAATCAAACTTTATTTTATTCTGCGTCCTAAAATAAGAAAGTTTGTTTTGCTTATGTTTTCTAAGAAATTTTCAATAAATTAGTTTATATTTAATAATCTCATTCAAATTAGCGCCACATACAGTTTGTATATTCATCTTTCAATAAATACTGGCCTAGAAACATATTTAAGAATCATCTCTAATAGAAATAAACTGATTAACTCTTTAAACAAATTGAAAATTATTAACTGTTTATGTTTGGTGGAATGGTGCCATAGTGTAATTTTTATACACTATTATAATATTTAAAAAATGATGTACGCTAACAAAAAAAACATGAAATATTAGTACTTCAAAATATGGTAACTAGTTAACCTAACATCTTGATTAAGTCTGACACTACATATTGTGATAACTGATTTTGTTTTTCAATTGCTAAAATTGAAATTTGGTCAAATAAATCCATACAACTTATTATTTCATCAGCGACAAAAGTTGATTAACAAAGCATCAATATTTTGTATGATTTGTGAAAGCTTTGAATATCTTTTATACATATAAAAAAAACTTTGACAGCGAAAATCCAGTTTCATCTTTCAAACAATCTTTTTTTAACGGTTCGATATATTGTGTTCGTAACTTTTCTCACTGTTACACCTTGTCTTAGTCTTACTTTATTTTATATAAACAACCTAGTAACGATCTTTATTTTCATCAATTTATAATGCTCGCGATGAAAATAAACTGGTATTATATCAAAAATGTCAGATTACTAGTGTTTTATTACTTAATACCTGAAAATTGACTTGAAAAGCGACAATCTGTAAAACTATCTCCACATTTTTAAAGTATGATCGTACTTTGATAGGAAACTTAACATAAACGCAAAAAAAAACTGAGAGAAGCGGTAGTATGCATATGAAATATAAACGTATAATAAAGAGAGCAAAAGTTAAAAGTACAATTTTTACTAATAAAACCAAAAAGATAGCTATAGAGTTAATATTCTACTATTAAACAAAGTACACGTATAGTAATATGTTTAGTGTAACATTTTTTTTTTCAGTTATAAGTTTACTTCAAATATATATTTTTGTTTAATGATTTCTGTAGCCTATTTACAGCTTCATTGATATGAAAAATACTTATTTAACACTTCAAATGAACACACGTCAAATTTACGGACAAACATTCAGTATATATTTTAATGGTATTGATGTTAAACATTATTAACTGTTCTAGGCAATGTATCGAAATAATTAGTGTTAATATCTAAAAATAAAAATAGCTACTGGCTTCAATTACCGTCTTTATAACATTAGGATGGAAATTTTTGGTTGTTGCTAGTATTATACTCAAATGTAATATTTTAACCCAAATTGGGACAAATTGAGTAAAATCGTTCCTACTAGAAGACACTGTTTTGACAGTGTAAACTGATTTAAAGGAAAAGTTATACTTGCATTAAAGTCATAATATAACAAATGTGGGTAGTGTACTGAGGTCTGTCGCGAGGCTTGTAAAGTTTGGCTTCGTTGGCGTCGTGCCAGGCGTCGACGTCGGTTTTACACTGTCGCCGCGACGCCTGTCTGTATATCGTAACATAGGACTTCTGAGCTTCTTAGTCAGGGTATAATCATTGAAAAATAAGCGCCGCGGAATAAAATTTTCGTTATTCATATATTGCCAAAGTATTAGTTACGCATGGTATCACCATTGTTTATCCTTCCGATTAAGGGTGTCTTTTTCCTACTCCGTCCGCTTTCCCCATGATAATATACAAACACAGTTGTATGCAATCACCGGGGCGTAGTCTCATAAACGGGTTTAGTAATCAAATAAAAGTTTACACGCATTCAATTGATATATTAAGTAACTTTCAATGAAAAAAAGTATCGTACATTTTCTTGCTTCTTGACGATAGTTAATTTTGCATTTTATCTAATTATGTATTTTTATCAAAGATTAGGTCGTCTTTAATATTCGATCAATTTATTTGTATCAACTAATGGCATGTCTGTTGTGCTTTTGATCTACTTTACCTAATGCTGAAAATAGGACAAGAGTACTTCATTAAATAAAATAAACTTTCAATCAAAATCACCTCGTATTTTTTCCTTTTTATTGAAAAAAAAAGTTGAGCTAATAGCGTTTCTTCTCAAACCAACAATTCAAAACTTGAAAGCATCATAAAAATGCGAACATTTTATGTTGGAAAAAAGGTGGTTTTTAATATTTATTTATTTATTCACAAAACAGGTAAATTATAACAGCAAAGTAGTTGCAGGAATTGTAGTCAACTTGCTATGGCGAAAATATTCACTAAAAAATAATAATTTGACTTAAAAAAATAAAATAATTATCTACTTGTTTAAAAATATTATATGAAAAAGAAAAAATAAATGTGTTAAGGGTTATATAATTAATAACAAAATAAAGGCGAAATCACGAAGCATTTAGCGGGTCACTAAAAATTTCCATACTTATCGAGAGTGAATTGAAAAGTAGCAATGATCTTGGATAAGCGCCTCGTGTTCTCGGTAGGATATATGTAAATATGATTAGATTATAATAATAAATTTAGTCCATCAAAATTTATCCTGTGTTATTTATTAGACTTAAAGTTAATTAATTACCTTTTGTAATTTCCGTTGATGTTTCTCAGTATATATTTAACATTTCCTGATAGTACAGTAAAACCCCCATTTACACAAAATTACAGGACAGTGTAATTTGGGGTAGTGTAATTGGAGGTGTGAATCTCATAAAAAATTATGGATTTGGTTTTTTTCCGCAAAAAATGCAAAACTTAGATTTCCCTTAGTTTTGCAAAAAAAATAAATATTGACGAAATATTTAGTTACCAAGTGATAAAATGCAAAGCGCGCCAAAATTCCACACGTAGACTGTCGCCCGCTATACGTGTATAGCCTGGCACGTGTTGAATACACAGAAGTTAGCCAACATTTGACTGTATGCGCGGCACTGACGACCGTCTCGTAGTAACGACAATGTAATGCGACCGTGCGGCAAATATTTCAAGCCAGAACGTAATTCGGGGTTCCACTGTACATGAATCAATAGTAAAAAAAAGGCTTATTAGATATCAATAAATGTGTGAAAATTCAATAAAAAAAGAATAAAATGGAAGATATTGAAAATTTTGTAAATTACGAAAAACTTATTTAACTATTTACTATTTACTTAATTGCTAAGACAACAATTTTGAAGTACTAAAAAAATATTTTGCCCAAATAGATTTTCAGTATAGCTGAAACGTTCTCCAGTTACTATAGTTAGAGTTTGTATTGAGTCGTCTGATATAAAAAGCAGAACTGTTCCATACATTATGTATGGAACAGTTCTGCTTTTGATACCAGACGACTTAATTGTTAATAAACCATAGAAAATTGTTAAAATAAATGTTTCGAATCTTGTGCACGTTCATTTCATATTATATCGAGTAACCCCTGTAAGATCTCGCAAAGAAAATCCGACGTGATTAACTATTAAAAAATCTCAACAATTAGCAGTGCGATTTAATGCCAAGTGTATTTTTTAAATGCTAGAATAGTGTAGATGTCATAAATATTTGAAAAAATCTATCTTTAAAATATGTTGCTTGATTGATTTGTTTTCGCAAATAATTTATCAGCGTAACTGATTATTCACAAGACTCGCATTCAAAAAGCACAGCTAACAAAATAATAATATGTTATAATTATTATTATCAACAATTTATCTACACGCGATTGATTGAAGTTCCATCAAACAGTTTCAACCAATAACATTGTATGACAGGTACTATAAACATGGCGGATAAATCGAAAATTGACTTTGCTTTGTTTACCATTAAGACTAAATGAATCTGAATATCTTTGCGAACATTGCATTAACTGTATTCCGACAAACGGTGTAAATTTCGCGAAGCTTGCGTAAATAAATTATTTCGTGTATTTAAATTTTATTATTGCTACATACGCTTTCTTTAAAATAACTTTTTTTTTTAAATTTGCATTCACAAAAACTTTTCTTTGTGTGGTTGTTGATTTGCACTTTTATTTAGACAAGAGCTTTGTGGGCGATTTAAAAAATCTGGAGACGCTGCCGGCATTCGATGACGGAATTTTATATTTGTAATTAATAAAGTGCTATATGCAATACATAAGTCGTGTTATTTATTTAATACCGGTTGAATTAATTTTTTGTGTTAGCTTATCCATCATCGTTTCATTAAATCAAAAAAATTAAAAACCAGTTATACCACTTTCAGGGTGTTCACTGCCAATACTTGGTGGAAAAGCATTATATTAATAAAAACACATTATTTTATACAAACAGAGCCGGTTTCGCTAATTGCAACTGACGTCCTGACCTATTAAATAAAGTTGAATGAAGTACAAAGGAATATTGTGTTTTTATTGATCAGTTAAACGTTTTGTTCTAACCAGGTAGTTAAAGCTGTTGAGATGAAATTTAATAATACGATAAAGTTTCAAGCACTAATTTGAATTAGAGAATATTCATTTACACTATTCCTGCTCAAAAGCTGGTCTGTGGACCAGCTCCGGTCCATGCTTAGCAATTTAAATATATAGTTACCTTTATATGATGTACAACTTTTATTTTTTATTTAGATAGTTAAGGCAGCCGCAGGAAACAGTGAGAAAAACAAACTATTCTGCTCACCAAAAAAGCTTAGGTAATACTGATTTACATAAAATTGGACGCCCTCCATGGCAAGAGTGTTGCCTTGGTAACCATGCTGGTCTGGGTTTAACCGCCCAGCGGGATCAATATAAAATTTAGATCTTCGATATTTCAATATTGAGTTTTTATACATTTACGTTTGCGATTCCTCTTCTCCTCGAATGACTCAAATCGAGTTTACCTCGTATGATTTTAATTTAGAAATATTTGACGAATTACCGTAAGGTGCAACTTTTATTTTAAAAACTCAATAAACATATTACTTATATTAATTGTATTTCACGAAAAATGTTGTTTTCAGATTTTTTTATATAACGTATTCAATATTTTTAAAAAAAGTCGCTTACTACTAAATACTACACAGAAGAGTTACAATAATCTGTCTTAAATATTGTTTTAAATTCATTTATTTTCGGCAATACCTTTTTCATATTATACTAGCATCTAGCTGCATATAAGCATGCTCATAAAATGTTTTTTTTAACCAAGCGAAACCCCACTTGGAAAACGCTGGTATAAAGTGATAAAAATATTTTCTTTTTAAAACAGTTGTTTTCAGGATAAATCTCTCTCGATATAACAGGCAGTATTTTAAGAAAAGCTTATGCGAAGATCCCTTGACGTGTTTGACAATGATGTCAAGCTTTTCCGTTTTTTGCCCTTCCATTGACCATGAGTAGATTTCTTCTCTGAAACGAAAGCCGCAAACTTTTTTGATATGGGTTGGACTCGTGTGGTTGGCAGTTTTTGTTGAAACTTTTTTACGCTTCGAAAAAATCTTTAGTAGAGATATTTGCATACAAAAAATGAAAGCTTTTAAAGCTGAGATATCAATAGTATTTCTTTTCACAACTGATCAAAAAAGTCATCAGGGAAATATATTCTTGAAAATAGGAAAAAAATACCTTTTTTCAGTATAAATTATGTTTTTTTCTTATTTTTTTAAAGAAAAAAATTACAGGTAACGCCAATGCGCCAAATATTTCGAAATTAATAGATCATGTGAAATAAGCTTCATGACATTTTTTTGTAAGTCACTCGAGATTATCTTGAGGAGAATTGACATCACATACACCCATAATGTAGATCTCAAATATAAAATGAAAACATAATTATTTGACATTTACCTTACCGACACTTAAGCCCAGGCCCGTCTGGTCAGTTGAGGAAAATTGTACTTATTTGTATTTATTACACTCTTATTTAATATGATCAAGACCAGTTTCGCTTATGGCGAGTATCATCAACTGATAAGATAATACAATACAACAGTGTTACTTATACAAACAAAGTAAAATTCATGATGGAAAAAACAATTGTCAATTGTAAATACCTGTCGTTACCGAACAGTTTGACTATAAAAACAATAGAAAAATATTAAGATTCACGTGAATTACATTATTACTTATGTAGACATCATGTCATTGTCAGAATTATTTCGCAGTAAATTTTGACGACGGTGGTGTGTACAGAAAGAACTATATATATAAACATTAAATATAATTTATGTGAAGCTGTAATATATAATAAATTCCTTTTTCTCACTATTATAACGATGTCTTGAAAATAAATTCCGATTTAATCAATAACATTTTAACTTTCTCAGATACTTTTGTAAAAGCTATCTATATAAATCAAAGAGAAGCATGTTTTTTTAACGGAAAACTTTTAGAGGAATCGTGATAATTAAAAAGTCTTGAAGTTAAAGTTTTAAAGCATAGTGTTTATTACTTTCTTTGGGCTAAAACGTCTCAAACGTACTCTTTGTGCATAAATAATGAACAGCATTGATAAGATGTCGATTGCTCCATTCAAAACTATTGAAGCTTTGAATCGTAGAAAGCGCATATTTAAACGAGCTTTATCATTCCGCAACTGCCAGTGAAAATGCGCTTTTTATACCGCTTTTACTGAGACATGGAATTTATCAAGAACTTAGATCTGTCTTTCCTTCAAAGAAAATTTCCCTGCCGGTTATCTTAACAGTTTTTTATATAACATTGTTTTTTATAAGTCAAAATTTAGTATAGAATATCAATTGATAGACTTCAGCCAGTTGAACGTTTCGATTCAAAACAATTATTGTTTTATAATTAAGTATTTCGACTGAGGGTGCTTGATGGAATTTCAATATCAAATTTGAATTTTTTGAATTTTGTACTTTTCCATGAGTTTTTTCGCTAACGACCCGGGTTTCGCCTTTCGGCATCTTCAGGCATTCCAAGTGCACGGATGTACTTGAACTGAGGCGTAGTAAACAGTTTGTATCGTTTATATACAAAAATATAAGTAGATCACTAAGTTAAAAGGCTATTAAAATGTAAATTGAATGTATACACTTTTCAATGAATTAAGTGGGTTTGTTATAATTATGGGGATTTTTTGAAAATATTAATGACCAGATAATAACATAGGAATGTTTAAAATAAATCTAGGGTTTTATCCGACCTATTATTAATGAGTTGATTTGTTTTTAAGCCTTTGAATTAATATTTAATGATAGCAAGTGCTTGAATTATTAATAAAATGACAATTATTTAAAAGAGGTACAACAATGGAGAATTTGGTAGATAATATTGCTCGTTTAAAATTGGCAAACTGTTGAGCTGAGCTCGATTAATCTTTTAAGATTTCTTGGTAAAATAATTTAAGCTCGCCCCTGTTAGTATGTAACAAATCAATACCTGAGTCAAAATTAAAATATGGTTTTCAAGAATTAAATGGTTGGCAAAGGTGGAGGTATCTTTTTTAATCGAAAAACAGCTAAATGCTCAGCCACTCTTATATTTAAGGTTCTAGCAGTTTTACCAATATAAAATTTGGGACAATCACTACACTGCAATCTATAAATCCCAGATTTGTTTTTATAATCTATAACATCTTTATTATTTATCAATAATTTAGCTAGCACAACAAATCTTACACAAGGGATTAATAACGAAAGACTCAGGTGATATTAGGTTTTGGCGTAGAATTAATTACATAGGACACACCAGTTTAAAGATAAAGAAGCAGCTCTCAGAAAGTGTTAGACCGGCTTTCTATTGCAAGAACTCTTAAGGTTAAATTTATGTAAGTGTACAGAATACAAATAATAAATAAAAATAGTAATGTTATATTATTGTTATACTTAATCAATTAATTAACCACGGGGTTTGCGTACAATAAATACACAAACTTTCTGATATTCCCGGAACAGTAACAATACGGAAAGAATAATATATTAGTATGTATGCTGTGTTATTCCTTTTCTACGCTAGACGTGAACTTATTTTTACTCCAAAGGATATGCCAAGCTCCAGGGACTCTGGTTCATTTCTTTTATCGGTTTGTTTTTTTCCCAAATGAATTACACTTTCCCCTTTTAGCTGTGCACTGGTGATTTATTCGTAGTGGCTTAGAAGGAAAAGTTACGCCTGTTTACTTATGCTAAAGTGGTAACCGTTCTTTAGCGAAGGTCAGCGAGAAGACTCAATACTTTTTTGTAAATCATTTTAACTCACCGCAACTGAAGAGATTTTATGTGATGGCTGATAGTAGAAGTTTTTTGAAAGTAGTAATTCACTTTGCCTATTTTCAAGTAGGCGTAGGAAAAATTAAAAGCATAAGAGATGGCAATGCATACGACACCCTTTTTTAAACCATGTTCACTATCAATGTGAAGCATATGAACTCCCAATGGAGTTTATCTCGACAAAATATTTTGTACGAGAACAACGTGTTACTCAGTTACTCAACCTCTAATTTTCGTAGAGAGTAACAAATTGAAGAAATTAACTAAGTAAGGTTGTCAGGGACAAAAAAAGATTTTTTTGTAATTTTTTTCTTTATAATTGTGCCGGTTGCCAAAAAAACATTATTTTACAAGGTACAGAAAAGATTATATCTGGAATCATAATTTACATACATATATCATTATTATACATAAATATATTTTTATGTATTATCTGAATTATTCTAATAATTAAAGTCCAGTTATCTCAAACGAAATATTATACCATTTATTCCACTTTCATAACTGGAAAATAAGTATGTACGTAATGATAGTTAGGAACATTAAATTAATTAAATTAGTTAGAATTTAATTATTTTCATTATCATTTTCAATTTCATCATCTCTGTCACTATATTTATCTACATAGCTGATTTGGTGCAAAAGTTTCGTATTTTGTGTGAAATTATTGTCAAAATTGAAAAAAAGAGGGCATTCTGGCTATAATAGAAAAAATAAAAAGAACAAACGAATTGTGTTAAAATAGAATACATGTTCTCTTGAAAACAGACCTGTTGGCCAGCCTAACTAAGCCAACAATATTGGCTAGCTAATCACTCTTGTTATGCCCCATATGATAAGATCAGTTATGAGGGAATTTCAAACATAACAGAATACCATCTTTTAAAAAGCAAATACATAAACCGGCTTAAAAATCATGTTATAAAAACTGTCCATACTAAGATTAGAACCTGCGAGTACTGTAACCAAAGCCAATAACGTTGACAACTTAACAAAGATACAGCACCATATTCTTAAAGATTATTTATTATATTAATTATAAAATTGTAGCATATAAATATTTTCCCGAAGATGTCACACAACGGAAGCGCTGCCATTTTGCACCAGCCGATTTCCTCTTTATATCGGTTTACAATGGAGCCGTTGACAGTGGTTTCCCGTTGCTTTTTGCTATTGCAGTGCAACATCTTTTTTTTCGGTCCAACATCGTCGGTATCAATGTGGCGTAAAGCTCAGCCAATTATCATAGGCTAACGGTTAGTTAAAGTACACTTCAGTACTCTTTGCTTTATTCAACGTATTGAAAAAAATATATTTCATGGATCACAGTCTTGGTTTGAGACATGTTTGAAGTTTATTTTGTTATAATATGATCGCTTTTCTTTGCTTTGTGAATATGTTAAGTCCATTGGTAATTTAAAAGACTTTGCTATCCCAAGTTAATAGCGTTGTTCTTCTGCATACTTCTGACGGTTGGCAAACCGCCAGCAAACCGTCAGAAGTACGCAAAAGAACAGAGCTATTGTATATTCGGTCCCTCTAAGATCCAGATATAATCAAAAATATGTACAGTAAAAGCCATATTCTACATTTTTCAAGGGACGGTAATAAATAAGCGAATAATGCGGGGAAACTTTTAGTGAATGTTTAATTTTTAAGAAACTTATTTTTTTATCCTTTTTTTAAAAAAAATGCTAAACGAAAAAAAAATAAACGACCCATGCAAGAAAACGAAGAATGCAAGAATGGTAGGTAGGGGTTTCACTGTAAAGCAATGTATGTCCCATGCAGCTCTGCATCGGGCCAAAATATGAAGTGTGTTTTTTTATTGCGTTATGGAAGGCGGCCGAGAAAAATCGGTTTCATACACATAACGGGTGGTGGTGAGATAATCAACAAACAAATATATATTTTATTTTATCAATAATACTGAATGATTTATCTGAAAATATTCAGCATTTATTCGTTTTCGCAAACATTTTAAGACTGTATTTTTGTATAATTTCTTCCACTTTATAAAATATCTATCTTATTTATATAACGTTTGTTTGAAATAGACATACAAAAATACATAAATAATTCTTTTTGAATATTATTCGTTTGTTGAAAATTTAAATAAACATAATTAAACATTGGATCAAGCCAGACTTCAACAGATTTTTTTTAAATTAAAAAACTACCTCGCGATTGACTGGCATAAAAATATCTCCCAGATTTTTATAAAATTATTTACATTATGTTTTGATTTGACGGGTGCTTATTCAATGAATCATAAATGTAAAAGAAATTTACAATAAAGAATGAGTCTTTTCAGTTTTGAACTAAAATATAATAAGGTGAAAAAATATCAAAGTATTTTAATTCTACCAATTATTTTATATATGCTTGTTATATCTTTTTCTGTTTAAATCTTTGTATTCAATCTAAGCGCAATAGAACAATTAAAAATAATACACATAAGCAAGCCACTAACATCCTTAATGCCCAAACAAATATCAATCGAGCACCATTGCCAAAATTCTCTCAAGACGATAATGTAACTAATAAAAAATAATCATTTAAATTTAAACTAATTTAATTTTTATAATTCAATTTATGTTACAGTTTCAAGAAACGCTTATGTCTATTGATTAAATATAATACTATACTTTGTATGCAATATAAATTAGAATATTAAAGTAAACGAAAAGATATTTTGTGGATCTCTTATAAGCCAGGATATATAGCTAAGTTAATGTAAGTTAAAACATTGTTGGGTCCTATGGCGTAGCGGTTAGCGTTATTGGCTTCCGTGCCAGACCTCACCGTTTAGATTCCCAGTACGAATACCATTTTTTCGATCGATTTATCGATTTCTGTTAGAAAGTATGGGTGTTGGTGATGTTTAAAATTCCCTCTGCCACCCTTCCGATCCTTCAATAACTGGGCGTAGCGAGAGCGATTAGTTAACCACTACTCCTGTTCTAGCTTTATCCTTCTATAAAAAGAAAGTTTGAGCAACTATGTAATAAATAGTTCTCGCAGAAAAACTTCTGTTAAGATACCTTGATGAAATGACATACGTCTCATTGGGAGGGGACATATATAAAAAATAATATATGAAATAATATTTATAGAACTGAAATACTTTGATATTTTTTTCACCTTATAAAAATGATGTTTTATCAAGTTAATGTTAATGCAATAAATAAAATATAATATTTTCTACAGTAAAGATAACGTACGATATTTATGTTGAACACTGGCAGTAGACTGCATTTGTATGCATTTATGTTATGTGCATAAGAAACATGCAGGCGTCGGCTGAGAGACGTAAAAGCAATTCCAGTGAACACAGTCCGACATTATACGCTACGATTATACTTCATCTTAAAAGATTTGCAAACAGTTCATAAACGTTTGCTTTCAAGCATTATTTACCGACGTTTTTCTCTCTTGTTAATAAATTTCCCAAGACAAAGGCAGCGTAATCATATGCTTCGTACATTGCTGTATTAGAGTATTAAGATGCTAACTTAGTTTTGACAAAAGTTTAATGCTGTAATATATATCATACACATAGTAATTAATATTGTATTTCCTGTGTGTGAACTTCTGATTTTTGTTATTCAATTAATTACAGTGTCGAGTAATATTACTTTTGTTACAAGCTATTATATTTCAGGATATATGTTCCATAATTCTTTGTTATCTATGATACAATGCAGAATAAAAACGTATTATGTATTTTGTAAAATTTATTATATATGAAGAAGACACGGAAAAAACATGTTAACTATCTAAAATGACCTTTGTAGATATTAAGACGGATGGGAATCGGTATGTATTTCAATAAATTTTAAAAACGATTTGTGTAGGGAATTATAGTTACAAAATGAGAAAAACTAATGCAAAAGAACGTTTAATTTTTTGAATATAAATTTTATACGACTTTAAACACATTTGCTTGGATAGAGTAACTCATTAGCATGTCAAAATAAGGGCAGCTACATTTTTGTTTTACCAAAAGATATTTTGGATTCGAGTTGAAGAATTTGGAAAATATAAATACCTTAAACTTCTTTCGTAGGGCGAGTCACTGAAAGAGGTAAAGAGTCAAACATCCGAGAGCTAAAAAAACGGGTCGCAGGTTGTGCATTCTCGTTCGCATACTTTCTTCAATATGATCTGATTGTAGACATGTACTATGATTCGTTGTTAGTGTGTAGGCATTTCTGTAAACGTATCGAAAATAATTAAAGTCAAATTTACCACGATAAACATTACCAATTAACGGCTCTGAAAGTAGAAGAATTTTATATTTTAATTTTTAAAAGTAAAAGCAAAGGTAAAATGTATTTGTTTCATCTCGCTCTTTTGTAAAAAAAAACAATGTGTACTTTATTCTCTTTTTTATTTAAAAAATAAGACGTGACGTCTTAGTAAAAATGTATAAATAAAACACGTAAAACCAAAACGGTTAATCCGCTGTGTTTATTAAATTTAGAAATCTGCATGTCTACAAAACAATTACAGCTGTTTTTGATTTATAATATCATAACAATACTGGTAAAATTCGTTTTTTGTTGTACTAAGAATTGAACATTAGCACGGAATGACTTTTTCACGTTTATACATATTTACATTGAAATTTCTAAAAATGTATTTCTTTAATAAACATTTATAAGAAATCCAGGAGGATATTTCTAAAAAAAACTTATTCGACTACTTGACGAAAATAAGTTATAAATGCCAAGCTATAGAAGAGAAAATTTGACAAAAGTTTTTTTTAATATATGAACCATAAATTATGCAATCTAGTAGAAAAACTACTTTCAAAATCGGCGTTAGTAACAAAAAAAAATCCAAATCGACCAATGGAAAAAGTGCATTAATAATGACGTCTAGTCAGTTAAACAGTTAATTCAATTCAAAATGTCTTATTGGTTTTAAGTAAAATTTGCGACGGAAACAACGAAAAATATATTGTATTCAAATTACGCTGTGAAAAAAATGCAGCCTTGCACCACCCAGAATATCATCAGACGAGTAATTAACGAAATTTTCTCTCTCGGTAAAGTTTTTCATACTTTTTTTTATGTTTTATCTTAACTGCTTTAAGGAAACTGCTCCTTTGTTCCCTTTACCGGTATCGTTAAAGGCATTCGTGAACATGAAAAAGAATATTACATAGTTTCGTTAAAAGCTCCGCGGTGCTCAATTTCCGGCTGATGATGTTCTACAACACTCGTGGACTTGGCGCATAAATATTTCATGAAGTTTAATGGATAGAAAGCTTCTTGGATTCCCAATACCATTTCCTAATGCTTTGTTTCAAATTATTAAGACAGTAGCACAAAAACATGTGAAACATGTGAAACATTACATGGTATATTTAATATTAGTGTACTCAATGCATTAACTTTTGTATACAAAAGTAAATTAGCATTTTTTAAAGAAAAGTCATTCACAATATTGATTAAGGACAATCCACTTTTAGCGCTGTCACTTTTAAGCTGTTCACTGACAATTCTTGATGGAAAGGCATTTACTTTATCACGAGAATTATCAACTGACAGTAATGAACAGTTGATAATAGCCTTGATGAGCAAAGTTGGCCCCTATTTTATTTTAACATGTAAAAGTAGTGGGAAAATATGTTTTATTTTAAAATCTTAAGACAAACGATGAAACTTCATTTAAATTTATTCGACTTTATATCCCATTTTCGAAAATCTGTTGAGCAACTAAGTAACAATCAGTTCTCGCAGAAAAAAACTTATGTTGAGATACATCCATTAGTAGGCCATAAACTTTACATTATATTGGGCGTTGACATGGATTTTTGAAAAAAAAAAGAAATATAATACGCTATACTATATTTCATTGAATCGAATAACAAAGATATTTTATAAATGAAATGATTATTTTGTTATGTTATGTTATAAAGTATATGAAAGGTTGTTTACATTTTAAATTTCCGCCAGCAAGATTATTTGAATTTCATATAAATCACGTTTATTGAACAATGCAATGTGCAGATTTAGTCTACATTCATTTCCAGATGATATTGAATTCCCGTTCTGAAGCATATTTCATATTTTGCGTCAGCTGCGCTGAATTTCAAATTCGCTGTGAATGTACGTGAAACTACGTATACCATTCTATCTCTTGCATGGCACGTATAAGTACAACATATATAGTTGTATTAACTAATTGGCTTACTGCATATTGCCTATAATACTTTAACTCAACGATATCTAACTGATATAAGTATGATAAGAAAATATCACCTTATTAAAAATTTAATTATTATAAAATAGACAAAAAAACTATCTCTCGCATAGTAAAAATGATTGCCATCGGGATGTTTATTTAAAAAATAGTGTAGCTTAGACTGGCTCTATAATATATTATATATATATCGACAGTAAGAAGGCAACACACACATAACAAATTTTACAGAAGGTACAAAAGGTTTTTGATAATTTTAAGCCAAATTCAAAATAATAAATGTATGTACATACACAACAACGCAGACTAATAATCTGGTGTTTTATTGAATCATTTTTTTATAATTTTAATAAATTGTTTAGGAAAAGCTTTTTCAATTTTCCCGACCGCATTGTTCAAAACTTTTACATGTTAACTGTGTTAATTGGATGTTTAATGTATATTTGTATGAAAACAGTTTATTTAAAATAGTTGACAGTTATTATAAATCATTATAATTTATGTTGTCACTTTTTTAGTATTGTATTCTATACACATTTAATATTCTATATACACTATAGTAATGCAAAAGGACCTAATCAACAGTTTTTACAAAACAGCTTTATTTCGATAATTACAATGCCCTTCAACATAAAACACATTCTATCAAAAGAATGTAAGCTGCAAATGGCGAATTACTATCAATTTTTTCTAACAAGGTTGAAAAAAGAAGGGAAGTGAAAATTGCAACCAAAGACTAACACAAAGATTAAACAACTAATTACATCTATATTAGATTGAGTAATTTAAGATTTAGACTGAACCCGGGTTATATAATGTATAGATAATTTGAACGATTCAAATTTAGTACTGAAATTCCACCAAGCACCTTCAGTCGAAATCTTAAATTATTTCAATATTGCTAGTACAGCAAGATTGGCCTCTATGGTAAATTAGTGTTTAAGTTTCGTGTAGTTAGTCAAAATTTGTGATGCATTTATTTCTTATATAAACACGAAACATTCATTTGCTAAGCGTCAGTTTAACTTCATCCGTGCACTTAAACGCCCGAAGATGCCGAAAGGCGAAACCCGAGTCGATAGTGACAAAATATGTGTGAATGTATTTTTGAATGAATTTGAACGATTCAAATTTAGATTGAGTAAATAAAACACCAGTTTATCAATTTTCGTGCACAACGTTGTGTATATTTAACATAATATTTTGACGTTTTTGTGCATCCTGTAAAATTATTTTTGCGCGTTCGTCCATTTGCCTTTATACATTCGATATGATCATATTTTTTCTATGATATCTAACGTCACCGTATTTTGTAACGATAGAGTAATCATCCGTCTGCTGTAAATAATGACAGCTGTTACAAACATGGAGTAAAAACACTGTGACGTATTCTAGCAACGCATCATCCCAAAACCCTTTGTATGAATGTCGCTGCAGTCTCTTGAGCACCTAGTATTTACAGCTAAGAACAGTACATTATTCATGACGTCTGGAATAGCGTACGAGACACGTAACCATCAATCGCATCACTTTTCCCCTTTCTGTTAGGCGATAATTTATTCTCATAGCCTACTATTTGGAAGACTACGTATTATGGTATACACTATTCGATTCATTAAATATTAAAGAAAACGCCTATGAATGCTTAACTACCGAGTGAATATATGCTATTTTTAATATAGCATTATTTTTATAGTGCTTTTTTTCGTTAATCAAAAAATATTTGAAATCCCGAGAAGACCGCATATATTATTTGAGGAGCTTGGTATCTATATATTAATAGTCGATAAGGTCCGTCCGTATGAGTGAAGGATGTCCTCGACCTTCCAGTCTCCACTTTATATATTAATAGTCGATAAAATTATCACTCGCTTTTCACTTTTCACAAATGTGTGCGTACTGATGTCCTCGAGACTTCTTGTTCTTCTACGAAATGTATTTTGTTTGAGTAAATTTTCAAATTAATATATAATGAAATGAAATAAAATTAAATTAAATTAAATTAAATTAAATTAAATTAAATTAAATTAAACACAATGCAACAAAAATCTCACGTTGCTGGGCAACGGGCTTACAGCTAGTCAAAACTTATTATACCAATTTTTATTATATTTTGAGATAAGTATGCTAAAAATTTTAAATGCATCAAAAATAAATCTATCGGTGTATAAGCTGACATTTTTAAATGACATATTTAAATGAATAATATAATGTGTTTAGTAAGAATCAATCGGCTATGAGTAGCAAGAAAGTGTTTTTTTTCACTAGCGATAAATACTCATGGTAATTTATTACTATTTTTTAAATTACGAAAAATCGTGCTTTGTGTTTTTTTGCGATATTTTCAAAACACGATAAAAATCGTTACATATTATTGTCAGATACTGTGTCCGGTAATTTCCAATCATTTGTGGTAATAATGTGTTAATATGGTTTGTAAACAGGCAAACTTCTTAAGATATATGAGAAATTTAAAGCTAACGAACCCAGCGATTGAAATTATATATATAATATAATAAAAAAATGAGATAACGCTGGTTTTAAGAAAACACCAGTTTAAAAATATTTATCGTGAAAACTTGAACATTCTTTCCATCGAAGTTTTCAAGTTGTTATATTTTTAATATAACAACTAACAATATAACAACATATAGACCAAAAAAATATATTATCTTTTACATCAAGCAGGGGAAAACCATTTTAAAAAACTTGATAAACACTATTTATTATTTATACTTCAAAAAATGTGTTTCGTATGCTTGACAAACTTAATATATTATTAATTGTCTGCTATGAAAAAATATGTATCAATATTTACCATTTTGAATGGGTTTTATGTCGATACTTGGTCGGTAACAGGTTAACCATTTCTTTAGTTAAAGAAATACCTTTGAATTCACTGTAAGTGACCTCTTTAACTAAATTGTTTTTTGACAGGATAACAAATAAGTTATTATTTATTTGTGAATTTAATTACAGTCAGTTTAGTGTCACTTATTCATATTTTTTATCTTTAACTATATCTTTCTTTCACATTCCTTTAACTAATCGTGATTCTATTCTCAATGAAGAATTAGTACAAAAGTGTGTTTTATTTTTTCAAGTTAATGTGTAGGTGTTGTTCTGTGTTAAACCGTTTGGTATTTTCGTATTAGCAGTAAATCACATAATTAATTATCACGGAACGATTATACGGCTCCGATGCCATTAAATGGATGCCGATTTCAGATCGTTCGGTCTAAATTAAGAGGTCACTAAATAATATTTATGGCCAATGTTTTGATGAACTATTATATATGAAGTTATTCACATGAATCAGAAATCGCAGTTAAATATCAAACACGTTTATAAGAGCTATTTTAAAACCATAACGCATTATGTTTTCCAAATTCAACTTATGAATTGTATTTTTCATATTTTCTTAATGCCTAGTTATTTCGTTAAAATAGTAGGTTAAAGCTTTAACCTAAAAGTAACTTTTTTCGTGAACTTTCTATCCGTGTAAAACGAATATCCGATTGGATTAAAATTAATGGAAATGGATTTCCAATTTATTCCTGAAAGAATGAGCGAACGGCATGCTTGCCATATCTGAAAACCAAACCAGTGAAATAAAAATTCTGCGATATTTTTATATGGATGCATAAAAAATTCACGATTTGAAATTATTCTTCGAATAGTAAATTGTGATGTGTTTTTTGTGGCAACTCTTCAAATACCACAGGATTACTGCAATTTTTTTTACTGGGTGTTTTTCTCTTCAAATTTACAATGCCATTATTATTTTTATTTTTCTGCCGACTTTTTACTACCCACAGCATTATTTTATGCCATAAGCGTAGTCGTTATGCTTAAGATGAATGTTGTATGCTTAAAAGTAATCATTATGAGTCATTTTAATCCACAAATAGCTCAAAGTTTACTACTTACACTTTTTCTTCTTAAAATATGCTTGTATAAAAAAATATCAGCTTACATCCAGAGTCAGAGTATGTTAAATCACATGAAATCGACTCAAGTAAGAACTTTTAAATTCACTCAAGATCAACTTCAAGTGAAAAGACATCGCAAACGTTCACGATCTCACATTTACTTTGCCGGGACTAATATCCATACCTACAAGTTTGCTAGGATAATGATCTTACCACTTGACAAGAGTTATGTATTGAGTTACTTTCATTCCCCGATTGTGATTCCGCTGATTGTATTACAAATTGCAACACGTGTTTCGAAGCATCGTTGAATTAAAGATATTTATGAAATTTTATATTCGTACGATAGTTAGTCTGAGGGTGCTTCTAAAAGAGGTACACAATCAGAGAAATAATAAGTTTTAAAAATTAATTTTATATTAAATAAACCTTCACAAAGTTACAGTCTATTATAGTTCTATTTTTAATTCATGTCTGCTCCCAATGTGGACCATATGGCCTTCTGATGGTGGTATCTCAACAGATTGTTTCTACGAGAACTCTTAACCTCTTTTTTCCAAAAAAAGGGATAGGGATATAAAGATACGGCTGAGAGAAGACTAGTGGTTAACTAATCGCTTTTGCTACGCTCAGTTATTAACGGATTGGAAGGATGGGAGGCAAATTAAGACATCACAAACATCCATGCTAACCAGAAACGCTAATTGATGCATCATAACTCAGAACGTATTAAAAGTATTTATTTACAAAAAATACATATTTTGAGTGGAATAAAAATCATTTTTTATACGATTTACAAGCAGTCATTTCTTAAATTTGTCACAGCTAATGGCACATTTAAAATTATACTAATGTCTAATGAATCAGTAATCACTAATGACAATGACACACTATTCAAGAGCAATTCACACAAAACTTGTACTTTGGACAACATGTTTCTGCAATAATAGATACATATTTGCATTTTAAGATTCATCTCTGACTTAATAAATTATTAATGTTTTTTTTTCTTTGTTTCAGGAAATACATTTCTTTGTTCATAGTTGAGGAGGACAGTTACGAGAAGGATGTACTGTTTTATGTTAATTTGGGAGAACCACAAATGGTTGGAGGTATGAAGTAATTCTTGTAATTTTATTATTATTTTATCTACCCAAAAAATATTTATCTTAGGAAATCTATACCAACACGTATTTTGTTATATGTAATTAAGTATCTTTAATCTTTTTACTAGTTATCAAAACTGCTTACATGTAGTACTATAACTAGATAAATCTAAGAAAAGCTTTCATTGTATATGTTTATAAATAAGCTTTTAAATGTATGCACAATAGTTTAAATATTTTTTATTTTTAAAATAGATACACTTATATAAAGTACAAAGCGAGCAGAAATCCAGGGATGTATGTATAAAAAAAAACCGATGTTCGTCAAAGCATAACAAAAGGTGAAACTTTAGTGTTGCGCCAGGCCAGGATAGATATAACTTGAAATTAGTATAAAAAATCACTTTTATAAGAATGATGTGAATGCTTAACTTTTTTGATAGTTGGCGTTTCCGTTTTTGTTTCTACGTACTTAATTTAACAGTGTATCTAAAGTCGTTTTATTTAAACTTTATTTCAAGATTGATAAGAGTTTTATACATATGTCGAATCATCAATTAAATATTGTGTAGCTATGTACATATATGGTTGGTAACACAAACTCATGAACTTAGTGTCAAAGAAACAGCTTTAAATTCATTTAGTCACATTTAAAACAATACGATATAATTTAAATATAAAAAATATCGTCGTTTTGATTGATTTTAAAGAAAACTTAAAGCTACAATGTAATGAAATCATGTTTTCTTTTAAAAACAAACAAAATTGTATGCGTTTATGCTTCTTTTGTTTTTGAAAAATGAAAAATTCAAACTTTATCAGAGATACAATATATTTGATCACTAAATTGGGTTCATTCTCTACGTTTTTAGCGAGTAATCAAGTAGTGACTCGAGAACCACAGGTTTCTTATTGAAAATTGTTGACAAAACAGAAGTTACAATTTATATCAAAGTCTGCTTAATCGTTACTTGCGTTTTGCAAAAAATCAACACTTACAATCTTATAATTCTCGGGTCGCGAAGTTTTATAATTACAGAGAGATGTATTGCATAATTGCGCATATGACCCTACCCAGTATTTACGTTTTGCATACTTGAAAATGGCTTACGTCGCATGTATCTTGAGTTTTTTTTTAAATTTCTATGATGTTTATCTTTTAAATCTCAATGAAACTGTTAACAAAGTCATTCGAGTATGTACTGTCAAAAAAACAAAATATTTAGATTCACAATAATGGATCGAAATTATTCGAAATTTTTGTCTTATTATTATGAAGATATATTAATTAAATGCCAAATCAATCAATAACATCATATATAATTTTGAAAAAAAACTAGAAGAATGTTGAATAAAAAATCAGCACACACTTGGAGTCCATAAACAAAAGTACGCTCTTAAAGTATGTTGAATGAATAATTTATAAATGACTCTTTATAAATATTTGACACTCAAAGTAATCCTTATAATAAATATTAAATTATTCATGTAAACATTATAATAGGGTAAAAATAGCAACGTATTTAGTAGGGTGTCCAATCCCGGGATTTCGGGATTGATTTATTTTGAATCCCGGGATCCCGGAATCCTGGGATTGAGATTTTCTCACCGAGGAATTTGAAATCCTCAATTTGCTATACTTTTTCCCGGAATCTCACGGAAACTCGTTTTTTTTTTTAGCTCACCGAGGAATTTGAAATCTCCGATTTGCCAATTTCGGGTAAATTTCAAGAATTTCCTCAAAATTTCTCAATCCCGAAATCCCGGGATCGCGACCATCTCAATCCCGGCATTTCGGGATCAGAAAATTGAACGGGATCCCGGGATTACGGGATCCTGGATCCCGGGATTGGATGCCATAGTATTTAGTTCTACAGTTTTTATATTTATTAGATCATTGCTATTTGGGATTCGCCATCGTCAGAACTACAATACGAACAGTAGTCCTGGCGATGGCGAAATCCGAAATAGCTTTCAACTAATACATATAAAAACTGTGGAACTATATCGGTTGCTATTTTTATTCTATTATAATGGAGTTCTACCAAGTAAATGCCAAGTCGATAGACAAACATTTTAACTTAACTTCATTTTATAAAAGAACATAAACTTGATGGCAAAAAGTTACATTATAAAATCATCTAAATAATTTCCATAGCTTTCATAGCATCCCCTGTGACAGAGCGTATTTCTATAAATATAAACAATGCAAATTGTATTAAATAAAAAACCTTAATAAAAAGTAATAAAAATTTTCCTTGCCTTGAAAAAAACTTACCTGACTAAAATATAAACTTCACTAAAAGAGATTTCATTCGCTATCGTTATGGTCGGAGTTCTCGCGGCCTGGCTTTCCGAGGATTTAAGTTTTCTGCTTCTAAGTATTTTTTGCACAAAAAGCTACGAAAATAAAAGCTTGTTGGGCAAAAATAATAATACACACTTATATTTCGGGCAAAAAATTATTGCCATGAACATTATTTATTAAAACTCAAAATAAATAAAATAAGATTTATTACATCTAACTTGTTTACTTCGGTATTTGTAGATTTATTACCTTATAGTTTATGAAATTACATATATCATATTTATAGGCTCGTATTTTTCTGGTCCAAATTTTAATACAGTTTTGGTCATATTTTTTTTTCTATTAGTCTGAATTTATATATATCGGCCAGGTAACAGAGGGCAGAATAAATAATTCATAGTCACAATTTATATAAAATTATCACTTTTAGAGTGTTCACTGTCAATACAATATTCCTTTGTACTTTATTTCCATTTTATTTAAAAAGGTCAGGACTGGTTTCGATCATGGCGAGGATTGTCAACTGATAAGAAATATAATTTAACAGTGCTATTTATACAAAAACAAATTGAAATGAAAAGGTTTAAATAACAATTGACATTGAAAAGAATTTACAAATTACAGTACAAGTGATTCTATAATTACACAAAGTTAAAATGTTTAACACCTTAAAAATTAAATTAAAAAATCATCAAAGATTAATAAATTTAAAATAACCGTATAATATTATTATTCTGAGCTTTACTTTTTTTACTCTGACCAAAAATTTTATTTTATTCCGAAAGTTGATTTAAATTCTGACATTTTATTTGTTTTGGACAAAATGAAAATAAACAGCATTCACAATATCTAACATTTAATTCATTCATAATGATGATATCTCATTATACGTTGGTTTTTTCTACTTTTTTCTTTTTTTTTTAATTTATCAATTCTGTTAATAGGCCATATTTATCTGTGGGGTTGTTTTTTAATGATCGAGCTGATAATTATAAAAGAGGGTAATTAATATTCAACATATTTTTGTATTTAGCTTTAAAGATTGCTATACCTTAAATTTGACAATTGCAACTATGTTCACTGCTGTTATAATCGATTCTCCCAATTTCAAACAAAGCTAACATTAGGACTTAAGTAGATATGAAAACTATACTTAATGTGGTTATAAAAAAAAGTTAACGCATTCTCTAAAATTTCGTAAATTTGAGCTAAAGAAATTGTGAGAATTAATTTCATTCTGATATGAATTGTCGGAGTAAAAGGTTCCCATGACTAATTTAAAATCAGTTTGGCGGCAAACTAGAGAAAAGTTTGAAAATAAATTATTTTTTATGACCAGGGCATTTATCATTGGCAAGTATTATTACATTTCTTCTTCCTTTTTACCAATTCATTAGAATAAAAATGGGAAATGAATTAATTTTAATCTTCGTCGCTCGGCGTTTTAAACAGCAATAAATATTTTTGAATATTTTTAACGAATCCGGGGGAGTGAAATTTACACAAATTAACAGTTTTATTTTTTCTTGAATGATTTTTTTATCAATATTTTAATTGTGATTCCTCAAATTGATTGTTTTATAATTTAATATTTCTACTGAAGTCGTTTGAAATAAACTCAATGAGAAAAAACATCACCATGCCCTATAATTTCAAATGTCAAATTACTTAAAGGTAAGAGTCATGGTCTACAGAGTCGACTATAATTAAGACAAATTATTAAATTGCTTCTATAAAAAAAACGTTTAATTAATGGAATATAGCTTAATATGATTTTAAAACCATCTCAGTTGAGTTGAGCACTCCTAATTATCATATTGTAATAAAGTTTATTTCTAAAATGAACAGGGACCCAGAGGCCTGCTTAAGCATGGACCTTCTAATTTTTTTCAATAAAAAATCGCATCTCAACCATAACGAACTATTTATTTTTGAAAAAAAATATTTAACGTTAACAAAATCAAATGTATCGATAATAACATTTTTTTTAATTTTCCATTTGACAGATACCACTTCAAAATTTCATTATGTGTGAATGTCCAATAAAAGCTGAAAAAAACTTTATGTATTAAGTGTATTTTAAAAATAGGATCTCCCTGCTTAAACACGCCACTGGGTCCCTGTTCATTTTTATGAATAAACTATATTACAATATGATAATAAGGAATGCTTAACTCAACTGAGATGATTTTAAAATCTTATTAAACTAGATTCTATCAATTTAACGATTTTTTTATAGTATTGATAAATAAGAATTCGTTTAATGGGGGAAATACGATAACTTCATATAAAAACCATGACACTCAAATAAAGATGCAGGCAAAGTTCCAAAGTTTCAATAATAATTTAAACTAGATTCTTCGTCCGGTTGCAAAAATGTTAAGTTGGTTTACAAGGACTTTTATTGTTTTAGAAGTAGAATTTTCTTCGCTTCCCGCGATGTTATTTCTCGCTGATTTTGGTGGCATTAGATTTGTTTTTATTTGCAAAGTTAAAAAAAACAAACAATTCGAAAAGTTTTAAAGGTGCGATTGCGAGGAGAATACAATTTAAATTGTAAACATCATTATTGAAGAGAGGAAATGGTTTTAAAGAAAACTTTTCACTTAGTAAAGTGGTTTAAAATACTAAGACTTTCTTACATATTCCCTCCTTGTACTTAAAAACAAACTTTTATAAAAACATTCATTCGTATTTCAAATGCTTTTTTATTTAGAAATTTTGTTTTTTTTCAAATATTTTTATTCAAAGATGTTCGAGCATTACTTATCTTGCCTATTCTAATAAAAATGTTTCATCACATTTAATGTGTTAACTATCAATTATTTGTGGAAAGAAAGGATTTTATAAAATTTCGACTGTGTTCGTTCGCGAGCATTTCCATCTGATGAAAACTAATAAGAATTTTAACACCTTTCTAGTTTATTAATATTTATAATCAAAGAGCTCTTTCATATTTTGATTGTTAAATTTGTTTGATTATCTATAATTTCTTTTGATATTTCTTGGGTGAATTGTTTTATATACACAAGTTCAATGTAAATAGCCATTTCGATTTATTTTTAAGTATTTGATGATGTTCGCATTGATCAATGCCAGTCCTGATATAAATAAAAATGTGTATTTTTTTCAAATATAATGCCTTTAAACCAATACTTGACAATCAACAGTGCCAATACCTTTGTTTCCAACAAAAAAGTGGTTTAGTTACATGTTAATTTGGAACGTCATAAAAAATGTATTGAAAACACGATTTTTTGTAAAAACTGCAATATCGAAAATACACAATGCCGTGGAAAAATTAAGCTTGATTGTTCACCAAAATAAATCAAAATTCGCCAACACAACAGATCCAAAAATTTGCTGTTATGGAAAAATAGTGTATTGAATTAACAAAAAAGTCTGAAGCTTGATTTATATGATGTTATTGTTCGGCAGTTATTTTTTGCGATAGTTTATTGTTTGATATAATGATTTAAATATGCAAAGATAATATTAAGCATCGCTTTGTTCAATGATAATTTTTTGACAGAACTACGAAAAAACATCACGTATTACAACGGAAATAAGACCAAGCTACATATGTTCGATTCAATTTACAAAACGCTATCCGAGAATCAATAACGAAGTCATTTATTAAAAAATTTAAGCTTTATCCTACAATAGATAATATGCTTTCAAGTAAAGAGATGAAATTAAAAGCACGTAGCTAGCAATGACCAAAATCTGACAGTAAAAGAAAAACAGTTCTGTTGAAAAGAGGCTGCTTTATTTTAACGGGAACGTTGCCAATTTTTCGAACAACACTTGCGTCGTCCGTCTGACAGATGTAGAAAGAGTAACAAGCCAATAAAGGCATTCACTGAAGTATTCAATGGCTACTCAATACATCAAGAGGATGTATAGCTTGTGTCAATAAATTTTCTATTGACAATTGACGTTGTACCAAACTGCCATAGATACGTTTTTAGAATTTGTTACTATAATATACATGTGCACATTTCTAGGGATATATTGGTATTAGCTATTATTGTACTGAAGATTTATTTATTTTTGCTATAATTTATTAAGTAATGATAGTATATTGTCACTGTACTGGTAAAAAATGGAAAGTAACAACATTGATACAAATACAATATGCACTAATTTGGCAAAAATTATATTTTTTTACGGTAGTTTTTATGAATGCAGATTTAAAGGTAGACGATATTGTATACGCCAATTAAATTCTTACTTTATTAATTGTTAGTATACCGCCAGAAAAAGTTAAGTCAAAAATTGAGTTGTTTTGTGTAATAAATGCAGATCGATAGATCTAAACACACTACCGTCTGAAAGAACAATTTCACTCGTGTTACATTTATTTATTTCGATATTTGAAGAATTTCTTTGGCAGTTATTACAGGCAGAAACCTATATCTACGCTTTTCAGTTGTACAGATTCTTTATTTCTACAGCTACCCAAAGACGATGATACCATTCAAAGTTTTTGAGCTGTATACTTTTTTTTGTTTATTCATTTGGAAAATTGTTTACGGCCATGATTGACAGTTCGTTGCATGATATTCCAAATAGTCGATTATCTCAAAACAAGGTTTTTTGACTTTAAGATTTTCTGGCAGGACTCCATCGATTTGTATCAAATCGGCGTAAGCTCATTTATATTTTAATAATTTATGTAAAATTAAATATCGAGACTCAATGAGGCTTTACAATAAAACGCTGAAAACCTCAAATTTTTTCGTTAACTGATTACTCATAACTGTCAATCTGTTACTTCAACTTTTGCCAGCGCACAGAACTTATATTTTATTTCTTGTCTATAATTTAATTCCCTTACACATGTTGTAATTCTTAGATTTCTTTTGTATTTTATTATTATTATTTATATTATTTTTCCTATTTTATTTTGTTATGCACTTTTTATTTATTTTTATTGTTTTATTTTTTCCCATCCAGAGGTGTTCGAAGTATACTTGCCGTCCCCGAAACGCAAATTTTCAGTTCGACTCCCTCCCGGTAAGATTATTCTACATTTTTTTTTATTATTATTTACATCATTATTTATTTATAAAGTTTTCTTTTAATAATACATTAGTATCCTGATTTGAGAAACTAAGTTTTATTTTAGTATTATAACATTTACAAAACTTAGATATAGTTTAGTTGACATTTTAAAATATAGTGGTTTCATGCATAGAAGTATTGAACAAAAGAACGAATTGATTTTAATTTTACTGTAAAACTGAAATTAACCAGTCGAAATCTTAAAAAACTTGCAAAAAATTGCTGTCTAGTTTTATATATTATATGGTTTACGGATTTAGTCGTAGAAAATTGATCGCAGGCTATCCAACGAACTAGCTTGATTTTGTATAATCTTTAAATATTCGTATTTATTTACTCTATAGCATTATTGAAAAAATTGCAACCAATTTTCTACGACCGAACATATTTTCCCACAGAAATATAACCATTTTTTGACAATATGCATTGATTTTTTCAATAATTTAAGTAAAAAAGTGATCTACAATTATATTGCTATAATTTATGTCAACCCTTATAGCTTTTCAAGCACTTTTTTTTACTTTGTGCATCAAAAAGATATTTAATCTACGGTAATTTCTCATAACATAATAATCAAATTCTTACAATGGAAAATAAATTTAATATGGTTTTTGAATAATTAATTTAGTATACGTTCTAAAATTATTTAGTTTCTGTTTTATGTTTTAAATACAATCATTTCACAAAGCTGGGTTAATTTCAAACAGATACCAAATACTTTCACTTTAAACGTAAATCATTGTTTTAACATAGTAGGGTTTTGTTATTATTACTTATTTTAACGATTTTTTGAGAATCATTGTATTTTTTAGTAGAATCATTTCATTTATAACATTTATTATTTTGATTTTTTTCTGTTTCCGATTTATCTCACCTCGGGCAAATCATCCATTGCTGTAATTTGTTTGCCGTACATTTCGTCATCGTAAGTATTATTATTATTTTAATTTTTTTCGAGTGATTTTGATTTTTTTTGCCAAGCTTTTGTATCGTTTCGTTGCTTTTTTACGCATTTTTGTTTTATTAACTACACACAAAAGTCGCTCCAGTCACTAAGGTTTACTGATTTTTCAAAATCAATTTACCGTTAAATTTGCGACCCGGTTTTAAATACCATAATTAATATTGTTTCTTTATTATTTATTAAAAACCTTAATCTATTGAATTGGAACCGCATTAGTTTTTGATAACACAAAGTACATTAGTAAATGCGTTGAAAACATTGAATTTAGCTTCATTTCAAAATACTTTTGCTGTGAATTTTGTTTCTATAAACATAATACCGAATCAGGAATAAAAAATAAAGATTTAGTAAACTATGCATATCAGTTTTTTGTTAAATGCCTAGAAAAAAAAATTAAAACGTTTTTTCGTTATTTCATTTTAATTATCCGTTTTTTGTGTCAAACTTCTATAATATTCTATAAGGAAATATTTTTATTCGAAAACTGGTTTTTTGAGTCTTTATTTAGCACGCGAAAATAATTTTGAACAAATTTTGTTACTTTTTTTACACCGCACATTTTCATGTTTGAATAAGTGTTGTCTTATTGGCCAATGTTCGTGTCTTTTTACTCAGTTTTATCTATTTATTTTTACACTAGTATTGATATTGGCAATTTCGGTAATCAATATGTTTGTTTCGTATTACAGTTCTTATCATTTATGTGTAATTAACAAATGATGCCTTTTTTAGATGTAATATGCAATTCAATTTGTCTTGTAACAAAACTATATAGCCTGCCGTTGGATAAAGAACCATTTTATCATTTTTACGTATGTATGTACACGTAACGTCAATGTAGTTCAATTTTCCGCCGATGTGTGCTGTGGAGTGTGTACTAACATTTTACTGTACTACCATGGACATCTCTAAAACAAACAAAAAAATCTGTCTGTTTTCATAACAAAATTGTGTCGAAAGTTTTCGGTCGGTTACCAACAGTAAATCTACATGTATACGTATAGTCTCAAATCCCTGTCGGCACGTAAGGCCGAAATAAGTCTTCAATTCCCAGAGAAGCAAGCATGAAAACAATTTTCAAACGCTAGTATCTACTGTCTAGTATAAATGGCTTAAAAAATATTTCTACAGCTGTCTGGATATTCATTTTTTTTACGAGGCCAGGTGTCTAAAAATTATGCTAAGGTACAGTTTTTTTACAAAAAAATAAAATACAACTTTGTATTATATCTTAAGTATTCTGAGTCTACAATTTGTAAATATGAAATAATACAATATTTCAAATAAAGAAACACTTTTTTATTTAAAAAAAAAACAAATGAAAGTTAAGTGAAGTCTTTTATTTTGTACTTATCTTAGAGTAGCATGAGCTCCTTGTTTTCGTTATAAGCTAGTATGGGTATCGGCTTTCTCAATAATCTGTCTTCGTCCAGTTTTGGCTCTATAAACATAAACAATACTACTTTGCAAAGAATCTAGTAGTTCGGGTGTGGTTTGAGTTGTTTATTCCAAACTTTTGATCAAAATATATGGTCTGGTAAACAAACAATCTTTTTCAACTAATTTGGCATTGCCAATATAAAAAAACTTTCAAAAAATAACTCATTTTACTTTAGATAAAATACCGTTTCAATTTGAATGGTTATAAATTTATTCACGGTCATTCAACATCGATCCGATATAATTATAATGATGTTTGAATATACATTGCTTAATTATTGTAATTAAATATTAAAATTTGTTTTATTTAAAGGTATTACGAAGATTTAAAAAAAATGAACGGTGCTACTTACAGACAGAATAAAATACAGCCGTTTAATAAATGATACAAGTATCTATATAGTATAGTAGTATGATTAAATTTGTTTGCTCTGTTTCGATTTTATAATCCCCTCTTTGCTTCCCTTAAAAAGGAAAAAACCCAATCTGATTGATTGCAACTCATTAGTATCATTATTTGTTTGCTTTATTTTGATTCTACACCCCCCTCCTTGCTCCTCTTAAAAGGAAAAAAAACCCAAAACTCCATTTTGTAATTTCATAATTTTAAAATGTTAGAATCAATCTTGCTTCATTACTTAAGCAAACTTTGCGATTGTAAGTCTGAAGATGCCTCTGAAAGAGGCGAAACACGTGTCACAGTAAGTAACACAATGCGTGGAATAATCAAAGTTAATTTAAATTTTCTATTATTCTATGATACAAGTATCATTGCAAATTAATTATGAGAGACCAGTATTTTAAGCATTTTACAATAAATGCTGAAATTTACAATGAATGCTATATTTGCTGATATCGTCGAATATGCAAATAGATACTTAAATCAATAATTCATGTATTTTTTCTGGTAGGAAAGTTACTGTTTCACAGATGTATAACAATAGATTTTGTCTATGGTTATTTTATACAACGCTATGGCCACATCGTTATGCTGGCAATTTAATTAGGCAAGGTATAAATGTAAAATACGAAGAATTTAGTTTTTAAGTTTTTAAGCCAATTTGGTGTGTGGGTTATAGTTTAGGTAGATGTTTATAAGCTCTTCTGTAAATATCATTCAATTGTAACAGATCGTCGTATTTATCACATAATAATTTGTAGAAATCTGTTATATACTAAGTATAAAAAAAAGAAATCAGCCATACTGTATGTTATTGCATTTGTCTTTGTATTTTCAATAATAATTTTTAAATTGTATGTTTTTAATTATAAATATAATTAACATTATAATAAATGATTTTTAATAATATTGTAACTAAAAATTGTTATGCTTTCGACTGAAGGTACTTAATGGAATTTCAGTATTAAATTTGAATCGTACATATTTAGTACGTTTCCATGCGTTTAGTCAATATTGACCTAGGTTACGCATTTCAGCAGTATTAAATAAGACAGCAGCTGGTAGTTCCACAGTTCATCCGTGATCTTAAACTCGTGTTAGTTACAAAACGCATGAAAATTAACAAAATCTGAACAGTTCAAATTTGATAATTGCTTACAATTAATATATTATAAAACGGTATAAAACGGTATAAAACAGTAATATTGAAAATCAAAAAGCAATAATTGATAAAAAATACATGCCAGTGTCAAGGAATTAATTATACATTAAAAAATACTTCGCCAAAAAATATTTAACGACAGCAATGAATCACCGTTAATGCGTTACATAATAAGCCCTATTTTACCTTACTTTGATAGCGCAAAGATTTTATGTAAATGCTAAGTTAAATGCATATTTTAGTGAGGGTAATTTTCCTCTGGAAAGATTTTAGGCAATGCTAAGAGCGTAGTGGGTATAATTTAAATTATTAGAATTAGCATCTGTCGCTTATTAGGCCGGTAAAATCGCCTATTACAACTGTATTCATTGGGACAAAATTATGGGGAATTTATTTTTACTGCCGTTTACGTAATTTTACTTTTATCCGTAACACACACGTATTAAATATGAATTACCTATATTATTTAATCCGTGTGTCCGAAATACTTTATTGTACCGTTATTTAGCACATTGCAAGCTAAATAGCATACGGGCGTATATATATTTTAGCAGTTTTAATATCGCAATTTAGCTGAAATTTTCATCTTAGGGAACATCTATTGTTGAATATATGACAATTTGTCTCTCAAATATGTGCAATTCATTAAACCGACTGATGACTGATAACTTTGAAAATTGACATACGCCAGTTTGTTATTAAGATAATATCACTCGCCCGTTCTGGAAAATAAGATGTGTTGGAAATAGTATTATTCGCTTCAATTTAAGGAAATGAATTATCTAATATAAAAAGTGGTCAAATGTCTTTTTACAAAAAATGAGATAAATAAAAAAAAACTTAAATATTCTTTTAAATTTACATTGTTTATTTTTTTGTATTTTGTTACGTTTATGTATTTTTTAATTTAAAAAAATATTTGGCATTACAACTGATCCCAATGCATCAAATATTATAAACTCGATGAGAATATTTGACATCACAAACACCTGCGTCTTAGATCTTAAATTCAAACTGAAGAAATGTAAATTTTATATTGACCTTACAGGGAATCAAACCCATACCCACCTGATCGGTAGAATAAGCTCTGATCAACTAGACCACGGTGGTTTTGACACTAACAACCCGGGTTTTGCCTTTCGGTATATTCAACGACACGTTTAAAATGTTTACTTTTAGCGTTATCTCAAATTCATCCGTTGATTTAAATGATCGAAGATACCAAAAGTGACAAAACGTATAAAAATGTACAAAACTTGATATCGAAATTTCGTCAGGGGTCTTCAGTTGAAATTTTTATTAATAAATATTGTAATATAAGTATAAATTTACAAGAGCGTTAACCACTCGGTCACGTGGCCAGTAATTGTTTTTTTACATCGTTTTATAACGATCGTCGAAAGAAGCTATTATATTAATAACGTTAGTCCCTTAATATAAAATATTTCTGTACAAATGTTTGAACATTCACAAGAGCAATTAGGAAACGTAGCAATAGGGGTAGTTTCATTATTTATATTGATTCACAAGATAAATCTTAGAGGTACTTCAAGATAACGATCAGTTTTATACACCCTTGTTTAAGATAATCGCCATGAAAATTGTGGAAGATTTGAATTATAAATAAATACAAACAAAGCTCCAAATACACAGGAGATGCTTAGAAACAAAATTATCTGTTAAAATGTAATCTAATATAAATTTCGGATAATTTTTGAAACATTGTTTAAAGTGTGTACCTAAGACATTATATTTTACATCGTGATTAAGTTATCAGCAAACGTCATTATTTTTATTTTTTATTCACGTTTTTTGGTTCAATTATGAAAGCTGCCTCGCTAAATGATAACATTTTTTTTTAACTCAACGAAGCTTAATTTTAATGAATTCCTGCTTTCATTTTTTAAGCTCAGAATTCTTATAAGTTAAAAAAAAACAAATTGCTTGGTTCGACTTCTCTCTTACTTTCAATTACATTTTTTTTAATATAACTATTAGGGACTTTTTCTTGTATCGTAAATTTAATAAATAACAAGTTGTAATATGACGCTTCTGTTCGAAGTAATTTGCTGAAGACAACAATTAAGTTATACATACGTGTCAATTAATTGGGCCCATTAGAGGCGAAGTGAGCCAAGTGGTATTTAAAAAAAAATGGATGCGTTGTAATATTCTACACGTTTTAAAGTATCGTTAAACTGAAGTAACCTCAGTTAATACACATTGCAATTGTGTTATCTCCGTAAAATAAAAATATGCAAAACACCAAATAAAGACGTAATTGTACTTTCAATTCCAAGAAAAAAGTTTTACTGTTTAACTTGTTGGCTCACTTCAACTCTCGAGTGTCCAATTAAATTTTTTGGTGGTCCATTCTAACAAGTTTTTATATATTCTTATGCAATATTAAAAAACGTAAAATTAATTGTATAAACGTATAACAAAGCTTAAAAACGTGTTGAATTAAACAATAATTCCTTTATATAACAGTATTCTATTATATATATATTAAAATTGATTGTTAGGCATGTCAAACAGATCAGACATTCTAGCAATTTCAGAAACGAGACAAAAGGTGTCCCAGTGATGTCCAATTAATAAACAAACATGGCATTCAGTGTTTGCCGAAATGACAAAATTATACGAGTTGTATTTGCTTCCCTCGACAAGGGGTGCTAACATATATCTCATCACAATACTCCCGTTTTTGATGGAGCTATCGATACAAGGTATCTATTAAATATTTTACGTACATAGTAGAACTACTTGAAAAATCAAATTTATACTTTAAATAAACACTTTATAATATTGTGATGCAGCGAGTCTGTAAAAAGATTTCACATGAAATAATTGTATGTCACGTAAATAATCAAATACAAATGTATATTTATTGTGCTCTAAACTTATTTATGCCGCCTGTTTGGTCGAGTGGTCGACGTCGTTGGCTTCGGTTACGAAGGTCACGGGCTCGAATCCCAGTACGGACAGTTTTGTAAATTGATTTTTCAATCGATTTATGAAGGCATGGATGTATGTGTTGTCTTGAATTCCCACCTCCCACCAATCCTTCTTATCCTATAAACGGGGCGTAACGAGAGCGATTAGCTAACCACTAGTCCAATCCTAGCCCTATCCTTCTATTCCTACTCTTTTTGGAAAAAGAGAGGTTGAGCAACTGAGTAACAAGCAGTTCTCGTAGAAATACTTCTTTTGAGATAAACTCCATTAAGAGTCCATATGCTCTAAATTGGAAGCGGAAATAATATTTAAAAACAAATCTATCAAAAAGAATGCTAGAATACATTTTTTTAAAATTCAATCCACTTCTAACAAAGAGTTACATAATTCTGTTTTTTTTCTACGACAACTGCTTGTTACTAAGAAACACAAACTTTCTTTTTTAAGAGTGTTGACAGACAAGTTAGGGCTAAAGGACAAATTATTAGTTTATCGTTCCACAATTTTTAGGATTGGGAGGGAGGGAGCATATTTTTATATACGTCAAAATGCTCTTAAAAACCAATTAAGTATTATGTTGGCTAAAAAAAAAGTTGAATCCTACGCCGCAGAGGTTAGCGTTGCGGGCTACCGTGGCGGATCTCATGGGCTCGAGTCCCAGTACGAACAGCATTTTTTTATTGATTTATATTTGGAGGCATGAGTGTTGTCTAAAAATACCCTACCACCCTTTCCGATCCATTAATAACTGAGAGTAGCGAGAGCGATTAGAAAATAAATAGTCCTTCTACCCCTACTACTCTATTAGAAAAAGAGAGATTAAATGACTGAGTACTAAACAGTTTTCGTATAAAAAACTTCTGTTGAGATACCTCCATTAGAATAAAAAAAAAGCTGAGTGAATGTCTTTTTTATCTATGTCCGCTTCTAATGTGATTCATATGGCCTCCTGACGAAGGTAGTATCTCAGCAGACATTTCTTGTTACTTTGATGATCAACAATTCATTTCTGAAGACAGTAAGGATAGAAAGACTAGGTCAGTAAGTAATTGCTCTCGCCACGCTCCGTTATTTCAGAATTGTAAGGGTGGAAAGGAATGCTTTTGGAAATCACAAAAAAAACGATGACCACTGCACCACTGACCCGGATGAATGTCCATGGTCATAATATTAAAAACTCGGTTAGCGGACTGACGGCTAAATTATTATCTTCTCAAATTAGATTAAAGATTAAATTACACGTAACTTAAAAGTTTTGATGTTTCATTTTGAGCACACGGCTCTATGATTTCTATGTCATTGATTCCGTTATAGAACTCGAAAGAGTACTCAATTCACGGAATACCTTTGACAATTACTATACCGATGAAATATCAAGTAATCTAATTCAAAATATGAAACTGAAATACATGAGAAGCAGTTGAATTAGCATAGCGAAGTCGATTGATGGTAGAATTGCAGTAGGCAAATGTAAACAGGCACGATGCGATAAGTTAATGGAAGTCCGCAGTCGGGTTTCATTGTCTAACTGTGCTCCAGGAATCTTCCTATCTGGGAATCCGGATTTATCGGCTTGGTATGTAAATACATTTGAATTCAGTACAGGGGTTAAGTGGAAGTTAACCCCAACCACGTTATGTGGGAATCCAAATTAAGGTAGTATCGTTTCTGTATTTCTTGTTTTACTCAAAAATGTTCAGAAAAATATTAAAGCTCTGGAAAAATGACGGCAGTCTCCATGTCTACTCCTTCCACGAAACACGATATTTGTTATTGTGTGTATCCGAGGTCATGGAATTATCTTTTTGGTAAATCTTTCTATAAACTATGTTCATACATATATGAATACATGTTGACCATTGCTTTTGCGCAAGTTTTTTAATGTCGTTTTTTAAATAAATAATACAATAGCACATATGTTTTATCATTTAAACATGCTAGAAATACTCTATTCATAAGATAATAAGTGTAATAAATAATGTATTGATTAACTGAAAGGTGTTCAAAGTATGTTATCAAAAAAATTGATACGTTCCCATCACCCGGAAAGTATTATTTTTGTCATAAAAACAAAAATTTAAATCTAGAGTAATAAATGTGTCAGATTTCTGCATTGTATCATTCTTTTCGTTTGATCCCACAGAAAAGAGATTGGTTTATTGACGACTTACAAGGTGCCCAAGAGCAAAGATTGCTGTAAAAAGATTTTTTTTATAAATGGGCTGCCATAAAAGTGTAAAATGATATATAAAGGAAGATAGAGACATCAAAACGTTTCATATGCCAAGATAGCATTATCTTGTCGATTGAACAAGTTCCTATTGTAACGTGAAACCTCTTTACATCAACCGCGAAGCCTGCGAAACGTGATAGATAGTTCTGTTAAGGGTTGTTTTTTACTTTTCAATATTTATTCCTTTAGCAAAAAAATAAAAAGGTTCTCTTGTTACTTTTATTTTTTTCTATTCAATTCAAAAGTAAATTAAATATGTTGACAGTTTTGTTCACAGTAATCGTGGTTCGTTGTTAACATTCATCTACCGCAGTAATACAGTCGGGGACGTAATTCCCAATGTCCTTATTAGAGATTGCAATAACGGACAACTATATTGATATCACTTTTTCAGTCACTCGTATTAAGTATTGATACTAGAAAGGTCAATACAGTTACCGCAAAATAATCAAAATAGCTAATAAAAATATTTGCAATGCAACTAATTGAGATTTGGTAATATCGCAACTTTTACAAGTCCCATCGTATGCCTGAAAGAAAGTGAAATAAATAACCGTCAGTTAATACGCGTTCTCTTAAGAAAAAATTCGACTTGCTATCAAGAACCTCTAGTATTATGTTATGTGGCGAATTAACATATAAGCAAATGAGACACACGCTTGTGGTCTAAAAAATAGCTTATATTACACGCTGTGTCCATTACACTTTTTATTCAGATTTTAATATATATTTATTAATTAAAATGACGTTATTATGTTATCAGAAAAACAGGGCCTCCAAATTCCGCCTGTCGCCACCCATGTGCTTTATCCGCCACGGTATATAAGAAACGGCTGTCTAACGACTCCTGACAACGCTTGACAACTAACCTTTTCTGTTGAATCAGAAATCAATTATAGCGTAAATTACGGTATCGAGTTTTCGGTTATTCCAGTATTAAAATACTGAATTGAGAAGTATTTACTGTCTCATCATAATTATTGATAATTCTCGTATATTGCATTAGTTTAAAAAAAATCGTCGTCCGTGGAAACTGTTTTTTCACCTGTTTTAAAACTTATGACCGAGTACAAAACAGTTAAAGTTAATCGCTTTCCAGTTCTAAAGCAGCTTGGCTTAGAATAATTAGTTTTTAACCAATATCCTCAGTTTCTGGAAAGAAAACACATTAACAAGTTTAGGTTAATTTATACTAATTGTTTGTGTTTACTTTTACTTTAAATTTAGCTACTTAAACATATTTTCTGACAGTTATTACGTTAAATAGATTATAAATTTTCAATGTTATTTCTGTTTTGTCCTCATTCAAACTGCGTATTAGAAGAACGAAATTTTGAGTAAAGAAATGAAACTGAATGAAATCGGTTCTACCGCTGACTTTAATTGAACATTGCGTGGTGAATTTAAGTATGAACTATAAATGTTTTTCATGAATAATTCAAATAAATAAACCTTTTTTACGGTTTATGTTAGATGTCAAATATCGACAATTTATAGTAGCCTCTAAAACGGTAGCCCGACCCAACCAGAAAGGTTGTAGACCGTTCAATAGGTTAGCTTGAAATTTCAACTTTTACCAAATTGAAAGCTTAAAAAACGTAAGCAGCACAAGCTCGTCGTAATTTAATAACCTTAGACTCACAATTTTAAAGTAAATGTCGTTATTAAAGTATGATATTAAAATGTAATATCATCGACGACAAAGGTCAGGCTGGTTTTTACCTCAAATAATGTTTCTGATATTAAAACAAGAAATTTGACGAAGCAAATCTATTATAATAAACTTCATTAGTCCCCAAATAATATCCCCAATTCAGATCAAATATCTTCAATCTTCCACTCTCCCTATGATTTCTTTCAACTCCTCTGAAATATACTCCATCATAGCTGATTCGTCTCCCTTGTTGGTTGTTTGCATTTCTTCTTCATCGTTGCCGACGGAAAGGCGTGATCGTTTCAGAGGTCAGCTATGACCAATTCACATGAACACCATATGCACTAATATTCACATTGTATTATACATATACACCTTTCCATATACTATAGCAGGGGGGGGAACCTTTTCATTTCTAAAGGCTACATTAATTTATCTCATTTAACTTAAGGCCGCAGTAAAGAAAATGTTGACACACCTCTTTTTTTTTCGACTGTCGAACATATAATGGGTTGATTACTCTCTTTTTCCAAACGCTTGCGTATAATTTTTTGATCAAAGTGAATATTTTGATCAAGTCAAAATGACGCATTAGAGAAGCCAAGAGGCCGCAGATTCCCACCCACTGTACTATACCCGTACAATCATACATACAATTCATAAAGAAGTAAACTAAAGAGAAAGTTAAAAAGAACTGTTGCTTACACTGATGATTATTTGTCACTTTACAGAAAAGATATTTCAAGTTAAACCTTTCGATTATAAATTATTTTAAATAAACATCAACTTATTACACATCGCTTTTCAAAATTAAAGATATGTTTTTGATATCGGCGATTAGAAAAAAAATCCATCTGCCTTTTAAAAGAGATTTGTTAAGGGATCTCAGCAAGTATCTACCATGTACCCGGTAAAGTTAACTAAAAGCGACGCTACACTTGGAAAAGAAATAAATCACGGAAAATTTATTACCGCGTTTGACAGAAGTAAATTTCCGATGCCACGTAATTTATATTCATGGAGTCTGTTACTAGTAGGTGCGCAATACACACCAGTTATTGTTTTTGTGTTTTTTTATTCCATGTCACGTTTTCCAACAAACTCGCATAACGCGTAACACAATAGAAAATTTTCCGCAGGATACATTACCGAAAAGTGTTGAAATATTGCAATTAAAACGATGAAACATTCTTTCTTCGACATAGTTGCAAATTAACTTTGAATCAGTAAACATTTCCATTTGACAAACGTCTACCATAAAAATGTAGAAAGAAAAAATTGTATGTTAAGATAACACTATCAATTTATTAATTGAATTGGCAGTTACCTGGTAGAATTCCATTACAATTATGTTTAAAACAGCAATGTATTTTAGTTATATATATTTTTTTAATTTATTTTATAACTTTTTCAGCTTAACGCCTTCGTCAGAGCTATTTTTAAACTAACATAAACGTACCTAATTTTAACATAAATGAAGAGGGCGTAAAGATGAAATAGACCAACATTACTAAAATAAAAAAATATTTTTGACCATATTATTAAACTAGAATTTAAAATAAGGTTATAAACAGTCTATATTTTTGTTTCAAAATCAAGATTTGCCACTGTAGGCAAACAAATTCTCCTCCGTTCATTTTATTTAAGAAAACGAGATGCATCGGAGCGATTAATTTACTTTCTGTAATCTACCCACTTATTTTTTCACACTATAACTGACAGAATACAAATCAGTTCTCGAACAAAAATTCTGTTGAATTGTTCTTTGAGGATTCCATATACACTTCATTAGGAGAAGAGATTGTTTAATATACATCACGAATAACTTCGATATAACGGATCAATTATTTGCCTATTAAAGTCGAAATTTTGTTATGCAGTTTTTCTAAATGCGTTTTAAACTTCATCTAGTTATTGATCTAACGTAAAAATAAGTATTTTCTGTTTTTCGACATTTAAATAATACTATGGTTATTACGGTGGGTTTGATTGGTATTTACAAAAAAAAAACGTATTTTTAAAAGACAACTTAATTTAAATATTTATAACATTTACAGGTCGCTTTAACGATTTTCAAAGTTGAACAGATATTCCGTCTGTGGTTTTAGAACTCTGTTATATCTGGGTTTTACTTTATACATAGATTTGCTTTAATTAATCCGTGTATCTGATGTCTAAGAACCTTACCACTTTACCACTTCTTCAAAAAAATGAGTAATATCACACGATTGGCTCACAAGCACACTCAATTACCTTCCTTTTGTATTTTTTATTGAATTACAAACGTAAATACTGATTAATGACTTATTTTCCATCCTAATAATAAGTATTGCTAAAGAAAACGGAGTGTAATTTGGTATCGCGCCCTTCCTCTTTGCGTATTTGGTGAAGGCCATTCTCATCTCTGATCCACTCCTAAAACAAAAAAAAACAAAAATAAATATCACAATATGAAATACGTTGATTTGGCTAAAGCAAAAAAAATGCAAGCCTGCTTTAATCATTTGATTATTTTCGATTGATTCAATTTTTAACAAGTACGTAATTAAAGTGCAAACTGTGGTTTCCCTTTCTTTCAGAAGCATCTCAGACTTATTTTTAATACTACGGTGATAGTTACATTATTTTATAAAAATATTATATTTTAAATTTAATCACAAAAAAGTATCTACACGCAAGTTATGCTATTCTGGCAGTCCTGCGCTGCCTTTCAATTGTCGGACCGGTCCGTTTTTATTGTCATTCCTAGCGTTTTTGTGGCCCAAATATCCCGATTACTCGTACATTTAGAGTATAATGGAATTTTGGCTTCTAGCCACATTCGTAATGAGGCTCTCCGGAATATATTGAAAATAAAATGTTTATTTTTTACGTAAATTGTTTACAAGCAATATATTTATTCACTCGGGCATTTGACCCAATAGAAAAAAAAACATATATCAACATATCATATTGGTACTCAACCCTTTTATCATAGAGGATAATTCATATATTTTTCATTTTTTTATGTTGTCCAATATATAAATGATAAATAGCAACGTTTCATTTACAAATTGAAGGCTGGAAAGCACCACCTAAAATTAACAATATTAATATTTACTTCATATTTATATTTTCTCTTTTCTTTGCCACGCCTGGACGGTGTCAACTGAAGAGTTTTATTGTTTTAATTTTATATTGCAAGCTATATTATAATATACAACTAACTCTTTTTTACACTGTTCACTTGAATGGGCGAACACTATATTTTACTATTTTTATTTGTTCTAACACGATTTCAAGACACAAACAACACAGAGGAGGATAACGTTTTTTTCTAATTACAAGAAATTCAACAACACAGTACAGTAATAAAAAAAGGCTTCAGATCCTAACACATTAGACGTGCATCAATGAAAGCGATTTATGTCTAGTCCTTCATACAAGTTCCCGTATGTAATCAAGTAAAGATTAATATTATTATTATTTATTCCTTAAAATACATATTGTGAATAATATTTTGTGCAATTTACTTATTATATCTTCATTATTATCTTTTTTCACAAGATTTTTCTTTAATTCAATGTTGTTCTTTTTTAATTTATTTTTTAAAGGTTTTTTGACTGTTTCACAGTTAGTTACAAAGCTAGGGAAATAACAAAGCGACAAAATTAATATACCAATGCAGAATACTGCATTGTCGTCATTAAAATAAAAATACATGTAAAACCTCTGAGCTACTGTATGTGGTTTTAATTCGCCAATTATTTTCTTTCGTTCGTCATATTTAACTGTAAAGAAATGTTTTATGTTGTTGTTAACAAAAATATTTCGGTTTTAATATCTGTAAACAATTTTGCCAGCAAATACTGAAAGCGATAATTAATTACCTGTCAGAATAATACTACATAGTATGAAAAAGGTTCACTTAAAAATTTATACTTTAGCAGATTCGCTGACAAGTATACTTAAACAGATTCGCTGACAACTTTGTGCTGACGCTTTCGCATCTGTCATAGATATTGTTAATTGATAATAAAGTACTAATAACAAGGAACAATTTACATAAATTAAATCTGAAGTTCTCAGATGCTATGATGATAATATGTAAAATATTTTTTGGGCTCAGGAATTAGTTAAACATCCATTTTTACATATTGATCTACGTTTTAAATATATCAGAAACTTCAAACAGTAGTTATGATATTTACTGAATAAATTTACTGACCATTCAGACTTTTGTGATAGGAAACAATAATGACCTTATTTAGGCTCTTGAATCATTAAAAAAAATGTTTAACTAAGAATTAATCACAGGTCAGAAAATTAAAAATGTCGGACCCTCGCCACAGCGGTCAACGTCGATGTCTTCCGTGACTTCCATGACCAGCATTTGTTCGATCGATTTACCGATTTATGTTTGAAGATATGGGTGTTTGTGATGTCTAATAACTCCTTTCTACACTTCCAATCCAAAAAAAAATAACTGAGCTCAGCGCGAGCGATTAGTTGACCACTATTCCTAATCACACTGAGATAGTTACTCTCTTCGAAAGTGAGAGGTTGAGTAACTAAGTAACAAACAGTTATTGTACAAAAACGTCTGTTTAGAAGAGAAAATAAAAAAATTATATACACATTTGTTTAGAAATTATTAACTTTTTTGGAATCGGGTAGACTCGGTGGAAAGGGGTTAAAATATCACAGACATTAAAAAAATTTGACACAAAAACAGAATTTGACAAAAATAAAAATAAATGAAATAGGCCATTCGAGAATAAGAACCATAGAGTAAGATGAAAACCTACTTGATTACGACACCAAACAGAGAAATTTTGTACAAATTTTAATAAAATATTCATTATGTCTGCAAGTGAACAATGGAACAAATCCGTTCTGTTTCATAACAGTTCCCGTAGAGAGACTTCTATTGAAATATCTATATAAGAGGCCATATGTTTCACACTGGTAGTAGATATTATATGCACTGATTTGAATACATTTAAAAATGAACAATGCTGAGTGGAAACCATTTTTTCATTCTATTCAGTTATCTATCTATTTTGAAAATAAATTTATTTTGTCTGTGTTGTTGCTATTGCTTCTTGCGTCATTTAAATATAATATTTTATAATAAATTTCAATGATTTTTTTATAATCGAGCAAGGCGTCGTCAAACGTTCCGCTAATTTCCACTGCACCACCATGGCTAAACGTTCATTTCGCGAGCTTTTAACGACTTTATTCAATAATAAATTCACTGTAAACGCTTCGCATAATAACGAGTACCGAGCTAAAATTTACAGTCGCCTACCCCTGGCCTTAAGAATTTTCAAATGATAGATCATTTTTATGTTTATCACTGGAATATGGAGGTCATAAACAACAACTTTTCCACTAAAACATACCTTTTTGCTTAGCCAGCATAATCGCCAGATGTAGACTTTATGTACGTTTGAAATAAATATTTAGATTTAAGGAAGGTGGTATTAAAAATGTCATCCAAAAGTCACGTAGATTTTAAAGTTGACACCATTCTAGTTGTAAAGTTAGGTTCTTTCCTGTTATATGGACACATCATTTAAATAATGTTGAAAAAATCTAATTTTACAAATTAATACTGTATTTTTCAGTATACGCCAAAGTGAATTGTCATTGTTTAATGTGAGGAGAAACAGTGAGGAAACGACAAATTAATAAAATTATTTCAAAATGTGTTTAACATAATTAAAATGATGTTTTTATGAGACTGGATAGAACCTAAGAACATCAATTTATTTACTTAAACAAGAGCTAATTCAGACACCTGCTTATTGGTTCCAAAAACTATTTATTCTACAAAAAACTATATGCAATATTCCTGTCTTTGGATATGCAATACACTCTTCACAGAAAATTGTCACAAATACATGATAATATTACTATCAAAATACAAGCGGAAACACTGGAAAATTATTTAGGTTGTAATGTAAAAGCGATTAATTAAGAGATAAAATTAATACATCAAACTTGAATAATAAATAATACTTAACGCATTAATTATATTCTCTTAATAAATGTCCGTCAAAAAAGTTATAAGATTAATTACCACTGTTAAAATAATATTATTTACGACATTCATTTTCTTACCGCTTTACTTAGGTGAACCGTTAACACCTACCCATAGGGCTTTTCCACTCCTAGTATTTTAAAATATGCAAAAAATTCTTTTAGAAGTTTACTTATTCTGGAAAGCTAGCATTTTTGCATTAATACATGGATGGCACCTCTTTTAATGAAGCTGTACATTTCTTTAAAGTATACATTTTCCTAAAGTAGTCAAATAGAAACGTGAAAATTTTCCACTGATTATATTTTGTTTTTAAACAAATTCAGTTGTTTCGAATTTGAAAAGTTTCTCATTGTTAAAAAAATATCTTGTTATACGGTTGTATAGACATGTTGGTTATATTTTTTTTGTGACTTCCGACTTTTTCCCCTTGCAATAAAATTATTAACGCAAAATAGTCATATTATCTACTGCTGCGTTGTACATTTGCCTAATAGATTTGTTCGATATTGACGACGGGTTCAGGAAAGTTTACCCCCTGCAATTCACTGCCAGCAAAGCAGTTTAACGCTGTATCAATTCAAAGAATAAACAGTTGATAGAGTAAAAATGATATCTTTCATATTTTATTGTGTAGAACCAATGATCAAATCATAAAATGTTATTTATTTAAGTTTCTTTTTACGATCAGCATATTTTGGAATTCTTTGAACTATAAGTGACTAATACGGAAATCATCCGTAGACTATAATTGTTTTGTTCGATCAATTGATGTGACAGTTAACTGCAAGCGATTAATTGCTGGTAGTAAATTGCGGACAGTAAAATTCCCTTTATTAAATGTGGCTAGCTACCTTTTATAGCACACCCATTTTTTACACGGTTAATACGTTCCACAAAAAACCGTGAAAAAAAGTGATAAAAATCATATAAAAATCAAAGATTTTTGGTCCGTGTTTTTTGAAAAAATAGCAACATTGCTGTATAAAAATCGTGTGATAATTAATGAAGAAATAAGTAAAAAAACACAACATGTTATTCATAATAATAATATTCATCACTACCTGATTATATACGGGGACTTTTATGAGTGTCCGGACATAAATCACTTCCAACGCTATAAATGGACTGTAACTACTAATGTGTCAATATCAAGATCTAATGAATCCTTTTGTTTGTTATAACAGCCATGTATTGTTAATTTTTTTGTTATTAGGAAATGCATTATTCGCTTCTAAGTTTTTTGTATATTTGAACAAATAATTCGTGTAAAAATGTAGTACATATCGACTGTGGAAAGGAAAAGAACGTAAGCCACACATACCAAATTTTACAGGAGGCGCTAAAACGTGTTTTGATGATTTTGTGACATATGCAAATTATGAATTATACACAACCTTGAAGTGCACGGATACTTCTAAACGGGTGTTTAATTGACATAACCTAATATTTATTAAAGAAATTGTCTCGGAAAAACCTTTATTTCAGTGTTTTTTCTTGGTTTTAATTTTTTACAAGGTCATCCTTTTCAAACTTAAAAGCTAAATTTAGAAACTAATTCGGCATTTTCAGCTTCCATCCTTTTGTTAGAATGTGTGTCAAGTTGTATGCATTGTGATTATCGAAAAAAAGCTGTTTTGGAAAATTGAGGGTTACGTCCTTTTTCCTTTCCACAGTCGATATGTTCTTTTTAGTAGACCGTGTTATTTTAAAGTCGTATAAAGGAACCGTGTAAAAAAGTATTATATTATTGATTTTATTCAATTATATATGTATCGGTAAAAAATAAAAACAAAAGATCTATAGTAGTATCAGGACGTAGTATCAGGTGATTTTGAGTAGAAGACCTACTTCAACTATAGGTGCTGTAATGAATTAACAAAATACAGAATACCTTTGAAATATCAATAAAGTAACACAAAGCCGTTTTTTTATTTGAAGCACTATTCGATAATATTCCAAATATTAAAAAGACATTGAAAAAAACATTTTGAAAGGTTAAATAACTTTTTTATTATCACAGTGTTATGCTTTATAAGTATCGAGGTTATATATTTTATATTTGATGCGTAAAAGATATTCGTTGATCAGATTTCAAACGAAAAATACGTTTCTTTTTTTGAGACATGAAAAATTGATTTTCTTACATAGAATTTGCACTGGTCACCAGGGGAATAAGGACACTTTGTGAAGCTATCGGGAAACCGTCCGTGTGGGCGTGCTACCGATAAATATCTCAAAAGAATCTCTTTGACACATACGCATCATCATGACTATAAAATTCTTCCCAAAGATCATCCGAGTATACATTTGCTGATACAGATTCACTGATTGGATGAAGAGAACTAGGGGGGGGGGGGGGGTTTGCACGGGCCTCTTGTTAAATTAAGTAAAAACAATATTTTTTGATATAGTCAGCGCATTATTGTAATTTCTGAAGTACGTATATTACAATATTAACATTGTAAAAAACAAGCTTTCAGAGAATATCTTAAAACAATTTAAGTACAGTGAAACCCCGATCTACTGTTTTCGCAGTATTCGTATTCCCGCATAGATCGTTTATTTTTCGTAGTCCCGGCCAAAAACCCATAAAAACAATGTTAATAATCACTAATTTATAAATATAATAACCGATTTCATTGATTTATCGTCTAAATATTATGGTCCCTCACAAATATTATCCAGATTTACCGTTATTGTTGAATATTTCTCATTTCGCTCATAAATATATAGTTTTGCTTCCCATCTAGTCTCTCGCGATTTTTTCTAACTCACAATTAAAAGCCTTCTACATTAAGAAATCTATAACTCTAATTAAGAAACTGAAAATAATTCAAGGCATTAAAAAAAACCAGCTGATTTAGCAAAAATAGTTAATTTAGAAAAGTACGCGGGTTTGAAGGATCTCTGTCACAATTTAATTGCAAGTAAGCAACTCGGTATGTATTATAAAAACAATCAAAATACATATATTCTTTAATATTAAAAGTGTAAATTAATAAATAGGTTTTTTATTTGGGTATTATTTGAAGATTTCCTGCATTTTTCGTTTTTTTATTACGGTCCATTGAAAAATGTAGAGTCAGGATTTCACTGTATTTGAAATTGGCAAGGAAGTCAACTGAGTATGCTTCGACAATAAGCCTTAGGTGCAATACTCTTTTAGTATTTGGTTTGTTTACTAAGTATTGAGAGCAACGGGACTTTAAAAAAGTATATAAAAGAATTTTTATTAGATATGCTTTGATTTACTGTGACTTTTATTTTTAATATATTCATTCTTTCCAATTTCTCGTTTAAATTCATCAGTCGTGAACAAAGAAATCTAATAATGTACAATATTAAACATAGTAACAGAATTGTAATCAACGGTTACTTGGTTGAGTCTTGACAGCTCAATATTTAATTTAATTTACAGTCACTGTCATGTTTCCCACGGCGAGTGCCCTCATACAACTGAAGCGTTAACATTAACTATTCTAACTACCGCGGATTCTAGGGAATTATTCTTCAATATAAATTTCCAGAAAACTTCAAGCCATTGTTTTCACTCTTTAGCACGTGCTATGAAAAGGTTGTAGATAAAATAAAACTGCTAAAAACGGAACGGAAAAATATGAAAAAAGACTTTTTATTTCATCTGTCAGCTAATTCATCGTGTTTCTTTTATATTCATATCGTCGGCTTAACTAGCTTACTGCATATCTACGCATTCGTTCAAAAAAAGATAAGAAACGCCATTATATTAATAAGAATTTTGTTCGTCATCGAATACCAAACCACGAGTATTTTTAATTAATCAATACAAATCATTTATCTATTAACTATTTAGTTTTATTAGAAAATTTAAATTAACTTTGATTATTCCACATATTGTGTTACTAACTGTGACACGTGTTTCGCCTCTTTCAGAGGCATCTTCAGACTTACTATCGCAAAGTTCACGTTCAAAACACGTGTCACAGTTAGTAACACAATACGTGGAATAATCAAAGTTAATTTAAATTTTCTATTAAAATGAACTTCCACAAAGTTACCGCCGAAACCATCGAAAGTATTTAGTTTTATGTTGTCCTAAAAATTTTGCTTAAACTTTGATCAGCATTAAATTTGAATCGTTCAAATAATGTACATTCACACAGATTTTGTCACTGACAACCCGAGTTTCGCCTTTCGGTATCTTCAGGCAATCACGTGCACGGATGAACTTGAACTGACGCTTAGTAAATGAATTTTGATTAGCAGTTTGCAAGTTAAAGTGATGATGAACTTGTTTTAAATCCAAGTCCGCCTCTAATTTAGGGTATATGGCTTTCTAAAGAAGATTTCATAACAGAAGAACTGCTTGTTACTCATTTTAAAAACCTCTTTTTTTCGAAGAGAGTTGGAGTAGAAAGGATAAATATAGAGCAAAATTAGTCGTTAGATAATATCTTTTGTTACGCCCCATTGTTTTAGGATCGGAAGCGTAGAAAGAAATTTTCAGACATCACAAACACCCAACATTTCAAACGGAAATTGATAATTCGATTGAACAAATGCTGCTCGCACTGCAACTTAACACGGAAGCCACCAACGTTAATCACTACACCACAGACCTTTATTTTGTTATACATGTACAGCTAAATTAAAAATAACGTTTCGCTAAATAATAAATTCCGTTCTCAGTTTTCTGATATAAAAATCGTTTCATGAATCTAAGATATTCACATATAAATTCTATACTGTTTTCAGTCGTGAATTCAAAAACAGCCATAACTCTAAAGTCTTTAATAACTCAAGCACGTGTCATTACTATCCTCAGATATTTCATATTTAAAATGTACTAAATATGAAGTTAAATAAAAATCGTATGCATAACTCGATTTGGGAAGCGCCAGCTGGGATGGTGGATGCTAAAAAATGATTATTCATGAAAAATTTATCAGTTCCATGAAGCTATAAATAATATTAGTTTATCTATTATTTCGGTACGAGAAACCGTAGTATATAAAAACGAATAATATAGTAGTGAGTTTTCATGTGTCAAATACTGAATGACTTATTTGTTTAAAAAGTATGATTATTAAATAAAATATTACTGTATTTTCACTCGATGGTCAGCCAATAGTGACTACTGACCAAAAAGCATTTATTTGTTATCAGGTCATCGATTAATAACGTTTTTATTTGTCTACAATAAACATTTCTATGATTTAAAGTTTAATTTTTTTTAAATCCATGTCCTCCTAATAAAGATATCTCAACAGAAGTTTTTTTTACGAAGACTGCTTGTTAGTCAGTCGCTCAACCTCACTTTTTTCAATGTGAGTAGAAGGGAATGAAGGATAAGGCTAGAACAGGACTAGTGGTAGGCTAATCGCTATTGACATCACAAACACCCAGTCTTCGATCACAACTTTGAATTGAATAGTTCTCAAATTCATTGTGATCTTACCGGGAATCGAACCAAGACCTGTGTGATCGGTAGAGCAAGTTCTAACCAACTGGGCCACAGCACTTTAAAATAATACTTGATGATATTTTTTTGAGTACGTAAAACAACGATTTAACGAGTGTTCGCTAGTTTTGATAGATTTTTTCCTTGATACTACGTAGATTTCTTGTACGACAGTATATATTATTTCAAATAAGAATTTTATTAGAACAATCGAATCGTTATACAGCAAATTATTTTGATTGCAGTACTTGTGTTGTCCAAAAAAAACTATCTATGATAAAAAATACGTTTTTTTATCCACGTCCGCTGCAAATGTGGAGTATATGTGCTCTAAATGGAGGTATCTCAACATTATTTTTCTACAAGAACTATTTATTAGTCAGTCGCTCAACCTGTCTTTTACAAAGAGAGTAGTAGGGATAAAAAAAATAAGGCTAAGACAGGGTTAGTGATTAACTAATCGCTTTTGCTACGCCCAGTTATTGAAGGATGGGAGGGGTGGGAGGGAAATTAAGACATCACAAACACCTGTCGCTTGGAGCAAAAATTGATAAATCAATCGGAAAACATGTTGTTCGTAATGGGACTAGAAACCGTGAGATCTGACACGGAAGCCAGCAACGCTAACCGCTGTGCCATAGGACCCGTCATAACAAAAAAAAATCAAATCGTAAACAAATTCAATATTTATTATCGCATAAAATATAGTGAAAAAACACGAAGAATACTTATAAGTCAAATCAAATGAGTGAGCATAGCAGCTATTATTTATTTTAAGTTATTCCAACCGTAAAAACCAAATATAATAATCATGCATTTTGAGTATCAGAATAAATCCTCCTAGTAATGAATGTGTAGATCCTAATAAATCTGAGAATAACCTAGCTGACATCCGCTCAATACATGTGAACAATCAATTGAGCTGTTTAAGATGGTGTTTAAAACATCCATTAATCAACTTCTGTCGAAGTCTTAATTATAATAACATCGTATTTGTCATACTTTTGATTTTTGACAGTTAATTCAAAATGGCTGACAAAAATATCTTTTCTCCGATGACAGAAGTTAGACCAAAGCTTGGGAAACAGAGGAGATCGTGGAATTGATTATGAATACAATTTTTAATGAATCTCCATCGCTTCTGCTGTCGGTTGCAATTGATTTATAGTTTATAATGGCGTCATTGATATAAAAAAGACTTTTTTTGTTCACTTCCAATCTGTGACATGATATTACTTGATGTCGTAAGATATAATATATCAAACAGAATATAATCCTGCCTCTCCTCAAAGTAATACGACACACACAGTTATATGATCACTAATATTAATATTGTATGATATATACTTCGCACAAAACAATTTCGGTAGAACAACTGACACTTCTATAGACAAACACAATTCGATTATTGCTTTTGAGTTGAAAAATTTACATATAAAAAGCAATATTTACGACAAGTAATAAATATTCATGTATAATTACATTACGAGTGGTGGAGTTTTATTTGGAAAACAATTAATATTCACCGATAGACTCGGCTTTGTCTTTTTGTTGGATGTTTTGAAGGAGTAAGTTTATAAAATAACATTGTCACTCTCAGTTTTAGCCCTCTCGAGTGGAAGCGGATGGGTCGGCAGAATTAATCTGCCGCCGCTCCTGTTTTTCACAACCACCATTCCTCACACCCTTTCGCCACCCTTTATGATCTGAAGCGAAAACAAATTCGGTCTATCGAATAAAAAGTTTTCGAAAGAGGATTTAGAATAATTGAAAATAAATGACTTCACTATAATAGAAAATATATAAATGAGAAATACGGTTTTATTCCAGTATAATATTGATTCGCAAAGTCAAAACCAAAAAAAATATTGTGATAGTTATTTTTATATTCAATTTGATAGCTATGTTACTCCACAAATTGTGACAATAGTTGTTACGCCTCTGAAAGAAGGAAGCATGTAACACGACAAGTAGAGTAACAAAGTTATCCTAAAAATTGATGCAAAAAAATAATATAAAACAATCAAATTATCTACTTTAAAAATCAAGGTCTTTATTAGTTACTTTACTTTATTTTTCCTTTTGAAAAGTTTTATAATATTAAAAACAATATAATTCCACAATAGTGGACAGATAATTTAAATGAGTCTGCAAACTTTTATTTATTTCGCATGTTCGAAACAATGTTAGTTTTTACTGATTATTTTATTGAGCTCGTAAAAATTTATCAAAATCGGCGACATTTAGTTCATGAATAATGTATTTTGAAATACATGACATGGCACAATCTTTTTGTGCTGTCTGTTCATTTATTGGCAAAAATATCATAAAATTTTTGTTCGGTTTTAACACTTTCCTACTTATTATATTACGTTAAAATTTATGATTGTAATTTGTTATATATTAACAAATATATTTATTTTTAAAAGTTAAAGTCAAGTTCAGTTTAAAACAAACATTCATTGCAGTTTAATATACATAAATAAAATTCTGTATTTGAATGACGATTATTTTGTTTTGTTTTTTATTCGTGATAAAATTTAACAACAAAAATCTCTCTGGTACGTTTTTCAAATTAATAACACTAAAACGGATATAAATTCAACGATGACTTCGAACTGTTTTACATCGAAAAAGTGTTCGTTCTTACAGTGCTATGCATTACTGAAACTAGATTAATATATTTTTTTTAAAATAGTGTAAATAAGTTTATAAACCAAGCCGGACTTAACTTAACCTGATACAACCTTACCTGACTGCATTTTTATAATCACGGTTATTCACGAAATTTTAAAGAAACACTGAACTTTTTATCTATGGTTATACAGACTAGATTTATACTGCCCAGTTGCTTTATAAAATAATGACCATTCAACTATTTTAATACTAGCCAATATAATATTAGTTATTTTTATGTGAATTGATACTATGTATACATGCCAGGTATTTTATACTAGAATCAATTTAACTGTTCATGAAAGATAGGAATTTCTTTAATATAAATAGAAAATGATAATAGAAAATTTAAATTAACTTTGATTATTCCACGTATTGTGTAACTAACTGTGACACGTGTTTCGCCTCTTTCAGAGGCATCTTCAGACTTACTATCGCAAAGTTTGCTTAAGTAATGAAGCAAGATTGATTCTAACATTTTAAAATTATAAAATTACAAAATGGATTGGGTTTTTTTTCCTTTTAAGAGGAGCAAGGAGGGGGGTGTAGAATCGAAATAAAGCAAACAGATAATGATACTAATTTTACTAATGAGTTGTAAACAATCAGAATGGGATTTTTCCTTTTTAATGGAAGCAAAGAGGGGATTATAAAATGCAAACAAATTTAATCATACTACTAATGACGTTAAACATTACAAACTATTAAACCTAATGAGCTACAGTCAATCATCTAGGTTTGTGATTACTCTATTAATTGGAAACAATTTGAGTAACGGGGAACCGCCTGTGCTATTAAGAATATTATTTAATAATATTTCTTTTTTGTTAAGAGTTTTATTAATTTCTAAAAATTCTAAGCTATTCATCTTTAAACCCTTTTTATTTACTCGGTGGAGTATTTCTAAATTACAAATCTGATTAAAATTATGATTATTTTCTATTAAATGATTGGCAAACTCAGAGAAATTGTTACTTTTTAGACATCTTATATGTTCTTTAATTCTAATATTAAAGTTTCTACCTGTCTGTCCAACATAAGACGCTTGACAGTCTCCACAAGAGAGTCGATAGATACCACTCTGTGACGATGAATCTACGCGATCTTTACTGTTCAATAAAATTTTACCTAAATTATTTACTGTATAAAACGCGGGTTCTATATTGTCTGGCAAAAATTTAACTATCTTTGACGAGATGTTTACAACTCATTAGTAAAATTAGTATCATTATCTGTTTGCTTTATTTCGATTCTACACCCCCCTCCTTGCTCCTCTTAAAAGGAAAAAAAACCCAATCCATTTTGTAATTTTATAATTTTAAAATGTTAGAATCAATCTTGCTTCATTACTTAAGCAAACTTTGCGATAGTAAGTCTGAAGATGCCTCTGAAAGAGGCGAAACACGTGTCACAGTTAGTTACACAATACGTGGAATAATCAAAGTTAATTTAAATTTTCTATTAAAATGAACTTCCACAAAGTTACCGCCGAAACCATCGAAAGTAAGAAAATGATAAATTTCGAGTAAGTATTAAGCCATAGGAGGTATTATGTTTACCCTTTCGCTTCATGAGATCAATTCTCTATTAAAAGGCTTAACGTAAATAGTTACACAAGGGAACGTGTTTATTAATGATCTTCTTACAGTAACATATTAATTAGATTAACATTTTAAATATTGGAATAGATAATTCTTTCTATGAAAATAACGCTTTTTATTTTAATCAATGATACAAATATATTTTGTTATTTTTTTCAAAAATAACATAGATATTTTTTTTTTTGTAAAAAAAATAATTATGCACAATATAATCTTTGACCTGTCAATATTGATAAAATTCAACCATCGAAAGGTGAAATGAGTCATGTAGTCAAATGGAGCACAATCACGTCATTACTAAGGGAGTTCATTTTTATTTTAGGAAGATAACACAACCGCAGTGGGTATAAACTGAAATGACTTTACTTTTATCATACTTTAAGACTTGCAGAATATTATAACGCATCTAACTTTCTCTAGGGCTCAATTCTTAACAGATATTTCGATTAATTGCAAAAAAAAACAATAAAATATGGTTTCTTTACTATATTTATTACTGAAATACCGTTATTTATTGAAAAAAACACTGTAAATACCGAGATTGATCAACGGAAGTAAAGTTATAAAATTTATATTTAAAAGAAGTATAACTCAGGACAATTTCACGCAATCATACAATTATATTATATAAGCAAATTGCACAACGGTTGCGTCACTCTTTTAATTAATTAATCGATTGAATTCTCAAATAATCTGAATCTGTCAATAAGAATGAACTTATTAAGGTGATTTATTGCGAGATGTTTTATCAATATCAGAGCTGTTGCCACCACTGAATAGCTTTTTGAATATACCTTTATAGAGTAACTTTTAGATTTCAGCTTCCTCCGAAAATATGCTTTTCCAACGTAGAACCATTATTATCCGAGCTTTCAGAGTTCAAATATTGAACGTTCAATTCAAAAGAAACATGCGGAAGAAGGAGATGTTTCGGAGTGACGAAAATGATTTATATATTCTCACGGCCATTTTTACTGTATTTCTTCAACACAGAGGAGTATCCAATAGGAATAATTAATTTCTGTATATGAATATATTTTTTTGAAATGTACATACATATTTAAAGAATATGATATATTTTTTTTATGATAATACGAACGTACGAACATTTTAAGCCGTGTGTGTTCCCAATTTGGATAATATGGAATCCTTTCAGAGCTCATCGAGAAAAGATTTTTCTTAGAAAACTGTTTGTTACCCAGATTCTTAACCACTCTCTTTTAGATTATTTTAGTATTTTGTAATTGAATTCATTTTTATTTTTTTATAAGTAAATTGAAATCACAAACACTCACATCTTAAGTCTCAAATTTAAATCGAAAAGTTTAAATTTGATATCGACCTTACCGGTAATTGAACCCAGGCCCACCAGGCGACACAGGGTCAAAAGCGTGGGCAAGATTAGTCTTTAGCTAATTAGCTTATTTCTTCGGTTACACATTGCTTTAAGGATTAGTTGGATAAAAAAAGATATTACAGGCATCTATGCTTTCTTTGTCTAGAAACTTAGACTCTTTGTCTTTGTCTTTGAATCAATAAAAAAACGATAAATAATACTATCCATTCTAGGATTCAAACCTGTGGGCACTGTAACTGAGGACAAGTTGTCCACTTGGCTAGTATGCTGCTAGTATTGACATTACTAGTTCTTGAAAATTAAATCTCACGAGATGGGTACGTCACTCAAGATCAGCTCAATAATAAAATACATCAAAATCTCCCATATCAAAATATCAGATTTTAATCTGGGACAGTGGTCGGCAAACTCGTTAGTCAACTGAGCCAAATATCAACTATACAACGATTGAAATTTCATTTGAGAGCCAAATTTTTGAAACGTAATTTATATAGGTAGGTAAATTGTTATTAACTTGATTAAGGTACTCCTAAGCTATATTTTGTTTAAAAGGTCATTAATCTGATTGAGGTACGCTCGCTAAGATCACCCCCGTCCAACTCTGTGTTAAGACCGAAAACCTACTTCCGTGCGTAGGACGCAATGTTTCAATCACACTGTATTTTGTGGAAGAGCCATACTCAAGGGACCAAAGAGCCGAAGTTTTCCGACCACTGGTCTAGGACAGGGGTGGGGAACCGTTTATGGTCTAAAGGCCGCATTCATTTTTCTGATTCGACATAAGGCCGCAGTAAACATTGACTATGGAATCTTTGTTCGGAAACAGGAATTTACGGTCAGAATATGTCAGGAATTTACGAATTTACATACGTTTACAGAACTACAGAATTAGTCAAAAGGCCGCACCAGAGTAGCCAAAAGGCCGCAGGGTTCCCCATGCCTGGTCTAGGAGAATTAACCTCCTGCAATTTACCACTAGCTTACAATTAATTATATTATAATAAACTTATTACACGAGTAATATAAAAAATATCCTTTTCTGTAAAATTTATAAATTATCGCTTACTTCTACCAATTACGGGTCCGATATAATTGTTTCTTGTGATAGTTTAACAGAATAACATTTTTATTTTTTATAAATACACAAAAAACGTCTCGGAAACTGAAATGTCATCCACAATTTTTCTAAAAATTTCATCAGTAAAAGTTACAAAGGCTTATTTTTTATCCTTAGTAAAATATTTAAATACGCATGTCATATTTTTTATAATCCTTTTTTATGGTATTCAAGTATTTTGTCTCCTTTTATCAAAACAATGTTAAAATTTTCGAAATAATTTTACTGCTGCTGGAAAAATAATTAATTATTAAACACGAAATCCTCCTTGGTATTTAAGTCAAAAAGCACCCCACTGATATAAATCCTTTTGACGTAAAAGGGTTGGATTGCGGTACAAATATTAGTACAATATATTTCTGCTGTATATTTTACAAACATTACATTATCGTTTTTTCCTCATGTTGAAAATAGCCGGTCGTCCAATATGCCAGATATATATTAAAGCCAGATTTTTTTCTGAAATATTTAGATATATATATTTTATACATATCAAATAACTCGGTGGATATAAGTTTCGTAATTTCCTCTATAGCGTGTATCGATAAACTTTTTTCAAAGCACTCTCTGTCAAATAGTTTTTTCTTAAGTAATGGTATAAAATTCTATTTTATTTTGAGTTGATTAATAAATATATGATGTTTGATTATAAAGTATTCTAAATAAAGACAGCACCAATAAATACAATAAATAACGAAAAAAAAATGTCACACATTACAGTGGCATTGATAAACTTTGTGGCTAATAAGGCACTTATATTTGTCACTGCAAGCGATTCAGTAATCAGATTTGGTTAATTTTCTGTCAACTGCACACTATGTAAAAAGTTGCAGTTTTCCCTTCGGCTGCTGAAACTATTATTATGAAGTTAACGTTAAAAAATCACTGGTTTTTTGCTAGGATTTGCAATGTAAAATATAAATTTTACTTTACTTAAGAGGTTATATTTATGTCTACAATATTTCTAGAAAGAATGTCTTGTGGTACAATATATTATATCGATATCTCAATTTGGCCAAAATTGACATAGTGTACATAGTTTACAGCAATGCACAAAATTATGCATACTTAAAAATAGTAATTGTACTGGTAGAATATTGTAAGAAACAAAATTGACAAAAATGTTTTGAATACACAACGAGATGCTTGCATATGAATTCTTCATGCATTGTATCAGTTTGGATAAAACGTATTTTTTAACGATATATTCTTTTCTAGGTCTGTCGAAAGAATTACGATGGTTATTTATGTTATATGGGCATTTAGGTTATGGGATGATGGGCATTTAGGTTATATTTCGACTGCTAAAAACTTACATCAATACAAAAAAATGCGCCTTATTTTCTCTCCTGTATTTTAACGTTCAATCTTTAATGTGAATATTTATTTTTTAATTTGTGATAACCTTTATAAATTCAACTTTTATTATAAAATATGACATTTTTTTTGCGATAAATAAATGCCTGGAGATTTTAAATGCATAATCTTACGTAACAATAATTTTACCCTCACAAGACACCTGTACTTATTGAACAGACAAACCATATATTTTGTTTGTCCAGCCACCCACTGATCTGGCCAGCCTGGTGTATACAGAATGCACTTCATTCTTCAAAACAAATGAATATTTAGTGTCCTACAAAATAGTTATGTCCCGTGTTGTTATATGTAACATATGTATGTACATACATTCGTAGCATTATTATTTTCAGCTTGTATTAAAAATTCATATACGTTGCTGTCGACTATATACTTCAATTTTATTTTCTATATATGTAATAGTTTTTAAAAAGTTTTGGTAACATCGTAATAGTGTGCTCTCAAATAGTTCCCAGAGGTTGATCGAACTTAAGTATGTGATCCACTAGAGCGTATCCAAGCATTCCCAAATAACGGCTCGAGAATTAATAATTGAGGTGTTACTGCCAATTGTTGTTGGAATGTCAAGCCCAGTTCGCTTATCTCAATCATTATTTAATGGTAGGGTTTATAAATATCTTTGATATATTTTATAACATGATATTTTTATATAAAATCTGTAAAAACAATTTAATATTTTGAATTGTTGTTATTGTGTTGCATTTACAATTAACTACGATTTCAAGACCACTATAATTTTGTGATGAAAACAATTATTTGCTGTGTATTATATAAATATAGACAATCAAACTATTAGAAAATTATTTTTGATTAAAGTAACTGTTTAACTACTTTAATATTTATTTTAACTAACGACTCCATTCGATGAATTTTAAAGTAAACGTTCATGACACAAGATTTTAAGTATTGAAATAATAAAAAATAATCGTTACTTAGGTGATATGTCTATGAAAATATTTAAGAGCCGCTGGTATATATAGACACGGCACTGTCTGATATCGCAAATGGAAATACCTTTTTGTAAGTTTTCCCGGAAACGACAGATACCATGTTTGGGAGCTTTTACTTACATACTAGCCGATCCATTTCGAAGTAAATGACTTCTGAAGCGAGGAAAACGATTCATATATGTATTGAAAATAAGTTCTTTCATTCCAACTGGCTTTTCTATATTTCTTACTATAGTTGGTCAAATTTTAAGCCATATCAATATCAATTCATACGAAAACATCAAATTACTTGTTTTCTTTGTCTTCTAATACTCACACCGGCCAATTTATAATTGGGCTTGGGGGATGGATTCGCTTGAAAACTCTCCCAGCTTGGTCGAATTAATAATATTAAATATTTTTAATATAGCAGTATACCACTGTGTGCCTATCACATTGTATGGAAAAAAAAAACGTATAATGGCACAGGACAGTCAGTCCAATCAACAGCTAAAATTCGTTAAATTAATGAAAGATTCATATCGCTTGTAAACGTCATGCGAAGAAGACATGATTTCAAATCACAACTCAGAAGTTTTTAATTAGAAACCTATATCAACACACTTTGGTTCATATAAAAACTTAGCGCCTTAGACCAAAGTAATTATAATGCCCAGAAATGTAAGTATGTTAATGCGTTTGAGGCACTCCAGACTATCTTATATGAACTTGATTTGGACCGTTGTGTTATGAAGTTCACCCAGAAAAGACTATTATTTATTTTGAAAAATTATAATATTGGTGAATTTTGGTTTGCCTATTATAATATGATACAGTCAACTCTTTTTTACACGATTTTTAAAATAACACGATTTATTGATACATTTTAACACGAATTATTTGTACTAACACGATGTCCAGACACAAAAAAACACAGACGTAGATAACAGATTTCCCAATGACAAGAAATTCAACAACAAAAGTACAACAGTAATAAAAAACAAAAGGTATTATGATACCTTTTGTGTCATCTTTGCACATTTGACGTGTCCAATCCCACATCAAGTCGCGATGAATAGTGTACTTTTCTCAATTAATATACATATTTTGAATGATATTTTTTGTTGTTTACTTATTGGCTTTTAATTATTACTTTTCTACACCAAAATGTTGTTTTTAGTACAAAGTATGTTTATATGTATATAAATGAAAATACACTTCTAGCTTAGAGATCATCCGTCAATTAAGTCCTACACACAATGATTTACTTCTGATACATATAATATGTTGTTAGATTGTTTCTTGATGTATTCCAAGCCTCACATACAACATTATGGTCTTAACTTGTTCGCAATGAGGGTTTGACGTTTATGGCGTTAGTTTGTTTTGCTCTCTAGTAAAATTTGTCAAATTTGACTTGCGAAAGTTTACCTCTAAGCCACAAAATAAGTGTGTTTATTTCATATAATATAACATGTATCATGTTTAGGGATTCTGAAGTCTCGGGGTTTTCAAAGTCCCGGGACTTCCCGGGACTCGCGTCTTTTATTTCCCCTTCAATAAAATTATAAATTTATTAAAATTAAATATTTGTGTGTATTTATGTATTACATACACTCGGCGCCTTTTGAATGTACGCACTAGTAATACAATATTTTAAAAATATTATTTTTCTTATCTAAAGGATGTATAAAATGCTTACAGCTTACATTTTTACCAAAAAAGGATGATAACGGTACATGTATTGAACAAATATCAATGAATTCGGCCGCTGTCAGAAGTAAATTTATGACCGTAACTTCACGATGCTTTTAGACCTTTTTTGTCTTATCGAGACATTGGTACCTTTGTATCATAGTGAAAAAACATTTGTAAATAAAGCAACATCAGGTATGAATATTTAATTTTAATATTTCTTAATCTGCTTTTGCTACAGTTATATTTTGTATACGGTTAATTTTTTCTTAGGAATCTCCTCTTATACCTGTTTTCAATCAATACACATCAGTGCTTTTGAGGGTTTCTTAACCACAAAAATTGTTTTTTTTTTTTTAAATAAAAATGTACAATTTGTAAGCACATTTCTAATCACAGTCTCGATTCCCGGGACATTTTACAACAAAGTCCCGGGACTCAAGACAGCAAAAAACCCGACAAGTTCCGGGACGTCTCGACACAGAATCCCTAGTCATATTTTTGTATAACAACAATGTGTTTGATTAAATACGGCTAGAATACAATTTGATATAGTTGCACTATACAAAAATAGTGTTGGTCATATTCTCGTACGGGTTTATCATATTAAAAATTTACCTGTTTAAAAAGATCAACAATTTTTATGCACGAAAAGTACTTGTGTTATTCTCATTCATATCCTTATTTCCTGCGTACTACCAAAGAAACCTTCTTGCGTCGCTCTCTGTTTTTGAGATCTTGAGATTACTAGCAGGTGTATATTCATTACTGCTACCTTAAAACAGCGAGAATTTTTGACTTGCGTAATATAGCAAAGGGTGACGCATACTAAGGTTGGCCACGGATTTTTTTTTTACTATTTACGAAACAAACTAATCTCACCATTCTGACTTCTAACATAGGTAGTAATATCAAGCTTACTTATGTTTAATATCATTTTATCTTATTAAGCATTTTCGCTAATTATTATATATTTTACATAATTGAAATATAAAGAATAATTTTAAAATACCAGTCTCGCAAACTTATAACAAAAATACCCTGAAACATCCGAGAGCTTAGGATCACAGGGACCTATCTACAAAACATATTTTTAAGTTAACATTAAAATTCAATCGCTAAATATACCCAACCATACCTTGTTAGTTGTTATATGTACAAGCTTTGTCTCACTAAAAAAATATGGCATTGCTAAAACCGAGCTCTACTCAAAAAACGCATTTAAAAAAAAAAAAATACCATTAACAAAATTACCATTATATGTCATACAGCCTAATAATTTGATTGGAAATGAGATTATATTAGCTAACCCATTCAATTCTGAATGCTTCAAATCGACAGGTCTGAAATGTAATAAAAAAATATTTACTTTATCGGACCATAATTTTTTTCCATAAATCGGTAGCTAATAATAACAATTTCACCCTTCTATGACTTTAAACTAGACGGGAAGCAAAACGAGGGTGTCTAAGATTTATGTCCAGGATTCAATTACTTCGTCGTCGCTTTCATTTTAGAATGTTTATGATACCCAAAGCGAAAGCTGCGTAAAATATAATTAAAGAAATAAAAAAGGAGACATTGTTTTTTCATTAGATGACAGAAAAGTTAATTGTTTGCCTCACTTTGTGTTTACGCGGTACTCTTTACGATCGCTCGTACCGCATACTGTAAGACTACTTGGATCCCACAGATTGAGATAACTCAATTTGCCTCTGCTGACAGACTAGTCTTCATTTTCCTCCAGGGCGCAGATTTTGAAGTGTCTCATTATTGTAATCGCCAGTTTATAAAACCGTTTTCGAGAACTTATTGCATCGCTCGAGGAACACATTTATAAATTTCACCATTTAGGAAAATTATCCTCGCCTCGGTAAAAGCATTTAGGGAAGTTATCACTTGGGGCGAGAGAATTTTCCGGGCATCAAGACCCTGACCCACTTTTTGATGGGAAACTCGGACTGCTTTCCTATTTTCACCGGAAACATGATTTGCATTCCAACTCCCATCGTATAAAATACTCGTTTAAATTGAGGCCGGTATTCTACAAGTTCCACTTTCCCAACACTTTATACCACTCGACTCTTTAAATTGTGTTTTTTTGTGACACAGGAATGATATTTAGTCGTGGCCTTTGCGTCATGGTTTTTATTAGTTAAATTATGAATACAATTCTGTCATCATAATTACCAATCTCTTTATATAATTGACATCTAATAATCGTTAAAATGTGTATAGTTTTTAAGTACGCCGTTAACTTTATAATAATGCTAAAGTTGCTTTTATTTATTCTTTTGGGCAATAACAGACAACGTTTCATTTCAATATTGAAAGCTGTTTAGTAGCAAATCCACTCACAGGCTCAAAAAAGGTTAATCTAAAAAGAAATATTTATTAGAACTAGTAAATATTTCCGTTGCTCATCCTGTATTTTTCGAAAGAAATAACAATTTAAATATTAAACCTTGTAAAAGGGCACACAAACAATGTTAACTTATTAGGCCCAAAGTACATATGTAGGTCTCGTATTTTCTTACGTCGGTGGTTGGTTATTTCAAAGGTATATACGATGTGAAAAGAGAATTGGTTGTTAATTCTTAATAAATACATACTATCGAGTTTAACTTAACTCGAACATAGCTACAAAACATGCTCTTTTGTCTATTCGCTAATTGTATAATTTAATTCTGACATGAAATTCAATTTGTTTATTAGTTTTCCTGTGAATTGAATTATTACGTTTCTGTTGGCCGTTATTGCGTTTTCGGCGTAATGAAAAAACACATACGGTAGTATTATATGTAAGAGAATTCGTGAAAACAAAGCTATAAACATCAAATAGAAAGCCATCGGTTAACGTCTTATCCAATTACTTGAGCTTGAATTTTGCGATTTTTCTGAGACGTAAAACAAAAAAATAGGTATAACTTGTCTCGTTAACTGAATTGAATTTGACATGTGTTTTCTATATATTGAATTATAAATATATATTAGCTAAAACTCTCGCTTTATTGATATTATTATTTACGCATCAATGCCTCAGTTATAAAATATTCTATGATTAAATATTATCTTTATGTAAATTATTGTAGTGAGACACTGTGTTTTGGTTAACGCCTATCAAGTCACGTCTCAAAGTGTTAGCTTCTCGGCATTTTTAAAAAATCCATGTTTTTTATGTCAGCATATATAAATGAAAAGTTTTTCTGTGAGATCTGCTCGTTACTTAGTTGCTCAGTTGCGCACTTTTTTGAAGAGGGAAGATAGAAAGAGATAGGCTAGGACAGGGTTAGGGACTAATCGCTATTGCTATGTCCCGTTATTTTAGAATAAGAAGGATCGTAAGGGTTTTTTACACATCACAAACACCCATGCCTTCGAATAGAAATCAATAAATCGATTTTTCTAAACGATGTTAGTTCTGGGACTCGAGCCCGTGAGATTCGTAATGTAAGCCAACGACGTTAATCACCGCACCAAGGACCCACAGATATATACTAACACTCTAAAACAAATAATTGCCCGCATTACACACATGCTCTTTCAGCACAGACACCACCCAATGTTCTTTAAAACGAGAAGAAATTATTGACACACCTTTTTTAGTGTTAAAGCATACACACAAATTGCACGAGAAATCGCGTGCATTATAAGCGGGCTTGTGGTGGAATTGTGAACTTCTTTTGGCCTAGTTGTTTTTTTTTCTTTGCTATCTTTTATTGTCTTTGTCCTTTTTTCAGTTTATTTTTTATTCTTATTTGTAGTGAATATTTATTTAATTTCACTAATAACTTTAGACAATATCAAACGACGTATATATTTTGTTAAACCCACTAATTATTAAGCCCGTATTAACTGTACTAATTCGTTTAATTTCGTATTCACCTGCGCAGAATACCCCACGCTTGATATAATAATCCAATTTTAATTTAAAACGATTATTTTCACATGCTGTGTGCTTTTACATTTACCTTTTTTTATTCTATTAAGTGTTTGTTTAAATGACTTTGCACGATACAGCTTAAAGAGGATACCACAAAAACAAAAAAACTTTACATAAATTTCGCAAACAGCTTAACTATTTTTGTTGGTTGATTGTTTAATGTTTTTGTTGGAGATTTGTTGATACTTTCGCTTATATTTTCCGGCTTATTTTTGCTGTGATACTTTTTTAAAAAAATATTTTAGATATCGAAAAATAATCCTTAAACACAACTTATTGTAGTTAATCTCTTTTTCATACTACAGGGTTCAAATATCGGTACACTTTACTTAAGATAAAGCTGTCACAAAACTATATTTCGGAGTTGCAATGTCGAAATCAAAATTATGTTTATCGTTTTTTCCTTGGTGACAAATATTTGTCAAGCACAAAAATAATCAATGATTGAAAACATATCTTGATTTGAAAAATGATTTTCGTAAATTTTGCACGTGATTATTAAGTTGTCTGCGAGTAAAAATACATCGTTCGCACATAAACAGGGTCAGTTTTACTAAGCTACTACGAATGTGCTACTGACGGTAAATTGAAGGATATTTTGAAACAATTTGTATTAATCTCAATTGGTATTGAATTTGATAATTTTGTATTTCATTTATTGTGTTACGAAATTGTGACACGTGTTTTGCCTCTTAAAGAGTATCATCAGGCAATAGTTGCAAGGTTAACTAATAAAGTAAAAATTGATAATTGTTATGCTATAAATTAAAAAGTTAAAGTCCAGGTTTTCTCATTTTTACTGAATACAGATAGAATGTAAGACACTTAAAAATTACTAAAAATTCCGAGTTTACATCGTAAAAGGGCGAAACACGTGTCATAATTTGTAACACAATAAGTAAAATAATAAAGTTATCATTTTTAATTTAATATGTTGAAAAAAAAAATCACTAAGTTACTGCCGCATCTATTTAAAAAAATACGAATAAATTTATTTCATGATTCTTAACATCAATTATTTGTTATTAAAACAACCAGTAACTCAGAACGCGCTTTTCAGGCTCCATAAAATTTTGGTTTATATAAAAAAAAATCCACTTATAAAACTTAGAACCATTGATATATTATAAAATGTGAGTGACTAAGTTTGAGTGAGAATCATGTGAATTTAGTGCATTAGTAAAAAGTTTCAAATTTTGTTGTTAGTTAATATATTGTAATAATAATTTTTCAAAGTTCAGTTTGAAAACACTTTCATTTAAAAATAGTATGCTTATCAAATGAGCAATACGCATGGCACTCATATTCGACCTATTATTTGACAGATAATTAAAGTGTAATCATTCTCAATTCCTATATTAACTATTGATTTTTTTGCACACAGATGAAATAGCAACCCTAGCGACGATAGCTGAAAGTAAACACCCTGAGAAGAGAACGGAGGAAGAAAAGGTGGCGCTGATGGGCAGACCGAAGGCCGGTGACGTCATGAGAGCGCAGCTCCGAATCAAGGAGAGCAAAGAATTTAAGGTCTGTGGTTTTTGATAATTTTTATTTGTAAAATTTATCAAAATGATTGATTGGATTTTAATAACTATATTGTTTTCTTAACGCTGGTGATTTGAATACAATTAAATGTTTATTTTGTTCTATTGTTATTTATTTAAGAAATGAAAAACTATAATATAGTAACCGATCACTTAAATGTGACTTGCTGTTTTCGTAACTTTTTATGTACTATTTTTTTTTAAATTAAAAGCAAAATAAGAAAACGTATATTTAATAACTACTCGAACGCCTAAAATAAATAAAGCACTTATTGACGATAAGGTGAAATTGAGATAATAAAGATGTGTTAAAAAAAACAACTGAAATGACATAACAATGCAAACTATGTAAGAGTTACAACAATAACAACAAAAAAGAGAATTACTATAACAAAATAGTAAATTTTGTTAGAATTTTTATATATCAAAATTATATTGAGCAACAATGTCCTTCGGCTCAAAACATCACGTCATTTATTGTCAGGATTAAAAAAATCTGAAAGAAAAACCTCAACCTTGCAGAAAAGAAATTAAATAGAAAGCATGACTTCACTTGTAATGCTACATATAATGCAAAATACCCCTTACAGCAGGGTTTCCCAAAAAAATTCTGGAATGGAACACTTCAGAAAATATAACGGAACACTTTTTTGAAACTGTGTTGCAGCGTATAAAATCATTCAAATTTTTTCGGAACACCTACTCTGGCTCCGCGGAACATAGTTTGGGAACCCCTGCCTTACAGTATGTCTTACGTGGACGAAATCAAAGCGACTCGGTGCGGCACGAAAATATCAAATGATTTCCGCCGCTATAGTGTCCTACATGACAAAAAGCACGCCGCGATCAGTTTATAAATATGTATGATAATTTGATTCGCTTTAAACCGCTTTCTAATCGTGTTCGCAGTAACTTCGCCCAAATAAGACGTACCGTAACGATTTTAATAAAGAATATAATAGACGTTTATGCTGACTAAGTTCTATAATTAATGTAATGTAATTAAGTCCTGAGCGGACAATATTATTTTATCGGTCTACCGAATTTAACTGTGATAATTTTACAGATTCAATTAAATGCATTGGTGCGAGTCCATTTAATCGTTTTTTTTCTCAAACGATATTGAGTTGAAACACGTATTGCCAGAAAACAATTACTTTCCGATGTATAAGCGAAAAAGCAAATGGGACAAACGATATAAATAAAGCGGAAACGAACTCAATTCCCGCGCGATTAATTCCCGGGAAGTGGCGAAAACTGCCGCTCAATTTACCGTGAATGTGCCAAATCACTTATTCCTCATTTCTATAACTCGCTACAACTCTTTGTGCTCATCATAAACCTCATTTCAGAAACGAACATCATTATATTATTTTATTCACAGCTTAACACCGTGAAATAATGTATTTATAATAAGTCAATAAAAATACAGCCATAAGTAAGTTTTAAATTCACCATCATTATTTCGGATCACGTTTAGGGTGTTCACTGTCAATTTTTGGTGGAAAGGCTTTATATTAAAAAAATATACGTATTTCTTTGTACTACGTCCATTTTTATTTAGCAAGGTCAGGACTGATTTCGCTCACGATGAGCATTTACAACTGATAAGAAATAAATTTTAATAGTGTTATTGATACAAAGCAAAATGAAATAAAACGGTGTAATAAACAATTGGTATTGAAAATAATCTAAAAATTATGAATAAATGTCATTAAATTGACTTAATTAAAATGATTAATATCTCTAACTTGTGATTACAAAAATAATTAAAGAGTTATTAAGCAATTTAGTGTCACTGATTCATAATTTTTCTTTTCAATATCAATTGCTTATTATACCTTTTTATTTCATTTTGTTTTGTATAAATAACACTGTAAAATTTTATATTTTATCATTTAATAATGCTCGTCATGAGCGAAACCGGTCCTGATCTTGTTAAATAAAAATAGAAGTTGTACAAAAGAATATTGTGTTTTTTTAATTATGTTGTAAACCAAGAAAGTAAAGCCTGTTATTATTTATATTTTTCTACTTATTTTACATCTTTGACGAATTTTGAATGTACAAAATACATTCAAATTCGTCCATGTTTTTTGAAATCAATTACGTACAAAACTCGAGGACTGCCTTTATACGCTTCTGGTTAATTATAAGATTTGAAATTGGACGGTCCTTTTTTAAGCTATCATTCCCTAATCAAGTTTTATAAGAACCGCTCGTTAATAAGTCGGTTAGTCTCCCCTTTTCAGAGTCTAGTGGTTGGCTAAAATCTCAAACTACATCTCGTTTTTAGAATCGGTTAGGTAGATAAGAGTTTGACATCACAGGCATCCTTTTCTTGGAGTACGAATCCATATATCGATTAAAAAAAAACAATTTATGTTGTAGTGAACACCGCAATCCATTTTGACCATTATTCATGTCCTCCAGACTTTTACATTTTATCTTAATTATCTTCGTAAAAGAGAGTCACACGCTGTTCTCGTTAAATAACTTCTGTTGAAATAATGCTCCCATAAGGTTATGTATGATTCCGCTAGTAGTGGACATAATATCAAAATTCGTTTTGTTGTAGAAAATTGGCAACAATCTTCACTGAGTACTTGAAACTTATGAACTGGCATATTGTGACATTGAAAAATGTATGTTTCTCACGTTCTTGACAGAATCGTTTGCGTTGGAACACATCATATTTTAATCTCTTTTCTCGCAGAGTTTGACGCTTGGGAAATTCACAGCCACGCAGTTTTAATGTAGCGAAAGAAACCTGTCAACCCCTTTGCCGTTGAAATATCATATGACAGGTTGCAGTATTATTGACATATATGACAACATTAATCAAAAAATGAGCGACATGGGAAATCCGCAGCTAGAATCATAAAATTTTCCGTGGTTTTCAACTTAACTTCCTCCTCATATCACTGCATTTCAATTGTAATTTTATACGCCAGCTTCCAGTGACGGAGAAAATGTTTTTTTTTTTCATTCGATTGGGAAGACTGTGATAGCTCACTCTTTATTGTCCAGAAAAGCGATACCACTGAATCCTTCATAAACTTAAAGCTTCTATTAGTATAGGCTTTCTTTATCCTCATACTAAAGCTCTATAACAGTTTTTTAAACGTCCGTTTACCTTATAAGCGACCAATTGAACGTGGCCGATTGACTCGATGGATGGTTGAATCGACATTCACAGCTTTCTCAGTATTTCATAAAACTCATATACAAATCTTTCAGCACAATCATGCATAACCTTTCAGTGTAAAAGTGAGTCGCATAAAAAAATATGGTTAGTTCGGGCCACAAGAAAAAATGCTCTCATTGTGATATATTTATAATTTAAATGTTAATGCGATATTTAAGTGTGTAAATTTAGTGATAATTCTTAAGAATTTGAGTTATTATTGTTAATATGTCACGAAATCGAATCCAGTTTTTTTTATCAGTAAGCCTATTTAACAAAAATACTTACTTTCATGTATTAAATAAAATGATTTACTTATTTAAGCTGTTAAATAAAATGGAAAGACTAGTAGTGTATCCTGATATATTGATTATTTAATATATTACGCGTTGAATCATCGATTAAAGACTTGGCATTACAGCTAATGTAAATGCGCAGAATATTTTGAAAGATCATACGAGATAAACTCGATGAAAATATGTTTTGCAAATCACTCGAGATCTACTCGAGGGGAATAATTAACATCACAAACACCCACGTCTTTAAAAAAATGAAATTGAAAATATTTGTTAGTTGACATTGACTTCCCTATCCCTATTCTTATATCCCTACTCTCATCGAAGTAAGTTTTGCTTAGATAAACTCTATTAGCAGCCCATATGCTTTACATAAAAAGCGGACATAGTTATTAGTTCATATTTAAGTAAGAAAAATACGCTATTTTTTTGTTTTGGAATATTGGTTTGTGTGGTACTACAATTGTTTTTTTTTAATAATTCCGGCTCAAGCTTGTTAACCGATTTATTTATTTGAAAAAAAAACCGGTTAGTTGCTTTGGGCGGTTAATTGGACGCCCTACATCGAGCTCACTCTATTGCACTCCATTATTTGTCAACAATTATTGTATTATAAAGTAAAATATGCTTTATCATTAAAAACATTCACAAAACAATCTTTTTGTCAATAAAGCTCTGTTATTAAGTCAGCTAGAAATGATATAATTAACTTGTATTATTCGGTTAAGTTGAAAACAATTTAATCCGGATGGCGTGAGAGAATGTTTCTAGTAATCAAAACATTTGTATATTTACGAATTCCATAGAATAAGTTCGTGTTAGAAATTGAGCAGATGTTTAAGAAATTATTTTCAATCCACAATCACTCAATATCCGAATTTCCTGTCAAACGTTTGATTCAATAATAGTCTTGATGATACTAACAGTATATTTGTTTTAGTAGATTGCTGAATAGTGCTCAAAAGCATCACCCAATAATCAGTAACTATGCACTAGTGTCCTCAAAAAACATTGCTTGTGCATAATTATTGTTTTAGTATGTGATATCGACGAACCAATTGGCAACCCATGTCACGCAAAATGATTTTTCGACTGCAAGTTGTGTGGAATAACGATGAAAGAAAAGGCAGTGGCTTGATGCATAAAGTTAGTGTACATTACCTACACTCAGTGGCGAATTATTAAAATTAATTAAATAATCATTAATTTATTCCGTTTTATCAATTTTCAAATGTTTTCCAAGATAAACGACAATCGTTTAAAAAATATATTTTTATTTATTTCTTTTTTAAAAAAAAATACTGCTCACCACACAATCGAGAAATAATATTTGAGGATTTTTGACACGCGGACCCAAAAAGGTTCGCCATCCCTGCTATAAGCGAATGAAGCCTTCGAATCTTTAGGGCTTCAAAAATGGTTTATACTATATAACCCATATACTTTTTGTTCAGATTTTTATATGTTTTTAATGTTTTACATAACATTTTTTGACGTTCTTATGTTATCCGAAAAACACGCTTGGGGCCTCTGTGTCTATTGTGTCTGGGGTCTCTCGTGTGCTTAATCCGCCTCTGCCTAAACCCACCACTTCATCGTTTTTCTCTATGAACACATAACATATATAATATTTCGAAGGAATTACTCACTGCTTGGTTTAATCAGAACACTTTTTCTTAAATGCATCATAAGATAGCTACCAGATAGAGTACAAGCAGACGTGGTCTGTAAAAAAATTATAGTTAGTGTAAATAAATATCGACATGAATAATTTCCCCATTGCAAAATATGTCTAAACGTGTTTAAAGTATAATTAATCTGTACTTTAACGCAAATTCTCTTAGTGGACGGTCTGGTCGGTAAGAGTAAACTGTTTATTCATTTATCATCATTTTTGTTTTTCCCACCTCCGTTTTGTTTTCCAAGCGTCAAAAAACAACAAAGGTTTCTGTCTTGTTTTTGAAACATTACTGCGCGATATGATAGATGTGTTTTTGTTTTAAAAAAAACAGCTTGTTTGTCGTTTTACCATCGTATAGCTTAATCAAGGTCAAATTATACAACCTTGCGCGATTCATCCCCATTTTTCTTGACACACAACTTTCAATAGTTTATTTCATAGAGAAAAAACCATTTAAAAATATATACGATATAATAACAGCGATACGAAGATTATTGTATTTCATTTATTATTTTATACTGTATTTAATTAAATATATCGAATTTCAATTATTTTTTTCTCATCAATTTCTAATTATTATCTGATATAAGTTTTTATACTGCGTTTGTTTCCTCGGTGTTAATGAATGTTCGTATTTGTCCTGTATCACAATCGAGTTCCAGCAAATGTTTTATTTGTTTTTTCAAAAAGAACGTGAATTTCAGTATTTTTTTTCAGAGTTTTAAGTGTTATTAATAAATACAATTTTCATTTCAATACCTCAAAACATGATTCTTTCGAAGTAAAGTGTTTTTTTTCTACAACTTACTTGTGAATATAAATTAAAATAGCATATTACTCTTGAGAAATTATTTGGTTGAGAATCGCAGTTATATAATATTTATTGATCAAGATTTTCACGTTTTTTGCGTGTTGTTAGTTTCGTGTTATGCAAATAAAGACTTAAAAGTTTTGCAGTTATAATATTTATGAGTCTGATTCTGTCAAAACCAAATTTTTAAAAAGAAGTCACTCTTTTATAATTGTATTGTATTATTTAATCACCTCAGAATCAAAACATAGTAACAGTTAAATAAATATAAATTCATTTTACCGAAAAAAGTATTTCTTTATATTAGATTAAGAAAAAACACAAGATTCCTTTGTACTTTATTTATAAAGGTCAGGACCACTTTCGCTCATTAGCGAGCATTGTCAACTGATAAGAAATATGATTTAACAGTGCTATTTATACAAAAACATTTTGAAATGAAAAGGTGTAAACAACAATTTTCATTGAAAAGAATTTAAAAATTACACTAGAAGTGATTATATAATTACACAAAATTAAAATGTTCATTTTGTACTTTATTTACTTAAAGGAATATTGCGTTTTTGCTTAATATAATATAATGCCTTTCCACCCAGTATTGACAATCAACACACTAAAAGTAATTATTATTAGATTGTAACTAAATAATTAAATTGTAGTTTTTCTTGCGTTCTTTCACAAAACATACATTTAATGAAAGTTTTTGCTTTATTCCTATAAATAGCTTTACTATTAAATTATTGAAAATATAAAAAAAAATAGTAAACGGCGATGTCTATTATATTGATAAGATTAAAGAATAAGTTTATGGTTAGTTTTGTTTGTTTATTTTCTTTTCGATATCCATAATAAAGTTTGAAATATTTTAATAATTTTCAAAAGCAATCCCAAGCTTTTATCTATATCGGCAGCTTTAGCCAAGTAAGAAAACAAAGGTCGATACTGAAGGTCAATGTCTAAGGTCAATTTCAAGATCACGTATTGGATTTAGTTGGACCTTCTAATAACACAAGCGATACGAAGCTGAGAAGTATATACTTACTACATATATTTATAGGTTCGTATATTTAGTAAGCTTTTACCTCTTTGGAGCTTTTATTTTTACACACAGACTGGAAATAGATCGACTTATGTTTTAGCTTTGGACTTATTTCGGTTTTTCTACTTATTTAGTATATATTTACTTTATCGACACATTTTCAAATAGAGACTCTGTAACTATGTGTTATGTTCTTAGAATATAGTATTAAGAACTATTTTCAAACGTGATTTAAGTTGAGCCTACATAATAGCGAAAAAATCTTAATTTTATTCCAAAACATTTTCTTTATGTAATGATATATATTTATATAAGACTAGGATAGAACTAGTGGTTGGGTGATAGCTTATGTAATAAGAACATCGCTGTCGCCATGCCACGTTTATGAGATTGGGTGTGTAGAACAGAATATAAGTATCTTATAAAGCCATGCCTTTGAGTACAAATTCGTGATTGTATATAGTATTAATGACGTCGGATACTGGTAGGTATGCCAAGGTCAGTTATTTTTCGTGTTTTTCATTGCATAATATATTTTCAAGCAATTCTGCATACATATTGGATCGATTTCACGTAGGATTTGTCGAAGTAATGAAGCATTACAATTAAAATGATATATCAATGATTTGCAACACATTTTAAGCACATAATAGAGCATTTCAGTAGTCATTAAAAAAAATGTGTTTATTCTGTTAGTTGACCTCTCTTCTTTTTAGGTGATATTGGTAGAAAGTTTAGGTTAAGAGATTACCAGATTTAACTAATCCCTCCTGTTGCAACTCGTTTTAAAGACTATTTGGGAGGCTGGGAATGTAAACACCATGAACATCTTTGCCTAGAAATGCAAACCTATAACACAGCTAAAAAAATAACTGGTGAAAGTGTCTGTAATGAGAATCGATCCCGTAGACGCCTCAATCGAGTGTGTCGTTGACCACTGTACAAAAGGCGTAGTTTTTTTTTAAATGTTTTTATTTAGTACTTCAGTGAGGCTCGATAGTTTTGATTTTAAAACAGTTTAAAATATCATAATATATTTTCTAGAAATAAAATCTAAGGTTGCGAAGAGGGGATAGAAAGACTAATTTTGAATTTCACATCAACTTACTTTTTATGAATTAAAGAAGAAGAGGGAATTATTGAAACATCATATTTAGTATAAAGCTCTCTGGGTATTTATTTATTCAATTATTATAGTTTTAATTATTATTCATTTAATAAGATATTATTGGAGTTGAAACTATAAAGGGTTTTTAGTTTCCATTCTAGATTTTCGTACGATGTACACAAAATATAAAAAAAGTAGAAAATTTAGAAATGAAGCAGAGCAAGCATGGAATTTATAATATTATGGCGTACCTCACTGATGTGTAAAACTAATATTTTTTGTATCCATATTCGCAGCCAATGTGGCCTACTAATGAAGTATCTCAGTAGATTTTTTTTCTACGAGAACTGTTAGGATAGTACTAGTGATTAACTAATCGCTCTCGCTACACCCAATTTTTAAAGGATCGGAAAGGGTGGGAGGGGATTTTTAGACATCACAAACACCCATGTCTTCAAACAGAAATAGAATATTCGATCAAAAAAATGTCAAAGGTTCTGGGCCTAAAACCTGTGAAGTCACGGCACGGAAGCCCACAACGCTAACCGCTACGCCATATGACCCGACAATCATTTAATCAATCAATTACAACAAACAATCATTTACCCCAAATTAAATACATTAGAAATAATACACAAAAACCTTTTAGAATTGTTTCCCAACTGTGGAGTAAATGGAACTATCACATAACAAATTGACCTTTCCTAACTAATCCTTACCCTTCCCGAAAAATAAGATAGAGTTATATTTACAAACAATTTGAGTTTTGTATAATATGCTTTAGAGAAAACGGATACGGGCGATTTTGGAATTCCATTTGTATTATTTGTCCCGAAAACTTTAAATTGAAAATTAAAAGTTTCGAGGTTTTAAGGAAAAAAATGGTAATAAAACATCTTTTTAATCGCAACTTCGAAATTATTTATTGCTGCGTTGTTAGAAGGAATAAAACAAACAAATTAAAAAATATCATAATCTTCCTACTAACTCCACATTCCCGGGGATATTCAACTGATAATAATATATTCTAATACAGAGCTTTTTAGAGAAAACTAAGTAAGCAATTGGTAATGAAAATAATTTAAAGATTCTGATAACAAATATCTTAAAAGTTACAATAAATCGACTGTAATTAAAAATTTTCAAACCTTTTACAAATAAGTAATACTAATTTGCAATCACATAAAAACACAATTAACTAATGAAGGTCACTAACAATAATTTCAAAGGTTTATCTAAAATTATTAAATGGCGAATTTTTATCATATATGTCTCTCCACCAAATATCGTGAACAGTAGACAGTAAATATAGACATATAAAACCAGAACATGAAAAATATGTTTTTTATAACAATGTTTAAAAACATTTATTTAGATCACTTTGATCAAGATTCACTTTCTGATGTACAAGATTTTTTTTAAAGATATGTGAGTCTAAAATACGATCATTAGTTGAATGAAGAGGGCAGTAACTTACAATTGTTACAATAATGTAAACTGAACTTTAAAGTATAACTTTATTTTATTTTATTTTCTCGGGTAAAGTTATGTGATCATCATCCAATATGGCGGTATTTTAATACTATTTGAAGCCCTTACATTAAATAAAATAATCCAGGACAGCAAAACCTAGTCGTGAAAAGATAAAATTGTTCATTTTTTTTAATTATTGAAAGTAGAAAATGTCCTCGGGTTTTACGAGCATGTAATGTAGTAATAATATAATATATCTTTTTATGAATGAAAAAAAGTCTGCCATTCATGTCGGTGGTCTAACATGTTAGTCACGCACCTAATTCGCAGCGCCGCGTTTATTACATTTTTTGTGTTTTGAATGCTAGAAAAATGAAGCCGCTATAAAATTACGTAAATGTACTTTAATTTGTTTAAAAAAAATCGCGTGTCTACTGATATTTAAATAAAATATCCCAAACGAACAACGCAATATTTTCGGTACTATTTTTCATATTAATATGGATAATTTTCTAAAATTACTTGCGGCAGAAATAAATTTACAAAATAATTCCTCGATAGAATTATTATGAACTATTGGTGATTATTGAAAATATAAAAAATGTCTCTAGAATGTATAGCCATTTATACACATTTACTAGTAAGTCACTTATTTACTGCTAGTAAAACATTAACAAATAAAAAAATAAACGGATATATGCAATATTAATATGTAAATTGCAAATCAAATGAAGATAATGACACACTATGTACAACCATTGGTGGATTAAGCCCCTGAGACGCCACAATTTGGGAAGCCATGTTAACAGAAAAACGTCACAAAATTTCATGTAAAATAAAAATAAACATGTAAAACTAAATTTAAAATTTATGAGTGTTATGTATAATCGAATGCCCCAAACACGCTCCTCTTTCTATTATGTGGTAATATGCCACTGTGTATTACTTATGTTGTTATTTCTTAGGTATTAAAAATTGACCACAATTTTAATTAATTTAACGATAACAGTTATGAAATAATACACCTATAAATTGTTAAATTGAACATAAATCTTATAAAAACATAACTATTGTTTTCAAAAAATTCAATTCCAACGAATCATCCAATAAACTACTACAAATCACTTTCCTAATTGAATCCTTTTTGGTGTTGTATTGACATTTCCAAATTCATAAAGCAGAGAATATAAAGAAAATATTATTTTTCAAAGTAAATGGTAACATTGATCGATCTTGTAGCCTAATCGCAAATGATTTTGTGCTTAAATTATGCTCAGTTGTGCGATGTATTTTTCAAATCCCCAAATATACATGTATCTTTCGTTATTTTAATCGATGTCTTGGTTTATTCTAAAGGCATGGATTCCAAGCGTTTAGGTAGAGAATGAGAGGTTAGTTAAAATATACGAACCTTTTATCCCTACCCTATCAAGAAACGAGAGATATCGAGTAATTTACAAAACTTACTTGTGTAACAACGTATGTAGAAACTGTGGCGGATTAAGCACTCGAGAGATCTTTACCGCAATAGAATTTGAAAGCCTTGCTTTTAAGATAGCATACGAGTGACAAAAAGTTTCATGAAACTTTGAAATTAATATTGAAAACTTTAATAGTCATAAATATGATTTTTGAGGCCCCTAGCGCGCCCCTCATTACTTAATGAGGTAGTCTGCCACTGTATAGAGATATTTCATTATTTGTTCGTATCCTCCATATTGCAAGCAGACATGTGTTAACCGTTTATTTAAGCTACATAATTATATTTGTACGCTTAAACTTTTTTATATCATAAAAATTAAGTTGATGAAAAAGTTGTTTTGACGACGGTTGAAAATAAATTGCTTAGAATCAATATAAAATAATAAAACACAATTATTATTAGTTGATGATTTTTTAATTTGCGGAATATATATTTAAATATTTACTTGTAAGATTGGACATGCTATTGCAGGGTTGCTAATGTCGCGATGTAAAAGCAAATATGGTATTCTGCAAAATCTCTGCAAAAAAGCATTGTCAAAAAAGGTGTAACGATCTGAAAGCTCCTTCTATTCACAATTTGTGATATACTCGGTTATCTTTCACACGATATATTCACAGAAAGCCAGCGGTCGCACTTTACGGGTCATTTGCTTAACAAAACCAGTAGAGAGCTTTTCATGTCTGCCAAATACGGTAGTAACGTACTAGGACGTTTGAGCTTTTTTCTTTTCAAAAGAAAGCTGTAACTATTGATTATTTTTCTTAGTAAAGTGATATTATTATATAAAAACCATTCAATTTAGTTGCTTTTTGATTATAATGAAAAGTGTTTGAATTGGAGACGCCATAGTCAATTATCAATTCTCTATAGCTTATCCATTATTTTTTCAATCGATCAACGGACTTTGTTTTATTTTTCAAATCTTTGCATCAGCAAATCTAAGAATATGAGTATCTTTATACATATAATATACAATTAAGAAAATAAGAATTTTACATGCAAATAATTAATCAATGTGCTTTCATAATATAAAATATATAATATAATACAATTAATCACGTGTCTACAGACAACTGGTATTGATGATTGATTTTAGAAGGTAGTTTTATTATTATTTTTAATTAAAATTAAAGTTTAATTTCAAATTACTTTGTTTTATATTAGGTCAGCTTAAAATGTTGTATATTTTTTATTTGAAACCAGGATTGTGTTAAAAACGATTGGAATTTCTACAACCAATTCCTGTGGTAGAAAATTCATATTGTAATCAAAATGACGTCCAACCATTGTTTTAGTCCACTGATAAAATTTATATTTAGAACTTTTTTCTGAAAAGGATAATTTTGTTTTGATCTAGTGAACAGAAACATAGAATATTTTTTTTATTTAAAACTTCTATAATCTAATTAAGTATATGTTAAATAGCGACGATATTATTTTAAGATAAATTGTTAGTATTGCACCGGTAGTTCAATACAATTTTTACGGCGCGAGTGATTGCAATTGAATCGTTCTAATCGTAAAAACTTTCCATGTGTGAAAACAGCGCCGCGACGCCTGAAAGAAGGGCGTCGCCGTCGCGGCGGCGTGACATTTGCCAGCGGCGCAATACATCCTCCGACCTATTGTGAATCGAAGGCTTTATTCAATAGAATTGCTGCCGTGCGACTAATCGCCAGAGCACAAAGCTCGTTCATACAATTCACTTTATATGTGCGCATACCTTGACATAAATCAAAAACACAATGATAAATTTACAGTTTGGCCAAGTATCGGAAAAGCTAAATTGAATTAGATTAACACGTTATTTTTTTACATCACAGTGACATATCAACCAACGTTATTTTATTAAAACTTGTTTTTTATTTATTCTCTTTTTCGATGAAATAATGGAACTTAGAATGACTTTAAGTTGTTTTCACTACGATTATGTGAAGAAATATCAATGTATGTAGGTATTTTGATTCTAGAAATATTATTTTATATATTTATTTACTTTTTTATCTATATCCTATCTCAATGTAGAGCAAATGATTTCCTAATGGAGTTATGTATGAAGAAGTTTCTTTACGTGAGCTGTTTGTAACTCAGTCGCTTAACCTCTTGAAAACCTATAAAAAAATCTTTCCGAGAACATATAAATTTCTATATTTTTCAATATAAGTTGGAATGTAATAATATGAAAAGATGAATTGTTCTCTTCTTAGTCAGTATATAAAGCTAAATTAGTGTTAGTTTAAATATAGTTCTGATGAAGGCGTTAGCTGAAATAACATTTAACTATTTGGTGCAGCGGTTAGCGTTGATGGCTTCCGTGCCGGATCTCACGAGTTCGAGTCCCCAGAACAAAAAGCGTTGTTACGACAGATTTATCGATTTCTGTTCGAAGGCGTGGGTGCTTGCGATGTCTTAAAATTCCCTCCCATCCTTACGATTCCTTAATAACTGGGCGTAGCGAGATCGATTAGTCAACCACTAGTCCTTTCCTAGCCTTATGCATTCCATCCTTACTCTCTTCGAAAAAAAAGAGGTTAAGCAACTGACTAACAAGCAGTTCTTGTAAAAAAAATCTGTTGAGATATATACATTAGGAGGCCATATACTATACATCGGAAGCGAATATAGATTTAAAAAAACATATATTATTATTTACTGGTGGGCATGTTATATTTGATACTTAGTGATTTAGAATAAATTCTTAAATTTAATTGTTGTAATGATTTTCAATACGTTATTTTATTTGAGAATATTATTCCGCTATTTTATATTTATTGTAAATATGAAATAACGATGTGTGCATTCTACAAATTCCACAATTAACCGCTCGTATTATTCTGCGTTTCAACAAAAGCGTAGAATTTTGCTTATTGTGGCGGAAACGGGATATTCCATAATCATTTAAATTCTAAGAAATTCCTTCAACTAGATCAAGGAGATAATCTGATCGCAGTGTCGTTTTCGCGATTAATCACTAAAATATAATCCTAAACTAGATATAATATCTTTAATGATTTCAATATCTAACGAATTTTAAAATACATACTGGTATTTCATATAAAATACTAGTATTACAAAAAAAGTTGAAATAAATCAACAACAAAAAAAGATCGACAGGAATCTCAACAACGACCCCCTTAATTCAAATCGGTACTTCGATATTTCATATAAAATACTTTCATTGATATTTTTGTATTTTCAAACCTGGTTTTTCGGAAGTAAAAAACACAATTACTCTTACTTGTTTTTTCAATTATTTCTCGGTAAATAATATATATATATATATACCATCAGATCATTCTAGAAAAAATCACCAATCAATATTATGAATAGAATATTTTTTATATCTTTAAACTATTTTTCTCCGACTCCCTCTCCGTAAAAAAACACTGTACTCCACGTCTGCCGGCTCCGACTCCACAGCACTGGAAAAAAACACCATGAATACTATGATCCCTTTATTAACCGTTTGAATACCGCGCAAATAAATAGTCAATATGTCCCAGAGATAATGCGTGTTTAGAGAAGAATAAAATTTTGCCTAATATACACACGAATTTGATATTTTAAAAACCTATATTGACTCAGTATAGATAGCACTACACATATTCATCAAAATATTGCTTATATTCCATAAGAATACCAAGTATTTGATTTTTTAAATGTCTTGGAAATCCGAGTTTGCTTGCATATGTTCCGGACACCTGTGTCCGCTTGGTATTCAAGTGGTTAAAATACTTACATTTCTGGGCATTATAATTACTTTGGTCGCGTTGTTTTCAACAGACAAACCCAAAGCATTCTAAAAAAAGTAAATAGAATAAATTAAATGAAATGGGCCCACAAGATCTAAATTAGAAAAAAAAACATATATATTTAACCTTAGATGAAAGGGAGATTGGAGCTCGGCTCCGCAGTTCCCCGTATGAAAATGAAATGACGCTGATGATGGCACGTTGTTTTTACAAAATTCACTTATTAACGACGATGGTTTTTTCAAACTTAACCGTTTACACACTTTTCTGAAATATTGATATTTTTTGCTGCTTTAAACACAAAATACTGTAAAGTATACAAAAAACAATGTTGTGACAAGTGTTCGGTACAAAAAAGAGACAGAAATGGGTAATAAATTAGTTTTTACTTACCAGCTAAGTAATACTGCGTTTAAAAAGCAAAAACAGCAGACAGTCGCGTAGAATTGCTAAGAGCAAATGGACACATTTAATTAGTGAAAGTTTTTATCGTATTTTTTCACATTTTTCCGTGCTGTAGTATTTTTTTATCAACTTTCGAGCAATAATTTGTATTTGTCGGGCCAGTGCCCAGAGGTTTGCTAGAAGGGCTCACGTGAGCTACTTGTCAAATTTAAATTTGACCGGCGAGCTCTTTGTGAATTTTAAATAAAATAATATTCTTAAATATAATTAGTATCTGGCAGCAATTTTTACAGATGGTTTAAATCATAGTTTCTCAACCTTTTTAAGCCCGTGGCCCCCTTTTGAGTCTCATATTTTTCTGTGGCCCCCCTACCCTAAGTAATAAAATTCTCGGGGCTCGGAAAAATGAAAAAAAAAATGTAGGTACATTAATTTTTAAAAAATACAATACAATAAAATTGTTTGTTAAAAAAAAATATGTTTACAAAATAATTTATAATATTACTTTTCTTTGAAAAGCCTTAGCGTTCCCAACGTTTTACCCATCACATCCTGTTGTGGTTCACAATATTCTTACGGGGGCGTATTCTGCAGCGTTATTCGTGTTAGTTTTTTATCCATAAATTTCTTAAAACTAGTTTGCATGCACTGCAGGGTGCAGAATGCGAAATAAAATAAAATAACGTTATCAAAAGAGTTTTTATGAAATGAATTCGATTCGTTTTTCATAAGACGGCGTGAACTCTTTGAATGCTTTGTAATTTTTTCTAGATGCATCTAAGTTGGCATGACCAACAGGACCACCAGATGCGACTGTGGTCGTATAATCTTGAGCAGTTCTTCCTGTTCGTTGTTCATTTTTGGACATTCTCAAAAAATGCGATCAGCATCCTGAAGCTATTTACTAATCACCCGACCTGGAAGAGCTTGGCAGTGAAGTGATCATGGCTTGTTATAAATTGGCCTATCCGAAAATTTGGAGTCGAAGAGCTGGGCTCCATTAGCATTTTTAAATTTTGAAAGAATTTATAAGATTGCTTGTCCTTAGAATAATTTCCCATCAATTTTACCACAATCGCATAGCAGCATCTGTAGCAATACTGTGCACCACAGTTCTATGGGCCTTAAGAATGAAGGGTCTGGTCGAGAAGAAGGCAGTCAAAGAATTCTTCTCACCTGAGACTTTACACCCATTATGTAGCATTGCTGTTGCGCCTTGAACTTTAATGTAAAGATTATCAATGCACTTTTCTGTAAGAGAATAAGGTTACAAACTTTGTATCACGTACTTTACCAGCCACTCCCATTGATTGCGTGTTAGGTGTCAATTACTTAATACCTTCTACGCAAGAAGTTTTGGCATGATATGCAGTGGTGTAGGAAGGGGTCCTGCCGCCCGGGGCGGTACTTGAATTTGTAGCCCCATGGAGGGCCCTAAGGAAGGGACAAAGTTTTGCCAATGTTTTGGTCTTTGGTATTGGCGTTTTGGTATTTGCATCGAGCTGATTAAAAAAAAATCGAAAAAGACATTCTTGAAGTTAAAGGGATTTTATGAAATTTACTGTTTATCACAATATTAATTGTTGACGATGAATCGCGCAGGGAATTCAAAAAAAATAGTACATGATTATTTATCAAAGTAAAACTTTCATTTTCAACAATTGAAGCGTTATATCTTTTATTCATAAAAAAATCTTAATTCCTTGTTCAATCGTTACACCTTTAGTGTCTTAAGATTTTTGGCAAAGAGCATTAAATTATCTTAACTAATTTTGCCCTCATCAAAGATCTTACGCATCGTTTTAGGTTAGTCAATTTGCAAGGCAAAATGTTCAATTAGTTGTTTTTTCATCATTTGCTATCTCATACATACGTCTTGATACTGAACGGAATTGCTAAAAGGAATCACCTGAATAATTGCATTTTCACTCTGATTCATCACTCTTGAAATTGCAAAATCAAAGATTTGGAAATATAATGCTTTTTTCTAGCCTTTGCAATTAATTTGGAAATTTAACCAGTGTCTAATTTTTCAATGAATACTATAAATCTTATTTTTGCTACGGAAACTTCTTAAACCTGTTTGAATTATTAAAATGGCTTTTCTTTCATGTCTTTGTGTTTTGTATAAAATGGATAGTAGCATTGGTGAAGCAAAACATATTTAACGCACACGAGTTTCATAATATCATGGGGTGATGAATGAAATCCGTGGACAAGATAGGCAATACAATATTGTCGACACTTACTTTTGGATGCAGTTATTATGGTATCCTTAAATATCATTGGAAAAATAGTAAAGAGTATGTTTAATAAATACATTATTTCTGCTGCAATGTATTATTGGCCTACTGTATTATATATGATTTTAATATAAATTTTAGTTTATTATATTTTGAGTGGCCGTGGCCCCCCTAAAGTCTGCTGTGGCTCCCCAAAACTGATATTTTCTTCTGTGGCCCCCTTAGAGTATGCTATGGCCCCCGGTTGAGAAACGCTGGTTTAAATGAATTATCGGCTGGCTTTTCAACCTCGGATATTTACATATTTTCCCAAAATTAAGATTGTTCTTTAGTCTCTCTCAAAGCTCAAGAATCTGGAGTCATTCACTTTTCACTATTAATGTGTTCACTGTCAATTCTTGATGGAAAGGCAACACACAAGATTTGACACAAATGACCCGGACTTCGACATTCAGCATTTTTAGACATTCAAGTGCACGGATGGACTTGAACTGATAAAGGCGAATCCCGGGTCGTTAGTGACAAAACTTTTGTTAATGTACATAATTTGAACGATTCAAATTTAATATTAAAACTCCATTAAGCACCTTTAGTCGAAATTTTAAATTATACGTTATTTATTTGGTTTTACGGTTTTGCTATCAACAGATAAATATAAACAACCCATATTTTTCTTACAAACCGTTTCTCACATATTTTTAATAGTTTCTTACATCTTTTTAAAATCTCGCGATGATCAATAATAAATAATCTAGAATTAGTACAAAAGGTGTTTCAATTTTCAATATTTACATTTATTCAGATTTATCATGAACCTCACGGTTTTGAAAATTTCTGTGTGACAGAGAGTTACGAAAAATATGTTATCCTTTAAAGTTTAAAAAATAAACGTAATGTCGAGTTTGATTTGAGTAAATAACATAGAAATATTCCATTGTTACTCGAAGGTTTTATCTCAATAAACACAAGCTACTGCCGGCGTTGAAATACTATGGGTGCCATAAGCACTACTTTACACCCTGGCCGTCTGCTTCGCAATGCCACTGCACATTAAAAACATTGCGAAATGGTCCAAGGTTTGCTTACTGCCCTTGGCCTACAAGCAAGACTGGCAGATCGACTAATCCCATTATTTTCTATACGTGACTATTCTGCAGAATGTATATATCAACCCTATGGCATACCTAATAGACGTGAACACATTACGTGAGTTTATCTCACGTATAAATAGACATCGAAAACATGACCTGGAATTACAAAAATATTCTAGATTAAGCTACATAACTAGAGGAAATAATAAATCTAGATGATCACTTTTAGAGTGTTCACTGTCAATACTTAGTGGAAAGGCATTATATTAAGAAAAACCACAATATTCATTTGAACTTAATTTTCACTTTTGTTTATCAAGATCATGACCGAGTTTCCCGGTTTCGCTAATGGCGAGCTTTCAACTGATAAGAAATAATTTTTAACAGCGCTATTTATACAAATTTAAATGAAAAGGTGTAATAACAGTAAACATTATCAATAAGTGAAAATAACACAAATTAAAAAGTTTAACACCACTAACATGTCGACTGTGGAAAGGAAGAAGGATGTAACCCACGCATAGTAAATTTTACAGGAGGCACAAAAAATGTGTTTTGATGGTTTTGGGCCATATGCAAATTATGAAATATAGACAACCTGGAAGTGCACGGAGACTTCTGAAATGGTGTTTAATTGACATCATCTAATATTAATTAAAGAAATTGTTTATGAAAAACCTTTTTTCCGTTTTTTTCTTGGTTTCAATTTTCACAAGCTCATCTTTTTTCAAACTTAAAAGCTAAATTTAGATACTTATTCGTGTATCAAATTGGATACATTGTGATTATTGAAAAAAAGCTGTTTTGAAAAAACCGTGGGTTACGTCTTTTTTCTTTTCCACATTCGATGTAATTAAATGCTCGCCATGAGAGAAATCGGTCAGATCAGGATCTTGATAAATAAAAGTGAAAACATTGTGTTTTTCTTAATAAACCCAGATGATTCTTTATACATATTAAAATTTCTGATACTAGTGGCCTCATAGTAACTATCTAGGCGTAGAACGAACCATAAACATATTTACGATCAAATACACATAAATACATTTTCATTAATATGTGTATTAGTTTATTTATTATTTTTTTTGTAGAGCTAAGTAAACCAGTAGTCACCGCTCTTGAGGGTTATCTTATCTCCGAATCGATTGCGACATCCACTGGTTTGAATCCCGTGGCTTTCATATATTTATCATATAAATGTTTTATAAACTTACATGGTATTAAATTTGAATCGTTCAAACTATGTACATTCTCACAAATTTTGTCACTAACGACCCGGGTTTCGCCTTTCGGCATCTTCAGGCATTCAAGTGCACGGATGAACTTGAACTGACGCTTAGCAAATAAAAGTTTCGTGCTTATATAAGATACAAATGCATCATCGAGTCCAAAGCCATTGCTGGCGAAAAGGATGAGCTCATGGGAATTCCAACAGATTTGTGTAGTGAGCAGTTTCAAGAATTATATAATCTGTTTGTCGGCAAAGGTTTTATGATTATATGATTTTATGGTTATATAGGGTATAGAAGAGGAGATGTGGGAAAATTTGTTATTTCGTTTAAAATCGGAAGACTTTGCAACTGTGCTTTATTGATTTCTAAAATTTCTTGGAAAAAGAGCTTATGACTGTCCGTATTTGGGTGTAACATTTTTATCCCTTGTTCCTGATTGAACACGTGTCCTTCCGAAATTAAGTGATTAGCAAAAGTAGACGTGTCTTTTTTCAATCTAAAGGCTGCCATATGTTCTAAAACTCGGATGTTCAATGTTCTTTCTGTTTTGCCGATATAAAACTTTGTACAACAAGAGCATTGCAATCTATAAATCCCGGATTTATTTAAGTAATGTATTTTATCTTTATTATTAATTAATAATTTGCCTAAAGAGTTTTTACAGTAAAAAGCAGGTCTAACACTATCAGCTAGCTGTTTTTTAATTTTGAGACTTGTATTTCCTAAAAAAATGATTCTACGCCAATACCTAGTATGATCTATGTCCTTTGACACTATACCTTTAAATAACATTTTTTCTGCAAGTTTAGCTTGTTTTTTTGATAAAAGATTGTCTATAAGAGACATATCGTATCCATTGTTTATGGCGATTTGTTTGATGATTTTCAATTCAATATTAAAGTTTATTTCGTTTAAAGGAACACTCACAAGTCTATGTATTTCTGAATGAAAAGCGGCTAGTTTATAAGAAAATGGGTGCATTGAATTTTTATGGATTACAGTGTCAGAGAATGTTGGCTTCCGAAATATTTTAAACTCGTGAGAATGATTTTCAATGTTAATATTTAAGTCAAGAAAGTTAATATTTTTGCCTCCGACTTCTAGAGTAAATTTAATATTTTTATCTAATGAATTTATAAAGTTATGAAAGTGAGTTATTTGTCTATCTGTTCCATTAAACAGGCAAAGAATATCGTCTACATATCGGAACCAATAGACTATAGGTTTGGCTTCTGTTTTGTTTCTAAAAATTGTATCTTCTAAATAGTTCATATAAAACTCAGCTAACAACGGTGATAGGCAGTTTCCCATTGCAAGGCCTTCTGTTTGTTTATAAATTGTATTGTTAAATTGGAAATAGTTCTGGTCAACGCAAACGTCTAATATATTTAATAACTCTTTTGTTACTATCGGGTTTACTCTACGTGCATTTAAGATTTATCGAAGATACCTTAAATGCACGTAGAGTAAACCCGATAGTAACAAAAGAGTTATTAAATATATTAGACGTTTGCGTTGACCAGAACTATTTCCAATTTAACAATACAATTTATAAACAAACAGAAGGCCTTGCAATGGGAAACTGCCTATCACCGTTGTTAGCTGAGTTTTATATGAACTATTTAGAAGATACAATTTTTAGAAACAAAACAGAAGCCAAACCTATAGTCTATTGGTTCCGATATGTAGACGATATTCTTTGCCTGTTTAATGGAACAGATAGACAAATAACTCACTTTCATAACTTTATAAATTCATTAGATAAAAATATTAAATTTACTCTAGAAGTCGGAGGCAAAAATATTAACTTTCTTGACTTAAATATTAACATTGAAAATCATTCTCACGAGTTTAAAATATTTCGGAAGCCAACATTCTCTGACACTGTAATCCATAAAAATTCAATGCACCCATTTTCTTATAAACTAGCCGCTTTTCATTCAGAAATACATAGACTTGTGAGTGTTCCTTTAAACGAAATAAACTTTAATATTGAATTGAAAATCATCAAACAAATCGCCATAAACAATGGATACGATATGTCTCTTATAGACAATCTTTTATCAAAAAAACAAGCTAAACTTGCAGAAAAAATGTTATTTAAAGGTATAGTGTCAAAGGACATAGATCATACTAGGTATTGGCGTAGAATCATTTTTTTAGGAAATACAAGTCTCAAAATTAAAAAACAGCTAGCTGATAGTGTTAGACCTGCTTTTTACTGTAAAAACTCTTTAGGCAAATTATTAATTAATAATAAAGATAAAATACATTACTTAAATAAATCCGGGATTTATAGATTGCAATGCTCTTGTTGTACAAAGTTTTATATCGGCAAAACAGAAAGAACATTGAACATCCGAGTTTTAGAACATATGGCAGCCTTTAGATTGAAAAAAGACACGTCTACTTTTGCTAATCACTTAATTTCGGAAGGACACGTGTTCAATCAGGAACAAGGGATAAAAATGTTACACCCAAATACGGACAGTCATAAGCTCTTTTTCCAAGAAATTTTAGAAATCAATAAAGCACAGTTGCAAAGTCTTCCGATTTTAAACGAAATAACAAATTTTCCCACATCTCCTCTTCTATACCCTATATAACCATAAAATCATATAATCATAAAACCTTTGCCGACAAACAGATTATATAATTCTTGAAACTGCTCACTACACAAATCTGTTGGAATTCCCATGAGCTCATCCTTTTCGCCAGCAATGGCTTTGGACTCGATGATGCATTTGTATCTTATATAAGCACGAAACTTTTATTTGCTAAGCGTCAGTTCAAGTTCATCCGTGCACTTGAATGCCTGAAGATGCCGAAAGGCGAAACCCGGGTCGTTAGTGACAAAATTTGTGAGAATGTACATAGTTTGAACGATTCAAATTTAATATTGAAATTCCACCAAGCACCTTCAGTCGAAATCTTAAATTACATGGTATTGTTTAATATATTCCCTACAACCAGTGCACATTTAACGCGGTGGAACGGCGTTCGGCATTTTTAATAATTCAAAAAAATAAATATATTCTGCTTTGAAAGCTTTTGATTTTCGGATGTTGTCTTGATGTGCTACGTTTTCCAAAAAAAATCAGAAATAAGGTTAAGCTTTAAAAACCTGAACTGTGATGCGACTTTGAACCTTTACATTACAAATCAAAAAATAAATGCACTAGTTCAAGTTTTTGAAGAGGGGAAAATAACTTTTTACAAATGTGCTGCAGCTGCTATAGGCGATCTGATTTTCAGGAGACAAAACGATAGTTTGAGCAACTGAATAGCAAGCAGTTCTCGTAAAAAAACAACTGCTGAAATACCTCTATTAAGAACCTATATACATCACATAAAGATCGGACATGGATTAAAAAAAACGTCTTGACATGAAGTGAGTTCCGACACCTTTTTTTTCCTTCCGATTCTACTATCGAGATGTACACACATAAAGAGAAAGAGTGATAAGTTTTCTTAAAAATATTCCTATACATCATTTTTCTCTGTAAAGATAAACACTCTCTACTTTTTTAACTTAAATGATATCTTTATATTATACTATTCTTTTATGGGAGAAAGCACAGCGTCTCGATTTGAAATATATATGAAAATAAAACAAGAATAATAACTCGATGTTTTTATAAGCATAAAAATGTAGATTAAAATAATAACATAAAAAGTAAGTGTATAACGTTAAAAGACAATGCGCGTATCTTTCTGATAAAAAAATGTCAAACTTAAAGGCGTCAAAAAATGGACTGAAACAAAGTAAAGTAAAGTTGTTAGGTTAAGGGCCAAATGCAAACAAGAGTTATAATGCTCCGCACATAAACTTTGTTGTATACAGCAGAGGGAATAGTAGAGGCCTCAAATTTCTTACTGGTAAACCCTTTCGCATAGGCGGAATATGCTGAAAAAGTTTTTGTACGTTTGATTTGTTTTATTCACTTTTTTGCTGGCAGATTTATATAGTTAAATTCAAATAATTATTTAAATTTCACGAATATATTGTCAGCTTAGCACACAAAATGTATTTGAGGACAATAGTGGCTCATAAAACCGATTCTTGTTATTGTTTTTAATTTCATTTACGGGGTGAAACGTAAAATACTAAATCGGATCAAAATTGTATATCATCAAGTTCCATCAAATGTTTCAACAGCAAGAATATTTAATAACTCTAACTCAGGCGTGGGGAACCTGCGGCCTTTTGGCTACTCTGGTGCGGCCTTCTGGCCAATTCTGTAAATTTATGTAAATTCCTGACATATTCTGACCGTAAATTCCTGTTTCCGGACAAAGATTCTCTAGTCAATGTTTACTGCGGTCTTACGTCGAATAAGAAAAATGAATGCGTCCTTTAGAGAATAAAAGGTTCCCCACCCCTGTTCCAAATTGACAGTTCCGGCAGTTTTAATTAGGACTGCAATGTTTACAGTATATACATTAAGATCCTTGCTAAAAAATACTTTATATTATATTATTACGTCGAAAAAACTCAACCTTACATATTCTTCAAAGCTGAATAAACAATGATTGATTGATTATCAACAAGTTTCAATTGTGTAATATTTAACACACCTTTATGGTGAAGAACGTTCAAGATAAGTTTTTAATTTGAGGGTGAATGTATAATAATATTCAACCAGTGGTTTTAGTCAACAGAAATTTTCTTATGCATTATCAAATTCAGTAGTTTGAATATCATACGTCAAATTTATTTCAGTATGTACTAGAATGTAAGAATTCTGACATTCTTGAGTGTACCAAACTTTTTTTCAGTAAAGACTTTCTGAGAAATGGTGGACAAGAGTTTTTTTATTTTTCCAAAGTATTAAAACAGCCTGCCAATTGGATGAGCTAAGGCCCTGTTCAAAACATAGTATTATATCACAAGATGGACGTGAGTTTTTTAAACATGTGTTGTTTCCTTCACGAAAGACATCCTTGTCAATTTGTTTCAGCATTTTTTTTTATTTAAGTACATACGTAATGGCAAAAAAGATACCTAATGTTGTTTTTACATATCCGTTAGTAGGTCAAACTCATTATTCAATTAGGTTTTGTGGTCTCACAGCAAGAACTTTGAGAGTTTCTACGTCAATTTCCAGTAAATAAACGTATAATTTAGTTTTTTTCGATGTAGCATTTGATATATAAGGCTTGGGTGTTCGTAGTGTATTTTTTGATCAAGTTTATCTTCTGTGATTCAAATAATCTTGCGCATTTACAACTTTTTGCTCTAATACGAAACATATTTTATTAAATATATAAAAATCAAATAGAATATGTGCCTTCTAAAAAAATGCTGAAAATCCATTAGCAGTATCAGTATTTTGAAATAAACAACTCGCTACTTGAACTGTTCTAAATACTTGTAGATTGAAAAATTCATCCTCTCACAATTTTTTTTCATTGAAAAGGATATTTATTTCTGTTTACGCAGCGAATTTTATGCTCGAAGACAATTTTTCATATTTTGGGGCCGATAAAAAACGGCAGAAGAAAAAAGGCCTAAATTATAATCCGGAAGTTATGAGACGAGATAACGGAAACCTTTTCATAATGTTTGAATCTAGTAATACTATGTTCGTTTCTTCGTAGTATTTATATCACCAACATCATCATTGTCTTTTTTTAATCATATTATTTCACAAAACTGTACGATAGCTATGGATCACAATACCGGACATATATATCTTGCCCTAGATCTATTCCTTTATCCTTTACTCTCTACTTTGAGATAAGCTCCATTAGGGTTCCATATTATATAACTCATATTGTACATATCATGCTACAAAATTTCACGCATGAAATTCGCTGTTTCGAATCAATTAAGTAATATGTGTACTTACTGTTGGAGGCGGATTGGAGGTTAAGTTTACCAAGTGGTGTTTGAGAAAAAAATAAGTCGGATGCGTTGTAATATTCTACACGTTTTAAAGTATCGTAAAAGTGAAGAAACTTCATTTAACAACAATTGCAATAGTGTCATCTACGTAAAATATAAACATACAGCACCAAGTAAATACGTGACTGTACAAGTCCAAGAAAAAGTTTTCCCATTTTACTAGTTGACTCACTTCACCACTAGAGGGCTCATATGACCTAATCGGAAGTCGAATTTCAGCAGAATGACGTACTTGATTCGAGTGGATTCAGTCGCAAACGGTTCTTAAAAAAAAACTACTGTTATCAAAGAAATAGTTTGTAATATTATGTGTGTCATTTTAACACTGCTAAGTAGTTAAGCTATTGTGTTTAGGGGCTTCTTTGAATTACGGAACTACATTCGATTTATTTAACCTTGTACACAACCCTTGTTCAACTAACTGCAACCTAAGGTAATCACCTGTGTCAATAATATAAATGTCGGTCAGTGAGGCACAAACCACAGCATTTGAGATAAATATTTTAACCAAACCCTTTGTCACATTCATCCTCTACATTCTACGACAAAAGTTCGTCAACACAAGCACTCTTAAAATAATATAAATACCGCTATAAGTCTCATTTATAGAAAATATCTGTCGCATCTGTTTAACTTCGTCATTCTATTTAAACTTTAGTTCAGCGACGGGCTGCCAAAACGTTAATAAGGCCCTCGCTAAATCTCAAAACTGTCTGTGGTGTTCTGGGGAATGGTGGATTTTATTATCACTCTTATACAAGTATACGCAAAAAATGTTTAATCAATCTAGATGATTCGACAGTATCTATTATATATCGACTGTGCTTAGGCAAAAGCGATCAACCTTCAATGTTTCAACTAAATACACCATCTGTCAAAAGGACTTAAGCCGCAAATGCCGAATTAGTATCTAAAATTAGCTTTTAAGTTTGAAAAAATGGCATGTAAAAATTGCAACCAGGAAAAAGGACTTTCAAAAAGACTTATTATAAAAAAAAATATTTTAAATTGAGTTCATAAAACACCAGTCTTTATGCATTTCAAAGATGTGTTTATCAAATATTTAAAACGTTTTCCGTTCCTCTAGTAAAATTTGTTTTGTGTGGCTTTATATTCTATATACACAGTCGATTTTTATGTCAGAAACATCATATTTGCATCACTGCGTTCCTAAATATATATATTGCATATTTTTACATTGTAACACAAAAATCAGAGATTATTTTTTTTTAATTTAACAAGGGGCTAACTGCCCTAAGTTATATTGAAAAGAGGCTCCTGCTTTAATTGTTTTGAACCAGTTTAATAAAAAATAAAGCTAAGTAAGCCATTTTACTACAATCTTCGTTGAACAAAACACATTACACTAACTCCCACTCCAATACTGGAGGACAATATTACATATTATCAATTTATCACTTAATCATCGAATTAAGGTCTTATGGCTTTTTTATTCATTCCATAATGGTGGCCAGTTAGCGAAAAAACATGGCATAAGCGGAGAGGTTAGGTTCAGGGAAATGTATTCAATCACTGGTGTATTTATCCGTAGTCAGGGGATGTAAACAGTAGGTTATGTCAACAACTTTCTCAGTGTACATATGTACACTATACGGATAGTTAGAGACCTTGTGTGTTTGCTTTGTCGATGTAATGGAAGTTGTTTACATTTTTAAAAAATGCATAGTCACTAAGTTTAGTTTATATGTGTATTAAGAAACGATACTTAACTGTGGCTGGGGATCGGAATACCAGTCTAATATATCGATACCGGTTTAATATTTTAATACCGATATTTCGGTGTTTCATATTAAATACCAGTATTACAAAAAATGTTCAAATAAAGCAAAAAAATAACACTAGAATCTCAATACGAGTAAATCAAAATCGATATTCAATACAAAATATCGACATTAGTAAATATGTATATCATAATTATAAACGGATTTCTTAAACAGTTCACCGGTTTTTTTAAAATAATAATATACTATTTAAAAAAAAAAACATTCTGGAACTTGTCAATTAGGGCTTATACAAAAAATTACTTTTGAAAAAACCGGTTTTTGAATGTCAATATTTTCCAAAACCAGTTTTATCCGGTTTCGAAGATTTACAAAAAATGGATAATTCAATTAAAATAGAGAGAAAAAGATATTTTTTTAATGTTGTTTATTTATATACATAATAATACAAGAAATTATTTGGTGTTACTACTCAGAAAATATGATTTAAGAAAACACAAAGCCTCCACTGATCGTTTTGTAACGAAATTTTCTGATATCAAAAATACCAATTCTCTGTGTAATGATGTGGGACATATGGTCTTTAATCCATCAAATAAAAGATCTAAATTTTCTGTCATTTTGTTTATAGACTCGTTTATGGAAAATTCGGCACAAACGGTTACGAAGTTGAAAAACCAGTTTTTGAATGACACAAATTTTGCCAAAAAACCGACAAGCCTTACTCTCAATGTTGATACAACTCTTGGCAGATATAAAATATTTCGATTCGTCGCTAACAATTTATATCAATACATTCAAAAATTGAATAAAAAAAGTGTTTCGAGTCATCACTCTCGCTCACGCTATTTTATAATTGTTAAGGTGGGATGGAATTTCCAGACATCACTAACACCCATGCCTTTGAACATGACAGATTGAAAACAATACTGTTCATACTGAGATCTACTGCACCACGGATCCGACATACACACATAAATACATTGATTGACACACAGATAATAATCAATCAAATTATACTTATTTCAATTATATACTCATGTGTTTTTTTCTTTCTTTTTAGAATACTGTTGATAAATTAGTCCAAAGAGCAAACGCCTCAATCTTGATTGGAACCTCTTCGTGGAAAGAACAATTTGTAGAAGCCTTAACAGTAAGCGCAGGTAACCAATTTTTAAGTTTAACTTATTATATTGTTTGTCCTAAATATCTGCATATATATATATATATATTGTGATTGTCAAATTCCACTTTGGTTATTTTAAATATGTGTCTCTCCTTATTGAAAAATGTATAAAATTTATAAATAAAAAATCAATAAGAAGTTTAAAAAAGGCTTACTTGATTGTTTTGTAAATCTCTTCCAATAACCATACAATAAGATATGTTGAAATAATATTTTAACATGCACGCAATTTATCTTAAAATGTAATATTTTATTATTTATATATATTATATTAAGTGTTACCAATTAGGGCATCCAATCCCGTGCGATCCCGGGATTTCGGGATTGAGAAATTTTGAGCAAATCCTGAAAATTGACACGAAATTGAGAATTTCAGATTTCTCGGTGAGCTAAAAAAAATAGGTTTGGAGATAATCTGGGGAAAGGGTATACCGAATTGAGGATTTCAAATTTCTCGGTGAGCAAATCCCAATCCCGGGATTGGAAAAAGGCTTCGGGATTGGATACCCTATTACCAATATTAATATATTTCTAAAACTAATATATTTTAACAATCTCTATTTATTATACATTAATACCCTCTTTATATAATACATTATATGCTTTATGTGATACCCCAAAGCTCATTATATTTTCCTATGTATAATTTAAAAATATTTTTTCATTAAATGTAATATTATTTTTTAAAATACTTACTGATTATTGTTTTCTATGTAACGAACTAGCGCATCAATAATGTCATTTTTCAAAAACATTTTTTTTTTAAATGACTATGAAAGACTTAAAATTTCTTATACAGGTGCACCAAAACCAAAAGGAACCAAGAAAGGTGATTTTTATAATATTTAGTTGATTCAATAAAAAATGGTTTGACCATTTCACCCATGCATATTTATAATAATTCACAAACAAAATATGTAAAAATAACAATATATCGGAATTGATTTTATGATAAATCGCTCACCTTTGATATCGTCAAGTATTTTATAAATGCTATCATTCTGACGTTTCAAAGGTAAGATTAACGTTTATAAAATCAATGATGGTATAAGAAAACTAAGCAAAAATGAATACTTCAGCCATAATGAAGTTCCACTTAGCACTTAAACAAGGCAGCAGTATTATAATACGTAGTTATATTAGTTTTTTATTATTATTTTAATAATGAACATTAAATGCTTTTAGGGTTGAATTATTTTTATACATACTTAGGTGTTAAAACACACGAAAAAGGCATATTTCTATTACAGATGCAATTATACCTTATAGAGTAAAAAAATGTGAACATAAAATAGGAAAATCTGAAAAGTTCACCGCAGCGAAATGTTGTGGGATTTCTTTTTAGGGATTGTTTCTGGCATTATAAAATGTGGTTCGCGAAATTTCGCCGAGTGATGTTGTATATATTTTTAAATATCACAAAAAATGTATTTTTAATTCACGGTATTTCCATTTGTATAATAAATTGTATAATTACACGTTTGACATCATATTATTATTGAGTGCGAGTGAAATAGTCAACAGCGACACCATTTATAGGTAAAATTGTTAAATGACATATTTGCAAAGTTCGTGTAACTGATAAAATTTAGTTAAATAGAGTAAAAAGAATCATTCCACTTGATAAAGGCATTCCTTATTATACTCGCTTTTAGGGTGTTCACTGACAATACTTGGTGGTCCTGACCATATTAAATATAAATGGAATCAAATCAAATGAGGACTTTTTTTAACAGAATAAAAAATTATGCCTAACTCAACTAGGATGTTTTGAAAATGATATCAAACTAAATTTGATCAATTGCACGAAAGTTTGTAAATAAGTCACTTAAAAAAATTTAATTATGGTAGATGCCGCTTTATACCGTTGCATTCACTCTTAAAAAAAGGATAATCTGATTTTTGTTTTGTTTAATGGAGTTATTTTTAACTGCACCACATATTTATACTAAGCTTTAAGCTTTTTTCAAATGATTGCCTTCTGATAATTCCAAATTAAATGGAAATTTCATTGAATTTACGATAACTTGATTAGAAATATAAAATAGCACCATTATTTCATATAATATATAATAAATAGACAACACATGTATTTTGATAAGTTGAATTATTTATTATTAATTTACCCAGCAATACAGCGTCTTGGGTCTAATTTATATAACAGAACATTAATTTGTAGTTATCAAAATATTTTTTATTACACTGTAAAAATGAATGTACGAATAATCACTCACTGAAGAAAGCATCCAGTATATATTTATACTAAAGTCGTAAATAGTTAACAATGATTTTACTCTAAAATTTTAGTAGTAAACGAAAAACTGTCGACTGACAAAGTTGTAAATTATAACACAAAACAGTGTGAACAACCTTTTATGAATACTGAATATAGGTGTTATCAACAATTGTTTGTCATGTGATTTTTAAATCTTGAAAAGCTTACTTTATATTGGTAAGTTCTTAATTAAAAGATTTTCGAGAATTATCTGAAGGCGGCCACATGACCGCTTCCAGAAGGTTTTTTTTACTTTCTTGTACGGTGTTACCTGGATGCATCGATGTGCTTGTTAATATTGCAGCTAACCGCCTGCGCCTTCTTTAAAAATAAAAATATATTTTGCATTACAATAATGTTTATGCCATTGTACCATAGATTTCAAATTAGAAAATCATACGAAGCTCGATAAGATTTTTTTACTCACGATCAAGATCTCAAATATTGATAGAAAAAAAAATGGATATCTATTTTACAGGGATTTTAACCCATACCAGCTTTACTGCTAGGGTAAAGCGCATGCTGACAAGACCACTATGTAGCAACAAATATAAAATAAAATTGTAGTATTGGAAATAATATAGTGAAACCGTTCTAAATCAAATGGTTATATTAATTATTACATACAAAACATATAATAAACCTTACAAATAAATATCACTGAATTCTATTATCGAAGTGTTGAAGTCGATGCAGTAGTATCTATCGTGCCATATTTGTCTGGATTTTAATTAACTCTTTCATATTTTTAGGTGAAGAAGACGAAGAAGGAGAGCCTAAGAAACCTTCGTGCATGGACTATTTTTTACATATCCTTACAGTCTTCTGGAAAGTTATCTTTGCATTTGTACCACCAACAGGTAAGCATAATTATTAAAGATTCTATATCTATATTATTTGTTGTATGGGATATCTCTGATTGTTTCAATCAAAGATTTTCATAGAGATAATCAAAAAAAAAAGTTTATTAAACGTTACTTAAACTAGTAAATGCTTTGTATGCCAATCTGAAATTAAAGTAATACAGCATGTAATATGTGCCATAATAGCATTTAAATTGATTTCACAATCATTGTAAAACAAAATACTTTGCTAGCTTTTTTTATATATCGACTGTGGAAAGGAAAAAAGACGTAGCCCACAGTTTTTTAAAAAAAAGGTTTTTTTCGATAATCACAATGTATCAAACTTGACACACGATCTATCAAAAGGATGCAAGCTGCAAATGCCGAATTAATATCTAAATTTAGCTTTTAAGTTTGAAAAAGATGACTTTGTAAAAAATTAAAACCAAGAAAAAAGACTAAAATAAAAGTTTTTCCTAGACAAGTTCTTGAATTAATATTAGATCGTGTCAATTAAAAACCAGTTTAGAAGTCTCCGTGCACTTCAAGGATGTAAATAATTCATAATTTGCATATGTCACAAAATAATCAAACACGTTTTTAGCGCCTCCTGTAAAATTTGATATGTACGCCGACCAATTAATACCAATTCAGTCATCAACACGTAAATGTCTTTACGTATTTTTGCCATAGATATTTTAACATATTTTTTCGACCGGGACTTGGTACACCCCTATTTTGAAACCGCCACCGGGATTGTGCTTGTAGTGCCATTATGATATACGGGGCAAGCAGTTAACCCAATGACAGTCATATTAACACGGGGTAATCCAGCTGCGGTCTAATTGCTCCGTGACAGCTCGAATTTAATATCGGAGTGTAGGAATTCTACCCACTGCCGACATCTGTAATTCATTACTGTGATAAAGTGGCGGATATCAGCTGATTTGTGAATTAATGAATTGGCGAGTCGACATATCTGGAAATAATGAATACCCATTAATTATTCACACACACATTACATACACAAAATTATTATTATCTTCATGTGTATTTCGCATTATAATAAATGCGCAATATATCCATTGAAAGGTAATAAATAATATGCTGTCTTCTACGAAGACGGCAAGATAAACTGCTCTTTAACATGGACTTTTATAAATAGCGGTCAAACGGGGGCAAGATTTTATCTTTATATGTAAAATTTTGAATTTAACCAATCATCTTTTTTCATTCACGATTGTAGCCATACTATCAAATATTATTAATTCACAAAAAGGTTGTGCACGTCTGGTCTTGTTTATAATATATTTGAGAACAGCCTCTCAGGTTTCACAGAATTTTTACACTTCTGACCTAATAACTTAATTTCAATAACGCAAAGTTCAGGCTGTACAGCTAATAGGAAAAGTTTGTTTGTGACGTAAATATAATCAACCGAAACATTTAGTACACTTTACGTTAACTGTTTGTGTGCCACGAGCTCGTCAATCAATATATTACATATTTCCGAGCACACCAGGAAACCCATACTTAATAAGCACGTAAAAACGCCCTACTTTATAAGTCAGTCGTTGGCTCAGATTGCAGTGTTAATGGGTTCGAATCTCAATATGTACACTTTCATCAAATGCTTTTTTCGATCTATGTATGGATTTTCAATCGAATGTATAAGTTTTTGTGATGTCTATTTTTTTCTTACTTGTCCGATCCTAAAATGCAGCATATCAAGAGTGGTAAGCTCAATACTTCTACCATAATTAAAAAATAAAATAATCTTTTGTACTAATTCTACATTTATTGTCAGTTGAAAATGCTCGTAGAGAGCAAAACCAGTTCAGATCTTAATAAATAAAATGATTTATATCGTAACTTACGGGAAATGAGAGGTTGAGCAACCGAGTCATCGCAAAAAAATATGATGGAAATTTTAATTGGTAGTGGAGATTTTTACACAAAAATTTAGCACGCTGACATATTTCGTGGTTCGATAAATAAATTTTTAAATTTGGAACACCACAAACAATATCACAGCGATCTAAATAAGAGTTTCATTGACGTTTACATATGTAAATCGCTAAACAAAATCCCGTCCTGTCGGATACTGTTGTACTAACACCTTACGGCATCTAAACAGTCAAACATCAAAACAAAAAAAAACAACACGTCAGGGGGGTAGTCTGTTGTCCCTAAAGTGTCTAATTAAGGGGAGTGTTCATATAAAATGCGAGCGCTAAGCGACATGTCCCCCTCGTCGTTACTAATTTAGGACAGTATTAAAGCGCGCTTTAGCACCTAATTATGGTTCTCAAATTGTGCTGATTTTTTGTTTGTATGTTTAAGGTACGTACATCTTTTCTTTTTTTTTTATTTATTTTCAATTATCAATACGCGGTATTGGAGTTAACACTAGTGCGTCGTGCATTGTAACACTTTATATAATGATATTTAAATTTAAACGACACACGCTTAAAATTAAACAAAAACTTTTTAAAAACAATAGTTTTGTTGATTGAAAAGTTTGGAATGTTCGTTTATTATTTCCTGGGCTACGCAGAACAAAGTAGTATTGACAATCAAACAAAACACGCAACCAAAACAAATATCGCTTCTTTCCAATAACTTACTTTTTTCCATTTTAAGAGGTAATTCAAACTTCGTAAATGCACATTATTTGTATAAACAAATCTTTTTTTAAACTACATACATATGAAAATGATGTTTTGTATGACTGGGCACAATTAAATAATTTCTCATTCAATTTTGTAGAAGGAAATGTAAAAGGATATTGAATAGTCACCCCGATAATTCAAGAAACAAAATACTCCTGTGGATTCTTTCCTGTTATGCGGATGCATTTTTTTTATTTGTGAACTCACAAGCAATTTAGGATCAATAAATTAGATATTAAAGGTCGAAAAATTAAGATTTTTAGTTTTTTAATACGAAAATTTATTTTTCAAGTTAGGTTAGGTTCAATTGTAAAATACGTCATTTCATTCATTATTGATTGTCAATTCAAATGTCACGAAAAAAACAAATATTTGTTTTTTAAAATATTGTTCAAATGCTGGATAACAGGCAAGTACGTTTTTTCTTAATTCCACTTTTATTTAAGATGACCAGGACTGGTTTCGCTCATGTCCAGTATTTTTTAAATTTAAGAATATACATTAATACAGTGCTATTTCTACTGAACAAAGTAAAATATTAAGGGTATTCAGTATAAATAGCACTATTTTTTATCAGTTGGAAAGTATCGTCATTAGTTAAACCGGTCCTGATCATCTTAAATAAAAGTGGAATTCGGAGAAAAGGTACTCATAAAAGTATAAATAAATATGTAAATAGTACAAAAGAGTCTTTTTTTATATTATGCTCTTATATGTCACCGTATTGACAGTGATCATTTTTAAAGTATCTAAGTAAATAATATTGGAAATAAAGTTACCCCGTTGTATTATTATGTGAAGTAGCAAAGGGGGTGCGGCAGGGGCGGACCGCCCCGGGCGACACATTTTTGGGGGCGAAATTTTCAAAAATAAATACAATATTTTTCGAGAAATTATATTTATACATAAAAAAAATATGTCACCTGTAGTAAAAACTCCTAGTTCATAGATAAAAAATAGTAGAAGTGATAAACAAAAAATAGAGAAAATATTGGGGGCGGCAAATTCAAGAACCGCCCCAGGTGACAGGACCCCTTCTTACACCATTGGACATGTGTTCTGACTTATACAAAGTATCTCTCTCCTCGTGTGAAAACAATTTCGTTTAATTAATTTTCAAAATTTATAAATGAGTTAAAATTTTATCTTCATTTCAATTCCAGAAAGCATAAATTTTTTCATAGCAGGAAATTGTGTATAAAGAAATTTATGTTACGGGACTATTTTTCGCCTCAGCGTTACTGACTCCCTCGGTAAGACATTACCCCAGATAGTCAATGACAGGTTAAGAGGTTAATGAGGTACTAATTCTTGGTCCACGTAGACTGAAGAGAAAGGAATATAGCGTTAAATTTTTTTAATACTGAGCGCATTGCGATTGACGATTGTTAAATGAGTAAAAAGAGCAGTGATAAAAGAAACATTTTCCAATTATGTATTTTACGAAAATGTTTTCTCGATAAGGAAGACCTTCTTCGATTTTTACTTTTAATCCTGATTATAGGAAAAAGTTTTTGATCTACATATGTGAAATTAAAATTTGACAGAAAAAATGTTATAAACTTAAAACAAAATAACATCGATTGCGTCATTCAAAAATTATGTACGTTCTATTCGATCGAAGCGCCATCAATAATAAATTTATGTAATTATTATGGAAAATGGATGACTTATTGACTGACATCTGATCGAAAGTTAATTTGTATATCTTATACCAAATAGTTTCCCATTATATTTCACAGCTGCTCTTAAGAGTAGGTTGCGAAACTAGGCTAATAGGTATATTTACATAAATTTTAAAAAAACTTTTATTATATTAATAAAGTAAGTTGTAATCTACTGATATAAGTTTGCGAATTCTCGTACTGAAAATCAATGTCGAATGCAACCAACAGAATGGATTTGGGATTTGAAGGAAAACTTTCAAAACTTTTTTATTTGGGTTTTTAATTAACTGTTAGCTTAGTTTCTTTACGCTTAATTCATTTAAAACTATAAATTATCAAACAACGATAAAACTAAAGCTATCATCGTCACGCCACAGCCGTAATATTTAAATGGCATTACACTGAAACGTCAAATCAATTATTTTCACGCTAAGTTATTTTTGTGTATTCAATTCAATTATATGTAATTTATAAACAAACATATTATTGTAGAATTTGTTAAAAGAAACACCGATTTTAATATTATCGACAAGAATTTTTTTTTGTTCATTTGAGGCGCATTTTTTTCTCATAATTGAATTTAATTTTTTAATATGATTTTTGTTTTTATGTACGAGTAGGGCTAGAATGATTTTTACCGTATCACTTAATTTTGTATAAGGGGCATATTTCATGATCACGGTGTTGTACTTTAGTAAACAATATAATGTATTCATTATAAGAATATATCAAGTCAACATAATATAACGTTATTTCAAAGATTTTTTTATTTTTAGCAAATATTTTTGTCATAGAAGACTTCAGTTGTCGATAAGTTGATTATTGTTGAAAATTGTTTTCAATGCAAATCAAACAATTAGAACTATTTAAAATTATAATATTTTAATGAAGCGTAAAATAAACATGCCAAAAAAAATTTAAGGCAAGAAACAAATTATTTAGAAGAAAAGGTGTACAATGAAATTTTGTTTTTTTGATATGTCAATGTGCAGCACAATCAGTGGAATCCGCCAGAAATATGAAATTTAACATGATAGCTTCGGTTCTAAAAAACAACCACCCTACTACCTGCACTATATATGTTGGGTCGGCTGTAGAATCCTGCCGTGTGTGCGCCCAATATAAGTTTTATATGAAAACACGGAGATCGCCGAGGTGCGGGCTTTCGGCTGCGGCAGCGGGCTCCCACTTACTGGTGAAGTTTATATATATGAAGCTTTAATAGTCAGTGTCAATTGTAAATAAATGATGTTTAGATATTATTAAATTTATTAAATTATTCATTTTGAATAATTTAATAATCCGAAAACTGTTTTTTTTTAAAAATCGGTTATTGTACGTGTATAAAACTTAAACTAGGAATGATTGTCTTCATTTTAACTTACAATATTTCAATTTTTCTGTTTCAGATATCGCTGGAGGTTATTTATGCTTCGTTATTTCCATTTTATGCATTGGTGTGGTGACAGCCATTATTGGAGACGTTGCTTCTCATTTCGGCTGCACTCTTGGAATCAAGGATTCTGTTACAGCCATCGTCTTTGTCGCTCTTGGTACCAGTATACCAGGTAAGATTTATATTTTAAAGTATTATTAGAGAAACAATTCTTGTTTCGCAAAATTCTCAATGTACCCCAGAAGGATGAGAAAAATCGCAACTTCTATTTAAAAATTTATAATTTAAGAATAAAATTAGAATCAGAGTTCACTTAATAAAAAATAACCTTGTGAGAGTTAGTCTGAAGATGCTTCATACAGAGGCGAAACGTGTGTCACAGTTTACGGCACAATTAGTGGAATAACAGAAGTTATCATTGTAAATTTAATAATAATTTTCATATTGAAGTATTTTTTTAATTTAAGGCCAAAACAATTATTGAACCGTTAATTTGATGTTTCTTAAAATCTGAATTGTCTATTATTGAAAATAATTTAATGGTAAAAAAGAGATCATTTATGAATCGACTAATTCTTTTTTCTTTTTTTTACAATGTTCGCTCGCAATACAACAGAAATGTTTCTACGAGAACTGCTTGTTATTCAGTTGCTCAACCTCTCTTTTTCCAAAGGGAGTAGGAATAGAAGGATAGACCTAGGACAGGACTAGTGGTTATCTAATCGCTCTGCCCCGTTCATAGGATATAATGTGTGGGAGGAGGGAATTCAAAACATCACATACATCCTTGCCTTCGAACAGAAATTCATAAATCAATTGAAAAATTAATTTATAAAACTGTCTTTACTGGGATTCGAACCCGTGACCTCCATAATCGAAGCCAACGACGTTGACCACTCGACTACACAGGCGACTAATATTTAAACTATTGTAATTTTCAGATACATTTGCCAGTAAAGTGGCAGCCATTCAGGACAAATATGCTGACGCATCCGTAGGAAATGTGACTGGAAGTAACGCTGTGAATGTCTTCCTGGGCATCGGTATTGCCTGGTCCATCGCAGCCATCTACCACAACTACCATGGGAGGAAGTTCCTCATTGACCCCGGAAAGTAAGTTTAAAAAAAATATTGTCTGCTTTAATATAAAAGTCGTCATCTAGTACAACCATACTCAAACTTTTTTTCTCTGGGCCACATACCAACTTTCGACCCTTGCCCTACCAAATTAAAATTTTAGATCTATGACATGGGTTTTTATGATATCTTTTCTCATCAAGTTTATCACGTATGATCTTCGAATATTAAAACATATTTAGAGCATTGGGCATTAGCTGTACTGTTTTGTATTAATTTTTTTAACGTGAATTCATTGAAAAACCGTATTGACCCATAATCGGCAAACAAACTTTTGTAAATTATAAATTATCATTTACGATTTCCTACCTATTGCAAGTTTATATACACAAAATATGATAATACCAACCTTAAATGCAATTTTTTGAATTCTATGTAATTTATGTATACTTATATTTAATATATAAATAAAACAAACAGAAAAACACATAAATTTTAGTACACAAAAATATCCAATACATTCATTTTTTTATGTTTTTTTTCCAGTCTCGCCTTTTCGGTGACTATTTTCTGCTCAGGGGCCATGGTCACCATAGCCATATTGATGATAAGAAGACACAAGGCCATCGGTGGAGAGCTGGGCGGCCAGGGAAAAGCAAAAATAATTACGTCAGTGGTTTTGTTTGGCCTTTGGGTGATGTATTTAGTGCTCTCGTCGCTAGAAGCGTATGACATTATCAAAGGATTTTAAACACAAACCTCGCAGCAAGACGGTGTTGCTTTGATTATTATATTACATACAATAATTAATATTACATGATGATGTAACAATTCGCATAACGCCTACTTTCCATCGACGATATGGATCCGTCAAAAAGTAGTGTTTATTTATTATTTTAAATACAAATAAAAAAAAATACCATCCCGAATGCTTTCATTTTAATTATACTATTTATTACTTTGTCGTATGTTTGTAATTTACAGTTTATGATATGGAATACTAAAATACTGAGATATAAACGAGTATTCTTCTTATAAATTTTTGTACAAGTTTCTTTGTACAGTAAACTTCTCAATATCATGGCAGATAGATTCCATATTATTCAAACACAAAAGCTGTCTCTGCTCAGTGATCACAGTTAAAAATGCACTGAAAAGCACTATGGCTGACTACCGATTGCCCAACTAATTTGTTTTTAAACTATTTATCATCGTATAGCTAAACGATCACATTCTTATCAATTGATGTACTAGATTCAATGGTGGCTCATTCATTAGGGCTACGTAAGTCTAGCATAAAATGATTGTTCCTGTTTTTATATAAGCATTTTTCAATTTTTCCCATGAGCGTTTTCTGTGTTAATTGTTCAATAAAAGATGACTACTTTAATTTTTATTACAACAGTCCCACCACATAATAAAAGCAAGTAACCAACCCAAAACAAATTTGACAAGAGGAACAAAGAAAGTTTTTGTGGCATGTTTACAGCAATTTTTCTCGCTACAGCATTACAAAATGTTGCTTGACCGACTAATAATTTCATTGATTTGGTATCACATTTATTATTATTTTCTGTCTTCCACGGTTTTCTTGGCCAATTATTTAAACTGATCTCCCGGAAACCCATTGGTGATCCATCAGCAAAATCATAATATATCTAGTCAAAATGCTATTCAGTGTCAAAACACTGTCAACATTTGAGCACATCCACTGATAGATATTATCTGCAAGTATGTATTCATTTTTCAAGCATTACACTTAACATTTTAAAGCAGTTTTGTCTACCGAATATGCCTCAAACACTCACGTCGGGATAAATATTCCATATGAATGTATACATCAGGTACCAAATTCAATATAGAATGCAAGGATTATAGGCCAAAAAATAGGACACATTTGATTTGTAAATAGGAGTTTTATTTTTTAATAACTTCATAATTAACAGGTTGCCATTGCGACGGTTCATATTGGGATAATTTTGAACTCAAAAAAATATTATTTTTTTTCAGACCTATAATGGAATTCTACCAATTACTATAAATCTATTTAAACCGTTAATTATATTTAATTGAATACAGCTATTTTACACTCGAGAAATGTTTTAACTTGATTCATAAAAAATGATTTAGTTTAACTGACTTGGAAACAAGTTAATTCAATGTGTATTAATGACTGTAATGTTCCAACTTAGCCTGTTAAAGACAGTTATGCATTAATATTTTGAGAAATAATAAGGCATATTAAAAATACTGAAATAAATTCTATAGCATTAAATTTGCATTAATGTTTTGAATATAATTTGGAGGCCAGACCGAAATTGTGTATTCATTCACAGAAAAACGGTTTGTTTCATTGAATAAAAATAAAACCTCTTTAAGGATATTGAAACCACTGTGTACTGTCACTGTGTACTGTGTACTGTGAAAAATGTAATTTCATTTATTTGCAAAACTTGTATTGCCATCTATTGACAGTAATATGAAGCGTCAACATTTTCAAAAATATGACTCGTGTATTTATACAAATGTTAAAAAATACACTTTTCTTTTTGCAAACATACAGCACACAATTGATTTATTAAAACTCCTCATGCTTTTTAATGGTTTCCATGTAAGTGTTGGTCTTGGGAAGTTAGATGTTTTTTAAGAAGATGCTTCCAATATTTTGGTATTGTATTGTTCCATGTTACAGTAATGCACTATTTTTAGTATAATATATTATAATAAGCATACATATTTAAATACATTCGAGAATATAATAATTATCGCTGAGTATTTTATTTGTTTTATTTTATGTTTGAAGTGAGTGAAATTTTCGAAGACATGCGAAAGATGAATAATAGAAATTGATTGAATCGATTTCGACAAAATAAAGTTACGTTTATTATTTAAATCTTGTAATATTTTTTTCATTATGAGAGTTTTATAACGGATATTTGGATGGTAGATCACAAATAATGTTTGATTGATACCTACATATCAAATAATGGGCTGAATGGCAACGATGCGGTAATAATTAAATCTGGCTTTTTGGACATGTTCAAATTAAAGTTTCAATACTAAGTAATCTATTCACATAACTGTTTTAAAATATTGATAAAAATAATTTTAAGGAAGAATGAGAAAAAAATTTGAAGAAGGCTTTGGTTGGTCGAAAGGGATATAATAAAATTTAATACTTCTTCTTTTTACTTCGTCAGCGTTTTAAAAAATCCTCAGTAAATATCGTCTCAGTTTTGACAGAAAATGTTTAGAGAAAAGAAGTAATGATTTGCGTTATTTATAACAAAATATTTAAGGGTGAGTGCAGTGGTCTACAGTCACACCTATAATAAAGATTGATTGTAAAGTGAATTATTTTTAAAATTTCGTGTTATTGATAAAATCTAGCTTAACAGAATTTTTAAAACATCCCAGTTGAGTTAAGTATGTATGTAACTAGAATATTTAAAAAATTCTATTAAGCTTGAATTTATCAATTTCACGGATGGTTTTAAATAAGTCACTTAACAATTATAGATGTTGCTGTTAAACCATTGCACTCAGTCTTAATCAAATAATCTTTCAATGTATGAAAACTCATCAAAATTGAAATTCCCTTTACAAACGCATGTCACACATTTTTGAAAAACTTTTCACATGTGGCGAATGTCGAAAGACTACAATTACATTATTTGACCTGTATTTGAATAAAACATACCTATATTTTATGTGTTTTGGCACACAAATATTTAATAAACATTAACTTAGATCAGAATGGAGATGATAGTAATATCAAAATGGTATTTTTGCCGCAGGTGTGTGAACATTTCATAACTCTGACAGCACTGATGATATATTGCACTGGAATTTGCTCTCTTTAAAATCACCTTATATTATTTTTCATGTGATCTAGAATGATTGATTGGATCTTCTCTCTTGTATTATCTGAAATCATAGCTTTCACATTAAATTTTTTACAAGTTTTTTAAAATTAGATTTAAAAGAATCCCAAATATGCACTTTAAGGACTGATTTTGACAGTTAGGCTCGAATTACTCGAAAGTAGGAAATATAATACTTACAATTAGATACCAGGCTTAAAAAAACAAAGAAAGGCTGAACGGTTCAAAGGGAATAAGCAAAGAGGCTCGGAAATGCACTATTAAGTTGGCATAATATTTATTTTGTGTGGCAAACTTTAGCTACCATTTGACAGAAAAAAAACAACTTCGAAAGTAGGAATATGGCTTAGAACTCGATTTTTATTATTGGTTACTGAGATATTGCTGAAAGTAACAGTTTTCTAAATATGGTCAACCTATACGATTTCTTTAATGATGTTTTTCACTAGCAAAAAATACAAAATTTCCGTTTAAATGTCCCATTTGCAAGCAAACTTAATTATAATGAAAGCAAGGCCAAAACGTAATTGGGATGGCTCATGATATAAAAAAAAATTGATACCCTGAATTCTAATACAATTTGGTATTTTTTTTTAGATGTTGGTGACGTTGTCTATTTGTATATGTTTGATTAGTGTTCAGCCCAATCATAACTGCTAAGTTTCCTTGCAAATGGCAGCATGTCTAGGAGTACTAATGTGTGTAACACAGTCGTAAAAGTTTACCCTAAATATTCTATACATATATATATCTTATAATAATTACTGCTGCTTGGTTAACCAACCTTCAAACTGTATAAAATGTGCTGATATATAGAATAAAAAAAAACTCTTTGCAAAATTGTAATTGACCAGTGTCTATTTGTATCTTAACTAATGTGTTTTACAATTTTTATCTAGATGTCTCAAATAAAAGTCTTTTAGAATCAAATTTAAAAATATTGTCAAGTACCAATTTTCTATCTAGAAACATTAGATTTCAACATCGTAATATCTATCCATCAATTTTAAACATTATACTAATATGCTTCTATTACTATTTATTACATAATAATAAAACTAATCTATAAGCCTCTTCGGTATCCAATGTGTAATAGGAATGATTTTAAGTATTTCTGTTAAATAAAATAAATAATAAATACATTTAATTCTATTAACCCAAAGAAGTAACATGCTTTTACTTCGAACAAGCGTTTGGTATAATCCTAGTAAAATATGAATATTGTACAGCTATTATTGCAAAAACATCTCTTTGATATTATTAACAGTTATTCTATACAATTAATAAATTGTCTGTACCTATTACTAAATCGAAAAAATTACTTCTTCAATTTTCTTCAACAATGGCAACTTAAGCTGCTATAAAAATTCAAATTACTTGCTACCTTTTGAATATATTCTAATTCGGAATTTGAATTTTTATTTATAAAATATATCTGTCATTTTTAGATACTATCCTACTGCCATTTTGTTTAATATTTCATACATAAAAATATATATCTGAATAATATTGTTTTATTGATAAATTCTTAATTTTACCAAAATACTTAAGGCATCTTAATGTTGGAATAACAATTCAAGTATTTTCTAATATACATCTAAGTTATCACTCTACTGAGTAAATATATTATTAAAAAAAACTATCGCCATGTTACTTCCGTGAGTGCGATTTAAAGTATACTGAGGAAATGAAACAATGCATGTGTGTTAGAAACTGAACATAAGCCCGATGATGTATTACGACTTTTAACGAGCTACCCATAAATTGAATGGATTTGCCATCAGTTACTTCATAATAATCAATAATTCAATTACAATCATATAAAAAAATGGCTAATCTGACATGCTAAGCATCCATTATTAACCTAATTTGCGCCTAAATATCTATTTCAACTGTGAGAGGTGTATTTAAAGATTTTTAGTTTTGTAGATATTTAAATTTGCATAAAAGACAAAATTAATGTAACATTATAATGAACGTGTAACATAAAACAAAAGTGATTGTAAATAATACTGTATTAAAGATGATAGTAATATATTTATATATACTATATAATTGTTTTATTTGGTGTTTGAATAAATTTACTGTATGAGCAATCGAGTGCGATATTTATTTGATTGTGAATAAATTTCTGTAAAATTCACAAAAAATAAAAACGCAAAGTCTTTGTTATAATTTGTACATATAAGTTATTGAAATAATCACGTGACTTTAATTTGAAAAAATTTAACAACCGTTATTACCGTTAATTATTTTTATAAACTTTTTTTTATTCCTCGTTTTATTTACAAAAATGTATTCTATTCCTGCTAAAGCTAGTGGGGAAATGTAAACTATTTTAAAAAGTACCATAATAGATATGAGCGACCGCGTATGAAGCTTTCTTCGAGTAAAGATATAATAATCCACTTGCATTTTACAGTCCTCATTTCTGAAGCCACGGTTTTCATTCGTCTTATTTCGTTTGTTACACTTTTTACGTAAACATTTATTTTTAATTTCCTGTATTCTTTTATAGGCTTAAGAACGAAGATATTGTGAACACCATTCATAAAATAATAAACTATTTCATAAGCAGATTAGAAACTGATTGTAAATTATTTAGAATATTTAGCTTTACGGATAAAGTAAGATGTTATTTATTTCATAATTTGCTTTGTTAATTTATGTTTGTCAATCTTGCGTGCGCTGTGGATGTCAAATCATAGTATTTCATTTGTCATACAATATTGGAAGAATACTTTTCACACACACACATGTATAAGAACGGTAATAATCATCAACTGTTTTTATAATGTTTAAAAAATAAAACAGCTTTCAAGACATTCTGATCAAAATCAGCATTGTGCCAAATATTATAATGAAATTTAGCCACTGAAAGTAAGGTTATAAAAATAAGACAGTCTCTTCAATAAATTGTTTATTTTTTTCCATTGAAAGATCACTTTGACTGTGTCCTTTAAAATATTGAAAAATAACTATTATTTGTTTGGGTATTGCAAGATAAAATAATTCTTCCATAGAACACTGTAATGTTTTTGATTAAAAAATCTAATTAATTACTGTTGATTTTTTACAGTTTCAATTCCACAACGCATACTCGATAAAAATAATATATAATATCGAAAATATTGAAATCTTCCATCTGGGAGCGGTGGCACTAGTCCAGTATGAATAGTTTATAAGTGCTGTGTTCAAATAATTTGACTTTCGAGAGCTGTTCTTCGATTATTTTAAATAATCCCCTACACTCTTTTGTTTTTAAGACACGTTGTCTTACGCCACCCATTTATTTAAGCTTTGACAGCAAGTTAAGTATTTTTTTAAAACATCTCGAGAGTTTTGACACATTCAGTTGTGGTTAGTGGATTTTTGTGTTACTTCAAATCTAAGAAGTGAAAAAATCATCTTAAGGCTAAAGTGATTACTGTAAAAGAAGGAAAAAATAAGCATGCACCTTTTGTCCTAATCTATTAAAAAAACATGAGGAGACGTCAATAATTTATAGGAGAAAGTCATTTCAAGTGCATGACTCACGAAAATGGACTAAAGAACTGTTTAACATAATAGTTGCCTGAAAAAAATTCAGCATAATATATTATACTCATATCCACAAACGTCAAAGCACTAAATTAGAAATGCGAGTGCGATTTGAGGAGTTTTTAACAGACTCAAGTTTTTCGAACTGTTCTGTTGAACATTTTATTATTTAACTTTCGGTCACTTCCTCCTGTGTGACGAGAAAAATGTTTCCACTGCAAAAAATTCGAACATTGATTATTAATCTGATTTTAACTGATGAATTAAATTTATATTCTGTAAAGCAATCTGCCTTCAACTTTTAAACTTTTATTTCATAGATTCGTCAACTCTCTTTGTATATTATATTTTATCGGTGAATTTGATTCTTTATATTCTATAAGATAACGTTTTTTTTATATTTAACATAAACTATAGGCGCTAAAACATTGAATGTTTAGTGATAAATGTTAACATTAATATTGTAACTACATAGATGAACGTCCATTAAATACACAGATTAATTATCGCGATCATGTTGAACATGTTTTCTTCTAAAAATAAAAAAAAACAACTTTAATTACGATATCGTGTACCTAAATAAATATTAGAGAAGCTTCGGCATTATGCAAAACTGGCACTACAATAAATAATCGAAACAGCTTTATAAAGTTATAATATAATATTAGATTAAAAACAATAATTTGTAAAGTTAAGTGGTGAAAATGGCAATGATTAATAGAGATTTTAATATTTTTCGTGAGTGTAAAGTATCATATATATAATATGTTAGTATGATTATTTATGAACGATTCAATGAAAGAAAAACAAACTAACCGAATGAAAATGAGTGTTGAATTTTACATGTCAGTTTTTGTAAACGTCCATCCCATAAACAGAAATTTATCCAACAGAAAGAAGTTCAGTTGACAGAATATATTATATTAAATGAAACGACAGTCACTTCGATTATAATGAGTATGGTATTAGATATTTTTTTATGTTGCTGCATACAATTTTATATATAAATCTGACAAGATTCTGTAATATCACGAAGACATCAAATATCAAAAGTCTGTCAAAATGGTAATATTTTTACTAAACAAAATTCTATCAAAAAATGTATGTTTATGCTGTTTAAATTTTTGTTCAATAATCAATTTATGTAATACAATTTTCAATCATAAAAATGTTGGCATGCATTTTACTAAAAACCAAAAGATTCTAAGCTGCTCATTGATTCATTATACAAATAATATCAATGACCAAGTATGTGATTATGAATTCTTATTATTATTTAAAATGATAAATTTAAAAAAAATGTAAATGTATTTAATAGTTTCCATTATTCGGTGAAAGTAAAAAAAGTACATTCAAAATCATCTTCTCTAGATGTTTTCTTATCTCAAAGCTAAATTTCATTTAGTCTGTGTTACTTCATATTGGTTTCACAAGGTACCTTACCGTTATCTACCGCCATTGCATTGCTACTAATTATTTTTTGATCCAACTCTGCTAACAATTTATCAAGTCTAGAACCAATCCAATATCAATAATGTTGCCATCCATTGTCAGGAATATTTATTAACTTCCCTGTCTGGAACCGTAGTGCTATATATTAGACAAGATCACTTCAAATAAGATGGCGCTAAAATTATGGGGTACAAAAGACACTGGAGTATAATTTAATTAAGTCCAGTCAGCAATCAGTCGGAACAAGTATGCAGCTTATCTTAAACTGTACTCATTTCCAGATTGAAGCTTATAAGAAAAAAGAGAGGTTGATAAACCGAATAACAACCGGTTCTTGCAAGGCACTATTTAACAATGAGTAAACATGACAATATAATCGTTTTATAAAAAAAAATATAGAAGATTAATACTTTTTGAAACCAATTTGAATGTACTTACTTTACTTAATTTGAGCACTAAGGAATAGATTAATATTAAAATGTTACTTGCTACAAAATTAAATTCTGAATTTTATTATTTTTTAAAATCAACTTTTTATTGATTTGATAAGTTAAAAAATTTACCATTTTTGTCAGTTTGGGTTATAATTGATTTGTAATATCACTGCTTAAAAATTGCAGGATATAAATAGTAATATTGCTATAGTTTTATTTGGCTGCATAAAAATGAAAGTTAATTTCACATTTTCTCTAAAATTAAATGTCAATTAGGTACCTATAATTAATGTGTAATCAAATCAATTTAAAATTGCATTCATGATAACGATGATACCAATTTAAATATGTGTTATCATACCATCTTGAAAAGATGACATTTTAAATGAAAATAATACTTATTAAACCCATTCAATGCAAGCAATGAATATGTCATTATGCATAATGGCCATTTTTTTCAAGCTTCCTTCAACCGAAATATGTTTTTGACAGATGGTAAAGTAGAGAGCAACAATTTTATTATTATTATATAGATATGTGTCATCTTATGCTTGGAAAATAAAATAGGAAATAAGTAAGTTGACCAGTTTACGAACGATTTTGTTTGAAAAATTTACAAATCTACTGTTTTTGTATTTGTTTATTGTAATAATGTATCATTTAATTCTCATAAAAGTAAAATTGTGTTTGTTTTATAATCTGCCATTTTGATTGAAGAATGAGCGAGATGTCATTGCAGCACTCGCAACTATAGTATTTAGTAAATAACTTATGAAGATAGACATGATGGATATATTATATATTGATGTTGATCATAATATGTTATTTTGTTATTTATTATAAATAAATTAAACTATTTATAAATGTAATGATATAAATTTTGATTTAATTCCATCCCTCTTTTCCCATTTCCTCATTCATGCATTGAAAAATATTGAGCACAGCCCGCACTGAATGTCGAAAGATATAGAACCCAAATATAATACTTTGGATGCATTTTGGCTCACATATAGTTGTGCTTGCATAGAAACAGTATGTCTCACTCACTCTTGCACTGCTTAGACCTACGTTTACTTACTAATGTATTATTCACTGTGATACTTAATATGCTAAGAGAATCTTCTACATTTTTATCTACTCAATATTTAAAAAAACAGGGCCTAGCGAAAGCGAACAACTAACTAGCAGTCCTGTCTTAGTCTCCTCCTTCTACAATAATGTGAAAAATAGCAAAGTACTTAGCTCCACAAATATATAATTAAAATAGTTCTGATGAAGGCATACGAAATAGCTATAAATTAAATTTTAAAAAAATATTTGTAGAACTGAATACTTTTCTATTTTTCACATTATTACAATGGAGTTCTTCCAAGTAAATGTCAATGTAATCAATCAATCAATCCTCCTTATATCCTTATTATTTAAAAAAAAAAACATAGAGGTTCGTTGACTGAATTCAAGAAGATCTACGCAAGAAAAAATGAATCTACGCATAACCACATGAAATAGTTATATTATAATATCCTACTATGTAGAGAATCCAATCCCGGCATCTCGTACACTTTTTGATACATCTGAATCCCGGGACTAGAAAACACCATCCTGAATGTTTCGGGATTGATTTTCTCACAAACAAAATCTCACTCACCTCACAAAACAATCAGCTCTCATAAATCACGTTTCATTTCTGCTTGCATTTCCGACGAAAAAAATTAAAACTTAGTGCTCATTTACGGTCATAAATAACATGTGAATGAATGCCAAAAATATTAAAATCTAGACTATGTATATTTTTGCATATCTGGGAGTGAATGTTTTCGACGACAAAACGTTATTTATGAGCATGAATTCTTTCTTATTTTTCACCTACTTTGACTTATTTCTATTTGTTTTTAAGCCATTTTCGTTTTAGAACAACTTACGCTATGTTTACATTGGCTTAGGCAAACGATAATAAACATTAAAATGTTCAAAAGTTACCCAAAACGAGGAGGTAGTATATTTCTTAAAATATGACGTGTCAACAAAAAATCACAGCTCCTGTAATATAACCAGTATGATAAATATATCAGCTATGTACATATTGATACACCAGTTCAAGATGGAAACGTGCAAAAAAACGTTATTGGATTCGCCATGTTAAGATCTACATTTTTCCACAAAGTAATTACTTATATTCAATATTGTAGCCAAGATATCGCAGAAGTTCCTTTCGTGGAATTTTCAGTACATTTCATAAGCTCATTCGAATTTTAAAATGTGAATATCTCAGTATCATTTATTTTGACTTGTTCCCGTCTTGTTTTCTGTCTTGAACTGGTGTATCGATATTTTCACGAAATTAATAATAATTCACCGCACCCTCAAAGAAAAAAATAATAATTATGATATAAAGCAGCGATTTCCAACCCGGGAGGCGCGAACAGTCCAAAATATTTTTTTACCCATTAAAACGTATCATTATTACTATATGAAATAAAGGATAGGGAGGCGCAAAAATCTTTTTTTCTTCAAAGGGAGGCGCAATAACATAAAGGATGAAAATCACTGATATAAGGCATTCTAGAATCGCTTTACAAGTATGACGATTTTGTCAAAGACAGACATTATAATTTCTACTTTATTTTAACATGTTTTGAGACCACAACAATCATTCGAAAAAAACACAGCGGATTTTGAAATCGCAACAACGATATTTCAATAGTCTTATGTACAGAAATGAGAACAAACCTAAATGAGGAAAAACTCAATGTTCTGGTATTAATTGTAATATTAATGTTTGACTAATTTTATCAATTTCATTAGTATACATAAAGATTAGTTAAAAAAAACCTAATTTTGGGACCAGCCCTGGGATCCCAGGATCACAAAATTCTAATTCCGAGATCAACATTTTGACTTGGATACCCTACTACTATGGAACCGACTTTATTTATAAAAACATAATTTCATACATCAATTATAATGTTATAGACCAGGGATGGCAAACCTTTTTTTCAAGTGTGCCAAAAAAAATATGCTTCATTCTTTAAAAAAATTGTCTATGTCAGATAATTATTATCAGTTATTAGTAAAATAAAAATATAATTTAACACAATTAGGTTGATAGACAATATAAACTATACCATAGGTACCATAAATTATGGAACCTATACCTACAAAATTATATTATTTTTTTGTTATCCTACAGTATAATATAGTAATAGCTAGAGCTATGTATGTCAATAGAATAGCACTGCAGCCGTTACTTCCTCACTTTAATGAAACAATCATAATTTTGCCTGTGGTTTACTAAATAAATTGAAAATCCAAGATAACAAAAAAAATTAACCCCCTTAGTGGAACACAATGGTGAATCAGAAATATCGTTGAGGTCCAGATGAAATAAATTTATTCCTCTTTGTTGAAAAATGCAGACTCTCTAGTGATAGTGTGAAGGACTACTTGATTTAATTTAATTAAAAAAACGGCGAAATCAAAGCTGTGCACCTAATATTATAGTTTGTACCCATTTGATTTTACGGTTTTTATGCGCTCCATAGTTTGAAGTTTACTGACATTACCTATTTGAGATTGACACAATCTGTTGCAATTTCGTGCCTGCGAAAATAAATATAGAAGTAATAAAGATAAATATAGTGCGTATTCTTCTGGTAATTATGCAAAACACAAAACAGCCATTATCTCGAAATAAAGATTTTCAAATTATCCTACTGATTTTGCAACGGGACATATTATTATAATAATTAGGAAACATTGCTCATTGCTTCACAGCCCACTGGTTTGTCAAATCCTGCTACCTACATCAATAGATAAGTCGCATAGTTGTATTGTTACACTGACAAAAACCAATATAAATAAATCGCATCAGTTTCGAAGTTATTCTGTATTACAAAGTATTCAACTTTTATATTGTAAAATAAATCAAAATGGCAATAACTGTGTACAATCAAGAAACGGAATATAGAGTTCGAGATGATTTCGAATACCATTTGGGGAAAAGGGCTCTATATATTATGACTAAATATCCTGACCGAATACATCAGGTGAGTTTAAAAAAATATAGTTTAATCATAGATTATATGAATCTTTTCCCATCAGACTTGATATGAATAGCGGCTCATTAAAAACATTACAATAATGATGTGAAAATAATTCAACAATCAATAAGTTTAGAATAGCCTTTTAAAACAATTTATTAACATTTATAATTGTAAACTTCAATAAAAAATTGTCATTGACACTGGGTTTCGCTTTTCAACATATTCAGGCATTCAAGAGCAAAGAATTTATTCAAACTAACAGTTAGAAAACAGTTTTTATGGTAAGTTTGATAAATATGAAAATTCAGTAATATATTACAATTATTTACTAAAACATTTTAGGAACTCAATTTGTGTTATTCTGAATCAAATATTATTGTCGATCTAGTGAGAGATATAATCCCATCAACAAGTAATTCGATGGTTAATTAAGCAAATACTAACAAAACTCTTGGTAAAATACTGCCACTTAACCTAGTGGAAACCGAATAAACAAAACAAACAACATTCACCAATTAGCTACAGGTCTGGCTATTATGTTAAAGATGTTAAGGTGCGTGGTTAACATTATTGGAGAATAGCGGATAATAGAGAACTACCACATTTGAAAAACTGTTAATCATTACAGTACAACGTCATTGATGATACTGAGGAAACACACGGATCAGTTCGCCTGCGCAGCATTCGAGTGGCACAGGCCCTGACAGCTCGAGGAATTGGCCTGAATGATGTTGTCATGGTGAGCGGACCAAACCATATGGACGTCTCTATCCCGTTTATAGCCCCACTTTTCATAGGGGCCACAACGTTTCCTATCCCTGAGAAACAAACCAAAGGTAGGTTTTCATAATTTAAAATTTCCGATTTATCTTTCACTTTGAAACAGCAGATTCAATGTTAGTTATTTATTACAAATGTAATGCATTGGAAGGAATTAATATAAAGAACATCTAAACCGTCAAATAAAAAATCTTATATAAACTACAGGAGTCAAAAATAGGCTTGTTCATAAGTTTTAACAAAGGCAGAGATTAGGCTTTAAGCTAAATGATTTTTCTTTCATAACTTCTTCATTTGTTAGTAGGTGAAAAAAAAAAAAAAACATTATAGAAGCGTTTGTTATGCCTGATATTTTTTTTTAATCAATGTCTGCTCTCGATGTGGAGAATATGGCCAGGGCCGGCTCGTTGCATGTGCAAAGAATGCAGCGCACACAGGTGCAGAGACGCCGCACTAAAATTTTGGATCCGGAAATTCTTAGAAGAGCTAAAAAAAGAACTTGTGCCTTTCCAATTTGGGAATTCCGTAAATTCCTGAGATTCTGGATTCGAAAATTCTTAGAAGAAGCCTTCTAATGAACGTTTCGCAAAGGAAATTTTTCTTCGAAAACTGTTTGTTACTCAGTCGCTCAACCTCTCTTTTCCAATGATAGTAGAGATAGAAAGATAAGGCAAGGACAGGACTAGTGATTAACTAATTGCCCTCGCTATGCTCAGCTGATAAAGGGTAGGAGGGATTTTTTAGATATATTTACATGGGTGATTGCTACGACCTATCTGTTATTGAGAGAAGTTGTCCGCTTAATGCATTGTTTTATTTATATTTAATTGTGTGAACATACTTAATATGTTTCAGATGAAGTTATTTACTTTTTGAAAATAGGCTTGCCAAAAATATTTTTCTGCCAATTAGAGCTAGCCTCTATTATATCTGAAGCAGCAGCTGAAATTGACTTTCAGTTAGAGATAGTCGTATTTGGAGATGATCCAGACGGCAAATTTTTGACATTTTCTGAATTTTCAAAACCGACTGGAACAGAAGAAGACTTTAAGTGAGTGAGTCTACAAAAAAGATTAGACAGATTATAATAAGCTCATTATTTCGTTTCCCCTGTAAGGAAACATTATCCAAGCTATTGATATGGAGGAGGGGTACAGATAGTTCTTACTATGAATTCAACTAGAGGGAAATATATTTTGTTACATAATAAATGTTTTACGAAAGCTTTTAAATCTTTATCGGATAAAACAAAACTCAAAAATACTCATCAGGTGTTCTTTTTAATAAATCTTTGTCTTATTTGTATTTAAATCAAAGAGATTAAATAGAAACTTCGTAAATATCTTGATATTATTGGATTTTATCTTATATAATAGATTTAAACAGATTAACAATACAAGCAGTAGCAGATTAAGCTCATGAGAGACCCCATGCACAATGCAATATGGAGGCCCTGTGTTAGTATTTCAGTTTGCCTATCCTGTAAGATAACTATCCTATTGAGTTATGTTAATAATCATTGATTATATGATATTTCTAGGGTTACAGAATTTGATACTGAATCAACAATTGCAGTGATATCAAACTCAAGTGGAACAACTGGTCTACCAAAAGGAACTTGCCTCCGCCATAAACAAGTGGCTTTGGTTATGCAATTACCGTACTATGATAATTATTTTTATATTAACAAAACATTCTCAAACATTTTATTTAAACAACTATTTTAAGGTCACTCAATTTGCAACTATACATCATTTAAAAATAATATTTTGTCACTTATTTGATTACCAATAGACTTGAAATGTCACCCTTAAAATCCCCTTGAATTGAAGTAATACCAAAATATATTGTTCAATTTGTACTTTAATTTAGTTCAATTACAATTCCAGTACTGCCCCAATGGATCCTGACACCTTGGCCAGCGGAGTAATGTTGAGTTTTGCTCAACAATGTTGGATTTCCGGCTCAGTGACAATAATAATGTCTTGCACATTAGGTCAAGCGCGCGTTCTGACTCCTGATTTTTCACCAGATTTTATGTTTGAAGCAGTTAAGAAAACCAAGGTAAATCCTCATTTAGGCCAACTGAGTAAGCGACCGAGAGAGCGATCTCGGCCGAATATAAAACAATCTGAACACGACGGACTCAGTCAAGTGATCCGACGAGTGATTCAAATGAGCGAGTGAATAGAAACCGTTTCGGCTGAAAGGATACCCCCCATCATTTATTGCACATGATCGCTCAAATTTTCTGGGTATGACAAGAGTTGAATGGTGAATTCTCTGTCAAATCTTTAATTATGCAACATCATATTCTTTGTAAAGCTTTTTCGTTTTACGATGATCAGTGGCGGGTTAAGCACATGAGAGGCGCCAGGCGTAATAAAATGTGGAGGCCCTGTTTTTCGGATCTGTATCATAATCAGTGGCGGATTACCATACAAGCAAACGAGGCGCGCGCTTGGGGCTTCCGAATCTTAGAGGCCTAAAAATAGTTCATACAATATAACCCATACACTTTTTGTACCACAGATATTTTTATGTTTGGAATTTTCTGACATTTTTCGGATAACAAAATATTTTTATTGTGCCTGGGGCCTCCCATGTGCTTAATCCGCTACTGATCATAATTATATATGGCTGATATATCATATAAAAATATGTTAAATTTACTGCTCATTTGAATTAAAATATGACCAAATTCAACACTTAATCAACGATCATTAAATAATTTCACCATAATACATTATAATACAGATAAACAAGAATTATGCATTATCAAAATGGGTTTATCTGTATAAAAAAAAATGAGATATGGCTGTGTCATGGACACGGTCGTCTGTTGTAGGTGAATACGTCTCGTAATAGGTGATATTACGCCCCATGTTTACGTTCCCGACACTGCTTGACTCGGTCATATGGTGTTTTAATGGTACCATTCGATTGCTATTGAGAAGCCCTTTCCAACCGTATACGATATCTGTATTTTGATCTGCTTTTTGACGCGTATAGCCCAACATTGTACATTTTTGATATATTTTTTTATATTTTAACACCTAATTATAGTCACAGTCGCAATATTACTCTAATGTTTTATCTATAATCGATAGATTTTGTTAAGAGCTAACGATTGAAATTTGAACGAACATCGTAATTTTTTTGAGTCAAAAGTTATAGTAAATAGAAATCTCGATACGCAGCAAAATGACCTCAAAATGGCGGCGCTTCCCCTTCCGCCCAGCGCAATGTATCACAGTCCTTACATAGTGCAATTAATTCTTTGATTCTTTAGTTATCCAGTGGTACAATTGAATTTCGGATAGCGATGATAGATATAAAGCTGCAACACCAAACTGTTTCCCATGATTTTGTTATCATTCGTTTTTTTGGATTGTCTCCCTATGGAAAACAATTTTAAAAACGTATTCACGTCAAAAAGTAGCTAAAATATTATAATCTAAGTTTCTATGAGCCTTTTGAATGCTTTGTAATTTGCGTTTAATGTAACCAAGTCTGGGTAAGTCTGATAAGGCAGAGAGATTCCACTGACCGAATCGATTGATTTCTTTACAAAGTATGATGAAAAATTTGTGGTAGTTTCATTATCTGTATAAACTTTATTTCTTCACGTCAATAAAAAATTCTCTTGTGTCGCAATTTTATGGCGATACATAGTCGCAGTAGAATATTTAATAATTATGTTTTTCAGCCCACTACTATTTTGATGGCTCCCATGGCTGCTGCAAAATTAGCTGCTCATCCCGATTTTCAAAACAACGATTTTTCATCTGTTAAAATAGTTATGGTTGTTGGAAGCACTATATCAGATGAACTAAGACATCAATTACAGGTATGTATTATTAAAAAAAAACCTCTTCAACAATTCCTATTCATCTGTCCAGTTCGTGATTGGGTAATCAACGACGTTGGCCCGGTCACGATACTTATGCCCGGTACCAATATGGATCATAATATGGGCTCTCAGGAGGCGAAGTGAGCCAAGTAGTAAAATGGTAAAACTATTTCTTGGACTTGTACGTACAATCACGTCTTTATTTGGTGTTTTAGCGGATTGCATGTTTTTATTTTACGAATAAAACGCTATCGCAATGTATATTAACTCGTTGGGTGCTAACGACACGCCTAGCGTGTCGGTCGATTTATTCAAGCATGCCATAATTTGCTTCGGAGTGATATTATTATTATTTCATTGTTTTGCAACAAAAAAATAATAATAATATCGAATCGGTAGTGCGAGCCTGCAGAAGTCGTGTTTTTTCTTCTTGTTTTTTCACATAAAGGTTGGCTTACACTTTCGCTTAGAATACGTATACTACATAAGTTTCAAATTTTAATTTTCATTATTTACTGTTCTTCATTTTACGTTCTTTAAGATTCTTTGAGTATTGAAGTGTTCTGTCTAGAATTTTATACATAAAAAGCTACAAATATATTTTTTTAAAGAAGTGAGTCCGTGGTAAAATATACCCCAGAAGGAATATGTGCAATTAAATGGAAAGACCGCTGAGACGTTCTGACGATTTCCTCAGAAATTTCATGGCTGGAGTGGCTATGATGGTCAAATGCATACTTGGCATGGCTACGATAATCAAATGCATACTTCCCATGTAGAAAAAAAACATGAAGATAGGGATTCATTTATTTCAAACAATGATACTAAATAATAAGTTACAATTTTAAAAATTCAAATAAAATATCATTATATACAGGCTACAAGTTATTGAAAAATTAGTATGCCCCCCTCCAAAACAAAAAAATGAAAGAGTCCATCTTACTATTTTCTGCAAAACATAACCAGATAGAACAACCAAAAGAAGACGGTGCAAATATTGTTGGAATGAAAAAAGGAGAGAAAAGCCTCTCTTTTTTTGTCCGAAATATCCAAATGAACCGGGTTTTTGTCTGGATCCATGTTATCGGTTATATCACCAATAAATGCTAAGTATTGTTTAATACAATAATATTGCTTAGTGCAAGTTATTTTTTAACCTATTTTTTTACTATTATGTTATATTCAATTTACATATATGTTTACAAAAGATGTAATTTTACTCACGTAAATTAAAGTAATTGTATGCTATTTTTTAATATTGATAAATGTATCTATTGTTTGCTATGTATTTATGTATACAATATTATATAAATCAAAAAGCTAACATGCAATTAATTTATTTACAAAAATCTTGCATTGTAAGCGCTCCTTTATGCAGGCGACGGTTATTCCTAAATAACATTAATTATCCGGAGACCGGTACGCAGTCCTGATATTTGCGAACGAGATTATTATTATTAATAATATTACAAAATCAGCATACTTCAATGCATACTCCACTAAAGTCCGCATTGAGTGTGTTAACTGAGGTTACTTCACTTTTACGATACTTTAAGACGTGTAAAATATGTTAACGGGTCTATTTTTTTCTAAAATACAACTTGGCCCACTTCGATGGGCCCGATTATGTATTCTTAATGAAGTTAATCTCAATAGATGTTCTACAAGAACTGCTCAGTTGAAGAAAAATGTTACAACTCAGTTTCTCAACTGTTCTTTGTCGAAGAGAGTAGGAATAGAAAAATAGGACTAGGAGAGGCCATACGGTTAGGTAATCGATACCGCAAATCCTCATATTTAGGATCAGATAAGTGGTGGAAGGCGATTTCAGACATCGCAGACATCCATTCCTTGAAACAGAAATTCAAAGATCGGTTAAAAAAATAACCGAGGTCAACAATATTGACTACTTAAGCCCATTTCACATTAGGGCTATATTTGTAGTGATGTTATACCTAATATTATATTTTATATTTATTTATATTGTAGAAACAAATACCGAACGGCCAAGTTAACAACGACTATGGAATGACAGAATGTGTCGGACCACTGTGCGCCATTCCACTGCATAAGATGAAACCGATGACAGTTGGGCTAGTGCTACCGTGGATTCAATGGAGGGTGGTAAACGTAGATACAGGAGAATCCTTGGGACCTCATGAGGAAGGAGAATTACAAGTGACCGGAGATACAATATTTAAGGTGTGGGTCAGAAAACGATTGGTGTATATCGTAATTATATCCACTCTGTTTTCTTTTTAGACAGATTTTCTATGCAATAGAGCTCTGCGAAAAAAGTAAAACAGTAACAAAGATAGAAAAAAAATATGACCATGTTGCATTACAATGTAACACTGTTTTTAAACCGTGTAAAAAAAAGAGAATAAGGTGCAATTTTATTTTTATACTTTAATTTTTTTTTACTATTTGCCAGTGGCGGTTCGTGACCTAAAATCTTGGGTGGGCTAGCGAAAAGTTTAGCATTGTATACTATTTACGAAATTGTGCATTTTTCCACATCACATTGTACATTAATCTACAAGCAAATTAACAAATACTACGGCACTACTGCAAAGCATAAATTATTATATAATAAAATCAAAGCTAATGTAAGTAAGAAATAATAGAATAGTAAAAACTGGACCTCAAATTCGTCTCCTTCAAAGTGAACTAACATGTACAAAAATCCGTATGTAACTGTCATACAATACAACGAGATTGGTATTTGTGTTGGTGATTTTGTATGTATGGGCTAGTTTGAAGAAGCCCGCTGATGTATGACTGCAGGCTGAGACGTATGAGGCGCAGTCGTGTGAGTTTAGATGACGTTTCCGTATGACCAATGTGAATAAAATATATACTTTTCTAATCGTGCTTCATTGCGCCTTAGAGTGCTCGGACTAATTTCAAATTAGCCCCCAGTCTTTCTTAATATTATGAATACGTAGGTATCGCCAGACTGACGTCACGTTGCCTGTTCTGTATGAAGTATGTATAAGGTTATTGCTTTTTTTATGCCGGCTCGGCTTAAAATTGTAATGCTAAACACAATCGAGAGTATTAGTGTAGGTAGAAATAGCATAGTCTTATATTGACAGAGGAAAACCAAAACAAAGATATTGTATAAATTTGGGAAAGATTAGTTACATTTAGAAATGTATTTAATTTGTTCAGCGACCGAATTGCTGTTCATATTTATTCAGCCATCTAAATTTTTTTTTCTACACATTTTGGGTGAAAAATGTAGGTCGTGCTAAGCTCACCAAGTCCAGTACATAGAACTGCCACTGCTATTTGCATATACATAATTGTTGATTTTATTTTGTACACTAAAATTAGTAATGTCCACAATGACTTTCAAGGCTATGCAAAATTCAAGATATCGTCAGTACTTAATTTGTAATTCTACAAATTTACAGTAGATTGTAAAATTGCTTTTTGATTACCGTGAAATGAAATTTACTAAAATAGTTTTCATGATTATTATTACATTAAAAATCAATTTAAAATAGGCACTAGACAAGTAAAACTGGTGTTCTTTGATTAAATTAAATAAACAACACATTTATGGTAGATAATTTTTCATTATATCAATCAGTGTATGGGGCAAATATGTTTTGTAACAAGTTTACAGTTGTTCAAATATTCACAGTGGAAATGCTGGAAAAGTGTTTGTTGTTTCTATACATCAAATTCTTTCGGTACATACTGTTTGCGAACTGGAGTAATCTCAAATTTCCATAGATGAATATTACCATATTTTTACATCAAGAATTATTTGCAACAATGTTAAATTTAATAATAATTATGAGAATGTTAAAAGTCATACATTAACTGCTAACTAAAAACTGATGAAGTAAGGAAAGGTTCTGTACTATGATTTGAATGAAACAATTCTTAGCTGCTTTGTGAAGCAGAAATCGCAACATTTGTGATTATATTTTCAGCACTCAACTTTTATATGTTCAATATCGTTAGAAAGGCTTGAGATGAAAATATTTTTTACAAAATATTTTAAAAAATCAGTGCTTTTTTACACGGATTTTCAGATACTCAAATTTAATATGAAATCAATGCTTTCTGTACAAAGTTTCCATTTAGGCAGGTTTTTGAAAAAACATATCTACCGTTTAAATGGGGGGAAAGGTGTATTGGAAGTTACAAGCTTTGCAACTTAAGGATGCATATTCTATATGAGTCTTTCTATTTGATAATATGTAAATATTCCATTGAAGCTATTTTATCTGCTTTTTATTTTGATTTTTATGTATTTTAGGATTATTTCAAAAATCCTGAGGCTACAAAAGCAGCCTTTACGTCTGACAAATGGTATAAAACAGGAGACTTGGTTTATTACGATGAAGAAAATTTTATTTTCTCAGTTGGCCGCATTAAGGAAATTATCAAATGGAATTTAAACCAGGTAATCAAATAGCATGGTACTTTTAGTTACAAACAATTAAGTATTTAATAGAAATATAAATCACTTTTAGGGTGTTCACTGCCAATACTTGGTGGAAAGGCCTTATATTAAAAAAAAAACGCAATATTCCTTTGTACTTTATTCCATTTTATTTAATAGATCAGGACCGGTTTCGCTCATTGCGAGCATTGTCAACTGATGCCTTACTTTGATTCATAATTCTGTATCCAAAAGCATCAATGCTTGCAATATTTTCATCATAAAGGGGGTAAAGATAAAGCTGTTATACCTTAAGTTTCATACAAGTGATTGAGCTCCTGGCTCACAAGAATAACCAATCATCTTTTTTAAGATCGTCGGCAATAGAAATGGGTATTACCAAAGGAACAAAAACGAGATTGGCATAAACGATGACGTAACAAACAATAGCTTATATTGTTTTGAAAGATATGCATAACAAGGTGGAACCGATTTTTCAGCCTATTGACTTTTCGTTACTAATAATATGGCCGCATGGCTGACTTATGACACGAACATAGTCTAAAATAGTTTTCTGAATAAATTGATTCCTTACCCGGGCCCGGCCCGAGTTCAAATCTCATTTGCGCTTTCACGTCCAAACCTGGTCGGGTAGGGGCCCGTGCAGCCCTCTAGTATGTGTAAACAAATTAGGACACAATTTTTCACTTTATCCATATCAAATCAAGTATTGTGATTGTATAAAAATTCAATCTCAGAATTATGATAATTAGGAAAAAAAAATCTTTTTTTTAAGAACCAGTTCTCTTATTGCTAAATTATTTTAGACATCACTGAATATATGGTTTATTTATTCAAGATTGCACCAGCTGAAATCGAACACGTTATTGGAAACATTGAGGGAGTAGCTGCAGTGTGTGTTGTCGGAGTACCAGCTGGATTAATGGGTGATCTTGTATTAGCATTTGTAGAGAGGACTCGTGGCTCTAAAGTGAGAGCTCAAGATATTAAGGATGTAGTCAAAGGTAATATAATAAAATAATATTTTTTCAGTCGACAGTTGACACATAAATCTTTACACAATTAAACAAACAGTTAAAATTAGCATGATTAACCATCATTCTCAATGATTTCAAAACTTGGTATCCAATCAATACTTGTATTACCATTTATGGATGAAATTGTACAGTAACAAGTATGTTAGTAACTCATAATAAATTAATATGTTTTATTCACCCATAACCATAAAAAAATCCAATTTGATGAAATTCAGATTTGATTCATTAATATTCTGTACCACCCATTTACACTCTGACTTCTATAAGTTGGCTGATGCGCCATTGTGGTCGCTTAGGGAACTAAACTTCCCCTTCACTCCTTCACAACCCATTCCCCTCATTTTGATATCAGTGTGTGATCAATATTATGCTCAAGTTTGGGTCATTGAAGGAACTACAATGTCCAATGTCGCCATGACGCATCAATCATCCTATAAAAGTCACATGACACATCAGGTAACAGATTAATAGTATTTTATCTAAAGATTTTGTTATTTTTATAAATTCTAGATAAATTATCTCACTGGAAACAACTGAGGGGAGGAGTCGTATTTTTGGATAACATACCATTAACATGTTCAGGAAAAGTTGATAGAAAATACTTGAATCAGATCAAAAGTACAGTACACGCAGAATGATTTCATTGTACACACACAACGTTTAGCTCTTAATGCCAATTTTAATTTTATTCTTAAAAATTAGCTCAGTGAATAAGTCAATAATGATAAATAAGTTACGCAAAAAAAATATATATATTTTATCAATATGTCTATTAATCCATAATGCAATTGTGTCAAATTGAAATAAATCCGTCTATATTTTGTTTATTTGAATTTATTATCTATGTAAAACGTTTTATCAAAGTTGGAGGTTTTATCCTAAATCATGGATGTCCAAACGGTCGATCCCAAAGCAAAATTTGGTCGATCCCGAAAGCTTCCGGGAATTTCGAAAAAATACATAATTTAAATATAAAATGTACAAAAATACTAAAATTGAATTATTTTGTGAGCACATAACTATCTAATGATATGTATTTCGCATTTAAAATAAACATTTCTAAGTTTGAAGAAGCGAAACAATCCTAAATAAAATTTCTTATAAGAATCATGTAAGAAATCGATCGCTAGAAAGCTTAAGATTGAAAAGTTGATCCCAGGGCAAAAAAGGTTGGACAACACACCCTTGTCCTAAATTCTCAAATTTTTACTTACCATTTATCATTTTTTTATATACTAACTTCTGCCAGTATTGTGACTCAATACGATAAACGATTAGTGGAATGAGGAACAACAACATTTTTAATATATATATAATAATCTCTATTTTATCAATTATAGGTACATTTATAAAAAAATCATCAATTTTTTTTTCATTAAAAGATGTCTCCAAAGTTGATAAATAAATATGAAAGATATAATTTGATGTCAGATGTAATTTATAGTAAAAGTATTGTGATACTTGCACATAAAATGCACTACGAAAAAGAAAAACAATAAAAACTACATTATGATTATAAAAATAAGACTTCTTTACTTCTATTAGCAGTTATCATCATTGTTCTCTGTCATAACTGCTTCATACTACTAAGTGTTATCTTAACATGAAATAAGTGGCAACGCATAAGACTATCCACATTAATTAAAAGATAAATAGACAATTTTTATTGTGTAGCTTTTTAGATTGGGCAGAGGGACATTAGAGTAATAATGGGTAAGCCATGTTAATGATACTTACAGGGCGAATGTGAATAGTCACGGATATTATATTGTTGTTGATCATATTGTTATTGCTATTTATTATAAATAAATAAATTATTTAAAAATGTATGTAATGATTTCTCTGTTTTATTTAATTACATCCCCTTTTTTCCCATTTCGTTGGCAAAAAAAAAAATTAGTCGCTTTGATAACTTTTGCACATGGGCCCATATTTTCTAGTCACACCACTGCTCTTGACCTATATTTACTTACTAACGTATTATTGAGTGTAACATGTAAAATGCTTCTATTATCTTTTGCGTCAAATTTTATTGAAAGCTAGAATTCAAGGATATAGATACCAACGCATATTATATCTTACATCCAAAGGAAAAATGAATGTAAAAGATTAAATATTAAAAATTAACTAAATAATTCTTTTTTCTAATATGGTAGTAAAAGTGATGGTCATGTTGATGAAAATGCCTTTTTCTATGATTGATATTCTTTGACATCGAGTGGGGAATGACGTCATCCCCACCTATCTTTTACATAGAATGATTGACTATAACAGCTTGTACTCTCTTAACGTTAAATAATGTCTCGAGATAAGCCAATGCCGTCAGAATTAACAACAATGATATAGGTAATTTAAAACTCAAAACAATATAAATGAACAAATAATGGCATGAAATAGTCCTTAAATTGTTATCAACAGAGCCGGCGCTACCATACAGGCGAAATAGGCAATCGTCTAGGTTCGCATAAATTGAGTAATCAAATTATTTTTTATATTTTAATAACCAATAATAGCTTATACTTGTATCTGTTCGTTATAATTATGTATCGTATTCTATATACTTCAAAAAAGGTAGGTTGAGCGACTGACTAACAAACAGTTCTCGTACAAAACTTCTTTCGAGATACCTTTATTAGGAGGCCATATGATTCACATTGAGAGCGGACATGCATATAAAAAATATTCACACATTTATAACACAGTTTGTTAAAAAGGGGGCGCTACAATAACCGTTGCCTAGGGCTCCAAATATCCTCGCGCTGGTACTGACTATCAATATGAGCTTACTTCATAATGATGCAAAAAAGACAATAGAACAATACTAAATTGAGAGACTATAAAAAATTTGGCTCTCTAATTTAATTTCTTTTTAGTAATGATAAGATACACGTATGTAAATATTTAATAAACCAAAGTAAAGTCTGTGATTTTTTTACAGATAAAAAAACTTACTATTTTAAGACAAAGCGGTTTTTAAATATTTAATTTGCATATTATTAGCGTGGCAGAAAAAGATTTCGTCACAGTAATTCGACATATTTGTGAAAAAGGTATGCTGTCACTAAATTATGTCCTACGATTATTATCAATATTTAAACGTTCTCCTTTCCAACTAGTGCATCATATGGACTCCTTGAGAAAAAAATCGGGGGAATGTTATCTTTACGAGAGCTAGTTGTCAGTCAATTAATCAAATTCTGTTAACATACTGGGTTTTTATAGAAAGAAAATGCGTAGCTAAAATGTTCCACTCGGTTGCGTGGTCGATTTTTTGAATTCTCGAACGAAAACTTTTATACATTATTTTTTAGATTAAGGATTAAGGTGTAAAAATGAAGGATGTTCACAACTGGCACAACTCATCCCCAAACATGATTCTATAATTATGTAGACATAAAGAGAGATGTACAAGCAGACTCGTGGCGTGTGTAAAGAGTGCGACGCACACAGGCGCACAGGAGTCTCACTAAGATTTTAGAAATATCAACTCATTAAAAACCTAGTTTTTCGAGGCGCCTCGCACAGGCGCAGAAATCCTCGAGTCTGCCCTGTGTTTAAGTATATTAAAGCTCGTTCCTTCCAATTTATACCCACTCTAATGAGAAAGGTTGTGCGATGGTTTTTATTGAAAATATTTTTTATTTAGACTGTTACGCCGTATTCGTGAAATTGCTTATTGCATGTAATAGACAAACAATTGCCTAATCCACGAAAGTTGCAAGCTTGTTGCTTTATTAATGAATAAAGCAAATTTGCTTGATACTTTTTTCCACACTTTATGTTTAGATTCTGGAAACAAACAATAATGTGTCACTGATTAAAGCAATTAAATTGTATCTATCATTTAGTCACAGAGTCTGAATCCTGACCAAAAGCAGTAGATGGCCGGGAGTTGCCCATATATGCTATAGAGCAGTATTTCCCATCCTGGGGTCCGCGACCCCTTGAGGGGCCGCGGCAGGACATGTTTTGTATTGAGGGGGGCCGTGGATTATTTTTTTCAGATTTAGGGGGCCGTGATATATTTTTTTTGTGAAGCACTGCTATAGAGGTCTTGTTAGAATACTTCAATCGCGGCATACAGTTTTATGCTTATACATACATAATATGGTCATTATACGTTCTCAATTTAATTAAGAGGACAGTCGGTTTATTGATCGTTTCATGTATCAAAGCTTTCAATTTATTTGTTTTCTAAAACTGCCAATTTGTTCTTAATCTTATTGATTAAATTAATTAGTTGATATTCGGCATGCAGCAGATAATAAACGCAAAATTATTAACAATCATTTCTTTTGCTGTGTTCGTTTTGAAGTTGCAACTTTACTTAGCAATTAATAGTCGGTGTATATTTGTGGCTTAACATTAAATATTCTTTATGCGACAGTTTCTTCACAAATTATTGTAATGGTCTATTCGGTAAATTAATAGTTATGAAAATGGATTTTTTGGATTGTTCTCTATTCTTTCTGAACAGGCATGGTCACCGTCATATATTTAAATTAAATAACAGATTAACGTACACTTATTGGTTTTCCAAAACTAATGCATTATTAGGACCAGGTATAAATAAAATCTTAAGTTGTAATAAGGTGTGCCAGGTGGTCGTGTAACTTTTGTTAATGTGTGCTTAAGTGTTGTCGAATTGAGATAAAATGCCATTTTAGGCAATACATAACAACAAATCTAATTTAACGGTTGAATTATATTCTGTAACTTAAAATTCAACCAATGACACTTGTAAAAATATTAAAGATCTACGGTGAGACAAAACATTTTGTCTGGAACAAAAATATTGTATTGTTTGTAATAAAAAATCAATATCGTACCTCTTGCAGCACAACGTTATTTATAAAAACTTCCGTGTTTAAGATTACGCAAAAAAACGGCCATTATTTCTAAACAAAGTTTTCAAATTTAAAAGCAGATTCCGCGACGGTCTAATTGGATTATTGGCAGACGATGCTTGTGCTTTGCAGCCAGGGTTGCCAGGCGTCCCTATTTGAGCGGGACTGTCCCGAGTTCAATCGACAAATCCCGAGTACCGCATTGCAATTCCCTCGATAATCCCGACGTATACATGTATAAAAGTCTTAGAAATAGTGAATGTCCCGATCTGTGTTTTTAGTTATCTGGCAACCCTGTTTGCAGCCCACTGGTTGGTCAGAACCTGCTACTACATAAATTAAATAAGTACTTCTGTGTATTGTTCCGCGGCCTGCAAACTGCAATTTAAATAAATTGCTTCAGTTGCCAGCATTACTCTCTATTACAAAGTGTTGCGTGTCTTTTTCTTATTTTACAAACAATCAAAATGTCAATAACTATTTACGACCAAGAAACGGAGTATAAAGTTCGAGATGATTTCGAATACCATTTAGGGAAACTGACTCTAAATATTATGTCTAAATATCCTGACCGAATACACCAGGTAAGTTTAACAATTTAATTGAAATATACGACATCTGACTCTTTTCTCATCGGTATTAAAATAACGAAACAATTATTGTTTTTATATAAAATTATGATAGCGAAACTGATTTTCCTGATTGAAAACGGTTATGAGCAGGGCTGTGGAGTCGTGTAAAAAAAGACGACTCCGACTCCGAGGAAATTTTTCATTTTAACTTATATATATGTATACCATCAGATCATCTGTAGTCAGCCAAGCATGAAATGTCAACACTTTATACTATTTTGTTTGAATACACAAAAATTCGAGCCGCCCATTTTTCACAACTCCTGACTCCGACTCCGGTCAAAATACCGCGACTTTATGCTATCGAATTCTTCATTTTCCATCATGGATATTTTATTTTCCATAGTCCCATTTCATAACTATGACAACAGGTTAAATAATCTCACATTAATCGTTTCCCAATTTACCGAGTTCCCCGATCTTTCATCTAAATCAGCAATTTCCAACCTGATAGGCGCGCCTCCAAGGCTTGGAGTATTGCAAAGGGAGGCGCGAACAGTCCAAAATATTTATTTACCCTTTAAAACGTGTCTTTATTTCTAAATTAAATAAAGAATGGGAAGGCGCGAATATATTTTTTTCTTCAAAGGGAGGCGCAGTAACATAAAGGTTGGAAACCACTTATCTAAATTGTATGGTGTCATCACAAATATTATCCCGATTGACCGTTTGTATTGAATATTTCCTATTTTGTTTATAATATCCTGTATACGAAGTTTTCTAACTCAAACCTAAAATGCACAGCATGAATAAAACTAAAACTTTAGCTGATAATATGAAAACAGTATAAGACATTGAAAAAGTGTAGAATAAAAACGAGTTGACATAGGAAAAAGATTTGGCTTTGAAAAGTGCGCGAATTTGAGGGACTTGGTTAAAATTGAAGTCACTGAAAATGGGCAACTTATTATTAGGAACTTTAAAAAAATACATACACTCAATTTATCAATATTTTTTCCATATCCGCCCCCTATACGGAGTATATAGTCAAGTCACCACATGGTTCCTCCAATATTCTCTCTCTTTGCTTCCCCTCCAGGTAGTCAGACCCCCGTAATTCGTTGCAGGCATCTATTTTCAAAGTACCGTATAAGTATTATTATTTAAGTTTTCTCGCATTATCGGTTTTACGTATTTTACCTTTTTTATGATTAGATTCCATTAAAAACGTAGAATCGGGATTTCACATCTTTTTTAACGGTTAATAAATAATGTTTTTCTATCTGAAGCATATTTTTGTACAATTTGACAAATCTGTACGCTCAATAAATTTAAAAAATATGTGGAGATGTTTTTTCTTCAATGATGTTTTGCTAGCTTACGAATCGGAACGGATATGTTTATTTTTAAACGCCGTTTGGTTGAATTGACAAAGAATATTATCACAAACGCATGATATTTTTTTTATCAACCACATTCGCGGATGTAGAACTCCAAAAACGTATCTGGTTATAAAAACATCATATTATAATCTAATTAAAATATCCACTGTTATATTTTGTTGTAGGACATTATTGGGATGTTTGAATTTATTATTTATACAGTTAGTAAACTCTAAAATAGATGCGTAACTGCAGTGAAAGTATACAAGGTTAAATTCACAGTTTAATTATAGTATTTGATAATTACCGAAATGGGTATTTGATCTACATCAGTGTTGTTCAACCTATGGTCCGCAGACTGGCACCGGTCCGCGAGAGCTTATTACCGGTCCGCGAAGACTTTTATGTTTCGAAAAAAGTTCGGCTTGTTTATCTCCTCGATGTTGATGCAAAATGTTGAATGAACTGCCTTCTGATATATGTAAGGTGTCAGTTATCTCACGTATTTTCAATTTAAGATCGGTCAAAACTATATTGTGGACTTTTTTATGTTTTCCGGAACAACTGCCGAATTTGGGCGACCAGAGCGTTCAGAAATTAGTAAACCACTTCTCTACCATTTATCTCGATGGAACAGAGTCCAAATAACACTTGCCAAGCCATTACTTTGCTTGAACGGTATTTTTTCCCATTAAAAGCAAATGCTTTATCAACACACGAAATAATGATTTTTCCATTGTTTTGAAAATTACAAATGTAGCGTCACTAAAACCACTATTCTGTAACTTGTGAACTAAAAACCTCAATTGTTATGAAATTTTGACAAGTATTATTTGAAGGTTGGTACTTATGATCATATGTTGGATCATATGAATTTGTCAATAATGGCACGATCTATATGTCATCCTACGAACTTATTGAGTGATGTTGGTTGACGCCGGTTCGCGAGATATTTTTACATTTTTTAGCGGTCCGCGGATGTAAAAAGGTTGAAGAACACTGATCTACATTTCAGCGTACCCAATAACCGGTTTTAAACACTTTCACATGCGATTGAGCGGTGTGTATTATCAAGCTAAACAAGCTTAAAACGAGAATGGGTGTGTAAACAGTGCCGGCGCGAAGTTATTTGGCGCCCTAGGCAACGGTTATTGGTGCGCCCCCTTTTTAACAAATTGTCATTTTTTTTTTCGAAATAATGAAAATAAATCCATTTGGAATCATGAGATATATATATATTTGTTTTATATATCCATGTCCGCTCCCAATGTGGAGCATATGGCATCATAATGCAGGTATCTCAACAGAAGTTTTTTTACGTAAACTGTTTTTTTATACAGTTACTCAACTTCTCTTTTTAGAATCATATAGAATACGATACATAGTTACAACAAAAAATTACAAATATCACAATTAAATAGGATGTACTATTATTTATTATTAATATTTGAGTAAATATATTTTTTAACTCTCCATTTATGCGCCCCGTAATGGTTTGCGCCCTAGGCGGTTGCCTATTTCGCCTGTATGGTGGCGCCGGCCCTGTGTGTAAATAGCGTCTGTCAATTTTACTCACCACCCAGTATGGTTCAAACTTCAGAGCGAGATAGAGCTCGTGACACATTTAGTTTACACGTTTGTTTTTCGTTTCAATTAATGTATGAACATCATCCGATCGCACGCGAAAGAATCTGTGTTTAATGCCGACGTATGTATATTAGCTGCGTAGCCATCTCATAGCAGAGTCATCATGCAATGCAAGAGGGCCCAAATTTCTACATACTCAATATGATAAATTGGTCTTGCGCGACGTTTTAATGGGGGGTCCAAATTTGTAGCTACGCCACTGATGTGTATCATGAATCGCTACGCTACTGGACTGGCTTAGAAAAGGTTTGCGTAAACTAATGCCCTTGGACTCTACGCGGCGATACCTGTACTTTGAAAAGAGGATATAGTGTACTTTAATTTTTTTTTTCTTGCGGCCCTAACACATGATAATTTGTTTTTATGCGGCCCACTAAAAATAACTATGTTGTGTATGTCTGGCTTAGCCTTATTCTATATTTTTATTGCCTTTCGAGGTATGGTAATTTTTTTGATTAATCCACATTATAATTTTAAAGAATTGCCACTCAACACAACAAAAGGTCCTTGGATTTATATATATATATTTTAATTGATTATGTCAGTTCAATTAGAAATATGTATATTGAATTAATTTTAAGAACAGATCTATTTAACCTGCAATAATCAAATGTGGTTCAGTGACACGTGTTTCACCACTTTGAGAAATATCTTCAGACTAATCTGAGGTCAAAAAGTCTTTATTATTAAATTTATTTGTATATCGACTGTGGAAAGGAAAAAGGACGTAGCCCACATATATCAAATTTTACAGGAGGCGCAAAAAACATGTTTTGATGATTTTGGGCCATATGCAAATTATGAATTATACACAACCTTGAAGTGCACGGAGACTTCTAAACTAGTGTTTAATTGACAAAGAAATTGTCTAGGTTAAACCTTTATTTCAGTCTTTTTTCTTGGTTTTAACTTTTTACAAGGTCATATTTTTCAAACTTAAAAGCTAAATTTAGATACCAATTCAGCATTTTCAGCTTCCATCCTTTTTATAGAACGTTTGTCAAGTTGTATACGTTGTGATTATTGAAAAAAAGCTGTTTTAGAAAAACTGAGGGTTACGTCCTTTTTCTTTTCCACAGTCGATATGATAACTAGTGGAATGAGTCAAAGTTAAAAATTTGATGCTGTATCATACAGGATTTTGTTTACAATTCTCTGATTTTTTTTACCGTTCAAATTTTGTATTGAAATTCAAACAAACACCTTCAGTCGAAATCTTAAATTCAATAGGGTACTCAATGTTGTACCCATCACCACGCTACTAGGTCGCATTCTTTTTACATGGTGTATTGTGCAGTGTAACAACGTAATTCGCGTTCAAGCTTTTGCAAATTAGGATAAGGAAACAGGGTTGTAGATATGAAGTAGCAAATGAGCGTTCGCCAAGAGAGTTTCATATGTGTCATCAACTTCATGATAATTTAATTCTTGTATGAGTACATGGATCGTATTCCCCGTGTAAATAAGGTTTGACTCTACTGATTGGTTTTTGTGCGTCCTGTCGGAAGAAAAAGGTTGTGCATGTCTGACGTGGAAAAAAACAGCTATCCTAATAAAAAAATTAAAATGTTTAACTGGATGGCTACCAACAGATGAGATATCTTGTCAAGTTGTACACGCCAGAGACGAGTTATCTCGTCAATAAATAATTAAATTAATAATTGCAAATTATAGCTGATGTGCTAGGTACAGACGTGCTTTTTTCTATTGCAGCCAAAAAGTTAATTGAGCAGTTGTGTTGGCTACATAATTGGGGGAGTAGTAGAGAACTACCACATTTGGAAATCTGCTTATCATTACAGTACAACTTCACTGATGATATTGCGGAAACACACGGATCGGTTCGCCTGCGCAGCATTCGAGTGGCACAGGCCCTGATAGCTCGGGGAATCGGCCTGAACGATGTCGTTATGCTGAGCGCACCAAATCACAGGGACGCCTCTATCCCGTTGATAGCGTCACTTTTCATAGGAGCCACGACGTTTCCTATTCCCGAGAAACAAACCATAGGTAGATTCTTATGATTGAAAATGTTCTATTGATCCTTCACTTTCAAATAAACAGTTTCACAGCAAATAATTACAAATGAGCTGGGAAGAAATGAAAACATCAAGGAAAAACCGAAAAAATATTATTTAAGCCCTAATTGTCAAATTATTATCAAGGATATGTACATAATTTTATTATTATTTATAAATTTTGTCTTACTACATTTTCTTTTTTCTCGTTAACTAGGGTTACCAGACGTCCTGATTAACCGGGACTGTCACCGGTTTTGAGTCTCGTATCCCGAACAAACCTTTTGGGATGCCCAAATGTCCCGGTTTACGACGCACGCTGATTATTTAGGGAAATTGGTAATCAAAGGTCTTGAAAGAGTTAAAAAAAAACGAGTCACGCTAGTATTTTGGGCAAATCGATAAATTCCTGGGTTTTTGGATTCGAAAATCTCAAACAAAGTCGAAAAATCGGACAAATGTGACTTGCAAGAAATCTGGCAACCCTACGTTAACTCAAAATCATTATAAAGCGAATGAATATGCTTCTTGTAAAATGTATTCTATGAGGCCTAATCTCTTTTGCGATACATTGAAAATTATTTTTGATGAACAAATTATTAACCAAATGACATCCTACACCCTAGACAAGTGATGGGTAACCTTTTTGCTCGGTGTGCCAAAATCCTGAATAAACCTGGGAGCACATCTAGGAATATTAATAACTTTTGCAGCCCTAGTAAATATAAAAATATATTGTAAACATATACCATGTTTACTTTGCCGCTAATGTGAGTAGTTGTTTCCTAAATGCCATTTCTTATTTATATTTCATTGTGCGAACTCAATATGTTTCAGCTGAACTCATCCACTTTTTGAAATTGGCCCTACCAAAAATATTCTTCTGTCAAATAGAGCTAGCTTCTATTGTATCTGAAGCAGCAACTGAAATTAACTTATCAGTGGAGATAGTCGTATTTGGAGATGACCCGGATGGAAATTTTTTAACCTTTTCTGAGTTTTCAAAACCAACTGGAACGGAAGAAGACTTCAAGTAAGTGATTCTTTACCGATGAAGATTAATTAGATTATAATAAGCTTTGTCATCATTACATGGCTGGGAATGGTATACTGCTTATCCAGTGGCAAACTGAGCATATGGGAGGCCCCTGCGCTATTAAAACTTGGAGACCACCCTGTTTTTCAGATAACATAAAAATGTCAGAAAATTGAATGTAAAACTATATTAAAATCGTAACAAAAAGTATATGGATTATATAATTAAGCCTATTTTTGAAGACCCTTAGATTTGGAGGGCCCACACGCGCTTTATTGGCATAAAAAGTAATCCTCCACTGTGCTTATCTTTTATAAAAAAATGTTTAAGTGTACAGTAAAATGTGGCAGTCCCAAGATTTAAAATTCTTACGCGATATATGCCGATAGAACCAAATAAATTATTTTATAATATGATTTTTCCAGGGTTACAGAGTTCGATCCTGAAACAACGATCGCGCTTATATCTAACTCAAGTGGGACAACTGGTCTGCCAAAAGGAACTTGCCTTCGCCATAAACAAGTGGCTCTGGTTTTGCAATTACCGTAATATGATAATTATTTTCATAAATAACTTAATTTTGTTCACAATTATTTCGAGGCCATTCAACTTTAGTGACATCATTCAAAGCTGACATTTTGAGCCTCATTTTATTGCAAATATGCTTGAAAAAGCTTGAAGTTTTAAAATATGCTTCAGATTCTGAGGCAGTACCATTTATGATTGAATAAAAATCTAAATTGATTTATTTACATTAATTCTGTAATTGATAAAAGCTAGCTACTAGAATTTTGAATATGTTTCAGTTATTAGATTTAGGCATGTAGCGGCATATCCTATAATACTTTTTCATTGTCCATATGCTAGATTATTACTGCATAAGTAAGCAGCCACCAGGGAACTTTTGTTTTTCAATAAATAATTTCATTTCAACTAAATCACTTTACTTAAATACATAATAAGGTAATATATTACTTAAACACCAACAGTAAAAGATAGTTGATTTTAAGGTTGTAGTATTGCAATTTCAAAATTAAGTTAAATTTAATGTGTTATGAAAGCATAAGACATCTACAAAAGATTACATCAATTTTTAATTTGCCACTCTCACTGAAGTTTCAGCATTTCTTTATAGGTACATTAAATATAAATAAAAATCGGTTTTAATTGAAGTAATTCTAATACACTGTGGATATATATGATTGTATATACTTAAGTTTGTTTCAATTACGATCCAAGGACTGCTCCCATGGACCCTGACGCCTTGGCCAGTGAAATAATGTTGAATTTCGCACAACAATGCTGGATCTCTGGCTCAATGACCATATTGATGTCCTGCGGATTGGGACAGTCACGCGTTCAGACTGTTTTTGATTTTACACCAGATTTAATGTTTGAAGCAGTAAAGAAATCTAAGGTAAATAATTAATATTGGCAGTAAGAAATCGCCATATGACAATTATGACATACATATTCTTCCACGATAGCAACACTAATTGTTGTGATAGACGTAATATCACAAAGTGGGCAGAGGAAGATGGTTGTGGAACGCAATAAGTGTAATTAACCCTAGGTATTTTTAAGGTTTCCTATATCAGACAAAATTATATAATGACTAAAGGTATTTCATAATATACATTGTAGTAACGAAAATTCTTTATCATAATCGTAAATGGCTAATTAACATAAATTTATTAATGTTTCTATGAATTAAAATATTACCTTAACAAGACTATTTAACCAATGCTGAATTGTTTATGGGTGTCGATTTTTTTGAAATTTGTTAAGCTGCAGAAAAAGGTCTCTCAGATTCGAGGATTGCTTAACCAAAAGACATGAAATAATTTGTCTATAATTTAAAAATATCAGTACATACTTTGCATTTTCAAACCGCATATATCTGCATAGAAAAAACATTCAAAATGTTGGAATCCCAGATTTTATAAGTTAAGATCCATTTGTATTTTGCGTTTGATGTTACCAAGTCAGGATTTCCGATGAATCTGATAGGTTCGAAAGATTGTATCAACTGTTATCTCTATACAGATTTTTATGAAGAATTTGTAAAGGCTTTTTTTTCACATGAATAAAAATTCTCCAGTAATAAATTTCAATGGATAAAAGAGTAGCAGTAGAATATTAAAGAATTGTATTTTTTCAGCCCACTGTTCTTATGCTAGCCCCCATGGGTGCTGCAAGATTAGCTGTTCATCCAGATTTTCACAAAAGCGATTTATTGTCTATTAAACTGGTCATTGTTATTGGAGGCACTATATCAGAGGAACTAAGAAAACAATTACAGGTATGTTCTACGCAACATTTTCTCCAACTATGTATGTTTGCTTTGGTTCCCGGTAAATTGCTCGAATGCAATTGCTCGAATGGAAATTGCTTGAATAACATGATCCTCGAATAGCCAACTCCTCGAATGTCAAATGCTCTAATCACAATTACAAATTTAACAAAAAGTAGGGGGCACTGCACTAGGAAATTCGGAACGTTATAATATGACCATTGTATTTTAACACAATTATGGAGAAAAAATTGTATTGTAGTTAATTTTTACACTCTCATCTATTCTCTCATTTATCTAATTAAATAATAGTTGTAATTTAATATTATATTAAGCGATTTTTCATATTATAGAAACAAATACCAAATGGCCAAGTCAATAACAATTATGGAATGACAGAATGTGTTGGACCATTGAGCGTCATTCCAGTGCAACAGATGAAACCGAGGACAATAGGATTGGTGCTACCGTGGATTCAATGGAGGGTGGTAAGCGTAGACACAGGGGAGTCTTTGGGACCGCATGAGGTTGGAGAATTACAAGTGACCGGAGATACAATATTCAAGGTACAAAAATAGTTTATCTTATTCTCTGGGTAGGAAAAAAGTTGTTGCATATCGTGAATTTTATTTTTGCATGGGGCTATACTTTTTTGCAAATCAGCAGTGTAAGAAAAAAGGTAAATATGCTTTACAACATGCTACTGTCTTTCTACTTGAAAATTAACAAATTGCCGCTTATTACAATGCAGCTCTGCAATACATTTAATTACGAATAGGAAAATGCCAAATCAGCATACATGGGAATCAGGGAAACCGATATTTTACGTGACATACAAATATAATATCAGTATGAAAAAGTCAACACAACATGTCAAATGGAACTTTTCAGAATAAACCAGAGCTGTAAAGTCGGGAAAACCGGAGAAAAATAATTTAAAGATATTGAAAAATAATTAGTCTATCCATTACATTGATTGTTGAAATATACAGGTATTATTCTAGTAACTAGAATGATCTGATGGTATACAAATGTATATGTTAGTTAAATTACAAAAGAATATTTTGTAATTTGTATGAATTATTGGTTTTTTTCATTCTAACATTGGGTGTTTTGATTTTTTCGTATCCACAATTTAGTTTTCCTTAGAATTGCATTGTTTTTTGAGGGATTTAATAAACATTCAGGGAGACAAAGAGAAACAATTCTTACAAAAAGGGTGCACATAAATTTTTATACTCTTTTAAATTTTTACTGTAATTCAATAAAATTGTGTACTTTATTTTGCAGACTTACATAAGTAAGTTAAGTCTACAATGCCTTTTTAAGGATACTTATGAAAGTCATGATATCATCAATATATAATGTTTTATTCGTAATTTGAAAAATTATAGAGGAGATCTTTAAATTGTAAAACACCAATACAAAAACAATAATTTTGATCATTGTTTCTGTATTTTTACTTCAGAATCAGTTGAAAATGGTCATTTGCTGAATGAAATATAGAATATTTACAATACATAACTTTTCATAATGATCTATAATCTTCTCTTTACAATAATTGAACAATCACACATTTACTGCATGTTGAATACATCTCATAAATATAAATGTTTACAAGATACGGTTAGGTACATCTTCAAATGAATTTATAATATTAGAAACACAAAGGTAAATCACCTGTTAAACTTTTGTGGACTAAAAACTATTTTTTTGTCGATAGACCCTTGTGATCCTAAGCCTCCGTTTTTACAGAATAAAAAAGGTAACTTTTAAATCTTATCTCCAGTATATTAGATGTTACAAGCTTTGAACTCGAGGCTGCAGATTCTTTATGAGTGCATACTGTTATAATTTTATGCTAAGGAAATATTCAATTGAAGTTAATTTATCTGTATGTTTTGTAGGATTATTACAAAAACCCAGAAGCTACAGAAGAAGCGTTTACATCTGACAAATGGTATAAAACAGGAGACTTGGTTTATTACGATGAAGAAAATTTTATTTTTTCAGTCGACCGCATAAAAGAAATTATCAAATACTATTCAACACAGGTATATTATATCTATCATATTCCTTATTACAATAATAAAAAAATAATAATAAATACAATTTTACATTTAATTTTTTTAAAAATTAAGCTCGTCTGTTCCCAATGAGCAGCATTTGGACTCCTAGTAGAACATCTTATCAGATTTTTTTGTTATTCAGTTGCCCAACTGTCTTGTTTTGAGAACTGAAAAAAACACACAGGTCACAGGCTTCGGTCGAAGTGCTCGTGGGCTAGAATTCACTACTAGCAGTTTCATAAACTGATGTTTCAATCCATTTATGGATTTCTGTGATATCTAAAATTTCCTCCCACCCATCTGAACCTAATAATGGGGCGTACGGAGAGTGATTAGTTATCCACTAGTCCTTCCCTAAACTTATCCTTATATTACTACTCTTTTCGAAAAATATGTGTTGATCAACTGAGTAACAGGTAGGTAACTTAGAAAACTTAACTCTAGAGTTAACTATAAGTTACCTACTTAGAGTTAACTCTATTAGAAGTCCATATGCTCCATTTATAAAATAACAAAGGATAGGTCTCGGATAGAAGAATCATTTAGCTAACTACTCCCGCTATACCCGGTTATTACAATCGGATGGCAATGTAGACTTGAAGGGATACATACCCGTGAATGAATTAAACTTAACAGCATTTGAATATAAATCTATTAATCAATAAATAATTTGAGTCCATAGAATGTGTAAAATTCCAAAATTCCCATACCACCTATTAAAAACAACAACAGATTTTCTGGATTAAAAAAATGTGATAAAAAGTATAAATAACCAAAACTTTTAATCGAATCTATATACGAAATCAAGTATTATAAATGGACATCTCAGCAGAGCAGTTTTTTGGCGTGTTGTGCACAACGTTCCCTCTAAGCTGAAGGGTTAGCTGCGCGGAGACTGCGCGGTCCGATCAAATATTAATTTAATAACTGTCTTTTAGTGCGCGCCAACCCGGAATGAGTGCGCGGGGGCTTCCCAACTGCTGTGCAGCTGTGCACGCGCGCAGCTTAGAGGGAACGTTGGTTGTGCACGTCATCCGGACTTGTAGGTTCAAGAAGCATAAAAGGGTTGAACATAAACGGTCTTAATTGTGTCTATGTAATCTAGGTTGAAGAACAGATAGTTAAGATCTAGTCTCCTTTGAACAGTCACTGTTTTTGTTCACTTAGTCCTAATCAAACATGTCAATCACTAAAATATATGATTAATATTTTTAAGATTGCACCAGCTGAAATCGAACACGTTATTGGGAACATTGAGGGAGTAGTTGCAGTGTGCGTTGTCGGAATACCAGCTGGATCAGTGGGTGATTTTCCGCTGGCATTTGTAGAGAGGACTCGTGGCTCCAAAATGACAGCTCAAGAGATTAAGGATGTAGTCAGAGGTAGTATTATTAATATCACTTTTTCCAGTCAACAGATAACACATAGCGTATTAGCAGTGTTTCCCAAACTTTTGACATATGTGTACCCCTTCTATAATTTTCATAACACCGAGTACCCATCGTCAAAAAAAAATGCATATACTTTAATAGCAATCAAAATATATAAGCCGCTTGTTGCACCAGGCACAGCCAATGCCCAGTACAGCGCATACACCCACCAGAGTGCAATACTTGTATAGTCGTCTATGAAGAAAATTGTACAGATACAATTGTGTTATGCACTTGAGTACCAAAACGTCGAAAATAGAATCACAATAGAAAATAGAGTGATGGGGTACAAAGTGACAAATTTGAGTAATATTTTCATTGGATTTATTGAGGTATCATTGAAGATCACAATAATTATCAGATATTGGTATTTAGCGAATAGTTTAAATAGGAAGAATTTTGCGATGTGAATGCACCCTATAGAACAGGGATGGCGAACCTATGGCACGCGTGCCCAGGGTGGCACGTTTGAGAATTTGGACAGCACGCAAACGATTTCAAAGTCAAAAAAGATTAAAATTTTGATGAAATAGTCTGTAAATTATGAATTTATTCCGTTTTATTAATTTTCAAATGTTTCCCAAGGTAAACGACAATCGCTTAATTTATTTTGTTATTTTTTTTACTGCTTGAGCACGTCACACAATTGAGAAATAATATTTGAGCATTTTTGGCACGCAGACCCAAAAACATTCGCCAACCCTGCTATAGAAATTTGAAGATTAACACGCAATATAGAAATCTTTTTTATCTACCTATATATGTATGTATAATCCAATTTGATGAAATTCGGACTTGATCCATTATTATTATTTACCACCCATTTATGCTCTGACTTCTATGAGCTAGCTAGCACACCACTGTGGCTGTTTAGGAAACTAAACTTTCCCTTTACTTATTTGCAACCCTCTCCCTGCACCATCATTTCAGTTTGTAATAAAAATATTGTGCTCAAGTGTTTGATCATTCTAAGACCAATAATGTGTAAAGCGCTACAGGATCAAACGAAAAAAAAAATTGCGATTCCTGTAGAAGTTACAGTATACCTTAGATAATGAGGTATTTATTAATGTATTTAATTGGTTATATTAAAAGATTTTTTTATATTTATCATTTGTAGATACATTATCGGACTGGAAACAGCTGAGGGGAGGAGTTGTCTTCCTGGACAACATACCTTTGACATATTCAGGAAAAGTTGATAGAAAATACTTAAATCATATAAAATGTTCGGTAAAGGCAGAATAATTTGACAGCATAAAAAATGTATATAAATAATTTTATTTTTTTGTTCTCTGTTCTATTTATTATGTTTTATTACGAATACTGTCTCTATTATATTTGTGAAATGCTTTGGTGTCAGCTGTAATATCTTGATTTGCTATTTTTAATTTACAATAAATAATTAAATTAAAAAATACATTTTTTATTCAACAAAAACTACCTTCCTCGTACTCAAAAAATTATCACAATTTTTCTCTATCGTACCTGCTTCTTATCACTGTATTGTGACTCAAAAGATATTATTAATTTAAATGATGGAAAATTGCTCTTCCTCGCAACATTAAATATTTGGTAACTTACAATTTATGGTAAAGCTTTTTATTTTCAATAGAGAGACATTCCAGTATAAAGGGCGGGTCCTGCAAACTGTTCATACAGGTCAAGTCACGTGTATAGTGCGTAATATATGTGTAATTGGCTATGCACGTAACTGATTCTGAAAATTTTACAGTAAATATTTTTGTCCAAACATAGCGAGTTCATATCGCTTACTCAAAAAAACGTGTGATATACAGCCTTAACACTTTTACAGTATTATATTATTCAAAGAATTTGATAGCAGATAGATATAATTTCTTTTATAAATTATTGAAACATTTTTGTAGGTATTAAATGCATAATAAAACATAATCTTATTTTATCTTATGTTGACCCCCTGCACATAAAGATCAATGATGTGACATTAATCTTAACTAATTTTTATAAAATGATGTCGAAACATAAATTATAAGTCAGCAAATTAAATATATTAATGCGAACACTAAATGAATAAGCATTTCATCACATCTTCCAAAATTACATCAGCTGTTTAGTCTAGTTATTGAAATACAAGAATTGTTTATATAAATAAGTATGGTCAATAAATGTTCTGAGTTGAGAAGATCCAGGATTTTCATGCTTCTTGCTTTCATGATTCCGAACAAACCATAGATTAGATTATCATGTTGTTCATGGTTTTTACTGTTGGTCACATGCCAAAACAGGTTGTAACATTAAGTTTTTATTTTATTTAAAAAAATTATTGGACATTCTAATTAAATGTTGAAATAGTAACTGTCTAATGAAGAATTATTAAAAAAGTTGATGTCAATATTACTGTATTTGATTTTGTTAACATTTAATAAAAATTTTAAAGATAAATTATGCGTATTGATTGAGATGCGTTTTTTTATTGAAACAAAGTAGGTGATCACTAGTTAAGCACGTCACTGGTTTGCTATTCATTTTTTATCAATAAATGTTATTGGAGTTGAATAATAGGAATGCTTAGTTAGAACTAGGATATTTTGAAAATTTTACCCAAATAGATTTTATCAATTACTCGAATGTTTGTAAATTAGTCATTTGATAATTTGTTTTAATTATAGGTGTTACCCTAAACCGCTACACTCACCCTTTAGGAAACAATCTTTTTTTATAATTTATGTGATTAATTATTTTTAAAAATAACAAATAAAATAGTAATTGCACATTTTTTTAACCCATGTCCGTTTCCAATGTGAAGCATAATGGAGATAATGGAGATATCTCCACAGAAGTTTTTGTTACTCAGATACTCAACCTGTCTTTTTTCGATGTGAATAGGAATAGACAGGTAAGACAAGACGTAGGATTGCAATTGTACAAAATCGACACAGGTGTTATGTGTAGATATTGACTTATCGTCATAAATTTCTTGAAAAAAATAACGATAAAGTATCAAAACAACTTCTACAAATATGTGAATAATATTGCTGAATTAATCGGAAATGTCCAGGATACTTTGTGTATCTTTATCTCTTCAAAAAGTGTTTTTACAATTTATATCACAGGAACTTACATTGTATTTTGTCTTATCGAAACTGTATACCTATAATATTAATGATTGTAAATTTGTAAATAATTTCTATTTTTAATTGAATATTAATCTTTTCTTTGACCTGCAACAATAATAATGAGCAAACAGTTGAAAAATTATCAAATGTTTGTTTTATTATGTCAAACACATAAGAGATATTAGATAAATGTTAAGTGCTAAAAGGAGAAAATCTCACAAATACTTTTACTTTATATTATAGATAGACCAAAGAGAGTAGTAAGGGTAGAAGGATAAGGCTAGGACAGGACTGGACTGGTGGTTAACTAATCACTCTCGCTATGCCCGATTATAGAAGGATGGGAAAAGTGGGAGAGAAATTAAGACATCATAAACACGCATGCCTGAGAACAGAAATGGATAAATCAATCGAAAATGCTGTTCATACTGGGACTCGAACCCGCGTTTGTATGGCACGGAAGCCCACAATGCTAACCGATGCGCCATAGGACCTCGAGTGTATGTACGAAGTCCCAGTACGAACAGCATTTTTTTTTCGATTGATTTATCGATTTCTGTTCGAAGATATGTGTGTTTATGACCTTAAACACAGAATTGACTTTACAAAAATTCTTTATTGTGTGTTCATTATCTCACTGACATTGCTTTTAAATCAGAAAATTTTATCGAGAATTTCTTAATTGAAAACAATCTTGGCAACACTGATGTTCATATCTAATTGTATCTTATTTATATTTATCTATATTCAATATCCTATACCTATCAGTCATGCAGCAGAATCATTCATGTATAGTATAAAGATTCACAGGGTATAAACTTTACCATTCGAACATAATAATTAAGTGGCGATAATTATAAGTGAACTATTTTAAAATGAGTGTCAGCGAGAATAGCCCATTGATCCCAAAAACAACAGGAAGGGATCCGGCTGTGATAATCGAATGCGACGAAATTTCATCTCGAAGGTTTTTTTAATTCTATATTTTATTTAGTTTTATTATAGTTTTGTTCTTCCATTTAAAAATGTTTGGGAGTGTATTTCAAATTTGACCGAATAAAATAATTAATCAGCAGAACATTTTCAATGGATTCAGCAGTGTGGCGTCAACTTTGTGGTAGTAAATTCATTATTTAATTACAATTAAAACTAAAATAATAGTTATTTCATTGAAACTATAAATCAGGCACGGGCAAACCTTGGACCACGGGCCGCATGCAAAATGAGCAATATTATATTATCGAAAAAGATTCACGTTTTTATTTTGACGCCTTTTTAAAAAAAGATTGAAAATAATTATAATAATTGTTATTTTTGGATCAATCTATATATGTGAACAAGAATTTTCAATCATGAATCTCAATGAAAACTCTTTACGATCAAACATCACCGAAGAACATTTACAAGCAGTTTTAAGAATCTTAGCTACAAAATTAGCATGTGAATTTTAAAAAAATGTTAAAAGATGTAAAGCTGTTCCATTCCTTTCATAAGATTGTTTTTTTTTCATGACAACTAATAGTGTACATATAAAAATAATATGTTTATATGTACACTATTACTATTTTTATAAGTGTAAGTGTAAGTGTAAATTCATAGAAAATTTAAACATTTGTTCCGTGAATATTAAAAGCCATGTTATTTGTAAATAGAACAACATTGTGGTATAGAAAATTGTGTAAAAAATGTTACCAAATAATTATATTACCCAAAATATGTATCTTAATTAACCTTCGGGTTCTTATGGGGTACATTCGCATTTCAAAATTCTTCTTATTTCAACCATTGGCTAAATACCAATGATATCTAGCTGATATTTACTGTAATCTACGATGATCAATGCAGTGCAAATATAATGAAAATTTGTCTGGGGTCACTTTATACCTCATCGCTCCTCTATCCTATTTTCGACGTTTCGCTACACCCATGCCTTTGAACAGAAATTCATAAATCAATTTATAAAAACTGTCCGTACCGGTATTTGAACCCGGGTCCTCCGTAGCCGAAGCCAACACCGTTGACCACTCGACCACACAGGCGGCATATTAACTATTAAATAAATTATTGATTTACCACAAACTTATTTATGAAAAATATTAATTTGTAATGAGAAATAACTTTTAAAATTGTGCTCTAGCAAGAAAGCTCAGCTTCAAACTGACAATTCAATTTCAAACATGCACTTAAATAATAATTACGAAAATAATATTACATTTCAAACTGTAGGAAGTATAAATATAAAACATATCGTTAAGATGAAAAGTAATTTTCTTTGAATATATCAGAGGTTCAAGTACACGAAACTCTTCCTGTTATTTATTTAGAAAATATTTTAATCTCGTAGGTATTTATGAAATTAATCGTATTTACTTGTGACCTTGTTTATTAGTATAGAAATACTGACCTGTGAAGTCATTTCACATATCGGTGAATCCGACAAAGCAAAGATGCCAGTGAGAATCATATATTGTTTACTATTTATTATCGAATAAGATGAAACACCTCAGTTTTTTTCAAGCAATAACAAAATAACAATTTATATCTGTAAAATTAAATATAATAATCAAGCGATTAATATCAAATGATCCGCGATCATTGGAGCTATGTCTTTAAAAAGGAACATGGTTCGATAATCACGAATAGTAAGTAACAATTTAACACTTTGGTTGTATTTCTGCCAGTTTTCAATTTCTCACACTAATCAGAAAAAAAATCAATCGTGTCTGCTCACAATGCGGACTCCTGATGGAACAATTCAACAGGAGTGGTTCTCAGTATTGCTTGTAGTCTAATCACTCAACTTCTCTAAAATGGGGCTAGAAAAAGACTAGTAGTTATGTAATCGCTCTCACTGTACCTCATTTTCAGTATCGAACAGATCGAAGGGCATGCAGACATCACTGACATAAATGTCTAACGCATACAGAATTCAAAGTGTCCATACTCGAATTCCACCCCATTGAAACAGAATGGCGTCGGTCACTCATCTACAGCCCAACAGTGATGGCTAAAATAATCATGAAAGAAAAGAGAATGATTTTTATCGACTCTTATTTGAACATGAACATTTTTTACTCTGTATGTTTATAAGTACCCATTTTAGGTGCCATATAGGTCTGACCAACCCTCGGCCTGTGGCGCTTATATGTGTGACCCACGGTCATATATTTTCAAATATCAGATATTTCAGAATGTATTAAAAATCAAATTTAAGTAATTAAAATGAATAATGTTTATAAAATTACGTGAATGTCACGAAATGCATAGATTCTGTTGATGTGTATGATTTTTTTGTTGGTTTAATGCGTGTTTTATTTTTACATCTGGTTGTAGTATTGTTTATTTTTCAGATTACCTCAGCATTCAAATTATTTATTGTAATTAATATGAAATTCGTTGTAATAATTTTTTTTTTTGTATAATGTGCGTATGTGTGTGCGGCGTGAATCATAAATCACTCCCATATAAAAGAGTGAATGAAAACAAAATATTTGATTTTTTCTAGCCAGAGCGCAGATATATGGCAAGGGATAACAAAGGATGAACTGCTGAGATCTTTCAATGACCCATTTTGGCGACGAATAAGGATCATTTTTTTCATCAGTTTCTGGCTCCTCGTGGCTGCCATGCTTGTCAGTGCCGTAATACTCTTGGTTAAAGCTCCGGGATGTAAAAACCCAGACATGCCAAATGAGAACAATAAAACTGCAACAGGATTCATATTTCACAATGACGTGCATCGCTGAAAAATGGCTGTTAATATTGAATATTTATTGAAGACTGTGATAAATTGTAAAAAAAACAACTATATTAATGCGATTACTGGAATACTTATTCTGGTTTTTATATAATCACTGATTTGAGTATAACTTGCAATGACTTTTTTGTTTTTTGTGCCTCCCCTGCAAAGTATAATGTTACATACTTTACTAAACCAATATCTTTGATAAAGTATCCTATACTCACTGGCAGCTCTATATTATAACCCATGGTGGGAACAGAAATTATGAAATGGATCGGACGGTAGCATAATTAGCATTTAAATGTGTAATGCACAAAAAAAGACCAATTAGTGATACCAAACAAAGGTATTCACAATCCTATACATTTTCACTTTATTGTTGTCGACTATCAATTCTTGGTGGAAAAACATTGTTTTAGGTATTTAAATTTAAAAAATATATAATGATATATACAGGGCAGACAGAAATTTCAGTTACAAATCTTTTAGTTTAAAAAATTGTGTAACTATTATTTCTAAATGTTTTCCAGGACAAAAAAAGTTACTTTAATGAAATATGAACAGTTTTATGTTGTAATTTTTTAAAATTAAGTATATCATAGATGTACGGGAGGAAGTGACCAAGCATAAATTAGTAAAATGTTCAAGAAAACTTTTTAAACCTTTGTAAACAATCTAAAAGTCTCTCATTGAATTTCCATTTGTAATTAAGTTTTTTGACATTTTGTGGGCTTAGAGGTGGGTTATGTTGGACATTGTTTCCAGATGACTAATGTGTATTTTAGAAGTCAAATCCATTCAGTATATTTTCATTGAAAATGCAGCAGCATTATTCTCGAATTTATTACAACCTATACTTGAGGGGTATAAAAGCATAACCGCCTACAAGCACAAATGCAAATTGTTCAGTAATCGAAAAAAACGATTTAAATGTTCCCTTTACATTTTTTTGAACGATTTCAAATTATATTCACATCCTTTTAGATTTTTTTTTAGTTTGGTAATTTTATATCAAGCAATTTTAGTTTCGTTACTTCAAAAAAGACAATCATTTTTTCAATAGAGGAGGTTTTGCAGCTCAAATTTGCAAAGTGGCGGTTTTGTCGTTGAAGGTTTGTGAATGTGGCGGATTTGCACTTCACAATGTGTGATTTATCGATTTAACCACTTCAAGACCAAAACTTCAAAATAAAGTAATAAATATGACTAAAATATTTATTAATTTATATTCTTCATAAAAAAAAACAAAATAAACAGGTTAAAAGTATATTATACAAACAAAATTTTTAAAAAATATATTACAAGCTAAAAAAACGCAAAAATACGTCAATTTTTGAGCTTACTTAATTTGAAATGTTGAAACTTAAAAAAAAAGTTTAAGTTATAAAAAAATATTAATTTTTCAAGGAAAAAAATATTTATTTGCATTATAAAATGGTGCCTAAAACTAAAAACATTGAAAAAAAAGTATCAAAACATTAGTCGTGAGCGTAAACAGAAGTAACAATTTCAAGAACAAAAAAATAATTATGTGTTGATGAAATGAGATAGTGTAACGATAATTAATTATTGTCAAATAAACGAAGTTGTAGACCAGTGATTCCCAGATTGGGGGCCGAGGAATTTATCCGGGGGCCTTGTGGACTTTCTCATGTATAACTTCGTGTGCGTTTGTTGCAACGCTCTGATATTTTGTTTTGGGCAGTGTCGTCGAGGCGATTTAACTTTTAAAAATTTCAAAATGAATGCATCTTGATATGCTTTTTCATGTTTCGAATAAAATGCATTGAGAATTTTCTAATATCTTGCTATCCAATTCCATTACACTTAAGCTTTTTGTTGTTTTTGTGATGACAATTCCCAATTGATCGTAGATCTGGCAATGTCTTCGGTGAGTATCTATAAAAAAAAATATTTTATTAAAAATTGATCCAGGGCTCGGCGCTTAATGTGTTAACAAATGACAGTTAAAATCAGTTTTATAAAGTGAATAATTATTACCATTTGCGCTTTTGTATGTTCCGTTTCCACTGATCCCTGTTTACTTCGCGCTTTCTTGCACTGGTTTTAGGCACAGGTGATACATTCATATCCATTTTCTATGATAAGTTTTGAATTATTTGCAAAGCGAACACAAAACATTTGTATGGCAACGAAGCACGGCGGCCATATACGATTTGCGCTAGTATATGTTTACTGTATCGTGATTGGTCAATTTCGAATGTGGCGCTTTTGAACTTCACTGAAGTGTAATAGAGGCGGTTATGCATTTAATCAACACTTTTGATGTCGATTTTGAATGATTTGGAGACGAATTTGCACTGGTTTGAAGTTTGTAGGGCATAGAGAGTGAGTAAAGGATCATTAATCAATCATTATCTCAAAAACGGTCAGGTATGGATAGTGGCGGTTATGCTTTTATACCCCTCACTTGGTATAACATAGCCGTAATTTTTACATTTAAGTTATACTAACTGCAAATAACCAGTAAAAAAATCATTATGAGTATTAGAAACCTCCTTCAATTAATGTCTAGATCAGAGGTGGGGAACCTTTTCTTCTCTAAAGGCCGCATTCATTTTTCTGATTCGACATAAGGTCGCAGTAAACATTAACTAGGACAGGATTGATTAATTTTCAATCCCTTACCCTACTTTTTCTCCAGATTATCTACAGAACTCTTTTTTTTGTTAGCTCACTGCGGAATTTGAAATCCGCAACTCGCTAAAGCGAATTAAAAAATTAAAATTCGCAAAATTGGCCAAAAGGCCGCAGATTCCCTACGTCTGGTCTCGATCCTAATCAGTTTGAGAATAGTTCCACTGTTCACCGTCTATAACAATTACATCTATTATCACTGACCGTTTTCAAATGGTTTGTATGAATGGATGTTACTAGTTATTCATTTCAAACTAGTATATGTGGTTACCTGTTTTTTTATATTGTATAAAGTAATAAAAAAAAGAAACGTTTCTTCGGATATTGTCAATAATTGATACAGGAACTTATCTTCCAGCAATTGGTAATTGTGACTCAATGCGAAGATTTTTAATTGAAGAATAAAAATTGTCTAGTTTGAGGGAAGCCTAATATTATAATCATAATTGTTTTAATAAATGAAACATACTCTGTTTATTAGTCAAATAATTTTATTCAGAAAATATACATGTCACAATATGTTTTTACAGTTTTGTAACAAGTTCAGAAACAGCCTTCCTTCATGATACTTATGTATGTTGAAATACTTAAATCACCCAATGTCTCATGGATTTATAATTTCGTTTGGCATACAACACCACGTTAAAAAAGTTAATATTTTTAAAGTTTGTGAAATACAAATAAATTAGTGTCCCTACAAAATTATCGATTTCGAAAAATTCTCCGCATTCATAAATGCTTATTCTCGAAAAATACATTTAGCATCCATTGGCATAAAAATGAAGTTCTAGTAAAACTGACGCTGACGCGGTATTGCATGCCGATCAAAAATAAGTTACTAGTTCTCAATTAAATATATTTACATAAATAAAACCTTAAAAAATAAAATGGATACATAATACACATTATGTGAATTCTAAATATTACTTTTTTTCTGTAAAGTTTATTTATCTATTTTTCGGTGTTATAACATTTCATTGAAAAAATGTCATAGTTTTATGCAGCTTTAAAATATAGCAGTCAAATAACGAGAACAGATCTTCAATCAATCCCAATGAGGTAATACAATGTAATTGTTTTCAAAAAATTGTAGGAAACACGAATCTATAAAATAAAAATACAAAATTGTTCAACTGGCCACGACCAAAAATAGGGTTTTCAGATGAAAAAGTAAACTGAATATATATTATTGTAGCTGTTATTGTCATTGTTCTAGTTCTATTTTAACTCACTGTTTTGGAGTCATGGGTTTTTTTAAATTTATGCAACACATCTTTACTTTGTTATAAGTATTGGGGTCCCAAGGCAGGACTCCAAAAAGGTTGAGGTTGTGCAAATGTTTTAAATTAAGCCAATATTGTTGTTTTCAGATAGAAAATCTAAGGTTGGTAAAGTTGTTTTTGAGATGTTCAAGGTACAACCGAAATTTTGATAGTTGATTAACAATGGAATTAACTACTTATTTTGAAGTCTGTCAAATATAAAAACATTTATTCTTTATTATCTGCTTTCAAATTAGCATTAGATATGAATAATTTCAATTGTTTGTGAATTTGCTGTATAATTATGATAATGTGCAGTTATTAATAACCTTGTGACAGTCCACATTAATCGTCTGATTATTAACTCATAAGAAAAGATACTAGGCCGAATCATATATTGGTTACTTTTTAGTTAAAATACAAACACTCAAAAATCATGCAATGTATTAAAATAATAAAATATATGTTAATCTTTTATTACTGTCTTTTGTTACCACAATTTTATCAGATCACGATCAACCGCGCAAATCAAAATTATAGCTGATGATTAGTACACACGTGTCCATTAATACTATAAATATTTATAACACATTTTTCAAGAAGAAGCAAACAATATCTACAATGTTTCGGAAGTAAATGAGCAGGCCGAAATAATCTCGGCTTTTATTACATAACCTACAACTGAAAAACTTTTATTCGAGAATGGTTCAATCAATTATACTAAACAATTAAAATGTACAATCATATCACGAAAACGTTATTAAAAATATTAATGTATAATACATAAATAAAAAAAAACTAACAGACATAATTTGGCATTGAATCAATTGAACAGCTTCGCCTTGAAAAGGGACCTAACCATAAAGGATTATTTTTGACATAACTAACGAACTAGTGTGCTCTAGTTCTAAAAGGTGTGTTATGAGTTCTTACCGCATTATTCATTATTTTTGGAAGATAAACAGCTCAAACGATTGGTGGATACCATTTAAATTTAAGACATCATAATACATTGGAACGAAATATTCCATATTCGTAGTAACTTCCACCATGAGCACTAGCGCTATAACTGCATGTCTGGGTAGGTCTACGGTATTGGATGTTGATAGTGAGAATGTAGAGGAATTGTTTGCGGAGCATGAAAGGAAACTCACCACAGAACTGTAGGAGCTCCATAAAGACTAATAAACTTAGCGATGGAGGTGATTTCGTCTAGCGAGGAATGTTAAAGTAAAGCATCCATACCTAACGCTGACATTAACGAAAGGCTGTCTAATTGGGCCAAAGTCTAGAATATGGTCGAAAACTGGCACGGTAACGTTGCTATAGTCAACTAAAATATTAATCCATTCATATAATTGATAACTCTTCTTAACAATAATAACCTTCATCTTGCGCTTATAAAGATATATATTGTTTTTTCATTTTTGTGTCATTATCAGGGGTTGAGAAGAGATTAATTTAATTTCAATAATGTATCAATAATGGTAAATTGACAAAAATGCTGTTTAGGTCCCTTTTTGCAATGCGGGGCTTCAATTTATGCATACTTCTGTAAAAATTAAATAAAATCTAAAACAACATAATATGGCAACAATAAATTTAAATCAACCTTATTGTTTCTGACAAAGAAGGTAGATAGATCTTATTTCCATCATACCACGTTTATTAGACATTTTACTATAACATATTATTGATTATTTAAATTGCTGATGAGAATAAGATACAAACATTGTCAAGTTACTTGCAATCGGAGACTGTATATAAAAAAAAATGGAGTACAATTCAGTGCTAGCTTAGTTGATTATGAATTTTAATTTATTAGTATAATAATACTTGCCACTGCGCTTTGTCTTAAGTAAACTGGATTGTGTTCTTAGAAAATGATCTCGTCTTAGAGACTTAACCCTTTGCAGTCTTTAATTGAAATATGTTTTCACATTAATTCGTCTTTAATTAATTTATTATCGTACAATTATAATAAAAAACATTTTGAATGTTTCAGTATAGCAAAATTTATCTTGCGCACAATGCGTATTGGTAATATTTGGATGAAAAAAAAACTTCAAAAAATCAGTAAATAAAAAAACATTGCCAAATCTGTAATGTCGAGTCCAGCTCGACATAGGACTTCTAAGAGTTAAGGGATTAAGAAGTAAATATTATTATACTACTATAAAACAACAATTGAGTTGCCCATTTCCGAAATTCACCTTGTCCATTATCATTGTTTTGGACATACTTACAAAAAAGCGTGCAAAGAACCTCTACATTCAAATAAATAACCATGTTTTCTTAAATTAAATTGAAAAAGATAATATTATTTTCGATACAAGAAAATATGATTATTTTTTTTCAGTATAGAGGTTTCCTACACGTCCTTTTGTAAGTATGTCCAAGAAAATGAAAATAGACAATGTGAATTTTAGAAATGAGTGATTCAATTCAACTAGTGGGGTTGAGTAGAACAAAAAGGATCTGGATCTATCTGTATGATAAAAACATATTTGTTGTCAAATAAACTCCAACTAGCTTAGCTACCAGAGATTCTAAATCAAGATCTGCAACATATTCTCTTAAAACTTAAATTACATATTTGAAAGGAAAGAGAGGTATGATTTAAAATGTGTTACAATCGACTGTTAATTTGTTGATGGCTGTGCCCTGAAGGACCTATAATATCATTTTGAATTTGAAGTCTTGCAGGCTGTAAAGTATAATGACTGGTTTCTTCTTGTCCAGAGACAAATCTCGGAATTCGTCGCACACTTGCATGATGTATTTTTTATGGCGGGGATGTCTGAAAAAAAAATATTTGTATTTCAGAAAAAATATTTCACACTGCAGCTAATCCTGTGTGACAAATATTTTAAAATTGAAATCATACGAGATAAACTGGGTGAGAATTTTATAAGTCATTCGAGATCAATTTGACAACACAAAAGAGAGATCTTAGTTTTCAGTGCGCCATTCACAGATTGGAGGAGGAGATTTCGAGCAATGAAATCGATTTACGTCCAGTTCATCATAATCGTGCGCACACGTTATCAAGTAGCGATGAATAGTCTTTTGAATTTTTTTTATTGGATTTTCATTATTACTTCTTTCCGAGAGAACCACTCATTCCAGGTTGGCGCGCACTACAAGACAGTTATTCAATTAATATTTGATCGGTCCGCACAGCCTTTGAAATTTCCGCACAGCTAACCTCTCGTCTTAGGCCATCGGCCATGAGTCCATAAAATAATTTCCAATGCAAATAATAGTGTGTAAACATGATTAGTTCAGGATAGGATAGGGATAGGTACTGTGGCTGATGGTTTGGGTATTTTTTACCTTTCGATAATCGCTCTCACGGCCAAATCATGCACGTCTTTCTGTGAATCCATTTCGAGATACGTAGCGAGACTTCTCAATACGCCGATATCCATCGAGATGGCTAAAACTTCAACCTGAGTTTTCGGCGATACCTTTTCAAGAGTGGAAGATATTTGAGTGATTATCTATAAAAACAAAATTAGACATTGGCATCAGAAATTTTTACAACATCCAAACAAAAACTGCAATCCTAGAAACAAGACATAGCATGAGGGACTACCTAACTACTAGTCCCAGGGTAGCACAATCGCTATAAAATATTCTTATTCTCATCAAAAAAGTTCTTATTTTAGTATCCATCTATTTCAGATAGAAAATATCATCGACAATAAAATTGCGGAAGTCAAGCAGTTTATTTTTAAAGGTCAAAGCACGTTGAGTTTGTCGGGCCTTCATCAGATTTCAAGTACGTCTTAAATATATAAAAACTTCACTGCCATTTGTGAAACTTGCATGTATGAATGAATATGCGTTTATTCATGGGTCACTTCAAAAGTAACAGTGATTGATAAACGGGTCATAAAAATATGCTCATTTTCCATTTAAAGATTCCGAAGATCCGTTTTAGCATTTCCATTTACAACTGATAAATCCATCGTCCGAGAATAAAAGGGTTAATTACGTGATTATTTATCCCCACTTCGTAATATATTTAGGTAATTCATCAAATTATTTGGATTTCTAAAATTGATTAACTCACTAAAGTTTTACAAAAAGCAACTCCCGTCATTAATGTTGTATTTTTACAAAATACAGATATCATACACAAAAATATTAACCTGAGTCTCTTGACGTCTTCTTGCGTTAGCAGCTAGCTTCTCGGGGGTTATAAAATTCACAGATATAGGAGGCATCGAGGCAGACATCTGTCGGTCGGAATCATTGGATAATATTCTACCTGGAGGGAAGAGATTTCAAACTTAATACTTCTTTATTACAAAATTACTCAACCTTATGAAAACTTTTATTTAATCTTTTGAGCAGTATCGACAAATTTCTTTGTATTAAATGGAAACTGGACATATCAATCATTGATTTAATGTAGCCACATTATTTTTATTAGTTTTAAATAAACAAAAAAAATTGAAAATACTTAGAAAAAAATCTTAACCATACAATATTGAGCGTACATGTACATTCGTCTTTAATTCCGTTCCTGGATTCCGCAGAACCACACGCTCACAGTTGAACTAAATAATTATCTAGGCCCAAATCGGAAATTAACCTTTAGAGGAGTATGAACGTACATGTACGTCGGCGCCATTTTTCTATAAATGAGTATGGAAGTACTTTAAACTAAACACAGGAGTGTCTGTCTGTAAGCATATATATGCTCTAAGTATGAATTACTTATATTCATTGAGAAAAAGTCACAAAATTGTCATGTTAAGACAAGGCAGTAAATTAAAGTAAGGTCTGTACAGATCTATTCACTCCTCTAAAGGTTAAAGCTTCTATTATATAGTAGATATGTCTTTATTTAGATTATAGTATATTATTCTTTAGAAATTGATAGATTCTATATTTATTTTGTAGACTACTACTGAGTAGTCTACAAAACTACTAAGACTACTAATTAGATAGACTCACTACTCAGAGAACTTATCACCTTCACATATTTTTAGTCTTTAATGGTAAATAAAAATCTGTAAAGATGACTTACTGTCACTTTTCATAATTTGCGAGGAACTGTTCGTACTGCCGACTCCACTGTCTGAATCGTCATTCCAAGTTTTCACCAAACGCTGCATGAATTCCACAATTTCATTTGTATTCACTTTGCGTTCTTGGAATCTAATATTTGTTAGAAATACATTAGGTTTGGAAAAGTAGTATTTTAGTATATACAAATGTCAACTCAAGAATAAAGCAGTATAGTTGAATCTAAAAATCTTTAATTTGAACCCAAAACTTCCTGATTGCTAGGGTATCTTATCGAAAAATCAATATCTTACAAATAAGTAGTGTCTACATTACAGTGATTTTTTTTTACGATAGCTAACCGATAGATTTTCCTCAATGTAGCAAAACGTTTGCCACACCTAGTTTTACAATTAGCAGAATAAAAAAGTTTTTGCAAAAGATTGAAAATGTTTGTGTGCAGACCAAATACGCCAAGTTTTAATTCAGGTTGCAAATGTGATAATAACCTGTCTTTGTCCCAGCTTCTGACTTTAACAGTTCCTTGTTCAGACTCTTTGACCATTATAATGTGCGTGGCCACCATGTCCCGTGATGCATCTTGAATTTCATCTATATTGGTGGCCTCAATTAAGCTCGATCGGATGCCAGCACTCCAAAGCATATTGACTATCTGAAAATGGGGAACAATGTTTTAAGCTCAGGAAACATAGGTGATATTTCTTAATATGTCTCGTTTGCAATGCTCTAGCCTTATCCTTCTATCTCTGCTTTCCGAAAAAGAGAGATTAAGGGACAAGTGACGAGTTACAGGCAGTTTTGATAGAAAAACTTTTGTTGAAATAAGCTTCATTAGAAGTCCATATGGTCCACATTAAGCATGGTTACATGGAGCATGATTACAAAAAAAAGTTGACTGATCACTCTTTCCACATCAAACACTCAGACCAGACAGGAGGTAAGTTAAAGTGACATTTTTTTTTATAGAGGCAGAATATATTTGACACTGGATATCTGATATTTTGAGTGGTCAAAAATTTGCAACTGAATCAGTAAATTATTATAATGTCATTCCAGCAAAAATTAGATTATTGACGCACATCACACTAAATGTTCAATACATCAGTACAGACCTGTGCTTTTTCTTTGGTCGCCTGTTTGGTGGACGACGTGGCGCAAACACAGACATCACCTAGAGTCAGGTTGAGAGCACCTTCATCATTGTTGCAATCGAAAACGCCTTGGGCCAACGTTTCCAACGATAAAGAAATTCCTGCAGCCGCCTGTGAAGTTACATCGTTTCTGCCTAATAAAGGATGCTGAACAGTTCTCCTTAAAATATAAATAATAGAATACCATTAAAGTTATCTTCAGCATACTGTTTCACTAAAGCGAACTGCTTGATTATCATCACAAAGGGATCTATAACTTAGTATTGCTGGATGATAGAATTGGGAACGTAATTGTAAATCTAGACCAAGTATTCGTGAAAGATTACCTTAATTTAGCCAGCATTCCATCATATCTTCCACCGGCAGCGATAACATCGAGAGCTACTTTTCTGCGTTTCTTCTTCAATTCGCAAACAAACTGGCACATCATACCCGAGAACTGGTGAACATTGTACACCATGCACGGGGAAATCAGGATCGGGTACTATGTAATAAACATATACAGATGAACATTGAATTATTAACTTTTTATTTACTATGTATAAAGTTTTTTGTGACTGGAAATTGTCAGGGGGAACTGTGTAATAAATACTTGTTGACCTTCAAAAAGCAGAAGTTCATAATGATTTAAAATAATGCCACAGTTTCTTTGAGGTAAGGTATAACCTTGTACCTTTGAATTATTTTCTCCACAATCAAGACGGATTAAGATTTACAGGCATCGGCGGCACTCGGCAAGGATAGGGTTAAGACAGGATTAGTGGTAAGCTAATCGCTCTCGATACGCCCTGTTCATATGATAGGATGGGTGAGAGGCGGGAATTCAAGACATCACATACATCCATGCCTATGAACAGAAATTCATAAATCGACTGAAAAATTGATTTATAAAACTGTCTGTACCAGGATTTGAACCCGGGTCCTCCGTAGCTGAAGCCAACAACGTTGACCACTCGACCACACAGGCGACAGTCAGTGTTGCGGCCTTATGTCGAATCAGAAAAATGAATGCGGCCTTTAGAGAAGAAAAGGTTCCCCACACTCCGGCGTAATAAATTTGATAATAGCCCCACAGGAACCTCTTGTCAATCACAGCAACAAATCACATTATAAACAACATACAATACATAAGTATACTTTCTTACAATCAATGCGAGTGAAGAAAATGTTATTACCTTAACACCTAAAGCCTCTGCATTGGATACAATCAATTCCAAGTCTTTCAATCCTTCCTTGGCAAGTGCACTAATTTCTCCTTTCCTCTTGATGATGGCTTTGAGGATATGTCCCAGCTTGTCGACTGGACATTCGGTCTCCATGAGGTTAAATAACGTCAGCATCGCTTGATCAGAGAGGCACAGAGATATCAAGTGAGTTTGCACTTGAAACCTTGATATTTTGCCATCCTAAGAATGTACACAAACAATTATTCAAAACAAACCTTTGTGAATAATAATAATTGAAATCAGTACTTCAATTATTGATTTCACGATTAAGAAGTGAGCAATATGGTAAAAATAGCCAAGTATTAAGCTTTACAAGAATTATATAACATGAGTTGAAAACTGTTTTCACTTTACAATAACCATAAGTTTGATGGCTCTTATTGAATGCAAAATAAAGGGACATATAAACAAAAAATTGTTATAATGTCTACGACAGTGTTCTTCAACCTTTTTACATCCGCGGACCGGTAAAAAATGTAAAAATATCTCGCGGACCGGCTTCAACCAACATCACTCAATAAGTTCGTAGGATCACGTATAGATAGTGCCACTATTGACAAATTCATATGATTTTTAGAGAGTACCAACCTTCAAATAATACTTGTCAAAATTTCATAACAACTGAGGTTTAGTTCACAAGTTGTAGCACAGTGGTTTTAGTGACGCTACTTTTGTAATTTTCAAAACAATGGAAAAATCATAATTTCGTGTTGATAAAGCATTGCTTTTTAATGAGAAAAAATACCGTTCAAGCAAAGAAATGGCTTGACAAGTGTTATTTTTTCTATCGAGATAAATGGTAAAGAAGTGGTTTACTGATTTCTGAACACTCTGGTCGCCCAAATTCGGCAGTTGTTCTAGAAATCATAAAAAAAGTCCACAATATATGTAGTTTTGACCGATATTAAATTGAAAATACGTGAGATAACTGACACCTTGCATACATCAGAAGGCAGTTCATTCATTTTGCATCAACATCGAGGAGATAAGCAAGTTGAAAATTTTTCGAAACAAGAGTCTTCGCGGACTGATAATTAACTCTCTCTGGTGCCGGTCCGCGGACCATAATGTTGAACGAACGATCACTGTTCTACGAGATCATTAAAGACATAGTCCAGGCATGGTGAACCCAAGACATGTGCACCAGAGGTAGCATGTACTAAAATTTTGCTGGCACGTGAATGACTTACAGTTTAAAAATTATTAATTTTGTATTTCTAAAAGTAAGGAAACATGGATTAGATATGAAGCATTTGCTATCATCAAACGAGTTCTTGAGAAGTGAAGTGAGCCAAGTAATAAAATGGTAAAACTTTTCTATCGGCCATTAAGTAACCACATCTTTATTTGGTGTTTTGGTGGATTGGATATTTTTATTTTAGGGAGATAATATTATAGTGTATATTTACTGAGCTCACTCACTTTTATGATACTTGAAGACGTGTAGAATATTATAATACATGCGACTCATTTTTTCCTAAAATACCACTTGACTCACTTCACCTCTCAGGGGTTCAAATGCAATGGTATAAATACAAGTTATTAGTCTTGAATGATATTGTTAATAAAAAAAACCCTAATTAAAACTGTCAACTAACTCGAAAAATGTTAATATTTTTTTCAAGATCGTGAATGGTACTGTTTACTAACCCTGGATTCTGATAGGATTGTGTAAATATCGTTGAACTTTTCAGGCTTGATTCCGCAGTTCAATAGCACAGCCTTCAATAGACTTGTATGGTTGAGACGAATCATCAAGTTACGTGATTTCATTGCAGGAAAAGCGTTGACGATCTCACACACTATAGACAAGAGTTCTGCTTCCGCAAATAAGGTACCTGAAAGAGCCAGCGCCAACATTAATGAATTAAGATCAACAATCAGAAGATAATATATAAATCGTATTCACAGTAACTTGAATGAAAGAAACTTGCCTGGAGTGGGTGTGACAATATCAAAAGAGCATTCATAAAGCTCTCTCGGATGAAATCCAAATATCTTTTTTTCCCGAAAAACTCGTTCAACAGAATATCTTTTCAGCATGGTGATGCTATTCCAGACAACGTATCTTGCAAACGGAGCCCTAGGCATATATTAAAAGATATCATCAGTTAGATTATTGGTATATATACATTTTTGAAGACACTAGTGAATATAATAAATAAATAAATTGGAAATTTAAATTGACATCATTTTTATTCCACTCGCTATGTTACCAAGTGCGACAATATTTCACTCTTTACAGAGGCATCTTCAAACTAACTTTATTATATGATTCTGTAACACTTGATTTAACAAAGAACTTATCCAATGTTGGCTATTTCTTTCTGCTTTTTAAAACCTCCCTAAAGTAGTCAATTCTATTTTATTTTGATTGACTATGTTACGGATATAATTTTTACTGAAACACTATTTAAATGTTGGTTCAACTTTTATTCGAATAACATAATTTTTACACTTTGATAAATCACTTAATCTTGTAATCAAAATAATAACAACGTGAGTATCGAGAGGTCTCTACTGAGTCGACGACCGTGCGATTTGAACTTTGATTTTAACTTAAGTGGAAGGAATCAATTTATATATTTGTTATTATGTTATATTAAAAGTTATTGATGCATTGAAATTATATACAATATAGATTGCAATCAAATAGGACAAATTTTAATTATGTTATGTCAGGGGCAATCAACATTTCACAGTGGTTGATTAAGCATATACATAACAACTAAACCAACACTTCAGTGGCACTTGTGATCATATTCTGCGCTTTGGCCAAATGATACGATGGCGCCCGGTGATGGGAGGAACTAATATGGAAAATACTAACAAATATTTTTTAAAAAAATCATTAAATTGTGTTTAATATGACATTTGATTTGACAAATATAGGGTTTGGCGAATTCAGAGATTCCACTGTATTTATAAACTCTCTTGTGATAACTGTTAAGCTGATTGTGTAAAGAATATAGGCAGAAACTTAAATATTTTAATCAATTAACATATAAGTAAAGCAAGCAGTGGAAAAACTAAGAAATCATTTTTTTTATAATCTGATAAAATTCGCTCAGTTCTGGTGTTTTATAGTAAGAGGTTGTTTTCACTTATGTTATTAAATTAAAATGTAACTGTTAAATCTTAAATTATTTTTTCATTCTAAAAAAAAATACATGAGATGATATAACAAAAGATAAGACATAATATTACCTCAGATCATATGGTATGTGGACAACACCACCACTGTGAGTCATAAGTCTGACACTGGATTCGACTGGCTCATAAAGGCGACAGTGCGGCAGAAGAAGAGGTGGAGCTAGTTCAACGCCGCCGTGAAGTTTAAATATATTCACAATCTAAACAGAATGTCACAATTCAATTATTGATTCACAGAAAAACACTTAAAATCAATAAAAGTAATAATTATGGTTACTTACAGTTTCTTTCACTAAAATCATCGGCAAAAGAGACCGTTTGTGAAACATTCCACTGTTTTTTAACTTATTTAAGTCATAAGTTATGGCTTCTGCAGGTCTAAACTCCTGAAATGAATAAAGAAAACATAAAAGATTATCTGGGCCATTGAGAAAAGAAGTGAGCCAATTAATAAAATGGTAAAACTTATTTATCAGACTTTTAAGTACAATCACTCTTTGCTTGGTATTTTGGCGGATTGCATATTTTAATTTTAGGGATATAACATTTTTACAGTGTGTATTTGCTAAACTCACTTGCTTTTACGATACTTTAAGACATTTAGAACATTATAACGCATCTTACTATGTATATTTATCATAAAATACCACTAGAAAATAGAAAACTACCTAGAACTAATGAAGAATAATTAGAAAATTAGGCTAGGGCAGGCGTGGGGAACCTGCGGCCTTTTGGCTACTCTGATGCCGCCTTCTGACCAATTCTGTAATTTTATGTAAATTCGTGAATTCCTGACATATTCTGACTGTAAATTCCTGTTTCCGGCCAAAGTTTCCCATGTCAATGTTTACTGCAGCCTTGTGTCGAATCAGAAAAATGAATGCGGCCTTTAGAGAAGAAAAGGTCCCCACCCCTGGGCTAGAGTTTTAAGCTTTTTTTATAATTTTTCCTTTGATTATTTTAGGAAAAGTCAAAGACCCCCAGTGCAAGTTTTTTATATTTTTTATAATATGAAAAGTCAAAAATTCAATGTACAAAGAAATAGTTTTAAATAAAAAAAATAATGAATAGTAAAAATCATTCTCAGTTTACACCCTGAAAGCTGGAAACCTCGATGCCACCTTGAAATTATAAAAACTCCTAAATAAACTAAAAACTGTAAAAGGTAGATTCTGTTTTTGTTATTTATTTAATTTCAGCTCTCTTGTCTTCTATAACTGTTTATTTGAATGATATTCGGTGGTGAACAGTTAAACGAGAACAAAAAACTAAAAAAAATAATGTAGCTACAAGGCTTACGCTTACCTGCTGTAAGCATGCGGTGATGAGGTACCTATAAGCTTTTGAGTGCGTATCTAAAAGAGCGTGCCGTAATACTTCTCGGAGTTCATACTCCTCCAAGGCTCCGGGCAACTGATCCCATTGCAGTAGCTCAGCGCAGGTTGGCCGACTGCTCACATCATAATTCAGTAACCACCTGAAATGAATTCCATTGATCCTTAGTTATTACTTATCAGCAAAAGATAGTCAATTCGGTAACGATATGTTCTACAACCCTATAATCCTTTTGCAAGTGTGACTCGAACAGATTCATATATGAATAAAGTTTGAATTGATCTTTTAACACTGACTTCATACCGACAGTTTTGGCATTCAAATGTGACAACTGCCGAGCGTTTTTTTGCATAAACTTAAGCAAAATAAAATGATATATGCGTTCTTATACCTGACCAAGTGGATCTGTTTTGAATTCTCAGGCGTGATAAACTCTTCCGGCATTACGATTTCTTTGGTTCTCAAATTTCCCAGCGTCTTGACTCGTTCCATGCCAGTATTAAGAGGGATGTGAGACATTTCGAACAGTATTATGCCTAGGGAGTAGATATCGACCTTTTGGTTGTAAATGGCCTTGTTGCCGGTCAACGTAAGCTCGGGCGCCACATACAGTGCTGTTCCTACCTGTAAAGAAATCATTTCAAAAATTAAATACAAATCAAACACATTAAACAAAAAATGCCATATTGCTAACCTAAATTCATTCTTTTAAAAACTTTGTATAGAAAAACTCAAATTAACAAATTTATACAAACACGTATTAAACTATTGCATATGATGTGATGTGAAGAGATTTTTTTAGTCATTATCATGCATTTAAACTAAGAATATCTAAAGTTGGCTTCAGTTGCAGTTCAGAGCACACGGGTTTAAGTCCCAGTGCAGGCAGATTTATGGATTTCTGTTCGAAAGCATTCCTTACAACCAATCCTATCCTAAAAACAGGACATATTTATAGAAACACTCCTGTTCAGATAAACTTCATTAAAAAATAAATATCAAAATGACACTCGTCTTTGTTTTTTCAATCATAGTTATTTACTGTATTTTGATCAAGTTTCTGCAATAGTATTTGACATAACCATACTAATTTGCGGAGAAATGTCGAGCTTGTAGACAGTAATTTGAAGTCTTATGATCGACAGACTCAATCAAAGCCATCATCAATCATAATATACAATCGTACGATAGGCACAAAAATATTCATCAAATATAATCATATGAGTTATAGAAAAAGTAGAAAAAGTTTATTTTCATGATCGATAATCATTAATATCATATCATCATAAGATTCACCGTGTATCAATACTGAAGATAATCAAATAATTAAACAATGTTCTGTCTAAAAATATATTTGCTGCAAGATCGCTTCTTCGATAGTAGTATTATCATGCAACTTACGTGTCCGGTCAAAGAGCCATCGCCCACGTCTTGTGAATACGAGTCGAATTCTGAAGGAAAGACCAGGTTTAAAATTATCGACTGGAATAAATTATAATGAATACACATACGTAGAACATATTCAACATTTTATTTAGAAATAGGAAGAAGTCCACCAAGGATCAGAAGTAAATATGACTAAATTAAAGACTTTCATGAATGTTATATTTATTTCATGGCCGGCGTGATCAGCATAATCCAATTTTGCAATACTGAACCAATATAAGTAAAAGAAAAGGTATAATTTAATCCTTTTCATGACTGTTTTCTGCTTTTTTCATAAATTACTTAATAAAATGTAAATACAGCAGGCATAGCTGGTAAATTTCCAGCATTTTAAAAATATTTTTTCACTTTTTGACTATCAAGCAAGATGATGATAGTGTTTTCTTCAACAAAGTGGAATGAGTAATATCTTGGCTAATTTGTGATTTAAAGGTTAAATATGTTAACTACAGGCATAGTTTGAATGAAAAAATATTGTTTAATTGATAATTACCATGCGGACTTCTTATATCCATGACAGATTGTGTGGCCCTCGGTAAAATGTTAGTGGCCAGTCCGAAGTCGCCAATTTTCACATGATCATTCGAATCGAGGAAAATGTTCACGGGCTTCAAATCCCTGTGAATCATGCCCTGCTGATGAATATGGGAGAGACCCTCAACAATCTCACGGAAAAGACGCCACATCCTCTCAGAATCTAGGTTGAGTCCTTTGTCAATCGCGTTTCTGTAGATAATAAATAAAACAAAATTCGTGCATGTATAAAAATGTGAATTGCTGGCAAACATAAACTTACTTAAGGTTTCATAGAATTGATCCAGTCTCTGCTGATGCCCAAACCTACCTAAAACGTATATGTTTCCTCGCAACCAGTTGCAAATATTTAGAAATTACACCCTATCTCCTGACATTTTTTTTTGTAAATCCTAATTTAATTTTTTGTAAGTCGTAATTTAGGAGACAGGTAAAATAAAAGGTGGATTCGACTCCGGTTTTAAATAAAATGCTGGCTACGAATTGATTTCTTCAAATATTTCTGTTTAACTAACATATCTGTATACCATCAGATCACTCTAGTTACTAGAATAGATTCTAGTAGATTTCACCAATCAATATGGTGAAAAGATTAATAATTTTTCAATATCATTGAATTATTTTTCTCTGGTTTTTTGACTCCATGCCACCTCTGGAAAAACAACTGACTCCACAGCCCTCATTCGTAAGTTTTCGAATTTTTTAATCATTCAGCATCCTTACCCAATTTAACAGTCTCGAAACACATTTAAATCAATACGGTCTGTCTGGGAAGTACTGCCGTTAAAATAAATTGCCACATGTTCAATGCTTGTAGTTTACCAGAGTTGCTTTACAATAGTGAATGACGCCACCCAAAAAATCATATATGTACTGAGTTTTAAGAATGTATGACCAGGTAGCACCCTGTTATGTCAGTGGTCTTAAAGAGATGTTGAAACTGGCTGTGTCCTGGACGATTCTATGCATAGGATATATTCAACAGAACTGAAGGATGCTGGCATATCATGAGAGGAAGCAGTGATTGGCGTGTGACAGGGAATCTTGGAGGTGCCATAGGGTGGCCATATTCTCAACAAAAGTAATGGGTGACAAAAATGAGGATATAAAACAGTATCTGAAATGTTTACCTTAGAGTACTTTTTTCACAAAACTCCATCTGGATATAGAGATATTGTATTTGGGCGACACCGTGCCCGTTAAATTTGTTTGCGGATTCGCGCTGTTTATTTGTGCTTATCCCTTGGGAAGATGATAAACTATCACCACCTCCTTGCTCGTCCGTTGAATCGTCTCCTTTAAACTCAATCGAGTCACTGCTAGATACATTTTTTATTTCAGGTCTGAAATACAAACAATTTCTATGTTAAAATCTGCACAATGAAAAAATCATAGCGAATAGTAGCAACTTATTTATCTGTTCATTAACCCTCATCTGCCATCATACTTTAGCATCAAGTCTTTGTATAACGCGCCTTGACACAGAAGATTTGTTGGACAACTTTTAAAATTGTTTAAATATTCGGTGCTCATAGTTAAGCCCAAGAGCCACAACTTGTAAGCAATGCTCTCCATATGCTAATCATGCTATCACACAGCTGCGACAGTTATAATGTATGCCGCCAGATTATATTGATACCCTGGTTACAGGGTGCACTATGTCTGAATTTGGCAGTATCGAGTACATCCATCACTTTCCAAAAGTATCTGAGACGTTATTAATTCTGAAATACTTTTCACACTCAAATAGATACTGCCAAATTCGTACATAGTGCACCCTGGAACTGGAATATCGATATGACGTGCGCTAATCCAAATACTGCACATTTCCTTTTTTTAAAATCATGGAACATTTTTAATTGCTTTGATAAAAAAATAAATATTAAAAGTACTTACAAAAAGTTTGGCCATGTGTCGTCTTCGCTTTCCGAACTGTCAACCCCTGATGAGGATTCATCCTCAGGGGCTTGAATCTGCTGTTTGGAGCGAGATGAATAGGAAACTGACCATTCCACCAAATGTGCGGACGGGGCAAACTTTTCAATATCCTGGAAAGAAATTCAGATACATTAATGAATTTTTTGAATCACAATTGTGAATTGTCAGCGTTGGGAGTGAGCTATAATTTTCATTTTTCTATATACCCTCAACAACAGCAACACCTAGAGGGCAGCTTTACAATTGCAAGTTGCTAGCCTCTCTAGCCCAGTGGTAGGGCCCAAGTAAGAATAAATTAAGAATTAAAATATGGTAAGTTAAAAATAACCTCATTAAAAATTTGGTATTAAGACGTCGAATCTCCCTATGGGTATAATGTTTGTGATGTTTTTTTTTCTATATGTTGGTTCCAAGTGATTTTTGAAAAAAAACATTCAAGCTTATCATAAATATTTGGCCAGTTGGCACTTTGGAATCAAAAACAATTTATTACATAATCCTACAAGCCCTAATGCAGATCCGTTGGCATAGACATCGACTATGAATACTTTGGAATTGACTAGAACTCACCTCGTCCTTATCGATGGGCAAACGTACCCCCTGAATAATTGCTACATTCGGTTTTTCATGGCTCTGAGTGTATGACGATGCCGAATTGGAATTTTCATGGTCATCTTTCTGTTCAATCGTAGCGCTCTCTATCCAGCTGTTGTAATATCGAACAACGTTTTCATGGTTTAAGCGAGACAGCAGTTTCACTTCTCGTGTAATCTTTTTGTTTAGCTGTTTATTCTTCGGGTTCAGCTCGATTCGCTTGATGGCATAACTGCCACCGTCCAGTTTATTTTTCACTTTTAACACGTCACCGAATGCTCCTTTGCCGAGCCATTTTAATATTTCAAACTCGTTTTTTATCCGAGACTGACTGTTAGCGCCGGTCGGTATAAAAAGTTGGATGTCCATAGCTTCAGGGGAATCACCGTGTCCGTCCTAGAAAAAAAGACTCACTGTTGATAAGAGCCATTTGAAATGTTACAAAAATTTCCACAAGTGTCACAACTCTTAATGCGACTAGCATATTATTCCTCAAACAACCGGTTTTAGAATTTTGGGCACCATTCGACCATCACATTGGCAATGTTGCGTTAATCGATCGTTGAATAGGTTCCTCATCCTTCATACTTGCTGGGTGTTATCTTGGATGATCTTTGTTGAATCAGCAAATCATTATATGAGAAAACTATCTTCAAGTAAACAACAAAAGAATCTTGATAAAAATGTTACCTTATGATCTTAGATCATTTGGCAGAAACTTCTTTAAAAAAAATTAAAGTCAATATGTACTATAAACTCTTGAAAATTTAATATATCATATTATATTTAAGATTTTAAATATAATTAAATCATTCTATGAAAGAGTTTTGTCTAATATTTGAGCAAAAAATATCTTTATTCAATTGAACTTACATCAGAACCACTCGGGGCGTTTTGGTCAACACTTCTTTGGGGAGAAAACTTTTCCATTGGTGATTTAATAAACTGGTGGCTTAAAAGTTGATCGGTTGACCACCTTGTTCTTTCATTTGTATCGAGGCAACTAAAAACCAAACAAAAATTAATCGAGCGCTGAATGAATATTTTATGACAAAATTTAACGCGATAAACAAAATTTAAAATTTAATTTAACATCAATGCTTTTTTCAGTATGTCGTAGCAGACAAATTAGGCAAATCCCGCTTCAAAACATTAATGTCTCACCGATTAAGAAAATCTTTCAAATCCTGAGTGAGCCCAGTTGGTATTTTCGGTTCAGCTTCGGTCACAACAGCTCCACGTAGTAATGAAACTAGTAGTACTCCAATTCGTAAGATGTCCTGTTTTTTCGAATACCTTGATTGAAGAAAAAAGTATTATTATATATATTGAAATTTGAAGGGGGGTTTGTTTTGTATATGTATTTGTATCACTTGTAACGACTATTTTAAGGTTTATTTAATTTAAAGTGTATAGAAATATAATATTATTTGTGACATGTATTACATTTTGGGTTGCTATGCCATTAACACATTACAAAAGTGAATTCATTCCTACCTTCCTCCCTGATTACCACCCTGACTTAATTCCATCAATCGCTTATCCAAACTATAGTCGGCGAGTCGTACGTTTCCTGTTCTGTCAACAAAAACACTGGTCTCCCGTAGATCCTTATGAACAACATTGTTTCGGTGAAGAAAGTCTACTGCTTCCAGCAAACCGGATGCAAAGTGTCTCAAAGTGTCGACTTCAATGCTGATCCGATCATTCAAATATAGGCAAGACATATTGCCACCTAAGAATTGTAAAATGAAATAATATTAATCAACATAAGGGCATGGAGATGAAGCTCGTAAGCTGCCAGGTATAATGTACATTAATTTGTATTGCAATTACTTTCTCGTTACACACATTGTGTATACAACACTTTATATATAGCGAAAAAATCAATTTAAAAAATTATTTCACTGGTTGTGTTACAAGGTGTAACAATTTTTAGGCCCCTATGAAAAGCATCATCAGACTAAACTCTAGCAAGATTTTTAAAAATTTAATTATTAAATTATGAATAAATTATGATTGCATCGGAAATGAATAGATTAGAATTCTTAGTAATTCACAAAATAAGTTTTTCATCAATATTATGAATGTATGTTTACCAAAACTTGAAACCTTAAAACTGATATTTTGTAATAAAATATCGGCCGATTTGTTTATTTTAAAATTTTTGATTAAGGTATAAGGGTTAACGAAAGCAGCAGTAAAATTCTATAAGAAAATATTTTTTTTGCTTTATTTCAAAATAAGCGGAAGTCATTTAGTGTTGTTCTTTGGCAGTGTCGATATAGCTCTTCCCAATATTATAATTGTAAAAGTTGTATGGTTCGTATTAAATATAGATATCTAACCTAATATAAACTCCTGCAGTAGATACACTATAAAAGTATCTTCATCGTTGATGTATTTAATATTTACATAATGAACCAAATTCGGATGATGGAGTTTCATGAGGAAGCTCATCTCTTGCTCAATACTGGCGATGTGCTTAGTGCAAGCCATCAGGTCAAAGGGCTGAACGGATGCTATGTGCGTAGGGGAATATTCTTTCTTGGAGGATGCATACAGAGCAGGTCCAGAATGAAATTTTATGGGCCATTCGCTCATTGCTAGTAATTCGCCTGATGCTATGTCCAGTCCCGAGTAGACCACGCAGCCGCGTTCCGAATGACCTGGTAACCGTGACAAATTTTGCTTTAGATATGCAGTTAATAAAAATAATGAAAAATTGCTATTTGAATGAATTAAAATACAAAATTGAATCATACCTAAACATCTGCCTCTATAAATTTGTCTGTCCCCTTTAAATGAAAATTTTAGCACTTTAGTTCCACGGTGTTCACAAATACTTCCTTCTGAACTTTCTGATGTTGACTGACATCTCCTCCTGAAACGATGTAATGAAAGAAATTTAACAATTTTGAAATTCATACTTCTATTTGATACTTGTTTTAATTATGTCAATAATTGCTTCTTCGACATTGTTTACATTTTAATATTGTTGATATTAAGTCATCGGGCATCATACAAATTTAAATCTATATACGCACTTCGCTTTGCATGTTTTCATGTAAAACAAACCTGACAAAAAAAAAATAGTTGTCATTCACTTTTGAGCGACAGCCTATAGTGAGTTGAAGTTGTGGAAGAAAAAAATTGTGAAAACTTCAATAAATGGTAGTGTGATTTAAATATTTTCTATTCAATCGATGAATCATAATTTTTTATAAATCAATTGAGATTGACAAACGTGAGACAGATTGATAGATAAGAGAAATATATTTTTTTTACAACAAACACAGTGAAATTCTAAGACTTAGTATAGTTCGAAAAGATTAAATACAGTACCTGGCGGAATAAGTTCTTGTCCTTTCAATAACAGGGTTTATTACGTACAAGGGTAAATTGTTAGAATTTTCATTGACAAGCTCCTGGCAAAGACTGTGACGGGGTTCCTTCACTAACTTTTTTTCAGCCCTTAAAATTTCTTGTCTACGCAATACTTCATCTTGAATTTCTTGTCTCTGAAAACATTTAAAAAAAACAATATTCAAAATAGGTTTACGCTTATCAATATACCCAAACGCTTTCATACATTATTGTAATCAGAACTAAGCATATTTAATACTCGAATATCAATGGTTCAGTAATTTCTATTCTTGTACGTTCATAATCGAAATATTTAGTTTACATTGTGGACAAAGTTGTTTTTACCTCTTTATCTTCCTGCACTTGTTTGTCTCGAAGTTTTATTTGTTCGTTTTGCTTCTGACGACTTAGCATTTCTTCGTAGAAAGATTTAAAACCAGGTTTATTGTAGCCGTGCAAAAATGTCTGAAAATAAAAAGTTTATCATTTAAAAATAGAAAGATAAAAAAATGAGAGTAGAAATACATTTTCCATATTATTTTGAATAGTTTTTTTTTTTTTTTACTGAGTAAAAAGAGAGTATGACAATAATGGAAATGTTATAACTGTGAAAGCAGCTAGATAGCTAGCTATGAGGAAAAACAAAAAATGCAATAATTTTTTCGTCATTTAAAGATGAGTTACTTTTCATCAAGTTTAATCATAAAAATGAAATCTCAAAAAAGACATTGAGCATTTGAATAACAACTTGTTATGATAAAACTACTTCTGTTAAGGTGCTTCATGAGCAGTTCATATACGTCAGATTGGAAATTGAAATCATAAAAAAGTAAACTAGAATCGGAAAGTAAATCTTGGAGACGCTGCCATTTTTGGAAAATATTTTAGCAATTTTCAATGAAAAGCTATATGGGAACAAATTTCATTCTTCTCATACTCATAATATGTAACAAATATTACACCATACTATGTACTAATTTCTCAGCACAATATTTGGTAAATGTGACTCAGTTTTTGTACAATGAAAATTTGCATACTGGTCATACTAAAATATTACTATTTAAATCTTGTTTTGATTCGTCACTGAACTATTTCTCAACAGGTGTATTGAGAATGACTTCAAAATGGTTTTTAAAATAACTTGATCCTGAATTCTGAAGCTTCTTTTCTAGATGTAAGTAAAGAGTTGCGCAGTTCTGAATATTCTTTTCGTAATGAAGTTTTTTCACTCGTGAAAATTTGGCAAGGGTCGCGGTTAAATAATTTTTATAAAAAAAATCGCCACTGGAAAAAGATTGGGAACTCATGATGTATTACTTTAATGTACTCCTCTGCACTCATATGAACTTTTCAGATACGAACAAGTGTCAATTCATTGATGATATCTCTCGAGTTAACAGTTTGATAATGTTTTACAAGGTAGTAATGGCTCAATAATTTTTACCTGTGCATGTTGAGCTATTTCAAATATCATTACTTCGCCTCGCAGTCCAGATGTTAAATGACGCAGTTCACCGAGCAGCGTATTCAATTGCGAATCAGACAATCCTTTCGAGTTCCGGACAGTTAGTGCAGGTTCACTGTAAAGAATATCGATAAATATTTGTCGGCTATTACCGTTTGATAAATTTCAAGACTAATAAATAGCTTAGTCGCAGAAACTCATTGCCTTTTGTAGCACAATGAAACCTCATAAATATTTCTGGCGCCGCTCAGCAAACAACATATACCTAATGGGGAAAATTTCATCGATTCAACTTCAAATATCAATGGCTCTTTATACCACCATTTGCCAAACGGTTCTCTAGGATGTTTGTTTTTCACTAACATTATTCATGAGTTAGGTGAAAAAATATCAAAGTATTTTAGTTGTACAAATATTATTTTATACCCTATATATATGCTATCTATGGCTTATGTCGTCATCAGAACTTTATTTAAACTTATATACTGGCTTATAGGAGATACACAATATATCTTCTTGTCCCAATTTATATTGCAAAACATATTATGGAATTTTATTTAATAAATTGAAGTGACTAAATAATCAATTCTTAGCTTTTTAAGCGAAGATTAAAAAGCCTCACGTTGAGTTCATTCGCACAAACTTTAATAAATATATATGAAAAACAATACAATAGATTTGTAACATTCACTAAATAATTAACTGCATTAGTTCAAAATTCAAAGTTGAAAGCAATATTTATCATATAATCATCAAAATAATTACTCAAAAAATGAAAACAAAATTATTTTGACATTAATTTAGTGTTTAAATCTTGTGAAAAAAAGGAATACTTAATCAAAAGAATTATTTCCATTGTTTAAATCTCTTTTGTACAAGCTAGAGAAAATTATTTGAATATAGTTTTTGTACCCCCATAGCTGTCAATTTTAGAAACCTTCACATGATTTTGTACACCATTACTATTATTATGAAAATTGAACAATTGTCTTTAACAAATTGCTATTTTTTAAATATATAAAAATCTTCTAACCAAAATATACACTAAGGCCGAACACATCCGTTAGTATGTTTTGACAGCAGTTTTAGTCGAATATGCATAGCTTAATCATTTAAATTAAAATATTATTACGAAAACTCATTGTTATTGAGAATGTCGTGCTATTAAAATGTAAGAAAACAGTATTTACTTACACTTCGGGATAATTATGTGGACATTCTATTTGTAAATTAATCATGCAATGTATTTCTTGGTTGCCCGACGACCCCTGCTGCGGGAACAGTTTTAATAGAATGCATAAGGGCTCCCATACTTCCGAAGATGTAGCGTTTCGTAAGTCTTCTAAATCTTTGCCAAATATTGCCTGCAACGAACATGTAATGAGTCGTATATTCCAAAAAGAAATCATGACATAAAAATTATATTACATTACTTGAATACGCAGACAGACCTTAAGAGCTTCAATTTCATTATCTTGACGTTCTTTTGGGCTGTCATCAGACATCTCACCTCTTAAAAGAACACATTTATACGGATTTGATTACCTTGCAAAAAGAAAAACAAACCGAACTGTTGTGACAATTCGGTCGACAACGTGTATTATGTCTATGGTACAAATACTTCAAACTCGTATGGGTATGAAACGAAATAGTATCTGTTATTGTCTATGGTTTTAAAAAATCCTTAGATAGAAATCTTTCAATAATAAAAAATATATTCATTAAAATTCATGTATAAATTCGATTCAACAATATATTTAAAAAAACAATTTAAGGCTGTATTTCACATTTTGTTTTAAGCACTAAAAAATATTGGTTTTTTTCATTAAATTTTCAATTGATTTAGCATGGGTGTCTAACCAGTAGATCGCGATTGACCGGTCGATCCCATAGCAAAATTTGGTCGATCCCGAAAGCTTCCGTGAATTTTGAAAAAATATATAATTTAAATATAAAATATACAAAAATACTAAATTTGAATTATTATGTAAGCACATACCTATATAATGATATGTATTTTCCATGTAAAATAAACATTTCCATAATTTAAGATTTCGACTGAAGGTGCTTGGTGGAATTTCAATATTAAATTTGAATTGTTCAAACTATGTACATTCTCACAGATTTTGTCAGTAACGACCCGGGTTTCGCCTTTCGGCATCTTCAGGCGTTCAAGTGCACGGATGAACTTGAACTGACGTTTAGTAAATGAATGTTTCGTGTTTATGTAAGAAATAAATGTATCATTGAGTTCAAAGCCATTGCTGGCGAAAAGGATAATAAGCACATGGGAATGCCCACAGATTTGAGAAGTAAGTAGTTTCAAGAACTATATTTTATTTGTTTGTCGGCAAAGGTTTTATGATTATATTTATATAGGGTACAAAAATGGAGACCCAGGTAGGTTGAGTATTTCATTTAAAATCGGAAGGCTATGCAATTGTGCTCTATTAATTTCCAAAATTTCCTGGAAAAAGAGTTTACGACTATCCGTATTTGGGTGTAACATTTTTATCCCTTGTTCCTGATTGAACACGTGTCCTTCCGAAATTAAGTGATTAGCAAAAGTGGACGTGTCTTTTTTCAATCTAAAGGCTGCCATATGCTCTAAAACCCTGATGTTCAGTGTCCTTTCTGTTTTGCCGATATAAAATTTTGTACAACAAGAGCATTGCAATCTATAAATCCCGGATTTATTTAAGTAATTTATTTTATCTTTACTGTTAACTAATAATTTTCCTAAAGAGTTTTTACAGTAAAAAGCAGGTCTAACACTATCAGCTAGCTGTTTTTTAATTTTAAAACATGTATTTCCTAAATCAATGATTCTACGCCAATACCTAGTATGATCTATGTCCTTTGACACTATACCTTTAAATAACATTTTTTCTGCAAGTTTAGTTTGTTTTTTTGATAAAAGATTGTCTATAAGCTTGATATAATTGAAGATTAATTAAAGATTGTCTATAATTGAGCTTATTATCCTTTTCGCCAGCAATGGCTTTGAACTCAATAATACATTTATTTCTTATATAAACACGAAACATTCATTTACTATACGTCAGTTCAAGTTCATCCGTGCACTTGAACGCCTGAAGATGCCGAAAGGCGAAACCCGGGTCGTTAGTGACAAAATCTGTGAGAATGTACATAGTTTGAACAATTCAAATTTAAACATTTCTATGTTTGAAGAAGGGAAAAAATCACCCTAAATAAAATTTCTTATACGAACCATGTTAGAAGACAATTGCGAGAAAACTTAACATTTAAAGGAGTGAATAGATTTATACAGACCTTACTTTAATTTACTGCCTTTTCTTAGCATGATAATTTTGTGACATTTTCTCAATGAATGTACCTATGTAATTCATATTTAAAACATTTATGTGCTTACAGACAGACACTCCTGTGTTGAGTTTAAGCTAGTTTTATACTCATTTACAGAAAAATGGTGCAGACTTACATTCATACTCCGTACGTTCATACTCCCCTAAAGCAGGGGTTACCAAACTTTTTGAGAAGCGGGCCGGATTGAACTTTTTAATAACTAAGGGGGCCGGACGACAAATAAATTCGTATTGGAACCCCAATAACCCAACCAGAATATTATTTAATTTTATGTGGTTACATAATAATTAAAATGTAAACAAATGTTTTCCATTAGAATTTCAATAAATGATAATATTCGAGAAATTTTTGAGTAAACGAACATCTGGTCATCTCGCCTCCAATTTCTATCCAACTTCCTTCACTTTGAGTCCCTTACCAGATAGTTGTGTGACAATTGATGATTTGAAAAAAATAGTTGTCGTGAATTCACAACTAAATCATGAAAATTTATATTTCTTATACGAATAATTTCTATGCCAAAATCCAGAACTTTTCTCGGGCCGGATGAAAACCTTCGGCGGGCCGTAGTTTGGTGACCGCTAATCTAAATGTTAAGATTGAAAAGTCGATCCCAGGGAAAAAAAGGTTGGACACCTTTGATGTAAGCATTTGGCCACCTCAAACAATATTGAATTGTTCCACCCTTTTCTGCCCTATTTATTCAATTTCTTCAGGCGCTAAGACATTTGGCTGCTTCTCCAGATTTATCGATACAGGCGGTTGCCTGCTTTGCTTGCACGTTCCGGCACGTGTGATATTAGGTTTAAAATGATAATAAGGTGATATTGTGCATCAACGCAAAAAAAGAAATTGTTTCTAAGCTATCTTTTTTTCATTGATGTTTGACTAGGTTGTTCCCATGTAAAAACAATCAGCTGTTAACATGTTTTATAAGTTCGACATTGCAAACAATCATTGTTAACAATAGGTATTTGTTTCAAAACTCATCAACGGAAATAAATAGTGCTGATGCTGAATAATGAACGATCCAAATTTAATATTAAAATTCCACCAAGCATCTTCAGTCGAAATCTTAAATTAAATAAATAATGCCTTGAATTAAAAAAAACTTTTGCCTCGGACCAACTGGTTGAGCACAACGTTAACGCAAAAATTATATTTAATATTATTTTTTCATCCACTTGGATTCTTACAGGCGTAAAGATTTCTGTTAACTATGGTTAAAATTTGAATTATCTTTTATCTTGGTTATAAGAATATTATGAGTTTTTTTGCAGTTGACTAAATTTAATATACAAGGCAAATATACTTCTTTATTTACCTGATTATTAATTATGTTTATTTATTAAAAGTTTAGCGATCTTTATAATATTAAGCGTTCTGTTTGATTATTATTGACCTATTGTTTATGTTTAACAAAATAAGCACATTTATAATAAGTATTATATAAAATCACAAAATGTGTGGGTAAATTAAAAAATAAACTGCTGACACATTAAATTAAAGGGTCAACTATTTATGTAAAACGAATTAAGTTATCGTTTGGTGTTGATCTAGTAAAAGTAATATTAATAAACTTATTACTAATATTATTTATTAAAAAATAAGAAATACTCAGGGCCTGGTTTTCTCACCACTAGCATTTTTAATTGATAAAAATATACATTGATACAGAATTATTAATACAAAGCCAAAGAAGATTTATAATGTTCTAAAATAATATAAATGTTAAATAAGTACAAAATAGTGTTTTTTTTTATTATTATTAAATACATTTTCACCAATAAGTGACAGTGAACACATAAACAGTGTTATTATTTACTATGTTCGATTTTTTCAAAATTGTACAAATTAAAAACAAATGACATTGAGTTTTGACATTCTGTTTACCTTCTTTTGGTATCTTAACATTAATAGCCGATAAGGTCCGTCTGTAAGGACGTCCGCAGTAAGGTACAGACCAATGATTTCGATTTATTCTGAACAGCACATTTTTGAAATGTTGTTCTATCCAATGGGAGCGGCTTATTTTAAGCCGGGCGTGAATGTTCTGATATCGCCACGTTTGAAAATTTGATATTTCTTGGTGTAGAGCTAAAGTATTGTATCACCATACATCATAATATTCGAATAATCAAAGACTTTAATTCGACTATTGCAAACTATGATTATAGGGCTATCGAAATGAATCGTTTGATCGTGTGAGTCGATGTGAGACTAATATTTTTTGGAGCGGATTTGATCAATTGAATCATAATGATGAATCTTTTCACGTCTGACCTTGAAAATCTGTTAGAATTCTTTAATACATTAAGAATATTCAAATTATGATATGGATATATCATAGAATAATATTTTGCTTTTTTCATACACTTGGACAAAATGTGCAACTGATTTTTTATTGAAAAATTGGATTTGATCTTTTGATTTTTATTGGAAATAATTGTTAAATAATTTAAAATCCGAAAAATGGTTGTTAGCAAACTTGAACATTATTCCAATAATTCAATAATTTACGAAATTTCTGCTACTACGAAAAATGGTTGTTAGCAAACTTCAACATTATTCCAAAAATTAAATAATTTACGAAATTTCTGCTACTACGAAAAATGGTTGTTAGCAAACTTAATCATTATTCCAACAATTAAATAATTTACGTAATTTCTGCTACTACGAAAAATGGTTGTTAGCAAACATAAACTTTATTCCAAAAATTCAATAATTTACGAAATTTCTGCTACTACGAAAAATGGTTGTTAGCAAACTTAAACATTATTCCAAAAATTCAATAATTTACGAAATTTCTGCTACTACGAAAAATGGTTGTTAGCAAACTTAAACTTTATTCCAAAAATTGAATATTTTACGAAATTTATGCTACTACGAAAAATGGTTGTTAGCAAACTTAAACATTATTCCAAATATTAAATAATTTACGAAATTTATGCTACTACGAAAAATGGTTGTTAGTAAACTTGGACATTATTCCAAAAATTCAATAATTTACGAAATTTCTGCTTCTACGAAAAATGGTTGTTAGCAAACTCGGACTTTATTCCAAAAATTGAATATTTTACGAAATTTATGCTACTACGAAAAATGGTTGTTAGCAAACTTGAACTTTATTCCAAAAATTGAATATGTTACGAAATTTATGCTACTACGAAAAATGGTTGTTAGCAAACTTAAACTTTATTCCAAAAGTTGAATTTTTTACGAAATTTATGCTACTACGAAAAATGGTTGTTAGCAAACTTAAACATTATTCCAAATATTAAATAATTTACGAAATTTATGCTACTACGGAAAATGGTTGTTAGCAAACTTAAACATTATTCCAAAAATTAAATATTTTACGAAATTTCTGCTACTACGAAAAATGGTTGTTAGAAAACTTGAACATTATTCCAAATATTAAATAATTTACGAAATTTCTGCTCCTACGAAAAATGGTTGTAAGCAAACTTGAACATTATTCCAAAAATTCAATAATTTACGAAATTTCTGCTACTACGAAAAATGGTTGTTAGCAAACTTAAACTTTATTCCAAAAGTTGATTTTTTTACGAAATTTATGCTACTACGAAAAATGGTTGTAAGCAAACTTAAACATTATTCCAAATATTAAATAATTTACGAAATTTATGCTACTACGAAAAATGGTTGTTAGCAAACTTAAACTTTATTCCAAAAATTGAATATTTTACGAAATTTATGCTACTACGAAAAATGGTTGTTAGCAAACTTAAACCTTATTCCAAAAAGTCAATAATTTACGAAATTTCGGCTTCTACGAAATATGGTTGTTAGCAAACTTAAACTTTATTCCAAAAATTGAATATTTTACGAAATTTATGCTACTACGAAAAATGGTTGTTAGCAAACTTAAAAATTATCCCAAAAATTAATTATTTTACGAAATTTATGCTACTACGAAAAATGGTTGTTAGCAAACTTAAACTTTATTCCAAATATTAAATAATTTACGAAATTTCTGCTTACTATAAAAATAAAATAAATTAAAATAAAATAAAATAACATAAAATAAAATAAAATAACATAAAATAAAATAATATAAAATAAAATAAAATAAAATAAAATAAAATAACATAAAATAAAATAAAATAGAATAAAATTAAATTAAATTAAATTAAATAAAATAAAATAAAATAAAATAAAATAAAATAAAATAAAATAAAATAAAATAAAATAAAATAAAATAACACAACATAACATAACATAAAATAAAATAAAATAAAATAAAATAAAGTAAAATAAAATAAAATACAATGCAACAAAACACAATGCAACAAAAATCTCACGTTGCTGGGCAACGGGCTTACAGCTAGTTTATTTTTATATTAAAACTCTCGGTATTGGTATTTATATATATTTTATTAAATTAATATAAAGTACATCCTCCCATAATTTACAAGTACTTAAGAACGCCATTATTTAACTTATTGCCTAATATAAAATGTAAAAAAATAGACTTATTTATGTAAATTAAATAGATATTTTTTTTGTCATTCATTGCAGCAGTTGTTATCAATATCTTTTTCTCGTTTTTCCCTTGCTCTTCTATTCTGGAACCATATCTTAATCTAGAAAAAAAGCATAATAATTGAAATAGTTGTTTATACCAAATTATTAAGTACAATTGAAGACGATTACTGTCTTCTAAAGCGGTTTATTTTAATTGTCTTAATATTTGGGTTTAATATCATGTACTTACATGTTAATTTTTTTAGTAAATTAAATAATTACATTGACACTAATGAAATAGTTATTGAATTCGAATGTATGTGGTAAAATAATAAAAAAGTAATAAAATCAGTAGTTTATATCAAATATAAATAAGCTATTTTTTGACCGCTATTGTAGTAATAGACATATATTTATATTATGTATACCTAATTAAAGTGCTGACAAATTTTACACCTAGATAATAAAGCAAGGCATACGCTTTTAATAAAAGAAATACGAAATATTTTTATTTACCGTGATACAGTGGTAAATATTTTACAGTTTGAGTTTTGAAATTACTTTTTATATAAGTGCTTTTACGATTTATATGTGGATTGATTTTATAAATATTGATTGTTATCAGTGGCAGATTAAGCACATGGGAAGCCCTAGGCGCAATAAAATGTAGAGGCCCTGTTTTCCGTATAACATAATTACGTCAGAAAATTTCAAGTAAAGTAATAAAAATATATAAAAGTTAAACCAAAAGTATATGGGTTATAATATATAAGCTTTTTTTGAGGCCCCTAAGATTCCGAGGCCCTAAGCGCGTGCCTCATTTGCTTATAGGATAATCCGCCACTGATTGTTATAATACTGTGCAATAATTAACACAATTTTATAAAATACTGCGTGCCGCCCCTAGGCAAAGTTAAAAATAGTTATTTGACTATTTTTCTAAAAAATATTTTTGAAATAACATTATCTCCCGCCTATAGTGCTGAGATTAATAAATGTCATATTTAGAGAAGATTTTTGCGATAAATTTAACTATTGTTTACCCATCGATCATAATATTATTACCATTGAAAATTGTTTTTTGTCGGTTATTTTTTATGAAAGACATTGAGGCATAATATTTATTCTAAACCAAATTCGTGTGACGAAAATATTCTGTCATTTAAAAAAAACTGATCATTTGCCGCTCCTAGGCAACTGCCTACTTGCCTATGCCCACGGGACGTCCCTGAAAGTACTACACCACGAACATAAAAAACCCCAGAACTGTACACGGTACAAGGGCTAATAATTTAGTATAATATATTATTGATTCAATGAGTATTTCCTTGGTAGAACTTCACTATAATAGGGTGAAAAAAATATCAAAGTGTTACAGTTCTAAATATATTATTTTATATATTATAGTTGATAGCTATTTCAGCTTACCCTGTCCGTTTTCATAACTTTTTAAACTAACATTAAATTAGCCATATATACTGGCTTAGAAGAGATACACAAAAATATATTTTCTTATATATTCTAACACCCTAATATGTATTGATAAATATAGTAATACATGTAATAAATTGACTCTGTGTGTTTCTCGGAATGATTACAAATATGAATATATTATTACCCTTGTCTCAGTGAGTTCAAGCATTTTTGATAGTTTGTAAACCTCATTTGGGCAGAGGTAGGGTGAGCATTTGTAACTTCTCTCTAGTGTCTCCATTTGGAATGGTGTGAAGGGGATTCTTGGATGTCTTCCTGGTTGACGCTTTGCACCTTCTTTTTTATGGCCTCCTAAAAATGATACGGTAAATTATGTTAAAATTACATTTATTATATAACAGTATAATATTCAATTACAAGAATGTGTTTCTCTGGGAATATCGCGAGGAATATTGGTTCTAACATTTAGTATGATATAATTCTAATCTGGGGTATTTAATGAACTAAAACGAGGGTTGGCTCCGGATTCTTCACTTTAGGGGATGCCTTCACAATTTAATTTAATTGATATATTGGAATGAATCGATTTGCAAATCGTCAATGATGTAAAACTGTAAAATCACATATTAACATTTACAGAAACGCATAAAAGTTTAATGTATTTTCTAATGTTCCATTTGGTTATAAGATCCGTACACTTCACCCACAATCCTTAATTGACTAGTGGATGGGCAGATCTGTACATATATTTTAAGTTTAATTATTATAATATGTTAATAAAAACTTACTTGGAAGTTTCGGTGGATGATATCGCGAACAGTTCAACCATTGAAACGTGTATTGACGATACGGTTCATCATGAAAAGGAATCGGATATTCGTGGATATCGGAGGATTGGCCACTATTACCGTTTTCTGGTGATGAACACTCTTTCCTTTGAAATGATGAGCAGGTATTTTGTCCAGCGCGATTCAGTATATGATCTATGCTGAAATTGCATACGCCATTCACGTTGATCTGGAATTAACAAAAACACGTATGATTTATTATGATAGATAACAGTGGCGGTTCTAGGTACCGGGATAGGTGGGCTAAGCCCGACCTGCATTTTTCACCCAAAACTTTAGATGGTTGAATAAAAATTAACAGCAATTTGGCCGCTTAACAAAATAAATACATTTATAAGCGTAACTAACCTTTCCCAAATTAATATAATATCTTTGTTTTGATTTTCCTCTGTCAATATAAGACAATGCTATGTCTACCTACAATAAGATTCTCCATTGTGTTTTGTATTACAATTTCAAACCGAGCCGGCATAAATAAAAACAATAGCCCTATAAATACTTCAAAGAGAACAGGCAACGTGACGTCAGTCTGGCAACACCTACGTATTAACGACTCAGGGGCTAAATCTTTTAAGCCCGAGCTCTTTCTTTACAATGGGGCACAATCAAGCACGATTAGATTTTTCTTGTATTTGTAGTTACGGAAACGTCATCTAAACTCACACGACTGTGATTCAAAGTATTAGGCTTCTGTCATATGTTACGGGCTAAATCGAATCAGCCCATGGCCCATACATTCAAACATAAATACCAATATCGTTGTATTGTATAAAAGTGACAGGTATTGTCTCTCAGCCATAGACTAATATGTATGTGACAGCTCTGTATGGCTTTGTGTACTGGTTAGTTCACTTGGTTCACTTTGAAAGAGACGAATTTAAGGGTCCAGTATTATTATTCTATGATTTCTTACTTACATTAGCATTGATTTTATTATATAATAATTTATGCTTTGCAGTAGTGTCGTAATATTTGTTAATTTGCTTGTAGATTAATGTATAAGGTGAAGTGTAAACATACATAATTTCGTTAATAGTATACAATGCTAAACTTTCCTCTAGCCCACCCAAGATTTTAGTTCAGGAACCGCCAGTGATAGGTAATATTGTTAAGTGAGAAAGGTTAATAAAATCAATAGCCAAATCTCGCTTAATGTGTGTAGTAAAAAATATTATTATCACGGACTTATGATCTAATTTTATATCTTTCTTTTCAGGAAACTCAGCGCTGTAACATCTACCCACTGTCATACATTTGCAAAACTTTATACTGGGCGTATAATCTGCATTTTCAAATTTCTATAAGCATCTAAGAAAGAATCACCCAATGCTTGGCCATGAAAAATTGATATTTTTTAATCAAAAATGTCAATGAGTTGAAAACTACATATTTGTTCTCTGTACGACGTTTCTTTCATCGGGAAGTCGTGGTTTGCCTTTTAAAAAAATCTTCAGGGTTAATTTTGAAAATTATTACTATCTTTTTAAACTAGCGGTACAGTGACGCCCAAGTTTTCCACGAAAACTTACAACCAAAGTTCATACAAAAAAAGTTAAGCATGTTGGCGACAAAAAAATTATGAAATGTGCATTTACTGATGATCTTTTGGTTCATTACAAACATGAATACAGGAAGAAGAAACTGTGGAGTTATTTTATTAAAAATCAATATTTGAAATATTATAGACAGATTGTATTAAAATATAAAGGTGGCTCTCATTGAATCAGGAGCCTATGTGTTTATATTTTAATAGAAATAAGCAAAAAAATATATGACAATAATATGTGTCGACATATTGTATCGGCTAATTATCTTTTGTCGAGTTACATCCATAACAAATTAATTAAAATGGAATTTAACTAGATAATATCACCCACTTAGATATTGTATAAAAACATTGAAAACATGTCAGCGACTTTACTTTAGTAAGATATTGCAGTCGTATGTCACTGTACCACTTTTTGTTGCATCTTCTTAATAACATAAATTATTGATTGAGTTTGGTCATTTGTCTTTCATTTCACTGTAACGCAAGCGAATTTATAATAATTTGGTTGAATAAATCACAATTATGTATTGTTTGACAATTAGATCAGATGAATAAGAAATACAATAAAATCTGTCAACACGAATGTACAAATTTATTTACCACGCAATAAGTACCACAGTTTTGTTTGTCCGTTCCAATAAATGTCAAATGTAATATTTGTTTTATAAATGAAAACGATTTGATATGTTTTAAGAATCGTAAAAATATCTCATGTGTGTATAAGAACTACAAAAACCTTTGACTACTTTTATAATATATAATCCATCTAATGACGGATTAACCACTTGGAAGGCTCCAGGAGCAATCAATTTCGGAGGTTTTTCGAATTACTAAAACGGAATTAAAACATAATTTGGGTTTTTAGGCCCCTTCGATCGGAAACCCTAAGCGCGCGGGGTAATTCGCCACGGAATCCAACTGTATCTAATGAAATATTTTGCACAATTTGTCACACAATCAGTGCAATAACAAAGTTATCAAATTTAGTTTCATATTAAAAATGAATTTCCACAACGTTGCCGCCGAATCCATCAAAAATAAAAAAAATATTATATTCTCGTCATACCAAATGGATTTTTATTGATGTTATAATTTCCCTGTGCAAATAATATCTGATGAAAATCTCAATGTCTGAAGAATATATGTTCATACATTATTTTATGATTCGACATTGGCAAGGAAAAATGACGTATCCCACACTTTTACAGGGACATACATAAAGCGTATATAGACGATTTTGGGCCAATGTCAAAATATGAAATGTAAAGATTCTTGTAGTGGACGAAAACTAATAAACAGGGAATTGACTGAATCTAATATTAATTTAATAAATTGTTTAAGAAAAACTTTTTTCCTGGTCGCAATTTTCACACGCCCTTCTTTTTTCAGAATTAAAAGCTAAATTTAGAAACTAGTTCAGCAATTGCAGCTTTTACTCTTTTTTGATAGAACGTGTATTAAGTTGTATACATTGTGACAATCGAAAAAAAACTGTGCATTATGTTCTTTTGCCATTCTAAAGTCGATATGATACTGATTGTAAGGTATTGAAAGATATAAACCAATTGCTAGAAGCTACATTGTAAAAAACACACCTCATCTTTTATCGTTTCGTCCATGATAACAAATTAAATGCACATTTGTGATACAATTTAAAAAAAAAACACTATGCACTGATACTTCACTTCACCAAAACAAGAATAATATTTATTGTTTTCAACTATAAATTTATTTTTAATTTATAAATGTTTTTTATGGATAATATACCAACCCCTAAAACAGGAATACAGTGAAAACGATTGGTGAATCCACGATATATATTCACAAGAAGGGGTGCCTTATCCCCTCTCCTACTACACCCATTTTTGGGAACACCAATTACATAATAAAGATTGTATCAAAATAACATTGGGATGAAGAGGGTATTGTTATGAATTAAAGCATGCATGAATTAATATTGTAAATGGACCTATAAACCCAGTGGCGTGCCGTTTTTTAAAGTTATTTTCAGCATTCATGATAGATTAAGTAGGCACTACAAATTAATTTTACACCAAAAATAAATTTAATGTAACACTCCGTATGAATGTTACTCTTTTCAGCTCGCCGTTTAATTACTATCCCAAGCTGTGAGACAACCAAGATGACACTAAAATGTTAAATTCGGGTGAAACCGGGTGAAACCGGGTATAAATGCTGGCAATCTATTGTAATACATACTAACATATGAACTGGCCATTTGTTAATGTCATTATATTTAGTATTTAAGAATATTACTCTTGGTTAGTTGTTTAGTTTTGTGGACTCAATCGAATATAGCAAGTTCTGTGTCTAGATCAGTGGCTATCATGTGCGGCCACCAGAGCATTTTACTGGGACCATCGACAGTAAAGTTTTTTTAGTAAATGCATCTGATATTCTTATCACACCTCAAAACAAAAAAATGGTGCGGCCACGAGACATTTCCATAGGACCACTGATGTTTATAATGCGGCCACAGTGAAATTTCACGTTTGAGATTACATTTTACCCGCGATGGCTGCTTTGCTAGCACGCCACTGTTAGAAAATCATCTCGGCAAAAATTATTCCGATTCAATGAGGACACAAGATGTTTTAAAAATATGTGTGTGTGTGTGTGTATCGGTCAGTCAAATTTGTTAGGCTAAATTGAATTTACAACTGAATCTGCCATACTTCATATTACTACTTTCATGTTAATGTGAGTACATTATTTATTTACTCCGTTTTGTGTTACGATTAAACAGAAAAGACATAATTAAAATCGATCGTCGCTGTTTGCAACGGATGCCATTCCCAAAATTAAGGCTCGAAGATATTTTAACATTAGTTATAATAAATAATAATTCAAAATAATAGATGTTTTAAAAATGCATATGGACAAGAGGTAAGGCGGTTTCCTTCTATATCCCTGGTATGACGGCGAATAGTAACACCGCTGACGTAAATACATGAGTAAAATATATATATAGCAGCAATTCAATTTCCGAAGTCAATTAAATATTTCTTGTTCATCAATCCTTGTTGTGTCCATCAAAAAGTCTAAAACATTACACATAAGACAGTAGTGATAATATTGTGAGAGGCAAAGGCGGATTACCCTATAAGCAAATGAGGCCGGCGCTTGGAGCCTCCAAACTTAGGGGGCTCAAAATAGTGACATGATAAATAGCTCATATATTTTAAATACCGTTTTAGATTTGGATTTTTGCTTTACATGTAATTATGCAATGCTTTTAAGTTATCCGAAAAAAGGGCCTCGAAATTTTATTGCTCCTGCGGCTTCCCAGTGTCTTAATCCGCCACTGATGGGAAGAAAAGAAGCTCCAAATATTTTCACTTGTATTCACATGGATGATAGTGCATTTTCAAAAGACTTCATTTTTATGTAATGAAAAAGGTACACTATTTATTAAGTTTGAGAGGAATTATTTAGTATAGTTGATAGGCAGTTAGGTCAACAACTTTCCATCATTAGAAATATGTATGTATTAGCGATTTATAAATGGCGTGATATCTAAATAGTATCTACCAACTTTATAGCATTATTCTTGTGGAACTGAATACTTTGATATTTTTTTATATTAGAGCATATATTTTGTTGTAAGCTGGTAGAACATTTTCAAAAACACAGATAAAACTTATTTTTTAGTGGTGATCTCGCATATTATTTAAATATCTGAATAAAGTAACAACACATAATTATAAAATATTATTATAATATAAGTAAATATGTATTTACCTTCTCGAAGTTTGACTTTAATTAGTGAAATAGTGAGACGATGGCAACTACGATGAAAGATAATTTTATTAGTGAAGAATAGCGGCACTCTCTTGGGACATTTTGAAGACATCTATATCTACATTTATTTTGTATTCATCTTCCATAACTTAACAAAGATATCGTATACGATGCCAGTTAATTCGCATCGTTTCGTTGTAAAAACTAGAAGTGACGTTATCCTTTGGGGCATGTAATTTGGCAGGCTGAAACATCCACGCGCCCCCCGCGATATCGGGTTACACAAAGGGCCGCCTCCTTGAGAGGAGATCACAACACCAATTTCGCCTCACTGCACCCACAATTTGACGGCAGCGATTTTTCACTACAGGGACCTACTGAGCGATGTATTTTGGATATACGAAACAATAGTTCAAACAACGCGGGTAGGGTTCATATCATTCATTTACAAAATGAAATCCTTTTATTACGAAATCAATTGACTGATTTACGCCCAAGTCGTCATGTTTCACATTGCAAGTGTGCGCAGTAATCATGCATCGCACATGCAATGGAATCATCACATACTTAGTGAAAAATCAATTGAATTGCGAAGAATCAAATTAGAATCAAGCTGCCAATCTTTTATTTTCTCACTCCTAAACTTATTTGTCAATGGTGTACACTGCAGTGCTCCGCAACCTTTTCTCACATGTCCGATAAAAGTTGTATTAACACTACAATTGTAGTTCACAAAATTTGTAGAAAAATAATATCGAAACTTGATACACTTTTTACCTTAACAGCTTAACTAACGCGGACGCGTATTTGAGTCTTTGAAAAACAAAGGTTGCTGGCTGGCAGACTCATATATGCGTATTTAATATATTGGAGTTCTTCCAATTAAGTACGAATTCAATAATAATAACCTATATGTACGATTATTGAACAAACTTGTTTTATGAAAACATTAGAAAATCTTCTAATGCATCTATAATAAAAGAATGTTCTGTGATGGACAGTGTGTCGATTGCGGACCTATCAAATGGGCTTTTTATTGTTCTCTGATGGTATAATACAAATACAAGCCAAATCAGTCGATCATCATCAAAATTGTATCAAATAGTCGCTTCTTGAAAAAAATTGTGGCTACCCCTGGTATATATGTAGGTATTTCTTTCAACATTATCCCGTGTACGATAAAACGAATGCGGCCCCTATGAGACATACAAATATGTCATTAAATAATTATTTGACCGACATATTGTTCAATAATGTACCGATAAATCAGACTAGGTATGTACTTAACAATCTATTCAATTCTTAATCCTAACAACTGTAGAAAATAGCCTTATTTTTCGAGCAGATGCTATTGTTGTGGAAAAAAGTGCAATAATTGGTAGTAACATTTAGATGATCTTGCAACTGCAAAACTAAATTGTACTTAAAATGGGAAAATTGTTTAATGACATGATTGCTAAACTATTTTTGTGCGGTGAATTCACATCATGGCATTGTCCATCGCCGTGGCTGAGTGGTAACGCTTCTTGGCAAGGATTAATTCAACGAATGTACACTCACATACATTGCTTATTCAGTCAATGAAGGATTTTTGTGTCAAATGCATGGACATGTTTTTTAATTCAAAGCTGATAATTTTGTTAAAAATTACTCTGTATTTTGTATGACTCCGCAGCATTACGGGGATAGAAACCCACTAGTTAGGCCACCAATTGCTACTGATGGGGAACAAATCTTAAAAAAAACTTAAATCCAATTAAAAAAGTATTGCGAGACAATAGTTAAATTTTTTTAGGCGTGATTTATCTAACTTAGACGAAGCCAGAGTCAAAACAGATAAATAATCATTGACAGTTGATGTTTACATCCAGAAATGCATAATATAATATATCTAAATCTGTGAAGTCGTTTTCATGTTAGTTTAGTCAAAGTAGGCAAGCGGGGCTTAAATTTTTAAGAACCTAAACCAGGGGCGAGGAAAATTTTCATATCTAAAGGCCACATTCATTTATCTGATTCAACATAAGGCCGCAGTAAAGAAAACGTTGACACCCCATCTTTTTTTTCGACTGTCGTAACATTTTCTTTTTTAAAAAGCTTGCATATATTTTTTTGATCAAAGTGAATATTTGAAACAATTCAAAAGGCCTCATCACAGTAGCCAAGAAGCCACAGGTTCCTTTCCACTGGCCTAGACACTAATTTTAGTAATACATATTATATGTTGTAATATTATCATCATGTTTCGAGAATTTAATTTTATATCATATATGAAAGAAGAAATATTCACAAATGACAAATTCGTCTTAGTAGATACATTTGGATAACGCATTTGAAATGGATTCAGATGAAAATTAATTTTAAATAATTAGAAATCGGAGACCTGAAGAATCAATCGTACAGAATTGAAGTCAAGGAGAATAATGAATGTATCAAATAAGACTATTATTCATTAATCATTACCATTAACCATTACTCGGAAGTAAAAGAGCGAACTAAGTAGTCACTTACTACGCCCAAAAAAAGCGACAGTGAACCTGCCTCTGACATGCCCTTTGGGTGTCTGAATTTTATTACACCCATACCTCGCTATACGGCCGCTCTTTGTACGGCGTTTCGCTATAACGGCCCTCTTCAATTAAGGCACGATTTCGATTTTCGGCCGAAAATGTTTCGCTATAACGGCAAACAAAACTTTTTTACTGTACTTTTAAACAAAAATATTTATTACTGATTGCTACACATTAACTGTATTTATGTTTGTATGTATTTTTTTTTTACTTATTTTATAATTTCACTCATCGAAAAAATCATCGACTTCGGAGACTGATAAAAAGAGATGCCGAAAATCAGTCACGCTAGAAACTAAACTAGAAGTATAACTTTGAATCGTTCAAACTATGTACATTCTCACAGATTTTGTCACTAACGACCCGGGTTTCGCCTTTCGGCATCTTCAGGCGTTCAAGTGCACGGATGAACTTGAACTGACGCTTAGTAAATGAAAGTTTCGTGTTTATATAAGAAATAAATGCATCACCGAGTCCAAAGCCATTGCTGGCAAAAAGGATAAGCTCATGGGAATGCCAACAGATTTGAGTAGTAAGTAGTTTCAAGAATTATATTTATTTGTTTGTCGGCAAAGGTTTTATGATTATATGCTTTTATGATTATATAGGGTATAGAAGTGGAGATCACGGTAGGTTTAATATTTCATTTAAAATCGGAAGACTATGCAGTTGTGCTCTATTTATTTCCAAAATTTCCTGGAAAAAGAGCTTATGACTGTCCGTATTTGGATGTAACATTTGTATCCCTTGTTCCTGATTGAACACGTGTCCTTCCGAAATTAAGTGATTAGCTAATCACTTAATTTTGGAAGGACACGTGAGAATGTACATAGTTTGAACGATTCAAATTTAATATTGAAATTCTACCAAGCACCTTCAGTCGAAATCTTAAATTATAGAAGTATAACGTTGTATGGCTGTAAGGTTGTATGGCTGTGAAGCTGGAGAGAAAATTGTTGAAATTTGCAAGGTAATTGGACTTGCGAAATCTACCATTCAAACTATTCGCGATAAAAAAGAAGACATTAAAACATATTTGCAATCTGCTGCTCCTTTAAATGTCTCGAGATTAACACGCCAAAAGATAAAGTGCATTTTGAATGATAAACCATGTTACATATTTTAAAAATTTGGAACCGATCCCATTGAATTTTTATGAATTTGTATTAGAATAATTGATTCCTTATACGGCTTTTCGCTTTGCGGCCAAGTTTCGTGGAACGTATCTAGGCCGTTAAGCGAGGTATGGGTGTAGTCTCTTCTAGCAATCGAATAAATCTCGTCGTTCTGAGAGACCTTTGGTAACCATCCATGGAATTTATTCGATGGAGCTATGGGATGACATAGTGATAGCTTGGGAGGAGACGACGAGGCTGGCATATACTCCGAGTAGTGAGAGGAAATTACCACAAAACTGATATTACAAAATAGGCCAAATAACGAATCAAAAACGGTCAAAGTACGCCATTGCAGAGGCGTGGTCGTGCCCCCTAGTGTTTAATGATTGGATTGAACAACATTGAATAGAAATTAATCTATTATTCGTAGATTTTGCATAATAAACTTTCCAGTGGTGCATATTGCATTTTTCGTGTCACGGCTGTGTATTTTTATGTAACTTAATATTAAATTATATTGTTTATCATAAGATTCCAACATTCATAATAGTTTGTTATTCTGTGCATGGTTCTGTTACAGAGATATCGTCATTTGTAATATTAGTTTTATTTCACATAGGTATTTTAAATTTGTGAACATTCATAACTGAAGATTACCTGTATCAATGTTGGTGTTTGGTTTAAATGAGAACTCTCAAGAAATGATTAAGAGTTAAACGAATAAAATACTTGCATTAATTTGATATCTGTGTGTCTAACTAGTAATATAACTAACAATCAATTATTGATACTTCCTCAAACATCATTTTGTATTTGACTATATTATTTTATACATTTTTTAAACAGGAATTAAATTTCAATACTAAAATAATGATTTTCGCTTTCTCTTAACATAACAATGTAAATTAAGCTAATGCAACTTATTTGTACATATCTTACGTTAAAAAAACCAAGCTCTCTATGTGTTGATTTTAGACCTGTGATTTAAAAACATTTTTTCCATAAATATAACATTTTATATCTTAAATCATTGTTTTTTTTTATATATTTAAACGGCGATCGATCGCGAATGATTCAAAGGTCGACGTTCAGGTTACGCACTTAATTCCATGATAAATATAATACACAATGAAAAAATTATGTATGTGCAGAACAAGTTGCATTATAAATGAGATTTTTATGGTTATTTAGCAAATTCCTTTGTAGTTCATATTATATTATCGAATAATCCGCAAGCCATAATGTGAAAGAATATCGACGCCATTGTATTTTCGATTCACAAAGCAGATGTTTAGACAGCATTACGCAGATCGCGCCATTGCGAATAGTCGGTAATTGATAGCTATCTCGATCCAGTCGAACGTGAAATGGCGTTATTCGTAACAATTTCATTGTAAATTGTTTATAATGCAACTTGATATCTCTGAAAAGATTAGCCATTGGGGTTTCCCACAGCGTGCGGTGGTTTTGCTTAATATTTTAATCACTAATCGGAATCTTATAGTACAGGACCGCATTTCAAACATTGACATGGCTACAGATATATTCCAATGTGCCAAAATTCTGTGAATAAACACAATTATTAGTTTTTACTTTATAAAATATTTTTACTTTATTACTTATTGTTTGTTTCAATGCGGAACATTTGTTTTATTCATGTCCGTTCCCAATGTGGAACATATGGCCTCCCAATGGAGGTGTTTCAACAGAAGTTTTTCTACGAAAACTGCTTGTTACTCAGTCCCTCAACCTCTTTTTTTTTAAAGAGAGTAGTAGGGATAGAAGGATACGGCTAGAACAGGACTAGTGGTTAACTAACCGCTCTCGCTACGCCCAGTTGTTAATGGATCGGAAATGGTGGGATGGACATTACAAACACATATGCCTCCGAACAGAAGTCATCATCAGAAAGAACGAAAAAATGTAGTTCGTACTGGGACTCGAACCTACAATGCTACGCCATAGAACCCGACTATGTGGAACATATAGACTTCTAATGGAGCTTATCTCAACACAACTGTTACTGCCACTAAGTTGCTCGACATCTGCTTTTCGAAAAGAGAAGGGATAGAAGGATAGGGCTAAAATAGGACTATTGATTAGATAATCACTCTCGCTACGTCCCGTTTTAGTTTGGATGAGTAGAAGGGAATTAAAAACATCGCAGGATAGAAATGCATTATCGATTGAAAAATAAAACTGCTCGAACTGCTACTCGAGTCCGTGAGCACCGCTACCTAAATCTATAACGTTGACTATTATCGATAACCAGGGCCGGCGCCACCATACAGGCGAAATATGCAACCGCCTAGGGCGCATAAGGTTCATTTTTTTAAAATTTGGGAATTCCGAAAATTCTTGGGTTTTTGAAATTGGAAATTATGGAAAGAGCTAAAAAATCATATTTTTTCATTTTAGGAAATCCGTAAATTTCCAGGATTTCAATATCGCGAGCAAAAATTTCTCAATCCTGCATCCCGAAATTTTACACTTTTTTATTGTGAATTTTGCTTAGGGCGCCAAATAACCTCGCGCTGGCACTGTCGATAACCGACTTGACATATACAAAATATTTTTAAAAATGAAGATATTTTGTTAAAATAGTATAGATTTTCGTTCAAATCAATCAAGTCTTGAAGACGTTTGTCTGCAATGTGCTATAATATGAAAGCTGTTCATTTAAGCATATTAAATCTAAATTTGTACCGCTTACAAGAATAGTTGCGCAAAGAAGGAAAATATCTATTGCTTGGATGTGGTGGCTTCATACGTTGGTGTTTCATAAGAAGCAATAATTGATAAGTTCATATTTGGTCAAAAAATACGTACATATAACTACTATAAACCGTTTCAAATATGTAATATGTAATGAGATATTATTTACGAAACTTTACAAATACAATCAAAAAAATGCTCAAAAATTTTCGTATTTTTGTAGTTAATCACACAAAAAAAAACGATTAATTCATATATTAATGCCATACATAGTCATAATTATTAATTTTGAATAGTTCAAATTATGTACATTCACACAAATGTTGTCACCAATAACCCGGGTTTCGCCTTTCGGCATCTTCAAGCGTTCAATTGTACGGATGAACTTAAACTGACGCTTAGTAAATGAATGTTTTGTGTTTATATAAGAAATAAATGTATCATTGAGCTTAAAGCCATTGCTGGCGAAAAGGATTAGACCATGGGAATGCCCACAGATTTGAATGGTGAGTAGTTTTAATAATTATATTTATTTTTGTTTGTTGGAAAAGTTTTGATGATTATTTGAACGCCTGAAGATGCCGAAAGGCGAAAGGTGACAAAATTTGTGTGAATTTACATAATTTGAACGATTCAAATTTAATATTGAAATTCCACCAAGCACCGTCAGTCGAAATTTTAAATGAAGTCATAATTACTGTTCTCAATTATTGGAAAGACACTAGAATGAAAAAAAAAACAATAATATTAAAAAATTATGTAACACGAAAACGTCATTTACTGCTAACATTGCATAGGGCTCATTTGAAGTTAGATTGCACTATTGTATTTTATTTTAGTGAGCGGGGTCTGGAATTTGTTACCGTATTTAAAGGTTCTATCAAGTACTGCCTAAAATCAGTCAAATAATCTCCACCATTTTGAAAAAGCTGGGTCATTTTCATTTTATCAAATTACTTTTACTTTCAAACTTGGTGTTATTTACTTTTGCTCTGGATAAATAAATTTATATTTCAATTGAAAGTGAAAAGCATTACAGTCTAAAATGTGTTGGTTAAGTCAAACATGTTGGAATTCCACAATTATTATAAATAATTTGAAATACATGTTTTGCCACTAAGGGCCATTAGTAACTAAATGATATTAAAACAATATTTGATTGTTAGTAAAATAAATTATACTGAGTGCCTCTCTGTGTTGTTGATAAAAAAACCTTGCGGTACCCGCTTAATGTATGCTCCTCGTATGATCTTCGGTATCTTTATAATCTTTTTAATTGAAATATTGATATATGATCTTTAGGATAATTCATATTTATTGTGTAAACATTACTTTTGTGATAGTCTAATGGGTGCAACGATGAATTAAATTAGAGAATACTAAATATCAAATTATTCATTCATAAATATATAAATACCTATAGCAGTTCTAAGGTAATACATTTTTTGTACGATATCGTATACATACCTATATTTATAATATGAAATATTCCCGTATTATATAATAATACATTTTTGTACCGTAGATTACCAAAACAAAAATGGACTACAACGAAAATAACGGATAAAGATTTGAAGAAATTGTTTAAGCCAGTGCTTTCCAAAAAATTTCATACCATGACCCCCTAAATCTGAAAAAAAATCCGCGCCCTCCCCCCTCAATACAAAACATGTTCTGCGGCGGTCCCCGGAGAAAACCTGCGCCCCTAAATTTGGGAAGCACTGGTTTAAACCACTACTATGAACGACTAAAGCAAAAATAGCATTGAAAAGGATTATGTTTTTAAAGTACCGTACGACTAGGGTGCAACTGAAACAATGCTATAATTGTTAATATTAAATGTTAAATACATGAAGCGAAAGAGAAAATGGACACCAACAATTTGCTGAAATTATTATTTACCGAAAAATCTTTTTATTTTTTGCCCGACGGCGAAATATTTCGACTTTAACTAGCGCCTATTTTTACATAAGTAGCAGAGGCTATAATATATACAGTGAAACTTCGATTCTACGTTTTTAAAGGGACCGTAATATACAAACAAAAAATGCGGGAAATATTCAAATAATACCAAAATAAATGTTTAATTGTATAAAAACCTAATTATGTATTCGAAGAAATCGGTAAATCGGGGAACGATTAATACAAGATTAATTAAAATTATTCTTGTGGGTGTTTGGCCGGGAATATGAAAAATAAACGACCCATGCCGGGAAACGAATAATTTGAGAACAGTAGATCGGGATTCCACTGTACCCTTATACACACAGCACTGGGTATAACTATAAATATAGACAAAAACATTACATGTAGTTCCTTTACAAAGTAAATAAAATGTTCATCCTTGCCTTTCAATCTTAGACATTACTGTTTTCAGATTGCAATTTACCTTCAATAAGCATACGCAAGATATACAACATGACCGTAATTGTAAAAAGGTTGCTGACCACTAAGTGATTGTATTTAATTTTTATAAAATACGAATATACTTAGGTACCTTATGTACCAAGAGGGTTGGTTTCTTGCTGTCTTACTGCACACACTATTACAAACACATTTTCTTAATTATCTAATTAATTATTTTAGTCTCGCTTCTAGATCGATTACAAAGCAAATTTCGTGATACAATACACATTTCGAAAAATATTCGATGGCTTTATCAGTAAGTGTATGTGCTCGTAACTCTAAATTTCACCCAAAGTTATTTATTCCTACTCATTATAAGTAATGCTGCCATCTTTTTCGTATTTTAGTTTTTTTAAATATCTTTTTTACTGTTAACGTAAAACAATATTCGGCATTACGGCTAATGCCAATGCGCCAAACATTTTAAAGTTGAAAGATAAAACTAGAAAAACTCGTTGAAAGTTTATTGTAAGTCACTCGAGATCAAATCGAGGTAAATTGACATCTCAAACACCCTCTAGGTCTCAAATTATAAATTGATATCTAAATTTGACACTGATCTTACTCGAACTCAGAATCGGAATCAAACCCAGAGCCGCCTGGTCGCTAGAACAAGCTCTAACCAACTTGACCACAGCGGGCGACTAACATTTTAATTTTAACTATTTATGGATTTCTGTTTAAAGGCACACATATATGTAATTTCTTGAAACCCTCTCACCCATTCTAAAAAATAGTTGATTGAAAAGTGTACGTATTAAGATTCAAGCCCGTGACCTCCAAAAACAAAACCAACGACTTTTTCCACTCGACCACTGAAAAACTGAATAATAAAATAAAAAATATTTTTTTATTATGATTTTTTTTTGATTTATGGTTTTTATTTCCCGACTTGCATAAATATTTTTTTAAAGAATGAGTAATTAACGTTTTAGCTTTTATAAAACTTTTATAAAAAATTTCGAGCAATTTGTAATTCGAGCATTTGACGTTCGAGGAATTGGTTTTTCGAGGAACTTGTTATTCGAGCAATTCACCGGGAACAGGTTATTGGCACGCCCTCTTTTTAGCAAATCGTTCCATTTTTTTTCAAATTAATTAAAAAAAAACAATTCGGGATCATTATAAATATTATTTTTTTCATCCATGTCCGCTTTCAATGTGGAGCATATAGCCTCCTAATTGAGGTATATTAACAGAAGTTTTTCTACGTGAACTGTTTGTCACTCAGTCACTCAACCTGTCTTTTTCGAATCATATAGAAAACGATACATAATTACAACGAACAAATACAAACATCAAAATACTATTATTTATTCTTAATTAAGTATATAAAAATAATTAAAATACTCCATTTATGTGCCCCCTAATGTTTTGCGCCCTTGGCGGTTGCCTATTTTGCCTGTATGGTGGCGCCGACCCTGATTACAGGTATATGCCTATTTTTTTATTCAGGGCTACTCTGCCCTGAATAAAAAAATTCTCGATTTTTGTTATGATATAACTAGACACTTATTAAGAATATATCTAATATTAAGGGGGAGTTTTACGATTACTATAACAACAGTGAACACAGTCACAATTATTACATCTAAATTATACGAACAGTAAAAACAAAATAATATAATCTTGTTGAATATAAGAGATCCCCCTTAATTAGTGTTAAGATATTTATAAATTTTAGAACAGCCCTGCTGGTTATATTTTACTTCTGATTTAACTACTTATTATGTTTAATACAAGGTGATAATTGATAAAGATACTGGTACCATAAATACCTTTGAATGTGAATGTACAATGAAAAGAGTACATATCTAAAAAAATCGGAAACAAAAGTAATGTAAAGTAAACGCGATAATCGGTAACATTTTTTTTGAACGGTAAAAACTTCAAGAATTACTTATGTTAGTTTTCCGGATATTATAATCGCTACGTTCTAAGCATTCCATGGTAGATAACGAATTGTTGAATAAGGTGACGTAAAAAACCGTGAAGCTTATTTTGTTTAAAATAAATATGGAATTATGCACTCATACTTCCTAAATATACACGTATATAGAGTAGATATGTAACCGCCGGCCGTTTCTGTCTTTGATTTTCGTGGCATTCCTTCAGACGTCTTTGAATGTTGCGCTAGAAGCGTCGTGAAAAGTCAAACACGACAACCAAATCGCGCGGTAAATTCGTTTCGAACATTTTTCGAAAGCACTCGTTTTGTCCAAACCGCTGAATGGCAAATTTACGGTAGATTTTAGTATCGTATTTCCAACGGCACGCGCTGTGTTATTTTTCATTTTTTAATGAAACCTTACAAGACTCTTCTCGTGGAGCACGGTTTAAAAAGAAAAACATAACGTGATTACATTTATCAAACAGATACATGTTAAAACTAAACATCAACAGACAACAGTGGAAACATCGCTTAACTAAATAAAAACTAGTATTTTTATATTCATTCAATCATAAATTGATAATTTAAGAGACTTTAAATACATCAAGTTGTGCGTTTTTTTAAAGAAAAATAATGTTAATAATATAATATATCAATTACTTGTCTTGTGAAAGTTTAAAATCGTCTTGTAAGTATGAGTGGAAGTTCAGGGATTCTCTCTCCAATAAAAACGCCGAACGACAGTCAGCACAGTTCCCCAGAAGACGGCGGCGAAGATGTCTTTTCATCACGTGCCAAAGAGCTTGCTGATGCGAAGAGTGCAAGTAAATGTGTCAGAGTAATGACAGTGATGGCTTACGTTTTATCCGTATCAATGGCTGCAATTCTGCTGTCTTTGTACTACGTATTTTTATGGGATCCTCAACCGCCGCTCAAAGATCCTAGCCACCCCATGGCGTTGAGGGATGACCCTCCATTTAATGGAAGTAAAGGAGCATCATTCATGGCTCTTCGCTCGAGAAGTTTAACGCATAACGATAATCTAAGTGAGTAAATACGTATTTTCAACCTAATTATAAAAAAAAACAACACCATAAAACATACTAAGTAATACAATAACTTATATGCGCGCAATAACCTGTTATATTTTTTAATCAAGTAAAGTACCCTGAATAACAGTGGAATAGAAAATTAATACACCAGTAGCTAATATAAAATTAAAATAAATAATTAATGCATCTTCTGCTTTCATTGAATGTTGCATTAAATATGGAATACTATTTTTATTCTGTTATTATCGCCATTTTATTATATAAATTTAAAGCAAAAAAACACTAATATAAAAAATGTACGTTATTTTATTTTTTAGTCCGTTGCAATTTATAAAGTCTTATTTTCAGAATATATTCTATTATTTAGATGAAATTCATTCTATTCTAATTGAGCCAAATATTTTTTAAAAAAATATTAAATTAAATAAAACAGTTCGTGAGAAGAAACATTTCAAAATAAACTTTAAATATTTACCTTGAAAACTAATGTTTTGATAATCTAATATTTTAAATATTACTTTTTCGTAGTAATGTCATTAATGTAATTTGTAGAAATTAGTTATTAGATCACCACGACGAAAGAGATAAAACTGAAATTCGTCATAGTTCTTGTTTTATTTGCATTATTTCTTTTTTTCTTTAAAATAAACCAAGTACAGAGTATTTTTAAGAACAAGTACAAAATGATCTTAGTATGAATAATATGTACATGATAACAGAACCGTGTACATCCACAACATTCACATAAAGTATCTAAAAAAACATCCAAACTTTGATGCTCAATATCTCCATTCTACAAATTTGCAGTCGGTTCCCTTTTGCTTTATTCAACCCATTACGAATGTTACAATTGTATGTCTGAAAATGGCAGATTTTTCGGATTAAAACCACTAGTCTTGTCCAAAGAGCCTAGTCTCCAAATTGGGAGGGACGTAATTAAGAACTTCATATTTTCTTCTTTAAATGAATGATGTAATATTTAGTCTAAAAATTGGCAGATTTTCCGAATTGAAACGTAATGCTTTCGGTAAAGTCAAACATAAATTATAACTTCTTTTGACTTGGAAACAGTATCGGCAAAAAAAACAGATAAATTTAACACTGTTTTATTCATATTTTATGTGCCGATTGAACTATGCCAGACAATATGCAGCAAAGTCTGACTTTTAAAGAACTAATTGGGGTTTTTCATAATGGGCAAGTCATGAAAAGATCAAAGAAACATCTCCCTGAGACGGCTGCTGCTGTTTTTCTTTGAAAGAACAAAAATATTATCTCAAATGTTGCCGCATATCTACATCAATAGCTTAGGATATCCTCTAGTAGAAAAAATAAATTCATTGACTCACCTGTATGAAAATGCAATGGTGTGAACGACTCGTGAGCCCGAGAACTTTTTAATTTGATTTTTAATACAGATTAATTATAATAATTAATGAAAACGATATATTTAAACTATTCATTGATATAAATGTCTAAAAAGATAACTTAAAACATATCAATAACTGAAATGAGTCAATAAAAAAAATAGGGCGGAAAGGGAGTTATGACGAAGCTATGGCACGGTTATTATTTTTTAACAATAATAGAACTTTATTATTGACAGCTTTGAAAAGGAAAGTTTATGATATTTGTTACTTTGTACCATAATTAACTAAGGATAACTTATTTAATTAAATGACAGTATTCTATGTACTTTGATAATTTTAACGGCATTTTTTGAAAATTTTAAAAAATCCGCCCCTTCTCCGAAACACTGCGAGTAGGTCCGAGATTAAGTAAGCCCTTTGTAAACGTATTGGCAGCCCATCGCTGGTCTCAAGATCTTAAAAAGTATAGAATTACTTGTCAGTGTTTTAGTCGACCTCTCGCACAATGGAAGAAATATTAGGAATAGAAAAAGAGGAAAGAGTATGTTTGCTAAAGAGTCATTAGATCTATCTCCTTCCAAAAGGTAAGAAAAGGTCCAAAAATTAGATCTCTTCAACATATTTTCGAAACTGGATAAGTGGAAAAAATTGATAACATTACATCTAGCCAAATCCCAAAAGTATTGATCAATGGAGTTCTGGCCGACGGCAGCAAAAGGAACTTCCAAAATTAGTTTAAAAATATTTAAATGACTTTAACTTAAAACCCTCCAGAGACGAGAGCTTTTTTCCGATAAAACAATTATTTTCTAAGCCATATTGAAGTCACGGATAACTTTTATTCCTACCCAAAATTTAAAAAAAAAAAAACGCATTCGTTTTACTTTTTTACAATGTCATCTTTTTCAAACTTAATAGCTACATTTAGATACTAATTCGGCATTTTCAGCTTCTATCCTAGAACGTGTGTCGAGTTGTATTCACTGTGATTATTGAAAAAAAGCTGTTTTGGAAAAACTGAGGGTTACGTCCTTTTTCCTTTCCACAGTCGATATCTTGACATACCGATGAATATGAACATAAAAATGACTCTCGTTATGTCCACACGAATGCGTCCGTACCGTTTTGTCCTTACGACACTTTGTCCTTCCATTGTTTCGGTATCATTTCGTCCATGCCATATTGCTATCATAAAACTCAGAACAATTCATTTTGTTCTATCACCGACAAAAAAATCGACTCTGTGTGACACGACTTCTGCAAATACGTATGACCATACATATATTCGCACAGTAAAACTTCGCGTGTTTTCGCCCGAAAGTGATTGATTTTCTTGGATATTTTCGTTTTAATGTACCCTTCAAAAACGCAACGTTTACGAAAAGTAATCCAATTACATGTAATAATCTCCAATGCGTAAGCATTACGTAACTCTCTCTACAAATTTTCACGACTTGAATATAACCATCGGAAAAGCTTTCATAATTCTCCAGCCATGAGTTAGTTTGTTTGCCTTGGAGGAGATTACTAAAAAAAATGTGCTATCAATCTAACTATACCTTCTATTTTGTTCCGGTTTGAAATGTCTTCTTTTCCCAAACGAAGGTTGATGACCAAATGACAGCACTTTTCAATATCCTGAGCAATTTGTATTCGATCGTCAATGTTTTGAATTCTGAGCCACTTACCGAGGCCAAGCTGTTTGTAATTCTTTATTTTTCTCTATTATATAAATCCATTTAATTCATTTCATAAAACTATTCATTTTAAATAATTGAACAAAAACATCAGACAGAAAACAAAAAAAAAAACACTAATTACAAATATCTTTTAAAATACGTTTAAGGAAAAATTATAGATTTTTTCTTGCATAAAATACAGCTGAAGTCTGCCCCTCTTCTGCGTTGAGCGATCACTTTAACATTTATATCCTTAGTAGCTCGTTTAAAATCCTTATTTGTGACCTGATCATGCATGTTGATGACAAAAGTTTCCCATTGCCGCATGTCACTGCAGTATTGCAATCTCCATCTTGATCCAATTCCAGCAGCATCTAGTTTCTCTCGAGACCAATCAACATCATATTTTAGGTACTAAGCCGGTACTGCTGGTACTAAAATTGATAAAGAACGAACATAATAATTCATAAAAATGATCAAATCACCCCACCAAATTTCTTTTAGCAATGTTATCGTTTCACTCTCTGGAAGCTCGAAGATATTTTTTGAGCTTAAAGCATTTTTCTCTTATTCTTCGGGGCCGAGTTAATAATCCTGAAATTCTCATGACTATTAATTTACATGCTCCCAATTTATTCTTACGTGGGCGAAACTATGAGCAAAATCTTTTATTTCTAAAAACTTATACCTCGCTTAGGAGTATGAGTCACCAGTTTCAAGAGCCGTTTGATTGATCAACGCATTGCCTAGAGAAGTGGACATTTTAAGTTATGGTATTTGTGAACTGTTTGATAAATTTTACTATTAAATTTCTTGATTTTTTATGTTGAATTTGATGTACTGTGTATTTTTATTTTATATTTTGTCTTATTATATTTTTCAAGTGCATGGCGAATTGGCGTCAGCTGTTATGTCATGTACTGTAATTTTATTTTTTAACTATAAATAAATAAATAAATATTTGTTGGCAAACTTAAACATTTCAATTATTATAAAAATTATATTATTTACAATTTAAATACTGCAGGGCAGGGCTGTCGATATATGCCCCGAGGTCTATTTTTTCTTCTACGAAATATATTTGTTAGCAAACTTAAACATTTCAATTATTCTAAAAATTATATTATTTACAATTTAAATACTGCAGGGGAGGGCTGTCGATATATGCCCCGAGGTCTATTTTTTCTTCTACGAAATATATTTGTTAGCAAACTTAAACATTTCAATTATTTTAAAAAATATATTATATACAATTTAAATATTGCAGGGCAGGGCTGTCGATATATGCCCCGAGGTATATTTCTTCTAATACGAAATATATTTGTTAGCATACTCAACCATTTGAATTATTCTAAAATTGATAAAATATGAATACTGCAGGGCTGTCGATATTGGATATAGCAGCTCAGCAAGGCAGCTGAATTATAATTTTTATGAATATATTTTATTATATCCGCTTTTTGCATATTTTGTTTTGCAGTCCCGGTGTATTTTAGTTCTTTAAGAGAATTGGGTGAATCTATTTATAGAATTAATTACGCTTAGATTTTCTGGCTTATTTAATAAATAGGTTTGTAATTTATTTTTCACGCCCGTAAATGCTTACTTAAAAACTTAAACTTAAAAATGCAACAAAAATTCCCCCTGTTGAGGTCAACAGCTTACAGCTAGTAAACAATAATTTCATAAACATAGAACAATTTCATACCGAGTCCTACTATTAGGTAGATAACTAAAATGCCTCTACAGTGTTATATCTAAATTGTTTTTTACTATATTTTTTAAAATATTCCGTTATAGCTTGTTTTTTTATATTACAAAAGTAATAAATTGATGAACCGCAATTACACGAAAATAAGTACATTTAGAAAGTAAAAATATTGAAATAAGACATAAAATTGTAGAAGCTTCTTTTTTTATTTCATTCAAACACAATTAGAAAATAACCTGTATTAATAGTATTTTAAACGACCACACAGAATCTATCAAAGGTATGCGGATGCTAACTCATAATTCATAACATATTGTAATATTTATCTGAAGTTATTCGTTACTATTCAAATCTCAGCAAAGTGCTTTCATTTCGTAAAATAAAATATGAGTCATTGTGGATGTATTTAAATTCTCGATAAGTTACTATTTACTCATCGAACTTGAAATATTTTTGCGATGACAGCTATTTCCGGGAATGTTTTCATGATTTACAATTTGATTAATTTCGATCGTTTTTTACCATTGAGAAAATATTATTATGATGCATCGGTATATGGCTTCGTTAAGTGGCCGATTTACAGGATATAAATATATATTTTATTTTGTTTTAGGTCTTTGGCATCCGTTTCCATCTTTCGTTTATCCTCAAGTTGATGTCGGAAAACTTTATTCAATTTATTTTAATAAATCTGCAGTGTCCAAAGCACGATATAATATATAAAAAAAACATTAATTTAGAGTTTTGAGTCGTAATTTTATGGCACTTGTATAAATTGTACATCAGAAACAATACAACAACGACTAGGTACTGTTAATTATTTTCAAGCAGCCCGTACGCTTGAGCATTCTTAAAATTTTACTTACCTGTCAATTTGTCACTCATTTTTTGATCTCAAATTAATTGATTGAATAAAACAGGCATTACATAAAAAAAATGAATTACTGCTTCTTATTTGATGATAAATTTATTCTGTTTAATCTTCAAAAAAGTGTTATATAATTATGAGCTCCCAAAAAGACAAATAATTTTTCCTGGAAAAGTCACGTCAATTTGTATATGTTTCTTCTATCAAATTTAATTTTTAAAAAACCGTAAAGTTAAATAATAATGATCATTTTTTTCTACATCTTAATGCGTGAAAACTTTGGTCAGCCTAAAAACTTTCAATCTCTAGTTGTAGCCCTATGGAACTAAGCCATCGAAATATTCATAAATCACTCTTTTTTACCTCACTACAATAGTAGTTTGGTGAAATTAAACCTGTATATATTTGGGGATTACCGCATATAATTAAAACTACTTTTTAATTTGATAAGATCGTTATAGTTCTAAGCTCTTTATCCTATACCAAAAAGTCGAAAATTGTCATAGTTCTTATGATTATCGTCATTACTAGAATATCGTCCAGTGATGCATCGCCGTATATCTGTGTCGATTATATTTCTGCTAAGTAAATTGCACTTAGCGTGCTGTGATGATTTGAGAGGTATGTGGGAATGAAAACAATCTTTGAGTGCCAGTAACCACTATTGATAAACATCACATTATTAGCTTTTACTGACTTACATCTTCAAGAATATTTTATTTATATTTTTTTGCAGTGGCGTTCAATGATTTTTACAATATTGCACAAATATATATTTGTATAATAATATTAACTGTGGAAAGGCCACAAAACTTAACTCACACATTTTTTTTTTTACATGAGGCACAAAAAGCTTTTGTTGATGATTTTGGGCCAAATGGAAAACATAAAATATACACAACCTTTAAGTGCACGAAGACTAATATACTGGTGATTAATTGAATTAAATTAATGAGTTGTTTACGAAAGATCTTTTTGTCTTTTTCCCGGTCGCAATTTTCACATGCCTTTCTTTATTTCAAACCTAAAAGCTTCATTAAGAAACTAAACTAAATAAACTCGCTTAGGAGGTATGAGTCACCAGTTCCAAGGGCCGTTCGATTGATCAACGCATTGCCTAGAGAAGTGGACATTTTTAGTGATAGTATTTGTGAACTGTTTGTAAAGTTTCACTATTTTATTTCTTGATTTTTTATGTTGATTTTGATGTATTATGTAGTTTTATTTTATATTTTGTCTTATTTTATTTTCAAGTACATGGCGAAGTGGCGTCAGCTGTTATGTTATGTACTGTAATTTTATTTTTTAACAATAAATAAATTAGTCATTTGTAGTCTAAATGCCTTAAGCAAAACGTCTATTATGTTGTGTACATTATGATCATCGAAAAAAAACTGGTTTGATAAAACTGTGGGCTACAATCCTTTTAACTTTTTAAAATCGATATTACACTCTGTGAAATCGAACGGCCATTTTAGCATTTTACGTGTATATTAGACAGCTCCAAATGACCTGCTTTAAGATTGTGAGAAAAGTAATGGTTAAACGATCATCATAAATCAACAATTTAATTATGCGACTGTGATCGAGGTTTATACAATTTATCAACACGTGTTTACAGATTAGGTACTTAGGTCTTGTTCAGTAGTAGATCATTAAGAAAGATCCGTCTCGTGACTCAGACCAGTGATGAGTAACCTATGACACGCGTGTCAGACATTTGAGTGACACGCATCGTTTACCGACGAACTTTCTCTCAAAAACGAAGAACGGTTACTTCGACTGCAACAATTATTAATATTCCTAGATGAGACAAGGCATCCGGGTCAAGCCAGGTTATTTCAGAATTTTGGCACGCCGAGCAAAAAAGGTTACCCATCACTGACCCAGACAATGCCAACATTGTTTTGAATTCTTAACATGTTTATCGACATTATCATTTTTGGACAATGGGCTCAACAGAACACATTTTTTTAAACAAACCTCTAAGCCTAAGCAATGGCCATTCTTTTGGAAGATAACTCAACCAATAGTCAATACGTACTAAAATAGTTATTGCATTTTTTGTGTCACAATCATTTCATTTCACTGGGTGTACAATAATTGTTTAGTAATTAACATTACAAGATTATTTCAGTAATTGTTATATTTGCCAGCAATTAAAATATGTACAGCTCTTTTCAGGGATGTTACGTGGGCATGGGCGAGTAGGCAGTTGCCTAGGGGCGGCAAATGATCACAGTGTTTTTTTAAATGACTGAATATTTTCGACACACGAATTGAGCTTAGAATAAATATGATAAGTTTGATAAAAAAAATGCCGACAAAAACATTTTCGTAGTAGTTAAATTAATCATATAAATCTTTTTCAAATATGACATAGGCGGCAGATAAGGATTTTTCAAAAAAAATATTTCGAAAAATAGTAAAAGCCCTGTTTTCATCTCTGCCTAGGGGCAGCACATAGCCTAGGACCGTCACTGGCTCTTGTCTGTGGCTGAGATTATTATCCACGAGCAGTTATTCGAAAACAAATAATAACGGTTTCCAATAAAAATAAACAAACCGGCTTAGGCAACAACAGTCGATTCGCATATGTTTCAAAAGCCTCGGCTATTTTTCTTGGGCAACCACTGACTCATATTTGAGAAGCAATCAGTACCACCAGATAGCTGTAAAAATATCAAAATAAACTTAAATGGATGTAGCGAGCGATGGGTTTGGCCAATACACTAACCAAACAGTTCACCTCATTTGAGTGGCCAGATAATTTGCAAACGGTTAATTAGTGATGTATCTTTAAATATCAAGAAACGGATCGACAGAAAAAATCAGCCAACTTATGATATGTCAGGCAAATAGATCGCAGTCGTGATATTTGAATATTTCACCATAAATGTGCTAGCGCGAAATTATTTGGAGCCCTAGGCAACGTTTATTGGCGCGCCTAGGGCATCCAATCCCGGACCCGTTTTGTTATCCTGAGATTTCGCAATTGTCAATTCTTCCAATCCCGGATTCCCGGGATTAAATATTCACCATAAAATCGTATAAAATGGCGGGATTCGAGATTTAAAAAAATTTACTAGATAATTTTGAAATCCTGAGAATTTACGTATTTCCTAAAATGAAAAGAGACTTTTTCTATATATGTAGCTCTCGCGCAATATTTTGTTGCATTATAAAAAGCAGTACTTTTTGTGATGGCAATGATTTTTTTAGTTTTCGAGCCACTGCTTGAAGTTCGCTGCATAGATATTTAACATTATTAAAGTATAAAAAAATATTTCACTCCTCCATTTATGCGCCCTCTTATAGTTTGAGCACTAGTCGGTAGCCTATTTCGCCTGTATGTTGGCACCGGTCCTGGATAAAAAAAAAAACATGAATTCTATTGTCACTCGATTAACGATTTTTTGTTTGAGCGCATAAATTTCAGTAGTGTCAAAATTCTCATTCGATCCATAATAATCAATAGTAATGTCCTAATTTTAAATTCTTACATTCTACTAAGAAAGGAGATTGAGCTACATAATAACAAGCGGCCCTCGTATAAAAATAAATCTGTTGAGATAAGCTCCATTTAGAGTTTATATGACACACATCTCATTTTTTAATAGTTCACAACCGTAGCACACACAGAAACAAAAAGACCAACACAGACGCATTCTATATATCTGTTGGAGCGTCATGTACAGTGAGTGAAGTTAACAGGTGACGCTTCCACCTGGTATTCGAAATACTAGTGCTACAGTATGTATGTATGTGTCGCCAAAGATACATTAAAACAAAAATGGTAAATTGGGCTTGCAGCGATAAAATTACATAGTATAAATCATAAAACGTGCACCAAGAATTGCACTTGCACAGATTAAGCAAACCTCTTTTTAACGTATTGGCAGCTCACTTCTGGTTATCATCTACCAGTTCTTGTTAACTAGTGAAATGTATACGAGTATCATCTCTATGAAAATACTCACTCCATTTATTACTTTCCATAACTTTCTCGCTGTTTTGGCACTTATCAATAGATGCAAATAGAACTTCGCACTCTTATGACGAAGTAAAGTCAGTAATGAAGAGAGCTTGGCAAAGCTAGAAAATAATTGATATAACATCAACGATGATTATCAAAATATTAGTAATAATTATGTACAGATGATGTAAATTCATCTTCATTTAATAATAGGATGAGAAAAATGTCACAATAAACATTAGATGCACATTTATACCTCACTCAATATTCCATATTTACAACAATGAAAACGTTAGTCGACGAAAGAGTATGTACAAAATCAAAGTGCTGAACTAACCTACCTTCGAAGGTATTATGGTATATTTTTTATTCATTTGAGGACAATAAATTATTCTAATGATGAGTTTTTGTGGTGACGAAGGATCATACAGTTTTACAAATCAATAACCAATTTCTAAAACATTAAATTGGTCATTAATTTATAATGTCGGGTCTGTGCCGTGGCGGTCAACATCGTTGGCTTCCGTAATGGATCTCACTGGTTCGAGTCGTCGAGAATTGTCGAGCTCTGTTCGAAAGCATGGGCAATTTTGTTTGTGAAAAAACTCCCACCCAATCTTTTAATTAAAAAACGAAGCGTAAAAAGAACGATTTATTAAGGCTCGTATTTTCCCGGTCAGAATTTATAAATTTATTAAATGGTCAGAATAAATAGTCATAATTTCAATGGAATTTAAAAAAAACCTAACATAACATAACCAAAATTGGTATAAAATATTCTGACCGTATATATTTTTATTCTGACCAAACATTGATTTAAATTCTGACCATTTAATTTGTTTCCAATATAATTAACGACAAGTCATACCTTAAAACTGTCTTCGCCTACTCTCTTCGATAAAGAGAGTTTGAAAAACTGAGTAACAAACAGTTCTCGTATAATATAATAATCCATTTTTTTTTTAATAATGTAACCCTTCAATTATTGCCGTACTTGATCAGATTCGATTGAAATCTTAAATATCTGAAATGTCAAAATAAAAGATGGGTACAAACCCCTGTCATCCAATCAAAAACATTAAAAATATGTTCGACAATTTTGTGTAGTTTACATTTTTGCAATGGTAAATTATTTGACGTGGCCGTCTAAGCACCTCACCTGTTGCACTTACTTTAATGGCCCTGATAAATTAAATTACAGGCATTACTTTTGTATGATTTTTTTATTATCACAAGACTACTATAATGTTATAACAGTTATCGATGCATTGACCCCATATATTTAATTTGCCGTCATAAACTACGAGACACTCGTCGATGATTATATTTTATCGGAAATAGGTAATCTTCCTTTCTACCTCCAGCAATTTATAAGATATATCTTTGATATAATGAGTTTTTGACATTTTATGTTACACAGAAATCAATATTCAAATTTAAACCAGTATTTTATAAATATGACACAGGTAGAGAATATATTTTTTAAATCCTCACAAACGACGTCTATGTCAGATGTTCATAACTGAGTCTAGGTATGTCGGTTTTACTTGGACGTTATGCTTTACTCATATAATGTCTCGTCAAAATAATTGAAATTTACGTTATATAATACGAAACATACAATCTTACGTAAGTTTTCTGGGTATGTTAACAACATGAGTATACTTTTGTGATCTTATAAAGTTATATAAAGGCTTTCAATATAATTCCACTGGGCAGCGGGTAATAGACAATGGCGGAACAACTTAACAATAATTTTAATTGGGTAAAAACTAAAATGAAAGATTTGTCAGAAGGTTCTTAGACGGTCGGTGAAAAAAAAAAGTTTACATCATCTAAAATGTTAATCAAAACATAGATTAATTTACACAGCTCTTACGTTACACCATTCTAAAAGAAAGTAAGCAGCTTAAAATTTCAAATAAATTTATCTAAATCCAATTCTTTTACTTTAAGGTCTTCAGCGACCTTTTTCTCATTATTCTCTCATCCAAAGGCTATCGTGGCCAGTTAGTATTTTCTCACCTGGAATCCCTATTCAGACCTACTTTGACAGCCGTGTCTTCTGCATGTGATGGACATGAGATTCCTTGCACTGTTTTAACAGTGTTGTAGTGTAAGGTGGTGTTCGTTTCACCTTCATTCAAGGCCTCGCTCGGTCAACCAATTTTATTGTTCGTTGATTAACGTCAGTATCGAGAATTATTTTGATATATAATAACTTTGCGTAAGACAATTTTATAGTTTTGAGCTTTCTGCGTATGTCTATACTTTTTTTATAGATAGATTATATCACATTTTTTTGATGACTATTAAAAACGTACGACACTGCGCGCGTACACTTTTTGTCATGAAGAGAACATAGTAATGCAATCATGGCCGGAAAAGTAAATCTGTATCGATTGATGAAAATGTGAGTAGGAAAATTTGTCATGTAACCGAAAACACAATTTTCTACATATTTTAGCGAAACAAAATGGCGCAAAACTACACGTATGCTTATAAATCACCTTTCGGGATTTTACAATTACGCGGTCAAACTGTTTTTTTATGAAACATGTAAAATCAAACACATTTGGGTTAATAGATATGGCGTGGTGAGGTGAGGTGCAAGACGTAGGATTCTTTGCGTACGGCCTCAATGAAGTATTTTAGGAGGCGTCGACCCTTCGACAAATGACATTTTTCTCACTTGAAAATTCTTTCCATCGCACCTGCAGTATGTCCTGGGCTGCACCCCGTATTGCATGTTAGACGCTGTGGCACAGCCATTTTGAATATTTTAAAGAAACATTACATAATTATGTTTTTTTCTTTTTTTAAATATCATATTCTTTACATTTTTTTAGTCACCACTCACCACGGATTATAATTATATAAATTTCTTTGAATTGAAAACTCTGGATTGTCTTCAGAAAGGTAAAGATACTTACCGACTTCATGTCTGGTAAAAAAGTAAATTAATCGACCGTCCTTTTAATAAACAAATAAATGATTATCAAAGACGTACACTAATTTTTGCTATCTGGAAACTGCGCGAATAACGTACCTCGAAGTACGCGATTTCAGCTTACGCAATTTTCTCTCGTGTTAATCGTTATTTTTACATCACCGTATGATAAGCCAATCTTAATAAACATTGGATATATACGCTCATTGCCATAGCTCTCTTCTCTAACAACTGCTCCACACCATAGAGAAAAAATGGGTTTATTATTACACTTAATGCATGATAAAATTTCATGGTGAAATTTATAGACAGCGAACAAAAAATAATAAGGCATATATTTCTTGAGAACTGTCCTATTTCTTCGATGTATTTTTTGTGACACAATGCAGTCTGAAAATAAATGACATGTCAATATTTGCCCATTAGTAAACGACAACAGCTGTCAATTTCCACAAAATATGTCAACATAACAATATATTTGCAAGATTCAACGACTTTGTTTTTTCTTTTCTTAGTATTTTAGTAATGACAATTTACCATAACGCAGATGATGGACACATAAGAATATCTCTTTTGACGTTTTGAAACGGTTCTATAAATATTATTATATTATGCTATTTTGATGGAGCAGAGTTATTATATAAATTGAAACTATACATATATTTTTTTTTTACCATGTCCGCTCCCGATATGGAGCATATGGACTCCTAACGGAGTTTATCTCAACAGAAATGTTTCTACGAGAACTGCTTGTTACTCAGTTGCTCAACCTCTCTTTTTCCAAAGAGAGTAGGAATAGAAGGAAAGGGCTAGGACAGGACTAGTGGTTATCTAGCTGGTAGCTAATCGCTATCGATACACCCCTTTCATAGGATAGGATGGGTGGGAGGGGTGAATTCAAGACATTACATACATCCATGCCTTTGAACAGAAATTCATAAATCGATTGAAAAATCAATTTATAAAACTGCCCGTACTGAGATTCGAACCCGTGCTCTCCGTAGCGGTGTCAAAGATGTTGATCACTCGACCACACAGGCGGTATACATATATCACACTATACATAAATCTGGAGATTAAATTTAAAGTAAAAATTTTGTCATAATAGCATTTATTAGTTTCGTCTTAAAAATATCGGATGAGTGCCACAAGTTAACATTCTTTTTTAGTAAGTTAAATACACTTGGTTCAACAATTTGCAAACAGATAGTGTCAGTTTGCTTTGATGTTCTGTGCGTCAAAAACACAAGTTAATCAAAAAATATGTAGAGCATTCATTGTTTTTATGCAGTCTTTAACTTCCTAATAGAGGTACCTATACCAAAAAAGTTTTTTACGAGAACTGCTTGTTAGCCAGTTGCTCAACCTACTTTTTTCAATGATAGTAAGGATAGAAATATAGGGCTAATTCAGGACTAGTGGTTAACTAATCACTCTCGCTTCGCCCTATTAATTTTAGGATTGGAATAGTGGGAGGGATAGATATCACAATTACTAACGTATTAAAACAGAAATTGATCTTGGAAGTTATTACGTTTACGCGAGATCATGATTAAAAAAAAAAGTTTCAAACGTCTTTCGGCATAAAAAATAAAATTTTTGCAAATATTAATTTGAAACATTAAAAGTGTCGACAAAAAAAGGTGCATGAACGTCTTTGATAGGGGTGGCCATGTTCCCAGGTACTGATGTGAAGGCGATGATAGTCATCATAATCATAGTTATCAATGAGAAGCATAATGAGCTTGTCGAGTTAGTGGGTAGACGAGGAGAGGAAGAAGCTTTTTCAATTTGATCCAACCATCCGTTGACCGATCGGCCTAGCTCCCTTGATGACTCATAAGACATATTACCAAGCTTGCGGCACCATACGGAGAGCGAGAAGACCTAAACTCGCATAAATTTGTTGCTTAGATTTTTAGGGATTGATCGTCTACATACTTAAATGCACGTCATCAAGTCTTGGAAAGTTACTCCTAAGACACTCCCAAGCATGGGAACAAGCTGTTAATACGTCGAACGTTGGTTACGCCACACGATACTACCGTGTGAAATTAACGGATGGGAAAGCACTGTTAGCTGCGAAAGCAGGGCAAGTAAGTTAGCAATATTTTCCAACACGAATTCAAAATATCAATTTATACAAGTCACTGTTTTTTTATGTGGGCCCGTGAACACTGTAACGTGGCAAAGAGACAAGAATAATACTAGAAAAAGGCTTAAATTTGAATCGTTCAAACTATGTACATTCTCACAGATTTTGTCACTAACGACCCGGGTTTCGCCTTTCGGTCTAAGCGTCAGTTCAAGTTCATCCGTGCACTTGAACGCCTGAAGATGCCGAAAGGCAAAACCCGGGTCGTTAGTGACAAAATCTGTGAGAATGTACATAGTTTGGACGATTCAAATTTAATATTGAAATTCCAACAAGCACCTTCAATAGAAAAGGGCCGTTGGCTAGCAAATCGCTCTCGTAATATCCTGATTTTAAGATTGCTAGAAAAGTTCCAATACTCGTGAGTCCATTAAACACAAATTCGGAAATCCGTTTTTAAATTGTCTGTCAGGTAACTCAAACCCGAGACACTGAGAACTAGTAGGGCGTACTATCGCAAACGAACAAAGCGTTAACGACTTTACTACAGAACTAGCAAAATTATAATAATTAACTTTATAAGTTTTATACTGGATAACGAATGTGTGTATATTTATTTTAACTTTGTGGTTAGTATGGGTTTCTGCTTTCATTTTGAAGTTAATTTAAAAAATACGTGTCTAAAAGTTCTTTTAATTGCTGAAATTATATAGCGATCGCAAAGTTCAAAAGTGGCGAACTCGCGCAACGAATTTCGTTCATCTCATTATTGATTTTGTCTTGCGCTTATGTCGTGAGTTTTTTCAACAGGCAAGCGCCATCGCTCCGACTGTCAAATGGAAAATCTCACCAAAACCGAAACGCCGATTTTCCCAATACGCGGCGCGAGCACAGCTTTCAATAAAGCTCACCTCGTTATGGCGGTGTGTGCAAACGAACAAAATAAACAACACAACGAAAACACGGTCCGCGACAATAGGTTTATTTATCCATGTGTTCTTCCAATAATATAATTCTGACAGTTGTCAAAATATCTTGTGCCAATGAAACAAACACCGTAAGGTTATAGCCCACATATTGCAAGTATTGTACAAATAATCAACTGCGGATGAAACAAAAAATACAAGCGTCCGTTTTGAGCGGTTTGTTCTTCTTGTTGTGGGTAAAATGTGATCATTAGACTGAAAATAGACCGCGGGCGGATGGTTTTGATAAACAACTAACAGTGTTACGTATAGTAAAACATTTAACAAATTTCAACAATGTCTACGCGGCCGTGAGCTTCGTCGATTGTTTTTTTTATTGAGTTGTCTTGTTAAGTATTTTTACAAGTATTCGAGTGTTGTTTTGTAAGTGTGCGATTCTTACGCGGAAGGGTGCATTGCACTGTATTTTGATCGATCTCACCTGTGGAGACCTCATTCGTATATAGGCCACGCCGATAACTGCGCTTTTGGGCTTCAGTCACTTCCGCGAGACTACGAAGTCAACAACAAAGAAGATTTTCGTACAATTTATTAAGATGAGTTACAAATCAAGTCTGAGCAACAGTGTCCGCTCCGCTGGCGGCTCCTGTCGTCACGAGAACAGCATCCATGAGAAGCTGCATTCTACGCCATCTACGGAAGAGAAGATAAAATTCGCAGGGGATGAATCAAAAGATCGTCTTTACGAGCCGAAGCAGAATAAGAAAATGATGAGGATCCTGACAGTCATCATCTACGTGTTTTCCGTTTCCCTCGCCGCGATAATGTTGTCTCTGTATTACGTATTCTTTTGGAATCCTTCCGGGCCAAACTACGTTGCCAGCAAGATGACGGACCTCTCGGCTCCGGCGTCCGTCGGATTGCATCCAGATAATGATGTAACTAATAGAAAACCTACCGCACTCCCTCCTAGATGCTTAGAAACTCACGGTAGGTGTCACAAAACACGGCTTGCGTCCCGCTATTACACCAACTAAATTGTATGTACATAACTACACAAGTCCCTCATCACCTCTTCATCTGAATATCTCAAGATTATTTTAACGCAAAAATATTTATTCATGATTCAAATTTAAAACAATAACATCTTGTATTTATTAAGTCTTTTATTTCAAAAGATCTATAAGATTCCTACAAACGTGATTCTTTTTAACTATTTAAAGTTTTCTTGTTATAAATGTCAAAATTAGCAAGGATTAAACTACTGTGTTGGTCTTATTTTGTCTGCAGTCATAACAGACAAATGAAATCATTAAATTCATACCATATAACTTCTCATAACAACTAATTTTTAATTAAAAAGATTTTTGCCTGTAGAAGAAAAAAAATATGCGGTATATTCTGAAAAAAATAGCATAGATTCAGCAACGTTTTCAAGATTTCTTATCCAATCAAAAAATAGCATTTATAATTATTATTTCATTACATTTTGTTACTTTTTCAGATTATTGTAATTTCAAATCTGTGTTTTTTTAATTTATTTTCAATACATCATTTTCAGCCGGATGAGAAAGGAAATTAGAAATAAAATCATTTATACGTGGTTAATTCAAATATAATGAATTTTCCATTTACAGATCAAATGAGAAATTAATCTAATTTGCAAACCAATGTTTGGAATAAAAATAATTATACTTTCAGATGCAGAACTTCTTCGATAACTAAGTCATATTTATCAAGAATGGCATACCATAGCCTAGTGCCATAAATAACAAAAAATAAAGAAATGTTTTAAATAGTATCATGTATCCTTTGATGGTTAAGAAAATACGATTAAATAGTATTAAAGTCTGCCCAGTGTTGGTTCACACTTAACATATGGAAAATAAGGGAGACGGAATACGTGTATGTATAGAGCAGTGGTTCTTAACGGGGGGCGTTTAGAAGTCTGGGGGGGCGTTTTTAATTTTTCAGAATTTGGGGGCGCTGTAGGATTGCAAGGGAGCGATTAAGGATTTCAAATTCATGAGCTTAAAAAAACGAGTTTCGGAGATATTTTGGGTAAAAAGTATAGAATTGAGGATTTCAGATTCCTCGGTGAGGGGGGGGGCGTTAGATAATTTTAGATAATTTATTTCTGCAAAAGAGGGCGATTCTTTCAATACGGTTAAGAAACACTGATATATAGCATAATTTATCAAACATGTATGACAGTCTGTCACATACATATTATGTCTGAATTTTTTCAAATTTAAATTATACATTTCATAAAAAATAAAGCACATTTTAAGATATGCCATAAATGTGTGATAAAAAACATTGAATATACTCCTTCGCTTATTAAAATTGTATTTTAAGTACTGCAACATGTCATGATTTATTTGTACGTATGCAACGCAAAGTGTTTCTACCGAAAGTTGACACTAAGCAGAATTCAAGTGGCCACACGCTGTCGTTCGTATCGTTCTTTCATTTGAAATTTTTCAAAATAGGAATGAAGCATAAACGGTATAAAATATATATGTAAAGGTATATTGTGGTAGCACGTGATCTGGTTGAGATCTACGTGGTGTATTATCAACGTAACTCTTTAACTGTGGATCACCATTACGAAGAGAACAGGAGAAAACATTAATAGAAATCAGGTTTAATATGAAACTTAATCACGCACTGTTATAATGCACAATAAAGCACACTTTTTCGGCCATTTCAATTGTATTCATGCAAATTCGTATATTTAACAAATTGTTCTGTTTTTACAACCGCACTTCAAAACCCCAACACCACCACTCGGCCATGTAATCACGCCTAAACACATTTTCACCACGATTGTATTATAATATGCAACAAAAAATAATAACTATCTAAATTGAAGAATTGAAACATAATTTTAATATTATATGTAGTCAATCACTTCTTGCTATGGTACGGCACAAATATTGCTATTTTCTGTGTACAATACATTTTTCCAGTGGCGCTACGTTAGGGCCTGTTTCGCTGTGGCTGCTTTCAAGCTTGACAAGTGAATTTTAAATAATAACTGAAAGTTTACTGCCGTACGACATATTACAATTAACATACAAATGTAATGTCCTATATCGGTATCTTAAAGGTTCTATGTACTGCGGCAGTCTCCTTGCTTACTCCCTTGTCATACCAGTGGCTTGTAGGTCAATCGAGGAAATCCTATGGATGTTCATCAGCGATTTTTCTGGTTAGTTAAAGATACCGGCTGAGTCAGGCTCCTTTTGGGTATCCGCAGCACATGTCCAAACTAGGTCTATCGAAACTGTTTTCACAGCCATTTTAAGGCAAATAAATTGTGTAAATAAGGAAAATAATATTATATTGTTCGGTTTTGAAGAGTTCTCGTGGCCCTAATACTTTGCTGCGAAGATGGTATGAATCTGCTCGTTACGAAATGACTATACCCATAGACATTTTAACACGTAATGTACATATGATTTTTTCGTTGATTCGTGTATTTTTTCCTTGTAAATTTTGTAAAAATCTATGGTAAGTACATTATTTCAATTATCATAATATTTTTTTCATTTATTCATAAAACTTACTTTAGGAAGCCATCTCACGGTGTAGATAGCGCCGAGCGGGTGTCGTCGACCGCAATCTTTAAAAAATGACTGCAAAATAATATCGGCCGTACATCAGGATAATTTAATTCATGGGTAGCTTTAATAAAGTGTAATAAGTTGATACTTCAGAAAATCTATTAAAAAGATGATAATTTGAAAATATTATCAACAAGACTGGAAAGTTTTGTGGACCCTTAACACAATACATACAGTTTTTCATCTTTACGGTTCACGGAAAACTACGGAAAACGAAAGTTGGGGAAACTTGACACAAGAAATTTAGTACCGTCGAAAATTTAACGAAATCACAACACTGTTTGAAAGAAAATTTCAATCACATATTATTTAAATTTCTATATTAATAATTAATTATGAATATATACATATCTATATTTTTGGTTGCAATAGAAGAAGAAAAAGATAAATATAAACTTTTCAAATTATTCTCGTCTTTTTAATAATATTTTTGTAATATTCCGCATTAATTTACCGATTTCTTGGATTTGAAAATATAATACCGTAATATTTAAAAAATACCATTGTTACGATTTATGTTTTATTAACGTTTAAAATACTTTGCCTTTTGCCGCTTGTACAACGTATTTGTGACAAATGCGTGATTTTTTTACGAATGTAAAACAGTGTCATTTTCAACGATAGTAATTTAATTTTTCGAAATCGAAAATGTCTAAACGAGCGGTAAAAAATGTGACAACAGAGAAGAGGGGACTGGTTTAAATTACATTATGTCTTTCGCTAACATACAAAAATGATTCAATTTAAAAATCATACAAATAAATAATTGTATGTTATATTAAATTGATGTGCCTACGTAGTTTCTCGTTATTGTTACGCTACTTTATTAAAAATAATAATATTTATCGATCGTCAAACTTCATCAATCCAACAGCTCTAAATAGCCTGTTTTGGGATAGTAGGAAAAGCAATATTAAAACGGTCATCATTTCTCGAGTATTATTCATCTGTGACCGAGGTTTATACATACAATTAACAGATGTTTACAGATTAGGGACTCGGGTGGTGTTCAATATCGGACATTACATATTCGTGCAATAACTCTAATAAAAATACCAACATTTTGTATAGTTTCTCAAAAATATCGACAGCAGCATTTTGTAATTATCTGATTACCAGAGCCGATAGTTCGCAAAATTTCATTGACTTTTTTTAAACTTTTGATTGACATTCTAAGTATAATATTTGGATATTTTTTCGTTCTACTGAATTAACCTGATTTCCCTCATACGACAACTTAACTGCAGTTAACCTTTCACCTAGATTCAGTTCATTGCACCAATTTCGTCAGCCTGTTCCTACCTCCATATAAACTACATTGATTATTTTGTGTTCGCGATAATCTTATCCAAAATAGCACAACAAAGGTAACCTGTTTTGAATGGTTTTGTCAGATTTTTGTGGCTCTCTCTGACAAAATACAAAAAAGTTTTTTTTCAAATGCAGTGCTTATTTTTGAAAAAAAAAGTTGCCAGAACTCATTTTTTTTTTAAATTCACGTCCGTTCTTAATGCGTAGGATATGGCTTTTTAGTGGAGGTATCTCAACATTTTTTTACGAGAAATGCTTGTTAGTCAGTTTTTTTCCCTTTTTTAAAAAAAAGATATGGCTGGTACAGGACTAGTGGTTAACTAATTGCTTTGCCCTGTAAATTTTAGGACTACAAGAGTGAGAGGGATAGATATCACAAATCGTTACCTTACTTTGAAAAGGTTCTATTTGCACTTAACCGTGTTTTGAGGTACGAGCGTTTGAATACTTGACTGATCATACGAATGTTGTTTATAAATCGATTACAAAAAGTCCTATTGTTTCTAAGAAGCTTGTAAAATTACTGTATGAAAGAAAGTATGTAGATAGAACTCTTGAATCCTGCTAACGTCTTTATTTAAAAATACATGACTCTGAAATTAATATATATGTTAGATTGTGGCAAATACATTTTCCGATCAAAAGGTCATTTTACGTCAAAATGTCAGTTAGAACCTTTTCAACGTAAGGTAACGAAATGCCAACACCTTTGAAAAGAAATCGATCTTGCAGGTCTAGTCTTAGTTCTGATAATTCTTTTTTTACTGTTATTACTTTTTCGGGAGATCATGATTTAAAAAAAAAATCAAACATCCATTGGCATAAAAAATCAAAAGTTTTCAAAGGAAAAAAAATGCGAGTATTGATTTGGAGCATTAAAAAATTCGAGAAAAAAGGTGCCGGGACGCCGTTCCACCGCGTTACATATGAAAAAAAGCACTGGACAAATGATTGTTTTTTTCTCTAGTAAAAAAATATTATCTAAAATTACAAATCTTTTTCAAATTACCGACGCTAAAATTCATGCAAAAACTATACCAATTTTAGTGAAATGAAATATTTTTTTTTTAAACTTAAATCTAATTACTAGATTCACAATATTTTAACAAACAAAATGCTACATTGCATGCAATGAGCAAACAAATATATAAAATTGATTAACTCATTGGGTGAAGCTGGTGTTTTTAGGTATGTTAGCCTCTGTATTTTACTGGTAATAAATAGCATTCGTCTTACCAATTGTATAGGTCCAGTTTCTTTAAGGGATAAAATATTTGTTTTAAAAACGTAATATGTATCAATTGAACATATCATGTGTTTTATTTGATGGTATTGATATTACTAACAGCTGAATGCGCCAACATGTCTAAGAGTCTTTTAAGAAGTTACTGAAGGTCTTCGAAGCTTATCTCTATATTGTTTGGGATTAATTAATACCTACAAGTTTACCATAAATATTATAAGTTATGTTTTTGAAGAATGAATAAACACAATTTTGTGTACTAATTTTATCCAATGATCAGTAGAAATTGGTCCTGATCATTTGAAACAATGGTGGAATCTGTATAATTATTTTCAAAAAATGTAATGCCCTTCCACTAAGAGTAACTGTAAGTTGACAAAAGAAATTACAGAACTCGGTAATATTATTCAGTGAGAACTGTCAAAATACACAGAGTATTCACTTTATTAACAGAATTAAATTGAGCAAGTTCTTTAAACCCAACAAAACAAACCTAAATTGCAACGTTATACTCGCTTCCTGAACAATTAAGCTTCCTTGGTATACCTCATCACATTTTAAATGACAATACCATTGCTAAGACCCTCACAAGACACTAATGTAACAAACTATAAATAATCACTTGAATTTAAAAGTAAACCTAAAGTACTTTGATAAGAAAGTAAACGCCCATTTAATCAATCAATAATATCTTTAATTTCTCTTTGTCCAATGCAAAAAATATTAACAAATATAATATAAATAGTTTGAATCTTAAAACATATTACTGTGTTAAACATGGCAGTTACATGCATAACATAAAAATACGGGTACAGGTGTAGGTACAATATTTTTGCTGGAAAATGAGGTCGAGTATTTGGATTTATTTTTAGTCGAGTGAGTACCTACGAGTTGTCCAACAGCAACTGAATCAACTCTAAGAGCGTGAATGCACGATTATGTGGAAAGAAATCGGATGCAGAGTAGATATGTTTTTTTAGGGACAGCAAACAATGAGTGGGTAAAAATACTCACCTTTTAAATCATTAAGCATTCCCACTTTTAACGATAATCATATGTAATTTCAAACTCCCACAAAGATCGATTTTGTCTATGTGATTAATTCTCTTATTGATTGAATGTAATTAAAAATCAAACTGTTGTGAAATTAATCCAGATCACCATCAATAGCTTTAAATTTAGTGATAATACATTTATTCATAACCTCTGAAGAAAATGACACGCTTTCCTTTCTGTGTCCATTATAAAGAGATATTTTAAAATTTTGGTATAATATCTATAGTCAAAATAACGGACAAAACTCAAATGATGCAAAAACCGTTGGCAGTGTTCTGTTTTTTCATGTTCTATTTATTCATTGAACCGTTTCTTATATATACACGATACAACTCTTTACCGAATGTCAATAAAAAGTTTATTATTGTAGTTGAATACCTGAAGATGTTGAAAGGCTAATTCCGGATCATTAGTGACACAACATGTGGGAGTGTACAAAATTTAAATTATTCAAATTTAATATTGATATTCCACCTAGCATCTTCAGTCTAAATCTTAAATTATGACAAACAGTTTATTATTTATAAGTTCTATGATTTTTAACATTTTATTTACATTAGATAATTAACTCGATGGCTGCCACAGACGAGATATCTCGTAAAATTTTTCGTGCTCAACACGCCAGAGACGAGTTATCTCGTCAATAAATAATTAAATCAATAGTTGCAAATTATAGCCGGCGTGCTAGGTAATTACTATTAATTATCTACGGCAGCTAAAAGGTTAAAGTTAAGCGTAACACTAAATTAATACGCAATGTTTTCCCTTCACAGATGGAAATAGCACTGTTCAAGTAGAGAAAGCGGTCACATTACCATTCGATTCGGAGAACTCCTTCTTTGACAGCAATTCAACAGAAGACAGCACCGATACAAATACACTTCTAGACGCAGGCTTCAACATAACTGAAGAAGTCTTCTCTACGGCTGATACGAATATCAATTTACACAATAAGGTGTCGAATAGTATACTCATAACGAAAATTTCAAGAAAGTTACGGAACGACACAAAGTCAAACAACACATGAAACAATTGATATATGACAGAAACTATCATTAATGATCTCATACTTTTTTCTATTGAATATTAATTATTTACTCATAAATAACATATTATTATGTTATGTATAGCGTATTTACATGAAATAGTAATCAAATAAATACTTGAGATTAATATCAAATAATAACATATTGAATCATAGAAATCACTAGATTTGATGTTTCAATAAAGCTTTTGATATACTCAAAACTGCCTTTGAGGCAGAATGATATAGTTTTCATTCATTTCAATGACATTCATGTATTATTTTCATATTGTGACTTTGACTTTATGTGAATCTAAAATTTGTTAATATGGTAATAATTTTGGAAAAAAGCTGTAATGTATACAATTTGGAATTTTTTGTGCATATATGCAATATTTTGCCTTTGAATCATTCAAATTGTGGAACTTCCACATGTTTTGTCATTCGAAATCTAGATTGCGTCATTTAGGCATTCAAGTACACCGATTGATTGATTCTAGGGCTGGTGGAGCGGAGCTCCAATTTCCCTTTCATCTAGTGTATTTTGATGTTACTTTTCCTGCGTAGCGTATTGGATTACAATCCAAGTACACTGATAAACACAAGCAGACTTATATAATACATAAAAAATAAATAATTACTATATTGTTCTTGTTCTTTATATCGTTGACAAAACATGTGGAATAGTACAAAATTCTAATGACCCAAATATGATATTCAAGAACAAAAATATATCAGTCAATCTCATAAAAAAGGGATACTGGAATATTAGGTAAAATGGAAATAAATGTATTTTTTTCATGCAGCAAAAAAAATATATAAAAAAGCCATACATAACTATTCTGTCAAATATTTTCCATTATTATCTCTGATCTTCCTCCGCAAAAAATACAACTTTTCAATACCTCTTTCGTAAAGTCTAGCTGTATTATTTAAAAATGAATCCAATTGATTTTTGACTCGTTAAAAGTTTGCTAATTTTTTATTTCAAAGTAAATGTTCTATCGATTTGAATAAGTGTTAGACTGAAGGTACTATATCAGGTGAATATGGCTAATGTTGCAGATCTTTCTAGTCCAGATCTCTTATTTTGTCCTGGGTAATCCTTCCTGCGTGTGGTATTGCATTATCATGCTGTACAACTATTCTTCAATTATTTACTAAAACTGATCGTTTTTTAGCACATCCACCCTTAGTCTTTCCAAATGGATAAAATACACCTGACTGTCTTTCAATAATTCTCAATGAATTATTCTTAAAACATCCCACCAAACACATAGGAGAACCTACAATGATGGCCAAGGAGTAGGCATAGGTACTTGTTTCGATGACAACCATTGTTTTTTTCTCCATAAATTATTATAACGGACTCACTTCTCAACCTCAGTAACAATTCTTCCGAGAAATTATGTTTCGTGTCTGGACACTAGAGATGAACAGATTGTTATGGGTTGCTCCAAGGCTGTTGGAGAGAGTCCGTGCGGCATCCAAATTCCTTGCCTATTTTTTCACGAGCCTTTTTAAATGATTCTGTACTGATGTGCGCGGACCAACAAAGTCTAGTGACAATTTCTTGATTGAGTTCAGAGTGCCATTATTGATTTTGGTTAGTCCTTTAATTCCTAATCACCACTTTTGAACATTAAACCCATCTATAGCCCTTTAGCATCTGATTCAAAATGTCTCCATAAATATTGCAGATGGCTTCTTTTGACTTTAATCCTTTGGCAAATAAAATATTGCAAAGGTGCCTCTTCAATATAAGGCCTCTGAATTTTTCTACTATGGTCAATAAAATAAAATAAAGAAATACTACGAATAGAGCTTTAAGATGATACCATCTAAATCATGTTAACTCAACGGCAACTGATGACAAACTGATTTCAAAGTGATGCACCAAAAAAATTGTTGTGATTTCTTTCCGTTTTGGTTAATATAAATTCCTAATTAAATTGATTGATTTTAATTGCATTCTTTGACATTTGGTATTGATATGGTGTGATCCCCTAGGTTCTTCTAAGGTAAATCTTGCACAGTTTACTTTTTGTATGATCAAACACAGCTGACCTCTTAACCCTAAAATTTATGACTTACATCTTCTCTAAAATGATAGCTCAATAGAGATATACATCAGTAACTTCTGAGTATAATTTCAAGGTATGGTAGATTACGTATTAACAAATTAAAGAAGAAAAAATAGTAATTCAAAATGATATTATATAACCAAAGTATTTGCTTATTTTTAAGAGAAGTATTAAATGCAAAAGTACTTATTTAGTCTAGTAACATGTCCTATATAACGGTACCTTATTAAGTTCTATTTTAGTAATTTTACATACACAAACCAATTTCATAGGATGTGTCTAAATAAATTAATTAAATCATCTGTATGTATGCAGATAAGTGTAAATAACCATTCTTTATGATGAAGCAAGTATACCAAAAAAAGCATCAATAATTAATTTTTATGGCTCAATAATATCGCACTCCTAGAACAACACTGCCACGTACCAAATAATGACAGTTTTTAGGTGTGAATGTCAAAGCAACTGCCTGATCAGTATTTTTGATAATATAAAACTGCCATATCTGTAGATATACATATTTGTAAGTTAAACAAATTATTGCTGTATTCAGTATTGTAATCTGTAATATTTTCAAAATATAAAATATGGCTATGCAGTACTGGTAAATATTTTAAATCTAATCATTACATTAAAAAAGCATAATATTATGTATGCACTATGCAGATGGTCTAGTTCAGTTAAGTTTTAATTTATGTTGAGATAAACAAATAATACTCAGAACATGAAGTTTGGTATTTTGGCGGTGTTGTTCTAGAATCCTTGGGGTGTGATATTCTTTCTTTAGAATAAATGAAAAGATTAAGATTTTGATAGTGGCATTTATAAATGAGATAAAATTACTTTTTTTACAAACATTTGTGTAATTTTTGCTAGAATCAAGGTATTTCTTACACTAGTCCATAGATATTTTTTTTCACTCGCCAGTGGCATACGTAAGCAGTGATTATTTTTTCAACAAATTAATATATCTCAATTAAAATGAGAAATATAGCAAAATAAAAAAATGATTCCAAATCTTTTCTTGATTTGTTAAGCTTTCATAGAAATTCATAATTAATGTAGTGCGTAGACCTTTGTTAAAATAAAAAAAAGATTTTTTGACATTTAACCATTCTTTTTCGCCAATTTTTCAAAAAAATATGCTGCGAAAATGAACTATTGCATTATAATTGAGCTATGTAAAATTATTTAAAAAAAAAATAATTGGGGCTAGGCAGTTTTTTCTAAAGCTGGTTTTTATATAATCCCATCTACTTATCCCCAAATAATATAAGGAATGTCATTTCAAAATTCTAGCAAAAATACATTGTATTTTTGAATATTATTATAAAAATCATTTGACAATTTTTCTTATTGATAGATGACACTATCGCAAAATTGTAAACTGTTTATTCAGTGTCCATCTTATTATACAATGAACACAGTATCAATATTATTATAAATTATACTCATGTATTGTTATAGGATTCTAATTGACCAAAATCTATTCTATAATTAGGTATTATAAAATTGATATTCCCCTCATGTCACATAAAGAAAACAGAGATCAGTACAATAGTATTCTACACATTGCTAAGTACCATAATCTACAAGGACCGTCGATATGCTTTTCAATTGGGTACAACATGAAAGTTTTAAGTTAATGATTTTATTTGAAGGTTAATAAAAGGTTTCCATAACTCTGGAAGAAATATTTTCTAGTAAGCCAATATCTTCATTATCACTTAATATTCAGTGGTGGATTAAGCCCTTAGGTGGCCCCAGACGCAATAATTTGGAGGCCCTATTTTCAGAAAACAAAAAGATGTGTCAAAATTTATTCAAGATGATCATATTACACGCATTATAATCATCGATATCTCATTATTATTTGAAGTCAAAGGTGTTCCAGAAAAGCGCTACGTTAATTGTTTATTCAACGAAACCAGTTGTTGCGATAATATAAGGATTTCACATAAATTAAAAATATTTGGGCTACGTAGAAGTCCTTTCAGAAGCCCACGTCTTACAGAATAATTTGGTACTGATATAATATTAAACAAAGCTTTCTTCAAAAAAATGCTTAGTTAATAATATTGAGCAAGATTTCTCTTCTAACCATTTTGTATGTCATTCCCTTAATTGTGAAAGATGGTGGATTGATAGGAAATGCATGAATGATCTAATGAAAAATTCCTAGATTTCTTACATTAAAGATATTATGTAAAATGCATAATAAAAAATTAAATAAATGATCTTAACATTATAAAACAAAATTAATTTATAATCAATAGTGGATTACTTTAGAGAAATCACATAATAGCCTCTTTGATAACACCAAGAATCTGTCTATAAATAAATATGTTTCACATCATTCTAACCTTTTCAAACTGCTAAGGTAGAAAAATATCCTATATCAATTCGCGTGTCGCTCTGTTGTATTTTTTATCGGGTGTGTACTGACATTTTTGAAGCCAAACAACCCAAATTTTAAAGACTGTCACTTTTACAATGTATCTCTGTTTCTTTAATTATATTTATACCTTATTTATTCCTTGTAATGTGTATAGAAAGTATTTTATTACACATAAATAGTATGTATCTGTACCACTTCGGCAAAAGCAGATATGTGATGATTGTATTATTTCAACACAGTTCTTTTACTGCCATTTTTAATACTTGTGTGCATTAAAAATGTAATAAAAAAAGGATTAATTGAAACGCTGTCATTTAAATTTTAAATTTAGCAAAAACTTACATGTCTGCTTTCAACAAAGAGGAATTGGGTATTAATAAATGGAGTGAATAATGTGAAGATGGTTGACTAAAGAAAAAACCTATCAATTTTACAGTTGTTTTATTTTTTTAAACGCATTATACAAAGTCATTTTTTATATTTTTTACTCCCCAGTCATAAACATGTGTACATTTCTTTCAGACTGAACCATTTTTGACGTCCTCTCTGAACCGACTAAGGCTGATAACTGTTGAAGATCGTATTTTGTATATAGAACAGTAACAGTCATATTGCTTTCGCTTCCTCCAAATTTATTTTGATTCCCTTCCTGAAAAATGAGAATGATTTCAATAAGATTTCAAAAAAATATATTTTTTTAAAAAATTCTCCTTCGCAATTGAAGTTGTTATAAAAACGATACTATAATAATTATTTTATTACAGTCATGAAGAATTACAATAAAATATGTTTTACTAGGTTTTTAATTGTTATTATAATCAAATGAACAACTATACCTGCATAAGATTACAAAGTTCTGAATAGAAGTGCGGAAACACCGGAGGCTGATAGAAAATTATGTGCCTGATTCCTTTGATGCGCATCCTTCTGAAGAAATGGAAACGCTCCGAGTACAATAAAAATGGAGCATCAGTGTGGAAAAACATATCCCTGGCTCGAGCAATCTTAGCATCCTGTGAAATATGTAAACAGAGCGTTACAAACAAATCCTTTTCGGTAATGTAATAATGTTGACATGACAATGTTTCACATTTAACCACAAGAAATAAACTGAAAACAAAGATTAAACGAAACATTCTATATCTATTCAACAAGGTTTAGAATATAGCATGGAGGTATATTTACTGTCAGAAAACAGAAACTAATTGTTTTCTTTCGAAAGAAGTGTAATTTATCGTTTTCAGATAATATGTACATTGTTAATTGAAATTAGTATGCTGTCAAGAAAATCCACCATTTTTTTTATTTGTTTCCAAACTTTTGATGCTATCATTGATAATACTACGGACTCACTTCAAGTTTACTTTATTCAGGACTGGGAAAATGTTACATCTTTGTGACATTAACTTGCTCAACTATATGTTATCGCAAAATTGTACAATCGTAAAGAATTATTATGCAAAACATTGTCAAACAAACATTTCATATTTTCTTTTATAAATCTAAATCTATTTTTAATCATATTGATCACAACTAGCTTTGCATGTCAAAGAATGACCATTTAAAAAGAGAGCAGCATCATCCTAATAGAATCACAAGCGGGGTTCCCAATTTTCAGTAATAAATAAATAGGATTCCAATTTATATAACTATAAATTAATAACCTTTGAATATTCACAGATTTGGACAAAACTGACATCTTCCTTTTTGAAGTGATTTCGTATTCTGACATAATCGAAATAGCTAGGGACTAATATCATCGTATGGGCCATTATACTATCTTTGTATTGCGGAAGAATCTCTTTCACAAAGTAATCAAATCTTGAGTCGATTGCTGAAACGGGATCAGTTGCTACTATCCTGCAATTGGATGAATACACGATTAATAAATCATTGACACTCTTAGGGAAGTTTTGTCATGTTTAGGAGATCATTACTGCCAAGAATTTAGACCAAACTGATTCAGTAATGATTTTTCTTCGTGAAAAAAAAGCTTGATACTGAAAAAAAAGCAGTGATGAAACAATACTTATAACCTTTCTTAACCCTCCAGAGACGAGAGCTTTTTTCCGATAAAAAAAATATTTTCTAAGCCATATTGAAGTCACGGATAACTTTTATTCCTACCCAAAATTAAAAAAAAAAAAACGCAAAGTCGATGTATAGAAACCCCGCATGACTATATGGTCATGCTCATCCTTTTATTAGCGTGTCATATTGAGTACGGACAGTAGCAAGGACAAAAGTGACCGCATGGGCTCGCAAACATTCGGGGTTGAAATATAGCTAAACGTGATTTTTTTTTAAATATTTACAAATTGACATCTTTAAATCAACATAATTTCAATACAAATATATTAGCAAAAAAACTGTTAATAATTTGATGTTTTTATAAAAAAATAACTAACAGTTTCAAAAAGTAAATTAAAAAAAACGGAAATTCAAAAAATCACATGTGCTTTTGGAGGCCGTTCCTGTCCCCACGGCTGATGACTAACTGTAGTCCGTACCCTTCTTAACAAAATATGAGCGATAGCAACGATATTCAGGTAGAAAAAGTATGAATAGTGGGATCAATAGACAACGGTGTTTTGTGTGACCATATGGTGACGCTCGTCCTTGGAGGGTTAATTCATTTATCATAGAACAGCGCTCCAACGGAACGAGACATTTTGCAAGGTAAACTACTGTAACGGTGTATGGTTGGTGGAAAGGTATTACATTTAGAATTGGTGATTAACATTAAACCTAACATGGTTCTTTTCAAAAATAACAATTTCATAAATACACATTTTCACTTCGACAATAGAGATATAATGCCAACCGACTAAAAAAAATACTCTCAATGTGTGTTAAGTCACAGGTTATGGCACTGAGAGAGTGCATTTTCAGTCTAAGTTTATTTTTAGGTCAACAGGGTGTGTTTGCAGTCAGGTTTTTTGATCTCTGTTTTTGCTGTATCTCAAAATGACAATTTTTGGCTTATAACAAAATAAATAATATACTCTTATTACAAAATACCTTCGAAAAACTTGAGGAACTTGAACAGCGACCTCTCTTATACTTCCAACTTCAATTGGATTATGAACTCTTACTTTGCCAGCATAATTGAAACATTTTCTATTAAAGAGTGAATTTATTTCAGGCAGTGATACTGATGAAAAGAGTAGAGTTTGTCTGAAATCAAAGAAAACACATGAATAATTGTTACTAGTAATAGTATAGACCAGGTGGCTGGCAGTGTCACTTGTCAATATTTATTCAACTCTGCGTATAACGCAACATGAGCAAGCGCAATGATAAATATAGCGTCAGCCTAATGTAACTCTTTCAGTTTCATTTCAATACTCGTATTATATTATGTATTGTTTGTGAGATGAGCCACTTGTTCATCTCACACAGATAAAGCTTCACACACAGCTGCCACTTTGGTTTTCTTTGAAGAAGTAAAATATTATTTAAAGTGTATAGATTGCGTATGCATTCTTTTGATGTAACCATATTTGTGCATTACCACAAATCTTATTTTAATATAAACATATCGATATACACAAGATGGTTAACAAATATTAATACCTATAATATTTAGTCCATCCATTGACTGCCCACGATCTGAGTCGAGAAAAATCAGTTCCGTGCGTCTTCTTTGGCTGCATGTGGAAATTATCTATTACATGCAGAAGATGGTCCCAATTCTGCATCAAAAATATTTCAGTCTGATCGAGGATTAAAAGTTCAACGGAAGCGAGGAAATCAAAATCTCTCTCATCTTCACCTTCTGCTCCGACAATAACTCGGAGACCGAGAGGTGAGGCAATTATCAAATCCGATGAATAAAAATCGGTATACAGCTAAAAACATAAGAAAATGAAAATATTTTATATAAATTCAGTCAAAATATTTTAACATAAAAGCACGACGCATAAATATGTTACCAAGTTAAAAGAAATACACAAACAAGTGTAATTTCAGAAACCAAAACATTTTCAGTTAGTTCAAATGTAAAAATACTATTTCCATATTAAAACTTAAGCCATTCGTACTCGAGAGTTTCTTTGTATATGAGTATTGGCATGTTAACATTAGAACAGTGGTCATTATGGTAAATTTCTTCCACCGAATGGGCTGTAATACAACCAATAGATCAGGGTGCAATATAAACATTCAAATACTTAGTAGATGCTTCAGCGATTATTGCTAGCAGACAAAAATAATGATGAAACCGTCTCATCAGTTTCTATGTTAAAATAAATTAAAAAGACACGACAGCATAGTTGGATTTATTAAGGTGAAAAACTTTGAAAAAATCATGAAACAAAGTATAGAAAAAACCATTAGTAAGGTTTTTTAACACAATAAGAAATTCATGCCTTTTTACAGATTAAAAGTGTCATCAATTGTTTAGTACGTGGGGGACGTACTAGAACAGTGATGGCAAGCCTTTCTGAGGAATGGATCAAATAAGGCTCATTGTGTTTTCAAATACCAGCCTGTGAGTCACTAAGTTTTTGTGGATCAGTGTCTGACCCGCAGGTCATAGGCTCACCATCACCGTACTAGAGCATAGTCCTGTTTATTAGAAATGCATTTGACAAGCCTATATCTTTGTATATATTGTCTATTTTCAGTTACTATGGGTTGAAGTAAATGCATGACATAATCAATCTTTTTCCATCAAAGTTGTAAATGAACTAACCTTCAAACTCTTTTTAGTGATTGTGAGTCCAATTCTGAAAGTATCATCAGTATTTCCCGAGAATAACAGTTCATAATCTTCAGGCTTGGCATTTTTCTTAGGCATCAATAGTTCACCGCCTGTAAAATCGGCCTCAAATCTGTTTTTGTTTATCACTTGACTGGAATCTCCCGGTACGAGAATTTCGATGAGCGTATTTATTATTTTGTATGCCGAATCTCTGAACGGTACAACAATTATTACCTGGAAACATTAACATAATATATTTATTCAAGTTACATTCAAGACATAACCAAAGTTTTGACCAATAATTTTATCATCAGCCGATTCATAATGAATGTGGTAGTTAAACTACCAAACTCTTTCAGATTGGCCGGTTAAATGATATACCAAATTTGATAGTATGTCACTGGTTAATAAACCGCCTTTGGAATGTAAGATGGATGATTTAAAGGCAGAGTTACTCAAGCCAGTTCGACCTGTTAACCATACCAACTAGGTAGCAAAAAGGGCAAACTATGAATCATTTATTAACTTTGATGCATCATACCGAGAGCAAGTAGATCTCAACTCAAAAAACTAGAAACTTTTCAAGTACAAACTGTACACTGTATAAAGTGTTCATTTCGGTACACTTTAGTTCATAGCAGCCAAGTCTTGAGCAACTGCTATAAGACACTGACAATCATTTGAAAGCACTGAACACTGCTGTGTTGTAGGGTATCCCAAGTAAAGGTTGTTAATTTGAAGCGGGTGCACTGGGAAGACTGTGCTAATGTTGAAACTGGTGTTTTTTTAAACAAATATATTTGCTTTGCAAAATAGATTTATCATTGGTAATATAATAAATAATACAGCAGACTATTACAACTAAATATGAACAAATTTTACCATAGAATAATAATTAAATCAAACCTACTTTTGGTCTGACGAGTCCCTGATCCCGAAATTCTTCTGGTACATCGCACCCTTTACCGTTTTTAGTTAGCCTAGCATTATGGTGCAGTATCTTTGTCCTTGTCTTTAATAAATGATTTATTGTATGCAAGCAATAGACGTATCTGATTTCTTCACAATTAAGAAACGATCGTTCAGGATAGTAAAAATCTTGGTAATTATTGATAACGGAAAACATTTCTTTTTGTAGAGGTGTCAGTTTTTCAACTAAATCTAATTCTTTCCGGATAAGATTGGTTTCGTTTGCTGATACTAAATTGGATTGAATTTGCTTTTTGATGTTCAGTTTTTCCCAGTCGACTTTGGTAATTTTTTCAGGTGCTGAACCTTGTTTGGCGTAGACTTTATCTTCTAAAACGGAAATTTTTGTTTTTGGTTCGCTTTGTTCCAGCTCTTGATCAGACTTCGGCAGTTGGACTACCAATCTTCCTAAGACAGGCCACGATAGTTGCCTTGAAGAAACAATTTGCGGCTTATTAGAAACACATTGCAGTAATGAATCATGCAGATCATCCCTCAAGTGTTTTGTAAATGCATCGTCACTGGTTAATTTTTCATCATCTTTTTCAGTTTCAGCATCTTCCTCGATATCTTCGATGGCCTCCTCAACCTGATAAAGAAAAAGGGTAACATCAGCACTTCAATCGGAATTCAACTCAAAAATTTTAAAATTCTTTCATGCTACATATACAAATATAAACTTAAATAAATATTATTGGAATGGTGGTTTGAGGATAGGTATTTTGGAGAATAGAAAGTGGACTAATCAATCCAACTCAATGTACAGTCCAACATCAAAGAGTAACGATTAACCTGGGTTGGACGTATGATATGTGTCTTCTAGAAAGGCCTCAATTCAGCTTGTCTCTTCTTTGAACAAGGTGGGTTTCACTCCTTGTTGATCACCATAGATAGGATGTTCTCATCAAAGCTATAGGATGCTAAGATAACGTAGGAAGAAGCACATTTGGTGGCAGGCGGAAGGGAATCACATATAATTGAAATAAGGAGCGGAAATACTTAAATAATTATAGGAATAGGGCTGATAGAGCGTATTTAAAATATGGCAATGAATGTTCGTAAAAATGTTTCGTAATTTGCATGAATTATCGGTTTTCTTGTTTCCAAAGTTGGATTTTTTTAATCAGCAATTGAGCTTCCCAGAGAATTGCAATTTTTTTCGCGGGATTGATTAAATTCTCGGGAGGAAAAGAGTAGTATGTTGTAAAGCAGTATTCTTAAACCATTTTAAATACGCGGACCAGTAAACATTAGAAAGATATTTCGCGGACTGGTGTCAACCAGATACACGCATTTACGTACATTATAAAATAAATACATTATACATACAATTTCCTTTTCATCTTCGGTTTCCATAACCTGCGCTTCTTCATCTTCGTCTTCACTAGCGTCGTCTGCAGATTTTTCAGAACCATCTGTGATATTGTCATCTAAAGATATATCAGCGTTTTCATCGACAGCAATTTCAGCTTGGTCTTCTTCTTCTTCTCCTGACAAATCCGATGCATCCATTTTGCTTTCGATACTATCTTTAATACCATCTTCATTTTCATCAGATTCATCAGATTCATCAGAGCTATCGACTGCAACATTCTTTTTCAGCTTTCCGTCTGTCTTAAACGTAGATAATAACTGATCTAGAGGATTTACAATCTCTTCTTCTGAGTCGGAAGTCTCGTATTGCTCGGCAATTTTTTCCTCTAGCTTTTGCTTTTTAATATTCTCTTCTTCTGTTCGATTTTTATCTCTATATCTGTTAAAACAATACGTTTGTTTTGCAGCAGTCTTGATTACTTTTTTCTTCTCGAACGAACCTTTTCTGTTACCCTTGGATCCTCGATAGCCATTTCGTTTGACTGAGCTTTTTTCAGGTCCACCTCTCTTATCACGACCGTTAAAGTTTTTCTTTCCGCCTCTCATGTTATTAAAGTCAAGTGAATCGTGCTTTTACAAAACATAACCTAACATCAATAATAAAAATATACAAATGTGACATGAGCTGTCAAGTAACGATTGCCAGGTGCCGTACGCAAGTATTGTCTCTGGCCGTTCGATAATATATTTTCTTTTCAAGTAGGTACAACAAACAGTGGCGTAGGAAGGGGTCCCGCCGCCCAGAGCGTTTCTTGAATTTGCCCCCCCCCCCCAATAATTCCTCAAATTTCTTTTTAAAATTACTTCTATTTTTTTAGCTGAGTTTATCCTACAAATGGCTTAATTTTTTTTATTCATAAATATAATTTCTTTAAAAATATTGTATTTTATTTTTTTTCTTTTGGATTTTTTTTCAGAGCAGCTTTTTTAATGGGTCAAAAAAAATATTAGTCAATTGTCTTTTTCATTATGTTTGGAGGAAAAGTGGCAACTTATTGTAAGTATTGTAAGTATTCATTTTACAAATAAGTAAACGAATTAAAAGTTAATTCATAACAAAAGATATTTTATTTTGTAAACATAACATTAGGGAAAAACACATATTTAAATTTAAATTTTCTGGCTTTTCTCTTCACAAAATCGTTAGTAACGTTATCAACATCTATTTTTATCTTACAGTAGGTTTTATGAAAACATGGTTGTAGGTTGGAGTTGTTACCTTAGTCGGAAAAATCCAACGACCCCGACTATTTTTATATTTTTTTGAGTGTACAAATCGCTTAAGTCAAAAGTCGCCACTGGTCGACATGGTATGAATGTAAATTAAATAAGAAAGAGATTTTTTTTAAATAAATTGCAAAAGTATTAAGAGTAGGTGAGAGTATTTAAATTTTCCTTCACATCTCTGCTTGCTTAGCAGGAACAAATTAGCATTTTTTTTAATTCTTCCCAAGATCATGATCTTATTTTTAGTGTTTTACAAAGCATTATCATGCGAGGAAAAAACAGTGAATTAATTATCGCTTGCATTGATTCTTTATACGAAACAATTTTTGTTTATTACCTCTGAAGTTTTTTTCTATTTCTTAAAAACGCGAACCATAAAAAGTTATGTTTAATAAGTATAATATTGAAATAAAGCTCGCATTTATTCTATATCCAAAACAATTTGTATTTGTTTTTTTACCTTTGAAAATTTCAAAAATGCCGCCTCCAAAAAACTATATATTGTCAGTGGGCGGAAAAAAATATAGTGAAAGTGATATTGCTTATATTGGTTCTGTATACATATAAATCTTTATTTTTATATTACTTTCAAAATTTTCTGTTAATTTTCAAAAATGCCGCCCACTGAAACGTGCCGCCCGGGGTGGTCCGCAATTAATTTGCAATATTTAAATATATCTTTGGAAGGCTGCCGAAAATAACAATATGATAAATTAGGCAATTAAATTCTGACCATATTTTTTGGATTTACTGAACCAAAATGTCTAATGAAACAGATACCTTTTGAATACAGTGGAACCTCGATTCTACGTTTTTCAAGGGACCGTAATAAATGAATGAATAATGCGGGAAACCGATAATGCGGGAAATCTTCAAATAATACCAAAAATATGTTGAATATTCAAAAAACTTATTTATTTATTTAAAACTATTTCAGCGAAAAAAAAAAATTCTACAAAAACGGTCAATCGGATAATAATTGGGACGGGACGATAATATTTAGATTATAAATCGAGGAAATCAGTAAATCGCGGAATGATACACGTGGAATTATGAAATATTGTTATGACGGGGTCTTGGTCGAGTAACAAATAAACGATCCATGAAAAAAAACGAAAATAGCGAGAACGGTAGATCGGGGTTCCACTAAAAAAAACGCAAAACAAAATGCGAGGCAAAACTATGTATGGAAAATTTTCAATGAAAACAGTCAATCGAGATAATATTCGTGACGGGACCAAAATATTTAAATGATAGATCGAGGAAAACGGTAAATCAGGGAACGATTAATACAGGATTCTTTTACATTTTTCTTATGGATGTTTGGCCGGGACTATGAAAAATAAACAATCCATGATCCATGTAGATCGGGGTTTCACTGTACTTCTAAAATTAATTATGGTTTAGCCAGATTTTTCTCGGCCGAAAAATTTCTACGCTTAAAAATAAAAAACAAGCTTGAAATTTTAAAAATCATGTTTATTTAACAATAGTAAAATGTACAAAACTAAATAAATCTTTATTAACAATCACTTTGATAGGATATTTATTGCACACATTTAAAAAAATATAAAAAATCTTTTGTGACATAATTTCAGTCTTATTATTTTATTTATTTATGAATATCGATGAATTGATTTAAAGCGTTTCATATTTTAAAATACTCCATCCTCAAAAGGCATGAAAAGGAAAAAGATTTTTTTTTTAATTTGAATTTGATATTGAAATTCCATCAAGCACCGTCAGTCAATATTTAAAAGTTATAAGAAAATCTTTTTCTATAGAAAAGGATTTTCTTTTACAGGCATTTTTGTCTATCAATTTTGATTCATTTTATAAAAAACATGGAATCTTACCTGTGAACCGAGTATATTTTCTAATTATTCTTTTCATTGTATCACAATATTATTATATTTATAAAAATCGATTCTTTTTAAGTTAATTTGTTTATATTTGGAAGGTTTTCTCTTTGATTCAAATATGTTTATTGATAAATTTAAATGATTGCTGACCCTAGTTAAATATTACACCTTTTGTAATAATATATTATGAAAACACTATACATAGCAAAAATATTAAAATTAGAAAATCCATGCTATATTATATACATCATATATTATAATTTACAGATTTATAAATCACATCATGTTAATTTTGAATGATTATTGCTGAAATGACTGTCCGAAAGATAATAGTGATTTTGAATATTCGAGTACAGAGAGTGACAAAGTGTAATTATTCCAACATGTGAAACATTGATGAAAGTTCAGCGGAGAGAATTGATCGCAGAAGATGATAAGCCTTCAATAACATTATATGAATTTTTAAAAATCTAATCTATGCTTCAGTCTAATCTTTTTTTTATTTTTTCATTATGCTAATAAATGTATATTGTCTCTCAGTATAACATACATTTTTTTTACTATAACTAAAAATATTTACCCCTAAGTTGAAGGAAGTGCCAAATAATAATGTTTTATTCGGAGCTTTGATATTTTTTCACTTCTGAAATGAACTGTTTTTCATACCATCGTTTAAAAAATTCACTATTACTATTCATCTAGGATTTTTTGCGATGATCATATCCAACCGGAAAAATTGTGATATTTTTAAAGCATTTAAGGTCCTTTAATTTCCCAAATGACAAACAGTGGAAGCCTGTGTCAAACACAAAATTGTATGCATTTCATCACTAGGTGAACAACGGTGGACACAATTTGCCACGTGCAAATCAACAAATTCGTAATTTTTTGTATACATATTTCAATCTGGATAATCGAAAATCCGGATAATCGAGGTTCTACTGTATACACAGACTTGAAGTGCACAGAGACTTCCAAACTAGCATTTAATTGACATAATCTAATATTAATTAAAGAAATTGTCTAGAAAAAACCTTTTATTCAGTCTTTTTTCTTGGTGTCAATTTTCACAAGCTCATCTTTTTTCAAACTTAAAAGCTAAATTTAGATACTAATTCGACATTTGCAGCTTACAGCCTTCTGATACTTCGTGTATAAAGTTTGATACATTGTGTTTATCGAAAAAAAGCTGTTTTGAAAAAACTGTGGGTTACGTTTTTTTTCCTTTGCACAGTCGATACAGTAATAGAATTACATCTTCGATTTAGGCAACGTCTTCAAACTGTCTCTCAACATTCTCCTAAGAATTTTCCCACTCGGATTCTTTGGTATCTCATTTATAAAGTGAACTCCACCTCTCAACCGTTTATATGAAGATACCTTACTAGCTACAAAGTCAATAATATCCTTTTCAGTAATCTTAGCACCAGCCTGAGGGACAACAAACGCCATAGGCAATTCACCGGCGTCTTCATCAGGTTTACCGATAACTCCAACGTCTTTAACTCCTGGATGCTGAAGTATAAGTGCCTCTAGCTCGGCCGGTGGTACCTAGTGATTATAATAAAAATAGTGTGAAGATATCAGTTGTTGACATAGTTTTAAATGAGAGCAAAAAAAATAAATTTTGAAATCAGATGAACAAATTATTTAAGCACTGGAAATTACCACATGGAAGTGCCACCTGCCAACGCTCAATGCACACGTGTACGTAGAGTTCATTGATTGCCACAAAATAATTTCATTTTTGAAAAATATAAATTTCCTAAAGGTAAAAAATTCACTTCTCTGTTACCTGGAAAGCCTTATATTTAATGAGTTCTTTAAGTCTTTCAATAATGAAAAAGTATTCATTCTCATCATAATAGCCGATGTCTCCGGTGCGCAGCCAACCTTCTGAGTCAAATATTTGTTTAGTTGCTGCAGTGTCACCGATATAACCTTGCATCATCATAGGACCTTTGAAACAGAGTTCTCCTGACTTGTTAGGGCCTAGAGCCTTGCCAGTTTCCAAGTCAATCACCTGCAGATACAAAAATTTAGAATTGAAGACATGCTGGATGAAGGCGTTGCGTTACAATTGAGGAGTGTGGTGCAGAAAATTTGATAGCTCACAATTTGATAGTTCTGTAATAATTGCAGTGAAAGTTTGTTAGAACATTTCAAATCAAAAGGTCAATGCAAAAGCGTTTACAGATTTGTTCCCAAATATTAACTTTTATTAAAAAGTTCTAGGAAAAACAATGAAACTGCGAAAATGATACGATATAAATAAGAGTGTCCTATATGTAAGAAAAATATAATTTATTGAAAAACATGACTATGAAAATAGATAAAAGACAGCAAATCATTTGACCATACTGATCATGAGAGTAAACAATACAAATGATTGTGAGTAAAGCATATCACGTTCATATATACCTTGGCAATTATTCCAGGCACTACTTTGCCACAGGATCCATATGTGACAATATCATTTACGTTGTATAGCACGGCAAGTGTTGTCTCGGTCATTCCGTAAGCTTGGGAGATCTCAGCGACACCGATCCGTTTGGTCACGGCCTCTTGCAACTCTTTGGACAGTGGCGCGGCACCGCAACCGATTTCTTTCAGACTCGATAAGTCGTATTTGCTCACTAAAGGATGCTTGGCAAGGAAGACCATTAATGGAGGCACCAAATATGCCAACGTAACCTTTGCGAGAATGAAATAAACAAATATTAGTCTTTGAATTAGTTGTGTAACGCGTACTAGCAACTTAAGCACAGTAGTTCGAAGATACTAGGCTTAGGGGCGTAGAACAAGCCACGATTCACTGTCGTGTGTTAAAAAAAAAATGCTACTATATCAGTCAAGAAGCAAGTTATTTTTATATTGTTTAAGGTTTAATTGACAAAAAATTTAATAGTATGCACTTTGTACACACGAACACACATTTTAATACTTTGAACTAAACATTTGATAGTATCCACTTCGTACACAAAAACATAAATTTTAATACTTCGCATTGAAGATTATAAAGTTTACACTTTGTACATGTAAAATTAAATTAATTTGTATATTTATGTATCGTAGTCAACAGTCTAGATCAGGGGTGGGGAACCTTTTCATTTCTAAAGGCCACATTCATTTATCTGATTCAACATAAGGCCGTTGTAAAGAAAACGTTGACCCCCCCCTTTTTTTTCAACTGTCGTATCGTAATTGCCTCTTTTTCCAAACATTTGCGTATAATTTTTTGATCAAAGTGAATATTTTGATCAAGTCAATAGGCCACACCAGAGAAGCCAAGAACCCGCAGGTCTCTCCTCCAATGGTCTAGATGATTTGTGATCAGTTGAAGGTGTAATGTTAAAGATAAGTTAAAAATTTAAATTTTTAATTATACTTTCGCACCTTATATTTTTCGATTGCACTAAGGAATGCATTCTCTTCGAATCTGACCAGGAAAACATATTTCAAATGAAGATTCAACGATGTGAGATGCGTGACGAAACCATAGGCATGGAACCATGGCATTATCATCAAAAGGCAACCGTTCTTCCCTAATTGATCACCTTTTCGATTTCTGTAAAACATTTTATCAATCCATAATAATAATGATATTCGGCTTATTTTAAATACATTCAATTTATCAATGAAAAATATTTTTTTCACTAGCATGCACTTGCTCTTTCTCAGAACAGCAGAACATTATGTGTTCTTGTGGTCCTTCTCTCACAGCATATAACTATTTTTCACCTTGATCGATTTCTAGGTCCTTTCTTGGTCCTTGGTCCATTTTAGTAAAACATCAATGCACTACTAGCTCAATAAGCAGTGTAAGTGTTAATGGAAAATTACTAATACTTATTTTTATCAGAAAAATATTCTTTAACTCTCACGCGTAACTTAATGACATCAATATTATGAGTTAGCTAATATGATTGATTGATATTTATTAACTGTGTTATATTGAGGTAAATCACCCCTCAATCAGCATGTAAATCTATCAAATTAGTTTTATTTATAATGCTATGTTTTAATCACTCAAGATATTATATCAAACAGATGATTTTTATGTAAACAATTCATAAGCTACTGTTTGTTTACTGGTAGAGGCTGGATGCACCTCTATTCCACTGAAGAAAAAATCAATAAGGAGACAGTAGATTTTTTCACAGATATATTAGCATATACAGATTTTGATTGATTAATCAGCCATGCTATATACATAATATATTCATTGCCAAAGCAAATTTGAAATTATTTTATAAAAGGTAAAAATAAATTGGTAACCTTTTTATTTCAAAAAAAGAAAATTGAAAGAAATATTTATATAATTCTTTATTCGAAAAGCTATATCTTCTGAATAATAATACTTTACTAAATTTTGACATTTCATTTTCAGTTTTTGTATTGATATTATGATTGATCTAGTACAGTGCTGTCCAACTGGCGACCCGCGAGCTGTACATTTTACAACAAATTTTTAACTGAGTTTTCATTTACCTATATTGTTTGGCCCTCGAAATGTTTGCTAAAGAAAAAATTGGCCTACGGCCTAAAAGAAGTTGGACAGCGCTATGTTAAATATCATTTAAATAAGACATCATCTTAGGATAGGCTAAAATTTAATATTCTTTAAATATTAATGTATATTTACCGATTATGATAAAAGCAAATGGTCATATTTTGATGAGTAATAACAACACCTTTAGGTAAGCCTGTCGTCCCAGACGAATATAAAATGACAATGGGATGCTTCACAGGGTCGACTTGAGTTATTTTAAATGACTCTATGTCAACTTCGTTTTTAATAAGATCTTCGTACAATAATACCGAGGCGATCGGTTTCTTGTCGCCAAATGTTACGATTTGTTCAACGAATGACATATTTCCAACTGTGCTTAGTATGTTGTTAACAGTATACGGTGAGCAAATTATCATCTTCGGTTTTGCTATATTCAATGCGTGAATTAATTCATCTGGAACAATAGTTTAATTAATTTACATTAGTAGTAATAATAATTGAATCTCAATTGTTCAATCAATATCCTTTAAGATAAAAGATTGATTGATTCCCTGAATTGTGAAAACCGTGCTATATGAAAAAAGTGCACTATTTTGGTATAGAAAATAGTGTAAAAGAAGATGATAATATAATGAAGTAAATTACACAAAACATTATTTAAACTTTGTATTTTAATTAAGAAAAAATTTCTTCGCTAGTTGATTATATACGAGGAACTATGAGAGACTGGACATAAATGAATTTCATCGCTAGAAATGTCTGACAGTTCTAATGTGTAAGGATCTATTAAAGACTTTAGTTTGTTTTTTTGTTTGTCTTGTTTGGTTGAATTTATTGTTATGAGGAAGCCCCGTTCACTTTGGTATTTTTTTTGTCTGAGAATCATGTAAGAACAATAATATAGTATTTGTTATTTTTATTGGACTATATTAATTCAAAATCGGTTAAAAAAGGCGTTAAATGTAGTTGAGTGTACTATTAAACGTACTTTAACATAGCAGTACATCAGTTAACATTTACACTACATGGAATCTTTGTGTAAATTGATTACAAAGAAGCAAATGGGAGCTAGCGTGCTTTATTTTATAAATTTGAAGACTTGTGACTTGCATATTTACTGTTTACATAGATTATCACAGAAATAGAATTTGTTTACTGTGGACAAGATGAGATAAAATCAAATCATTTTATAATCAGTTTTTTTTTTAAATTAAATAAAATATCATTTAAGTAACTATGATTAATGTAGGATTAAGAAATGTCTTATCTAGTGGTTACTTACATAATGAAATTAACTGAAAACCGTTTCTGCTATCACAATTTTTTTTAAAGATTACTTAGAGTTTCAGTGAAACTAAAAGTAAGATGGCAGGAATATAGAAATATGTCGGCAAGCTGTCTAGCATATAACGGGGAGTTATAAAATAATTACATTATATTTCTGCATAAAATATCAGTCATTTTATTTGTACACTTGCAACTTGCTATCGACACCCTCATCAAGCAAGGCAGTCACACAAGTCATCGAACAATTTTTACAGAAGACACAAAAAACGTTTTTTGATGATTTTGAGTCAAAGGCAAATTATGCAATATACTCAACCTTAAAGTGCACCAAAACAGCTTTGCGGACCTCAGTTTGCGCACCGCTACCTGTCAATATGAACTAATATCGTCGTATTGACAGGCAGATTGAAAATATTATTGCAACATTATTTTAGGATTGAAAATGACAGTATTTTAGGAGTTGTGGAATATAAATTGGATATCAATTTTAAATGAATAATATTTTACCTTTAGTGTAGGTGACATTTAGCGTTGCATTTACAGCACCAATATATATAATTGCCACGGCACTGATTGTAAATTCAAACCTATTCTCGCTGGAAATGCTCACAACATCTCCTTTTTTTATTCCATGCTTTTTCAGAGACTCGGCTAGGTTGATACTCTTCTGAAGTATTTCCACATAGGTAATTTTATTCCCTGTAGTATAGTCAATCTAAAATGTCGAAAAGAAATAAAATACTGAAAACTACAAATTCCGCTCAGAAATCTAGCAATATGGAAGTCAATGGATCACTGTTATTTTGTTGTTTGAAATAAACCAATGCGTGCCTTGTAAATTATTTTCGTCTACATATTACTGATGGTTTATTGACCATTTATGAACTGTGCCACCAAGGTCACCTTGCTTGGTTTTTGTTCTACTGTGACAAATAAATACCAAGTCGCTTGAAATAACTCGAACTTAAATATCAAACCGTTTCAAGTTGTCAGCAGAAGAGAATGGATAGATTTAAATACAGTGGAAATTTGGCTATAGTGTGTAAATTAGGCATTTGATTTAATTATATATATAACTTCAAAATGGGTATGATATTGATTTTGTTACAGTAATTAGAAAAAATCTTTAAGTCTTAGTCTCTCAAAAGCTTGACAAGTAGTTAATTCCGAAACCTAGTTCTTTAAAAAAAAGCAGTGCTAACTACTATTTTGAATGGTTATTAAAAAATAAGGTAAAATTGCCATACTTTCGAGCACGGACTATTGGGGTGAAAAACTTCACAGACTAAGCTAAAAACAACGCCACGATTTAAAATATTCATTGAAGCATCCCGGAAGCACGTTAAAATCACACATTATTATGAAGAACACTGATAAATAAATTGGTAAATATGTCATTTAGTAGCACCAAGTAACCGACTATAGCGGCGAAAAACTTCACAAACTAAGCTGAAAACAACGCCACGATTTAAAATATTTTATTGAGGGCTTGATAATCGCGTTAAAACCACACGTTAAAAAGAAGAACACTGATAAATTATACGAAATACGAAATCTTTGCCTCCATTATTCGTAATGGCCGCGCGCGCGGCAATAGTCGAGGTGCTACTTGGTGCTACTAAATGACATATTTACCAATTTATTTATCAGTGTTCTTCATAATAATGTGTGATTTTAACGTGCTTCCGGGATGCTTCAATGAATATTTTAAATCGTGGCGTTGTTTTTAGCTTAGTCTGTGAAGTTTTTCGCCCCAATAGTCCGTGCTCGGAAGTATGGCAATTTTACCAAAAATAATATGTCAAATATGCGATCTGAAACATTAAGTGCAGTAATGTGCAAATCAATCAACTACCTTGTGAATGACATTTTAATATACTATAGAATTAAAGTAAATGTTTTTGTTTATTTGAATAAATCAGGTAGTTGTTGTTTTTATTCAATTGTCAGAGATTGAGATAATTGGGAAGAAATTAAATCCATTTCACCTGTGCAACTGCATTTCCTCCTAGTTTCAAATTACCATAAAGTTGTTCTCCATAAGATAAACTCCAATCTCCTTTAACTTGGGGAGGCCCCTTGATGATATATTTATCTTCACCCATTTCAGATTATTCTATATGAACATAACCCCTCAACACATTCCAACACTATGAGAGAAAACGAAATATGAAGTTAATAGATATATTCTTTATCAGCACTTTTTATTTACTTAGTCTGCTGATAACATTATAAAAAGAGACAATATAATTATAAATTATTTATCTATCTCTCAAAGACAGTGACTAGTGTATGACCTTTATGACAGTGACTTATATTAGTTTATTCTTATAAGAGTAGTTATTATTTTCTTCTGTTTTTTTTTGTCTACACACAGACACAATATAAATGAGTATACAATAGAGACAATATAAATGTAAATTTACATCTTGACAGATTTTTTTATGATTAAACTATTATCTCTGGATTAAACCTTTGATGAGTATCGCCGCATATGTGCTTTCAAATGTTGTGTATTCTAGTATCAATTGTCATTCTCATTTTTTTTCTTTTGAATTGTTATTATTTCTTTACACATGGATACAAAAAATATATATCTATGATTTTTGACATACATTATTTTTGTTATCTGTTGCAAATAAACAAAAGAATTTTTTAAAAAGAGTAATATTTGAAAACAATTCGGAAGCCATTTAATATTGAGCATAAAACTCCATTTTGGGTCAATTTCCTTACTGCAATTGACGCAGAGACAATATATAAATTGACGTTGATAGAGCGTCACATGAACACAGGTGAGAGCAAAAGTTTGAAGTAAGTGGTCGGGTTTGGGTAACAAATGTGGTATTAGGCCTGAGTCTTTTGGGCTCGGACCGGGTAATTTTGTAAAATTTTGAGCCGTGCAGACCACTACCTTACAATTTTAACTATGCATTTATAATTCAAAAAAAAAAATTGCTTCTTGAAATAATAGTTAACAGCTTAACGACCGCACGTTTTTTTTTATAAAATTTCACCTGGCGAAATAAAATTTTGCGAAAAATTCGCAAAATTGTAATTTTACTAAATTCACTATAATTTGATAACAAATTGAGATATCTTTACAAAATTTAATTTTATTAGCTTCCAGATACTTCGCCTATACGCATATATGAGTCCGCCGGCCAGCAACCTTTGTTTTTCAAAGACTCAAATACGCGTCCGCGGTCGTTAAGCTGTAAATATTCTTCCCAGATTGGTCTGTATCCAAGAAAAATGTTTTTTTTATTATTTTTCTGTGCGATTTAGCAATATTACTAATAATCAAAATATATGAAAAATCCAAATTTAGTAAAAATTAACCCACTCCTCAAAGGGTTAAGAGCCAAATATAAAAAATAACTGTCTTATTTTGTTTTTGTTATAAATAAAAAAAAACTGTTTAGGTTTATTGATACTATGACAGAATTTGTTTTTGAGCAGCTCAAATAAGAAATATATACGCATTTAACAGAGTGCTAAGTCCCATTTTTTTACATTTATAATGAGCGCCATCACGCTCCTCAGCACTCTTACAGTTAATAATGTACCATAATATATCAGATTTTCTTAAACCGATATCAGCGTAACGTAATTTAATGAGCAATGAATGTGTTAAAATAAAACTTTTATAACAAAGTCACACCCATCTGAGTGTGAGCCAAGCATGAAGCGAAAAGGTGACTGATAATTGATGACTGCTTTACTGTGTTGCTTCTAAAATTGATTTTAAAATGTTTTCTCAATCTTATTTCTGCTTATTTTTTGGTTATGGATGACGATTAAAATACTGAAGGTGACACAATTGCTGTTGTCAGTCTTAGGGGAATGTTAAGACTTTTTTATATAACTGAAAATACCTTAAATTGTTCAATATAACATGAAAGAATTATTTAGTTCGATACTGGCTATTTATTAACATTTCAGAACCTGTTATTATTCTAAAATAAAAGAAGTTTATTTATTAGTACTAGTTTATTTAAAAAAATAACAAATATCATTTATCATTTGGATTAAAACAAATTCAATACATCACATAATTATTAAACTATGGCATATTGTTCATAAAGCAATTCACGCACTTTATAGTATTCTTCGGTAATGCAGCCCTCTAGAGATACGTTTCCAGTTTCATGCTGCAAATAAATTTAGAAAAAAATAAATATAGTTTAAGTAAAATTATCATAGCTTGAAGTACAATAGTCATAATGAGATAATAAATACTCTTTGAATACAATTCAATGTTCCAAAGAACTTGTTTGCAAATTATGAAAATAAATAAATATGAGCAAGCTTAGCCTTTCTTACTCGGAAATTACTCTTCGAGCATTCTGTGAATGGCAGGCAGATAGGGTTACCGTCTCACCGGATTTTAAGAGCTTAGACTGGACTCCGTATTTCATTGAGGACCAGATTTTTGTCAAGCCACGCAATAAAATATTATAATTCGCTCAAAATCAGCTGTTAAAATTATTTTCAACTAAAGAACGGACATTTTTAAAAAATCTTTTAACCACCTGAGACCAGCCATCTTATTTTAGCCCCTGGTAACCCTACACTTGCCGCCTGTGTGGTCGAGTGGTCAACGTTGTCGGCTTTGGCTACGGAGGGCCCGGGTTCAAATCCCGGTACGGACAGTTTTATAAATTGATTTTTCAATCGATTTATGAATTTCTGTTCGAAGGCATGGATGTATGTGATGTCTTGAATTCCCCCCTCTCACCCATCCTATCCTATGAAGCGATTAGCTTACCACTAATCCTGTCTTAGCCCTATCCTTCTATCCCTACTCTCTTTGGAAAAAGAGAGGTTGAGCAACTGAGTAACAAGCAGTTCTCGTAGAAACACTTCTGTTGAGATAAACTCCATTAGGAGTCCATATGCTCCACATTGGGAGCGGACATGGTTTAAAAAAAAAAAACCCTACACTTTGCCGCCTGAGTGGTCGAGTGGTCAACGTTGTTGGCTTCGGCTACAGAGGGCCCGGGTTCAAATCCCGGTACGGACAGTTTTATAAATTGATTTTTCAATCGATTTATGAATTTCTGTTCAAAGGCATAGATGTATGTGATGTCTTGAATTCTGCCCTCTTACCTATCCTATCCTATGAACGAGGCGTATTGAGAGCAATTAGCTTACCACTAATCCTGTCCTAGCCCTATTCTTCTATCCCTACTCTCTTTGGAAAAAGAGAGGTTGAGTAACAAGCAGTTCTCGTAGAAATACTTCTGTTGAGATAAACTCCATTAGGAGTCCATATGCTCCACATTGGGAGCGGACATGGATTAAAAACAAAAAACCCTACACGCAGAGGACTAACATTTCGTTTTCTCTGATATAGTGCTTTTTTAATTTAGGGATACTTAAATATCTATAACGAGGGTGGAAAATCAATGAAAGACCTTATTGAAGAAATTTCTTTCAGATTAACTTAAAAATGTATGTACATTATTCCGTAAATTAATAAAGACAATGAAATGACAAATTTGAATTCAGCCAAAATGCCACACCGGATAACTTACAATGTGACAGATGGTTGGCAAAAAAATAGTTATTTGAGATAAGAAGGTATGAAGAAATTATTTTATGCGATTTGATAGATATTTCAGCATGACATCATTGTCAGATATAATTACCCTTCTAACAGCCAGAGTTCCATTGCAGCACCAGAGAACTCCACCAATGAATTCAGAGTTGATATTAAACTTTGACAAAATTTGTTTGAAATTCGATAATTTTAATTCGTTAATGAAGGATGTCTGATGCGGTTGAATTTCATTCAATGGTAGCGGCTCCAATGTGAATATTTGCTCTTCTTCTGTGTTTTCTGTGAAATGACATCAAGCATAAACAAACATAAAGAATTTATAGAAAATAGTGGCCATCGGCATTTGATTTAACAATGCTTATGAGAAAACTTTTACAGGGTGACTTTTATTGTAATATTTACACAGCTCCGTAAGGTTCGGGAAAAACTATACACCGAGAGCTTCCAGTATTAGCCATTAGCTGTAGCTGTACATTAGAGATTAGTTGTAGTTTGGATTTCAGCGTCAACAATGTTGCTGTAGCCTGCTGCATTCAAATTAACACGATACCACTGTGTATTCTTTTGATTTTACCATGTTCGCACACCACTTCTCATATTATGATAATATGAACCAAATTTATTTAAATATATTCAACATGTCTTGTTTCTCACATGCTCAAAATCAAAAGAGGTAAAAGTAGGCTTCTTTTGATAAAATCTCGTAACCCGCCAGGGTTGGAAGGAGCGTACCAACTAATTTCTGAAGGGTGTGAACAAATCGAAGGTAGATGATAATTTCTCACAGCAGCATTTTGATACATTTATTCATCGTAATTCTATCATTTACACCCCTGAGGATGAGACCTGTAACTGTTTCGGTGAGATGGGTGATTTACTAGCAACCACAACACAATGTCCCTAGTTATATTCTTTCAGTATGTAAATACACTGAAGATTGTACTTTTTAATTAATGTTGTAATACAGTGGTGGATTATACCTGTCTCTGGATCGTCTTGATCTACGGGTTTATGCTCGCTTTCTCTGACACCGATTTTGCCACTGAGCCAGGCTATTTCGGCTCCACCTGATCCTTTTTGCCACACTAAGCCCGACACCAAAGCATCTGTTAATCTAACCTAAAAAAGAGAGAACATTTTTAATTTTGATAAATCAAACTAAAAAAGAGGATTATAGTATATATAATAGAGATTAAACAAAATAAGGATTATAGTATTTTATCTAAGTGCGGTAGTAATCATAATTCTACTTTCATATGTAAAAAATAATAAAATACTATGCTATATTTGACAAGTGCTTAAGAATTTTTTCATTCAATTAATGTGTTTTCAAGTTGAAAGATAGAACCGAAAATTATCTATCATTTACAAAGATCGAATGATGTTAAAATGGCTATCAATAATAATTGTCTAATTTTCATTTATTTCACACTGCTTGAAATCAATAAAGCAAAATGACTGGACATTCAAGTTGGCAGTGCCATATAATTTACCTGATAAATGTGCGACTCTGTTGTAGCATCAACGGTTTCCCCTTTGGCAGGTGCAAATACTTTTGTACATCCTTCATTCATACAATGAGTTCTGGGAAAGTTATAAAAGCTTGTTTGGTTAACCTCGAAATCAGAGTGATGAATTTATATTCATCATAAAAATAGCTGATCTCACAGCTAGTGAAGGATATTATATTACAGATTTAAAAAACCCTGTTACGATTTATGATTTAAATTTGTCAGCAGTAGGCTGGCAAGATGATAAATTATTTATTCCATTTTTGGTGATTAACAATAGTCAGATTTAACAACATCTGATATATTTGATTTTCTGTCTGTACGGATTTTTTTTTTTCACTGTCTACCCTCAAGGGACTCTTAACCGAGTATTTGAACAGAAGCTTTTTTACAGCAAACAGTTCCTCCAAAAAACATTGGTTTAAACCAGTTTAGTAGGTTAACTTCTCTAGATATAATGATTGACAGGACAGGGACAGCAGTCAACTAATCACTTGCTTAATGCCATGTTTTTTAAAGGATTCCAGAGCTAAGAAGCAGACATTCATGCCTTAGAACACAAATTCATAAATCAATTTGTAAGTGTCCGAAGAGGACGTTGACCATTTAGCTACAGGACCAAAAATATATTATTCTATAAGAATATATTCCCATATAGAGCAAACAGTATGTTGTCATATCCAGATCCCTTAAACATTGTTGACCACTGTTTAAATACGAGACCAATTTATTTACAAGACAGTTATTAAATAAACATATTGTACCTGAGTGTATCAACTGCTTTTTGTCCTCCCCTCAGACAAATGACATTTCTGGCACGCAACTGTGAGATGATCTTGAGCAGCGACTCTCCGTCAGATCGACCCTCAAAGTCAATGTATTGTATAGACGCCTTCACTACAATTTGTTTTTTAGATTCGACACACTTTGTTGGAATAACGATAAATTCTTCTGAAAACAACAGCGCAGTTAATATGAATTAGCAATAATTAAAACATATCGGCATTTATAATTTTTAATGATGTGCCAATGTGCCATCAATTGCATAAAATAAAAATTGATAGTTTTGCTATTTATATGCGATTATGAACATTAAAATTGAGTTCATCTCGAGACGCAACTCAAATAAGTGAACATATTTCATCAAAATCTAAATATTTTTATAATATAACAAACCGATATCCTCATCTTTCTTAACTGGAACTGGAACGCTTTCTTTAGCATCAACATCAACTTCCATAACTTCTGCTAGTCTATAATCTTCCAGCTAGAATTAAAATAGCATTTTTTAAGCTTATTTCTGTACAAAGAGAAGAAGTTTGGTTTATTAACATGCAGAGGGCCATTTTCTCATATATGTGTGTTATATCAAGTGCAGGGTGATACAATATTATTGATATAAATAGTACCAAGGTTTTATGAATATGAAGATATATATAGCCCTGTCATAAATACCGTTAAAACAAAAATGACTGCATAATGTAAGCCGCAGCATGCAGACCCGTGGAACAAACCCGTTCGGTAGCCTGCATGCTTATTCATTTTGCAAATCAGTCTATGCCTGTTTGTCAAGTTGCCAACATGGGATGGGGTGTCAAAGAGAACTGAATCGCCAAGATTGCGCTGCAAGTGGGGAATGCGCCAGGAGTGATTTTCAAATTGTTCAAGTTATTAGGGATTAGCCGACAATTTGTGCATCAGAACATAAAACGATATGAGGATACCCAAGGAATAGAACTCCAAAGGCAAGGTCTACACAAACAATAAAAGCAGTAGGCGCCAGAATTCGACGAAATCTCCTTCGCAAACAGAAAATATTGGTTAGAGGTGAACGTTTCTACTAGAAGCACATCTCGAATCATCAAATCAGGCCTAAAAATGGCGGCTTATCGTAGAAGAACCGGTCAAACATAAGCAACATTCTTGTGAGACATTAGGAAGGTCAGATCGAAACAGCTACAGTCAGTATACAGGAAATAAAATACTGGGAGATTGCAAATGTAAAAAAACTATCAAAATAGCTATTTAGCAAACGTAGTGAAGCCCTTGAACGAAAATATTTTTAACGGACACCAGGTCTTCCGACAAGATTCTGCGTCAGCTTAGAAATGTTTGGGAAACAATAACACCAGAGTTTATGAGGGCTCAGGATTGAACTTCTGAAAGTCACGATTTAAGCCTTCTGGATTACAAATTGTTGGCAAAGTTGGAGAGAATGACCTGTAGCAGAAGACACTACAACATTGAAAGTCTAAAGAATACCCTGAATAAAGCAGTGACCAATCTTCCCATGGGTATTGTGAATAGCGCAATCGACGATTGCCCTTCCATTCAAAGGCTTGTGTATTTATGGCAGGGACTAAGTATATAAAAAAAGATAGTGGAATAAATGACAGTTATAGATTTGCATGTTTCCAAAAGGCAGCAGTTAAGGCGTATGAACATTTTTTATCAACAAACCTTGATTATTTCTCCATATTCATCACTTTTGGTTTTCTCCTCGTGGAAAGGAAACATGGCGTGCTGTCTTTTGTTTGACTTGAAGAATCCAGAATGTCGTTGTATTTCATTTCTTACAGTAATATCATGCTTTCCTGTTATTACTGACATTTCTATATCATCATCCGATTCTGAATCAGAACTGATTCCTACTTCTTCCTCCCTGAAACAGGAAACAGAATTTATACAATTTCAATAATTTTGACAGCCAAAAGATTTTCCCACGCCTGCAATAAATCAATACCAGAATTCAGTACTCCACTCAAAGAAACAATTAGTATAACGTATTTATGAAAATCAGAAATTTATGTCGAAGATATATATCCACCATTGGTATATTCATCTAGAAAAGAAATTATTATAATAATATTTTTCTTGATTCATCTGTCTGTCTGTCACAACACAAAAGAGAACATGTACACCATACATAGTGCACAGATAGGAAGTGTATGTGTACGAGCGTGATGAGTCAATATTGCTAGGTGGCAATGCCATGTCGGCTTAAAGTTGCTAGTTTTGATGTACAGTAAAAGTCCGTTAATACGAACAACGTTAGTTCGTATTTCGAAATCTTAATACTTTTCTCGGTCCCAAAATTGACTTTTCATAGTAAATTCTACCGTTAATTCGAAATATCACATATTTCGTAATTCGTAATGTTTTTTGTCAAAATGTACTTACGATTTCTAATAATTCAAAATTTTTGTCGAGACTTGTCACACAAATGGGGTGAACAGATGGTAGGTACAGAAATTATGGACCGAAAGCACAAAAAAAACCCAAGGCTATTTCGAATCGGTACTTGCCAAGCAAATATGCACCTTAACACTTCTTAGGCGGGCCACGACCAAAGTCGTTTTTAGCTGATTGTACGTAGAATGCGGATCACGGCAAAAGTCGTTTTTAGCGTATTGTCGGTAGAATGCGGATCACGGCATAATATGTTTTTTTTATATCGTCGCTTGTTTGCGGGACACATAATATCACGGGTTTGTTTGTCGGCGTTAAATAAAATGCCGCAACTAATTAACATTAGTCCTAATTCTTTGCTAGATTATAAGGGTGTAATTACGCTGTAATTTTTACGGCATTAGATTTTACACTTCCAGTGGTAGTCAAGTTGTAGGAATGGCGATTATATATTATAATTATTCATGCAATTATAAAATATTGATAAATATGCTATTTTGTTATATAGAATGTTTTGAATATTTAATATTTATAACATGCGGAGTGCTATCTACTAAATTGATAACAGGTTTTATATTCAGCTTTGAAACATAGTGAAATTATGATGATATCGAAATGTTCTAATTTTATTTTTAATGATTAGATGTCACGTATGATTTGTTTTTAAATTTCAATCGAAAATATCGTTTGTTTAGAAGTTGTGTTGATTTTAAGAATGTAATATATTTGTGCGCTAATCACTAAAAAACGCCCGCTACAGGCTTGAGTCTATTTTTTGAAGCGCCCGACTAAGAAGTGTTAAGCATGAACCCTTATGCACCGTAGAAATGTGATTTTACCAAAAAGAGAAAAGTGAGACATATAAACTGAAGTATTACATGAGAAAGAATCAGTTGCTAATTCGAGCGTTTGCATACATTAGTGCAAGCGAGACATCTATATACTAGGTATTTCTCTTGAAAATATTACATGCTAAAGTCGTTACCTTACTTTGAAAAGGTTCTATTTGCACTTTACCATGTTTTGAGATGCGAGTGTTTGAATATTCGGCTGATCATATTTTGAAATTGAAAAGAAAAAATGCACTTTTAATGATAAGTCTGTAGTATGCGTTTGACAGTTGGCAACTACCGATCGATTGTCTAAGCTGAACGTTGTCGCAACTTCATTCAAAAGATTTAAGTTTTATAATAATATACGGAGTTGTAATACTGTAAGATGAATATTGTTTATAAATCGATTATAAAGTCTTATTTTTTCTTAAAAGCTTGTAAAAATACTGTATGAAAAAAGTGTGTAGATAGAACTCTGGAATCCTGCTAACTACTTTATTTAAAAATGTATGACTCTGAAATTAATATACATACATGTATCACTTTTAGTGTGTTCACTGTCAATACTTGGTGGAAAGGCATTATATTAATAAAAACACAATAATCCTTTGTACTTCATTCCACTTTATTTAATATGTCAGGACCGGTTTCGCTCATTGCGTGCATTGTCAACTGATAATAAATATAATTTAACAATGCTTTTTATACAAAATTGAAAATGTATAACTTTTCAATTTTGTGTAAATAGCATTGTTAAATTATATTTCTTATCAGTTGACAATGCACGCAATGAGCGAAACTGGTCCTGACATATTAAATAAAGTGGAATGAAGTACAAAGGATTATTGTGTTTTTATTAACATACATGTATGTTAGATTGTGGCAAATATAACATTTTCCGAACAAAAGGTCATTTTCGGCCAAAATGAAAGATAGAACTTTTTTAAAGTAAGGTAACAATATGCTAAACAATAAAGTTCATTGTATACTTTCCGCACCTTTCACAAAGTTTTCGGAGAAATTCCAATGGGGGATTGATGTGGAATTAGTTTAGAAATAACTCAATTAGTTCGATTAGTTCTTATCTCTGATTAGTTCTTTGTTGACTTCCGCGATAGTAGCATTGATAATTTTCACAAGCTTTACATAAATCCAAATACATATAGGCCGCGAATATAATATTTATTTTTCGTAGTTTTTTTTCAATTTTAACAAACATTTATTTTTGTTTTTTTTATATTCGTATTTGTTGTGATTTTTCTTTGAAATTTATTGTGAAACAGTGAAATAAATTTTTAAAAACATTTTGTACTTTAACTTAAAACAACTTCATTCTCCAAAATGGCACCTGTTCGAGATTCTTACAAATCCTTGACTATAAGCACGAAAACCAAGACAATAAATGATGTGGAAAAGAAGTTGATGCCAAAAGGAAAATTGGCCGAAAAATATGGAATTCCGAATTCTACATTATCTTCAATAATTAAAAATAAAACAAAACTAATTGATGCCTTCCATAAGCATGTAGTTTTTTTCAGTTAAATTATTTTTAATGTGTCTAAAACTTTGAATGGTACATTGTTCATAAGTGACGTCATTCTATGTATGTATTAATGCATTAGCAAACAAATACAGTATATACAAGTGACTGAAAATCAATTAAGTGACAATTATGTATAGTGTTTTTTATTCGTATGAGATGCCTGTCTATAAAATATTTGTATGTATTTTTTTGTTCTTTTTTTTAATTTGAATATGTTCTATTATCGTAATATTGCCGAAATACATGCCAGCAAATGATAGGTATCTTTTAACCAATACAAAAGTTGATTTTAATTTCAAAGCGCCATTAGAGCCACGAAAACGGCGATGTCACCCAAACACTATTGTTATGATAACACTTGACTTTATAATTTTTATTTTGACAGAACGAATAAATGGCCGCGATTTATTTTTTTTGTGATCGCGTAATTCGTAATTCGAATTTTTTTAGGAAATCCGGTCCCTTGAATTTCGAATTAACGGACTTTTACTGTATTGATATTAGCGTGCAGTGCCTGTGACGAATGCAAGCTACAATTCGCCATTTTTTCAACACTATCAGTCTTGGATTTAGTACTTGGTTGGTAATACAAACTTTTTGATGACATCGGTTCGATCTTTATGATTTCTCATAAATTCTTCGAGTTCCGGTCCTTCTAGCTTCACGCGTCTCTTGACATTTAGTTCTATTGTTCTATTTCCACCGTTATCTAGAAGGTCTCTCGCTAGTGTTCCGGGAGAAGTTCTGTAAAAAACCATTTCATTTGAATGTATGGCACAGTGCTGAGCCTGATACAATTCAGCTTTAGTTTTTGGAACAATAGAAATTATCACACTCTGCATTATGAACGTTTGCAATATAGAAAGTGCAGTCTATAATTTTTCTACTTACTTCACTTTCTTCGCAGACTTCAATCGATTAACAATGTAACGTATTTCTTAATGAAAATAAAATGCAATTTCATACTATTCAAAATATGCAACACAATAAGATAAGATATTCCAGTGTTGATATTGAAAAAATACAGCCACTTTCCATTGATTGAATTAAATGACCATGATGTGGTATTTGATTTATCAAAATGTGTAAATGAAGTCGGTTTAAACAAAAGTATGGCAATCTTGTCACATGCAAGTTGTATTATTTTTCTTTAAGGAATTAATCAATTTTACATTTATTTAGCATTTATTAGGATATTTTGCGATTTTAGCTAAATTTAGCATAACTGTAATCATAATATTAATGATAATAAATAATTAATTATATGAAATCTTACCTTGTGGTGAGCACAATACTGTTTTGGGGTTGACTGGCCCATAACAGAAATAGATCTCTTGAAAATCCTGAATCAAGATCAGGACAACTGGCGAGAACGACTTTGGGTCCAGGTATTCTTTGCACTTCGCTTGCACTGTGACACAATTGAAGATGTCTAAGCTGGAATGGGTTGCTCCGAGCAGTTTCGAAGCTTCTCATCAATTTATCACTCATCCATTCAATCTGGAACACAAATTAGAGAATTAGGACATTCACATTTGAGTAAGAGTGGGGACTCTGGTATGTTGCGAAAAACTGTCAGAAAACATCTAATTGTGATAGCTGATGTTCGTGACTTAAAATACACGATACAGCGATAAACTTATCCACTCTCAACTATGGAAAATTCGAAGTTTGATTTTTTGTCTGTATTGTAATAATTGCCGTTTTATTTTTATTTATTTAATTTATCGTGCAAAAAACGCAAAGCTTTAGAAACAATAAAGTATTCAAAAATATGTAAGATGATTTATTTGCTTAGATCGATAATTGAAATGACAAATTATGTTTTTATTGTTCTACATAAAATTGTTATGTTTTTCACGTGAAGACAAAGTTTACAGCTGTCAATTTTAGTATTAAAGAACGCATCGTTGTTAACTCATGAGGAATAACAATCCACTGTGTGTGGGTATTTTTAAGTAAAACTTCTTCTGTTTTAGATATGGGTCTTTTATTATACCTGAGATTTGGCGAATTCAACCACATTATAGCTGACGTTATTGAGAAGTACCAAAGAATATGCTATCAATCCTGAGTCTTTGTTTTTCCACAATTGGTCTAGCATATGGGCTAGTTCTAAAACCCGTCCAGCCGTGTCCGCAGCAACTAGAACGGATCCTCCTCCACGTAATGTGGAAAGTATAGTAGCTGAAAACAAATTAGAAATAGTTAAGACAACTCTAGCAAATTGAACATTTCATTAGATGGATGTTCATTCTTTTAACTACCACGATTGATGTGTTAACGTTTTTATGTAATGTATGCTAGTAAATTAATAAATACAAAAAAGGTATATTCTCAAGCAAGGTTATGTAATTTATGGATTTAAATGTTTCCAGTTTCCATATAATAAAAATAAAAACTAAAAACATATATTTACTCATTAGTTTTTCGTCTCTGGTTCTTCTTCGTGCTTGTTGATAGTTGGCATTCAGGGCGTCAGTTATAAGAACAGTAGGTCTTAAGAGTTTCTCCAATTCACAACCGTTCAGATGCCGTTCCTTTTTGTGATTGAAATCTGTTGCGTAAATAATATCATCTTCGCCTTCCTTGACTATTTTCCAAATAGTTCCTCCTATCATGTGACCGGCGGGAAGTGGAGTTATAGTGAGACCGTAACCTTTGCCTGATAAAAATATAGCATGGTCGTGTTTTAATTTAGATTCAAACTAAGAAAACATCGGAGGTGTTGGAGGATAAACCTATTAAAGTTTATTGATTAAATCACACAAAATTTCTTGTTTTTTTTTTGTTTTTAAAGGGTAAGTAAGTACATACGCTTTTCCTGTGAATTCCTTTTCCATCTAAAGTAGGATGTGGTATTTATACTAAGCGCAGCGATCTGGGAGTAACAAAGGAGCTAAGTGTATAATTGTGAACTTATGCATTATGATATTTTATGCTTACCTTTCATGCAGACACTTTGGTTGTACTTCAACTGGGTCATCCTGTCAAATGCTGCATCAACATCGTCAAGAGTAAAAAGGTCAAAGTTTTCCATATTATATCTTGATTGGTACAAATCATACATGAACATTTGCCCCATTTTATATACAGGCAAGGTGGCATATATAGGGCAGTTTAAGCCTAACTTTCCAACAGCATACGGCAGTCCGCCGAGATGAAGAGGATCCGGGTATGAAAGCAGCACTGCATCAATACTGTTTATATACCTAAAGAATAAAAAAATAAGTTAGATTTGGTATGTCATTTAATGAGCAGGTCAACAAGATAGCAAATTATAATTAGGGCGTATTCATTGTGATATTTTGCTTACTTTAATTCTTTTTAAGGTTTTAAGAATTATTATATTTCCATTGTAAATGCGAAGTCAGATTTTTAATCTAGTAAAGCTTATACATTAACTTTTTGATCGATTTATGGATCTGTATCAAAAAGGGATGAATGATTGTGTTTTTTTCATCCTACCACATATCTGATCCAGCATGACAAATTGTGGTAAGGTGAATTGCTTTTTACACCTAACCTTCTTTTTGCACTGTTTTTTTATACCAATGCAATTGAACTTATATTTCATTTACTTCTGTTCACTTTAAAAAAAATTGTAGGACTGTTTAGCTTGGAAAGTATCCCTTGTGCAAAAAGAGAATTAGGTGTAAAGTATTTTTCTTTCACAATAAACAATAAAAAGGAGTGATTGGTAAGTTACTAGCTCTTTTAAAAGTCCATCCTTCTTTTCTTACCATATTCAAAGAGAATTGAGGAGAGTGGAATTGAGGAATCACAACCATTTTTTATTTAAATAAGTTTTGTTAAGGGCCATACATGCTCAACATTGGGAGCACACGATAAAAAAATATTATTTACTTTTAATAAAATTTGTATAAAAATATATTAGATGAAATACCCATTATGATTTTCAAGAAACGACGTTAGAAACATAGCTAAGTTGATAGTGTACTATTTTCACTATTTCTTCTACGCCAGTGGTTGGCAAACATACATTATTAACACGATAAGGGTGCTTCTAAGCTGACTTTTACTTAAAAAGTTCTTAATCTGATTGAGATACGTTCGCTGGGATCGCCCTTTCCAACTCTAAGTTTTAAGACTGAAAACCGACTTCTGCGCGTGGGACACGAAGTTTCAATCGCACTGTATGTGGTATTTTGTGGAAGAGCCACACTCAAGGGGCCAAAGAGCTGCAGTTTGCTGACCACTGGCCTAGGCCAATGAAAGCTATGAGGAATACCTTATCATGGATGGGACAAAGTTTTTGAGACCTTTTTATATATAATGATTACGGCTGTGACTACCACAACTAGGCCTCTACAATAAAAGGAAAGTATATCGAGATTGCTGTTTTATATCTTTTTAAATGTTGCTTTTAAGCAATAATACCAAGCTATGTTATTACATGTCTGTAGTTTACGACGCGATAGTTGGATATATATTATGTATAATATAACAAATCAAGAATGAATGTTTTCTTTTTAGACAATACCTCTTCAATTCTTTTGGAAATTCCATATCGAACTTTTCATCCCAACCGCAATCTAATAAAAATCTAAATTCATCGACTTGCAGTATGTAGCAGGGCGGGGACTCATCCATGGCCCCCGATATTGCGTGAAGTTTTATGATAGAAGTCATATTTGCAGTGGGTGCTACGAATTATGTTGAAACGGAATTCAAAAGTTTGTAAACTTCAACGTGTATTCGCCTTTTCAAAAACATTCGAGCATCGAAGAGGATATAAAAGTATAACTAACTCAAATGAAAAGTAACGAAATTACAATTCTAATCGTAACGATAGGGTGCATTTTGACTATAATATAAGTTATTTATTTTTGTGGTTATAGTAAACTGCCAATAAACGTAAATCAGCTTCGTATTTTGACATTTTTAACATAGTGTTGACAGCTGTAAATAATACTTCTGTTGTAAATACATACAATATTTTTTTATTTTATCTAAATCCATAAAACCAGCTACAAATGACTTTGTTATGCGTCAAATTTGGGTACAATAAAAAGTATTGGTTTTCTCTTTCTAATAGTTTTATAATAAAAAATATGGGCACCACATTTAAAATAAAAGTGTTTGTTTATTGTAGTCTCTTTGTGTAGCAGTGTCAGTTCGTGAGCTAAAATTTTGAATGCCAAAAAAAGCATTGTATTCAATTTACGAAATTTGTGAAAGCTTCCACTTCACAACTGGCTGGGGCCTGCAGGTCTTTTGAAATTGATGGTACCATAAGGTGGTACCTAATCAAAATGTTTTTTCTTAGAATCAAAGATATACACATTTTTTTAAAGTTCTATAGTTGTCTATTAATTTCAACTAAAGTTTCAAAGCATAATAATATAATCCAACACATTATACAAAAAATATAGAAAAAGTAAGATTCTGTGTTGGCTTATTCTGGCGGGGGTACTTATTTCCGACGGTCTGAAATATTTACCATAAGCAATATTTTTTTTATTAAGTTGGTACCAATTATATATCGCGTTCGTCCACACTAATCGTCGTACTCCTGTCAAACTATTCTCTGACGTAAACATAACCTCTATTACTATGGTAAACAGAGATGATACTTTGGTTATTTTAATGAATTGATCTATGAAACGAACACAATGTCAGGAACTGAAAATATTCTTCCAGAATTTTTATGCCTGATTAGTTCTGCCCACTCGCTATATACGCATAAGGGTGATTGTTATGAGACAATATTATGTCACGTTTACTGCAAATATGCTACATTTTCTTCCTGAAAATCAACTAAATGCCGCTAATAGCAACGCAGTTCTGTAGGAAATTGCCAAACTATCATACAAGGAGATCAGGGAAAGCGATAATTTACGCTAAATACGAATATGATATCCGTATGAAACAGAAAGATGTCGAATTGAATTTCTTATATCCATAATAGAGCAAATTTGAAATACGTCGACGAATTTTCCTTATAATTTTTGGTAATTTTGTCATGAGCCATAGCACGGACTATTGGGTCGAAAAACTTCACAGACTAAGCTAAAAACAACGCCACGATTTAAAATATTCATTGAAGCATCCCGGAAGCACGTTAAAATCACACATTATTATGAAGAACACTGATAAATAAATTATATAAAGATATGAAATATTGGTAAATATGGCATATAGTAGCACGTCGACTAATGCCACGAAAAACTTCACAACTACGCTAAAAACAACGCCACGATTTAAAGTTATTTTTTGAGAACTCTATAATCGTGTTAAAACCACACATTATTACGAAGAACACTGATAAATTATGCGAAATACGAAATATTTTTCAGTACATCGCCTCTGTTTTCCATTTTGGCGCCGCGGCCAAAATGGAAAACAGAGGCGATGTACTGAAAAATATTTCGTATTTCGCATAATTTATCAGTGTTCTTCGTAATAATATGTGATTTTAACGTGCTTCCGGGATGCTTCAATGAATATTTTAAATCGTGGCGTTGTTTTTAGCTTAGTCTGTGAAGTTTTTCGACCCAATAGTCCGTGCTATGGCTCATGACAAAATTACCTAATTTTTTAATCTGCATCGATTATCGGTTCCTTAGATTCCTAAATTTGTTTTTGTATATTGTCCAATTGGAAATTAAATATCCTAGGAATCGCATTGCTTTCTGTGGAATTTGACAATTTTCAGGGTGAAAATGAGTACTTAGCATGTTGTAAAGCAATAAAATATGAAAGAAATAATCAAAATTCGGTCTTCTATTCCCGACATCGTATTCGTTTTTCGTTCAGTCAAAAAATAAAAAAAAACGTCTTTGTTCACGGTTTACGGCAGAAGGCTTCCCACTTACGTTTGAAAAAAGGTGCGAATATAAATGCAAATATATTTAACGAGTACCAACAGTCAAATACCAATACAAAAAATATCGTGTCCGGCATGAATGGGTTTAAATAACAGACCGGCACCCTTATGCGTATATAGCGAGTGGGCAGAAGTAATCAGGCATAAAAATTCTGGAAGAATATTTTCAGTTCCTGACATCGCCTGAATCAGCCTGCTGTTATTCAATTTATTTTACTTAAATACTGTTATTAATATAAATTTATTTTCATTGAACTTAATTCAACAAAAACTTATAAAAAAAATGTATCTGTTAGTTTTTATTTAAGCACTATTCATAACATCAAAACATAATATGTTATGATTTATCTGTTTTGAAATAAAATACAAAATTTTGATACTTTCTTTATTTTTAATTATAAAAAGTAAAAAAAACAAATTCACCCTATAAATATAACAATAAAATATTCCAAAGAAAACGAAGCTCCTAACATATTTTTATATACACATTTACCATGTCCGCTCCCAACGTGGAGCATATGGACTCCTAATGGAGTTTATCTCAACAGAAGTGTATCTGCAAAAACCGCTTGTTACTCAGTTGCTCAACCTCTCTTTTTCCAAAGAGAGTAGGAATAGAAGGATAGGGCTAGGACAGGACTAGTGGTTAGCTAATCGCTCTCGATACGCCCCGTTCATAGGATAGGATGGGTGGGAGGGGGGAATTCAAAACATCACATACATCCATGCCTTCGAACAGAAATTCATAAATCGATTGAAAAATCAATTAATAAAACTGTCAGTACTGGGATTTGAACCCGTGACCTCCGTTACCGAAGCCAACGACGTTGACCACTTTACCACACATGGGGAAACATAGATTTTTATATTTACCAACATTAATATTGTTAATTCTTTCTTTGAAAATTGTTTTAATTAATAACTATAGTCTAATGTTTATATTACAATTTGATAAAATATACCTACACATTTTTTAAGTAAATGTATAATATATGCGTATCAATAAGATAATAAAATCATGTAAAAATACTGTGTACGTGAATTTTCAATATTAAATACCTATATGAATGATTTTTTTTTAATACGATCAAAGATATCGGCCCTATCAGGATACAGCACAATTTTTCTAAATAAATAAGCCAAAATACGTATTAAATGATAAACTGTTCATAAACAATATATAGATTATGCACGAATGCACTTGATAATACCCGAAGATGCCGAAAGGCGAAACCCGGGTCTTTATCGACAAAACTCATGGAAGAGTACAGAATCAAAATAATTCAAATTTGATATTTACGTTCCATTAAGCACCTTCAGTCGAAGTTCAAAATTATAAAAATTATAATTAAATATTTTGCTTGTTTCCACTCTGAAAAATATTTGGCATAATTGACCTAAGACATTACTCATTATAATAAAACAATGATTTTCATATTTAAATGTACGAAGTATTCTATGTGCGAAAGGTTCTATGTGCGAAAGGTTCTATGTGCGAAGATTCTGTGTTCAGAAGAATCTGTGTTCGGAGTATTCTTGTTCGTAAGAATCAAGTTTGGTGGAATCTGTTCACCGGTTCGTTGATGATGTTGTTGCCTGCCCGAGAGGTATTGCTGACATCTCTTCTGAATGTGGCTGTGACCTTGGAATCCTGTAAGGATAAAATATGCCATTAACAATGGTATAGAAAGTAACAATTTCAATGAAACATCTATTATTCATTTAGACTTTGAAAGTTTGTGACAGGGTAAATAATAATATTTTTAGTCTTATGAACTCAAAATGTTTTTTTTTTGACTTGTCTAAGATATGTATAAATCAATTCAGGATTGACATATGCCAAATATATTATAAATAATTTCTTTAACTATAAAAATCATTATTATTATGCCATGTTACAGACCATTCGATGCTTAGTCTGTTTTCGCGCAAATCTGCATTCATTTGGTAATTTGTAAAACCAATTAAAGGAAATATCCTATGGATAGTTCCCGACGGTCGTGCAGAACGCCGGAATCCCACTGGTCGAAAGAAGAGGCGGGCAGGATTAAGGCTTTCGCAGCACGTGACCCAGTCGCTGTCTTGCACGTTCCCTTATCTCCGAATTCCTAATATGTTTATATACCCATCAGAAAAATGTTCCAATCCTTTCGTTGGCTAATATCTTCCTTGATCACTTTTAAGGTGTTCACTGTCAATACTTGGTGGAATGGCATTATAATAAAAATAATAAAACATTTTTAGTACTTTTTCCACATAAAATTTATTAGATCAGGACCGGTTTCGCTCATGATGAGCATTGTCAACTGATAAGAAAAACAATAAAACAGTGATATTTATACAAATTTTAAGTGATAAAAACAAGGTATGACAAACAATTGGTATTACAACCTAGCAAAAGAATTGAAGTAAAATACAAGGAAAATAAACTATAAATAAAAAGTTGAAGACCACTTAGAAATGAAACTATTATGACAAAAACCAATTAGGTTTGAATTATCATTACCAAAGTAAAAACCAACAATTAGTGTATATAATAAATAAATCTTAATGTCTGTCATCTAAATTGAGTTTGGAAAATCTCTACTGGATTTTCCAAACTCAATTTAGATGACAGACATTAAGATTTATTTATTATATACACTAATTGTTGGTTTTTACTTTGGTAATGATAATTCAAACCTAATTGGTTTTTGTCATAATAGTTTCATTTCTAAGTGGTCTTCAACTTTTTATTTATAGTTTATTTTCCTTGTATTTTACTTCAATTCTTTTGCTAGGTTGTAATACCAATTGTTTGTCATACCTTGTTTTTATCACTTAAAATTTGTATAAATATCACTGTTTTATTGTTTTTCTTATCAGTTGACAATGCTCATCATGAGCGAAACCGGTCCTGATCTAATAAATTTTATGTGGAAAAAGTACTAAAAATGTTTTATTATTTTTATTAATATCTTCCTTTTAATCGTAGTGTTAGAAGTGTTAAAATAGAATTCATCGTTGACACTTCCTGGATATCTGGCAATAACATCCAGAATGTTAAGATCATTGTCGCAAATCTGAAAATGAATAAAAAAAATATCAATTGATACAAAAAATATTTATCACTTCACTTAGACTAACAATTTGAACACTAATGGAATAAGATCTATGATGGTTTTAGTATGCCTCTTTATCCACGTGCGGAGTCACAAATCTAATAAGATATTTTTTTAAACTATATTTTACAGAAATAATAATGATACATTTACTTTTAAGTACTTTGAACTATCATCCAGACAAATGAAGAAAATATGACATTCCACGATGTGACATTCCATTCATTTGACAGATCGAAGATTAAATCAACGAATGTTGACCAACCTTCAAATGATAATACAAAAAAAAATGTGCTCGACTCGAATGGGTTAAGTATTTCAGACCGGTTGAAATAAATTTTACTATTGATTCCGACGGTCTGTTATTTCAACCCACTCACGCCATACACGATATTTTTTGTATTGGTATTTGACTGTTGGTACTCGTTAAATATATTGGCATAAAAATAAAAATAATAAAACATTTTTAGTAAGTTTCTATATTTAGTTTCCTACTGTACAACCCAAGTCTAATGTCAGACTTGGGCTAATTACTGATCTTTAATAAATATCTATTGAAATTATACAATATATATGTGATTTTATTTTATTAACATGCCTTTAACCCATTCAATTACTTTGATAAAATCAAGTTCATTTATGAAAATACATTTTTCTCCAATACATTTCATTTTGTAGTAGGTTGACCACGAAACATTTTCAAAATATCTGCGAGGACGTTTCCAGCCTCAACATCGAATGAACAAAAGAAAACAAACAAAAAAATATTTGGATTTACAACAAACAACACACCACAGCAGTGATGGCAAACTTTTTTGAGGAGTGGGTCAGATTTTCCTCATTATTTCTTTTAATACCAGCACGTGGGCCACTAAGTCAGTGGCCTCGCTTCGAAAGTGGGAGGAGAGGAAGTCTTCTTGGGTCAGTGTCTGACCCGCGGGTCATAGGTTCGCCAGCACTGCACTACAGAAATGATTGCAGCTAACAAAGATGTCACATTACTGAAATCGAAAAACAATAGATTTAGGCAATCTGGCACATAATGTACTCAATTTTTATGATTATGAATAATAGTAGAATATTAATGTACAAGAGAACACCCCCAAAATTGTGTGCACGAAAACCATTAACGATAGTTGCTAATTAAATTCAAATGTAATGCGATCTTCATGAACTCCCATGGCACTAAGCAATTATTATTGTAAAAAAAAATTAAAGACAAGTTAGTGACGTAGAAAAATGCAGCGCTTAGGTATGGACTGTGGATGATTCTTGTAATTACTGTGTTTTTACTTAGTAGGGCAGAATAGATAAAGGAGCATTTGAATTACTTTATGTTCAGCAAAATTTATATTAAATGCACTTGGGTCGTATTTAATTCAAAAACTTATGAGTAATCCATTGTAGTGAAATTATAGGCAATTATATGACAAAATGAAACCAACCTCATTTTATTTATATGGTTGTCTGCATACCAATAATTCAGCTCCTCCTTGTCATTTGCCTTTGATTTTACCAATGAACCACGCCAAAGCTTTCTCATTAGCTTTGGGAGCAAATTTTGGGACAATAAAGGTTTGCAGAAATACTCCAATGCTATCGTTTAATGAGCTCTCGTCATCCTGGTAAGTAGACATTTTTAGATCACAAGTTTTTTTAAAATGTATTAATAATAATAACCATAATTATTCAACAACGAACATCTGGAAAAAAAATAAGTATCCCTTTTTAAGACGTATTTTATACACTTTTTTTTTTAACATGTCCGCTCCTAATGTGGAGCATATGGACTCCTAATGGAGTTTATCTCAACAGAAGTGTTTCGAGACGAGAACTGCTTGTTACTCAGTTGCTCAACCTCTCTTTTTCCAAAGAGAGTAGGAATAGAAGGAAAGGGCTTGGACAGGACTAGTGGTTAGCTAATCGCTCTCGGTACGGAGGGGGGAATTCAATACATCACATACATCCCCATGCCTTTGAACAGAAATTCATAAATCAATTGAAAAATCAATTTATAAAACTGCCCGTACTGGGATTCGAACCCGTGACCTCTGTAGCGGTAGCCAACGATGTTGACCACTCGACCACACAGGCATACTACATAAATCAATAGTTTGGGTTTAAAAAATTTTACCCGAAAACTTCCATAGCTTTGATAAGTTTGGCTTTATTGAAATATTGACTACAGATCCATCATTTTAAAAAAAAATCATATACATTTTTTAATATTATTAAACACACATTGCACAAAATCATAAATTTGTATTTATATGCAACAATATTATAGTAATAATAGAGATGTGGGGCTAGAACAGCACTAGTAGTTCATAATGTGGAGCATATGTTAGGAAAGAGGGAATCACACACATTGTGTACCTTTGAGTGCAAATCTATAAATCAATTGAAAAATGAATATATGAAACTGTATGTACTGGGATTCAAACTTGTGGACACAGCAACTGTAGAGAACGATAATTACTACTCGGTTACAGTCACATTAATGCAGTGGTTTCCAACCTTACTACGCCTCCCTTTGAACAAAAAAATATCACAAAAAGACACATTTCAAAGGATAAATAAATATTTTTGACTGTTCGCGCCTCCTTTCGTAACATTCCACGCCTCCCAGGTTAGAAATCGCTGCATTAATGTGATATATTTTAGTTACAAATAAATTTAAAAGATTATTTGAAAACAATTATCATATCAAAATATATTAATGATTTTTATCCGGATTGGAAATCTATCAAATGATTTGAATTTATGTATAACTTGTTTTATGAAACTTATAACGATCATTAATATCATGCCCAAATGTACATTTTCATTTATTGATATACTTCTTACATTGGTATTACATCTAATGGTATGGATATCAGTAGTATTTTTTCCCATCGACATATTCCTAATTCTTAAAAACAATACACACAGCAATTTTCTCACTAATAGTTCTCTGTTAAATGTATCTACTTATTTATACCACGGCTTAAAATAGAGGTTAAAGGACTGAATTTTTCACGAATGAAATAGACTGATAAAATAATCAAGAAGGTATTCTAAATGTCGACTTTGGGAACAGACATAATACAAAATACACATTGTTTTAATATACCTATTACGAAGAATATTTTTGCTGTCTATCAATTGATAAATTGTTATGGATCCACGCGGAAAACTTATTTAAAATTTGTATGTACATAGTTTCAACTGGTTTCGATGATAGATTACGTAATCAAGTAGGTGTCAAATTAGTTATCGGGAAAAAACAATCAATCTGTTAAAAATGTGTACCAATTCTCAAAAAGACTACAGTAAGCTAGCTTTTATTTATATTACAGTAAGATGTTGATATAATAAATTTAATCATGCAAAACGCAAACATCCGGATAATAACCGAGAAAATCCATACCTCAATTTTTGAAAAATTAAATCTAGTAATAACCTTTATAGTGATTTAATTTTGGTTAAAATAACACATCTCGAGTCTTGACATAACATCAGCTGTCTTAGTGACATTCAAACTAACAAATTTGAAAGGTTCGCCTAGTGTTAGTTATTGGAACTAAACTTTTACGACAGTGGTCAACGTCGTTGGCTTCCATGCCGTAGTTCACGGGTTCGAATCTTGATACGAACGGATTTTTTTTTTCTATCAATCATTCATATTGTCGAAAAAATTCACTCCAGGGTTAGTTATTGGAACTCAAAATTTTACGACAGTGGTCAACGTCGTTGACTTCCATGCCGTAGTTCACGGATTCGAATCTTGATACGAAAAGATTTTTTATATTACACTAAGATGTTGATTTAATAAATTTAATCACGCAAAACGCAAACATCCAGATAATAACCGAGAAAATCCATACCTCAATTTTTGAAAAATTAAATCTAGTAATAACCTTTATAGTGATTTAATTTTGGTTAAAATAACACATCTCGAGTCTTGACATAACATCAGCTGTCTTAGTGACATTCAAACTAACAAATTTGAAAGGTTCGCCTAGTGTTAGTTATTGGAACTAAACTTTTACGACAGTGGTCAACGTCGTTGGCTTCCATGCCGTAGTTCACGGGTTCGAATCTTGATACGAACGGATTTTTTTTTTCTATCAATCATTCATATTGTCGAAAAAATTCACTCCAGGGTTAGTTATTGGAACTCAAAATTTTACGACAGTGGTCAACGTCGTTGACTTCCATGCCGTAGTTCACGGATTCGAATCTTGATACGAAAAGATTTTTTATATTACACTAAGATGTTGATTTAATAAATTTAATCACGCAAAACGCAAACATCCAGATAATAACCGAGAAAATCCATACTTCAATTTTTGAAAAATTAAATCTAGTAATTTACCTTTATAATCTAGTAATAAACCTTTATAGTGCTTTAATTTTGGTTAAAATAACACATTTCGAGTCTTGACATAACATCAGCTGCGATCAGCTGTCTTAGTGACATTCAAACTAACAAATTATTGAAAGGTTCACCTAGTGTTAGTTATTGGAACTAAAATTTTACGACAGTGGTCAACGTCTTGGCTTCCATGCCGTAGTTCACGGGTTCGAATCTTGATACGAATGGATTTTTTTTTCTATCAATCATTCATATTGTCGAAAAAATTCACTCCAGTGAGAAGTAAAGCTGGGACAAATAATAAAAAATAGTAATTCCATAAATTCCTGCTCTAACTTAGAGATTTACAAGCTCTTTTAAGTTTTGATAAACAATTGTTGTTAGTTTTTTTTTTATTATTTTCACTAACCCCTGCTCTTGCCCCAATGCTTTGAAATTATAGTAAGCCAAAGTATATTAGTTTATGAGTAAGCATAATATGTATAACAATTTTAAAAGTCTCTCGTGCTAGAGGAATTATTCCTTAGATAGTGAGAAATGAGTTTATAAATCCTCAGTAGAATAAGGCTTAGAATTAAATGATTTGCACTTAAAGTGTAATAGAACTCTGTTTGGCTACAATATTTTATTTTTGAATTAAAATAAAATTGTATATGCACGGATGGTTGTGATAACAAATTTGTAATATAAAAAATATACATTAAATATCTATTATGTTATATTTTCAAAAGAATCAATAATCAAGATCACTTTTAGCAGTGAAAACTACCCAATCAATTATTTTTAACCAGTAAGTAATACACTGACTGCCGCTTAAAAAATGTTGAACAACAATTTTATGCTTAAACTGAAAAATTAATAGCATTTTTATCGTAGGTTCCTGAGTATTTTGAAGAAAAACATTAATATTAATAAAAGCAGAACAGAAATAAAATGTATCTATATTTTACCTGTATGTAATTAAGAACGAGCAAATTATATACAAGATATGATTTGATAACGCCAAATATTTTTCTTTTATTTACCCAACAATGTCCCCTTTCGTAAAATATATATAAGAGTACTTAGAATTTATGTAAATTATAATAAAACAACGATAGCCAAGTTTTATCTACAGAATAATATGCTTTTTTTTGCAAAATTCATACGAATTCAGTAATCTCAGTACATTGTTACTGTACACTGACATCTAGCGTCATCGTATTCATACACATAAATAATAGAGATTTTTGCGGTAAAATTAATTAAAATTATTTAATTAATTAATTACCGAGAATCGGACCCAGACCCGCGTGATCGATAGAGCAAGCTCTAAGCCAACTCGGCCACAGCAGGCGACGTTATATTATTGCAGGAAACAGGATAAAGTAGCCCATTTAAGTCGTCACCAGTGAACGGAACCTCTTGTTTAACATAAATAGAACTTCCAAACGATACTCAGTGGGGTGGTAATGGGGTAGGATAGTTTCTCTCTCTCATTAGGTAGGTCGGTCATGTATGTAAATAGCTTGTTAGATATTAAGTTAGCCGATGTAAGTAGTGTACATAGATAGAATAGGCATTAAGTATTGGGCCCTATAAGGATAACTAGAATAGTTTTTTTAGTGTTTTTTTTCAAGAATTTTTACTCTTATTCGCTCCTTTCCTTATACGGACAACTTAGGTTGGTTTTTTTGTTTTTTTTTTTAAATTATTTTAAGGCTTAATATGTGATTTATATTTTTGTTATCATTACATTGATAATAAAATTTCGCCTGAAGGTACTCATTTTTTTTTAAATTCCATTAAAAATATAAAAACCCTATCTATTTGTGCAATTTATGATTCCTTTTTTAACACTGATTGCTTTTGTTTTAACACGGTTTTAAAAAACTGAAAGGAATAAAAATTTGTATCTAAGTACATATTTATCAAAAACTTCGTTATAATGTCACCTATATTATTAACATAAATGCACGCCACAGTGTTTCACAATGCATATCGTATTTTCTTCAGATGACGCCTGAACCGGAGGGCGCTTCTAGTCAGTTACCATTGGTTACCATTCAGCAACATTCAGCAAACTTCACGATTGTTATATTGTTGCGGCGCGTCGCTTTTAGCGTCATCTATAAGTGTTGGCAGATCTTTATTAATAACCAAAATGATGGCTTTTGGACCGAAAAAGGATGGGAGTCCTAATGTTGACTTCTTCCAATCTCCAGAAACAATGCAACAATTTGACTCAATACAGGTCGACTACAGAAAAACTGTAAAAAGGTAACGGAAGCCGCTGACTTGCTGCACTAATAAAATGACGTTTATATTTGATATTTATGTTATTACACGGGATAATTGTAAATAAATCAATTACCTGGTTACTATAGTATATTATTTTAAACAATAGTTTCATTCTTTGTATTATAATCGTTATGTAATCTCTACTTATTGATTGGCTTTAAATGTCATTTGTCATCAAAAATTTGTTTGTATTTCGATAAAAAATTAAGAAATGTATGACATACGAAAAACGAATATCAGTTGTACTACGTACATCAATGACTTGTGTGTAGATACTTGTGTTTAGGTTTTTAACCTTTCCACCCTCAGTAATGAACCTATTACCTGTATTCATACTGCTACAAAGCTGTGCGAGCCTGTCTGTGTGTGTGATAAATAGCAATGGAGCAAATGGACTCCTTATGGTTGCTATTCAACCTCTCTTATGGGTAGAGTGGAGGTAGAGTAAATAATTTACAAACAATTTAAATGTAAAAGAATTAAAGTAAATATTTATTTTTTTTACAAAGGTACAAACTTAGACATCTAATCAAGTCAAGCACTTTGAGCCGATTACTTCTCTGATTCGTAACGACAATACATATCTTGCTGTTTAACCCTAATTGTATACTCAGGAAGTGCTGCCAAAAAATTGTGTCTTAGTGGACACAAGTCAATGATTTGCAATGATTCTAATATTTCCACTGAATTAAAAAAGTGACTTGATTACTGTAAAGATATGTCATTTGGATTAAAAGTATTATTTCAATGCCTATACATATTTGTAGTAAAACTATGAACTCAATAATATTTTTCTGGCGTTGTACATTAAGAATTATTATGTCACCGTCAGCTTAGTTTTAATATTTGATTATTGTGGTTTGATTTTTAGTATGTGCAGACAGAACCGCTAACGAAAGAAAGCCTTTCGCAGCTTGTTATTCAGTTGATCCAATATCAGGAAACGAAGTTAGGTAAAATTGCACCAGAGCCGCCGTTTACCAAGCTACCGGTAAGTCATTTGTTATTATCATATTATTACCGTTTATCAGGTCCTTATTTTTAGCAATGTATTATTTAAAGATAACCTATAAAAAGCTGCCTGTTTTACTGTAAAAAATGGATATTTTGGTCACACATTCTGCTGTGCAAGCTAGTTTACATACATTCAAATTTGAGTATCCAATTGTTTGACAGACTGTTTGAATATTCCAATTGGAATGTATTACTACAACTACCAAGAACGATTTCAACTTTGATATTTCTAAAATACTGTAAAACCCCCATTTTCACTAAAGTCGGGACAGTGTAATTCGGGGTAGTGTAATTGGGGGTGTGAATCTCATACATAATTAAGGATTTGTTTTTTTCTGCAAAAAATGCAAAACTAAGATTTCCCTTAGTTTTGCAAAAAAAAAATATTGACGAAATATTTAGTTACCAAGTGATAAAACAACAAATGGGTGGCAAAATTAAATATGTCATAATTCACTGTATGATAAAGTTTACTGTTTATTTATATGATGTAAATATGATTTAAAAAATGTATTGATTTTAATAATTATAAGCATTAAAGCAGTGGTTTCCAACCTTTATGTTACTGCGCCTCCCTTTTAAGAAAAAAATATCTTCGCGCCTCCCCATCCTTTATTTCATATTGTAATAAAGACACGTTTTGAAGAGTAAATACATATTTTGGACTCTTCGCGCCTCCCTTTGCAATAGTCCACGCCTCCCAGGCTGGAAATCGCTGCATTATAGGTTATATTAAAATTTTGTGTATTCAAAATTTAAATTTGAAGTGTTTGTTCTTTTGGTACTTCGTTTTACGCCAGACGGTGAAACCATTCCATATGACACATCACATAATATGAAATGTGACTATGTCCCATTTTTAGGTAGTCTATCTATCCTGTTGTCCACAAGAAGAGCTTGAAATGACCCATTTTCTGAAGGACGGCAACCTAATTAACAATTCAAAAACGTGATAAATCAAAAAATCAGCCAACTACATTATAATCAAGATTCAGAAGTATTTGATCAGTATTAACATAATTCTAACCACATTACACCGCAAAAAGTGACAGAATGGAATACTAGGAATGTTTCATGAGCAATTCTGCTATTTTCATTTAAATACATATTCGTTTCCTTGAATACACACCCTATTAACTAAAAATAAGTCGATATCCCGTTTTGAGGAAACAATGGATAATTATCACGCAACGAATGCCTTGAAGTCGATGTTTGAGAACACATTACAAAATAGCAGTTTTTGATGTTATTTTTATATTTTGGAATCGGTTGAGTAACGGCATCTGGGCGTGGAAGTGCACCTTTTGCACCGACGACTGTTGCATTTTTTAGTTTGAATCGTTCAAATTATGTACATTCACACAAATTTCGTCATTTTTTAGTGTCTGGTGTTAAACAACGAAGTACTGTTTTTTATTAGGAGCATATGAGTTTGCAGGTGCTTCCTTAGTGCTGTGCAGTCATATACTTCGAGCCATTCTTGTCAGTCCTGTAATTGCAACAAGCTGAGCAAGTGAGGTTCAGCAATCGACTATCAAAATCTTAATTGAAATATTTTAGGTTTGCATATGGTTTAAAAAATTCTTCATTCATAATTGGAGAATGAACATACAATAATCATATTGTTGAATACTGAGATAGATATAATGTAGAATTATTGTATCCAATACTGTATTACTATTTATTGAAATTATGCGGAAAGGCCATTTGTTTCTATGGTTCCATGATAGGCACTGATTTTAAAAATCTGCTTAACGTTTGAGAAAAAATGTATAAAAAAATCCTTAAGCGGTCAATTTATTTCTGTCTTATATCTTCTATATATAAAAATGAATCGCTGAATGTGTTGCTGAGCGCAAATCTCAAGAGCAGCTGAACCGATTTCGCTAATTCTTTTTTTTAAATATTTCTTGAAGTACGAGGATGGTTCTTACGGAGAGAAAAATAAAATATATATAAAAATCTATCTATATATAAAAATGAATCGCTGAATGTGTTGCTAAGCGCAAATCTCGAGAGCAGCTAAACCGATTTCGCTAATTCTTTTTTTAATTTTCCAGGATTGCCGCCTCACAATCTTCAATTAAAGGTTGGATCTATAGTTATAATGTTGCGAAATATTAACCAACCGCGACTTTGTAACGGCACACCATTAGCGATAAAAAAAATACTGAATAACGTAATAGAAGCAATCACATTGAAAGGAAAGTATAAAGAGAAGACATTTTGATACCCCGCATCCCAATGATTCCGACTGACGTACCATTCGAGTTTAAACGACTGCAGTCTCCAGTACGGCTTGCTTTCGCTATGACTATAAACAAATCCCAGGGGCATTTGTATGTTGCCTGTTCCCGTGTTGGAAGACCATCATCTGCTCTGTTTGTTTACGCGCCAGGTAATCAAACAAAAAATATCGTGTACCATAAAGTACTAAAATAAAAATAAAACTTAATTTAGAATAAGTAAAAATAAAATGAAATATAATAACTAATAAGGTGAAGTGGAAGCATGCACAATTTCTTAAATAGTATACAATGTTATGCTTTTCTCTAGCCCACCCAAGATTTTAGGTCAGGAACCGCCACTGCAGTGTGATGATACTTTTCCAAGAGGCTTAATGTCTTGATTTATACGATGAAACAGTGTTTCTTATAGTTTCCTATATTGCAAGATGAGGGTGGGGGCGGTAGTGTATCAGTGTTTCTGCATTAAAATCAGTTAACTATGAATTGTCCCTTTTTCAAGAAATACATGAAAACATTAGCGTTATTTTCAAATATTTTCACACAAAATGTGAATAATTTCTGACACATTTTGATGCCTTCGGAAAGCCACAATCCTGCCTTCCTCTTCTTTCGATTGGGATTTCGGTGCCCCGGACGTCCGTCAGGTACTATCCATAGAATGTACTCGGCGGAACTGAGAGATGCTGGCATGTCATGAGATGAAGCAAAGAAATTGGCCTGAGACAGGGAAACATGGAGGTGCCGTGTGGCGGCCATATGCTCCACATAGGGAGCGAATTTATTTAAAGAAGAAGATAATGAAGGATAGCTTAAGGATAGCACGTTTTTTTATAGAACTTCACCTGGTTTTTTACTAAATTCACTATAATTTGTAAACCAATTGAGATGTTTAGAATTACTTTCATTATGTACACTTCCATAAAAATCTTGGTTGAACACGACCCGGGTTTCGCCTCTCGGCATCTTCCGGTACTACTCTGCGCGAATGCACTCAAACTGACGAAGTGCATTCGCGCACTGAGTAGTACCGGAAGATGCCGAGAGGCGAAACCCGGGTCGTGTTCGACCAAGATTTTTATGGAAGTGTACATAATGAAAATAATTCTAAATTAATGTTGAATTTCCATCAAGCACCTTCAGTCGAAATTTTAAATTATATCAACAACTGAGATATCTTAACCAGATTTAATTTTCTTAGCTTCCAGATACTTCACCTATACGCATATATGAGTCCGCCGGCCAGCAACCATTGGTTTTCAAAGACTTAAATACGTGTCCAGCGGTATTTAGGCTTTTAATATGCAGTAGAACCTCGAATATCCGGACTAATTGGGGATGATGAAAAAAATCCGGATAATCGAAAAAAATCACATTTGACAGGGCAAGACATGTACATTCGGTATGAATAATTTGTATTTGTTTAGATACTGTTCTACAGTGCATAGGAAATTATGATATCAATTGTTGCCAAATGTATGATTCACAAATGTATGACTCACAAATAAAGATTGAAAAAGGTCAAACCTAGTAAGAATAAAAAAAGGTGTAACCTATAAATTAAAAAAAAAAACGAGCACATATTAATATATTGTATAATATTATATTTAGCATTTATTGTATCATTTTTTTATATGTTTATAACTGGTTTTATTCCAATTATGTTACAATTTAATGACTTATACCTCGCTTAGGAGGTGTGAGTCACCAGTTCCAAGGGCCGTTCGATTGATCAACATATTGCCTAGAGAAGTGGACATTTTTAGTGATAGTATTTGTGAACTGTTTGTTAAATTTTATTTCTTGATTTTGTCTGTTGATTTTGATGTATTATGTAGTTTTATTTTATATTTTGTCTTATTATATTTGTCAAGTACATGGCGAATTGGCTGTTATGTCATGTACTGTACTTTTAATTTTTAACAATAAATAAAAAAAAATGAGGTGGGAGTGTTCCAGTTTGACTTGTAAGAAATCTGACAACCCTACCTGTCACAGACTTTCAAAAGTCTAAATGAAGAAGTAAAATTAATAATAGAGGTTTCATTGAAATTTTTAGTTTCTATATCATTACACAATATGATGAATTTAGATAAAAAAATTAAATCTTTAAATAAATTAGAATAGTAGACACTTGAGTATTCGTTAATGGCATATTTTATCCTTACAGGATTCCATGCCCACCGCCACATTCAGAAGAGATACCAGCAAATGACCTATCTTTCAGGCAGGCCACACCATCGACAACATTATCAACGAATCATCGATTAGCTGAGGCTCACGCTGTTCGGTGTAAAATCGTACCATATTAACTCCTATCACTCGAACGTCAACATATAGTCGACATAACTTCAACCTCGTTTACTGGCCTCAAATTAAATTATACACTCAAACCTTTTTTTGTGCGGTAGATGCGTTCCGCAGTAAATCGCACAAAAAAAGCTGTGATTTTCATAGAAAAAGTGTAGATGCGTTCCATGGATTTAAAAAACCGCATATCTTTGAAAATTCCATATAAAATATACCCAAAACTGCACAAAAAAAGGTTATAAAAATGTAGGAAAACGATAAGGCATAAAAAAAATAATTTAAAATCTTTTTTTATTTTATTAAAAAATAACATTTAAAGGATGTGTGGAATCTCTAATACCTTGCATCCACTAGAGAAATAACAATTATTTTAATTACAAACTGTCATCGCTGTATGACAATTTTCATTGCGATTTTCGATATGGCTCAAAATCGCGCTCTTCGGAAGAAGAGATAGTATGCGCAGTTGTAGAATCAACGTCAATCTCATCATTGTTCTGTGTAGATTTTCTTTATCTCACAATAAAATTGGTGATCAAATTTTGTTGCAATTTTCTTAATTGTTTATGTAGTTCTTCATACCCAGAAATACAATTTTTAAGCTCACGTTGAAACCTGAAGGCTCGTTCAGAATTCGTATCATGATGAATAAAATGATTTTCTAACTTCCTGCAAAGTTGTACACCTCGAATTATATTTGCCGTTAGGGGAACTGGTATTTCTTTCACCAAATCCTCGTTTTCTGGTTGATTGTTATTATTCAGAGTTAAATCCATAATATCATCGTCACTCATAGCATTATCCATAAGTAATTCGTCAATATCATTTAGGTTGAAGGTATCAAATCCCTCTCTGCTAAATCTAAACCTATGCGCTAAATTAACGATTTCAGCTGATATCAACACTGTTTCAATGATTGAATTGTCTTTAACACATCCAGGCCATACAGCTTTCCAGCATGCATTTAAAGTGTGCGGTCGTAATTCAGCAATAGCAGATGCAATATGATTTAAACAGTCCAAAATTGTAAATTTTTTGCAAACATCGGGTAATGTTGATGTTTCATTTTCTATTTTATCCAAAATATCTCGATAAGTGCTCTTGATGTAATACTTTTTGAAAGTAGTGATTATCCCCTGATCCAATGGCTGAATGATGCTTGTTGTATTAGGTGGAAGAAACAATATCTTCACATTGTTATGTTCTAAATGCAGGTGACCTGGTGCATTATCAAGGATTAAAAGAACTTTCAAATCGAGAGCTTTTTGCTTCATATAAATTTCTACTTATGGTAAAAAGCAATTTGTGAACCATTCAGTAAATAGGACTGTAGTCACCCAGGCCTTTGTATTGGCCATCCAATGTACCGGTAGCTGCTTTATATCTTTGCCTTTTAGAGCACTTGGTCTTAGGAATCTGTTCACTTGGAGGGGCTTCAACATTTTATCTCCCGATGCATTACTACAAAGTAACAATATTACTCGATCCTTACTCGCTTTAAACCCATTTGCTTTCTATTCAGACTTCGCGATGTAAGTTCGATCGAGCATTTTCTTCCAAATAAAACTCGTTTTGTCTGCATTGAACACTTGGTCGGGACTATATCCACCATCTTCAATAATTTTAGCCAAAGTCTCTGGGAACTTTTTGGCTGCTTCTTGATCTGCCGATGCAGCATCCCCACGAATATTCAAATTATGAAATGCATTCCTCTTTAAAAATCCAGTAGAGTTCAATAGAGTTCAATCCACTCTACTGGATTTTCCAAACTCAATTTTGGTTGACAGACATTAAGATTTATTTATTATATACACTAATTGTTGGTTTTTACTTTGTTAATGATAATTCATACCTAATTGGTTTTTGTTGTAATAGTTTTCATTGCTAAGTGGTCTTCAACTTTTTATTTATAGTTTATTTTCCTTGTATTTTGCTTCAATTCTTTTGCATGGTTGTAATACCAATTGTTTGTCATACCTTGTTTTTCTCACTTAACTTTTGTATAAATATCAATGTTTCATTGTATTTCTTATCAGTTGACAATGCTCATCATGAGCGAAACCGGTCCTGATCTAATAAATTTTATGTGGAAAAAGTACTAAAAATGTTTTATTATTTTTATTACTATGTTTATTGTTTTTAGAAATAAATACCCTTAAGATGGAAGATTAAGATATTACTAGCTGTAAGCCCGTTGCCCAGCAACGTGAGATTTTTGTTGCATTATAATAATAATATTTTAGAATAATGTTTAAGTTTGCTAACAACCATTTTTCGTAGTAGCAGAAATTTCGTAAATTATTTAATTTTTGGAATAATGTTTAAGTTTGCTAACAACCATTTTTCGTAGTAGCAGAAATTTCGTAAATTATTTAATTTTTTGAATAATGTTTAAGTTTGCTAACAACCATTTTTCGTAGTAGCAGAAATTTCGTAAATTATTTAATTTTTGGAATAATGTTTAAGTTTGCTAACAATCGTTTTTCGTAGTAGCAGAAATATCGTAAATTATTATATTTTGAAATAATGTTTAAGTTTGCTAACAATCATTTTTCTAGTAGCAGAAATTTCGTAAATTATCAAGTCTTTGGAATAATGTTCAAGTTTGCTAACAATCATTTTTCGTAGTAGCAGAAATTTCGTAAATTATTAAGTCTTTGGAATAATGTTCAAGTTTGCTAACAATCATTTTTCATAGTACCATAAATCGACCTCGGCGCATATATCGACAGCCCTGCAGTTTTTTAATTGTAAATTATTTAATATTTGGAATAATGTTCAAGTTTGCTAACAATCATTTGTCGTAGTAGCAGAAATTTCGTAAATTATTGAATTTTTGGAATAATGTTTAAGTTTGCTAACAACCATTTTTTGGAAGTAGCAGAAATTTCGTAAATTATTAAGTCTTTGGAATAATGTTCAAGTTTGCTAACAATCATTTTTCATAGTACCATAAATCGACCTCGGCGCATATATCGACAGCCCTGCAGTTTTTTAATTGTAAATTATTTAATATTTGGAATAATGTTCAAGTTTGCTAACAATCGTTTTTCGTAGTAGCAGAAATATCGTAAATTATTATATTTTGAAATAATGTTTAAGTTTGCTAACAACCATTTTTCGTAGTAGCAGAAATTTCGTAAATTATTTAATTTTTGGAATAATGTTTAAGTTTGCTAACAATCGTTTTTCGTAGTAGCAGAAATATCGTAAATTATTATATTTTGAAATAATGTTTAAGTTTGCTAACAACCATTTTTCGTAGTAGCAGAAATTTCGTAAATTATTTAATTTTTGGAATAATGTTTAAGTTTGCTAACAACCATTTTTCGTAGTAGCAGAAATTTCGTAAATTATTTAATTTTTGGAATAATGTTTAAGTTTGCTAACAATCATTTTTCGTAGTAGCAGAAATATCGTAAATTATTATATTTTGAAATAATGTTTAAGTTTGCTAACAACCATTTTTCGTAGTAGCAGAAATTTCGTAAATTATTAAGTCTTTGGAATAATGTTCAAGTTTGCTAACAATCATTTTTCGTAGATGCAGAAATTTCGTAAATTATTAAGTCTTTGGAATAATGTTCAAGTTTGCTAACAATCATTTTTCATAGTACCATAAATCGACCTCGGCGCATATATCGACAGCCCTGCAGTTTTTTAATTGTAAATTATTTAATATTTGGAATAATGTTCAAGTTTGCTAACAATCATTTGTCGTAGGAGCAGAAATTTCGTAAATTATTTAATATTTGGAATAATGTTCAAGTTTGCCAACAACCATTTTTTTGTAGTATATATATTTTATTCAACTAATTTTCAAATACGCTAACAAATACATTTCGTAGAAGAAGAAGAAGTCTCGAGGACATCAGTACGCACACATTTGTGAAGTGATTATTTTATCGACTATTAATATATAGATTTAGTATGAATAAAAAAGTGGAGACTGGAAGGTGTGAAATCTGGTCGGACAGACATTATCGGCTATTAATATATAGATGATCGATGCAATTGACAGTAACGATGATGAGTTCTATATGGAATTAGTAGATCCTCATCTTCCAAATTAGTAGATGAGGATGAGAGCAGAAATACTACTGAATATGATGATAGTGGAAGTGATATCCTGCCAATCAGGAGACAAGATAGGCCAATATCATCCACCGATGAAGAAGAATATACGCATAAATTGGTCAAAGAAAACCTATTTGGAAGTTGGTACGATGTCACACAAAATGATATGTCCCGTCAAATTATTCCATTTAAGTCAGGAAAACCATGCACTGGTCCACAACTGCCTGATTATGTTTAAGAGCCCCTTGATTTTACAAATGAAATCATAGAAAAAATTGTAATTGAGACTAACCGATACGCTCAAAATAAGATATTGCATTTACAGTTAAAGCCAAGATCAATTTGGAAAACTTGGAAACCAGTGGATTTTAATGAAATTTCGGCATTTATTGGTGTAATTTTAAATATGGGGTTGATTCCGTTAAGCAATATGCAAGAATATTGGTGACAGCAATTTAATCTTAAGATGCCACTTTTTCTACCATTTTTAGACGTGATAGACTTTTTCAAATCTTCTGGATGCTACATCTAAACGAAAATATTTGTGATCAAACCTCTAGGACTAGAATTCAAAAAGTTAATAATTTTATCACTTATATTGATACGAAATTTAAAGAATACTATGTGCCTGAAAAAGATATAAGCGTGGACGAGTCCGTTGTTAAATTTAAGGGAAAAATTAGTTTCATAACGTATAATAAGAATAAACCCACCAAGTGGGGTATTAGAGTTTATGTATTGGCGGATTCAACCAATGGTTTTATATATTCAATTCTACCATATTATTGTAGCATCACTACCGAAAATCTTATAAGACCCGATCTTCCAGTAACTGCTAGAATCGTCCTTCATTTGTATGCATCTTTAATTCGACAATTGCCAAATGCTGAAGGATACCATATATATTTTGATAATTACTATACAAGTTTGCCTCTGGCAAAAGAACTATTAAATCTTAAGTGCTATTTCACGGGCACAATAAATAGAAATTGGAAATTTTTACCTGCAATTATAAAAAAAACCTAAACATGGCAAAACAAATAGAATATTAGCTTGGAGAGCTAATGAAATAATGTTACTGACGTGGTTAGATAAAAATATTGTGACGACTTTGATAACTTTTTATACAGCAGAAAGTAGAGTCGTGCCCCGAAAATTGTATGATGGAACAATAGTTAAAATTTCGAAGCCAAATGTCATATTGAAATATACACAACATATGCGAGGAGTAGATAGAGCAGATCAACTCGCATCTTATTATTGTTTTTTACGCAAATCCTTGAAATGGTGGAGAAAATTATTCTTTTGGGGCTTGGAAGTGTGTTCAATTAACGCTTATACTTTATATAAAGCAACTCAAATAAAAAATAACAAAAAATCTATGAAACACTCGAAATTTGTGTCTACTTTAATGACTCAAATCATTGGAGATTTTAGAGAAGTCTCATTAGCTCGCGGAAGATCATCGACATCGGGAACCGAAGAACGACTAAATAAAAAACAACATTTCATATTTAATAATGGTAAACATAAAGACTGCTTAGTATGTTCGAAAAGAAACGTGACAGGTGGAAGACACGAAACGCGCTTTTATTGTGGTACGTGTACTAGAAAACCAGGTCTTCACCCGGGCTATTGTTTTAAACGATATCATACGATGAAAAATTATAAAAGGTAGTTGGTATTTTTTATTTGAGTTGCTTACTTGTGAATTTAGAATTATTTTCATTATGTACACTTCCACAAAAATCTTGGTCGAACACGACCCGGGTTTTGCCTCTCGGCATCTTCCGTTACTACTCAGTGCGGGAATGCACCCGAAGTCAGTTCCAAAATTTTTGTGGAAGTGTACAAAATGAAAATAATTCTAAATTAACGTTGAATTTCTATCAAGCACCCTCAGTCGAAATTTTTAATTCCTTACTTGTACTTGCAGTTTGTTTCTATGAATTTGTTTGACGTTTATGAACTCGTGTTTTGTGTTTCTGTGGTAAATACAGGCGGACTTCGACTTCCGCCTTTAATTGAATATGAGTGTGAAATTTTGATAGTAGAGATATGTAAAAAAACATTTATTTGCTAATGTACATAATTAAAGATGCGTGTTCAAGTGTTTTGAAGCGTTTTCTTCGTTTATTTGTGTAAAATAATTCTTCCAAAAAATCCTGTCAGTTACCTTGATAGTCTGCTTCATTATTTTCTTCGTATCATTTAAACATACCGTTAAGTCCATGGGAAGATAGTATTGGGAGGAAGAAACACAACATTGTTTTCCAGGAATAAATTCTGCAGAGATTTTGGTATGCTGGAGCATTGTCTAAATCTAAGATTACTAATGCACGAAGGCTAATTGTACGAAAGTAGAAAGCCGCCTAGAGTTATAAAATCATACATATATATATTGTTTTTACATACGAATTAAAATACTGTAATTCAATTTTATTTTATATTTTCTTGAAATTAAGAAATATTTATGAGTTGCTTGCATGTAGTGTTTTATTAAATGCATTTAATTAATGTGTTTCAATTTTTGCAATGTGTTTGTGTGTTTAAATTTTTCATTTACTCAGAAACACATTCTTAATCGATTTATGTATAATTTATTTTTAATCATATCTAATGTTCTAAAATAATATGTATTATTTTTGCAGATAAATAAAAATATTCCATTACAATTTTATTTTATTAAAATTAAGAAATACTTTTTTTTATGTCATATATTTTGAGTAATAGGTCTTGAACCGCTGATACACAAGCAAGCATGCCAGGCGGTGAGTGCAGATCGTATGGTATCGGCGATATTTTGCAACTTACAGCTTTTACGCTTGCGCACTGCGTTGCATAGCCATAGATAATAGAGGTTATGATTTGTGCAACTGTCCGCAGATGTCAAAATTAACATTGTTTTCAAATCTAGGTTTTGCTGCTTTTTGTTGTCTTAATTTTTTTTTTTTTTTTTTTAACCATGTCCGCTCCCAATGTGGAGCATATGGACTCCTAATGGAGTTTATCTCAACAGAAGTGTTTCTACGAGAACTGCTTGTTACTCAGTTGCTCAACCTCACTTTTTCCAAAGAGAGTAGGGATAGAAGGATAGGGGCTAGGACAGGATTCGTGGTAAGCTAATCGCTCTCGATAAGCCCTGTTCATAGGATAGGATGGGTGAGAGGGGGGATTTCAAGACATCACACACACCCATGCCTTTGAACAGAAATTCATAAATCGATTGAAAAATCAATTTATAAAAACTGTCCGTACCGGGATTTGAACCCGGGCCCTCCGTAGCCGAAGCCAACAACGTTGACCACTCGACCACACACACATGTCTTAATTATTGTATATTATTACAGGCAATAAGTGAGGAGCAAACATTCAAAAAGTGTTTTGTCACACAAATACAAAGCTTGGAAAATGATGATTTAAGTATTGCAAAAGTGACGGTTTGTATGAATGTGTCAACTTTATGATTTAATTTTAATATGACAAAAAACGTTTTTGAACACCAATTTTGATTTCCATTCATAGGTTTTATTATGGGCTATCAGAATTGATATGAAACGTCATTTTTCAAAATTTGTGACAAAACACTTTTTGAATGTTTGCTCCTCAAGTATCAAACCTTGTTACAATGTTTTTTTAAGCAGTTAGTATCTAAGGTAATGTCTAGCAAGTTATAGAAGGGTTTTGATACAATAGGTGTAAAACGTATGGAGCTGGGGTATAACCTTTCAGAAACATATATTTGACTTCTTTACTCACTAAACAATATTTATAATATGAATTGAATATATTCTACATATTAATTTATTTTATTTTTGAAAAAATAGCCAAAGAAAAGGTGTCTTTTTCTTAATATACTTTCAGAAATTATTTTCCAAAAAAACAAAAATTAAATACGAGTTGACGCTACCAACCTTTGAAAAAAAATACGAGTTTTAAGAGTTAACAATTTATAAAAAAAATAATCGCATATTTAAATTCAAAATTATTTAATGAATACAAAAATTTGTTAATTCTACTACCATCAGTTCATTATAAGCTGTTAAAAATTGTATCAAAGGTAAAAACATTTATATTTGAAATGTGGATACATGCTTAGACATATTTGGAATATTTATAAAGATACAGTAGCGTAGCAAAAGGGATGCGGCAGGGGCGGACCGCCCCAGGCGACATTTTCAAAAATTACTTTTCAAAATTATATTTATACATGAAATAAATTCAAGGAACGCCGGCAGGACCCCTTCCTACACCACTGTAAAGATACAAATCATTTGTGTTCTTCAAAGACATTTTAAAATGCATAACTGAATTTTCGAACTAGGTGCGTGAAACATTCTTGCTCAGACTGTATATTGAGTCACAATACCAATACTGATTTTAGTTTATTTTCACAATCTTATATTGAGACAATTTTGTTCGGTGAAAGTCGACACGTGTCGGAAATATTTCTTATTAAATAGCGTCACCCAACCACACTGCAAAAATATCACAAAAAACTTTTTAGTGCTTTATTTTGAGACAGAGAAAAGTATCAATGACAATTTCGTGACTATCTTGCTAGCAGTTGTGGGTTGCTTTCCTAATGAAAATATATACTTTGGATGTTGAGATAAAGTATTTTGTATAATAGTGTAGTGTATTTTCTTGGATCTCCAGATTCCAGCTCGGTTTGATTGTTTTCATTTTATTTTATGCTGGGTTGATTAAATTTACAAAGCAAATCGAAAAAAATTTGAAAAATAGCAAATTAGAAAGCTAAGAATAGCAAAATAGAAAAGTTAACTTCCGGAGGGATGTCACATAACACAAATAAATTTATTTGTCAATCTTGGTATTCGTCTCATCATTCTAGGCCAGTGGTTCTTATGTGGCCACCAGAGGAATTTGCTGCAGCCACTGACAGCTTCATTGTAAATATTGAAATTTAAGATAATGTCTTTTATTGAATATAAACTTATAAGTTGTTTTTTTTAGTAATTAGTATATGCAATCCCTATTTTTCCTTGCTATTTATTATTTTGATTGATTTGTGAACAATGGTTGAAATCAATCTAATCAAATAAATTTAAACATTTAATTGTGAATTCATTGTATTTTCATTAAGACAGCATCATCTGGATTTAATAAGTTTTTAATCGAAACCTTTTAAAATATTTGACGCTTTTACTTCTGCGAATACCAACTCTTCCAAACGGAAAATTTGCGCATCAATAATATGATCATACACTTAGTTTGTTAAAGAACACCATTAATATTTAAAGTTCGGTATGAATCTCTGATTGTTGCTTTGTGTAACCGTGTTATAATCCATTCTGTAAAAACTAATTGAAGAGTAATTTGTATCGAAATATAAATGTTTGACAGTGGAAGAAGTGACCACCCGCCTTTTTATGAATGTGTAGTTGTTTCGAATGTTAATATCAATAGTTTTTTTGATATGTTTTCTTGTGAAATAACTTTATTATCCGCCTGAAAAAGTACTCTACTTATTTTGATTTTTTATCTCCAAGAAAGGTCGCACGTTATAACTTATTCGTTATTGTGCAACTGAAGTGTTCTCCAGATAAGAACCTCTGCTAGATATCGTTGCTATGATAACTGAACATCTTTACTTTAAAGTTTTGAATATTATTTATCATTTTGCGCCGATAATTTTAATTAGATTGATTAAAATCTAACATGTATGTAAGAAAACAGTTATTTTTATCAATTGACAGGTTAGAGACTAAAGAGAAACATCTCACGCGGTGATTATTTTTTAAAATTGTTTTCATATTATGGTATACATATTATATCACTTGTACTATTTATATTATAGTATTTTCTATTCAGGTCCAGGATCTCGTTTAGGAAGGGTCCAACAGGCGCGATTTAGAACCAGAATTCTCAGAAGACTGAGGACTCAGCCTGTCAACCATTACAGTGATTCATCTTCGGGATGTTCTTCATACGGAGAGCAGAATGAAACCATTCCAGTGCCGTCCCCTGTCGCTCTAAAGGTGAACCTGAGAACATTTCCAACCGATATATTGACCCAACACAGAGTACCCGAAGACTCCTGGAGCAAGACTACCCAATACAACAGAGCGTGTAGAAATGGACTTATAGACATTGCGTTGAGGACTGTTGTACTGATGAGGCGCAACCAGCAATTGCATCTAAGATTAGCGGCTCTCCAAGCAGAGACAAGAGATTTCATCAAATCAGTTATGAGTAATTCTGTAAACCAGAGGCCAAATCCTGCTTCTTCTCCAGATTCTATCAAATCATCCCCTCCATCTAGTGTTGAAGTAATGAAAGAAGAAGAATCGCCTATGTCTCCTAAATCACTGGCCGATAGTGAGGCAGTAAAATCATAAATCATCCGTCATTTGAAATTATGAATTAACTAACGAGGCGTATTAGCTACTACAGCGAAACGAGTGGCTAATTTTTGAATTAGGAAGTTAGTAAGCCAGTTAGATTAATGTTGCTTATCTTACAAGCTTGGTGTGACGTTTCTATATTTAGCTTCCTACTGTACAACCCAAGTCTAATGTCAAAGACTTGGGCTAATTACTGATCTTTAACAAATATCTATTGAAATTATACAATATATATGTAATTTTATTTTATAAACATGCCTTTAACCCATTCAATTACTTTGATAAAATCAAGTTCATTTATGAAAATACATTTTTCTCCAATACATTTCATTTTGTAGTAGGTTGACCACGAAACATTTTCAAAATATCTGCGAGGACGTTTCCAGCCTCAACATCGAATGAACAAAAGAAAACAAACAAAAAAATATTTGGATTTACAACAAACAACACACCACAGCAGTGATGGCAAACTTTTTTGAGGAGTGGGTCAGATTTTGCTCATTATTTCTTTTAATACCAGCCCGTGGGCCACTAAGTCAGTGGCCTCGCTTCCAAAGTGGGAGGAGAGGAAGTCTTCTTGGGTCAGTGTCTGACCCGCGGGTCATAGGTTCACCAGCACTGCACTACAGAAATGATTGCAGCTAACAAAGATGTCACATTACTGAAATCGAAAAACAATAGATTTAGGCAATCTGGCACATAATGTACTCAATTTTTATGATTATGAATAATAGTAGAATATTAATGTACAAGAGAACACCCCCAAAATTGTGTGCATGAAAACCATTAACGATAGTTGATAATTAAATTCAAATGTAATGCGATCTTCATGAACTCCCATGGCACTAAGCAATTATTATTGTAAAATAAAATTAAAGACAATGTAGAAAAATGCGGCGCTTAGGTATGGACTGTGGATGATTCTTGTAATTACTGTGTTTTTACTTAGTAGGGCAGAATAGATAAAGGAGCATTTGAATTACATTATGTTCAGCAAAATTTATATTAAATGCACTTGGGTCGTATTTAATTCAAAAACTTATGAGTAATCCATTGTAGTGAAATTATAGGCAATTATATGACAAAATGAAACCAACCTCATTTTCTTTATATGGTTGTCTGCATACCAATAATTCAGCTCCTCCTTCTTGTCATTTACCTTTGATTTTACCAATGAACCACGCCAAAGCTTTCTCATTAGCTTTGGGAGCAAATTTTAGGACAATAAAGGTTTGCAGAAATACTCCAATGCTATCGTTTAATGAGCTCTCGTCATCCTGGTATGTAGACATTTTTAGATCACAAGTTTTTTTTAAATGTATTGATAATAACCATAATTATTCCAATGAACATCTGGAAAAAAAATAAGTATCCCTTTTTAAGACGTATTTTATACACTTTTTTTTTTAACATGTCCGCTCCTAATGTGGAGCATATGGACTCCTAATGGAGTTTATCTCAACAGAAGTGTTTCGAGACGAGAACTGCTTGTTACTCAGTTGCTCAACCTCTCTTTTTCCAGATCCATCATTTTAAAAAAAAATCATATACATTTTTTAATATTATTAAACACACATTGCACAAAATCATAAATTTGTATTTATATGCAACAATATTATAGTAATAATAGAGATGTGGGGCTAGAACAGCACTAGTAGTTCATAATGTGGAGCATATGTTAGGAAAGAGGGAATCACACACATTGTGTACCTTTGAGTGCAAATCTATAAATCAATTGAAAAATGAATATATGAAACTGTATGTACTGGGATTCGAACTTGTGGACACAGCAACTGTAGAGAACGATAATTACTACTCGGTTACAGTCACATTAATGCAGTGGTTTCCAACCTTTATGTTACTACGCCTCCCTTTGAACAAAAAAATATCACAAAAAGACACATTTCAAAGGATAAATAAATATTTTTGACTGTTCGCGCCTCCTTTTGTAACATTCCACGCCTCCCAGGTTAGAAATCGCTGCATTAATGTGATATATTTTAGTTACAAATAAATTTAAAAGATTATTTGAAAACAATTATCATATCAAAATATATTAATGATTTTTATCCGGATTGGAAATCTATCAAATGATTTGAATTTGATGTATAACTTGTTTTATGAAACTTATAACGATCATTAATATCATGCCCAAATGTACATTTTCATTTATTGATATACTTCTTACATTGGTATTACATCTAATGGTATGGATATCAGTAGTATTTTTTCCCATCGACATATTCCTAATTCTTAAAAACAATACAAACAGCAATTTTCTCACTGATAGTTCTCTGTTAAATGTATCTACTTATTTATACCATGGCTTAAAATAGAGGTTAAAGGACTGAATTTTTCACGAATGAAATAGACTGATAAAATAATCAAGAAGGTATTCTAAATGTCGACTTTGGGAACAGACATAATACAAAATACACATTGTTTTAATATACCTATTACGAAGAATATTTTTGCTGTCTATCAATTGATAAATTGTTATGGATCCACGCGGAAAACTTATTTAAAATTTGTACGTACATAGTTTCAACTGGTTTCGATGATAGATTACGTAATCAAGTAGGTGTCAAATTAGTTATCGGGAAAAAACAATCAATCTGTTAAAAATGTGTACCAATTCTCAAAAGGACTACAGTAAGCTAGCTTTTATTTATATTACAGTAAGATGTTGATGTAATAAATTTAATCATGCAAAACGCAAACATCCGGATAATAACCGAGAAAATCCATACCTCAATTTTTGAAAAATTAAATCTAGTAATAACCTTTATAGTGATTTAATTTTGGTTAAAATAACACATCTCGAGTCTTGACATAACATCAGCTGTCTTAGTGACATTCAAACTAACAAATTTGAAAGGTTCGCCTAGTGTTAGTTATTGGAACTAAACTTTTACGACAGTGGTCAACGTCGTTGGCTTCCATGCCGTAGTTCACGGGTTCGAATCTTGATACGAACGGATTTTTTTTTTCTATCAATCATTCATATTGTCGAAAAAATTCACTCCAGGGTTAGTTATTGGAACTCAAAATTTTACGACAGTGGTTAACGTCGTTGACTTCCATGCCGTAGTTCACGGATTCGAATCTTGATACGAAAAGATTTTTTATATTACACTAAGATGTTGATTTAATAAATTTAATCACGCAAAACGCAAACATCCAGATAATAACCGAGAAAATCCATACTTCAATTTTTGAAAAATTAAATCTAGTAATTTACCTTTATAATCTAGTAATAAACCTTTATAGTGATTTAATTTTGGTTAAAATAACACATTTCGAGTCTTGACATAACATCAGCTGCGATCAGCTGTCTTAGTGACATTCAAACTAACAAATTATTGAAAGGTTCACCTAGTGTTAGTTATTGGAACTAAAATTTTACGACAGTGGTCAACGTCTTGGCTTCCATGCCGTAGTTCACGGGTTCGAATCTTGATACGAATGGATTTTTTTTTCTATCAATCATTCATATTGTCGAAAAAATTCACTCCAGTGAGAAGTAAAGCTGGGACAAATAATAAAAAATAGTAATTCCATAAATTCCTGCTCTAACTTAGAGATTTACAAGCTCTTTTAAGTTTTGATAAACAATTGTTGTTAGTTTTTTTTTATTATTTTCACTAACCCCTGCTCTTGCCCCAATGCTTTGAAATTATAGTAAGCCAAAGTATATTAGTTTATGAGTAAGCATAATATGTATAACAATTTTAAAAGTCTCTCGTGCTAGAGGAATTATTCCTTAGATAGTGAGAAATGAGTTTATAAATCCTCAGTAGAATAAGGCTTAGAATTAAATGATTTGCACTTAAAGTGTAATAGAACTCTGTTTGGCTACAATATTTTATTTTTGAATTAAAATAAAATTGTATATGCACGGATGGTTGTGATAACAAATTTGTAATATAAAAAATATACATTAAATATCTATTATGTTATATTTTCAAAAGAATCAATAATCAAGATCACTTTTAGCAGTGAAAACTACCCAATCAATTATTTTTAACCAGTAAGTAATACACTGACTGCCGCTTAAAAAATGTAGAACAACAATTTTATGCTTAAACTGAAAAATTAATAGCATTTTTATCGTAGGTTCCTGAGTATTTTGAAGAAAAACATTAATATTAATAAAAGCAGAACAGAAATAAAATGTATCTATATTTTACCTGTATGTAATTAAGAACGAGCAAATTATATACAAGATATGATTTGATAACGCCAAATATTTTTCTTTTATTTACCCAACAATGTCCCCTTTCGTAAAATATATATAAGAGTACTTAGAATTTATGTAAATTATAATAAAACAACGATAGCCAAGTTTTATCTACAGAATAATATGCTTTTTTTTGCAAAATTCATACGAATTCAGTAATCTCAGTACATTGTTACTGTACACTGACATCTAGCGTCATCGTATTCATACACATAAATAATAGAGATTTTTGCGGTAAAATTAATTAAAATTATTTAATTAATTAATTACCGAGAATCGGACCCAGACCCGCGTGATCGATAGAGCAAGCTCTAAGCCAACTCGGCCACAGCAGGCGACGTTATATTATTGCAGGAAACAGGATAAAGTAGCCCATTTAAGTCGTCACCAGTGAACGGAACCTCTTGTTTAACATAAATAGAACTTCCAAACGATACTCAGTGGGGTGGTAATGGGGTAGGATAGTTTCTCTCTCTCATTAGGTAGGTCGGTCATGTATGTAAATAGCTTGTTAGATATTAAGTTAGCCGATGTAAGTAGTGTACATAGATAGAATAGGCATTAAGTATTGGGCCCTATAAGGATAACTAGAATAGTTTTTTTAGTGTTTTTTTTCAAGAATTTTTACTCTTATTCGCTCCTTTCCTTATACGGACAACTTAGGTTGGTTTTTTTGTTTTTTTTTTTAAATTATTTTAAGGCTTAATATGTGATTTATATTTTTGTTATCATTACATTGATAATAAAATTTCGCCTGAAGGTACTCATTTTTTTTTAAATTCCATTAAAAATATAAAAACCCTATCTATTTGTGCAATTTATGATTCCTTTTTTAACACTGATTGCTTTTGTTTTAACACGGTTTTAAAAAACTGAAAGGAATAAAAATTTGTATCTAAGTACATATTTATCAAAAACTTCGTTATAATGTCACCTATATTATTAACATAAATGCACGCCACAGTGTTTCACAATGCATATCGTATTTTCTTCAGATGACGCCTGAACCGGAGGGCGCTTCTAGTCAGTTACCATTGGTTACCATTCAGCAACATTCAGCAAACTTCACGATTGTTATATTGTTGCGGCGCGTCGCTTTTAGCGTCATCTATAAGTGTTGGCAGATCTTTATTAATAACCAAAATGATGGCTTTTGGACCGAAAAAGGATGGGAGTCCTAATGTTGACTTCTTCCAATCTCCAGAAACAATGCAACAATTTGACTCAATACAGGTCGACTACAGAAAAACTGTAAAAAGGTAACGGAAGCCGCTGACTTGCTGCACTAATAAAATGACGTTTATATTTGATATTTATGTTATTACACGGGATAATTGTAAATAAATCAATTACCTGGTTACTATAGTATATTATTTTAAACAATAGTTTCATTCTTTGTATTATAATCGTTATGTAATCTCTACTTATTGATTGGCTTTAAATGTCATTTGTCATCAAAAATTTGTTTGTATTTCGATAAAAAATTAAGAAATGTATGACATACGAAAAACGAATATCAGTTGTACTACGTACATCAATGACTTGTGTGTAGATACTTGTGTTTAGGTTTTTAACCTTTCCACCCTCAGTAATGAACCTATTACCTGTATTCATACTGCTACAAAGCTGTGCGAGCCTGTCTGTGTGTGTGATAAATAGCAATGGAGCAAATGGACTCCTTATGGTTGCTATTCAACCTCTCTTATGGGTAGAGTGGAGGTAGAGTAAATAATTTACAAACAATTTAAATGTAAAAGAATTAAAGTAAATATTTTTTTTTTTTACAAAGGTACAAACTTAGACATCTAATCAAGTCAAGCACTTTGAGCCGATTACTTCTCTGATTTGTAACGACAATAAATATCTTGCTGTTTAACCCTAATTGTATACTCAGGAAATGCTGCCAAAAAATTGTGTCATAATGGACACAAGTCAATGATTTGCAATGATTCTAATATTTCCACTGAATTAAAAGAGTGACTTGATTACTGCAAAGATATGTCATTTGGATTAAAAGTATTATTTCAATGCCTATACATATTTGTAGTAAAACTATGAACTCAATAATATTTTTCTGTACAGTTATCCCCCAATTACGCGATAGTCGGGACCGCTTTATTGGTATTCTCGTAATTGGGATACTGAAGCTCATACAAAATTAGGGATTCATTTTTTCTCACGAAAAATGCAAAACTACTATAACTAAGAATAAATAAAAAAAACACATATAGACGAAATATTTAGTTACTAAGCGGTAAAATGCATAGTCGCCCGCCAATCATGTTCGACTGTATGCATGACACAGACAGCCGCCCGGCTGTGTACAACCGTGCGCATACTGAATGCACAGCAACAACAATAGAATGCGTCATCACACCGAGCGTTTGCAAAGATAGATTATGATTTTTCATTCTGTTGCAATGTTTGAAATGATGAATTAAATAAAATATTTTCATTGAATTCATATAATAAAAATGTAGTTAGAGTAACTAAAATGTATCTCTTTATGTTAAGGAGACAGGTGAACTGTATCTACTCATATGTATTTTATTTCAAGACGTTATACATTTAGAATTATTATGTTACCGTCAGCTTGGTTTTAATATTTGATTATTATGGTTTTATTTTTAGTATCCGCAGACAGAACCGCCGACAAAAGAAAGCCTTTCGCAGCTTGTTATTCAGTTGATCCAATAAGAGGAAACGAAGTTGCAAAAATGCATCAGAGCCGCCGTTTACCAGGCTACCGGTAATTCCTTTTTTATTATATTATTACCGTTTATCAGGTCCTTATTTTTAGCAATGCATTATTTGAAAATAACGTAAAAATGGATATTTTGGGCCCACATTCTGCTTTGCAAGCTAGTTTACAGACATTCAAATTTGAGTATCCAATTGTTTGGCCGATTGGAATGTATTGCAACTTTACAAATACCAAGATTTTGACTGATATTTCTAAAATAGCTTGTGAACTTATGGTAATTCTATAAACCAAATAATTATTATTATATTCTTAAACTGGTGTAGCTCTGTGTAATGGAATTTCTTTGGTAATAATAACCAACGTTCCCTCTAAGACGAAGGGTTTGCTGCGCGGAAAATTTGAAAGCTGAGCAGGCCAATTCAACTAGTCCGCGGCAAATTTTTATTCTTTTTTTGCATAATTAAAATTATTACCATTTAATAATTTATACTCATGCATGGTAAAATAAAACGTGCAAAAATAACATTTTTTTCATAAAATCAAGCAAAAAATAAAATAAATAAGAAGAATGAAACAAATATTTTGTATTTTTAAATAAGAAATGAATCATAATAAGAGTACATTTTATTTTCTTACATACAATACAAACAAGCTATAATTAAGAAAAAAATAAACAAGTTTAGTCAAATACAATATGCATTAAATTAAGACATGACAGAAATCAAAATCTATTTTATTGTTCTAATTTATAAACTGAATCAAATAAAGTGTATTGAATTAATACATGAAACAGAATTTGAAAAAACGTGAAAATAATAATTATTAAACATTGTACTAAAAAAACTCGTACTAACTAGTGCATATGTACTTTCAAAAGGCGCTGAGTGTATGTAATGCACACATACAAATATTTAATTTCAATAAATTTAAAATTCTATTAAAGGGGAAATAAAAGTCTCGAGTCCCGAGACTTTAAAAACCCTGAGACTTCAGAATCCTTAGTACCTATACAAAATTTGGGGCTACATTTAATGTGAAACACAATGAACTATAATTTTCACTTTTTTTGTTTAAAGGTAAAATTTTACAACATGTGCCATACCATAATTTTCATAACCTTCAAAATATGCCTTTGTTTTTTGCAATAAAATTCACCTTGCGACATTGATAGATGTATCAAACTTGATACCTAAAGTCAATTAATTCAGACATTGTGTTATTTTACTAATTTTGTGTATATGTATATATACGTATTTATGTAATCCACATATTTATGTCATCTACATGGATGTGTTGATCGTTTTAATGATACAGGATTTTTTTTTTTTTTTTTTAAACTTTAACAATCATTTAAGCCCATTCCTAGGACTATGGAAAACCTTTGTGTTTCACCTCCACGTCTCCTAGGTTATTTATATTCGTGAATATGCATTAAAACATCTCTTTTTTTCTGAAAAGGAACTAAATGTTGCTAATGACAATACAGCTATGTGTGAAATTTAATTACGAATAGGAAAATGCCGAATTATCATCTGTCAGAATCAAAGAAAACAATAATTAGCGCCAAATAAGAATCTGATATGTCTGAAAACGTCAACGTAACATGTCGAATGAAATTTCTTAGAACAAACCATGGGAAACTTAATTATAACAAAATATTGTCGCCAATTTCAGAGAATTTCAATGTTTTTTGAGAATTTAAAATATTGTAAAGCATATTTATCTCAATATTTTATTAACACTACAGTAATACCCCGCTTAGCGCGACCCCGTTAAGCGCGGTTTCACTATAACGCGAATTTCAAATTTCGCGCTCAAATGCCTCGCAGACTTACGCCCAGAGACTTAAAAGTGTACGTAAAGTTCCTTCCACCAAACACTACGTCAATATTACAACCTATGGACCAGGGAGAAATAGCAAACTTCAAAGCTTATTACCATCGCCGCACTTTTAACCAACTAATTCATGAAACTGACGGGGAAGGAAGACAGTCTATGCGAGAGTGGTGGAAGTCATACAACATTATGAAGTCTATTCACAACATAGAAGAGGCTTGGAAGGACGTTAAAATGAGTTGTATGAATAGGGTGTGGCGTAATCTTTGGCCAGATGTAGTGGAAGCACCTAGAAGAATTGTCCAGATGCAGGGACAAGTGCTTGAAGACATTGCTGCAATAATTGAGGGGTCTGAACTTGAAGATGTCACGGTAGAAGATCTCGTAGAACTTGTAGCAACGCACGACGATCCTATCAGCAATGAAGATTTGATCGAGTTACAGAAAAATCCTATCTACGATGAGGAAGAACAGGTAGAAGAGAAAGTTTTATCTTCAGGGGAAATACAAAATGCACTTTCAAAAATTTATTCAGGTTTGGACATATTGCAGAGTATAGACAATAATGATGACCATGTCTTGACCGTGTGTCAAACAATTAAAAACAGTGTTGGGTGTTATGAACGTATTTTACAAGAACGTAAACAAAACGCTACCCAAAAGACAATAGATGTATTTTTCCGTAAAAAAATAAGAGTATGTATTGCATAAAGTGTTCTTAGAATTAAAGTGATTGATTAAAATGATTTGTATTAAATTTTGACTATGTTTAATCATAAACCTCGATATACGCGAATTTCAGTTAAAGCGATTTTTTTCGGAACGTATCCCTCGCGTAAAGCGGGGTATAACTGTATTTGTATAGTTTTATTAATATAATTTGTAGTTAATTTTTACATCAGCAAGAATGCTAGTATCTTTGATGTGAACCCTGATTGCTTCTTCCACAACCATAATTGTCTTCTCTTTGTACATTACATATATGAGTTATATTTTTTCCGACAATGAAAATAATTGGTTAGCTAATAGTGGTGGTAATAGATGAAATTTTCACTAAAATGGCATGACTTCTAAGAAATGTTTTATCATTCCAGAAAGCCTGTTATCTTAGTCCCTGTTGAGAGTACTACCAGTGACCACCTCAGTTCTGCCTCGGAAACCAACCAGAGGTTTACCCAACCCGGTGAATTCTAGTGAGTAATTACTTTTTATTAGCTTTTCAAATAAGTCGTTAAAAACTTACAATTCAACATGTTATGCTCCATTCACAAATAGATTTTTTTATTAAATGGCATGACTTCTAAGAATTGTTTTATCATTCCAGATATCTTCTCATCTCAGTCATTGTTGCGATTATCACCAGCGACCAGTCCTGCGTAAACATCCAACACGATCTGATAGTATACATGTATGTATGTACATATATAAGTTAATGTGAAATGATTGAAAATGTCTTTGCAGTCTTGTCTTTTTGTCTTTGAAAAAATAACTTTTTTTACAAAACTCCACAGCCCTGGTATAAACGCAGTAATTACAGAAAATGACAAAATTAAATAACTTATACAATATGGCAAAGTGAATAATTTGAAATATAGAATGTAAAAAAACACAGTAAAACATATATTTTGTAAAAAAGAAACGGCCAAATGTCTTAAAATCAGGTAGACTTTTTAAGTTAACAAACACTTAGTGAGTAAAATTGTATTCAGCTATCCCTTGTAATAGAAGACATACCACTCAAGTACATTATCCGAAGAAATCAATATCCTAATATAGATAACTCTACTGAAAGGTAAATGAAAGTACGATGCCGGATTTGGTAAACTTTCAATCTTGTTGAACTGTGGTTTTATTTAGCAGGGCAGTTAAGTACAAATTGCAACCGAAATGTGATAGAACAGCCACTATTTTTTACTTTTTAAGTGGAAACAAGCTAGCAAATCATGACATGTAAAGCAAATGACTGCCAGACGTGCGGCTGCATTCCTACTGTTGCGTCATTTTGTTTTAATCTTAAAAAATATATTTGAAAAGCTTTAATATCAAAGTAGGCCAAACGCCATCTACAAAATTTTACAGAATAAGTGATTTTTCGAGTTTTTTTGAAAGAACATCACTTGTACTACAATAAACACATTTGTTGAATTTTCACAGATTGTAGGGAAAACCTAACCATTGCAGAATAAACAAATAGCCAATTTGTATTTGAAAAGAATATTATCGGGTTAAATTACTATGATACATTTCTGAAGCAGGAAGATAACTTTTAAATATTTATAATTATTATTTACCAAAAATATCTCTGGTTTGTCAGAAATCTTAACAATTTTCTAATATCTCTATCTTATTTTCCGAAAAGTTTTTATGTCGTCATTAGCAAATACCCATTGGTCGGTGTACTACAATAACATGTTAATATAATTTAGTGAATGGTGTCGCTAATGCAATTCATAATTTCTTCTTTTTCATCCTCATTTTCTTTCTCTTATGGTCGACTAAGATTATAAATTATAGCTGCATGACTCGTAAGCATAAATTCTGTATTATACATTGTTTCTGACAACCTTAACTACACATTCTTAAACGCGTGGTGAGGTCAAGTACGTCCTGTAGCTAATATATCGCTTCTCCGGTAGAATAACGATGTACAAATTTCGAATTTTTGAGTTGACTATGAAAGAAGTACTAAAATAGATTAAATATATGTACAGTGAAACCCCGATTCTACGTTTTCCAAGGGACCGGAAAAAAACAACGAATAATGCGGGAAACCGATAATGCGGGAAATCTTCAAATAATACCAAAAAATGTTTAATTTTCAACCAACTCATATATTTATTTGAATTAAAGAATATATAAATTTATTCTTTCCTTGCTTAATTAATAAATACTAAGTTGCCTATTCGTAGTTGGGTACTTACATTTTAACAGACACCCACCCTTCAAACACGCGTACTTTTCTAAGTTAACTTTTTTTGCTATGTTTTTTTTCAACGCCCTGAATTGTTTTCAGTTTCTCAGCTAGAGTTCTAGTTTTCTTTATTTAGATATTTTAGTTTTGACTTTTCAGTTGGAAAAATTCACATAACCAGATGCGATGTAAGACTATTTATGAGTCAAAAAAGAAATTATCAACAAAAATGGTCAATCGGGATCGTAATTAGGACAGGATGATAATATTTAGATGATAGGTCGAGGAAATCGGTTAATTGAGGAATGATTAAATTGGAATTATTAAACATTGTTATTACAAAGTCTGAGTCGAGTAAAAAATAAACGATCCATGCAATAAAACGAAGATAGCGAGAACGAAAGATCGGGGTTCCACTGAAAAAAACGCAAAACGAAATACGAGGCAAGACTATGTATGAGAAATATTTAACGAAAACGGTCAATCGGGATAATATTTGTGACGGGACCTAAGTATTTAAACGATAGATCGAGGAAAACGGTAAATCGGGGAACGGTCAATGCGGGATTATTTAACATTGTTCTTATGGGTGTTTGGCCGGGACTATGAAAAATAAACGATTAATGCGGGAAAACGGACAATGCGAGAACGGTAGATCGGGGTTCCACTGTATATGTATTTTATATAAAATTTTAAGTTACCCCAAATTTCTTAATTTGTAGTCTTAGTCTGTCAACATAGCCAACGAAATCGGTAACAACCCGATTCAGTTGTAACTTGTACAGTAAAAGTCCGTTAATTCGAAATTCAAGGGACCGGATTTCCTAAAAAATTTCAAATTACGAATTACGCGATCACAAAAAAAAAAATCGCGACCATTTATTCGTTCTGTCAAAATAAAAATTATAAAGTCAAGTGTTATCATAACAATAGTGTTTGGGTGACATCGCCGTTTTCGTGGCTCTAATGGCGCTTTGAAATTAAAATCAACTTTTATATTGGTTAAAAGATACCTATCATTTGCTGGCATGTATTTCGGCAATATTACGATAATAGAACATATTCAAATAAAAAAAAAGAACAAAAAAATACATACAAATATTTTATAGACAGGCATCTCATACGAATAAAAAACACTATACATAATTGTCACTTAATTGATTTTCAGTCACTTGTATATACTGTATTTGTTTGCTAATGCATTAATACATACATAGAATGACGTCACTTATGAACAATGTACCATTCAAAGTTTTAGACACATTAAAAATAATTTAACTGAAAAAAACTACATGCTTATGGAAGGCATCAATTAGTTTTGTTTTATTTTTAATTATTGAAGATAATGTAGAATTCGGAATTCCATATTTTTCGGCCAATTTTCCTTTTGGCATCAACTTCTTTTCCACATCATTTATTATCTTGATTTTCGTGCTTATAGTCAAGGATTTGTAAGAATCTCGAACAGGTGCCATTTTGGAGAATGAAGTTGTTTTAAGTTAAAGTACAAAATGTTTTTAAAAATTTATTTCACTGTTTCACAATAAATTTCAAAGAAAAATCACAACAAATACGAATATAAAAAAAACAAAAATAAATGTTTGTTAAAATTGAAAAAAAACTACGAAAAATAAATATTATATACGCGGCCTATATGTATTTGGATTTATCTAAAGCTTGTGAAAATTATCAATGCTACTATCGCGGAAGTCAACAAAGAACTAATCGAACTAATTGAGTTATTTCTAAACTAATTCCACAGCAATCCCCCATTGGAATTTCTCCGAAAACTTTGTGAAAGATGCGGAAAGTATACAATGAACTTTATTGTTTAGCATATTGTTACCTTACTTTGAAAAAGTTCTATCTTTCATTTTGGCGGAAAATGACCTTTTGTTCGGAAAATGTTATATTTGCCACAATCTAACATACATGTATGTTAATAAAAACACAATAATCCTTTGTACTTCATTCCACTTTATTTAATATGTCAGGACCGGTTTCGCTCATTGCGTGCATTGTCAACTGATAAGAAATATAATTTAACAATGCTATTTACACAAAATTGAAAAGTTATACATTTTCAATTTTGTATAAAAAGCATTGTTAAATTATATTTATTATCAGTTGACAATGCACGCAATGAGCGAAACCGGTCCTGACATATTAAATAAAGTGGAATGAAGTACAAAGGATTATTGTGTTTTTATTAATATAATGCCTTTCCACCAAGTATTGACAGTGAACACACTAAAAGTGATACATGTATGTATATTAATTTCAGAGTCATACATTTTTAAATAAAGTAGTTAGCAGGATTCCAGAGTTCTATCTACACACTTTTTTCATACAGTATTTTTACAAGCTTTTAAGAAAAAATAAGACTTTATAATCGATTTATAAACAATATTCATCTTACAGTATTACAACTCCGTATATTATTATAAAACTTAAATCTTTTGAATGAAGTTGCGACAACGTTCAGCTTAGACAATCGATCGGTAGTTGCCAACTGTCAAACGCATACTACAGACTTATCATTAAAAGTGCATTTTTTCTTTTCAATTTCAAAATATGATCAGCCGAATATTCAAACACTCGCATCTCAAAACATGGTAAAGTGCAAATAGAACCTTTTCAAAGTAAGGTAACGACTTTAGCATGTAATATTTTCAAGAGAAATACCTAGTATATAGATGTCTCGCTTGCACTAATGTATGCAAACGCTCGAATTAGCAACCGATTCTTTCTCATGTAATACTTCAGTTTATATGTCTCACTTTTCTCTTTTTGGTAAAATCACATTTCTACGGTGCATAAGGGTTCATGCTTAAGTTGCATATTTGCTTGGCAAGTACCGATTCGAAATAGCCTTGGGTTTTTTTTTGTGCTTTCCGTCCATAATTTCTGTACCTACCATCTGTTCACCCCATTTGTGTGACAAGTCTCGACAAAAATTTTGAATTATTAGAAATCGTAAGTACATTTTGACAAAAAAACATTATGAATTACGAAATATGTGATATTTCGAATTAACGGTAGAATTTACTATGAAAAGTCAATTTTGGGACCGAGAAAAGTATTAAGATTTCGAAATACGAACTAACGTTGTTCGTATTAACGGACTTTTACTGTATGTATGAAAAAAAAATGTGATTTTAAAGAACTATACATTCGTCAATTGCATTCTTTCAGAAAAGCGATATCTTAAAATCAAGCAGCAGTATAAAAAGCATATTTATAAAATTAACACTTCTTAGGCGGGCCACGACCAAAGTCGTTTTTAGCGTATTGTACGTAGAATGCGATCAAGGCAAAAGTCGTTTTTAGCGTATTGTCGGTAGAATGCGGATCACGGCATAATATGTTTTTTTATATCGTCGCTTGTTTGCGGGACACATAATATCACGGGTTTGTTTGTCTAATTAACATTAATCCTAATTCTTTGCTAGATTATAAGGGTGGAAGTTTGAGCTAAGAAACAAAAAATCAACTGTGTTATAGATTTATTTTGCGATCTCCGTCGCTAGTTTAGATCGAGTCGTTTAACGAGTTAAACACTGCTTTTTAGACGAAGTTTTATTGTTTTTATAGTTTGTTTACGCAATTGTTATTGTATTTATATATAAGCATACACCATGATAAATTTAAATGATACATGCACATATCAGTATATGATTATCAACCAATACACATGTTGCGTAGATTGGTTCATAAGTTTAATTCTTCAAAAAAACTGCGGCAACCGCAAGTGACCCTTTTTTGACAAGAAGCAATAAAACTAATAAGTTATTATGCATTGAATGTTCGTATTTATTATTTACAAAAAGGGTGACACATGTGTCTCGAATATTTATGCTGCAATTTTTACGGCATTAGATTTTACACTTCCAGTGGTAGTAAAGTTGTAGAAATGGCGATTATATATTATAATTATTTATATAATGCTATTTTGTTATATAGAATGTTATGAATATTTAATATTTATAACATGTGGAGTACTATCTACTAAATTGATAACAGGTTTTATATTCAGCTTTGAAACATAGTGAAATTATGATGATATCGAAATTTTCTAAATTTATTTTTAATGATTAATGTCATGTATGATTTGTTTTTAAATTTCAATCGAAAATATCGTTTGGTTTAGAAGTTGTGTTGATTTTAAGAATGTAATATATTTGTGCGCTAATCACTAAAAAACGCCCGCTACAGGCTTGAGTCTATTTTTTGAAGCGCCCGACTAAGAAGTGTTAACACTCAAGACCTCGGCCCCGCACTAACATGGAAATGGTCGTTATTCGTTAAACCCCGGCCCCACGCTACCGCGAGTTTACACACGTGGGCGTGTAATCAGTATACGTTAAGGCAAAACTAATTTATTTCAGATTTTTTTTTATGCTACTCAAGAGGGCTTGCTGCGTATGTGTATTTTTTTGTGTCGATTTATCTTATTATTTATGGGTAAAAATCACTTTTGAAATAACATAAAAAAAAAGTACACATAATACGTCAACGCAAAAAAATATTACACAGTTTGAGATTTTCTGGATGCCGTTAAAATCAAACAATTAAGAGTCATAATTTATTGCTTCACATGTTTATGGGCATTTACTTTAATTACGCGTGTCAATTTTTTATTATTTTCGGTTCTTTTCAATGATGTCAACATCAGTGAAATTATATTATGCATTTTTATCGCGTCACATACCCGTTCACAAGACCATTCATTGTTTATTTTCATAGGTACGGCTCTTTGCTTCTGAGCCTTTTTTGTTTTAAAGAAATGTGTCGATTAAATAAAAAGATATGATTTTTTAAAGAAAAAACGCGCGAATCCGGCTGCATGTGCGGGTTTAAGCGTAACTTTGTCGCGAAACTGCCGGTTGCTTGAATGTTAATAAATGTTAAATCCTTATGCACACATAAGTAATTATGTCTTTTGCAAATAGTCAGCAAATTAATGATACTTTTTTTGTTTGTTTTTGTTTCAGATATTAAAAATAAAGGGCTACCAGCTAGCATAGGTATAGGTGTGAAACGCGTTCATCAATTAACCTCTGAGGCAAGAAAACTCCATAAGAAAGCAAAAACACTTAACAAGAATGTTAATAAAAACACAATATTCCTTCGTACTTTATTCCACTTTATTAAAAGGTCAGTATCTGACCAGTTTCTGACTTTTTAAATAAAATGGAATAAAGTACAAAGGAATATTGTTTTTTCATTAATATAATGCCTTTCCACCAAGTTGACAGTGAACACCCTAAAAGTAATAAGAATGTATCAAGAGCTTTGAAAATGTAAAAATTTTCGTGAGAGGCTTGACGCAGCAGAAGTGTTATCTTTCTAAAATTAATAGTAAAAAAGTCAAATGTGCTTAACCCGGCACCTGCGAACTTCGCAGCGTCGATGATATCATAATTTCATGCCGTAACTGCGAGCGCCACATCATCTGACGCAAAGTTTCAACTGACGATAATGTAGGAAATCTTTTGCATACATGACTGATTGTTTTTTTTAAATCTAAATATTATAAACATCGATATTTCAAACCCTTCCAAACTGAAAAAAAAAATATTTTTTCAGTTCGGTTCCGGTTTTCAATTCAGTTCGGGTTCGAAGCCCTGGTAAAAAGTTTATTCAATGATTCAATAAAATGTACTGTATTGTATCCTCAACCAATCATATTTTGTATATTTACATTGTTTTGATGCTGTATTTTTTGCGAGTATTTTCTGTCAATATATTTTATGTTTAACAATTGCTATTTTCTTTTCCATACTTTCTTGCACCATTTTTTTAAATAATAAATAATAATAATAATAACAGTATTTTCTAGTCTTGGTTCGAAAAGTAGGTTCCTCCACTCCTACCAACTTTGAACAACTTCATGTATCAGATTAGTCAATTTATGAAGTAACTAGTCTATGACTAGAACTAAATGAGTGGATTGTACTAATATCTTTGTGCACCACACACTTTGCACACGCCATGTGCTGGCCCTTCTCATAGGCATGGTAATCAGTGGCCTTCCACAGAGGTTACGGATTTGATTCAGTTGATCCACTGATCATTATATTTCTTTACTACTTATTTCATTTATTAATAAATACATACATGTTATGATAAGTAACGATACGTAATTTGAAAAAAGGTGTTTTTACTCCCTATGTTTTACTAAGCAAGTACCAAAATCATGTGCGAAATTCGTAAGAAAAATAAATATCCCTTTACAATACACCCAATCATTTTTTACGCGATACATTGGTTCCAGAAAGTGACCCGTATAAAAAAACCCATTTTCATATAATTTGATAAATTATTTAATACTTAAATCCAATGAGAAACGGATGTATATATGTATACACGCATTCTATTAAATTTTTTATACATCTCGTTCGCGTATTTTGTGAAAAAAAGTGTTGAATTTTGCTCAGACTTGTTAGATGAAATGCTGTTTTTCCTAGATCATTGATCTAAGTCGATTATTATTATTTGTATTTTCATTATACTATTTTGGATATTGAATTAAACAATTGAATGAAAACATAAATAAAGGCAGTCTTATTTGTTATATTCCTCTGCAACAATATAAAAAAGCTGGATACGGTTTAACCACCTTCACTAATCTTCAAATGCTTCATTCTTTCATCTTAAATGACTGAAAACAAGATTTATCATTAAAGGTAAATATGCTTAACGTGCTACCCATTTTCTCCCTGAAAATTGACAAATTCCATAAAAAGCAATGCTATTTTTGGATATTTAATTCCCAATTATCAATAAAATCAAATTTTGGAATCCAAGGAACTGATAACCCATGCATATATTATAAGAAAAAAATCATTGACATATTTCAAATTTGCTCTATTATCGATATAAGAAGTTCCATTTGACATTTGCTAGTTTGTTTCCTACGAATATCAAATTTTCGCTTTCCATGTATGACATTTTGGAAATTTCCTACAGAACTGCATGGTTATTAGCGGCATTCAGGTAGAAATGGTAGCAGATTTGTAGTAAACGTAAGGGATATTATTGACCCATTACAATCACTCTAATGCGTATATAGTGAGTTGACAGAATTAATCAGACATAAAAGAAAACTGGAATAATATCTTCGATTCCTGACATTCAATTTTACAGATCAATTGATTAAAATAGCCAAAGATTCATCTATGTTTACGTCAGTTTACAGTTGGGAAGAGTTTATTATCCCTGGAAGAGTTTGACATTATCTCTGGTTTGATAGGATAAATACGAGAAGTCTGAACAAACACGAATTTTCATTCGCACCAACTTATAGAATATTATTGCCTATGGTTGTTTATTTCAGACCATTAAAAATAGGTACCATTCATGCAGGAATAAGACCTCGAATACAAAAATGATATCTCTTGTCATTAAATATAAAATTCACCACTCTAGGGTTGGTACACAAAATAATTAGGAACCGGTCAGCGATTTTAGGGCATCAACTGTGTCTGACAGTTTGCAAACTGTTGGACGACAATTTGACGCAAAAGAAACAACCAAATGTCATACCTAAATTTTTAAAAACAAGCAACATGATCAAAACTAGCAAATTGTCAAAAGAACGCATAAGAACAGAACTTAAATTATTTTAGCATTTTTGACGTGAAAACGTTTTTAAAATTGCTTGCATAGGGAGACAATCCAAAAAAACGAATGATAACAAAATCGGGGGATACAGTTTGGTGTTGCAGCTTTATATTTATCATCGCTATCCAAAATTCAATTACACCACTGGATAGCTAAAAAAGAATTTATTGCGTTATGTAAGGACTGTGATACATCGCGCGGTACGGAGGGGGAAGCGCCGTCATTTTTATGTAATTTTGCTGCGTATTGAGATTTCTATTTACTATAACTGAGGAGCAAACATTCAAAAAGTGTTTTGTCACAAATTTTGAAAAATGGCGTTTTATATCAATTCTGATAGCCCATAATAAAACCTATGAATGGAAATCAAAATTAGTGTTCAAAATGTTTTTTTTTTATATTAAAATTAAATCATAAAGTTGACACATTCATACAAACCGTCACTTTTGCAACACTTAAATCATCATTTTCCAAGCTTTTTATTTGTGTGACAAAACACTTTTTGAATGTTTGCTCCTCAACTTTTGACTGAGAAGTTACGATGTTTGTTCAAGTTTCAATCGTTAGCTCTCAACAAAATCTATCGATTATAGATATCGAAAACATTAGTGTAATATTGCGACTGTGACTATAATTAGGTGTTAAAATATAAAAAAATATATCGAAAATATATAATGTCGGGCTATACGCGTCAAAAAGCCAAATCGAAATACAGAGATCGTATACGGTTGGAAAGGGCTTCTCAATAGCAATCAAATGATACCATTAAAACACCATATGACCGAGTCAAGCAGTGCCGGGAACGTTAAAATGGGGCGTCATATCACCTATTATGAGACGTATTCACGTACAACACACTGCCGTGTCCATGACACAGCCACACCCCATTTTTTTCTAAATTACTTTTTTTTTTTAAAAGCTCACTTCTATTTATCAAGACAATTATTAAGCTGCATTGAATTATCATTGAGAATAAATTCATTCTATAGACGCACTGGCTCAAGAGATAAGCTCAGTATCAATTTAACCCTTCATTCTAAAAATATTCTAGTATTAAATTACATCTCATAGTAAAATATTTTTCTATCTTGTTTAGTTTTGGCCGATAGAAACTGATAAATATGTTTGATAATATTTCTTACACTTTTAATAACTTCATAAATAAAAGCAAAGTTTTAATTTCCATTGAATCTGTATTGTTTTTCACCCAATGGTGAAAGAAAGGGTTTTGCCGCCCAGAGCGGTCCGTGAATTTGCCACCCCGAATATTTCCTCTAATTTTGTTTTTAGATCACTTCTACTATAATGTACCTATTAACTGGTTTTATGTAGCATATATATGAACTAGTTTTTACTCCATGTGGATTATTTGTTTGAGGTATAAATACGATTCCTCGAAAAGTATTGTATTTATTTTTGAAAATGCCGCTCTAGGCGGTCCGCCAATACCGCACCCCCCTTGCCACGCCACTGTTTTCACCACTATCTTATAGTCACGTGTAACAAAACTGTAAAGCATCCATATTAAGCTATTTTTCATATGGCTTTACAAAGATTTTTGCGAACCGCAGCATATTAGTAGAAAGATATAACAGTATAATAATCTTGTGCTGTCGAAATAAAACTTTATTTTTTTAATGTAAAAATATACATACACAAACATAGATTTTCAATTTTAGACTAAAGCGCTGCACAGGGGTGAGAAACAACAAAATACATAAATGTTAGTACTAATCAAGTATCGTGTATCAAGGGTGGAAACTGAAAGTTTCATGAACTATAACACAAGATAATTTTTGCAATCATTATTTTTTGATAATCGTTAACGGACAGGGAAGGATTTTTTCAAAATGTTGCACTTAAGAATAAAGATGAATAATTTTCATAATCTCTTCACGCGACAGTTGCAGCAATCCCTCGTAGGGATCGTGTGATAATAATGGGGGGTTATAACACGCGAGTAGGGGCATGTAACGTACAAGACAGCGCCTCGTCACGTCAGTGGCAGTCAGTGGTTATGAAGAGACGTTGCAACTGGCTGGGTCACGTGCTGCGGATGCCTCTGGAAAGCCTTAATCCTGTCTGTCTCTTATTCCGACCAGTGGGATTCTGGCATCCTGGACAACCGTTGGGTAGTGGGTACTATCCATACGATGTACTCGGCGGATTTGAGGGCTGCTGGCATGTAATGGGAGGTAGCAAAGCAATTGTGCAAAAGACAGGGAAACATGGAAGTGCCGTGTGGTGGCCATATGATCTACATAGGGAACGAATATGGTCAAAGAAGAAGAAGAAGAATACGCTCACAAAATATATTTTGTAAAAGCGAATTTGAACCATCGAAAACGAGGAAGTAAACTTGACAGAAAAGTTGCTTTCGAAGACGGCAGAGACAATATTCAAAATTAAATAATTTATTTACTTTCATTATAAGACACAAATATCTAATTTTTGTGCATATGTTATGTGGGTACAAATTGCTTCATCAATGCCGGCCATACACTAAGGAACAAATGGTTCCAGAACGTCTTGGGACACAAAATTCACGTGTCCAAGCCGTATCGTGGAACATTTCACGTGGCCCGATATAGGTTCCCATGTTCACCGTCTAAAACCGAGCACAAACGAAGAACCTGGAAACATGCATGCGCGCGCAGCTGTAGACGAGCTGTCAGTATATTTCGTCATGACTTCATACCGAACCTATGACGTATTGTGGAATACATCTAATAACAATAATTAAAACCTAGTACTGCTTGTGAGAATATATACGTAGGCAGCACTCGTCAACTCATCAAGCGTCATTTTAGAGATCTATTTTCGACTTTGAAATGTATCCTTATGACACCTGTCAAAATAAACGCGGTAGGCAATAATAAGTTATAAATATTGAAATTATCTATGGTCTGAACATAAGCTGTCATCGTCATTGGCAGACATAGATAATGTGGCAGATTAAGCACATGTAAGGCCTCAAGCGCAATCAAATTTGCAGGCCCTGTTTTTCGGATAACATAAAGACGTCAAAACAAATTCAAGTAAACTAGTAAAAATATATAAAAATCTTAACTAAAAGTATATGGTTTATATTATATAAGCTATTTTTAAGGCCCCTAAGATTTGGAGGCCCCAAGCGCGCGCCTTATTTGCTTATAGGACAATCCGCCACTGGTCATCGTGGATAATAAAATAATTGTATTTTCACTCTAGAAAGCTTATAAACATTAGTAATTAAATTTACTCGCATTGTTTGCATCAAATAAAATCAAATAACGTTCGTTCGGACGTAACACTTACAGGCATGACAACATAACCCCAACGGGTGACGTTTTTGTGACTCCTCGTGAGTTCAAGAACATGTTCCTGAGACATTACGTAGAAGTAAAAGGCACATGTCCCGAGACTTTTGTTCCAAGATGTATGGGACCTATCATAATAGCGTTTTTAAAACATACATATTATGTAACAGCGTATGAAGCGTAAAAATGTATATCAATATTTGTTACGGTTTTTTTTTTGGAATGTAAACCGACGTGATCAGCATAGTTATTCGTGGAACTTATCTATCGCGTAAAACGAGAGGTATGTCAGTGTGTAATTAAAAAGATATATAAATATATTACATATAAATACAAGGCTTTTCCAAGTATCGCGGTGGAACGCCGTTTCAACACCCTTTTCGGCATTTTTAATGTTTCAAATCAATATCAGCGTTATTTTTGTTTAAGAACTTTTGTTTTTTTTCTTTGCAACCATTGATATTAGCTGGTTTTCGCCATATATGGTTCCTTTTGAATGTTATGTAACATATGCTCGACATTCGGATAAGAAAAAAAGGTCTTTAGTAAATATCTTGGCTAGAAGTGAGTTGTGACACCTTAATTTCCCAAAAAAAGCACTTTATATATCAATAATAAGTTAGGCACCCCTGCTAAATGACAGCGCTTGGGTGGTATAAACAGTTGTGTGTCGATGGATTGCTATGCTGATAAGATAAAATGGACTGCACATGCAATTTGTTATCGATTCCTGCTAATGGCTCTGAGGGTAGGAATTTATGAACACACCCGTTTCTTTAAACGACGAACGAAGTATTATTTTTATGAATCAAATATATAAAATTCTTTATCTATACATTTTAAATCAATAAAAAAATGACTCGGAAAGATATTTTCGTTAAGCTCGCGATAGTTATTTGTATGAATATATTTTCACTGCCGTCACGTTGTCAGGTATTTTATAAGTAATATTAAACTATAAATAATATAATTTTTGTAAGACTATGCTATATTGAGAGTTGGGATATTAAATTGTATTTTCATATTCATGACTTTCTTTTTGCACTCAATACGTTTTATTAGCCATAGCCCTCTATATGGATGTAGGTGGTAATGCCACTACCCGAAAAATATATAAAGAATATTGCAAAATTAGAGAAAGTTTCCATTATTAATAAGTACTTATACCAACAATTTCTGTGCCCACGTAAAAAATGACTTACTTAATATTGTATTTATGCATAATAATATTTTTGTAAGTGAACTAATAGTATAAGTGAATACTAAAAAAACGCGGTTTTCGGTTAATTTATTCAAAAACAAAAACATTTTTATTATGATTAAATTTCTGATAATCTAAAAATTCGTACCTTAATAAGGCTGCCAGTTCTTGACATCAAAACCGGGACATTGTTATACTTGTTCCGGTGGCGTAGCAAGGAGGATGTGGTAAGGGCGGTACATTTTTGGGGGCGGCATTTTAAAAATAAATACACAATTTTTCGAGAAACTATATTTAAACATAAAACAAATAATTCACCTGTATAAAAAACTTCTAGTTAATAAAATGTAGAAGTGATTTAAAAACAAAATTAAAGGAAATATTGGGGGCGGCAAATTCAAGGAGCGCCCCGGGTGGCAAGAACCCTTCCTACAACACACAGGGCTCATGGCATTAATTTCGGTGATTTGACGAGAACCAGTGTGTAAAACATCCTATGGCTACTATATTCGTCAGTCCATCCCAAACTTTGTATGCCATGACCCCCTAAAATCTAAAAATCTGCACGCCCCAGTTTGGGAATCACTAATATATACCATCCGAAATTGCATTTGATGATTTGCTAGCATAGATAGGTATTTTTTTTAAATATCTTGCATGGATTATTTACACTTTTCCAAAGATTAATACCTAGTATTGCTTTTGTATTGGGCTAGTATTAGGCTTTAAAAATATAATATTACTCGTGTTTTGCAACTTAGTTACTGCGAAGACTTTAAAGTATAACTGATTAATGATAGTTTAACTAAAACCGGGATTTTAGGCTGTCCCGAAAGATCTCTTCGGGACGCCGGGAAAAGGGACTCGAAACCGGGACAAACCGGAGTACCGGGACGCCTGGCAGCCCTATACATCCCGGATGGAAACGAATGAATTATTTATTGTTATATGATATAATAATATACTAAGTATATACTTATCAGTGGCGGTTCCTGAACTAAAATCTTGGGTGGGCTAGAGGAAAGTTTAGCATTGTATGCTATTTACGAAATTGTGTATGTTTCCACTTCACCTTATACATTAATCTACAAGCAAATTAACAAATATTATGGCACTACTGCAAAGCATAAATTACTATATAATAAAATCAATGCTAATGTACGTAAGAAATAATAGAATAATAATACGGGACCTTAAATTCGTCTCTTTCAAAGTGAAATAACAAGTAAAAAAAGCAATACAGAACTGTCACTGAGATTCGATACCTGTCACTTTCATAAAATACAAAGATATTGGTATTTTTGTATGAGCCATGGGATAAATCGTTTTTAGCCCCCAATGAATGACAGAAGCCAGTAAATTTGAAACACAGTCCTGTGAGTTTGATGACGTTTCCGTACATATAAATACAAACAAAATCGAATCGTGCTAGATTGCGTTCCAGTGTAAAGAAATATTGTCTATGATTGCGGGCTGGAAAGCATTAGCCCCTGGCCCGTAATATGTACATAGGTGTTGCCAGACCGACGTCACGTTGAATGTTCTCTATGAATTATTTATAGGGTTATTGTTTTTTTTATGCCGGTTCAGCTTAAAATTGTAATACAAAACAATCGAGAATATTATTGTAGGTACATGGCATTGTCTTATATTGACAGAAGAAAATTTAAACAAAGATATTATATTCATTTGGGAAAGGTTAGTTACGCTTATAAATGTATTTATTTTGTTCAGCGGCCGAATTGCTGTTCATTTTTATTCAGCCATCTAAAGTTTTGGGTAAAAAATGCAGGTCGGGCTTAGCCCACCTAGCCCAGTACCTAGAACCGCCACTGATACTTATTCAAGTGGCCAACATGGCTTATTGTTAAGCTTTGTGCGCGCAATTTGTGCGTGATATAATTGACAGTTCACTCACCAACGTAAAAAAACTATCTTATATTAAATGTCGCGTGTATTTTTTTATGAATATAGAATAGGTTTTTCATAATTTTTTATCATACGTGTTACGATTATTTTGCAGTTAAAGTAATATTATTTTCTTTGTAGAATGAAAAACCAAAATTTCGTATTCTTGCACCCCAATTTATTTGCGGAAAGCCAGCAGAAGACAATGGCACATCCTCTGTTCCACCTCCGCCGGGAATAACAAAAATAAGGTGCTTGGATCTTTGTTTCTATCGTATTTTTTTTGATTACTCTTTTTTTGTAATTCGTAATTTCTAATATTTTCCAAAATTCTTCATTTTGGCCCGGAAATAATGTGTTGCCAGTATTCCCATTATCTTCAAATAATGTGATACAAAATATTATGTCTACAATTTGCCGTTTTCTTTATTATTCATTCAAAAAATTACTGCTTTTGTTGAATAAGTCGTTAAATTAAATTAAATTCACACTGTGTAAAATTGTTAAAAAAAACTATATTATTCGTCCGTAAACTTTATATAGGAAGTGGGGAAAGGTTAAAAAATGAGTTAATGGTCAGTGGCGAATTCCCCTATAAGTAAATGAGGCGTGCGATTGGAGCCTCCGAATTTTTGGGCCCTCAAAAATAACTTTTATTATATAACGCATAGACTTTTGTTCAGACTAGTATATTTTTATTATTTTACATGGAGTTTTTTGATATTTTTATGTCAAAAAACAAGGCCTCTAAATTTTATTGCGCATAGTGCTTCTCACGAGCTTGATCCGACACTGTCTGTGAAGAAGAAAATCAATTTTCGGTATGAAAAATTTTCCGGATATGATTAATGATGTTTGGGAAAGCAAAAGAGTTTTGTTAAGGCGCCGTAGTGAATATTTTAATGAAACTCAATGAAATGTTAACTCTATTATTAGAATTACTTGGATACGCATTTAAAATATAAACAAATATTATGAGCTAAATGTTAATGTTACAATTTTAAGCGAATTTGAATTTGTAGGCTGCAAACAAAGTCAGGACAGAAGCTTCGATTTGATTGGACGGTCCGATTCAAAGTCTTGGCGGGACCCAGAGGTCAGAGGTTTAATTTACTTGTTTGGCGCGCTGTTCGAAATCTAGAAAAGTCATTGACAGAGATGAGCCCCGAAATAGCGGAAACCAATAGCGTTGCAATCAATAACACAATGGTAGTATATTTATGTTTATTTTATTCAAATCACACAATCCAGCGTTTCCCAAACTGTGGTACGTATTTGGACATTCAATCACGAAAACCTTTTCTTATCCTGGAGTTTTGGAATTCAAATTTTTTTAATTCTGTGATTGATAATTTATCGTGACTTCAAGTATTCATTTTAATATATTAAGTAATTTTAACTATAAAAATATCGTTTTTTTAAATATCAATTTTGACTTCGGGATCAAAACCCAGCCCCACCTGATTGCTAGGCACAAATTCGTACCAGTAAACCGTAGAAAAAAATTAAGGAACACGGAGATAATAGAGCAAAATAACAAGCTTCGTATTAGGTCCATGGTGACAATAGATCTGCCTTGCCCTAAGAGATCCTGAACCCTGCCCGTCTCTTTGACAACCTGATGTATCTCGTCATCGTAGGAAGCTTCTGATGTACTCTGCGGATCTGTGAGTAAGCAAAGAGACTGGTGGAGGATAGAGAATCTTGGAGGAACCGTGTGGATGACAGAGATATGGTTAAAAAAAAAATTGTAATATATTTGTGTATTTTTATATAACAGTTGATAGAAGGTGTCGACTATGTCTTCAACATAACTGGAATAAATGAAAAGGGAGTCGTTGGTGATACAAATACCTTTGTTATAAAATTTACCGACGCAAAGAGTGAACCAAAACTACATTTTGACGACGGAGACTCTCAAGGGAATGAACAGTTTTCAGTTCTGATGCTTGGATCTGATGTTACCTACGCTGATATGCCTTACTTGGCTGTAGCGCAGGTGACGCCATGCAAGCCTACAAATGACTATTATGTAAGTTTAAAAGTATATTTAAGTTTGTAATCTTGCAACAGATTAAGCTTATTAAGTCATATGAATAAAAGATTATTTTTTTTAACCAAGTCTACTTACTCTCAATGTGGTATGTATGGAATAATGGAGCATATCAACAGAAGTTGTTCAACAAGAACTGGTTATTATTCAGCAGCTCAATCTTTTGTTTTTCTAGAGAGAGTAAGGATAGAAAAGTGGGTCTAGAACAGCACTAAATATCAAAAATAGCTCTCAATCTGACCCATTTTTAGAATCAAATGCATAGGAAGAAATTTTGACATCACTGTCATCTATGCAGTGATGAACTTTAGCTTTTTTCATGGGGACAAAAGTTGCCAGATTGTGAATGTTTTGTTTTGTCTTTATGTACAACCCGTCGGGTCTTATGGCGCAGCGGTTAGCGTTACTGGCTTTTGTGCCGGATCTCACGGGCTCGAGTCCCAGTACGAACAGTATTTTTTTCGATTGATTTATCAATTTCTGTTCGAAGGCATGGGTGTTTGTGATGTTTTAATTTCCCTACCATCCTTCCCATCCTTCAACGGATGGGCGTAGCGAGAGCGATTAGTTAACCACTAGTCTGTTCTAGCCTTATCCTTCTATCCTCTTTGGAAAAGAAAGGTTGAGCGACTGACTAACAAACAGTTCTCGTTGAAAAAAAATTTGTTGAGATACTTCCATTAAGAGGCCATATGCTCCACGTTGGGAGTGGACATGGATAAGATAAAAAATGTATACATCCCAGCGCTGCAAGGGGTGAATAAATGTCTGTTAATATTCAAGATAGGCAAATACACCCCTCTGCCTTTTCTCAAATCTTATCACTGCAAATAGAAAAGTCAATTATGAAAGTATTCATACTTAGATTTAGTATTTATAAGACGGTTGATACTTAAGCCGAAGACATATAATGTTTCGTTACTTCCAATATAAAATTTGTCATAATTTTCAGTTTTCATGGAAAGTAAATGATATAAAGAATGCAAAAGTTGTTGATGTTGGACAACAGATGGGTAAAAAGTTGACAATTTTGCCAGGAACATTAGTGGCAGGACAAAGCTACGATATCAACTGTCAAATTTTGAGAATACTAGACAGCAGTGTCATAACAACGGTAATAGTAATTATAATGTATTTTGCCAACATGATAAATAATATAACTAAAACATAATGTAACACCAATCGTATAATCATAAATATGTTTGTCCTCAGAGTGGAATATTTATAACTGTTTTGTCCAAAGGAATGACTGTTGAATTGACTACAGAAAAAGTAACAGTCGCTGTCAATGTGCCATTTTCTATTTCTGCCATGTTAAATAATCCGGATAATGTACAGGGAACTTTATTTGTGAGTATACATTAAAGGCACCTCAGAACATTTTTTTCTTTACAATATTCACTGCCAATCTGGAGCGTATATGCTGATTTCTAATGAAGCTTTTATTAGAACTGGTTTTAAATAGTGTCTCAACCTTTCTTCTTTAGAGACGGTAATGAAAGAAAGACATGGCTAGTAGTTAACCAACCTTGCCAACATATTGCAAGTATTTTCAACTTAATTTATAGCCCGTTCTGATCATTTGATAAAATTGTGAAATTAGTAAGAAAATTACTGATAGTTCAAACCATAAAAGCGGTTTGTCTTATAATTTTTTTTTAATATATGTATTTATAGTTTGATTGGACATGCAAAGTATCCCCAGATTCAAGAGATTGTGATAGTTTTAAATCTCCAAATAATACTGAACTAAATATAGAAAGGGGATTTCCTTCTGAAGGAGAGTAAGTACAACAATTAAATTGATTGCTTAAAAAATATTTGAAATTAGGACTTAATATAATAAATGAGAGAGTTAAAATGTGAGTAACATTTTAGTAAATTTTATATCTACATACTGATAAAAGCATGCTTGGAGTTAGTCATATTGCCAAAGTACTATCTACATACAGACAAACATAAATTTGATTCATATTTGATTTAAGTTTTTAACATTAAAATAGCAAATCTTAAAAGTTGCTCACGTGGAAACCATCAGTTTTGAGCCCAAATTATTTATTACATAGCCAAAATATTTATTTTTCATAATTCCATACAGATATCAATTAGAAGTGACTGTGGTTAAAGGCAATTCAAAATCTTCAAAAAAAGTAATTGTCATAGTTCAAGACGCCATGCTTCCAACAATTGAACTAGGGAGTGCGTCGAGACTCGCTGTTTCTGGAGAGCCATTAGAAATTCAAGCTCAGGTCTCTGATCTTCGACCTGGGTGTAATCTTAAATGGATGCCGCTGAATGAGAAGGGATTTGAAGTTCTAAATGCCAAAGATGTGGTATAATTTTAAATATTTTTAAATCAAAAAAATACTACCGGTTTCAGCTTAGCAGTGTAGCTTTTAAATGATTAATCAAGTAGCATAGAATTGAATAAAATTGAAAAAGAGTTGAATAATCATCTCATGTTTGCCAATCCTCCGAGTAGTACAGCTGCGTAGTTACAGCACAGTGTTGAGTCTACTATTATGTTTTTTCCAATCTTGTAAATTAAACTAAATTATCAAAATTTTTATTAACATATATATTTATAATATATGGACACCACACAAGTCTATCAGTGAGTTTTTCCATTTTATATACTACTTAAAATCATAAGTATTATTCTTCTTAGATTGACATATACAAAAAAAAGTGTTTTGCATTTTTTTTGTATTGTAGCGAACAATGCGATATCTTTAATAAACATTATTTCGAAGAAAATAGTTCAATACTCAACTGGTTAATGACAATAATTATATATTTTATATAATTCAACTGTGAGTCATGTACATACTAATCTAATTTTTATATTGTATTTTTAGCCAGGCGAGCTTGGAAATTCAATGTCTATAAACTCTCGAGATGAAACTTTTTTGTCTGAAATTGTTGAATATGGAAACGACACCTTCGATAGAAACTTTCCTCTGATAATCCCGGCAGCGAATGATGTCTGGCCAGGGCTGCTGCCGAATGTCAAGTACAAGTTCAGGCTTTTGGTCCAGTGTACGTGTTCACCGAGTATACAATGCGAAGGACCGAAGAATGTCACTGCTTATTCAGATATTATAATCGAAACTAACCAGGCTCCGGTTCCTAAGCCGGTCAAAGTGAGCTTAACGATAATTTATTTTTAGACTATGGTCTGAAAACATGAATCAGTGTGAATTTGAAGATAACCTTCTCTGTGCGGCTAATATTTGATACAAATTAAGTCGCATACAATTTTAAAATAAAATCGTTACGATCGTCTTATTCGTCTATCAACTGCTTCCATCAAATTCTGAGACATGATTTAAGGAATGGTAAATTATTTTGGTATTTTAGGAATTGGCTCTCCGAACCGAAATTATTTTAGGAACAGGCTCAGCAGAGCTGGTGCGAACCCATAGCTGCACACCACTGCTTATAGGGTAATCCGCCACTGAGTGCACGAAATTCCTATATGTGATTATATCTATTATTATAAAATGACAGTATTCTCTCAAAATAAGATACACCTAATGCATAATTGAATCTGGGCATCCCTGCGCTAGCTAAAGCGGTGTTCGCCCAAACATGGTGAATTTTTATTGAGGATTTTGTTAATAAAATTGATTTTATAATCTCATTTAAAAGCAAAATAAAACCTCTCTATATTAGACCTTACGCACACAAACTTATAGTATGAAATATTTCCTACCTGACACAGATAAGGTTAACAGAAAAATTTTAACTCGAAATCAAGCAATTTTTTAAAATACGTACTTCTTTCTGTATTGATACATAACAATTTTTACAGGTCACACCCATATCAGGAATAGCCCTACAAACTGTTTTTCAATTTTCAACAGTGGCTGCAAGTGATCTCCTCCGAGACTTTCCATTAAAATATACGTTTGGTTACAAGGCTTCTTCAGCTGATGTTTATACAATAAGCAGTTATATTGAAAATTTAGTAACTGAAACTATTTTGCCATACTCAGGTGATCAACTTAACCTTGCAAAAGTATTCTTTTCAAATATTACAGTATACATATGTATAAATATTGTCAAAGTAACAGTTTTGACCCTTTATTACAATAAGAGACTGTGGAGTTGGGCAATCCACTATTAAGCGGTTCTGAACGTAACTCCTGTATGAACACTGTAATGATTCTCTATAATAACTTATGGATATAAAATTGATTTTTTTAACCCTGAAGTGTCTAGATTTGTCGTTGAATTCATGGCACAGCATCTCTCCGTAGCTTGTTGCGTCTATTTACTTAATTTAATATTATTTACTGATTACATTACATTTCGACCCATAATCGGCAAATGATCTTAAGCGACACAATAAGGTGAATTGCTTTTTAAACCAACAGTTGTTCGATATCATTTAGAATGTTACTTCATTCTCCTGGACTCTTTTACGGCCTGTGCATTTTAGTGTTTTGACTTTTTCCATGTGGACCCTGGTTGAAAAACGCTGATCTAAAGAACTGAAAGAAGTCAGTATAATATCAGGGTAGGCATTGACCATATATTACTAACCGGATTTAAAGAATTCCTTTATCAAACTTAGTACGAGAATAATTAAAAAATACCTTCTAGGTACTGTAAAATTTATGACTTGTCGGTTACGATGTTTTGCCTATTAAGAGTCGATTTATTTAAGGAAGAAGAAATATAACAATTGGTTTTTTAATTCTATTGAACATGAGATGAGTGGTGACGAATATGGAATCAAAATACCAATAGACATTGGCAAAAATGTTTATTTGAAAGTAACAGAAAATACAGGTTATAAATAATACAGAACCATTGGTAATATAAAAGTAAAGTCTTTAACTTCATCTGAGAAAAACCAAAATAAAAATGGAGATAGCGGGTGAAGTGTTGCCGTGGTGAGGCAGGCCCTGTAAGCGTTGTGGGCATTGTTAAGAGTATAAAACCAAAGTCCGAGTTATGCGAAACTCACCGTATTTATTATTCACCACCGAATGACTGATACTGTGAGACTTCCAGTATACATTTTTGTCTGAACATATTGAGATTGTTTCGATACATCGTTGTAGTTCTGCTTGCTGTTAGAAGGTATACTAATCTAATCAAATGTGTGTTTAATATTCCAGAAATACCGTTGACACCTACATTGACTGTGTGCGATTCACGAGGCGGTTGTTCTGAGATAGATGGAGATCCAGTAACAATTATGAAACCAATCAAACTAACTACTGTTGAAATAGGTTATATGACAGACAAATTTGAAAAGCATCTGTATCGTAAAGAGTATTTTGAAGGATTTCAGTTAGCTAGAATGGTTTCAGAAACATTGGTGGTAGTGTATAATAAATTAATATTATGTATCAGCCTTCTTAAAAAAGAATGTTTAAATGTTTAAAAATATGTGTGTACTCTTTTAAGCAATTAATGCAATTGGATCTATTATAGTCACTGGTTACATCGCATTATGAAATACCATTATTCTAAATATGGGTCTGCATGTATGTCTTATTGGCTTTATATTAACATTTAATTTAAGTATCAAAGTTGTAATGAATCATTTTATTGTGTTTCTTTTAGGCAACAAACGATGATGAGATTGTAGAACTTTTTAAGACAAAAATGGAGGCGTTTACTAAGGCTGATATTATAAAGCAAATGGCTGAGATAAAAAATAAAACATTCATAATGTCATCAAATGACTTCATAAAAGAATCGACGAAATATATTGAGAAATTTCCGGTATCCGATGATCTTTTGCAGGTAAATAAAATGATTGTGTGAAAATTGCCAAATGACTTTGCAATTGAGGAGCAAACATTCAAAAAGTGTTTTGTCACAATTTTTGAAAAATGGCGTTTTATATCAATTCTGATAGCCCATAATAAAACCTATGAATGGAAATCAAAATTAGTGTTCAAAGGGGTTTTTTTTCATATTAAAATGAAATCATAAAGTTGACACATTCATACAAACCGTCACTTTTGCAACACTTAAATCATCATTTTCCAAGCTTTGTATTTGTGTGACAAAACACTTTTTGAATGTTTGCTCCTCAATTTATGACGACTAAGGATTATGTTTGATAATAAGCTTCAGTTAATTATTTTAATTCTGAAGATTACTGCAGTAGAAATAATATGAGAATTAAGTCTAATAACATTGTTATTCCTCTGATTCTGCTTCCTATTGTTATAAAGCTTAAGAATTAGTCGCCGAATCCATCGAAAATACTAAAAATCATATTTATTTTAGAGGAGTCAATTTATTATAAAAAGGGATTGGCAAAAAAAAAAATTATTCATCACTAGTGAATTTTACGTTCTGTTTTTATTCAACTCTCTCACCTTTCTTGCAAAATATTGACTGATAATTTTTATAAGCCTCCGGTCATCAGAAACAAAACCAGAAGAGCTAGATAGCTGTAGTTTCATTTTCATCTATTACACTCCAGTGGCCACATTCAATGGCAACTTTTGGTCTTTCTATGAACCAAAATTAATTTCTCTGACAATTTCAATGTTTACCATCATGTATTGTACATTTTTTTCAGCCAACAATTGTAATTTATATATTAGCACTGTGCTGACACTTTGGCACTTTTTAATTATGGTTATTCATTTTTAGTTATGGTTATTTAATTATTTTATTTGTAAATCATTTAATGTTAAATAAAGCGTTATGGTATAAGATACCATACATAACATCTGTCAACAAATTTTCAAAGTGAGATTTAATTGTCAATGGAATAAGGAAGATATTGATTCATATTCTTTTTCAGGATATTTTGAGGTTACGAGATGATGTATTTGAAGTGGTTAGCGGATCATCAAATAATGATAAAGAAAGTTTGCTATACACTCCTAAAAAATTGTCTTCCATGCTAGTCTCAAGAAGACGTTCAATATTTCGATATATGTCATCACCGATGAATAAATACTATAATAAAAATACTGGACTAAGAAGGAAACGAGAAGTTTCACCGTCTGATATTAAAAACTTTTTGAAAGTGTCCGAGTATATAATTTTGAGCTCAAAAGATGAGGGTCGAATATTTGATGAGAAGAAAAAGGTGCTTTCTAAGTTGCAAATATCAGCGCCAGATTTATGCAAAACTACTTCAAGAATATCCACAGTGATAGGTGGATATTTTTTTTTTATCACATAAGTAAGTGTGACACAAGCCGCCGCACAATTTTGCCGCCTGTGTGGTCGAGTGGTCAACGTCGTTGGCTTCGGTTATGGAGGTCAGGGGTTCGAATCCCAGTACTGACAGTTTTAGAAATTGATTTTTCAATCCATTTATGAATTTCGGAATGGATGTATATGATGTTTTGCATTCCCCCCTTCCACCCATCCTATCCCATCCTATTCTATGAACAGGGCGTATCAAGAGCGATTAGCTAACCATCAGTCCTGTCCTAGCCCTATCCTTTTACTCCTACTCTCTTTGGAAAAAGAGAGTTGAGCAACTGAGTAACAAGCAGTTCTCCTAGAAACACTTCTGTTGAGATAAACTCCATTAGGAGTCCATATGCTCCACATTGGGAGCGGACATGGTAAAAAAAAGAAAAAGTGTGACACAACAAAGATATCAATTTGAATTATTATTATCAATGGCACTAGAAACAAATACACATCTAATATGGCATTAAAAACTTTATCTTTTTAAAAAGAGATCCTTTTATCAATAATTCAATTAACAGTCAAGGTATCTTTTATGCACCTTCATGCTATTCAAGAATTCATCTGCAATTTGCTGCCTTATAAATATATTTAATAAAGCCACTGAGTGCTGATGAAAACAAGAAGCTTACTTTTTATCAAATCCATGTGATGTTTTTAGATTCACAGATTATATTTGTCAGCATAGAAAGAATCAATTTAAAGCAGAACGTTGTATATCTGTCAATTCCATACCTTCCACGAGTAGGAGCAAAATTGAATTCAACATTAACAGCTGATATGCAAATTAATAGTCCGGAAAAACAACAGACAGGGTCGTCATATTGTATGGCAAAATTTGCATTCACTCTCAACTTCCTCGAGAGTCAAGATGATGAAAATCGGAAAGGATTAATATACTACAGTTTGATTCTGAAATCAAGTGATGATAGCACTTTCCATCAATCAGAAGGCACTGAAGTTGTTTTGAGACTTCCTGTAGGAAATATTGTTTCAAAAGACAATCAGTTCTTACAGGTTTGTTAAGATGACTAATAATTGTATAAAATACAAATATTTCATTTTTTTTTATCATTATTTGACCATTTCATAAGTTTACAAAGTAATAAGTTGAAAAATTGTGAGATTGAACATTTTTGATTAACTACGTTCAATTGTTTTACACATTACAATTTGAAATCTTATGTTTCAGTGTCGCCGATGGAAAGATGGTAAATGGGATGAAAACACTTGTGAATCTAATGAAAAATACATAATTGTAAAGAACATTCTCTATGTCATATGCAAGTGCGATGATCTTGGATATTTCAGGTAATCTTCCAGAAAGTTTTTTTTCATCACTGGGCAAGAAACATTTTTTTTTAGCTGTGGGACTGTTTAGACGTCAATTATGCTTTGTATTTACTGCCCTGAAATCTTTTATAACAAACACCAAACAATTACGGAAGCTGAAACCCTGGCAGTTAGACCATGGGGCCTTCAATCAAGTATGAATTACTCAGTCTCGATTCTTGTCAACCTACAATCATTCGTTATCTTGTTTGCCATTACCTTTACTTTACTTTCTTCCTTCTTCCACTCAGAATGGCTTGATCCAACAAACACATAATACAGTAAAGGTGGTTTATCTGGTGTTATTTCAACCATACAGATCTAGCCATTTTTGTCGTATATGGTGTTTTATGATATTTTTTGTGGGAACCGCATCGCCTAGCTTGATTTGCAGTTTCATTGTGTTCAGATACTTAATATATTTTCAAATTCTTTCAGTCTTTATGTAACATCAAAATCAACAAAACCAATAAAACCGACTGTTGAATCAATATCTGCTGCAAATCAACCTGCATCTTTGAATCCATCAGAAAATACGGATGCATTAACAACAGTACCTGATATTTTTATATCAGTAACGTCTGACACTGGAATCTACCTAGTTTCTACCGATGAGCCCAACAATATAGTTACTCCCGTGGATACAACTGAAACAACTATTGGCGCTATATATGCATGTAATAAAAGTGATAAACAGTCATGTGATGCAAAGGAGAGTATGGAGAATCAAGGTTTGTATAATAACATGCATTTCGGAAAACCTGTGTCACACATTATGACATCAAGTCAATAAGTGTCACTTATTTAATGCATGTATGGCGATGGTGCTTTTTAACAGTTAAGGTGGTTTTTCGATTTATGCGACAGCTACACGTTTTGACAGCAAAAGTACTCTTTACCGCCTTTTGATGACGACGACATGTGTCATTTGCAACCGCATTCAATATGCATGTTTTTACAGCGAATAATAACAACAATTTATATCAATAATAAAATTAAATCTTCCTTATCACTCACGAGGAGATTTTTTTATTAGCATATTATAGGATCTCACATCTGATCTACTTTTGAATAGAGGCTGTACTGTCGAGCTGTCGTTGACCATAAAACGTAAACCAAGTGACAGACACAATGCCACAACACTTGCAACTACTGTGTGCTGCGGTCGCATGTCAAATCTCTCTTTTATTTAACCAAATGAGTAACGAAAGCAATCTTTCTACAAAAAAAAACTAATATAATGTAGTTATGTTAATGTGAATGCAGAGCTTATTATTTTTTTAGAAATAGAGTTGCCAACATCATCTGTATTATAAAAATTTTCAAGATTGCTGTTTTTGCTTTCAAATAATCGAAAAATTCTATATTTTCCTCCAAGTTAGGTCAAGGAACTAACCGCCATTTTAATGAAGTTTACAAAGGTTGACTCGTAGGATAACATTGTAATTAAAAATATTGGTTTCTTGGTATCAAATTTATTGAAAAATTATATATTTCAACAAATTTTGTGCTGAATAATGATTATTGTACTGAAGAATGAAAGTTTTGCACTCCAAATATTGTTTTATTATATGCGTAATGAACTGTTCTATATTTCTGCATTCATTAGTTGTTTTTCTGTCTTTCACAAGATTACTATCTTTGCTTCCATATGCTTTAATTGGAAGGTAAAATGTGCCTTTATTTCAGATCCTGAGGTACCTACTTGGGTATACTATATATCAGGGTGTTTAATCATTGGAATATCACTTGCTATAATATTTATTTTAAATAAAAAAATGAAGAATAAATTCAATGCAGCTGTGGATAATGTAAGTAGTGATATTTTCATGACTAAGTTATTAGTTGACTCGGGTGAATCAGTTAAAAATGCTAGCGATGAATAAAACAAGCCTTGACAATTATAAAACATTGGATAATTGGTACCATGTGTTTTTTTCATGAATTATTATAGTTTTAGAAGACCAAACTTTTATTTGCATTTAATGTTGCAGCAAGTATCATCAGACAAAAAATTAGTATCTCCTTCACCTAAGTATCGAAAATTCTACGCCGAACACTTGATGGACGGCTCTGCAGAATCAATGGGTATATATAATATTACAATAAAATCAAAAGATTGATGTGTTTTTTTTAGATTAATTATTTATATTTTCTTCGGAATGTTTGTTTTAACTGTAGCAATGCTATTTGTTTCAGCTAAATACAATATAGCGGGAGATTTTTTCAGAATCAATAATTAAGTTATCTCAAATTTTGATTGCATTTATTTCGTCAGTGATAGAAAAGGAATTTCTGTAAATTTTGATGATAAGTGTTATTATGTCCTAAAAATATATAAAAGTTCATTATAAATTATATTCTGTTGTTTTATTATTCTGTTGGAAACTCCCACGAATGCGTCACTGGCTTGAACTGCCATATATCCGGATGTCCAACGTGAGGGGTGGTGGCTCCAAAGTCGACCTCGCTCCAGCGGAAAGGAGGAAGCCCTCTGGTCTCGTTGTGAGGCGGTCCAGACACTGACAGAAATTGGAAAGTGCGTGCCATTCTAAAGTTTGTTATCTTGGCGTCTGTCGCTCCGTGAGAGCGATGACCGAGCGCTCCAAATGGATAGGTTCCTAGAAAAGTTGTGGTTCTAATTAGGTACTGAACAATGGTAATGTAAATTGAAGTAATAATCATCACATTATGAAAATTTTACTATTTGACATTTACCATACAAATGCTTAAAAACTTATTGAGTATGAAATAAATTTCAACAATTGAAAAAAAATTCAACTTTAATCTCAATGCCAGCTACATATAGATGAAATTGGCATACCTTTATGCTATATATGAATAAAAAATAGTGCACTTTTGAACAAACACAAATCAATTCAACAATTAATTCAGAAAAGAATCATCTAATTTATGAAATCTTCAACTGTGCTCAAACTATTATTCCATTGATCACTGATAAATCTTTGTGGATATTGCACACTCTTTATTTGAGGCCATCCCACGGCACCTCCAATATTTCCTGTCACCTGCTGATCCTTTTACTTCCTCGCATGACATATCAGCTTCCAGTAGTTCTGCCAATTACACCCTATAAATAATACTTCACAATAGTCTAGGATGCCAAAATTTCATCGATCAAAATAAGAGGCGAGCAGGATTTGGACTCTCCAGAGGCATCCGTAGCATGTGACCGAATAAGTTTCTCTCTGAAATATTTATGATGTAAGTAACAGATAATGCAATAATTATATTTCTTACCGTTGGCCAAATTCAAATCATTTCTAGCAGCTATAGCATTCTCCGCACTATACGGCGGAGTGCAATTACACACAGATAGCGGATCATGTTTGAAGTCATTGTATCGCATTAAAGCATACATATCGTCCATGTTACGTATCTTAACCTGATCTCTCTTAAATATCTGAGCCCTGGGATTTTTGTCATACGTGAACCAATCTCCGAACTTTTTCACTGTTTCGAGTCCTCCACTCATGTTAAAAATATTTTGGAAGTAAGGGATGTTGTAAGACGGCCAATATCCTTGATTTGTCAATAGGTTTGTCCTGAAATATCAATCAATTAATCTGGTGCTTCGGTGGAATTACAAAGTTATATCATTAATAAATGGGCAATGCAATAAAGCATGCTTATACTAATATAGTCATTAATTTTAATGGGGAAAACTCATAATTACTATTGTGACGTAGGGAAAAGAGAGGGATAATTAGAGCAACTGATAAAGATTATGAATACGTATAATCTTTTCACAAGCAACAATAAAAATAGAAAATATTTTTATTTAAGAATTTAATTTTAAATGCTTTTGCAAAAGAACATTTTTGTCAGATGTACATGCATATTTATTGATGAAGTGTTGAGTAGAATCATATTTCATACACATTATAGTTATAATAGCATCACTAAAAATCTGATAACATGCGCTTAACTAACACTGTTTCATTATACATTTTTGTAGAAGTTCAACTGCTCCAACTCAATTCCGTTATGGCAACATCTGCATTAATCTATTATAGCTTTTTTTAGCTGAAAAATGTGTATGTGCAGTAAAACGGCTGGCAGCGACAGTGCCGTGCTGAATGTTCACAAAATAATTTGAGCCAGCAGTTATTTATTAAAAATCTTATCTAATTAATGTTAGTGATAGTAATACTGAAATTTTCTGTTTTAATAGTTTTATTTTAGTCGAACAACGCAGTATGTCATATGCTAGACAGCTTTGTTCTACTGTATTTGAACTAAATATTTCCATCACTATTTTATTATTATTTCAATAGTTAGACCTAGAAATGTTAATATGTAAGTTTTCTCAAATAAATAACTCTTTTCTTAAATCTACAACATTTAAATACTCTCTTATGTAATATTGAGCAAATTAACATACAGTTATTTCATAATTGAGAGTTTAACATGAAATTTGTCTCCATAAAAGAAATAGTTACTAGTTATTTTATAACAATTAAATAAACAAATGCGCTTCTTACATATCTTGTGCTTCAATTGTTCCCGGGATTTGTTCCAACACCCACAGCAGACCAGGCTTAACGTTCAGCTTACGGATTCGTGCAGGCTTAAACCTTTTATAGTCGACAACCATCCATTGGTTGTTGTAAGATCCGCTGTTGTACTTTCTGAATATATCAGTCCACGTTTTACCAGAGGAAGCCAATCGGTTTGCCACCATTGTCCTCACAAACTCCATCACTTGACCGTTCGGCGAGCAATATTTCCATAAGTCTTCGTTGGCGTTTCCGATGGTGGTTTCCAATACTGTTAAGCCTGAGGATACTATGTAGAAATCGTCTCCTGATTGCAGTTGACCTGGATACGACGAGAATGACATTGTGTGCCCGATTATCTTATCTTTAGAGCCGGGCACTGTCTTTAAATTCAGGACATACTTCTTCTGTATTCTTAACATTGACTGAAAACTAAAATGAAATACATTTTCAATATCAAAGTGCATACGCAAACGGTGAGTCTGAGTTTTAATTGAATGTCGGACAGGTAACTCTACTACTACTATTAATAAAATTTTCATTTCTGGTGCAGTAAAAAAAATTTTAGTCCTGATATCTTATAGATATTAAGTCAAGAATCAAAACTTTTGCCAATCTGTGGCAAGAACCATTGTGATGGCAATTTAAAAAAAGGGACGTAATAAAAAAGTAAAAAGTCATTTTTGAGGTATTGTGGACCTAAAACAAAAATGACATTATTTTTCATGGTTTGTCAGATGTGCTAGCAGAAAACTTTTTGGTTGTAAATTGTCGACGTGAAAATTTAATTTACCTATTCCATGTGTCTTGTGCAACATACACGTCTGAGCCGTCCGACAGCAGCTTTATTAGAGCGGAGCAATGACCACTGCCAAGCAATTTTTGTTCACCAACTACCTGAAATAGGTCTTCAAGATCTCCTTGTAAATTGATATATCTGAAATAAAACATTGTTTTTATGTAAATTCCTTTGAGCTATGTAAATTGTTGTGACTGCTAATTTTGAATTCACTGATATTATATTTCAATATTGTGCAGTGGCAGTGCTAAACGGTAGAATAGCCTTCCGGCACCTTTTTTTCTTGGCATTTTTAATGTTCCATATCAAAATTTATTTTTTAACTTCCTTCGAAGCTTTTGAAGTGGCAACGTCGAATCCTAGCCCTATCCTTATATCCTTACTCTTTTGAAAAAAAAAGACAGGTAAAGCAACTGAGTAACAAGCAATTCTCGTAAAAAAACTTCTGTTGAAATACCTCCATTAAGAAGACATATGCTCCACATTGGGAACAGATGTAGATTAGAAAAAAAAGTTTCACAAATTCCAGCACCTTTTTTTTTTTAAAAAAAAAATCACTGTATATGCTTAAAACAGAAGTTGTTATATGAAAACTAATTGTTTTTCTGTCGCTGAGCCTCTTATTCTTTGGAGGTTGAGTTAAGATAAGACAGGACTTGCAGTTGGCTAATCGCTGCAGGGGTGGGAGTTAAATTAAGTCATCAAAGATATCCAATGCTCGTATTGTGAATTGAATTCTTGGATATGACAACTAAAAAGTAAAAACGTTGAACCTTCGACTACAAACCCTGCATTGATAGCATAGTATATCTCTTGTAAATTTTCTTTTTCATTGCAAAAAATGTTGCATATAAAGAATTCAAATTCATTTTTAATAATAAAAACATACTCACAGCATCGATCTATACGATAAAGATTGAGCAGAGTCAACATTTGCTTCGTCATAGCCATCAGCGAGCCCTTGTAATTGCACCAAATACAGTTTTATCTACAAAACAAAACTCTAATAAGACATACATACAGCAAACACCCTAATATTGAAGAGCCTTCAAAGATTTTAATGTGTTAATACATGCAATGAATCAGTTTTCTCTTGAATCTTGCCTTTTCAGGTATACTGAGAAACGTTACTCTACTACGAAAAGAATATCGACCCGTGATAGGCAGAAAATCGTAACCGGCAATTCATAAATTTTACAGGAGAAGGTCTGGTCCGTAAAAGGAATTCCTGAAGTGTGGTTAGTAAATGGTAAATGCCTATCCTGATATTATAATAAAATTTTCTGACTGCTTTCAGTTTTCTAGATCAGTGTTTCTCAACCGGGGTCCATGTGGAATAGAGGTCTGCACGGGCCGGGTTCGAGCAGGTAAGTGCAGTTGAGTTTCGGGCTTGGGCCGGGCCCGGGTAAGGAATTTATTTCTTCAGAAAAATATTTCAGACTATGTTCGTGTCATAAGTCAGCTTGTAAAATTTCAGCCCGTGCAGACCTCTACTATGGAACAAACTATAACAATTCAAAACACTAAAATACACAGGCCCTAAAAATAATCAGGCAAATAAGATAACACACTAAAAAAAATTTCACTGACGCCTTAGGCCAGTGGTTTCCAACCTTTATGTTACTGCGCCTCCCTTTGAAGAAAAAAATATCTTCGCGCCTCCCCATCCTTTATTTCATATAGTAATAAAGACACGTTTTATAGGGTAAATAAATATTTTGGACTGTTCGCGCCTCCCTTTGCAATGGCCCACACCTCCCAGGTTGGAAATCGCTGCCTTAGGCAATATATAACAATTATAGGCCTAAAACGTAATTTACTGAATTGTGTCGCTTAAGTTCTTATGCCGATTATGGGTGAATATGTACATTACATTATTAAAAAATTCTATTCTGTCCCCTTTGAGTCACTCATTCTGAACATTCTCAGTAAATATTTAAAAGGGCTTGTTGAATCAAAAATATGCCTTACTTAATTATACCCAAAGAAGGTATTTCAAGGTTAGTTTTCAAATATAGTCATTTCAACGTGAATTGAAGCTACTTACTTGATACCAGTAAGCATCGGTATTTGCCATACTGTCCACCATTTTGTTGATCCATCTTTCATTTTTGTCAATATATCGCTCAATTTGATTACAGGCAACTTCTTTTCCTTCGCATAGACTTAAAAAACAAATCATAAACATAATTTCATGACATTAAATTTGTAATGATTAATAAGATCCGTCTCCCAGGAACATGTAAGATGCATATCACGCGAAAACAATGTTTTGTTTTTACGTTCATTTATAACAACAAAACTTCACTGATTTCATTCAGATAACTTGAGTTCTCTTAAGAATAGATTCATGTTTAAGTTGTTTTTTTTTAAATTTGTCAATACCGTTTTATGAAGTTAAGTAATTTGAAAGAATATAATTTATGGTGGGTATTACTTCCAAACATGTGTTATGTTGACTAGTTAATATATTTACACCATACACATTAGAAATAATCTCAAATTCCTGCATGTTTTTTCACTAATGACCTGGGTTTCGCATTTCGGCATATTCGGGTGTTCAAGTGCACAGATGAACTCGAACTGACGTACTTTATGCGGAAATGTACAAAATTTCAATGCTTCAAATTGAATATTAAAATTCCAACATGCACCTTCAGTCGAAATCTTAAATTAAAGGTTAACTGATTTTGTATTGTGTCGAATGATCAAAACATTCAATTCAATCAACAAAAAATGGCAATTGTCAAGGAAGCGAGTTCCGACAAGATCTACTTAAAACATAAAAAATATTATTCATCTGAACACATTTACATCCACGTAGAATATGTTGACATTCAAAGCAATACCATTACACACCGTTAAACTTCTTCCCAGTGTACGCTTTGGAAGAAGAAACGATTTATATCTTCAATATAATGATTATGAACGTGGGTTTTAAAGCATAGGTAATGTAATGTGGGTGCCAAGAAAAGATATACATTGCATATAACAGCAACCACAACTTTCCCCAATCAATAAAAGATATAATCAATATTATCTGTTACTCTATTAGTCATAATAAACACTCGATTAGGATGATAGTCACTCAGCCAAAGTAATTGAGTTTGACTTTTTGATTAACATTAACACTTCAGTTTATATTTTAAAAGAAATAATGAAAATACAGTAAAGATATAGTACAATTCTGATAGCCTCTGATCCCAAATTTATTGAACTTAACCTTTCAATTGCTTAATCAAATTCAATTCTCAAAAACGATTCTCACAATTCTAATAATAAAATTGACTTTGGATAGATATGACGTATCTTTGAAAATTATGACCCAATTAATTGACTTCTTAATTCAAATATAATTGACTTCTTAATTCAAATATAATTGTTGCTAATCAAAGGAACAAATATATGAACACAGTTGAACATTGGTCACACAAATCATTGATAAATATAGTACAATTTTTGTTGATCAGTTCCAAGAGAATCATTGATGTCATTTAAATACACAACATGTGAGAGAGCCTTTAGAGCAGTGTTTCTTAACCATATTGAAAGAATCGCCCCCTTTACCACAGTAAAATTATCCAGCGCCCTCCCTCCCCACAAAAAAAAATACTCTCTTTTTTATGTATTTCATGCAATGATTTTCTTTACAAATAAAAAATTATAAGAAAAACAAATAAAAAACATGATTATTTTTATAAAAATTATGTATTTATTGCCATTTATGTCATATTAACATTACATACAAAATTATATTATTATTTTAACTAAAAAGTAAATAATTCAATGGAAATGAGAATTTTTATTAAAAAAATTAATGAGATCCTTGAGCCTCATGTGATTGGGCTATTTTCGTAATATTAGGTTCAAGTTTAGTTAAATATAGTCTTAAATCTCCTCTTTGGCTTATCTGTAATCGATTTCGGGATTTTTTTAATATATGCGTTACTGCGCTAAAACCCTTTTCCACTAAATATGATGAAGGAAATGCTACGATGGGTAATTTTACCTCTTTCCACAGAAGAGGGTATTGATGGCGAAAATGGACCCAAAAAACATCATAATTACATTGATTGAACACAATTTTAGCTTCACAGTCATTTTGTAGCTCAATAAACTGCTCTTTTAAATTTTCACTGACATTTTCTACATTTGATAAAAATGGATTAATTATCCAATCTGGTATTAAAAGTTCATACAAGTCTTTGAATCGTATTATCATATCTTCGATAAGGGCGTCAATGTGGCTACAGTATGTTTCCAAATCAGAATCCTTAAGTATATCTTTTTTTAATTGTTGTAAAGAAGGAAACTGATGGAGTTCTCGCCGACAAAGATTATCTTTAAATAATTTGAGTTTGTTAATAAAGCTCAGTACAACACCTTTGGCTTTAATAAGGCTGATATTGTTTCCTTGAAGCTTCAGGAGATTTTCATTCATCTTTTCGAATACATCCGAAAGATAGGCCACATCATTTCGCAGTAATTTTAATTCAAAGCATATGTTTTCATTGTTTACTTCCAAAAATTCCACAATTGTATCAAATAATGCATAAAATCTTTTTAAACAATTTCCTTTTGATAGCCATCTTACTTCTGTATGTAAGATAAGTCGTTCGAATTCTTCATTATTTTCTTTACACAGTTGACGAAATAATCTATCATTCAAGGGATGAGACTTTATTTTATTGATGACATTTATAACAATACTCAGCGATTTATGAAGTCTTCCATTAATCTTCTTTGCGACTAAATGTTGACGGTGAATGATGCAGTGAATTGCTAGAACATTTGGTGCAACGTTCTTCAACCTTGATATAAAACCACGATGCCGACCAACCATAGCTGGTGCTCCGTCAGTAGCACAGGCAATAACATTAGTAAAGGGAATCTTTTTTTCAGTGAAAAAGTTTTCAAGGGTTTCAAATACTGACGAACCTTTCGTGTCAGTAGTAAGTAATTTTGAAAATAACATTTCTTCGATAATTTTTTCATTCTTCACAAATCGTACATAAGCAAGTAGTAGAGATTCATTATCACGCAGAGTACTCTCATCCAATTGTAATGAAAAATCGTTGGACTGTAGTTCATCACATAACTGAATTTCGATATCATTTGCCATCTCATCAATTCTTTTTGAAACCGTGTCATTGCTCAATGGGACTGAAGAAAGAATCTCTTGCTGATTTTGTCCGATCATATTATTAATGAATACACGTATAGCTGGTAGTATTAATTTTTCTCCATATATATGTGGTGCACCACATTTTGCAATAATTTGTGCTATTTCATAAGATACTATTAGTCCTTTATCGTTCCGACTTGAAATCTTCTTAAAAACATTACTGAGAGTATTACGGCTTTCAAATGTTTTCTTAAGTTCTTGAAAGTACAATATATCTTTATTATTCTTGTCGGGATGTTTCTTTAGAAAATGTTCATTTAACCGCGATGGCTTCATTGCCTCATTAGAAAATACGTGTTGACAGAGTAAACACATTGGCAATTGTTGATTTGTAGGAGATGGAATAAAACCGAATTTTAAATAGTCAATAGAATATTGTCGACATCTTTTCTGTTTGGTTGTCATCTTGAAATAAAGGCCGATTTGTGAAGAAAAAAAATTTAACGCAGAACCCCTCAGATAAACGTTAGTTTTAGCGTTAGCTTATAAGTGAACGCGACCGTCTCCAACGGATTGACAGAGATGACTAAGTGCATCAGTGCTCCCAGATTATGAGAACTACGCTCACACACACTCAAAGACTCTGTATATCGTACGAATAGCTGTGCGTGTGTTGGTGCGTTGGTGAGACCCGCCGATATAGCGACGGAGCTAGCGGCCTGCGCTTCCCCCCAACCCCGGCCTCCCCGCCGCGCTCCGTGCAGTTGGCCCGCTCGCCGCCGCGCGCACTGCGAGCGCCCAGCCGGTGCAGACTCGTGCAATATGCAGAAGCGACACAACGCCCACTTCAACTGCCGCAGCGCCCCATAAATGCTAAAAATTTAAAAACGCCCCGCCAGACCTTTAAAACGCCCACAAGGGGGCGCTGGCGCCCCGGTTAAGAACCACTGCTTTAGAGTAAGACAGTTATATCAGTAATATAGCACAATAAAAATAAATGATTTATTTTTTCCCATTGCTTTTGACCTATTGCAGACCTTCATATTTACTATTTTTACTTATTACATATATATATTTACTTAGGAACTGATACCAGAAGATCACCAAAGGTTACACGAAAGACATTAAATATCATTGCAAGTTGCTTAGCCACTTGGTAATAGGCGTCGTTAAGGAATTGCAATTTAAGAAACTTTGTAATAATATTTATTCGAAACTTAGCTATCTAGCTCCATAACTCCAAAATATTATCAGCTAAAACATCAAAAATCAAGGGTCATTGAACTTAGGAGATTATTAAAAGCAGCTGTTAGTTTTTTCCATCACATTGATGTTTATTTTTGTGTGTTTGGCTTGAAATGGAATATTTTTTGAAATGCTTGACAATGAAAAATAAGACACATTCTTTCATCAATATTCCCTATAATAGTTGGAATAATTTAATCATAAGAAATAATAATATAATAAATTTTGATTATTTACAAGACCGTGCACTTTTGATGAAATTCACTAACTAATTCTTTCTAGTACACCATTGCATTCCACTTTTATTGAATTTGAGCTCTGATTATAATATATTCGTTATGATTGGACGTATAGTGAATTCTTCTCCTTTGTGTATTCCATTTGAAAAATAATAAAATAAAAACCATATCTACTTACTCTCGCATAGTATTTTGCCAGTACATCCATATTAAGTCATGCGTAAGATAACCTTCCAAATATCCAGCTGCGTATGCTTGCTTCTCATCTTCATAATCTTTTGAGGTATGCAGTTCCAAGAAAGCCCACCTGACAATATAATTTTGAAATTAATTCTTTTTTGCAGTTAAACCTCTCAAATCTTTGACTGTATTTATAACATATTATATGTCATCACCTCAGCACATTAATTAAGTCAGTCTGATTTGATTATTGTTGGAAAATCTGAAATTCAATCTTTATTTGATTAATATACATCTAACCAGTAGCGGAGTAAGCACTTTGGTCGCCCCAAGCACAATGGCCCTGCTTGCGAAAGCATTTATATATTATAATTTATTCGAGAATTTCAAATTACGTTCTTTTATACTTGTAATCTTTTCATGTCATAGATATATCATTATTATCTAATTTCGAATGTGTTCCAATAAATCCATGTATTGAATAAAATTGCATTAATTATTTATTTAATGAAATCGGTCAATATTATAAGAATTCTATGTAAGATATAAATAAATATTGAAAAGTGAATAAGTGAGTAATATACTTTTTTTAGTCCCCTCGCGCCTCATGTGCTTGTGTATCAAACCTACAATAAATATTTTTTTATAATTAAATGAAGAATTGCGTTTTGAATAAAAGGAAACATTTTATTATTGTTCAATTGAATTTTGTAGAAAGAAATGGTCAGATGATCTTCAATAGCTATCTCAAAAACATTTAAAATCAAGTTACCTTTTGTAGTACTGAGGTGCCAATATGACACAGTCTAATTTCCTTACCATTTTACATTACAAAATAATATATATTATTAATTATCCTTAACATAATTATATAGGGTCTATAGTGCAGCGGTTAGCATTTTTGGCTTCCGTGGCGGATCTCACGGGCTCAAGACCCAGTATGAAAAGCATTTTTTCGATCGCTTACTGATTTCTGTTCTAGTCCCGTCCTAGGCTTATCCTTCTATCCCTACTACTCGCTTTCAAAAAGAGATGTTGAGCGACTGAGTAACGAACAGTTCTCGTAGAAAAACTTCTTTTGAGATACCTTCATTGAAAGGCCATATGCTTCACATTGGGAGCGAACATGTATTCAAAAAAATATATATCTTGGTTATTGGCTGTAGTGCACAGCATTTCACAGCACACTCTCTCTTTCTCGACACCTGTGATTTTTAATAGGTGGCACAACCACCTCGTATAGTTAATTATATTTATGATTTTTACAAACGAAAAGTTTTGTTAAGTTTTTGACACAACATATCATCATAAATGTGTCAGCCGCTCTTAAAGGGTTAATTAAATGTTGAATTTATATTGAAATGTTCGATGACTGTAATTTACCCAGTTGTGTTGATTTGATTGTCATACACTGCTTTACTCAAATAAAATGCTGGTACATGATCACTTTGATCAACACTGAACGCTTCAAATCCATTGGCACCGTGAGTTACATATCCATAATTTTTGTTTGAACACTTACAACTCTTAAATACACATAAAAACAAAACACTTATAACAAAATAACGAGACTGTGTTGTTATCATTATGATTTCTGAATAAACACTGACCTGTTTGGTTTTGATTACTTCTTGCTGACTCAAGTTTACTGTTTGAAGGTCGAAAGTCAACCATTGCTGTGGTTGTCAAATCATGAGTCGTCATGTATTAAAATTTGTGAATACAATAAGTTATATATTTCTTGGCACAGTGAATATAATATTCACACCTCGTTTCAATTTTCGCACAATTTTTTTTACCTATGGTTTCAAAAACCGTCAATGGATTAATTTTAAAATATATTTTTTTTCATCGATTGAGTTGTGCTCAAAATAAATATTCTATTATAAGAATTAGACGAAATGTATAGGAGATTTTCTAACATTGCAAATTTGGTTTTTGATGAATGACCAATATAGCCTGCATTAACAAAAAGAAAGCTTACGTATTCAATTCTCAATACTTCAAATTTAATAATAAAGCAATTATATCTATATATATAAAAGAAAGTGGGGTTTGTTACACCACGTATATCTCGAGAATAACAGCTCGGATTTTAATGATCTTTGATTTATTAAATTCGTAACCGCCTAGAATAGCAGAATAAGCATTAAAACATTGGAAAAATATCACGGCAAAGAAATTATGAAGAAAATTAATATTCTCATACAGTTTTCAAATGGCGAACACCTTGAAATAATGAAAATGTCGTTTGTATGCAGATTTCATCCGCTAGGTGGCAATTTTTCCAAAATTCATTTGTTTTTGCTTCTTTTGTATACGATTGACTTCTAAATAATTTAAAATTTAGAGTATGGATTAGAATAAAACAAATCGATGATATAAAATGAAAACGAAATAAAATCGGATAATGTTGAAATATGTTTTTAATTAGGTATGATGATTTTTTTGACAAAAATATTACGCTGTTTGCACGAACGTTGCTCTACTTTGAGATGCCACGTTATTACACTTGGAAAGCTACATCGAAGAAATTTTAACGTCTAAAGCAAGGCGATGCGGTTCCTGCTCATCCGAATGACTACTGATGCTCTTGGTCGCATGTACACAGTTCATCCGAAAAATGACGAATGCTTCTACTTGCATGTCAACAGCTCAATTTGCTTGAAAATGATACTCATTACAATCGCTGAAGAAATTATTTCTGAATCTCCAAGTCAGATACGCACATTATTTTCTATCATTATTTTGACATGCTTCCCATCGAATCCCCGTGAACTGTGGAACAAGTACAAGGATGACATGTCCGAATACATTTTGCATCGAATTCGTGTCAGTTTGGGGAATCCCGATCTCGAGGTGAATGAAGAGATACATAACCAGGCTTTGCTTTAGATCGAAGACATGTGTTACCTCATGTGCGGCAGTTTGGTAGTCAAGTTAGGAATGCCAACGCCAGATCGTGGAATGAACGACGCTTTCAATCGAGAATTGGAACGTGAACGTGAATATGATCGAGATGCATTGAACCAATCAGTTTGAACGAATGTACCACTGTTGAACCCTCAACAGAAGGAAATTAGCGATACGTTAATGAAGGTAATTGATGATGGAAATGGTGGCTTATTTTTCTTCGATGCGCCCGGTGGAGCTGGGAAGACATTCTTCATGTCATTGATTATGGCCACTGTTCATGCGAGATAAAAAAATTGCTGTAGCAGTTTCTTCTTCTGGAATAGCAGCCACGTAGATAGATCAACCGCTGCCGATGAAATAAACGCTTGCCTCAAATAATTGACAAACATGCGAGTTGCATTGCTAAACGATCCATCTGCCGAAGATTTCTCCAAGCAATTGCTGACTATCTATTTATTCATTGTTCAAAATTAAAATTACAGTACATGACATAACAGCTGACGCCAATTCGCCATGTACTTGAAAAATATAATAAGACAAAATATAAAATAAAACTACATAATATATCAGAATCAAAATCAACATAAAAAATCAAGAAATAAAATAGTGAAATTTTACAAACAGTTCACAAATACTATCACTAAAAATGTCCACTTCTCTAGGCAATGCGTTGATCAATCTAAGGGCCCTTGGAACTGGTGATTTAAACCTCTTAAGCGAGGTATAAGTTTTTACAAAAAAAAGTTTTTGCTCATAGTTACGCCCACGCAAGAATAAATTGGGAACATATAAATTAATAGTCATGAGAATTTGAGGATTATTAACTCGGCCCCGAAGGAGAAGAGAAAAATGATTTAAGCTTGAAAACGATCTTCGACTATCGTCGGTAACGACCGTGTTCCTGTTGACAAATCGAACAGATTGATTTCGTTTCCGCCGAATTTTAACAATTTCGTCTCAACGAAGGACGGCTTCATCAAAAAAATGTTCCCAAACGTCTAATCACAAAAATCACAATTGGTTGATTGAATGAGTAATTCTTGCGGCGAAGAACAAAGATGTGGATCATTTAAACTTTACAATTCAAAATCAAATCGTTGGTCCACTACATTCCTTCAAATCTAGCGAACTTTCGCAAGGTGCGCGAAAAATTCTTGCGCAGACTGTACATATAACATATTCTTTCAACCAAAAAATAATTATTTCTGCTTCTCTATGATAGTGTCATCAGAAATAGTTTGTAGTATCGACCAAACTATTTTTTTTTTTCGTTTATTAGAGATTCGCGCCGCAGCACACCCAGCATCGCCTCGCGGCACACCGCTTGCGGAGCACTGCTTTAAACGACTGAAAAACTGACATGCAATTTTGCGAAACACTCATCAATGACCAAAGTTTTGGTAGCAAGTAAAATCATCACCTGGGATGAATGGACAATGGCGCACAAATGCGCATTGGAAGCACTCAATCAAAGTATGAAATATCTGTGCAATGACTCAAGATGTTTTATAGGCGCAATGATTCTACTATCTGGCGATTTCCACCAAACACTACCAGTCATTCCAAGATTTACCGCTTCCGATGAAATAAACGCTTACCTCAAATCACGACTCTGGCGCTATGTAAAGAATCTTCAGCTGACGACAAACATGCGAGTTGCATTGCTAAACGATCTATCTGCCGAAGCAATTGCTGACTATCGGTAACGGGGGTGTTCCTGTCGACGAATCGAACGGATTGATTTTGTTTCCGCCGAATTTTTGCAATTTCACTTCATTCAACAAAATGTTCCCGAACATCTAATCACAAAAATCACAATTGGTTGAATGAACGAGAAATTCTTGCGGCAAAGAACAAAAATGTGGATCATTTAAACTTCACAATTCAAAATCAAATCGTTGGTCCACTGCATTCCTTTAAATCTATCGACCGTGTAACAAACGAAGACGAAGCAACCAACTATCCAACTTAATTTTTAAACTTATTGGATCTGCCTGGCTTGCCACCGCGCAATTTACAACTGAAGGTTGACTCGGTAGTCATCATGCTTCAAGTTATCAAGTTAACAGAACATTTATTCACTTTTAAGGTGTTCACTGTCAATACTTGGTGGAATGGCAATATAATAAAAATAATAAAACATTTTTAGTACTTTTTCCACATAAAATTTATTTGATCAGGACCGGTTTCGCTCATCGCGAGCATTATTAACTGATGATAATGCTCAGATGATAATAACTCAGTTGATAATGCTCGCGATGAGCGAAACCGGTCCTGATCAAATAAATTTTATTTAGTGGGAAAATTACTAAAAATGTTTTATTATTTTTATTACAACATTTATTGATTCTGAGGCGGTACGAAGTTCGTCGGGTCAGCTAGTATAATATAAAAACAAAGTTAAGAACCGCTGAGATGCTTAGAGCAGATTATGTAAATGACCAATTACAGTTTATTACATCGGACATAAAGGTGCTAATGAAAATATTTTTTTTATGGAATAATTTACAGCTCATCAACCTATCTAAAGATGTTGGAGTATCTGAATAACATGCAATACTCGTAGTGCATTTTTATTGAGATGTCCTTACAAGGAGTTCAGATTGCCGCAACAACACTTCATGCACTCCCATTTTTTTTCTTGCCAGAAGTATAAAAGATTATTGTTTTTCCTATTTTCTGTAGTATCATTTTATTTAGAGCTCGTATGTCCATTTTCCCAGAATAATATTGCCTCTCATCTCATGATATTACATAGCACTGGCTCGTGGTCAATATTAATGAAAAATTTCCTTCACTGGTTTGCTTGTTAACAATCAAACGTGTTTATTTATTACTATATAAAAGATTAAAAAATTTCTGGGGCATTATTGACCAAAAATAATTGTTAAAATAAAAGTCGACATCAAAATTTTACATTTATTGTTCTCACTCCATTGAGAAAATTTATCCGAACAAAATTGACATGGGTTTTTCATAACATTGTAACATTATATGATTGTTAAATATTTTCTATTCTACCAAACATATTTACAAATAACATGGCTTAGAGTCAGTCTCTTTATAACAAAAAATATTTTATATACAAAATATTGTATTACTTATGCAATAATGTGACATTTCTTAAATATAAATTTATTATTAATACAGTAAACTTAAAATATTCCTTAGTAAACAAACATTAGTTACAATATAATTTGAGATCAGTTCAACAAAATAAAAACAGTTTGTTAGAAGTGTTTTTATGCTTTTCAATGGAATAGTGGCGTGCTTAACTAGAAAATTTGGACCCATATGCAAAAATTATCTATGGGCCCCTATTTTTTTCTGTTTCGAAAATAAAATTTATACAAAAAAGACATCTTTGAGTCGCCAATTCCCAGCTGTCGACGGATTAGGGACATTATGCATTATTTTTTCCGAGAATATTTAAATGGCGATAATAATAAAAAACAGTTACTTTATTTTGCACATGCATGCGAAAAAGGCCCCTAGCTATTTACTCCTTTGACAGGGCCTTGTCAATTTTTTTTTTTTTTTTGAAAATTTAAACATGGATATAAATTTGGGTCCCGTGAGCCCAAGGGCCTCTATGCCTCTTATAGGCCCTGTTGTATGCTGGTTAGGGCACTGATAGAAAGGTAAAATTAATTTATAAAACTATGGAAATAAAGCTCTTTATACAGTAAATAACTTAGCCATCTTCTCTAGGAGTCTAGGACTAATTCAGGAAAGGAATTGATTAAATTCAAGTCACATTTCAAATTGCGTGAAGTGACAGCAATTTATTCAAATTTACATAATGAATCTAAAGTTATATTTGTTCTCGTATCATATTCCCACACAGGACACAACATAATGTGTAGAATAATTTGATGGGTAATTTACACAACAACATATTTAAGAATTGGCAATCTTTTTTTAAATTAGACTAAAATAGATAACGATCAATTCAAACTTACATAAACTCATTTGTGTGTTTCTATATATACGCATATCATAAACAAAAATATATCAGCTGACACCGTGTTGTGAGTTTGTACATTGAGACCATGAGATAAATTTTAAATTAGGCTTTATTACATACAGAGATAAGTCTTTGTGTTACGACTAGAACTGATTATACTTGATCTCCATTATATTTGTTGATCCATTTTTGTATTCCTTACTCCTGGATTGTTGGTTGCCCTAAACGACTAGAAACACACTAGGATATCTAGGGCCTTGTCTCACTCGGTTGTAGGGTTAAGGGTTGCAATCCGCGAATGGAGACTTTCGTTGAAAGATTTTTTTCAATTGTTTGTGTACACTAGTACAGCATGAATGAATGAGATGACTTTCTTCCCTTTGCAAAATAAAATATCATCTTTGTACATTGAAAATTAATGCTTTAAATTTAGGTTATTCTTTTGTATATAAGAGCTAGCTTAATATTTTAATATTTTGGACAGTATTTTTATGCATTGAATGCAAATTATGAATGGAATGAAATGAATGGCCTTAGAATGAAAGCCTTCTTCTTACAATCTCATTGATGTTTATTGTCATCACGACATCTGTTGTTAATTATTAAACACTAAAAAGAAATATTTGATGGATTTCAATATCCAGTTGATGGATAAATATAATTTTTACAATCGAATACAACAAAAAGTCAAAATAACAAACTTTAGATTCAATAAGCAAAAATCATTGGGTGGCTGTTAATGATTTAACATCCACCAAGCTACATCCAGCCATGTTAATTTCATTTCTTCACTAGTGCAAACGCATCCTCGATTTTCTCCCCTCAGTAATATGGTCAAACATATTATGGTTTAACTGTGATTCTAAAAAAAAATCTTTTAATTAATATTATGCTGATTTTCAAAATCAGCTTACAAAAGGATTGTGGGAGTGGTACTACGACAAATATTATTTTGCATTGAGCATTTAAGAAGAAAAAATCTGAAGTATCACTAAAAAGAATATTATTTTAATGTTATTAATAAATTTGTAAGTATAAAATTATTTCGTAAGTTTTCTTCGCATCCATCATTTATAAAACTAAAAAAATGTTTTACAAATCATATGTTAATATATTTATGAATCGTGATTAACTTGTATAGTTTATTTACAATTACTTAAAAATGTCTCTTAAATTGACTGATACTTAATTATTTTTACAGTTAGTAATAAATTATTCTGTCCATAGATAACTAATTGTCAAACAATTGATTTATTGATTACCCTGTTAAGGGACAATGAGATTATGATTATATTTATGTCATTCCTACCTAATAAGTGAATAATATAAGTATATATAATTAATAATTCATTAAAATAAGGTAACATATTGATTGACTATACGAGTTATTTTTTATGAAATTATATATTGAATATTTTTAGTTACTAAGTATACAAAAAAATGTCTTAGTATGTTTTTTAGTTATTTTAAATGATGGAAATTGACAATACATGAAGTAAAAAAAGTAATTTTGTAGTATACAAAATTCAATTCAGGTCTATTCATTTATTAAGGTCATCTTTGGGCATGATATTCTATTGACATTGATTCCACAAAGGGAATAGAATAGAAGTGGATTTTTACTTTCAATAATAAGGTTACAAATTTTCATAATTTTTTCAACATATTTATGTACCAGTGGCGGTCGGTCCATGGATGCAGTACATCCTCTAATATTTTAAAAATATTACGAGCCTGGCTAAGGATAATGAGCGGCACAGCAGTAAGACTCATCCGTTAAGACCCTTTCTTTTTACGCCCATGTGATGCACATTGACTTGTGTAATTGACGTTTATGCGGTATCAAAAAACCACATTTTCAGCATTTGTATAAAATGCATATTTAGTTTCTCATCGTATTGTTTTCTTAATAAATTTTAAATAAACTTTTATTGAAATGTATTATGAATGAAAATAATGTACACTAAATATAATTTGAAGAGATAGATTCCAAAAATATGTTTCCCGTCTAATGCTTTGCATTTTCTCTAAAAAGCTCTGACCATAATAAATTAAATTCAGTGTGATTTTTCAAAATGAGTTATTTCTGCTTTTGACCTTAAAGTATATTTTGATTGGATTGCCATTATAATGTTGAAACGCATAGCAACATTAAAAAGTAAGCTTAGTTTGTTTTCAAAAATTGAATTGAAAAGACTAGTGCCACAGTTCTTTGCGATTAAAATGAAATAAATTTGTATGTAAATAAAATTCCTTTAAATCGTATTCACAAACGAAATATATTTCTCATAGATATCCAGATATCAACAGAATTCCAGAATGAGAATGTTACTAAAACCGAAAAAAATATAAATACATAGTTATGACTGATATTTGAAAATGAACGAGTTGTGCTGACAATAATAAAGCCTAATTTTTAAGCACTAGATGTAGCCCTAACTCCACCAATATTATTTATTGAATTGATAATTTACGCTTTTTTAGCATATTCCTATTGTCAAATGTAAAAAATAAATTTCAATAGCAAAATATTGATGAGTCAAGTCAGCAGCTTAAAAATTCGTTTATAAAGATTGTCGCTCAAAATGTGGTTAACTGTGAGAAGAATGTGGAGGTTGGTGAATTTGTAAAGCTCTATCGGCGTAATGTCGAGGAGTGCGTGCTCTGTCCGGAGGCGGAGAGAGTTCATTCGATTCCGTGCTCGATTCCCGATGGAACATATCTGTAAAAAAAATGAAATATAAACAATTCATTCAACTTGCAATGAGGCTTTTTAAAATGCATAACTGTATCTAATACATTCTTTTATGGCTATATGTTAGTCACTATACAGTATCTCCAAGATTCTAGAAGGTCTTCTTCATTCTATCCATAACATGCAAGATGGCTTGCGGAGACTGGTTTGAGGATGATCTGGGTAAGGTTTCTTCATTTAAATGAAGGATGAGCATTTTTATTTGTGACACGAGTAGTAGTATAAAGTGACTGACACAATAGATGTATTAAATCAACAGCATTTCATAATTTTCAAGAACAATTTGTATTCTAAAACATGTTAAATATGACTTGATCTAATGAGATGCTTAAATATAATAATTGAGGCTATTATTTGCAAACCCGGCTTGTTCCAAAATTGTCGCAACATGAACCATGAATGTAATTTATGTAAGTATTTTTAGAAAGCAGTCTCAAACCTGGCTTGATAACTTACAAAATGTCATTCCAAAGTAATGTCAAATTAATAATACTTTTAAAATGTGTATTGTTTTGCAAAATAAAATAAAATAAGTTTTATTTTTTAACCATTTTGGAACGAACCGAGTTTGCAAATAATAGCCTCAATTAATACCACAGTGTTAAAACATTATGAATGAGATATGATTTACCTTGTTGAGGGATTGGCACACAGTATGATGGCCCAGAACATTGTCGTGGGCGACCCCTAACGCGTAATGGCTGAAGCTCGCACCCGCTGTTCATTTTGTCTTCATCTACAAAACAATTGAAATAACTATTAAGCCCGGATAAATAAAATGCCTGTGTATTTAAGTAAGGTTATGTGAAATTACAGATTATGTTAAAACATTAACAATTCTGAAACGTGCAAAACTAATCACACATTTTATCATTATGTTTGCTTAACTCGATGGCTGCCACAGACGAGATATCTCATAAAATTTTTCAGGATTAACACGCCAGAGACGAGTTATCTCGTCAATAACTAAATAAATTGATAATTGCAAATTAAAGCCGGTGTGCTAGGTAAAAAACATACTTTTTTATATGGCCCACAAAAGGTTAACGGTGTTAGGCATAAGAACTTCTGAATTGAGGTATCTCCACGAGGAGAATTTATATTGAATATTAGGTTTTCTGTCAATTTATGAATTTTTGTTTATGATATTTTCATAGCTCCCCCCACACCCATCTTCTATTAGTTCTTGAAAACAGGGTAAAGCTACTAGTGAACTAGTTGTCCCTTTCTAACTCCCTTTTTCATTCTTTCTCACCCACTACAGAATAAAAATTGAACGACTGATTTTAACTAAAAAATTACCAAAATGACATTATTAGTTGGTTTTTTCTGATAAATCATTTACCTTTAGAATTATTATGCCTGTGTGATTTTTGCGTGTAATGCCTCTTGCAGGGGGCCTGCAAGGGTAACGCGTCATTTTCGATATGTCCAAATGTGCGAAACTGCAATGTGTGATCGAGAGTCGATGCGGCAACTGGTCTGTTTGGCCCGCCCACTTGGAATGTTGCGTACGGACTGATTTCATACATTTCTGAAATGTGAACAAGTTAAAGTTTTTCAAAAGTCCAAGTTACAAATAACGTATACTTTAAATTTTGTTAACTAATCAACAACTCTGCTGCAGCTATGAGTAATATTTCTAATTATGTCCTGTATATTAGAAAATTCTTTTTATCATCACCATATCAAGTAACAGATTGATAGTTCTAAGTAAACAGCAAATGAAAAATTTCAGCTTTTAAGATAAAGCCTCTAGCATTGATACGTTATGTGAGATAGATAATTATGGTATCGAAATAAAGATGCATTTATGCCGATCTTACACAAATAAAGTCAAAAATTAATAGACAGAGACAATTGCCTGTCCTTAAATCGGTATTAATAATAATAATCGATTTAAAAAGTTGTTGTCTTTCCTAATTGGTACAATAAATAATGGTACATTCTCATGTAAAATTAACTTAATATGTATACGATTTCAGAAACGTTTTTACAAATCAACAAGAATGGCACAAATGATTTATAATATCAAACCCATTTGACACACACAGTCTACTCCCAATGAAAAATAAAATGTTATTATGATAATGAAGACCTAAATCTAATTTAAAACTATCAACTTCATTGTCTATTTGGACTAAACGTAAAAACGGTGTCGCTTACTAATCCAGATAATCCATCTTAGAATAAATTAAACAAGACACACCTTCGTCATGAAGTAAAACAGGGTGTTTGAACAATTATCATTGAGGGAGAAATTACTAGTTCAGCTATTTCTACAGCTAATTGAGAAAGTTTGATTCACCTGCCGACTCTCTTCTCATTTTCTCAGCGTGTCCTTTAATCGGTGAAGTAGAGTAATCGTGTTGACAATTTCGCATATTCTGTTGTTCAGCGCATATTGTTTTCTCGTCACTGGCTTGGGACTGGCTTCTTTGTCTGTTTTCACCGTATTCTGATTGACTACTGCAGTGGCAAAGTACACTGTAAAAGATTTTAGACTTAGAGCAATCAAAAGAAATTTGCAGTGGTTAATGAGGCAAGCAGCAACAAGACTTGGCAATCAATTTCAGGTTGCCGTAAATTATAACATAATGGAAATTCGAGAGTTAATAAAACAAATAACTCAGTTTGGGTAAAGTCAGGTAAATATTCTTAGCCAACGCAGAAAGGATACAAGATGTAAACTGAAAATAATATAGCTGTATTAAAATGATGAACTAGAGCAGGGGTCCCCAGCCGTTATGGACCCTAGAGTGCATTCTAAAATACTGGTAGGGCGGCGGACATCACATTTTTTGAAGGTTATTTAACGATTTGCCCAAATTATCAGTGTGACTCGTTTTTTAGCTCTTCCAAGAATTTTGAAATCCAAAAACCCAGGAATTTCATCTGTTGCGAGCCAATGTTGGCCTGCGCACCGAAATGGGTTGGCGGGCGCCATGTCCCCCACACATAGGGTTGGGCATCCCTGAACTAGAGGGTTGATCCGATTATTTGTTAACTTTTATATACTTTATTAACTTCCCAAAGACGATCTTTTTAATAAGATATTAATAAAAAGTTACTGATAACAATTGACTATTATCTTTGTTTGGCATAAAATAGTTACAAAAGCATTCTTACTTTCTCTTTTTTACCAGTAAATATGCCACGGAGAGTGTAGAGATAGCTGCAACTGTGGCAAAAATAATCGAGATAAGATTGAAAATGTTATCCTGGGATCCGTCCAAGTCATGAGGGTGCAGTGGTTCCATCGGAAAGTATGCAGGAGGTGCGATCAGCGCTGCAAAAAATATCAGTAAATTTAGTTTAATATTAATAATTCCTACAGTCTGAAGTGAAAATAATATTTGTTAAATTTTTATTGTCTAAAATCGTGACCAACTTTTAATACTTTAGAATCCTGCTCAGTAGATGGACATTAGCATGCATGAATGTTAGTGATGTTTCCAACCGCTTTATTAATGAGGATAGGGTACAAAACTTTTGTTTAAAAATAAAGCCCTTATATTCGCAAAAGCATGATTGATGAAAAGACTAGAGCTGTGGCCCTTAACTTAAGGATCGGTAGGCATGTTTATTGGGTTGCAAAATATATCGATACACCAGTTCAGGACGAGAACAAGTTAAAATAAATAAGTGGTATTGAGATATTCACATTTTAAAGTTTTGCGTATGATATGTAGTGAAAAGTAAAAATTTCATATGGAAGCTTCTGCAATATCTTGGCTACAGTATTGCATAAGAGTAGTTGCTTTATGGAAAAATGAAGATCTTGACATGGCGTATCCAATGATGTTAATAACTCAAAAAGTCGTTAATAAAAAAAACTGGTGTATCGATATCATCAGTCATAATGTGGAAAAATTTGATTAAAATATTCTACGTTGAAATTGAAAAAATGAAAAGAATGTTGAAAATAAAATTTCAAGACATATTGCAGCCTGAAAAAGAATGAATGTGAAGCCTGTCTGGTAACATCAAGATTTGATAAATTCTCAAAGATTATCTAAAGCCACGATCCATATAAACAAGATGTAATGCTGTTAATACTGCATTTTGTTTTTATATGTTATTCTATTCATATTGTTTTGGGCCACAACTCAAAAAAAGTTAAAAAGCGTTCACAGAAATTGTGTTTTAATTGTATAGTTATATAATAGTGACAAAGTAAAAATCAACATAACATACCTCCCGTTAGAGTGGTAGTTGCTGCTCTTACAATTGCAAAACTCCGCCCGGCATGATTTTCTGCTGTCAGTCTTACTTCATACCACGCAGCAGGAGTTAGTCCAGCAAATGATACAGCTCCGGCAGGTCCCGTCGCTGCTGCAGCCCGCCATGCGCCTCCACTGCCACCGCGGCGCCATTCTGCCCCAACTGAGGTCACCGGGCAGCCGGGGAAAGCATTCTCTCCCAATGAACGACGGACATCTAATACAATGCATGTTGCATTGCTCCACATCAAATCAGACCAGTCGTCCGGAAGTTTTGGTGCTGCGTGATAGAGATGTAAGTTGTTTTACTCACTCTTGTATAGATAATAGAATTAGGAGAAATCTTGATTTGCTAATATTTGAAAGTCCATGGAATAGAGATAAAAAAAACTAGATAAACTCAAAGCAGCACACAAAAAATTTATGCTCTACTGCAGCCTTTAGCCAAATCAGTGATGCAATTTACTCGAAAATAATTCTTATAAATACACGATCTATTTAATTACTTCAGAAATTCAACAATTGGCAATCATAAATAAAAGCTGCTACGTACATTCCTTTGACCAATATGTTGAAAGCTTTTATTTGAAAAGAATATCGCGAAAACTAATAATATTTATGCAATTTTTTCATGTTAAATTATAATTACCATCTCCTTTGGTGTTAATGCTGACAGCTGAGCTTGCAGTTCCTTTGCCGACTCTGTTGAAAGCTGTTATTTGAAAAGAATATCGCGAGCCACATTTCAGTCCTTGAATATTGAAAGATGTAACTTCAGATGCGAGTTCTACAGTTTGTACTGTTTCTTCTAAGCGGCGGTAGCTCAGTTGATAACCTGCAAATTTAGAAAATCAATACATTTTTAATAGAAACAAACATACAGTTACTAGGTATTCAGAAAGTCATCAGAAAAGAATTGTTCGATATTGCAATAAAAAATAAAGTTTATAAAACATTTGAAATTGATCCAGCTGACGTATTTATAACATGCTGAAGGTGTAGCCTAGTGGTCGACATCATCTTCTTTAGCAGCGGTGTACAACAGCAGTGATTGAACACTTTAATTGATTGATTTATACCATGAGCCATATACCATATACCATATACATATTATGAGTTCTCTTCTGATGTGTTAATTAACTATGTACAAAATGATCTAGACGTGTATGATCATTATATTATTTCACTCTACATAAGATGTGTTTTTTTCGTGCTGAAATCCATGCTTGCAAAATATGGACAATGAAGATTGTATTGATGGTTTTTTCAGTTGTCCAGATCAGCATTCCACTGGGCATATAAAAAATATTCTTACCCATTATGACAGATCCTCCATCATTAGTTGGCCTCCATTGTACTTGAGCACTGTTTGCAGTCGTGTAGAGTACTTCCAAAGCCGGAGAGCCAGGCGGCATGAGGCAGATAACAGTATAGACAATCTCATCTGAGCCGAAAAGGTTTTTGGCAGAGCATGTATAATTTCCACTTACAACTCGATCGACACCTAAAATAATTGTCAAAAAAATATTATTTCCATTCTGTACTTATAAAGCTAATGCCGTTTAAAAGGTGACACAAACACTTAGCAGATATAAGAACATCAAATGCAAACTGGGAACTCTCTTCATAAACTTGACAGTGAATCCTTGATTCTACGTTTTTCAAGGGATTGTAATGAGAAAATGAAAAATTAGGGAAATCTTCAAACCTTATTCATTTACTTCACTTTTTTTTATTTAAGAATTTGTATATATTTTTAAGTTGCTTAATACATACTAAGTTGCCTACTTGCTCTTTGGCACTCAAATTTAAGCAGATACCCTTCAAACTCGCGTACTTTTAAAAGTTAACCTTTTTGCTATGTCAACTCGTTTTTCTCCTGGATTTTTTTCAACGTCTTGAATTGTTTTTAGTTTCTCAGAATTCTAGTTTTCTTTACAGAAGGGCATTTGTGAGTAAGAAAAAATCGCAAAATGACATCCGAGACAAGACTATTTATGAGCGAAATTAAAAATATTCAACAAAAACGGTCAATCAGGGTAATTTTTGTGACAGGATCATAATATTTATACAATAAATCGAGGAAATCAGTAAATCGGGGAACTATTAACGCGAAATTATTTAACGTTGTTCTTATGGGTGTTTGGCCGGGACTATGAAAATTAAACATTACATGTGGAAAAACGAAGAAGACGAGAACAGTGGATCAGGGTTCCATTGTGATTGATTATTGTGCATAGAACTGATATAAAGTCAATACATCATGTTTCACAGTCACCAAGAGTTCCTGAGAGCTTTTTTTTAAATCATTTTTGGTTAGTTTTTATTTACAAGAAGAAATTAAATATATTTTGCATTATCGATAATCCTCATCCTTACTTTTGTTGTGATAAGAAACCTTTTAAAAAACTATGCAATATTTTAACAGTTTGACATAAAACAGAACTATGAATAAATTGAATAGCTTTTTGGCTGTTGCACTTGCATAAATTTTTATGTGAAAATCATTTTATACTCACTGTGAAGTAGAAGGTTTCCTTCATCGGTGACCTTATAAAGATGGCTATGGGTTATGGGCTTCTGAGCGTGCAGCCACCTAGCTCTGGGCGTAGGATTACCGACAGCCATACAACCGAGAATGAGGGATCGACCGACTCCACCGCGCACGGATACTCCAAACGATGCGATCCGAGCTCCCGCTGAAATAGTTTTGAGATATTCATTAAAATAAAAAAAGTAAGTACTAATTTAATAGTTTGATTTATTACGTTAGTAAGTTATTAATTAAAGCTAAATAGAGTTGAAAACAACTTTAAAAATCTGAAGAAACAAAACTAATAAATTTTACAAACCTCTGGTTGTAGTTGTTTGGGTGACAAGACTTGTTGACTCTCCCTCGCCGGCACCGGTGTTCCCAGTCAACCAGAATTCATAGCGACCTTTTTCAACAAGCCGTCTTACTTCTACTGCACCTCCTAGACCTATTGTGGCAATGCTACTTATCTCGGCAGCATTCACCAGCTGAGTTGAAGGTTGACCACCACTTGAAATGAATTAACATTTGGCTTTATTTTTTCCTATCTATTAAAACATTGGTCCTAGTTAAATCAGATAAACATTGTATAAAAATGTATATTCCAATGTTATAAAATCACTCAAAAAGTACAGAACACATTGTGCTGGTATCTGTAATAATTTATATTATGTAAAGGTGTATATCATGCTTTGGAGGCCATGCCCCATATAAAATAGAAGCACAGGTACAGAAGCATCATCCAAAGGCACACAGCGATGTACACACCGCTGAGTGTTTTAGTAAATTTTGCTTGACATTGTCTAAGCTAAAGTCCCAATATACAATCTACCGGTTGATTGAGATTGGGTGGCTTCTATAAAAACAAAATGCGTCTGATTTGACTATCTTTGAAAGTAAACCTATAACTAATGAATGGTTGATATTGAAAATTTAAATGGAATCAATTCAAACGTGAATATCGAAATAGCTTATTGTAAATTAATAAATGATAGACTTACCGACTTGCCTCCCTATAGTACACTGTATAGAAGACAATCTTTCCGTTTGGTTTTTTTGGTGGTAACCAACTGACGAGAATAGAGGTTGCTGTCAGCGGTATTGCTTTGATATCTTCCGGTGGGCCAGGAACTGAAAACATATCAAACAAACTATACCATTGATATACATATTAATAATGTTTAATAAAATTTGTTAATTTTTTTATTCCACTGATTGTGTTACAAATTGTGACACGTGTTTTGCATCTTTGATTAGCAACTTTAGGCTTAGTATTGTATAGTTATTTATGTAAACATCAAGTAAACATTGAGTATACTTCTTATTTTCATATAAATTAAAAAATGGTGCTTGAGGTTTTTTCCTTTCTAGTCTTTCGGGTTAGATACGAACAGTAATAGTTAAGTAATCAATTTTTAATTACTGTATTTCGCATGTTTTTCCTATTTAGATGTCTCTGAATTTGGGGTGCACCTTATAATCGAGGGTGTAGTATATGACGCGGTGTTTCATGATCGTGCGTTTAGTAATCAATAGTGTCCTATAATTTAGGATATATGGTATTACTATTATTGTTTGTATCTTGCTCCCTCCCCACGTTCAGCAGAAAGGAAATAGCTTCAAGCGATCATTTGTAAAAGCTTAGTTCTGCTGTGTTAATCTACATGTATGGTCAGTAAAGACTGTAAATCCATAGAGAGAGGTGGCGAGTAGAAAGTGCATTACCCTGGGAAGATAGATACTTGGGCATCAGCTGTCATATGTTAAACGCTAAAGACTCAAAAATGCGCTTACCATCTTCTTCTGTTGTACAGAAAACTGCGGGGCTTTGTGTACCATCTCCAGCGACCGTATATGCCAAGACTTGTATTGAGTAGTTAGTGTATTTGAGAAGAGCGTGCAGGTAGGTTTCACTACTGCTAGTTCGTTTCACTTCGGATGCAGGGACTATATCACCAGCTGTAAAAGTAATTGACAAATCCTCTGATTTTGAGTTTGAATAAATACACACATCATAACATGTAACATTGGTTGGTGGTTTTTTTATAGAGATTTTTTTCACCATCAATGAATTATAATAGATTTTAAAGATGTTTTTAAAAACATTATAATGTCATGTTCTTATCCAATTATTATTAGATCATAATTATTACATAAAGCAAATTCATTGTTTCAGCTAAGAGCCAATTTAAATAACTATTTTCAAGATTGCTTGCACTCCAATTTTAGATAAATTATTTTATCATATTGAAGGCAAGGTAACCATAAAATAAAATTATAATTGATGGAATAAGGTAAAACATGTACTCTTCTCGATAAAAACTGAATAATATTGTAGAAGATAAAATAATATCATCTAACAAAAAAGTTGTATTAGGTTTTGTTTTAAATGTATGAATTGAAGTTAATATTTTTATAGTTCATCATATTCTTATATAAGATGAAGCGATTTGAAAATGCTATGATATGTGAAAAAATATGCAATATAGTTAATTCTCACAGTAAATATCAGACATTGGTTTGTATAGAATCTTGTAACCCAGCAGAACTCCTCCATGATGGGAACGAGGTGGCGTTGCCCACTCTATCTTCAGACTCTGTGAAGATAAAGGACCACAGCGAACTGATTGAGGTGGTGCTGTTGGAACTAAAAGAAGAAAAAAAACATATTGTGTTATTAGAAATCAAAATCTCAGCACGAAATCATGTTGGACCTAGTCCACTGAATAAGAAAGGCAGTAGTCAGCTACCCGTTGAACGTAAAATGTGGATCCTATGTATAGTGTTATTGTTCTGTGGTATTTTGGATTTGCTGTATATAAGTTTTTTCCTTAACTCTATCTGGAAAAAAGAGGTTCTGAAATTTTGCAACAAGCACTTCTTGAAGGTAGTGGCTGTTGACATAAACTCCAGTAGGATATGCTTCATATTGGCAGCAGACGTAGATTAGAATAAAGAAATATTAATTCTAAATTATAATTTGTCAGGTTCGTAGTGCAGTGGTCAACATCGTTGGCTTCCATATCACAGGCTCAGTACAAACAGTATTTTTTACAAACAATTTATCAATTTTTTTTTGAAGGTATGCATGTTTTTGATGTATAAAAATTCCTTCATACCATTTCAATTCTAAAATATCGGCATAGCGAGAGGTATTAACTAACTACTTGTCCTGTTGTACCCTAATCCTTGTATCCCTACTTTTTAAAAAACAAATAGAGATAGAAAAACTGACTAATAAGTAGATTTTTTTAGAAAAACTTTTGTTGAGATAATTTTATTAGGAGGCCATATGTTCCACATTCTTCTTATTTGTTGAGAATTCTTGGTTCAGTTTCGTTTGTATACTGCTAATTTTATTATATGTTTACTTTCATTTACTTACTAAACTTAGGAAAGTTATACATTCATGCATATAAAAGTTACAGAGCAGTGTTGAGAAGGTAAGGCAGGAAGACCATGATGGTAAAGGCAATATCTTAGAACCTAGAATGTAAACATATAAATCTTGAATCAATGAATCATTATTCTCACCTCCTTCTCTAGTGACGGCCATGATAGGTGCACTCGGTGGCCCAGCAGAGGCTCTATTGTAAGCCCTCACTGTGATCCGATATCGTGTAAACTGTCTCAAGCCAGTCAAAGTGAACCTGTCAGTCCCGGATCCTTTCACTGTAGCGAATTTATGTGGAGGAGGAGCCGATGATGTTCCGCCTTCTGCTTCGGTGGCTTCAGCCCAGTTTATTGTGTAGCCGAGTAGTGGGCCATTCCATGATGTACGAGATGGAGCCTAAAAAACAGCGAAAGTCAGATAAAAAATACATCAGGGAATAAAATTGTAAGCTTTGCTGTTTGTAAAAAGATTATTGAATAATTTTGATAAATACCTGCCACGACACAACAAGCTCTCCCGCTTCTCCGGGTCGCACTTGTAAATTCTGTGGAGGTTCTGTTGGTGCTGTATGCCAAAGAAATAATATTAAAAATAATGTCAGAAATATACAATATATAATAAAATTTTAATACAAAATTAACCAATTAGATATAATACAATCTACTAGAGAATTGACTCTCTTTATTCAATGTCACATTGATAGAACATATCGTTATATCGAAGCTGAACATTTTCATTTACTGTTTAGTCAAGATTTCACCTCCCAGTACGGTGACGATATTATTATATTAGTTTGGAGGTAGAAACAAAATTTAAAATCGTTGCTATATTGCTAGAGATTTTTGAGATATGCATTACAGCATTCAAAACAGATTTATATATATTTTTTTTTAATAAACATTTCAATATGAATTCTATTAAATTTTATTTTAACTCAGCCAGTAGATACATGCCTCTCTTTATTTTGCACAATATTTGAAGGCTATAAAATATGCTGTTTGATTATTTTTCTGTAGTTATACTTTTTTAAACCTAACTTTAAATTAGTAGAAAATTCAGATAATCTAAAGTGTTAAATTACAAATAGAACCTTTTCACTAAGTTTTCGAGGATTTCGAAAGTTAATGCATTTAAATACAACCAAAACAAAGAGTTCTGCTCATTTTCAAACACTGGTGATCACAGCTGTGTTACTTAAAAGTGAGGGTTACACAGATTTAAATTTTCTATTAATTCGCTAAAATACACTTAAATTTTTTGTGAACATACCTTCTTCTTGAGTTTTTGCAACTATTGTATCAGTGAAAGAACTGCTCTCGATTTGATTGACTGCAAGCATTCGCATAGAGTATGTGGTGTCTGGAATAAGACCACTTACTACTCCTTGTTCAAGTGCATCACCTATCACGCTAAAAGAAAAAATCAAGAATTAGTTTAGGCTGGTGTTTCTCAGCATTTTTTGAGCCATTGCCACCATATAGGTAATATGTCAATGACACTCAGCCAAGTTAAAACGTAATTTGAAAATTATACTATTATTTATTTATGTATTTCTTAAAATAATATTCAAACTGATTTAGATGCGGAATTATTTGAACATTGCAGGTTCCAGAGGGATTTATAAAGATGACCGATTGCATCATTGCAATGGAAATAATGCTCATTTAGATTTGTCACCAAATTGCTAAACATATAAAACAAATTTCAGATTTTTAAAACAGCCACAAGGAGGTGTGTGGATCACCATCAACTGGATGGCTGCCACAGAGGAGATATCTCGTCAAATTTTTCGTACTCAACACGCCAGAGACGAGTTACCTCGTCAATAACTAATTAAATTAATAATTGCAAATTATAGCCGGCATGCTAGGTAAAAATGGTTTTTTCTACGGCAGCCAAAAGCCTAAGAGATATTGGGTTAGGTTTATTATTACATAAAGTAAACTTTACATTTGCAAATGTTTTCATGTAAATTATTCCCACCTTGATGTGGCAGACTGTGACCCAGCAGTTGCAATTGTTAAGTTGACAATGTGAGCATTGTCCCAAGCATCTTTAGTGGCAACGCTGAGGGGCTGGTACTGAACAAGATAGCCTAAAACCGGACTGTTTCCATCAAACGGCCTCTTCCAAGCGAGGCGGACTGATCTGCTGGCCACTTCGACAACTTCTAGCTGTGAGGGTGGGTCTGGTCTCTCTGTAAACAGTAATACCCATAACATCAATTACATAATAGAGAAATACCATAGTCATTGTTGCTACACTCAAACATGGTCAAACTGTTATAATTTTGATTTACCTGGATCAGTTTTTTTTTTATCATTCGGCTCCAAAATTCTTGGGGGTTTTTATATTTTTAGCATTTAGAGGGCGCTACTGAAGTCCAAGATGGTGGTTGCATCATTCATTTTTAGAATCAGTTTATTATAAATTGATTTTTTAAAAAAAGTCCATTGCATGAAATTCATATGGTATTATTTTAATGTTTAGTTTTTACGTTGCACTGAATAATTTTACTATGGTTATGGGGGTCAATGGCTTCAATCAGGAAAACACTAATATAGATCAATGATTGATAGGATCTTGTGTTATAATTGTTTTGATTTTGTAAAGCATACCTTGAACTGCCAGATGTATGAAGTGTTCGCTTCGTCCAAAAGAATTGCTTGCTTGACATCGATATAAGCCGGAATCCTGACGATCTGCCCGCTCAATGCTCAATTGCGACCGGACACCGCTGTCTTTTTTAAGTTCCGATAAACTCAGTCTGGAATATAAAAGGTATGGAATAAGTATATAGGATTTTTATTAAACTCATATAAGTATCTTTCAATTATGCCACTACAAATTTGAAATTGGGCATGTACATATGAAATAACAAAAAGCCAACAATATAGACTTCAAAATATAATACTTCTCTGTTGATTGGCATTTCGCTCTATCAAAGAATTGAAAAATTTTGCAGTTACCAAACAATATCAATAAAAACGGAGTATTGCAAGAGTGATTTATTAGTTATCTTCTAATCTATCTTTCTATCCTTATTCATTCAATAAAGGAAGATTAAGCAAAATACTCTTCATCGTATGCCAATATATATTTGAAAGTTAACTTTCTAGGCACACTCTGCTCAAGTCTGGTGTTTCTATTGCACCTGATTTAGATTTAACCTTCAATTTACCTGTAGTTATTAGTATCGATTGCATTTGTGTTATGAGTCCAAACATTATGTATAGGATTGTCTCCCAATATGTCGCATACTAATGTGACGGGATCGTTTCTTCTCGTTGTTATATTTTGCGATGCAACATCAAATCTAGCAGGTTCTGAAATAGAAAGTTACCATGCAGATATCGACTGTGCTTAGGTGAAAGGCATTAAACTTCAGTTTTTTTGAAAGTGTTTCCTATTTGACACAACTAAATATACATTCTGTCAAAAGTAAAAGCCTGTAAATGAAGAATTATAATTGGAATGTTGGTAATTTTCGGCAAAGAAAAAAAAGTATAAGCTCTCAATCTTGAATTATTATCAGATAATTGACCTTTAAGTCTGTATTGTATATTTTCAAAAGTTAATTATGATTTTATTAAGTTTCTTCTGCAGTTTATGATTTTTGTATACTATTATTTGTATCTAGTTATTTTACTAATCTCACTGATGCTTAGAAGTTACAGGGCAATATCAATAATTCTATGCAACAAAATTTGGTCAATGCTGAATAATACTGTGATAATGTCTATTGTTCTAAGAATTAATTGTAAATGAACATCTGTTTAATTCATAATGATGATTATTGTATCAAAAACGTACCATTGACACTTAGCACTATATTTTTGTATAAAACCGACCCGACTCCATTCTCTGCAGTGCATCTGTAATTACCCTCGTCTTGTGATGAAACTGTATTTATCAATAGCGATCCATTGTTGAACACAATTATGTGTCCATTTGCAGGGGAAATCGGGTCGTATTCATCATTGGCTCTGTCTGGAAATGAAGTAAAAATAATTAAAAACGTACAATAGATAAAAATTTGTATTAAAAAACATAATATTGGCAAGAACAAAGGAAATCAATGAATACGAAACCATGGTTAAACTTTATACTCGTTTTAAATTGACAGTCCATACATGGTCAAACACATGACATTATGTATACTATCATTGTTGATATCGAGATGCTTTATATTCATGTTCAACATGTAATTTTTGCTAAATGTTAAAAGAAGACAAATGTATAGAATTACAAATTATTTTGTCAGGAACTGAAATTTGTGTTAAATGATTTTTCTTGTTAAACGAATCCAACTATATTCATTTTGTCCTTCTACGTAATTAAGTTTTTGAAACACAGGAAACTTTTTATGCTCGATGACGATATTCATAAATATTTGAAAAATAATACTGACTATGCTGTTTGGACCAAAAAGTTCTCGGCTCTGGATATCCCTTTGCATCGCAATTTATTACTATAGAGCTCCCGAGTAATGTTGACATATCTTGTGGCTCGTAGTTCCAATATGGTGGCACTGAAATAATTACAACACTCCGTTGAATTATATTGAATACAATTGATAAACTTAAGAATTTATAAGAATTACTTAGAGAGTAAAAACACCTTTTATGATAAGTTCTGCAGAAGTGTTAACTTTTCCTGCTGAGTTGGTAGTTGTGCAAGTGTAAGTTCCACTATGAGTTGCCAAGAGACTTTTGAATAACAAGTAACTAAAAAACTCAGCACTTCTTTCTTCAATCTGCAAATTTAAAAAAAAATAACATATCAGGCAAATACATTGTTTATTTTTTGAATAAAAAGTATCCTGAAATAATATTTTCAATAGATTACACCCAATGCAAATTAAATAAGAAAAATATGATGACTTCTAAAATAATTCTATTATATCCATTAACAGATTTGCGCAATGGGAAATCTTAAACCTTAAATTTGGCGCACTTAAGTGATTTAAAGAACAAAATATACAATTATATAAAAAAGATATTAACAATAATTGTCAAAAGCACATTGAAAATAAAATAATACAATTCAGGATAAACAAAGTACCTATTAGTACTGATAACTGAAACATGATACTATTCCCAAATAAATAAAATTCATGAAAAATAATCATATTTTATCAAACCTGAAGTGACGCCGATATTGGAAGACCATCCTTCATCCATGAAAAATAAACAGGCATGTCTCCCGAAGTCACAGTGCAAGAAAGCTGTGCTCTCTCTCCTGATTTCAAGTTTGGAGGAAACGTCAAAGGAGACAAAACAGGTGGACTGTTCACCATTAGCTGAATTTCTCTCCTCGCAAGTTCTCCTCCGGGAGTTGCGACCGAGCAGGTGTAGCTTCCGGCATCAGTGCTCGGATCCAGTGACGATATTTTTAGCAGTCCACCTTCTTGTTTGTATCTTGGGTTTGATGATATTTTTAGATTTCCTGCTTCCCACTTTACATAGCTGAAATAAGCATATGTTTGCATAATATTAGTCTTAATTATTACATCAATGTTAACAACCACAGCTATTACAATAATATGCCACTTGATATTTAACCCTCCAGAGACAAGAGCTTTTTTCCGATAAATTTTTTATTTTCTAAGCCATATTGAAGTCACGAATAACTTTTATTCCTATCCAAAATTTAAAAAAAAAAAACGCAAAGTCGTTGTATAGAAACCCCACATGACTATATGGTCATGCTCATCCTTTAATTACCGTGTAATATTGAGTACGGACAGTAGTAAGGACAAAAGTGACCGTATGGGCTCGCAAACTTTCGGGGTTGAAATATAGCTAAACATGATTTTTTTTAAAATATTTACAATTTGACCTCTTTAGATCAACATAATTTCAATACAAATATATTAGCAAAATAAGTGTGAATAATTTGATGTTTTTATAAAAAAATAACTAACAGTTTCAATGAGCTCAGTGCTCGGGAAAGTACTTTTTCAACTATGAAATTCATTAAATCAAAATACAGATGTTCATTGACAGATAAATCGTTATCAAATTTGCTTCATTTGGCAATTTATTTTATGAATTGTAAATTGACTAAAGTATTAAAGAATCCTGAAGTTTATTTCCTTCATAAATCTATATTTTTTAAATATTAAAAGTGAATTTCAAAAATATTGTCTAAAATCAAGAATCGCCAAAATATCGTCTTGCTTCGTTTGATTGAAAGTTAAAACCAACAACCTACTGTCACCAAGACACAAATTGAAAAAAAAAGGATTAATGGTTTGTATTTGTACACTTGGATATACAAATATATGATAATATCAATTTTAGTTTTGCAATGATAATAAACAAAAGTTACTACTTTACATTGTTTAGCATGTATTGAAAGACTAAACTTGGGAATGGATTGTAGTTTGATAGTTATAAAAAGGTATTTCTTACCTAATAGGATATCCATAGTATGGACACAGTATTGCAATTTCTGTTCCTGTGACACCTCGGACAGTACTGATTGATCGAATATAAGGGGGACCTAGAGTACAAAGGTAAATAAAAATAATAAGTCATATTATTGCAAAGTAAGTTTTAAGTGTTCCATAATTTGTCTGGTCTAATCGCATCTTTAATAAACTACTGTTGTATTTCTTATTCGTTGAATTCAATCGTTCAATGTTGGTTGGATTTGTGATCTGCGCGCTTAAATAGACTAGAAAACTAAAACTTGAGTCGTAAAGACGTCAGCAGCTTTTACAGTTATTTAAAGTAAATTTAAAAAAATGGCAAATGGCTCCTCCGCAAGATGGCGTAGGGGTGCTATATAGCTCGTTATACAAAAGGTTGCAGTGCTATGTGTGAAAATTGCACAAAATTCATGCACAGACTTTACCCTATTCCTGTCTGCCTAGACCAGTGGAGTAGAACCTGTGGCCTCTTGGCTACTCTGATGCGGCCTTTTGACTTGATCAAAATATTCAAGCAAGCGTTTGGAAAAAGATCTTAATCAAACCATTATATGTTTGACAATCGAAAAAAAGAAGGGGGGTGTCAACGTTTTCTTTACTGCGGCCTTATGTTGAATCGGATAAATGAATGTGGTCTTAAAAAATGAAAAGGTTCCACACCCCTGGCCTAGACTATGTTAATCATCAAGACAAGTATTTATTGTAATATTTTACATATCAACGTCGTTGGCTTTCGTGACATATCTTACAAGTTCAAATTCCAGTGTGACCAGCATTTTTTCAATGGATTCATCAATTTCCGTTCATAGGTATGGATGTTTGTGATATATAAAATTTCCCTCCTACCTTTCCTATCCTAAAAAATGGGATGTAGCGAGAGCAATTAGCTAACCACTAGTCCTGTTTTAACCCTATTCTTTCTATACCTACTCTCTTTTAAAAAAAAGAAAGATTGTGTAACTGAGCAACAAACTGTTCTCGTTGAAAGAAAAAAAGTATGCTGAGAAACGTATGTACAAGAAAAAAGAAATGTTAAAAAGTGGTAAAACAATCCTATTTACCGTAAACATTAAGCCTCGCTGAATGTGTGACAGACCCCTTTACATTGGTGGCTCTGCATTCATAAAGTCCTCCATCTTCAACCCTGACACCGCTGATGTTTAGATGGGAGACTGAAAACCCGCCATGGTCTGTAAACTGTCCCATGGAGTACCTGAAAATAATTTCAATAACAGTGGAGGGGAACCTGTGGCCTTTTGGCTACTCTGATGCGGCCTTTTGACTTGATCAAAATATTCACTTTGATCAAAAAATTATGCGCAAGCGTTTGGAAAAAGAGCGCAATCAACCCATTATATGTTAGACAGTCAAAAAAAGGGGGAGGGGCGGTCTCAACGTTTTCTTTACTGCGGCCTTAAGTTGAATCAGATAAATAAATGTGGCCTTTTGAAATGAAAAGGTTCCCCACCCCTGGTATAAAATATAATAAAAATAATTCGTGGAATCTAAAACTTTTTTATATTATTATTCTGTCCAGATGATGGAAGACAATGAACCGAAAATAAAAAGTTTTATCTGCGAAAAAGCTACTAAATACAAATAACGAATAAAATCATCTCACTGTTTGATTCCAAACATGTTTTACTGACTCAGAAAATTTTGTTTTTTGTTTGAATAATGTTATTTTTTAGTCGAGTTGAGAGTTGCAAAAGTCGATCGGATTATTTGGTTTGCTAATAGGCAATTAATTTGGTATGTATACAAGAAATCTGACGAGATGTGTAAACAAGTCAATAATTCTTCTTAAATAATTATGGATAATTTTTGCACTAAGCTTGAACACGAAAATTTTCAAATATCTCGAAGAAATATTGTAAATTCTCAGTCAAAATTGAATTAATATTTTTTGACATAGAATGCAATACTTTACACGTGTTGAATTGTATGTAAGCTATTACTTGTATAAAAATTTGCTACGATATTTACGTCCAAACGTTAAGTGAAACCAATTGTCAAATTCTAAAAATTAAACATTATAGACGCATACGAGATTGCTATCATTTACGATAAGTAATAAATTTTCTAAATCAGTGTTTCTCAACCTTTTTGGAAGCGTGGCCCCTCTTTAGTGTCTTTATTTTTCTGTGGCCTCCATACCATTGTTTTGTCTTCCCATGAAAATTATAATTGCAAAAACCCACCCTTTTTTTCAGCTCTTTCAAATCTAGAATGCCAGTAATTTATTTTATTTACGGATTTACAAAAAATAGTTGCGCGACGTCCGCCATTATGCTCTTCCCTGTATCGTTTTATCAATACCCGTGGCCCCCCTAAACTTTATTGTGGCTCCCCAAAACAAAAATAAATCTCTATGGCCCACCGTTGAAACACCCTGCTCTAACTGATGTATGTATTTTGTTTATTACTGACTAAAAAGTAAAACTTTTATTTTTGTATACATATAATATAGAACTAACCTAATCCTACTAAATATGTAGACCAATTATACTAAATGGGGTTTCACTTACATAAAAAATATTTAGTGGACATAACAAAGCAGATTAAAGGATTTAAAATGTTGTAGGTGTGGTTGTGTCTAAAGCAGTGGTTTCCAAGCTTTGTGTTGCCACACCTCCTTTTCAAAAAAACTATCCTCGCGCTGTCCCACTCTTTATTTTATCCAATAATAAAGACACGTTTTAAATAATAAATTAATATTTTAATAACTTTCGGGCCTCCCTTTGCGATAGTCCACGCCAATGTGCCCTCTAATTTCCCGAGGGTTATGTGCGCAAAATGCATTGGCTGTGCAACTTTGAAAGGAAATTCAAAAAATTGTGCGCTACATAACATATTTAGGCCTAATTAACGAAATGACAACACTGACAATTAATTTTTCCCGCTGGTGGTATACCTGGTGTAACTTTTGTGCGCTCTGTTATAATGCATGTGCGCACGCTCGGTGAGTTGTGTGCGCGCGCACACGCGCACAGCTTAGAGCATAGGTTCCCTACCTTTTTAGGGTGGCGACCAACGTTCCCTCTAAGCTGCGCACGTGCGCGGCCGCGCAGCAGTTGAGAAGTCCCCGCGCACTCATTCCGGGTTGGCGCGCACTACAAGACAGTTGCTCGATTGATATTTGATCGGTCCGCGCAGCATCCACGCAGCCTCCGCGCAGCCTTTGAAATTTCCGCGCATCTTAACCTTCGGCTTAGAGGGAACGTTGGTGGCGACCCCTTTTTATAAAAGCCATGTGACTAGGCGACCCCCCGAGGAATTTGAAATCCTCGATTTGCTATACTTTTTCGTCATTTTGTTGTTCAAACCCAAAATCGAAAAAAGTTGGCGACCCCCCTGAAAACCCTTCGCGACTCCCAGGTTGGGAACCCGTAGTTTAGAGGGAACACTGGTCCACGTCTCCCAGTTAAAAAATCGCTGGCCTTTTCCAAATAAAATATTATTAAATACTTGTTAAAAATCCATATCACACAGATGAAAATATCGTATATAATATACCAATAATTTTATGAATTAACACAGTTTGGAAAACGTGTGGTGATGTGTGCATTGATATCATATTTGCCGTAGGAAAGAGTGGAGAGAAATATGAGAATGCCTTTTGTTTCGTGTTTTAAAACGTTTATTGTTCATATAAGTTTAATAAAAACCATCAAAATATAATGTCAAGTCAGAAAAACAAAAAAATCACCTGTAAAGTTTACGTTGAGTTAGTAATTTGTTAATATTTACCGTTGTGGGGAAGAAGAAAGAAATTGGGTATCTAGCAGCCAATCAAATCTTGGCGGGGGATCACCCGACGCGGAGCATTTCAACGAAATGTGGGCACCTGGCTGCACGGCCTGCTCTATGAAGGTGTACATCATTTCCGGCGGTGTTCCTGTAAGAAAAAAACGCAATTTCCTCTATTAATATTACCAGAGGGATAATAATAAGTGATGAATTTTTAAGAGGCAGCACTTAACCTTTTCAGCACATACTAAAAATATCTTGTTTGGTTAAAACAAATACTAACCTTTAATATGACGTTTTCGTCTGCCGACTTTTTTATGCTTCGACACTTTACAGGTAACGACTTCGCTGCTGTTGTTGTCGTATATTCGAAGTCTCGTAGATCCAGATGAAAACTCGGTTTTCCTGTAAAATTTGAGATGTAATTAAATTTATATATGTATTAATAAATGAGACATCGAGAAATAAAGGCGACCGCTTTCATAATACTAAAATGTTGCTAAATTGAAAATCAATAAAAGTGTTTCTTATTTTAGATAAAATGTCTGAAAAAAAGAAATGTTTATTGTTTGTATTCGTATTATCTTGCTATTTTAATATTATTTACAATGTTCTGTGAAATATTGAATAATAGCGGTGTTTGTTATACAGAAACCAAGCAAACTTTTGTAACAAACTCGATTTTAATAAATCTAAAATGTGTTTATAGCCATATTTCTTCAAAAATAGCTAACTACTACATATACCCGGAATTTTCAGCTTTAAACGATGGATGATTTATCTAATTGATTTTCGACAACACATGGAGATTGCCGTCTTTTTTTCTAGAGCCCTCAAATACTTAAAATGAAAATTTAAACGTTAGCGATTAGTTTACCACTACTTCTGTACCAGGCTCATTTTTGTCATTTATTCTCTTCAAAGGAAACGAGATTGAGCTAATGAGCCAACAATCAGTTCTCAGCTTTTGGAGTCCGTAGTGGTGGTTAACTAATCGCTCTCTCCACGTCCCATTATTTGAGAATTGGAAGAGTATTTTTCGAAACAACATACACGACTGGCAGGTCCAGAAAATATGCCAGGCAATGACCATTGAATTCGTCAATCGGATATTGAAAATGAGAAATTATAATATAAATTAATAATTTATAGTACTTATATCAATTTAATTATTCACACTCTAAAAAACGTAATGTATCAATTATTACAAATTTAAATAAAGCTAAAAGTTGTGTTCATTGGATGCTTTTAAATTCTTATCAGGGTCCACCGATGACATACACCCATGCCTTTGAACAGAAAACGATTGATAACAATCAGTGGTTTAAGAAGGGGTCCAATATTTCCTCTATTTTTTTTATCACGTCTCCATTTTTTCTATCTATATACTAGGACAGAGATGGCGAATCTAGGGCACGCGTCCCCAAGGTGGCACGTTTGAGAATTTGGATGGCACGCAAATGATTTCCCAGTTCATTTTGATTAAATAATCCGTAAATTATTAATTTATTCCGTTTTATTAACTTTTCCAAGATAAACGACAATCGTTTAAAAAATCATTTTTTATTTTTTCTGTTTTGTTATTTTTTTTACTGCTTGGGCACGCCACCAAATTTAGAAATAATTTTTGAGGATTTTTGGCACGCGGACGCAAAAAGGTTCGCCATCCCTGGACTAGGGGTTTTTTTTACTACAGGTGGCTTAATTTTTTTATGTATAAATATAATTTCTCGAAAAATATTATATTTTTAAAAAATTCCGCCCCTACCGCACCCCCCTTGCTACGCCACTGATAACAATGCTGTTATCAGCAACATTGGGATTCGAACCCGTGAAACCAATACGTAACGTCATCATATTATATGCGTAACAATTATTTATGCTTGTAACCAACCTCAAAATCGATATGTCTGCTTCCATTGGACATACGGAATATTTCGACAATGTGATAGTTCCGCCCGACTTCACGGGAACGTTCGAATTTGACGTTTGATGGAATTCGTCTGTGCTTCCTGAAACAAAGAAAAAACATTTTATTTATACTGCTTGTACTTTTCGCAACCGGATGCTGGAAAAGGTTTTTTACGGAGAATACGTTCGAAAATCCAATAAACCCAATCATATAAACTGTAAACGGATACAATCGTTTGTAAAAGAATTATCATATATAGTGCAGCTTTTTATTCGAAAAATTCTTTGAGCCCATTGATTGTAATAAATATAATTATTTTATCTCTATAGAAAATATGAATTTTAAAATAAGTCATCGGCTCATAGTATTGAAATACGCCAATACTTGACGAATATAATAACAGCTTAACGACCGTGGACGCGTATTTGAGTCTTTGAAAAACAAAGGTTGCTGGCCGGCGGACACATATATGCGTATAGGCGAAGTATCTGGAAGCTAAGAAAATTAAATTTTGTAAAGATTTTGAATTTAATACTTAAGATAAAGAATTTGATTACAAATTATAGTGAATTTAGTAAAATTATAATTTTTGCGAATTTTTCGCAAAATTTTATTTCGCCAGGTGAAATTTTATTTAAAAAAACGTGCGGTCGTTAAGCTGTTAATACAGGTAGTTCGGTATTTCATATTGAATACCTACAACCAGCATTAGAAAAAATGTTCAAATAAAGCAAAAAATACGGCCGATTGCCATAAAATAGGTATTTATTAAAGACTTGATTTTTAAAAATAACTAACGGTTAATTATACAATAATATTACAAAATTGAATTCTTATAAATATCAGAACCTCTAAATATTGACACAGCTCTTAGCAGATTTAAAATATTTCAATTCATCAGAACAATTTTATTTTAATATACATATGTGATGCTTTCTATACTTTTAAAATACAGTATTTCGGTATTTTAAAATCACCGGGATTCCAGTTTCGGTAATGTCGGTATTGCAATCAATTTTAAATAGGTGTATAAAACGCTTGACATAAACAAGTTATAATGATGAAGTATGTGAGATCTACAAGGAGATTTTTTTCGTTATTTGCGAACGTTCGTGTAATGTATTATATTTCAACAATTTTTAATGTTTTAATATCAAAATATGGAATATTAGTTGAGGTTAGGGCTTCCAAACCGGTTAACCGGTTTATCGCATGTTTTGAAAAAAACCGAAAACCGGTTTATTTCACTCGGTTAACCGCGTTTTATCAAAAATACTCGTTTTCTTGTTTTAGAAAAAGAAAAATCTTTTACAATGAATTTACTGCGTAGAAGCGGAAACAATTTTCAACAAAAACAACAACTGAGTAACAAGCAGTTCTCGTTAACAAATAATTGTTTGAGTCTATATGCTTCAAAGTGGGAGTGGAGACATAACATAAGCTAGTATTATTGTATTCTACTTTATTTTTCTCTAAGCATTGGATGTCGTGTCTAGTCGATATGCTTAAAAAATAAATGCATTTATTTAAAGATCTTTCTCTTGATGAGTTTTATTATCAAGTTCTATTTTTTTATTTGACATATTTTATCAGAAAATATTTGTCCACATTTGATATATATGGTTCGGTTTAAACCGGTTAACCGGTTTTATTGCCAGAAAACCGGTTAGTTGGAAAGTCCGGTTAATTGGAAGTCCTAGTTCAGGTGCACTAGTCTTATACTAGATAATAAATAACTGTAAAACCAAGTCTTTGGCGTCGTGGTCAACGTCGTTAATTTTCTATAAAGAATCTCACGGATTCCAGTTCCAGTACGAACAGACATTTTTTTCAATCAATTTATCCATTTCTGTTCAAAAGTATGGGTTTTAAGGATGTCTAAAGAAGAGTACAACCAGGAGAAAAAAATAATGATTTATTTATAAAAAATGTCTAAATATTTTAATTATTATTTATAAAGTTTTCATAACAGTATATGAAATTATAGTAAAGGTGCACTAGTTAAAAAAATAGATAACTGTTTTACTCATTTTTGCCGGAGCTCTTTTTCCCGTGCATTTTTGTATTTTCAATATAAATTGAATTAGTCAACAGCTAGCAAGCATCAGAAGTATTGAGTTTTCTTTCAGAATTGAACTTCTTGGAGAGGGAAATGTTTTTTTATCACCATTTTTTCAATTATAAGAACATATTATCTATACAAGTTTAATGACGCTACTGGTGCCTTTTCAAAATTTTAGGGTAAACTTTAAAAGTGTGCAGTTTTCCGCAAATTTTATTCATATAAAATATACGTGTATTTGTTTTAATAATAAGAATTTCAATTGAAAACTGAATGATGTAATGGTGGATGTACGATTTTTATATATATTTATTTTCATTCTTTCTTATGTATTTATAACAAAGTTAAAAAGTAAACTTAATTTTCTTTATAAATAATACGCACTTGGTACAAATATGCAATCGTAGTATCATTTTTTTCTGCGATTTCTTTCGGTGATTCGAGAATAATTCACATAATTGGCCAACTATACACGTTAACACCCTTTCTCGAAGACAAGCTTTGTCGCTACCAGCAGGAAATATAATTTTGTCAGCGCATTAAGAAATTATTTCCACTGCTATAAAAATGATATAGATTCTTCAAAATTGCACAATGGCCGTTTGTGTTCAGGCGTTTCGAACGTGTGACCGCGGTCATAAAAGTCTGCACGGCGGATATTGCAAACATTAGAGGGTTTGCTTAACCGTAAATAACGTCCAATTGGATTTTCACTCCAATACTGCGGGCAGAGGTATACAACTTAACGGCAGGCCTAATACAAATATGAGAGGGTTTAATACAAACAGTCGACTGTCTTTTATAAAATTGAGAAAAAATATGTTTGACGACTATTGTATGTATATTTACCATGTTCTCTCATAATGACAATCAAATCAATGTTTAATTGAGCATCTGAGAAGAAGTTACTTTTTTTTACAATAACTGTTTGTAAGTGACTCACACAAATTTTCTGTTCAAAAAAGGGCAAGGAAAAATGATGGAATTGGGAAAGGACCGGTAAAATAAGCTAGTACATTTTTCGGTCTTACTTAATTAAGGGTCAGAGATGCGGTGAGTGGAGTGGTGTGATAAAATCATAGCTAGAAATGCTTTTGGAAACCGATTCCATAAATCAGTTCCATGCGCACAATGACAAACACAAAAAAGATGATTGCGCACAGTGTTCAAAATGCTAGACGTTAAAAGTCAGTGTAACATATTCAGACACTCTGTCTTGAATGCTTTTGGTATATATACGATAAAATATTATTCTTTTTTCACTGCTTATATTTCAATACAATTAAACTGATAACTTTGTTATTATACTGTTTGTGTAACTAGGTGTGATACGTGCTTATACGCTTCGAGAAGCATCTTCAGATTAGCTTTATCGTAAGATTGTAAACTATAGCGTCGTAATTCGTTCTGATGAATTCGTTACTGAAGGCATGGATTTATTCTCTCCTCCCGCCCAAATATTCCTAAAACCAGGGTGAGGCGAGATCGATCAGGTAGCTACTAGTCCTGCCCTAGCTCTATCCGTCTATTCCTACTCTCTCTGGATTAAAGAGGAGTTGAGCAACTGAGTAACAAGCAGATCTCATTTTTCAAATTTTCAAATTTTTCTGTTGAGATAAACTCTATTAAGAGTCTATATGCTGTACATTGTGAATGGAGATGGAAAAATATATTTTTACACGATTCCCAGAAACAAAAAACACAGAACCGGATAACGCATTTTATAATAACAAGAAATTCAGCAACGCAGCACAGTAATAACAAACAAATGGCTTCATTAGATCCTAACATTTTAGACGTGTCAGAAATTTATAGCAATGAAAGAGATTTATGTCCAATCCCTTATCAAAGTCCCCGCATATAATCAAGTAGCGATAAATATACTTGTTTTTTCTTAATTAAAATACGTGTTTTAAATAATATTGTGTGTAATTTACCTATTGGATCGTATTTTTTTTGACACGACTACAATACAGTTTTTTTTTTAATTTATAGAAACAATCTTCCAATCCAATCCAATTCACAGTTTTTTGTGGAAAGTATCGACCATGTAAAAAAAAGTTGAATGTATGTTAGACACGTGATTTCTATGATATTTCGTATGGTAACCACAACTGTGAGATTCTAACATGTGAAAATTAAAACAGACAAAACAGTTTTTATCTATTTTATTGGAAAAAAAATACGACTCATAAAGTTAAAAGAAAATAATAATAACATCTTTGCGAAAAAGTTTACTTATTCATTGCAAATATTATAATGAATGCGCAAGTATGCCCGGAGGATCAGAAAACAGACCAGCACACGGAAGTATGTAGATGAAGTTCAGCATTATTATTTACCTCATTATTTTTATCATCACTACTAAAAAAGATAAAACTCTTTTTATAATGCGATCGATTTTGTATAATCCCCTGTAAAAATCATAATATAATACAAAGATGTATGCACCGTGGATTAAAAGATCCCATTCCAGAAAATGGGTTTTTCCCCGCGCTGTTTTCCGACCTTATTAAATCCTCGCCGCCGGCAATGTTGCCAGCAATGTTATCCCAATGACTGACTACACACAACACTTACCAGGTTCCTCTACCTACGTACCGTTATATTTTCATAAAACAGTTTTTATTTCGACCTCAAGGCGATTATGTGGCACGAAAATTGAAAAGTTTATATGGCGAATACCTATTCGGGTTCTTTTAGGAACGAAAGTAAACGAATACTCAGTATTTTTAGATTTTTGTATATATACATTACCATGTACGCTCCCAATGTGGAGAATATGGAGATGGGCTGTGAAGTCAGAGTCAAGAATCGCGGAGTAGAGGGGTTTTCCAGAGTCAAGTCTTGTAATTCAGTTCAATACGTAAAGGTATATTTGTCATGTTACCTGTCGAATCTAAATTTAGCGTGGACCGGTGCGAAGTTCGTTCTGATTTCAAATGCTTTGCAAAAAGTTTGTCTAGCCAACATACAAAACAAACAATAGTATAAGTTACACTTAGCCAAAAAAGCAAACATGAACATAGTAAAATAAGTAAAAATGAATAAGAAATATTTGGTCGGTTTGTCTAAAGATAGTGCTTTTTAATTATATTAATAAACATTCATTTTGTCTTTATTTTAAAATTGAGGCTATTACATGCGAGCCTGGCTCATTTCAAAATTGGGGAAACATGAACCATAAATGTAATTTAGTGAATACAAACGCATTTTAAAACTATTTTTATAGAAAGCAGTCTCTAAGCTGGCTTGATAAAATATAAAATATCATTCCAAAGTCATTTAAAACTAAAAATACTTTTAGTATGTATATTGTTTTAAAAAATGAAATCCAAGTGTCATTTTTCAACCATTTTGGAATGAGCCGAGATTGCAAATAGTAGTCTCAATTGAAAATTGTGTTTTTTAAATTAACCTGCTTCGTAGAACATAAACCACATAATGTATCAATTTTATTTTAATAACAAGAACATTCTCATTTAGAATGTTATAAGTGAATTTATAACGATTTTTAGTATTGTACAGTAAAGCTGTTCGCGTATACAGAAAATTGTTTTTAGTAAAAAATACACTCCGAGTACACAAAGCTTCCGTTTTTCGAACAATAGCGTATCGACTCGACTGCAAAATACGTAAAAATAAAACTGCTATTCTCCAAAGTCAGCATCCTCTAAAACTAGGATGACCACACGACTTCGGTTAATGCACACCCCGGTTTAATATAAATCTCCAGTGAAAATTATCACTCACGGTTCTACATTATTTGATACTGTATCTATTTGTTACAATGTTTCTGTAAATTTTTATATTAAACGAAATCATGCCACTAAACCTTGATGATAATCTAAATAATTTGTTCTCGCAACGTGGAGCATTCGAACTTCTAATAGAGATTGTAGGTTGTAGAACTTAAATAGAAGTTGTTTTAGACGATATTTTTAACATCTCTTTTTTAAGAAAGAGTAAAAACATAAATATGGTACTAGGGCAGTATAAGTGGTTAACTAATCTCTCTCAAGTCTCGTTGTACCAATTTTCAGGATCAGATGGGGATAAAAGAATGTAATGATTAAAATATCAAAATATTGACCAGCTATGGATGTTCCAGAAAAAACACGTATTTTTTTAAATATAAAAATAGGAAATACTCTCTTCATAAGTAAGTAAACATTTTTTTCTTTATTAGTTTGACGTCACTCTCGTTGAAACTAGGAATAAACATCGCATTGGCGTGTTATTTGTGAAACACTCATTGGTAAACTTTATTAGATTTTCATTTTCTTGTGAAATTATTCAAATTGAGTTTATAAATCATTAACATTTTATGCATTTTTTAAGCCGAGTTAAAAAGATAGTGCTCAAGCAGGAACATTGGTGTACTACCACGATTTTTGCACATCCAGTGATCGCTTGATAAAACATCGACGTGAAGTTTGTTACAAATTGCTTGCAAAACCTGTCAATATGCAATAGCTTATTTATCAACCACCAGTGTGTCAACTTTAAATGTTAAGGTTAGTTTCAAGAAAACAGTATTTATATAGATTATTGATTGTTCTTAAAACTAAAAATATATCAATGTAACTTGAATATTGCTTTACGTTTAACTTTAAGCCGTGTAATGCATACATACCATGATCATTTTTTTAATTCGGTTTGTATTCTGTAATGTTCGTCCTGTTTTTCTACGTTATCAAGCACTGGTTACCCTATTTAAATAGTAGTAGTTTTGTTGTATGAACGTCAATCGTATATATTTTATGTCGATTTACAACATCTTTCGAAATGATTCTGAAAGCCACCAGTTTATTCCACAGTAAAAATCCAATCAGATTGCGTTCACTTAATGGCATCTTTTCATAGAACAGCTCGGTAAAATATAATATTAGCACAAACTTTAAATTTTTCTGGGATAACTTATTCTTACGTATAATAAAAAAAGTCAACACAATGAGCGAGCAGCTGCGGAAAACAGGATTAGCATAATCATTGAATAATGTTGTATAGTCTTTATCGCTCGTAATAGTCGACCTTTTCACAATTTTACTTCGCAAGTCGAGAAAAATTCATTTAGTTTTTGTAAGTAAATTGATATTTAGTATGTTTTATTTGTTCCATAGTCGAGTGATGATGATCCATTTCCTTACTTCATTTTTAAAACTTAAGTCTTTCTGTGAAGAGGTGTTGCGACGGACACAAGTTCTGTTGTACCATCTTATATATCTACATCTCGTACGTTAAGTTTAGTTACTTCAAAAACTTCAAAAAAGAGAGTGGTTTGAAATGACATAAGATTGGTGTACGTCAAGCTTTTGATATTTTTTCACCAAGTTGGGGATATTTATAGAGTTAATTATATTATATATAGAATTTAGTGAGAAACGATCAAAAGCTCGACTTACACCAAGCTTTTATCACTACTTTTATCAAGTCTTATATCACTTCTTTTGTAAATTCTTTTAATAAAGTTAGTCTATAAATTCTTCTCCGAGAAGAGATGAAACGTATATTAAAATAGTTACACAGCCAATCAAAAATAGTAAATTTTTTCAATTTAATTTAAAAAATATTTTTTATAAAGTCACTGATCTATCGTTCTCGTGTTTATTGGTGTTTTATGGACTCTTCAAAACGATGAATTATGGTTGCACGATATATCGTCAGTATTCTGCCAGAAAACGTTAAGTCAAAAAATATTGTTTTGAGATAGGTAATTGACTTTTTTGAATATCATGAAGCGAACTGAAATGTAATGAGGTGGTAAACAATACGGAAAATAAATAAACAACAATAGGTCACTTGTCTAATTGTCTTTGTAAAGCTGTAGAAATACAAAATCAGTTCAGCTAAAAAGAGTTTTGTTGTATATAGGTTTCTGCCAGTAATAACTGTAATAAAAAAATACACTTAGTTCGTTACTTTTTTAAATATCGAAACAAATAAATGTAATATGAGTTAGCTTGTTTTTTGAAACTACAAAGCGTGTCTAAATCTATCGATCTCGGTCTAAATTATTAACTCAAAACACCCAATTATAAACATAACGTTTTCTGGCAGTATACCGAAAATATTATCCACGTATTGCATTAACTAAATACTAACGTATTTTGATTATTCGTGTCGTCAAATCATTGAAGTTTCCAGAATCGATGGATTTATTCAAGTTAATGAGGTCTAATATGACGTTATAATCATTGGGAATGTCAGGTGGTGTATGATTAGCTATTGGATCCCGAGTGGCCCCTCGCCTAATGGCAAACTCACTTATCCATTTGGTTTCGGTTCGGAACGGATGCAAAACAGAATTCGGACAATTACCGATGACGGCAACGGGATCAACCGCATCACAGATTAACTTAAATACCCATTCGAATGATTCGCCAACATTTTGTATACATTGTGTCAAACGACACATTGAGAACCACTGATTTTAAGTACTCTTAACTAAACATAACATATTAGTTTTGTAAAAAAAAGATATTCATAGTATTTATCTCCATTTTTAAATAAGATGTATGTATGTAAAATCAAGTTGTATTGTAGTTTATTCGTAAAAAACTTTACGATAGTTTTTCTGAAGATGCTTTCCTATATCTTTTAATATTATAACGCATCTATTTCATTCTTTCTGAAAATACCACTTGGCTCTCTTTCTCCTCTCAGGTACACACATACAACATTTATGATAATATTACATTTTACATAATACAAGTATCAATAATCGACTCGGATCAAGAATCTAAGAAAAACATATTTTTTTTACAAACGGGTCAGATCAAAATTTAATTAGTTCATTCAAACAATCCTAGACGATTATATTTCGCAACCAATAGTGACAGCCACAAAAAACTTCTATATTAAAAATGTATATAGATATGTATCTGCTTATTATTGTAGTTTTATACTTAATAAAGAAAAAAATAGTTTAGATTTAAAAAAAAAAATTTTTTTTGCGTGAATTGAACTGCAAATATCTAGATTTTTTAAAACATTTTTGATATTTTTTTACACTATGTCTCGATTTTTTGAACCAATCAAATTGTATGAAAGTAAGATTTTTTTGTACGCTTAATTTTCTGGAAAAATGATGTATTGATATATTTGTCCCGTATTGCAATTTTTATTTGTGGTCTAATGATTTTCTTAAATAAATTTAGTACATACATTGACGTCCAATGTAAAATAAATATCCATTAATGAAACAAATAAATCGTTTAAACGGTTATATGTATACGTGGTTTGGGTTTATATATACATTGCATTTAATTTAAAACTCACTAAAATCAGACTGGAGAGGTAGGAGCGGAAATCTAAAACCGTTTCTATTTCCGCTAAAAGTAATTGAAATCGGCTGGCAGTTCCCGTGGGGCTCGAAATGCACGACCGGCCGGCTATTGTTATTCGGAATTTAATGAGTAACTTAATCCAACGTATGGCACTGTTTTATATTTGCGCCCGCTTCTACATTGCGAATGTTTTCTTTGGTTACTTTTAAAAATGAAAACTTCACTGTATTTCTGCTATTAAAACAAAGTAATGTAATGAGAAAATCTGCAGGGTGTGCTAGGAAGAATTTTATAAAAATAGATATGAATTTTTATTTGTTTGATGGTGGGTGCAATAAATAGGAACAGAAAAGGTAAGGAAAATTATTTTTTCGCTAAATCGAATATGTAAAGTAAAATAAAAAGCATTAGCAAAATAAAAGATTGTTTATAATTAAAGAAAGCTTTGTTTACATTTTTATATTATTATTCATTACAGTTAAAGAATTAAAACGATAAAAATTAGACAAAACTTAAACAATTTAAACCATAAAATTACAAAAAAATAGAGAATTTTCTAGGTATGGAAAAAAATCTGTATCCCCATTGAAATATGTTGTATGGTGTGGATAAAGCTGATTTATTACTGTCCGCCTAACACAACGCATATTCTAAGAGTCGAACTTGTAACGCAGATGTTTATAGTACTCAATATGACAACAATATTGGAAATATACATCGAAACTGAAAATAAAATTATCTCAAAGTCACCATTTATGTAAGCTAATATTCATATTTTGAATATTTTCATAACAAATCAGTGTAATCCGATAGCGAAATGTACCATAATCACTGGTCCCGTACGGGACTGCCGGGCGTTTAAAGGTTAAAAATCTGTCAGTTAAAAAAGAACGAAAATCATTTGTTATTTAAGGCGAAATAAAAATATATATCTTATTGAATAAATGAACAAGTTTATTCATTTTTAGTCAGTGATTAAAATAAGTCAAGCCATGATTTTAAATCTAAAGGTAAATTGAAATTATTTATCATTCTAGCTAAATCTGATTACGTATTAATGTCTTGTTTACAAAGTAAATAATATGACGTTTCCTATATTTATCAAAGCGTTGTTTATAGTGGAATATAAATCAACAATTTAGGCTTATAAATTAGTGATTGTATTTCTCAGTGAGCAAGCATGAATGTTTATCGGAAATGCAACCGTTAAAACATAATTTAGATTTTGTGTTGGGCCAAGCCATTGATCAATTTTGGCGGAAGCACTCCCGGCCTTGCTGATGACTTCACTGGTGACTGATGAGTGTGGATTGATTAAGAAGGTCAGAAGCCAAGGACTGTATGTAGCGGCCTGATATCCAATCAGTAAACACTTTATTGTAATTCAAAATGAAATATTGCGTTTTTGTAAAAACATTTTTTACCGTGAGATTCAATAAATAAATTGATAATGGTTAAAAATACATTTGTATATTGTATTTCACAAGTACTCTTTAAATCATAAACAACACTTACGCTAATTTCATGTATCAAAAATACAGATATTATCTATAGCAGTGACGGCGTATTAAAATATAAATAAAATTAAGCACGTATAGAATAAATCATTTACAAAACATTAATGGGAAGTCTTATATGCAATTATTTATTATTGAAAGGTAAAATTAAGGTAATTGTAGAAAAGGTGTTTTGATTTAAAAATACAGTGGAACCTCGATATAACGTTCTCGCATTGTTCGTTTTCCCGCATGGATCGTTTATTTATCATAGTCCCGGCCAAACACACACAAGAAAAATGTAAAATAATCCCGCATTAATCGTTCCTCGATTTACCGTTTTCCTCGATTTGTCGTTTAAATATTTTGGTCCCGTCACAAATATTATCTCGATTGACCGTTTTCGTTGAATATTTCTCATAAATAATTTTGCCTCGTATCTCGTTTAGCGTTTTTTTCAGTGGAACCCCGATCTTCCGTTCTCGCTATCTTCATTTTATTGCATGGATCGCTTATTTTTTACTCGACCATGACCCGTAATAACAATGTTTAATAATTCCACGTTAATCATTCACCTATTTACTGATTTCCTCGATCTATCATCTAAATATTATCGTCCTGTCCCAATTACTATCCCGATTGACCGTTTTTGTTACATATATTTTTTTATTTGTTCATAAATAATCTTACATCGCATCTGGTTGCGTGAATTTTTCTAACTGAAAAGTTAAAACTAAAATGCCTAAATGAAGAAAACTAGACCTCTAACTGAGAAACTGAAAACAATTCAAGGCGTTGAAAAAAATCAAGGAGAAAAACAAGTCGACATATGTACATAGCAAAAAAAGTTAACTTAGAAAAGAACGCGAGTTTGCAGGGTGTCAAATTTAAGTACCAAACTACAAATAGGCAACTGAGTAAGTATTTAAGTTGTCTTAAGATATATTCAAGTTATCTGGAATTTATTTGAAAATTATTTTTTTTTTGTATTATTTGAAGATTTCCCGCATTATTCGTGCATTTATTATGGTCCCTTGGAAAACGTAGAATCGGGGTTTCACTGTACTATGAACTAATAAGAAAGAGTTAACGATTGTCTTAACCATTTTTAAATAAATATAAAAATCAGTTTCTTCAATGAGGGTGGGCTACAAAAGATGATAAACATTTTGTAACGAAATGACACATGTAAAAAATAACCATAATCGTGTGACGTTGTTTATGGATATTTTTATTCAATCTACATATGGCCTCAATGTAGCATATGGCCTCTTAATAAAGGTATCTCAATAGACCCTTTTCTATGAGAACTGTTTGTTACTCAATTGCGTTAACCTTTTTTAAAGAGAGTAAATAATCACTCTCGCTACGCCACTTTATTTTAGGACTGGAAAGCTGCGAATGTTGGAAGTGAATTTTAAGACATCACAAACACCCGTGCCTTAGAAAAGAAGTCGATTGAAAAAATACTGTTTGTACTCGAACCCGTGAGATCCGTCATGGAAGCCAACCACGTTGAAAGCTGAATCACGGACCCGACATATGTTTGAATGAATGAATGAATGAACGATGATTTTTTTACGTTATATTTATCTTATTGTATTTTTTTTTGTTTTAAAAAAAGTAATGTGTATTTAATATAGAAACGATCATAAAAGATTTCCACTCAATGCAGTATTTTTTTTATTATTTATTTTCAATAACAATGATGTATTAGCTTAATAACTAGATGATTTCATTTGAAAATACTCATGATTAGAAAAATTGGCCCTGAAACATTGAAAGATCCAGGGGGGGAGGCATGGGAGCCATGGCTTTCTTCTAAGGATAATTTATTTTCAATTTTTAAATTTATTAAAACATTGTTCTGGAATGGGCTCTTTTATTGTTTAGTATAGATATATTATTTTAAAATCAAAATAAAGTTTATTTTCCAATTGAATGTCCCCCTCATGGGACAATTTCTGAATCCGCCACTGCCTTGAACGTAATCAACGAACGTTTTATTTTTGTAGCAACCTTGTATACTGTAGTTATTACATAGAAAATTGCAACACGCAGTTTTAACGAAAGCAATCGTTACTTGTTTCTATTTAGTACGGCCATTTCGAAAAATACATTATATCCGAGCGCATAAAAAGGTGCATCCGGAGTATTACGTCCGTTTCATCGTAGGTACAAAATGGCGGCGATTCAAGCGAGCGGGAAAATAGCGATAATAAATCGTTAATTCAATAACGAGAGGGTGCACCGCTCGTAGAGATTGCTTTGTGTACACGCACACAACACCCCAGTCCACACAAAATATAATACAACGTACACCTTTCTGGTTACATTGCAAGTTTTCAGCACTGCGAAATATTTAGGTCATGTAAATGCATCCCATGATTAAGCGTCGTGCAAAACTGTGTTGTTTTTATCGCATTAATCAGTCACCATTTGATTACGGAGCGTTTATTCGGAATGTATAATAAATAATAGACATTTGAAAGCTATTAGGTGAATTACTAGAAATTATCAAGTGACAGTGTCAATAGATTTGACCAGGGCTGTGAAGTCTGAGTCGCAGAGTCGTGATATTTTGGCCAGAGTCGGAGTCGGAGTCGTGAAAAATAAACGGCCGGATTTTTTTTGAAAAACATATTCAATGATGTGTATTCAAACAAAGTAGTTCAAAGTGTTGACATTTCATGCTTGGCTGATGCATGCTTGGATGATCTGATGGTATACATATTTATAAGTTAATATGAAATTATTGAAAAATTTCCTCGAAGTCGAAGTTGTCGTTTTTTTAAACGACTCCACAGCCCTGGATTTGACAATAAGTAATACACTTTACATTAGGAAACTTCTGATACTATTATTTTCATTTTAAAATGTGGTTTTATTTCTTTACATATTTTTTAAAATCCATTTCCGCTCCCAATGTGGAGCATATGGAATCCTAATAGCGGTATCAATACAGAAGCTTTTCTACGAGAGCTCTTTGCTACTCAGTCGCTCAATCTCTCTTTTTTAAAGAGAGTAGTAGGGATAGAAGGATAAGTCAAGGGCAGGACTTGTCGTTAACTAATCGCTCTTGGTACGCCAGGTTGTTAAAGAATTAGAAATAGTGGGAGGGACATCACGAACACCCATGCCGTGGAACAGAAATCGATAAATAGATCGAAAAAATGCTGGCACTCGAACCTGTGAGGGCTGGCACGGAAGCCCACAACGGTAACCACTGCGCCATAGGATCTGGCAATTTTAGATTTAGAAATATATAATAGAACGTAAAATGGTAGTAATTAATCATAAAAATAAATGTATTGATGAAAATTCGAGTCTCTGATTACTCAACATTGATTGTATTGAGATAAACTACAAATGGAAAATTTCAGCTTTCAGGATAAAGCATGTAGCATAAGTATTTTATGTTGAAATATCTCAAAATTTTCACAGAGAGGTAGGAAAATATTATAACAAAACGGTCTCTTATCTTCACAACTATGACGAGACAGTGCCTGAGAATCGTTTTAGACCGAGAGCAGTTTTGCTCGACGACCGACCCTAGATTTTATATTTTGTCTAAAATTAATAAATTATTTAAGAACGATCATAGCATCATGAAAATGACTCTCTTTGGTTGACTTACTTGTGTACTGTATGTGTATATGTATGTATGCGCATGTGTGTGTAATACATGTATGGATATAGTATGAGGGGAAGCATGTATATACAATGTGATTTGCAAATGATTGCATATGGAGTCTCCATGAACTGGCTCCACTAAGGATTCTTTCTGTAGCAATCGTGCCCTTCCGTCAGCAACGATGGTACTCGGTACTGGAGACTCGAAGAACGCGCCCTGGTACTTAAAGCTCCATAAATTTGGTATTTGTCCCCTGCTGTAGCCCAGTTGGTTAGAGCTTGCCCTTCCGATCACGGAGGTCTGGGTTCGATTTGCGGTCAGATCACAGTGAATTTTAGATTTATTCAATTAAAAATTGTGGTCGAAGACTGAATGTTTGTGATGTAAATGCACATTATTTCCTCTCCTCCCATCCTTCTGATCCTTTAACAACTGGGTGTAGCGATAGCGATTATTAGTCAACCACTAATCCTGTTCTAGCCTTATCCTTCTTTCCCTACTACTTACTTTGAAAAAAAGTGAAGCTGAGCGACTGAGTAATAAACAGTTCTCGTAATTTTTTTTTGTTTAGATATCTCCATTAGGAGGCCATATGCTCCACATTGGGAGCGGACATGGATAAAAAAAATGTCACATAAATAATTTTAATATCCAAATAAAGATCATTTAATGCCGATCTGACACAAATAACAGTTTTAAATGAATATACAGAGACAATTAGCTGCATGCTTATAAATCAATATTAATAATATTTCTCAAAAACAAAAGGTGCCTTTTTAGGTTAACTGTTTTAATTAATATACCAATTGACAACAAATCTCTTTGTATACTTAACTCATTTTTATCAGTTTTTCTATTTCTATTCTGCTATTTTGCTATTGCTATTCTGAAAGAAATGTGACAAAATATACCACAATATGGTTTGTGGATATTTATTATAATGAAAAAAGTATGTTGCAAAGCATATTTAACATAAAATTAGAAATAACATTACGAGTTATTTCAGTAAATCTTGTCGCTTTTGTTTTTGTCTGGTAGTGTTGAATGGGGACGACAGGGTCGCGATACAAACGTTTCGTGTATGAAGTGAAATGGCGACCGTTCCTGCATTCGCGCGTTGCGGTAGCAGAAATAATTTAATGCTCTCATTTCACGCTGCATCCGGAGGCGGGAAAAGTGAAAATAACAATATGGCTGTCTTGCGGCTTTATCTAAACTAAAACAACCCACACATACCTACATCCCGCGACGTTAGTTCTTGTGACGTCACTTAACGTGCGTAATGTCGCCATTTGAATGCAGAACATGCTGCGTTCCTTTTTTGAAATTGAATTTTAAGCTCGGCAGTACGTTATTTTTGTTTGTGCCATAATACCGCGCAATAAAATTAAGAGTCTGACATTTCTTCATATATTTACGTACTTACTTTAGTTTTTAAGCAAATACTTTTGTATAGTATAAACGATAATATTTAATAATACTTTAAATATGTTAACTGTCAATTTTTGGTGAAAAGGCATTATATTAAAAATAAAACACTTTTTCGTCAGTTTGCTGTGAGAATTCATTATTTTCACTTTTTTCATAAAATAAAAAAGTCGCATTGTGTCTAACATCAACCAATACTGTCAATTCTAACAAAATACATTTTAATGACTTCTTGCATCAAACCAACGGCTTGTACTAATTCCACATTTTCTATTAAAATATCAGAACCTTTTCATAGATTGATGAAAATTATGTAACTAACCATGCATAATTTTGTATTAATAATCAGTGTCACTATACTCGTGACGAGCGAAACCGGTCCTAATTTTTTATTCAGTCCAGATCGAATGTCAGTATACAACACACTAACGTTCTTGCAGCCCACCAGCCTTAATTATCATCGGATTCAGGGTCAATCATCATTAACAATTGTTTCTATCGACAACTTAAAAATTAAAACAAAAAAACAATTCAAGGCGCAACTCAGGACATACATGTGCAATAGAAGAGAGACGTACACGAGAAACAAGAGCAGATAGTGGGCATATGCTGCACTATTATTTTAGTCGCGAAATAAAATACATTTGGTTTCGAGTAAGTAAAAACTAATCGTCTTTCTTGTCCAAGTTAAAATGATATCACATAAAACTGGCAACCAATTGACGAACAATCTAATCAATAAAAACACAATATTCCTTTGTACTTTATTCCACTTTATTTAAAAGGTCAGGACCGGTTACGCTCGTTGCGAGTATTGTCAACTGATAAGATAAATATATAAACAGTGCTATTTATACAAAATTAAATTTAAATAAAAGGTGTAAGCAACAATGAACAATGAAAAGAATTTACAAATTACTGTATAAGTGACTACAATTACACAAAATTAAAATGCTTAACACCACTTACAATCAAAGAATGATAAATTATAAGTGGTGAATGATGGCTATTATAAACACAATTAAAATTTGGGAAATTTTTAACAATTATAAAAATAATTTAACAATTACTTTTAACTGTTTATATATTTTTCTTATCAGTTGACAATGCTCGCAATGAGCGAAAACGGTCCTGACCTATTCAATAAATTGGAATAAAGTACAAATGATTTTTGTGTTTTTATTAATATAATGCCTATCCAACAAGTATTGACAGTGAACACCCTAAAAGTGAACAATCTAAGCTTTGTAGATATTTTTTTTCGTAATTGATTTCCATAAATATATTCTATTTTTATTGGTATGTTATCATGATATACAAAAATAGTATACAAAAATAATATAACAGTACATTCAAGACTCTCATTTCAATCCTTTCAGAACCGGTCTGTGGGTGGACGATATGATGCGCATTAGGTACGTTTCCATTTTGGATTATCCCGTTCAAAATGACATGCTCAACAGGCTAATATCAATTTGATATGGGCGCTTTCATAACCCGCGGGGCAATATTACTGTTTTCATTTCCTTTGGGTAATGTTTTTAGTTTCCTTATAAAAAAATGGCTATGTACATGGTATGCGTAGAAGATGAGAATCTGATAAAGGTAATACACACAACGACAATAACAAGTTGCATATATTAATTTATGACAAATGTTGTGGTGTTTTTCACATATAAAATACTTGATTGAAGATATTTTAATGAATAATCATTCATCAAGAAGAATGTTTAAAAAAGCCTCCTGCTACTTTTTTTAAACTATGTCCGCTTCCAATGTGGAGCATATGGGATCCTAATGGAGTTTATCTCAACAGAAGTGTTTCTACGAGAACTGCTTGTTACTTAGTTGCTCAACCTTTTTTTCCAAAGAGAGTAGGGATAGAAGGATAGGGCTAGGACAGGACTAGTGGTAAGCTAATCGCTCTCGATACGCCCCGTTTATAGGATAGGATGAGTGGGAGGGGGGAATTCAAGACATCACATACATCCATGCCTTTGAACAGAAATTCATAAATCGGTTGAAAAATCAATTTATAAAACTGTCCGTACCGGGATTTGAACCTGTGCCCTCCGTAACCGAAGCCAACAACGTTGACCACTCTACCACACAGGCAACTAAAATTATTATGCATGAACCTGTCTTGAATTTTTGACCCTTTCTGCGAGGATGGCATCTGGTGACGTTTATTAATAATACAACCTTGAGCTTAATAACAAGCTCTACGGGTTGGCCAGAAATTGTCAAATTTTTTAAAAATTAACACCTACTTTGGGCTGGACATAAAAAGTATATAACGCATGGATGAGTAGACATCTACAAAACGTCACATATTTTTTACCCCTAACCCTAAGGGAAGACGGAACGTTGAAAACTGAGACTACGCTGGATGGACGGGGTGTTGCAGGACTTGAGTGCTGGTGGTAAGTAGGGATTGTGAAATCTCGAGGTTTTCAAAGTCCCGGGACTTGAGGCATGATAAAGTCAAAGTCCCGGGACTTTCCGGGACTCGAGACTTTTATTTCCCTTTCAATAAAATTGTAAATGTATTCAAATTAAATATTTGTAAGTATTTATGTATATATGTGTACTGTGTAAGTAACTTATAAACACAAATGAAATAATAAAAAAACAAACATAATCGTTGAATAATTCCTCCTCATTTGAAAATACAAAAATATTATTTAAATCTTGGACTCGCAAATTGCTTTTGACATTTTTTAAGATTGCAGTCATCAATTTCATGGTGCCAAAATAGTTATTAATAATTTTATTACCTCTTAGTGTCGTAGAAGAAACATAATGCCAATTCAATTTATTATGTCACTGTATGCAACTCGAAGGTGTTTAAAAATATTAATAAGTCTCTTTTTAATATGAAGCACATGCACTCTTGATAAAATCCTGCAAAAATCTGCTTGCTACTCAGTTGTCCATCCCTTTTTTCTGAATAACTCTGATAAAGACAAGACCAGTGGTTAGTTTGGGAGCCGGTAAATTGCTCGAATTACAAATTATTCGAATTGCTTGGTTATTTAAACGATTTTTCACGACTTTTTCTACGAATTTCATTTTTATCTTGTGCGACACTTGTTTAGAGAGTGAAATATAAAAATAATTTTCGTAAGTATTTATTTTAACCGTGTTCGCTCCAAATGCGGAACTTATAATCTTTTAATGGAGTTTATCTCAACAGAAGTGTTTCTACGAGAACTGCTTATTAATTAGTTACTCAAACTGTTTCTATATATTTCCAGAAAACATAGAAGACTAGGCCTAAGACAGAACAAACGGAAACAAATTGATAATATTGTTATTCGAGCAATTTCCATTCGAGCAATTTACCGGGAATCGGTTAGTTTAAACTTATTGCTAAGCCCCGTTTCAAGTGCTAAGGATCGAATGGATGAGAGATAATTTAAGCACCACCTGCATCCATTACTACGATTAAAAAGACATTTTATTAAGCTGTCCATCATCGCATCAGCAATCGGTAACAACTACGTTGAAAACTCGCCCGTAACATTTTGAAAAAACATTTAACCTGAAAATTTATTAGTAGATCCGTATTTACTAGAGTTATTTGAAAACATCCATAACCTTACCTTCAACATAAAGTAAAAAGACTGCAATTATAATATGATCTTGCTTATTTACCATTGAATTGATTATTATATTTCATGTATAGCACTGTATTATATATGCACTATTGTTTATTTTCTGTCCACAAATTTTGGTTATAATTTTGTAAGCAGTTATGATTTTACTACAATAGATACAAAACCATATTTTGACAATTGGATTTGAATATGTAATGAGACGAGTTCTTAAACTATTATGTTGTTATAACAAACAAACTAAATGTAAAACTTACTTTTTTAGTGTTGACTGTTCTTAACCCTTTGCCCGCGGCACCAAATTTAGCGAACATACAATTGCGGCGTGACGTCGCCATATTGCAAAATACCGCCACGCGCGACCGAGAACACTGCGCCACCACCATACCATGCTTGTAATATTAAATTCTCGGAACAATTTCAATTTCACCCGCACTCGATCGCTTATTTACATTATCCCAAATAATACAATGATATATGCATATTTTGTAAATACGTGGCGCACAGTCCTTACGAGAAACGCCATGAATCAACGGCGGTCATATTGCATTGGTGACGTATGTTCACGGTGTGTTCCATAAATAAATTATTTAAGTCTATATTGAATCTTTTTTGACCAATGTCAACTATTGAATTTGGTAAAATATACATTTAGTAATATTTTCAACCAAGTTATACAATTTTAATACAATATATAGCTCTTATATAGGCTTTGAAATTTCCATGACATCTATACGTGTCACGCGCGCTGAGGGCATGTTCGCTAGGACATGCATAGCGGTCATACGCGGTGGAAAGGATAATTCTTATTGGAAATGCATTATATTTATAAAAATAATAGAATACGATTTTTGCTATTATTTAAGAACATCGTAAGTATTTTAAAACGATCAGTTGAAAATAAGCATTTTTTTGGTAAATTTAGTTCTAAAAAAATCATACAAAATAATTACTATAACAGTTAAGTAATGCGCCAAATATTTCTAAATCAGAAGAGATACGCCCGATTAGAATTGGTTGAGTCACTCTAGATATCTAGTTGTAAAGAAATCGCGACATGTTGTGTATGTGTCTGATGTAATAATTCGATATTAACCCTACCTAGACTTAGACACGATGCAATCTGGTTGTTGGGTTAAAAATCTTACCATTAGACCCCAAAAGTCGACAATGATTGCGAGATTAAACGGTCTTGATCCTTTGATAAATGTTAATCGGAAATAGGATCGGTCTCATGACTATCAACTTACATGCTCCTAATTTATTCTTACGTGGGCGAAACATTAACTAGAAAATTTTGTTTCTGAAAACTTATTCCTCGCGTAGAACGTATGGGTCACCGGTTCCAACGGCTGTCCGATTGATCAACTCATTGCCTAGAGAAGTGGACTTTTTTAGTAACAATATTTGTGAACTGTTTGTTATGTTTTAATTTTGTATTCATTGATTTTGTATGTCCTAAATATTTTAATGTATTGATTAGTATTATTTTCTGTTGCATTGAATTATTATGTACTGTTTTTTTTTATATTTGTCAAGTTCATGTTGAACTGGCGTCAGCTGTACTGCCATGTGCTGTCATTTTGATTTTAAACAATAAACAATAACGCAAGTATGGAAGTTTGGAAAAGATTGAAAACGATTAAAAAAGAAATGTTAATATTAAAAACACGTTTGAACAAATTTAAACCAACCCACCATTTGCAGTAAACAGAAGTTGATTGTATCCAATAGCAATTTGGTTTTTAATATTGGATGCATTGTTTCGGATTTTCACTGGCGCGCAGCTTGACAATGATAGTTTTTGTCTGGAACAGTCCCTCAATTAGAAAAACCGCACGTGTGGATTTTCAAAAAGCTTTCATGTGAATACACGAATTAACAATAGACTTGTTCCAATTGTTAAATTTTATCATTGAAAATTGTTACATGAAAGAAGATTTTAAAACACAGTATTTAACTATTATTTTTATTGGAAACTTGGACATACTATATTGGGCTTCTTAGAGAAAAAAAAACAAATTTTCACTGTAGAATATTAGCAGTAAACGACATTTTTGAGTTTCACGTATAAGTTCAAATTATCGGTATTGTATAAATCAATTTATGTTTGTGATTTCCACTCGTTTTGATTTCTGTAGGTTTTTTTTCCAGTTTTACAATTTATACAGTTCGTTAGAGCTTGCTCTACCGATCACGCAGTTCTGGGTTCGATTCCCGGTCAGATCACAGTGAATTTGAGAATTATTCAATTCAAAGTTGTGATCGAAGATTGGGTGTTTGTGATGTCAATTCACATCATTTCTTGTCCTTCCATCCTTCTGATCCTTTAATAACTGGGTGTAACAATAGCGATTAGCCAACTACTAATCCTGTTCTAGCCTTATCCTTCTTTCTCTACTATTCACTTCGAAAAAAATGAGGTTGAGCGACTGAGTAACAAACAGTTCTCTTATAAAAAAACTTCTGTAGAGATACCTCCATTAGTAGGCCATATGATCCACATTGGGAGCGGACATGGATTGAAAAAATAAATGTAAAAATAATTTTAGATTTTTATGACTTTTTGTTAAATTTAGATAAAATATTGCTTTCAGGCGCTCAAACACGGGATTTGAGCCCTTGAAAACCGTAACCAAATATGTACTACGACGCTTACCAATCGACTAAAAACCCGGTATCTTATAAAGTTTTTATTCATTTAAAATCGCTCAATGTTAATCTTTTTTGGGAAGATATTATAAGATTAGATTTTTCTTTATTTTTTATTGAATGATATTACCGTTATTATTTAGTGAGCAATTTGAGTAGATTAGGTAAAAAAATGACTTAATGCAGAATATTCATTAAACGTAGTTTTTTCATTATAAATTTCAATTTAAGTCTAATATTCAGCTGTACCATTTAATGGCATGTTCATCATTCAGTGTTTTGTTTATAAAATGATTAAATAGCAGACTGCGCGCCGGACGGAAGAGAGAATAAGCGAGCATATTTTTTTTCGTATATTTTTGAAAGCGCAAAACAAATGGCTGGCTCAAGAAAAAACCCAAACTAATGTTGCTCGTTCAGTACGAAACGAGCGAGACGAGAACAGCAAAAAAGTAATATATTCTCATCTCTTTTTACACAATCCTTACTTAGCCGGACAGGCGTAATTAGTCTAGTGATCTGATCATAGCTTTGGATAAATGCACTAATCTCATTAAGACACTACAGTCGTTAATCATGTGTTATTTAACATCTAGTAAGTGGGTGTACTTTTTTTTTACAGAGACGACATTTATGCAAATTGAGTATTTATTTTCTGGGTCCGAATCATCAATGTTCACGTTCGGTTTCGAAGCTCACTGGCTCGAATATCATACGAACAGTTTCATAAATGATTTTTCAATCACATTATGGACTTCTGTTGAAAACCATGGATGTCTGGAAAATGCCCTCCCATCCATTATATAAAAAAATGGGCGAAGCGAGAACGATTAGATAGCCACTAATTCTGTTCTAGCTCTAGCCTTTTTTTCCATTCCTGGTATATTGAAATAAATTTCGAACAACTAAGTAACATGCAGTTCTCGTATACACATTTTTGTGACAATGGACTCTATTGGGAGTACATATTCTATACATTTTGAGTTTTCGTAGATATAAAAAAAACATACATATCGACTGTGGAAAGGAAAGAGGACGAAACCCTCAGTTTTTCTAAAACAGCTTTTTTACACGATAATCGCATTGTATACAACTTGACACACGTTCTATCAAAATGATGGAAGCTGAAAATGCCAAATTGGTATCTAAATTTAGCTTTTATGTTTGAAAAAGATGAAAAAGATGATATTGTAAAATATTAAAACCAAGAAAAAAGACTGAAATAAAGGTTTAACCTAGACAATTTATTTAATTAATATTAGGCTATGTCAATTAAACACCAGTTTAGAAGTCTCCGTGCACTTCAAGGTTGTGTATAATTCATAATTTGCATATGGCCCAAAATCATCAAAACACGTTTTTTGCGCCTCCTGTAAAATTTGTATGTGTGGGTTACGTCCTTTTTCCTTTCCACAGTCGATATTATATGTCACTGTTTAAGGATGTGTTGACTAGCGAATCCAATCTCGGACCATTTTTGTGATCCCGGGATTTTGCGATTGAACATTCACCATAAAATCGTGTAGAAATTCTGGATTCGCAATCGAGAAATTTTTGTTTGGCGATTTTTAAATCTTTGTAAATTTACGGATTTCTTTAAATGAAAAGACACGAAAACTTTCTTGTGTGTGTTGATATCCAATTATCCACTTCTTACAGTAGGTGGTTTTGGAGTAGTTATATAAAAAATAGACACCTTAATAAATAAACGGAGACGTTTTTAAACCTCAATTTTGGGCAAGTTTTGCAGAATCTGGTAATTATAATCAGTTTTATTATTGCTGCTTATTTTTTTTTAAGAAAGGGCTGAGAAATATCAATTACTCTAAACCTAGGGTTAACAACTGTCCTGGAATGATATCCTCCAGAGTGCCAAGATACAGAATACTATTAGGAAAAAAAAATATGGAATAAAATGTTGACAGCACTAACTAGGTATAATATTTGTTCTAAAATGAATCATAAAAATAGCCTGAAAAACTTAACTTTCAACATATAATTTATATTAAAACAATAATTTTGAAACTCGTTACAGAATTATTGATTGATTTTTTCTTAATCTTTAATTTAATCTTGCTAGTGATTTGAAAACTGTCTCTCTAATCCACGGTCTATGAATTGAATGTGTCGCCATACAATTTGTAAGCAATTTGTCACTAGAGTAATTGGATAAGCAATAAATTTATCACTACGGAATAAGAGACGTAGTCTGGATGAAAAAAATATTCCCTACTTATAAAGTGTGGGTGTAGTTAGTGTAGTGGTATCACGATTGAATGAACAAACTTGATTGTATGTCAAGTTAGTGGAAGCCAGCGACGCAGAAGATATATTTGACATATTCATTATTTGTTTCTTCGTCTCATCTTGCGCTTGTAAACATTGGAACTGTCAAATTCAAAAATAGAATATAATTAAATATTTTAGTCACTGGTATCACTAGCACTCTGTGCCGCTGAATGTGCATTTTTTTAAACAAAATAAACAAATGCCTTGATTTTATGTTTTTTTTTATTTTTAATTGAAATTTTATTTTAGAATGAAGACGTGTTTTCCACATAGCCAAGTTTAAAATGAAGAAATAATATCAACTTAAAAAAAATACACATTCAATTGAAAATCAAAAGCTAGCTTTCGAAATGGAAATTGCGCCAAACCATAACATTTCAACGACCATTTTGATATATATTTTTTTAATCAATATATGGATTTCTGTTAAATGGCATCTGCTTATAAAATGATTTTGTCAGTTCTTTCCACTCATGTTAATGCTGAGTAAATGTAGAAATAAACATAGTTTAGATGAAAACGTACGCTGAAATAGCTATCAACTGATTTAAAAAAAATGTAGAACTAAATACTTTGCTATTTTTACTTAATTACAGTGGAGTTCTACCAAAAAAATGCCAATTTAATTAATCCACTCATATTATATTATTCAAAATCAAGTACGTCTGCCAGAGCGATTAGCTAACCACTTGTTTATGAATATAAATTAAATATGTTAAATTATACAAATGTTCCGCCTCTTTCAAAAACATTTTCAGAAGAAGTATAGTAAGGTTATTGGAAATGGCGAAACACGTGTACAAACAATTTGTTTCACAACCTTATTTTTGGATTAACATATTTGTCAGAATTTAATTTATTTTAAAAATGAACGTCCACAAAGTAACCGCCCATGATTTTATCATTATCTTTGCTGAAAATTTAAAAGTAACTTGAGATAACATTACAAAAATCAACAAGTGTTTGTAAAGAAACATTTCTGTTGAAATACTGCATTAGAAGTTAACGTGCTTTAAATTTTGTAGCAGAATGGTTGAAAAGACCTTTTTTTTACTATTTATGTTGGTTAAAATAATGTTTCTTAAAATTGTTACTATTTTTTTATAATACATGAAATCTACGGGAACGCAAAACATTTACAAAATTCAATTTTAACGTTAATACCTACTCTTCCTATTTATGGGAGTCATCGTACAAAAGCTTTTAAAAACCGACACGCACCGGAAAAGATTAACAATAACCGGGGCTCACGTATTAAAAGGTTCAGGAAGCGCAGATCCTCAGAACCGGAGCCAAGAAACAAGAGAGGGATACTCTGCAGCGGACGAAATTCTATTCATTACGCTAAACGCAGTATGAAAATAATAGCAGTCCGGAATCTAGCAAATTTCCGGAACGCAGATGAGCGGAGGGAAACTAAATGCGTTGGAAGCCGAGACCCGTGAGCACCTCTTTGCTCCTGCGAAATGTGCAATCCCAGTCTCTGTTTTAATGTGAGTGAAAAATTACGCTGCAGCTTTTAAGGGCGGCAATTAGTAATTAATAGGGGATTAAATCGGCCACTCTGCAAAAAACTTGGACCGAATCTGCGGTCTCATTATAAATGCTTGTAACGCTAAAACACACAATAATTATCATATTTAGAAATATTTTCGCACCGGGGTAAATTTAACTCTCTTATTTACACAATAGTAAACAGAAGCGTTTCCTTATTTTAAATTGATTGTTTTGTTATAAGATAAAAATAACATAGTCTTAAATTTACTATTACATTATGTTCTACCAAATAAATGTCAGGAACCCGAAAACCGAAGAAGTGTTTTTATTGATGTTTAATTAATATTACTTTTTAGATGTTTACTGTCAATCCTACGAGATGGAAAGAGATTATATTTTTTAAAAAAGCACTCTGAACTTATAATCAGTTGAAAATTCTCGTCATGAGCCAAACCAGTTCTCGTTGTATTAAATAAATGTAGAATACAAAAGATGTTCTATTTTTTAAATTTAATTAATATATTGAAATTATATTTAAGCCATTTATTAAAAACGTTTTTTTTATTAGAAAATGAAGGAAAGTTGATATTAAAAAAATGGTTGAGAGCCTGAGAGTTACATAATATCATCAATTATTATTAATGTTATCGTTGTAGACAACATTTTAATAACAATAACAATAATTTGTTCATACATTTGTTATTGTGTAAAATATCCAGAAGTAAAAAAGTTTTAATTCATAATTGTACACGGTGTTTGTTTCCTTTGGACAAGTAATCGTAAACCAATAATATTGTAGAATAATAGTTAGCATAAATAAAAAAAGTTTCTGTATTGATCGTATTTGTTTGCTTTTTTATTGAAATAAAGCAGTAATATTTAATTCTATGTATTTTTTTTTTACTCACCAACGAGTTGGACTGTGACTGATGTATTTGAAGTGCTGCATCTGAATGGAGATTTTTCTCGTAACGTGCCCCTTTTTTCTGGATGGATTGATTGTGGCACGTCAGTTGTTGTCGATCGATTACTACAAGAGAAAAAATACAATTTAGTATGTTATTCTAAGATTAGAAATCTATCTAAGCAGTGCTGACATTATTACAGAACAATACTATTTATAAGGGGTATATCGAGATATCTTTTACAAACTACACTATTTTTGACTACTTTAAAAATCCGGACTTAAGAAAATGATTGAAATATTTTCAGTCACAGCACTAAATTGTAAATACAATTAACACGAATGAAACAGGTTTTAAAAAGACGATGAAGAGTATATGAAATTTCAATAATTAAGATTTGGTGTACAGAGTTTTCTTTTACTTAAGATTCGTCTTCGCAAAAATCTTGTATAGAAGAATCATTTTACCGTTCTATTTGAATGATGCGCCATAAATATTTTCATTCTATATCTAATGACTCTAAATTCACACATCCTTTGCTAAATTCAATTCGTCATCATTTGATAAATTCAAGTGTCAAATTAACTTCTTATAGTGCTTCAAGCAATGTCAGAGCACATATTTTTTTTATTAATACAATTTAATTATTCACAGAAAATATATTATAGAATATACTAAATCGTCATCAAATATTCGTAAAGTAGACTTGAATTTGAAACTTTATTGTTTTAAGAATCAAATATAAGGTCGCTCAAAAAGAATAAACATATTACATCACATTTTTCCAAGCTTATTTTTAACTTTACTTGTTAATTAGTTAATTAGCGGCACGTTTGTGAGCTAATTTTAAGCACACTTCCGATTGATTTAAGCTTTACAGAAATACATAGAATTCAGTCAACAATAATATTCATGATGCTAGAAAAGTTTAATATTCAACATCATTTATTGATTCATCAAAATACGTTAAGATGATCGACTAAAAATGAAATTATGAGGAGCAACTCTTCCAATCGTATTTTGTCCACATTAGCTTATTTTTCAAAATAAAGAAAACTGATAATAGCTCACTAACTCTCCACTGTTAAAAATGTGTACAACATTATGATACTCGAAATCGAGTAAACATAATTGAATGATACAAAAGATGATTTTATTTTCGTATAAAAATATTAATTAAATAATTTAAGATACAACGACGTGGACAAAATGCATTTTGAAATCAATCAATAAAAGAAATGCATTTTAATGAAACCACTTATAAATAATTTACTATTATTTAGCTGTTTAATAGTAAATATGATAGAAGTGAAAAAAATTACTCTTGAACATAATACTACCATTGACGAAATTGACACTTCCATTGACGTAGTAAACTAGCTTTGAAAGTTATTTTATAGGGCTTAAAATATGATTTTTCGATCAACGAGAAAAAATAAATAAAAATTCATTTCAAACTCAATTATATACTCGGATGGAAAAAGTAAGATTTGATAAGTTGTTTTTCATTAATCGTCGGTATACTGGCAGAAGGCGATAACTCAAAAAACCTTTCTTTGAGATTATTGTCGTTTTCAATTATTACTTCATTTTAAAATCTCTATTTGAGGAGCAAACATTCAAAAAGTGATTTGTCACACAAATACAAAGCTTGGAAAATGATGATTTAAGTGTTGCAAAAGTGACGGTTCGTTTGAATGTGTCAACTTTATGATTTAATTTTCATACGAAAAAAAACCTTTTTGAACACTAATTTTGATTTCCATTCATAGGTTTTATTCATAGCTATCAGAATTAATATAAAACGCCATTTTTCAAAATTTGTGACAAATCACTTTTGCGATTTTTTAACGATTTACCGATTACCTACTTATCGTTCTAAAAACTTTTTTAATTCGATAATGATTACAAACTCGATTTCAATATTCAAAAGCTTAACTTAGTTGTTGTTTCTTTGCTGCCTAAAAATTAATTGGAATTGGCTTGATGTGTGTATATAATGTAAAAGATTTAAAATATGGTTGAACTTGTTTTTACAGAAGATACATAGTGCTAAAATCTATCTATCTGCATTTATAGCTCAAAACTTCTGGTTTTTAACTTAACGCCTTCCGCCTGTATAACAAAGATTTGTTATTATCACCAGGCATTTTGTGTATACGTGAAGCTTACTAAAACCGTTATTTACAGTTCAGTAAAAATAATTATTGTTTAAACTAATTTCATAAAAAATATTTTTTCTGTTCAGTGGCGCGTAACATTTATCATCAGATTTTTTGTCAATGGTTTACAAACACTGCGCACTCTTCTACCGTTCACATTCCAACACCCTTCGGCGAATCAGAGATAAAGGTAAATAATCAAAAACGTATAATAGTATTCGAGATAGATTTTCAATTTGAAATACGCTATATTCCATAAAACATAACTGACGTAATAAAATGAAAATGGATTTACGTACATTTTATGGCCACGGACCTGTCAAAGGATTGCGATAAAAAAACACAGTTTTATTGCGAAATCGCAAATGACGTGCTGGTTTGACGAAATTTATTTATTTTCGAAGAGCCGTTCTTTGTGACAAAACAGGCATTCGCACGAACTGCCAAACGCAATAATAATTTCGCAGCACGTCCTCGTTTTTTGTTTCGCAAAATGCGACCTGTACAGTCTGCGGTATTTGTCATATTTTACGATATTGTTCTACGTTATTATGATTGGAATAATATCACTCCACCCCTGCGGTCATATTATATTTATGAACTTTTGACCTATAACTATTCAGAAAAATATTCACAAAATTCAATGACTTTAAAGGTGGTCACTGTATTTTAAAAAAAAATATCTATGGAAGCCTAACTCCTTATGGAAGTTTCTCAACAGACATTTTTCTACGAGAACTGTTTGTTACTCAGTTTTTAAGAATTCTTTGTGGCACTCAACGTTGTGTTTCTCAAAGTGTGGTATGCGTACTTTCTGGGGTACACAAAGTGTTTGGTGGGGGTACGCGGAGTAAAGATTCAACATACAGTTGACTTTTTTCAATTACAAGCATAGAAAAATAATAAAAAAAAACTTCGTTACTTGTTAGTATTGCGTACAAATTGTAGCTGTATCGCTTATTGTTGTTTTGTTTATGTACGAAAAAGAGAAAAAAGAAATATATATTGATTGTTATTGAAATATATGCGTTTTTTTTGACGAGGGGTAATCGGTGTTACGAAAATATAAAAGGGGTCAAATTTTAAGGAAACATTGCACTAGGGTATCTAATCCCGGGATTGCAACAGTACTAATCCCGTGATTTTTGGATTGAGAAAATGAAATATGAAAGAACTAAAAAAAAAGGTCAATGAATTTTTTGGAACTATTATCTCGACTAAGACATTTTGAATAAAATTATGGTAAATTTTACTATATTTTTGTAACAGTAATAATAAATACAACTTTTTTTCGCAATTTAAAATGAGTTTTCTCTTTTGTGCATAACTTTGATATGTTGTAAATCGAAAACCGGTTTTTTAAAAGTCTTTTTTCGTGTAAGCTTTAATATCAACCATTAATCGACTGTAGATTAACACTGTTAAAATACCTTAATTCAATACTGTTCAAAATAATTGAAATATTATACATATACGAAGATTTTACATAACAAAATAATAATTTAATATAAGAAATCTCATCCCTTTGATTCGGTTTATAATTAAATTCTAAAAAGGGTTTAAAAGTATGAAATATGTCTTTAATTAAAAAGTGACAATTTAGGTAGACTGGAAGGTAATTATAAATATAGATAAAATATGGCACCAAGTGAAGAAAATACGTAAATATAATGTTATGAATAGAAATAAAATTGTAAAATTTATAATAATTTATAACCATTCCATCCAGTTCAGAGAAAGAATCACAAACAGAAATACCAGAGGTGTTTAGAATAATGGCTGCAAATTTATTGTCACATTTAATATGATTTACTGTTTATTACTAAAATCTAGATAAAGCATTGGATAATATTTGCTAGACGACTAGACCGATATGTCTAGCTTTAAATGTGTTTTTATTTACCGCATGGCAAGCTGTTTTTCACAATAATTCAAAGCGAGTTTTCGTTTACTTCCCAAATAAATTTATGTTTATTGCAATACAATAGTTCTTTTTATTCGGCCCATAACTGAAATGTCATAAGCTCGTAAAATAATACGATATGAAAAATATATACAAATTTGTAAACACGCTTTTCATATGGAAGAGGTTGTGGAAATTCGTAAAATCTAATATGCAAAAAACCTATGTAAGTTTAGTATTTTATAAACTATGATACTAAAAACATTATTCACAAAAAAGCTATGAATTTTTTTTTGCATGAAAAACAAAACATGTTTATACTAAAACTCCGTACCAAGCTTTGCACATATCATATTCAGTTAATAAACAACTTGAAAGTACTAAAGTAAATGAAAATTCACGTCGCAATTATTATTGCAACTACCGAAACTCTAGCGGTGGGCTACCAATACGGTAACAAGAGGCTCGCTTAATCTTACGGCTTTTCGTGACATTCTGAGGAAAGTGTGATTTTTTTATATCGATTGTTACTATATACACTTATATTTAATAACAGTATGCAATATATTGTAATTTTTCCAATATCAATAGCTGAAAAATGTACGTCAGAAATACTTAATATATTATTACCTTTTTATTTTAATTATATTGTATATTTGTAGATTATATAATGAAAAGATCGGAGAGTATTGTTTTTCTTAATTTAACAATGAGATTACGGTGCTCATTAATTTGAATACAAGTTCGTCTAGTTTTTATATCATTGTATGGTTTTCTAAAGCGATTGGCTAACCACAAGTTTACTACTATGTTACAAATATGATTTAAACTTATCGGCATGTTGCACTTGATGCTACGATGCAAGATTTTTTCGTATAAAACAGCGGTTATATAAAATTATTACAATATTTTTTTAATATAACAACAAAAAAAGACCAATTGGATGTTTTGATATTTCATACAAAATACCGTCGTTAAGAGGTAAATATAATCAAAAACTGATGATTATCACAAATAACTTTGAAAGGTTGCTTAAAATAATAATAGACCATTAAAAAGTTCATCAATTTTAGAATCTGTCAATATTGATACAACTCTTAGCAGAATTAAAATATTTGAATTAATCGCAAACAATTATACTGAAATATAATGTGATTTAGATTTATTTATTTACAAAAGAATACATTATAAAACATTTAAAATAAAAAGTAGTATTCACGCCCACGGTTTCTATACAATTAAAATTCACCACTTTTAGTGTGTTCACTGTCAATACTTGGTGGAAAGGCATTACATTAAGAAAAACCACAATATTCTTTTGTAATTAATTTTCAATTTAATTTATCAAGATCAGCACCGGTTTCGCTCATTGCGAGAATTTTCAACTGATTATTCTTATAAATCATATATATTTATTAAACTTTATTTCTTTTGTATGTTAGATTTGATATGGTTTTTAAAAAATCTTTTTCGAATCTTCATGACTGTCGATTTTTTAAAAGCATACAGCATATGGCAGCGGTAAATCATTATTAAGTTTTCAATTTATTTAAAGTCAGTATTTTTTATTGAACAAATGCTTTTTATAACAGAAGCCCAGTTTCGATAAAACCGGTATTCCAATCCCTTAAACTAACCACCAACTGATATAATAAAATTGAGATTAATCTTCGTATTTCTCATCGTCTCTACTCTAGAAGTTTATTGTAAATATATGTGTTGCAAAAAATTATGTTCACAGTTCAAGTTATTCAATCGTTATCAACATCTCACATTTCAACAAATGATATTTTCACCGGAAAACGAGGGGAATATACGAAAAAACAATCAATCATTCCCTTAGTCTCTTTCGTATTTCTGTTCAATAAATATTTTTGTTCAAATATTTTTACACCAAATTGATGTTGATTTTTTTTATATTCGACACATAAATATATTTCAATCCATTTTGTTACATCACTACATTAATGCAACAGAAGAAAAATCATAAAATCTTAGTTTTTAGATGATGAAAATGAACTAATATATTTTTTATTACAGTATCACTAGGATGTTCAATCCTGAGATCCCGTCCAATTTTGTGATCTCGAAATCCCAGAATTATGACAATATTAAATCCGGGATCACATGATTAAAGAGAAGTGCCTTTCTTAATGTATTATCTTTTTCACATTTTTTCTAAGAGAGATATTGAATGATTGATTTTAAATTATTGTTAGTTAAAAAAAAAACAACTGTTACCATACTCAATTGAGAGTCGATGTTTGATTAATATTGGGTATATATGTGAGAAAAAAAATGTGTTTGGAAATTAGTTTTATAATACAGGTAAACCTCTACATTCGTACACAATTGGTTCCGGAAAACGTGTTCGAATGTTGAATGTTCGAAAGTAGAAGGATATAAAAAAAAATACCAAAAATTGTCCTTCTTTAAAATTTTAATTTATCAAAATTTTCTTATGTATTTGATAAAAAATATATATTTTTTAATAAACTTGTCAAGAGTTAGTTACTTTTATCTTTCTCTTTCAATGTTATAGAATTTTCTGCTTGATAAACTAACATTAGCATCAATTTTAAATCACCAGATAAATTTCCACCAAGAAGCAATGTCAATTGGTTTTTAAAAGGTTTGTGCCTAGGGGAAACTGATTTTTTCTTTGATAAAAATGTACGATTGAGCATTTTATTCCAAAATAAACCTGTTTCATTTACGTTGAATATTTGACATGGGGTATATTCTCCGTCTTCAATAATTTTAGACAATGATGAAATAAAGTCTTTTCCAGCATCTCTATTCGCATCGGCCGATTCTCCAATGAATTTAATATTATATAAATAATAATAATACCTCATTTTAAATTTGGCAAACCAGCCGTTACTTGCAGAAACAAAACATTTTTGCATTATCGCCAAAAAATTTAAAAATAACGATTTTCTAAAAATGTGCAAAATAGCGAATTGTTCGAAAGTAGAATGTTTGAAAGTAGAGGTCCGCCTGTACTGTGATAATTATATTAAAATGTATTTAGTTTTGAGAAGCATTAAATTCACTAAGTCACTGTTGTAAAATTGCAAATTCTTTTCCAGTCGGCCAAAACGGATTGATAAGAATCTGCGATGTATCATTCGCTCATTCAAAATGGCCAAAATTCTTTGTGCCCGAATTGCAAAAAAGCCTAGCGGTCTTCATTGGGAATATGGTCTGAAAAGCTTTTTTTGTCCCCGAATGTACGAGAACGAGTATGCAAAAATTGCGCCGAGTCGACCGATTCGCGCCAGTTTCACTGGAAAACGTACCATACAATATTCACGCAGGGACCCACCCTCGTAAATAATTTAGCTTAAAACGATTGCAACAAAAGAAAAATGAGTGAGCTATAATTCCTCGCCTGCTGTAGCCCAGTTGGTTAGACCTTGCTACCGATCACGCAGATCTGGGTTCGATTCCCGGTCAGATCATAGTAAATTTGAGAATTATTCAATTCAAAGTTGTGATCGAAGACTGGGTGATTGTGATGTTAATTCACATAATTTCCTCTCCTCTCATCCTTCTGATCCTTTAATAACTGGCTGTAGCAATAGCGAATAGTCAACCACTAGTCCTGTTCTAGCCTTACCCTTCTTTCCCTACTACTCACTTTGAAAAAAATGAGGTTGAGCGACTGAGTAATAAACGGTTCTCGTGGAAAAAAAACTGTGTTGAGATACCTCCATTAGGAGGCCATATGCTTCACATTGGGAGCGGACATAGATAATATAAAAAATATATATTCTTTTGAATGTGGGAGTCTTGTGGCGGAATATAAAATATATTTTAAAATAATAATATTTTCTTATTTTATTAATGACAGGCGGAGATGATACAAACCACTGACGCCGTAAATTGTTTTTTTTAAATTAAATTTTATAATTTTTTAAACGAATGAATAGAGAAAAAGTTTTCAACAATTGTGTCTCAACAGAAGTTTTATTATACAAGAACTGTTTGTTATTGAGTTGCGCAATCTCTCTTTTTAGAAAGTAGTAGTAAGAATAGTAGATTGTCGGGTCCTGTAGGCTTCTGTGCCCACATTCGCCCAATTTCTTATGTGTCCAAACCTATCGCTTTCGCTACGCCCATTTATTAAAGGATTGGAAAGGGGGGAGGAGATTTTTAGACATCACAAACACTCATGCTTCCGAACAGAATCGACCAAAAAAATGCTGTTCACACTATGACACGATCCCGTACGGAAGCCCACAACGCTAAACACTGCGCCATAGGAGTATAGGACCCGTATTAATTGTATCACCTGATCTAATTTCAAAAATACATAAAAAAAACTGTGTTAAAATTTTGACATCCCTAGATTTTCCGGGAGAGAAAATGCAAAACGAATGTGCAAGTGAGGAGAGACGGGGAAAAGGTAAACGGGGGCAATCGTTCCAATGTACTATAAAAGAAGTACGTGCATTGCAAATATTTTACAATGAGGTATGCCAGTATTCTGGAATCAGATTCGTTACAAAATTGCGAAAAAATCAACAGAATCGTTATCGGTATTGAGAACCCTAGTTACTTTATATTGGTTATAGCTTAACATTGCTTGATTGAATTGTATTTAGAATTCCACTACTTAAAATTAAAACAGCATTTGTAATTAAATTTTACAATATTTAAAATTAAGTTGATAGCTGCTTAGGAATTAATCTCTCGTCATAACTTAATATGCTACTAGGGTATCGAATCCCGGAGCCTTTTTCCAATCCCGGGATCCCGGGATTGAGATTTTCTCACCGAGGAATTTGAAATCCTCGATTTGGTATACTTTTTCCCAGGTTCTCACACAAACTCGTTTTTTTTAGCTCATCGAAGAATTTAAAATCTTGAACTTGCCAATTTCGTGTAATTTTTTGGGTTTTGCTCAAAATTTCTCAACCCCGAAATCCTGGGATCGCGGCCATCTCAATCCCGGAATTTCGGGATCAGAAAATTGAACGGGATCCCGAGATTGGATGCCCTATATGCTACTAAGTAAATATTAAGAACGAACTAAACATCACGAAAACGACTCTCTTTGTTTGACTTTTTTGTATACTGTATGTGTATATGTATACGCATGTGTGTGTATACATGTACATATATAGTAAGGGAGAAGCATATAGAATGTGATTTGTAAAATAATGCATATGTAGTTCCCGTGAACTTCTTATCTCTGTAGTGATCACGCCCTTCCGTCTGCAAACGATGGTAAGGGGATACAATTTACAATTTTTCAAAAACTTTATCGATGAAGGAGACTAGAAGAACCTTGACGGATTGGGATTAGGATTAGGATTCCGGGATTGGGATTGGGATTAGCTCACCGAGGAATTTGGAATCCTCAATTTGCCAATTTCGTGTAAATTTTCGGGATTTGTTCAAAATTTCTCAATCCCGGGATCGCGTCCATGTCAATCCCGGGATTTCGTGATCAAAAAATTGAACGGGATCCCGGAATTGGATGCCCTAGCTAGCGCGTCCTGGTACTAAAAAGCTCCATAAATTTGATTGAATCCAAAAAAACTAAGAAAATACTCCATATAATTTAATTTAGGCTGGCAATCAACGAATGCCTTCAGGTGATTGTAATCTGAAACAAATTGTTCAGCATATCTCTTTTGGCACCTTTTCTTGAATAAAAAAAAAACAAAAACAAATTAACGACCGTTTCCGCCATGTACTTTTCTTTCGCAAAGGGATTCCTCGAATCGAAAAAAGCGATTCCTTTGACCTGCGGCTATGTTTGATTTATTGTTCCCAGGACGGGGATTTCCAAAAGCAACCCAATCCGGGGGATACCGTGAACACACATAGGTCAATTTAGATCGTTCGATTTCGCACCACGTATATAATATAGGGTTAACACACATGATGATAATATGTTACAATATAAATAAAGACGGTAGCGAAATTTCGGCAAGAATTTTTTACTTCTAGGTGCTGAAGTATCTAACATATAACCCATAAAGTGTAGATTTATACGCTTTATTTTTTTCTAACAGAATTGGCCGAAAAAGATAAAATTAATCTGTAATAAAAAACAGCGAAATATCACTTATCTAACGAAATGATAGCTCGCCGGTCACCAAGTAAAAACACAGTTATGGTCGAATTTTTATTTCTTAAAACGATCTCGAATCTTAGCACAAAATAATGCTGAAAGATCTTTCGTATCCGTTGACAGACATAGAGGATAAAAGAAAATAAGTAATCAAGTCATTTAGACCTGCAGTCGGACCGATTGGCAAAGCTAACAAACATCAAAACTTTAGTTGCAAATTACATTAAATTTGACGATTATCAATTATTTATTTTTCTCACTGTTACTAGAAAAACTATCGAATTTAATAGCTCTCGAGACAAAACTGGTAATTGTTTTGTAAATTGGTTTCGTAGAAATAGGTACATGAGTATTGTAAGAAATATAAAAATAGTTTCTGTATTTACTACTTTTAAAAGAATAAAAATGTTTCAGTATATTATAAATAAATATAGATGTGATAATACCCATACAAAAAAATCATCTCACTCAAAAGTTTCGGTTTCTTAAATTAAAACCGTACAAACCAAGACTGCAAAGTCGTTAAAAAAAAGACGACTCCACTCCGACTCCAGTTTTAAAACAATAAACGACTACAACTTTAATTTTTTTTAAATAATTTAATTTAAATTTATATATGTATTCCATTATATCATCTTTAGTCAGCCAAGCATGCAATGTCAACATTATGGATTCATTTGGCATACTTTACTCAAAAATGTAAAATGTGAGTTTTGATTCTAAGCGCTACAAATCTCGCTACTCAACAAATTTTATTTAATTTAACACTTTATTTCAAAATAACCTCTTTTTACACATTGCTTTGATTGGTTGAATAGATTGACTATAACAGTGAGTATAATCGTAGTCATAACATTTAAGTTAAGCCAACCATAAAAACAAAATAATAAAAAAAACATTTCTGCTATAAGTCACCATACTTTATAATGTCTAGAATCAGGATCCTTTTAAATTTGAGAATAGGCTCACCCCGCAAGTCAAGTACAATTTAGTAAATAACTAATTTTATAATAACGTATTATATGTATTTATTAAATAACCATTTAGTCATCTTTTTTCAAAAACTTGTTATGTTTATATTTCTTCAAAAAAAGTAACTATGAAAGACAAGTGTATATTGCAAGATTACCACTCGATTTAAATATGATACACATTAAAGAATTGGTATTTATATTTGTATGCCTTATTAATCTGGTGAACGTTTTAATGTGAGCTGATTGATCGTGATAATTATAATATTTATTAAACAAAAATCTGTAAGACAACTGACAACCCTGAATGTCTGTAATACATAATATACGTTTTGTGAAGCTGTATTGGTGAGTAACCTTGAATGCAAGAACGTGACAAACGCTACATTTTCTTAAAGAAAATAATATAAATTAATTTACGCTTTTGCGATTCGGAACATTGATCAAAAACGTGTTGTAAGTTACTGTTAACGAGTACTATAGCCATCCAAACTAACGACGAATTTTGCTTTTATATCAACCGTGGAAAGGAAAAAAGACGTAGCCCACAGTTTTTTCAAAACAGGTTTTCTTCTATAATCACAATGAATCAAACTTGATACACGTTCTATCAAAAGGTTGCAAACTGAAAATGCCGAATTACCATCTAAATTTAGCTTTTATGTTTGAAAAAGATGAGCTTGTAAAAAATTTAAACCATGAAAAAAGACTGAAATTAAGCTTTTTCCAAGACAATTTCTTTAATTAATATTATATTATGCCAATTATACACCAGCTTAGAAGTCTTCTTGCACTTCAAGGTTGTGTATAATTCATAATTTGCATATGGCCCAAAATCATCAAATCACTTTTTTTGCGCCTCCTGTAAAATTTGATATGTGTGGATTACGTCCTTTTTCTTTTCCACAGTCGAATTATTATTTCCCGCAAGAGCTAAAAGAGGGTCTCACATTTTTTCATTTTAGGAAATCCGTAATTTCCCAGGATTTCGAAATCGCCGAGCAAAAATTACTAAACCCCGAATTTCTACATGATTTTAGAGTAAATGTTCGGGATCCCGGGAATGACACTTTTTAAAAGACAGGGTCCGGGATTGGATGCCCTAGTAAGTACTAGTAGTTAACTAGTCACTTTATCTCTACAATCCGCTTACCGAATCATATTGAGGGTGAGTAGATAGGTATAAGAACATTGTAGACACGCATACCATAGGATTCAAATAAATAATTCAACTTAAAACTAAATATTTATAAATCCAATTAACGGATACTAAAATAATTAGACAACAGCGTCGATTACTTGGGTATTTGAGATACAAAAAATAACTGTAGTTTATTATATTTTCAAATCATTGCCGTGGCTTAAAGATATGTGTATATTTTTTCTTCTTATTAAAACATGATATAAAATCTAATTATTTTCGACATCGCTAGATAGTTTTTGATGTATTGTAATGTTTGTCACGAAGAAATATTTAAATAATAGTAAAAAAAGCTATATGCTATTATTTATATAAACAAAAAACTACTAAAAAAAGAAGTAAGTACTTAATAAAACAATAAAACACAACGCTGTGTGCAAAGCTTTGACACTGTGAGTTCAGGAAAATTGTTTTTCTGGGAAAGGCAAACTTTGAAGTGGAAAGTGATCACTACAAGGAATTTTCTCCGAAAAACAATATCGTAGGATGTTTTTTTTATTATAAAGAAATTAAAAATGAGGACAACTATTTCTGTAGTTCATATTTTCTCGCCGTAATATGGTATATGTGGATTGAAAGCAATGATAAACAGTAAACCGATGTCAAACAATATATGTATAATATAGAAAATGAAAAACAAATGTTGGAAATGCATATGTTGATTGAATTTTTAGCAGCTTGGATAAACTCCATTAAAATAAATTACATATAATAATATGTAACAAATGTTATGTAATACAAAAAAAAGCTTCTTTCATCAGAACAATGAACAAATGGATAGTTTCTTTGTATTTTACGATTTCCTTAAGATCTATCAAATCAAAATAAAATATCATATTTTTTAACGGTATTATTATATTAATACATTTTTTACCTATTAAATATTTTAATAGAAAATATTTTTTTTTCTCGGCAACTGCGGGAAAATTTCAACTATTCCTTTAATAGCATTTCCCAATTTAAAAGCAATCGCCTGCTCGTTTACTTGCGGCCAGTGGCGTCAACCCCAAGTTATGGTTGACACGGTGAAGGTGACGGAGGTCCAGCGTCTCCCGAGGGTATCCCCCGGAGTCTGGTAGCAAACAATGGTTTCCAACATTCATCAATGTCCCCGAGGGTAACAACATTTTTTTCTCGAAATAATTTATTACGTGCTGTTATTTTTTATTGATACTATCCCGATTTTCAATTTATTTGTCCTGTGCGTACGTGTGTAAAACGAATAAATGTTAGCCGGTGAAAGTTGGGATCTACAGTGGTGGTGAACAATGAAATGGTGTTCCGGAGATTGATCATGCAAATTATGCAAATTCCTGGGTTTTTGAAATTAGAAATTTTGAAAAGAGTGAAATTCTACACGATTTTATGGTGAATGTTCCCTAGGGCGCCAAATAACTTTGCGCGAGCACTAATCATGACCTGCTTTGCTCACCGCTCGATTAATTAAAAAATGTTCACTGTGAGAAGATATTTTTCATATGAATTAATTAATAATAAATAAGCCCAGCTTCAATCAGGGCTATGAAGCCAGAATGGAATGGTATTGTTTTGATTGTAGTCGTAGATTTTAAAGAACGCGTGACTACGACTTGTCACTCGTAACGATGTAATAATAATAAAAAAATGCATTTTAATATATATTCAATAAAATATTTTGGACAATTTGTAAATACTGAAGTTGTGGTATTTTTCACGACTTCACACCCCTGGCTACAACTGATAGCCCTGACCGACATGGTGATGTAATAAAACAATAATTAAAAATTGGGATGAAAATTTTAAATGAAAAATTGATTGAAAACTGCTTTTTATTAATTATTTAAGCGAAGCAAAAGGCCGCACTATAGCAATAACGTAATTGCTTTTCTTTTAGGGGGCTTATTCATTAAAACTGTTTTCGTTTTGCGAAGTTTGGGCGTATATTAACATTGGCTACCCAAGTGAATAATTAATTACAATCCCCTATTTTCCATAATTTACCGCGATACATACACCCTCTTTTTTTCAAACTATCATGCTAGGTTAACACATTAAGTACATTCGCGTTTAAATATTAATTAACCCTTTCAAAAAATTATTTTAATTTTATACCGCATTACGAATAATTCATGAGAAGAATTAAACAGTTAACAAATAATTGAATACTCACAATTAGAAATCGTTAGAGAGTTTTTATATAAGCGTTAAGTACATATTCATCAATTGATTAAAAGATAGAGGGCCTGGAAAATTTATTGCCCACAATTCACCGTCAGAAATTAACCACTAGCAGTTTACCACTGAGTCAATTTATCGCACAAAAAAAATAATGAAGCAAGTTTCTGTATATATTTGGAATTTTATTAACTATAAAAGAATATAACTGAGTATAAAAATATGTAATTAAATAGCAATGGTATTTAGCTATTCTAACAATAGATTAGATAAGTAACATGAACAGTTAAATTAAATGTATTATCTATTATTTGTTTGCTATAAATTGTTTACGCGATAAATTGACGCGATAGTAAATTGTTGGTGAATAATTGCAGGCGATAAATTTTTCTATACTCGAAAAATAGACGTGTGAAATACCTCTCCACTCTGGGTTTAAGATCTAGCATAATTAGTTTTGATCGCTACAAGTTAAATGCTAGAATGACAAAACTTACCGTTTTTTAAATCTCTTCCTTCCTACTGAATCTATATCAATTCTCCTAATTTCCTGGCTTACGTTTTTGCTAGAGTGGGTACAAGCTATGTTATTATTTCCCTTTTCGGAATGTAAGTTAGCTAAGTAATGACTATCTGAAAGATTCTGCCAACCGAAGGCTTAGTATGAGGAAAATAATTTAGAAAACCTTAAAAAAATGATTGGCTTTGAATTTTGAACACAATGTCAATTCATACTATTGTTTGAAGCCTTTAAGTCTTAGAGTGCCAGTCTACAAGCGTGTCAAGACCGAGCTTTAAGCTTTAAGAAGTTGAAAAGAACCTCTTTACGAATAGTTATTGTGAGTATATATTCAATAAATGCAAGTATTAAAATTCTTTTCAGAAATTGTTTTTTTTAAATTGTATTTAACCTTATTATCACCACAGTGTCAATCTATCAATGCACCTGAACTACGCTAAGAACCGTATAGAGTTTTTGATTTTTATCGTATAATTGACAATAGAGTAACTTGTTTATCAGTATTGCTCAGGTGCATTGATGTATCAAAAGTTTGGGGCTGAAAAAGTTAAATAAAATTAAAAACAAACCTGAATAAAATTCACATAATTTCAGGAACCACCCAGAATGATATTAAATAAGTAATTGTTGGTCCATCTAATATTCTATAATAATTATCTAGTATGTATAAATATCGTTTAATAATTCTATTTGACTTTTTACCCCAGAGAATACAAAGGATCCAAAAAATTGGATTGTTTCAGCCGATGTAATAATAAATTGTCTCTCAGAAAATTCTTCTTCAAATACAGCACCGCAAAAGCCGTATATCTTTTGTATGGTAAAAACCTTTTTATTTTTCAGAACGATAGCTAAATAATATTTAATGAGAGGTTGTTTTGAAATAAAATTATTTATATTAAAACCATTCGTAAAAGATTATTGTATTACGCCCTCGAATTAACGTCAAATATTTTCGGATTAAAAATAAGCTCCGCACACGTACTATATTTGGCAAAGCTCTACAACACTGCCTACATAAATTTGAATCAAATCGGAGATATTTATTTCCATATAAAATATCTAACAAAGGACACTCGGAGCAGATTTTTTGTGAAAATCTCCAAATGTACGGTTTCCGTCTGAATAAAATTGCATGTGTACAAAGTTCGACAGAGGCGTAGTAAAAATAACCGAAAAAATATTAATAAAAAATAAACTAACTTGAATATCTGATAAATATTATCTTTGATACTTCCCCTTCGATATTTTAGCATTTTTCAAAAACAGTCGTAATCTTCTTATCATTGTGTGTATTATATATAACCAGACTATCAGTACAAATATTCAACACATTTGGAATTCATATGTAGGTGATTTAGTTTAATATTTAGATTCATCATACATCAGCAGTAGAACCAGCCTGCCAATAGGGATGCCACTGGAGAGAGCTTTAACGGTGTTCAACAATATTGGTTCGGATGTCGACATATTCCACGCAGACGTGGGTGAGTTCCGACGAATACTATTTTTTATGTATTAAAGTAGAGTTCGTCCGAGCTTACTCAGTTGACTTCCTTGCCATTTTTTTTTCTACTGCTTTTAATATTAAATTTATAATTTGTCAACCTTGTGCAATGTTAATTAATTAATTAAATAAAATTAAAAACATAACGAGCTATAAACCTGTTGCCCTCAACGGTAGGATTCTTTCGTATTTCGTATTAAGAAATCAGAAATTTATCGACACGAACAATCAAATGCATACTTACTTATCAATATATAATATATCAAATAAATCAGAATGAATAAACTTGACAAATTCTTCAAATGGAACTTGTGGAATATATATGAAGATTTTAAAATTGATAAAACATACTTAACATTATTTTATTATATAGTAGCCAGTACTCGGCAAGCGTTGCAATGCCACTCGAAGAAAGAAAGTGTTTGTGTTTTAATTGTGTATATTGAAGTGCATGCTTTATTTTTCTATCTGTTTGACGTTTGCTGCTGATTGTCCATGGTACAACACACGCGCCACCTACTGTAATTTAATTGTACTATAACCTTCGCGCAAGTGCAAGCATACGTTGTCAAAATGAATGTATGGCAGACATAAAAACATTGATTTTTATATATAAGATTTATAACCTTTCCGGAAGTGCAAGCAAAAAGTTTTTAAAAGTTTTATCGTAATCGGATGAACGGTATAAGAACAGGAACGCATAAGAGACAAACTAACAAATTAACGTATTGGCAGCCTACCACTGACTCATATACATTCGCGGGCGTCTTCACAATGGCTCGCCAAAGTTTTATCGCAGTCCGATGAATGGTATAGGATTGCATACGGAGAAAACAAATTAACGTATCGGCAGCCCACCGCTGATTCGTAAACCTATTTTGGCGTCCGCATAACAACTCCCCAAAAAAATTATCGCAATCGGATGAGCGGTATAGGAGCGCATAGGTAACAAACAAACAAACATTCATTTTTATATATATAGATACTGAAACAACTAAACCACGCTGAAAGCACCGGTTCTCGTCCGATTACCAAAATTCAGAAGTCAATGCCGAATTCTTTTTTGACGTTTTCTTCCAGTCTTAATGTTGATAATTATGACTTTTAACTCAAGTTTGTATTTGCATGCATCTTTTTTAGATCGTAAGCACCTAAAAAAACTAAAAAATAAACTTCACGAAAAATGTATTATTCAGCATAAAACAAATATATTGAACTTAAAACAAATTATGTCTTTTTTAATAAATAGCTTCCACAGAAAAATGAATACTTCTCATCTTGACATAATATCTACATGTTTAGCTGTCATATAATGCTTAATGAACAAATGAAAACAAAATCGAACTATCGATCATTCAGTTATCAGCGGAACTCGTTGCCGCTTTTGTATTTTTTCAAATATTTATGGAATCTATCATATTTACATTCTACAAAGCTACAAACATTATCCGCTAATAATATATAGATTCGGCGGCACTGCCTATTCAAATAAGTTCCAGCACACACTGATAAACAGTGGAAACACACACACAAACATATGACTGAGGGATAATCCGACCGGAACGTTGACATTTTCAAAAGCAAACACTGATTTCAAATTTGGAACGAACGCATCGCACAGTGGCTGCGGAATTCAAATTTACGATCTGGCCCTCGCCGACCTAATTACTTCTGTGACGGTGGGTCCGCAGTAAACCGGACGGATCTCTCCTCCTCTTTGCGTATGAAATAAATTTTTGACGTCCCCCAAACGAGTGAATATCCACAGTCATTAATTTGTTTGAACATGTCGAATGTATACGTCACGGATCGCACATCCGTCCAGGATTAGTAGGCGCAAAAACGAACAGCGTCATCGACCCCATAAATCATTGGGGCATTGTTGTCCTTTATGCATTGCATATTGATACACCGTGCGACCTGTATTATTGCTATGTACACCAACAATTTTCAAATTGGGAGGCGCAAAATATTGAACAAAAATGAAAATTTCATACCGAGTGTGAAAGGAAAAAAGGGTTAATTCCTAAATCGGTAATTTTCATTAAAGCAAAAACAATATTTGAAATTATATGAACTTAGAAGTAAAATGTGATTACTTATTCCGCAACGCTGATTTGACTGGTGCTCTTATTCTCACACGCATATATCGACCGCGGAAAGGCACAAAGCCGTAGCCCACAGTTTTCTCAAAACACATTTTTTCTGTATTCACAATGTTTACAACTAGATACACGTTCTATCAAAAAGGTTTTAGCTGAAAATGCTTTTTCTAAATTTAACTTTTAAATAAGAAAAAAGGCTATGTGGTAATATAAAATAAAATAAGATTAAGTCAAACACCAGTTTATCAATCGTGGTGCATTTAAAGTTATGAATATTTCATAATTTGCCTTTGGCAAAAAACGTTTTTTTTGGCTCATGTAAAATTTGTTATGTGTGGGTTACTGCCTTTTTCATTTCCACGGTCGGTATTTATTGAAGATATTATGTTTATTCAACTCGTTTTTATTTCTTTAAGATTTAACGCGTTTTTCCTTTGCACACAGATATAAAATAACTTTCTATTGTATTTTATAACTTAACATTAACACAACAGTGAACCTTGGTTTCTCAAAGTTTGCATGAATACATAATCCATTTGTCCATAGTTAAAATGATGAGTTACAAAAATTAAAACTATAGAAAAATAAAAATTTACAGAATTACCATGCGATATTTAGGGAAAACAAAAGTTCCAAAATAAAATCTAAGCTCAATTATGAAACTTTACATTGCAAAGCACTGTAAGGACATACTTATACCATTCGTATCTTTATATTTATGTAGTAGAAGAAGAAGAAGAAGAGTTACGAATGAAATTATCTACATTGCCTCCAAAATTTGAAACAATCACACGCATAGTATTAAAAACAATTCAATATATAAATAAACGTCATTTTTTTGTTAATTCGAGTTTTTTTTTCAAAAATAAAATAATATGACAAAGTGTCTGTTATATTATATGAAATGAAGGGTGAGCGAACGCAAAGGTTCGGTTGTTATAAAGGGGTGTGTGGTAACATAAATTTGGAAACCACTGAAACAGACAAATATGCCAAAGCATATTGACAAATAAGCAGTAAGTAGGGCTGGTGTAACAAGAACAAACTGCAATTATGTTTCTTGTATTATACTTTCAACGAAAAATCTGCTTAAATGAAAATAAAATACATAATTCAGTAAAATATATGATGGGTGATCAGGGTCAACCTTTCGCCAATATCTATGCAGTGGCATTTAAATAAAAAAGATAATACAAAAACGATCAATGATTATGGATATTTTTAAAAGTAATGTATATACTAGTGAGGCTCCATGCTCAATTACGCAAGCCGATCATTCAAACCAGGCAGACTTCACCTTTTTTTTGCCTAGACTGCATACTGATTTTTGCTTCGTTACGTGGATCATTAAATATTAACAGTAGTAATAAAATATACATGGTGCTATAATACAAATAATATAGTGATATCAAAACAAAAAATCAATTTGTTTTATACATAATATATAAACATACGTTTGTGTAGCTTTGCAGTTATATACCAAAGCACCAAAATAAAAATTTTCATTTGTTTACGTAACATTTCGAAAATAAAACGAGACTTAGCCAAAGAGTTTGGTAATTATGTTTGTTTTAGGCCACACTAAAAAGCTGATTGGGCCGTAGTTTGAGTATGGCTGATTTAAGCTCACAGAAATTCGATATTTTTTTTATAGAATACTATCATTGAAAAGTATAGTTAATATTAAACAGGTGAAACAACATAAGATTTCTAAAGATAAATAATACACCATTTTTAAAGGGCATCGATTCTGCAAACTGTTAATATTGACACAACTCTTATTAGATTTTAAATATTTTTAATTCATCGCAAACAATCTAATTTAAATGTGTGATGATTTTCATACATTCTAAATTTGGTTTTGGTTTATTTTCAAAACCGGAATACCGGTGTTTTGGTATTAAAAAACACCATGAATACCGGGTTCGGTAATAACGGTATTGTGATTCCTATACTGGAATACCTAAACAAACTATTTTATAAAATGATTCATAAATTTGTCTTTAAAACAGAACTTAGCAAAAGCGATTAACTGACAGCTATGTAGTTATTGCTTTTTTTCCTTTCCTTATCCTTCGATCATTACCATTCATGTTGTCTTAATCTCTGAGTAATGTCAGAGGAAGAAAATGATTGCGTTGTACGTAGCCATTTCTTCAATTTAATTTTTCAAATAAAATTTAAGAATATAATATTTTTAATTTTACTTTTACTTTTATTTAAATTTATCATTTACTTAGTATAACTACATTACATTTATAGTAAATTATTTATATTTTGTATACTCTTTGAATTATTTTCACGATTATATTATCAATTGTTTGTAACACCTTTTTAGTCTTTCTCGGTTTTATATAAATGGCTCTGTATAAATATATGTTTTTCATTTGAAAATGCTTGCAATGAGCGAAACCAGGCATGATCATAATAAGATAATTGTAAAATAAAAACAAAATAGTGTTTTATTATTTTTTAATATTATTCCTACCACAAAATTTGTCAGTGAAAGCGATAACTACATTGGATCACTTTTAAGGTTAAGTCAAAAAAATATGTGTATCATATTATAGTTCCATCAGAATTATAAAAAAATGATAAACAAGTAAATCTAACACGTAAATGGTCTACTAAGTAAGTGATCTATCAAGTGAATGCCAATACAATCAACACAATATGTTAGCTTTACGCCATTCATCAAAGCTTTGTTTTAACTGAATTTAATTCATATTGGCTTCTAAATCCTAAAATACTACGTTTAATTATTTTTTTATTTACATTTAAAACAAAACGTTTTGCTTATTATTTACCACGCTTATTTATTTTTCATCAAATAACGTTTATTTACAAATAATTGTATACCAAAACAATGTCAACAGAACTGACTGTAATAATCATTCCAGTGAAACATGGCATATTTGTTCGTTCGAAAATTACATTTAATTTCAAAATAAACAATCAACGAATATTGTATACGTATCGATAAATTCAAAGCAAACAACCACCAATAACATTTTCACGTTGAATCGCTGAAATTGTTATTGTATATTGACAAAATGCATACAATATGATTTCCAACTAACACTTGGAAACTCACATCGAAACATTTTGTACTCAAATACTTTATTGGCGTAAAAAAATACTAAAAACTCGCATACATACATACATTGTGTTTTTATACATGGATATTATTATGATTTACTGTATATGTGTGTATATTTGCATCAGAGCTTTGAATGTGCCCCCATCTCCTGTTTTCAAAGGCGTGCAGATAATGATCCGAGGAATAAAAGAACGACATGGAAATATAAACGTTCTTTTTAATTTCTGGTTATGTTATGGAATTTTAATAGAGATAAACGACTTTTTGATAGAGGTGGCTGTTGTCGCTTTTCTTTGAAATACAGTATGCGAGCTGGGGTTAACATATAAATATAATAAATTATCATTATACTTTAGATATTTAGGATTACATCCAAAGCGTTTCGTGCCTTTCAAGAGGTTCTAAATCATTTTTTTGTTGTTGATTGAATTAGAATTTCCTTAGTAGAGACCAACTGTAATATGTTGAAAATAGAGCGTCAAACTTTACGACGATATCATTAAGAATATATATGTAGTTTAAAACTGTATGTTTCAATTGATGTGGTACTCAAAATAACATATCTTTTAATTCTTTTTGAAACATCTATAAACAATTAGAAAAACTTGATATTAATTATATAATACATCAAATTTGTAACATATTGTCTTGAAATTTCTTTCTTCTAAAATTCTATTTGTCGCAAAAATCAGAATGATCTTAATTCTCTTTAAATTACCGGGCCTTGCGATTTATCAACAAACACCGAGTACCAAATGCCAAGTTATATAAATTAAAAAATAATTCAATATTTTACTTGTGATGAAAAAAGATTCAGAACATATAAGTTTGTGGGCTCGCTTTATCGTCTCCAGTGAAAGAGATATCGTTTTTTGTCAAGGAAAAATAATCGCGATGGTCCTATCAAAAATCCAAATCTAGTGCTGCGAAAAACAATACCTTACCCTCTTTATATTTTTGTATTCCGTAAGACTTGATAACTTCATTATTTTGACAAATAATCCATCAACCTTAGAAAAGCAAAATGAAATAACCTAACATCGAATTTGTACTTATTTTATTATCTTAAACTTAAGAGCTAAATTAAGTAAACTAATTTGACATTTGTAGCGTACATTCTTTTTATAGAACGTGTCTAAAAAGGTAATAATAAAAAAACCAAAGTTTACTTCCTTTTGCTTTTCTAAAATCAATATCGTTGTTGTAACTCTGAGTCGGCTGACCATAATTATACAGCTTTAAGCAAGGACAGGAGTGAGAAAAGTCCGAGAAAAGTTTTAAAATTTTTCTATTAAAAGTAGAGTAAAACCTACTATTATTGGCCATCTTCAATAATTGGTCACTTGCAGATATAATCTAGTTTTACAAGACATGAAACCAACTTTTCTACGTGCAAACTAATCAAAAAACATCAACAAGTGTTCTTTCATTGGAAAAACACAAAACTGCTATATTTTGCATTGCAAAACAACCTTAAAACTACATTTCATTCGACAGTTGGAGAGTTATTATGAAATAAGTGTGATTTATTGTAAATATAATAAGGATTTCACTTCTGTTCAAAGATATGTAAAACGTTGGTAAGAACATCAAATACAATTTCATTTAAAGGGCATATGCTTGATATTCGCAGAGATGATGGAATAAAAAAAAGAAAACCCTCATTGATGGAACTGTGTAATAACCTTATCTGTAATAGTCAATAAAAAGCATGTCGATTAACCTTCATTTGGTACCATTAAATATTTATTGTATTAATGTTATATTTTCTTTAATTCTTGTCATTAAAATAATCACAGTTGCTAAGCTGATTGGGATAAAAACTATCCCCTGATTATTATAATTATAATGTGTCGAATTATCTTGTCCAATTTTCGTAACTCGTAACTTCAGTTTTACCAAGATTAAAATAAATTCCCAAGTCCACGTGAACGTCACTGAGCCTGTCGTAAGCTGCACCCTTTCAGTTTTGGTCACAATGTCGTTTGTAAAGTATTTTTTCTGCATTTGGTCAGAAAATGCCATCGGCCATGCGACTTCGCCATTAAGGGGTTTGTTTATCTCGTTAGGCCATTATGGAAAGAAAAAAGAAATTTGAATACAATATGCAATGCAAGGGATTTTCAGTGAAGATATTATCAAAAACATGTTAACCTTTAGAGAAGTATGGACGTACATGTACGTGGGTGCCATTTTTCTGTAAATGAGTGTAAAAGTAGTTTAAATTCAACACAGGAGTGTCTGTCTGTAAGCATATATATGCTCTAAATATGAATTATATATATTCATTGGGAAATAGTCACAATATTGTCATGTTAAGAAAAGGCAGTAAATTAAAGTAAGGTCTGTATAAATCTATTCACTCCTCTAAAGGTTAATATAATATTATATTAGAATTATCTAAATTTATTTAATAAATGAAAGCTTGTGAGGTACTTGGCAATCATCTCTTCTGTTCTCCCTCTGTTACCAAAGCTTGCAAATCAAAGAATTATACATAGTTAATATGCACTGGTTATTTTAAATTAAAGTTAATATCGTTACATAGTAAATCAAAAGCGTTTGATTAAAAACTATAACCATCCCATTAGAAATAGGAGTTCTTATCGTTAGACTAAAGCGGGGGTCGGCAAACTGCGCCTTTTCAGACATCAGCTCTTGAACTATTTTTCACGTTTTTTAGCCTATAAATCCATATATTTATGGCTCTCTGATACCTTTGCTATCCTGTTTTCTTGACATCTTGCCTCTTCTCACTTGAAAGTTTACCGATCTCTGGACTAGAGTTAAGGTACTCAACCAGTCAACCGCCATGCAAATTGTGTTCGATCCGAATTACGGTTGTTTGAATTAGTGAAAAACTACTTTCTTAATCATTCTGGTTTTCCTACATCTATGAAAAAACGAAAAATGAATATTTGTAACACTGAAGAAATAAATATTGAGCATCAACGAAAACTCTCATTTGAAGTCGATCGACAACCGTAGCTCACAACCTTGCACAGGTTGAATACCCTTGAGCTAGTGAGACAAAAAGCTAAATTACGAATTAATGTTATAAATACGAAATACGAGGAAATATGATCTGATTGATTCGAAGAATTTGATTATTTTGCTATATATTGTATACAATGAAGTTTGATGTTATAGAATATAAGCATATTTTTAGAATCCATCATGTTCGTTAACCCTCCAGAGACGAGAGCTTTTTTCCGATAAAAAAAATATTTTCTAAGCCATATAGAAGTCACGGATAACTTTTATTCCTATCCAAAATTTAAAAAAAAAACGCAAATTCGTCGTATAGAAACTCCGCATGACTATATGGCAATGCTCATCCTTTTATTACCGTGTAATATTGAGTACGGACAGTAGTAAGGACAAAAGTGACCGTATGGGCTCGCAAACATTCGGGGTTGAAATATAGCTAAACGTGTTTTTTTTTTTTAAATATTTACAATTTGAAATATTTAGATCAACATAATTTCAATACAAATATATTAGCAAAATAACTGTAAATAATTTGATGTTTTTATAAAAAAATAACTAACAGTTTCAAAAAGTAAATTAAAAAAAAACGGAAATTCAAAAAATCACATGTGCTTTTGGAGGCCGTTCCTGTCCCCGCGGCTGATGACTTACTGTAGTCCGTACCCTTCTTAACCAAATATGAACAAAAGTAACGATATTCAGGTAGAAAAAGTATGAAGGGATCAATAGACAACGATGTTTTGTGTGACCATATGGTGACGCTCGTCCTTGGAGGGTTAATCATTATTCAATGAAACGAATCTTATATATTCTAATAGTCTTTCGTTCTATCTATAAAATGGGTTATTAATTTAAAATTTCTCAATAATGAAGAAAAAAACAGCCCTGATTCAACATGTAATATAAGTACAAGGTATTTTTTCCACTCGAGACATATTTAGAGATATTTAAAATAATATAATTTAAATGTATAATAAATAATCGGGTTAGATTATTTCGCATCTTAAATAATCTGTTATATTTTGCATTCTATGGATAACTTAAATGATTATTATACGTCGTATCTTACTACGTGAATCATCCCATATTATATGGCATCTCACGAGATCAATCCTTTATCACAGATCAAATGTCAGGCATTTTGAAATATATGCGCCCCAGACGGGATTGACCGCTGTAATAAATTTTCACGGAACGGTCAATGCCCTTCGCAAGAAACAGGAAGGACTATTTTTCATGTGAATAACTTAAGAATAAAGTTTTATGCGCACATTTTGCGAATGCTTCCATTCCACTATAATACATATCATTATTTATACGCATAAATCTTTGACGAAGTTAAATGTGATAGGATACGAGTGTCACTGTTTTTATATGGTAAAACATCATAACGTATTTAGCGGTCTTGTATTAACAATGTCGTGGTTTGCTTATAACCATTTTTTTTTCATTAACGACTTATTAAGAATGACATTTTAGATGTTTAAATAAGTTAAGCCATGTACTCCAAACTCATTTTTTTAAACGGTAGATACGTTCCACAAGAATCTTGGAAAATTAAGTGATAGAATTTAGATTGGTTCCCTGAATTTAAAAAAGCGTATTATTTGAAAAAATAATAACTTTGTGTAAAAGAAGTTTCACTATGACTTGAGTAGATTACACAAAATATAATTCATAATATGTATTTAAAAAAATACTATTCATCCCCACTTGATTATATATCGGGATATTTATGAGGCACTGCATGTAAATCGTTTTAAGTAAACTCTAAATGTGTTTAGATCTAAAATTAATCCTTTTGATTGATATTACTGCCTTGTGTTGTTAAATTTATCGTTATCCTCTTCTGTATTTTTAATTGTGTTAGAACAAATTATTCGAGTAAAAATATAGAAAATTATATATAGTAATTAATATTAAATATAAATGACAAATGGTGTTTTTTTTTGTAATTAGAAAGAAGTAAATAATTTTCACTTAAATTTCGTTTAAAGAAATACGAGACCATATTCAATAGCTCTTTCAAAATATAGTTAAATAGAAAATAAAGTGGCGATATACATGTTAATTTAAAATTATATTCTTTATGTTTTTTCATTTTCAATTATGTGAAATATTGTGAAATTGTCGGGTAATTTGATATACATATATAATTTGGTGAAAACTTTACTATTAGATCTTTGTAAATATACATGAAATTTTGTGAAATATAACTCTAACCATGTCATAAAACAAAAGAATAAACTATGGATGCCAATAGTCCTATAAAGAAAATAAACATTGAATTTTTCTATTAATCAATTCAAAACACCCACTCGTTGATGAAAAATCGGTCTTGAGATTATTTTAAAATGTGGGATAAGCAGAGTAACATTTTTTTAAAATATCTAAACTCTCTACTAAGAAAATGATAGTTATCATTTTAAAATACACGTTTCTTGATGTTAGACCCCGTAGCCGAGAGCTTTGCATTCTTATGAACTTTTCAGAAGCACTGTCTATTTTTGAATTCCCAAACGGATGCTTTTATCTATAAATTTTTCAATCGATTTATGATTATTTATTATGTCACACTATCTATCTGATACTGTGCAAAACGTATATATTATCAAAAGCATAAAATTGACAAATCCTTATGTATACATTTACCCCATTAAACTTTCAAATTTAACTAAGTCATATTTATTATATTATACATATAAAATGATCATGTAATTTGCAAGTATGGTAATAATAATTGTTAGTGGTAAATATTAAAATGGCCAACAATAAATTGCGTTGGCTGACCAAAAGGTATAAAAGAGCTAATGACCTGGATGGCGGTAGTGGTGCAGGGATGGCAATGAAGAGAAATAGCGCGCGGGGCATTTTATTGATCACGGTTCCGCATTTTTCCATTCGCAGTGATTATTTGGATTGCCGCCATATTGCTTGTTTGTCCAAATAGCTGGCTGTATCGACTTACACCCCAACCCCACCCTACACTCAAACAAAACTAGAGCCTGCCGCCTCACCCCCCACAGCCAGATGATTGCTCCACGTTGCGTCCGCAGATGCACTAAATTAGGAAACGAAAACCTTTTCACTGATGTATTTTTTACTTAAAAATATGTCTATTTAACGAAGACTATCAAAAGTTCGGAAGCAAAAATTTGGTAAGAAATGTTAACAAAACATGTTGTAGAAAATATTGAAGTACAATACGCGGAGAGGGAAAAGTCAATCCAACCGTCAATTGGACAGATCGGCCAAGCCAACTTCGTGGCTATTAAGTCATTTTTTAAATCCATGTATGCCTTCAATGTGAAACAAATGGCCTCCTAATGGAGTTTTTTTAACCGAGTTGCTCAACCTCTCTTTTTCAAAAGGAGTAGTAGGGATAGAAGGATAAGGCTAGAACAGGACTATTGATTTACTAACCGGTCTCACTACGCCAAGTCATTAAAGGATCAAAAGAGTGGGAGAAAATTTTTAGACATCACAAACACCCATGCTTTCAAACAGAAATCGATCGAAAAAATGCTGTACATACTGGGATTCCAGCCCGCGAGATCCAGCATGGAAGCCTACAACACTCACCTCTTTTAAGAAAATTTGCGACGTCGTCCCGAAAACGAGTAGACTTTAACTCAAAGAAACTTTTCGTTTATTATGAGGAATTGATTTTATGCATACCTTAATGCACGCCACCGAGTCTTGGGTAGATGCTACAAATGCACTCCCAGTTAGGACCTCCAATCCCGGGATCCCGTCCAATTTTGTGATTGCAACTGTTACAATACCGGGATTTCAGGATTAAGAAAATGAGAGAAAGTTTTTGAGTGTAAAAACAAATCATTAACTTTTGTTACATAATGTTCATGATGAGCGAAACCATTCTTGAACTCTTAATAAAATATATATAATACACAACGCAGATTTTCTTTACTATTTTTTATCGAGAAAATTTAATTGTTTGAAAGGTTTAGTTCTCCTGTAATGTATGTATATTTGTTTGGTCGGTGTTTATTTAGCACGAATACGACTGAGTGCATTTTACGTACGAATGAATTGGTAAAGTGTTTTGACAACAGTATTCGCAGAAATATCATAATACATTCGAATAACAGTTAAACTTAACGATCTAGTATAATCATGTTAGCAAATATATTCTAACTGACCTATTAAAATAGCCTATTAATGTAACGCTTCGAATCAGTAAACAAAGCTGGTTCAAAATTTGTAATTGTTTATTTTTAATCCGAATTTTCAATCAATTAGAGGATTATTATTCAAACTGTATTTTTTAAGCCTTTTCGATCCAACAATACAATTTTTTTGTTCACCGTTAATTTTTGCCGGAAAGGTATAATAATAAAAATAAAACACTTTTTTGTACTGATTCCTCACTTTTAATAAATATCAAATTCAGTATGTATCACTTTAAAAACTGAAACATGTTTATTTTTATACAGTTGAGTAAAACTAACAACAATGTGTTGTAAGCAATTGGGAAAACCAAATTGAAAATAGTATATAATGACTTATTATTATACAAGAGATTCAAGTCGAAATAAAAATCAATTAATAAATCTGTCAGGTCCGTAGCACAGTGCTTAACGTTGATGTCATTTTGGGATATGAGTTTCCGAAAAACATTCAATATATCTTTTTGTGGCTTTTGGTTAAAAAAAATATTCATGCTTCCTTACTCTGTGTGATGCCGAGTAAATATATTATGAAAAAAAATCCATTTTTCTTAAATGAATACTTGATAATTACGTTAAAACTCACTATATCTTTCTTAACTCATTGATTTATTTTCGGCTTAATTTTATTGGTTAATAATTAGTGGATAATAATGTCGGGTTATATGGCGCAACGGTTAGCGTTGTGAGCTTCCGTGGCGGACTTCATGGGTTCAAGTCCCAGTACGAATAGTAAACAGGTAATAAACATTTGCCAAACGTCTTTATAGATAATTTTAATTTCATTGATTAAATAAAAATTGTTTTCATTTTCCATTTGTTTGTTACACCTAGTTTTTTTATTAATTGATTTGGCATTTACTTGGTAGAACTCCATTATAACTGGTTAAAAATATCAAAGTATTTTAGTTCTACAGTTTTTAATAATTTTTATGCGTTGACAGCTATTTCGGCTTTCGCCATTTTCAGAACTTTTTGTTTTTCTGAATTGTAGATGAATTACCCCTTTGTTGACTTTCATTCTCATCACTTTATTTTAAAAAATGAGAATTTTTCATAGAATATATTTTTAATATTAAAAAAAAAATATCCCTCGATTGATTTACAAATAAGGGATTTTATGGTTAGATTTTTACGAATCCATGACCCGAAATCTACCCCAAATAAAAACTGGCGTAAGCAAGCCGCGACAGTCTACAAGCTTATTACAATTAACTCAATACCTCGTATGCTTAAGTCAGTGGCTTACTATAATTATTTATTGAATTGTATATGTATGTACATTGGCATGCATTTATGCCATGGTGATTGTTCAAGTACGCATTAGTGCCTTGGTATACGATACCACCAAATGATGATTTAAGCCTGAAACCCTGCAAGCATTTGGCGACATTTCAGATTGGTATTTATATTGTACGTATCTAACAATGTCCAATCCTATTGTATAAAATAGATATTTTTAATACAGACTATTCTAACAGAAAGTTTTTTATTAGAACTATGGGATATTTAGTTGTTTAACTTCTCTTTTTTTGGAGAGAGTGAGAATTTTACGACGATAATAAGACAAGACTAAATTTTAGCTGATTGATCTCGCTTAGGGGTTGCAATACCCGGCATTTAATAAAGCAAAAAGTACCACCAATTGCAATCTCAATACAAGGCGAGTAAATCAAAATCACCGTTTTATATAAAATACTGTCATTTAAAATATACATAAACATAAACGGGTGATTTGGACAAGCAACTTAAAATATTTCAATTCACCGTGAACAATTTTGTGATGATTTCTGCGTATTCAAAGCTTGACTTTGGCTCATTTTCAATGCTAAAATACCAGAATGCCAGTTGCAGTAATACATTTTGTAATCCCTAAATAAGTGTTAAGAAATTTCAAGCACTGCAATCCATGTCACACATATTCATAAATCGATTGAAAAATAAATTTATAAGCTGGATGAAATGCGAATCCATGAACACCGTTACAGATGCCAACGACAATGTACTACTTGGCCACATAGCCGTCGAATATTTTTTATATAAACTAGTACAAGTGTATGAGTATTTTTTTTATTTTGTACTTGTTTAATTCCCAGTGACATTTCCACCCAACCCTACGTTACCTAAAATAAAACAAGGTAAGCACAAATACACTGACGATAGATAGATCACGCGTTTTTTTACGACAGGCTATTATTTAGTGCCTTTGTTTCCCGACAGAGGCGCTATACACTTAACGGTTCATTTATCAAATGAAAAAATATAATAGTTGAGTAGATGGAAAATGAAATATGGCCGCTAACCTTGCAGCTGATCCCGCTGATAAATAAGAGGGTTGGAAATTCCGGTCGCTGCCTTCTGGATCGGCTGCAGGTGAGAATTCGACGCTGTAGCAGGAAATCTTGAGACCGGAACTGGAAGTCTCCTCGGAGGTGAACAAATCCGGTTGACTTGCTTTTCCGGTGGATACGTTCTTTGATTTTTCACGCTTCTTGGTCGCATCCAATGCAACGTGTACGGCGGAGAGGACTGCAAATTTAAAAGGAAAATAACATGCATTTTAAAATATGAATATACATATAATATACATGTACATCAATTCAATTTAAAGAATAAAAAAAAACCTCAAACAATGAATAAAAATTTAGTCATTTTAAAGACATACGATTAAAAATCTTTCGATTAATACCGTGTCAAATGATACCATAATTATGACTGATAATAACAACCTAATGTTTCAATAAACAAAATGAGGGTATCTGTATTTAACAAGATATTATATATTTTTTTAAAGATTTTACATTTGACAGATTTTAAAGATTTTACATTTTACTCACTTCACTTCTAATGGGCCCATATGATGTCTTAAAATTACCGCCTACACGTCCGATCCTTTCATAACGGAGTGTAGCGGGGACGATTAGTTTACCACTAGTCCTGTCCAGGCCTTATCCTTCTATCCCTACTACTCTCTTAAAAAAAAGATGTTGAATGACTGAGTAAAAAACAGTTTTTGTAGAATACTTTTGTTGAGATACTTTTATTAGCAGGACATATGCTCCACATTAGGAGCGGATATAGATTAAAACAAAATATAAAATAATTTGTTATTTTTACTTTACCCCAATGAAGTTCTACTAAGCGAATCAATCAATATCACAGATAATTAGTTCAATTTCACATTTCACGTATTTTTTTTTACAACAGCCTGTTTGATCACACCCTGTAAAGCAATATATAAACTCATTCGAGAAATCATTGGATTGGTTTGATTTCCGTTTTTATCGGAGAACTTTTGGCAGACACATGGCCCGGTGATAAATTAAAGTGATTAATTATTTAACGTTATTGTTTAGTATTGTATGGATTTCCACCCCTAAATAACGTATAGGGAATGCTTTTTCAAACGTGTACTGTATTGGCCCAGTTTGTGTAGATTGTATATATATATTATATATACGTCAAATATATAATTGCCATTGTTTTTGAAACTTCAATTAAATTATGCAGCAGTGGATTAATGTTATCCAGGTGAAATTTGAAGTAGAATAAAAGACAAAGTGTTTAATTTAATGAGCTTATACTAAATGAAAACGACCGAATATTACTTTTTTAATACATTTAAATGTGCTACGGGGATTTTTAATTACGAAGTTTTTTGTTAATTTGTGTTTTAAATTTTGCTACTTTTATCGCGTGTTTAAAGATTGAAATATTTATAAATAATGTATTTATTGAATCTAGATCATTTTTCAATATATTAAATTTCAGATCAGTTTACGGATACACATGATACTGTAATAACTCTGTGATCTGTGGTTACAGCTTGCTATACTAACCAGGTTGGACTGGGTTTGATTCCCGGTAGGTTCAATGTCAAATTAAGATTTTCAAATTTAAGTTTGAGACCTAAGACGTGGGCGTTTCTGATTTCAATTTACTTTGAATTGATATCGAGTGACTTACTATAAATTCTCATCGAGTTTTTCTTTAGAGAATTTTGCAATGTGTATGCACTACATAGGAACTCGAAGGTTAGGCACAATAATGCATGGTTAGAACGCAGGTTCTGTGTAGCTCTGTATTGGGCCGAGAATACTGGGAGTATTTTTTTCATTTAACCACTTGAATACCAAGCGGACACAGGTGTCCGGAACATATGCAAGCGAACACGAATGTCAAATACATTTAAAAAATCAAATAATTGGTATTCTAATAAAATATAAGCAATATTTTGATGAATATATGTAGTTCCATCTATACTGCGTCAATATAGTTTTTTAAAATATCGAATTCGAGTGTATATAAGCAAAAATATTTTTCTCAATAACACGCAGTATCTCTGGGACATATTAAAGATTTATTTGCGTGGTATTCAAACGGTTAAACTTTAGAGGAGTATGGACGTACATATACGTCAGCACCTTTTTTCTTTAAATGAGTATTGAAGTACTTTAAACTCAACACAGGAGTGTCTGTCTGTAAGCATATATATGCTCTAAGTATTAATTACATATATTCATTGGGAAAAATGTCACAAAATTGTCATGTTAAGAAAAGGCAGTAAATTAATGTAAGGTCTGTATAAATCTATTCACTCCTCTAAAGGTTAATATCGCTATTGTGTTATGGAAGGCGGCTGTGAAACAACGGCTACTCACACATAATAAGTGATAGAGGGATAATAAAAAACGAACAATTCTTTGAAACATTCAATGTCTCTCTTGTAAAATGACAAATTCAAACTTATGGCTGTACTTAACTGGAGTTGTGAATATTATTTAGAATTGAATAAATGTATCTTGTCTGTGATCTTTAAAGTGATTGTAAATCCGTCACGCTTTTGTTTCCTATAACATCCATTAGATGTTAAAACTAATAAAACTATACCTTAACTCTCGCTCGAAAGGTAGCTGATGTAGGTATTATGAAGTAAAGGTGAATTTCAGCGGGTGAAATGAACGTAAACAATATTATTCCAACCGAGTCGTAGGTAAACCCTTGCAACCTTTTTCCAGCACGTTTTTCACGTTTTAAAAGAAACCCCAATATTGCTACCAGACAATCCCCAAACGTAACGGATTGTATTTTTTCTACAGAAAAACGCGTAAAAAATATTACTGAAAATGTTATATCGGATAAAAATTGATATTTTGAGTTAATCCCGTATTTATCTGAGTTAAGCACGTGGTTATAGTCAAAGTACACATACAAAAAGTTTAATTCATAACTAACAATATCACGTTTCTGAAAAACATTTAACCGATGTTTATGAAATGTTTTATTGTATATTTAAGATGATATTTGCTGCTATTCAATAATATAAAATTATCACAAACAACCATTCCTTCAAAACAGAAATCAATCGAAAAATGTTGTTCGTACTGGGATTCGAAACCATGAGATCCGGCACGGAAGCCCACAGCACTAACCGCTGCGCCATAGGACCCGAATACTTATATAGAATAGATTATACGTTACGAAAATAAGCCTGGAGGATTTGACGAGTCTTTCATTTAATTGCTGATTTCCGGAAAATACCAGAATAATAATTCATTACGACAGTATTTTATTGTTGAATTCAAACGGCTTGTAAAATATTTCCAACAAAGTCATAAAATCAAGATCTTTTATTGAAATTAAATTGATAATACTTCATCCATTTTTAATTTAACCGCTTTAATACCGCGCAAATAAATCATTAATATGTCCCAGAGATACTGCGTGTTTTTGAGAAAAATGATTTTGCCTAATAAACACTCGAATTCGATATTTTAAAAACCTATATTGACTCAGTATATATAGCACTACACATATTCATCAAAATATTGCTTATATTTTATTAGAATACCAAGTATTTGATTTTTTAAATGTCTTGGATATCCGTGTTCGCTTGCATGTGTTCCGGACACCGGTATCCGCTTGGTATTCAAGTGGTTAATTAATATTCAACGCATAAATAAAAATAGATTGCGCCATTAGTATTATAAAAAGAATTATGAAATCTTTAGCACTAAGCGAACCATACGAGTTTAATAGCTGTGTGTTTTTAATAAATCTTCCAGTTAACTTTGTTATTTTAGTTTGGGATGCGTCGATCTGAATCTCGTTCGAGGGGTACCATCCGAGATTTCAATCTATATCTAGACACCCGTAAAGTGTCACCTGCGGCTATTTTTACCAGTATATTTCAAATATATTCCAGCGAGATGGCGTGATTGAATAAAATTGATGCGAACGGGAGTAAAACTAGCTAAGTTTTTTTAGACAGAAAAGTCTTGATAAAACAATCTTTAGTTCGTTTAAGAAACTGATATACAAAACAATATAATTCTATGCAATTAAAAAACACAACATTCCTTTGCAATTATTTCCACTTTTACTAATCAAGATTAAGACCGGATAAGACATAGAATTTAAATGTTTTATTTATACAAAACAAATTAAAATACAAAAGTGTAATGATTGAAAAGAATTTACAAATTACAGTACCAATTATGAATAAGTGACTCTAAGCTAACATAATTTTAAATGTTCAACACCTCTGACATGTAATTACAAAGATAATAAATGATTAATAAACCTAAAGTGGTGACTAATGGTAATTTCAAACATAATTATAATTTAGAAAATTTTAACAAAGTGATCTAAAATGATACATTAATAAAATGAAAAACTGAATACTGATTTAAATATTTCCAAGTAATTGATTGAAGTATGCATACTTAAACAAAATCTATTTACAATTTTTGACAGTTATTACACCATTTTATTTCAATTTGTTTTGTAAATAGAATTTAATATAATTAATTGTATTTATTATAATATAACACTGTTAAATTATATTTCTTATCAGTCGATATTGCTCGCCATGAGCGAACCGGTCCTGATCTTGGTAAATAAAAGTGGAAATAAGTACGAAGGAATATTGTGTTTTTCTTAATATAATATAATAGCTTTTCACCAAGTATTGACACTGAACACCCTACAAGTAATATTCTATTAACACAGTTTGCATTTTCAACACTTATTGTGTGGAAAAATAGGCACACAGTATTTGTTTTTCTTTTTAGTCAACCTAGTTTTCTTTTTTCTCGATAGAGAATGCTATGATAATTCACGGTTAATTAAAGAATGACTCTACCAGAGTAAGAATCTCTCTAAGATCCAGGTTAAAAAGAGCATAGTGTATATATTTTTTTTGTAATACATTAATGATGATGAAAGCAAAAGTCGATATGTCAAAGACAATTATGACTCATTGTAATCCATTTTACGATCACGGATATTATTGATAGTGAATTTTTAGAGGTATAAACATTTTGTAAAACTTTCACACTAAAGATTTACATTTTTGTTCGGGACGTGACTCTCACCTGGCAACGTGGGTAGCTCGGCCTGGCATAGGTGTTATTGGGCACGAGAGAGCAAAGAAGAAGGATTTAGCATTCCATTACCCACCCCAGCCAGGGTTTTACATAAAAAGCGATTAGGGTCTGCATTACTGGACGAATATAACAACTTCGGTATTTTGATATTTTTATATAATATCGGTTTCAAATATATATTGAAACAGAGTGAGAAAAAAAAACGGCTCATTGGAATCGTAATACTAAACAACAAAAAATTCAGGCGTTTTTTTCAATAATAAATATATGTATCAAGCAATTTATGTAGTTAAATTATATATATTGTTTGATACCTGATATGATTGTGAATTAATGTTCAACGCTTTAGTTCGAAGCAGACTTGAGAGTGGGTCAATTGTTTGGGCCCCAAGATGCTCGAAATATACCCTTATGGAGGAGAAGATTCAGAAGAAATTTTTGAGACTTCTCTATATGAGGGTGTATGGATATTACCCATGGCTTTGTCCAACTGACTTTCTCTTAGGTATGCTTAACTTCAATAGCTTGAACGTTCAAAGAGAAATGTATCTGGCCATATATTTCTTTCAACTTATACGAGGCCAAAATGAGAATTCCACCATTCTGGAGAATGTGAATCTAATTTTCCTGATTATTTTTTGAAAAATCGTGAACATGAATTGTTTGTTCTCTCAAAGTGTAGAACCAGCCTGCCAATGGGGATGCAACTGGGGAGAGCTTTAACGGTGTTCAACAATATTGTTTCGGATGTCGACGTATTCCACGTAGACGTGGGTGAGTTCCGACGAATACTATTTTTTATGTATTAAAGTAGAGTTTGTCGGAGCTTACTCAGTTGACTTCTTTGCCACGTTTTTTTACTGCTTTTAACATTAAATTATACTATTTTTGTTCTCTATTGTAAAAGTTTAAAATTTATAATTTGTCAACCTTGTGCAATTTTAATTAAATAAATAAATAAATACCGAGTAAATGATACAAGTGTAAGTGACTGGTGAGGTGGGATCACACGAATAATCGAGAAATACGGACAATCCAAATTTTTATATAGATTTAAGATACTACTAAAGCAGGTCATTCATTTTGTCACGTTTAATACTCAATATAAAACAAAGATTTGTTTCTTTTTCGAGTTCTTTGATTTACGTAAGTACGTCTTTCTTTCATGGGTATACGTCTAAAATTTTTTGTATTTTAGTTTTACACTTAATATAACACATGTCAACGCGTAAATCAATATAATCCATGCACGGATAATCCGCCCACGCCTAATCAAGAGTTAATAGTATGTTTAAAAAAACACACACGTTGCAATGTTTATTTTAGTATTTAAAGTTTTTTCACCGAGAATTGATATTAAGCACATTATCTTTTTAAATTAAAACGTGACACTAAAAAAGTTACCAAAAAGTCCAGCTGCAGAAAAAATCTCTCAAATTTAAAGCTTGCTGGACGAACATGCATTAATTAATTGTACCGCAATACAAACTACTATAACAAACAAAGAGCCGGTATTTTGTGATTTTTAAAGCTCTATTGAAATACCGGGAAACCAGTTTCGGCAATACCGTAAATGCAACCCCTGCAATCGACTAAAGGACGAATAATGTTGCTAGGATCTCAAATCACGTTACTCAAATTCGTTCAATTTACAAACGCAGACAGAACTGAACGATATTATGTAAGTATGTTGATACAACAGAGTATAAAAAAACTCGCGTAGAGTTTCTACAGAAAATTTTAATGTAGCACGGCTAGTGGGATGTAATTTTAAATTTGTATTTTTTCAAGAGAACTCTGTTATAAAAAAAGTTACTTTAAACCATAAATAATATCGACTGTGGAAAGGAAAAACGACGTAACCCACACATACAAATTTTACAGGAGGCGCAAAAAACGTATTTTGATGATTTTGAGACATATGCAAATTATAAATTATACACAACCTTGAAGTGCACAGAGACTACTAAACTGGTGTTTAATTGACATAATTTAATATTAATTAAATAAATTGTCCTGGAAAAACTTTTATTTCAGTCTTTTTTCTTGGTTTTAATTTTTTATAAGGTCATCTTTTTCAAATTTAAAAGCTAAACTTTGATACTAATTCAGCGTTTACAGCTTGCATCGTTTTGATAAAACGTGTATCAACTTTGATACATTGTGATTATCGAAAAAAAACCTGTTTTGAAAAAACTGTGGGTTACGTCCTTTTTACTTTCCACAGTCGATATAGTAAAGAATAAAATTGAAATTTACGTTCGATAAAAACCACCACAATTCGAAGCCTGCAATCGATAATCTAAATATTATTTGATTATATCTGTATGTAAGATGAAGGTTAGTTTATAAATTAACTATAAAACTTTAGTGTAAAATATAATAAATTGATATTTCGCACCTTATTAAAAAAATATCCGTCAATTTTTTTGATCTAAGGCTCCTTTTTCTACCCGAAAAAAATCATGCATTTTTTATTTTCATCGTTATAAATAATATTTTTTTCAACTCAGTAATCAGAAGCATAATAAAATGCAAATACAAAAAAATGAGAAAAGAGTATGGTAACGAGGCGTAATGCCTACTAAAAAATCTGTTACTTCCTTGTCGAATAATCTCACTGATGTCTTTTTGTTAGGCTAAAAAATAAATTCAAAGGAATTGAATGCTTCAATTAACTCATTTTCGCTAAAATTCTCTTGCACCCTTTTTCCTGTACTACGTCGTTATCTGAAAACGATATTTTTAAAGTACGAAAAATACATTACTCACATATACATGGGTGCAATAAATACATATTTTGTTAAATACATTATCTTCTGACAGAAATAAAGCGTTCATTATTTGAAGGATTTTATATGATGTTCGTAAATTTCACATTTAAATAGGAACAAAATATTCTTCATCTATTTATATCGCATATAGATAGAATATCATAATTATTCATGTTCCACGGGACCTTAATAGGTGTTCCGTGAACACCTAAATAACTTAAAGAAAATTTCTTTTGCAATGTTTTCCGCAAACTAGTAAGAATTATTTGAAATCCATTTTGTATTCTTATTTCATACAAAAATAAAAAAAACATCAGCCATTAAATGATTTCGGGGCGAGTTTGTCAGAAGTGTCTCTCATTGAGTCAAAAAATGTGATCATTGGTTTACTTCCGTTTTATACGCCTTATTTATGCGAAGCAATTTTTTTTTTATTATGGTGTAACAAAGTGAAAGTGCAGAAACAAGCTCGACGCCATACTAAATTCAACTCATCAATATAGTGCCTGATATCAAGAAAATTTGCGATTCAAAGACTGAAAACCATCAGCTATTAGAAGCATTATATATTTGTATGTGATTTGCTATAAAAATTATTATTAAATAAATAAAAAGCATTTTAGATTACTAACATGTTTTTTTTACTATTGTAAATAACCCAACTTAAAAACTAAGTATTCCGTAAAACAATCCAGGTTTGCAAAATGTTACATTGTAGAAAGAGTTAAAAACTTTGGGTTAGATCAGTGGAAGGGAACTTGCGGCCTCTTGGCTACTCTGATGCGGCCTTTTGACTTGATCGAAACATTCACTTTGATCAAAAGATTATACGCAAGCGTTCAGAAAAAGAGCGTAATCAATCCATTATATGTTCGACAGTCGAAAAAAAATGGAGGGAGCGTCAACAATTTCTTTTCTGTGGCCTTATGTTTAGTCACATAAATGAATGTGGCATTTAGAAATGGAAAAGTTCCCCACCTCTGGGGTTATATAATGCTTTTCTACAATCATGCTATTTATTAATATGTTAAAAAGCATGCGATGATTTTCACTTTACCTCTACTTTTAAGAAACTAGGACTTTCAGTAAAGTAATTCATGAAAAATAATCATGTACTAATTGAATTAGTGGTATATTAGGATTGCTCTGGTTCGTAGTTTAATTTTAATGTTTTCGACAAAAAGTTCTTACTTAATAAAAGCCCTTCACAGAATTTTTAATATTGATCTTTCAGTTAACTGTTTAAGTTTTGGAAAAAACTTATACTCATGTTGAAGTATTTTATCTACCTATATAAACTATTCAAAAACTAGTTAATCTAACTTTTGAACACGTGATATATCTGAAAGATGTGTACGCATTAAACCGTCACGTCTACGAAGTATTAGCAAGAAAAACTCATTAGTTACTGGAGTTAAGGAATGCTATTTCACCTCTTCATCAGTTTTGTAAAAATAAAGAAATACTTAAGGGAACTCAGAGCGCTTAAGATGCGTAAAATTAGTTGTTTGATTGGATTACAGACGAGCTGATGATTAGGATGAAGACGGTATAAGAAAATTATTGAGAGGGTTAAATTCAAAAAGTCTCGTATTAACATTTTTGTATCACTTCTTATTTGAGATACAGCCGTTCTAAAATGTATAAACATATACATTTATCTATGGATAAGATACATAGCTAGAAATGGCTAGAAATTTTGAGACATGGTTGATCAAAATTTTGAAGCATCTAATCCAGCCATACTCAACCTTTTTTTCATCCGGGCCGCATTCCGATATTTGCTTCTCTACGTGGGCCGCAACATATTTATGGTATACTCTCTTTTTTTTTAGCTCACCGAGGAATTTGAAATCCTCGATTTGGTATACTTTTTCCCGAGATATCTCAAAAACTCATTTTTCTTTAAGCTCACCGAGGAATTCGAAATTCTCGATTTGGTATACTTTTTCCCGAGATATCTCCAAAGCTCCCTTTTTTTTAGCTCACCGAGGAATTTGAAATCCTCGATTTGGTTCACTTTTTCCCGAGATATCTCCAAAACTCCTTTTTTTTTAGCTCACCGATGGAGGGCTTACTGGGCCGCAGGTTGAGTATGGCTGATCTAATCCAACCTTTTTTTCCTCCGTACCGCATTCCGATTTTTGCTTCTCTGCGTGAGCGGTGAGCCGCAACATATTTATAGTAAACTGTAAATGTAGCACATACTACACTGCATGCATGTATGATGTACAATGGCGTCGCGACTAGCGACTGATTTGACGTAAAATACGGTCACTAGTCGCGCCGGCACGCCAGTACTGCGGTTTTTGGATGTAAAATATTTGGTGGCTATAATTATTTTAGGCCGCACATAAGAGGTTACTGGGCCACAGGTTGAGTATGGCTGATCTAATCTGAGTTGTAAAAAGTAACAAGTAATATTTATCTCATGTTTTAGTGAATATTAAAGTCATTTATCTCAATTCCATTCAATTTTATTGCAACGTAGGTAGAGTCGTAAAACGATACTTCGAGTTGTATTTATATGAAACTGAGAGAAAATTGTTTATATTTCTTTATTTTCATATGCCTACCAAGAGAAAATTAATGATATTTTCTAAATGTACTTTGGTCGAGCTATAGATGAGAGGTGTCCGAATATAATGGGTAATTATAACTCAAAACATAAATTTTTTGACTAATCATTCTATGGAACTAAGTTGTTGATACATATTAACCAATGTCCGCTCCCAATGCGGTGAATATGACCTTTTAATGATGGTATCTCAACAGTTTTTTCTACGAGAACTAGTTGTTACTCTGTGGCTCAACTTCTTTTATTCGAAGAGAGTAGGGATAAAAAGAAAAGACTAATGGTTGGCTAATTGTTCTCGTTACGTCCCGTTGTTTTAGGATTTGAAGGAAGGAGAGAATTCTATTGACAGTAAAAACACTTATGTCCTAACTAACAAGAATCAATGAATCAATTGAAAAATGCTGTCCGTATTCGAAATTGAACCCGTGAGATCCGTCACGAAAGCCAACGAAGTTAACCACTGTTTCACAAACCTGACAAAATAAATACTGTTTTGTTTATAATATATTCGTAAACTATAACATGGATGTATATTTTTTTTTATTTTGTAGCGCAGTCGATAATTTGTAAAAAAATAATATTCACTTATTTTCTTCTATAAATACTGTTTAATTAAATTTGTCAGATACCTTTGTAGCACAAAGATTTTTACTTTTAATGGAAATTTTAGACATCACAAATCCAATCCCGGATTTCGGGATTGATTAATTTTGAATCCCAGGATTGAGATTTTCTCACCGAGGAATTTGAAATCCCCGATTTGGTATACTTTTTCCCAGAATCTCAAGGAAACTCGTTTTTTTTTAGCTCACCAAAGAATTTGAAATCTTGAATTTGCCAATTTCGTGTAAATTTTCGAGATTTGCTCAATTTCTCAAACCCGGGATCGCGGTCATCTCAATCCCGGAATATCGGGATCAGAAAATTGAACGGGATCCCGGGATTGGATGCCCTAATCACAACCACCCATGTCTTCGAACAGAATCGACCGAAAAAATGCTGTTCGTACTGGGACTCGAACCCGTGAGATCCGGCATGGAAACCCACAACGTTCTAACCGCTGCGCCATAGGACCCGACAATAATTTTTCATCGCAAAAACGAATAGGAAAAATTATTCGTCTATAGAGCTAGTATATCAATAAATCTATTAAAAATATTATGTTTTTGTAGTGGAAGTGATTTTAAAATAATGATTTGTAGCAGTCTTCTAGCAATCCAAAGTTTGGTGTTACAACTAAGTAGTGGGAACACTGCAATAAACTGGCACGTAAAGAAAAGTACACAGTGGACGGGCGAGAAAGAAAAACTCATTACAGTCTAGGTTAACTGACACCGTTCTTACTTTCCCACTTTGTCTGGTGTTTGTTTGGCTAAGATCCTTCGCAACATGGATTGTAAACCAAGTCTGAAATATCTACAAAAAAATAAAGAGAAACGCATTGGCGAAACTTCGAATATTCCAATTAAGGGGGTTCCAATTCGAATATATTTTTTTAACATCCAATTGGATGTTAAATGAAATGTTGAAATGTTAAATAATTACGGACCATTTTTTGTAATCCCACAATTTTGGTATTGAACATTCACCATAAAATCGTGCAGTAATTCGGGATTGAAAAAAAATTTATCGGCGATTTTTAAATCCTTGGAATTCAATAATCAATATATAACTTACCAACTTGTGCCAGAACTTTGAAGATATGGCAATATGGATAACTTTTTCGCCATAAGCAAAAAAAAAACTATCCTATAAACTATAACTCTATAATTAAATTGACGACATTGTGAAGTACGACATATTTTTTTTAAGATGATACGTCAATATAAATAAATCACAGATTAAAAATATCAAAGTATTTTAGTTCTACAGTTTTTTAATAATTTTATGCGTTGATAGCTATTTCGGCTTGCGCCATTGTCAGAACTATGTTTAAACTTATATTTTGCTCAGCTATATATACTGGCTCTGAAAAGATACACAATGCATCAAGTTATTCACTCTAACATCCTAATTATAATTACAATATTACACTTATCAAATGTGATTCTAGTGTTTCAAAGAACGATTAACAATCTGTGTTTATTTATTAAAACATTAATTAGGATAAAATTAAAATGATATTTATTATCAGTTACATTACATACAATTTATTAACTATGGCTTTATTGTTTCGAAAAACAATAAGCAATATGGGATTTTTTACATTTCAGATCTCAAAAAGCAACGTTCTATAATTATAAATTTCTTCAGCGTGTCATAATTATTTAATCTCTTTGTTGTCTGATATTTATAATACCAATTAAAACATCAGTAATTACATTTTAACGACAAACAATTCTTAGGACCAGTCGTAATTACAGAATCCTTCAGATTCTATTATTGCTTGTGTGTCCTTTTCCCAAATGTTTTTTTCGTTATGTAAACCAAATTATGATAATAAAATATCAAATTCAATATATGACCTGGAACTATTGGTTATTATACTATAATAACTTATTTTATTTATAATGTCAATATAAACTAATAACTGTCGGATTGAGTTTACATAATGTCTGAAGATACTGAAAGACGAAAATCGGATCGATAGCGACAAAATTTATAACACTACATAATTAATACGATTTGAAAAACGCGAATCATTGAAACAAGAATGTAATCAAATAAAAAATATCATTAAAAAATAATTTCCAGAAAGGAACCGCCGAATCCATCGAGAATATCTCTGACTATTTAAAACTCGCATAGTTGTTGGCCGTTAATGTAAAAATCTAAAATATAATAAAATACCACTCTAATTTAGTATTTTTTTATGTATTGCAGTCATTCAATTACTGTTTATCTTGATAGAAAAGAAAAATAGAAAATTATCAACCATTCAAATTCAAAATACTCCAAAATGGTTATAGTTTCAAACGTATACCACCAAAATACCTACACGGCAGTTTTAAAAATATATATAACACAAAAAACCTTCTTTTATAAAATAAATATATATACCCGATGTGTAAGCTATTCAAAAAGTATTTTTTTATAATACGTAATCGTATTTTGCACAATACTTTAATCTATTACAAATTCACACTTATCAGTACAGCGGCATCTGCTTAACCTGCACGCACTCGCCCATTATTTATCTATGCCCTCAGCCGATTGAATTGGTGACCTCTGGTTCAAAGGATTATCGAGTGTCGATTGAAAGAACGTATTCTGTCAAGCGTCTGAGAGTCTACAGACTCAACAATACAACAAAACTCTATGGATATAAGAAGACGTGTCTATACTAAATCATATTTAGAAGAATCAATAAAATTGACAATGAGATCAAATCAATCGGCTTGAATTCCGACTATGAAAGCTGTTTTAATAAAACGGCAAAATTTGATTGATTTTAACTCTTTCCCTGCGATTTTTAGATGTGAGAACTACTCGTTACTCAGTTGCTTAAACTCTCTTTTTTTAAGAGAGTGGAAATATAAAGATGGCTTTATGACAGGACCAATGTTTTTGCTAAGGTGTGCGCGTGCACACCTCCAAAATGTGCCGGCAAACATATTTCCATCTCCGCACAAGGCCGCGCACAGAAATTTTGTAAAAATAAGTTTGTTTCACCATTTTTTTTATATTTGCGCACATTTTTTATGTTGCTGAAAATTTACTGCTCACAGAAGTTGATGGTCCGCACACACAATAGAAAAATTAGAAGGAACGTTGCACAGGACAAGTGGTAACTTAATCGCTTTCGCTGCATCCCGTTTTTTAAGTATTGGAAAAGTGGGAAGAAATTATAAATTAACAGAAATCAATAAATCGATTTAAAAATCTTGTTCGTATTGGGATTCGAGTCCATGAAGCGAGTTGCGGAAGCCAATGACGTCGACTTCTGATCCAACACTATTTGCGTTTGCTTAAAATAGTTTTAGAATAGCTTTTTATTCATATTCAATAAATAACAGATTTAAAGACAAATATATATCAAAAAATATTTTTTGTTTTAAACAACTTTCTTGGTAAAATATTAGGCAATTTTTTTTCTAAAGTTATTCACAGACCACTACTTTTTCGTCGCTATAATTTGTGAATGACTTAACCACGGCTCGTTTGTAGATAATTTACACATTGACTAGTATACTTTTATTAATTTCTCTCGTATTTTCTGTAACTGGCTACAATCGGAAATGAATACTTTGACTGTTAATTTACACGGTGACTTAGTGCATACTCTAACTGCAATATATTATTAAATACATTGATGGTATGTGTTACTGAAATGATTAATAATTTACGTCTATTTTGAGGTATTTTAATTTAGTTTTAGTGTATTTGTAATTTTATTACAGATAAATAAATGCTGATTTCATTCATTAAATAGTTCTCAACTTCCAGTTTCATGGTCTTCATAAGTATTATGTCACCAATTAAATATATTAGGAAGTTAATAGTTAAAAAGGTATTATGGGTTAGCTGTTTTTTAACGATTCCGTCCTAATCAAACCCGCAGTCAGACTCAAGTGATAAAAACACGTTTTAGCAAAAAAAAAATAACCTTAAACGCAGTTATATTTCAGCAAATGAATGTGAATGATTTTAAGGGTAAATAAGAAATCAAGTTATTCAACAAGTGGAAAAGAAGAATTAATAAACGTCATGGTTGATGAAAATAGATGAATCTTTAATAAAACACGAAGAGTGCTTAAAACTTTCACACAAAAAAAAGTATGATTATTGAATAAGCTTTCCAAAAATAATATATTTCAAAGTGAATAATACCTCCTTTGAAATCGGCTGAGATAATTTGGCAAAAGAATCGGTTTCCAGTGAAACTTTTACACGATAAAAAGCTAAGAAAAGGCACAAAAAAGGCATTGAAGAAGTCGAAAAGAGATCGGAAAGAAAATGTTTGCTTCGTCGGAAAGAAGTTCACACAATTACTTCTTACAAAGACCATCCAAACTTACCTCCGTGTATTCTACCATACTAAAAGATCGATAATAATAATATATCTAGCGAATTTATTTTTATCGCATCCGGTCTATTGTATTGTAGCTATGAAAAAATATTGTTTTATCACAATAGTGCCGTACAGCTAAAAGGGTACGTGACGACTTTATGAAAGGTTTTAATGAATTTGATTTTTATTATATGGCTCCTTTGCCATTAGTAAAAACATTGCTGCTGTTGGTAATACTTTTCTGCAAACGAAGTAACACAAATGGAAATAGTTAAAATTGTCTATTTAATTAATGTTTATCAAAATCATTAACAGCTGATATTTTCCAAGAGTATTAAAACATCTTAATTAAGCATACAACTGTAATATCTATGATGTTAATATTTGTAAGTTATTATTGATTATAAGATAACGCACAGTTTAAAAATATCATAACATATATAATATCCTACTATAAAGTTTTACTTTGCAAAGGTACGTGCTTTACATTAAAATGTATTATATTATGCAATATCATTTGAATATTTTTATTCCACCACTAAGCGAATAATTGAATTGTTATTATACTAATAATGTTTCTTCATTTTCTTAGCATTTTAAGTCCTCCTATTAAATATACAAAAATTATACGTCTTCTGAAGTGAATATTTTTGTTATCATTAAAAAGTAATGTTTAGTGTTTACATTTATATTTAATATTTTGGATACAAGTAAAAATTCTGTGGCGAGATAACCCGAGAATAAATACCTGGGAAATCAACATTGTTTGCCAGTCTCGGTTGACGAAACATTTGAATAAAACAACACGAAATTTTATACAATGTTTTAATTTAATTTGTTTTTAATCATTGAATTCAAATACCACTTGGGAATCATTTAACATTGAGAAGCTGTGTATTTCAAAAAGAAATATGGTAAGTACGTGTGACATATTGCTACATTAAAGCAACATTGGGAATAAACAAAGATACTAGTTTTGAGATAATTGAACTTTTTGGTTTGTGTTGTGCTTTTTATATACCTAGTTAATTATGGTTTATTTTAGTTTCTTTCACGTTTAATGATAAAAGATAATAAGGATTTTTTTAAATTAAAGTTTTTCAGTGTTACATTTTCAAGGTTTACTTTTTAGCAATCGACTGGGATACTTATCTTGAAATCGTATTTTTTTCGTTTTATCTCACCGTTGCTTTATGGTAGCAATATGCTAGTTTGCAAAAGATATAAATTTACTGACTGAATGTTTCCATACAAATTAAACCATTATCTCGAATGGTGGGAAGTAAAAAAGAGTATAAATATTTATAACAAAATATTGTCATTGTTTGCAATATTTAACTTAAAAAATATGTTTACAAAAATGTTTTCTGTTCACAAATAATAATCGATTAAATATTTTTAACTACTACAAAACGTCTATTGGTCTTAGTTGAGACACAATAATTTCTCCGGAAATGACATTTTTATGTTTCGTATCTCGTCATGGAGACTTGGCAATCCCTAGATACAACAGAAGACACCAAAAACTTACAAACCAATAATGAAAGTGAAGATTAAAAGAAGTTTACTTACCCGTTTATGCTTTTGTATTCAAGTTTATTAAGCATTTCAGGCGATTGTTGGCAATAAAAGAAAACAAAACAAACATGAATATTTCCCATGCATGCAAAAGGTAAAATTTCCCCACCGTCTCACGACTTTAAAAAAGCGTCGAAACTGAGTAGACCGCGGCTAAACGAGGCGGCCGATGCGCCCTAAAAATAAAAAGGTTTCCTCCTTTATGATCGTAAAATTATACCAATGCCAGTAATAAAGCGATACAGAGGGGCAACTTATAAAAAACTTTTTAACCTTTGCCCCGCGCCGTTGTCGTGTGATAAAATTCACATAAGAGAAAAGTTTTCCCGCGACCGCAATCTATTTTCTGCCCCTCGGGATGATTTACATATTGTATGAAGAAAGGTGTTTTGGTCACAATATGAGTAAAGTTTATTGTTGTTTATTGTGAAAAAAAACTGTAAAATAAATATTATTTATTGTCTTTTTTCAACAAAAAATAGTGGTGGGCTTTCATCCACTGTCATACACATATTTTAAATCGGCTACAAATAGACTTTTAATTTATAATAATACTTCTCTCTTTTAAGGTGTTAACTGTCAATACTTGGTGGACAAGCATTATATTGAATAATAATCAAACACAAAACCCTTTTGTACTTAATCCGCAATTGTTAATTTTATCAAAGCTGGCTTCGCTCATCACGAAATTGTTCAACTGATAAAAGAATATGGTATACTGTCAAAAAAAATGTGTGTTTTTACTTACATAATATACGCGTTATACTGGCATATGGGCCGTTCGTCTGTTGTTTAATCAATGACTTTCGTAGTTTTACAGAATTGTATAAGATTTGCGATTTTGACAGATCTTTCAAAACCTTACGAATTGGAAGAAAAGAAACCAAAAATCATTAATATTAATATAGATGTAAAGCTTTTTGTTTGAAGAGAAACTGTTTTTCGCTGTACGAAAGACATGCCTTACTTTAAATTAAATTTACTAAAAACTATGTTATTGGACTTGTATCTTTTGTATTTTGAGTCCTTCGAATATTAAATATTTATTTTTTAATAATTAATATTTGCTGTCGTGTGGTCTCTGAATGCAATTCACCTTTTCGCCTTGTAGCTATTTGTGATAGTTTTTTAATTCCTAATAGAAAAAATAGTAATTGAAATGCTTGCGACGCTTTAATAACCCCTCTCTACCCACTCTTATTAGGTTTTGAAGAATCGACGGGTAATGCGATTGATTATGCTCCTTCTGGATCTTACGATTGTTGATATTCTTTCCGTAAAAAGTTTGAAAATATATGTTAAGCAACCGACTTACAATCAGTTCTCGTTAATATTAAAAACGCTTTTTAAATAAACCATTAAATTATACAACAATTTGGGATCGGCTATTGTTAAAATGGTTATTTTTTGTAAATATATTTTTTCGTCAAGATTTCTAATTTAGACTATAAAACAATTAAATATTTAGCAATCAATCTAGCACAATTACGTCATAATTTCGGAAAAGAAGAGGTTGAATTAAAATATTCTTATTTCAGAAAAATACATTAATCGAAAACAACAAAGAGAAAATATATTTTTTTCTGGCTAGAGTTCTGGATATATTTATTAGGGACTTAGTTCAAAGCATTTAAATATGCTAATGAATAAATTCGAACAGACTGCTTTAAATATTTCCAACACAATGAGACAATTAATTTTCCAAATGGTGACATTTTTTTTCGATAAATATCCCAAATCAATTAACAGACCAATTATTAGTAATAATAATTAAAAAAATGCCCGAAAGCAATCGGTATAAAATGCATTAAGAATTAATTAGCGCAGAATACCTTATATTATATCACAACTCAGTTTTATTTATTGTATACTAAAGCTAGATTTTCATACCAAAATATATGTTTTTTTACTACTTCTAATTATTTTAAAAAAACTTTGTTTTTTAACGAATCAACATTAACCGAAGCCAACAAGTTCGATATTGATAGTTGCGTTAAAATTTATGATTTTTTATCAATATAAGATGAAAAATTTCACTTACCGTAAAAATTATAAAACTTAAAAAAACATCGCAATTTAATTTGACATTTCAAAATACGTTTTACCGGCCGAATATGGAATATTTCTTTTACTGCCCCGTTTGATTAAAAAATAAATGTACGAAATGATTTATTCGAAAAAACAAATATTTCAAATTCAGAACGCTCAAGAAATCAAGTTCGTCGATGCAAAATGGTTTCAATGCACAAAATGGCCGATCATAACAGCATATAAACTAAATTCAACAGCCAAAGTATGTATTGATGGTAATGTTAATGATATCATATTATAAATGTATACTGGGTTGTATGAAAGGTTTAAAATGTATTGTTTCCACATACGTGAATAGATACACGACCGTTCCCTCAATAAAAGGATCTAAATAGCTAAATCATCCCTGGGGTTGGCAGCCAGTTAATCCGAATTCCCAATAACGATCACTTTAAATACCAAGGTAGGAAAATCTAACATGCCTGCATTCTAGAGGGCGGTTGCTTTCTTTCCATATCGAAAATCGGTCGACGTTCAAAGCCTTCACTGAATAATAAAAGATGGGGATGTTTGCAAAACTGTGAACCATGTGACCACGAGTATTTATAATAGTTTAATTATTAGTTTATAAAAGCATAACATATTTTTTTAACAACTGTTGTAACGATACTGTGTAAAATAAAATCACTTGAATGTTATTGCGTGTTAATTATTTATGAAAAAAAACTGATTAAAACGTTATTATACTGGAAGAAGTTTCTAAGTAAAAAATCTAATGTTTTAAGAAAACGGTAATTAAAAACTTTGATAAAGCCTATGTTGTCGATATATTACGTTACATAAATAATTATACAACCAAAATTTAGATAGATTTAGAACGACCTGACGCAAATAAAATTAAGAATTAATAATTTTAAGCACGAGGTAGTGAATTAGTAAAGAAAAACTGAGATTCTTAAATATCAATTCATCGTCTGGAATACTTTAGTTGGCAAATTGTTGTAGTAGTTTGCTTATTTAAAGGCAGATAATTATACCTGGCTATAAATTATTAACATTATGTGACATATTGGCATAAATTTAAAAATACTTTGATGTTTTAATTATATATGTAACATAAAATGGCGCAAGGCTTGCCATAATTTTGAACATTTAATCCAATATTTATAATTACACTGTTAAAACTTTTCAGGACATTGGGCTTTATTGAGTCACAAGTCTTGACCACTCGTCAACAATACCAGTGATCAACCTTTGAGGCCAAGAGTGTGGTTACTCTATCAGACAACCCGATGACACCTTAACGGCGAATATATTATAGCTCGACCGTCCCTATAAAATAAGGATGCAGCTTTCCTGAAAATTCCTGCGGTACCTTGTTTATGGTTATCAAAATTTTCTGAATTTTGTGAATATTAGCTGCCTACCCCCTTATATTATTTATCGACACTTGAATTCAGCTTCAATCGAAATATATCAAATTTCATTTTGAAATATTTTTGCAATGTTTTATACAACCAAAGTAAGAGACAATAAATTATACAATATTTGTATTTTATCTTTTAATTATACGCCCGAATCAGTTTTAAGTTATATTAAAATTGTGCATAAAAAAATGTTACTAAAATAAATTTTGTAACTAGGAAAAGAAAAAAAAACTAATTAAATAAATTACAAAGACGAAAACTCGAGTCATTACTTTCGAAAAGTTTAGAAATGTACAAAATTAAAATATTTTGAGTATAATTAAATGCATTTTTTTACATATTTGATGTATCATTTGTATACAACCAATGGAAAAATTATTATGCATATGCATAAAATAAAAAATATGTTTATTCCTAGTGATTGTAACTAAAGTTTATTTGTACACAGTTTATACATATATTATCATTGGTATGCTAGCAAAAGACGTTAAGTAAAAAAGCTTTGTTTTAAATATATAATTCATTCATTTCATATATTAAACAGCTTTATCTTATTTATAGTTTTTTTTTGCCACGAATAAATTTGGACAGAATAAACTTGATAAAAAATACTTTTTCAAATATTTATTCTCAAAAAATGAAACACTCCTTTGTATTAACTTTCGTAATTGTAGAAGCCGCCTGTGTGGTCGAGTAGTCAACGTTGTTGGCTTCGGCTACTTCTAATTTTTCTAATTTAAGATTTCGACTGAAGGTGATTAGTGGAATTTCAATATTAAATTAGTTAGTGACAACATCTGTGAGAATGTACATAGTTTGAACGATTCAAATTGAGTATTTTCTAGATTTAAATGTTTGTCATGAGTAAAACTGTTCGTGAGCATATAAATTACTGTGAAATTAGTACAAATAGTGTTTTTTTTTATTTAAAGTCTTTCCACCAAGTAGTGACAGTCAACGTCTTAAAAGTTTTTCAAATTGAATAAAAAAATGGCTAAACTTAATTGTATTCAAAGATAGAGACTGTTGGAAAACAATCTATCTATCTAAATTCATATATATATATATTTTAAAATGGTTTCTACCAGTGTACTGACGTTATATTTTTAAAAAAATAGCTGATCGGTTGATAACGATCGTATAAAAAATGTATTTGGAAGCTTTGAAAACGACTAGAAAACAATGCTGCCTATAAAGCGATGGAAAACAAAAATAGAAACTCCTTTGTAGCTATATAATGGCAAATGTTGTTGGTATAAATTTCGCAGGAGCACCCAATCTATCCCTATGAACACCTCCCTCGCCCTTCACGACAGCGCCGCGCCGTGTGAGAGATTTACAATCGCCAAATTTTTTCCAGATTGCTTTGCCCGAGTACAAAAACTTCACCCCCATCGCCACAGCGGGGCGATACGCCAGGGATGTTACACAAAGTACCGGCAATCGGGATATCGAGTATCAGTTTTATCTAAAGCAATGAGGATGATTTGTATGCAGAAGTAAAAATACCGGGATGTGCTTTAAAAAGTAATCCACCAAAAAGTCACGCGGTAATTATTTAAAAAGTGATAATGTTTGAGACGTTTCAACTAAGCGTATTTTAACTATGTAATGAGCATTTAAACAGAATTATTTTAATGCATCAGTTAGCCAAAGGATGGTTTTAGTTTATATTCCATTTAAAAGGTCTATGTCAGCTCGACGCAATATGTGAGTATTAAGAGAAACTACATTTTCAACGACGTTTTATTGAAATTACATACGTTTAGTGACACTAATACATATAGATTTCTACTATTGAAAACTGACTTACAGTCACTAGTGAAATTATAATATTCTTCGCACTGTCATTAAAAAGGTTTCAGAAAAATAAACATTTAATAAATCCATGTTGCTTTTTTTTTACTATAAAAACTAGAATCGAAGTTATTTCATTGAATAAATTATATATTATTTAAATAAAACCGATGTCATTCGAGTAAGTAATCTTATATAGTTTTCATATATTCGAAGTCGATAAAATACAGATCAACAAACATGAAAATTAGCATTGCTCTGAAGTTGGCACGGAGTTGAACTACATTTTAATTATTTTTTTCTTTTTAATTGTAAATATGAATAAAGACATTGAATATCGGATAGCTGTGGCTGACTATGTCACAGTTTTTTCTAGTACATGGTTAAGTCCCGTGCAACTCTGTATCAGACTAAGAATATGAAGAGTAAATTCGTTTTTTTACTTTAATCGTTGCGTTATAAAAAGTGGGTATGAGTGGAAGCTGGGAAAATCGACAACCAACAGAAAACCACTCGGCAACGGTGAACGGCAAGTGAAGTAAATCGTTACTGGAAATAAAACTTTGAAACATTTAAGCAAATTTAGCATCCCTAGATACTATTTTACTTAGGAACGGCGACGTAATTCGTTTTCTCCGAGAAAATCGATTTGTTCGATTCGCCAATAAACGGCGGCCCAAGTGGAAATTTACGGCTACTCTTTGCGAAATGATTTTAAATCTGCGCCCCGACCTTTCCTTTATCAATTGCACGGGGTCCAAATGGGAAAGATTTCGAGAAACACGCACCCCAAATAAGTTAATAAGCTTATACAATAATGTATGTACGCATGGAGAAAAATACTGATACAAGAGACGGCATCGTCTTCATTCTAGAGAAAAAAGTTGTACATTTCTGCATAAAATTTGGAATACGTTTGTCTTCGATAATTTAATATATTCTTAAACATTTTAAAAGTAATGAATGTGTTAATAGTTATGATATTTTTTTTTTAAACCATGTCCGCTCTCAATGTGGAGCATATGGACTCCTAATGGAGTTTATATCAACAGTAGTGTTTTCTACGAGAACTGCTTGTTATTCAGTTGCTCAACCTCTCCTTTTCCAAAGAGAGTAGGAATAGAAGGATAAGACTAAATATATGAAATATGCGATTCAAAATAAGCCGTTAGCATTGGCCGAAAAATGTGCTGTTCAAAAAAACCCTTATCATTAGGCTAAATGGACAGTGTTACGGACATATTTGTGAGTATTTTATCGGCTATTAATGTTAAGATTTTTATAATTTTAAATAAGAACAATGTAATGACTGTTATTCAAAGACAACATTGGTATATATTTTTTCAATGGCTAAATAGCAATAGTGTCTTGTTTTGATTGTGATTCATGGTATTAATTATTTTTAAATTTTGTTTTCATATTGTAGTAAAAATGTCAAAATATCAAATTAAAAAATAATTAATAGCATCGAATTAATTAATGGTGTCAATTTGTTAAAATTATTATTATCTTGTGGACGTAGATATATTTTTAAAAATATTTCGGTAAAATCTTTCAAGTGTCCGTGTTGTGTTTCGTAAATTAAATCCCTTATTACTTGCTAAAAATAAACCAATTAATTTGGAGCGATTTGCGAGAGGAACGGAGCTCGAGAAAGATTAATTAAGATTGGACAAGTGGCGAATAAACAGCAATTAGTTTCTGCAGATGTATAATCGTTTATTTCCTTGCTCCGAAGACACGACAGAACTTGTGTACCCGTCTACCTATAATACGAATCAACAGGCACTTTAAAATTATCACATCAAATGAAAGAAGACTTTCGCGTGAATTTACTGGAATTATAAACTAACTGCTGACTTATGTGATAGAAATGAAATTCAAATGAAATGAGCCTCATATTTCTTTCAGCACATACGAGGTCCACATATTTTTTTTTTATCATTATTCAGTGTACCAAGTTTATTTAGCTATTTTCGACGTTCGAAGCGTAGAATCAGCTTTTTAACGGTGATACTATTGAGAAAATCATTTAAAATGGTCAACAGTTATTGTGTTGGATGTTGGCATATTCAGTGAAGACGTGAGTGAGTCAAAGATTAATATTTGAATATGTAAAAAATAGATTTTGATGATTTTGATAATGCTTTTTACATTAAAAAAGAGATAACCTCGTAATTTGTAAATTTGTTTATATTATCACTTATAAAGTCGAAACTGTCGATGTTTTATTTCAACACTAAATAGTGGTGGGCTTTCATCCTCTCGGTTATAGACTAAATCGAAAAATTATATATTTTTTAAATTGGCTACAAATAGTATTTTTTAATAATATTCCTCACTTTTGAAGAGTTAACTGTCGATGCTCAGTGGAAAGTTCAAAGAATAAAACACTGTACTAATTTCACATTTATTTAATATGATCAGGTCTGATTTCGCTCATGACAAGGGTTTTCAAATACAAATTAATACAGTTCTGTTTATACTTATCAAGTAAGCCTATTAAAAATGTAACAAACAATTATACCCTTACTTACGCCATTACACCCTAACACTTTTACTTCGTTCAGACTTAATAGCACTGTATTAATGTATATTTAAATCTGTTGAAAAGCTCTTCGTAAGCAAAACCGGTCCTGATCATATTAAATAAATGTAGGATCAGTTAAGAAAGGGTGTTTTATTTTTGTTTCTTTTATGTTAATATAAATAAATAAAAATCAACCAAGAGTAAAAATGATGAAAAATAGAATTATGTTTCTTGATAGATTGTATTGCAAATTGGGATGCGAAAACACCATCTCTTAAATATTTTAAGAAAATTTGACAAGTGATCAATTCCAACATTTATTACAAAACGAATCAAAGTAAAATATACTCAAGACATTTATGGAAGATTGTTGTCGTTAATTCAAAAATAAAATCGAGAATTTTCTTTTTTATGATCGAACACCATTAAATACGATGTCTACGTGGTCTAAGAGCTTTTTTTACCATGTCCGCTCCCAGTGTGAAGCATATAGACTCCGAATGGAGTTTATCTCAACAGAAGTATTTCTACGAGAACTGCTTGTTACTCAGTTTCTCAACCTCTCTTTTTCCAAAGAGAGTAGGAATAGAAGGATAAGACTAGGACAGGACTAGTGGTTAGCTAATCGCTCTCGATACGCCCCGTTCATAGGATAGGATAGGTGGGAGGGGGAATTCAAGACATCACATACATCCATGCCTTTGAACAGAAATTTATAAATATATTGAAAAATCAATTTATAAAACTGTCAGTAGTGGGATTCGAACCCGTGACCTCCGTAGCGGTAGCCAACGACGTTGACCACTCGACCACACAGGCGGCTAAGAGTTTACAAATGATTAAATTATTTAAGTAAGACAGTAATTGTAAGATATTTTTTTTTAACGATAATTATTTTAGTTTATATTTAAAAAAAAACATAAGTACATATAGTTGACTTAACTGAGTTGAGTTAATTTGTTATTTTAGTAATAGTAAAATAGTAATACTCGAAAATCTTGATGCATAATTTCCATTTCTTAATTTTAAAAAATGCCTAAAAGTATAGTTTGCAATATTCATTAATAAAATAATTTCGCTGAATAATTTAAATATTAAATAAATGTATTTTTTATAAACACCACTATTCGCAAATACTGGATAACGCTGGGTAATTAGTCATTTTTGTACTAAAAAGGCGTACATATTTGCAATGTTATCGTTGCTTAGTTACAACAAAGTAAACTAGGCCATGACCTCGACCTTTACATACAAACAAAACAGTGCTTAGTTCTGAATTTACATTGTAATATTGTAGAGTTTGAACTGTCCTTCTAGAAGTACACGCTTTGTTTGTTGTATCTCAATTGTGCTACTAAAGATCTAGTCACCTCAGCAAATCTAGCGTAGAATCTCTAACCATACCTCCTTTCTAGGTCTTCGATTGAATAAAGTTTTACTGACTTCAATTGACTATCTGCAATGTTTGCTATTTGTATAAGTGAAATTGGAACTACATGTAATATCTGACTGTATAACATTTTTCTCTATCGTCAGATAAGTTTGCAATTAAGGAAATTCGGAAGCTTTAATACCAATTTTTGAGACGTTACGTTATATTGTCGGCTTGTCCTAAGAAGCCGTTCATTGGAAATTCGGTCAACACTGTATTAACAAAAGTGCTTATTTTTTCGTTTTACTTCAATTTATTAAATAACTGTTGTACTTCATGCACATACAAGAATGAAATACATTATTAAGGGTGACTGTGGCGGACTGCAACTACACCTTTGATTAAAAACAAAATCGTTTAATTGATAGATGGTATTTTTAAAACATTCCAGTTGAGTTCAAAATTCTTTATTATTATATTATGATAAAATGTATCAGTTAAAAATGAACAGGGAGTTGTTGTACTGAAGTACTGACCTTATATTTGGAAAATAAATATCGCATCTCAACTAAAAGACAGTATTTACATAAAAAATAACATTAACTTTCTTTTACCTTATATGACATTCATATCTAATTAAATGATGAAATATTAACTGTCGAATGGGAGATTAAAATAATAAAAGCTTAACGTTATTATGGATGTATTTGATTTTGTGAACGCTTAATATTTTTTTCAAAAATACTAGTGTGTTTTGGTTTAGATGCTTAAGCACGCCATTTGCTCCATGTTCATTTTTAACTGATACATTTTATCAGAATATAATAATTAAGCTCAACTGGGATGTTTTCAACAACATAATAAGATATATTATATCAATTTATCGAAGGTTTGTAAATAAGCTTTTTAATATTTTGTCCTAATTATAGGTGTCACTGTAGAAAGCAATACTCACCCTTAACAAGGTTATGCAATTCTTGCTAAATACATTTTAATCACTTTTTGAATCCAGCCGACGATATTCTTATATCAATATATATTATATGATTTGTTAATTTCTCTGATCGAACACTTCACTCAACTGAATTTTATTCTAAGCCTTTGCAATAAAATTTTAATGTTTGAAGTATTTGAAGTATTTGCGAAGTTTTCTTGTTATAAAAGTAACATGTTTTAGCTTCCCAAAAATCACCAATAGTGGACCGCGCGCTGTACGCTTTTTAGGTTAAGAATTTGTATCATCAATTACAAATAATTAACTTGTTGTTTCTTCTAAGAAAAGTAATTATTGCCCACTGTTAATTGATTGCTTACGATATTCCAGAAAAATACTGCGCAAAGCTACTTGAAGTCAGTGGAAGGAGGCCTTTAGGGCAAAAACTTGCTAACAGAACATGTCAGTGGGTACTTACTTCAAACACTTCGTCCGGCTTCAAGAACTTTGACGAGAAATCAATTTCTCAAGTCGAAGGAAGATAAATTGGCATCCTGAAAACTTTTCGTATTTATTCTATGCCTCAATGTTTATTTCGCCCTATTTTCGCTCAGGCTCGAAATTAAGGAAGCAAGGCCAAATGCAGTGGCGTTTCAACTGCCTTAAAAAACGATACAATATATTAAAAAAATACTAAATCAAAAACACGGGTACAATTGCTCGACGACTCTTTTTTCCAGAGAGAGTACATATGATTTAGAATATGCTACTGTTTTAGTTTAAGTCGATGTTTCTCGTATCGGATCAGTGGAAAGAAATTTAAATATTCATGTCTTTTTTTTTATTTATCCATGTCCGCTCCCAATATGGAGCATATGGCCCCCTAATGGAGGTATCTCAACAGAAGTTTTTTCTACGAGAACTGTTTGTTACTTAGTCACTCAAACTCACTTTTTTTTTCAAAGTGAGTAGTATTTAAACCAGAGCTGTAGAGTCAGAGTCGCGGAGTCGTGGTATTTTGACTGGAGTCGGAGTCGTAAATAATGAGCGGCTCGATTTTATTTATTTAAATATTTTTAATGAAGTGTATTCAAACAAAATTGTACAAAGTGTTGACATTTCATGCTTGGCTGAATACAGATGATCTGATGGTATACATATATATAAGTTAAAATGAAAATTTTGAAAAAAATCCTCGTAGTCGTCTTTTTTTACATGACTCCACAGCCCTGATTTGAACACAAATAAGTAAATCGATTGAAAACTCAATTTATGATATTTTCCAGTTCTATAGCCGAGTTTCAAACGTTGGTTTCAATTGCTGGCTATAGTCCACAATGATATTGTATTTTACACGATTTCGAACATAGAAATTATGGCACCTGACGTGGACTCAAAAAAAAAACATAAACTGAGCTTTGACAATAGATGCTTGAGTCGGATACTGGAGATGAGGTGGTTTGGTTTAGTGAGGAACTAGGAATTTAAAGAAAGCACAAAACAGCGCCCTGTCACGTCAGTTATCATGGAGAGACGTTGGAACTGGTTGGGACACATGCTGTAAATGCCTCTTTAAAGCTTTAAGCTTGCCTGCCGCTTCCAGCGTCCATGACGACCTTTGGTACTTATTATATAAACTCGGCGGAACTGAGTAATGTCGTTTTACGGGAGGATGCAAAGTAATTGACGGGAGACAGACATATTCTCAAATAAGTAGCGAATATGGTCAAAACATATATGGCTTATAAAATGTACTATGTTTTATCAGAGTCAACAATGGTGAATAAGCAGATGTACGTCACTGCGTTGACAGAAAGTGAAAAAAAAGTTTCCGAGACTAGTTTGCAAAACTTTCTATTGACCATGTTCAAATTGGATCTAAAGGGCGAACGTCAATCTAGTGAGAATTTACCATTTTAACTTCTTTTTTCTCTACTTCCACTCAAATAAATAAACACGACCAAATATTTTGGGATCGGCTCGTCTGTTTGAGAAGTTTGGTAACTTTCCCTTGTATCAATATGTCGAGAGCAATATTGGATATTATGATGGAGTTATATAAAACTTGTAATAATATTAGTGCGTTACTTGATTCGATACAGTGGTAAATTTTATACATATATATATATTGTTTTCTTTATATCATCGCCAATAACAAGTGCGGTTGAATAAAACATTATCCGATCAAAGAAATAGGCGACCAAAAGCACAAGCTCATATTTCCACTCTGCAATTTTACTAAGCAGCGATTTTTTTTTGTATTTCACGGATAAATTGTTAAAACACTATTTTGTAGCAATTCCACATTAATTCAATATTATAAGGATCGGCTTCGTTTATGACCAGCATTTTTAAGTGATAATAATAAACATAGATAGTGTTATTTATAATGAACCAAGTAAAACTTTTAAGAGCTATCAAATGACATTAATTTAGCTGGTCACTTCTGCTACTGTCCGTTTTGGGCTCAGTATTTTAAACATGAAATTTTCCCGTGAAAATAATGTTAATAGATAATTAAGGCATCACCAATGTATACAAATTAGCAATGGTTTTAAATTCATAAAAATATTTTTTTTTTTGTGAGTTTGTTACTATTTTTTTCCGTTACTTTTTCCGCTTATTGGAATGTATATAAAGTCTACCACGAATATGTTGTTTAATGCCACCAGATTTTTGTTGATTTAAACACATCAAACATATTTGATAAAAAATTGAAACGAAATCAAAACGAAAAAAGGTAAGCGTGTAATTAAAAAAAAATCAATTTAATTTTTAAAAGCGCGTCACAAATAAATAACGTAAAAAAGTTGAAATTGATTGAAGTTATCAGGTTTCAGCGTTCCGGGCTGTTTATGTACATTTCCCGATGAATCGAAATAAATTAAATTCTCTTTCCCTTTTTTTGCAATTCGAATCACGTTTAGTAAACGCCTTCCGACTTTACGCAGGGCGATTATTTAAATTGCAAGAATTGATAAATTTGTATTTTTTTTCAATCGCCCAGCAGCTCGCTGCCTTATTACCGGTAGAATTATAAAAGCGGACCAAAGGTAGATACTACAGTGTGGTACTAAAAAATGAAACATCACTTCTGAAATATGTTTTCTGGGTCTTCATTTAAGCTATCTACGCTTAGTAAATGCTTAGTGCAGTTGCGGGTGACATTTTAATGCCAAAAGGACACATTTAAGATACAATAAAAATTTTAACGCTGATATGTTTCACAAAAAACCGTGTAAAAAAGTGGTAAAATTCAAAGAAAATTTGAAGATTGGTACTAGGGTGTCCAATCCCGAAGCCTTTTTCCAATCCCGGGATTTCGGGATTGATTAATTTTCAATCCCGGGATTGGGATTTGCTCACCGAGGAATTTGAAATCCTCAATTTGCTATAGTTTTTTCCCGGACTATCTCCAAGCCTCGTTTTTTTTTTAGCTCACCGAGGAATTTGAAAACCTCGATTTGGTATACTTTTTCCCAGATTGTCACAGAACCTTGTTTTTTTTGTTGATTAGATGCCCTAATTGGTTTTTTTTAGCCATGTCCGCTCCCAATGTGGAGCATATGGAATCTTAATGGAGTTTATCTCAACAGAAGTGTTTCTACGAGAACTGCTTGTTACTCAGTTGCTCAACCTCTCTTTTTTCCAAGGAGAGTAGGGATAGAAGGATAGGGCTAAGACAGGATTAGTGGTAAGCTAATCGCTCTCGATAAGCCCCGTTCATAGGATAGGATGGGTGAGAGGGGGGGAAATCAAGACATCACATACACCCATGCCTTTGAACAGAAATTCATAAATCTATTGAAAAATCAATTTATAAAACTGTCCGTACCGGGATTCGAACCCGGGCCCTCCGTAGCCGAAGCCAACAACGTTGACCACTCGACCACACAGGCGGCGGTTGCCCTAATTGGTACCCTTAATTAAAAAAAAATCGTGTTATTTGATAAAACAACAACATTGGGGTATAGAAAATCATGTAAAGAACTCAAAAGTTAAATTATACAACATTTAGGCGCTCTAGTAGTGAAGTGAGCCAACTAGTAAAATGGTAAAACTTTTCTTGGACTCGCAAGATTTTTTTGGTGTTTTGGCGGATTGTATATTTTTATTTTGCGTAGATAACAAACACTATTGCAATATGACGTGTAGAATATGACAACGCATCTAAAATTTTCTTCTAAAATTCCACTTGGCTCACTTCACCTCTAGTGGGCCTGTATTATTGATTATATGTATTTTAATTACGAAAAAAATATTACTGTTCATCGCAACTTGATTATAATATACGGTGGCTATTATGACGCACTGGACATTTATCACTTTCATCACTATAAATATTTTTTTGACACGTCTAATGAGCTACGATCTAAAGAAGAATTTCATTTGTTTTTACTTGTGCACGTTCGCCATAAAAGCTGTAGGCGTACGTAACAGATTAAATAATTCTTGTATGTTTTGTCGGTGGATTATTTTCAAGATTTTAAGCAGACCAACGTATTTATGGTAAAGAAATAACGATACAATAATACTCTCTTGACCATGTATTCGAGACAGTCTCTTCAATTATTCAACCATAAGAATCTAATGGATGGCAAGAGTTTGTCAGCGTGAACACAAAGAGTGAAAAGAAAAGCTGAAAAAAATAAGGCTTTTATTTGATCTTCAGCAGACTTGATAATCTGCATAACTGATATAGGACTAAATAAAAAATAATTATCTTGGAGCTCATTACGAGAATCGAATTCGCAAGAAAATTAATAAAAAGTGAAATATTTATGAATTTTAGTTTTAATTTAAAAAATATATTTAAAATTACAGCTTACGCCGATGCGTCAATTGTTTTGAAGTTGAAAGATCATACGAGATATACTCGATGAGAATTTTTGTAAGTCACGTGAGATTAACTCAAGGATAATTAACTTCACAATCACTCATGTCTTAGATTTCAAATTAAAATTGAAAAAAATCCAATTTGACATTGACCTTACCAGGAATCGAACCCAGACCCACCTGATCGGTAGAGCAAGCTCTAACCAACTAGACCACAGCGGGTGACATATTATTACTATCGAAATACTGTTCGATAAACTGTATTCGTTAATTAAATCAATCTTATGATACTTACAATATATCGAGTACGCCTTTTTATAGCTTTAGCGTGATGTGTATATTTTTTTTGCCGCCCTGAGAATGCCTTACGGCCCCAATTAAGGAGCTTGCCACGATCAATTATCCACGAGCCACCTTTGCCCGATTTCCCCTGGCCTTTCACAATAATAAATTTTATTTAGCGCTTGACTGTTTTTCGCAATGCGTGGCTCAAATATAAAATAATAAGATCAAGTGTTATTTCAGTTTTTTGCTGATTTAACATAAATATTAACTGTTCTCAGCGTTACAAGAAAGCCGTTTTTTTGTGCTGTCTTTTTGTAAGGTATTTTATTTGTAGCAATGCTTTCGGTAATTATTAAAGAACATAACATCGAAGCGTTTAATGAAGCGTACGAGCAGTATATAAAATAAAATAAACTTAAAAAAAACTATGAAAGATTCAACATCGATTAGTCGTGAAATATAAAATTTTATATTTGTTTATAAATAGTTCAATTATTTATCGTTTTTTCTAGTACAAGAAAGTACTATTTTTTGACAGAATATTATACTGCCCTGCTTAGTAAAAACCAAAGCTGTGGAGTCGCGTAAAAAAAGTTGACTCTGACTCCAACTCCAACAAAATTTTTCAGTAATTTCATTTGAACTTATATATATGTATATTTAGATCATATTAGGCAGCCTTGCATGCAATGGCAACACTATGGACTGTTTTAGCTTGAATACACATCATTATTTTATTTTTTTAAATGATGATTTTTCCGACCCCGACTTTGGACGAAAAACCCGACTCCACGACACAGCCCTGGTAAAAACATTTGAAAAAATGAATTTATTCGGTGATTCTGGTCCGAGGAAATGTTTCTTACTGAATTTTGATATATTTTAGTAAATGAAAAAAACAGCATTTTTAGTTTCCTTTCGAATTGATACCATATTTCAAGTAAAGACACATACTAATAAAAACACAATAATCCTTTGTACTTCATTCCACTTTATTTAATATGTCAGGACCGGTTTCGCTCATTGCGAGCATTGTCAACTGATAAGAAATATAATTTTACAATGCTATTTATACAAAATTGAAAAGTTATACACAACAATTGGCATTGAAAAGAAATTGCCAATTACATTAAAGTGATTCTAAAATAACACAAAATTAAAATGTTCAACACATCTAACATATAATTAAAAAGTCATCCCAGATTAAAAAATTCAGAACGCGATTGAAAGTAATTACAAACATAATTAAAATTTGGGAAATTTTTGACAAAGTGATAAAATGCTACATTAATAAAGTGAATATGCTTAATGATATGAATATGCTTAATGATAGTTTTATGTTTTCCCCGCTTCCAAGTAGTTACAAGACACATACCTTTTCATACAATTTTAAATATTTTTTAAATTTAAATACTGTTAAAAACTTGTAATACAATATTCGAGGGCTTAAAGTTAAACACCATTATCTACAAAACTTTTTTCTTTCTTAATTTTTGTTGTCTAGTTTCATTTAAAATCACCAGTAACGCTCAACGTAGACTACATAAAGACACTCTAGTTTAATATTTTTAACACCATACTTATTAATATAAATTGATTGTTACTGCTTTTTGTTGAATGCAAAATAAATGCTTTTAAGTAGTGTGGTCTCTTTTTTAAAATCAAGCGTTCCGTTTGAAACATTTTTGTATTTTATCCGTCTCTTTGATTTATGCAGAAAGTTGAAATGGCATGTTAAATTGTGCTAAGCACGATGAATTGCTTTCTTCCTAAAATTTTAACTGTCTGTTTTCTCCAAAACAACGATTACACATTGTAAGATATATTCCAGTAAATCAATCGATCTTGTCCCGTAAATGGCGTTTAGAGATTCGTTCTAAGTGCTACGAGAAATACATAAGTAAATCAATTGCTATGGATCTTGTTAGCAAGGCTTTTCTTATGCAAGAATGGATGAAAACAATCAGATTTGAGCCCTTAACCGAAATTACGGAATCGTACACATTCTACACTTTACGACTGTACTATACTAGTTGACATGATAGTTTTTCTTTACTCTACCAGGAGAATCACTTTATTGTACTTTCTTGAATCCATGTCCGCTCTTAACTTAAAGCATTTGGCTACTTAATGAAAGTGTTTCAATAGAAGCTTTTCTACAAGAACTGCCTTTTACTCAACTCTTTGCTTAGCCACTGTTTTTTTTTCGAAGATGCTTGGTGGAATTTCAATATAAAATTTGAATCGTTCAAATTATGTTCATTCACACAGATTTTCTCCCAAACGACCCGGATTTCGTCTTTCGGCATCTTCAGGCGTTCAAGTGCACGGATGAACTTGAACTAAAGCTTAGTAAATAAATGTTTCGTGTTTATATAATAAATAAATGTATCATTGAGCTTAAAGCCATTGCTGGCGAAAAGGATAAGCCCATGGGAATGCCCACAGATTTGAGTGGTTAGTAGTTTTAAGAATTATATTTATTTGTTTGTCGGAAAAGGTTTTATGATTATGTTTATATATGGGATAGGAGTGGAGATCCCGGCATGTTTAGTATTTCATTTAAAATCGGTAAAATCACGCCTGAAGATGCCGAAAGGCGAACCCTTTGTCGTTAACGATAAAATCTGTGTGAATTTACATAATTTGAACGATTCAAATTTAATATAATAGGGATAAAAAGTATGGGTCTAAAACAGGCGTTAGGAACCTGCGGCCTTTTGGCTACTCTGGTGAGGCCTTCTGGCCAATTCTGTATTTTTTGTAAATTCGTAAGTTCCTGAGATTTTGGATTTGAAATTTCCTGGAAGACCTGAAAAAAGGTCCCACGCTGATAATTTTGTAAACTTTTGCAAATTTCTGGACTTAAGAAATTGGCATGATATTGTTTCCGGCCAAAGATTCTCTAGTCAATGTTTACTGCGGCCTTATGTCGAATTAGAAAAACGATTGCTGCCTTTACAGGAGAAAAGGTTCCCTACCCCTGGTCTAGGACAGTAATCTTCGCTACTCCCTGTTACTTTGGGATAGGAATGGAAAAGAAACTTTAAGAAATCTGACGAACTTCTAAAATATGACCGTAATTATTCTTTCTATCGAGTATGGTGATTTTTAGAAATCACGAAAACTCATGCCTTTAAACAGAAATCGATAAATCAATCGAAAAAAGTTCTGTTTGTCTTGGGACTTGAACCCGTGAGATCCGTCATGTAAGCCAAACACGTCGACCGATGCACCACGGATCTGACAATAACTGAGCATAGTGAGAGCGATTACATACCCACTTGTCCTCTCTGGCCTTATTATTCTTATTTATCTCAAAAGAGAGGTTGAGCGATTGAGTAACAAACAGTTCTCGTAGAAAATCTTCTGTTGAGATATCATATCTCTAATAGGAGGCCATATGCTCCACATTAGGAGCTGACATAGATACAAAAATATGACATGTATTTATTTTAAAATATATGTAAGCATGCTAGAGTAGATGAAAAGACATATTATGCATCTTTTCTAAACCAGTATATATGTATAGCTAATCTAAAAGAAGTTAAAACTTACTTCTGACGATGACGTCAAGTCGAAATAGCTGTCAACTAAATAAAACAATTGTTGAACTAATTACAGTGTTATTTTAACCTTATAATAAATTTCTAATTAATTTGACTTCCCACATACATACTATACAGAAAGCAACAGGTGAATGGCTTTTAATATAATAATGTATTTACTATAATTGTATTTCGCGTAACAAAAGTGTGCCAGTGACGCCAGCCATTCAGAGCAAATTAATTTAAATAATTAAATACCACACATCATTAGGAAAACGTGAGATTTTATTATCAAGGCAATGGATCCCGCTCGACTTTCGAGTGACGTAGAAAGTAATCATGTCGAGGAACGCCACGTGTCGCTACTGATTGGACTAAATTGAAATTCACGATTTAATTTACCGTTATGCTGAAAACAATGCTAATATATTATGTTGGAGTGTTAGACTGGCGGATACAGTGGCGTGCTAATATAGCCTTGGCAGTCCCATAATTAGATAATTGTGTATAATGATAACCCGCGGAGTGTAAACTCGTGTACGTACAACTGACTTTATATAATTTAAGGTTGAGAATTTCCGCATTTGAAATTTAAATGATTTCTAGCTGTTTTGATTTTTTTATCTTTACTATTTGCCGGCTGCGTGGTCGAGTGTTAACATCGTTGATTTTAAACACGTAGGACATGTTATAAAAATAATAAAACATTTTTAGTACTTTTTCCACATAAAATTTATTAGATCAGGACCGGTTTCGCTCATGATGAGCATTGTCAAATGATAAGAAAAACAATAAAACAGTGATATTTATACAAAAGTTAAGTGATAAAAACAAGGTATGACAAACAATTGGTATTACAACCTAGCAAAAGAATTGAAGCAAAATACAAGCAAAATAAAAAGTTGAAGACCACTTAGCAATGAAAACTATTACAACTGTGGTCTTCAACTTTTTATTTATAGTTTATTTTCCTTGTATTTTGCTTCAATTTTTTTGTTAGGTTGTAATACCAATTTTTTGTCATACCTTGTTTTTATCACTTAATATATAACTTTTGTATAAATATCACTGTTTTATTGTTTTTCTTATCAGTTGACAATGCTCATCATGAGAGAAACCGGTCCTGATCTAATAAATTTTATGTGGAAAAAGTACTGAAAATGTTTTATTATTTTTATTATAATGCCATTCCACCAAGTATTGACAGTGAACACCTTAAAAGTGACGTAGGACATGAGTTAAAATACTAGTTTTATAGATTATTTTTTTAATCGATCTATGGATTTCTGTCCGCTGCCATGAATGCATGTAATGTTTTGAATTCCTTCCCAAATAACCTATCCTAACTATCAGCCAACTACTAGTCCTTTTCTAGTGTTATCCTTATATCCCTACTCTTTCTGATAAATATATGTTGAGCAACTTAGTGACAAAAACTTTTCGTAAAAAATCTGTTAAGATACCTCCTAAAGAGGCCATATGCTCCACATTGGTAGCGGGTATGAGTGAAAAAATTCCTAGAAATATTATAAGTTTATTGTTAATGCTTTTATGGATTAATATTCAATGAAATGTCTCTAATATTAATATTCACTTCCCCCTCCAAATATCTGATCTGAAAAACGGGGATATCCTTACCCTTTAAAAATTAATGGTTCGAGCTATTGAATTACAACCAGTTCTTCGTAGATGCTATATTGGAAGCCCAATAAAAATTCAACCAATTGATAGCGATTATAGTCTTACATATTAAATTCTAAAAACGGAACGTAGCAAAAGCGATTTATTTATCAATAGTTCTATCTTTATTCTTTTATAAAACAAAAGTTTGGGCAACTGAGTAACAAGCAGTTGTCTTAGAAAACCATAAATATACATATATTTTTTTAAACCATGTCCGCTCCGAGCATATGGGCTCCTAATGGAGTTTATCTCAACAGAAGTGTTTCTACGAGAACTGCTTACTCAGTTACTCAACCTCTCTTTTTACAAAGAGAGTAGGGATAGAAATACAGGGCTAGGTCAGGATTAGTAGTAAGCTAATCGCTCTTGATACGCCCCGTTCATAGGATATGATGGGTGAGAGGGGGGAATTCAAGACAGCACATACATCTATGCCTTTGAACAGAAATTCATAAATCGATTGAAAAATCAATTTATAAAACTGTCCGTACCGGGATTTGAACCCGGGCTCTCTGTAGCCGAAGCCAACAACGTTGACCACTCAACCACACAGGCGACATAATTTATGTTGAGATAAGTTCCATTTTGATAAAACTTGCTTAAAATTTGGATGGAACGTGGTAACGGAATTGTAAACGTATCAAAGGTAATCATTGACTCAAAACATCATATTGACGTGGTGCTTTTCTTTTGAACCTTTACGATATCCGTCGTTATCCCTGCAATAAAATATTTACAGCACGTCACACGCAAAGTACGACCCCCTGCCAGTTTTGCTGTCACACATCGTCTCTTTGTTTTTGTGACGTCATTCAGCTTCGTTTTCATTTCCATTTTACTCCAACGATCAACAGATTTAATTGCGCGTGTGAATACAATATGCCATATCACTCCTTTTAAGTCAACTCAAGTTGTATTGTGAACATTTGTTTGCAGACTTGAATGCAACTAGTCTTCCTTATTAGTAAACTAAAATAAAATTGACAAATAATACTTTTGTTATGAACCCTTTCCTTCCTGAGCTGTATATCCGTTACACATCCGGCAAACGGGAGTGAATCATGACAGTTATATAACACTACTACAGCAGTACTACATATAATTGTCATTGATGATATAATTGTCATGATTGATGATCGTTTGCTTGATGTGTAACGGATACACAGCTCAGGAGCGCGTGATTTTTTTGCATAGTAAGGAAAGGGTTAAGCCAGTGTTGTTACCTAGTGATCACTAGGGCATTCATTACCGGTAAGTTGACGAAAAATTTTCTTCGGTAAATATAAAATTAGCCATTAATCATCGAAAATAATTTAGTAAAACAAAAAATAGTAAATAGTTTTTGTAAGGGGTTATTTTTCATCGTTTTTCCATTCAGAGCTTTCAACCGATAAAATCGTTGAATAGACAAGACTTTATAGAATACTTGCGTGAATTTAAAAATAAAAATAGTCAAGAATCTGAACACTAACTTTGTAGACTCTACATAGCTTCAGCAGGTAAAGATATAGAATAGCAGTCTTTCTGAAGGTACATTTTCTAAGGAAAGTAACTCAATAGTTACAGTAAAAAAGACATTATTATTCCAGGTAAAGCAATATTGCCTCACCTTCAAGAACTCGTTCAGGCCGGTTTCCCGCACAGCTGTAGAAAATAACATCTCTCGTATTTTCTTTTTCCAGTCTCCATTCCGTTGGCGGCTGGGTATAATTTTTGTGGTTCGGCGTATCACCTCGGAAATGGTTGCTGAAAAACGTAAAAACCAATTAAACTAAAACTAACATTAACTATTACCACATTTTTATACAAATCGGGACCGGTTTTGCTCATTGAGAGCGTTATAAACTCATAAAATATTAATCAACGCAGTTAAATAACTTTTCATATTGAGGAACAAACATTCAAAAAGTGATTTGTCACAAATTTTGGAAAATGCCGTTTAATATCAGCTTTGATACAACATAAGGCCAACCAGAAACTCCGTCAAACGCAAACGTGTCGCCTGATCCTAATGATGAGTTTCTTTGTGCTGCTCATAAATCAATTTAGTCTCCGGTTAATTGTGTAAATGTTGAAAAAATACTCATTTAATACAGTTATATATATGTATTTTTTTTTGAAACTTTGGAATTTTATATAGATTAATAAATTGAGGAGCAAATATTTAAAAATTGATTTGTGACAAATTTTGAAAAATACAGTCTAATATCAGCTCTGATAGTCTTTAATAAAATCTATGAACGGAAATCACAATTAGTGTTCAAAAAAGGTTCTTTTCGTATAAAAATTAAATCACACATTCAAGCGAACTGTGACTTCTCAACACTCAAATCGTTATTTCACAAGCTCTGTATTTGTGTGACAAATCTCTTCTTGAATGTTTGCTTCTCACTATTATATTTTCCTCCAATTGGTTGATATACCTTATTATGGATCATACTCAATTTCGCATAATTTTACTTATTTGGGCTTAATTTTCATATGTTGTTAATGCTTGTGATAGCCAAAAACAGTACTTTTAACAAATGTAAAATGTTGATACATTTTTTGATTTTTTACGTTGCAGTGAAATATGACTTTGACTATCGTTACTGTAAATTTTTGGTAAAAAACTATTCAATTATAAAAATTAAATACAATTTATTGTAAAACAATCTAGCACTTTATAAAATGACCAGTAAGAATTTTAGTCAATGAATTCTCAGAAGATGGTTGACCGATCTTGATGATGGCATGAAATTGTGGAATTAATACAAAAAATTGTGCTTAAGTAATTATATAATTCAAATTCCTTTTTTACATATTCTCTGCACTTTACGCAATACATTTGAATACGTTATTTTCTTATAATAATAAAAATAATTGACAACTATTTAGATTATTTATAATTTGTGTTCATGTAACCCTATTGCTTACAGGAAATCCTAAATAAGGAACAGTCAGTACTATTCTTCATCAATACTACCCTGTCAAGTAGTATAATTTCTCGTGAAATTGATCCCGTGTGGGCATTTAGGTTGTTCAGTTCCAATATTGACGGTATCATTAGCAGTTATTGGCGTTACATGATAGCTCTCTCATTCCAATTGAAAATACCGCACTTCAAACATTTGCTTTTCAATATAACATGACAGACGGGTAATATTACCAGCAGGGGTTCAACAGAAACCGATGTATAAAAAAACGATGGTTTTTGTATTACAATATTTTGTAAAAACCGGTTTAAACTTCTTGAGTTTGAAACTTCGTCACGTATAGTGTTTTAAAATTGATAAACTTTTTGCTTTAATAAAATTTTATTTCATATTAAAATAAAGTTGTTTTCAAAAATATTGATAGTATTACACTAAGTAAACCAAAACCTTCAATAAAAGCAGTTTCGTGCAAAAGTAGTATGTTTCTGAAATTTTAATATAACTAAGCACCATTCAAAAAATGACCTGAAATTATTAACATTTTATTTATTATTCCTCGTCAGGAAATATGTTTTTAGAAAAACCAAAACGTTATATTTAAAATGCATTTTGTTTTCTTAATTAAACCTAAATATATTTTTTTCAGCACAATCATTATCAATGATTCACTATTATACTTCATATATCGACTGTGGAAAAGAAAAAGGACGTAACCCACACATATCAAATTTTACAGAAGGTTATAAATACGTGTTTGATGATTTTGTGACATATGAAAATTATGAATTATACACAACCTTGTGCATGGATACTTCTAAACTGGTGTTTAATTGACATAAGCTAATATTAATTAAATAAATTGTCTCGGAAAAACCTTTATTTAAGCGTTTTTTCTTGGTCATCTTTTTCAAACATAAAAGCTAAATTTAGATACTTATTCGGCATTTTCAGCTTCCATCATTTTGATAGAATGTGTGTCAAGTTGAATACATTGTGATTATCGAAAAAAGCTGTTTTGGAAAATTGAGCGTTACGTCCTTTTTCCTTTCCACAGTCGATATTATTAAAACAATAATGTCAACAAAGTAATCGATTTCGACTTGAATTGAATTAAAACCGACTTTCAAATTTCAGAAAATTTCCCTAAAAGACCGATCTAAGAAAACCGTTTAGCCCTTATTTGCAGTATACATTCTTACAACAACCTTTTGATTTCAAAAGGTAGTTTGAATCTAAAAAAAGCAACACAATTACGTTTTTAACTTTGGTTTATCAAAAGAAATACAAAAACGATCTCCCAGAGAAGTGTTTTTTACTTACATGTACCCACTGAAACTAACGTGAGTCACCGTCCTGGCTATTTGTATGTCACGAGTGAGTACAGGTTATAACCTCATTCCCGCATGTCTTGTATCAAAGTTTTGTATTTATAAAGATTCCGTTAGCCGAAGAGTTTGAATGTGGAAAACAATTAAGGAAAACCTCCGAGGAATACTGATTGTGAGTGTACAGTAAAGCAAAGTGCTCAATTCCTATCAGGAATTATTTGTAAAGTGAGTTTACTTTAAGTTGCCCAGTCCCAAAACGAATTTCAAACGCAACTCGATGGCAACCGAATGATAGTTTTACCAGCAGGTTGCGCGCACAGTCTACAATTTACTTTGGATAGAAAAATTATATTCGTAAAAAATTAAATAAATTCGGTTAGAAAGTCTAGAAAGGGGTTGCGCAGGACAGTAGTAAGTTAATCGTTCTCTTTCTCTACGACTAGTTTCTATGATCGGAGGCTTAATACATAGTTTGGCTATAGAAAAACACGAGTGATATATTTTTTCTTTTTATAGCAATAACTGCGATAAATAAATGCTTATGAAATCTGAGCAAAATAACCAACAGCAGAATGTGATGGAAAACCAACACATTTGAAAGCTCAATGATGAATCTGTATGGTTTATATTGTAGAAAAGGCCGATTAAAAAAACAATTTTGACAAGGCACTCTCCTCCCATTATCATCCCATCGATTAAAGCTTGAAGCGCACCATTGGAGGCACGTAAAACATTAACGAGAAGATCTACTTTAAATTAGGGTCGAAACCTTGTCAATCGAGTGTAGTGAATTAAATGGAACGTCTGTCACTATTTGACGAGGGCTCCGGGATACCCTCGACGTCATCATTAAAACTGAACATAAATTGAAGATTTTACGCAAGAACGATTCCGTCAAACCTCATCTATTGATTGTTTTTAATGAGTTGAATATTATGAAGTGTCTTGTATTACTTTATTTATAAACCCATTTGAGAAATTCTTGATCTGTGTTGTATTTGTAAGTCTCCACTTTAGAAACCAAATGGTTCTGGACTCAAATCTCGGTTAGATGTATATTTTATTAAATTTTAAGTTTTTCAGTCTAATAAGATATTATCAATCTCAATCATAATTGACAACATTCCTAATCAAGCCGATTTCAAATGACTTAAAAATGAATAGCTGTAATGCCAAATATTTATTTTTAATTTAACTAAATAATTTTAAATAAATTGATTTTCCCAACATAAATGATGCTTTGGGAATACATTGAATTTATCTTAATAAAACCACAAATTCTTAAAAAAAAAATCTCGCTTCTTTTTTTTAACATGTGTTTGCATTTAATCCACATGTATTCTAGCAAAGTTAATAGTTTGTCAAGTGGCAATTTTACAAATAAAAAAAAATTAAGAAAACCCTTAACGATTACTGTTAAGCGGGCGTTCAGTAAACATAAACGTTCGGTTATTATCTAGATTTTTTTGTGATGCCTAACATGAAAAGTTTTATTTCACTTTACCAGTCCAAAACTAGCTTTCGAGAATGTCTCAAAAATGAGTGTGTAGATCGTCGCTCAAAACTGTCGTTCATATTCAACAGTTTGGTTCAGTAATTTAATACAGGAAAATTTGACGATAAACATTATGCTTCTTAAATAATAGTACTCAGTACAGATAATTATATAAAATTGTAGAAATAATGTCTATACTTTTATATAATATTATGTTTAATAGATAAATTAATCCAAAACTGGCATCGTTTGAAATAGATATGAAAATCTTTATTTAAAAACATATGAAAATGCTCATTATTATATATTTTAAATATATAATTGATAACTAAGTTATTCTACAAGTTGTGTTACACGTTTTTTGCCTCTTTTAAAAGCATCTTTTGACAAAATTTCGTAAAGTTATTTTACGAATAAACTAAATCTTGATTCTAAACTTATAAAATTACAAAATGATTGTTGGAGTTTTTTTGAGTGGAAGTAAGATACAAACACGAAAAGTAATAATTACTTATATGAGAACGGCTATACGCAAAAGTAACTAAGTTTTATAATAAAAATGAACTTCAACAAAGTTATCCCCGAATCCGTAAAAAATATTTTGAATTTTATTTTAAGTAAAGGGCAACAATTGTTTGTATAAATTCAACTCATTACTAAACATGCTTTTCATCTTTCCAAAATGACTTCAATAAATAAAAGTGTCACGTTTGTGATCATTCGCGAGCTACGTATGTAAATAGGTTAAGCTTTTGGAAACATTCAATTTGAAAGCTTTATTGTTTGGTTTAAAACGTCTGAACATGTAAATCTTACACCACTTAAAACTTTTCAGTGTATACAATATCCATAAATAATTTTATTTTCTGTATAATTATCTCGTTAATCCCGTTTTGAATATAGTAACCTACCTGTCACAAAATAAATCAGGTATGCTCTATTTAATTCCCATTTCACGGCAATACTTCATTGCGTATTAATAGAATACCAAAATCAAATAATTGCCTACTTTCGCTAGCGTTCTGAATCAAGTACCTGGTAAGAAATTCATGATAATTAATATAGATGGCGTTTTATTTATAGATCACTTAAACAGGAAGATTTCAGAATACTGCTACACGCGCCAGGATGACGTGGAGATATTTTGTCAGTTCATTAGCCGTGTTCCCCCGGATAAAACATTTTCATTATCCAAAATAAAGTGACTTTCCAATATTTCAATTCTCAGTTTATTACGTTTCAGATTCTTATCTGCGCTTTTCAATTTCATTTAAAACCTTCCCTTAAAGAAGACCGTAACTAGCGAACAGAGTTGACAAACTTTTCGACTTAATTAATATTGTAATTTGTTTACTTTTAAAGTTTCTCAAGGGAGGATATAATTAAACGATTACTTCTTAAGTTAATCAATTCAAGCAATTATTATTAAACAGATTTTTATGAGAAAAGAAAAACACTTAGTTATAAGTAAGATGTTTTAAAATTACAAGATTTTTAAGGAGTATTTATTCAAGCTTTGAGTGCTGTGACGATTGACATGGTTTAGGCTATGGCAGAGGCGGGGAACCTTTTCTTCCTTAAAAGTTACATTCATTTATCTGATTCATCATAAGGCCGTAGTAAATATTGACAAAGAATCGACTAGATCTTCTTTGGCCGGAAACAATTTGAGTTACAAGATTTTTTATTATTTAGATGCAAATATCGATTGTCGAAAGAAAAAAAGACGTAACCCACACGTAGAAAATTTTACAGGAGGCACGAAAAATGTGTTTTTATGATTTTGGGCCATATGCAAATTACGAAATATCCACAAGCTTCAAGTGCACGGAGACTTTTAAACTTGTGTTTAATTGTCATAATCTAATTTTAATTTAAGAAATTGTTTTAGGAAAAACTTTTGTTTCAGTCTTTTTTCTTGGTTTCAACTTTTATAATTTCATTTTTTTTAAAACTTAAAAGCTTAATTTAGTTAATAATTCGGCATTTGCAGCTTACATCCTTTTAATAAAACGTGCATCAAGTTGAATACATTGTGATTATCGAAAAAAGGCTTTGAGTTACGTCCTTTTTCCTTTCCACAGTCGATATGATCTACGTTGAGAGCGGACATCGATTACAAAAAAAATATTTTACGTATTGGTTGTGTCGTAAATATTTAATAAATATAAAAAATAATATATAAGTACAACAAAACAACATTTTATAAGATAGTCATATAGTAAATATTACGTATTTTAATACACAGTTGAACTTTCTGTCATTGTTATAAAGAAGTACAAACAGAAAATCGTCCACGTTTCGTCATGCATGAAAATATATTTATAAAATATCGTTTCGAGCTGCCAATCTCTGATAAATTTATATTGGCCGTTGGAAGCGCAAAAAGCTGATCGCATTTTGAGCGGATAGCGTTCCAATAGATAGAAAACGAATGGATTATAGACTTAAGGAATACGCATATGATCCGATTCGTTTTACATATAAACTATGCATATTGAGTTGATTGAATTCTTTCAGGGATGAAAATCAAATAAAAAAATCCCTTTGCGATTCTTTCCATTTAAATGATATTCTGTATAAGACAATAAACGGGAAATCCCCTTTCACAGTGTATTGAAGTAACCGTCTCAAGTAAAAAGATAAAAGATTTTAAAACTGCTATAAGAGTGAATTTCGTAAGAAATACTGTCTTCGTTTTATCGTCAAATAGAACACTAATAAAACAATTTATTGTTAATACATTTAACACAAATATACGTAACCTAATTTAAAAGGTTTATTTTGGCTCATAATAAGGGGTATGTTATGACTTCCAAATGGAGACCGGGTTTTGTAGGTTTCTGTGCCGGATCTCACGGGTTTGAGTCCCAGTACGAACAGCATGTTTCCGATTGATTAATCAATTTATATTCGAAGACATGGTTGTTGTGATGTCGGAAAAATTCCCGCTCACTCTTTCCAAACCTTTAATAGCCGGGTCCTTTATTAGTAAACCACTAGTCCTGTCCTAGTCTTATCATTTTATCCTTACTACTCTCTTTAGAAAAATAGATAAAAATGACTTTTCACAGTCATGACAGTTCTTGAAGAAAAAAAAACTTCTGTTGAAATAACTTCATTAAGAGGCCATATAATCCACATTGGGAGCGGACCTGAATTTAAAAATATAGGTATTTCAACAATTTGTTTTTACGAGAACTTTTTGTTACTTAGTTGCTTAACTTCTCTTTTTAAATAGAGTAGTAGGGAAAAGAGTTATAGGACTAGAACAGTGGTTAACTAATCGCTTTCGCTATGATCTATTAGGGTTAATTTAAAGGTTAGAAAGGTGTGAGAGAAAATACATATATGTATAAAAAAAACTCATGTTTTCGAACAAAAATTGATTAGTCGATTGAAAAAATGCTGTTCGTATTGGGACTCGAGCCTGTGAGATGTGTCACAGAAGCCAACGACGTTGACCGCTACTCCACACCACGCTATAATTTATATAGAAGAATTTTAATTTTACTAAATTTGTTTCTTTGTCAAATTATAAAACACGAAAAAGAGGAAATTTTCGTAGAAATAACTAATAGCACGACTATTCCGAAATAACGTATATTGACAAAAAAGAGAAACTGGTATTGGACATGGAACATAATCATTCTATTCACCCACAGTAAAATGTTGTATCACTTTTAAGGTGTTCACTGTCAATACTTGGTGGAATGGCATTATAATAAAAATAATAAAACATTTTTAGTACTTTTTCCACATAAAATTTATTAGATCAGGACCGGTTTCGCTCATCGCGAGCATTATCAACTGATAAGAAAAATACATAAACAGTGATATTTATACAAATTTAAATTGAAATAAAAAGGTGTAAGCAACTATTAACAATTTAAAGGATTAGCAAATTACATTATAATTACACAAAATTAAAATGCTTAACACCCATAACAATTAAAAAATATGATCTAATAAATTTTATGTGGAAAAAGTACTAAAAATGTTTTATTATTTTTATTATGTTGTATCAGATTAAAATCTACAATTTTATTATTTTTAAATTTCATATGAGAAATGTCTACTGACTTCTGAGGATTTATAACACCGCATGTAAAAAAGGCTTCTTACCTCTGCTCAATTTGATTTGATACAACAATTTAATTACTTACTAATAGTCTTAAACTTCGATGTAACAGACTAAAAGATAAAAAATTGTATGTTATTTAAAAAAATACATGAAATATGCATTTTTACTAATTTACTAAGTTCTAATGTTCTCACATCTAAGAGTTTCAATATCATAAAACTTGAATTAAAAATAGACGTATGTATTACCTTGCAAACACTGCATCCATAAAAGCCCACGAAGTATCACTGATAATTGGATCAAATTCAATACACGAAAAATTATTCCCCCAAAGTTGTCCATGCTTGGGAGATTGCTTCAAAAGTTTCCGATTCTTAAGTTTGTCCTTCGGCCGAGCTTTTTGTTTGTGGACTCTGTTTTTGTCAGATTGACTACGACTGTACTGCACGTAGAATACTTTATCATCTGAAACAAAAGAAAAACAAATTTATTGTTTATAAATTACTTTAAAATAACATAATGGGATATATAGAACGTAAAATATAGCAAACTGTATTGTCAAATGGATGACTTCTAGATATTTTACTATAATTGCACTCGCACTCAAATGAAGATGGATAGATACTAAAAAAACACTAATTTATTAGAGTATGGTCGGAAAATCTTTTAGATTTATTTATTTCCGTGCTAGTGACATATTGTAATGATAAATAAAATTAATCAATATGTGTACAAAATATAAATGTAATTATTGACAAAAATCAGTTTGGTGTAATGTTGAAAATGTTGCAATAGTAAAGCATTCTAAAATCAACACATAATTTTTCTACCCGAAAAAAAACGCAATCTTTTTTTTCAAAAACCAATTGAAATCATTAGAAATGCTATAACGCTCACGATATAAAAAAAATATGAAGAAAAAAAAATAGCTCTTCCATTTGTGAAAACCAGTATTTAACTGTTTTTGACGTCGGTTTTAATCTGTTAAATCTTTTCAATGAGTCATGAAAAACTGTTAAAGTCAAACAGATTCACCTTACTATAAAAATAAAAACAAAAAGAGATGTAAATTTAATATAATTTAAATAGTATCAAACATGATATATTACTTGCAAAACCTGACAAAAGTATTCGTAAAAAAAAATATTTGTCGCTGATCTTATCACACCAATCAGGTAATGCAGTGTGGGGAACATTTTTATTAACAAAGATCAGATTAATTTATTTGATTCAATATAAGGCTGCAGTAAAGAAAACGTTGACACCAACCCCCTTTTTTCTTTCGACCGTCGAACATACAATCGGTTGATTACGCTCTTTTTATAAACGCTTGCGTACAATTTTTTGATCAAAGTGAATATGTTGATCAAGTCAAAAGGCTGCATCAGAGTAGCCAAGGTTCCTCACCACTCTCCGATGATACATATGGCGTCATCCGCTACTTTTTTAGCCCAATACGAAAATCCCACGAAAAGCTCTATAAATTCAATCACGCAACAAATCAACTCACAATATGTATTTTGTTTATTTGTGGTTGATTGGCTTTATACAATATAAAAGATGAAATTATCTCTCGTTAAAACGAATAATTTAAGCATGAAATACAAGAACGTTGTTAACTATTAACATCACAGTGTGAGCATATCAATTTTTGTTTTTTGACGTCTCAAATAAATACATTATCAGTTAAAGAGAAAAATGTTGTAACAACTTCAAAGGAATACAAATTTTTGGCAACGTAAATGATGAAACAGATTTTTGAAACGTTTTCTCCTATTGATTGTACGTAAACAAATCAAAGTCTCCTATTCAAATTTAACATTGCTATTTGTATTAAAAAAAACTTTATTCACCCTTCGTAGTGTCGTGTTATTTGGCGAATAATTATTTCATCTGTCAATGTAATGCATAAACTGACAGTTTATCAGATAGCATCAGAAGCTATGTTTTTAAACAGTAAGTGAATAAACACAAATAGTAAATAATATTTTTTGTTGTTTCAAATAATAAATAGTATGTTGAGTTATTGTAGGAAAACGTCCTTTTAAGTTCTTACCGTGACGATATGTTAAGAACTCTTAAAGAATTCCTTTTGATACTGACCGTTTTGTATTAGATACTGACCATATTATTTAGATATCTATATTCCACACACACTCGTACAATACGTTTTAATTTAATGCTTTTAATGCATCAATAAAACTGTCAAGCATCAATAACTAATACAGCGTTTTTGTAATTCAAATAATTTTATTTTCTATTTAACAAAAAATACCATATTATCAGTTCTTTGAGTATTTGGCATAACAGCTAATGCTAGTGCGTCAAATATTTTAAGTTGGAAAATCATACGACATAAACTCGATGAGAATATTTTTGTAAGTCAAGTGAGAACAAACACCCACGTCTTAGATCTCAAAATTAAAATTAAAAAATCTAAATTTGGCATTTACCTAACTGGGAATCGAACCCAGACTTGCCTGAACCGCCTGAACAGTAGGGGAAGCTCTAACTAACTAGACCACAGTGGGCGACCCAGCTTTTCAAGAAAATTGTACACAATAGCATAAAATAAATTTGTATCTAGAATTTAAATAGTTTTTTTTATGTGCCATTTGCTTACTTAATAGTTTTTTATTGTAATTATAGATTATTTATTGCTTCGTACATTGTGAAAACAACGTATATTTTATAAAATATACACATAAAAGAGTAATAATAACCCAATGTTGCTGACACTTTATTTTGTATTATTTCAATTACCTCACACCTGTGTACAAATATTCACATACGCTTCTAAATTGTACTGGGTGGTTATACATTAACATATCAGATTCAAATATGTGTTATCAATTAAAACTTTACGCACAAGATTACTAATTTAATGAAACAAAATTATAAAGCTTGGCAATATGCTGAAATTTCTTCTCGTTCTTGGGAGATATTCGCTCATTTTATGACATGCCAACGTCCACCAGTTTATAGTTGCAAGATATTTGTTTTATTGAAAAATATAAACATATAATACATTTGCATATAAATACAAAAAAAAACAAAATTTTAATGACTAATGATGATATTTTGTAATACATTTTTAATATATATTTTTTTAAATATATCCACACAAATCTCCCGCACCATCTGAAATGCTTTCTCGCGCCCCCGGTTAAGAAACCGGGTACCCGGTTCGGTTCCTGGTTTGAGAACATTTATAAAATATGGGCCCTCGAGAGGTGTAGTGAGCCAACTAGTAAAATGTTAAAACTTTTTCTTGGACTCTTAAGTATGTGCAATCATGTCTTTACTTGGTGTTTTGGTGGAGAGCATATTTTTATTTTACGGATATAGCACTATTGCAATGTGTTTCAGCTGAGTTTACTTCACTTTTATGATACTTTAAGAAGTGTAGAATATTACAACGTATCTAAATTTTTTTTTCTAAAATACCACTTGGTTCACTTCCTCTCTAATGGATATGGTCCCATATGTTTAGCTTAAAGTTGATATTATTGTCTAAATTGGAAATCTAATCTTAATATATAGTTTGCTTACAATAGTTAACAAAAAACATAATATTATCTCAATTTGAGTATAAAATATAGAATTCTACCTATTAAATGCCAATTCAATCAATCAATTTGAGTACTTAGCATTATTATAAAGGAGCTAAAATGCAGATAGTAATATTAAAGCTTTAGTATTGGAATATATTTTGTAGTAACCCGATGCATATTTTCTTCATGGAAAGCAAAAAGAAAACGTTTTTAGACAGAATCTTCCATCATCAAGGCGTAGAAATTGTCGACAGGCGTCTTGCGAACCCTACATTATGTAGAGCGATTTTTTCGCAAAAAGCCCAGATGGGGTTTTTTGCACTAAAAACAGGCAGGAGGATCGGGAAATATCAAACCTCCATAAATTCTGATATGCGTCTCGAGCCCCGACGTCAAAAACAAAAATGCATTATTAGTATAACATGAAATATAATATAAAAATATTTTTCCCCTCAAATTTATATCTCGGTCGTCAACAGTAACCGTTACCCCTTTCATATCATAACCTCACAGAGTATATTTAAAATGTGTATTACTTGTAAAAAAAATAATATTCTTCATAGTAAATTTTTGATTCATTTTTTGGGTAATGAAGAATACATGATGCCTCTAATATTAAAAACAGTTATATACAATTTGCAATGTTCGTAGTAGGGCTTATACAAAAAACCGACTTTTGAAAAAAACGGTTTTCGAATGTCAATATTGTTCGAAAGCCAGTTTATCCGGTTTTCAATTTTTTACAGAAAATGGATAATTCAATTAAAAAGGCGAGAAAAAGTTTACTTTTTGGTGTTGTTTATTTATATACACAATAATACACAACAACACAAGGCGTCCACTCATCGTTTTGTAACAAAATTTCCTGATATCGAAAATACCCTTTCGCTGGGTAATGATGTGGGGCATACGGTCTTTAAGCCAACAAATAAAAGATCCAAATTGTCTGACCTTTTGTTTATGGACTCGTTTATGGGAAATTTGGCATAACCGGTTACGAAGTTGAAAAACCGGTTTTTGAATGTCAGAAATTTAGCAAAAAAACCGGTTCTTTCAAAACCGACAAGCCCTAGTTCGTAGTAATAAAAGCTTTTGTATTCCACATTCAAGTTCATCATTTACCACAACCATAGCCTTTTTTATCAACATTTCATATCACGTCTGTTCATTTTTTCGACATTCATTTTCATGGCATGGATGTTTGTGATGTTTAATCCCCTCCTCCCCTCCCCACCATTTCAATCCTAAAATAAAGAAGTGTAGCGGGAATAATAAGCCAACTATCCACTAAGCTTTTCTTTACCATATCGTTTCTATCCTTACTAATCTCTTCGAAAAAGGAGAAGTTGAGCGACTAACTAAAAAACAGTTATCGTAGAAAAACTAATGTTGAGTTACCTACATTAGAAGGTAACGTGTTCCACATTGGGAGCGGACATGAATAATTTTAAAATCTGCTGGAAAAAAATACTGGTAAAGAAAGAAAGATTAGTATATATTTTATTATTAATGTATGTAAATATCATTTATCTAAATGAATACAATGAGCGATTTGTTGAATTTAATCATCTTTGTTCCGCTACTAAATATACAATTAGTATTGATTAAATAAACGTCATCTTAATGAATGTTCTGCCATTTAAAATATACGAGGCAGTAAAAAGAAGCCGAACAATCTATATCCATGTTAATATTGTTCTTGTGATAAATCTCAGCTTCATGTTTATGTCAGCCAATTACTCTTTAAAATGTAACGTTAGAAGTTTCTAAGACACCATTATTTGGGAACTTCTAGCATCCAACGAATTTCAGTGGCGGTCCTGAAAGGTTTTTATGAATGAATAAATAAGCAAAACTGAATTTGATAATTATTAATAGTAAAATTAGTATATAATTAATGTTTTATGTTATCATCTTGATTATTAGACGATTTTATGTTAGTTTATCTAGGTTTTTATATTCTTTTAATCGTTTTTATTTCAAAATAAGGGTGCTTCTTAAAGTCAACGGCGTCTTATAAGTAAGGAAACATGATTATTAAAAAAAATTACACTGCGTCAGACACTTTTAAGTTTTAAAGTCATAAAAAATTGAGTGAAAAACATTTAAGACACTCAAAACCACAAGCCAATAGCCAATACCTCAAATATAAAATTGACAAATGTCTTAATTTCAAATGGACGAGACTTTAGCCTGAAATCATCTAGTTGTTAGGATAAAACTCATACCACTGGATATCATTATCTATATGACATAATATTTTTCAAAAACCCGATAGGGAAATTTAGACATGACAATAATATTTAATTAGACATTAAATTTAATCTTTTTTTTTCTGCTGCAGGCTGTATGAAAACTAAATCTACTCTTTCGAATCATTTTTTCTTTGCTTGTTTACTTTTTACTTGAAACTATATCACAAATATAATATCTGTTTTACAAACAACTTTCAAATACTCAAATGTCATTATTTTTATATATTTGAACAATATATTCATCGGATCGATTGGATTGCTGTTCAATTTTTAGCCCTCTATTATATAATAATAAGATGAAAAATTATCAAAGTATATTAACAAATACTATTTAATTTATAATAATATAGTGAAAAGCTTTTTCGGTTAACGTTAACATCACTATGTTTACTTACATGAACTTAGCTATAATATACTGGTTGAGAAGAAATACACTATATATTTACTTATATCTTCTCACATACTAACTTATATTAAAAAATATAATATAAAATTTAGTAAATTAGATTTTAAAAAATCTATGTATTACGTAGTTTTATAAACTGTTTTGAAGATTTGCTATTTGTAGAACTTAAATAATTTGATATTTTTTCACCTTAATATTCATTGTACTTTGTTTGACTGTGGTGATACCCAAGGGTGGTCTAAGTCACGCAAGTCTTCTCTACCAACTAGATGAATTCCGTTGCCCCGAAACGATTCTAAAGATCACCCATAGGATGTATTTGGCAGAAACACAGAACGCTGAGATGTCTTGAAAGAAAGCTGAAAGACTGGCAAGGGAAAGAAAATCAGGACTGCATGGTAATGACATACTCCGAATAAGCACCAGCAATGACAAAATAAAAATATATCATTGTTCAATTTTATTTTGCGTGAGCAATGATACAACACTCAACTATTTTAACTTTTTTACTTTCCAAAAACAAAATAAACAATGAAACAGATAACGGATTTTCTAATAACAAAAGAAAATTAAGTAAAAAAAAAAGTAATAACATACAAATGAGTTCATTAAAACATAGCACATTAGACTGTGAGAAATTTCTAGCAATACATGTCAAAGTCACCGTAAACAATCATAAATGTTATTTATTACTTAAATAGGAAACCGATCTTCAATTTATCTATGACTTCTACCACTTTTTTTACACGGTTTTCGTGCAACGTATCTAACGTGTATAATAAGAGTTTGGTGTGTGTCATTGATCACGCAGCATTCTAAATATTTTACATATATTAGTTTTTACATTATATTACTGTAAAAAATACCTTAAGGAAAAAATACAAAACATGTATCATATTTTTACCGACATCAACCGTTTTATTATTCTCATATGTCTTAAATAAATCCAACGTATACTTGATCTTTTGCCTATAACTTTAACTGCTGTCGATCGATCAATTGGTATGTGTATGTAGTTTCACATATAGTATATATCTAGTAAAGAAATCTAAGATTTATTTCACCCCTATCCCCTTTATGTGAACGCCCATACAGCCAATAAGGTAGACGTAATAAAGTACGCAGATATATGGAGTTGCTTCCGAATTGGAAACAAAGCCTCGGTACGTCGGCTTTATTTTGTAATATATTGACGTTACATTCTTTCATATACCTAAACGTGCACGTAAAACATATACACACACAGCAACGAAGCTTCCGTAACAATATTTGAAAGTATTTATTGCCTAAAGCTCGCAGCAGGAAATACTAAAGTACGTTGTATTGAAAGTTTAAAGGATATTTCACTGATTTGAACCAAATGTAGGATGAAAGTATTCGATTTTTAAAACGCTTACACCGGACTCGTTATGATATTTCAAACGGCCAATAATAAAATTTGTCAATTTTTTACAATTTTATATTCAAATTCCATCAAACACCTATTGTCAAAATAATATTTTTTTACATCAATATTACGAAAAAATAAAATAAATAAAAAGTGCCGAAAACATTCAACCGTATTTAAAATCGGTCGAAGCGAGAGTGATTAAATAGCTGCTAATTCTTTTCCTGTCCAATCCTTTTCATCCTTATGCTCTTTTAAATAGCAACATTAAGTGACTGAATAGCAAGCCGTTTTTTTTAAAACTATGTGTGTTGAAATATTTTATTAGCAATCTATAGTCTCTTGAAGGTGAACAAGGATTTTAAAATGGAAGATATTAAAAAAATGACAGCAACAATAATCGTTATTCATTTACTCAATTTATTTGCTCGTCAAAAGCAAATATCGAAAGATGAGACGATAAAAAGACGTATAGTTAGCTAATGGCTCTCACTTTGCCCTGATTTAAAACACAATTTTATGAATGGAATGTTAAAATTACAGAAACACATACCTTTGAACACAGATCCATTAATATATTATGTTTAGCCCATGTCCGCTTCCAGTATTAAACATATGGCTTTTTAATGGAGGTATCTCAACAGAAGTTTTTTTAATACGAGAACTGATTGTTATTCGATTGCTCAACAATTTTTTTTCGAAAAGAGTAAAATATAACTAGGACAGAAATATTGGTTAACTTATCGCTCTCACTACGCCCCGTTAATTTTAGAATTGGAAAATAGTTTTTAGAAATCACAGATGAGAAATTAGAAGTGAAGTGAGCCAAGTGATTATTTAGAAAAATAAATTGATGCGTTGTAATATTCTACACGTCTTAAAGTATCGTAAAAGTGAAGTGACCTCAGTTAATACACATTTCAATACTGTTATCTCCGTAAAATAAAAATATACAATTCACCAAAACACAAAATAAAAACGTAATATTTATGATTTGGAACAGAAAACAATAAATCAATTAGAAAATTAGATATATTGAAAACTAAAATTGTCCATTCGGGAGTCAAACCCGTAAAAACCAAAGCCGAGTATGGATGAATACACAAAGCGTTGACTAGTCGTCTACAGAGCCTTGTTTTGATTTTGCGATTAATTAAGTAGATTCCTTTTTTATTATACACATAACAATTGTTTATCAGAGCGCGGGAAAATATAGTATTTTAATATTAGGCGCGTAGAAACCCCAGATACTTTCTTAATAATATAACATATTTCTCATATTTATTTTACTTCAAAACACAAGAGTATAATAATACCCGCCGATATCATACAATTGTGTATTTTCTATGAGGTAAAAAATTATTGAAATAATATTTCCAGGCCGTATTTTAGTATCCGAAACATCGCTGATCCTGGTTGAGGTCACGCGAGATTAATAAGAAACCTAAGCTTTAGCGATATTCCCGAAGGACTATCTTTGGATGCCAAATCTAATAGGGTGAACACTTGGCATCGTAACTGGGAAATTATTATTTGAATTGCATGTCCATTTTACGGCTTCCTTTTTTTTCTAACACGCGCCCGATTTATTTGGATTGAATCTCAATTATTTGGAGATCTAAAAGAAGAAAACATGGTTTCAATAACAATGTATTATTCGTCAAAAAAGTTAAGATAGATGATGTAACTGATAGATGCTGGCATGCCATGGGAGGAAGTAAAAAAATGGTAGAGGGCAGGTAATTATTTGAGGTCTCTCGGGGCGCCTGCACGATTTACAAAGAAATCGAATATGGTCAAATAAGAGAGAAGAAGATTCAATTGTGTTTTACAATAAAAAAAATAAGCATCCATTTCCGCTCCCAATGTGGAACGTATGGCCTCCTAATAAAGGTATCTCAACAAATTCTACGAGAACTGTTTATTACTCATTGCTCAACTTCTCTTATTCAAAGAAAGTAGCAGGGATATAAAGCTAAGGCTAAAATAGGACTAGTGGTAAGTGAATCGCTCAAGGTTCGTGAATATTGTTTTTTGTCTGTAATAACTCATATGGTTATAGTTATGTAGCATCTACATATGTTAAAAGTTAACATTTTTCATTTGCTGCTTATTCAGAACTATCAGTTTGTTATTTAACAATTTATGCCAACACAATGCCGGTATTATTCAGTATTAGAAAATACAGATTCTACTATATCAAACTTCGAATTCTAAATATATTTCGCTTACTAAATTGTTCGATTAAATGCATAGATGACTACAAAATGTACAAACATTTGTTTTGACTTTTTCGCAAAACAGAAATCGATTGAACCTTTTATTCTTATACCCAATGATAAAATACATGTATACTCTTCATATTGTTTCAATAAATGTCTTGTCTAAACGTGCTAAACCATTATAATCTTCATTCGAACAGAGCAAGCTGGAATTGATTTTCGACCGTTTTTTAATACAATGTTCACAATAAAAAAAAACATGGTTCATGATAATAGCATTAAGTAGCTTAATTGTTTATTCTATAGTTGAGTGTGAATTTTAAGTGTTGCTTTTTTATAAACTGTATGAATATCAGAGTTTCGGGGACGATCCGGGGAAAAAGTATAGCAAATCGAAGATTTCAAATTTCTCGGGGTGTCGTATAGTCACATGGCTTTTATAAAAAGGGGTCGCCACCAGAAAAAAGTTGGGAACCTATGGTTTAAGTGCTTTTTAAGAGTACTCAGTGTTTTTTGATAAAAATGTATTAAAAAACTATCGAAAAAAAATATATAAATTTTTCCTGCCCATTTTATATGAAAATATTTGTACTATTTAAAAGTAGGAAATTATGTATTGAATGAAGGCTTAAATCAAAAGTGTAAAAATATCTTACTTTAATGTAATAATTACATCATTGCAATTCTAACGCGCCACCTAAATAATAAAAATGTTTTTAAGATTTTTAAATCGTCACAGTTGAAAAACATTGTTTTATTTTAAATAAAATATGTTTATTGCTAACAGTGCTTTAATAAAATAAATCTTTATTTATCACAATAAAAAAAAGGTTTGAACTTCTGTTTGACTGTTTTCATTATGATTAACATAAAGATTTCGTGATTAAATTTCGATAACGACCATTGCTAAGTCATTGATGCGAACGTAATGTGCTAAATCAATAACAAAACAAAATGAAATTCCCGTCGACACAAAGGACTTGGGACGAACTGATTATTTCGTTTGAAATCCTGGTAACCCAACTTTCGTCTAAGCATCCAACTTTGTTCGCCTCTATAAGCCGGCCAACAAATCTTTCGACCTTTATTTTCTTCGGGGAATTCTCCCATACAGCTCGTATATACTGATAATACTGAGCAATACTAAAATTTGTTCAACATTGGATAACAGAGTTTAACCCGTAACATAGCGTCCTAGAAAATCACGTTCCCTGCCACGATGGCACCTCAGTTTCACTCTTTATTGAAAGTATTTAAATTTATTTTAGAAGCTAAAAAAATATTTTTAAAAATGCATTTATGCTTGCAAATATATTCTAAGTATCATTTTCACCTTCATTTTAATTATAAATGCTTTAATAAGGGCATACAATTAGCTTTAATCAAATTCAAATGTTATAAATGCTTGATATTCAAAACTCGGTCTCAAAGCGATGTCTCAAGCATGTTGCATACGTGAAGGTCTAAAGACGAATACAAAAAACGTCTTAAGAAATACATCTTTTTAATGAAATCAAATGCATTTTTTGAAAGAAGAGTTCGCTACAAGCAGGGCTGTAGAGTCGGGAGTCGTGGAGTCGTAGGTTTTTTCTGGAGTTGGAGCCAAAAAGATATTACGACTCAAACCCATTTAATACATATATATATAATGATGTGCATTCAAACACAATAGTCCATATTTTTTCCACTGCATGCTAAGCTGACTAAAGATAATCTGATATGATATATGTTATATATCAGTTAAAATGAAATGATTGAAAAATTAATTTCCTAGTCGGATTCGTCTAATTACATGACTAATTACAAGTACACATTTGCCACGCAATAACCCTCACAATTTTAATATTTATATTATATGTTATAGTAACTGTTGTTCTTATCATCGATTCGAATCTTTGTAACGAAAATTTCAATAGATGTTTGCAATATGAATATTCTCTCCTACTTACACGATCTTGAAACGAAGCACAACGATTTACTAACAACCATACTTTTTTCTAGCCTAATTCTGCCATCCATATCCAAAAAATAAACTTTAGTAGGGATGTCCTATTATTATATTTTATTTTTGAAAAAAATATAATACTATTGTTAAAAAGCGAATTGTTTATCGTACTTAAAAACTGATCACATGGTATTATTGACTATTTACTATTCGTTTCTGTAACCAATTACTAACCTCTCAATCAGCAGTCATTCTTCACCACTGACGTACCTTTTTCCGTATTATAAGAAATTTATATCAAATATATATCTCGTTATAGTAAAAAGATGGGATCATCTTCAAGTAATATAAAGCGATATTGTGGAATAAGATACATTCCGCAACAATGTGTCTCATATTGCGACATAAAAATACGTTTTTTGTAGTATGTACATATTTTTGTCGGAGATACAAGTCAGTTGCGACATTAAATTAACGACATGGCAAAGTTACACAAATACGGTAATGTCAATTTATGGCGGAATTATTTAATGTAGTTTATCTTACGGAAAGGATCATAAGAATCATATAGAGAATCATCTTTGAGAACACTGCTTATAATGTAGTTAATTTTCTGTATTATTATTTTATATGAACGGAAAATTATTATTACATCTGGAATAATTTAAACTGTGTCTACAGCCGAAATGCTGAAAGAAGTTTGGACGATATTGTTTTTATAAAATCGGTTACTTTAGAACTCGTAACGTATGGATACTAATTCTCTTGACGTTGAAACCTCTTAAAGACATACAGGCATATTATAGATGAGTGATGAAAGTCTTCTTTGATTATATAGTATTGAATTTCAGTATGGAGTTTAATGTTCATTTAAATTCCATTTATCTGTTATATTTAAGTTTATTTTATTGATACTTGTTACTCAGTTTCTCAACCTTTCTTTTTTGAAATGAGTAGGTACAGAAGAATGTGGTATGGACAGAATTAATGGTCAGCTTATCGTTTTCGTTAAGCTTCCTTAATTTAATGATTGGTAGAGTGTGAAGAAAATATTTATTCGTCACAAAAATATCCATGCCTTCGAACAGACATCGATAAATCTACTGAAAATATGCTGTCCGTATTGGGACTCGAACCGGTGATATTCGTCACGGAAGCCAACAAGTTGACCCTTTACGCCACGGATCCGATCATGAAATGTTTTGACGAGTTATATTTAATTTTTCAGTATACTTTTAAATTATTTTTGGAAAGTGTTAACATATTAGATTCAGTATTTCTTTTAAATTGGAAGAATAACCGTAGTTATAAAAATGTGGTCAGGTTAGGGTCAATTTGGTTGTCAGCAGCATAAAACTGGTTTTAAGGCTAGAATATGACTATATTATTTATTAATACTGACCATTTATATATATTTTGCTTAATACTGCCCAAAAGATGATTTAAATACTGACTAGAATATACGAGCAGTGATTGACCTCTTCTTGTTTTTGGCAGTAGTAAAAAATACCCCAACAAATTTGCCTTTTACATTTCGGTGGTTAATTTAATTGTACAAAATAAAATAAAACAACTTTGATATCACGTCTTAAATTGAAATTGTTTCATAAAACTTCATTGTGTTACGTAAAATTCTAAAAATCCTTCTTAATAGCGACAGTACAATTTTAAGCGCAGAACTAAAAGCTTACAGTATTCTTTTCTCTTAAGAAAACGTAACTAGAGTTTTGATTACATTTAAAGACCGACACAAAACAATTAAATCTGGAAACTTGTACAGCTTTCAATGTGACTAGGAAAAACCTGCAGGACTCTGTAAATTGTAGTACTGGAGGTACAAAAAAGATTTTTCTCTTTGCTGTACAAATACAACTCTTAGTCAGCGTGACATATTTGTTATTTAGATATCTTAAACGTTTTAATTAATTAGATGATTCTAGAATGATTGTCAAAAATACCTAACGAAGATTATTTATTTATTTAATTAACATTGCACAAGGTTGACAAATTATAAATTTAAAACTTTTACAATGAAGAAAAAAAAGTTCAATTTAATATTAAAAGCAGTGGAAAAATGGCAAGGAATTATATCAATATAATTTTTATGAACAATGATTAAATAAAGCAAAAAAACCGGAAATTATTATCAGAATATCTGGAGAGAAAATCATAATCGGTATTTCGATATTTCATTTCATAAACAGGTGACTATCATGAATGTTTTTTTTTTTAAATAATAATACGTCATTGAAAGGTTCATCAATAAAGAAACCTGACAATATTGAAACAAGTCGTATTAGAGTGATGGTTTTTGTTTATTAAAAAATCGATTTTGGTTAATTTTCACAACCGAAATACCGAAATTTTTGCATTATTAAAACCGGTATTTCGTTGTTGAAAAAAAGCCAATAATACCAAGAATTCAGTTTAAGTAACACTGTTATTTGTATTATAATTCCTAATCGTATAGCACATTGTCGGCATTCTGCCAGAAAACGTTAAGTCAAAAAACCTTGATTTCAGATAATCATCTTTTTCAAATAGCATAGGTTTCTGCCAGTAATAAATTGCCATCAAAGGAAGCAAGACAATATAATATGATTAAGCTTGTTTTTTGAGACTATAAAGCGTGTTTCAATATATCGATCTGCATCCATAACTCAAAGCATTATTGAAAAAAAGGAAACGTCTGGATATCAAAAATCGTAGAGATTTACAATTAAATTTACCAAATTAGTACTTCACCTTAAAACTCTTTGCAACTCACGTCAAGCACAAGGTTTGCACTAATTTGAATGGTATTTTTCCCGAGTTGTGCGTGTAACATAATATAGGTAAATATGTATTAACTTAAAGTAAACTAAAAATCAAATTAGAAATAGTTTTTGACTATGTGCATTTTTTATTTAGAGCATTTTTTCCGAGGTGTACGTGTCACATAATGTAGGTAAATATGTATTAACTTAAAGTAAACTAAATTTAAATTAGAAATAGTATAGACTATATGCATTTTTTATTTGAAGCATTTTTTTCCGAATTTGTTTTGTATCCTAAGATAAACTATAAGATTTTGAAGCATCGAAGTGAGGCATGCCACAAATAAGGTTGGGAAAAACTACCTTAGACGATATTGAACAGTTATAGGCTTAAAACGCATTTATCAAAATTTAACCGATTATCGGTCGATTTAATATTTTTGTTACAAAGGCGTGTTCTCTTCATATATGTAATATCTCAAAACACTAGAAATTTATATTGTTATATATATAATCAGCGTTAAGATTGGTCAGCGGTATTTTTTTCGTTCCCCCATTACGGACAGTATAAAAACTTTTATAGAGAAAGCTCTGTGAAAATAGAAATAAAAACAGAGCAAAGGTTTTAGTCCATTAGTTTTAGCGGGTAACGAGCGTCGTCTTTAGTAGGCATGCTGCCAATAAACAGACCCCTAACCTCTACGCCATATTGTTGGTTTGCCGACTTAAAATTTTGTCAATAAAAGCTGTCGAAGAGAACTTTGTAACTTTGCAGTTGTTATAATGTTCACTACGCAGCGGGTACTTAAAGCAAGGGATTTAGTTATAAGTCACTGTTATTACTCACCGTGATCGATACACAATTTCGGTACACATACATTATTGGTATACAAGCAATAAAAAACACAACAAACTTATACCATTCAAATGCCAAAACTAGGGCTAATAAAATTTTGTTGCTTCTTTTGTACTCCATGTTATTTGTAACGGAAAAAATGATGCAAGTTATATCGTTAAGATGAAAATAATAGTTGTGAATAAATTGATGTTAAATATAAACATGTCTATCAATCACATACGAATAAAAAACGTTATATTAAACTATTGAAAACATTATGATTATTTTTTACAAAATATGTATCGTCGTTGCGCTTTCAAAATACGCGATGTGCATATTTTCACGAAATTAGATTGTTGCATTAAAAAAATAAAATTATTCACCGCAACCGTTAAGGAAAAATAAACGATTATGATATAAGGAGTTCTAGAATTGCTTTATTTGAAGATTTTTTGAGAACAGACATTGTTATGTACAACACTTAAGAAAATAGCTTTTAAACATTTTATGTAAAAAAATGATTAAAAATCTGTTGTTAGTACTTATAAGCGTTATGTAAATCTATATATATAAAAGAAAGTGGGGTTTGTTACACCACGTATATCTCGAGAATAACAGCTCGGATTTTAATGATCTTTGTTTTATTAAATTCGTATCCGCCTAGAATAAGCATTAAAACATCGGAAAAATATCACGGCAAAGAAATTATGAAGAAAATTAATATTCTCATACAGTTTTCAAATGGCGAACACCTTGAAATAATGAAAATGTCGTTTGTATGCAGATTTCATCCGCTAGGTGGCAATTTTTCCAAAATTCATTTGTTTTTGCTTCTTTTGCATACGATTGACTTCTAAATAATTTTAAATTTAGAGTATGGATTAGAATAAAACAAATCGATGATATAAAATGAAAACGAAATAAAATCGGATAATGTTGAAATAAGGTTATGTTTTTAATTAGGTGTGATAATTTTTTTGACAAAAATATTACGCTGTTTGCACGAACGTTGCTCTACTTTGAGATGCCACGTTATTACACTTGGAAAGCTACATCGAAGAAATTTTAACGTCGAAAGCAAGGCGATGCCGTTCCTGCTCATCCGAATGACTACTGATGCTCTTGGTCGCATTTACACAGTTCATCCGAAAAATGACGAATGCTTCTACTTGCATGTCAACAGCTCAATTTGCTTGAAAATGATTCTCATTACAATCGCTGAAGAAATTGTTTCTGAATCTCCAAGTCAGATACGCACATTATTTTCTATCATTATTTTGACATGCTTCCCATCGAATCCCCGTGAACTGTGGAACAAGTACAAGGATGACATGTCCGAATACATTTTGCATCGAATTCGTGTCAGTTTGGAAATCCCGATCTCGAGGTGAATGAAGAGATACATAACCAGGCTTTGCTTTAGATCGAAGACATGTGTTACCTCATGTGCGGCAGTTTGGTAGTCAAGTTAGGAATGCCAACGCCAGATCGTGGAATGAACGACGCTTTCAATCGAGAATTGGAACGTGAACGTGAATATGATCGAGATGCATTGAACCAATCAGTTTGAACGAATGTACCACTGTTGAACCCTCAACAGAAGGAAATTAGCGATACGTTAATGAAGGTAATTGATGATGGAAATGGTGGCTTATTTTTCCTCGATGCGCCCGGTGGAGCTGGGAAGACATTCTTCATGTCATTGATTATGGCCACTGTTCATGCGAGATAAAAAAAATTGCTGTAGCAGTTTCTTCTTCTGGAATAGCACCCACGTAGATAGATCAACCGCTGCCGATGGAATAAACGCTTGCCTCAAATAATTGACAAACATGCGAGTTGCATTGCTAAACGATCCATCTGCCGAAGATTTCTCCAAGCAATTGCTGACTATCTATTTATTCATTGTTCAAAATTAAAATTACAGTACATGACATAACAGCTGACGCCAATTCGCCATGTACTTGAAAAATATAATAAGACAAAATATAAAATAAAACTACATAATATATCAGAATCAAAATCAACATAAAAAATCAAGAAATAAAATAGTGAAATTTTACAAACAGTTCACAAATACTATCACTAAAAATGTCCACTTCTCTAGGCAATGCGTTGATCAATCTAACGGCCCTTGGAACTGGTGATTTAAACCTCTTAAGCGAGGTATAAGTTTTTAGAAATAAAAGTTTTTGCTCATAGTTACGCCCACGTAAGAATAAATTCGGAGCATGTAAATTAATAGTCATGAGAATTTGAGGATTATTAACTCGGCCCCGAAGGAGAAGAGAAAAATGATTTAAGCTTGAAAACGATCTTCGACTATCGTCGGTAACGACCGTGTTCCTGTTGACAAATCGAACAGATTGATTTCGTTTCCGCCGAATTTTAACAATTTCGTCTCAACGAAGGACGGCTTCATCAAAAAAATGTTCCCAAACGTCTAATCACAAAAATCACAATTGGTTGATTGAATGAGTAATTCTTGCGGCGAAGAACAAAGATGTGGATCATTTAAACTTCACAATTCAAAATCAAATCGTTGGTCCACTACATTCCTTCAAATCTAGCGAACTTTCGCAAGGTGCGCGAAACATTCTTGCGCAGACTGTACATATAACATATTCTTTCAACCAAAAAATAATTATTTCTGCTTCTCTATGATAGTGTCATCAGAAATAGTTTGTAGTATCGACCAAGCTATTTTTTTTTTCGTTTATTAGAGATTCGCGCCGCAGCACACCCAGCATCGCCTCGCGGCACACCGCTTGCGGAGCACTGCTTTAAACGACTGAAAAACTGACATGCAATATTGCGAAACACTCACCAATGACCAAAGTTTTGGTAGCAAGTAAAATCATGACCTGGGATGAATGGACAATGGCGCACAAATGCGCATTGGAAGCACTCAATCAAAGTAGGAAATATCTGTGCAATGACTCAAGATGTTTTATAGGCGCAATGATTCTACTATCTGGCGATTTCCACCAAACACTACCAGTCATTCCAAGATTTACCGCTTCCGATGAAATAAACGCTTACCTCAAATCACGACTCTGGCGCTATGTAAAGAATCTTCAGCTGACGACAAACATGCGAGTTGCATTGCTAAACGATCTATCTGCCGAAGCAATTGCTGACTATCGGTAACGGGGGTGTTCCTGTCGACGAATCGAACGGATTGATTTTGTTTCCGCCGAATTTTTGCAATTTCACTTCATTTAACAAAATGTTCCCGAACATCTAATCACAAAAATCACAATTGGTTGAATAAACGAGCAATTCTTGCGGCAAAGAACAAAGATGTGGATCATTTAAACTTCATAATTCAAAATCAAATCATTGGTCCACTGCATTCCTTTAAATCTATCGACCGTGTAACAAACGAAGACGAAGCAACCAACTATCCAATTTAATTTTTAAACTTATTGGATCTGCCTGGCTTGCCACCGCGCAATTTACAACTGAAGGTTGACTCGGTAGTCATCATGCTTCAAGTTATCAAGTTAACAGAACATTTTAAGGTTTAATTTAAGGTGTTTAATTTAAGGTTTAATTTAAGGTTTAATTTAAGGTAATTTAAGGTGTTCACTGTCAATACTTGGTGGAATGGCAATATAATAAAAATAATAAAACATTTTTAGTACTTTTTCCACATAAAATTTATTTGATCAGGACCGGTTTCGCTCATCGCGAGCATTATTAACTGATGATAATGCTCAGATGATAATAACTCAGTTGATAATGCTCGCGATGAGCGAAACCGGTCCTGATCAAATAAATTTTATTTAGTGGGAAAAGTATTGATTCTGAGGCGGTACGAAGTTCGTCGGGTCAGCTAGTTGATAATATAATTATTCATCTAGATATTGATTGCATTGAAATTTATTCTGTAAAACTCCATTATATTGTATTATTTATATAATCAAGCCAATGAAATTTGTAATGGCCAAAAGAATATAATTCCACCATCCTTACAACCACCAAAAAAGCCAATTATTATATGTAAATAATCATTGAAATTTAAACTTATTCGCTTTGACGATTATTTAATAATCCCATATTTGTCACAGTTCTTAGAAAAAACACGAAGTCGATTGATGAAATTTTAAACGTAGTGATGTTGAAATAGATGTATATGTATTTCTTCTTATCTAGTATACATATGTAGCTAAACCAATACCAGCTTAAACATCGTTTTGACGAAATTGTAAAGCCAAAATGGCTATAAACTAAATAAAAATTTTGTATTACTAAAATACGTTGTTATTTTTGACTATATTTAATATCTAGATTCGTAATATTTCGTTTATTTATAAACTGAAAGGACCCATTGAATGCATTAGTAAATTAAGTAATCGGTAACATTTAGTAGAAATCTAGTTTAGTGTCTACAAAAGATTTCTTAACAGTGATAATATTGTATACTCACCATGGGAAATGGGATAGCATGAAAGTGAATTAAACGTACTCTAGAATAAGCAACGGGCTATGAAAAGGCATCAAATCAACTGAATATTGATAGTGAATCACATTTCAATTTAGTTAGTATTCGTGAAACTATTTTTTAATAAAATTTCTTCATTCATTATTTCAATTTTTAATAAAATAAAATATAACTCTTCTTGTACGTAGCGATGCAAGGCGGTACCGTTTATAAAGTTAAAGAATTCGATAAAAGAAAATTTTACTCATTTTACTGAGATATAATATCTCTCGAGATACATTAATGAAGCAATTTATTTCACTTGGCAAAGTATGCAATATGCAAAGACTGAAGCGGGTTGAAAAACAAACAGTTCGTGTTTTAAAAAATGTATAAATAGTACAAAAATACTTAAGTATTATATAATTACACTTATAATAACATAAATTAGCGAAAAAATAATAAAACAGTTAACATTGCATGAATAGTCAAAATCATTGGTTATTCTGGTGTTTATAATATTTTTCATTAAGCATCATTTATGTTATTTATTTTTAAAAACAAATTAAGTGACACTAAAAAGAAAGATATAATTATCGCTCTCTGTGACATGGGTGATGAGAACTTTGCCCCAGCAATCCGACAGGTCTGGGCTCAAGTCCCTGTAAGATTAATGTTATATTTTTTTCACTTAATTTACGGTGTTGTACATGAGTGTTTGAAATATCTCTTCTCATTTAGCTGTTGACCTCGGGTAGTGTCTCGTAAGATTTCCTAAAATTTACATATTTAAAACATTAGCATTACCTGTAATAACAAATATTCAGTAAAAAAATCATTTTGCTTAAATTGAAAATGTGTTAGATATTATTTTGAGTTGTTGGTTATATAAGTCAATTTAATTAAAGCTTTTTTTATCACTTAATTTCGGAAGGACATGTACGTGTTCAATCATTAACAAGGGATAAAAATGTTACATCCAAATACGGACGGTCATAAGCTCTTTTTCCAGGAAATTTTGGAAATAAACAGAGCACAATTGCATAGCCTTCCGATTTTAAATGAAATATTAAACATGCCGGGATCTCCAATTCTATACCCTATACAAATATAATCATAAAACCTTTGCCGACAAACAAATGAATATAATTCTTAAAAATACTTATTACTCAAATCTGTGGGCATTCCCGTGAGCTTATCTTTTTCGCCACCAATGGCTTCAAACTCAATCATACATTTATTTCTTATATAAACACGAAACATTAATTTACTGAGGGTCAGTTCAAGTACGTCCGTGCACTTGAACACCTGAAGATGCTGAAAGGCGAAACCCGGGTCGTTAGTGACAAAATCTGTGAGAATTTACATAGTTTGAACGATTCAAATTTATATAAGTCAAATTGATTTAAATTTTTCAGCCAGCAACATTTCCAACAAATTGAATATAACGTATTGTAGGCGTACTCAAAAACATTAAACAAATGTGTAACCGTAGACCAATATATTATATAATAACTCTGTTGATAGCAAATATATATATCGTCTGGAAATTGAGAGAAAAAAACATATTATTACTATAAATCATGAATTCGAAGTGGGAAAATGTTGACTATAATTTCTACCGACAAATATTGAATTTATAATAAATTCCTGAAGTATAAGCTATTCCTAACTTTAAACATAAAACAAGTTGGATAACATTACGATACTATAAAGTTTATTAAGTATATTTTTGTAATGTCATTCACAGGAAAAAGTATTTTTTACGAAAATAAAAGAAGAACCGAAGCCATTGAAAACTTTTTATTTTGTTTCAGGAATATTTGAAAAATATATATTTACGAAATGCGGATATTTTGATAAATACAGAAAAGTAAAATTACCCTAAAAATAAAACAAGCACGCGTATATAAAAGGTTAATAAAAAAGGCTGATAGCTTTTTAAAGTTTTTAAATAACAATGTAATTCTTAATTTGTGGTATTTTTTGTGACTTAAAAGAAGTGTATTTTGAAAATGTCAAGATGTGTAAAATAGTATTTCGTTCTTTGCTGTTATATTTTCATTATATTTCAAAATAATTTCCTTACAACACAATTGAGTTGAATATTTAAATTATATTTGGAAACATCATTTAAATTACATTAAAAAACTTAACCTAACCTAACTTATAAACAAAATGACTTATTTTTTGGTATAGGCCAGTGATGCCCAAACCGCGGCCCGCGGGCCACATGCGGCCCTTTTTGAATTATGTGGCGGCCCTTAAATCTCTTTCTCAAACATATTTTTTCACATAAAACATTTATTAAACAAATGCAAGCAAGCTTTGAAGGAGAATAAATCGGTTCATAGAAACAGGCTTACAAATATTATGTCAAATTAAAAAAAATAGTTAAAAATTAACAAAGACCAAGAACGCATTAACTTATGAATTGCATATAAAAGAAACATAAATATTTCACAATGAAACGATTTTTAATAAGCAAGTACTCATTATCCTTTTTTTGCATAGCTTATTTATTTTCGAAATAACACGATCAAAATAATATAATGGGACCTATTATTCACTTGATCTTTTTCACACGATTTTAAGGCTGTTTTACATGAAAAGTACATATTTTCTGTATAAAAAAGTATTGCGCGTACTTTAAATCTCTTTTTTTTTTTTGCGGCCCGAACCCACGATAATTTGTTTTATGCGGCCCGCTAGAAGGTAAAGGTTGTGCATCACTGGTTTAGGCAAACTAAGTAGTTTTATAGTTACTGCAGAACCGAGGCAAGATAAACGATGGAAAAAAACAAATTATTTAAAAATGTTTTTTTTATGATTTAAATGATGTGTTCATAATACAGGAAAGAAAAAACATTTTTTTGTTAACATACATTTATTTTAAACTGTTAATTATATATGGCATTGCTTCGAATTTGTAGTTAGTTGAAAAATAATTTATAATTTTGTTACGTTACCTTTTTAAAATACTATGTTGACAAATATAAATTGTGATTCCTACTATTGTAGGTTTTTGCTTAAAAAAATCGTGATGCACATGTTCTAACTGCTTAGTGCGCTTAAAAAATAGTAAATAAAATAGCAGCCACTGAAATACTTTTGGTAACCCAGAGAAAAGACGGCCTTTGCTGAGCTTCGTAAAGAAAATCAACCGTTCATAAAATATTATTATGTGAAATTTAATACTCGATTTACAAAAATAAAAGCAAGGAAAATTCTTTGTCTGCTAACCAATAAGACTAAAACAAATGCGAATATCTGACTTGTTTATTTAGTGGAACAAATATTGATATAACAAATAGTGATAAAAAATAATTTTAGCTTAAGATGAAAATTATGAACATACAATGATATTAAATGAACTTAATAAGATTTTTTAATAAAAGTGCCGGAAGGAAAATAATACCTACGTAGTTGTATCGTTAAAGCAGAAAATATATCATTTCACAATATGTAATATAATATCCCATTCACAAATGGAAATAACCTGAATCTTTTATATTATTCTGTTAAATAATATTTCAGATAAATAATATTATAAACCCATATATTAATTAGTGCCAGCGTATCATGAACAAATCCAAAAGATTTAATAATGTCATAATTTTGTAGACCGGCGTAAATAAAGTACTTTTTCACTTTTAATGTGTTCACTAAATGAAAAGGAATTATATTAAAAAAACGAAACACACTTTTGTTTTTCTAATTTAATATTTATATAAAAGTATCAAGACTGGTTTCGCTTGTCACAATCAGTTGAACTATTGATACATTCCTGTTATACGGACTCGATAATTAAATTTAAATAAATACATATTTTTAAATAATGTGTTTATAATAAAAAAATATATACTAGTTTTTAGAGGACATCATTTTTTTATTGCGATCAAAATCAACTCAAATACATCGTTATCTTCCCATATATCATCGTAATAGCCCAACCTAACCTAACCAAACAAAATAATTGAGTCAGTTTTGAACTCAATTAGAATTTTCCAGCTTCCATTATGTAAGGTTAGTTTAGATTAGGTTAATATAATTTAAATAGTGTGTCCATATAGCAGAGAAGTACCCAAAATAGTTCTATCAAAAACATCAGAAAATGACCCCTTTTCAAGGCTCACAAATTGGCTAATTTAATTTAAACAATTGACAGAGTGCGCTTAGCGTGTAAAATAATTTCACTCAAGATTTGTTTCGACAAAACTATGCCCACACGCGTAAAGCTATCTGAAATTTCAAATATTTATTTGTAACTATCACGAGTTTATATTCGTGGAGATACAATCTATTGAATTATTTTAATAAAGAAATTCTTTGACTCAGACTTATGGGAACAAAGGGTTTGAAACATGAAAGCTTTGACATATGTATGCGAATTGATACATTAAATTATTAAAGATATATCCATCAATAAAGATAGTTTTTTTTTACATTTGAAATTAGAAGAAAAGTCAAAATTTACAACCACAGTTTCGGGAGAGGAATCTCAATTAACAATAACTTTTTTATCATCTTATATCAAATTACATGATCCATATTACTTTATCATTTTTATGGTGTTCACTGTCAATACTTGATGTAAAGCATTATATTACCATGTTAGATTCTTTACATGTTAGAGGTGTTAAGTATCTTAAATTGTGTTAATTTAGAGTCACTTATTCATAATTTATACCGCAAATTCTTTTCATTGACAATTTTTTATTACACCTTTTAAATTGTTTTTTTTTATAAATAACATTATTAAATTATATTTTTTATCAGTTGATAAAACTAGCCATGAGCAAAACTAGTCTTGATCTTGGTAAATAAAAGTGTAAATAAGTACAGAAGAATATTAATATTGTTTTAATTGTAAGAGTTTTTTTACCAAATTCCAAAGAAGCTAATCAATATTGTATTTATATTGAAAAACAAATAAAACTCTCTGTAAATCACTGGCAATGATATTTTTAATATTATAGTGTTATTTTTTAATTGAAATGAAGTATTCATCGCTTTTGTGGTTGATATCGAAAATTGTAGAAGGAATAACTAGAAAAATATCAAAGAACTCTCGAACCAACGCGTTGCCAAGGGTGACGATCATAAATAATAATGCATTTTTCGGAGGACCAAATCATAGAGTATTTGGGTGTTATATGTAGACTTTTCAAGTATAGACAATATCGGATTAAATTTAAAAATGACGAGTGTTGGTTTTTCAAACAAATGCACAAATATATCAGTTCAAGTGATGTTTCATCAAATATTATTTTTTGAGGGCCTAGGAAATAAAGGAAGCAGCTTTTTCATTATCATATGATGAAGATTAATCGATAAAACCTCTTTATGTTTTTCAGGATAAAACTTCTAAAATTCTGATTATTTATTTTATTATCTTGCATTATTAATATATTTTGCATTGCTTTGTTAAATCCGCTTTTGTTAAAAAATATATTTTTATTAATATTTAAGTGACTAAATTATGCGGAATCACCAGCACTACACGATCAAATATCTAACCAGATTTCGTCAATGTTTGGTGGTTGCCGTATTTGTTTCTAGGGCTATCATTTGTATCTACAACAAAACCCGACTCAAAAGTGAAAAAAAAGTAGACCTATTTTCTTTACATATAAATTATCTTGAAGTGAATTTATTCATTGCCTCAATGACCGAAAGCATTTCGTAAGCCCTACAATACACTACACTCAAATTGATGTGAATATAATATATTCTATTTGAAAATATTATGTATGCCCCGTTACGAATTTGCTCTCGTAAAGTATGACAAAGCACCTATGTAAATTTCATACTCTGAGAAGATTAATAGCATGTATGTTATTCAATAATAATTTATTTTAAATAAAGCCGTTTCCCACAATATTACTTAGGTTTTGCGTCATACGTAGGGGTTCCGGTACTTAATGAATATGTAAAAATCGGTTTTTAAGGATTCAGATTTTGAAAATACCGGTATTGAAAAAATTATCAATCATATAATAAAAATTACTGACAATTGATATTCCAATACCGGACCAATATTTCGAATTAAAAAATATATCTTAAAATGAGCATACAAGGCACTTTTTCAACAATTGGTATCGAAATTTTACACAAATTAAATCGATAGATTAACGACTTTAGAAATACAAACGGTATTGACTGGCACACTAGTTTCAAAAAACATTTTTTGATGATCTTTGACCAAAGTCAAAATATAAAATATACACAACTTTGAAATGCACGAAGACTAAGAAACTGGTTTTATTTACTCAATCTTATAATAATTTCATAAGTTTTTTTTTAAGAAAAACCTTTGTTTAAGTCCTTTTTCCTGATCGAAATTTTTACAAGCCGTTCATTTTTCAAACATAAAAGCTGAATTTATACACTAATTCAACATTTGCTGCTTTATTTTAATGGATCATGTATTAGTTTACATATTATACGTTTTGATTATCGAAAAGTAGTTATTTTGAAAAAAACAATGAGTTGCGTACTTTTCCCTTTCGACAGTCGCATTATTTAAAAGTCTTGATGAAAAAAACATCTTGTTTCTTTGCATTAAAATGTGATCATAATAAGGTTAAACTTGAATAAAATTATAATATGTGTGGTTTTCAATCAAACAAGTTTAACTTGTCTTCTCAGATAAGCCATTTGTTTTTACAAAAAATCAATAAATAATTACGGCAATGTACATATATTTTGATACTGATCATTGCGATAAGTATTTTAAAACGAAACACCGGGATTCCGGTTCCGTCAATATCGGTATCGCAATCCCTACTCATATGGATATTAAATACGGACTACTAGTTATTTGAATAATCTGAAACCTTATTTTAATACAGTACTATTTTACAAGCCTTCTACACTTACCAATTTATTTTCAGTATATAAATTACTTAGGTGAGAAAATGTTTGTGTTAAATGTTAGTTAAAATTGAAACTTTTGATGGATTTTATTATCAATGTATGTAACGTTACTGTCGGTAATTAGTAAAAAGTTTCAAATTTCAAAACAGTTATATTTATTACTGAGAAAAATACTAGTGGTATATGTTGAATAAGAGAACGGGTAACGTACTTGAACAGTGAAATATCATAACTTTTCGCAAATTATTTCATGAAAACTAAAATTCTTTATTTCATAAAAAATATAATTCAACATTTACAAGTCTTATGAAAGAAGTACTATTTATTTCATAATGTGACTCTATTTCACAGCTGGAAATATATAATCATTATTTTATCAATAATTTTGACTTGCTCTAGAAAAACGATGATGGCGAAATACTCTGAAAACATCGTTAAGATATGTTTTTAAGTCCTGACAAACTTTTTAAATATACTCCATTAAACTTTCATATTTATCTTTCATCGAAGACGGTGAAACTTAAACTGTGGTCCAAAAGGGTGTTGATAAATATTTGGACCACTTGTAATAATTTAACCGTGGTCCTTGTCTAGCCAAAAGAATCATTATGATTTATAAAGTCCATAAGTCTTTCAAATTTTACAGCAATGGCTGTAGGGGAATTCATGTTTTAAACCACCTTTTTATTATCATATGAATCCATTATAAATATAATGCTCATTGAATAAAACAGAACTGAGACGTCGTGAACGAAAACCTTATTTTGGCATTAAAAAACGGTCAAACTCCAATGTTTAAAATATACAGGTTTAATGATAGCAACTTTTTCATAGCCCTTCTATTTATTAATTTAATTGATGACTATGATTTGAAAATGCAGCATTATTTTGAATGTACTAAAATTCATCTTGATTTGTACTGTTTTTAAATCAAGGATGCACAACCTACTTCCTCGGACCAGAAGAGGGCCGTTTCATTGTTTTGGTAGCATTTGTTCGTTTTTTTAAGAATAAAAATATGGCAAGAATGTATATTTTCAGTAAATATTTGCATTGTATTTAATAACTGTTAACAGTTCTCAAATGCGAAATTCAAAGAATCAGCTTCAAATTTACAATAAAAAATATCGTATTACGTTCCGAATTATGTTTTATTATAAATACAGCATGAATAAATATTTTCCACTTAAATCATTTTTTGTAAATGAGTACTAAAAAAAATACTTTTTCCTTGCTGCTTGTAAATAGAATTAATTATAAATTCATTGAATAATAATTATAGGTGTAATGTTAACTTTAATTTGACAAAGCAGTGAAGTCGAACTGTCAAAGATGTAGATTTGTAAAAAAAACTGCGACGTCAACTCCGATTTAAAAACGATTGTATGTATTTTTAAGCAATTTTTAATGCCCACTTAAATGCATAATTTTAATTTAACTAAAAAAGAGTCGGAACTGTTTCAACTCCACGCAGGAACTGTTGAGAAACAACCAACCTCAAAGTTTAAATATATATTCAGTTTTATTAATATGTCACCATTACGATCATGAGTTTTTACGTATTTTTCTTTTACCCTGTTATCTAAATTTGACTAATATTTATAATAAACTTTGCAAGTATTTGATTCGATTAGAGTTAAATGAATCTACGGCAGTTAAAGATATTCAAGAAGTTCTTCGTAAATAAAGTTTTAGAACCGATATTCGTTGACGTTAATAGATATTATGATAAACCGCCTGATGTGTTTTTTTTTTCATTTTTTAGCACACTACACATTCATGTATGAAACAATCGTTAGAAAATTACCGTTTAAAGCGCACGATAAAAAATTGAAAGCGCCATTACGGTAACGCTCTTAGTTCAGCGCAGGGAGAGCTTTTTATTTTGCGGAAAGGCTAAACAGCACAAAAGGGCGAACGAACGTAGAACTTTTAGCTTGTAAAAATAAACAAACGAACATTTAATGGGCATTATAACCCGTTCCTTAGAATCACTCTCTGCAATCGGCCTCTTTGTCTTTCTTTCTCTTCGATAGCGTTTTTCTCGGGAAATTCTATCAGTAGTTATAAGTGTGGAGAATGTAAACATTGACAAGGCTCTTCGTCTAATTACAAAGAAATATATTATACACATGAAAATATTTATTCAATCGTGTACACATCTAATGCGAAGAATGTGGGGTTACAAAAAACATCTAGAGACTAATTCTCCTACAAAAAAATGCTGTTTTTCAGTAGATGAACATTTCTTATTTAAAAATAGTAAAGATATAAAGATATGATAGCGAAAAATTAGACAATATTTGTAGGTTAACGATAATCATAGATATTGTCCTTTGGCAAAAAAACATGGTATAATAGATGAATTAATCCCGGGATAACAAAAAGCATCCAGAATTGGATAGTCTAATGGCCAGGTGTTTATATTTATATATGTACAATATATTCAAATTTATTTTTTATGCCACGTGATTTATTAAGCAATGTTTTTTAAAATTTCATTTCAGCTTAGAATTCCAAATGAACTATATTTAATGAAACTTTGTTTACCATTTAGACGTCTACATAAATTTTCTCATTCCAAAAAAAAAATACATATATTTCGAGCAACGAATCATATTTTACAAAAGTATTCTATATACATTACGAATTTAAAAGTCCTTTTCAATCATTCGTTATTTACTTCCATAATTTTTACGAAAAATTCCCAACGCAGATTTTAAAAAACACTTAGAAATAACTTCGATACAGATGATTTCATGCAGAAGTAACGTGTTCCCTTTAGATACGAAATCAATAGATTTTTTTTTCAAGTTTCCCAATTATTATTCCATTCCCTAAATGTTTTGTGTAGTACGAACCAAAATTTCTGGGCGTATGAGAAAAGATACACCAATAGCTTACTCGACGGCAAGAGAGAGATAACTACCGCAATTAAAATTTATGAAATTGAAAAACCAACAAAATAACTGTATTCATCACACCCAAGGTCATCGTTTTCCAATTATGCGTAATAGAATAATGATGTACGTATTTATATGAATTGTACTCATTGATTTAGTGGACATCAAATACACGTGCTCTTGGCTTCCTTGCTGAATCTCACGAGTTCAAGTCCCAGTATACGAATAGAATTTTTTAGACCGATTTATCGATTTTAATAGTAAATCTCTACGATTTGTGATGTTTAGATGATTTATTTTATTCGATATGAAACTATGTATTTATCCAAATATGATAATGGGAATGGCAACAGTATGTTTCATACGTTTTTTTTTTTATCATAATTGGAGATTTTGATTCTGTTGCTGTTTTTTTTTTAAAGTTAAACGGTGTTTTAAAAAAATTGATAACTTTTCAATTCTAAGAACTCTTATTGATACTGCATGTTTACATAAATTATGTCTGCTAATATCAGTTGAGCTATAAAATGTAAGAAAGCAATTTATTTTAAATCTGAAAATCTTTTTAATAAAATGTAACAAATATTAACGATTCAGATTTTTCCTCCAGAATATTCAAATTGCCCACCCTGGTGTAACGTACGTCCCACGTTGGAAAACACTGCTCTAGCTAGACGGATGATTATCTTTCAAGTAAGCGAATCGTCTCATTCTGTTGAGTTAAAACGCTACGCCTTCTTCTTTTCCGTAGTTTTCAATTTACTCCAGTCCTATTGATGTGAGATTTTCTTTTTAATATTCTTAGGTAGTCAAAATTTTCGACAAATTTTCAATGCGCCATAACCACTCTCGTTTCTTTAACTGCGCTATTACCACAATTATTATCGGTACAAAATGAAGCCACTGGAATGAATCCAATTATACGCGTTGCCAAACTTTAAACGATTTTGTATTTCTGCTGCCCGAGGAATGCTACTTCTAACAGACGTAATTCTTTTACAAAAGTTTAATTTTTTACTCATAAAATGTTAAGTACCACGAGTAATTTATTCAAATTTAACGAGGCACGCACATACGTTATTAACATATTTGTCTTTTAAATTTTCGAAATACCCTGAAGCGATTATAAACAAACATAATCACGTAAAAAAATATCATACCCATTTCCCTGTTCCGTTACTAGACGGTATCTATCCCCTTGCACCCGAAATATTAACAACTTATGAGATAACGAAAGTAAATATAATTACAGTGAACACATGAAAATTAAATACAATAATATTTGAATGTATATTTTCCATGTATACATATGTCGACTGTGGAAAGGAAAGATGACGTAACCAACACATGATAAATTTTACCGAAGAAATAAAAAACGCTTTTCGATGATTTTTGGCCAAATTAACATTATGAAAACTCAACGTATTTAATTGGGTAAAAAATACCTTAGTTTTAGTCCTTTTTCCTGGTCGCAGTTTTTACGAACCTTTACATAAGATCAGTGGAGGGGAACCTGCGGCCTCTTGGCTACTCTGATGCGGTCTTTTGACTTGACCAAAATATTCACTTTCATCAAAAGATTATACATAATGGTTCGAAAAATAAGCGTAATCAACCCATTATATGTTCAACAGTAGGGGGGTGTCAAAGTTTTCTTTGCTGCGGCCTTATTTTGAATCAGATAAATGAATGTGGCCTTTATAAATGAAAATGTTGCCCACCCCTGCTTTCGATGCTAATTCGGATTTTGATAGAGCGCGTATCAAGTTGTTTGTATACAATGTGATAATCGAAAAAATCTGTTTTGAAAAAACTATAAGATACTTTCTTTGAGTTATGAGTTGGCATTTTATTTCGCAAAGCGCCATTTCCATTAAATTGTATTTCTTATCACTTGACAAGCCCGCCACGATCGAAACCGGTCATGATATTGATAAATGAAAGTGGAAATTAGGTTCAAAGGAATATTGTGTTTTTATTAATATAATGTCTTTCAACCAAGTATTGACAATGAACACCCTAAAAAAATGGCGGCCGGTCAATGTGGCATTGGATCAATGCACCCTTTTTATATGCAGAGGGGGTTATATTTCATGAAATAATATTCAAACAGAACATTTATACCATTCACTCATTTCAAATTCTTCATGTATTTATCGTCTATATATTTATTTTATTATAGACAATTTTTAATATTGCCCTAAAAGTAAAATATATTGATTCAATAGATCTGCTTATAACATACGCATATTTTACATTTTGATCTATCAATATGCAGGATGTCAAAATTGACAAAAATTTTCCTTTTTTAGGATCTTTTGATAGTGGTGAAGAGTGGTGATGTTTTTGTTGTATCAAAATTATGAATGTAAATGATATTTCACATCATCAATGTAGATGTGTGGATATTTTTAGTGTTTGAAATTGTTTGGCCGTAGGTGTTATTCTTACTGTCAGAATGAGATGAGGGCTTAACTGAGGGTTAGGTGTGTTACAACCCTCAAAATTGAATTAAAGCGGCATCCCTGGCACGTACGACGCCGCCTCAAGGGATGGGATATCGTACCAATGTACGGTTACTAGGTAACTTAGTTTGTCGCGCTAGAAAAATATTTTTATGAAAAAAAAAAAAGAATAGTAGGTATTATTATATTTGTGATGGCTCTGCATCGCGGTGGTCAGAGTATACATTAGATAAGAAGCTAAACGAAAACATCCCTATGATACTGTCGACCTAGTTTACAAACCTTCATTGTCAGGGATTGAATTTTGTTACCAATCGTACTTTCACATTTGCAACTGATGTTATGGGCGTTATGGGCTACCGTCAGTGGTGTAGTGGGGCCAGTTCGGCGACCTGGCACCTGAAAATAAGCCAGACCGCGCCCCCTGTCACCTTTTTGACTTGTAACTTAATTTTCAAGTACATACAATGAGTACAGCTTTTATTGATTTAATTGTTAAAACTTGTGGTTTTTAACTTCGGACGGATATTTAAAAAAATAGGGAAGAAATCAATGACCGACCTGGTACTTATTTATTTACCATTACACCACTGGCTACCGTCCCGGACCTCACGAGTTCGAGCTCCAGTACAAATAGTTCTCGTAAAAAAACTTCTGTTGAGCTACCTTCATTAGGAGGCTATATGCTCCAAATTGGTAGCGGACATGGATTTGAAAAAAAAAACACTTAAATGGTGACAACTGTAAATTGGTGCAAGAAACAGTTTATATAACCTTTTTTTTCTTCAATACGTGTCCTCTCCTAAGTTTTGAGCATTTGGTGTCGTAATGAAGGTATTTCAACATGAGTTTTTTTAATGATAACTATTTGTTACTCGGATGCTCAATCTTTCTTTTTTTTACAAGATATTAAGTTGTTAATTAATCGCTTTCACTATTTTTCGCTATTTTAGGATTATAAAGTTGGGAGGGAAATTTTAGATTACAAATATCCATGCGTTCGAACTGAAATCTATTAATCAATTGAAAAATCCTGCTTTACTAATCCTAGGACTCAAACCCATGAGATCCGTCACCACAGGCCACTGACGTAATGTGTATTAAAATTATGCGTCTATTAACCACTTGAATACCAAGCGGACACAGTAGTCCGGAACATATGCAAACAAACACGGATGTCTAAGACATTTAAAAAATCAAATACTTGGTATTCTAATAGAATATAAGCAATATGTTGATGAATATGTGTAGTTCCATCTATACTGAGTCAATATAGGTTTTTAAAATATCGAATTCGAGTGTATATTAGACGAAATTATTATTCTCAAAAAAACGCAGTATCTTTGGGACATATTAATGGTTTATTTGCGCGGTATTCAAACGGTTAAATAATAAAAAATTTGAATCTGGCTTCGTGGACGATCAGTAGAACGCGGTAAGTGTTCTAGTCATCCTTGCAAAAAAGTATACAATTTATAAAACTAATTATCTTATATTATTTGAAACCCTTCTTGTCCTTGTGTGCTATTTGCTTCAAGCAAATTTTAATCTGCACTGTTGCCTGTGCCGCCATCTGTCTTTTAAGTAATGGATTTTGTTTAATCTGTGGACGAATACAAGTAGACATAATTGGCTGGTGACCTTAACTTAATATTCCACTGCAATTTTGTGATAATTGTGCAATAGATGTGCCGTAAATAAATGTATAACAGCCATTTTGAAAGTTCGAGATAGTTGGCCATTAAAAGTAGCAATGTGAAGTAAGAACATATGGATTATTCACTACCTACCATTTTAAAATGATAATTTTATTTACACCGTTATTTTCATAAGACACATTATTTTTTAAATATTTCATCAGCTTGAATACATACTATTTTGGACTGTATAGTAAAAAAACGGGCGACTCCATGTATTTTTTTAATATAACTAAATTTCATTGCATTTTAGTAGAAATTTTAAAAAATACGCAAAGACTTATAATAACATATATCGACACCTTGTTCGTAAATTACTGTAACTTCAGTATCGAAACATTACAGAAAAGTGTTTTAAAGAGAAAAAATCTTGGTGTAAGTCGAGCTTTTTTTCAATAGATTTCTGTTTGAAGGCATAGATATTTGTGTTGTGTGAAAATTCCCTTTCACCCTTCCAATTGTAAAATAAATTCCAATTCTACCACACCACAAATTATTTTCTAACTCTAGCTTTTCTATCCCTTTTTCCCATATCCGCTCCCCAGTCGAAGCATACCACATGATTCCTCCAAGATTCTCTGCCAGTCTTATTGCTTCCTCCTGTAGCTCCGCTGAGTACATCCTATAGATGGTTATCAGTACCCTTCCACGACGGCAGAATCCATCCGATTGGTAGAAGAGACAAGCAGAGTTCAGACTTTCTTGTGGCATTTGCAGCACAGTCCAAGCCAGGTCCATCGTAACTTTTTTCTTAGAAAAAAGTGAGGTTGAACACCAAAATAACAAGTGGTTTTCGTAGAAAAACTTTCGTTGAGGTACTTCCATTAGGAGACCATATGCTCCACATTCGTGGCTGTCATGGTAGAACATAATAAAACGTAATAAAAATAATGTTTTTTTATTTTAACTTTGTCGCAAAGCCCCATTTTAAGAACGCTGCTTTAATGATACACGCTAGTTTATTCAGTGTTTACATGTGTGCGTGATTCACAAACGTCTATTTAGACTATCACCTTTGTTCAGAAATTATAACCGACATCTGCGAAAAACCACTCTAGTACCTAACAAACAAAAAAGTTTAGTATTAGATTCAAACAAACATACGAGATCATAAAAACATACGGCAACCACTTAGGAGCATATTATCAAACATATATTAGAGTGCGTGAGTATAACTAAAATAATATTATTAACTTACGAAGGTGAAATTCAAGTTCTCGCACTATAACATACATATACACAATGCTGTAGCAATCACACATCCGTTGTAAAAGAAATAATGTAATTTCATAAAAATAGCTTTTTTAGACAACAAAATATTTTTATAGCCTAATTAAAGGCATACTGATCATAATTTGGTTAAAAACGTATTGAGTTGCTCAATAGTGCAGACAGTAGAGTACAGATAATTTTCTGACAATACCTGTTTTTTTCAATGTCTTTTCACCTGTGAATATTAAATATTCAATAAAAACTTTTAAAGCTTGCAAGAAACCTTCTTTTTCCATTTTAAATAAAACGAAATAATACTAACAGATATATATTCCACAAAATGGCGAATATTTTGTTTTGATTTTGCTTGCGAGCGACATTTGATAGTGAGGTAAACGTCACGGATACCAACATGCAATACATTTCGCTGCGCTGACTTCTGGGATTGAAATAACAAACATCATAAAAATAGGAACAAAACGACCATTGTGATCATAGAGAAAATATCCACTGGAACATGAAAAGCTTCGGTCGCAGCACTTTTTCATCTCCTCATTTCCTTTTGTCGCAACAAAATCCGGCTTCACAAAGCTGCTATGGTGGTTAAACTGGAAAATATATATATTATATTTTCCCCATAATGCGCGGAGGCTTTGTCGACAATGCTTTCGGAAAAACACGTTCCCTATTAATGGTGTTTATTAAAATATATTACATAAGAAAGCCCTAAGTATTCTTGGTATAAATCTTTGAAAGGAAATCAAAGGTAATTCTTTGTTGTCATGCCACATAAATATTTCTTTCATCGAACATAAAATTTATTTTAATATTAAATTGATATTCAAATACCTGAGTCACTTAATCATGGTATAGTCGACATTTATAATTCGTATGTGCTCATTCTTTTGACCAATCTTTGATAGAAATAAAGCATCCTTGTCATCATGCGTAGGTTATATTAATTGTTACTTTAAATTATTCTTATTTCTTCTTCCAACTCTCACGCCACATTGATCATGATGACCTGGTTACGTAACTACATACACTGATTACGTCAGGGTTTGCATAAGTTCTTTCGTCAATATTTTTTAAATAACATTTTGTAATCGGTGATGGTTTTTTTAAAAAAAGCATAACTGATGAGCAAACATTCAAAAAGTGACTTGTCACACAAATACAGAGCTTGAGAAATGATGATTTGAGTGTTGGATAAATCACGGTTTGCTTGAATGTGTAAATTTTATGATTTACATTTTATAGGAAAAAATCTACTCATAGATTTTATTATGGACTATCAGAGCTGATATCAAACGGTATTTTTCAAAATTTATGACAAATGACTTATTGAATGTTTACTCCTGAACTAACGTTATCTTCAGTTATCCTATATTTTTTCATAGAGAAATTATTAACATCGGGAAGATCACCAATGAAAACAAATCTACAATCTTGGAAAGACATGCCAGACAATCACATCAACAAAAAAGATACCACTAAAGAAAGAAAAAATGCAGTGCAATTAATTAACTTCCATCAATATATTGATGACGATTCAGATTCAGGAATTTCTTATAATAACACTCCAATAATTGATTTTGTTTAGAGCGTATATCTATTTTTCAATAAACTATTTTACCTTTATAATGAAAACATTCGGATTGTAGCGCAGTGGTCAACTTCGTTGACTTTCGTGACACAACTCATGGGTCCGAGTACGAAAAGCATTTGCCGTACTGGTAGTAATTAGTCATATCCTAGTTCTATCATTCTTTCTCTACTATTTTATTCGAAATAGACAAGTTGACACCTGAGTCACAAACACTTCTCGTCGAGAAGTTCTGTTAAGGTACTTAGATTAGGTGGCTCACAGGACATTAGGATTCACATTGGGAGTGAACATGGATTTTTAAAAATCTCTTTTTTATGCTCTCTAGTACCAGTGAAAAGCAATGAAATTAACATTTAGTGAACTTGTTTAATTAGTTTTTACACGTATACACAAGTTATTAAATTGTTGATTTTTGTTTTGCTAACCTCGTTCGGAGGCCATCGATAAAGCTAACGTACTACAACAAAACATACATAATATACAACTCGGTAATAAAATTAATTTTATATTCATATTTATAAATAATATATAAAGCATCATTCTGAATTACAATTGAGGGCGTTTCGTTTGAATATTAATAAATCTAATATGAATACCCGAGTGCGGAACGCTTTTATGAAGCGAGTAATTAAAAAATATAATTGCGCCCTAGCTTCGTATGTTCTTTTAGTCTATTCCCACATAAAAACCTGCAGGCGCTGTTTTTTTCTCTATGGTTTTCTGTTTTAATGAGGCAGCACTGAAGGAAAGTCTGGAAAGGTTGTTTTCCCCGTTAGCAGGCTTTGTTTTAAATGTTTGCGCCGTACTTAGCTCAGGTATCCACAACACCCCTTGTACTTGGGTTCCCATTATGTGGAAAAGACTGTGGGACATTCTTGTATTCAGCTCTATACTTCTAGCGAGCTTTATTTAAACTGCTTACAATATGTTTATTAATACTTATAATTATATTATAAAGAATTTATTTTTAAACAATGAAGCCTTAAATTATTTAAATAAAATTATGTACTAGTATTAGCAGTTCCACAAAGTATCATTTATGGCTACGAGTAATGTAAATTTATTTGTGTATGTTATTTTGTAATTCAATTTTGTAAAAAATAATGCACCATTCTTATTTTACTGGATTACTCTATTATTTTTAATATAATAAAATGGATGACTTATTTGAGCCATGTATATCGCCTTACACTTATACTACATTCATTTGGCTAGGGCATTTTGTTCGCTATACACGACAAAAAATTCAGTATTGTTTTTAAATATGGTCAGTAGTCGTTATAAGGTTAGGTTAGGAAAGTTAGGGTTTGGTTGTTAATATAAAACAGACGTTGAGATTTAAATGTAGATTGATACTATAAATACTGGCTATTCTAGGCTTAAAAATTTGGCCGCTTAATACAAGTGTCGTCAACTTTTTAAAATATCTACCACTTTTTTTATATTTTTTATGGTAAAATTTCTTTACTAACGTTGCAGTCATCCAATCTTGTGAAAGGACGAACTAAGCTTTGAGATAATCAATCTGTACCTGAGAGTCAACTTAGTCATAAATACATGCAAATGAATCATCTGTCTATGAATACTGCCGCATAAGAATATGTATATTTTGTGTTAAGATTTTGGGTGATTTTCAGACAATTTCTCTGCTAGGTAGAGAAAGTTTTGATAAAAACAGAAAAAAATTAAAAACAAAACCAAAATCACCCACCGCCCACCATCGAAGCCTCAACCGCTTACTAGTGGGTGGTACGGACCAGATTGACGGCCACTAATTTAATATATTTATACTGCCCAAAGCTTGATTTAAATACTGATCAGATAAACCAAGCCATTTTCTAATCTCAAATCAATATTGTTAAAATTTTACTCAACAAGTGTCTGAAATTATTGCGATTGTTAAAACATTTTAATATATATGTATATTATTGCATTCAGTTATTTTCTAAGAACTGCATCGTATTAAATAAATGTCATATAAATGTTTCCCTGGTAAAGTGCTGCGAAATAGATAAAAACAAAAGTTTGGCAGGGTAGCAATGAGATAATATTGCAAACTGTTCTGCGAATGTCAGAGAGTTTTCTGAAACGCCATTTCATCTGTCACTTAAGCTTTGTTTCAAAAACAAAAGTGCAACGTGTAGCCTTAGCTTTATCTAGTTCCAATGCTTAATATTGTTCACGTTAGAAATAATACCTAAATAAAATAGAAAAATTATTATCCAAGACAATTTAATAGTCACAAACAAGACCCATATGATGTAAAGCTTCATGGAATATCCGGAAATGATACGTTAATTCATTCGATAGTTGGAAATGTTTTAAAATTAAATTACAAATATTTATCCGAACTGATTCTTTGATGCAATTACCTTGGGCTGAAAACTTTCAATGCGTATGAGTGTGATATAAATAAACGACAACTTGATCGATCTAAACATATCAAAAATCGGAAAAGTAATTCAAATCGCGACCAGAGTACTCAAGGTTATATGTGAAAATTTTTGACGAAACAGTAGTAACAATGCGACAGTCTTCCAAGAACCATTATTGGTTTACATTTTTATTTTTGTTCCGTTAAAATTTTTCACATAAAAACTTGTAGTACACGGCTAGCGAAATGTTACAGATATCCATGATTTTAAATACAAAACTAGAAATTGATATTAAAATAATGATTTTACAAGTCGGATGAGTCAGTTTTCAATAATTCGGTTTCAAATATGTTAACTATATTTATTTATTTTATAATTTTATGAAAAACGTTAATATTTCGGCTTATGTACCACAATGATTACAAATATAATGTGTTCAATTGCGCTGTTTAATATTCGGCTAACATACAATTTTTTCGATCGATTTATCGATTTCTGTTCGAAGGCATGGGCGTTTATGATGTCTGAAAATTCCCTCCCACCCTTACCGATCCTTTAATAAATGGGCGTAGCTAGAGCGATTAGTTAACGACTTGTCCTGGACTAGCCTTATCTTTCTATCCCTACCACGCTCTTTGAAAAAGAGTAAAAGTTCTCGTGGAAAAACGTCTATTGAGATATCTCTATTAGGAGGCCATGTGCTCCATTTTTTATTGTAAAGCATAATTTAATTTTCTTCTTTCTTCTCTGACCATATTCAATCTCTTGTATTTATTTATAGTATTTTTTGCTGTGAATGTTGACTTAGATACAATTCTAGATTACGGTTTTGGCTTAATTATTATTTGCTTGTCGTGTAGTCGTATAAATAAAATTTGGCAACCGTATCATTTTTCAAAAAAATCGTGCAGTTTTGATTCAAGCCAAATGCACAAATAATGTTGAATACATCGGTTCGTGGACGTATGGTGTTTTATAAAAACACAACTTCTGTTTGTCTATAAGTCGGTTTTGTATTAGTCCTAGTTACAACCTTTAACCATGAAAAAGAGTAGTATAGAAGTTTGCTAAGCTGCAGTGGTAAAAATTGCTGCGAAAATTTGCCGGTAACATTCTGTATTTTTTTTTTAAATAACCGCTCATAAAAGTAAATTAAAGATTGACTGTACGTACGTCTGTTTGTTAAACACTCATACTTTCAATTTCCCCAGAGTCTGCCGAATGCCGGCGAGCGGCTTTTTAGGTAAAAAATCTTTATTTGTGAACATGGAAAAAGGAACTAGTCTCCAGGCGTCAGTTCAAGGGTAAACCCCGGCGTACATTTTAATACAAACGGAAAATGACATAGTTTCAAGGAAATTGCTTCTGCTGTACTTCTTAACAGCCATATTTGTTCGCAACAAAAAGAGTATATAAAATTATAATAGAACGATTGAATAGAATTGACTAAAAATTGTTTTTAGTTCTGTTATTCAACGTTATTTTTCAAAAATATTAGCAATAAAAGATTTTTGATGAATCAATCTCTTAATCCACAATTTTTAAAAAAAGCGAATATCATTAAAAAATAGATGGTCGTGAGTCGCAACTTTCTACTAAAATTCAAACCTGTTTTTTTTTGCAACAAAAAATATATGTATCATTCACAAATCACAGAACTGCTGCAAATTAAAGATCAGGACAAGCATTATACCTATAATTGTGTTGTGGTCATCACTTAAATAAGGGATGCCCAATTGAAATCACACGGTGGGCCAAATAAAATAAGGCATGTCTCTGATGTGCCACACATACATATTTTAAACTTTAATAATAATAGAATATTTTATATTAATAATAAACAAACGGATCACAATTAAAACAATTTTAATATTTTTTAAATTCCTTTACCCGTTTTTTTAAAATAATTTACCAATAAAAAAATGTGAAATGTATATAAATTTAAAAACCTCAAAACCTTTAATAGGGCCACACGTGGCCCGCGGGAAACGGTTTAGGCATGCTTGATTTAAATGATGAATTAGTGAGACCTCATTTTACAAAAAAATGTTAAAATAGTGAAGTATTCAATTCCGCATGAATTATAAAACATATTTGATAGCTGCGCTGCCTTATTTTACCCCACGTCGACTGATTAATCAATTTTAAATCTAGCTTATGCCACGTATTTGTTTTTGTTTTTGGTGTATGTATTTGGAAAAGTGAAACTCCGTTTGATGTTTAAATAATAAAGTTTATTTCTGCCACGTCCTGGACTATAGTTTTCGGATTTACAGCTAAAGCAATCTATAGTATATTTTGTACGATACTTTAAACTCTGGACAAGCGAGATTTTTAACATTTTAATAAAGTATTCAATATGACACAACTCTACACTTAAATAGTTTTGTATTAATAAATAAACAGCTTTCCTTACCGGCTTTGTCATGTAATTTATATTCGTCTGTTATCTCTTCCTACTAATAACAATGACGTTGGGATCTGAAAATAATTACTTACATTCGAATATTTCAAGTAAAATATACTATGTAAATTTCACAAAGATATGTATCATATTTTGGAAGTATTTTAAGTGAAGGAACAACAGAATTAATTAATTTTTATGTTAGTAATTGTGTCGTGATTATTTCAATACATAGAGTTTATAATCAAAACATTTATCAATATTAGATTTATTCTTTTGAAGAAAATATGACAATATCATATTATTATAGTTAGTATTGGGAGAGCGAGGTTAATAACAATACTCTCGACCCGGAAGTGTATTGGCATGCCATACAGATTTATCGAGTAATATTTTTATTAAATGTTTCATAGTACAAAAGAAAATGTCTTCCGATCTATTGAATTTATTTGTTTCCACAAATCGTATATTGCGCAAATAGCAAATTGATTCGAATCCTTCTGTGAAATTAATATACTCATTCAATATTTAAACAAGACTATTGGCCTGTTTTCCAAACAAGTCATATTTACAATTACAAAAAGGGATACGTTTATAAATTGTGTATTAAATTTCATAAAAAAAAACACAAACACAAAACAAATGTACGTTAGCTTATTATATTGATATGGCTATTTTTTAATAATATATATTAAATATCAAATAGGATAGTAATCTCTTGTCATTTTCAAGTAATAACACTCTAGAGCAGCGATAGCAAATACAATGGCACGAGAGAATTTTACATTACATGGACGTGTATAACGGGGAAAATATAATTCAAATGCAAAATTTATGTGTGTTTTTTGACAATACTAGACAGTTAATGTTTCTGTAGGTCACCAATGTGCCACACTCGATTTACAGGGAAGTCCCAAGTGATCAATGGTGTACCTTTCATTATGTTATTTTTGTAATGATAAGGATGATAGTATGTGCATTTAAATAAGAATGGCAAGCGTCACGAATCAAAAATGGCTTATTGATTTGTATCGAAATTACAACAATGTTATGAGAGAGAGAGATTATAACCGAAACGACTTTTCGGGTGCTATCCCTATTTTAAAACCCTTACAGGAGAAGGATATTGAACTACTGACTTACAAACAGTTTATTGTAAAGTAATATGTGTTGAAAGCCTCCATTATTAATTGCTTACGTATAATGTTCGACATTGGAAGCACAAGCGTGATTAAAAATTAGGCGGCTGTATCAGGCATTTTTGATAGAATCTAATGCTTGATTGTGCACGCTGACATTAGCGCACGGGACGCTAGCGAGCAATATAAGATTATTTTGTATTGTGAATTGCTCATTTAAAGAAATTTACCTACCTTAGATAACTTTTCTGTTTAATATTATTTTTTGAATAAATTTGGTGCTTTTATAAATATATCCAAAAAAAGAAAATTATAATAATAAAAAAAATGAGATAAGCTCAATAGACATTCCACTGTTACTTTTTTTTAACTGTTTTTTTATTGTCCCTTTTGCTTGTATTTGTTTTAAGTTTTTAAGCTAAACGTTTTTTATTTTCTTTCATTTTTTTCATTGAAATGTAAAACATATTATCGTTACGTGTTAACATCGTCTAATATAATATAAATCAAGATTTGTTTTAACAACAAAAGAATATTGCAGTGAAAACAGTAGACCGATGCCGATCTAAGTACATTGAATAACATAATAACGAAGCTATACATTTGAAAAATAATCTTGGTTTGACACGTGTTTTGAATCTTTGAGACTATTATTTAAAGGTTAAACATTCTTTCATATTAAAAATGATTTTCTTCAACTCTAATGCCAAATCTATCAAAAATACTTTTGTGGCTTAGAAGCTAAATGTTATTTAATCATATGCATGTCAAGTAGGAAAAGCTTTAAGTGCAAAGTAACTCATTATTTTGACCATCGGTGTATGTAGTTAGAGTTGTTGTTTGGCAGCCTTAATGTTTGTTTTGCATCCTGTAAAAGCTTCTGGGATTAGGGGTTGCATCTAAGGCATCCAATCCCGGGATTCGGGATCCCGTTCAATTTTCTGATCCCGAAATCCCGGGATTGATGCGAAATTTTGAGCAAATCCCGAAAATTGGCAAATTGATAATATCATATTCCTCGGTGAGCTAAAAAAAACGAGGTTTTGTGACAATTTGGGAAAAAGTATACCAAATCGAGGTTTTCAAATTCCTCGGTGAGTTAAAAATAAAAAAAGAGGTTCTGTGATAATCGGGAAAAAAGTATACCAAATCGAGGTTTTCAAATTCCTCGGTGAACTAAAAATAAAAAACGAGGTTTGGAGATATTCCGGGGAAAAACTATAGCGAATTGAGGAATTCAAATTCCTCGGTGAGCAAATCCCAATCCCGGGAATGAAAATTAATCAATCGCGGGATTGGAAAAAAGCTTCGATATTGGATACTTTAGTTGCAACATCTTCTGAATTAACCATTGCCGAGATTTCGATAATAAATATGTAATGCAGCGGGGGCTATTCTCAAATTTATAAGGATCTAAACACATATTAAGGGGGTAAATTTTACTTAACGTGATTTTTGTAGTTTGTTTTTATGATTTATTCGACAGTCAAAGTAGTGCGTTAGAAAGAGGTTCTTTAAAAACAAATTTCTTAATTAACACAAGTTCTTCAAGTGGCATGCTATAAACTTACGTATCTCATTATAATCACTTTGGTACGTTCAGCAAGTGGACATGAAAACAGTCAACATAACCCCAATTATAAAATTTAAATAATACCAACCTTAAAACCAAAATAAAAAAATCATGTGGTGTATGAAAGACCCTGTCAATTTATGTCTAGATCCTTATTTTTATTTGAGGATATCTTTACTGTTTTATAAAAAAATATTTTTATTGTAAGCAGTAAATTATGTTTTTCATTAAAACCATAAATACATTGTTTCCTTCAACAAGAGTATGACAATAAAAAAGGTCCGTTTATTATTTCTTTATTTTGGTCGAATTGATCGAATCATTGTGGAATTATGTAAGGTACGTCAGCAGAAAAAACCGTCACAAATTTGACTATTCGATTAGTTGTAATTATCAAGTTCAGTCAAAAGGCGTGGGTCTCTGTGATGTCAAAAATTTCCATCTGATCTTTAAATCTGAGTATCGCGAGAGTGATTAGCTAAGCACTGTTTTTTTTCTACTTCAATATTTCTTTTTCTACTTTCTTCAAAAACGTTTTCTTTGAAACATTTCTCTTGACATGAACCTCAAGTCAAGGCAAAGTAATGTACAAGTAAAAAAAGATATTTTTAATTATGTAGAAAAATTTTAAATGTCATCAAATACCACGAGTTAGTGTCTGCGAAAAGAAGATTTAATGAAATCAGTTGAAAAAGGGAATGTCTAAACTAAATGTGCATATTTTTTTAGATACCGGCCGCTTGGGCAAAATAATAATATGTATGCATAAAGTTATACAATAAATATAAAGGTAATAATGGCAAGCAATGAAAATTACACATTTTGAAAAATACCACGTTTAGTTAAGATGGTATGAACCTTTAAATCTAATTATCTCAGAATGCCACTTTTTGAAATACCACAATTAAAAACTAAAGGTGTGATATAATTACCGAGGTTTTTAAAAAATACGAGACCTTTTACATATTTGTGTCTAATAATTAAAATCCCAAGAAACGTGCATAGATTATCACCCGCACACAAATTCTTAGTACAAAAAAACTGTGCACACCGACTCAACCTTTTTATATTTAACATTATCAAATAAATGCAATATTTTCTATATTTTTGAGCAACTGAGCAACAAAAATGTATTGAAAAGAAACTGTTGCTTAAAATGTGCTTCATTTGGAATGCACAATAGGAGCAGGGAGCAGGCATGTGTAAAAACCTTCAGAAATTTTCACAACCGGTATTTCTGTATTAAAAAACAACCTAAATACCGGAATCGGTTTTATCAGAACTGCAATCCCTACCCGAGAATGTCCTTTGACAGGTTTTATTTGCAGCAACGAATCGAAATACTCGAGAAGCAAATAGACGCAGGCATAACGTTGGCAGAGTGCTGCAAAATGGAAGCTGTCAAGTCATGCCTGCTGTGGCGGATTTATTTTTCTATGAGTCGGTATGTCATTCTTGAAATTGACTGCAAAGATTTTACTGTATTTCTATTTGTTGAAAAAACTTTGCTTCTTTATTTTGAGTGCGAATGCGAAAAGCATTATATGTCAATAATTTTATTTAAAAAATATATGTAAGTAAAAATAAATACAGTAAATAGTGTGAAATTAGTGATGTTGCAATATCCTTCTTTTATTTGTCTGCAAACTGGCTCACTTCACTTATGATCAGGATATAAAATAATAAAATAATAATTTACCTAACTATCATCAAACTTAAACATTCCAAAGTATGTACATGTACTGTGTAACTGAAAAAATTGAGTTAGCCAATTTGCAAAATAAGCAGTTTTGATATGTCGATATATCCTTAAAAGAAATATATTAAATTTATTACTTTCTTACTTAGAGAGCAATTTAGAGGCAATTGTTCATAAAAAGACTACTGCTACGATGCTGCAAACGATTTTATATTTACTCACATCAATTAAATAAGTTGATTAAGAAAACCCTTCGGTCGCAATTTTAACATGCCTTTCATTTTTAAATCCTAAAACCTAAATTTGGCACTTTCAGCATACGTCGTTTCGATAGAACAGGTATGAAGTTTTATTCGATATGATTATCGAAAAAAAGCTATCTTTTTTTTAAAACTGAGTTAATTTCTTTGAGTTATGAGTTGCCATTTTTTTTAAAGCGCCAGATCATAAAAAATAATCTTAAAATGCTAGGAATTAAACTCATCGGTAACTCATGACACTTCTTGTATAGAAAAAATATTTTTACATATACAATTTTAATCTTTATTTTTCCGACACAATTATACGAAAAATATATGAGCCAATTAAAGGTTAAATAAGCCAAATGGTATTTTAGAAAAAAAAAGTTAGTTGCGTTGTAATATTATACACGCCTTAAAGTATCGTAGAAGTGAAGTAACCTCAGTTAATAACATTTGCAATAGTGCTATTTTCGTAAAATAAAAACATGCAATCCACCAAAACACCGTGATTGTACTTAAAAGTGCATTTTTCTCCCATTTTACTAGTTGACTTACTTCACTTCTGGTCATATTATTATTTATTAATATACGCAGGTAAAACAATAGTAAAAAAGTGAAGGTAGTCGAGTTTTAGATGTACTATCGTAAAAATAATTTGTTACTCGAGCAACACACCATCAGGCTGGATTTGGCCTGAATGATGTAGTTTACAGATCCTTGAATTACAAACAATTTCGAAAACTTTCATCGCTTCTTCTAATAATATATTTTATATTTATATTTAAATATAAAATCAAGCTGTGCGGGATATATCTTCATTAAAATTGTAAAATCTCGTCAATATTTATGGAGTTGAACAAGATAAATACGCTAAAAAAAAAAGGAAGTGAAGGGTCAAATAGGGTAGCGCTAGGTGGAGAAGAGGCGGTGGCAGTAAAACCAATATGCTTCCACGTGACAGCCCAAAGGCTAAGCGATCCGATTGATGGAACACACGAGGGAAATAAACACCGCTTCCAATCTCAGTATGTACACTTTACCCAAATAACAATATAAGTTTTTCCAGACAAAAAGTCCCGATGGAATAAGAACGAACATTGCGCAGGGTAGTACGGGAAAATAGGCCAATCCTTTACTAGTAGGTTTACAAAAATACGTGTCTAGGTGACAATTAACAGTATATTAGTTGAGTATCGGGTTGTCGGGTCCTACGGCGCAGCGATTGGCGTTTTGGGACGTGCCGCCTGTGTGGTCGAGTGGTCAACGTCGTTGGCTTCGGTTACGGAGGTCACGGGCTCAAATTCCAGTACGGACAGTTTTATAAATTGATTTTTCAATCGATTTACGATTTTCTGTTCGAAGGCATGGATGTATGTGATGTCTTGAATTCCCCACTCCCACCCATCCTATCCTATGAATGAGGCGTATAGAAAGCGATTAGCTAACCACTAGTTCTGTCCAAGCCTTATCCTTCTATTCTTACAGTCTTTGGAAAAATAAAGGTTGAGCAACTGAGTAACAAGCAGTTCTCGCATAAACACTTCTTTTGAGATAAACTCCATTAAGAGTCCATATGCTCTACGTTGGGAGCGGACATGGATAAAAAAACTGTTGATTTTTCTACCACTACCCGTTATGTGTATACATCCACTGTTTCACACCCGCCTTTCATAATGAAATACGATCAAGAAAAAAATACTCCTCATAATCTTGGCCTGATGCAGAGTTATACGGGACCATTTAACCATGCACTGTTTTGCTTAAGAAAATAAAGATGGAAAAAAAAGAGAATGCGACTTGCTCAGCCATTACATTTAAGTGTTGTTGAGTATCCTATGTATCCTTATACCGAGAATCCGCCGTGAGTTGAAGAGCTGAATCTACTCCTCGTTGAATTTAAAGAGGAATCAAGAACATCCCGTTCCCCATAATATTATGTTGCAAATTTATCAAATGCCTTTAAATTGGTATTGGTTGAAATCAGGTCAGCGTGCCCTATTGGGCCCATAATCCATATCAATTAATAGTGTGATACAGGCGCGGGGAACCCCCGGCCTTCAGGCCGCATGCGGAATTTTGGCTACTCTGGTGCGGCCTTCTGGCCAATTATGTAATTCTGTAAACGTATGTAAATTCGTAAATTCCTGACATATTCTGACCATAAAGTCCTGTTTTCGGCCAAAGATTCCCTAGTCAATGTTTACTGTGGCCTTATGTCGAATCGAAAATATGAATGCGGCCTTTACAGAATAAAAGGTTCCCCATCCCTGGTGTAATACAATGGTGATTTTTTTTTAAAAAAAGATGCTGGAACTAAATTCTTTTTTTTTCTAATTCGCGTCCGTTCTCAATATGGAAGATATGGCTTCCTAACTATCTCAACAGTTTTTTTTATGAGAACTGCTTGTTAGTCATTTGCTCAACCTATCTTTGTTTAAGAGAGTAAAGATAGTAAGATATAGGTGGTACAGGATTAGTGGTAAACTAATCGCTCTCGCTCTGTCTTGTTACTTTTAGGTTTAGAAGAGTGGGAAGGATAGATATCATTTCTAATCTATCAGGTCTAATCTTAGTTCTGATAAATCTTTTTACTGTTTCAAATTTTTCGAGTGATCATGATTTTTTAAAAATATTTAGCGATGTTTAAACATGTAGATAAGTGATAAGTGATGTAGAGAAGTCTTACGCCAAAATGATAAATTTCTTTTTTTTTTTAATTATGTAAATGTTTATAGCAGAAAATAATATTAAATCAACTCTAAATTATTTTCTCGTACTTAAAAGTGTGGCCATCCTTAAATATTGGCAATTAAAATATTATCGTTGGATTAATATCAGTTCGTAAACAGAAAATTTGTTTGAAGTGCCTCTTTGGAAATTGTTTAATTACTTCCGAGTCTGTCAAACTTGAGATTTCCTTACCCTTAAAACTCTTAAATAGAAATGATGTTGTTTTTTAAAGATGTAAAATAAAATGTTCATTCACTTTGTAGGGCCATATTAAGTATTCATTGTATTCTTACCGCAATGTCCGGGCCCCAATTTACAACATGGGGTAAGATAAATTTACCACCGGAAATTTACCGCTGCATCAATTGATCGCATAAACAATTTGTAGCCTCCAAACGATCGCTATCATATTTTACCGTCAAGAAACAATGACATGTTTTTGGTCAAATAAAACACTGTTTTTTTTTTATTTTAGTTTCTTAAACTATAATTAGTATAATTTTGAAATTTATTGAATCGTAAGGTATTTCCGACTCCGTGAATCTCAACTCCAAAGCGTGGTTTTTTTTACAATTGAGGACCATTTAATAACGTAGAATTGAGTTTTGTAATAGTAAATGTGAAATTAGATTCAATAACTTTCTCAAAAACATTAAAAATTAAGTTACTTCGTAACTAGGTGGCGATATTAATACCAGTTGAATTAAATATGAATAAGGTCGACAGTAAGAAAAGAAAACACAGCTGCCTATAAGTTTGGTTACAAATAGACAAATCATCATTGAGTGGCTATTCTCGCGTGCATACACAACACCACACAACACTATTTTGTTTTAGCTTTTGACAGACGGTAACGGAATTGTGTCTATGTTCACGGTTGTCACATTTATCTATCAAACGCTGCACCGTTGTCATCATATAAGTATCTTTGGTTCCAAAAGTCGATTCGTCAAACGCATACGATGTCAAAAAACATGTCATTTACTACTTAAAGATTAAAAATATGAAATAATACATCAACATTCTGTTTTTCTTACACAACTACGACATAAATTCGTTTGACAGATCAATCAAATCAACCAATTATATCACTCTATGAAAACATCAATGAACATAGTCGCAGTTGATGCATTTGAAGACGACAAGCAAATGCCATACTGTAGAGAACTTCATTTCAATAACTATGTTAATCTGTATTAACATGATCAGAAAAAGTCTTCTTTCCCCGTCTAAAGTCGTTTTTATATAAAGGTGTTAAAGAAAAAAACATTTAGTTATTTAACCTAAAATATATCATACATTCAGCAAACTGAACGATTTTGTCCACCAAAAATGACTTTACTGAAAAACGATTTCTTTTCAGGCTTGGGAAATATTATTTTAAAATAGATTTATTATTGCACAATATATTAACAAACATAAGTCAGTGTTTTATTTTAACATTTATTTGGGCCTTGAAACTTTGAAAATAGATTTATTAATAATGACAGATATGTGGCATGACATATAATGATATTTGATTGAGGTCTTCATTTGTTTTATACCAACCTTTAAAAGCTATATTTAAAACCGTCCAAGATACGTTTCATTACGCACACAAGAACGGCCTCGCCTATAATAGATCTGATAACAAAACAACATTGTCTATGGGATTGACAAATAATAAACTCTTTTAATTGATTGTTTGGATTTTATAAAAGCAATTTGGAATGTTCGTCGTGGCACTGTAATATCGTTTTAAATTGTTATTTTACTTTGTTCATAAGCTGCCTGTATCGCTACACTTCAAAGACTGGCTGAAGGAAATACAATACGTACCGGATGAAAAGCAATTTTCCGAATTCCAATTCGACTACGTAAGCGATTAAAGTACAACTGGGTGAATACAGAAAACACAATTTTGTCCGGAATCTCTGTTACTGTTTCAAATACCGCCAGTGGCGTTCGTACTGTCGTATTACGTATATTTGTATGATATATCCTTTTCATGGATGATAAAGCGAGCAAGTATAAAATAGTAAATTTTTCAAGGGAAAAATTAAAACTGTCTTTTGGTTTCAATTTACGTTCGCTCTCAATATAAAGCATATGGCCTTCTTATAAAGGTAAATGAAAATAAGTTTTTTTATGAGAACTGGTTTTTAGTCAGTTTTTAAATTATAAAGAGATAGAAAGGAAAGGGTAAAGACAGTACAAACGTCCGTAATTACGAGCAGAAATTTTTCGAACCCGTGAGATCCATCATGGAAACCGATGAAATTTAACACTGCACTACAGAAAAAACTATTAAAACTGTAAACAATCTAAAAATTCTTCAAATGGCATTAGACTATCTGATTTGTTTATAAAAAACAACAAAATATTTTTTTATCTTTTATTTTCCTCCTGATAAACAGGAAATTGTATTTTTTTTCGTCATTTTTACATGTTTGTAACTTCAAATAGTACTTCATAAGTATAACGATAGCATAGGTTGCTTTCTGTACTAAAACTATACCATTTACGCCGTAAAACAGATAGAAACTTGAATATAAGAATCAATGAAAATATCTAATGACTTTTTTTTCTTTATGTGTAATAAGTATTTAAATTAATTTTAAAAACATCTAAATACTTAAAGCTAGTGAAGAACAACCCAATATTTCTTTGTACTTTTTATTTATCATGATCAAGACCGGTTTCGCTCATGGCGAGCATTGCGTTGACAATATTGTGTTTTTCTTAATATAATGCCTTTCCACCAATTATTGACTATGAACACCCTAAAAGTAATATTTTTTTTAAAAAAACAATGATTTGTATTTTTTCACAATGTAATAATTGTACTTGTGAAATATAGTATTCACATCATTTGACCAATTTTATTAGCGGAGCTCAACACCAGTTTATTGACAATATTCAGAGTAAAAAACGATTTTCGGTCAAACAAAACGCCGATAGCGTAGATATTTTTTCCAGTTGTGAATACATACAAATATAGATGTTTTATAAAATTAGACTAGCTTCAAAACAGTTGCTGGATTCTCCCGGGTAGGAGCTCAATTATTATACGAATGAACTCGAGAACATTTACCGGTGTCCTCTTAAAATACGTTAGCATGACCGTTTTAAGCCGGTGATAAAATCTTTGTAACGCCACAGGTGGGTAAGCTTGTATTCAGTTAAGCGGAAATATTATATTTGGGTATTCAAAACAGATTTACAGAGTCGTTTTGATATTCACTTAAACGTAAAACTTTACGCGTTTTCCAAACGGGAATTCGAAAAAAAAACACATTAAAATTGATTAAACTCGATTAATCTTATTCGTTACACAAGGAATTCTAAATTGTGCTTTTTAAACCCTTTTGGTGCCGCAGTTATTTGATACAAATCCGCACGTCAAACCGCATACTCTTAAACATAAAATCGTTATAAATTTGTAGATTTTTATTACAAATCTGTTAATCATTTAGTATATTTAATGAAAAGGGTAAAGGTTATATCTACACCGTACTTGCAGAAATTGGTTATAAGGGAATTTATAGTTTGTTCGCTAAAACTTCTTGCGTTGATATTTGAGTAGGAAACATTCAAAAAGTGATGTGTCACACAAATACAGAGCTTGAGAAATGATGTTTTGAGTGTTGGAGAAATCACGGTTTGCTTGAATGTGTCAAATTTGTGATTTTTAATTTTTATAGGAAAAAAACTTTTTTAAACACTTATTGAGATTTATATTCATAAATTTTATTATGGTCTATCAGAACTGATATTAAACGGCATTTTTCAAAATTTGTGACAAATCACTTTGTGAATGTTTGCTCTTCATTTTATGTTACATAATATATAAAAATGATATCAAAATATAAATGAATTCACGGTGTTGTCCTAAAAAAAGTTAAAATTAATACGCAGGGATAATTTCATACTTCAAAATCTAAACTTTTAATATTTGCTGATATAAAAAATATCTGTTTCTGCCAGACTGTTGCAGTAAATGCACTAACTGTGATAATCTAAACAGAGAATTGATACCCAAAAATTTCATAATGAACTTACTTTAATTTTGCAAAAAAAAACTTAACAACCTCTGCCAGAACGGTGATTATGTTTACTATCAAAGTAATCAAATACTTTCCAGCTTTATCAACAAAACAATACCTGACATAATTTTACATCTGGGCATCACTTTGCTAGCGTCAGTGGTAACTGTCAACTGTAACATGGTGAATTTTCGTCGCCGTTTCACAATAGTTTTTTAAAAAAATGAACAAAGCTTTATTAAGAAGTAATCACAGATATCAGTATATTTACGAAATTAAAATTCAATTATCATAATATGATTGAGGAAGAGCAATATATTATATTGCAATCGGTAAGAATGTTTTTCTATCATGCCTTACAAAGCAAAAAGAACAAAGTTTCTCGAAACTGACGCGTAAAGGGTTAAACAGTAATTTGATTTATCTAACATAGCTTAACACAAACATCTGTATTTAATACTTCGATGCTTTTATGTATTTGCAAAAAACAAATAAATTTGAGCAGGATATACATCAATCAAACAAATCGATCGGACAAATCGTGTTAAAAAATAGGCTATAGGAATATTTTCAACGAATTTCGTCCGGAAGCCATATTTGATTTCTGAAATTTCGTAATTTATTAATACCTACTTTTGTCTACGATTTATTAATTTGTGCGGCAATTGTTTAACTCAGCATTCGCCAAAGTGGTAGCTCACATTAGCATTTTCAATAGTTCATATGAGAACAAACAAAATATTTTCTCATACTTTAATGTAGTTTTAAATTAAATTTTCAATTGAAGATTGTGTAATCTAAGAACTTCAAAGTAACATACATACATAAACTGAATACATATGTACATAAACTGTGAGTGTACAATTTATAGACTATAGATATCAGACAAATCATATTTGAAAACTGTGACAAAATGATTTGTGTTTAATGTAGGTACATTATATTTAAAATATTTTTATTCGTAGAACAAAACCTTCCCCCCCTATTTACTTTACTCATCAGTGTAGTATATATTTAAAAAATACGAAAGTATTATGATTATTTAAAAAATTAGTGGTTTGATATTTATACCGGTCGTCTAGGAACTCTTGAAATAGTGTTTATTTATACGCGTGAATGGAAAGAAAAACAACAGGGTCAAAAACAAACCAAAAGGTCTGTTTCAGATTCGAATTCATCATCGCTGACATGTAAACATACTTATATACTAAAATTCTGAAAAAAATATTTTAAAATACACCATAACGCTAATAAATTATTATATATACTTTTAAAAATAGTCTTTATCAATATTGTAAAATTGATACATTGATATTATCTGGACCAGTCGGTTATTTCAAACACGAACCGCCGTATTGTTCTTATTCAGCCGTTTTCTTACAACAGATAATAATTCTTCCTGTCAGAAAAATTAGCGAGAGAAATAAAATATATTACTCTATACCTCTGAGAATACCCATATCAGCGTTTTCTGAAATATACGGCAAAAAAAAAAATCCAAGTCGATAATGTTTAATTATTTTGTTATACAACACAAAAAATCCTTAATTTGTATTGACATCTTTCAGATGAAAGTCTTCTGAAAAAATATTTTCTTTTGTGTATATAATAAACCTTCTTTTACTCAGATCGAATATTTGTAACCAAGTCTGTGACTGTGATAGTCTACAAAATATATTATGTGTACAAACAAAAAGATTTTTTCAGTAAAGTGGTAAATATTGTTTCATTTAAATTAAACATAACTTTGCTTTCCTCAACCGTTCATTGAATGTGTATTTTAATAATTCATACATTACTATAACATTTAAGTATTAAATATAATATTAGTATAATTACTTTGGTGTATGTTCACGACCTTTTCAATTAATAATAATTTAATTATTATTTACAGTAAAACACTTAAATTATAGCATTTGACGTGTCGTTGTTTGTTTTTTACAATCACGTATCCCAACTCTTGTCAGATTTTAATTCTGAATTTCAAAACAAACACAACCCATCAACTCGTATTTTATATTTATTTATATAAAACTAAGATACAATAAACTAAGTATAATGAATTTTGTTTTTTCATATCCTAAACTGATTTTCGTAGAGGAAAAGCTATTAACATTTTTTTTAGTATTCTTTTTTAAACGGCATTGAATCATCGAACGTATCCACTGTGTAAAAAAATAATCCAGTCTTTATTAATGTTCAGTATTCACTTATCGCTACATTTAACACTAATTATTAAATTTATATTAATCTTCCATCAGGCAATACTGATAATAAAGTTTTAAAACAAAAGTTTCTGTCATTTTAAAAACTGCTGCACAACATTGACAAAATACGTCGATCGAGAATTTGAATTTGTATTCTTTTGTTTTAAATGTATAACAGAATGGTTTTACTTTTAATGGACAAATATTTGACTTTACAATATATGCCAATGATAGTTTGGATTATTATCGAGTCGCAAAAATACTCTTGATTTTTTGAATAATTCTAAATCAACTAATAGACATGATTAGGGATTTTAATACCGGACAAATAGATCAATATCAGTATTTAGTATTTCATATTAAATACCGGAATCGCAAAAATCACTACTGGTCTTACGAAAAAAAGTTTGAATAAAGCATGATATTTAGAAATACATGTATATTTCGGTTTTGGTTCATTTTTAATATGGGTATTTTCGCATTTTCAAAACTGGTATTTCAGTATTCAAAACAGAATCATGAATTTCGGTAACCCAGCTTTGGTAATTCCAATATTAATAAAAACACAATCTTCCTTTGTATTTATATCCACTTTTTTATTTATAACGATCATGACCGGTTTCGCTAATGGCGATCATTTTCAACTGATGATTGCAATGAGCGAAACCGGTTCTGATCGTAATAAATAAAAAAATGAATGTTTGTAAGTGCAAATGATAATTGTGTTTTCATTAATATAATGCCTTTCCACCAAGTTTTGACAGTGAACACCCTTAAATACCAATACTGAAATCATTAAAAGTCATGAGGAACATCTGTACCAATGATATCAAATATGTAATTGAAATACCATTGACTTAAGCCCAGATCCATCTGATCTCTATTGTGAACCTCTTATTGCTAGACCGCGAAAACTAACACTATAAAAAATTCAACATAGCACAATATAAATTAAGGTTACGTTGTTTATATCTGTAATCCATTTATTTCAGGCTACATGGAAGAGAGAAAAAAAAATTAGAGACGAAGTGTCCATACGGATTTCGAAAAAATCTGCATGGTTCCTATTCAAGAGCTTAAGGCTCTCTTTCAAAATGTGAAGATTTTCCGAATTTTCGAGATTCAGCCAAATTCACCCTCAGTCGTAAAGTTTCAATAGGGCTCTTCAACATTTTAAGCCAGTCAACTTTTTATCGTGTTTCAAATCATACTTCGTTCTATATCTTTAAGTGATTTTATCCTTGTAAACCTTTTCCCTTATTATATATTTCGCAGATTCTCATGGCGATTCCGATAGGGTGAAACCAACCACTCATTTCTAACTGAGCATTGATATTTAACTCTATAAGATGTTCGATAACCTCCATCGTTTGGAACTTAAGAACAAATATCTGTTTATTTGTTGTCTGATTCTATGCAGGATAAAAGTGTTTTATGAAATAAACTTTCTTTTTATCGAATAGTCAAACAATAATAAAAAATGACAACAATTTTTTTTGGAACAACATGAATAAAATAAATTCTCCTTAGCCACAACTCGAGAAAATGAGCCGATAGTTTCATTAAACAATTTGTTTTCGCATAAAAGCAGCAATGACAAATAATTAAATTTTCTTTTTTGAGAAGCTGAACATTAATAATATTATTACAGTAGTATTCAATTTATCTGAAAAATATTTTCAAAATTATAATAATGCATTAACTCGATACTTTCCCGGCTAATAGCTATGTAAATATGTGTTCCGTTAATTTAATTCGCTCAAAAATAGCATATATTACAACCGATAGACGCAACCCTCAATAGAAAGTAAGCTGTGCTTTGGCTATATGTACATATTTTTTTACCATGTCCGCTCCCAATATGGAGCATATAGACTCCTAGTTGAGTTTATCTCAACAGAAATGTTTCTACGAGAACTGCTTGTTTCTCAGTTGCTCAACCTCTCTTTTTCCAAAGAGAGTAGGAATAAAAGAAAAGGACTAGGACAGGACTAGTGTTAGCTAATCGCTCTCGATACTCCTTGTGCGTAGGATAGGATGGGTGGGAGGGGGGAATTCAAGACATTACATACATCCATGCCTTCGAACAGAAATTTATAAATCGATTGAAAAATCAGTTTATAAAACTGCCCGTTCTGGGATTCGAACCCGTGCCCTCCTAGCGGTAGCCAACGATGTTGACCACTTGACCACACAGGCGGCATATGTACATGGACAGTATTAAATGACTCGGGTGACAGCGTAATGCTCAAAAACTCTTTTTCTGAATAACAAAATATATTGTGAAGGAAACTTTCAATTATAATATCGTCTAAAATAAACAAGAGGTTATGTGTTAGCGATACACTAAAGCTGTTCAAACATTACAGAAGGGTGTGAGTGCTGCAGAGGTGAGCAATCCAAAGTAATGTCAATTCAAGCGGACACCGTTTGCATATATTAAATATATTATGACAAGTGAGGAGCAAACATTCAAAAAGTGTTTTGTCACAATTTTTGAAAAATGCCGTTTTATATCAATTCTGACAGTCTACAATAAAACCTATGAATGGAAATCAAAATTAGTATTCAAAAAGGTTTTTTTTCATATAAAAATTAAATCATAAAGTTGACACATTCATACAAACCGTCACTTTTGCAACACTTAAATCATCATTTCCCAAGCTTTGTATTTGTGTGACAAAACACTTTTTGAATGTTTGCTCCTCAAGTATAGACATATTATACATACATTAACAAGCAATACATAAAGAAAAAAATCATAAAGTCATTTGCGTGATGGTTGTGTTTTCTGATTTATACTTTTTTTTAAACTTATGTGGGGTCGTTGAGCATAATTACTATAATTATGAAAGTAGAATCGTAGTTTAATGATCTCTATCTACCCTGCAGTGATTATGGACAAAACTAATACATATATATAAAACCGTAATATAAATTTACTGGTATGCAAACCATTCTCCCAGACTTCGATCAAAATACGTGTACTTGTATGATCTTGCTCTTTTTAAGATTTAGTTGTATGCGTTTTATGATAAAGATATATTTGATTATTATTGAATAAATAAATGTTCTAACCACACCCACCTTCTTACCGCAAAATACAAAATTGAGTTTTTATGGAGCTTGACTCAACGGAAATGGTTTCACGAAAGTTCTTTAGTTCAAAAAACATATAATATTATTATATATAAATATCTATATATTAATAGTCGATAATGTAACTTGTCTGTCTGTATGTCTGTTGGTCCCCGATTTCGCCTTTTCGATGACTCAGCTCAGCAGGTCGGCTCAATAATGATTTTTATGAATATATTTTATTATATCCGCTATTTGCATATTTTTTTTTGCAGTCCCGGTGTATTTTAGTTCATTAAGAGAATTGGGTGTATTCCTAAAAAAATCCATTTGCTTAGATTTTCTGGCTTATTCAATAAATAGGTTAGTAATTTATTTTTCACGCCAGTAAATTTTCTGACTTCTTAAAAATGCAACGAAAATCCCCTCCGTTGAGGCCAACGGGCTTAAAGCTAGTATATATTGTTATAAGATAATTTTGTTGGTTGGGGGCCGTTCTCATCTCAAAGCACAAATTCAAGAAACATTAGTAGATATACTAAAAAATCATATATTACCCTTATGAATAAATAAAATCGACAAAACGAAAGCATCAGATTGAGTCAAAAGGCGGTAGGTAACTTAAAGTTATGGTCAAGATTATCGGTAAATTCAGAAACACGAGTATTCTGTGTCTCGTTTCTCAAATTTTGGAAAAAAATATATTAGAAGTTTTGACGAAGTTGTTAAAAGTAATGGAAACCATTTCTCGTTGTTCTGTGTATATTTTTTTGACGTTATATAATACAATACTTAATAAATAAATATTCCGTGAAAGATAAACATGTTTATTGAATAACTTTTCTGTCAAAATCTCTTATATTATTATCCGAACAAAAGTCTCAGAAAGGAATATGCTTCAATGACATATTTTTTCCAGAATACAAGGAAGAAAACATTTCTTAAGCAGGATAAATACTTATTATCCCTACGGGTATTTATTACAAATAAATTTCAACAAAACAAAGCTCCGTTACGCGACTAAGTAATCTAAACCAATCGCCACCTGTTTCCGATCGCTGAAAGGAGGAACGACTGAGGTGGTGGGGGGGTTAATTTCATTTAACGAGTCAGTTATCCCACCCCTACTCATCCCTGCGTTTCGTACCCCCGAATTATTTTTATAAGTAACGCTTAACGCCCTTATTGGGCGTATCGTTTGTGTCAGTGTTTCTCAATGGAATGTAAATAATTTGAAAATTATGCTGATTTATATCCGGAGAAAGAGGCATAAAAAAGTGTTACTCTGAATTAAATTACCGAAATTAACAGTATTTTTAATTTCTGACGATGACATGATAAAAACTCATTTAATCAGTTCAAAAAATATATTCTTTTAATTTTTACAAAACTTATTTAATATATATATATATCTTAGAAAAAAATAGATTTACATGTTTGCTAACAGTTATTATTTTCACGATATATAAGCTTTCCTGATTTTAACTCAAGCAACTGTTAATTTGTCCTAATATGTATTAATTTCGTTTATGCTGAAAGATAAACAATTTCAACATACGCAGGTATTTAAAAACAATATGATTTGACTAGTAGATTCGGATCAATAAAAGTAATTTAATGATTTTAAAATCAAAGAATGACATAAAAAATGTATTTTATATTTAAATGACATATTAACTTAAAGAAAGCCGCCTGCGTGGTCGATTGGTCAACGTTTTTGGCTTCGGCTAAGCAGGCCCCGAGTTCAAATCCCGGTACGGACAGTTTTATAAATTGATTTTTCGATCGATTTTTGAATTTCTGTTCAAAGACATGGATGTTTGTGATGTCTTGAATTCCCCCCTCTCACCCATCCTATCCTATGAACGGGGCGTATTGAGAGCGATTAGCTTTCCACTAATCCTGTCTTAGCCCTATCCTTCTATCCCTACTCTCTTTGAAAAAAGAGAGGTTGAGCAACTGATTAACAAGCAGTTCTCGTAGAAACACTTCTGTTAAGATAAACTCCATTAGGAATCCATATGCTCCACATTGGGAGCGGACATCGAAAAAAAAGTTTCAATAAAGGACATTTCTAAAAATGATAATAGCCATTACTGTCTGAGAATCACTGGTATACAGTTTATCAGTAGCGTGCAAATTTAATGGGAAACAATTTTATACTTTCAATGATAGAAGGATACTGCTTGTGCTAATTAACAAAAATTGTTGCCTTCGACAATTTCATAAACATAAACTTAACCGAGAAAAAATAAACTTTGTTTATTTATAAAATTAATTTACAATACATTGGTTAGATTGCTTAATTAAAATCATTTTTATAGCTTACAAAGTAAGCGATAACACGTGTAAAATATTCAGTAGTTAACTGAAAAACAGGTTGTTTTTTTTTTTTTTAATAAATTAATAAAATAAATAGGTTTTGTTCGTGAATTCGTTCGGTATAATTAATGTACAAAGTAAATCGATCCACTGAATACCAAGCATACCAATTGTTGTATACAACCAAAAGACTTTAGCTAAGACGTATTTTCAAATTAAATATTGGTGGTAAATTTTGCATTTGGGAATTGTACAAAAAATAAATAAATTGTATAAATAAAAATTTCATGAAAGTAAAAAATTTCAAAAACATATATCCGAGTAGCTTCTTCTTTGAGAAGAAATTTTTAATATTATCTAGTTTTTTTTTCAATTTACGAAGATTTATTAGTGATGTTTTATTTGATTAAGTACTCTATTTTTTGTGAGGAATTCAGAGATAAGGGAGCGCACAAGACAGCGTCCCGTCACGTCACTGGTTATGGAGAGACGTTAGAAGTAGGGCATCCAATCCAGTTCAGTTTTCTGATCCCAAAATCCCGGGACTGACACGGCTGCGATACCGAGATTTCGTGATTTAGAACGAGGTTCTGTGACAATCCAGGAAAAGTATACCAAATCTGCTTCCGGAAAGCCTCAATCATGCCTGCCTCTTCTTTCGACCGGTGGGATTCCGGCACCCCGGACGTCCGTCGGGTACTATCCATAGAATGTACTCGGCGGAACTAAGGGATGCTGGCATGTCATGAGAGGAAGCAAAGCAATTGGCGGGAGACATGGAAACATGGAAGTGCTGCGTGACGGCCATATTCTCTACATAGGGAGCGAACATGGCCAAAGAAAACTCTATTTTTACAGGCACTTACAAATGTTCTTACTCTGTCTTAAAAAGATGCAAAATTTTAGTGATAATCTTTGCATATTTTTTAATATTATTTTCTAACATTCATTTTTTTTTTTATTTAAATTTAAAAAAGTCACAGTTAACTTTTTTGACTAAGCTAAAACACCACTTCTCCAACTGTACAGACCTGGAAAATATCCATTGATTGAAAATTTCAACATATGTGTTTACTTCCTTGCTGTTAATTGGAGACTTCTTTAAAGTTTATTTTCATGTCAACAGCATCCATAGTGGTTCTTTGAAAATTATTGGAATTATCATCGCTTAAATTAAGGAAAGTTTAACTGAACAGGATAAATTATAAAATTGAAGTTTTTCGAATGTTTAATTAACTCTTTAAAAAAAACTTTCAAATCATAAATTATCGTCATACCACTGGAATAAAAAAACAGGCGTCGGAAAAGTGTGGAAAAAAATCAGCGGGAGACGCCTAGCATCCAAAAAAGAATCTGATTTTATTGCCAGTATTTATAAAGCTTCAGATTTATTGCCACGCAGAAGAAAAAAGAATCCAATGAGAGGTGATTATTTATGTTTGTGGTAACTGGCAACATTTTTTTCATTTGACCTTTTTTCGCGCCCATCTTCTATTGGAGTCGATAATTCTTAATGGACAGAGCATTATTTTTGTTGTTTTTGCGATTTTATTTCTCAGCAACAAATGATAAAAGAATAGACAATTTTATTTTATTTACACGGTCCATACATATACAATATTGATGACTCGTTATGGTAGAAAAGGGTTCTGAGAAATATTAACGTACATTACTCTGATCCAGAAAAACAAACTATTTTATTACATTTATTTTTTAAATTATTGTCAACTAATTTCAAACCGTTTTGAAAGGATCGCCTCGTCCCCTTTTGCATAAATAAATTATAAAAAAATATCTAACGCACCCCCCTCCTCCCTTCACCTACGAATTTGAACTCGTCAATTCCGTATACTTTTTACGCAAAATATCTTCGAAACTCGTTTTGTTTTTTAGCTCACCGACGAATTTGAAATCCTCAATCGCCCCCTCGAAATCCTACAGCGCCTCCCAAATTCTGAACAATTAAAAACGCCCCCCCTCCAGACTTCTAAACGCCCCCGTTAAGAACCACTGGGTTAGGTGGTTTTTTTTCAAGCTAATTTTTTAATATAAAATTTTAATTGACAACTTACTTATTCTACATGTTGTCTAAAAAACTGTGACACCAAGACCTTGACAAGTTCGAAATTACCAAAAGATGTGATCAGAATCCTGAATCATATTCCTGTATTAACAATCTAGCAAGCTGAAAGAGTTTGGCAGCGAAGTGACCGTGGCCAGTTATGAATTGGCTGGTTGAGAAATTAATTATCTATTATATATTGATTATCTCCATTTGCCATTTTACATTCGAAAATAATTTATAAGTTTGCCTGTTTTTGGAAGATCTCTCCTACTGAATCTGCTAAATTGTCATACATCATCCATCGCCATACTGCGCGTCGCTATTCTATAAGTTTTAGAAACATAACGGACTGGTCGAAGAGGAGACAATTATTGATTATATCAATCATTCAAAAAAAAAAACAATAATATGATGTTAAAGTACAATCGAATGGCAGCAAAAATTACATGACAGGCAAATTTTACGCCGTTACTGTTCACCGTTTAGGAGAAATTCTTATGACAGATGTACAGACGGACGACAAGATTGACACGTGTTTATTTTGTCTTAATATGTGCTTGTATTTATATGAATTATTCGTGAATAACTGTCAGCAACCCATATCAATAAATACCCTTCAAAACAAATGTCTCACTGGATATTTATAGATACCGAATTATTCTTTTAACCGTCAGCGTACTGTTATTTTACCATCATTGTATTTCTGACAACCTACATCAACTAATATTTCTAAACATTTTTCTTATTTGACTAATTATATTATTAACACTGTGGTAAAGTGATGCTAGTCGGTTTAATTATAAGGTCACCGCTGTGGCAAAAAATTGTAAGTAACAGATTGATTGTTCTGAGTAAAAAGAAAATGAAATTTTTCAGCTTTTAAAATAAAGCCACAGACTTAAAATTAAAAGACAGAAACAATAACTTGCCTTTAAATCAGTATTAATAATAATTGCCCATACAAATAAATGCTTTTTTTTAGCAAACTGATTTAACAAATGCACTAACTGAGTTATTCCTGACAAAGAATCTCTCGGTATACTAAACTATTTGTTTCAGTTTTGCTACTTACCAACTTCTGTCAGAATAGTGAAGATATTATGTTTGTCTTGTGAATACTTTAAAAAAATTAAGATTCAAAGTTATTGGATTTAGTTTGTTTTATTTTTATGTGATAGTTTGGTTAAATTTCTCGTTTAAAACATGCTTTTTTGGCTTAAAGAACAAATTCTCACATTGGTTTTAAGTGATTGTTAAAAGTCAAATAGACATACAATAACACATTTATTATGTTATTAAAGTAAGCAATGATTATATTAAAAATCAATTCTGTACATGGTAATAGTTAGAGCAAGACTAGTAGTTAACTATTCACGCTTGGTTAATATTTAGATTGGAAGGGTAGGAATGACATTTTAAACATCACAAACATCAGAACGTTGGAACATAAATCGATTGATTGAAAAAATGCTGTTTGTACTGGGACTCGAACTCGTGAGATCAGTCACGAAAGCCATCTACATTGACCCCGACATTACTTTAAGAAGAATAGTTGTATTCTTATGATTAAAACATTAATACTTTTGTGTAAGACAACACAGCATTATACGGAGAATCTTGTTGCCTTGCAAAGGAAAAATCTCGCACACAATGTTCCCTCCTGGATTTAACGCTGTAAAACATGGCGGTACAATTTCCCATCCCTTGGGGAGTAAACGACGCAATCGGAATGTCGTTGAAGTGTTTTTTTTCTCAAAATAAAACCAAACTATGCCTTTGCTCAGCTTTGCTTTACATCAGTGATTCTTAATCGTTTTGGCAGCAAACTCTTTTTTACATTGTTTAAAGGTCTGCACAAAACTTTTGTGTTACGGTTGTAATAGTTAGTATAGAACCGTTTATGTTAAAAGTTGTATTTAATGTCTATGGTTTTATTTATTAAATGAGCGTCAAAAAATAATATGTTCTAATAAATATGATAGATTTAGATAGTGGATTTGCTACTGTAAAGCAGTACTGGTAGAACGCAAGCGTTGAACAAATGTCATTTGTTCACTTTTAGGGTGTTCACTATCAATACTTGGTGGAAAAGCATTATATTAATAAAAACCCAATATTCTTTAATGCTCGCAATGAGCGAAACTGGTCCTGACCTATTTAATAAAGTGGAATGAAGTTCGAAGAAATATTGTGTTTTTATTAATGAATGGTCTTTGGTTTTAATCGTGTACGGCTGTCTGTTCCAGGCAATACGCATTAAAACCAAATGCCATTTGTTCAACGATTACGTTATAACAGTACTGTTTTACGGTAGCAAATCATGGCACTTGACAAAGACTTTACACTAAGCTTCGAGAATAGATGCTTTCGTCAGATAACGGGGGTGAGGTGATTCGATTTCGTTAGGAATTTCGAGATTATGGAACGTAAAAGACAGCACCTCATCACGACTAAATCAATGATGCCTCCAAAACATCTTAATCCTGCCTGTTTTTTCTTTCAACCGGTGACATTCCGGCGTCCATAGAATGTACTCAGCGGAACCGAGGGATGCTAGCATGTCATGGGAGAAAGCAAAGCAATTGGCGGGACACAGGGAAACATGGAAGTGCTACGTGGCGGCCATATTCTCTACATAGGGAGCGAATATGGTCAAAGAAGAAGAAGATAGTGGTCAACATGCGTTATTTAAATTAAAACTTTAAAGACAGTTTAAGAAAATAGACTATTAAAATCGATGTATTATAAATAGGATATTTTTGTACGTCTTGTCTTGGGCACTCATTTTATTCAATTGCTTTAAAACACGAACTTGAATAAAAAAAAGCAGACATGCATAAATCGATGTATGGATTTATGCTCAAAGTATGCATTGCTGTGATGTGGAAATGGTCTTCCAACTCACCGGTCATGCTCTTAACACATGTATCTTTTGTAACCGTCCCCGAAAAGAGAGCTCTAACAAATGTATAAAAACCTGGTTCTGAAGAAACAATTTATATTGATTTAAGGAACTACAGTACCGGTATTTAAATGTTATATGTAAAATACCAAAATTAAAAAGTATAACATAACCATGAACCGGTGATTTTCATAAATAATTTTTACATGTTATTTACTGTTTCTTAAAATAAAAAATACATAATTGAAAAGTTAGCCAATTTGAATACCTTTTATCAGATTTAAAATATAACAATTCATTGCTAACAATTTTGTAAAACTATGAGACGGGTTCTCTACGGTCAAAATTTGATATTTTTTCATTTTCTAATCTAGTATTTCGATTTTCAAAAAACACCATTAATACCGGAATCCCGGATATGATCATACTTTAAGAATCCCAGATTAAAATTCTTCAATAGTAATCGGACTGTTTCACATTAAGAGCTTTTCAACACTAATTTCTATTATATCAGTCACTTAAAAATGATAGAATACACTGATTAAATTGGCATTTAGTAATACTAACTTGTTAGGACTCTTTTATAATATAGTCAAAATAAGAATGTATTTAGTTTTGAACTAGTTATCAATAGCGTAAAGCCAAAATAACTATCACCTAAATGGTACTATTAAAAACATGTTGCTATTTTATTCAATCTGAAAATCCATAAAAAAAAGTCATTGGTAAGACTTAAGGTAAGCAGTTACACTAAATAAGGCTGTGTAGAAACTCAAAGGCTTTTTTGCGTAAGAGTTAGACTATCTTGGGTTATATTTTAAATTATGGGGAAAAAAGGAAAGGAGAAAAAAAGATAGAAGCCCATCTCGTATGGTGTTTGAATTTAGTGTGAAAAGTGTTGGTAAATGTTAAAATAAATATACAAAGATAATATTTTGTATGTATTCTACTAATGAAATATTTTTATATAAGTACATATTTTTATAAAAATACGATGATCTTTTAATTTATATCTAAAAAAATATTATATATTTAACCACGAAAAATCAAAGTTGAATTGCGAGAAACCAAATACAAATTGATGCAGACTTAATTAATGACTTAACCAAAATTATTTTCAAATATCTATCAAAAGCCTATGGTTTATTAAAACATTATAAACGAAAAGAAGCAATGTTGCAATGAATGTTATTTATATTAGCGTTATTTAAATAATTTTAACAACCGTAACCGAAGCCAACATCGTTGACCACTCGAACAAGCAGCCTCCAGAATTATTACTTACACGATATATCCAGTTGACTTGCATGTATTTATTTTTATAATAAATAAAATATTTGTAGTATATTGTAAATATTCTTCTTGGACCATGTCCGCACACTATTTGGTGCATATTGTCACCAGATTCACTGTCACCCACCAATCGCGATGCTTCCTTTCGTGTCACAACCAATATCCTTCAGTTCCGCCGAGTACATCCAACGAAAGGAACTCGAACGACATCTTTATAATATATAACGTCTGCAGATATTATTTTGTAAAAGATTGATTTTCGTAGAATAGTTCAAGAAACATAATATCAAAAAAACATTATTTTTCTTGGTAAATCTAGGTACTATATACTGTATTCAACAAAGACCCTTCGGCTTAATGTTCGTCTGTATATTTACATTCAAATTCAGCTTAGAAAATGATACTTTTTTTACAGTCCACATTCATGGATATTATGAAAAAGAACATTAGCGTATCGGAATGTCTTCAAGAACATAATATGTTATTACACTAAATAAATGTATTATGCATAAATATTGTGTATTATTATGTGACAAATCCATGAAGACTTAAAAATTAAACATTTTGTTAATTTGATTCGTAAGAAGTGTTTTTTTAAATTTGAATAGCTAAATATGAATTAATTAACAAAACACTCGTTCATACGAATTTAAATTGCTATAATCTCTATTTTCATCAGTGTGAAATACCCGTCATAAGCCGGTTCTGAGCATGTAAAATAAAACTGTAATTATTATATAAGAGTGTTTTATTTCATAAATATAATGTTAACACCATTAATTAAAGTGAAGAATAAACTTATTGAAAAAGACATACGAAATCATTTTTTTGTATCTCCAGAACTTTTTTATATATGACTTAAAAATAGCTCTTGTGTATTCCGCATTTATTTAATATGATCAGAACTGGTTTCGCTCATCAGAAAAAAAATTTAACCGTTAGAGAACAGTTTACAGTTTTTTTCCTTCAATTCCCCAATCCTCATTTTCCCCCATTTTTTAATATTTATTTAAATTTATTCTTAGTGACATTTCTTACATAATTATTTTTTTTAATGCGATTGCAAATTTGTAGCATTTATTTGCAATAGGTTTTTAACCTTTTATTAACAGCTATTTTAGTGTAACTTAGTCATATTTTGTATCATTTATGAATTATTTTCATATGTTTATTGCCAGTAAAATTGTTTATTGCGCCCTCATTAGAATTACTTGTTTAAGTATACATGGTCGTGTACTTATATATTATATATTCTTATCAGTTTAAAAAGACTCGCAGTGAGAAATCTTTGATCTTGATCCAAATAAGTAATTATGGAATTAGTACCTACAAAAAGACTGTTTTATTTTTTTGATATTATGCCTCTCCACCAAGTATTTACAGTGAGTTCCTTAAAAGTGTCATAATGACTCACTGTCATTTCTCGTTTTCTATTCGGTATATATAACAACACTATTTGGTATTTTAAAAACAAAATACTTAAAAATCAATACGTTCCCAATTTCAATCGAATTGAACGTATTTTAAATATTAGAATGCAATAATCATTGTTCATTTGTTTTGAAAATTTGACAGTTTCTAAATAAATTACATCTACATATCGTTTAAGATGGCGTTTTTCATAATTACATCCAGTTACATGTTTATAACTCAAAATTTCTGACATTATTTTACAACTAAATTACTTTCTGATCGATATAAAAGGCGAAGGGATTAATATAAAGCTCAAATTTAATAAGCCTAAAAACGCCATTAACAGTGATGGTAGAGAAAAATAAAAACTAGGTTAGATTCAAGAGATGTGTCATTTTTTAAATAAAAACTAAATAAAATCATGAAAGGCTCAATCATTACATAGTTCCAATGGTTCTCGTTAGTGTAATAGCTGTCACAAAGCGGCCATAATCATTTCTGATTGCTCCACGTTTATTTTTTGTTTTCGGGCGTAGCGAAGAAATTATTGGTGCCGTGTTTTTAAGCGATTTCGTAATTCATTTTTTATTGCGGCTTTTGCGGACAGTAAAAAATCCTCTCCACAATCGAAATGGAATATACAAAAAAATGCAAGGGCTGTTTCAATACGCATTGCGCATTTTCGATCGCCATTAAACAGGGGTCAGTAAACACTCACCGGGGGATGGGTCACTCAGCCCCACCCTTTGGTGTATATTTGTACTATCTTCATGATCGCAGTGCTTTCGAAATATTTTTACTTTTCATCCTTCAACAACTCAATAAATTTATAAATCTGCTCGTTTTTCGTGTGATTTAAAAATGAATATTTATTTTTTTTACATTAAAATTTATTGTCATATGTGATACATTTTGTTTGGATGGCCTGGGCATTCATTCAAAAATGATTTTCAAAATTCTTGTGTTATTGTGATCGCTAAAATTAAAAATTACTTCAATAAGTCAAAATCAAAAATCTATATATTAATAGTCGATAAGGTCCGTCCGTTTGTTTGAGTGAGTGTATGAAGGATGTCCCCGATTTCCCCTTCCCCTGCCCCTCCTCCTCCTCCCCAGCCGCGCAGTCTCCATTTTTTTATTCATACTAAAAACAATTTTTCCATACACTGTTATTTGATAAAACAGATCAAATCGCTGAAAAATTGAATTCTCATACAAAAAAGCACCTTGGTCTGGATTCGAAACACGGTCCTTGAATTATGAGTTGAGAGCTTTACCACTCGGGTAAACAAACAACTGTCAAATACGATAAAATTACATTATATATATTGTACTAGCTGACCCGACGAACTTCGTACCGCCTCAGAATCAATAAATGTTGTAATAAAAATAATAAAACATTTTTAGTACTTTTCCCACTAAATAAAATTTATTTGATCAGGACCGGTTTCGCTCATCGCGAGCATTATCAACTGAGTTATTATCATCTGAGCATTATCATCTGAGCATTATCATCTGTTGATAATGCTCGCGATGAGCGAAACCGGTCCTGATCAAATAAATTTCATGTGGAAAAAGTACTAAAAATGTTTTATTTTAATGCCATTCCACCAAGTATTGACAGTGAACACCTTAAAAGTGAATAAATGTTCTGTTAACTTGATAACTTGAAGCATGATGACTACCGAGTCAACCTTCAGTTGTAAATTGCGCGGTGGCAAGCCAGGCAGATCCAATAAGTTTAAAAATTAAGTTGGATAGTTGGTTGCTTCGTCTTCGTTTGTTACACGGTCGATAGATTTGAAGGAATGCAGTGGACCAACGATTTGATTTTTGTTTATTGCTTTTTGCTTGATATTTGTTCTTTGCCGCAAGAATTGCTCGTTCATTCAACCAATTGTGATTTTTGTGATTAGATGTTCGGGAACATTTTGTTGAATGAAGTGAAATTGCAAAAATTCGGTCTTGGTGATATAATGTGAATGCATTAACATCATATATTGATAGTGAAAACATAAAAAGCGATATGGATACAAACCTATTACTTTAAAAAATCGTTTAAATATTACATATTCACCCGACGTCAAAAATAAATTGATTGGAAAACCAAAGTAAAATTAATTTCAATAGTTCAATTGGATAAATACTTTGGATTTAAGACATTATTAACCAGTAATGTGCTGTTAATGTAGAATTTTTCCAAACAGCTGCTGCGTGCAATTGTGTATTTTTGTATTTTTATTAGACCCATCGCGACCCGAGAATTACAAAGATCTAAGAGTAAAACAAACCTATAAACAATAAATACCATTAATGTTACTTAGAAGACTGTTTCATTAATACTTTTTTTTTCACTTTTTTAGAATTTTCTCTTACAACCTTGTAGTTTTCGGATCTCGCCATGTTTATCTTTAATTTACATGGTTATTTTTTATTTCTTAAAAATGATTACTTTCTCAACTTCTTGATTCGATTTCCTCTTGATTTATTATTACATTTAAAATATGAATGTCGTTCTATGGAATGCTTTAATATTAAAAAAATCTTCGTTTTATTTTTAGTTTCAGTCAATTTACGCAAGAAATGTAGATAAAACGATCTCACCGAGAATGTCACAATTAAGGCTTAATGTACGATATCGCCTAAGTGTACAATTCCGGAAAAGGTTACGATAGTCTTTTCGTTTCCAATTGAGATACGCTGCCTTATCACAGTCGGATCGCATATTTCAGGCGATATGGTATCGCTGGTCTGAGTCTACCGTGAAGACCATTGGGGAGCAATATAAACCGAACGGGCCAATACGATAAACAACTTTTACGGTCTATCTGCGGGCTGCCGCATTTGCTCTTGCTGATATATCGGGCATGCTAATAAGACTCGGGGAAAGAGCGTTCGAATTTTTTCCTGATGGACTTGTGTAAGTGAGATACTTTTACTGTCAGTAGCGGAGGGGATAAATTATAATAAAACGTTTTCCTGCCTAGACCATGCCACATCACTAAGTCGTTTCGGAACCGTCAAATATGTAGATAATCTTTAGATAGAAGTCTTGCATACTAAGCGAAATAAAGTTTTCCTTTAACGGAATGCCTTCTGTCAAATAATCACATGTTTATAGACAATAAATAACAATGGTATTTCTTTTTTTATCATATTTCAAATACTCAAATTCATATTTTTAAATATTATTTACCGTTTTTATGTTTTATGCTAATTTAGAGCCTAGACTTTTCACTTTAGATGGCTACAGATAAAAATAATATTACTGTAAATGAAATAATTGCTCGTTTTATCGACAGTTTTCAGTTGCGGTGCTCGTCGGTTCAAATATCAGTATCAGACCCTGATCATTCGACCACGGACCTAACAACAGTCGATTAAATCATGTTCTTGTTTTTACCATATTTCATTGCTACTTTAAGTATTTATATATTGAAAAGGAAAATTTTAATAACAGATGATACCAAAAAGGAATGGCAATAATCCACATTAGATTAACTAATTTATAATGTTGTCAGAATACAAAGAGCTTTTTCTTTTTACAGAACTTTTTACAGAGCAGCTGAATAGGAAAAAACATTGACCATATAAATATTCAAATATGAATAAAAACACATTACGCATTGTTCGCTGTGTATGTCCATCTCTCTATGTCATAGTTTCTCCTACTTTTTAGGCCCGTGGCACCTTTTCAGTCTCATATTTTTCTGTGACCCCCAAACCTGTACAATTAAAGCACGCGTGACTTTTTTTACCTTTTCCCGAGATTGTACTGTGGCTCCCCTAAAAATGTTTTTTCTCTGTGGCCCTCGGTTGAGAAACCGTGCACTAGCTAACGCTTTGATTAGCCGAACACCTTTTGCAACAAGCGTCTTCTATGACCGGTGCCATGAATTAATTAGAAAAATATATGTGTAGATAGTTTTTTCGGCAACGCAAATAAAAATCGGGAGCATTTTCATAGTCTTGAGAACTTCAGAATGTAAAGTCGGCCCCGCAGAGTTAATATAAAAATGCTGTAAAATTTTAAGCTATCATTGAGATATAAATATCCGGCACACACTCGGGATCTGGACCGCCGTCGCAAGAGATGGGCGGACAGCGTGGAAAACGATGCTAGATTGGTCCATGTGTCTTACTGAAAAGAAAAACTCAGGATCGAGATGACAGTGGAGTGATTGTGCAGTCGGCCATTGACCGGAAGGGACTCCAGTGCCAACTAAGATAGTGGGGGAATATTTTTATCACAGAAAAAACAACTATTTAAATAAAGTTTATAAAATCCTTTTATCTTATCTCTACCGAATTATTCCACTTTTAATAATGTAATTTCAAAAAAAAAATTAACTATCAAGTGGTACCAAATTATAATTGATAATTTTGTGAATTCCGATGGGATTAAACTATTTTTCAACTTCGTTATGGAGAGGAAATCTTTGATTTTTATGTTTTTATTTTTGCATAATATTATACATACTTTGTTCATACTAAAGTATCTCCATCGAATAAAAAAACTATATAGAGATTATACTGATCAGTTTAAAATTCTTTTAAATCATTAACAGAAATGAATTTAAATTAGAAATAACTTTTAAGGTGTTGTTTACTGTCAATACTTGATGGAATGGCATTATAATAAAAATAATGAAACATTTTTAGTACTTTTGACGCATAAAATTTATTGGATCAGGACCGGTTTCGCTCATAGTGAGCATTGTCAACTGATATAAATTACAATGAAACAGTGATATTTATAGAAAATTTCGTAATTCATATCAGTTGACAATGGTCACCATGAGCGAAACCGGTCCTGATTCAATAATTTTTATGTGGAAAAGGTACTAAAAATGTTTTATTATTTTTATTAATGTATAACATTTTAAATAAGACAAGTGGCTCGCCAGTGCTCAATTTATTTCCTATGAGATTTATCTTTCTAAACACATGTCATTAATATGTAATTAAAATTTTAAATATCTTTTATTGTTTGTCCTACGTGTTTGTATATATTCTCCTTTTCGGCCATAACTTTGTATTTTCGATGAGTTCGGTGGTAATTTTTGAAACCAAATTTTTAATTTAAAATTTGGACTAATGTATACGTTAATAATAAATAACTTTACAATAATAAGTCTAAAAAAGTGTTTCTCAAATAGGCGAAACATGTGTCGCAATTTATTCGTAATACAAGCAGTGAAATAACAAAGTTAGCAAAAGTAATGTTTTATTTGAAATGAATTTCCACAAAGTTACCACCGAATCCGTAGAGTATGTTTTTTAATACATTTTTAATAAGATTTATATTTAAATTTTATGTATTGCATTGTTCAAAAACATGTAAAAAATGGATTGTTGTAATTGATATTAAATTTACTTTCAAGATATTTTTTTCATCGTCTGAACTTATTGGCAAGCGATAAGTATTAAAAATATAAACCGATATGATAATGTAAAAGTAAGCGACGGGACTCTTGATATAATTTACTTCCGCCGTTATTTTTCCTCCCCATGTTTTGTTATGGTATCATATCCTCCACAGTACCAGGCCACGATAAGTTTGACTTTCGTCAAGTGGCCTCTCATTAGTGACCAGATGATTATTTTTTATTTGTAACAACCAATGATACATGTTTTTAAGCGTAAACAATATTTTTTTTCATGTTGAAATTGTGATTTAACTCGATCGCTGCCACAGACGAGATATCTCGTAACTTTTGTTCGTGCTCAACAGGCCAAAGACGAGTTATCTCGTCAATAACTAATTATACTAATAGTTGAAAATTATACCCGACATGCTAGGTAATTACTATTAATTATCTACGGCAACTAAATATTTTGATTTAAATATTTTCTCACACCAGCCAACACGCGATTCTCACTTTATAAACAACATTGTCCTTCGAATTGTCACCTCTTGTGTATATTTACTTGAAAACATAGCAAATCGAGACAATTAGCAAACATTTGCTCTTTCGTATTATTATTAAAAGGGAATTCGTTTAAGAATTTTGTAAAGAAGATAATTTAAACTATTTTATAAAAGTTGTATAAAGAAGTTTATATATATTGATACCTTAAAGTACTTTGGAGACATTTGTGATTATAAATATATTTAGATAAACTTTTAAGATATGTAAAGTAGTTTCGTTTGCCATTTTTTTTTAATATGTTTGTTACTTAGCAAAGTATTTTAATTTAGTTAGTTCTAGAACGACTTGTCCTTTAATCTCAGCATGCAGCGTCTTCAAGCATATTTTTAAGTCGTATTTCTTAGCACGGCTTTTTCCAAGCATTGAATCATGGAAGTGTCCTCGTTATACATTGCCGTTTTAAATATAAATTAATTTACGCTCCATCATACATTTGATATCAAATTGTAGATTGGATGCAGCCATTTTAAGTGGTTTTTTTTTTAAACCTTTTTTTAAGTGTTCAGTAATATATCGAAACGGTCAGAGGTCATTCACGTGTTCAGGGATGAAAAAGATACTTTTATGATTCGCAGCCTGCTTTAGATCGCACATTCATATGGTCGTTCATATTCAATAAAATTCAATTAAACGTACATCAAAATATAGTGTTTTATAAAAAAAATACAAATTAATCAAAACCAAATGCAACATTTGGAGAATAGTTACTCTTTGGTATATTAAAGTAGTTATTTTTTTGTTAAAATCATCAAAATAAAACATTGAAATAAATGTATTTGTTATGAAATTAGAATTCATTTACAAAAATCGCACAAAAATTTTACAGGCCCCGCCCATACTGATTTATTTTCTGCATTTTACTTTGTTGCACTATTGTAAACGGTTTCAGACTTCAGAATGGTAAAGATTCACCGTCCAATAAATTTGAAAAAGTTTTTCATTTTATTTTAATTTAATTTATTACATGTATTTCTTCTCATTATATTTTTTTGTTATTGATACTTCAGAATTATTGTTTATATTATAAAGAATATATGGTACTTTTATTATCTCATTAGATATTATCAAAGTGTGGTAATCCTTGGACAGTAATTGTTAAAGTTAGTTGAATCCTTTAAAATGCTATCGCTTCTTGTTTGTGAATTTTCTGCATAAATCAACACTGTGTAAATTAACAATGAACATAGAGGAAGAATAGAAAAACTTTCGCTAGAAATTTAACAATTACAAGTAGTCTATCTACTTTAAGTGAATTGGAAAAGTTGAAAGAATGTTAAATTGGTTGCATTGAGTTAGCTGTGCAATTTTGAAACTGAGTAAAAAGATATACAAATTATTTCTTCAAGTTCATTGTACAACTTTGCAAGCAAGTTTCTGGAAGCGTATTAAAAGCTCAGGTTAAAAGAACGAATATTCACTTAAGACCCTGCTACAGTTAATTGTTTAAATTGCATTGTTTATTCAGTCGCTCAATCTTTTTTTTCTAAGAGAATAAGAAATAGGGCTATAAAATGACTAGTGGTTGAGTAATCACTGTAGCTACATCCTTTATTTTAGAGATTGGATTGTGGGAGGGATTTTTCAGACATTACAAACATCCATACATTCGAAAAAAATCGATAAATCAATATAAAAAAAATGCTGCTCGTACTGGATTTTAATTAAGTAAGGAAGTAAACGACGTTCACAACTGCACTACGGACATGATAAAAAATATTTCAATAGCTTGAAAGCTCATTTTTAGTTTTAATTATAATCATTCGACTTCTTTCAGCGTTGATATTTTCTTTCAACAACTTCAAGAGACTTTACAGTCAATGATTGTCCACTGTTAGCTTGTAAAGTTTTATATTTAATTTATATAACCATACTTTCTGGTAATAGTGACTTTGCACTTTTTGAATTCCCTCTTAAATAATATAGTATTTTTTATATTATCAGTTGCTATAAATATAAAAAAATGTCGTCAATAGATGTCTCAATTAAAAAAAATGTATGTTCACATTTTCCCATAAATGTGACAATTAGACGAGGTACTCAAAAGTTTCTTCAGCCACTGAGAAAAACTGGTGATACTTCTCTTGTTTGAGAGTTATTTTTCATATTTTATAGTACAAGTACGTCGCGTTCATTAATTTATAAGTTTATTGCATGTTTTTTTATAACAATGGCGATGTAACTGTTATAAAATTCAAAACAAAATTCTTGTTATGGCTGCATAATGTTTTCAAGTCGCGAGAGACAAAAGCTTTATAATCAGAAACATGAATTCTTCATATTTTTTGCGACGAGCTTCTTTGTCAGCGAAAACTTTTATCTCTCAATAATATAATGCGCCATACAAAATAATGTAATAAAATAAAAGTTTTGCCCGTCATATGTTGCTGTATTGCAGGCGTAACGAAAATTTATGCAGAAATGCGGAATAATATTGATGAACGATTTCCAAATTCAGTAAAACTTTTCAATAATACGATTGAATAAACAACATCGATCTCAATGGAATACAATACATTAAATCAGTGTGATACATATGTGCACAATAAGCCTCTGACGTGACATTTTATTGATGGTGATCTAAAAAGGCAAAAATAAGTGCCAATATAAATATTTTGAAATATTATTAGCATGGTATTAATTAATACATTTCAAAATTATAATTTTGTCATGAATGTTGTTATTGTACTTGTAGTTATGGTTACTAGAATTTAATTTGAAAGGTTTATAGTTTAATTTGCTTTCATAGCGAAAAACATTTTTTCAATTGATTTATCGATTTCTGTTTAAATGCATAGGTGTTTGTGTTGTCAAAAAATTCTCTCCCAACATTCCGATTCTTCAATAACTTGGCGTAGCGAGAGCGATTAGCTAACCACTAGTCTTGGCTTTATTCTTCTATTCTTTTAATGTCTTCGGAAAAGAGAGATTGAGAGGACTCGTATAAAAAAATCTGTTTAGATACCTCCATAAGAAGGCTTTATGCTCTACATTGGTAGTGGGCATGGATAATAATAAAACTTTTTTTTAAAACAGTACTCTTTATCCCACAATGCTAATAAAAATATTTTTTTTAAATTTTTAGCTTTACAACGAAAAAAACACCCAATTTAGCAATATGTTTCATCGTAAAATATATTTTAAGCGCCTGCTTTCTAACTTGATGCTATATGATTAAGTTCCGTTGTTGTTACTTATATAATTGTCATATCCAATATCTCTTCATGCTTTATGGACAGAGAAAATTGATTTTCTCTTGCAAAGCTAAATGTAACGATACGTCTTGCATGGGCAAACACGATTTGAACGCGGCTTAAAGTGAAATAAAGCGAATCAAAATATCAAATAAATTAATTGTGGAGCAGTGTTTGTCACGTAGGACCTCTATAACTACTAATTTGATTTTTTTTGTGCCGCACCGATTTTTGAGTTTTGTTACTGCCGTTGACTTAATCTCAATTACACTAAATAACACTTAGAAGACAAGTATAACTCAAGAAATGAAAAGTAAAAATATTTTACATGGATTATTATATTACAATTAAGTTTGGTTAATGATGAAATACAGAATTTATGCAATAATTGTGAACGTTAGGTTTTTTTTTATCCTTTTAAATTTGTGTCACTACACAAATTTAAAGTATTGTTTCATATTGAGCAATGTTTCATACAAGCCTGTTTTTTTTAAGTCATTCAACTATTAAAAATATACATCTGCCACTGTTATCATTTTATTAGTAAAAGTAAAGAATTTGTCACACAAACGAATGCTTAGAATTCCGTATTTAAAAAATAAGAGAAAATAGTTTACATTTTACTGTTCATATTCGTATACCAAATTTCCCAAAACCTATTGCTTTTTAAATATCTACCGTAAGTATTGATGTATAAGTAAGCACGTTACAGTATTAAAACAACTTCATGAGGTTTGATTGATGTATACGTAAATATTTAAACATTTTACATGTACAAATACTTTGAACTAGCTTTGTTTTTAACTCAATTCTTTTTAGTTCTCAACTTACACAGAAAAGTTTTTAAGTATTTTATGACGTGAGTTTGCAAATACTTGATTCGAGTAATTACATAAAGCTTCCTTTGTAAACATTGACAGGGTAGAAAAAGGGAAGGAATCGTATTCAGTAACACTTTAGCATCTCATCGAGCAGGAGCTTTTTTTTAAGAGTTGTTTATTTTGATGTTATCGAATTCTCTTATCGGTATTCAAATCTATGGTATTAATGGTGTATTATTTAATGTTATATAAATTATCTAAACATTGTTTGAATGCATATATTTTATAATTATTTTAAAACACCATTTGTCAGGCTGGAACTTTACTAAGAAACTGATTGCCATTTATTAAATCAGTTGATTTTCGGAAGCAGATCACGAAACATTAAAAAAAGAATCGTTTATGGTTCAAAAATATATTAATTTGTTGGATATAAGCAGTAAGATAGTTTGGGATTGTAAAGAATTCTGAAAGTAGAGATAAGACGGGACAGCTTATTATTGCGTCAACGATTGTGAAGATAAAACAAAAACAATATTCACTTAATTCGTAACATTAGAACCATTTCATTTTCTTAATTTTTAGCCAGATAAAATATAAATATTTAATTATTAATAAATCTCAAAGTTATGAAACTTGATGTAGGTCTTTTTATCATCAGTTTCTCAGCGCCAACACATAACAATAAATTCTTATCGTTGGATCGTTTGACACAATAGTTGGAGGTGCGATCGGGAAATAAACTTTTGGACTCACTATTATGGTGCCGTTTTCCTGTGCCGGATGTAGCCCCAACCGCCGGCGAGCACCTGTACACCATTTCCGGTCCGCCATCTTCCACACGTGACCGGATAGGGTGTGAAACTTCCGGCAGCTTTCTGAAAACAAATATAAACTTCGATTAAATTCCGCACAACAAGCGTACCCGTGCCATTTTTTTATTGCGTGGATTTGCGTGATGAGTGACTTTGTAAATTGATCGACCATTAATAATTATTATCGAAAATTTGAACGTACGGAAATGAAATTATCGAACGTAGTTACGTAGGTATGTGATATATGAAAAAATCATTTTTCACTAATTTGGGTTGGAAATATATATAAGTTCGAGTCAATATTACCGCATTGACAGTCAGGCTATCTTCTACTTGGTTTCGAACTCACGGGCTTGATCATCGGAATGAAAATTTATGACTTATTATGAATCAATATCTCAACGCATTAAAATATTTGATTTTTATAGCATCTTCCCGATCGTAAAATAGAAAGTATAGTTAGCTATATAGTAGTCCTTCTCTCCTTGAGGAGAGTAACGTACAACTGACAAAAAATCAGTTCTCATGCATAACATTCTATCATGGTGGTTGTCTTTTATATTTTCTTTGTACTCTCACTGAGGAGAGTAATGTGTGACTGACTAACAATCAGTTTGCACTTAGAACATTCTATCAAGATGGTATGTAAACGGAGTGGACGTGCATTTTAGCACATGCTCATTAACTACCACTTGCTGCAATCATTTTTTTTGAGAATAAATGCTTTAAAGTTTAAATCATTTCCAGTACTTTAATACTACATGTAATTTTTTAAAAATTTATGTATACAATCGGTCCTGATCTTGGTAAATAAAACTGGAAATAATTACAAATGAATATTGTGTTTTTCTTTATATAATGCCTTTAAGTGACTAGTGTGTTAAAGTGACTGGTGTGTTACAAGTCAACATATTAATTATTTGATGTAGCATTTACTGTTTAGTTTTTAAACTTTCCTCGGTTTGATCGTGTGGAATATTTTTGTTTTATATATGTACTTTAAAACACTTGAGTCTAGTAGTTACTCAACGTTTTTGCCATTCCATGGACATCAATTTAAAATTTGAACGAAAATGTGAAATAGTCGTTTCTGATTACCAATTTTCCAACGGAGTGTGTTACATCTGCAGCGAACGCAAACATAAATAAAGCGCAAAACGCAGAGGAGAAGCAAAGAGAAAATTTTAGATAGGTGATATATAAATAAGGTTGTATAAATGTAGGTATATAACATTCAATCGAAAGGCAGTTGATAAAAAAGGGCTGATTGAACTGTCGGAGCTAATGCTCTGGAAACCAATAAAAATCCTAAAACCCTTGAAGAATTGCTATTCATTTCAGTTTTCTAGCAAAAACTATGATATTTATCGTCGCCATACAAATGAATACCTACTAGGAAATGTTTTTGAAGAATAGTACGAGAAAGGACTTGCTGATTAAGGCTTTTTCATTTTAGATTATTTTTTGTCAACTCGCTTTCACTACCCATACCAAAAATATCTTTATTTTATTTAATATTTAGGTATAAAATAAAAAAAACGCTATTGAACATAACCTTTAAATGTCAACGTGTCAAATATTTTTATTGGGTGACAAAATGACTCGAGGTCACCTCAAAAAGAGTAAGCATCACAAATTCTCATACCCTAGATGTGAAAGATAATATTAAAAATACTAAATTAATGAAATACCTTGCTGGGAATTAAAGCTAGACCTATTTAGTATCTAGAGTAAAGCTTTTACCACTGTATTAAAGAGGTTGATCTCTTATATCCCTTACAATCGGAATTGTTTGTCTTTAGTTGGGCTTCAACATTTAGCACCATTTAGCACCCAAAGTCTAACATCTTTTGATTAGTATTATTATATTAGATGAGCTTCGAGAATAGATCCTTGAATAGGAAACTAGCGGTATGGTGACTGTATTTATTGAGGAACCCTTAGATAGGGATCAAACCAGCGTGCTGATACTTTAACTATCTTGGAAGGATGTTTTTCTTGCCGCTTCTTTCAATCTGTGAGACTTCAGCGTTCTAGACCACTGCTAATTACTATCCGTATAATGTATTATGTAAAATTGAAGAACGACGGTATGTTTTAGGAGAAATTTATTCAATTGGCATGTGACAGATAATCCTGAAGGACCTTGTCACATTTTTATGCTCTACATAAAAAACGGATATGGTTTAAGAAATTTAAATTTACCAGTTAACTTAATATGGTTCTAATAAAAATAATAAAAGATTTTTACTACTTTTTCCACATAAAATTTATTAAATCAGGACCGGTTTCGCTCATCGCGAGAATTATCAACTGATAAAAAAAATATATAAGCAGTGATATTTATACAAATTTAAATTGAAATAAAAAGGTGTAAGCAACTATTAACAATTTAAAGGATTAACAAATTACATTTTAATTACACAAAATTAAAATGCTTAACACCCATAACAATTAAAAATCATTATGGGTGTTAAGCATTTTAATTTTGTGTAATTATAATGTAATTTTTTAATCCTTTAAATTGTTAATAGTTGCTTACACCTTTTTATTTCAATTTAAATTTGTATAAATATCACTGTTTATATATTTTTTATCAGTTGATAATTCTTGCGATGAGCGAAACCGGTCCTGATCTAATAAATTTTATGTGGAAAAAGTACTAAAAATAATCTTTTATTATTTTTATTATAATGCCTTTCCACCAAGTATTGACAGTAAACACCTTAAAAGTGATTAATATGGTTCGTTGCAGTATTGTAAAGGTATTCACAAAAAATAAAATAAAATCGGTCAAAAAATATCATTTTTTATTGTGGCTTCTCGATTTTTGTGTTTGTAGTACCAAATTGGTCACATAAAGGTAGTCTTGGGATCAGGATGGTTGACTAGTTGATTAGTTCAAACGTGACGAAAGGTTACAATAAATTATTGTTATTAAGGTTACTTCAGCGTTTAAGCCAGGCGGGGGAAACCTGCGGCCTTTTGGCTACTCTGGTGCGGCCTTCTGGTCAATTCTGTAAATTTGTGTGAATTCGTAAATTCTCGACATATTCTGACCGTAAATTCCTGTTTCCGGCCAAAGGTTCCCAAGTCAATGATTACTGCAGCCTTATGTCGAATCAGAAAAATGAATGCGGCATTTAGAGAAGAAAAGATTCCCCGCCCCTGGTCACGCATGTTTTTTTTTAAAGATTTTTTTACAATATCATATAAATACATTAAATTACTCCTACTGTGTAATGTGAAACAAACATTGTGCTATTTTTAATATTATGTCTTTCCATCAAAGATGTTGGAAGTAGACTTTTCGTTCACTTGTATCATATTCATTTATTATTACTCAATTTTGAAAAATAAATATTACCATATTTCTAAAAGAAGTCTTCAAACACATAACGTACGCGTTCATATATTATTAATATAAAAACGTCTTAGGTAGAGTAGGTTTACTTAAAGTTGCCGACTTTGTGAACACTTTATGAACATGCGAAAGATATTTTGTTTTTTATTTCACATTTCAATACGATCTGTTTCTTAAATAATATCTGACGATACGTCGTCCGGGCGATTATTGGTAATGGAAAAAAGTCCGCCTACGTTTTAAAGTGGAAGTGAACGAAAATAAAAATACACGTGACCTCGTATAACATGCAACGTTACACTCGACAACTATTTTCCGCTTTTCCAACTTCCATCTACATCAGCACCCTCATAACAAGGGATGTACAACCATGGAAAAAAAATCTGCGTCATATTCCAAATAACTAGCGTTTTCGAACATCCGTTGAAAGCTAATATTCGAACATCCAATAACACCGCACAAAATAACCTGGATCCTGATTATACACGTAATCAACAGGTGGTTACAGATAAAGTTCTTAGTTCAATTTTAGTAGTGGGACATAAATAAATATTCGTGTAATATCGCAGACAATATTAACGTGTTGCTTAATTTATTAGAAATCAATCGGTAATAGCATTTATTGGTGTAATTTTTTGGATTATTCGATAACAGGCTCTATTGAGCACAAAATTTTACGCATAGCTGTATACCTATTTAAATCCATTTTTTTTGTAGTGATCTGACGTACGAGCTGGACTATTGATATTCGAATTATATAATTTATTAATTTCATTGCAATATTAATATGTGTTTTTTTTTATATATTTCTCTCGAGACACGCTAGTTTTTATTACAAACTAGCCCCCAATATATTTCTTAAATGAGTATTATTTTGTTTGAATAAACAAAAATCAGTTCAAGTTCACTCGAGCACTTGAACGCCTGAAAATGCCGAAAGGCGAAACCCTGGTCGTTAGTGACAAAACTTGTGTGAATGTAGATAATCCGAACGATTCAAAAATATTTAATATCCAGATGCGATAATTAAGAAAATGCTTTTCATAAATTAATACTACGAAAGAATATTAAAAAAAAACAGAATGTATTCGAATATTCGATAAGAATCCCTATTCATGTCAAAACACTATACAACTTACAGATACTATGCCTTAAAAGAGTAAAACTACGGGATATATGATTCTTTTTTTTATTTACGGTCTAGTCTTTTCAATTTTGTGGTTATTGGCACCAAAGAATACAGCTTTAATAAATTTTTCATGTGGCAACTTTCGCAAAGTTAAGCGTGTGTATGTTGTATTTTTCTATGAACTTTTCGGAAGTATTTCGTAGAGTTTTTGTAGCGCTAATAATGATGTATGTCTTTTACAAATAGGCCACCCAGCTTTTAATGTTAAGTTGTGTGTTATATAGGCATAAAATATATCATAATTTGCTAGGTAATTTGTTTTTCAAAGTATTTTGGAATATTCTAACACCGCAAAAGTAGGGTATATTTTTTATGGGTAAAGCTAAATTTAGATCTTAATTACTACATTTTATTTTTTGTGTAATCAAGCGTGATACGAGTTTTGATGTGTTGAAAAGTGTAATCATATAATATTTATAAATTAAATACATTGTTTTTTTTTTTTAATTATTTCACAAATTATTTTTTTTCATAAATTTGCTAACAGATAATTTGCTATTTTAAGCCATTTTTTACAGCGTAACCCATACTGTGTTTGAAGAAAGGTGTTACCCAACTTTAACAGCTACTCCAAAGTAAGACAAAACAATGAAAAATTATTAATTTTCAGACACGTTACAGATAAACAAAATTATATTTATTATGTAAAACATATATTTTGTGTCAATTTGAGCGATAACATATGGTTGATTATCACTTGTACACATCTCTTATTCCCCCACTACAAACTGTACAATCCTTGTTCAGAAAGTTATTACGTACATTCCCACGTTTTCTCATTTGCTCTGGCTTTAAGGGTATTTGCATGTTTTATATCTGTGATTCTAAACGACCCCTATACTTTCTTTCAGACAGGCCTGGAATAAGACATTCGGCAGATGGAAGAGTTTCCTTACTCGTACAGTTCGATGAACGGTATTAATGATTTCAATATGCTCAGGCATCATCAACAATGATAAAAAGCTTTTAGTCTTCTCACGAATGAAAATCCAATAAGGTTAGTCAAAAAATAAAACTTAACAGTTGTCATAATTAACAGAGAGGTAAAAAAAGTTTTAGTTTAACTATCAAGGCTGACTTCATATCGTCACCGCACTAGCAAAAGTTTGTAAATAATACTTAAATTGTTCTTAGTTTATTGTAAATAATAGTTTGAGCGTTTAAGATAAAGTCTTTTTCTTCGATATTTTATGTTACATGAATAATAATTATAAGTTCAAAATATAGATGTATTTAAGTTGATCTTATACAGATATAGACAGAAACAACTTAATGTATATAATTAATCTTTGTTGATAATAATAACCAATAAAAAATGCTTTTTTTCCACAAACTGGTACAAGAAAAATGCTGCAACCAAGTCACTCCTAAAAAAATGATATCCTTGAATCTCATCGTGTCTATATCTACTTGCATATTTTTGTTAATTTTATTACTATGAATTGCAAGTAAATACAATGCCAATATATGTATGATAATGAACACTATTGAGTGAAAACATGCACTACAGTTAACCGAAAACTGACAGATATATTTGGTTTATTTTTAAATCACATGAGATAGACTTTGCCAAAACTTAATCATATACCCACCTTAACGATAGAACTAAGCTCTTGACCTAGAATAAAACGGAATAAAATGTAGCTAGGAAAATTAACTCTTGTCATAAGATCTATAATAATTAACGTGAGATCTGCCATTCTCCGAAATTCTACTTATACCTGAATTTTTCTTTAGAAACTTTTAAGCATCTCTATGCCTCGATTTTTTCGAAAAATGTATTATTGTTTATGACCGTCGCGCTTGAAAACGAGGAAATTAAAACACATGGTCTGATTTGTATGACTCGACCGCATCTTAATCATACGCGTGTTGTATTTATTATTTCAATATAATAATAGTAATTAAGTATTTCGACTGAGGGTGCTTGATGGAATTTCAATATCAAATTTGAATTGTTTGAATTTTGTACTTTTCCATGAGTTTTGTCGCTAACGACCCGGGTTTCGTCTTTCGGCATCTTCAGGCATTCCAAGTGCACGGATGTACTTGAACTGACGCGTAGTAAACAGTTTGTATCGTTTATATACAAAAATATAAGTAGATCACTAAGTTAAAAGGCTATTAAAATGTATACAAGTTTCAATAAATTAAGTGGGTCACTTAATTCATCGTCAGTTCAAGTACATCCGTGCACTTGGAATGCCTGAAGATGCCGAAAGGCGAAACCCGGGTCGTTAGCGACAAAACTCATGGAAAAGTACAAAATTCAAACAATTCAAATTTAATAATAGTAAATTTGAATCGTTCAAACTATGTACATTCTCACAAATTTTGTCACTAACGACCCGGGTTTCGCCTTTCGGCATCTTCAGGCATTCAAGTGCACGGATGAACTTGATGCCGAAAGGCGAAACCCGGGTCGTTAGTGACAAAATTTGTGAGAATGTACATAGTTTGAACGATTCAAATTTAATATTGAAATTCCACCAAGCACCTTCAGTCGAAATCTTAAATTAATAATAGTAGTTGACTATATTTCTATAATAGAACACAGTTAAGTAGTTCACCAATTTTAAATGAGCAGGTGTAATTCAAACGTTTTCCACTGCTTTACCTTATATGTAAGTAAGTTTAATTAAACTTCATAAAATAATTTGAAAATTTTCAGCAATCGAAAATAAAAACAAATATAATTCTAGAAATTACCCACAATTTAAATCAGTAGGCGTTACCACATGTTATAACATTTTAACGTTAATTACATTTAATTTCAAATAACTAAAACGACTTTTTGTTTTAGTTAATATTTACCCAGCTAATTGAACGTCATTAAAATTAATTCATGGAGATACCTAAAGGCAAAACCCGGGTCGTTTGTGTCAAAACTGTGAATATAAAATATTTGAATGATTCAAATTGATTAATTAAATTAAATAATATTGAAATAAATTTCACCAAACACTTTTGGTCGAAATCTTAAATTATATTGTTATATCAAGCCAATTATATAAACTCAACTCTCCAGCTCACTTGATTTTTTCAGCACAAAAAGTCAAACAACTTTAAAGTCTACAATGAGTTTACTATTTATTTCATTCTTGGCTTAATGTTTCTTAATTGAACCCGTTTGCACCTGCTTTGCTGCAGTCGTACTCAGGTGTGAGAAATGTAGAAGTCATCAAAGCTCGCTCGGCTGCCATGTCATTTGCATTTTAAAACCGTCGACTCCATTAAAAATCAATTCAACAGAGTTGACTCTATCGCTGCGTCGCAGCTGGCACCTGCATTATTAAGATGTTCCGGAAATTGAACTTACTATTAGCTTTTATACTGTCATGCAGTCATATTTTCAGATGAGAAAATCTTGGCATGATTTTAATGGGACAATGTTCGTAAATCACTTAACTTATATTATTTGTGTATTAGAAACAGTTTTGTCCCACAACGGAATATTAAATATTGATATTTTTACAAAGTTACTTTACTTTTTAATCAACTAGGTGTGTCGCGCATTTCGCTTATTGAAAATTATCACCAGACTTACTTTATAAAAAAAAGGATCAGGGATCCGATTTTTCCATCAATTTCCATCAAGATATAATCAATCAAAACACGTCCAAAACCAGCAATAAATCAGTAACTTTTATTTTTTAACATTACACAATAATTAAATATGTTTTTAAACCATGTTACAGGAATATTTTAAAGGTTAAAATACATTGTTATGTAGTCGCATATTTTATATGACGATAATTATCATGTTCGCAGAAAATGCAGAAATGTTTAAAACAATATTTAACAAACTGGCGTCAATAATAAAGTTGATTAAATTATCAAATTAAAATGGTTTCCTCGCCTTGTAATTATAAAAGCCAATCAGCGTGTTGAATGTTTTAGTAATTGACTAATTACGTTAACTCTTTGACAATTCATGAATATATTTTGAAAAAAGGTTAAACTTGATACATTTTCAATACAGGCAACATAAAAAATCAATGAATATTTTCTGGTGTTGGAATCTTTCATACAGTCCATTGAACTCAAATTGACAGTATCAAATTAACAGAACTTCCAAAAAAGGATAACTTTTTAAATTACAATATACAATAATATTAAAGTTATTTATCTGAATTGGTCTGCCTTTCTGTGATGCATATATGTATACAGATATTAAAGTATAAAGCCATGAATTATACCGATACCTTCTAGAGTGTCTGAATTTTACTCGATACTGCCAAATTCAGGGTATTAAAATTATTTGTTACAGTAATTAAAATAGCATTGTAGTAATTTTAGGTTTGGTGACATATCGACTGTAGAAAACCGAAACAAAGAAATCCACACTTTTTTAAAGTAAACACAAAAAACGTTTTTATAAAATTTTGGGCCAAAGCTGATATATTACATTAACTTGAAATTTATGAAGACAAACAAACTGGTATTTTTTTACTTAGTACTTTTTCCAGTCAAAATTTAACATTACCTTTTTATTCAGTCCTAAAAGTTAATTTTAGATACAAAATCATCATTTTCAAATTAAATCCATTTATATATAATAATAATTAAATATATTTTTATTATTGAAAAAATGTCGATTGCGTCTTTTTGTCTTTCTTAAATCGATATGTATTTGATTAATCCATCTCCGCTTCTAGTGTGAAATATTTGAAATCCAATTGAAGGTATCTAAACAGATATTTTTTTTAAAACGAACTGCTTGTTACTCAGTTGCTCAAAATCTCTTTTTTAAGATGATGGTAAGGATAGAAATGATAGAAGTTGGACAGGAATTGTAGTAAGTTTATCGCTCTCTCTGCACCCCGCTATTTTAGGATTGGAAGGGTGGGAAAGATTTTTCACACATTATAAGCATTGCAAAAATGTGTTCGTACTGAGTGAGATTCCATACGGATACCAACGACGTTGACAACTGCACTACCAACCCGAAATTACATAAGATACTATTGTATATGTTGTTAAAACACGTATTATAAAAATGGCTGTACGAGAGTATTTAAGAATATATTTGCCGTTTTTAGTTGTGTTATATATCAAAATAATTTATATTACAAGACTGAGTTACTGATTGACATGTTAAAAAAAATTGACAGGTCGGCATTGTGGCCTAGTAATTTTTAAGTACTTAAAAATAGTTGTAATAAAATATGTACAATTTTTTAACACACAGGAAATTCTAGAAATAAACAGAGCGCAATTGAAGAGTCTTCCGATTTTAAATGAAATATTAAACATACATGGGTCGCCGCTCTTATACCCTATATAAATATAATCATGAAACCTTCTCCGACAAACAAATAAATATTACTTTTAAAACTACTCACTACTCAAACATGTGGGCATTTCCATGGGCTTATCCTTTTCGCCAACAATAGCTTTAAACTCAGTGATGCATTTATTTCTTTGAAACATCCATTTGTTTATCCGTGCACTTGAACGCATGAAGATGCCGAAAGGCGAAACCCGGGTCGTTAATGACAAAATCTGTGTGAATGTACATAATTTGAACGATTCAAGTTTAGTATTGAAATTCCACCAAGCACCTTCAGTCGAAATCTTAAAAACTTTTCTTAACCAAATCAGACTGAAAATAATGTTTCGAAAACACCAGGGAAAACACATACATTTAACGTATTCAATTGAATAATGGTCTTTTGCTTTTTGACTAACTCTAGAGAGTTTTAATAAATAATAATAATATCAAAAACATGTCATTATTATATTCAATTTACTTTTATTTAATTTGTCACTATTTAAATACTTTAATCGTCCGTATTTTATTAAACAAACGATCAGTATAAATCCAATATTTGATTTGTTTGTTATTCAAATTGATCAAAGCATTTTGCTTAAGTGCAAAATGTTATCATTGTATTTAAAAACTAATAATTTAAATTAAAAGAAATAAAATTTCCATAATCATTCACAGTACTCGGTCGATGAAAAATTTTGTTTTAAGTTATGAAATAATTTATTTTGTGGAAATATTCCGAATAGCATTTACATATTAAGCAATTTAAATATATTTATTTTGTCAATATTAAAATAAACTTTTCGACAGAATTAAATATTATAACAGATATTTAGTATTTACATCAAATGGTTAGTTATTAAAAAAGTATAACCACCCTTTATATTACTGATCTAAATTATCTATAAATCTAAATTTAAACCTCAATATCAGTTTTATGTTGACAATCAAACCCAACCTTACTTTATATAACCACGACATTTGACCAAATTCAAAATAAATACCTCATTTGACATATTATATTTAGACAGACAAAACATAATATTTATACTGACCAAATATTTTGATTTATAATGATCATTTGCTTAATAAAATACTGAAGATAAAAGTATTTAAATAGTGACCATTTAAATATAAGCTATTCTTTTACGACACGTTTAGATTAATTCTACATGTCTGATTTTCAATACGGTTTTCGTATTACATTGACAACAAAATATAACTTATCTATCAATGATGGTACATTGTTAAATTATAGTAATCTAAATACTGAAATTTATACATTGAAACCAGTAAACATATCCTTTAGATTGATCTGTTTAAAATTAGTATTTATTTGTTGCGTATCATTTCTTAATATAAAGAAACCGCATTTTTTGTAACGCAGCATTGCAAATAAATCAATAATTTATTCTGTATCAAAATTATCTGTAAATGCTTACATAAGAATATCGCTCAAGTTGAAATGCATTTTCATTTACAAATAAACATAAAGCGGAAAAATAAGACAACAAACGGGAAAATTACTTCAACGAAACAGAAGCATTTTGAATAAATATATGCAAATTTACAACAACCTTTTCGATGCAAATTGAATAAATTGCGGACTTACGGCAAAAGATATCGAGAAGATAAATATCAAAGCTAGCAAAATGATAATTGTCGAGAATTCTTGGAAATGGAAAATAATCTCTTTGGGACTGTTTGTTTATAATTGACTAACAAGCATATTGCTTCTACTGCATTCAGATATCTAACAAATGTGCATTTTGAATGCTTCAATGCCTTGCAGTAAATTCAATTATCCGCAATGTTTGTGTAACAGTAAATTAACTCAAACTAAAATTAGTATTTATTTGTTGCGTATCATTTCTTAATACATAAAAACAAACAATTAAAAATAATCAATTATTATTCAAATCACACAATTAGTATTTATTTATTTGTTATCAATCAATCTAACCACCGCATTTTTTGTAACGCAACATTGCAAACAATAAATATATTCAATTACAATTATATTTAAAATATTTTACGTATAATCTATGTTAAAATGTAGTAAAACTATTTTCCTTGTGGTGTAGAATTATTTATTTCGGATCGAAATGTTATAACTGTCAATTCGCAAGATTTTTTATTTTTTAAAATCACATGAAAAAAACCTGAAGTCTCTCAAAATTATCTTGAGTAGAAAAGACAGAACAAACTATTATGTCTAAGGTCACCAATATTGAGACTTGATATTGAATTGCTAAAAAAAGAACACAATGACGTAAGCATTTTAACACATTTTAAAAAAAATTTAAATAAGTTCCACAATAATTGCAGAATTAACAGATCCTCCATGAACAAAAACTATGTAATTATCTCTTAGGAGTATAAAAAATATTCATTATTATATAAACTATAAAATTACAAATCTTACCGTCCTTATGTTGCCATTTTGTATAGTGTTTGAATTCATTGATATTTGACATAAAAATATCAACCATAAAACAACTAAACAGACTTGTAAAATTTTTGTTGTAGGTGTGTGACCAAGGTGCCTACATTTTAAATGATATAAAAAGTGTATAGCAATGTTATAAAAACACAGTTCTCTTTAAGTCTTTCAGGCGTTCTTTTTATTCAATATAAAATCACTTGTATCGATTAAAACATATTACTATCAGTTCAAAGACCCTGTTCATAAAATTTCAACCTGACTAACTTTCTTCGTGTTCAAAACATCCTCTTTTCTATCAATAAAGGCTATTTATGGGCACACTTTCTTTTGATGTGGGAGTATGAAAATGACGCTTGTAAATTTAAAAGAGAATGTATACACTAAGAAAAGTACATACACCGTTTTTTCTGTCACGTAACCGAGGATGATGACCCCCCTATTATGAGATTCAATGATTAGCGAAAATTGTGTATCCTTAACATTATTTATTATCTCTTATTATCTTAAACATTTACTAAATTAATAAAAAAAGATAATTTTAAGATATTAAAAAGAATCCATATTTTGAAAATTACAGTAATAAATACCGTAGCTTAATATTATGTGTCACTACAAAAAAAAATATTTTAACAAAAGCTTACAAAAATACATGGTAGGTTGGCAATTGAAATATTCATATTGTTCTTGATTATGGTTTATGTTATTCTAAGCGATGGAGAAAATATACTACATAAGACGTATCATATAAAACATAAAAGCGTCGTTCATTTTAACATTGCTAAGTGTACAAATCGGTTTTTGTTTTCAATTGCCTTATATGCAAACAAGTTAATTTTCATTTTACTTTTATTGTTATATTCCAGGACAAATTGTTTTTAACCTTCTCGTTTTTTAACGTTGTATCACATTTCATAAAAGCATTGAAACGGAAACGTGATTTTTTAATCGTATTGATTTTTTGATACAAAAACATTACAATATAAAGCCATTTAAAAAGAAAAAGCAAACGTTAAATGACAAAAAAGATTTAAAAATAAGTTTACCAATCGATAACTGAAAACAAAACCTTTATAATAAAATTACAGTCGGTAAAATTAATGTCATATTAAGAAGTAAAATGCCACTACTAAATTTATCGGTATTACCTTGCAACTTTCAAGCATCGATGAGATAAGTATATTCAAAATTATTCATAAGAAGCCGGAACTATCACAAACCGTAAAGATTTTTTTTCGATTTATGTCACTGTTGCTTTTAGAAAACTATGTATGCAATCTATTTGTAACGCAGCATATACACACACACATTATCTCTGTTTGTCCGTAGATGAACACAGTTCTGATAGAGAGAGAGTGTGTATCACAAGCTAATTTCATGTTTTTTCCGACTTTTGGTTTTTAAAATCATCTGATCTCCAAGAACAATAATATAAGTTAAAAATAGTAAAAGAAATATTTAGAATAGTTTTCAATGTAAACTACTCTGACATTAACGACTCGAACTTTACATCGTTAATGTCAAAACATTTTAGATATTTTGCTAAGCTTTCGAAAATCAAACGAAGAAAACTTTATATTATTTCACCTGATTATTTTTTTATACGTAAGAAACGTTCCAGAAACTGCTAGGCAAGAAGATAAAGTGACCACATATTGAGAAATACAACCCTTTAATTTAAAGCACCTACAATTTATTTTAGATTTTTTTAAAAGTATTTTATCGATTATATTATTTTATTTTTATTAGATAAATAATAATGTCGGCTCAGAGTCGTTGACACCCATCGATTTCTGTTCAAAGGCATGGATTTTTGTGATGTAAAGAAATTCCCGTAGACAATTTTAGATTTTTTAAGATTTTGACTGAAGCTGCTTGGTGGAATTTCAATATAAAATTTAAATCGTTCAAATTATGTACATTCGCCAGTTCAAGTTCATCCGTGCTCTTCAACGCATGAAGATGCTGAAAGGACATAATTTAAACGATTCAAATTTAATTATGATTATTATTATATAAACCTGCTAAAAGACAGAACTTTTTTGTGCTATTAACGAACCCTGTAAAAATATAATATTACACAAAATGTTATTGAATGAACGTGTTAAAAGACGGCCTTCAAGATGAATTGATTAGTTTTCTTAAACAGTGTTTTGTTGACACCGTGTAAAAATATCATTGCAAAATGATAATCAGATATATTATTAAAGATATGATAACATCGTTATTTTTAACTTTTGTCGTTGATGACTACAAAATCGTACAAAACTTGAAAATTGATAATGGAGTCATATTCAGCGCCCTCTTTGATCGCTGTTTATGTAATTTTTGGGGCGTATATCAGCCCAGATCCGTCGCTCAATTAAGTTAATACAAACAGTTTGTCGAGTCCGCTGAAGCGGTCATGAGACGCGTTGGTGCATCGCATCTGAAATTCATTCGAAACGACAGACAGGGAAGTACCGAAATAGTGTACATAAATAAATTGTTCCAAGGGCTATCGTTGTACAGATAACACCACATACAAATAACAAATAATACAATTCTGAAAGTCAAGTGACTCTTAAATTTTCCCAATATTCTTAAATATGGTTCAAATACTAAGTATGAATACTTGTCGGGTCCAATAGCAGAGCGGTTAGCGTTGTGGACTTCCGTGCCGGATCTCGCGGATTCGAATTCCAGTACCGACAGAATTATTTCGTTCGAAGGTGTAGGCTTTTGTGATGTCCGAAAATTCCTTCCTACCTTTTCCGATACTCAATAACTGGGCTTATCGAGAGCGATTAGTTTACCACTAATCCTGTCCTAGCCTTATCTTTCTATCTCGAGAGGTCTCCTTCATCGTTAATGTTTTGGAAAATTGTATTCCCTTACCATCGTTGCTGACGGAAGGGGGTGATCGCTACAGAGGTAAGAAATCTTCAGTAAAGCCAGTTCACAGCGACTCCATATGCATTCATTTGTCGAGTCCAGCGCGGAAACCCATGACGCTAACTGATGCGCCATACGACCTGAACAATCATATACGTAACCAAAAATACAGCAGTTACATATAAAAAAATAGAAGGTTGTCGAATAAAATATTTCACACCGAGGGGTAACAAAAAACAACGTTGTGAACAGACTATTGCAGTGTTTTGATTCATAATATGATGTTCATTCAACACTTTCCTTACGGTGCTAATAAGTACTTCTGATACGTTGCCAGCCCTTTAGGAACCAAGTGAAAAACATGTTTTTTTAAAATAGACGTTCTAATTTTTTACCATCCATCAAAGGTTAAAACATGTTTTTTCACTTTGTTCTTTAATGGCCAGCAACATATCGAAAGCATTGTTTAGCACCGTAGAGGGAGTGTTAATATCAATATAGTTTCAATTTAATTGTTTTTGCATGAATCTTCTCTCAATTTTTATTAGAATATTCAGCTAAGAAACATTGTCAAAAGCTCCTTGAATACCCACAAAAATCCCAGTACATTCAGCTGGGAATATTGAAATAACAAAATTATATTAAACATAGGCATTATTATCTTCTCTATTGTAATGATATACAAGGTGTCAGATTTGAGTGACTTGGCGTAAATGAAAACGGATAATACGGGTACGCACCTAAGCCGATTTAATACCCATGGAAGCCACTGTCACATCGGGCAGTATGCAATCCTTTGACGCGGGCCTCTGCAGGAAATATTTACACGGCGACATTGTACCGACGTACATTGGTTGCGAGACGGCGCCTTGTCAGTTGAGACACATGACCGATCACAGTTACAAGCGTTTGATGAAACAGAACTGAAGTTTACAAACAACCCATTTGGTTTCAAATATAAAAAAAACTTTGAAATAAAAGCTTACCGAAAAGACTTGGAAATTTAAGACATATCGACCCATAGTAACGAAGGCATAAAATCGTAAACGAAAATTTATAAATTGTGTACAGTTTTTTAAAATTAGGTTCGGAAAAATAATTCTTTCAGTTTGGTTAGTAAACAGTAATATATAGTCGTCGGGTCCTATGGCGCAGCGGTAAGCGATGTGGGCTTTCGTGCCGGACGTCAAGGGTTCAAATCTTAGCACTAATATCATTTTTTCGATCGATTTCTGTTCGAAGGTATGTGTGTTTGTGATGTCTAAACTTCTCTTACACCCTTTCCGATCCTTTAATAATTGGGTGTAGCGAGAGCGATTAGTAAACCGCAAGGCCTGACTTATCCTTCTATCCCTACTACTATGTCGCCCGCTGTGGTCTAGTTGGTTAGAGCTTGCTCTACCGATCAGGTGGGTCTGGGTTCGATTCCCGGTTAGGTCAATGCCAAATTGGATTTTTTCAATTTTAATTTGAGATCTAAGACATGGGTGTTAGTGAAGTTAATTCTCCTTCAGTTAATCTCATGTGACTTACAAAAATTGTCATCAAGTATATCTCGTATGATCTTTCAACTTCAAAATATTTGACCCGTTGGCGTAAGCTGTAATGTCACATATTTTTTTTAATTAAAAAATACATATATATATATAATATACTCCCTTCGAACATGAGGTTAAGCGACTGAGTAACAAACAGTTCTCGTAAAAAAATCAAAAGAAATACAAAGTGCTTATTTTTTAAATATGACTATATATATTTGACGAAGATCACATTGAAACAAGATATCATCTTCATCGATAATAACCAAAATACAAGTTTCAATAAAACATTAAAGCAAATTCTCTCACACGATTACTTCTAAGGCAATAATTATAGTAAGATCATTAAGTTATATCACAAATAATATTGCTGTTATAACAGAATTCTTATGAAAATATTGCAAAAAAAATAAAAAATTTAAACCCTTATTTTTTCCTTACGCACATAATTGTCAGAAAGTATTATTGAAAATTGAATAACATAAAAAAAATATTATTCAAATTGATTAAGTACCACTTTTTAAATCACGTCCGCTTCTAATTCGATCTAAATGAGAGTTTTCAATACTATTTTCTGACAGAAACTATTTTTTCGGTGAGGATAATGATAATTGAATAATGTTAGGGGAGGGCATAATATGTTGGCCAGTTTCTTTTCAGAAGAGGGCAAAGCAGAAAAGAATAAAAAAAATGACACGGATGCTTTTGACCTTTGCCAATTGGTAACCCTCGTAAATGTATAATATAAAAAAGTATTGACTTTGCCTTAAAGTTACAAAAACGAAGGGTAGCCTTTTAATATTAGGCGCTTTTTACTAATGTACGACGCGTTCAATATAAAAAATTCCACGACAAATTCTAAAAAATAGCATCTTACGAAATTTCGGTGGAATTCCACCAAAAGAAATGTTTATTTCAATTCCCGCTTATGCGTATCACAAAAATGAAATATTCATGGAATAATTTACCTTTTTTCAGTCAATAAGTAATAGAAAATGCCATCCATGTGACACGACGGCTGAAAAATTCGCTTCTTCTGTTTAGCCTAATGGGCTGGCAGACCGATAAATAATTTCAAATAAAATAAAAATGTTTCATCATCATAAAAATGTTGTAAATCATTTTTTCTCACAAAATGAATCATATGGAATACAAACCCAGTATTGTAAAATCAAAAAAAAACTATTTTACAAGTTCTAGGATTGAAAAAAAACCACAAACTTGCGTGTTTTATCTACAGTAGCACTTTGATATAACGAACTTAGAATAAAAAGGACAAAATACTTGGTCAATTTCAAAAAAAAGTTTTATTGACAGCTTGATTTTTGTAAAATCCATATCTGCTCCCAATATTATGCGTATGGTCTTAGGTACCGGAGGTATCTTAACAGTGTTTTTTTCTACGGCAACCGCTTGTTACTCAGTCACTCAACTTTTCTTTTTCGAAAAAGGTAATAATAAAATGATAAAACTAGGAAAGAACTAGTGGTTAGATAATCACTTTCGCTACGCCCATTTTAAAATAGGATGAGTTTGAGGAAATCCAAGACGTCACATCCATCCATGCTTTCGGACGGAAATCTAAAAATCGATTGAATAATCAATCTCTAAAAACTGTCCGTGCTGGTACTCGAAACCGTGACGTCCATGTTCTTAGTCAACGCCGTTGATACTCGACCACGCAGCTGGCCTGTTAATTTTATACACGTTTTACTTGAAATGATAATGCAATTCTGCTTGCACACTGAGCGTAAAACTGACCACCGATTTATATAGCTGTACAACTGTTCAAATTTTTAACTTGAAGTGTAATATTTATTTCACTATCCAATAAACTTGAATGTTGTGTTGGCTTGTTGAAACCACAGCTCTTTCACAGTTATGCCATTCTATTTCAGAGCAAAAATGTCGGTAATCGTGAATCTAGAGCGCATTTCATTGACTGTGACTTTCTGGTGGGTATCATTTATAAATAAATAAATTTGCACAATTTGCAGGCGTTGTTCTGGCCTAAACCTATTCATAGTAAAAATAGAAAACCAAACTGAGCACAAATAATCTGTCAGCTGTCAAATTGGCTGTCACTGGAAAAACTGTTGCTAATTCAAAAAGCAGACCTCCAAAAAAACACCGGAATAAATAAACTCGAACTTGAACAATATAATATTTCATCCCAATATTTTTGTGATGAGATGTGATATATTTTTCTTTTGGAAATAATATACATTGTCACATTATATAAATCACAACCCACTCAGTTGTAAATACCTATTGTATGATTGGCCATGCTTCAGGGCAGTAGACAGTAAAATCATTCAAATTTCGATAGTAGGAGCTTGGCATGGACAGATACGACATCACCCTGCCACCCTCTCCACTTGTCAGCACCCTTGTCAAACATGACGTCGAGTGTCATCAAACACCGAATGAAATATGTACGCACAATTGCCTGACACGCACCTACTCCTGGCACCAAAATTTTGATTTTCAACGATAGTGAGAGAGCTTGTACTCCGGCGATAATAGTGTGAAACATACTTTTGATACCCACCTCCAAGGTATCTCAAGAGATGTTAAGAAAAACACAATATTCTATTATAACGAGCATTGCGGTATGTCCGTATTGTATCGGTTCTGATCTTAGTAAATAAAATTATAAATAAGTACAAAGGAATATTGTGTTTTTCTTAATATTATATAATGGCTTTCCACTATGTATTGACAGTGAACACCCTAAAAGTTATCTTAAAAGATGTTTTTGCAGTCGCTTAACTTCGTTATTTTCGAAGAGATTATGAATTGAAAGGTTAGAGCTAGATCAGGAACAGTGGTTAAAATAAGCACTCTCGATACGCTTCGTAATTTAAGGATTATTATTTTAGGACACTTATCGATAAATCGATTGAAAAAATACTGCTCGTAGTGAGATTTGAACAAGTGAGTTCCGTCAAGAAAGCCAACGACGTTGACCACTAACACTACTGATCTGACATATTTACTATATTTACTTAAAAACACCCATGACAGTTAAGGGTATAAAAATATGGCTACGTCAAGAATTGTTGTAAACTGTGCGCTCCCTTTATGCCCAGTTTTAAGGGTTGGATAGAATAGAATTAAGGATTGCTCCGGACGAATATATCAACACTTAACATGTTTAAATAAAACAAAGACACATGGTCAATTGGAATCGCAGCACCAGGAAAGAATATCAAAATTGGTATTTGGATATTTCGTATAAAATACCGTCTTAAAAAATATATGTTAATTATAAACGGATGATTTCATCATAAACTAACGGTTTCTTAAATAATCATACTTACATTAGCAAAGGCTCATATATTCTATAACATATCAATATTGATAGAACTCTTAGCAGTTTAAAAACTTTTTTAATCATCGCGAATGTGATGGACCTATAAATTCAGAATTGGATTTTGGTTAATTTTCAATGCCGGAATATAGGTATTGTTCAATTTTCTAACCGGTATTTTGGTATATGAAAAGCACCATGAATACCCTTATCTTGGTAATATTCATTCCTACATTTTAATCCTTAGATTAGGTGAAGGAGATTTTTAGAAATCTATGCTTCGCTTACGAGTATAGCTATAAATCAATGATGATAGTAATTTATTTAAAGATCTCAATGTTTAAAAGAAATCAGTTTAATACACCGCACGTGACTTACACGAAATTAACATGTAAGCAACATATATTAGGACAGCAAAGATATGAAACTCACATAAATGTCATCAAGAAATGATGAAGTGAGCAAGGGTGAGGCCTCATGTTTATAAACAGCCTTCCATTAGAAGGTAAGTAAGGGTGGCTTTATGTCGTTTACAAGGACCAAATCTACCCGGTCCTTCTCCTATTAATAATACGAACGTTTGGGATATCAAACATTTTACCCGCGTGCCACTTCAAAAAGTAAGTGATGCTTTTGATTTTCCAATATATTTTTTTTAAATAAGCATCAAATTAACTTGACTGCGTCGCTCGACAAAAACACATCTATGCTACTTTTTCTTCCTTTATGAAAGTTTATAATCGTTAAACAATAGTTTTCTCGCTTTAAAACTACTGTTTTTAAGAGAAGAAATCAGGTGAATAAACCAATTAGGATGATGTCACAGCAAAATTGTTTTTACAATAACAAACCCAATGAAAATTTTAGAACTGAACTGCGAATAATATGTTTTCTTAAGACAGAGATTTAAATTTATTGAACCAGTCAGTGAGAATTAATTGATTATTGAAAGAGAAATATTGATCCGTAGTTCCTTATTCACGCCTAAATAACACATTTCTCATATTAAATCCTTACAAAAACAAATATATGTATTTATATATTATATATATTTTTCATCCATGTTCGCTTCCAATGTGGAGCATATGGCCTCCTAATGAAGGCATCTTAAGAGAAGTTTTTCTGCGAGAAATGTTTGCAACTCAGTCGCTCAACTTCTCTTTATCGAAAAGAATAATAGGAATAGAAAAAACAGAGTAAGGACAAGATAAGTTAATCACTCTTACTATTATTAGTTGTTATTTTAGGATTAGAATGGTGGGGGTTGAGGGTTTCTAGACATCACAAACATTTATACCTTCGAACAGAAATCGAAAAATTGATAGAAAAAACTGTTTGTACTGGAATTAGTACCTATAAGGTCTGGCATGGAAGCCAACGACGTTGACAACTGTGTCATGGACCCAATATTACTTAAATAACATTACATTGATAAATATTCAGTAAGAAACAGTCATCCGCCTGTTTTTGTTCTTTAAAGAATATTTGATTTATACATATTATAATAACATTTTTTTTTCAGTATAACGTACAATCACAATTATAAAAATCTACATATTTTTGGTTTTCTTGATGAATTTTGGATATCAAATTTATGGAGCTTTAAGTACCAGGACGCGCTAGCGTCAAGGTTCTTCTAGTCTCCTTCATCGATAAAGTTAGAAGAATTGTAAATTGTATCTCCTTACCATCGTTTGCAGACGGAAGAGCGTGATCGCTACAGAGATAAGAAGTTCACGGGAACTCCATATGCATTATTTTGCAAATCACATTCTATATGCTTCCCCATACTGTATCCGTACATGTACACACACATACGCATACATACATACACACATGCAGTACACAAAAAAGTCAAACAACGAGTCATTTTCGTGATGCTAATTTCGTTTTAAAATTGCCAATTTTAGACGACATAAGATCTATGGAGGGTCGTCAAGCAGAACTGCTCTCGGTCTAAAACGATTCTCATACAGTATCTCGTCATATTTGTGGAGATTAGATATCGTTGGGTTAAAATGTTTTCTTACTTCGCTGTGAAACTTTTGAGATATCTCACGAACGAACTCGTGGATGGTAGGTAAATACCTTAAAATGAAAATTCAAGTCTCTGTGAAGCAGCGTGTTACGTACGTACCACGGAGCGTTACATATCTGTCTCAGTGATTTATTTTGGACAATCTGGAGAGTCTTTGATGAATATTGTCAATTTACAATAGTCCATAAACTAAAAATACTAAAATCAACTTTTAAAAAAATGTTAAATCAAAATAAATTGTTACCTTTGTAATAGATTTTTACCAAGTAATGACGTGTTTTTTTTTATATTGTCAGATGTAAACCGTAGTTTTGTTATTTTCCTATCTCCAACTTATTCTTGAGGCAGCTTAGAAGGAAAGTGAAATTAGGCATATTCATTTCATACGATGCATATCCTAACGGTAAAGACAGCGTGAATTAATTTCGTACGCCATAACACGTGTAATTCAATCAAATACATTCTGTAGAATTAATATCATTGATCTTCTTTACTATTGTGTTCAAATCATGACTGCCAGCTTAGGGGTTAAGCCGATGTTTGTATGTTTGCCATCCCTGGCCTTTGTGAGCGATCAGCAAACTATGTTGCGCATACCCTCAGAATCGCTTGATACACCTTACTTACATGATTTGGTGAATTGCTAAATTTTGTTAAAAATTTTAGCCAAATCACCCCCTGATTTTTCATCCTTTATAGTCGAATAATTCGCTAATATGACCTACATACTCGTTTGCTTGTATATTTATGTGGTTATTTGTAATTTAATTAAAACTTTTTCCCATACAAAAAGATAAAACCAAAAGGTCAAACTTGGTTGTGCTTTTTTGCAGTACGTTATATTTAAATGTATTTTGAATTTTTTTAAATAAATTATTGTAACTGTTATTTAATTGTTGTGAACAATACTTATTAGAAATAGCCAAACACTAGTTAATGACTTGAGTTTTTTTTCAAATTAATATTTGCTAACTATGTGGACCATATGGCTTCCTAAACAGACGTGTTTTTTTTCCAATTACTGTTTATTCATCAATTGCTCAAAATATCTTTTTCAAAGAGAGTATAGATAGAAGGGTGACGTTTTTATGCCTTTTTGGTTTTCGTATAAATATAACATAACAAAATGCAGTATTAACAGAATTTTTTTATCCGTGTCGAGCATACTGCCTTCTAATGAAGGAGTTTCAACATAAGCTTTTTTATCCAATTTCTGTTTGTTACTCAGTTTATATAAAAATATTTTTCAAAAAGAGCAGAGATAGATAAGGCGGGAATAGTGGATAACTAATCTAACTAACTAACTCTCGAAATGTCTTGTTATTTTTAAATTGGAATGGTGTGAGACTTATTTTTGGACAACACAAACACCCATACCTTCGAACAGAACACGATAAATCGATATAAAAAAAAATGCTGTTTGTTTAAGGATTTTAACCCATGAGATTACGGATGCCAACGATGTTAATTGCTGCGCCACAGAACAGACATAATGTAATGTTTTTTATTTGCTCACTCCTTTATGTTACAAGACCGTTAGTCAATAATTGATGAATTCGTTATTTTATTAAAATATTCTAATAAAGCTTTGCTTAGAAATGTAGAGGAAAAAACCAGGTTTTATTAAATGCTTACTGAAATTCGAATAAGTATAATTTCATGTTTTATATAAACTGTTACGTACTAGATTACAAATGCAATTTGATAAAAGTGAAGCATTTTTTGTATGGAACAATCATTTACAAAAAAATATTCTTTACAGTAATGATAACATCAAAAAGCAAAAAAAAAATCAAGAACAATACTTGAAATAAATTCAACGAGAGTAGTGCGTTGAACGCATGACAACAATAAACGGACAAACGCAGCGATTGCGTTTTATACGGCAAATAACCTTAATTAGCCTCTGTTTAGGGCACTGTTAGTGCAGTTTTAGTATTAATTTCTCTAAAATCATAGAAAACCAAATCTCTAATAGTAAATGACAAATTTAATTGAAAACACTTTTGTCGTTACGCATATGCTTTTTATCTGAAAGAGAGAAAATATATTAAGTATATTTTTTATTATATTACAGAAAAGAATCAATACATATTTATATTTTTAATAAAACCATCAATGTCACCTTTTATAATTCAAAATATTCGTTGCTGTAATTCCACCCAAAAATGGCAAACCCAATCTCAAATTCTTTCACAACAAAATTCGTGTAACATGTAATATTTTTAACATTATTGAAACGTGAAATGCTCGAAATCAAGTACGTAATAAATTCCACACAAACAAGCACACGGTAAAAAGTTTTTAACAACCTTTTGCTGTGAGTAATTAGATTCGACATCCGAAACGTTTGAGAGCCACTGACCTAGATATATTAATGAGCTCACTCCGATAACCAAATACTTTATGAATGTTAAGGATCTTTTTTTATATTTTGGGAACCCTTAACGTGCTTGTAATTTAATACTTGTATATTTTTTTCGTCCTGTAAGCTGTACTGAAGTCTTTTATCGTACTTTCTTATGTGTATGTTTCTTCCTGGCATGATCCATTTTTTTATACTTTAAATGGAAAAATTACATAAGCTTACTTTCAATTCAATTTTGCTTTTAACGAGCTCAAGTATCTTGCTTTTTAAATTCATTTTGGTGTATGAAAAAACCAAAACTTTTAATATAACTATGTAAATCAAACATTAAAGATTTATTCATATTCTCCTTCATTTTTCAATTCTTATAATTTTCATAAACCCACGCCATCATTATTATGATAGTCAATAAACGTTTATTTTAACACTGAACATCATAAACATCAACATGTACACATATCGACTGTGGAAAGGAAAAAGGACGTAACCCACAGTTTTTCAAAACAGGTTTTCTTCGATAATCACAATGTATCAAACTTGACACACGTTCTATCAAAAGAATGCAAGCTGAAAATGCCAAATTAGTTTCTAAATTTAGTTTTTAAGTTTGAAAAACATGACCTTGCTAAAAATTAAAACCAAGAAAAAAAACCAAAATAAAAGTTTTCCTAGACAATTTCTTTAATTAATATTAGATTATGTCAATTAAATACCAGTTTAGAAGTTTCCGTGCAGTTCAAGGTTGTGTATGTTTTATAATTTTCATATGGCCCAAAATCATCATAACATGTGTTTTATGCCTTCTGTAAAATTTGCTATATGTGGGTTACGTCCTTTTTCCTTTCCACAGTCGATATGAATTCGGCTTATTTCAATCCATTTTCGTTTCTAATGCAAAACTGATGCGAGTCATTTTGCGATTACTATGTTTTTTTCGCTTTTTTTTGCTGACTGCGTTGTCGAGTGGTCAACGTCATTGATTTAAAACACGGAGATTATGGGATCAAATCCCAGTACAGACAGTTTTTGTAGATTGATTAATCAATGTTCGAAAGTATGGATGTATATAATGTCTTGAATTCCTCCCTTCCTCCCATCGTATCCTTAGCGCCTTAGGCGAAAGGGCGTAGCGAGAGAAATTAGTTAACCAATGGTCATGTCTCAGCTTTGTTCTTTATATCCCTAGTATCTTCGAAAAAAGGGAAATTGAAAAACTGAGTAACAAGTGTTTCTCGTAGTAAAACTTCCGTCTTCTATTATGATGCCATGTGATCCACATTGGAAATTGGTATGAAAAAAAAGTGGGTAAGTGTAAAAATATAGAAATTGTTCTCACTGTGGTTCGCTATAATGATGTTATATTAACATTACAGATATTTTAGTTTCATTTTAAAATCGATTTATATATTTGTCTGTAAAGGGATTTGAGCTCTAGAATGCCACAACCACAGAATGCCACAATGCTCAATAGCATAACATGAGACTCAAATGAGTATTAGTTAATTATATTACTTACTACTCCATGCAGCGCACGAGTAAATCTTTTACAGGAGTATAAAGTAAAGGGAAAAAATGTGAACTAAGCAATATTGACAAATTTATTATACTTTAATCAAAGTGTACTTTTCCATGGCACAAACAGTTTTCAAAAATCACATCCAATGTTTTACCATAAATTATAAATGTGTCTTTATTCCAGAATTTGGTACAAAAACAGTTATATATTCAATTTCAAAAACATTGAATTACCATAAAGCAGCACTATTTGTTAAAAAACAGTTTTTCATTTATACAAAATATTTTAAATCTAAAACCACCCCAGTTCTGATTGCAAACACAGAGATAACAACAAATTTTCAATTATATTTGAACCAACAAAGACGGAATGATCGATGTTATCAAAATTAATTTCTTTTAAAAATCGCGTTGTTGGAAATGTATTGAAATTCTCCTTACAAGCTACCAGTCGATAATCTATTGTATATTAACCCAGAAAGGTTGGGCTTACGAATTCTGATCGAGAGCTTTGCAGCTTTGCATTCAAAACGAAAAGAGAAACTTTATAACACGGATATAGAGCTAGCTTCAGGTATTTTTTAAGATAAATCACCGCCTTATCACTGAAAAGGTTTCATAACAAACAATGAATAGTAAAACATATTTGATGACATTATAATTTTTTTCAAAATATATAATAATATATTTTGAGAATATTGAAATCAAATACAAATAGCGAGTTATATTTTTTTGTTATGTAACACATCACTCAATAAGTCCCGGGCCTAACTAATAAAACAACAACTTTTAGTCAAACTTCAACTTTATTTATCAAGATACTTTTCTTCAAGAGTGATACATTCAGTCCAGCGCTCCTCTAAATTTTTTATACCTTTTCTGTAGAACGATTTATCCATGCTTTCAAAATAGGCTTTCAACTTTGGCAATCACTTCTTCATTTTCGCCAAACCTCTTTTCCTGGAGATTTTTTTTGTGAACAGTTACTGGAGGCTAGATCCTGACTTTACGGTGGGTGGCAAAGCAATTCAAAGTTTCCATCAATTTTTGACACGGTGAATTGACTTGGTGAAACAGCACATTTTTCATTTGTATTTGAGGACGGTTTTTTTTTTTTTTTTTCTTCGCTCAGCCTGTCCAATAAAGCTATGTAATTTAGACTTTCTCAGGGTAGTCAATGAACAGAATTCCATACGCATCCTAAAGTACGGAGGCCATTTTTTTTTTTTTTTTTTTGGATATCAAATTTATGGAGCTTCAAGTACCAGGACGCGCTAACGTCAAGGTTCTTCTAGTCTCCTTCATCGATAAAGTGTTTGAGAATTGTAAATTGCATCCCCTTACCATCGTTTGCAGACAGAAGGGCGCGATCGCTACAGAGATAAACCTTGCCAGCTGACGTTTGAAATTTTGGTTGCTTTAGGCGGCTTTCACCGGCTGCCGTCCACTCAGCTGACAATCTTTTTGATTGAAACGAGTAGTAATGGATCCATGTTTCATCCATTGTCACATATCGACGAAAAAAATCTGTTTATTTTTCTTAAACATCGCTCTGAATCGTCGATGCGTGGTTGTTTTTGATCGACTGTGAGCAAACGCGGCACTCACTTTGAACACAGCTTTCTCATTGACAAATGTTCATGTAAAATAGTAAATACACTGCCTTCTGATATATTTAACTCCTTTGCTATCTCACGCAACCTTAATTTTAGATCGGCCAAAACGATTTTATGGAGTTTTTTGATATTTTCTGAAACTACTGTCGAATTTGGACGACTTGCTTTACATTGGGAGCGGACATTTATAAAAAAATAATAATAAATAAATACCACTTCTTAACCACTGTTGTCAATGGAGTAGCGTCCGAACAACCCTTATCAATCCATTTCTTTTCATTTAAAAGTATTTTTTCTCATTAAAAAGTGTTTAATCGACACACGAAATTCTTTTTCATCCATTGTTTTTAAGCAAACAAAAGTTATTTTACTAAAACCACTGTAACTTTTAAATTAAACACCAGATTGTCATGAAATTTTGACAGGTGTTGTTTGAAGGTTAGGACTACTAGGTAAGATTTAAAAAAGTTAGGAAATGGCGTCATTTATATATCAGGCCCGGGACTTATTGAGTGACCTATGTAAGTAGAAATATAGTGCAAATTCTAACCACAAAACATTTCAAATAATATTCACCTCAACACACTTATCGCTACCCTAAAGCAAAAGTAGGATAAGTCGAATATACTAGTTTCGAGAAAATTTAGCTTTTTGTTTTGTGCTATACTTTTGAAATAGCGAATTATGATTTTATTTAGTTTTCTTTTACGGTTTATGATAAAAAGATAATACATAGTAAGTATTTTTGTATACCAGTATCTGCATCTAGTTATTTAATTAATCTCGCTCATGCTTTGAAGCTACATGGCAATATTAGTAATTTTAAATGTAATTTTTTTTTAAATGTGTAATTTTCTTTTTTAATTAAAATATTTCAGTGTATTATTATGAAGGCTTACCTTTCAGCAGTCGATTGGGATACTTATCTGAAAATCGACTTCTCATTGTTGTTTTATGGTAGCATTGTGTCCACCCTAAATAATTTTAAAAAATAAACAATGCCTTGAAGATACGGTTTTAAAACCACAAATAGGTTGTATATACACATTGCTGGATGAAAACAAAAACGACATACTTTTTAAAGAAGTTAATCATATATTTTGATTAAAACAAAATTTTGATTTGAAGAAAAGTTTACAAGCAAAAATATCACTGTCAAAAGTTTTTTTTGTTATTAAAAAGTTGTAAATTATGATTCGAAACTTGATAATTCAATTAAAAAAGTTATTTTTTGCTTTGGTGAAATGGGTGTAGAATATAAACAATAAATCATATTTTTTTCTTTGTTTATTATATATTGAATTCTTATGGAAAATGTCACAAAATGTAAACACGCATATCAGAGCGAAAGAAAAAAAAACAATTGACATATTTATCGCGATAGAATGACACTCCAATTTATAAAATGCGGCACGAAATTACTCGAGGAAAGAAGTTTCTTTAGTAATACGAAGATAAAAAAAAACAAATAAAGCGAAAAATGTTTTTTGTAAAATTCTTCGATGCAAAGAAATGTTGAAAACTTGCCTCGTAATGCTGTTAATTCTCTTTTCGAAAATTACTATCGACTATTTTAAAATTCCAGATTTTTTTACGCCGAACATGAATTAATTAAATATTTCAGAGAAAAATAAGAATTTTGTATTCTTTTACAAAATTTTAAGACGGTGGGGTAGCGCTGTGAATTATAATAGTCATCGTGTTTACTGTAAACATACAATAAAACGTTGTAAATCCTTAAGTGGTGCGGGTTTGAAATTTCTGATTTCTTTAACGCTATTTTTAGTAACGGAAAAGAAAATAGTAGAATGTGAAAAAAATCTTGGTAAATAAAACATATTTTCAAAAATCAAGCTGTTGTAAATAAAATGAAAAAATGCTTTTTTTCACTTATTTTAACCTTATTATGTTCAGAGTACTGATTTGTCACAACAATATGACATTCAACAAAAAAAAAATGAAAAATTGATACTCAATTTAAACCAATGTTTCCGTACGTTTTTTATATTTCAAAAAATACTATTCATATATTAAACAACAAATTAAGCCCATCAAGCACACATACCTGAAAAAGGTTTTGTATAAAAGCTCATTCGTATGAAATGAATAGCAGAATGAGTTTCTAATGAACCGATAATTAAAATTCAAATGTTTTTTTTGTTTTGAAAAATATTTCTGACGACATTCCGGGAAAATAATTTTTTCACCTTTTTATTCGAAACTTTTACTCACAGACCAATGCTTTGTCGGCGCTATATGTCAATGCTAAAAAATCTCCAACCGTAGTAACGAATATACTGACTGGTGTCATTTATGTTTTACAGAGAGAAGAGCTCTTGCTCTATTTCTCTTTCTTCTCGTGTATTTTTATCGTTTTTTTTCCCTTTTTTCCTCTTCTTCAGTGCTTGTATGATACTTATTATTATTTGTGATTGTGGCCTTTTTCATCTGTCTGAAGTTTGACGTCGTCAACCAGACAGTAAGATAGAGAGTGATGGAAGAAAAGACGTTCAAAGAGGTTTGAGCAAAATGATATATACATTTTAGACAATTCTAAATAACACTTACATAACTAATATTTTTATGGGATTGGAATGTGTCGAATTTTAAAAATCTACTATCTTTCAAAATTATTTTTTAAAAAAAACCTCGCACAGTTTTTTTTAGTACAAATATACGATGAAAAGTATTCTTTACTAAAACAACAACCTAATTTTTATTAGAACTCAAGTTATTGAAATGAAATCAGTAAGCTTTTGCTGTTATAAATGGAAGTGCTTTTTTCGTGTACTGTACACGTCATACTGACGAACCCCATTCTCCTAAAGTAGAATTCGAGAGAGAAAAAAAAATCTCTCCCGCCCCCGACTTGTCGGATTTGGTATAAACAGGGTGGTCCTAAATAGGTATGCAAATTTCTATGAGATTTTTGGGAAACAAAACAAAAAGTAACAATGAAATAAAACTTCTCAATCAAGGTCAAGTTATTAAATGTAAACATTTATTCTGGTCTACCTACATGTCATTACAAATTAATACAAGTATGGTAGGTATACAAACATAATTAAAACAATTCAAATTGCAAACACAAAGACATTGTAAAATTATAAAGTCCATCTGCGATAATGAAGGTATCTAATTTTACGCTCCAAGCGTTTTGTTATACTTCATTCAAAATCGAAGTGTAATTAATAACAGATAGTGTTTAAGAAATTAATTTTAGTGTAATAAAAATGATAGATAATCTTTTAGAAATTCTACAGTTAAAATATTTATATTGATAAACAGTTAATTTTTAATACAATATAAAACAAACAAACTCCTTTCGGAGAGGCTAGAAATTTACGACTGATTAATCAGTAATAAGAAAATACACGACCCACCTTTGAAGACGTTCACTCTCAGCTAATCGCTATACAAAAAAAAATGAATTAATAATATAAGTAATTATAACGATGGCCATAGATTCCTTCAAGGGTGGGCGTCCTATTTCTTATAAACAAAATCTACATGATTTGTGGAAACCCTATTACAATTTCGGTTACACATTTCTTTATAGTAACCGTTATAGTATAGCAAATTTTATATAATTAATTAAGAGTTCATTGTGCATAATGCTTCTACTTCAGTATTTCAAAAGTATATAATCAAACAAGAATTTATCTATACAGTGATTTCTAATTCAGGATTTTTAACAGCAGTTAATCAACAAAGTTTATTTTGTATAATGTCTTTTAATTCCAACTCTAACAGTAGGTATTCCAACAAAAACTTATTATATAATGTTTCTTAATTCTATTTTTAATATTAGTTAATTAAAGAAAGTTATTTATGTAAATAAACTAATACAAAGACAATTATTTATATTTACTGAATTTAATACGTCGTTGGTTGTTTACCAGATCGCGGTGCTAGGGGAAGGGAATGGGGAACCTTGCAAAGGAACCACCCACTCTTCCTGACCAATTCATTACAAAACCTCTTAATCTAAGTTCGGATACAAGTCCTCTGACTTACGTATAACCAATACGCTCCTCTAGCCTTACGGCGACTTCCTAAGTCGCTAGCTAGCTTCGACTAAAAAAACCGCAACTGCCAAGCCCCAGGCATGGCGTTACTAGTCCCGTCCTAGTCCCAGACTTGGACGTGACTAACCCCGTCGGGCATTTGAATTACATGAACTTTGGCACTAACAAATACTACGTTAATTACTCGCATATTATTCACGGCGATCTGGTTAACATTAACAAACAAAGGGAAGCTTTTTGGTTTTAACTAACCATGGTAAAAAAAATATATATCTCAACAGTCCTCGTAACATTTATCTCTACACTAATTATAGCTTTATACATCTTACAGATTAGCTTAACAAAGAAAATACAATGAAGAGGAAACAATTCCCATTAAGTATAAAAGAAATTACTTTGCAATCTTGCAAGGAGAGATATTATTTAAACACTTAAAAACAACAAAACCTTACTCACGATTTTCATCTGTAGAGACAGCTCGCTTTGGACCACTATTTTTCCTTACCTTAATTAAATAATATATTTTCCGGGAATTTATTTATTTACTTAAAACGGGAGAAGTTAGAAAGAAATCAATGCGATCACAATAAAAAGCTGGGACACCAAAAGCGGCTCTCTCTACAGATGCGAGCTAGATTCTGTTCATGAATTGAATTTTTAATTTAAGTTAAAATTAAAATATAACTACAGGGTACCGTCCGATGGTACCCGTAAAAATTAAATATTACAAATTACATGTTCGCGAGCAGAAAGCTCGGAAGTAAGAGTCTGAGTGAGTGCGTGTGCGGAGATAATAAGTGTCGCTCTATTAGATTTGTCCCGCTTTTTATTCTTTTCTCGCTGAAATAATTCCTCCGCCACTTGGGACTATTTCCTTTACAATCAAATCCGATTGGTTGCTTCGTTTTGCTTACTGATTTTTAGGAATGCAACATTAGTTTCTCACGCCTCTCGACAAAATTTTAATATGGGAATACCCTATTTATTTCGTTGCGTTTATCGCTTATATGTACTTCCTATATGAGACGACAATTATAAGAAATGCGTACGTGTTAAAACTGAGACGTCATTGTCACGCTTCAATAGCATTGTGGAATGTTCTTTGTGATGAGGTAACTCTTCTGCGTACATGCTAGTCGAAAATTTTTTAAAAAGGTTATCGTTAGGGTCTCCATTCATGATCATTCCGAAATTCAAAACTGTTGGGTAATAAACCGATTAAATGTGACGTTAATCGTTTGCGTAATGTTAGGATTTTTAATGTTCATTGACGAGAGAAACCCATTATTCCAACGCGTAACCAAATAAAAACACTCTTAATAAGTAAACTGCCGTAGTCTGCATTTTGGCTAATTTTAGTTATGAATGAAGCTTAAACAATTTTATGTTTTCCATCGTCGGAGAAAACTGCGGTTTTATTTGAAATATATTTCACGAGACATCCAAAACTTCATTATAGTTTTAAATACAATGACTAGAAATTGCAAATATAGCACTCCAGTAACTACAATATCCGGAATAAGTACAAAAGTGTTCCATTGATTGTTTCAAAATGTCATGATTATTATTTCCAATTGCAAACAAACAGCAATGATGACCTCGGAAATACAAATTATATTAAATTCGCAGAAATCTTTGGAAAAATACAATCTTGTTACTAAATTCTCTTGAAATTCATACATTTGAGCTCCCGTTTCATTTGAAATCGATATTGATATACATAATTAAACATTATGTTACAGATTTCTGTTTTTATGATTTTATTTAAGTCAAATGTGAAACTACTCTGATCGATGAGGTATATAATTTTTTGTTCAATGAAAAATTAAGAAATATTACATACGGCAGTCGACCTAAATATTAGCGAAAATGCAGCAAGCATCTAATTATATGTCAAGGTCAACACACTTTGGTGACTTGATGAATAGCCTTTTGTTTAGCGCCATCGATTTTACCTACAGGGGTGTACTTAAATAAAATTGGTTATATTAAATATTTAGAAATATATGTGTCGAGTCAAATTTGTTTTAATATTTTTTATAGACAAAAAATCTTTTTATTTTAAGACTATTTATCTAGCTTGTAGTGTAAATGCGCTGTATTTGTTTTTGCGAAGTAGCACATAAGACATTATTATTGGTTTATATTATGTATGAGTTTAATAAATACCCTAAAAAATGATGAATCTCTCTTTTGTTCTTATTCTACGCTTAATTTATCACAATCAGAACTGGTTTCAACATTTCACCACGAGCATTTTCAACTGAAAAAAACATATACCATATTTCTGGTCTTGATGACAATAAATTAATTGTATAAAAAAAATAATTGTTCTATTATTTTTCAATATAATTGAGACATTGAACACTTAAAAATTCATAATTACTCAGTGTATCGTTTTTTGAAATATGTATTTGTTTTTCAGTTTACATATAAATATGTAAGTACGAAATATAAAAATTTCACATTCCAAGAACTTCATCCGTCCCTGGATAATATTATTTTTTTGCAAACTCGTAAAAATACATTTTTATTATACTGACTAATTCACTTTGACTAATTTATTACCATAAGCTGTGAACAATGTCGAAGTACAAAACAAAAATAGGTAAGTATATTTTTAACCCTTTGAGGAGTATTGCCGCTTCGTACGGACAAATATTTTAGTGCTTAATGCTTATTGCTATTCTCTTGCTTTTAATTGAATTGTCATTATTTTTTCACATATTGGTAAAAAAACATTTGTATCTGTGAATTTTGACGATCTCGTTATTTTTATTATTTGTTGCAAATGAACAAAACAAATTTGTAAAAAGGTCAATACATATTTGCACAAAATCGGTAGCCGTAAAAAGCAAAAAAAGATCTAGGCCCAAATTGGAAGTAATAGGTTCTTGAAAATTGTTGAAAAATAATAATATGTTTCTATACATTTACATTTTTAATTTTGCATTGTAAAATTATAAAAGAAATATTATTCCATATTCTTACCAGACTGATCAATGAACAATTTGTTTTATATATTTTTGTGTGTATCAATGGTAAATGAATCAAAAAATCTTAATTTAGTAAAAATAAACTTACTACCCAAAGGGTTAAAATCAAAAGGATAAAAAGATATCTGCCGATTCTGAAGCAATGTTAATAATTTCTTTATTTGATAGGTAATAATGAAAATGTTTTATATATTTATGGGGAATTTTTACATGCGGAATCTATGGATATAAAATTACATATTTTTTAAGAGTTGATCAACTGATTAACAAAGTGTCGTAGAAAAAAATTGTTAAAATAAACTTCATTACGAGTCTACATAATCGTACAGAGATTTTGCTAAGACAGAACTACCGGTAAGCTAATCGCTCTCCTTGTACGTTGCTTTATAGATCGGATAGGGGGATGAAATTTTAGATATTGAAAAATATTTCTCTTATGTACTAATTTTACATTATTTGAATAACAATTGTGACCGGCTTCGTTTATCGCAGACGTTATAAACTGATGACAATATAAATCAATACTGTAACACAATATAATCTTCAGTATTATTTTAAGATTAACTAACTGTTGAACCTTCAAATGATTGAGAGATAGTATCTTTTTGCATAATATATACGTCCAATTCTAATGGAGTAGATTTACTAGAACTTGATTATAGAGTACTAGAATTGCATAATTAATATTGTTTTATAATGTACTTGCAATGCAAACTACTTATTATTGGATTTGAATTAAAAAATATATACATATACGGTATAAGTGATATACCTACATTTCCAGTTGAACTTCCAACCTATTGGATATCCTTTCGTTCCGCAAATGTTTGCAAAGATGTTATGTTTTGTTTTGAAATTTAAACATTTTTACTGTTGTTTATGGGTCATTAAGTTTGAATGTTGATATTTAGTGCATTTATGTGACAGTTTGCCTGTTTGAATATCAGGTAATCACTCGACAACGAACATAATTCACTCGATTTTGACTTTAATGGTCTTGATTTATAGCATGAGCTGAACTTTTAATGGGAAAATTTGATTTTTCGGGCTCGTCAGTGTCCAGGCTAAACGTGGGAACCAGACCATTAAAAACCGTCTCGTATCAATACGAGTTTAAAGAGTTAATACCTCGACTTAGTTTTAGTAAAACTTCTCGTCTAAAATTTAAATAACCTGACTATCTTTAAGCAGGATCATAAGTATGTTAGTTAAACATCACATAGTCTGGGAAAATATAATAAAATATTTTTCACATTATTGTTTGGTGTCATAATAGATAATATGGGTTCTCGAGAAGTGAAGTGACCCAACGAGTAAATTTGTGAAAGTTTTTTCTCGGACTATTACGTATTGCAATCACGTCTTTATTTGATGGATTTTGTGGATAACATATTTTTATTTTACGGAAATTACGCTATTGCAATGTGTATTAACTGAGGTTACTTCACTTTTACGATACTTTAAGACGTGTGGAATAAATATTAAAACGCATCTAACTTTTTCTCTAAAATACCACTTGGCTCACTTCACCTCTAATGAGCCCAATTTAATATATCATATTATAATAAAACATTAATTTTATCTTTTTATCGCCAGAAAACTGAAAAATAGATAAATGTATTTTGATATATTGTTTTATTCAAATTGAAATGATGATGGTAATTACCAGGTGAAAACATTAAAATGAATACTATAAAAACATATATCTGAAGTACATATTAGAATAAATGTCCATTTTTTTTAATTCATGACTTAGCATCACACGAGCGTAAAAGAAAAAAAGGGTACTTCTTAAAGTTTCGCGTTCCAAAGTGAATAAAGTTTTAATATTGTACTTGACTGTTATATACAAATTAATAACTTTTGGTGCTGTTATACATATATTTTATAAGTGTTATAAGACATAGTTGCTCACTTGAATCCAAAACACATTGCTGCAAACTTTAGACAGTATGTCGTAACAATCAAAATAGCATTGAAATGCCCTCGGCAATTACAATGCTGATATTAAACGTCAAATACGACTTCCAACTTTGTCCAGGCTCTGAAATAGTAACGGTTTTATGAGTTGACAGAGTGGCTTTAAAATATTTAATAACTTGGAAACAATTAATTTTATATAAATATGGCTGGGTATACCGGCTGATTTCAAGGACATTGCCAAGGGCTCTAAAGTACAGTGGATCAACAGTAGATGTCACTATTATTAAAGGCTTAAAAACAAATCAACTCATTAATAGTAGGTCGGATAAAACCTTAGATTTATTTTAAACATTCCTATGTTATTATCTGGTCATTAATATTTTCAAAAAATCTCCATAATTATAACAAACCCACTTAATTCATTGAAAATTTTATACATTCAATTTTTGCTAATTTACATTTTAATATCCTTTTAACTTAGTGATCTACTTATATTTTTGTATATAAACGATATAAACTGTTTACTACGCGTCAGTTCACTTGTACATCCGTGCACTTGGAATACCTGAAGATGCCGAAAGGTGAAACCCGGGTCGTTAGCGACAAAACTCATGGAAAAGTACAAAATTCAAACAATTCAAATTTGATATTGAAATTCCATCAACCACCCTCAGTCGAAATACTTAATTATAATAAGTATCAATCGATATTGACTTCAGTAATCTTTTCAATAACAGTTTTGTAAAAACCCATAAGTGTTTTCACTAAGAACCCGGGTTTCAACATTTGACATCTGCAAACGTTCAAGTGCAAGGATGAACTTGACAACTGAACAACTATTTACCAAGCGTTGGTTCAAGTTCATACGTGAGTGTACAAAATTTGAACGGTTCAAATTTAATATTCAAATTCCGCCAAGCACCTTTACTTGGTGGAAAGGCATTATATTAAGGAAAACACAATATCCCTTTGCACTAAATTTCCACTTTTTATTTATCAAGATCAGAACCGGTTTCGCTCATGGCGAACATTGTCAACTGATAAGAAATATAATTTAACAGTGATATTTATACAAACACAAATTGAAATAAAAATCTGATTTTGATAAATAAAAAGAAAGGAAATTAAATACAAATGATATTGTGTTTTTCTTAACCTTACCTTTTTCTTAAATATGAAAATACAGTTTATGAATGAATGGTGAGAAATCTAACTGTAATAAGTATTTCCAATTTTCTTTGTAAAATAATAAAATATTTCGATGTTGACAACTTCTTTAATGTGCCAAAAATCCTTCGTGCTTCTCGTGCTTCGTCTATTTCAAATTATTAAAAGGATAAATGGCGATGAAATTTCACAGACATACGGTGTGAACAATAATAACCACCAGCGTAATAATAAAACATCAACTTTTCAAAGTTATACTGTATAAAGTGTAAGGCGACATTTTGCTTTTGTTAAATTTTCGCCCAAAACTATTGACGGCGAGACATACAACGGCTTTGTTATTACTCTATTGTTTTCTGATAAATATTTCGTCGGCACACTATCATTCTTTTGAAAACATATTTTTTTGATCAAGGCCGTTGATTTTGAATGTAATATCATACGATATAAACACATTTTTTACAAGTTATCATGTTAAAAGCTATTGTCAATCACTGTAAAACGTACAACGTAAATATGTCTGGGTTTCAGGGTAGATAACATAAATAGTTTGTTCGTTTCGTCTTATTACACGTAAAATATATTTGCAAATCTGTTCATGGAAGCGAAAGTTAAAGATTGTCATTTGTGAATTTTATGATAAAAAAATATGATGCATGAGTAAAACCAATTGGTTCATAGCGTATATTCATAAATAATTTATCAGCGATGATTTGTCAAAAAAATATTTTAAAAAGTATAACACAAATAAAAATAAGGGTTGTTTGAATTACCTGAATCTGAATCCGCTGGAGCTTTGTCTTATCGCTTTCCAAACAGACGAACAAGTCACTTTAAGTTCTTGGGACTCCTTTGACGATTCATCATAAACAAACTCTATTCGACTCGGTCTGTGTTCAGAATTTCCGATTACTTCTGACGCTGACAGATTTGTAATGAACAGATCTGAAACAAATAGAAAACAGCTCATTGAAAATGCGATTATACAGAAAAAAATTCGATCTGTCAGTTCACTAAATCATTTTCCAAAGATTGTCCTACGAAGCGGCAAAAATAATATTGTCAATATAAAACCAATGAATAATATTAAGCGACTCGAGAAAATAAAATCAGAATTATTTGAACAGTGGCTTGTTGAATTGACGACTTGACATTCAATTTTCTTGTGTTGTTATTATGTTTTTAAATTTGATATTTATAAACCTAGATGTTATCTCAAAAAATATAATTTTTCTGAAACATATTATTTATAAAATCACACAGAAGCAAGAACACCATTGTTTATAATTAAAAATTATAATCCTCTCACATACTTGTAATACTTCATTTCGATATATATTGCTTACCTTTCACTAAATAGATCTTATAATCTGAAAATAATAAATTGAAAACTTTAATACGGCGGTGCTATTCCGGCTTTTTTAATAACCGTCTAAAATACTCAACACACGATTGTGTTGAATATTTCACTATTTTTAATAAGTGCTGTACACGCAAGAATAACACTGCTGGTCTATAATATAATTTATAAAATGACTGTTAAGAATTGAGCACTCTGAAACAATCAAACGTGTATCGTCTTTATACATATTTATTTTAACTTTATTTAAAACTAGGTCAGATAGAGTATGTACATTTTTGCTCAATTACCAATCGAATTTAATCTAATTTAATTTTAAAATCTGTAAGTTGCTTAAAGTTTTGTGTTTCAGAATTATGTATTAACTTCGAGAAACTCAAAAATTGCCAGAAAGATTTGATTATCAAGAACGCAGCCATATTTTCATACAATGGATTGGGTGATTATTACCAGAGGGAGACTTTTCCGGATATTCCTTCTGTACCAACCCAATGCTCACTTTAGGGCTTTGTCGATGATACTTGATAAATAAGGATTTCAATACCGGTATTACAAAATAGTATTTATCAATTAATTTATTCAGATATCTTTATTATACACCGAAAGAAACAAGACAAATTAAATGTATTCAAAATAGAATAGTATGCATGGATGCATTAGGAACGTATATATTGTAATATATGTGTTATATAGCCAAAAATGTTTGCTTTTATTGTCGACATTTGATCAATAGTAAATATCACAGATCTGTGAACAAGCAATTGGTTGTCAAACATTTGTTTTTTTTAGGAAACTAAATTTACGAAAAAAATTCAAGGCGTATATACATTCATATACCGACAATGACTTGTTTGATGAAATTATATTACTATTAAGTGATAAATAATTGAAAAAAAAATCATAAACTCTAATGTATAAAAAAACTGTATATGAAATTTTGCGGTTTTCAATTTGACATTGTTGATTAAGTGGAAACTTTTCTAATGCCAAATAATTTTTACCAACTGTAACAGGAGGAATTGTTTTTTTTGTACAAATTTATTGTCGTGAACAACCAATAGCACACTTACTTATCGAATAAACCATATAAGCTCATTATTTTCTCAAATGGTAACGTTTTTATGAATTAATATGAAAGAAATGGGTAATTATAATACTTTAATAAGCATGTATTATTAATATTGTTTATTCGAAATCCGTCGATTCTCATTATTTGTCAGAAATTTACAAAGAAAACTGACAATATTTAAAATGAAAATGACTATAATCTTATAAGATTTCTCTCAAAACAATATTTTGAGTCATCATTCCGCATTCTTTTTCCCCTGTCGTGATCCTTTGATCACCTATATTTTTACACAACTTTAAGGCCTCTTTCTCGCCTTAACTAGATACAATTAACCCTTTGTAAACACCAGTTATGGAAGAAGAAGGCTTACTTTATCAAACATTTGATCCTGCTTCTTATTTATTGTCATCTTATAAGTCAACTTACCCGGGAATAGTCGCATACAAAGATTAAATCGAACATTTTAGTTTCCCACCATCACCCGTTGTGTATATGCAGCCAACGTTTAATGGTCGCCTTCGACAACGCTATTGACAGAAAAAAGGAGTCTACCCTTCACATTCATGGCCTGAGCCGAACTGCACGGGACTGATTTTGAACCATTTAAATCAAACAGTAACATTCGACGATATAATATATAATATGAATACTACTAACAAAAAAAATACATTAAATTCTTTAGAAATAAAAAAATAACGAACTATATCGAACTAACTAAAATTACTGGATGTTAACATAATGATTATCTACATGTTTACATAAGATTTTATTTCACCAATGATTGAAGTTGAAGTAGTCGAGCCTATAGCTGAGTGGCCAATGACATTAGCAGCTTAGTGGCCAAGTCACTTGCCGTAGTTTAGTTGTTTAGAGCTTGCTCTATCGATCAGATGGGTCTGGGTTTGATTCTGTCCAGGTTAATGTCAAATTGAGATTTAATACGTGGGTATTTGTAATTTCAATTCTCCTTGAGCTAAAATCTCAAGTGACTTACGAAAATTCTCATCGAGTATGATCTTTCAATTCTACAATATTTGGCGCATATAAATAAAATATATATATAAGCTTCCGTTGAAATTTTCAAAGGCTTGAATTAATTAGGATTGAACATAAAAACCGCGACCTTGCTAGATAGATAATTTTATCACTATTCCAGCTATGACCATACTCTTATATCTTCACTCTCTGAGAAAAATAAACGTTGAGCGACTGAGGTACAAGCAGTTCTTGAAAAACTTCAATCAAAATAAACAAAACCGTTACAAAAAAATATAGCTAACGCGTTATTTTTACAGCCACTATAAAAAAATGCCATAAACATGAATTCAATAAAGCATATTGAATCAATTAAAACGGTTTGTTTGAGTAATCCAAGGTTTTTTTTATTACCTAGATTATAAAAATTGCTGGCTTACAATTCTTGATTTGAAGACCGTTTCAATTGAAGACATTGTATATCTATATAATTACTATAATAAAAAAAGGTTTTATTTGATGTTTTTTTCAATTACATGATATGTTTACTATGCAATAGAATGGCCCACGGTTTGATATTCAAGTGCGAAGAAAATTCACATTTTCTTTTCGGCCACTTGTGCCAAATAACATTTTCCATCTCTGCTCTTTCGTAGATGTTTTTCTTGGCACGTACAAATCTATTGAAAGTACAGTCAATCTTTTCGTATCGCGACCAATAGAAAGATCCATTGTTATTCAATGGGATTTACAAATAGGAAATAATATAGAGAAATCTCAGAAGGAAAAAAATATCAAGTTGGCGCTGACAGGTTGATTGGAAGGCCGACCTGACTCTCAACAAGTCGACAGACTTATAAAGCAAGACTTTATTCGTTTTCAGTACCACGTTTCTAATAAAAAGTGAAAACGTTTCAATCTCCACGTCATTGAAAATGTAAATTGAAGTGAGAAGTAACATTCAACAACAAAAACTTTCATTTACTTTTATAAATATATTTTATTATTACATACGAAACATGATACATATTTTATATAGAGTCAGAAAAACTGTGAAATAATCTATATACATACATCTAAATGTTAATATTTTCTTTGTTAAATTTACTACAGAAAATAAACAGTCACCTTTTGAGTCCAAACACATAGCAATTCGATGCGAATATGATTAATGAATAAATATGAACAATTATTACCAAATTTTGAATTTAAATAAAGTCAGCTATTTTCTAAAATATTGTATCTCAAAACGTACAAGTTGTCAAGAGACATATAAATCTACATACTTTATTCTACAGTTGTTGTTTTAGTTTTGTATCGCTATAACACCACTGCAATTGTTTCGTCCTTAATATATTTGAAAAAGTTAATATTGAAGGAACTAGGGCATCCAATCCCGAGATCCCCTCCAATTTACTGATTCCGAAATCCCGGGACTGACATGGTCGCGATCCCGGGATTTCGGGATTGAGAAATCTTGAGCAAATCCCGAAAGAATTTTGGAAAAAAATCGAATTCTGGAGATAAGCTTTGAAAAAAGTAAAGCAAATTGAGGATTTAAAATTTCTCTGTAAGCTAAAAAAAATGGCTTTCGGAGATAATCTGGGGAAAAAGTATACCAAATCCGGGATTGGAAAAAGGCTCCGAGATTGGATACCCTAGAAGGAACCATAGACGTTTTCATCCATGCTAAACTTAACACATGACCATATATTTGGCCAAATATTTTCATTGCCAACGTTTTTTTATTATGTCAAATGCATGTTTTTTGGGATACGAGTTAAAAAAAATACATGTATCGAAATTTTGAATTTATTAAATCAAAAACTCAAAACTGAAAAAAATGATATAATTGCGTGTAGAAAATTAGCGACGATACAGTATTTTATTACTTCCGACGGTTTCGGCGGTAACTTTGTGGAAGTTCATTTTTATAGAAAATTTAAATTAACTTTGATTATTCCACGTATTGTGTTACTAACTGTGACACGTGTTTCGCCTCTTTCAGAGGCATCTTCAGACTTACTATCGCAAAGTTTGCTTAAGTAATGAAGCAAGATTGATTCTAACATTTTAAAATTATGAAATTACAAAATGGAGTTTTGGGTTCTTTTCCTTTTAAGAGGAGCAAGGAGGGGGTGTAGAATCAAAATAAAGCAAACAAATAATGATTCTAATGAGTTGTAATCAATCAGATTGTGATTTTTCCTTTTTAAGGGAAGCAAAGAGGGGATTATAAAATCGAAACAGAGCAAACAAATTTAATCATACTACTAATGACGTTAAACATTACAAACTATTAAGCTAATGAGCTGCAATCAATCAGCTAGGTTGGTGATTACTTACTTAATTGGAAACAATTTAAGTAATGGGGAACCACCTGTGCTATTAAGAATATTATTTAATAATATTTCTTTTTTATAATCCCCTCTTTGCTTCCCTTAAAAAGGAAAAATCCCAATCTGATTGATTACAACTCATTAGTATCATTATCTGTTTGCTTTATTTTGATTCTACACCCCCAAGAGGCGAAACACGTGTCACAGTTAGTTACACAATACGTGGAATAATCAAAGTTAATTTAAATTTTCTATCAGTATTTTATTACTTGTGATTACCTGAAATAATTCTTAGGCAAATCTGTTAGGCTGTCAGTCAAGCGGTCTATGCGGTGGTAGTATGTTGACTTTGGAAGGGTCTACGGAAATATTTAAGGCGACATTTCCCAGTTATGATTAGTTCATGCATTCAAGAAGACATGTGATAATGTAGACATAACTTCTTGGTCATTGGCATGTGACTAAGAGCTAGTAGTATAACGCAGACCCAGGCCGCTATTATTAACATTAAAGGCTAGTGACAGTATCCAGCTATGTATAATTCTACAAATGTATTTATTTTTTAAATAAATATCTTACTATGCAAAATTATCTAAACCTTTTATTTGACTGATTGAAGTTACTATTTGTGGTACGGGTTTTGTTTAAAAATGTATTTACTTTTAAAATCAAGATGATGTTTATATAAAAATAAAAAGAAATCCGAAATCAATCTCCAATTATTCAGACAATAATTTTCAGATTAAAATAACGTGAGCGTATCACTCTTTATATTGACCGAATATAACCTCTCAATCTTGCGAATAAAGACATGATCCAAAACATCACGACAAAAGTTTGCAGGCTTTCGAACAAGAACCACCTTGAGTTGAAGTAAACTTAAAGCACCCTTAAATTAACATGGCGGGTGATTCCAAAGTATCAGGACGTTGGGAGGAATTGAAAACAAATTCCGGGATATTCACTCCAACGAATAAATCGATGTTAAGCTTTTGCGAATAAAATCGGAAACACAAACTGTTTATTCATAACAAAGCTTTGTTACTTGCACCAACTTCTAACAACATGTAACAACTCTTAAGGTAGATTCATTATATTTATCAACTTTGTTTATTTGTATAACGAAGTAATATTACAAAATCTTTTCATTTCATTTAATAAGTCATTTTACAGACATGATTTTTCAAATCTATATCATTTTTTTTCTTAGTCATCTCGACAAAGCCCGTTTATGGTTTTTAAAGCTTATAAATAAAAAGGTAATATTTTAATCAAAAAATAAAATAAAAACCAAACTTAATTACTCAATTTTCATGACATTATAAGTAATCTTTAAACGGAAATTTATGATAATTACGATTAATTCTTTGAAACTGTTAATAAAACTCGATTTATCAAAAACCATGTTTTTGATAAAAAATGTTTTTTTTTAATTTTTGGACTTCTACGCAGAGCTGGTTTTTATTTTTATGAAACATAATATGTAACCCCAATAGATTTATAAATTATTGTTCACTTTCATTACAAAAACTCATCGCAAACCCACTCACAAAAATCTATAGATTTGATCGCAAATCAATTCAATACATTTTCCATGGACACTTAAACTTATGTGACTTAACATGCTTAAGACCAACTGCGTAAAAAATGACATATTTGTATGAAATTTACGATTTGAATGTCATTCTTATAGAAAAATAAATAAGGTCAAATTAAATTAAAAACTTTGTAGTTCAATGAGCTGGTAATAATAAAAAGTTTTAGGTTTATAGATTTTTTTAAATATTCCAGTTGCAACTGATATCACTAGAAAATTGGCAAACTTGAAGACTGCCGAAGAAATCAAACATTACTTTTATTTCCTTTGTTGTATACATCATTGAACACAATTTCAGGTAAAACATTTTATTCTGGAATAAAATTCCATTTGTCTTATATCTAGTACCTAGAAGACGCACGATATGCGCTTACTACTTAAACTTAAGCGTGTCTGTACGATATTGTGCATTTATTCAAGCCAACATTGATATTATGTTGTGGTGGGTGCAACATTCTGTACCATGTGAAAGTAGACATTTGGGTAGTATAAAAGTGAACTAAGAATCTAATGACGTGTTAATTTTAGATGTCTCCATTATTGTATTTATAGAATTAGAAAAAAACTTGTTCCATTTCAATAAGATGAAATATTACAAAAAATATACCAAGTATTTAGGTCCATTAAATTATGCCATTCGATGTTTTGCTATTTTGGTATAACGTCAGTATGTGAACCTTAAAACTTTTAACTGCTAGCATTATCCATAAACTCATAAATATTTATGAACTGTAAGTCAATGCTTTACTGTTTGAAGATTTAATATTTTTACCAAATTCGATGGTAGTACATTCATAACGACATTCAAATTTATTATGATTAATGCTTTGTTCATTTTTTACTCACCGATTACTACGGAATCTCTTTGCGTGATTTTTTAGTAAAATAATGACAAATGCAACTTTAACAAATATATTTGTTTAAAATCAAGATCTGTTAATTTTCTTTTTCAAAGCAATCATAAAAAACTTAATTTAAACAATAAAAAAAACAGAGCTTTTTTTAAAATGTTTGTTCATCCAACAGTTTTTGAGTTCCTTGAATCAGAGAAAATAAAAATTTATCAAAGTATTATTTAATTAAATTAAAAAATAATTTTTCTGGAAATCTATTCTACTGGTATTACTTTCTATGGAAGAGGGAATATTTTTTCCTGTTTTCTTTTCGTCAATGGGGCGAACGATTTCTGGGAAGGTAATAGATATCCTTGTTAAAGGGAAACCCTTTGTAAAGTCTTGTCATGTGCATCGGAGTTTTATGAGGTATAAACAGAGATCTTCATTTTTTACATCGACTTAGTCCGCTCATATGAGCCACAATAACTCAGACCTTTTTTATTTATACTAAAATGATAATATAAAAAGCATAAAGACTCTCTATAACTAAACATGAAAAGGCCAAATATTATTTTGCAAGAACTACAAATCCGCTAAAACTTACAAGTATATTAAAATTATTATCTTTCTTTTTCTACTAGCTATATATGTAGCTTGTTTCGTTTCTTTGAGAACCATCTTAAGGATTACTCTGTCGTAAGATTTTAGACTGATACGTACTCTTTAGTTCTGATTCTTCCAAGCTAGAGGAATTGAGAGTGGCAACGTTTTTTTTTCATCTGATTTACTAAAAATAATTCTGTGGATTTACTTTTTTGAGTAAATAATAAAGTTATATTAAAAAAATTGAAACCTTAAAAAAGATCATTTTTCGGCTATCAACATGTTATTTAGACTGGTGGCTACCCTCGAATATATTTATTTTAGTTTCCTTTTTCTCCCTAGAAAAAAAAGGTTAGTATTATTATTGCCTGAATGCTTGTCTTCACCCAGTAAGAGGAAAAAAATAGTCTTAAATTCTAATTAATAATAATATGAACACTACATTAAACATACAACCAGTGAAACAAAAAAACATTCAAACTATGTACATTCTCACAGATTTTGTCAATAATGACCTGGGTTTCGCCTTTCGGTATCTTCAGGCGTTCAAGTGCACGGATGAACTTGAACATGATCAGTTCAAGTTCATCTGTGCATTTGAACGCCTGCAGATGCCAAAAGGCAAATCCCGGGTCGTCATTGACAAAATCTGTGAGAATTTACATAGTTTGAACGATTCAAATTTAATATTGAAATTCCACTAAGCACCTTCAGTCTAAATCTTAAATTAAAAAAAAACATTCATTTAATTTAAAATTTTAAAATGAGTCACGAAAATAATACATTTAAATCAAATCACTTTTATTCTCGAGAAAATATACTACGTCATGTTTTTCAAAACATTATCCTCAAATCTATGTACCATCGGAAAAATATACGTATTAAATATCTTCAATTTTTTACTATTGTATATACTTACACACTTAAGAATGGCGCGTATAGTGAATGGCTGACAACCAAAACTGCATTTCTTATGTACGCCTACGCACGTGGGATTATTAAAAATTTACAATTTAACACGTGCAGATCAGGATATTAAAATAGGATGTAAAGTATCAAAATCTTATTCGAAAAAAATATTAAATCTATCACAATTTAGTCAGTATGGAAATCAATTGTAACACAACTTTGAATGAATATTGAGTATATGATATATGTAGTTTAGTGAACACTACTAAAATAACTAAACTTAATAAACACAATGTAACATTATATTCTTTAAAATATACAGCTCCAATGAAAATATAATATATGAATAAAAGGTCTCTCTGGGGGGCAGCGGGTGGGCACTGGGTATTATGAATATTTTCAATTGAAGTGATGTAGCAGATAATTAAAAAAATAAAAACTCAACATAAGGCTGAAAAGTAGTATTTTTTACCATTTGAAATGCGAAAAAACTTTTTTTTTTCAAAATAAAAAAAAACAATTTATCACAAATTTACATTAATAAATGGAAACTGTGCAGTGCACAGAATATTAGTTTTGTGATATGTTTTAAATTTCAAATTTGAATCGCAGTGTTTCCCATCATAATTCCCATAATAAAACAATAGAAGATAGAATTTCAAATCACGTGTTTTAAAAATAGTTTCGCATACGTTACGATAGTAAATATATTTTTGTATATTTTTAAAATTTCAAAGTTGTACGTTCATTAATATAAGTTATGGTTTTTTATTGATTTTTATGTATGACCACGAAAGAGTTTAAATAAATAAATTATATACAAGACTGTCTGAATTTATTTTGAATACAAGTGTTTAAGAAGTATATTTGATGACATATATATATTCAAATATCAAATTGAACACGTTACTCTAAATCAATTTATGGACTTGTATCCAGGGGCATAAATGTCCTTGAAATCTCATAAACGATGCATAGAGGTAGCGATAATTTAGCTTTTACATAAGTCATACATAAGTCCTTTACAAACAACATATTCAATTCTTGTTCAGTATTGTGATGAAAGGTTTCAAGACTGACTTATGTATAGTTCTCGCAGAATACTTCCATAAAAATTCCATACGCATTGGAAGCGAATTGAATTTTATAAAATTATGGTATATTTTTAATATCCTTTTAATTTTCTACCACGATCTGAAAAACGTTAGTCATTTATTTACAGTTATTTCTAGATAAAAAATACTTTCTAAGCATGTCTTTTTTATTTCAAGAATAATGTATTCACTCTTTCAAGCTTCCTAAGGAAAGTAATATTTTTCGTTTTCTTTTACTTACGGTTGAAATATTTATTTGGAATGTTGCGTACTTAGGTATTGAATAAACATATTTTTTAATGTATTGACAAAATTCCGTTGACATTACTGACTAGTAAAAAAAGTCCTCTTAAAGTTTATAAAACAGACAGATTGAGCCGGTGTAACCAAGAAGAAAACGGATGGAAACGAAGCATGAAACTCAGGTAGTGATTTGAAAATACCCGTAAACATTTATTGTTGATTGGTATAGTGAAATCTCCGATGAGGAGTTTTTAAGACAATCGAATAAGCTTAGAGATTATGAAGCAATAATCAAACGCAACAAGTCTAGGACTTATAAGACAGTAGTATTATCTATTTTTAAGATTGCTATAATAATATATTAACTCTTTTGGCTCGACCCAAATTTCTAGAATTTACTAAGCGTCAGTTCAAGTTCATCCGCGCACTTGAACGCCTGAAGATTCCGAAAGGCGAAACCCGGATCGTTAGTGACAAAACTTGTATGAATGGACATAATTTGAACGATTCAAATTTAATATTGAAGTTCCACCAAGAACCTTCAGTCAAAATCTTAAATTATATGAATTATCTAAGATTACAATTCAAAGTTGACTCAGTGACTACACCATCATGTGGTCTTCAAAAGCGCAAATCAAATCATCAAATATGTTTAAACAAATTTAAAATTTTGGAAGATAAAAATAGGAACTATTGTTGTTGAAAGTAATAATTGAATGACTGCTTTTGAATGAGTTAAGTATCGACTACAATGGCAATAATGAGTATTTTCTTTAAAATATTACAGTACTCTATTTAAAAATAATAGGTCATAGATTGACAAGATTTTGTTAAAACAGCCATTAAGCTGGGATCTTCAGTATTGGTTTTCTAATCTCTAACCGGAACAAAATTGTATACATTTTACAACTTAAAACTAAATCCAACAATCCTTTGTATACAGCTTTTAGCTTGTGGCCTTCAATTATTTTTTCTTGAAATTATTTCGAAGTCCGATAAGCTCTCGTGCTTTTGGTAAAACGTAACTAACCATTAGGTATGGAACCAGCGTATGTATTCAACCATCCATACATATGTAAAACCGTGCCCACATAATATTATTTATACCTTCCTTCATTTCACGACAAAAGCTTTGGGACTCTGCATACATACATGTTTCGATTGAAAGCTTCTCGCAGGAAGCTTATTTGATATTATTCTGTTTCGGATAAACCTTCCGAGTTGAAAAGGTATTGTTAATAGTAACTAATGCTACAATTTTGGGAAAGAATAATAAATTCAGTAACCAAGATATAAAGCAAGCTTATGACGTAGTTAAAAGTAATAGTCAAAACTTTATTTCACTTCTAATTTAATTATCTATATATCTTATAATTGACTAGCACCCGAGATTAAAAAAAAACAATTTATAGACATAAATTAAGATTTCGACTGAAGGTGCTTGGTGGAATTTCAATATTAAATTTGAATCGTTCTAATTATGTACATTCACACAGATTTACTAGATCACTACTAGATAGACTAGATTAACTGGTCACTACTCAAATCTGTTGGCATTCTCATGGGCTTATCCTTTTCGCCAGCAATGGCTTTAAACTCAGTGATGCATTTATTTCTTATATAAACACGAAACATTCATTTGCTAAGCGTCAGTTCAAGTTCATCCGTGCACTTGAACGCCTGAAGATGCCGAAAGAAGAAACCCGGGTCGTTAGTGACAAAATCTGTGAGAATGTACATAATTTGAACGATTCAAATTTAACTATTAGACACTTTCATATTTTCACCTGTACATTTTAATATTACAATAAAGATAGTTTTTTCCTTTTAATATCAATTTTATTATACATATAAAAGACACTGACAATCAAAAAACCTATGTGCAAGATCTGAAATCTTTCATTGAAATAATCAACATGTATTTAGATAAAAGTATATAAAACTTACCAAGACATAAACACATAATAGTATGATCGTTATCAGTTACCCGTTACTCTTACCGTTGGGAAAAATTAGCCAATATTCAAAGATAAATATATCGTTTTATTTTAAGATTGAAAAAAAATACTTAGTTTATACATATATGGTTATTATTTTATAATAAAAAAAATAAAACAATTAAGGTCAAAACCTTTTGACAAAATCTTGAGAATGTAACGAATAACAGTATTAAATATTTTTTTTTAGCAAATCGATCGTTTATTTCATAAGTCAGACAACTCTTATGAATAAAAATTCCAGTTAAATACGCAGTTACTCTTAACAATCCGTTCTATCGGGTCCGGTTATCGGTTTTATCTCGGTCATTACACTAATATTTCTTTATGGTTTAACTATCTACCTTCCCTGCAAGCACTTGTTGATAAAATGTATAAATCTTGTGCACATATAAATAATACTTGATTTATAGTGAGCATTTAAGAATTGCTTTTTCCACGATCGTAAAACAGATTAATTAAAGATGTCTGAATTATGTGCTGAACAGTCGAAATATTTAAACAGTTAAATGTATATTTATCTCATATTTCGTTCTACAACATTGAATTGAATATTATTATTTACTACATAATTTTTCATTTTGATTTTAAACAATGATCAGATGTATCTATACAACAATTAACAAATCTAAGCTATCTAGTTGTGGTATCAAAGTGGCGAGATATTATATTATATATATCACAAGATTTTTAGCGCAAACCTCTCAATAGGATTTATTGCAGAACCAGAAAACTAAATGCAAATTTCCCCTCACAGTCTAGCATGGCATCCCATATATTATAATATGTGTTACCATTCTGGCTCCAGAGTTCCGTTCAACCCTTTCTACTCCATCAGCTCCTTATAATTGGGATGCAACGTGGTTGGTTTACTTCACTCCTTCTTTTACGTTACTGTCGTTGATAACGTAGGTTGAGCGATTGACGGACTTATGTACAAAAAATACATTTTTGACATGTCCGTTATCAATATGTATCTTATAATTCGATTGTAAAAAGGCAAAAAACGTTTTTTTAATGATATATTTTTTTAATCCATATCCGCTCCCAATGTTAAGCATATGGCCTCCTAATGGAGGTATTTCAACAGAAGATTTTTCTACGAAAACTGTTTGTTACTCAGTCGCTCAACTTCGCTTTTTTGCAAAGTGAGTAGTAGCCAAAGAAAGACAAGGTTAGAATAGAACTAGTGGTCAACTAATCGCTATTTTATTAAAGGGTCAGAAGGATGGGAGGAGAGGGAACAATGTGAATTGACATCACAAACACCCAGTCTCTGATCACAACTTTGAATTCAATAATTCTTAAATTCACTGTGATCCTACCGGTAATCGAACCCAGACCTGCATGATCGGTAGAGCAAGCTCTGACCAAATGGGCCACAGCAGGCAATGATATATTGCTGCCTATAACTATTATTTTGTATTTATATATTTAATTTTTTTACTACACTATCTGATTTAGAAAACAGAGGTTAGAAGTTAGATAATTTTGGTTTTTAACTAATCCGTAGGAAAATATTTTAGCAACTAAAACTACCATAATATGTAAATATGCGCTTAACAGTTTTCAATGTTCACATAAGTGGAAAAGATTTAAAAAAATGTACATAAACTATCGCTGGTCTAATTTTGTATTACAGTTTACACAAGCTAATTTATTCTTAGCTCCATTCGTAGTGTAAAACAAATTTAAGATCTCGGTGCGGAAAAATTATTTATGTCCCAACACGCTTTAAAAGATCCTGTTACTACATTATGGGAATGCACGAACAGTTTACGAGCGCAAAATTTTGATTTCTGGCCAAAAAAAATCACTTTACTAAGAATGCTTAACATTATAATAAAACTTATCACTTCCATACTTATGAGAGAATACATTGTTGGATTTATCAGATATTGAAATTATTTGATGTTTAATTTATGTTTTTTTTTTATTGCTGGCAGTAAATAAAGATAATAAACTATACAGTACCTCTGCAGTTGGCTGGAGGAGGCTTGCGCGAGCCCCTTGTTAGATTAAACTAAAACCGGTGAGCCTCTTTTTAAATTATGAATGTTCAATATTCTTAGATAAAATCAGAACCTTATTGCCAATTTATGACAAATATATTATTATCAACAACGGCTTAGGTGTAACGTCTGAAACATTTATAATACTTACATATTTCAGAGTCAATCTTGGAACTTTTTACTCTTACAATCTGAGGCAGATAAGTACATTTTTTCAGTTATTAATATAAGTTATTTTGCGATTTATTACGGAATTTGTACAAATGAGTATTTTTTTTTTAATATACCAAATTTTTTTTCACCAAGTATTGACAGTAAACATCCTAAAAGTGATATACAATCAAGTCAAACATATAATGTATCAAAAGTAATGAAGTTATTATTTAAAAATATTTCTATTACAGTTTCCCATATTCGCATTTTTATAAGTGTCTTAAAGAAACATAAAATCAGAAGTTCACTGTATATATGTAAATTATTTTGCAACACATTTTAAGAACATAAGTACGGCTTTTTTTAATTTAAGATTTCAACTGAAGGTGCTTGGTGGAATTTCAATATTAGCTTTGAATCGTTCAAACTATGTACATTCTTACCTTTTCTCACAACCTTGAATAAAATTCTAATCTTTGTCAGACTTTTAACTCTTTCAGAGTATATATAGCGCCTCAACCCTAGAAAAATAGCTAAAAATAATTTGCACATATATTTTTTTTATTTGGCTATTCACAAATAATATGAAACCGTTAAATCCTACTTGAAATATACTTAAAACAAAACAATCGTTCGAAATTCAAAGCGCATCAATCTTCATTTATTTCAATACAATCTCGTAGAAAGATTTCAAATTATAGCTTAGCTGTCAAAAACAAGCCCTGGTGTATTATCTCCAGAAAGTGGCGATTAACTATTGCAGTATTCCAATTAAGCATCCAAGCAATTAATCCGTCTTCTCCGATGTTTTATCTTCGCGGAACTTCCTTCAGTGGAGTTCAGCATCAAAAGCTGACGCGAGGGAGACATCTGTCACCGATACACGTACAAATAATAAAGACTTGCGGATTTTGAGACGACATCTCCCAGAGAGACAAATAATAGCTTTTGCACGTGTTGCTGTTAACTATTATATTTCGATAGGTAGACAAGGTGACTATAAAATCATATCGTTTTATTTTAGCATTTCGCTATATTATTATTCCGATAGAAAAATCAGGTTACCGGGTGTCATTTTTGTGAAAAAAATCAAAACATAAAACAAAGTTTGATAAAATGAATTATTGTTTTCATGAGAAAATACAAGTTTTCAGATCGGTATCTAAGTAAAACATCTTGGACGATATTGAACAATTGTGGGGTTATAATGCAATACGAACTATTTCCAAAATAAGCGATATTGAGTTAGGTATCCTATCCTATTAGGTTACTGGTCCTATTAGGTCTAATCTAAATGTCTATAAGACTGTCTCCTTCAAATTTGAAATTATATTTGTATGCAAATGATATTTTGTTTGTGTTATTCGTTATAATATTTGACTTTACTGAAAATTTTGAGTTTTTGAAATAGTACAATTATCGGCTTAAAACACAATTTATCGAATTTTGTCGCTTAAGTTCTTTTGCTGATTATGGGTCGATATAGTATCCATACAATGGAAGTAACATGAGTATTAAAATTGTCTGATTTAATCTTGATATCACAATTTTTAAATTACTTCATTAATATCTTGCATAATATACATTCAATAGAGTTTGGTAAACTGCCGTCGACATAAACAAACACTTATCAGACTATTTACGCTTAATGAAACATTGTAATATAGTAATAGTATTGGTGGTATCACAACTTCCATTAAATGATAATTACGATAACATGACTGGGCAAAAAAATGCGTTCATTAAGAGTGCATCTGTAGCCAGCTATCCTCAAATTTATTACGATATTGTAGAAACTAATTAAAATGGATCTCTAATAATCAACATGATTTTTGTAGTTGGTTTTTATGATCATTATGACTTAAATGTTATAATTAAAGATACTGTTTTTATAGTCGATTTTTTATGATTTATTAGACCAATCAAAAGTGGGCGTCAGAATTAACGTAAACTCGTTAAGTACCATGTTTTAAAGCATATTTATCTCACCACGATTAATTATTCTGTTCATCGTTGGCGTTTGAAAGATAACAACAGAGGGCATAACTGCATTTATAACATTAAGTTTATACCAACGGTAAAAACTAATTTCAAAATCTAGTTCAGTATAAGAAACTTCCCTTGATAAGCTTAAGATCCTATAAAAATCAATCAAATGGCGTGGTTGGTAGTGAAATATTTCGAAAGATATACAATTATTATTTGAATGATGCAATTTTGTTAATACTATTTCATAATATGTATTTAAGTCTAAGAAATGATTATGTCTGTAGGTACTTTTTTCAAGTAACCACGCTTTAAAACAAGGTGGACTAAAATTATAAAATATCGACCGTACAATTTTTGAGTAATCAAAACATATATTAGCTGAAAAGATATGAAAAAAGAAGAAACACACTCAAGTGCCGATCCTTTAGCTCAGCAGTCGGCAATATATGGTCAGATTATGAGCTGATTGAGTCAGAAATCATTTTGATGGCGGTAAGTATTTGCTTTGAGTTTCTTAAAAATTCATAATAGCATTCTTCTTATTATCAGTTGAACTTATCATTATTAATTTCCATTTGTTTTTAATAATTTAAACATTTTCCTGCTTATTTTGTACAATACCTTAATTAAAGAATATGGATATTATATTTTTAGCTTCATTCTCACGGCTAAAAACAAGAGAGAGCTTTTTTCTGTATAATAAAAATCACTTATATAAATATCTTAAAGTTTGCTTCCTGGCCCGTCGAGTCTAAAATTTTTACGATCTGGTATTTTACGAAAAAAGTTTTCTGATGTTATCGAATTGAAAAAATATATATATTTAAAGTTTAATTAATTTAAACAAGTTGAAATAGTAAAAAGCAAAGAGGACGGTGCGAACCCGAAGATATCGGAAACATTTGGATGGACATATAATGCAAACAAGAAGTCTACATAGTTGGGTATTAAGAAAAACGAAACCAAAACTTAGCTGTTTTTAAACCGGATAAATGAATTTATATCAAGCAAATACTAACTCAATTTCAATCATTTGAAATTCGTTTTAAATTTTTAATTTAGTAATATAGTATTATCTAATCAAGAACTTTAAACAATTTAAATAAAACAGATGATTTCAAATTTAAATATAAGAAAATATATAATTCGTTTTTGTATACCGTGCAGTATGGGCACAAATAAATTTAAATGCTGCACAATGCTAAGTTACTTTATTACAAGGGAGGGAATTTCCTCTTACTTGAAAGGGGTATTTTCTGCAGCTTTCATAAATATCTTATGAAATATATTACTTTATGAAAGTTGCATAAGAGTTTAAAAAACATGACGTTTTATTTTCATTAAATGTTTCACATTTAAAATATTACTAATCGCTTGTTAGCCGCTTACTATAATTTAAAAAAATATTTATTTGAAAAACAAACTTCAAATTTTAACTATCACAATTGTTGAAAAATTTCAACATTCTTTGACTAGAAGTGTGAAAAAAATCTCTAGTTACGTGAACAAACGTAGCATTATCATCACTTTCAGTTTGAGGCCAAAAATAAATTGAATTTGACCAGCAAACAATGTGGAATTTCAGAAAGCATCTTATCAGCAAAAATAAAATAAGTGCATTTTGAAAGACATACTGCAATTTGGTTGTCACATTTCGATAGAAGATGAACTTGGACTGGCGCTTGGTAAATAAAAAATACTCTCATTTTAAATCAGTAAGCATTCCCATGTTTTGACCTGTTAAATGAAGGCACGTGTAATTAATTTCAAAGACCAACAAAAATTGTATTTGTTTATGTGATCAATTTCATTAAAATCAAATTATCAGTAAAATTAATCCAGATCACAATCAATATTTCTTAACTAAGTAATATTAAATTAACAGAGTTGGTTCAAGTTCATTCGAGCACTTGAAGACCAGATACCTAAAGGCAAAACTCAGGTCATTAGTTACAAAACGAGTAGAAATGTTCAAATATTGTACGATTCAACTTTTATATTGTTTTTATTATATGATGATAAAGTAAAAACACTATCGTACTCACACGGTGTATAATCGTCATTTCAGGTCGCCTATGCCCTACGCCACTACTGAAAGGTCTCTTTGATACTTCCCGAGTAATGCTAAAGTCAACAATTTTCCTTTCTTCATACTGCTTACCAATAAACTCAACTATAAATGTATGATTACATTAAATAAGCACATAAATTTATCTTTGCAATGATTATGGTGACATTTTTTTTATCTTCGTTAAACATGATTCATGCTGTAAAACAGGGTTTCTCAACGGGGGCACAGCGTGTTCCAAGGGGGCTACAAAGATTTCTTTCTTTAGGGAAGCTACGGTACAGCTTAGGGGAGCCACGTATTTTTTTTTTGAAATCCGTACATTGTTGTGTTTTAGAAATTGGAACGTCTGAGAAGATTAAAAAAAACGTCTCACAGTGTTCATTTGAAACACTGCTGTTGACTATAAAATATTTGAAGTAAAAAAAATAACATTATGTTTTGTACTTCTTCCAAATGCTATATAAATATCGCAACTGGTTATAATGATTGCAATTTTCAACCATTATCAGTTGATACTAATACAACACATATAATTTTTTTTAAATCCTTCTCCTATACACCAATTTATTGACAATTAACACTTTAAAAATATCTATAAAGACAGTTGCCTGAATTAGAAAGCAATGGTTGCATTATTTCGTTGGTAAAATTACTACTTCTCTATTAAGATAGGGTGAATATCGATCTTTCAGATGCAACGTTATCACAAACGGTCATATAATATATATTAAAGCAACTATTGTTTTATGGGCTGAGAAAATAAATATTAGCTGTATACAAACATACACATAAATGCATAGTAGTGCATATTGGCATCAACTCATGTATTATGCTTATCGATGACACTTTAAGTGTGTACGCTAGCTTTGCAGAGTATAGTCGCACCTTAAAGCTCACCTAATCCTTAGATCACTGTACGTTCGGGGTAAATTTTCCTGCCTGCTTCCACTTTAAGCAGGTAATCTTCTCATTTAAACAACTCGTTACAACAGTGCTGTATATTTCAAACACGTTGATAAAAAACCCTTTAACTGAAACGGGTGTTTTCGTACTTATTATAAGAAACCTAAAATGTTTTATCATTCAGAAACAAAACTTTTGCAACGTTTATGGAAAGCCAGATTTCGTTTATTTTTCTTTTCGTGCTGGAGAAGCAAGTTTAAACAGAACTGCGATTTAACAATTCGTATTGTTTGCACGTTTCACAGACTTTTGAGCGATAAAAATAAACGAATAACAGTGCATACGTAATGAGCAACAATAACTTAAAGTAATTGAGCAACTCTTATTAAATTATGGCAATTAGAGAGTTTAAATTTTTTTTTAATTCGTAAAATATGTTGTAAAATTTTGTCATAAAGATTTATGTTTCTGGGCAGTCATTGATTGCATACAAAAGGAGAGGTAGAACACATCACCGGTATAATAGTCGGGCCTCTTTAGGGTAAAAAAATGTGATAATATGTCATGGACCCGAGACGAACTGGGACGGAAAAGGTAAAGCCAAACGGATACTTTAAAAAATGTTCAGTAGAGATTCAAGACCTCAGACTGATATTCAAATCGCACACCAAAAATCTAAGACATGAATATTTACAAAGTCAAATTCTAACATAAAAATTGTATACGTAGATTATAATGTTGGTATAAAGCTAATATTTATAGGTAGAGTAGCAAGCATTTTACACAATTCACCATCTTTTAATTCTAATTATTTATTGTATGGATATTCTGAATATTTTGAAAACATTCGTGGTCAAATAATAACAAAGTACGTAGCAATTTATGCACTCATCGTTCTGCTATGTCCGAAAGGTATCTTTGCACATTGGCTGTTTTCTTGTTTAATTGAATTGTGTACGATTTACATTTTCAAGCAAATTAGATGAGCTTTGCATATTTATATAAGCTTTCAAAAGCTCTGCAAAACTCTAAAGTAAACGGCGCTCAGCAGCCGTCTCACTGGTCAACCCTTTAATTGAACAAATTCAAGTGCTTTGTTTGGAGTCCGACATAAGTGAAGCCAATGCAGCAATTTTTGTATGATATCAAAATAACTGAAATTATTGTGTTCAGCAATGTTTTGTTTTTTAAATTCTATTTAAAATTCTTGGTATATTGGCATAGTAAACAAGAAAAATATTTTTTTTCCAAAACTATGTGAGCCCTGAAAAGTGGGCTTTCGAATCTATGCCCATTTAAATTTCTAGAGGAGGTGCAAATTGACTGTTTATATATTTTTACCATATAAATTTTAGTTGCATAAGCACTGTAAGTATAAAAGTGATAAAGCTGAAGGCTTGAAATGTAGAATACAATTGTGTAATAAATAAAATATAGATTTACTATAGGTTAAAGGGTGAGAAAACTGTTTAATTCTTATGAAAAATTGTTCGTATTGTAATATTAAACTTGAAAAGTTTTAGCTTTCTCAGTTTCTAGCTGACTTTTAAGAGTAGCACAATTAAAACCGCATGGGTCTTGTATATTCAAATCGGATTGCTTAACACTTAGGAGTCCGGGCGAACATATGTGTGCATCTCACTTTCAGTGCGCAGGAGTCCGCGCGAACATATCTGTTCGTTTTGCCGAGTGTAAGTTTACACAAAAAAAAGGTACTTTGTGTGATGATTTTTTTTCTTCACATTTAACATCAAGGTTGCCAGTGGTATTGAAATTGATAATGTCAAACAAATATATTAAAAATATTTTTTTTTTAATCGTAAATATAGAAGTAATTCCACAGTATCACCTAGTAAATAATATTTTTTGTATAACTTTTAACGTTTGGTGTAATAGTATTTTCATGGAAAAATGCATCTTTTTTTGTTAGATCTTTTGCTTCGTTTACGTATATAAATATGGGTTAAATTTTCGGATAAGTTTATTTATCGCTTCTTTGGCCGCTTCACAATCCTTTACAAAAAAATAAGTGTTCGTTCTATGGGATTTTTACGAAAGTGAAATTAGTCATGACAATAATTATATAACACAGATCCATTGTCTCAGATTCATTTTACATCTGTATCCTTTTTTTCTTTTGTAGACATTTTGCAACTAATTTTTGTTGGAATGTCAACCCTATATTCAAAGAAATGAAATCATTATTTTACTTCGAACAAAGCACCGCTTTTACTCAATATATGTTTGGCTTGCCAATAGCAATAAATTATGTAATTCTTAGTGCCCTTTTCGAGATGCTGTTGACAAGGGGCTATTTTTTCTGAAAGTTTATGGCTCTGCTGTGAAAAAAATGTGACCCTAAGCTTCATAATTATTACACATATGAATGGCCACCATTAATTAATAGCATATAACTGCACCATTCTAACAAAAACAAACGATTCTCAAAGATTTAAAATATTTAAATAATTGAAATATAACAAGAATTATTTAAAAATATCTGAGAGTTGCGAATAAAACCTTACGATATAGAACAGAGTTAATTTTCGGTTTTACAATATCTCAAAAAAACTAAAATAGTTGTCGTTGCTGAGAAGAAGGAGTTGGGGGGTGGGGGGGTGTAGTAATCAGTAATTTTATTTTAAATTAGTGTATATTATTGCAACTCTTTATAGCCATTTCTTACTAAATAACTTTATTTTTAAGTTGTTAAGACTCTATATGAAACCCTCGGTTGAGAAACACTGATTTTATCATATTTTTATATGTATAAAACCATACGAACGCTTTTCTGAAAGAAAAAAAAATATACATGAATCGGTTAAATAGTTATTGCAATTTAAACGTGAGCGCAAAAAAAGTTTCATTTCCCCGAAATTCGGCCGGCTCCCGCGCATTTTTTAGTATGCAAATCTGCGGACCTATATGTGTTCTTGTTTTTAACCATTTTCAGTCTCGATATGAATCAAAGTATAGACTCATGAGGGAGCATATCAAGACTTGTGATTCAGTTTATTAACTTTTCTTTTTTAAGAATGTGTGGGATACATTATGAAATTACAAGTTACGCTGCCACTTTTTCAATATCGGGTAGGTATCGTATAAAATAAAAAATAAAAAAAATCGATGCTTGAAAGTTCCCATTCGGAGAGTTCAAACCGTCCGCCATAAACATTAGTAGGACGAAAAACCCGACTTATTAAAATTAACAGCTTTTAATTTTACAAAGATAAAATTTATATTATTCTTCTTTGGCTATATTTTCTCGTTATTTGGAGTTTATAAACACCACGCGACGCTTCTATAATGTATCTGTCTCCTTGTGTGTCTTTAACTATAATATACATACTAAAATATTATCACTACATGAACTGATTTTTAATCAGTTTTTAAATGAATAATTATCAAAAAAATACTCTCGGTTTTAGAATATTGCTCGCTTTTGATTTATATTTTTATTTGATACTCAAATAATTGTGATGAACATTGTTATCTAAAGTGTTTTGCCAGAACTAATGAAAGAAAAATACTCCTAGACGTACAGTCAGTCGGTATAAAAGTGTATTTTTGCATACGCTTGTAAAATCTAGACTGGCGCTAGTTGGAGAGTGTTTTTTTTTTATTATATTTGACTAAGTTCTGAAAGAAAACAAGTCAAATATTTATCTTATGTTATTTCAGTTTGAAAACGTAAAAATATTGTTTTTAAGCTCTCTTACAAAAGCACAAATTTAAAATACTCAAGTTAAATATTTACTTTGCTTTAAATTATAATTTATACTTGGTTTAAATCTGCAAATGTTACATCATTAAATTCTGTTAACGTGTTTTAATAAATGATTTTTTTAAATTTGAAAAAAGGTGAATTTGAAAACTGTAAATGATTTGGTTTTTTATTCACTATTACTGAAGACTTAATTACAGACCTCGATTGAAAAAGTTATTTGCTTTTAACTATCATCGTATTTGTGAGCTTTTATATCATCTCCCTTCAATTAATGTTTTATATTATATTCCCTTGATTCCCATCAGTCCGGTCGCATTGGACAATACTGCACTTAAGCACTTTGCATATACATGGAGAGAGGGTGTGTGTAAGCATTAGCTTGGAGTGAACGTAGACATAATTATTATAACATTCGTTCGAATATAAAATCTCTGTCTCGATTTATCTGTACGTAACGCACAACACAACAAAGCGCTTGGGAATGTGATTTTTGAGTAAATGTTGGCAGTAATTTATATATTTATACATCAATTTTAATCCATATTCGCTTCCAATGTAGAGCAAGTTACTCAGTCTCTATTTTGTAAGAGAGTTTGCGTAGGGCTAGGACAGGTATAGTGGTTAGCTTTTCGCACTTACTGAATTCCGTTATTTTATAATTAGAAGGGTGTAATAGATTTTTTTAGACATTACAAACAGCCATGCCTTTGAGCGAAAATCGATTTAAAAAATGCTGTTCGTACTTGGATTTGAACTCGTGAGACCAGTCACAAAAGTCAACGGCGTTGACGACTGCACCACGGACACTATTAATATTACTAGCGCTAGTGCAAATGAGTCATGTCAAATACGAATTAAATCAAGATACCACTGAACACTACTACCGCGGTAATTACTGATAAAATTATGGTTGTTTCATGGCTCATTATTATTGTGGAATTGTGACAGTTTCTACAGCCATAGTTTAGTCATTAACTTCAATTGTATCTTAAATTATATTTCAATTGAAAGCATGTTTACATTTACGATGCATTTATTAAAAATAACACCATTTCGTTGTTCTTTAAAAGCAATATACGTGAACATGTTCCCTTATGCAGATATAATAAAGTGTTTATCCCCTATTTCGCATTATCAAGTAAGGCTTTTAACGAAAGGGAAAATCAATATCCTTGTTCAGAATGCGGAACACGATAAAATACTTGTTAAGCGTTACAATTTTTTTTTAAATGCCATGCTGATAATTAAAATAGATATTTCAGTAAGTAAAACTTTTCTATACATAACGGAATAAAAGTTTACATGCTAAAGAAGTATGAAAATTGTATTTCAGCATTTGGTTTTTTATTTTTCTTTGATCAACATCAAATATAGTCAAGTAGAATAAAAATACAAAATACTACGTTTCATATCAATTCATAATTCAATAATGAAATTCTTATTGAAGTCCACTCTTAAGATTAAAATTCTAGTGAAAATATTAAAGCAAAAATGCATTCAAAATACTTCAATCCATTTCCACATTTCCACATTCAAGTCAATTTAGACAGCATATTTTTTATCCATGTCCGCTCTCAATTTTGATCATATGGCCTCTTAATGGATAAAAAATACTTTCAAACGTCTTTTGGCATAAAAAATCACCAGTTTTCAAAGGAAAATAAAAATGAAATTTTGCGAACATTGATGTAAAAACATTAAAAATGTCAAGAAAAAAGGTGCCGGAACGCCGTTCCATCGCGTTACGTGAAAAAGAAAGCACTGCACAGCACACATATTAAAGTTAGACTTTGCCCGCGAAAAGTTTCGCTGTGTGCTAGTCTTTTCTGAAGACATTTTATTTGTTTACATATCAGAAGCACGGCATACAGAATTGATTAGAAATGTAGTATCCTGTATACAACTATTCAATAATAAGCAAAGCTTTTAGCCTCTGTGCCCCGTGAAAAAAATCAAAAATTAAAATGTTATACCTACTGTTAAATCGTGCAACTTTGACAAACAGTAAAATCATACTAACAATCAACTGTCTTTGAAATAGAGTATCGCACCTTAGTTTCTTTTAAATATCAAATACAAATCAAGTTATCTGACTGTGTTATGTTTACAAATTGTACATGTCCATTTCGTTCAAAAGGCTGTACTAGGTGGATAAAGTATCTACTACATACGATTCACTTAAATAAATGATAAGGAATTTAAGGGCGGCACAAACGACTGGCGAGATTTAATGCCTCCAATCGGATTTATTGTCACTGATCGTTTGTCCGCGGCTTTTTCTCATCCCTACAGCCAGAGCTTATCTAGCTGGTTATCGATGTTACGCCAGTGCAACCCTTAAAGAATCTTTTCAATTTTCCTACAAAAGGATCTATAATACAATATTATCAATGCTCTTGTAGGAAATTGAAACGACTCTTTATAATGATGTTGTATCCATATATTTGTAAATCCACCTGGTATCTACACAAACGATAAAAATATATTATTTTTATGAATGTAAGGGTGGATATAATGTTCACTTAAACAAAACAAATACAAATCTTATTAATTCTTTTAATCTTAGAACATATTATTATTTAAGTTTTGCTATTTTTCTCATTAAATTGTAAAAATATCAAATTAATAAACATTTTGTTACGTTAACTAAGTCTATACTAAATTTTATTTCACGAAAGTCAAAGTCATTGATTTCCGTGACGGTTAACAATTTCGACTTATCGATTTCTGTTTGAAGAGATGGGTTATAGTATTATCTAAACAAACATTCCCTCCAACCCTTCAAATTGTACAATAACAGAACGCAGCGAAAGCAATTACAATAGTTAACCACTAGCCTATCTAAGTTTATCCTTCTATTTTTACTATTCTCTTCAAAAAAGACAGGTTGAGCAACTGAGTAACAAACAGTTTTTGAAGAAAAAACGTATGTTGATGGGTTGATAGATAGGCCATATGAGTCACATTTGAAGCTGACATGGATTATAAATATTTGTATGATACTAAAGATGCTTACATGATTCCAGATCTTTCCAAAACAATGGCCGCTCACATTTGAGAGCTTGACACTCTATGGGAAATTTAAACTGATTTTTTTAAAGCAGATATAAGCCCGTGACTTAGCTTTCCTCTTTGCAAAGAAGAAAAAATATTTTAGAAACTGAGAAACAAACAAAATTAAGACATCATCATATTCGTGCGTGTGGGTAAAAATCGATATAATATTTAATTAATTAAGTTATTCATTAAACTTAAAAGTGTTACTTGCAACTTCTTGTAGTTAAGTGACAGACAAAGCTTCCAATTAACTGGAACATATCAACATGTGGCTTCAGTTTGGATATTGGCGGATAAAATAGCCGCACAATATTTCCGCTTTCTGACATTGAGAAATTACGCCACTGCCCCGGAAGGAATGTTATATTTTGAATGTATTCAAACGTGTACGCCGCGCTCAAAAACCTTTGGCCATTAAATAAAGTGTACATCGGAACACTCCGCTAAGCGTGGGCACCCCACCAGTCAGATAAATAAGTGTACATATATAATATATTTCTACGTGTCTGCGACGTGCTGTGAAATACATGATCGTTAAAAGCGATTTATACAAATCCAATGTTTCGATACATGTGCGAATAATTCATCCGACCTAATGGCTCTGTACTCTAGTGAATTCATCCAATAAAAGTATACTTTTTGAATATTTGCTTTCCATTATGATATAACTCAGTAAATCGTTTGTTTCGAGTGTCACAGACGAATTTATTTAACTGCGTAGGCTCATTGGTGATATTGCATTACCCAGAAGTATGTCAGAGCGTTTTTTGACAATAGGATATATACTACCAGCACAGCATACTAGCACTGGGCTAGTTGAACTTCAACTTTTTAACGTTTGTACTGCACAATAATATTATATTTGATAACAATTTGTACACCAAACAACTTGGTTTATTATTGCAGGTTGGTCGATCGAATTATATGCCATTTACTTAATTTTACAATAAGATAACTGGAAATTTATTACATCATTTATAAATTTTCAAAGGTACACAAAAAAAGAGAAGAATTATTTAATCAAAAGGGTCGAACAAACAGCTTCAGTGTCTAAGATTGCAAGTCTCAACATAAATAAGCTATTGTCATTTTTCTTCAATTACAATTTTATTCATACAAATCAAGTTTTGGGTACAGTGGAACCCCAATCTACCGTTCTCGCATCGTTCGTTTTCTCGCATGGATCGTTTATTTTTCATAAACCCGGCAAAACACCCATAAGAACAATGTAAAATAATCCCGCATTAATCGTTCCCCGATTTACCGTTTTCCTCGATCTATCGTTCAAATATTTTGGTCCCGTCACAAATATTATCCCGATTGACCGTTTTCGTTGAATATTTCTCATAAATATTCTTACCTCGCATCTCGCATCGGAATCCCGATATATCGTTCTCGCTATCTTTTTTTTTAAATGGATTGTTTATTTTTAACTCGGCCAAGACCTCGTAATAACAATGTTAAATAATTCCACATTAATCATTCCCCGATTCACCGATTTTCTCTATTTATTATCTAAATATTATCGTCCCGTCCCAATTATTACCCGGTTTTTATTGAATATTTATTTTTTCGTTCATTAACTGGTTGCGCAATTTTTCCTTACTCAACAATATTAAAGAATACAATTATAAAAAAAATGTTTAAATTTAAACATTTGTTGATATTATTTGAAGATTTCCCGCATTATTCGATGTTTTATTACGGTCCCATGGAAAACGTACAGTCGGGATTTCACTGTATTTCCATCCCAGACTCTGCTAGCAATTTATTATATAGTTACGCTAAGCAAGAATGCGTTTTTGAATATGGTCATTTAATAGCTAATCGCGAACAGTTCAAAATATATATTTACCCTATGCGAAATAAAGGATGGGGAGGCGCGAAGATATATTTTTCTTCAAAGTGAGGCGCAGTGACATAAAGGTTGTAAACCACTGCCCTATACAACTTTGAGTAGCATTGAGATACTCTTTTAGCATTCTTTAAAGCCTGGAAAACAAATCACAGTAACCTACTTTGGAGACGCTTTAAGCTTTAATTTGAAAGTAGTAAATAATAATTGTAAAAAATGATAAGCCTACAAAGCCTACTATCTACCTGGTCAAAAGAATACCTTTGATAGATAGATTTATGTCTATAAAAAATCTAAAATTATTGAAATTCTTTCATTGTATTGTGTAAAATCTTAATGACAATAAACTGCAAGCTAGTAAAACATTCACAAAATATTACAATTGTAGCAGATGAATTTAGAACGAAATAAATAACATGTATATTATGGTAATATGAATATAAAATATCATGACTGAATCTAATTAGTGCCAAAATCATACAAACAACACTCTAATCACTTCAAACTCTCGGTCGAGAGATCTCATTTTGACGTATTAAATGGAAGATTAGGCAGTAATTAACGAGAAAGTGTAGCGATGTTAGGGCTGTGGGGGAAGGTTGTTTTTCCATAACGCTTCGAATTAAATTAAATCGGCGTACGCAGATCACGTAACGAAGGCGAGACGGGAATATTATCTAACGTCGTTACACCGTTATACGCCAACTCCGCAACGGACCGGCCAGGGAACTCCCTAACGGCGCGTTGGAGCAACGCAAACGGGGAAAATAATTAATAATATTTTGAATAATATTAAGTTCGCCATTTTATCAACATAAAAAACGATACGCTCTAAAGGCTTAACCTGTCAATACGTAGCGAAAAGCATTATATTTATAAAAGAAAAAAAAACTATCGATAGAATTGGTACAATTTTGTATTTTTTATTTTCATAAATGTCAAACGGACACACATAGATTTCTTATACCAATAACATATACATTTATAATAACAAGTATGCGAGGTATGTATATATATATATATAGGTAAAGCGGAAAGAAATGTCATTTATTTGATGCTACAAAAAAATATTTAAAAAAAAACCGTTCAATATTATTCCGTGAAATAATTTCTGTTATTAGGTATGATCTTCCTTCACAAAATATGCAGTTTTTTAATACCTCTTTAGTAAGATTCTGGCGGTTTATTATTAAAATAGGAATCCAGGTAATTTTTTTGGTAAAACGGAAAGAAATGTAATTTTTTTGGTGCGTCACTAATCAGTTTGTCACCGGTTTCAATTAAGTAAACAGGTCGTGGTTGGTATCATTGTAAAGCTCCATCAGTGTTATTTCTGTTATGATATATTCTGTAATTTTTTGTTGGATTTGGACATGGAAAAATGTGTGACTCAAAAAGGGGCACGGGCCCAAGAAGATTGATAAACTATGATATAAACAATAAAGTGTCATAATACAATGACTGTAAAAATATGTGCGGATTATTTACTTACTATATATTTTATTTCGTATCTTTTTCTCCTCAAACCATTTTTTCACCCAAACTCCCAGTATTACATTTGATTTTGACATTTTTTTATCCATACCATTTCATCTTTCGTCAATTTTATCAAATCATTCAGAACACCGTATCGCTCACTCGAATAAGTTATCTGCATTCATTGAGTACAGCTTCGTTATGTTATGCTCTTCATCATTAGGTCGTTCTGTTTTGCCGCTGCGACGTATATGGACGAAGCACTTCCGGTAAACTTTAACCGACGCTTATGAATTTAATAAAGATAATAAACATGAAGGTAAACCGACCGAGTGACTTTCAACCGGCGAGCTCACCTCTGAACGGAGGCGACGTGCACTGGCACGGCTATGTTTGTTGTTAATGTTTTTATACATTAGATAAACTTTCAATTTAAATATGTACAATTAACTTCTGCACCTTCTTGATTATTACTTACAGATAATTTTTAAATCGCTTGTTTATCAAAATATTATTGAGCATAACATTGATTTTATGATTCTATTGATTGAAGTTTTTATTTTTTAATAAATTCCGAAAATAAGTATGCATAGTAAGCAACACTTTATGGTGACTAAAATTAAAATGTAGTGATGTACCTGGCTTAGGTATGTGATGAAAATGTTTTAGCCGTTAATGATGGCTCTTCGGATGTACACGGTGAAACTATTCCAGGAAGAAGAGATTGAGATTGACTGGAAAAAGAGAGTTTGATGGCCAAAGACCATATTAAGCTGTTGAAAAAGTGCAAAGGAAAAAAAGAGGAAAGATAATATTAATTGATATTTTGCATTGTAAAATTCTTAGCTAAAACTCCATGTAAACACATGCTTTCAAACAGAAATCGATAAATGCATGCATCAAAAATGATGAACTTTTTGAAATCTTAATTTATTTTAATAATTACCAACTGTGTTATAATCAGTTTATTTTAGGGCTTAAAGATGATCTTATTGTGATACGATTTTAAATCTTTTATATTATACATTTCGTTAAATAATAATTCACCCCCTGTCGAAGTTATGTTACATTTTTTAACTCACCCTCTGCTTAAAAAGTTTCTTAAAGCAGCGAGCATCAATGATCGATCTAAATAGAACGTCGCTCATTAAATATTTTATTTCATTCTCTGGAAAAGTGAGAGTAAACTTTGTTAGATTTGTGATGTCACAAATCACAATCGACAAGAAGTTAACAATAGACTTTTTCTCTTTTTTATCAAGATTTTTTTATAAATTTATTTATTTTTATTTTCTCGCACAAATACTTTTACTGAAAGGTCATTCAACTGTTTCATATAATATATTATTATACTTTAAATCCTTGTAAATTTAGTGGCTGTATTATTTATGGTAGTAAAGTCCTATGGAGCAGCGGTTAGTGCTGTGGGCTTCCGTGCCGGACCTCACGAGTTCGAGTCTTAGAACAGCAGACGAACAGCATTTTTTCGATCGATTTCTGTTTGAAGGTAAGGCTGTTTGTGATGTCTAAAAATTCCCTCCCATCCTTTACGATACTTTGTGGTCTAGTTGGTTAGAGCTTGCTCTACCGATCAGGTGGGTCTTGGTTTGATTCCCGGTAAGGTCAATGTCAAATTGGATTTTTTCAATTTTTCATTTGAGTTCTAAGACATGGGTGTTTGTGACGCCAATTCTTCTTGAGTTAATCTCATGTGACTTACAAAAAATTCTCATCGAGTATATCTCGTATTTATTTTTTCGATTGATTTATCGATTTCTGTTTGAAAGCATGAATGTTTGTTATGTCTTAATTTACCCTCACCTTTTCCATCCTTCAATGACTGGGCGTAGCGAGAGCGATTAGTTAACTATAGGTCTGTCCTACCCTTATCTTTCTATCCCTGCAACTCTCTTTTGAAATGAAAGTTTGAGCGACTGACTAACAAACGGTTCTCGTAGAAAAAATCTGTTGAAATACCTACATTAAGAAGCCATGTGCTCCAAATTCGGAACGGATGTTGATGAAAAAATATATTTATTACCATGAAGTGTATTAAATGAACGACCGATATGTATATATTTTCAACAACTTTCTGACCTAAATGTGGAGTGTATGGAGTTTTTATTGATCAAAGCTAATAAATAGTTATCATAAGTTTTCTTCTGTTGTATGGCTGAGAAGGTATTAAAATTTACACCGCAGATATTTATGCTATGGAACAAGAAAAATAATATTACAATACTGTTACGAAGTAGAAGAGATTCCAAGACCACTGAGTGCTCGGTAACAGGACTAGAAAACAATCCTCGTGTACAATATGTATTTCAATAAAATTACCAATTACACGCAACAGCCTGGGGTGTCATTGGTGTCACTCTTTAAATGCCGTCGCGTGAAAAAGCCATTGTCAAACAAGCGGCTGTCTCAATACATCTGAATTTTCTTTTCATATCTTCTCCAGAATAATATGGAACAATCAACAATCTATGTATAAACAAATTTTGTGTTGTTTTATTCAATTTTAAGTACACAAGTAAAATTAATGAAAATTACAAGTGTAATATTAATGAAAAGTCAAAGGTACAATGATAGTTTATAGATTCAAATGAAAAGCGTTAGTAAGTATCATTTTTGTTATCTTTTTTCTGTTAACAAATGGTAAAGTATTAAGTTAAACAATAATCATTTTATATACTTGATATCATATAGCAGAGATAATTCAGTCGTTCTATATAACTGTTTGAGTGGAAATAACTTCTATAGAAATTGTTACCTTATACAGAATTGAGAACCTTCTCGTGTTGGGAGATCACATTTGTTTATCGTAAAATGTGCTTACATTATTTTCAATTGAATTAAATCAGTTATAAAAAAATCTATTTTATAAAATAAAATGTTGAGCTTTTACCTTATTTTTCCTACATGGACAAACATATACCGAGCTTTAAGCCGTGCGGTCGACATTGTTAGCTTTGGTTGCACGGTTACGGAAGTGATTAGTTAACCGTTAGTTCTGCTCTAGTATAATCCTTCTGTTGGTAATCGCTTCAAAGAAAAAAGATGGGTTTATCATTTTTTATTTTCTATTTTGTTGAGTCAATTCTATTTTGAGTCGTTGTGCTGAACAATATACAAAAAATACACATAGATTTTGCATGTCAATATATTCTACTTCCTAATTTTTCTAATATAATAGAAAAGCTTTTCGTAATTTAAAGACCTGCACTTTTCAACGCTCGGTAGACTTAAAAACCGCAGTGAAGTGTAGAATTCCGGTTCATAAAATTAGTAAGCTTGCTCGTTAATGTTTTATTGCATTCCATAAAATGAGGGCTTATTTCAAATAAAATAACTTGACCTTTTAATAGAAATAAAAATCGTCCAATTTTTAGCAAGTATTAACAAATAATAACGTTCCTTACGTTTAAGTTTCTTACAATTAAGCACCTTAGTAACGAACTAGGTTTAACCCATACAGAAAATTATAATAACAGTTTTTTAACATGACGAAGTTGATATATGATATTTGACGTTCTTAAATTTAAAAATACTGAAAGTACATACATCTTCAGTGACAATATTCCTACATGCATACATTTATTTTGTACTTTCTGAAATACTAAAGGCGTGATTGTGTTGGACGGACTTTATAGTCAAATAGTGGTTGTGTTGAGTATTTCAAACCGTTTAAAATAAGTGCATAAACGCGGTTATATCACCGATGCTTTCAATCATTTGACGTTTTCAAATAAGAAATGGGCTAAAATTGTTTTGCACTAAAATGTTTATTTTCGTTGTTTCGGCAAAATCAATGAATTGAAATAAAAATCTTTTGGAAAAAAGATGTACAAAAATATAAACAGAAATTCAAAAAGAATTTGTCGTTAGCCGTGATCATACATGTGTGGTTAGATTAGGTTCAGTTAACAACATAAAACTGGTCTAGAGGTAAACATACAGATAATATAAATATTTACCTCTCCATTTCAATACCGCATAGCTTATGTCCAAATAACGTCCAAACGTCGGATGAAATACTTACCAGATATATAAATACAAGGTTTTCTAAAATGATACATTTTCCATGAAATAAAAAACATTATAAAATTAAATCATGTACATGTAGTATTTTTAGATTCCCCTTATATTAAAACTTAAGGCGGCACTGTATATGTGAACGACACAATATACCAAATGGCTTTATACTGTCATAAAGTAGTGAAGTAATTCATTGGTTGTAGTTTATAGTATGGCATATAGTTTCCGAATTTAATGAGAAAAGAAATGCGAATTTTAAATCGACAAAATAAACTTTGCCAACTTTTATAACGGTTGATACTAAAAATTGTAATTCGAGTAAGTTTCGCACGTGAATCGTTGAATTTTCATTAAAACGGCAGACCGTTTGGCTAAATCCGAAGGTGAATTTGCAAAAGGTGTCGTAAAAATGCAAAGCGCGTACGTGTTTCTACATTTTTATATAGAAAGAGCGATCATGGGGTGTACCTCGTTATTTGTGAACATCCTCTTTCTCGGGTGTGAGTAGTACTTTGTAATCTCGACGCTCATTCTAAAACATGATATTATGATAATATTAAATTTAATCGTCACTTACCAAGCGCGTTGCTACAAAATGCAAAACAAAAATACAAGGTATTATCAAAATATTACGTAGTTAAGTTGATTGTATTTTCTTTGGTCTTTACAATCAAAACTTACATGTTTATAAAAATGAAAGTAAAAATAATACAAAATTAATTACGGTATATAGAATAACTGAAACCTTTTGCCCAGTGGTAAAGCTCAATGTTGACATCACCAAAAGCATTAAACAAAAAAGTGTTTTTTGTAAAATAAAAACCAAATACAAATTCGTATCAAACGGCACGAAAGTTTCTACAATTCGGAAGTCAGAAAACAGTGTATTTTTCAAAGATATTTAAAAAAAAAAAACGCTTTGTTGTTTAGTTGTAAAATCTCTGCTTAAATACTTATCAAGGTTTTTATAATTGATATAGTGACATATATAACGTTCTTGATTTTAATAAGTGAATTATAATAAAAACACGATATTCATTAATTAATTATTTATCAACTGATCATGCTCGTCATGAGCGAAAGCAGTTTTGATTTTGTAAAATAAACGTAGAAGTAGTACAAAGGAATATTGTGTTTTTTTTTAATGTAAAGCCTTACCACCAAGTACTGTCAGTGGACACCCTAAAAGTGAATTATAACATACAATTCAGAAGCTTCTTGAACAAAATCTATTGGGGGGTAACTAATTTGATGGAAAAATAGTCATGAGGTCTGAAGTCATAAATCTTCCTTAAAGACCAGTGCGACTTTTATTTTAGCAAAGAACTCACTATCTTTTCAAAGTGGCACACATTGATCCACGAAGCCTGCCGAACTGCCGTAGTAGAACTCTAAAGGTGGCACTCTTGACAGCGTGAACTGCACATCTGTGTCAGTATTTGCTCATATTATAAGTACTTAAAGCAAACGTAACAACATATTGTTTATAAAGATGAATTAAAACTCATCTTTAGAATTTTGTTTTCTGAAACTCGAATAATTTATTGTCTTATTTTGTTATTTCTAGAAGTCCAGAGTCACATACGTAAAGAGCAACCAGTATTATTATGATGTTGTTGTTGTTCGTATTAATGACAATTCCTTATGACTTAATTTTATGATCCTATAAACTTTTCAAACGTAAGTAAGAGATATTAAAACAGAATACGTCATTATGTACCCATATAATAACAAACATTTAATGAAACAAAATAGTTTCTTTCATCAATTAAGCTTTATTGACTTATTCTATTAATTCAATTAGCAAAGTCTATGTACCAATACATTTAATATTCAAATCACATGCACAGTTATACAGCTATCTCTTGTATTAACAAACAGAATTGTAAATGACCATAGAGTTGGTAATTGCAAAGGTAATGTTGGCATGCTGGTAATTATGTTTTCCCAAGACTGAAATTTGGTGCTCGCTTTGACGATTCCCTTAATGGCTAATCAAATCTAAACCATCCGATACTCGGCAAGATTGACAAGCGCTTGTTTAACATTTTATCTCGCTTATTCTTGAATACAGTGAAGCACCTTTTTATGGGAAAAGGAACACGAGATTGAGAAAAATGGGTTAATTGATGAAATTGTTTTTATCTTCCATATATGATCACCAGTTGCATCTTCAGAACTCCTTGTTACCTGCTAGTTGCTTTGATTTATTTCTATTCATGCCAGCTTTTTTAAATTCCGCTGAGAACACTGCTAAAAATCAACACCAATTTTTATTAATACTAATGGGAGAAAATAAAAAAAAAAGCAAGTAAGTCCTAAGAATTTAATTGATTTGATACATTTTCGTTTTAAACTAAAAAGGGTAAGTTGCACATTGCAAAACGGCAAACTGAAGCAAAGTAATTTGCTACCAGATTAATGACATCCAATTTTTTGATAATTTGAAACAACATAGCATAATCGCCATAGGCATTACATTTTTTTTTTGCAATTTACTTTCAAAACCGCACGCCATTCCTGTAACTATTGGACCAGTGAAGTTTTCCCGGGGGTTCTGTTGTACCCAGCCTCATGAAATTAGATTTACTCAATCGGCGATATCGGAATTTTAATTAGGTTATATTTTTTTCCGAAGGTATCTGGCGCTCCACTGCAGGGTTAAGCGAAAACAGGTAAGGTAATAATGAAGGAAGAATAGATTTATTAGATCATGAAATTTTATAAGCAATTCGCGTTTACAGGCATTTTGTGTATACTTTATTCTTGGCACAGTTTCCAAAATTAGCTCTAAATCATTGAGCATATTCTTTTGGAAATACAGTATTTATATTAGGTGCATAATGAAACTTTCCTTAAAACACTTGGTGTTTGTGCTATTTTGCATCAACTCTTGGTCATCTCAATTTGACCATAATATAAGATTTACTCGAATATCACATTTGTAAAAATTGTCTGGTCCTATGGCGCAGTGGTTAGCGTTGCGGGCTTCTATGTCAGACCTCACGGGTTCAAGTCCTAGTACGAAAAGCATTTTTTTATATTGGTTTATCGATTTCTGTTCGAAGTCATGGGTGTTTGTGATGTCCCTCTCACCATTGCAGATCCTTTAATAACTGTGCGTAACCAGTGTGATTAGTTAACCACTAGTCCTGTTTTGGTCTTACCCTTCTACCCCTTCTACTCTCTTTGGAAAAAAAGAAAGATTGAGCAACTGAGTAACAAACAGTTCTCGTAGAAAAACTTCTATTGAGATACCTTAATAAAGAGACCGTATGCTCCACATTGGGAGCGCACATGAATAAAAAGAATTGATTTTTAATAACTTCTATTTGTATCCAAGATCGCAGTAAAAAAACGACCAAACTCCTTCACCAAACGAATAATGGTAAAACAATTATCAGTTTATAACTGTTTAATATAAAAAGTTGAAGAAAAATTCACCACAAAAGTGTGCCTTGATATTTTACATATATTTATATGAAAGTAAAATAATTTACACATTCAGTATACATACTGTCAATGCCTCGTAAAAAAGGTATTTCGGATGATAATACAAAAGAAGGAAAGGACGAATCTGTTGAGTGCCTGAAAAGAGGAATTACAAAGACAATAAGACTTATGGACTCATAAAATTTACAAAACAGCATCTTATCCTTTTGTTTAAGCTCCTTTAAAGTAGGACGATCGTATATTTTAGGGTATACTTTAAACCTTTCCTGGCTTAAACCGATTCTATATCTCTCGTTCAGGGCAACATCTATTACAGTTCCTCGAGGAGCTTGTATTTTTCCACCCTCACAATTCATGCCTCCCCAAGGGGGGCTGGTCATTCGGACCTAACTCACAATCCCTCAGTGCAACGGCGTTCGCTTGCGCGAAGGCAGGAGTGCAAAACACTGCGCGACCAATTGTGAAAATTGTTCAATATTACCACACATAACATATTTTATTTATGTCTATGCCTCAATGAAAACTTGAGCTCGAAGTGTACTTAATAATAAATTCATCAGTATGATAATGTCAAAATTGTCAAAAATACCCTTGATGTCCACGATTAGGTATTCTGTGTTGAGACAACCTGAGAATAAATTTCCTAAAATCAACTCATTTTGTCAGTTTCGTTACCGGGACATTTGAATTACACAACCCAATGCTTTCAAAACCTTTAATGTATTTAATTAGATAAAATATTAACATTGTACATACGTGTGGCAGATGCTTGTTTGTAATAATAACTTTAAAATTACTGACCGTATGTAATATTTTTTGACGGAAATGGTTTCATCGGCAAGATTGATCTTGATCATGAGCAAGATCGTTTGAACGAATCCGTCGAATGATGTGTAGTGAAAAGCAATATTAATATTTACAATATGATAATATAAGTAAAGTCATATTTTGAGACATTTAGCTGAAAAGATTGCGCAAGTTTAGCATTTTTTGTATAAATATTATGGAATGTACGTTAAGTGCAAGATATGTTTGCATAATATTTGATTAAAATAAAGAATAATTAAAAATATTAAAAGTTCCGCACGACAAACCTCACAAGTCCATCCCTCTTTAAGATCCCTGTTTTCAATCTCAGGGATTTGACTAGAAACAACTCCTACGAGAGTTGCTACCTGTCAATCTGTCTGGATGTAGAATATTTCAGGGTAAAGAATACTAGTGTAAATAGTGGTTGAATATGCAGGCCACATTGTTTTATTCGTACGTTTCAGAGAATATATAATACTTTTTGACTGGTTTCTCTTCTTACGAAAACTACTATGAATTGAATATAACAGACTATCTGGACAGAACTACTAAATATTTAAAAAAATCCCAACTCAGTCAAAAATAGCGTGGTACTTTTAATGATATTTTTTTTTTATTAGAAAGAAATATATTTGCATTATATAATATTTGGGATCAAGTGAAAATTAAAATACATAGTTTTTTCAATCGAAATCTTAAATTATATCAATGTTGCTAGTACAGCAAGATTGGCTGAACTCTATAGTAAATTGGTAGTTTTGTTGTAGCGTGTTGTTAGTCAAATTTTTTTTTATAGAAACACGAAACATTCATTTACAAAGCGTCAGTTCAAGTTCATACATGCACTTGAACGCCTGAAGATGCCGAAAGGCGAAACCCGGGTCGTTAGTGACAAAATCTGTGAGAATGTACATAGTTTGAACGATTCAAATTTAATATTGAAATTCCACCAAGCATCTTCAGTCGAAATTTTAAATTACATAGTTTTTAATTTTAGGCATGTATTGAGTTTCTTCTCCCACATGTTATGTTATATGTATGTAAATACTTGTCTGGAGCGTTTGATTAAAGCAACTTCAGTTGCTTTCTCGACACATTTTCAAACTTTAGATAAACTAACAAAAGTTATCTTTAGTTAGTTACCTAGATGTAATATGTCATAATTAAGGTAAGTCTATTAAAAGTTTAAAGATTTGATCGTTTTTCTGTAGTAAACTTGCATTAAATTATTTTTCTCTGTGAGCCGTAGATAAAATATTAGGTTTTTCGCTAAAATTTCGATTTCTGTAATTGAAGAAAGAGCTCAATGGTACAAATTACTTTGAAAGTTTTTTTTCTTTTAATCACTCAGAAACGAAAAGTGTAACGAGTTTTAAAAAAAAAGTCGTATATATCTGGCACAACGAGGTGATTCATATTTCGTTACCACATATTTTACCGTTTGTAAGTTTCAGCATACATATAAACTTTCTGCTTTATAAAAAATGATTTTTACAGATGTATTCGTGTAAATCAAAGCAAATGTGTTTGTATGCGTCCATTGTGATATATAGTTGTTTGCGACATCGTATGCCGGAAATTATAATTCCGACGGTAGGGTATATTTGTTTACTTTTGCGAGCGAGGCTTGGTCAAGTAGCTTAGCTCCGACTCTCCGAAGCTCAACTCTGTTCAAATGTTATTAATAAACCATTTTTTAAATAATCAAATTATTATTGATAGAAGTTTCATTAATCTATTGATATATGTTCAGAAAATTTTATTTATATTTAAGTACGAACAAGATTAATGTTTCTTAGCGAGGGATGTTTTTTTTATAACTGTGTTTAATTACAATTATGTAGTAATTATTAATATCTAGGTATTTGAAAATGTAAGCCATCCTTCTTTTAATTTGATAATTGATTGTATGTTTCGTGTATAGTTAACAATTTTATATGTGATGTAATGGCGTCTACTGGAACTCCATGTGCTGTATTTTTTGGATGTGGATATATATATACACACATACGGCCAGCTCGTCTTTAAATACTGGAATATCTATGCAACTTCAATGTACAAAAAAATATCACTCAATGTAACTTACTGTCGTACCATTGTTTACAATAAAACTTCGGTATAACAAAATAACGTGGGCACGAATTTTCTTGTTATAATATGTTATATTATTATAAGTAACACAAACACTAAGTTTTGTAAGTATTGTGTTGAAAAAAAGAATGATTTTATCACGTTTTAATCCAAAGAAACGAATTTAAAATTGCTGAATATATTATGTCAGGACTGTGGAGTCGAGTAAAATAAGTTCCGACTCCAGCTTTTTATAAAAAAAAACTAACTTAGAATTGATGTCTTCAAATATTTCTAAAATATTAAATAAAATATATGTTTACCATCAAATCACTCCAGTTACTAGAATAGCTTCTAATTGATTTCACCAGTGAATATGATAAAAAAAACTAATAATAATTTTAATAATTCCTCTCCGATTTTTCTGTCTCCGACTTCGATTCCATAGCCTTGCATTATGTTATAACGTGTTTTAATTAACACATGCACGAAACACTATGTTTTCAAGAATTTCCTTTTAATTTAAATATGAGTTGCACGACCAATATGTTTTAATAAATTTATCATTTAACTAGAAATTCTGTTTCTATATACGACGTCCGTTTATCGAAGTTAGGCGGTCAGTTCCTGATATTGAACTTGTGTAAATGGCTTCATAGTTCACCTCTGGCAGATACAAGAATACTAGATACTAGATCTGCAATTCAGATTCTACTAGAGACCATGAGTGTTCAAGTAGGGACCGCAAGCTTTGTGGGGCTTCCCGTCTGATAACAACATAATATATCTGGTTAACCGCCTTTCCATATTCCTTTTGCGTTTATCATTGAATACCTGAAAACTTTTGAAGCATTAGATAGCTAACAACGGATTCAATGCGGCAATAAACTAAGGACCAGTGTGTTTTTATAGCGTGTATTTTCAAATTGTATAATGTTTATTTTTTAATTCATACATTATTTTAAGGAATATAATGGATACAAAAATATAACAAGATATGAAGCTTGTTAGTTCAAAAAAAAGCGTTATATACTTTAAAATTAATAGTTTTTTTTAATACATGTCCGCTCCTTATGTGGAGGATATAGTATTCTAATGGAGGTATCACAGCAAAACTTTTCTACAAAAACTGCCTGTTAACTATTTGTTTAACCTCTCATTTTATCAAATACAGTATGGATAGAAAGAAAACAGTTAAGACAGGACTAGTGACAATCTAATCGTTCTCAATACGCTCCCGTTATTTATAATTAGTAGGGTGGGAATTATTTTTACAAACATGAATTTCTTTGAACAGAAGTTGATAAGTCGATTAAAATCCATTTTCTGTAGAGAGCAGAATGATAAATTAAATCATTAACCCTCCAGAGACGAGAGCTTTTTTCCGATAAAAAAAATATTTTCTAAGCCATATTGAAGTCACGGATAACTTTTATTCCTATCCAAAATTTAAAAAAAAAAAAACGCAAAGTCGTTGTATAAAAACCCCGCATGACTATATGGTCATGCTCATCCTTTTGTTACCGTGTAATATTGAGAACGGACAGTAGTAAGGACAAAAGTGACCGTATGGGCTTGCAAACATTCGGGGTTGAAATATAGCTAAATGTGATTTTTTTAAAAATATTTACAATTTGACCTCTTTAGATCAACATAATTTCAAAACAAATATATTAGCAAAATAACTGTAAATAATTTTATGTTTTTATAAAAAAAATATCTAACAGTTTCAAAAAGTAAATTAAAAAAAACGGAAATTCAAAAAATCACATGTGCTTTTGGAGACCGTTCCTGTTCCTACGGCTGATGACTTACTGAAGTCCGTACCCTTCTTAGCCAAATATGAGCAAAAGCAACGATATTCAGGTAGAAAAAGTATGAATAGTGGGATCAATAGACAACGGTGTTTTGTGTGACCATATGGTGACGCTCGTCCTTGGAGGGTTGTTAAAATTAAATAAAAATTTAAATAAGGTTCCACTATTTTTTCCAAAAGACGCGGTGAAATCCTTGAATACCTTATAATTTAGTTTGTATGCTTCTTAACATTAGAAATTGATGCTGAGATCCAGATGAAAAAATAACTTCACATATTTTAATTCATTTGAGTCAGGCGCGTTTATTTATTTGGGCGTCGGTGTATCCGAGTGCTTCTGCACTTCAATCGATTTTTTTTTTTTATGAACTCACTTTTTTTAATATTTTTTTTTTACTAATATTTTTCTCGTCGGGGACGAATAATTGTATTGTTATAATGGTGGAGGTAGTTTAAAAAAAACCTGACCGCCATGCGAACGTTGTATTGTTAGTTTCGTATGTACGTGACTTAAAACTTTGAGATTACTTGTCAATGTCATACAAATCGAAAATACAATTTATGTTTGTTAAAATACATGTTCGGAGACACGCTTGTTAACAATAATATTGGCAATATTTGTCCCCAAAATGTTTGGTAAACTTTCCGAAATTAGTTTTCAAGGAAATCCTGCGTGATTAATTGTTTATAAATTATTTGAAATATAAACGTGTAGCGCTGCGGCGTATCGTAGGGTGAATATGTGAACACTGAAAAAGTGAAAATATAAACTTTAAAATTAATATTTACGAAATTTAATTAAAAAACTTTTTCAATACATCTCCGGAAAGTGCCAATTGAATATTCATACAGCACAAATTTAATATTCTGAAATAAATAGTCAGAACCTGGCCTACAAAAAGCGTAAATCCACTTTTATTAAGGAAAACATGCAAATTTCTTCATTCTATAATCAGGCATGCATAATTATCAGGACCTTGATGAAAGAAAAACCAATGGCAATCAACCATTTATTTTATAGTTACTATAAATTAATAATTATGCTATTTGATTTTAAGTTACACTAATAATGAAATTTTAGCCAGCAATAAATTTTTACTTTACTCCGTTATAAAAACTTATTTATTGTTAGCTAAAGTTACTTTTTTGATATTAAAAAAAATAGTTTTATTTTTATTCAAATTTCTTACAAACTCAAAAGATATCTGCATTGTACCCTTTAAAGCCGATCATCGGTGAGCTACCAAGATAGCAAAGAGAGAAAACGTGAAGGTGTGAAATATGATGGATGGAAATACGTTAAACATCTAAAAACATCTAGAAGTAATTAATGTATGCAAAACATTTCCATTTTAAACATTGTTAGACTATACAAAAAAATCTTTTTTATTATGCAGCTGATATAAATGAATTATACGAGACATTTCAAAGACAACAAAGTCTAATGTTTCAAGATACATTTAAATCATCTACGGAAATTACAACAGAGATACTTATTTAATCTGATAATGTTATTGTTTAAATATAAAAAGGGGCCCATCGCCTTCAGGCAAATTTAAAGGAGTTACTCCTGACTAGGGAATCCAATCCTGGGATTCGGGATCCTGGGATCCCGGCATCCCGTAAAATTTTCGATACATTTCAATCCCGGGATTAAAAGGCATGATCCCGAAATTTTCGAGGTTGATTTTCGTATGGAACATTCAATTGTCTTGGCGTCGTAAAATAAAACGAAACCGATAGACAGACTGTCTTATCTTCAAATATAATAAACAATGTTCCATTGTTCATTATTTCACAATGCACAATCAAGATATCATATTCGAAAATAAATTCTGCCGACGAAATCAATAAAATGATATACTAGAAGTCATTTATGGTAATAAATTATGTTTTCATGAATCCAAAAAATATTAAATTCTACAGCATATTATACATTACTGTAAGAGGACACGTTTGGCGATAAGACGTTATTTTTTAGTATGAAATATTTCTTGTTTCTTTATCTGCATTGTGCATATTGCAATGCTAATTGACTTTTTATTTATTTTAATGCCACTTCGGCTTTCCTCTATAAAGAAATTTCATGTTGTTTGTTATCATTAATATTATCTGTCACATCCAGTGTGTCGATAACTAAATTGATTTTTCTATTGTTCGTAAAATTGACAATGGATCATTAAAAATACACGACAATTTCAGAAATCTTTGCTCTTGCAGTCTGAAGTAGGTAGATAATTTTATCAGCTGTCGACATTAATTATTTTAAGTTATATTGCGTATTTTTACATAATGTATGCATATTAAGTTCGTTTAACAATTATGGCGGATAATTTTTAAAGAGTAATTTAAAAATCCACCCGTTCACCTGTACATCGCGAATACTTGAGATTAAGAGAGCTTTTTGGTAACGTATCGGCAGCCCACAGCTGGTGATATAATATAGAATAAATTGTTTAATTTATTTTTCACAAAAAAAAATATACATATTTCTTAAAAAAATGTACTGATCCCGGGACCGGTCCCGGGATCGAAAAATTTGAATCCCGAAATCCCGGGATCAACATTTTGGCTCGGGATTGGATTCCCTACTCCTGACACAGTTCAATAATATGAGTTGTATGACTTAAGCCTAATATTTACATGTTTACGGCTTTATTACATCGGAATTAATTTTCGAAAACCACTGATTTTTAGATGTTATACAACACAGTTATGTGAATATATTATTGGCAAACGCAATACGCTTCAGAAGCTCTGAAATAAGAAGCACGATCAACTAAATAGCTACAAGTTTGGCTCAGTGAGTTATAAAAATATTTTTCTTCGAAGTATGTATAGAGAGTAATTTTCTAAAAATTGTTGTAGTATAATGTTTGAAATGGAGGATTTCCCGAGAGTTTCACTACTGCAGAGACCACGCTATCTCGATACAAATTCGTTAGCAAATTTTCTCAACTGCTATAATGTTTCTAGTATAATACTATCATTTTTATATCCGAGCAATCAGATGTGTCTACTGAAAATATTGTTTTTCTTAATTTTACAAGAGACAACGTTAAGTCTAACAAGAGGCTCGCGTGAGTCTCTTCAAGCTCACTCCAACCCACTACTGGCGGAAGATGATATGAAATAGGCAAAATGTATGAATTCGACTCTCGTATGATAAATTGATTAAGGTTACATTTTTTTTTTATTTACACAAGAATTTTCAAAAGTTTTTATCTATTAAGGATTTTTACTAGGTTTACTATATCTCGATTATATACCAAACAATTGAATAACGTTTAGATTTTTTTATTTATTTAATAATGCAACTCAAATTCGTTTGTTAAATATTCAGCTATTATATTGACTGTCGAAAGAAAAAATGACGCAACCCACACATAACGAATTTTACAGGGGAAAAAAATTTTGATGATTGCAAATTATGAAATATATACAACCAATAAACTGGTGTTTAATAAACTTTATCTGATATAAATTTAATTTATATTCAAAAAAAAAAAATTTTGGTATTTTTTCCTTCGTGCAATTTCCAAACGCATTTCTTTTTTCAAACTTAAAAGCTAAATTTAGATACTAATTTGGCGTTTCCAGCGTAGATCCTTTTGATAGAACGTGTATCATGTTGTATAAATTGTGATTATCGAAAAAACTGTAGGCTACGTCCTTTTTCCTTCCCACAGTCGATATTTTATTACATCCATACAACTGAGAACGCTTTTGTTAAAACAATATTTCGACTTCATGCCAGTAATTGAATTTTGTCTGGCAAAATAAAATGACAAGTTTTGTAAACCGCTGCCATGCCGTTTTGAAATACTGCTCGTTGAAGGACTTAAAAGTGCTCGAGTCAATAAGACGAGGCCACTTTACAATGTCAGAATGAAGGCCTCGGCATCTGTGTACGTAGATATACGTCAATTGCTCAGTACTTATCATTGCTATGACATGACAAACAAGTCATGACTGAGGTCACACATAAAATTATATTTTGCCATAATGGGAATGCATTCGTATTTGAGACGTGTGCCGCAAATATTAAATTTGAAAATAAGTCTAGCAAATTTTCTTTACTAACTATAAATATTAACAGCTATGAGTTCTTATGTGGTATTTTTTGTATTAATAACAATTATTATTTATTGAATAATATTTTAAACAAGAAGTTTACCTACGCGCTTATTTAATTCTTGTTCGATGTTTCTCTACTAAATTTAGTGTTGTTTTAGTTAAAAGGAAAACTTTTAATTTATTACAATAATTAAATAGTTACAACAAATGCCTACGTTGAAGAGATTTTTGTTTTAATTCAGTCAGTCTGAAGATGATTCTTAAAACACGTTTTGTTATCCATTTGTTTTGTTGCTATTTCTGGACTATTCGTGAAAATTTATAAAAACCACATCTCAAAATCTTCAACGTTTTTCAATTGTAATAATAACTTTTTAAAAAAATCCATACCATACCATCCAACCATACTCTGCTGAGTTTTAACTTGTCAAGCCAAAAATTGAACGAAACTTTTTGTTATTAGGTAAAAGCAATATTTGTTTTGGCGCTAAAATTATTATACAGAGATTTTTTTCAATTAATTATATAAATGATCACTCTCATATATAAATTCATGATGATATAGTAGATCAACTTTCCAAAATAGCTTTATCAACACTCTCCCCCTCCTTGTCAGTACAACGATCTTCAATGCTTTGAGCTTTCTCCGCGATGCCTCTCTGACTTATGTAAACTTTTAATAATTTTCTAGAAATACAGAATTGAGAGATGCTTTCGATTTCGAATATTTCACTATTTTTATATCGTCGAACTCGCGAATATTAAATTCGATTTCAAAAATACCCTCTTATTTGGAGAAAGACATTGTAAGACAATTCCCGATGATTCGCGTAAATATTTTTATGAAATTCACCCCGATGTTCTAGTAAATTACTGGAGGTATATAAACATGAATTTACAATATCAGTTGTGCTTTGTTTTGACTGTAACTTTACTGAGGCTTTGCTAAAACTTTCTTTACAAGTTTCGTGTTATAACTTTTCATTCAAATACATTGGAATGACATTAATACAAGATCGCGTAAAAAATAGCCATTATTCAAACGAAAATAAATCGTATAAAAATACTAATTTGCGTAAAAAAAGGTGTTGATATTAATTGTTTGAAACTCTTTAAAATTAATATGATTCATAACATTATTGAATAACAAAAACTGACGTTTCAGTTTATTTCCGTTGAATTTTTTGAATAAACAATTTCAATTTGAATTCTTTTTAATGTCAATAATAAAATTTGACTAAATAACATAATTTCTAATAAAATAGGTGTATTGTTTTTACTAGGAAAACCATATCACACGTCGTTAGTCGTTACAAGAATATCAATATAATCAATGTTTATGTTACATTAAAAATGTCACTTAAAAAGAAAAGACGTTAAAAACACTACAAGACTTCTCATGCGGTGCTAAAAATACTTTTGATATGATGCTGTATTTTAAAGAACCAAGTGAAAAACATGTTTTTTTTTAAATATACGTCCTGGATTTTTACCGTCCATCAAAGGGCGGCAAGTGATAAAAAATGTTTTTCACTTCGTTCTTCAAGGGCCAGCAACATATCGGAAGTATTTTTTTAGCACTGTATGGGAAGTGTTAACCAAGATTTCACATATAAAATTTAAAAAATATATTTATCTCACAATTATTTAGACCCATTTGAGCGCAAAAGTACGGCTCACACCATTACACTAAATATGCTATATTCTGCTACATAAAAAAAACATTGCCAACTGATTTAAATTCATTCTCTCAGACAGATGTCGTACGTATCAAATTCTTTTATAATACACAAAACTCTCTGTATAAAAGTTTCTTTAATAGAACAGCGTTTATTGTACTGCATTTCAAACCACTTGACACTGCTGCAACCCTAAAGCTGTGTATGTAGTATTTAATAAAGCTCTCGTAACGTGCAACGTTAAACGTGCTTAAAACTTTAACATCTGTTCATATTCCTCCACTCGTATTACTCTTCTTAATATTTAATTATTATTTCTGTAAATTTTTTAAAATATTTTAATCTCTAAAGAAAAACTTACCTCGTACCTCATGAAAGCTTAATCTTTTATGATAGTTTAATAGATTTTAACTAATTCTACCATTTAAGTTCTAAGCGTAGTCCCGCGATAACATTTTATAATAAATGTACAAACAGGCCATAGTCATTTTTAACAAAAACGGGACAAAAACGTTTATTTCTCAACCAATCAATGTTGTATACAAAGAAAGAATATTTACAAACATCTACCAGAGCTTCTAATCCTGAATCAAGTCCAACCCGAATATTTCAGATAATGAACTCAAGCCCGAATCCGAGACTTATGTTTTAAACCATTAGGTTTAGGTACCTAGAACTTCAATTTTTTTTAAATTAAACATTTTTTTGTGAAAATCATTGAACGCCTTGAATTTTTTGTTTTAATTTTACCACTACTTCAACTGATAAGAAAAGTATATCATAGCTGTCTACAAATTTTCGCACCAAACTTAATTGAAATTTGAGTATGACTCCTCTTAATGTTTTCGTGTTCCTTAAATATTATGACATTATAGATAGCAAAATATAATTTCTTGTAAAATTTTGCATAATATGTTTATTAATATAACATATTTGATTTTGGACCTTGACCCGTCGGCTTTCCAAACTACTGAACCTGAAATCGATGGGTTTCAAAAACTTATATTTTCATAAACCTTAACACCTATCTATTTTACCATACCATGCTAAAACCGTGACGTCGAAAAAGATAGCGATTTATTAACAAATATCTATTTTGTAAATCCGTTCTTACTCGCATCCCTTTATATTAAGAAAAATAATAATTTAAAATGTACTCATTTAATCAAAAGCATGTAAGTTTTGTCATCTCTTTAAAATTTTGATATATTTATATCGCAAATAAAACTAATCCGTAAAATTGTCCGATCAATTATTCAAATTCTTGACTTTTCAATTATGATAAATATTTATTTATTTTATAATTACTGGTATAAATAACTTTCTTAAATTGCTTGCAATAATGGTTAGCCGATGAAGTAAGTTGTGAATGTTAATGTGCAGAAAAAAATCCTGCATTATATATACAACACAATTTGTTCGGAGTAATTATCGCCATACGTAAAATCGTAATAGTATATCGATTAATAATTGCTTCACAAAACCAGCAAATTAAAGCATTCTAGAATGATGATTGATTTACATTTAATTCAGTGTAAATCAACTGGCTTAAATAAATCCAAATATTATCTTCATTGACAATTTCGACGTTTTTTTTTATTAAGTCTAGTGAATTCTGGTGAGGGCAGTATTTTCATTCTCTTGGGTACTTTGTGATAAACTTTGAAAAAAAGAGTCCCGAATCAATTAAAAACTTTTTCGACTAATTTTCAAAGATCACATTAAAGTAAATTCATTTAAAACTTCTCCAATTAGCTTTACAAAGAGATTCTTTATCAGTATTTTTTATTGAAATGCGTTGTCATTGCTGTGGAATTGGATTTTAAAAAAATGCATAACTAAAATTTTAATGCAGCTTTATTTCTTTTTTCTCTAAATTATTTCAGCAAACCTTTTTACCTTTGTTGTAACGTGTATTTAAAAAAAGGTTTTCCAAACTAATTAAGTATTATATTAACAGAATATTTTTATTGATTAAAATTAATCATTTCTGTTTGATTTAATGATTAAAAAAGTTTAAACAATTATTTGTTAGGCGTATTGATTAAAAATAGGAATATATATTGATTTAATTGACATAAAACTTCGTTTTAAATAGGTGAAAAAATATCACTGTATCTTAGTTTTACAATTATTATTTTATATGCCAATTCAGCTTTCGTACTCGTCATAATTATTTTTAAGTGGACCTTAACTTATCTACTGACTGAGAAGAGATACACGATACATTTTCTCATATATCTCAATATCCTAACTCAAATTAAAAAATATAGTTTTAAATATTATAAATTGACTTTGTGTTTACTCGAATTAAAACAAATATGTGATTTTTAAGTAGTTTTCAAAGCGAATTAATTTCAACGTTTATGATTGCTCATGAATTGCATAATTCTTTTGATTTCATGTTATATAAAAATAGCCAAGCAGTGCCTTTGGTACATTATTAGTCACGGAGAGATTATAAAAATGCTATACGTGCTGTAAATGCGAAATGAGCTTTTATTTGCTTCTTCTTCCAATAAGTATTACTACTTAGTCTTAGACAATAGTCGATTTCTATTCATAGAGCAAACTTGGCGTACCTTAAGGGTATTTTCATGTCACTGCAAGTGGTAAAACAATTGGTGGTTAAAAAGAAGTCATCGTCAGCAGTGACTCAGCACTCTTGGGATTTCGTCTTTTGTGGTCTTGAAGTCAAGAGTTCATATTATCATGCGATCACTTTCATATTTTATTCCGTAATCAATTCCAATAACCAAAACCATGATATACAAATAAAGGGACGTAAATATAGTGGACATGCTATACATAATCACATCAGCTGTGAAGATGATTTTTTTGCATTTTTTCGTACATTTATTGATGAGATAAATATGTTGACATTTGTATAATGATGCAAACACTTGACCGCCTATTCTCATTTCAATACGATTTTGAATGGCGTGCATTAAGGAATCGTGTGTGTGCCTTCTTTCTCTCCATTGTTTCTTTTCGTAATACTCGGGGTCGAGTATAAAGTGCACGGAAGTCAATGGTTTAAGTCGAGTCATAAAAGATGAACACTTAACCGTCACTTATTATATTATTAATTCATGATTTCGATACATTACATTGATAAAGCTTTTCTAAACATGTTTTTGCCGAAATATTACATTTAGTAAAGGCTTAAAAAAAATAACAATGAATAGAATTATAGCAAACACCAATACACCTTGCATTTGAGAACGTTAATTGTTTATAATAAATTAAACATCGATCGATTTAAAATAACATAAATAATGCATATATAATGCGTAGTTATTACAAGATTATAAATTTAAATCTATATTAACTATAAATCAAATTTAATTGTTCTCTTTCACCATATTCGCTTGCTAAGAGCAGTATATGTCCGCTTCGCAAAACCTCCGTGAATCTCTTCGTGGCATGCCAACATCTTTGAATTTTGCCGATTGCATCTTACAATTAGTGCATGGCGGTCATTCAAGATGCCAGAATACTACAGATAGGAAGAAGATGCAGGCAGGATTGGGGTTCTCTGGAGACATTTTATTACCATTCCACTGAAGTAGCAGCTCTCTTGTGATTACAACTTATCAAATCTGGGTATCTTACCAAAACAATATTTTTAAATCAATGCCATTGATCAGTTAAAGAGCACATATATCTGGTGTTGTAAATTTGCAACATGAAGAACGTTTTTTGAAAAGATCGAAGAAAAGATTAGTCGGGAGGATGTAAGTCTACCATTTTGAGAAAAATATATTCAAGATTGAAGAGTAAAAAATCATTTAGAGAATCGATGAACTGCCAAAGGATTTTTATACGAAGTTATTTTGAACCATAGATTAAAAAAAACAAAGAAAAATCACACTAAATTGCACTATTAAAAAATAGGCTCGTATTTTTCTGGTCAGTATTTATATTAAATGGTCATAATATATCGGTCAGAATAAATAGTCATAATTTAAATGAAATTTAAAAAAAACCTAACCTTACCTAACTTAACCAAAATTGTTAAAAAATATTCTGACCGTATATATTTTTATTCTGACCGTTCATATTTTTATTCTGATTGATTTAAATTCTAAACATTTAATTTGTTTCTTTTCAAATACCCACCTATAACATTTTATAAAAACAGCTTTTGATATATTGGTGTACTTAATACAAAAACACATTCTCAATCAACATTAAAAATGTATCAAAAAAAATCTTGTATTTTTTGTGCGCATAAGGAACAATAGAAATAAATTGTAAATGTCTTTTTATAGACCACTACAAGTGCGATATGTCGCTCACTTCAGTACAAAAATCATTTAAGGGCTCAAAACAAGGCAAACAAAGGCCTTAAAGAGTCTGGGTACAATACAATAGTCGCAAAGCGGCACTGCACGGCCTGCCGGCCATTATGCGCCGCTAAATACTGCCTGAGGGGGGCGCGTGTGACTCGCCCTTTAAGTGCTACGGCTGCTACGACTCTTACGTATGACTGCTACAATTGCTATGACAGCCACGATTGAGACTCGATGCGCATTGAAGTAGATTTTTTGTGAATATTAGACGTTTTCAGTTATCAGTTATAAATCAGTTTTAAAATTATAAACACTGAACGAATTTTCGGGATTGTTAAACATAATTTTTAATTATATTTACTTCATTTCTTAACTATGTATGGCTATCTTTTTACTGCACTAAAAATATTTTCATAACATTTCATCATTTTTTATAAACAAAATTTTATTCAAGGAGTCATTTTTATTATGCAATTGTCGTTAACTTTTCTCCTTTCTATTTTGTTCCCATTGTAATCATACTCTTATGGCGCAGCGCTTAGCGTTGTTGGCTTCCGTGCTGGATCGAGTCCCGAGTTCGAGTCCCAGTACGAACTGCATTTTTTCAATCGATTTTCGATTTTTGTTTCGAAGGCATGGGTGTTTGTGAAAAATTCTTTCCCATCCATTCGATCGTTAATTTTGTTAATCGTCATTTATAATTAACCACTTCTTCTTCTTCTTTGACCATGTTCGCTCCCTATGTGGAGCATATGGCCGCCACGCGGCACCTCCATGTTTCCCTGTCTCCCGCCAATAGCCTTGCTTCCTCCCATGACATGCCAGCATCCCTCAGTTCCGCCGAGTACATCCTATGGATAGTACCCGACGGACGTCCAGGACGCCGGAATCCCACCGGTCGAAAGAAAAGGCAGGCAGGATTGAGGCTTTCCGGAGGCATCCGCAGCACGTGACCCAGCCAGTTCCAACGTCTCTCCATAACCACTGACGTGACGGGACGCTGTCTTGCACGCTCCCTTATCTCTGAATTCCTCACAAAATCAAACCACCTCACCCCCATTATCCGACGCAAGCATCTGTTCTCGAAGCTCAGTATACGGTTTGTCTGAGTCTTCGTCAGGTGCCATGATTCGCAACCGTAAAGCATTACCGGCAGAATGCAAGCGTTGAACAAGTGGCATTTGGTTTTAATCGAGTACAGCTGTGTGTCCCAGACAGTCCGCATTGAGTTGAATGTGGCTCCAGCCATTCCTAAACGAATGGCGAGCTCGTTTTTTGTACTACCGTCTTCGGGGATATGTACGCCGAGGTATCTGAAGCTGTCAACCCTCTCGATGATCTGTCCCGCGCTGGTAAGGGTCCTATCAGAGTCATGACAGGCTTGGTTACACATCACATTGGTTTTACTAGTATTCATTTTTAGACCAATGCGACCTGAGTTAGTTCCTAACCCATCAATAGTCTCCTGGATGCCCTCAATGGATTTATCGAATATTACAGCATCATCGGCATATTCAAGGTCACACAGCTTCAGACCGGGACCAACAGCTACACCTCGATCAGGCGGAATTGACCTGCGAAGTATGAAGTCAAAGATAATAATAAACAGGAACGGTGCAAGAACGCACCCCTGTCTCACTCAAGAACTCTCTGAACACTCTGAACCACTAGTCCTGTCCTAACCTTATCTTTTTTACCCTACTACTTTCTTTAAAAATAAGAGGTTGAGCGACTGAGTAAAAAAAAGTTGTCGTAGAAAATTTTTTGTTGAAATACCTCTATTAGGAGGTCATATGCTCCACATTGGAGCAGACATGGATAAAATAAAAGGAATCATACTTCTCTTGTTTTAGAAAATTACTGGTAGTTGAATAGTAGGATTTGTTACGAAGGTATGAATACCATATTTAAGGTAGTCTATAGATTTTCCATACGCGTTAATATGCTCTACTTTCAAAACGGATAAGATTTAAAAAAACAATTTTATTCCGCCATACAAAACGATCTCAATGTAGACCATATGAATTTCCAAAGTTTATCTAAATAAAAATTTTCTTCGAAAATCGCTTTTTACTCCGTTGCTTAACTTCTTTCTTGAATCTACCCATATTGCGATTCAAACCCTTTAGTTCTGAAACCAAAGCCAACGACGTTGCTCATTTGATAATGGACTAAAATAATATGTATTTTAAATGAATTAAAAAACTACAAAACAATTGCCGAACATGGCGAAACAATTTTTTAATTGCTGTAAACTCTATTCGTAAGATTTTTTTCTAATTCAAATAGATCAAATTATATTAAAAAAATCACAAAGAAACATAGTTAAATATAATTCTTTATTCTGTACTGCTTATATAAATAAATTATCATGTCAACCTTTTTAATTAGTTCATGAGTAGGAATAGTAAACAAAGAACACATTAAAAATGTTGAGCAAATATTCTAAATGTCAATTAAACATTTGCTTAAAATATATTTTATTCAACGTTTCTCTCACAACAGCCCTGCGTATTTTGTTGTAAAACACTGATAAGTAATAGATGTTTTAAGGGTTGAATTTTTAAGGTTACGTAAATAATTTAATCCCTAATATAAAACATGCTATCGTTTCCTTTGCGAGGCCGCAGAGCGTTTTCATTAAAAATAAATTATGTTTTCCCAAATTTGTAAGGCCCATTAAATTTTATATTGTTTTAATGGAAAATAACTGTACACAGGACAAAATCACCCCTTGTCACTGTTACAAAAGCTGCACGAGTGTTTGTTGGCGGTATCAAAAACAAAGACCATTTTAATTGCTTTGAATGGAGATTGAGGGGAGGGCCACGTTATAAGATATGCCCCCTTCTACTCTTTTTAACTCGTTTGATCTGGCACGACAATTTTGTTTCCCTCCTAAAAACTATTTGAAACATTGATCATTTTTTTTACAAACGTGTTTCATGTTATGTATACACAACATTATAGCATAGAGTGCTATGTTCAATTTTCTATGACAACTTGTAACAATAAACCTTTCAACTAAACCGATATCCTTCTCTTCAAATCGAGAGTTTAAATCGAAAGGTCGATAGCCAAGTATAAATTCATAGATACTCATATCGTATAATTTTGATTAACTCTCGCGGCTAGCGGGTCGTTTAGGGACCCCAGTGGTTCCCTCATTATTGGCCTTATTCTTATGAATTTCAAAAAAAAATAGTCTAAGGGCTTTAAAATATCTCTCTGCATCATTCTTCATACATTTGTTTTTATAAAAATCCGTGGTTTTTTAATAAATAATCATATTTTAAGTTGCGCGTAAAAAAGACGTCATCCCAGCACACATATGAAATTGCAACTGACGAGTTTAGTCCAGCTATCTTACGAACGATCGCTTATCGCGTTATCGCGTATTTATATAAACTACAAAAGGTCCAAAAAATTATGATATAAGAAAACCTTAATTATAAACAGTGTATCACCCATATTAAAATAGATATTTAAGAAAATGTGGGTATTGGGGTCGCATTTCTTGAGCTTAGAACCGGAAAAGTTAATAAGGTTAAGTGATTTATTTATAAAGTGTAAAATTTATATATATGTAATAAAGTTGAAAAAACATTGAATTTAAATTAAGTGTTTTAGTAATAATATATCCATACATTCACATAACCTGCTATAAATTGTAGTTTTTAGTGAAAATCGTTTATGGTAGATACATCAATGTTGTAAATTTTCAAATCAAGTTTTTTTTGTAAGAAGTATTTTTATACAATTATCCACGTATCGATGAAAAATACGTTATTGTTTTTTCTTTTGATTTTATAATTAATTTAAATAAATGTAAAGTTTTTTTAAATTTAATAACATTGTTTATATGAAAGATCAGGAACAGTTTTGTTCATGTGATGTTTCTCTCTACGCCACGTTTTAAGCGTAGCAGAAGATATATGAGAACAGTACAAACAGTTTACTTATATATGTGCATTTAGATTAAATCCAAAATACGATTAAAAATATAAAACAATATAATTTAATAAATATAATATAATAGTTTTCAATCCGGGACTCGAGCACGTCTAAATAAACTGAAAGTAAAACAGGCTCAACCACTCAGCCTCAAGAATGATATTGGCGTTTTGATAGCGCATTTTTTAGTAAAAAATTATGTGTATGTGGAATCAAAAGGTTTTAATAATATTGAATAGTATCTTAATTCTACATGATATTTATTGCGATTCTGGGATTGTATAAGAAACATTTTTTTGCCTAACGCAAAAATTATTCCAATTGTTCCATTTATCACCGGGTTTCTAAGTGTTTTACGTCCCTTCAAACAAAGTAAGCGATTTTTTTCATTCAAAGAACCTCTTCAACATAGCATGTTTAGGACTATAAAAGGACGTTTAAAAGCTAGAAAAAGGGAAATGAAAAAACCATCTAAAACAATTGATGAGAGATTTAAAAAATCCCTCTTAAAAGAGGATTGACCGTTTTTTTATTCCGAAATACTACGTTTAATATAAAACGAAATGAATCATTAATATAACTGCTATGTGTTTTCAACATAACTGAATATTTAAACAACATCTTATGGTTTGTTTTACTTAACGTTTTATCAATCATTTTTTTGTTAAATATCATTTGAAATACGTTATAATATTTAAAAAAACATCCTCGTAGGATAACACTAAGTAATAATACAAATACATATCATTTTTATATAACTCTTTAGTAAAATTGCATTTCCTTTCGCAAAGAGATCTTAGTATTTACTTTGACAAGCAGTATGACTGGGTCAACCAGCATACTACGACTATTTTTCTACTGAAAAGATACAATTCGACCAATGTATTCGCAGTAATAAACACGAATTTTTCCAACTTAACGTGCAAGGAAAATAACAGATAATCTGAGGAAATAAATTCTCAATGATTAACCAACCAATATTTACCTCTGTTAGTTTCGTTAGTGACAGGGAGATGGTGTTCTGCGGAGATATTCTAAAATTAATAAAGATCTTGACACTTATTAAAGGTTGTCTTCAATACTCAACATGATATAATAATTGGTTTTTACGGTTGGCATAAATTATGTCATAAATCTGTCGAATTCTAACGATCTATTCTTTCTTATAATTTATATTTAAATAATTTTGTTTCATTTTTTCAAGTGTTTTATGTCAAATTTATCATGCCTTCTTTCTGTGCATGTAAGAGTGATTGTTATAGGATAAATATGCTTTACACCATGCTACTTGGTAAGATTTTTTTAAAATAGCTTATTTTTGATTGATTAAAAACATCATAAAAGACTGATTATTACAATAGAAACCATAAACGCAAATATTAAAATTAAGTTATACCAACCGTAAAGACCAAATACCATAAATTATATTTAGTATAAAATAATTCCTTAATTAGTATCAAGATCTAAATATGTTTGAGAATATCCTCGCTGGTACATTTAGTCCATAATTAAGAAAAACAGCAGCATCGGAATCATAATCAATATTTTTTATATAAAACAAATGCCAGTTTCTTGAATAATCATATAAAAAATAAAACAAGCTTTATACGGTATAAATTGGCAAGACCACAAATATGCAATTTTTATAAAGCTTTAACAATTGAGCTTTGTTTTAATCTGCTATTTAATTTAAGCACCGCTTCCAGCTTTTTTAAAAACAATTTCATCTTCAAAATGAAACGTTTATTTTTTTTTCATTTGAAGTGAGAATAAATCAACGTTGAACGGACGGCATTTGGATACAGCTAAATTGTTATTTGTTCTGTTCTAGAAACTGCTATGTTCCAAAAGGGTTCGGTTTAATTTACTTTTATAAAACATATAACTTAATATGTTAATATAATATATCAAATCAAAAAGTATTATTAAACCTTTCACTCTATTTAAAATAACAAATATCAGTCAATCTACTGTCGCAAAATATTATATTATACATCAAAAAATACTTAATTCATATAAATAAAATAAATCATCAAGTATTGAAATTTAAAATATCTTGACAATAAAAAAAATGCTAAGCATAATGGCCGATTTTGCATAGATTTGCTCTCTAATAAAAATAGTTAATTTATTCATTCATATTTTTTTATGATTAAAAAGGCTTATTTTAATCAAAAGTTTACTGTTCACTTCTACTATTTTACTAGTGATTTTATAGTCGAGTAGTCAAGCCTCTTGGGCGTATTTCGTTCTGTTTAGTTACTTCACTTTACCTCACTTTACTGAAAAATCGCAATGTGCATACTATTGAATCATGATTTAAGATTAATAAAAATGTATTTATAATTCAATAAACTATATTTCTATCTATTTATTGAACGACCCTCAAATTACTCAGTAAAAATTTAATGCTTTGATAAAAATCACTTACAGTAAAACAAAATTCGCTCAACGTTAAAAACATGAAATTTTGTTGAGCTACTGAAAGCATAAAGAGCCAGTGAAGTGGGTTCTCAGTTTTATAGCTAGCTATGTCTCTTATCAGCATGTATTATGTTTGAGATATATTTTGGCAAACATTCCTTCAATCAACTGAAAGCTCTGAATAGGTAAAATAACGAAAAAAACTCTTTCAAATACTGAATCGCATCAATAGCTTTGGACGAATTGTTAAAGACATTGTTTGTGGTATGATTTTCAAGCCAAAAGAATTTACTTTGGCTTGTTATGTCCTACACTAACAAGTGACCCAAAGACAAACCAGATTACACCAAGCTAACTAAATTTAAAGCAGTACATTAAATGAAAAAATGTGTTACAAACGAAATGCATGGTTTAAAACTACATTAACGCTATCTAAGAATACAAGTATAACAATAATGTTTTACTACCATTTTAAAAGGCCTTATATAATCCACGCATAAAAACACGTTATTCGAGATTTAGAAAAATATATATTTGAAGAGTTTGACGAGCACTGGCTGTAAAATTCTTACGTATAAGTATAATATAATGGATAATAAAACCGATGCTTAGCACCATAAAACATTCCCATAATAATTGTTATGAGCAAAAGGAAAAAATATCCTCCAGGCGCGTAAAAATGTCTTATTAAAAGAACAAAAATGTTTGTTATATATATTTTTATGTTTCTTTTTATAACACAATTATTACGGCCATTTAAAAACGCCTTAGGATTATATTAATGAATTGAATCAATGTTTTTTATGAATAAGAAGATCTTCAAAACTAAACATTCGCCGTTAAAACATAACAGATTTCTTGTGGTTTAATTTAAAATTTAATGTAAGTAATTTTAAATTTGAATCGTTCAAACTATGTACATTCTCACAAATTTTGTCACTAACGACCCGGGTTTCGCCTTTCGGCATCTTCAGGCATTCAAGTGCACGGATGAACTTGAACTGACGCTTAGTAAATGAAAGTTTCGTGTTTATATAAGATATAAATGCATCACTGAGTCCAAAGCCACTGCTGGCAAAAAGGATAAGCCCATGGGAATTCCAACAGATTTGACTAGTGAGCAGTTTCAAGAATTATATAATTTGTTTGTCGGCAAAGGTTTTATGATTATATGATTTTATGGTTATATAGGGTATAGAAGAGGAGATGTGGGAAAATTTGATATTTCGTTTAAAATCGGAAGATTTTGCAGCTGTGCTTTGTTGATTTCTAACATTTCTTGGAAAAAGAGCTTATGACTGTCCGTATTTGGGTGTAACATTTTTATCCCTTGTTCCTGATTGAACACGTGTCCTTCCGATATTAAGTGATTAGCAAAAGTAGACGTGTCTTTTTTCAATCTAAAGGCTGCCATATGTTCTAAAACCCGGATGTTCAGTGTTCTTTCTGTTTTGCCGATATAAAACTTTGTACAACAAGAGCATTGCAATCTATAAATCCCGGATTTATTTAAGTAATGTATTTTATCTTTATTATTAATTAATAATTTGCCTAAAGAGTTTTTACAGTAAAAAGCAGGTCTTACACTATCAGCTAGCTGTTTTTTAATTTTAAGACTTGTATTTCCTAAAAAAATGATTCTACGCCAATACCTAGTATGATCTATGTCCTTTGACACTATACCTTTAAATAACATTTTTTCTGCAAGTTTAGTTTGTTTTTTTGATAAAAGATTGTCTATAAGAGACATATCGTATCCATTGTTTATGGCGATACGGACAGTCATAAGCTCTTTTTCCAAGAAATGTTAGAAATCAACAAAGCACAGCTGCAAAATCTTCCGATTTTAAACGAAATATCAAATTTTCCCACATCTCCTCTTCTATACCCTATATAACCATAAAATCATATAATCATAAAACCTTTGCCGACAAACAAATTATATAATTCTTGAAACTGCTCACTAGTCAAATCTGTTGGAATTCCCATGGGCTTATCCTTTTTGCCAGCAGTGGCTTTGGACTCAGTGATGCATTTATATCTTATATAAACACGAAACTTTCATTTACTAAGCGTCAGTTCAAGTTCATCCGTGCACTTGAATGCCTGAAGATGCCGAAAGGCGAAACCCGGGTCGTTAGTGACAAAATTTGTGAGAATGTACATAGTTTGAACGATTCAAATTTAATATTGAAATTCCACCAAGCACCTTCAGTCGAAATCTTAAATTATGTAAGTAATTTTGTTTGAGAGTAAGTACAAATAAAATTTACGCGCCTCCTTTTTTGGTTGTTATTAATATGTTTATTTAATAAGTCGTATATTTTGAATAATTTCTACTTATTTAGTAAACGGGTCATTAATATTTCATATTTTCTTTAAAAAAACATTTTAGTAGAACCGGTTCAACCAATTCAGTTTCTCAACGTATCTTTTTGTACTAAATAACAACAAAACGATAGGGCTATAAAACGTCAATTATTTAATTAATGTCCCGTTTTAAGAGCCTGGTGGGTCGTAGGAAAATATTAACATCACATACTTATCCATGTCATAAGCCAATTTTATATATAATTATTTTTAATTTCCTAGTGTACTCAAAGTTGTACCGACTACCACCCGCTACGACTTCACACTCTTCTTACAAAGTGTATTTCGTAGCGTAACAAAGTAAGTCGTGTTCAAAGTTTTACCAGGAATATACCGAGAAGAAATTCTTTAATACTTGGTTGCATACACTCCAATGTGCAGAATAATAAATAAAATAATTAAGTGAAGTTAGAAATAAAAGCTTTTATCTATCGGATTCAATTTTCATTCCATAAGACGCGGTGAATTCCTTGTAAATGCTTAAATATGATTCAGGATGCTGGTCACATCTTTTGAATGTCCAGATGTGAATCACGAACGGGAAAAATTGCCCAAGACGATACGACCATCTGTCGGATCTGTCGGTCATGTCAACTTGGTTGCATCTAAGGCCTTTAAGGAATACACCGCGTCTTATAAAAAGCCAATTCTATAGTCAATTAATGAAATATTCTTTTCTTACATTCAAACAAGTGAAAATCGCAACTAAATAAGAATTTGCCGCTACGTGGCCGTCATTTTGAAATCAGTCTCTGAAAACTTTGAAATAAAAAGAGCTTTATACGATTTTCATTAAAACCCTGTTTATTGTGAATACGGTGCATAATTTTACAAAAATAAATAAATATTAAAGCAATGATCAACCGGATAGCGATTCATATGACCGGCATTAAGGGTAAATTATATGATTAAAAAATCTGGTTATGGTTTTGCAAACGCATGAAAATTGAAAGCATGTAGGTGTTAAGTCTTAAGAATGATGGTATTATTTACTCGGCCCCAAATATAAACAAAAAAAGGCTTTGAAATCATGTAATTTTTATATTATATGTTTACAGTACATTCAAATACATTTTTACAGAAAAATTGAAAACAAAGAATCGCAAAGAAAATGAAGGCGCAAAGTAAATACAAATATTGTTTCTTCGTGTATATACAGAATCGTTTATTATTGTGCCATTATTTGGGCAATTTACCAAAATGCTTTCAGCAATTTTTCGCGAAATACAAGCCTTATTGTGCGTAGGACAATAAATGCAGCTAAGCGTCCCTTAAAAGCTTTTTTGGCCCGGGAAAAAAAGGGAACAATATGCGCAGATTTACAATGCGAAAGGGTTAAACGCAGTATATCTATGTAAATTATTGTAACAACAAAATCATGAATGGCCGCTGCTTATCCCGACTTACCCTTTTAATATTCTTTTTTTTTAATTACCCGTTTGTCAAATGTTTTAATGAAATTGCTGTTTGAGAAAGCTAAAAACGGATCTTTATTTTAAAACCAAGTTAATTACAGGTTGTGAGCATGTGTTATACTAATGGAGCATCTCAAAATGTATTTATAACAAGAACTATTTTAAACCAACTTCAATAATGCTATCACAAGTTCGTTAAGATTTTTTCATATAGTCGTAATTTAAAAAAAGTTAAACGCAATAGTAGCATCTCACATAATCCTGACAGCCAAGTCCTGATAATAATATGATTTTTTAAAATAACTATCACCAGAAAAAAAATACGAAAAGTTATTCTCAATTTACACAAACGTTTGATAAAAATTACAAAAATGAGGAGCAAACGTTCTGTACGTACCGTTTATCAGCTCTGATAATCAATAATAAAATCTTGAATGGCAATCACAATTAGCGTTCAAAGAAGGTTTATTCATTTAAAAATTAAATCATAAAGTTGACACATTCAAGCAAGCCGTGATTTCTTCAACACTCAAATGATCATTTCTCAAGCTCTGCATTTGTGTGACAAATCACTTTTTAAATGTTTGCTCCTCAAAGTAATCGATGTGTTTTGAATAATGTATTATATTTGAATCATTGTTTATTTAATTTGTAAGATGTACAATTAATTGTACTTGGCAAAGAAAAAGATGAGTGACGTCAAGACTCGTTGCCCACCTTCAGTTTCCACAGTTTGATAATTCAAACAGTTTTTAATATTAATCATATAATAATTTGTAACACACACGAGAAGTTTATTCAAAAATTCTTGTGTTTATTTTGCGATCAATAATACCTAAACGAAATGTTTCTCAAGAATTTATGACAAAGAAAAAAAGTACTTTAGAAGAGAAATAATAATTGCTTCGTTGTTTTCCAATAATTGACTGAAGACACAATTATATGCGCAACGCCTCTTGTATCAAAATAATATTTTGTATCGTTTACGTTTTCTTTGAAAGATTGTTCTCATCAACTTGCTGCTTTTTTTGTGTGACTGTCGGCAATTTAGAAGGCTTGCCATTTTAATGCCACACAGGGAATGTGGTTTTTAATAAAGTCGGTCTTCCGCAAATTTCATCCCTTGGTTTGTTAATAAGGGTGTTTTTATCACGCTGGAACATCGCTGTAAATTATATGCAAGAAAAATGAGAAATTCATTACACGCCTTCGTGGTGTAATGTTAACGGGTTTTTTTTTATGTTTATATCATAAGGTCTTAAAAATATTTTTTTATCAGAGTTTTTCCGGTTTTTTATCAAAATACTGCCGTACGTTAATAAGTCAAAATGTCAAGGAAATAAATAGGCACTTCAATCTGAATATACTGTACTAAAAACATGAGGCAAAAAACAGAGGGAATAAAAAATATTTACGTCTTCATCTTCGTCATGCATCCAGTCATATTTTTTTTCTTAATCGTGTTCACACATAATGTTTAGCATATGATCTTCCAATGAACTACCTTACCATAAGTAGTTTTAAAGTTCATGTTTTAATTCTTTACAGGTAGCTATACTAGGGAATACGCTCGTTTTTTAGGTTTGGAAAGAGATACATGTTCCCCTGAGGCCAATGAAATAAAATATTTACGACAAACAATAAATAAATTGTGATATAATATAATAGAATAAATATTTACACTGCACATTTTTTAACATATTAATTTTTAATGACAATTGTATTGTAATTTACTGAAATCAACGTATAAATCAGGGTTTCCCAAAAATTTTCTGGAATGGAACACTTGGCAAGTCCGGAAAATATAACGGAACACTTAGCTGAATTTTTAAGATTTTTTTATGTTGCAGCGTAAAAAACCATTCCAATTTTTTTCGGAACACCTCCTCAGGCTCCGCGAAACATAGTTCCGAAAACCCTGGTATAAATCATCTTAACTTTTAAAGGAGTAAATAAATCTATACAAACCTTACTTTATACACTACTAGCTTTTTTCAACTGACAAGTGTGTGACTTTTTTCCAGTGAATATGACGTAATTCATACTTATAGCAAATGTATACTTATAGATAGACACAACCGTATTATGTTAAAAATACGTCCGTGCTCTCTTATACAAAAAATGGCACCGTCGTTCATTTCCATATTCCTTTAAAGGTTAATAATACTTTTCTAAAAATGTATGTTAGATAAACAGCGCACATTAAATATAGTATCATTCGAATACTTAGAAGCTTTTTTACAGCTTTTAAAATATCACTTTACTCTTATTTCAAAACGAATCTTCATTTATACAATATAATAGTTTATATATTATATTTTTCTTCACTGTTTGAGGAAGTGTGGTGTATAAATTCTATGTGTAATTCCACATAATTCATGTAGGTAATAAGATGTGCTTTATCTGTCCTCTCTCATTAAAAGCTATGGACGTTTGTAACATGCAATCCGTAGATGAATAAGAAGAGCTGATAGCATCACTGTGATTACTCGACATATCAGTAACTATGATTGGCGTTTGGTGAATACAGCTATAGAATGCCAGTACCCGTTCTATTAAGTCCGTTAAAACATTATTTGTAAAAAATGTGGTTACGTACATATAGTAGTGTCTCAATTTTGAGTGAATATATTAATTTTCGTCACAGCCTCATTTTCTCTTTTGAAGTAAGCATAAAAGGTGAGTTGAATACACTCAGAGAAACATTCACACATTGTTCAGATCTGGCGTTTAAAGCTGGCAGCAAAATTCAAACAAAGCCCAAAATGTCATTCAAAAGTCCACAAAAGTCTTTCCACAATTATAACTTATGTTTAATTCCATGCTCGACATTCATACGAGTGGCAAAAAGCTCATCCGGTATGTTCCAACGCCAGTTTCTATTCAATTTGTAATTGCAATTAGTGAATCGCGAATAAGCCTTAAAATAATTACGCGTTCCCCGAACGAGCGCAAACTTGTTCAAAATACCAGCCGCGAGATATGCGAGCGGTCGGACTTGAGCGCTCCAGCAAACATATCATTAGGTTTTATTACAGAAAATGGAGAGAGGCTGTGCTTTAACCACGCCGCGCAAACTGTACAAATATGCCTTATGTGAGATAACAATGCTTCTAAGATGTCATATTTTATTATATAATATTAATTATGATAATGAAGATTTCTTTTTAACAGCTTTAATTGGATAGTAAATGTTTGAATAGGCATCAACATTATTTTTCACAAAAATCGTTTCTGTTAAATAATACTCTTCTCTTAACCTTTCAGGTGCCGCAGCACGCCGGCTATAATTTCTAATTATTAATTTAATTAGTTATTGACGAGTAAGCTCGCAACTGGCGCGTTGAGCACGAAAAATTTTACGAGATATCTCGTCTGTGGCAGCCAACGAGTTACGAGTCTTTAAAGAAACACATTTCACCGTAAACTATTGGTGAAACAAAAAGTCGACAAATATATATTTTCCTGTAATGTTTGGTGAGTAAACATTGAAAGAAACAATGAATTAAAAAAAAAATTTAAAAAAATTGAACATTCCAAGCTATCCAAAGCACTTCCAGAGGTTCAAGACGTCTCGACAAATATCGCAGATAGTCTGCGTAGCTTCTTTCGGTTTTAATCCTTGATCAAGCAAAAAAGCCTAAAATACCACAAATGTATCTCTTCAGTCATCTCTGGCTTCTGCATTTTTCTATGACGATAAAAAAATATATATATGATAACATAAAGAGTACTGATGGAGCTTTACAATGATGTCAACCACAAAATTTTAACTCAATAGAAACCGGTGTCAAATTGATTTAAAAGTGACAAACCAAAAAAAAAAAAATCTTTCCGTTTTACCTAATAATAATATGCATACTGTCATTATTAATTATAACACATTTTTGTGCTATCAATAAAAAAAAAAACAAAATATCAATAAAAAAAAAACAAGTATTTTTGTGCTATCAATAAATGGTATTTTGTGTTTGTTATACTTTACGTGATAATATATTCTTTAAAAATTTCAATCAATACATAAAATAACTTCACGCTTCTTCTCTTTACATTGAATCTATTTTGAAGGAGTGTATTTTTATTCAATATTTCATATATTTACATGTCTCTCAATGTAGCCATGTCAATCATCCCTTTTTTCAGAAAGGGTTAGAAAAAATAATGTAAAGAAAAGAAAGTCGTATGTTAAGTGTTTGTTCACGATCCGTTCAAACAAATTGATAAGTGTCATAAATTTCATAAGTGTCATAGTGTTTCACAAAATTGACTACAATGAATTATTTTTACCTTATTGGATGAAGTCGAACTTTTTCGCCAGCAATATACCAAAATGGACAACGTTACTTGTGTGTGTTGGTTTAAGTCGTTTTGCGTTTGACCGCAAAATTGAACCACAAATTGAACAATTCCATAGGTCTGTTTTTCAATCGTTTCAATGATGTACTCAAATCATAGAAGAATATATCTTTTGTATTTTCTTTCACCTGTTAGTTTACTTTTAGTTCTTCCTTAGTTTTATACTTTACAACTGAAAAATAGAGGTCGGCGACTATCTAAACCAGTTTTCGTTAAAACAGTTAATCTTTCAGTATAATATAAGAATAGATTTGTGATCTCAATGTGGAACATATAGAATCTTGCTTATAGATTTCATCTCTATACAAGTTTTTTTACGAGAACGTTTTGCTACTAAATAGTTCAACCACTCTTTTTCAAAGAGAGTAGGGATAGATAGACGGACCTAGGAATGAACCAGTAATTAGCTTATCGCTCTCTCTACGTTCCATTATAAGGATTTAAAAGGTAGAAGGGTATTTTTAAACGTTACATACGTACACCTTTGGACAAAAATATATCGAAAAATCAATTAATAAAAATGTCCATATTGGGATTTTCACAACGTTGAGCACTCAACCACGAGCTTGATAATTGTTTATTATAAATATAAAACAAATAAGAAATCTTGGTATTTTGGAAACTGTTAATTATTGTACTTATGAATATTTCTGCAACAAAAACTGAAAAATGTTTGGTATTTTTTTCTCTTTGTGTGGACAATACTAATAACAAGACGAAAAAAGGGCAAATAGGCGAGAGACCGTAATATGTAATGGGAATCCTACCTGTTTATATATTTTTTAGTTTATGTTAGCGCTTAAGGAAAATCTCCTCTTTAAAGGGGACGTTTTAGCCAAAGGAGTTTTTCTTATTAACAATAACGATGTTAAAAAAGGTTACAACACAAAAATATCACACTCTGTGGACATTTGATGCCTTGCTCGATAAAAAAAACATTCATATTATTTTTTCGATTGATTTCCGGAAATTAATTTTGACTACAAATAAATATTTTTGTAACCCTGTTATTATACTGTTTGTGTTACAAATTGTTAACAAGTAATTCGTCTCTTTGAGAAACATCTTATTCATACTCACTTTATTAAGGTTACGGTTTTATCAATACAATAAACATTGATTCTAATTCTTAATTTATTAATAACAATATGGAGATTGGGACTTTGTTACTACTGGACGCAGGGAAAATTTCATTTAATCTTTTTCACATTTCATATTAGTATAGACTTATTTTTTTATGCACTCGAAATATTTTGTGTTAAAGTGCGGTCCGACTAAACAAATTCATATTATTCAAATTGAATCGTTTCCTCTAATTATGCGAAAGAAATATTTTTCAACCGTATCCGCTCTTTGTGTGGACCAATTTGAAACAGCCCAATTTTTTTTAAGAGAACTGGATGCTATTAATTGAAAAGGATCAAAGTGGGAGGTAATTTAATGGTTACGAACATACATGTCTTATAAATCGTTAAAATAACTAAATTTTTTATATGGGGCTCGAGTTCGTGTACACTGCACAAAGTAGCAAGTTGTGTATCGAGACCCCAAAAATGACTACAATTAGTCTACAGGACTAAAAATATTAGGAGTAATTTTCATTTACCTAAGTAAACTTGTAAATCAGTCTCTAAACTTTTATCTTCAAACATAGAATAAATATAGATAAAAGACTTCATTATTTGATGATATGAGAACACTAGATACATTTGGACTTGTCGCAAACGATCATATTTACATATAAACAGATTTACATAGGTATGTATAACAATACATTTAAAACAAAAAAACTTCAAGTTCACATACATTTTTAAACATAAACAGATCGCTCTCCTGTTGTGTCCTGATTTAATTTTTGGCATCCACTTCTTTGAAGACTTACCTCAATTTTATTTTTAATTTTATGCGATGTATATTGCCGTCATTAGAGGTTTTTTAAGAGTGAAGTATCTACTAGGTTTAAAAAAAAACATAATTTTAGATTGGGCCAAGTATCAAATATTTACCACAAACGAAATCTTCAAAAGAGCTCGAGACAAAATCTAAAACCTTAATTTTAAGCGGCTTCTTGACGACCGCTTAATTTTTGATGTACTTTGAGATCCTGGGCAGCTATTTAATCTTGAGCGAATTAAATTTAATTCATAATGAATCAAAAAGATTTCACAATTTTGTTGGTTTAAAAGTATACAGTGAAACCGTGATTTTTCCTGCACGAAAATCAAATGCTATCGTTATTGACGTACAATTTCTGCTAATATGTCTTATTTTAGTATATTTAATACCTACTTTCTATGTTAAATTTTACATAATTAACGTATGAAAGGTACAAAGTTTTACGGCCTAAAAAATCTATTTTACTAAATTTCTCATCTATTCGACAAACATGGACAAGGTTAAAGACGAAATCGTATTATTTGTAAATACTTTATGGTGTCGAACTAGTGACGTTCCTAGGCTATGTGCCGCCCCTAGGCAGAGTTTAAAATAGCGCCCTTACTAGTTTTACATATGAAGCGAATAAAACCATACAAGTATCAGTGACATTTTGTAACTATTTCCCAATATTCTAGGAGTATATAAACTATTAAAAAAATTCGAATACCCTATTCATATACTTATTAAAAAAAACGCTTTCATGGCGCCATGTCCACTCATCTATATTAATTTACGCCAAAACTGCCGCCATTGGTAAATGTCATTACCAGATATTATTACCAATGAAAATGTATTTTTAGGCATTTTTTATGAAATACATTGAGTCATAATATTTATTCTAAGCCACATTCGTATCAAAAATTTTGTCGTTAAAAAATCGGTGATAATTTGCCGTTTCCTAGGACTTGCAGCAATTACGCTCACGGGACGTCCCTGTGTTGAAGAAAAATAAAACTGTAAACAACCCAAAACTTTGTGGCAGTAATTTTTTCTTTGTCTATTTTCAATATGGAGTGTATGGACTGTAAATGGACTATATGTGAACAGATACTTGTTATTCAGTTGTTCAAACTTTCTTTTTCGAAGACAGTAGTATAGAAGTATATGGCTAGGTGAGAAGTAGTAAGTAAGTCAATAGCTCTCGCTACGCTTAATTTTATAATCAAAAAAGGAGGTGGAAAGGGAATTTTAGACATCACAGACATTCATGCCTTCAAGCATCAAACTATTAATCGATTGAAGAATCTATCCATACTGGGGTTCGATCACGTGAACTGCAACTGAAGTCAGCGACGTTGACCACGGCCAAACTAAGTATGGCTATTTTAAAATAGAAAAAAACTTTCAATTTATAATTTACATTATTCTGGTTCATTTAAAAACGCCAAATCGGAGTTTTACTGTACATAAAGTGGAAAAAAATACACGTTTTTTCTATTTGTTTCAAGTAATAAAAAAATTTGTGGCCATTTTTCTATCAACGGTAAGATTTGATGTTGTGCGCAAATTTAGCAGGATAATTTCTTCTTCATTACATTTTTGATTTTGCAATGCATTTGTTTCATCCATCTTAGCAAAGACTTTTTAGTATTTTGTATTTCAGCGTGATTTGAATGCGTTACCTCTTTGTGCAATATGGCCAGTTGAAAACGCCTCAGTTTACCTTTAATTATGTTGTTTTAAGGCCGGACTGCTCTTGTGGTTATACCATGCAAGACGTTAATCAATCTCTGTATATGTATGCATGCGCATGTGTATGTAAATGTATGGATATAGAATGAGAGGAAGCATGTCCCCGTGAAGTGGCTTCACTAAGGATTTCTCACCTCTGTAGCAATCACGCTCTTCCATCAGCAACGATGGTAAAGGAATACAAACTTCCAAAACATTATCGATGAAGAACTTTGACGCTAACGTGCCCTGGTACTTAAAGCTCCATAAATTTGATATTAAAAAAACTGTTCAACGTAGTAATTGAAAATCAATACCACGGAAGCATCTAGTATTGCAATTTGATGCTTTGGCTTATTACCTATGCTTAAATTCCAATTAATATTCAGAAAGTGTCTCATTTTCAAACTCTCTCAATTGTGTTGAACAAAAGCTAAGAGCGCAGTATCTATTTACAAACCGCCAATTATGTTTGGACAGATTTCGTTATGCCCTAACAAATCACAAGACATTACTTACCTGTAAAATGACTCCTGTGGCTACGCGAAACATAAATTCGGGAAGCTTATTTCGCGAGACAGTATCGTAAAAACAATGGAATTCTTATTATTTTACGAAATAAATCTTGTGTATTTTTATTTTACTCTTTATTCGTTAAAATCGAAGATGAGATAATTTAAAATTTCGACTGAAAATGCTTACTGAAATTTCATCTTCCGGTATCTTAATTTGATAACTAAACTTAAATTTGATAACTTTGTTACAATATGTGGTACTTGTTTCGCATCTTTTAGAAACATCGAGAGACATAATGTCGCAATAAACGTTGAGTTTAGTTTACTCGCGATATTTTGTCTTATGATGATTTTAAAAGAGGCAAAGCTCTTGTCACAATTTTTATCACGAGTAGAGTAACAAATCTAACAAATTAAATTTTATATTACTTTTGTAATAACTAAACATTATTTAAGATGAGTGTTTGCTAGGATGCATGTGAAGTGGCACAGGGCAGCATAAAATTAGTTGGTGTACGCAGGCGAAGCAGAAATGTGCGACCAATGCAAGTTTCATACGATGAAAATGAATACTTCTTTCAAAATGACATTCAATATTTTAATAAAACTCAAATTTCACAGTAAATTCAGATAAAACTTCCACAATACAAAACCTATCACTGCACAAAAACACACTATTTGAGGTATGTAAAGTAATGATCACACAAGTGACATATATTTTATAAATGATACATTATGATCCACAAAAACTCCTTTAATGTCTTTTAAGAGTAGTTTAATATAAACAAGGTTCAGTTCGTCATTTTTTCGGTTAAATCAAAATAACATCCCCAAACCTCCACGGGTCAAGCAGGAACCTGTGCCGGCTTCACAACGGAGCACAGCGCAAGGCGCGTGTCTGTGTGACAGCGTACACGGCTCAGTGCTTCTTTGTGAATATAAGAATCGGTTTTGCTTAATCGCATGTATCACTAAGTGATGAAAATATAAATTGATATATGGCTGTTTATTCAAAATTTAGCAATATTAATAACAAAATACACTCACCAGTTCTGATTTTAATAACCAATCCAAAATCAGTACAAAAGTGTGTCTATTTTTTTAATATCATGCCATTCTATCACGAATTGGCAGTAATCATCTTTATAGAAAGTGAAAATATTCATTTGTTTTTATGATAAAATTTTAAAAAAATATATTGAAAAGAAACAAAAAAAATATCTTAAAGGTTAAAAAGTATCCATAAACTTCTTATCGAATATTGGGGTACAAGCAAAAATTTTCATAAGCAGTAATTTTCTTTTAAAATCTGCCGTGAGCCAACTTTAAATTGAATGATATAACAAAATGTTTCTGTTATGAAAAGCACTTTTTGTTTTATTGAATTTTCGGCTTAAAAATGAAACAAAAAAATATTCGCGCCCCAGAAAATGCGTAAATTCGAGCTTAATGAAAAAATAATATCCAGTGCGGCGGGCTTTATTGACTTGTGGGGCGTCGAAATGAAAAAATTGATTAGGAAATATTGTCGTTATTTTATCCCATAATCCACTTACCACGTGTTATAGGATAACTTCCAGTACACGTTAGTTTTTCTTTTCTTCAGAAGCGCTCTATTTTTTTTGAACAGCTTACGCCTAAACATAATATTTTAAAGTTATTTAATAGTATATTGAAACAAAATCTTTTTTTAATAACAATAAATTTGTAATGGTGTATTATATAATCCCTTTAATATTTGATGTAATAAAAGAAGTAACTAATTCCAATATTTATTATTCAAATCTATCTTTAGAACTACCTTTAAAACAAATTTATAAATTTCTTCAGATATTTTTGTCAGGTTGCCTTCTCAAAATGATATGATCATTTTTTGTTTGTTGAAGGCTATAAACTCGATAGGTATATACTAATAAATGCTAATTTTTTCAAAAATTCTAATACATAAATCTAGAACAATCCATGTTATCGCATGACATCAAGTCACAGATCAAACAGCACTTTTTTCAATCAACTTATGTAATACTTTTCGAAGTTATCGGTGTTTGTGATGAACCTATAAAAAATCACTTCCAAACGTACACTAACAAAGCAAAGCGAGAGTTATTAGGTAACTATTAGTCCTGTTTTTCCTTATCTTTTTCATAGTTACTCTCTCTCGAAAAATGAGAGGTTGAGCAACTAAGTGAAAAATAGTTTTCGTAGAAAAACGTCTGTCCTCATATTGGAAGGGGACATCATTTTCAATTAAATAATAACGTGTCTCAATACTATTGACAATCAAAAAATATTTAAAGTATTTGTTAATAATTTGAATGATGGATAAAGTACAATGTTTGAGAGAATAATTAAAAACAACAAACATGTAATCTCTTGAACATCCTTGAGGAATATAATAAGTTACTGTTAGAGAAAAAAATTCAGATTAAACACCTTACACTAGCATGTTCAACACCACTCTAAAATAAGCTTCATTACTAAACACGCAAGAGACGGAGACGGAAAAGCCTTTAGACTCTTTTTTATGAAATTTTGAATGAATATTATAATAATGTATGCATTACACATATGTAAAAGAAATATAAATTTCCATGTTAGAATAAAAGAAATATGTATAATTATTGATATGGAACTATTCTTAATGATTTTATTAAGCCGAAATATCTATCGGACGATTTATTGGATTAATTTTTGACGATAAATAATTTAACATCAACGAAGCCCAAATTGAACCGATATACACAATATAATAAATATAATCTATATCATCCATCTAAAAAATATTTACTCGCGATGATATTGTGTTTGACTCCACTTTGTAAAAGCTTGTTTTAAAAATCAAAAGTTTGCTAGTTAAAATTACATAAAATAAATATGAATATATTTTTATTTATATTAGGTATATGAATTATTGGACAAGGTTATAATAATAAAATATTTAGTTCTATAAGAATCATATGAAACATTTGATTCAATCCATGTCCGCTGTTTTCCCATTTTTTTCCATGTCCGCTCCCAGTGTATAGCATATGGCCTCCTAATGGAAGTATCTCAACAGAAGTTTTTCCTCGAAACTGCTTGTAACACAGTGAACTCTCAATTCTTCTTAGAGTAGGAACGGTAGGATATAACCAATGATTAATCAATCGCTCTCGCTACATCGTCTCATTATTTCAGTTTTGTCAGGATGAGAGAATTGGTTGATAGTAATTTCAGAATCATCAGAACTATGTTTTAACTGATGTCAGTTAAAGTAAATATTATTCGTTAAATTAAACACTTGAATGTTTTTACTTTATTTAAATAGTCTTTTATCAAGTAAGAGCTAATTTAATGTCAATATGTTTATTTAAATTGAAGACGTCTTGCGTTCACTTCAAGAAAAATCAACGGGGTTCCAATATTACAACTTATTCTCTCTGGCTACAATCGATGGTAAAACTTCGCCTTTTAATGCGAAACTTCATATTGTTATTTTATCTGCTTGTTACCAAGACCTGTTTTTAAATAGTGCATCCTGCCAAATACTCTTTACTTATTTAATTATTTTAAATAAATGAAATCCCACTCATGCATTAAGTTCAAACTGGTGGCCAACATCAATTTCCACTCTCTCGTCATGTTTTAGATAACTGTGGCTTTGCAGAGGCACCAAAATAACATCGTTATGATTTTAACGCACATAAAAAATCCAACAAAATGGAATATAGAAAAATTATTTCATGAAAACACTCATGTATGATGAGTATGGTTGAATTACAATCGTAATGCTTTCACATTTTCATTGTAATTTTTGCTCTCAGCGAGGATCATATATCAAATTATGACTCTCCAAATGGCTGAATTATTAATTAAATGATTGTGTTGATATATGATATCTGATAAAAATATATTTAAATCATTTGGAATTCTAATCTAGCTCCTCTACAACCATCCCCACTTTAAAAACAAGGGTGTGGTATGATTGAACGGTGGGTTATAAAATAGTTAGTTTTTATTAATACACATCAGTGCTTTTGGATAAAAAAATATACTCTGATTAAAATTAAAAAAAAACATTATAACCATTTGGACCTTCACCGCAGTGACGTTACCGAAAAATATACCAAAAATTAACGATAGTTAGGGGGCTTATATATAGATTCTATATTTAAAAACGGAAAAAAAGGAAAGAAAAAACCCAAAAACTCCATTTTGTAATTTCATAATTTTAAAATGTTAGAATCAATCTTGCTTCATTACTTAAGCAAACTTTGCGATAGTAAGTCTGAAGATGCCTCTGAAAGAGGCGAAACACGTGTCACAGTTAGTAATACAATACCTGGAATAATCAAAGTTAATTTAAATTTTCCAAGGCTTTATTTTCAATAGTGAAAGATGCATAGTAGCTTGATTGCATTTTCACAGCTAATTAAGCAAAAATGCCGTTCTAACATTCAGGCTTTTCCATCCATCCATCCGTTGTATTTGTATAGAGGAAAGGATGCAAAAAATATATGTATTAAAAAAACAAATTCATCTCTACGTTCAAAAAACTCATCCAGACATTTGCAATTCAAATAGAGCGACCTGCGCAAACTCACCATGGAAAAGGTACAGGGTGATTTTGATTTGAACGGTATAGCTTTCGATGGATTCGCCGGAAGAATTGTGAAAACTCATTTTAAATATGTATTAAATCATTTTTTTTAACCTTTCTATTCAACGTATTGCTATAATTTAAGATGTCGACTGAAAGTGCTTGGTGGAATTTCAATATACAATTTGAATCGTTAAAATTATGTACATTTACACAAGTTTTGTCACTAACGACCCGGGTTTCGCCTTTCGGTATCTTCAGGCGTTCAAGTACACGGGTGAACTGTCAATGCAATTTTCCAATGACAGTCGACAACTTGTCAACATCAATTGACAATGCTGACCATGAGCAAAACCGGTTTTGACCTTTTTAAATAAGTGGAAATAAAGTACAAAGTAGTATTGTGTTTTTAATAATTATTCAGATTAAGAGTTGAGTTGAAGTATTTAACTGCTACTGTAAGCAAACTATCAGCTTTTAAGCAATGGAAAGTAAGCCAAAATTTTTGTATTGATAGATTTGTCAGCGCTGCCTTGGTTCTTTTGTTTATGATACTGATATAAATCGAAAAATTCAACATAACCTGAATTTGTGTACGACAGCAGCAATATTTGTGACTGTACAAGTGATCCGTTCGAAAGTAATATAATATGTATTTAATCAGCAGTGAATTAGCAAACCACCCTGTAGACTTTTAGTGTACTCATCGTACTTTTGTGACCGCTGAAGAATCGTTTTTCATTAATTAAAAAACAATATTGACACAAGCTCGAAAATAGAGCGCGGAATAATTTTTATTGCGCGAAACGTTATTACGTAGACGCAGATAGCAGTGCCGGAGGGAATTCTATATATTTTTTACAACTCGTATTCATTTCGATGTAATATATGCTCATCCAACTGACAGAATTATTATTGCACTTAAAAATTGGATATACGAACGAGAACTTTGGATACATGTTATTTGTCTATATTTATTTAGCGCTTTGAATTTTTTTGTCTATTTATGAATGTATGTATGAATGTATGTATGTGTGTTTGTATGTATGTATGTAATTGTAATTTTTTCATCTACATCATATAATTATTCGATCGTTTATTTTTGAAAACTGCATTATGCTTATAATTAACTTTATGAAGCGACGTATAATGTGTATGTATTGTTAATAATTATTTTATCTTTTGACATAATACAAAAACAATATTGGCCATCAATAATCAGTTGATAAATCAGTTATCTAGTTCTAAAAATAGCATTTTTTAATGACTCAAATACAGAATTTTATATGTTGAGCTTTGATTATATATTTTACTAATGCAAGTATATAACGATTTTTAATGAACTAAATATTTTACAGGCTCATAAAATTGACTGTTTGAGTTTAATATTTTAGTTAAACTTTAAATGCCATTCGAAATTCAAAGTTTTTTTCATTATTTTTCTGATTGTTTTAAAGCTGATACCCAAGAACCTTAGTATATGCTTGTCATATGTTTTAAATTTTGTTTCTTGTCCAATTCTGCCAGTACAGTGACGATATACAACAAAAATATATATGTTGATTCAATTAAATAATAAAATACAGGGGCATGAACTCATTAAAAGCCAGCACATTATTCAGTTTTGTAAAGTTGTAAAAAAACACAGATCGACATTGTACGTAAAGTAAACGAAAGAATGAAATGAATTATCCGTGTTGTACTATCTCATCAAGTTGGAATTGCTAGTTTAAATTTTGCTGAAATTGAATTTAGAAAAATAAGAATGTACTTCAGGTTCAAGAAACGCAATATTAAAAAATAAAGAACGGGGAGAGTCAACAGTTCTACAATATGTACTGTATATTGTTGTCTTTATATCAGAATAGTCAGACTCAGAAGTCATGTTATTAAGTTTGAAAATGTGTGGACATAATTATTTCTTACGATAGTGTTTTTAATAAAAAAAATATAAAACATAATAACCTTGGACTATTTTGGAATTTCATCCTACAATTGAAAGCTCATTTCTCCACTTTGCAAGCGCTAAACGTAGTTATGTAAGTCACAGTCATTACGTTTAAACTCATACAAATCCATATAATTTTTTTGTTGTTTCTTTCTCTTACTACTTTTAATTGACATTAAAGAAATTAAAATAAAGAATAACTTTTAACTGATCGTGGTGTTGAGCGAAAACTGTATTTATCTGTAAAAATAGTGTAATTAAAGTAATCATAAGCAACGGCCCAAAGCAGATTTTTAAGTAAAGGTAAGATTTTTTATAAATCACAATAAAACAACATTATTTATGTGCAAACAAAAAGCTATATATTGTATTGAAAGTTGTAGGTTTTCTCTTTTTTAAATTAGAATGATTTGAGAGATATTTCAAGATTGCCAATCATACACAAATGGCCAAAGCTAAGAAGGTTATTTAGTTAGCTTTAGAGTTAGTTATCATTAGACAAACGGCAAAATAAATTTCCAAATATAAAAAAATCGAAACATGCGGGTAGAGCCGATTGTTTTTAAGGCCCTCAATTTTTAAATATTTATAACACATAAAAAATAAAAATACTCTTTCACTAATCTCACTTAAATTTTTTGAGATCTGGACCGGTTTTTTTCATTCCGAGCATTTTAAACTGATAAACTCATCAAAAGAGAACTTTAACATAACATTGTAAAAATCACTAAATAACATAATGAACACCCAGTCTTACAAAATTATATCATATGTGACGATTATTTTGATTTCTTGAATCTGAAAATGTAATATAAGTATAACATATATCGCTTAAAACTTAATTTCGTTAACAAAAATAAGCTATTATTCATAATAAAATTAAATCATTTCGTTTTTCATTGTTTTCTCTTTGAAAAGTAATTGGCTTAGAAATAAAGTGAGTAGTAAAATATTTTTCTCTATACTTTTTTAGAATATAGATTTTCTACTAAAGAGAGATTTCAAATTTTTCTATGCGGCCCATTCCTACTTTCAACGTCCAGCGGGTCCCGTACGGGACCAGTGATTATGGTACATTTCGCTATCGGATTACACTAATTTATGATAATAGTATTCAAAATATAAATATTAGCTTATCATAAATGATGACTTTGACATACCGATTCATAAATTTATTTTCAGTTTAGATGTATATTTTCAATATTTTTGTCATATTGAGTAATATAAACATCTGCGTTACAAGGTCGACTCTTGGAATATGCATTGTGTTAGGCGGACCGTAATAAACTAGCTTTAAACGCACCATACAACATATTTCAATGGGGATACAGATTTTTTTTTTCATACCTAGAAAATTCTCTATTTTTTTGTAATTTTATGGATTGAATTTTTTAAGTTTTGTCTAATTTTTATCGTTTTAATTCTTTAACATAATTGTATAATAATATAAAAATGTGAAAAATTCTTAATAAAGCTTTTTTTAATTATGAACAATCTTTTATTTTGCCTACATAGGCATAGTTTTAGAGATATAATTATTTTTATAAAAGCTACGGGTCATGCAAATATTTCGCAAAAAGTCCACGGGCGTTTAAAAGTTAATGCATAACATTCGTAAAATTATAACTAACATAATTATATCAAAAAAAAAAAAATAACATGACATTAGTGACGTTTTGGACCGTATTACACGACTGTATCAATTTTTCAGTATTAATGGAGATTCCAGCATTGCTCGATGATATTAAAGAGCAGTTTTATCTTACATCTAGCAATGGCTGTTATCTGTATTTAGGTAATCATTAAAACATATTTTTTTCAATTAATAACATAAATAATAAGTTCAGCCCTGAAGTATATTATCATTTTTGAAAAGACTTCACAAATTAATGAAAAGGACGAGCATATCGTACGATAAAATGAATTAAAATGGATGCAAACATTTATTTAAATTTTATTATTATCGTCGCATGGTAAAACTTTGGGTTGAAAAGTTTTCTAAAATCGTTAATTTATAGCCTCATGCTTTTTCTGTCCAACAAATAATGAAAATCCGTTCAAGAATATTAAACAAATTTAATCTCAAGAGACAAAGTCATTCTTTATAAAGTCAAGATGAAATTTCGTAATATTTCAAATATATTGGGTAATGTTGAATTTGTTATATTATTTTTATGTCGGATGGACAGTAACCGAGTTGTCAACTGTCATGATTTTTTTTTTGTATTCGGTGTGAGCATCCAACCTCGGACAATTTTTGTGACCATGGGATTCACTATCTTCCAATCTCGGGATTCCGGAAATGATAATTTACATGAAATTTATGTTCTCATTGTTTTACATATCCCTAATTTTAATACACAAACTTAACAATACAGCTAACGGTCAAGGTGACAGATTTTTATTCTTAATTCAAATCTGCTTGAGATCAATTTGAGTGGAAAAAATAACACTAGTGTCAAAGATCTAAAATAAAAATTTCTTACCCTAAAAAAATGATTATAAAATTAATCAATCTGTTGCTGTCTGCGACTGCTGAAAAATATGAAAGTCAGAAAAACAACAATTTATTTATTTATTATGAAGGTTATATACAACAAAATATACGTGAAGAAATTCTAAAACACAGCCGGGAATTTTTTCTTTAATGAAATATATGGAATTATATCGGAAAGAATATAGATTTTAAATTAGATTTTTTTACATGTTAACTAGAGTGAATTCCGAATTCTCGGGATCGATATCGGGATATCGATTATGGAAAAGAAAATAGACGTAACACACACACCATTTACAGCTTAAATCCTTTTGATGAAACGTGTATTAAGTTGTTTTGAAACTGTGTGTTACGCCTTTTTGCCTTTCCACAGTCGATACGTAAGATATCATATTCATATTGGTTACGTAAACCAAAAATCAATTGCTTTAGGTGTACAAAACTAGCAAATAAATGTGTTAAATTTACGTTACACGTTTCCAAGAAAATCCGAATACCCCAGAAGAGATCGCGGGTATATTTACTTGGATTTCCTGGCGCATCTTTCATGCTTAAGGGTTATTAAACAAAATCATCCCCTGCCAACAAAGCAAGCATTTCTCCTGCTTTGGCAACTTCCTGCGCGATCCCCTTGTTCAGTTTTCGTTCTACCCTTGCTTACTTAATACCTTACTTACAAATTTGGATAATAAATAGTATGAAAATTAGATATACTTGTACCTTAATTAGTACTACTAAGATAATATATTGCGTAGCGGTGGCATTAACTTGATAGAACTCGATTATAATTGGCTGGAAAAAAAACACTAGTTAATAAAAAACTCTTTGAATTTATTATTACATTTTTGTTCAAAAACACTACATGTTAATTTTGTTTAAAAATGTATTTGATATCATCATTTTTTTTCAAAATAAAATTTCCATTTTAATGAATCCGTATTTTTTTCCGACAAGTTTTTTGATAAAATATTTTTTTCCGTTAAAAAACGTTTTAGGTTCGTCTTTTATCCCATAATTCTAGAATTTTTATGTCTGTTTGTTTGCATAGGCATTGAATAGATGGAGCTCTGTTTGTCGAGCTCTCGGTAAATCGCCCGCTTCTAACCGTCATGCATGAGAAAATCTACTGCCGAAAAACTAATTAATTAAAAAATGTTCAAAGAATTCCCGCAACGAAAGCCCTACAAATAAAATTTCAAGCTTCAGAAGAAGAAAAAAACTATAGTTGTCTTAACAAAAATTTAATTAAATTCATTACTTTTAGGTTTTCTCAATAAACCAACAACCATGGCACTGTTGATTGAGTAAAGCAAGAATAACTGACTATCCAATCTTTTGAATCATATAGCAAGCGTATAGTAAAATTACATTTTTGCTATTTTCTATAACAGTATTTATACTTTAATATATTACGATGACAGTGCAACCTGTCAGTATTTTCTCAACACGGCCGATGTCAACAGGCGAATGATACACAGATAGTTCAATTTTAGGTGTGTGCTGTTACTTAAATATTACAAGCTTACAACACTCACATCCACGCTCTCTCTCTATATTTCTTGTAGGTCTTAACCATTTGGCTACAAAAATTTGACAAAGCAATAAATAATATTTTACAATACAACACACATTAAAACTTTTTAAATAGTGTTTTCAACAATTCTAAGTATTTAAATCCGTGGATTAGACTTTTGAATGATTTAACGATACCTTTAATAACTCATTACATGTTCAACGAGAGAGTACCACCTAACCGCTGGGTTAAATCTGCGAAAACATTGTGGAAATGACGTTATTAATTAAATTAATTGTCGGGCAAATTATGAAGCACGTTTGCGTCAACCTTTTGACCTGTAATCAGCTTTAAACGAACTTTGGTTATCTAATTAATGAGCTTATTATCATAATTCATAAATGGCGGAGCGACGAACACAAACGGAAAACTTTTCAATCTGCATATTTTTTAAATGAAATCATTTTCATTCCATTAATTAATATTATAAATTATTGATTAATAAAGTGAAGAATAATAGAGTAATTTTTTTATAAGATATGAGCTCTTGAGAAGTAAAGTGAATGAAGTAGAAAAATGATCAATCTTTTCTATTGGACTTTTAAGTAAAATATCATTTCAAGTTCATCCGTGAACTTAAACGCCTGAAGATGCCGAAAGGCGAAACCCAGGTCGTTAGTGGAAAAATTCTGTGTGAATGTCCATAATTTGACGATTCAAATTTAAGTAAAATATCGTTTTTATTTGTCGTTTTTGCAGATTGCATATTTTTATTTTTAGGAAAGAAACTCCATTTACGATACTGTAAGATATGTAAAATACTATATCACATCGATCTCAATATTTTCTATAATATCTGTCGGCTTACTTTACAGAGACACACTTTTGCCTCTCTTTTTCAATCTGCCTTAACTCAACCTTATCTAACCTAATCTAACCTAATCTAACATTATGACTGCAGTGATTCAGTTTAGATGCAATTTAAATTTTCCGGCCACCGTAATTATGTTTATAAATCTTACACTAGGTTAGGTTAGGTTAGCATCAACAAAAGTGAAGAAAAAATAATTTATAATGACAATATTAAAACAAGTTTGACTTGCAAAGACAGGAAAGTAGAGCAGCAATACTCAAATGTATTTTTGTCCTTATCACCGTATATAAAGTGATAGGAAGTCTTTTTACGCTTCCCTTCACCCACAGTAATCAGAAAATTTTGTGTCAATAAATATATTTCATTTTCTTTACACGTAGGCACTTTGTTAATTTATTTTATATTCAAGCAATGAAAACTTATCACATAATAATCTTTAGCATTTAAAGCATATTGCGAGCCGAGTACTACAAGGTACTATGTGGACAGCTGCAGGAAAAAATATATTGGCATTTGAAATTTTAAATGCTTGTATTTTGAAAATTGTAAATGTTTCCAAGTTTTTTTTTTATTGTATATATCAATAATGACACTGGCATGATATAACTATTAATAAAATATTTTTAAAAATAGTTCTTCATAGTTAATTAAAAATACTTAACCTCCTATTAGAACCTTTTCCATCTGAAATTCAAACAAACCGCCAGTGCTACAAGGTTCTAACTGAAATTTGTATGAAAGCACAGATGATTCAAAAAACGTTTTACGCTTTTTATATTAAAATAAAAAGAATTCTATGGAAGATATCTAATGTGATCATTATTATTGGAGAACATATTTTAAATAGGATTTTTGTCTTTTCGTAATTTGTGTTTAAAATCATTAATGTGATAAGTTAATATTGTAAAATGTAATAATACACTGCAAGAATACAAAACATCATAATGGTAAAAAATATCACCATTGTGTTGAAAAAAATACAGGAATAAAATTATCAAAATATAAAAGATATTATTCAACCTTTGTACTTTCACACAAGTTTTGCCACTAACGACCCCGGTTTTGCCTTTCAGCATCTTCAGGAGTTCAAGTTGAAACCTCTAGTATCTTGCGACGCGCACATAAAACTACGGCTTATTGGAAATTTAGGCAAAATTTCGACTTCATATTAATACAGCATATAGATAATGCTACGCTTAAGACTGCCTCATTATTTTTTTAGTTTGGCCAAAAGTCGACACTTAGAACCTTGTAGTACTCAGCTCGCGATATTTTGAATTAAAACGAAACAAATACAGTTAACGTTTAACTTAATTAGGAAGTAAATTATGTACTATATTTTTACTTACTCACATTTTAACGTTCTTTGTTTCATGGGACAAACTGTTAAAACTTTATAAAATATTTTTCAGCGAAAGAAGAGTAATATTCTGATAATAAGTAATAAACCACTTTGTAATAAAATAATCTGATTTTTTTCTATAAATATCTCCACACCCGAAAGTTATAATACGCAATGAGATTTATTTTCTCAAAGGTTGGCGAAAATTCATAATTGTAGGCAATTTGTGGTTAACGCTACGCCACTTTGTCACTTTTATACAATTTAAAACAATTACGACTAATGTTTTCGTCTCAGTAGACTAGTTACGAGAAATGAGACGAATACACCGTCGCACACAGCTACGCTAAATGGTATTTTGCGAATTATTCACTCCGTGAAAACATATTGCAAATTGCCACAGGGAAGAAAGAATGTTTATAACAGATTTAAATACAGGGCTTTGAAACAATTCAACTAAATTTGAATTATATAACAGCACAGACGCAGTTAGTTATGGAAAATAAAAAAATATATAACAGCGAGGTTTTTTTATTTCTCAATGTTATCTGGACAAACATTGTCTTTTTAAATTTGAATCATTCAAACTATGTACATTCACAAAAATGTTGTCACTAACGACCCGGGTTTCGCCTTTTGGCATAATCAGACGTTCAAGTGCACTGACTGTCGGAAAAGGTTTTATTATTATATTTATATAGGGTATAAAAGTGGAGAGCCAGGCATGTGTAGCCAATCATTTAAAATCGGAAGACTGTTTCCGACAAACAAAAATAAATTTAATTCTAAAAATTACTCACCATTCAAATCTGTGGGCATTCCCATGGGCTAATACCCGCAATGGCTTTAAGCTCAATTTCGCCATCAATGGCTTTAAGCTCAATGATACATTTCTCTCTTATATAAACACAAAACATGCATTTACTAAGCGTCAGTTCAAGTTCATCCGTGCACTTGAACGTCTGAAGATGCTGAAAGGCGAAACCCGGGTCGTTAGTTACAAAATTTGTGTGAATGTACATAATTTGAACGATTCAAATTTAATTTTTAAACTCTACCAAGCATTTTCAGTCGAAATCTAAAATTATTGTCTTTCTAATTGATAATAATTATAGCTTGTGCATTAAGATACCTTCATTAAGAGCATATGGCGTTCAATCATTTTTGACGAAGTTTTGTCTTAAACTAAGGGATTCACCCAACGCAACGTACGGAAACGTTAAGCTTTATCAACTGTGCTTTTTACATTATATATACATTTAATATAAACAAAATTATTTCATAGATAGATCACATATAATTAATGTACTTTATTAATAATTTTAGGTCCTATGACGCAGTGGTTAGCGTTTTGAGCTTCCTGCGGATCTGAAGGGTTCGAGTCTTAGTACAAATAGCGTTTTTTCGATCGATTTATCGATTTTTGTTCTAAGGCATGGATATTTGTAATGTTTTAAAATTCCCTCCCACCCTTACCGATTCTTAATAACTGGGCGTAGCGAGAGCGACTTGTTATCCACTATTCCTGTGCTAGCCTTATCCTTCAATCTTTTTCGTTTGTTTAGCTGTCGTGAAAAAAACGTCATTTGAGTATATGTCCTCTATTAGGAGGCCATATACTCCACACTGGGAGCAGACATGGGTAAAAAAAATATCTTATTTATCTGACGATAAGAATTTTGTATATGTGTAATTTATGCAACTAATTTAATCAATTTGAATTACTTGCCAAAAAAACATAGATATTATGACATATTTTTAAAAACCGTAATATAAAAATAATAATGAATTGAAAATTCCAAGTATAATTATATATAAGATACATTCAAAATATAGTATAAGTGTATTAATCGTGTTTACTGCTAGAGATGTCCCTATATGTTAGCGAGTGCCGTAAAAATACCCCTGCCTAATGAATATTTCATCTTCACTTGACTGATATCAAAGAGGACAGAGGGCAATTTCATCTTTCAAAGAGATACAACTCGGCAGATGATGTTGCCAGCTTCATTTCAAACAATTAATAATGAATTCATCATTTTATACGGGACGTAATAAGTACTTCAATGTTTTCTTTTATAATCCTTTCAAGTTGTGATGTTTTTGTTTCACAATTTGATACAATTTTGAAGGGTCAATTTGTATCGCTCTGTAAACTATTCATCAATTTTCTTTTATGAAATACTTACAAACGTAAATTTATTCATATTTTGTTCGTAAAACAAAAGACTTCACACCGGTACTGATTATTTTGTTAGCGCTATTTAATATTATTATAAGAATAAGATATAGGGATACTAACGTTTATATTTCATATTATTTGCATATAAAAAACTGTAGTAATATCACTTTCTAATAATCAAAACATTTAAAAGATTCTAGAATTTTTGTCAACTCAAAGTGACGATTTGACTGTTATTCAACAGTGTGAGAACTTTTTTTGTGGACATTTTGTGGAAATTGTGGACAATCCCAGGATTACGGAATCGCAAAATTGGTCGGGATTTCTGATCTCGGGATTGGATGTCGTAGTTGAGCACCTGAATAACAAGCAGTTCATGTAAAACAGCTTATATCATGATATTTCACTATAAGTTTATATGATTTAAATTGAGAGCTAACATGGTTAAAAAAATATATTTTCACGGCTTAAATCAAGAGAATTTATAATCCTAAACTTTTTAACAAACTGAGAACTAAAAAACGATAAAAGTAAACATTATATCTTACGTGAAGTAAAATAAATTAATGAATGTTTAATTCTTGGCCTGCTTAAGAGTGAAATTATAGTTTTATCTATAATAATTTCTAAGCTGTCTTATAATCTTGTACAATATCGGGTATTTAAATTATTCTCACTACATTTTTCCTTGGTAGACTTTCAAATATTTTACATTATTGAATATTGTTTAAACATTTGTAAAAAAAAAGGTTTTTAACACACATTTTTAAAGTTGCGTTTTATTTAAATTAATAAATAATGTCTCTCTGCCGATATCTGACATTGTTTACCATACAAATGAGAAGTAAGATTAATGTAAAAAAACTGTTGCTTAAACATCATTGAAACTGATTCGTAACAGACGAACAATATTTTTCAAAAAAAAATTGTAAGTAGTTATTAGAGAACACGTCTATATTAGCACAATTATATTTTGTATGGTGTTTAACTAGCTTATACTAATTTATGTATCAAATTAGTACTAAACCTACAGCTAAACCAGCTGAGCGTTCTCTATTCCACTTTATTTTGATAAACATCTAGCCACGAGTTACAGCTTACATTATGAAAATGTACATCCTCGAATATCTTCTGTACTAACATTGAGACAGCTTTCGCGTTAGTGATGGTGAGAGTGGAGGTTTGGTATTATGATTTGTAAGCTTGTAGACATACCCATTATAAAAGAAGGTTCTTACACGTTGTATTATGTTTTATGGCAGACCAAATTCTGTTTTATTTTTCATTCTTTAAAAAACCAGTACTGTACGGTGTGAAAGTGTAAAGTGTAGACTATTTCAAATACAATACTTGAGTGGGTGTGACATTTTTGGGGACACTATATATTAAACGTAGTATTTTTTTTCTTTTGTTATGTACTTTCGTTCAAAAAGAAGTGGCAAACTACTAAAAAAAATATTTGCAAAGTTTCTAATGATACTACTTTTGAACAAACATATACAGTACAAACTTGATATAACGGACTAATATGGGTGAGAGGGTGTCCGCTAGAGCTTTAAGTCAGTTAAAAAGGATTTTACGAATGGGTTTTTTTTTATTAAAAAAACGTATTATGTGATTTTGAACCATGATGAAGTCAGTATATTTATTAAATTCATATATTTTTCCTCTATTATGAAATAAAAATAAATGAAAAAACATTTTCTCCGGATAAATATCCGATCATCGGTAAACGAATAAATATTTTTTTGTTTGTTTTTATACTTATTGTTAGTTTGAACTAATAAAAACAAACATAAAATCTATTTATTCGTTTTCCGATGATCAGATATTTTATCTGTTATATTCGAAATCCTACATTGAAATTAAATGTAACTGAAAAGCATCAGTGTAAGGCCAGTGAAATCTGCGTAAAATGAAAATTATTTAATGATAGTGAAATTATTTAAATTTAGTTGTCTAGATTATTTTAAACGACTCAGAGAATATACCACTAACTGCATACATCAAGAAATGGAGAAGTGTAAAAAGTATTTTTACACAGTTTTCAATATTTTATATAATAAAAACTTAATGTCATATTTTATTTTTAAAACTATATTCAATGGTAGAGAAAATAAACAGCTTTAATCTACTGTAAAAAGTTTGTGTCCGCATATATTAAATAAAATATTATAATTATATATAATTTATACACATTGGATCAACTTTATAAGCGAAAATTGATATATTTGTACCAATAATGTATATCTTGTTGTATTAAATGTTTTTTATTTAAGAAGGAAATTAATATCAAAATCTTTGATAAACTGTTGTAATTTTTATTATTTTATATAAAATTTTACGTATTTTTTATGAAAAATTTGACAATTGCGAAAACTTAAAAAATAAAATCTAATACAGAAATACAATATTATGCATAACATAATGCTACCAACTTATATTTAGAATCTATTGTCGAGTTTTCAACGTCGTTTGCTTCGGCATCACGGATTCAAATCCCAGCACCAACAGATTTTTATTTATAGATTACTGTTCAAAGGCATGTGTGTCTCCAATGCTTAAAGTTTTTTCCATATTTATCTTAAAATGAGACACTGCAAGGGCGATTAGTTAACAACTAGACCCACCCTAGCTCTTTTTTATCAATACTGTTTTCTAAGAAGAAAGGTTGAGAAACTGAGTAACAGGCAGTTTTTGTAAAAAAACATTTGTAGAGATAAGTTCAATTGAAAGTCTTTATGATCTACATGATTTAATTTATATGTTTTAACATTTTTGTTTTTATCATTGTAAGGTGCCATGCATTTCAAAAAATGATATTGTATGCAATGTTTATATTTCAGTAATTATGGAATGAATATTCTATCATAAAATTAATTGTATATAATAGTTTGACATTTTAGTGGGAAATTGCACAGTTTGTATTTACGATGAATTGTTTTCGTATAGTTTAAAATATGACTTTTGCCATTCTGAGGCGAGCCACACGTCTCACCCTTATTTTGTGGGTAACCCGAGGTTTATTTGCACAGTCAAATCGAAATCGCCCGTTTGTAAACAAGGAGAAGTACGTGAGAATGTGACGCTTTGAGCCCGAAATGGAATATGAAAGTGGTTTTCTACGCTTTACAAATAGGGCATAATATTTTACCTATGTCAATGACTACTGCAGGGAATAATTGAATTTAAGATCAGTCGCGAAAGAAAATATATTTTTACAACAGACAAATTCTTGAAACGCTCTTATAAAACGAAACTTTGATAAAAAAAAAGGTCTCAATATAAAACGGCGCAAAATTTTCACAGACCTACATACTTGGCACGATGGTTGCCATAAATCTTGATTTAATTTACTTCAACAACACGATATTTTTGCACACGTTTATTGGTTGAAAAAAATGATACTTTCAATCAACAGTATGTTTAATTTCAAACACATCTTCATTATTTGTTCAAAAAATACAGTAATTTTAAAATCAAGATGATTATATTTTTCTATATCTATATCTTCATATCGGTTCCAAAGTTTAACTCAAAAATCATTATTTTGACATTATTATGAAATTCAAAAAATAAAATATACATTTGTAATAATTCTCGATTTTATTTATTTATATCAGGAACAATTTCACTCATGACGAGCATTAGCAACTGAAAGAGAATAAAATGTTACAGTGTTATTTATACAAATGTCAATACCTCAATCATTAGATTAAATTAAATTGATTTTAATTTTTAAACGACATTAAAATTATAACCCTTACTTTGTTATTACGTGTATGCTGTTAAATCAGCGGCCGTATTTTGACGAAATATTATAAAACTCTTTTTAGATCTTTACAAAAAATACTTCTCTGAAATATCATAAAATATTTAAAAAAAAAAATGTTTTTTTCTATGCATACGCCGCACCGTACGTATATTTTAGGCAGTAATCTGTATTTGATCTGACTGCATGCTGCATCAGTACCGTCTGCCAGATAAAAGGAAAAACTTTGAATGGAAACAATTCACAATGGAGAACGTAGTTTTTCTTTTCATTTTTCTATGTTTCATGAAATGGTCCGGAAGGCATGCAATGCAATATAAAATACACAACGATTTTTATATTTCTTTTTTTCCCATTTCAATATTACAATGCCGTACAAATTGAAATACTTTTTCATTTAAATAGCTTTGATATGCAACCTTAAACTAAACTTTACGTAAATAAGTGTAAAAATACTGGTTTTTGGTATTTATTAAACAATAAGAAAAAAAAGATAAGTTGTTATTTTCAAAATTGTTGACAAATTAACATTTTTTTAATCCTTGACCGCTATTATGTTATTATGGAGCACATTATTACCTCTTAATTGAAGAATCTCAACAAAAGTTTTTTTGTTTGTTATTTAGTTTCTAACCCTCTCTTTTTTTAAGAGAGCGCGGATATAAAGGACTAGTAGTTAGCTAATCATATTCACTATTACCCTTTTTTAGGATTGGAAAGAGAGAATGGAATTTTTATACATCACAAACGTCTGTTGATAATAAATGCTGTTTGTACTGGGATTAAAGCCCGTAAGATCCATCGTGGAAGCCAACGACGTTAACCATTGTTCTACGGACGCAACAAATATGGTTTGTAAGTTTATGATGTCACGCGGTCGTCAGAGTGATAGCATGATACTGAAATAACTATCAACGGTGGTTTTTTTAATAGTTCTTGTATGCTATATTTGCAACAGATACACACTTGAAATCAGAGAATCAAACGAAGAGGAGTGATCGAATCAAAATTTATCAGTAAGGAAAAATGATTGCGTCACATTCCCGGTTGTTACCGAAAATCTATCAGATTAGATAAAAATATGACTTTTTTCAAATGACAATTGGAAAAAAATTCAAAATATTAAAATACAATAATTTTGACGGACACTTAACTAACTGATTTTTTTGTATTTTTTAAATACTATTAGATTTAATAATATCAGTATTACGGGAAAATGATACATTTAATCCAATAGCTGGGACAAAAGTTTTGTATCATACAAAAATTGCTATCAAAAAATCCATATTTCATCTTACACGCAACAGTAGGCACAGCCTTCAATAAAAATCTCCTCTGTGAAGACCATAAAGAGAAATGGGGAAGCGATTTTTCCCTTTTTAGTCTCAAAGAAATACTGCCTCCATTTTAGTGAAGCCTCGCTGGATGTGTGGACCGCTGTACAGGATTAAGCAATCGCTTTCGAAACCGTGAGATCTGTGTTTTAGCTTCATAGTCTTGTATCATTATTTTTTTAACATTTTGAATTTCATCTTATTGCAGCCATCTATTGTTTTGTTATTTTACTGGATGTATATAACACGTTGTGACATGTATTTTTCTGTCTTAAAAAATATCTTTAAAATAAATTCATTGAATGATTTTATCTGCAATGTAGAGTGTAGACAATGATTCGCATTCTCCATTTATTTCACGCATCAAAATTCAACTGCGGAATTTATTTTAGATTACTTGTTGTGGTAAGCGTGAAGCAACAATAATAACGGCTACGTTTGTTTGGTGAAGAACATTCCATGGTAAACCAATTAAATAATGAGTAATTTACTACCAGAATCGTTTCAAATGTTATTATTTATAAATATTTGTTTTTATTTCTCTGTCTATCTGTGACGCACAACACAACACTGCGTTTGCGCTCAATTCACTATGTAGTGTGTGTTACCATCTTTATTGTACAAATATTGTCAGATGGCACTGCCATCTGATCTATGATATTTGTGATTGATTATTATTAAGATTCTATGTTAATAAATTTAAGCTTTTCATTTATAAACCGTTATTTGTTACTTTTTTAAGAATATTTTAGATTGACAATGTTTATAAAATTAATGGCTGGTTTTAGTAAAATGATTTAACATCATTAAAAATTAATGCACCTTTACTGTTTATAAGCGAAAGTAGTATTGCATTTCGTGGGCTTAAAGTCAAACACTATCTAAAAAATTGAATCTTTTTAGGAGAGCAAAACAAAATATTAATTTGAAACTACAAAGCAGATGTTAATTTACAAACTGATTTTCATATTTTATAATTTATTGTGTTTTCTTTTTTTAACATTAATTGTGATGATGCTTAAATTTGTAAGTATTATTTAAAAAAAAAACTTTCACTGGTGATTTAAAAAACTAAAAAAGATTGGAGATTTAAAAATAAAGATAACGTTGTTTTATTTTAAGCTTTATATATTTATTTTTATATTGTAAAGAAGATATGAAATGTAATATTTATGGTTTCTTGTTAAAAAAAAGGTTTACGATAAATGTAATTTGATATTTATTTGGTAATTTGGAAGTAATTAACTTGAATACAAAATGCTTTGAAAAGCTCAACCTCAGCCGTCTGGCGCAGCAAGGAGTAAGTACATCGTTTATAAATATTCCCCCGAGTAGTGCGGTGCGACGGTCTGTGTTATAGGGAGGTAACCATTTGTCCGAGCTTTCGTCCCGGTTGAAGCTTTTTACAGTGACGTCTCAAACTGGTTTTTGATTGTTCAAAATTGCTCCCTTTGATGTTGCTTTGATTCAATAAAATCTCTACAATTTTTCCATGTAAAAACGTACATGTATATTTTTTGTGATTTTTATTGTGATATAATTATACGATGTTGTCCAATTATAAATAATCAATTAGACAATGTGCAGAATAACTTTTCGTAACAATTTTAACTTTCTCGTTGTCATTCAAATTATTTAATTTCTAAATTCTATCATTCAATCGTGCAAAGCTTTCTAATATATTTTAGAAAGAAGCCGAACTCAATAAAATCCATTCTAACCATCTCATCGATTCTAAATGGCCTAAGTTTTGATTGAATAACTATTTCGTAAATTAAATATAATATGATCATTTATTGCGTAGAATTGACTTCAGTAACTTGCATTTCCTTCTGAACAAAAAAGTCAACTCAATCTGGTTAGTGATTACATATTAATATTTCAATGAACAAATAAAAAACACGGTTTTAAAATTAAAAAAAATAAAATACTACTAGTTTTTTTTTAGTCTTATCCGTTTATGTTAATAGTAATGTTAATATACTTCCAATCGGAAGCCATATTCTCCTCATTAGGAAGAGCGGAAATGAATTAAAAAATATGTATTTCTGGATGTTCGATAAGTAAGTATGCGTTCGATTTCTCATTAAAGTTTAAAAAATCCTCCCGTTACAACGAACTTATAGTTAGTTATACAGTATATAGTAATAAATATAGCAAATAATAATTCACAACATTTTATAGAAGTAGATGTATGTTTTTTTCATATTGCGTCGTGAAAAAATTTCCTGTATGTTTATTACGTAAACGATGTTGTTTTCTCAATTTAATCATTAATTATATTCTGAAAACTGTCATGCGCACACTTTTCAAAGCACAGGTTTTGACAATTTTGTACCAATTCAGCACATGTTTGATTAATTTTATTTTCAAATCTAGCATAAAATTTCATCTCTAAAAATGTTTTCAAAACCGCATCGTTAAACATTTTCATCGTGCTATTTTTTTAAATATTTCGAAACAGAGTACAATATGATCGCTGCGTTTTCTGGGCAGTATTTTAACAGTTTTAATTAATGATCAAAACTTTATTTCAGACATGATATAATAGTTTTTTTTACAATCTACTCTGTACTGCGAGCGATTTTATTCATCAACGAAAGCTGATAAATAAAATTTAAGTTGGAAAACTGAACGATTGTCATGTTATTTATAATACTTTTTATATAATTTATTTGCGTAATATTCTTGTGCATAACTTTAAAAATAATCAAATAATGCATTTTTTACTGTCAAATTTTTGTTTTATTTCAAATTGTTTGAATTTTATGGGTCTAAAAATTTGTTTTCTTTTTTAATAGTTTGAGCAGAACCAGCTTCACACAGCAATACGTTATGAATTAACGGGTACAATTTTTAATTATTATTCGTTAAATACATAAATTCAATTAAAAAAATTATTTGTGGTTTTTATTTTGTAAAATTCCAGTAATAAGGTGAAAAAATACTAATTGTTATTTTAATTTACTCCCTCTTTAGAACTATATTTAAGCTTACAATAACTAACACTTAAAATACATCTTCACAATTTTCTCATCTATTCAGAAATTACTATTTAATCACTTTTTTTTCTTATTTCAGCTTAAGGACTGCAATACCGGTATTACTGAAACAAAAATCTTGGTATTAATAATAATTTTTCAATACTAAAATACCGTGTTAGAAATGCAGAATTGAATTGAACCAAAACTGAATTTTAATTTTATATCACATATTCTAATGAAAATGTTCGCGAATGATTGAAATATTTTAAATCTACTAAGAGTTTTATTGATATTTATATACGTTTAAGAATTTATGAGCCTTTCAGTGATGTAACAAATTATTATTTTAAGAAACCGTTTATTTATATTAACCGCTATTTATGAAAATTACCCGTGTATGATTATGATATATTTTAAATAGCGGTACGAATAAATAATTTGTATTTATTCGTCCAGTATCGTGATTCCAACTGGCCGAATGTTTGTTTTATTTACACTCTATTACATTTCTATCTCCAGCCTTTTTTCTTTACTTTACTTGAAAACAGTCGCTCTATATCAGTTCTCATTAAAAAAATCCATTTACATACTGCAAACAAAAATGTTTTGAAAAAGAATTTAACTTATAATATATACTGTAAGTGTTGCCTGTTTTCGAACGATTGGTACCTCAATATCATATAATAAATTGCATCATTTAAGCATTTCAAAACAGGTCAGTTTCCAAGCCGCAAAATGATAACAGTGATTCTACAAAATTACTACTCAAAGCCACATAAATTTGGTTTAATTATTTTTCGGGTGATAATTTTAATTGTTTTAGCTATTTTAGCAAAATGCAGCAGGAAACATTTGAACCCGTTATTGCAATGAAAGTACGCGGTCACAGCAACAATTAAATTTGCCATAACAATACAATTATAACTGCAGCTCTGATGTTTATGACTTCGCGGACTACGTTATAATACGGCTGCAAATGATTTTAAGAATTTTTATATTTTAAAATTTAAAAAAATATTTGACATTACAGTTTACGCCAATGCGTCAAATATTTTTAAGTTAAAGGTTCATACGAGATATACTCGGTGAGAATTTTTTTGAAAGTCACATGAGATTAACTCAAGGAGAATTGACTTCACAAACACCCATGTCTTAGATCTCAAATTAAAATTGAAAAAAATCCAATTTTGACATTGACCTTACCGGGAGTCGAACCCAGACCCTGCTGATCGGTAGATCAAGCTCTAACCAACTAGACCACAGCGGGCGACGGGCAGATGATATGAAGCATCCCCTCAAAACACAGGGGTAGAAAAATCATAAACAATTCTAGATCTATCTATCTACATAAACATCAAGCACTTCGTGACTTGTATTTTTCATTATACACTCAACTCATATTTTACACGATTTAAAAATAACACGACCCATTTAAAGAACGAATACCATATTCTTGTTTTTATACAACTCATTTGTTTTAACCAGGGCTGTGGATTCGGAGTCGGAGTCGCAGATTCGCGGTATTTTGGCCAGAGTCGGAGTCAGAATCGGAGTCGTGAAAGATGAGCGGCTCGAATTTTTCCTGAAAAATATATTTAATGATGTGTATTCAAACAAAATAATCAAAAGTGTTGAAAAATTCATGCTTGGCTGACTAAAGATGATCTGATGGTATACATATATATATGTTGAAATGAAATTATTGAAAAATTTCCTCGAAGTCGGAGTCGTTAATTATTGAAAAGCTGGAGTCGGAGTTGGAGCCCTCGTTTTAACACGATTCCCAAAAACAAGCACAAAAGCGGACAACGGATTTCCTAATAATAATAAATTCAACAACACAAGACAATAATAACACACGAAAGACTCCCATATTTGACGTTTCAAAATATTTCTAGCGATGAAAACGATTTATGTTCAGTCTCTCATAAAAGTCCCCGTATGTAATCAAGTAGCGATGAATAGTATGATTACTTTTTTAAACTTATTGGATCTTCATTATCTTTTTACCTGACATACTATACTATAAGGATTTTAAATTTTATGAACCAATCATATTTTTTTTCAACTTCAATCAACTTTTTACACGGTTTTTACACGTGAAACATGTCGTCCGTGTAAAAAAGTTGAGTGTTTAACAAATTTTTATCATTTTTTTTTACACGTTTTGCTCATTGAGGACATTTTCAAAATCAGTTATAAAATTCGTCATTGATATAAATTATAAATTATCAAAATTTTTACTGGATTCCCATTGTAATTTTTTCACAATCTTTAGTATAGTTTTATTTTATACATTAACATTTTTTATTTATTTATTTATATTTATCTTATTTAATTTTGTATAAATAACTTTATATAGACATATGTTGGTTTTGCTTGTGATGAGTGAAACCGCTTTTTTCCTATGTTTTAAGTCGTGTCATTGTTAAAAAAACGTCGTGTGATTGGCATTTATATCAATATTATAATTTCGTATATAAACAATTCCAATTCCATATTTTCTTTCTTGCCCTTGCAGAAAAGACAGGATGAGTGACCAACTTATAGCTATTTTTTGTTGAAACACTTGTGTAAAGATAAGAGAGTGAAAATGATTGAAGAATAATTATTTAGAGTCTAATTTAAGCAGTTCAATATTTTTTTATTCAAAATGATAGCAAACGATTGTTATAATAGTAATTTAATCAATATAATTTATAAAAAAATTCCAATCAAAAAACCTTCCACCAAATCTAATTTAATTCAGTGAAAGAAAAAAACCTGAAGCCCCGTGGCGCTTTTCACGCACCTCGTATGTAAGAGAAAATAGCACCCGATCCCCTACCGGCTGACCTCTTTTTGGTCTTTTTTTCTTTCGGGCTGTTCAAAATTAGTTTTCGTAGGGGCGGATCCAAAGCTGTTCTGGACGATTGATTGAAATCCCGTGAGAGATGAAACTTGTTTATTTCCTCTCAGGTTTTGGGCTATTCAAACGTCCAACGGGTTACAAACCTATAAGACAGGGGTAGCCAATTTGTTTGACGTGACGGTGTTTTAAAGCGAATCGTGATATAGCAAGTCAACAACACCTTTTTAAAGAACGTAAAAAAATTAAAATAAATCGTATTCCAAAATTATTGAATGTGATACATATTATAAAGAAATAAATTAAGACATTTTTTTTAATGCATTATATTACTTTACTTTGAGAAGCATCTACAGACAAACATCTTCAATAAGAATCAGTAAAACAGTCTAGAGCAGAATAAATAACAAAAAAAATGTTTACTAAATTATTTACAAACGTTCGTGTAATTGATAAAATCTTGCTTATGACAAATTAAAGCCGGAAAAATTCAAATGTCATATACAGTAAACTGTTGCAAAAAATAAGAAATGTCTTTATCATCTGTGAAGTTTTTAAATTTCCATTCAACTCAATTTTATCAATTACACGATTTTTTTCAAAATACTCACAATCATTTTTTTACTAAATGATGTCGCTTTAGACCGTTTTACTCGCTCTTTATACGACAGGGATATTCAAAATAAAATAATAAATAATAATACATTAAAATTTATGCATAGTTTTATTTAGTAGTCTATATAGAAAACGAAATAATTTATATAACATATTTACTATTTCCCTGAAGCATTAAGTTCTTTATTTCGGAGAAAATTCTCATAGATTTTTTTGCACTTCTTCATGAAGTGTTTTCGAAATATCAATATTACATTTTTTTAAATATTGACTTGCCCTGTTTTAGAATAACTACATTGGCAAACTATTAAAAAGAAATAAATATTCATTTGTTTATAAAATTCAAACATTATTTATTTTATTGAATCTGGTGAATAATCATATGTTTATAAACATAGAAAAAAATATTTGTATTTAATTTAGTAATCAAAATTATGTTAATACAATATTAAATATCTGTCATTACGGCTAACAGCCATTTAACCAATATTTAAAAAATAGTTAAATCATAAGAGATTAACTCAAATGATGCGTGTTTAATTCATTTGAAATTAGCTAAAAAAGAAAATAAATCACAAACTCCCATGGGCAAGGTCTTAAATTAAAAAGAATAAGAAATCTAAGCTTTGACCTTACCGGGACTTCAATCCATACCCTCATTATAGCTATACCATAACACTTAATATATCACTTTACTCTGAAGCCAAATAGTAATTATTATAATTAAGTTAAGTTAAGTTAAATTCAAGTACATCCGTGCACTTGGAATGCCTGAAGATGCCGAAAGGCGAAACCCGGTTCGTTGGCGACAAAACTCATGGAAAAGTACAAAATTCAAACAATTCATATTAGTAATTATTATGTTAGTCATATATTTCGTCATAGTTGAAAGATTCAAAGAAGAGAATTCAATCCCTAAAGTACGTGTCAACTGTAAACGTAATTTTAATTTTAAATAAAAAAAACAAAAATAGAAATGAAAGATCTAGGAGTTGATTTCGCATACACTTGGAATATTTGACACGTTTTAACGAAGTACTTGAATTTTCTTATAATGCATATTATAATGTTTCGAATGAGATATACCTAATGCCACTTAAAACTAACAGGCTGAGCATCTCGCAATACTATTTTTAACATCAATAGACCCAGTTAAAAATCACCTTCTTACAGTTTTGTTTTTAGACTATGAAGAGAAGGGACTTTAATGTTTTTACCTTGATATTTGTATTACGTTATGGTAGGCTGACGTGAAGTTATCAGTTGCATACACATAACGGGTAATGGAGGGCAAATTATTTTGTATTATATGCATATTCCTCATTTTTTTACCAAAATCGATTAATTTACATATACAAAAAACGTGTGCTAAAATCACTCTACGGGCAGCTACTTTTAATTCGTTTATTGCAACTTAATCGTTTAAGAAATTTTATGCGTTCGGTTGCTTAGGATTTTTTTATTTTAACAAAATAGAAGTATCAGTTTACGTTTAAAACATTATCGGACACATCGCGTAGTTTAAAAAAATCCATGAAATAAAATATGTAATTTCGAAAATTCCAAATACATTTTCTATGTAAATTTTTATACCGTATGCCGAAATGCTGCTCGAGGGAAAATTTTACACTGTGAATGACTTTTCTCTTACAGTTTATACAAGTTATTCGTTTTTTTTATTCAAAATATTGTATTCGCCGGAAGCATTGTTTTTCGGTTTTACATTTGAAATTCTAGATGGAAATGCAACTTTACCACAGCAAAACTTTACAATGTTTGTATTGATAAATTTTTGACTGCAAAAGGAAAGCAGCAGTTTACTTATTTATAGAATATTGTAGTATTCATCACTCTCTTAAATCACAATCAGAGAGTGAAGTAAAACACAACTTAATAATTTAAAACTTAATATCTGCCTTTTGTATGGTACTCAGACTACAATCAACATTGATCGTGTCATATAGCAGTATTGAAGTGACAACAATTATTGAATTAACACGATTTCAAAATAACTTAACTATTGGTCTTATTTTTAATAACTCAAGTTTTAAAAGCTTTGAATTAAAGAGTGTTACAATGATTGAGTCTGAATTGGAAAGCTTTTATGATTTAAAATCTAATTACACTTAACAATACATATCAAACATACGGCTTTAAGCTCTTAGAATTGACCCAAAAAGTATTTTGTAGGAGCATGTTCAGACGAGGGGGTAAAACTAGAAAAAAAGAGTCTCGCCAATCTCAAAACATAAATTTTGAAATTATGATGGTCATAAAGAACACATTACATATGGTAACTGAAGACCAGGGTTGTCAGAACCAAAATTACAGATCGGGACATTCACTATTTTGAAGGTTTTTATACATGTATACAGTTTTTTAGGTCGGAATTTTTAGAATAACTTGCAATGCGGGATTTGTCTATTGATCTCGGCACAGTCCCGCTCAAGACATCTGGCAACCTTGCTCAAGACACAATTTCAGATCTAGAATCAACATTTGAAAAATTGTCAATTATGGATATCCAAAATATCAAGTATCATAAAACCACTAAATAAAAATATTTAAATAACGACGGTCATAAAAGACAAAACACCGTTTCGAAAAAAACTGTTTATTTTTTAATTTGCTAATCATTTTTTTAAATTATAGTGTCATAGTTCGACTTATATAATATATTAATATTCATGTAGCGTCAATGAGGCACTTAGGTAATAATATAATAAAACTATCAAATTTACGACAAAACTAAAATAATCTATCAAGTTTTTATTATCTCCTCTCAATATAAACTAGTTACAAGCAAGGCATTTCTTTGCCACATTTACAATACTAAAAAGTTGTAAGTGTACTTGTTTTAGTTCGTGATTGGAATTTGATGAATCGTAAATAATCATCGCTTTAAGAAAGTGTTTCTCAAAAGGTCTATTTCTACATGACGTTTTTTTCAACTCTTTATTTACAAAAAAAGCTATCTTTGTCATAATTTTAAGTCATGACCCATAGAAAAATGAACAGAGTTATCAATCTCTCAAAATAGCTGATAATATTAATATTTTAACAAAACTGGAAAGTATTATTATATATGCAGGGTTGGATTAGTCCTTAAGTACACTTAACACGTGCACTACTAAGGAATGAGCGAACCAGATTTTTTTCATTCACAATTTTAAAATTAATCATGTATTTACTATTTTCAACGATGCAGAAAAATACTTCAATATTTGAGAGTGCAATTGAGAAATTATTTACTTAACTGGCATAGAAAAAATAAAGTGTTTTTTTCTTGTATTGAGGTCAGTTATCTTTTGTTCTGATTAACACTTCCCCTACGGTGCTCGATTTGTTGCTGACCTTTAAAGAAACTACTGAAAAAACATGTTTTAACACTTACTGCCCTTTAATGGACGGTAAAAATCCACGAAGTATATTTAAAAAAAAACATGTTTTTCACTTGGTTCCTAAAGGGCCCGCAAAATATCGCAAGTATTTTTAGCACCGTAGGGAAAGTACTAAACAGATTGTTTAAAATAATATGCTTTCGAACTGTTTCTAAAACTTTTATTTTGATTTTGTGACACCTATCAATGATTTGGTGACCCTCCTACACCCTTTCTTCCTCATGACGTTAGGGTTTGGCACAAAAACTTTTATGTGCTTAGGGCTTTACAATTCTTAATGCGGCTCTGAATAAACAAACACATGAAGTATTTAGTTCAAATATTTTTAATTCGATATTTTTATACGCTTAGATGATGCCAAAAATAAATTTCATCTTACCTCAAACCATATTGAAAAAAATACGTAGCTAAGTAAAGATATTTCACGTTATAAGATTACATTACAAGTGTTTCTAATCCTTTTTTTAAATTACGTTATATTGGCAGCAAACAGAAAATAAAAATTTAGCAGGTATTTAAGTACTGTTTTCGCAATAATGGAAGTAATAAATAATTTAACCGTGTTACCACAACAGTTTGAAAAACAGAGATCAAGATAACTTCGATAAAATCATTAAACTTTATAAATCTCATTAAAACTTTTGATAAAATAGACTATCTATCTACAAGAGATCGATACAACATACTTACTTGTCGCGTACACTCAATTAGTTTAAACAAACATATTAGGCATAAAAAACTTCTTACATTATCATAAACCAAGGATGGACTATTTACGGCCTTGTACATTCTCAAATACAGCCTTCCAACAGATTAAAACAAATAATATTTTTAAAGAACGATTTCATTTGATTGTAGATAGTTAAAACCTTTCGGCATAAAAATAATCTAGCCCAAAAAGGTTTAACACGAAGATTTGTATTATTGATATGAATTGAAAAAATAAATTGTCTTTTTCAGCCAGAGAGCCTGAGAATTACTTATCATTACTCGGACTTTTTTCGATAAGTTACAGGATTTAGTACAAACGATGCTTCTCGGTTAATAAATATACATTAAAAATAAAAATAAAGCAATCTACAATACATGAAGTATTATTAATTCAACAAAAAAAATCAACGATCAAGACAAACTGATAAAAACTCAAATGAAAATGTACAAAAATTGTGTTTAACTTGTATTCATATATTGTTTTCCGCCAAGAATTGATAGCTCACTTCATGTAAGTGACATTTTTTTAATTGATAATCTGATTAATATAAAGGAGTACCAACAAAACAACAAACTGCTCAAATTTAAGAAATTTTAAGAAGAGTGGTATTCAGTAATGAATTGATTGGGTTGAAAAAACTTTATATCGCTGACGCAACGCATAGAAAAAATTTAAATGGCAAAACAGCTTAGCGGATTACAAGTAGTGAACAACATACTTATATATTCTTAAAGAAAGTTAAGTCGAGGAGAGCTTTTATGAAAGACTACGTCCGTTAAGGGATTACGTCGTCAAAAGCTAGTGATGGAAATGGGATATTATTTCTTTTGGAAGACCGAAAGATTATTTTCACTTATCTGTTGCTTGGCAACATCCAATGACTTAGCACAAATTTTCAACGGCCCAAATAATATATTTCGACTAAATGTATATGAAAGTCTCTAAAAAAAGAATTTTGTATAGATTTCTGAAAAGATACCCTCGGGAAAGGTATTTAAAAACAATATATCATGCTTAAACTCCTTTTATTCCGTGGTCTGAGTGAAGATAAGATGGTATTTGAGACTATTAAAAAACCATTTCTGTATTTTTCCACATTATTTTTGTACCGCAAATACTAAGTCTTCAAGGTTTTTCAAATACACATTTATTCATACCAATATAAATATTCTTTATTTAATATTATTTATATCTTGTTCATGAGTTTTCTAGCCAAATTTGATTGAAATAAACAACCATATTATTTAACTTACACGAATAATATTGCCAAATTGCCAATACGTATTGCGTGATAGAATCTCAATATGATATATGAATTTTAAAAAAATTGTACATTCCTATTCGTTTTGTCTTAATATAATACGATTTCTGATAGTATCTAGTATTTTGAAATCAGTAGACATTTCTTAATAATGATATTTCGAATCGATTTTTAATGATAATTGATTCATACATTGTAATTTCAAAGATCATATAAGCTCAGTAAAACTATTTTCTCTTATTTGTTTTTATATTATAAACACATTTGTTTTTTATCCATGTCCACTTCCAATGTGGAGCATACGACATTCTTATTGAGGTATCTTAACAGAAGTTTTTATACGTAAACTGCTTATTACTCAGTCACTCAATTTCTCTTTTTTTCGAAGAGAGAAGTAGGGATTAGGGATTCCAGCTCGGATATCCGGATATATCCGGCCCTTTTTAACTATTAGATATCCGGGTATTTGGGGAAATCAAAAACTTTCATAAAATTTAAAAAAACCTGTTCTTACTAGGATTCGAAGCCGGAGGTCCTGTATGGAAGCCAACAACGTTGACCACTGTGTCATAAATCTTATAATTACAATAATAATAATTATTTACATTATTTTTCTATGTCCACTCCCAATGTGGAGCATAAGGACTCCTAATGAAGTTTATCTCAACAGATGTGTTTCTAGGAGAACTGCTTGTTACTCAGTTTTTCAGCCTCTCTTTTTCAAAAGAGAGTAGGAATAGAAGGATAGGGCTAGGACAGGACTAGTGGTTATCTAATCTTTCTCGATACGCTCCGTTCATAGGATAGGATGTGTGGGAGGGGGCAATTCAAGACATCACATACATCCATCAAATTCATAAATCGATTGAAAAATCAATTTATAAAACTGTCCGTACCGGAATTCGAACCCGGGACCTCCGTAACCGTAGCCAACGACGTTGACCACTCGACCACGCAGGTGGCTATTTGCATACGTAAAAATTCATCCAATTCTTTGATTTTGAATTTGAAAGCCTGAAGATCCTAAAATGTGAAACCGGTTGCAAATGACAATACGTTTGGAAATTTTAATGATTCAAAGATAGCTCTTTTCAATACTTTTTACATTGTCTGCTCACAATTTGCATCATATGACCTTCTTAGTAAACCACTAGAACTGATTCTCATATTCATTATTTTGATATCTATTTTTTGGGATAGGTAAGAATAGAAAAATCTGTCTAGGAAGGGACTATTAATCTAGTAGACTATAGGCTAGTCGCTTTTGTAACGCAAGGCTTTTAGGATAATATAAGTGAGAAAAAAGCATTATATAATTATTTTTCTTTCGAGCGCAAACCCATAGATATATTATTTTATATTTCCGTACAGGACTTAAACTCGTAGCCAACGCAAACGAATAGCTAGGAACCGGCTAATTCAACTTACAAAATAATGCATCCCTTTTCCAAATTGTCGTTTCATGGCGGTATTTAACCTTAATTAGTTGAAAACGTGCACGGCTCTCTCCCTAGCATCGAATATAATTACATTCTTAAGTAGCCTTAATACAAAATTCCCAAAGACTATTATTTCAGGATGTAATAATATTTAACCAAATCTCGCTACAGAGTGATAAAATACCCTTATACAAAATATCTCTCCTCGCAGAAGAACAATCTCGCTCGGCAATCGGCGAAAGCGGTTACCAGGGCAGCAGAAACGAGAAAGGCATGCCGTAGTTTTATCTTCCCGCGTAGCGTCCGCAAACCGCAATCAACAAAGACAGATTAGGAGAGCCCACAACTTATCACTCAACCCTTCGCCCCTATTCTGCTCGCCTAATACATTTACGAAAAAGAGATCGTTCTTCTCGTAACGTGTCTTATTTATATTACCTGTTAAGTCCCTTTTATTGTGTGGAACGAAGGCGTTTCGCACTTTCACGGATAAAAAGATTTTTCCGTACAAAGGGAGAGGTAATCTGAAAATTCTGTAGACAGTTTTCCGAATAAAATTTACAGAAGGGGAGACATTAATAAATGGAGGAATATCGGCAACCCATTCATCTTAAATCTCTTATATACTTCCTTCTTTATGCGCTGAAACATTCAATTATCGTACATAGCACACGTTTCGATGAATCACGTTGTTTTTTTTCTTTTTAAATCTTTAATTAGTCTTTTACTTTTCCGTGTTGTAAATAATTAAAATGCATTTTATTAAATTGGCAAAACTTCACGAAAGAACTTTTAAAAATTATGACGAGAGAATAAAACTTAAATAACCATCAACTACATTTTTAAAAATTATATATATTTTTTAATCTTTATATACGTCAAACGATTTTTTTTTATTTGAGAACTTTTTTTTCCTCAGTTGCTCAACCTCTCTTTTTTAATAGACTAGAAGGAATAGTAGAATATGGCTTGAACTTGACTAGTGGGTGACTAATCGCTTTTGATACGTTATATTATTTTGTGATTGGAAGAGTGGGAGGGAATTTCCAGACATCACAAACACGTATACTTATAATAAATTGACATCAATAAAATGCTCTTAGTACTGTAACTCGTGATATCCGTCATGAAAGTCAACGACGTTTACCGCTACGCCATGGATTCGACATAATACATTGCTATTGTCAACCTTTTAATTAAAATTCTCTATAAAACGGCTGTTTTTATTATCCCCTACTTATCCTGGACAATAACCACTGTAATTTCCTTCCCCATCCTTCATATTCTTGCCTCCTTCAAAGCAAGGAGATTAATGTTTATAAAAAGCTTTTTAAGCTGATGGTAAACTGATCTTGATTATTCCATAAAACTGTTGAACCAGTATAATAACAGGAACTTTTTTTTTCTTTTCAATGTCAATTAACGCAGTGATTTAAAAAAAAAATACAATCTAAACGAGTGAAAAACAACCATTCATCGGGATACTAAAGTTTTCTGAGATTCATTATTAGCATTTCCTGTCCTTCAAATTGAGATTTTATACGTTTGGCCAAAACACAACATATTTAATACTCTTCTTTCTTACAATAAAATAAAACACGATCATTAATACAGCAATAGTATACAAATACGGTCATATCAAAACGAACTGCGCGAACAGATATAAGGTAAGTATATTTTTTATTGAAGACGACGTAAGGCTCAACTTTGATGTATTAGCAATAGAATGGTTGTGATATCAGCTTTCATCGTACATCAGACAAATACTTTGTGGAAATTGAAAGTGAAAAGTGGATATTTTTCTAGAATATTGGGAAATTTACTCGATTATAAAGATATGTTTTACAAAATATTATTACATCTGACATAAAATATTTGCTTTCAATTACATTCTTCTAATGTGTTTTTGAAATTCTTAATTCAGTTTTATAGAGTTCAATGTCAATTATTGGTGGAAAACAATTTCATTTAAAATTAATTACGTAAGAAAGGTAAATATAAAGAAATACTTTCAAAAGTAATTCTTAAATATGTTTTATTGTAAATTAGTAGTAGGTATTTATTTGTAAGAGGTCGCAAAACATATTTATAATAAATAATGTAATGGCACTCAGTTATGTTGGTATATACATATGCAGTTTTTAAATTCTTGTCACATCTTTTTATAAGTCTTACTTTTTTTGACATAATCCTTTGTAAGACTTTGTAATAAATAATATGATATTAGACGAAAAAGTGTTCTAGTGATTCTGAATTAAACTTTTCTTATTCATATTGAATTATATAATAACAATCGATAAATTGGTTATTCTAAATTCAATGTACTGCACTCCTATTTAAAGTGATTTTTAGTAAGTCACTATAAACAATGACAATTAACAAATAAATTCAAAAAATCACTAGCTAAAAACACTCTTTTCTTTGGATCCAAAGTACTAAAAACAAAATTAGTGAATTCATTTAAATTTTAGTTTAGTTATGCACATATTTTTTTAAGTATTCAAACGCTTGATTTATTATATTTAAAAAGGGCTTTTTTACTACTCACGTAATTTACAAAAAAATAATGAATTTTGAAAATATCAAAATCTTCTATTGATATATAATGATTAATGAGTGAATTGGATTCAATAAACAATTTATATATAAAATGCTCCTTAATTTCAAAATTCTATTAAAATGTATAAACAGTCAATTTCAATCTAAGAGTGAAATATTTTTTAATATTTTGGTGTACTATTTAAACAATCATTCCGATACATGCATCATTTATAACCCTACTACTTATTATCTACATCCAATCGGACCGTAAAACTGCAGAGTAGTACAATTGATTGGCTCACTACTAGTTCTTTCATAATACCATAATTCTACTACAATTTAACCTTAAAGTATAATCGACTAAATAAAAATAACTTGCAATGCTATGTTTCATAAATTATCATTATTTAGACATGATGATCAGTCATGGTTTGAAAAGAAACTGTTTATTTACTGTAACTTTCGTAAGATCATAGATGAGAAACGGGCTTAAAATATGTTTTTATATTATTTCGTTTTAGGCAGAACTAATATTAGTTAACTAATTTTAGCAGGCGGATCACCATCGTTGATTAATATTATCAATAATATTTGCTTAAACAAACAAAAAAATATTTTCACTAAAATTTCCTCTACCTCATAAAAGTAATTATACAGTAAAATAGTCTTAATATTGTTTGTCGTTGCGTCGCGTAAAGAGGAAAAAAAACACAAACTTAGATACATTTTGTAATTTGTATGTTCAGAATATAGCTTAGTCGTAAATAACTCTGACAAAAGTTTGTATGATGATGCTTTATAAAGAGGCAAAACATGTGTCAAAGTCTGTTTCAAATCCTGTGGAATAACTAAGTTGTTAATGTTCTTGTTATATTGAAAATTAATTTAAACAAACTATCCAGTGTATCTATCTAAAACATTGTACCTTAGTTTTTTTCGCATAAATATTTGATTTCACAAAAAAATCATTTTTTGCCATAATTTACGTACTCTTTCGTGTACAATATAATATTGTGTTTTAATGTGTGTCGATTGTCAACATTAGAGGCTGAAATCTTTCGCAAAATAAAATTACAGCCAACAGTCAATGTTTTACCATTTACGTACAAAGTAAGTTTAAAATAAATAAAATCCTTTTCATTTTATCACTAATCAGAAGCATTATCACTACAATATATCGATTCGAAAGAGAGGGCTCGCTTAGTATTCAAGACCATTGGTTGAATCTCCCACGTCCCTCGAGCTCCGGCGAATCGAAACTTCCCGACTCAAACAACTTTTAAACTCTCAGCCTTAGCGATGAAACAAACATTTTTTTCATTCCCTTTCTTTCGTTTTGCTTCTTTTGTTTTAACTGCGGTTTGAAAAAGTATTCGCTTTTTGAGCTATTCCGCCGACGTGAAATTAATTCACAAATAGTTCGTCATCCAAACACGTCGGGTATAGATTTTTCGACAATTTTTCAAAGAAAATGGTCATATTTATCTGAAATATTTTCACTTTCAGAATATTTTATCTAGCGAAAATTATTTTAATACAACCAATTACTCAAATAAAGAATTTCCAGCGCGAAGCCACCTCAAAATTTTTCAATTCGCACTTAAGTATGTATAATGTATATTAAGCATTTTTTTATTTTAGACCCTATACAACGTCGAAACATGTAGGCAAAATTTATTAATAATTCCGTATTTCTTCCATAATAAGATGCACCCTTATTTTTATATACCAATAATAATTACAAAAATACAAAAAAATATCTACTACGCTATTGGTTATATGACAAACACCGAATTCAGAGACACTAAAATAGTTTTTTTTTATGTTGATTATTCCACCACCACCACGTATGTGTATGCAACCGCTGTTTCACGGCTGCCATCCATAACCATTTCCACTAGTTCTAATATTCTTGGCCCGATACAGAGCTGCACGGGACTTATTTAACCACGCACTGGTGTGCTTCAAAAAATAAAGAAATAAATAGAATGCGACTTGTTTAGCCATTTAGTTTAAGTGATATTTAGTATCCTGTGTATTCGTATACTGAGAATCCGCCGTGACGGAAGAATTTAATTTACTCCGCGTTTAATTTAAAGAGAAAACAATAATAAACCGTTTTCCATATGTTGTATATATATGGCCTTGGTTGAGATCAGGTCAGCGTGACCCATTGTGCCAGTATAAGGGCGGACCACAGCAAACAGCTCTGCTCGTTTGGCGTTCATCTTAGGGCATTCTCACAGTACGTGATTGACGTCCCGGTGGTTGTGCCCACGAATGCAATCTGGCCGTTCAACCAACTTTTCCAGACCAAATATTTAACCGTTAAATTTACCATGGCCCGTTATAAATAGGAAAAAAATTCGTCTTATAATTGATAAAATACTAAAATCTTAATGAGAATCCAACATTTAAGAACACGGTAGATATAGTTTAAGTCACAGATGGAGAACTCTTTAAAAAAAAAAAAATGATGTTGTTTATACGGATAACATGTATTTGAAATAAAATTCAAGAATTTTTACAAACGTCATTGCAATCAAATTTGAAGTTGACGAAAAATCATTTCTTTTTGCACACGAATTGGTAAAAAATGTCAAGTTTACCCACTCTCGTTGTTACTTGTGATAAAAGAAATATGTTTATATCTTTAATCGGACTTTTATAATTAAGACAGTTTTCATAATAGTCGCTTTTAAATCTTCTTTTACCTTTTACTCCGAATGTAAACTGTCACGATTTCAAGAATACCAAAAAGCGGGAACGAAATATCTACTGATGATGGCATAGGGTGACCACCGAGCTGTAAAAATGTTCCGTTTAACGAACCCATGCTGAATACCTAATTGCGATAAAACATTTACGTGTTTTAGCTGTTTTTATGTCGTCATTTTACTACGGGGAAATCAAAGAAGATTTCTAATTGTATGAAAGATTGGCGAAAGCACTTATGATTTTAGGATAAACGAAACAAAAATTAACATGTCTATCTATTCAGTTGCAATGGCACGTGCTCGAGTCTCGGAAAAGAAACTTGCAAACATTATTTTTTTAAAAAGAGAGATACAGATAGCGACTAGGAACATTCCAATCCTTCTTTATTCTCCTCTTGTTAGAATGACAAACAGTTGTTGTTAATTAGTTATTCTAATGAAATTATTTATAATTAGGTTACGTGAAAAACATAGGAAACAAATGTATGTTTAGTAAAACATTATACATATTAATCTTTTGTATATAAGTATGCCGACATAGGTTCATGCAAAAGTTTTTTTTATAGAAAAACGAAAACATTTCGTTTCGTATTAACCCTGCGCCACATTTTATCAACTTATTTATTTCTTTGCATTAACATAATTCGAAAAAAATCAATGGATGATTTTACCTGTGCTAATTATTAAATAATAATTTGAGACTAGACTAAACAACAAATAAAAAAATGTTTTTTTAGGATAAAGCCTATATCTTAGTTTTTTACGTAAAATGGATAATTATAATAGTAAAATATGTATGCATTTTTGCTAATCTGTCACTAATAAAGTAAGAAAAGAGGGACGAAATTGCCTTCTTTTAAGTCTGCATTGATAATAATCTAAAATAAAATAAATTGCTGTTTTTGCCAAGCTGCTACATATTACTTTTTACTGACCTTTTTTGAAAATTATTTTAGTAAGCTTCTTCTTCCAGTACAGTGGTAAGAGTGATCTCCTGAGAATAAACAAATTCTGTTTACTCGTCACTATAGATACCAACAATAAATACGTGTTATAACTGTCAGTTTAACTGATTTGCTTACAATCAATTTTATCTGATGCCGGAAAGTCACAAAAACCGAAAATATTTTATTAATATGATAAATATTAAAATATACCGTATTGTTTAAGACCGTTCGTATTAACAGATCTGGGACGAAACCTGAATTAGATATTAACGTGATTAAAAAAATGTAAGCTAAAATACAGTGTTTTGTTTATTATAAATTGTGTAAAAAACTTATTATAAGTTTCATGTCCCAATTGCATTGAACATATTTGTGCCACGACTGATAAGACAATGTTATAATGAATAATTTCTTTGAAATAAAACTTGAAAAAAGAAATACGTTGGCTTAAATAAAACTCACAACTGTTTCCAAAACGGGAGTGATTTATTAAATTACCGGAAGTCGCGAGTAAAAGTATATTTGAAACAATATATCATTTCTTCTCAGAATACGGTAAGGTTACCTTTGCAGCTGTATTATTGAATAATCATTATAACTCAAAAAGCAACCTGCTTTTGAAAGCAAAACATTATATTTGCCTGAACCAAAATAAGTCAGTTATTCGTATATACGTGGTTGGTGGCACGTTTCAACGTATTTTCTGATGCAGTGACGCGCACTCGAGCAGTTAATAAAGTAGCTACACATATTCCTGGAAATACTAACCAAACATCGTCATAAAGTCATAAACCTAACTGTGTAACAAAATGAAAACTCTACGTCACTGCAATTGATTTTTCATGGAAAAATGTTTTATTAGCAAGAAGCTACGTTAGCTCTAAATTTCATTTGAAGACCTATATTTTTGTTTAATTCAATGTTTACTCTACTGCATAGATACATTTCTAAATATAAGCGTCTAGTTGGTGGCATAATCACAAAACATATTTTCCTCGATTTATACGACACAGTACACAGATATTATTGTTTTGGTTTACACGATTGTATTAATATTTAATACGGCTTAAGAAAACAAAATATGTGATAAGGTTAAAAACATTATTGATATAAATCTTAAATGAACAAAAAATTATCAATATTTCACCGTTACTAAAACTCATAATGTTACTAATAATAAACATCAGTTTGATTAAAACTAATTTCCCTTCAATCATCCCATATTTTTTTATCGTTTTTAGAAACACTAAAGTCATGTTTAATAAATGTAATACTACAATTTGTAATATAAATTAGGATGATATAGTAAATAAGAAGATGTGTTGCGGATGTCTTCTAAATTGTAGATACATATAGCTGAGTAAATAAAGGTTTAAATATATTTCTGACGATGGCATACGCTAAAATAGCTATAAATTAATTTTATAAAAAAATATGGAACTAAATACTGTGATTTTTTTAACCTTATTACAATGGCGTTCTTGCAAGTAATTGACAATTCAGTCAACAAAATATGTGCTTAAACGAAATAAATATTTAATTATATTAACCGAACTTATTCTTACTTTAAAGTGTTATTTTATTTTATGTGTAAAATTAACTCCATGTTGGTTATATTTTGATTAAATACAATATTTGTTGTAAAATAATCATATATTTACTATAAATAATCAAAATATCTAAAGAGAGATTGTTTAAGCAAATAAATCTTTGCTGGCCGACAGCTGATTTTCAAAGCGTCTGCGTCTTTGACTTGCTTGATGTATGGGACATAATTATGTAGCCCTCGGTATCATTACGAAAAATTGACATTTCGAGTCGAAGGCTGAAAAACTTTGAGAAACATGATGAATGCAACTTTGAATAAACAGCAGATATGATAATAAATATAAAATTATCTTTGTATTTTTTCAGGCTGTAATTTAAATTGTAAACTTTCTTATTTCCTTCATTCAATTGTGGAATATTTTTACGTTATATCTTACCATTTTCAATTAAATGTCGAAGATATGCAAAAAAAGCGAATAAAAATAAATGAAAAATATACAAAAGCTTTCAGCCAAACATAAAGTAATGATTCTCATGGTATTTTATTTTTATATTACTGTTTACTAAAAGACAACCCCAGACTTGTAAAAAAATGTTAGATTACATTTTCTTTTCGCTTGTCTAAAAGGTTTATTATTTTTATTTGACACAATTTCCCTCCGCGATGATATGAATCAGTGAAATGACTTTATTTCGTGAGGAGAGGCAGACTTAGGAGGGCTCGCAACCAATGGGGAGAGGTTAGTTAATTAAATTTCTTTTCACTGGGAATTAAACGACTCGATTTAGAAATTTCTCCGATTCTTTGTATAATAAGGATACTGTAGAAGCAAAAAAAAAGCTTTTTTTCCTCGCCTTGAAAGGAAACACTTTTCTTTACGTTCACTCACAATAGTTTTGTATTATTATATTTATTATTCAACGAACAGCATTGAAGAATATTTTTTTAAATTACGATCTTGGTTTTTTATTTTTATTAATTTATTTTATATCACGATAAAAATAATCAGATAAAAACATCCAACGTCATTTAAAACCATAATGAAATATTATTAAATTGTATAGTAAAATTAAACTTGAATTTTCAATACAATATTCTACACATAAATGTTTAATACTTATCTTATTTAATTTTGTGTTGAGTTAAAAAAAAACACCCGTATTTTCAGCATTTTGCAATTGATGCTAAAATCGTAAAATATTTTAATAAATGACAAAATCACAGTTTTTATTAAACAATAATTGTTTTCAATGATTTTATTGCCCAGACAGCAACTTCCTCAAACGCAAACGTGTTGCCAGATCCAAAATGTTTGTTTGTGCTGCTCTTAAATCAATTTAGTCTCCGGTTATTGTGTAAATATTCAGTAAATACAGTTATATAAGATAAAACAGAAGTTTTTAACGTAATGTTTTAACTCTTTATTTTCCATGTTTTTTTTACTTCGGATGTTTATGTAGATAAATAATTTTTAAATAATTTTAATATTATTATTAATGCAATAAATTATGTGAAAATGTATTGAATTCAATATGTATTCAACTTATATATATTTATTTTAATATCTAATGCAAATATATGTTAAAATGATTTTTTTAGCCATTTCTCTTATATTTTGAAGTATATGGACTCTTAATGAAGTTTATATCAACATAAGTGTTTCTACGAGAACTGTTTGTTACTCAATTGCTCAACTTCTCAGTTTTTCTAAGAGAGTAGGTTTTGCCAATCGCTCTCGCTACATCCGTTTATGATGTTTCAAAACTCTTATATTTTTAAAAAAAGAAGAATTCGAATCTCACTTAAATATAAAAACATGATTGTATTTTTTCTTTATATCAAATTCAGTCCGTTTCGGCAGATATGAAGCATGTTTTGATTTTTCATCGGTTCAAATAATTTGATATTAATATTTTTTGATGATAAAAAGTTGTATCTCGAACATATGAAAAATAACAGGATAACGTAAAAGTTGGGACATATTTTTCTTAAAAAATAAATTTGAGTGATAGATAGAACATATACTTTTTTTCCGAATTCTATTGCGTTAAAATCAATAATTGCAACATTTTTTTTATTCCGTCAGTTAAAAGCTAGTTAAGATTAAAGTTAACGAGAAAGCAAGCCCTTCAGGTTACGAACAATTTTCAATCACTATTCGTAAGTATGTAGTTTTTTCTTAGTATAATATTATAATTAAGTATGAAACTTTCTTATTTCACTGAATGTGCTAAAAGTTGTAACACCTGTTTAAACTCATTAAAAAACATCTCAGAACTATTTATCGTAAGGTTGTATATTATAGTTACTATAAAATAAACATCGATTACTTATTTGCTCTCGACAAAAATTTGTTTGAAAAATCCTAGGATTTCAAATTTGCCGAGCAAAATTTTCTCAGCCCCTAATCCCGATTTATATACGATTTTGTGTTAAATTTTCCAGGATTTCGGGATTGGAAATATTGTCAATCCTAGGGTTTTTTATCTTAAGCCCTCGACAAGTGACTGATAAAAATACGTGAGTACACATTTGCAATACTGCAATGATGACGAGCGCAAAAGTCATAAAATTAAACGCTGGCGAAGCATTTTAGCCAATTTAGAACTTTTCTGAAAAAGCTTCTGCATATTTCAGAATTATTCACGCGAATATGCTGACTCTAAGTTTGCCTAAATGCTTAATTTCAGATAACATCTGAAAATGAAATGTCTCTAGGCTATAAAACATTTTGTAGCCGCTGTCAAATAACTGTGAAATTTTAACATAATAAAAATATTTTTTCGTCGAGGTGATTTTTCCGAAGGCCAATAATGTCATATTTCTTGAAAGCAATAAAGAAAATATTCAATTATGTATAGATATTCGTATGGAAAACATTAAAAAAACATTTTGTATGTGTAACCCCGATTAACTTTTCCGGTTCTAAGCTCAAGAAATGCGACCCCAATACCCACATTTTCTTAAATATCGATTTTAATATGGGTGATACAATGTTTATAATTAAAGTATTCTTATATCATAGTTTTTTGGAATTTTTGTAGTTTATATAAATACGCGATAAGGCGATAAGCGCCCGCGATAAGCGATCGTTCGTAAGATAGCTAGGCTAAACTCGTCAGTTGCAATTAAATATGTGTGCTGGGATGACGTCTTTTTTACGCGCAACTTAAAACATGAATATTTATTAAAAAAACACGGATTTTTATAAAAAAAAATGTATGAGGAATGATGCAGGAATGATATTTTAAAGCCCTTAGACTATTTTGTTTTTGAAATTCATAAGAATACCACTGGGGTCCCTAAACGACCCCATCGGTAGAGAAGAATTTCTTTGTCTCCGAGCCGCGAGAGTTAAAACGTTTTCGATTTCCGCTGAACCTATTTACCGTGTTAATCGGGGGAACTGTATTATTTTCAAAAAAATAATGGCGTCAAAATTCGAATTAAAAATAATACCCAAATTTTCCGGGAGGTTTTTCTTTCGTATTCGACTTTACCCTCGGACGAAATATCATGAATAAAACAATACGGACGGATTCAACCGCCTTAGAGTTAGCACGTGTATGGGAAACATAGAAAAAAATACATATCTCAGAAAGGGAAAACATTTTTTTAAAGACTGTTGTAATAAAATTCTATCAATTGATTTAAAAAATATAATCTTTTCACGAGCAAAAAACAGCTTAATTCATTTAAATATGTGAGACTAGATATTCCAATTTTATATTTCAAAATAAATTATTTTGAGCTCGTTTTTGAAACACGAGTACACATTCAAATATTTGATAAATTATCCAAATATTTCCAAACAAAATGTTATGTTATTTAAATGCGCTGTTTTAAGCATAACAATAAATAAAATAATATTTTTGACGTTCCATTATATTTTGGTTTATTTTAAATACAAAATATTCATGTATTTTGTCGAAAACATAATTTTTCAGAAATATTATGTTAAAACAAAAATAAAAATGACTATTTTCACTTTTAAATGCACGATTTTGTTTTAGTATTTTTTTTACATAATTCATCTAGACCAGTGCTTTTTTACTGTATTGAAAGAATCGCCCTTTTTTGCAGAAATAAATTATTCAAAAATATCTAAAGCCCCCCCCCCCAACTGAGGAATTTGAAATTCTCAATTCCCTATACTTTTTCCCCAAAATATCTCCGAAACTCGTTTTTTTTTAGCTCATGAATTTGAAATCCTCAATCGCCTCCTCGCAATCCTACAGCGCCCCCCAAATTCTGAAAAAATAAAAATGCCCCCCCCAGACTTCTAAGCGCCCCCGTTAAGAACCACTGATCTAGACAAATGAATATTATTGGCATTCAAAATTTCTTTTTATATCAGTGAAATATTAAACAGTAAATAATTACTGTGTGTTTTTTTTATAAAACATCAATACAAATTTAAAACAAATGAATAAAATTACATTAAAAAAATATTAAATATTTTCATATTCGATTTTCTAATAATGCATTTATCTAAAATTTTCGATCCATATGTGAAACCGATATTTTATGACGTGTTCTTTAATTTTATTACTTAACTACCCATATTAAATTTTTCCAAAATTTTTGAAACGTTAATTGAATTTCAGCTCACTATTCATCACCGCCTGTGTGGTTGAGTGGTCAACGTCGTTGGCTACCGCTGTGGAGGTCACGGGTTCAAATCCCAGTACGGGCAATTTTATAAATTGATTTTTCAATCGATTTATGAATTTCTGTTTGCAGGCATGGATGTATGTGATGTCTTGAATTCCCCCCTCCCACCCATGTTATCCTATGAAAGGGCATATCGAGAGCGATTAATCCTGTCCTAGCACTTTTCTTCTATTCCCTACTCTCTTTGGAAAAAGAGAGGTTGAGCAACTGTTAAACAAGCAGTTCTCGTAGAAGCACTCCATTAAGAGTGACATGGACATGGAAAAAAAATCATCACACTGCCTGTCACACAAAAACACAAAGAGTCAGTTTTTGCATCATAGATTTTAAATGAATATAATTATTTTCATCCTGCTATTTCGTTGACACATAGTCTACATGTTTCAAATAAATCTAAAATATATTCTGTCCAAAATTTGAAGTAACTCCACGACTCTTTTTAATATCAAATCTTTAATGTTTTTTAAACGTTGGGTAATTGCAACTGATTATAAAAATAGTAAATTTTACAAACGTTTTAACACACATAAGTATAAGAGAAATTTTAAAAAGTTCACTTTCAATGATATACTTCACAAAAGTAAGTTATTCGCCAAATTTCATAGACAGAAAGAATAATTCAACTGTTTCACCTGCCAGCTTCTAACTCAAATGTATCATAGTATTACGATGAAATTGTTTTGTATGGAGATTCAGTTTTGCGATGCAAGGTAACTGAAAGCGAGTATTCATTTTTTATGTGTAGTTTTAAATTTGACCCAAACACTTTTATTGTTCGTAATAATGTAGTAAACTCACTGTGAAAGCACTTTTCAAGTTTAAAAACATTAACCAAATGCAACACGGATAGATAAAGCTAATTTTAGTATACTCCAAGAAACGATGAATTATATTTCCATTGCCAAGCGTTGAATTATTCTTCTTTATTTCCTGCGATGAGTACGGGGTAAACCAAAGGAAACCGCTCCAACTAATAACGTCCACTTTGCTTGATTTTCTATCTTTCTATGCCAATACCTTAGTACTAGTAGATTGAAACCTCTTTCATCTAACAAAGTTACAGTCTTGCAATGTTGCGTCGTCTCTCAAAAGTAAAAGAAACATTTTTTTTTGAAGACTTGCACTTTTCCATGATACATTTGAAGACATCTAACAACGTGTTTCTTCTCATATAAAAGGCTCAAGCAAACTACGGCAAGATGCAAATTTTTGTGCGACCCTTTCGTTTCAATAATTCGTTGTTTATTAGATAATCACTTTAGTTAAATGAAAATTTTTCCATGATAATATAATACATAAGGCATAGGTAGAAACACAGATTTTTCTTGCGTCCAGCTGCTTATTTTCGATTAATAATGCGACCTTTCTTATAAAATGTTGGTTTTAGGTCATTCATAGAAGATTTAAGGCAGTGCCGAAGATTACAGGCTATCCACGTGAATGCGGTTTTTGGTAAAGTTACACGCTCAACCACTTGCAGCTTCTTAAATTCCTTGCAGCTCGACGCCTGAACCCAGATCTGATTATATTATGTTGGTTATTATATAGAGGTGAACTTTCGTTTTCCATGATAATTGAGAAGATTTAAATTGTACCTGCACCCTTTAAAATCTTCTATAGTTACTTATCTTTCTTTTTTAATTTCATCAATCACAGTGTTCTAACCGCCTAACATACGGCTCAATATACACGAACTCACCACACGCATCGCACTTGACATGTTATTATTTTGTGGTATCGGTGTTATGACAGGCATCATTGAACGAATTTTACTAACGCTACACTTGTATACAAAACAATATGAGGCTTCTAAAAGAAAATATTATACACATTTAAAAAAAATCATACATATTAGTATATTAGTCATTACATAAAAAAGGCATAAAAAAATATTCTTCAATAACATGCTTATAGCCGATAATTTCAATAGCAACAACCAAATGCTGCATGTCCGAGTTTTTCGCATTGAACAACTGACTGGTATATTACATATACAATTAATAACTGAAAAATTAAGAGTAAACCACAAAAACTTCATTTACTATTAACATTTCAATGTGGACATATCTGTTTTTACTTTTGGTTGCTTTATATAATTTAAAGACTGATTTCAACAGAGCTTTGATTTGCAGTGCTAAAATTTTTTCTAGTTTATTATAAATCGCATCGATTTATATTAATAAAGTCAATATAGGTCAAAAATGACAATAAATTTAAGTTCAAAATGTGTATAACAAATAATTATCCATCACCATTACTTAAGCTAATTTAATTACGTATACATAATCATTGAAAATATAAAATAGTTTTTTTCAGAAATATTTAGTAATTCCGTATTTGCCACTGTTTCTAGAAAAACACAATGTTGATTAAATACATTTTGTATATGTTCGCTATCAATACTTGTTTGAATGTTATTATATTCAAAAAGTATAATATGTTGTTCTATTATCATAATTCCACATTTATTTAATATTCCGAACATTTTCATATGATAAGAATATACATTAAACATATATTTTGTATATGATAGTCCTTATTTTGTTTGTCAATATAAGTTAGTATGTTAGCATAGATGAGAATATGTATTGCGTATTTTTTCTAAGCTAGTATGTAAGTTTTTCAATGTTTAAGCATAGCTAGAAATAACTATCAACTTTAAAAAATATGTATTACTAAAATTTATTGTTAATTTTACTTTATTATATATTTCATTTCAATCAGAAACGTATTTCTCTATTATGAATATATTATTTACACTTTTTTTATAGCATAATTTTCTTGTCGATTTAAGTTTCTTAAAGTCGAGGCTATATCAAAAAATGGTTTTAGTCATTCTCCTGATTTATTATGATTTTATTAGCAATATAAAACATTGGGCAACCCGCTCCCTTAGCTGTCGATTTCATTACACATAGCGTCCGTTAGAAGTTTCCCTGTTCATGGACGCGTAGCTTTACAAACAAGTTATTGTACACTGAGCCTTAACGGCGTATATACAAACAACTGATTCCTGGACAACCTCTACCAACCTAACCTATTGCAGTTCCCATATGATTGACTTTATATATACTCTAGCAGTAAAACAAACTTTTACTGGTGATTTATAACAGAATCAAACGTGCCTACATATATCAGAAATATTACAGTCGTTATTATAAATATAAAATTAAAAATAACTTAGATTATTTCACGTATTATGCTACTAACTGTGACACATGTTTTGCCTCTTTCAGAGGCATCCTCAAACAATATTACTTTCACAAAGCTTATTTAAGTACGAAAGAATTTTATTTTAATATTCTAACGTGATATATTATAAAAATAAAAACGTAAAGCAAGGAGGGAAGATAGAAAACAAACAAACAATAATAATACTACAAATTACATGTACATTACAAAATGATTAACTAATGATTTGCATCAATTTGGAAGGGATAAACTCATTGGAAATAAATTTAGCAGTGGCGAGCAGCCTGTCCTTTTTAGGATATTATTTAATAATACTTTTAAAGTATGTCATAATTATTATTTTTGTTTTATTATTATAAGACTTTCTTCCTTTATCCGTTTTTAATTCAGAATATAATATTATGAACTCGTATGTAAAACATCACAACGTTTGTAAGTTATCCTACGATAGCTGCCTGTTATTTTGTCGTTCAGTTTTTCTTTTTTTAAAAATAATTAAAACATAAGGATTGAACTTAAGCAAAACTTGATAACTGTTGTAACTTTCCACTATTTTTTGAGGATCAGAAGGATAGAGAAAATGCAAATCCATAAAATCATCCGTATTTTAATTGTTACTTTTTTTGATATTGAAGATTGTTAAACTATTTAAAGTTAGTTATTCAAAAAATATTCATATGTGCGTTGACGAATTGCTTTCGGACGTTTATTTCCTTCCTTTCCACTACGAAACGCTTGCTTTTTTTATGTCATAAATCATGTATTGAAAATCCCACCAACACCGAGCAGTATGAGGTACTTGTCTCCCAACGTTCACGCAACACATGAATTCTGACTCAAGGGCGACCTATCGTTTTGCAAACTTTAATAACCCCACTATGTATTCCGCACTATAAAATATGGCGACAATCAATTTAAACTATTTGTCGAAAGTTTCGCTAAACAACATGAAACAATCATTAAATATAAAATGGTTTATATAAATTAATATATACTGCCATAGCGTTTTGATTTATAAATACAGATCGATAGATATTAAAGCTCAATTCTCTCAAAAAATAAGCTCATTCATATTATATTAATTTATTTCCATATTTAAAGAAGTAATACGAACAAAGTCTATTTCGTTGTCAGTTATTACTGGCAGAAGCCTATTAATAACTTAACTTTATTTAATTGTTCATATTTCTTATTTATACAGCTACCCAAAGACGGTTAGACAACTTAACGTTTTCGAGCTGTAAAAATGTTGTTTATTCATTCCTCTTATTGTCTACAGTCACGCAAAATTGTCAGTTTTCTTGATGATTTTCTAAAAAGTCGATTATCTCAAATTGAGACCTCTCGACATTACCTTTTCTGACAGAATACCGAGAATATAGTCGGTATGGTGGCAGAAAACTTTTATTCAAAGAAACCTAGTTATGAATTTTTGATTTTCATGACATTTAATACTTTTCTATCTATACACTGTCACCAATATTTATTTAACTAAATACTTTCTGAAATATCATGATTTCTAAATAAAATGTTGCGTTAAAATGTACGGATTATGGTTGAGCTTATTTTTTACGGTAGATCGAGATGAAGTCTATATGATGTGCATAGTGTAAAAAAAGTGTTTTTTTAATATTTAATGCATTCTGGCACTGTAATGGGTAAATATTTATTTTTATCAATTAATTTATTATTACTTTAGTCAGACAAAATGCAGTAAGTCAACATGCTGAATAAATTTCAAATAACTGTAGATGCGCTTAGGGATATTACAAGTAAGCCGCTCTAAGATCAACTCTTGAAAAAAAGACGTCACCGACTCACGTACCCTAAGCCTCAACCTATAATATAAATATTGAAATAAATAATAAATAAATATTGATATTAACAGCACTTCCTTATCTCTTGATGTATATATTTCAAATAAATGTCGAAACACAAACACTTAAACATCTCTACTTACTTACAAAGCCAAACGAAGAAAGTTTCTTTTGTATTAAAAACAAACGAATTGTAGTTACAGAAACATATGATTATACATTTATTTCCGAGTTTGTTTTGTTTCAATGCAGCATCATAATCTAACAAATCTGTTTTCTATTCTTCACATAAATGCGTTGGCAAACTAACTTTACTATACGACACTAATTTTATTTCAAATATTATAGATAACGCAATTTATTAATATTGTGTTCGAAGTCGGTTTTTACTGTATGATTTATCTTTTGTAATGTAGATCTTAGTGTTTTTATTTATTTAAATACTAATTTTGTAGTAGCTTTACGATTCCCGTGTGTTTTTTGTCACCCTACGTCATACCATCGGACGTCCATAAAATTGGTTGCCCGGGGGCATCTCGCATCCAATTTTTCTCCATGCCAGAAATAAAACCTTTTTCGTTCCCACCCTATCGATCTCAATCCGTCTTACTCTATATAGTATAACATAACGTCTATCTTTCTCCCTCTACCGCGAAGAAACGGTTATTTATAAATATTTAATGTTTTTTTACGTTATGTACAGAATAAGAATCTAGTTTTTTTCCTATTAGACATGAAAAAAGTATTGGTATATAAAACTTATCATTCCAGACTTCCCTCCAAAACCTTTTTAATTTATTAAAAGAAGAAGAACAAACTAGTATGTTTTCAGGTTTTAGGTTAAAATTTAAACGTGATTTTTCTTAGAAGAAGTTGCAACTTTAGAACATTCCAATAAACTCTCTCCGAGTTTTATCGGATCTCGAAACTCGTAAATCTGGTCGCATTGTCTCAGGCCCAATCGTATTTTCATAACTTACAGAATAATTTCATCGGTTTTAATATTTTTTGATATATAGATTTTATTCTTTATTATTCAGATACAAAGCATTAATTAACACAGCTTGTAGCTGCGCTTTCGTTATGCTTAATAACTGCTTTCAATTTCAAAGTACAGAAATGAATCAAATATTATTAACATTTATTCACTGGAATTTTTTCTACAAACTTCTTCTTGCTAGTTGTATTATGTATTAAACCTTCAGAGACGAGAGCTTTTTTTCAATAAAATAAATATTTGTTAAGCCATATTGAAGTCACGGATAACTTTTATTCCGAACAAAAATTTAAAAAAAAAACGCAAAGTCGTTGTATAGAAACTTCGCATGACTGTATGGTCATGCTCATCCTTTTATTACCGTGTAATATTATGTACGGACAGTTTTAAGGACAAAGGTGACCGTATGGGCTCGCAAACATTCGGGGTTGAAATATAACTAAACGTGAAATTTTTAAAATATTTACAATTTGACCTCTTTAGAACAACATAATTTCAATACAAATATATTAGCAAAATAAATGTAAATAATTTCATGTTTTGATAAAAAAATAACCAACAGTTTCAAAAAGTCCATTAAAAAACGGAAATTCAAAAAATCGCATGTGGTTTTGGTGGCCGTTTCTGTCCCCGCGGCTGATGACTTACTGAAGTCTGTACCCTTCTTAACCAAATATGAGTAAAAAAAACGATATTCAGGTAGAAAAGGGATTAATAGTGGGATCAATAGACAACGGTGTTCACTGTTACCATATGGTCACGCTCGTCCTTGGAGGATTAATTGCAAGGGTTACTGATCAAACAATCAATATTCGATTATACAGGAAAGACCACTCTCTGTCATATATTTTTTTTCATTTCAACGTACCCTATATTCAACAGTAATATTGTTATAAATAAATCATTCTCGTCGATTGTCGTATACAATTTTGTTTTATTATGCGTCTGTGAATTATCAACGGCCTATATTAACTTAAAATTACACACGCAGATTTATAGTGCTTCCTAAAAGCTTTAAAGAAACTGTCTCTTCGAGTATGAAACTCGAGACCGCATTAGTTTCAAAATAATTTTAATCACTTATAAGGTGTTTAGTTTTGGTTAATAGATATTTAAAAAAAAACACACATTTTTTCTATAAAAATCGGAACAAGTTTCGTTCGTGTCCACTCCCAATGTGAAGTATACGGCTCTTAATGAAGATATCTCTACATAGGATTAGTGTATAACTATTCGCTTTCGCTACGCTTCGTGATTTGAAGGGTGAAAGGGAATTTCAACATCACAGATACCAATATGTTAGTAAGAAGTGGGGCGAAGGCGAGTGAGATCGGCGCTCCCACACCTTCATTATACGATTTGTAAATTTTGCGATAAATGATTATTTTTAAATGATTATTTATGTAAATAATAAAATGATTTTAAAAATATTTTTTAAATAGAAATTTTTAAATAGAACGTTTCATTGGAAAATTATTGATACGGAAATTAGATAATTTCGGATAGAGGATATTAAAATATTGTAATTGATCAGCGCTTCTAGACTTTATTTAGCACTACACCACTGATAAGCCCTTGCTGACGAACAGAAACCGATTGAAAAAATCTATTCGTAATGAGATTTGTCACGGAAGTTAACAATATTTACCACTGCGCCACGAGCCCGAAATTTCAATTTATCAACTAATAATGCATACCAAAAATGATTTAAAAAATAATCCTGTAATTTCTTCACGTGAGCCACTTTGATAATGCAATTAACACGATATAGTGGAGAAATTTCTAGGTACATTAATTTCATAAAATTAATGCCTTTACCATAATACTTAGTTGAGCTTTTCTATATTTGAGATAATATATCTGTACACAAGTTTTATAGTACAATTAATTTATAAAAAAACATCTTTTCTCTGTTTTTTTATACAATATTCGTTTATCAGTTTCATATTTCCGACCCTTGTGGAACAATCTTTGTCGTACATATTCGTCTTACGTATACTAAAATGTTTCCTACCAGCATAATTTCTCAGACATTTCTTTGAATAGTATAAACTCGACTAATATTTCAAAAGAGGAAATGTTGCTACTCGAATGGATTCTCCAATGTCACAAGACCCACTTCAAAATTTATGTTTTATCGTTTCTCCTTTGAAAACGGTTTAATTTATTTCAAATCATTTCTATCGCAGCCATTATTATTTCATTCTCAATAATAAAAGATTGGGAATTGTCGGAACACAGCATGTTTATTATTCGTATTCCATCACATTTCTATGACCGCTATGTAAAATTGTATCAATTGTATTAGTTTGAAAATGTTATAATACTTTACTTTTAACTCACTAATTCAATATTCTATTTTTAATAATGTTTATGAACTGGGAGAAACCAACAAGTAAAATTAAAAAAAAACAAATGACAGTGGAATGTCACAACTTTTTTTTTTATTCGATAAACTTTTTTCTTTTCTTTTCTGCATCACACTGAAGATGATATCTCCTCAATGATACAGTTAAGATACATTTTATTTAGGTACAATTTGAAAGGCAACAATAAATAATAATTACAAATATATAGATATTAATAAAGGTTAGGTTAGGAATGTCACAACTATAAAATCTCAACTCACTTCTACTATATTATGTATTTACAATAGCTAACGACTAGGGTATCCAATCCCGGAGCCTTTTTGTGATCCCAGGATTTCGGGATTGATTAATTTTTAATCCCGAGATTAGGCACTCGTCGTGAAATCGTGTATAATTGGAGAAAAGTTTTGGTGAGTTGTTTTTTTTTCTATAAATTTTCGGCATTCCCTCAATTCCGAAATTCCAGGATCGCGACCATACTGATTTCGGGATTTCGGGATCGCAAAATTGCACGGGATCCCGAGATTAGACACCCTACTAACGACGTCTTCGTTAGCAAGATTTCATATAAATAATAAACAGATGTGTCGTATTACTCATACAGTTTTACATAATATTTATATTTTAAATTAAAAAAGTCATTGAACATTACATTTGTAAATATGCTACTCTTTTCTACAGAACAATGACATTTTCTATAAAACTTAATTGCGGATACTAAAAAATCAAAAACCTAACGTTAAAATAAAAATTGAATAAAGAATAAGAATAAAAATAAAAATAAATAAAAGAAAACAGTTTTATCTTAATTTATAATGCTCGTATTAAATGATATTTAATAAATAATATGGAATAGGTAAAAAAATGCATTATTTAAGTATAATGCCATTCCACTAAGAATTGACACGTGAAGAGTATCAAAAAAAACATGTTTGAATCATAGTTTTCATTTATTTTACTTTTAAGTTTTTGGCATAAATAATTGAATAACTAAGTATCGTCGTTCAATAGGTGATAAAAATATTTTTCTTTAACAAAGATTGAAAAAATATATTAAAAAAGAGATTAATGTCATTGAGATAAAGAAAATGTCTCAAAATGTTAGTTATTATGACTCAAATTAACGATGAAAATTTAAATATTCAATTTATATCATAATGTTCGATGCATTGTGGAATTTTGTGATTGAAATAATCGTCAAGGAAGAACTGAAAAACATTTTTTTAATTTAACTCAAAATACTCTTTAAGTCTTAATATTCATCCAGTTTATAGGTATATTTAAGTTTAAATCAAAGATCACACTGTACATTCCAAAAGTTATTCAATGTTTTCATGTATAATAACAATAAACTCTTGGGGAAGATATAGAACGGTAGGAACGTATATAAGATGTTTTCTTAGGAAATTGATAATGTAAATTTTAGTGGTATGTGCTTGTTCAACTAGATGAAAAGCTCGGCTCTTTAATATGAAAATTTAAGTACTACATTTGAAAATTTCACTTTTTTATCGGATATGTTGGCACCAAAAGATTTTGTCTGTGTAAATAGTCTTTTCGTATTATTACCGATTGAAAACCGAAAAGAATAATATATGTTCGCATTGTGTCACAGATGTGGTTAGTATGTTTATTTACAATGAATCTTATTATGGATATACTTATTTTTCAAGGAAATCTTAGAAAATAATGTTGATTTAAAATAATAGCGATGTAAAAATGGAAAAAATCTTATTTCATACCTAGATAAGTTTTGCTTGCTTTTCGTTAAACATTAAATAATATTTATTTTTGATACATTATATATTGTTTGAATAAATGTTATATCCACCGCTTGAGTGGTGTTTTTATTTGAAATAAAACAGTGCTTCAAATGTTTTCGTTTCATTATTTTACAAAAACAATCATTCAATAATGGAAATAATTCAATGACAATACATCATATATATACGTTTTTATTTCAAAATAATATTAAATTCATATAGCACACTGTTTTCTTTCATTTCGTATAATGTCTAATAAGGATATTTTACTCAATAATGAATAATATACAAAAAAAAAGTATTTGTATAGTTATAATTTTCATGTGTATATCATTTTATAAATTGATTATCCTTTATAATATGTACAATAAATAAAATATTATTTAATATATATTTCTGTCTGCCAGATATACTGTTATTTATTATCATAAAATTAAAAGTAGATATAAGTTTGTTTTTTTAAATAATTTTGAGCTAACTCAATTAATAAGGTAAAAAATATCAACGTATTTAGTTCTTCATTTTTTAATAATATGAATTTATAGCTATTTCGGCGTGTTCCATCGTCAAGAGTCAAGACTATGTTTAGTATATATATGTAGCTGAGTATATGCAAGCTTAAGTTTAGTTCTACCATGTTATTGCCATTTGAATCAATAATTTAATTAGGATTAGGTATATATATATATATATTATACAATCGCACTTGGTATGCCACTTACAATTAGAAAAAACATCACGTTGGTATTGGGTAAATTTGTCTTAAACTTTATGTTTATATTTAGTTGATTTCATTCATTGAATCTTATTTCGAATAACGAGAAAATTTTTCAAATTTTCATAAACCATTTATGGATTTAGCTTGTTCTGAAAACATCCACACCACTTCTGGTGTACGGCACCTTTTCCGACACAATGCGCATAAGACTGGATTTCAAAATCAATTCAAACGATATACCGAGTCAAAATCGAAATCTTTTGAGGGAGACCCTTTCCATTTGATATAACCCAGACGTTATTTTGAAATATTTACGATATCCAGAAACCATATGTCCCCGCATTCCGGGCCTACTTGTGATTCGAGTCGCGACTCCCAACGATTTGTGAAAAAAAGAGGGTGGGCAAAAAGGGAAAGTTCACACGTAAAAATTATTGTTCGCGAGGATGCGGAACGCAAATCATCTACATAAATCACAACCGGTAAACGCGTGCAAATTCGTTCGAGAGTAATACGACTTTTGTGATTTTATTTTTCATTTTTTCTCACTTTCGCGTTACCTGATATCGAACAAATTTTACATCAATAACTCCCCAACCGTATTTAACGTTTTAGCAAAAAAATAACACTGTATTAATTTTGTGAATATTGCGTAATTTCATCGGTGGTATTGAAAACAATCTGAAATACTAGCAGCATTATCAAAATAAATTAATATATTAATTAGTGCGTCAAAAATTTCAATGGATAGACTTTTATATAGAGGTGCATCAATTCAACAGTAGAACAATCGGAAAATCTTTCAATTTGTGGTAATTTAATGTGTGACAATTCATATTACATACAGTTTTAGAAGAGCACTGTTAAGTTTCAAATAGTATTTTTGCATAACCGTTGTGATACACTAGGTCCTATGGCAAAGAGACTTTTATTAGAGAATTATAGTGTTTTGTGTTACTCCCGCATTGATAGTATATTATATTGATAGGAAAAAGAGTTGAAAGAATGTTGAAAATTCTAAAAGTGATAATTTAAATCTACTGCTACAAAGTACTTGAATCAAATATGATAAGAAGTTCTCTCTTCGAAAAAAAATGATTTCACATAACGCTTATCAATAAAATTGGTCGATTTATTATTTTAATTCTTCAAAATACTAAGGTTTTAAACTGATTTACTCAGAATAAAATGCTATTTACTCAGAATATGACATTTGGGTTTGCAGTGGTGTTGTTATAGAGGTGTGATGCGTGTTTTTTGTTTTATAGTATAGATTTTTTGTGTAAAACAGCGAATTGCAGACATCTGAAATAGAATGAGTGATAATTCCAATTTGCTTCTGCAAAGTATTAAAATCAAATATGAGTGAAAGTTCTCTGAAAATTAATTGACTTTTTTTCAATTATATTTTGCATTCCGGTAATCAAAAGAATTGTTTGATTTTTATATTTTAATTCTTTAAAATACTCTGTCGCGAAGATTTTTAACCAAAACACTCCGTGACGAAGACAAAAAGAACAAAATAATAAAATAAGAACACAACATTAACGTATTTATGTCCTAATAACAAAAAATACAAAAGAATAATATGTTATCCTACTACTGCCGTATCCAATTTTCTTACCAAATGTAATTTCAGTATTCTTTCGTATATTTTTTTTGTCTGCCCAGGGTAGGGATTGCACTACCGAACGACTATATCTATACCGGTATTTCGGCATTTCATATTAAACACCGATATTACGATAATTTTTTTAAAAAAAATGATGTTCATACTGGCACAGTGTACAACGTTATTGACTTCCATGCCCAGACCTCACGGCTTAAAATTCCAGTACGAACAGCATTTTTTTAAATTTCTGTTCGAATTTATAGATGTTTGTGATGTCTAAAGATTTCCTCTTACCATTGCAATCCTAAAATAACAGAACGTAGCAAGAGAGATCAGCTGACTACTCGCTCTGCTCTGCCTTTTCCTTTCTATTCCTACTACTCTCTTCGAAAAAGAGAGATTGAGTGACTGAAAAACTTCTGTTGAAATAACTTAATTTTAAAAAAAGTACACCCAAGTGGCATTGTAGTACAGTACAAATAAATTAACAATCATATTGAAAATTAAATTAATATTTTATATAAACATAAAAGATTGATTTTTACAAATACTTTGAGAATGTTCAGACTAAGACATCGAAGAAAATCGTTCAAGACAATATGATCAGTCAGATATATCGACTTCGTTGGTCTTGTTGACTTTCCGTTGTCTTGTCGGAAACTCAAAGGGCTTAATTTGTTAAAGTTCTTTTATAAATTATATTTAATTGTGATAAAGAAACTTTCGGCATACCACAGTACATAAAAACAAGCTTTGGCGATTTTTTCTGCACGAATGACACATTTTTAAAAGCACGAATGACGATTTCACTCGGTGAAATACTCATTTTAAAAAGAATATGAAGCAGTATCGTGTGCTGGTTGCTAAAATTTGAAAACCCAAGGGTAAATAAATTTAAATTTAAATAAAAAAAAAACAATAAATTTTAACAGCTTATTAAATAGAAAAGTCTTTAAATTATCGTGCATTTGTTTTTCGTGACATGTTTTCGTATTCAAAATAATGAATCTATTCCATTTAATCATCAATATTGTTTTTTTTTCTCCAAAATACCAGCTTTTTGTTTTATCGAATATAGTATATTTATATCGAAACATTTATATTTATATGATAACAGCAAGAGTATTGGATTCCCGGTTTCGTTAATGTCAGTATTACAGCCCTAAAATCTAGTATGTATTTATATGTTCTTCGTATTTTGTCAATTAGTTAATCGTATTATATTATACTTCAAGCCTTCCCATCTTCGTCTCTTGTATTGATCTCGGTTTCACTCATGGATTACAATATCCATAGTTTTTCTAGGAGATATCATATTCTTAAAAATATATTTATTTCACTAAAAATATATTTATTTCCTAAAAATATATTTGTGACCAGGTAATTATTAATGTGCCACATCTTCCTACGTAATATTAAAGATTACTTGATGTAACGTTAAATAAATTTGTATTGTATGTAATTTTAGTTTTCTAAGAGAATCTAGGTAATATTATCAGATTCAATATATGTATTAACTAATTAGGATAGTGAGTTAAAATGTCACAAAAAATATGCCCATAGTATTGAGTTTTCATATCTAAAAACTCGATAAATTTATTTACACCAGTTCATGTGCATAAGAATCTAAATATTTATTTTGGAAGGCACATCACGGCACAATTAGTATTTTTTTATTCGCTTTTGAATATCGCTGTAATACCATTTTTTCTATGTTCACGATTTTCATGTGCTATCTGCCAAACGCTTTATAATTGTCATCATAGATGATAATTTGGTTCTATGGTTTATCTGTGGTGTTGCGTATTTAAGACCTTACAAAAAGGTTGCTTAGATCTTAATTCACATGAGAATATTCCTGCAGATATAACTGAACCTGAATGTTTTTCAATAATAGCAACAATATTTGACAATTTTCAACCCATCACTATTTATTCCATAAAGCTCTACAAAATTAATATCAAATATATCAACATACCTTTTTCCTTAACTTTGTTTTCCTACCAAAACTATGTTGCCTACGTAGTGGGCTCTCAGTATCCTCACTATTTTCATTGTATGAAGGGCACAAACCAAGTCTTTTTATTATTTTCCCTCGTGTATTCTAGTTGAATTTTGTATAGTTATAGATACTGTCAGCTCAAGATTTTGAATGGGGGGAAAAGCCTAACAAACACTGATGGTGGATTTTCAGTCAACAAAAGTGCTCAATTCAGGATTCGTTTTTTACATGATATTAAACTTGAGTGTGTTTACCTTTTTCGTTTTTGATCCGATACCAAGCTGCACGCTACAGATAAACAATGCTTTAATGTTAATAAAAACTATAGAGGGAGTTGAAATAAAAAGAAGATTTTTTTGAATAATAGATTTAAATAATCTAACTCAACAATAAAAGGTAAGACTAAAAATGTTTTTATAATAAAATTGGAATCGGGTGAAATTGTTTTATTTCTTATTGGCTACAAGATTTATTACAAAATAATTAAATATAATAATTTTAGTTTCAACACACACATACAACCATGCAATTGATATTATTCTTCTCGTTTCTTGAATATAATCTTTTATAGTAGATTGTCATCATAAGTTCCTTGACGTAGTCGTAAATCTATTCCTGATTTACATCGTATTAAATAATACAAAAAGGAAGAAGTTTCCATCTTTATTATTAAAGAAGAGTTTACAAATTATTATAAACTTCGTACATAATCGTGTTCGCAAAACGGATACTTTCAAAATGATCCGAATTTCTACAGCATTTGTTCCCCGTCTCCATTCTGGTACTCCATTCTTTGTCTATTCCAGTCTATACATATTTTTTGTTTATGATCCATTCCCGCGGCCTTTAGTATCGCAGTGTGGCGCGTCGGGTCGGAAAAATCAAATGCGAGATCAAAGAACGGAAAAAGCAATGGCCGAATGGAGCTATAAAAGGGGTAGAAGTGAATTTATGTCGCGGGGGTATTTGAACCGTTATCTACAGACGAATAAACATTTCGTATTTTTTTTTTATCGACACGCTCTTGCGATGAAAGCAACTATCAATGTAGTGGCGGACGTCACTGGTGCCCCTGTCGATGACAACTGTACGTTATTTGCTTCTTGTTGGCAGTTTTTACTATTTTAAATGTACGGTTTTTATTTTTATTTCATGAAACTATATCCTAGAGTTATAATACAAAATTTTGTTGCGTAAAAATCTTTTATTATATGACCAATAACAATCAGAAATAAACTTTTACTACGGACTTGTTTTCGCGCCACAATAACTCGACTATTAAGAACGAGAGGAGTGATAAAATCTGAAATCATTTCTTTTCAGTGAAACCATTAACAATACCAAAAATTAAATTATTTATGATTTAGTAAACATTGTAATGCAAACATAACACCGTGAAGACATAGGTAAAATGACTTTACATAATGAATTAAAATATATTGTTTTAATCGTGTTTGCTCCTAACGTTAAACATATGAATGACTTTTGATGGAGTATCTGAACAGACTAGCTATCATTCAATCTCTCATTTTTTTTTTTGAAAATAGTAAGAATAAAAAACTTGGGTCGAGAAACATTGGCTCGTGTTATGTACCGTTTTAAGAAAACATGAATATTGATTAGCAAAAAAAGTGCTTTCATGCCGTCGATATTCTGTGTGATGATGTTTCTTTAAAAGGTGAAACACGTGTAGAAACATCTTATATTATAAAAAGAAATAATCGTCAATGGATATTTTTACAATCAATTTCCAAAAATGTAATACATATCATAACCTTGATCTTCATTTCTCTCTGTTGAAGACTTATTAAATATGATAGCGTTAGCATATTGTGACAAAAAAATATATACCCTAGTCTATATCAGGGATGCACAATGCGCGGCCCGTTGAATTTGGTGTGTCCTTCGAATGTTTCATCTTAAAATTCAAACATAGTATATATTTTAAACATATAGTAAACATTAAATTTTAAAAATATGAGCAAGCTTTTTCTTCGATAAAGCAGAATAAATATGTTTATAGAAATAGATTTACTTACTGATGAAAATTATATTTCAATTTTGCAGCTAACTAGCCAAATTCTAAAGAATTAGTGTAATTCAATTCTTAAAACAACGATCGCATTAACTTACCTAAAATGTTTACCTAAAAATGTCACAATAAAAATATTTTTGGTAATGAGTTCACCTAATCTTATTTTTGCTCGGTAATGGAACTTTTCTTTCATTTATCTACAATATTTTCACTTTTTTACACGGGTTTATCGCACGGCGGTTTTATGTGGAAAAAAAGGATTGACGGTACTTAAAATTTCATTTTTTGCGGCCTGAAACCATTATAATTTGTTGTTATGCGGCCCGCCAGAAGAGAAAGATTGTGCATGCTTGGTCTATATGCTGCTTATCGACTGAGGATCAAAATTTCTTTCGTATACAAGCTTTAATTAGTCATAAAAAGGAAATAAAAACATGTTATGTTTAAGATTGTGTGCTGCACTGGTTTTTGATTAAATCTGTGTAAGAATTGTACTATCTGGCCCCATTGGATGTCTCATTAAAGTCAACTGTGGGCTCAGTCTTAATAAAGAAATAGAATTGGACACATGTCTACCAATTGTAATAATTAAGCAAAGTCTTCTTCTGCAATAAGGTAGAAGTAAACATTACAGTATTACAATGCCGGTATATCTATATTTTGGCTATTTTTCTTTTATTTAATAACCCGTTATGAATATGTGAAATAATTCTTCGTTGTATTGATTATAAAGCAAAATTCTTCATAGTTTTATGACGTATTTTTGTTAATTTTATGTATTGTTTTCAGTCATGCGTTAGACTTTACAAACAGGAATAGTAGTTAACTAAACGCTCTCGCTACGCCCAGTTATTAAAGGATCAGAAGGTTGGGAAGAAATATATACATCACAAAAATCTATATTTTGGAGAAAAAATCGATAAATCGATCGAAAAATGCTGTTCGTACTGGGACTCGAACCCGTGAAATCCGACACAAAAGCCCACAACGTTAACCGCTGCGACTTTACTTTTAGCATATTCTTTATCTTCTTATTCTATGTGAATTTCCAGCCAATTCTTTTCATAATATTAATACTCACAGCTGTTTAGATGCCTTGACTAGAAAAAAAAGAACTTTTCCTTGAAAACCCCCCGCAATACTAATTTTGTATGTTCAGCTGGTGCATAGTGTTTATAAATAATTCACGAAAATTAATTGAAATATTGTTTTATCAGTGTATAATTGTTAAGGAATAGAAAAATAAACATAAATTGTATGATACCTATATGATTTTGTTCGTCCACTTTTACTGTGACACGTATTTTAATATTCGGAAGGATTAATTTATATATCGTTACGTACGTTTGTTTTATTATTATGCTGTATGTTTTCGGTTCTTATTCAATATTATCGCTACAAAAAGTTGTTTTTGCAGGGTAGCATTTCGGTTTGTTTCCGAACCCTTGTCATATATAATCCAGACACATGGTGTGCCATTTTAATATTCGAAGCAAATATTCATCCCTTAATAAATTAATACGGATTTTGTCAAACCAAAGCAAAAAATACTTCAACTTAGCGCGTTATAAAGCAGTAAATGTTTAAATTTAAAAAACAAAAACCATATATTAACGTCCAAGTGTCATTGTGTGGAGCATCTGGCTTTCTAATGCATGTATCTCAATAAACGTTTGTTTATAATTAAAAAAAAAACTATTTGTTACTCAGTTACTCAACCTCTTTTTTTCCAAGAGAGTATTCGGGTTAGAATAATAGTTCTAGCACAGAACTAGTGGTTAACTGATCACATACTTCTCTACTAGGGTTAGAAGTGTGGGAGAAAATTTTCAGTTATCACATCCACTCATTGATATTGAACATAAAATTTAAATGAGGCTCATGCTGGGGCCCAACCCCGTGAGATCTTTCAAAGTTGTTAACCACGTAGACCACTGCTCCACGAACCCGACAATATATTCACAATTTTGTTTTCAATCGATTTAAGCAATCGTATTAAATTTTATGAATCTATGTGATGTGTGACTTCGCACCCATGTCACGAAAGTTAACTACGATGACCAAAAAGCTACAGACCCGACAATGTTAACAAAACTAATTTAAGGAAAATTAAATTGCTATTGACTGTTTGTATTTCATATTCTCAACTAAATCTTGGAAATACTTCTCTGTACTTTAGAGATGCCATCGTAGCTCAAACTACGAATCCATTATACACGTATTACCAAAACCGAAATTTATCGATTTTTTAAATACAAAAATATTGGCATTTTAGTATTGAAGGCTGAATCGTTCTGGAGCAGATAATTAATTTAATTGATTGTTTGTAGATTTAAAGTATGTATATCAATTCATCTTCAACATTTTATTAAAATATATAACGGTTTCAATACATCCAAAATTCGGTTTTAGTTCAAATGGTATTTCGCTATTGAAAAAAACATCATGAATTCCGCGATCCCGTTTTCGGTAATACCGGTATAGCAATCCCTGGTTGAGACTGTGTTAGATTGTTAATCACTAAAAAAATACCAATATACTTGAGTGTTTTTATCTAAGTTACGGATTTTGTAGGGTTGCATTGTGGTAGTAGTCATCAAATAAAATTCCACGAAAATACAAATTATATGGTGTAAAAAAGGAGACCGAATATGGCTTGTAGAAAAATGTCAAAGAGCGAAAAACGTATACGTTGTTTTTTTAAACCTACCAACTGTACACAATTTCACGAACCACTTGACTTTTAACTAGACGGGGTCACTGGACCCGAACGTGGGTCGGTCGGCTCAACGATTGCCCATGGTTTTCCGCCAGGGATACTTACCCCAAATCGTATAACAAAATAGTAATAACATTCCAGCGGTATGTAAACAGCCAATTCTCTGTTGTTCCTTTACTAATTTAGAGATTTTGTATTTGAAAATAAATGGCAAATGAAAAGAAAATTTGGGAAAAAACACAATATTCCTTTTTACTTAATTTCTACTTTTATTTACCAAGATCAGAACCGGTTTCTCTCATGGCGAGCATTTTCAACTGATAAGAAATAAAATGCAACAGTGCTATTCGTACAAAAACAAATTGAAATGAAAAGGTGTAATTAACGATTGGTATTGAAAAGAATTTACAAATTACAGTAAAAAATATCAATAAATGACTGTAATATAACACAAATTAAAATGTATAACACCTCTAACATGTAATTAAAAAATAACCAAAGATTAATAAAGTTAAAGTGGTGACTAGTGGTAATTACAAACATAATTATAATTTCGGAATTTTTAACAAACTGATTTAAAATGATACCTTTATTATGTGGCCATATGTTCCACATTGAAAGCGGACATGGATAAGCAATACCATTTGCCCTCGAAACAAAAAATCGATTCTCAAATATATTATCTGATTTTTCTTCCCTGACGCTAGCGCAGTGTGGCTGCCGGCGAAACATTTTGATGTCGGTCAGTTGGTTTGACCGTTTCCCATTATTTATAGGTCCCGAGTGTGGTGGAAAACTCTAGCTGCATTTTCCAGTGTGCACTTTTCCAATCCAAACTGCGCTGCAATTTTACTCGTATTTCTCTCGTTATTGCTCGAATGGTGTTCGTGTCTAGAATTATTACTACCTTAATGATCTATAAATCATTGTATGTATATAATAATTTGCCTCATATGAAATATCGAATGCACTTCAATAAAGGTGAGATTTTTCAACATCAATTTGTCATAATATACTATAAGAATTTTAAAATATTAGTTTCCAAACGATAAATATTCTGTATATATTTTTTTAAACAACATTCATTAAATAAAACACTCTTTTTAAAAACTGGTCAATTTTGAATAATCTCTGTTGAAAATGCTCATGATTAGCGAAACATGTTCTGATCATATTAAATAAATTTGGAATCAGTACAAAAGAGTGTCTTATTGTTTTGAATATATTGTATTCTTCCTCTCTAGCAAGTATTGACAGTGAACACTTTAAAGGTGATTTTTTAATCATACGTAAGTATTTTACGAGAAACAATAAACATAAATCCCTTTAAATCTCTTAGACACGTTACTAGAGTAAAACAAAAGCACGGGTCTGGAAATTTTAGTATGTCTATTACAAATTATATTGAATACAATCGATTTTAAAAGATTTGAAAGCATAAAGAAAGAAAAAAACACAATAGCCATTATTGGAAATAATGAAAATGGTTTAAAATATTGTTTTTTCCATAACTTCTATCGATTTCATTAATTAAAAGCTATGTTACAATGCAAAATTTATAAATGGTCTAATTCAGTTAAATGCTTTTGGTGACTGACTGACCGAATTTAGTTACCATCAAATATGATGAAATTATATAATAATCTGTAAACATGTTAAGGTTGAATCGGTGAATACCCTCGCTTTAGTTATATAATAAAATTATGAGTATTATTAAACATTTACTGAAAATATATTTTTTAATGGTTCGTTTTATTTCACGATATATATTTTTAATTGTAAGCAGAATTTAATTCTTGTTATCTTTATTTTTCTTAGTGACGTCAACTTTTTCTTCCATTTTTATGAAATACTAAGAGTAATTAATAAACTTTTCTAATTATCTTTTGAGTTATGAAATAAAGTGATTCAATGCAATTAAAGTAAAATAAAATCATCGCCAATACTGCAAAAACACTTATCTTGAATTTTGATTAATTTTACAGGAGAAACAAAAACAATATTACTGCCAAAATAAAAAAAAACTTCTCAATAACGTTTGGTATTACAATAATTATTGTATGCGTTCCGCGTTACTAATAAAGTTATGGTTAGTGAAAAAATAGATCGCAACAAAAAAATTACGTGTTCTTACAATAATGACGAAGAAATTGTTATTAAAACTGTGTACTGTAAATAATATGTACTACTTGATCAATAACGACTTTCTTAAGAGTTAACAAATAGACATCACAAATCTCAAATTATATCCAAATCAGCTTTGCATATATAATAGTAAATGCGTGTAGTTAGCAATATAGAAATAATTTGAAATTTGGCGTCGATTTTTACTTTAAACATATAAATTGTGTCGCATTTATCATCAGCAATATTTTCAATTTGGTCTAATGCGAGACTGTTTCCGGTAAATTTACTTCGCCGGAAGCGCTTTCACCAAGCTCAGGTAAAAACTTTTACAAGGGCGTACAGAAGTGCAGATTCCGTCGCAGTTACGATGCATTAAAATACCGCTTTGTGAAACATTTATATAAACAATTTTATTGGAATGCAATTGTCGATGCATTTTGATATTTTTGTATCGTATACGTTCCCAATGAAACATCCTTTCAAAAGATGTCTAGCAAGAATTTTTCTCAGTTTGATCTCTTAAGCTTCCTTCCTCTTCGGAGAATATAAAGAAAAATGGACAACATTAGGAAAACAGTAAATCGTGATATCCACATGCCTTATTTTTCGTTCTCTGTTTCCTTTCTGTGTGTCTTTCGAGATCGGATGAGTAGTTCGTAGAACAAGATGACTATTACATCATTTTGCATCCATAAATTAAAGGTAAATTTCCTTTGATGAATTATTGAAAAATCATTGTATGTTTTCGCGGTGGGGATTGAACAACTAGTCACAAAATAGAGTGAAATAAAAAATTTGCATTATAGCGTCTATGTACGGCACCGGAAATAAATTGATAGAAGATTTTTTTTATTCATTGATTTGGCATTTACTTAGTAGAATTTCATTATAATAGGGTAAAAATACGTTGATATTTTTACCCTATTATTGGTAGAAGAAAGTTTGGATTAATTTTCTGAGCAAAATAAAAAACACTTACGAACTATACAATTGCTTTTGTTTGCATTTCGAACGTAAATTTAATTATCAGCATAAACGATGTTTAAAATTGGTTCCAATATCTGGTTGTGTATATATCATAATGCTCATTCCATAGTCAATTTATACATTACCTATCAGTTTTATTTAAAGTTTACATAATTGAAATTCACAATAACTTTGACTTGTGAATGTATGAATTAACTAGTAAGTGAACAAGCTCATTAATAGGCGCTAAACAAAGTAAAAATGACGTGACAAAAATTTCAAAAATGTAATATATCAATGCGAGCATTATTATGCAAAAATGATTTATACATTTATATTATATTACTCTACAATAAACACAAAAACAAACCAATGGTCACTATTGTAAAATGGTTATTTTATTTAAAATAATACACTTGTTGGTACTTATTCCACATGTTTTTAATAAATACCAGAAAATATTTCGTTTATCACAAGCACAAGTTGGGTCAGCGAAACTTTATTTTATTACATAATGGAACAATATATTTTTTAATAACATACTTTTTTATGAAGCCTTTTCAAAATTGTTGTTAGCCGAAAAAATATTACGTTTACTATTATTTTTAGACTGATAAGTTTTTAATAATTAATCAAAAAGTCATTATAAGCTTTGTTAAGTGATAAAAAATTCAATGATGGCAGTCTGATATTATTTTTTATACATAGTTTTTATATACAATGTTAATTTTAATACCATCTTATGAATTATTGAATAAATACAAGTACATTAACAACAAAATCTATAGCTCAAGTTCCTAAAAAATCTTTTTAAAAACAATACTTATTTATCACTTTTAATTCACTGTTAGAAAGGCATTATATTAAGAAAAAGACAAAATTCTTTTGTTCTTATTTCTACTTTTATTTACTTATATCAGTACCAGTTTCGCTCATGGTGAGCATTGATAACTCAGTAGATAATAAATTTGAATCGTTCAAATTATGTAAATTCACACAAATTTTGTCACTAACGACCCGGGTTTCGTCTTTCGGCATTTTCAGGCGTTTAAGTGCACGGATGAACTTGAACTGATAATTTTTTTCATGAGTGAAACCGGTCTTGATCTTATTAAATAAATAAAAGTGGGAATAAGTACAAAGGAATATAGTGTGTTTTTTTTAAATACTGATTTATCAGAGCACACTAACTTCTTTTTTTGTGGGCTGGTTTTATGTGTTTAAAGTAGAATTTCTACAACGTATTAAAATTACAAAGTGTGAAATTTCCAAGATTAACAGAATTATTATTCTGAACTATAGTATTGGCTGAAAAATAATGTTGTTTGTGTATTAATATGTAAAATGAAAAATAGCTGAGACAAAGATACTAAATAATCTGATTATATTCTTATCTATTATCCGTGAATATATCTTAGAAGCATATCAAATAACACGTAAGGATTTTTTCGTCTTTATTCCTACACCGTGGCATATTAGGTAGGATTATATTACCTAATCCCCTTACCGTGAAAAATTTTCCTCGGCTACGCGCGCCTAGAATGATCGGCACGCCACTACGCCTTCACACGTGTTAAACGGGCGGAAAAACAAACGTGTCTGTGCATGACACGTGTCATGGCCGCCTCATTTCATCTGTCAGCCGAAAATAATTGAAATTTGAGAGAACCGTCAGCGTTTGTTTTGTTTAAACGGAAAAGATTTGCGTTTTCCACGACCGTTCTTTTTTTCATGCATTGACTTATTTTCCCGATTCGCGTATCAATTTAAACATCAATACCAACACTCATATGACATATTAAAAACGATTTTTCACTTCAAAAAAACCAAAAACATTCATCTTCTTAATCTTTGAAATATCAGAAACATGTTCATATTACCAAACACTTGTTTTACATACGATATTTCAACTCTCAAAATTTTGAAATAATCTGAGAAATATTTTGCATTGTAAAATTTTCTTTATGTCACCTGCTGTGACCCAGTTGGTAAGAGCTTGCTCTACTGACCACGCATGTTCTGGTTTCATTACCGATAAGATCACATTGAATTCGAGAATTATTCAATTCAAAGTTGTGATCGAAGACTGGGTGTTTATGATGTCAATTCACATTATTTTCTCTCCTCCCATCCTTCTGATTCTTTAATAACTGGGTGTAACAATAGCAATTAGTTCACCACTTTTTTCTCTATTACTCACTTTGAAAAAACTTCTGTTGATATACCTCCATTAGGAGGTCATATGCTCCATATTGGGAGAGGAAATGGATAGAAAAAAAAACTTCATTTAGGTCTTTTAACAGAAAGCTTGATACACATTCAATTTGGTATGTTATATTTTAATATTTATCATTTTAAATATGAATTGTACAAGAGTGAGTTAGGAAGATTATATTGTTCGTTCAAATTTGATACATTTTTTAACATTAACTTTAACGATTTTTTAAATTTCTTGCTAAAACTTATAATATTTATGAATCTCAACAATCGCTATTAATATCAACTCAATAGTAATATGTATCCACGTCGCCATGAATAACTCTTAAATATTATGATTATATGGTCCTCGAGAGGTGAAGTGAGCCAACTAGTAAAAAAAAAATGATACAATCACGTCTTTATTTAATATTTTGGTGGATTGCATATTTATATTTTACGGAGATAGCACTATTGCGATGTGTGTTAATTAACTGAGGTTACTTTACTTTTAGGATACTTTAAGACGTGTAGAGTATTACAACGCATTTAAAGTTTTTTTGCTTACTTCACCTCTAACGAGCCCATGTTTGCATTATTATATATTACACGCCAAAAACTATTTGTAAGCGTCAGCATAAGTTCACCCATGCACTTGAATGCCCAAAGATGCCGAAAAGCAACACGCGGGTCGTTCCGTACAGTTACGAAGCGTATGGAAATTTACAATAAATTGATCGGTTCAACCAGTTGAAGTCTTTGATTAAAAATATATTATGTTGATTATTAAAAGGACAATTTTTCACTAGGAAAGATCTCTGTGTCTATTATTTTATTAAAATCATTAATATACCATATGTTACTAAATATAACACAATGTATTGCTTTCTTTTAATAAGACTGATTTTACTCTTTCTAAAATTACGTATGCCTTGTGTTATTACACAGTATACCTATCATAAGGGTCTATTAAATTAAAAATTTAAAAACTGGATATTGTAGACATCTTATTCTAGATATAACTACATTGGGGTAAAAAAGGTCTCCTGGGCGTAATAACAATTTTAATACTTTGTGTCACTAATAGGGATTCTGTGTCGAGACATCCCGGGACAAAAGTGTCGGGACTTTTCGGATTTTTTGCTGTCTTAAGTCCCGGGACTTTTTTGTAAAATGTCCCGGGAATTGTGACTGATTTATAATGTGCTAATAACGTGCACATTTTAATTTTGAAAAAAAAACAATTTTTGTGGTTACGATTTAATTTTTACGATTCGTGGAAGTATAGATAAAAATATATTATCTTGCCTACTTTATCGGCTTATTTTGTCTAAAAGTGAGACATTTCACCTACATGCATTTAAGTCTTACAGTACATTTTTCAAATGACGCACGATCAAACGTCTTGTTGGTTAGAGCTTGCTCTACCGATCAGGCGGGTCTGGGTTCGATTCCCGGTAAGGTCAATGTCAAATTTAAATTTGAGACCTAAGATGTGGGTGTTTGTGATGTCAATTAACCTCGAGTTGATCTTAAGTGACTTACAATAAATTCTCGTATAGTCTTTCAGCTTTAAAATATTTGGCGTATTGGAATAAGCTGTAATGCCAAATATTTTTAATTTATTAAAAAATAAATATACATTTGTACAATTTCGTATTAAATTTGAGACGTTTGATATATTTCATCCTTCAGTTGATATTTATGTCTTATTATTATTATTATAAGTGTCAATTAATACTCGATATCCAAAAGAATAAAAGGTTTTTTTTAATTACTTTTCACTAAGAACAATATTACAATTCTCAATGGGAAAGTTTAAATGATTTCCTCTGTGTTCATAGATTACAATATAATCTAATTTTGTATTCTGTTTAAGTATAAATATTAATAAACCCTATCAAATTTACGTTCATTCATCACTTCACGACAATCTGAAGTTTACGCGCGAAAATCTCGAGCTAAATCACTTTGAAGCTATTCCCGCCCCCTCGATGTGTATTAAGGGGGATCTCCGACTCAGTTACAGGCGGGAGCAAGTGTTCGGGCGACCGCAGGATTCCCCTCATCCCGCTCGGCCGCAGACCGCCCTAGCCGCATTACTCTGCCACCCCTAATCGCCGCCCCGACGGTTGCATGTAAGATTCCCACCCAGAGCGGTGTGGGAAATTCACGCGCTCAAGGGGTGAAAATATCTGATGCAAAAATTTCAATTTTACGCCAAATTAAATTATTATTTTTTAACATACGCTCACATCATAATGGGGGGGTTTTTATATCCATTTCTAGCAAGGCGCTTCGCTTAGTACGCTATCGTATAAATTTGATTTATAGTGAAATTGACTTTTAGTAAACTTATTTTTTTACACGGTCAATTTAGTGTTAGGCTGTTTATTCAATGAAATATTTTCACAATTTCTATTAGGAAAAACCCTTTGTTAGCAACTGTCAAGTTGTCAAATTAAAATTAAAATTAGATGTCTGTATTAAAAAAACGGACGAAAATCTACTAGATATTTTCAAGTCACTCAAGATCAAATCAAGAAGAAAAGACATCACGACCCCAAATGTACAATATCTTAAATTTTAAATTTAAGTAAACGGAATATCACTCAGGAATTAATCCTGTAACTATTTGACTGCTACATTGCTATGGTACTAAATTTCTTGCTAGGCTACGAAGGCTGGAATAAATTTTCAAAAAAAATGGAAACAAAATACAATATCACAAAAACCCATTTCCAATTATTTTACCAAACTGTTATTTTACGAAAATGTCACAGGCAGATGTTATTAACCACAACGTTTTAACAATACATGTATTTACAATTAATTTGATTAAGTTTTACTTATATATAATATTAAAACATTTATTACATACACACTTGGTCTCTCAATAATATTTGTAATTCTTTACTAGAGTTTAGTAAAAAATAAATACACAGCAAGTAATAACAGTTAGCGTTTTTTATATAAATATTAGCGAGTATCCGGCATGCGTTGCAATGCCACTCAAAGAAAGAACGTGTTTGTCTTTTAATTCTGTTTATTGAAGTGCTTTTGGATATCATTTGTTTTTCCGTCTGGTGCGTATACGAATAGATCTGAAGGTTTTCCAACGGGTGAGCAGGCGACATACAGCTGTCCATGTGAGAAGCATAGATTTTCTAAATTTAGTCAACACCCTTGTAGCGATTGTCCCTGTGCTTTGTTGATGGTCATTGCAAATGCAAGTCGCACCGGAAACTGCAAACATTTAAATTCGAATGGCATATCTGTTGGAATCATTGAGATGCTTGGCAACAGTACATTTTCCCCTTTAAATTTTCTTTTAATTTGTTTTAGCTTCAATGATATTGTGCATTATCTTTTTCACTGAATGTCTAGTACCGTTGCAAAGTGGTGGATTTATATTTCAGAGAAGAATGATAGGTACGCCAATTTTCAATGTTAAAACGTGTGACGACATGGCTGGCAAATCAAGTGAGTTTAAGAATTCAGAAGAATTTATTGCGATATTTTTGGGAAAACTTTTTGAATCAATTCTCTTATTGTTTTTGTAATTTTACAGCAGTTTGTTGGCAATGTAATACATTGTGTGGATTCATTTATTTCTAATTTTGCACTCCCAATATCCAACAATTATTTTGCGAAACGTTCAGCGGATGTGTCATATTGTAGTTCTACACGCATGCTGGCCTTGATAGCCAATTTCTGCACGTGTCGCCATAAAACTGATGATTTGAGACATGCATTTGATAAGTTGAACGTGGTATAACTGGTAGGATTTGTAGAAAATCACCAGACAATAAAATAAGTGCGCCAACAAAGAAAACTATTTATTTCCTCTCAAATCTTTTAGTGGATAGTATACAGCTTACAATGCTTTTTTGTGCGCCATAGTACATTGGCCTCATATTATGAGTTGGCATGATTGAAGTACTGCACCCATTCCGATTTCTTTTTGATATTGCATGTTAGTGTCTCAGTGATTTGCATTAAAATGCAATTTCAGTGCTGAATGCGCTGTTCGACCACCATCCAAAAATGTTCATACCAAAGACACGCTTAACTTTATGAAACACACACATTTGCTAAATTGAGAAAAGTCACCAGAAAAGGCAATAATTCTTAGAAAATTTGCCACAGGGAATTCTAAAAATAGCCAATCAACGGGTCTAAATTTCACTTTTTGCGACCTATGATTTGCCATGCAACTGATAGCCCGCAGATCGCTTTATTCGGCGAAATTTCTCATTGTAAAATGGCTGCACTCTGGTGTGGGCTGGAGGAAGCTCAGAGGGGCTCGCGCAAGCCCTTTGTGAAATTTTGCTAAGGTCGGCCAGCTCTTTGTTAATTTAAGAGAAAACAATATTCTCAAATCAAATGAGTACATAGCTACAATTTCTGACTTACATACATTATCTATGACAGCATCAGTATACACAGTAGTACATTTTCGGCCACTTACATTGATGAGTTTACAGTAAATTGCATATTGTTACATATTGTAAAAAAGTAAAAATCGATTGCTTATTTAAGTAGTCCATCAGAGTGATAAAAACTCACTGCTTCCCAGAATACCGAGAATTGCGTTGATATAAAGCGAACGCCTTGTAAACGTATTGGCAGCCTACTGCTGGCTGTACTAATTTAGAAAACTTTGAGGGCGTCCACACAACAAATCATCAAAGTTTTATTGCAATTGGATGAACGGTATAGAAACAGGAATGCATTAAAGAAAAACTCCTAAATTACCGTATTGGCAGCCCATCGTTGTATGTTTTGATTCAAAAACCTTTGCTGGTGTCCGCAAAACAACTCACTAAAGCTTTATCGCAATCAGATGAACGGTATAGGTACGAATAAGGAACAAACAAAAAAATTAACGTATTGGAAGCCCACCGCTGGCTGAATTTATTCAGATACCGTTGCGGGTGCTTGCACAACAACTCACCAAAGTTTTATCGCAATCGGATGAACGGTATAGGAACAGGAACGCATAAAGGACAAACTAACAAATTAACATATTGGCAGCCCACCGCTGATTCGTATACGTTCGCGGGCGTCCGCACAACGGTTCGCCAAAGTTTTATCGCAGTCCGATGAATGGTATAGGATTGCATACGGAAAAAAAACAAACAAATTAACGTATTGGCAGCCCACCGTTGATTTATATAGATTTGCAGGCGTCCGCACAACAACTCACCAAAATTTTATCGCAGTTGGATGAACGGTATAGGAACGCATACCAGACCAACAAACAAATTAACGCATTAGGAGCCCACCGCTGATTCATAAACCTATTCTGGCGTCCGTATAAAAAACAACTCCCCAAAAAAATTATCGCAATCGGATGAGCGGTATAGGAGCGCATAGGTAACAAACAAACAAACAAACATTCATTTTTATATATATAGATTCCTATATTTCTTTTCGATTAACGTTTCGAATTACCTAGAAATACAGAATAATTTTGATATTTAAAAAAAAAAAAAAAGAAGAGAAAGAATAACAAATGAATCTTATGCTAATACTGCATTAAGAGTATCTTTTCAATTTTCAAAATACTGATAACCATGCCTGAGGCGTAGCGCATGTGACTTAAAAAAATAATCTATTAAATAACATGCTATTTAAAAAAAAAATACATTTAACAAGATATTTTGACCGTTACATCGAAGTTTTTATGCTTAACTAAGCTTGTGAGATATGATCACGACGTTTTGTACTAGTTGTAAAAAATCGCATTTTTTATCGGATATAATTAGTAAAATCAGAAAATTTTCTCTGGCTTATATTTTTTAAGCTTTATTTGTTGCAAATAGACATCAGTTAATTTATGTTTTGATATAATGATTATCTATGTTACATCAAATATTAAGGCTGTAGATTTCTGCTTTAATCAAAAAAAGTACTTTCCTGTTATCCCGAGACTAAAAATTCTTTCATTTGTTTTTTGCGACATTTGAATATTCAATCAATAATGAATGTCTTCACATTGCCTTTGCCCAGGAAAGAAGTTTAAAATGCATAACCTAACCTAACCTAACCTAACAAATAAACTTTCCTACTAACAAACGAGATATTTCGTAAAAATCGTGCTCAACACACCAGAGACAAATTAATAGTTGCAAATTTTAGCCGGCGTGCTAGGTAATTACTATTAATTATCTACGGCAGCTAATAGGCTAAATCTAATTTTGCTTTTGAATTCACACATAAAAATGGTTTTATTTAGATCTATCAATTTGTAATTTTTTCCAGTACGGTGACGAAATATTTTTTTAGAAATAACACTAATCGTATTGTTTAATTAAAATGAATTTAAGGGTTCCCGGTAAATTTCTCGAATAACAAGATAATCAATTTGTTTCCGTTTGTTCTGTCTTAGCCCTAGTCTTCTATTTTTTCTGAAAATATATAGAAACAGTTTGAGTAACTAATTAATAAGTAGTTCTCGTAGAAACACTTCTGTTGAGATAAAATCCATTAAAAGATTATTGGAGCGAACACGGTTAAAATAAATACTTACGAAAATTATTTTTATATTTCACTCTCTAAACAAGTGTTGCACAAGATAAAAACGAAATTCGTAGAAAAAGTCGTGAAAAATCGTTTAAATAACCAAGCAATTCGAATAATTTGTAATTCGAGCAATTTACCGGCTCCCCAATTTAAGTCACCACTTTTGGTCTACCCAAAACAATGAACATTTAAAAAAAATCCCATATATACTAAAATTAGACTTAAGTGGGATTTATTGTTATATACTAACGTATTCATTTTACTTTACAAGTTTACTGATATGAACTATTTGATATTGCGGTATAAAGTTTGTAATGAAGCAGTTTTCAACAAGTAACGATCCGAACTTCCTTAAGTTTCTGCAGCAATAGGCACGGGTATAAAGGAATAAACATTGCTTATTAAACTCAAACTTGTGTATGTAGTACGTTTGTTTACATTCACAGTTTTAAATTTAGAATATTTTATCTGATGAAAAAGGGATTTGTGAATGTTGTAAAAGCATCTTTAGTCGTCTAGTTTCTATAATTTTCGCGACTCAGAGTATTATTGTGTATTTCATTCATTACAATAAATTATAAATGAATAAAACACTCAGTCTTACTGATTACGCATCGGTTTCACTCCTCACGAGAATTTTCAACTGATAAAAACATAATTAAGTATTTCGACTGAGGGTGCTTGATGGAATTTCAATATCAAATTTGAATTGTTTGAATTTTGTACTTTTCCATGAGTTTTGTCGCTAACGACCCGGGTTTCGCCTTTCGGCATCTTCAGGCATTCCAAGTTCAATCAACTCATTAATAATAGGTCAGATAAAACCCTAGATTTATTTTAAATATTCCTAAGTTATTATCTGGTCATTAATATTTTCAATCCCCATAGTTATAACAAACCCACTTAATTCATTGAAACTTGTATACATTCAATTTTCGCTAATTTACATTTTAATAGTCTTTTAACTTAGTGATCTACTTATATTTTTGTATATAAACGATACAAACTGTTTACTACGCGTCAGTTCAAGTACATCCGTGCACTTTGAATGCCTGTAGATGCCAAAAGGCGAAACCCGGGTCGTTAGCGACAAAACTCATGGAAAAGTACAAAATTCAAACAATTCAAATTTGATAAAAACATATTTCAATACATAACCAATTATACAAAACCGAGTAAGACTAATAAGGGTGTAACAATCAATTGGTAATATAAATATCGCCTACAATTTGAGCAATAACGTTTTCATTAAATCAACCGTATCTTTGAAAAAATATCAATATTAATAAATACTAGTTGAAATTTCTGTGTATGCTTAGTAACAAAGCATATAATATTTTTTGAATTGCCATTTACTTAGAAAACTCCACAATAATAGAGTAATAGTGTAATTAGTGAGTGGTCAGCGTCGTTTGTTTTGCTTGCGGAACTTACGGGTATGAATCCCGGTACCAACAGACTTTTCAATCAAATTATGCATTAATGTTCGAAACCATGGTTGTCTTGTGGCTGCTAAAATTCATTCCCAACACCTAACAAAAAAAGGGATGATTAATTAACTACGTATTAGCCTTATTTTACTATCCTGACTATCTTTGAAGAAGAGAGGTTGAGCAACAGAGTTACAATTAGTTCTTGTAGAAAAATATATGTGAGATAAACTCCACTCTGAGTAAATTTTGCTTCACATTTGAAAGCTTTGAAGAAGAACATCATTTGTGTACCTTCAGTTAACTATTCTGACATTTTTTTATGTTATTATGTTTTTTATAATAGTTTACTAAAGAACAACCATTTTCTTCTTCTTTTAATAAATGATTATGTTTTAGTAAATTTATGATTCTATGCTTGGTATCATATTTTCATATTATATTGAGATAAATAGTTGTTCGCAACCAATTAATTACAACGACTAAACAATTTTTCATATTGCATGTTTGATGAAAATTTGCGTGTACCTAAACGATCTATTTCGCAAAGTATATTACTTTTATTATTAATAAATCAGGATTATATCCTTTTATTTCTACCACGAAATATTTTTAACGCATCAACATAAATAATATGTTTATTAAGATTGCTTTTTTCAAATTTGTTTTACATTTGATTTATTGATACAAGTTTGAAGTAATACATTAAGTTTGTATGATCTAAAAAATAATTTGTAAACGTAAAATTTATCAGAGCGTTTTTAAGTCTTTATTACTCATATTTTATTTTTCACCACAAAAAAATATATTTTATAACAGATTAAGCATGAAGGATAATTAAAGTATATGAACAATGATGGAATGATCGTTCTCGCTACGAGTTTACACAGGTATCACAGACATCCATGCCTTCAATCCCGAATGTAAAAAAAGATAGAAAATTTCAAGTTATGAAACTGTCTGTACTGGGATTAGAATCTTTGAATACCGCAACGGAATTCAAAGAAACTTAACATTTGAACATGGACCTGACAGTTAATCACAGCAAAAATAATACATTCTTCATATGATTTATTTTATGCTTATATAGATACCTTTTTTGAATAACTTGATCAAGCCAATTTTTCAAAAATATCTCTTTGAGAACTGCTTGTTACTCAATTGCTCAACCTCTTTTTTTTCGAGAAGAGTAATTAATATAATTACATAAACGGCTAAATCAGGGTTAGTGGTTAGTTAATTGCTCACAATACGTCGCGTTGTAAGTGTTAAAAAAAATAACAACTTCGATTTTGTTTTTTTGGATATCAAATTTATTATGTACTTTAAGTACCAAGACGCGCTAGCGTCAAGGATCTTCTAGTTTCCTTCATCGATAAAGTTTTTGAAGAATTGTAAATTGTATCCCCTTACCATCGTTTGCAGACGGAAGGGCGTGATCGCTACAGAGATAAGAAGTTCACGGGAACTCCATATGCATTATTTTGCAAATCACATTCTATATGCTTTCCATACCGCATCCGTACATGTACATACACATACGCATACATACATACACACATACAGTACACAAAAAAATCAAACAAAGAGAGTCATTTTCGTGATGCTAATTTCGTTCTAAAATTGCCAATATTAGACGACATAAGATCTACGGAGGGTCGTCGAGCAGAACTGCTCTCGGTCTAAAACGATTCTCAGGCAGTGTCTCGTCATAGTTGTAGAGATTAGATATCGTTGGGTTAAGATGTTTTCCTACTTCGCTGTGAAACTTTTGGGATATCTCACGAACGATAATAATATATAGATAAGGATTTGAAAGTATTAAGAAACAATGGCGTGAAATGTTTTTGGAAAACTTTTAAAAAGTTAAGACAAATAAAACAAAAAAACAGTATTTTATAATATAATTGAGTTACAGTTACATAAAGATAAAATTTGATTGATAAATTTAGAATAATAAAAATGACATAAAACACAATAAAAAATATGTAAAACAACGAATTTTTCATCGTTATTACTTGTAGCAGACAATATAGAAAACTAAATTCCAATAAATATATATATATATATATATATATATTATGGACAAGGAAACTTAAGTACTCTTCTTGACAGTGCATCGACACTTTCCTTATAGTCAACTTTAAGGGTTAACTCTTAAGAAAGTTTTCTTCTTAAAAGCCAGACTTTTCTCCGTCTTGCTCGCTGGTAACTGTCGAAGAGAGATTTTTCATAAACGCGTGGAAAATTTCATCTTTTTTTATAATAAGTTGAAAACTAAAAACTTACTCTTGGGCTTAAGTCTCTCAGCACAGTTATTTTAACTTTTTTACTGTAAAAACTAGTGACATAAAAAAACAGAAATGTCAATATTAATGATACGTACTTTTATATTTGTTTTTAAACCTTTTATGCGAGTTTTTTATCAAACGTTTATTGGTTACACAAAAATACTTTTAAGTAATGTAATAATTTCGATTTCGGCAGAATTGTGTAAATTTATTTTTATTACTAAATGAAAATTTATGTTCCACTGTTTATGTAACTAAGATGTTTTTCTCCGCTTTGAGAAGCATTTTCTAATTCTCAAGATATGAGGTCTAACGAAGACATTAATTTTAAATTATTTATTGTACTAGATCAAGAGTCTCCAAGCTGTGGTCCGCTGGCCAACACCGGCGTGCGAGCACCGCCAATCTGGCCCGGGGTAGCGTGCTGGATATGCCGGATAAAAACTACAGTATGTTGGTGTGATGAGCTAACTAGATTTTTACCTTCGGTAAAGTTGAGGAATTAGTGTGACTTTTAGGCTTAAATATTATGAGACCTTTGTCTTAAATCATAGGTTCCCGAAAGTGTTTTTCTTTTTACCCTTTTTATCATTGTTCTAAACATAGCTTTTAAGGTAATAGTAAAACCCTTAAAATTTTAAAGGTACATTCCATTTAATATTTAGATTTTTAATATTGAAAATCATTAATATACGGCAGAAATCTTGTCTTAATCTGTTTTAGATTCTAATTAATCATAAAGTGAATTTATATGTAGTCCATCTCTATGACGAAGTTATAAGTATTGCTTTTATTTGCATCATTTCAATACTCAAATAGTATAAAAGTTCAAGAATAAGAATCAATGATATTTGCTAATTTAACCAACAAGATATTAAGAATATGTTGAAAAACGAAATCAAATAAAACAATAGTAAAGTGATTAACTTTCATTAATTTCTCTTCCATTGGTACTTACCGTACCTAATATAATTTATCAATTAATAATAAGTACTATTTGTATCTTATTCCATCTTTGCGTCCAGTAGAAACGGAAAAAATCCCTACTTTTGTTTTGTAATTTATAAATTAAGAATTTTAATCAATTTTAAGTTTATTCGTGAGCCTGACGGTGTTTTGTCTGATAATGTTTCGTAAAGATGCAAAACACATGTAATATGCAGTACAACAATTGGAGTAGTAAATATATATATTTTTTTTTTAATAAAAATGAATTAATTGTGGTAAAATGATCACCTTTAATTATAATACTGTGCACCGGCAAACGAATCTGCAAATGGAATCTAACAATGAAATCCTCTTTGAGAATTCTTCGTGCACTTGCTGCATAACAATGCCGGCAACATGTTTCGTTTCAGGATTTCTAACAATGCCGTATGTACGTCCCCTCATCCCTCGACACGTCACTCTGCAATTTGAAGTTCTTGTATTGAATCCGGGAAACACTTACCGATGCCGATATAAAGAATGAAACATATAACAGTGCCGACATTTTGAATGGCTAGCAAGATTGTATTCAGAATTTAATGTACATACATACCTCAACAGCGAAAATCTTGATGTATCACTGATGTCCAGAATATTTTTAGAATGCAAAAAGTTTACCGTAATTTTCATTACTAAATTGTTGCTCAGATGAATCGTATGTAAAGAACATTTTTCTTAATCTAAATACATTTTTTTAATAAACTTACCGGGTACTCGGTTTGGTTCCGGGTAATTTTTGTCAACTATTTGATGACAGTATATTGTTTAAAACATATTTAATAACGATAGTGATTAATCACTTTTAAGGTGTTCACTGTCAATACTTGGTGGAATGGCATTATAATAAAAATAATAAAACATTTTTAGTACTTTTTCCACATAAAATTTATTAGATCAGGACCGGTTTCGCTCATGATGAGCATTGTCAACTGATAAGAAAAAACAATAAAACAGTGATATTTATACAAAAGTTAAGTCATACCTTGTTTTTATCACTTAACTTTTGTATAAATATCACTGTTTTATTGTTTTTTCTTATCAGTTGACAATGCTCATCATGAGCGAAACCGGTCCTGATCTAATAAATTTTATGTGGAAAAAGTACTAAAAATGTTTTATTATTTTTATTTTATGATAGTGATTAAGTTTACTGATACATACAAAAATGATTATCTGATTAAATTTAAATATTTATAGACACACATATAAGTAATATTTCAAAAATATCAAAGCACCCAGTGTTTATTCATTTTAGATTGAATAGATGTAGATGTTAATCAATTAAAAAGAATCTAACGCTGGATTCTGTTTACAAGTAGACTCTTGTTTCAATTAATGTCTAAATGAGTTTTGGGAATATAAGTATATACGGAGAATTTTGCATTTTGAAAAGATATATTTTGTTACGGAAAAATCAAATTTTATTTTTAAATTAAAATAAGCGGATACCCGTTCAAATTACCCGGTTTTCGGTTATTTTAAAAATGTCTCGGTTTGGACTTTAACCAGACATGATGAATATTTACTATTTTAGTTTTTGGGGGAAAGCAAACATGATTATTTTCGAGTAGCATTTGTGAGTGCATTACAAATAATTTATCATTGAGATATGAAATTAAATATGCAAAAAAATATATTTAAAAAAAAAACACATTAAGTACACTGGAGTATAATCATTATAGCAGAGTATTTTAATATGATAACATTTTTTTTAAATAGTGGAAAAAAACATTTATTATAATTCTGTGTCAATATAAATTAAAGAATATAGGTAACTCATTTGATCCAATCCATGTCCACAATTGTATATCATGTCCGTAGTGCAATGGTCAACGTTGTTGGTTTCGATGAGGGATTTCATGGATTTATTGATTTCTGTTCTAAGGCATTGGTGTTTGTGATGTCTAAAAAATTCATCCTACTCTTCCAATCCAAAAAAATATGGGGCGTAAGAAGAGCAATATGCTAACCACGAATCTTCTTGGACAATTTTCTTGTGCCAGGTACTGCTTTATAAAAAACTTAATTATTTAACGGAAGAATCTTAATCTTGTTACAGAATTTAACTATTCATATCGATACATAACAGAATAAGAAAAATAAATATTTTATCAGCATTAAATATGACTTCTATTCTACTCGATATAGTACGAACTGAACTTCTTCTATGAAATAATTTTTCAACATTTTTTTTATATAATGTGTCAAAGGATACTTACGTTTTGCATATTAATACTGCGTGAAACAATTACAAAGTTTTTAAAAAATTTCATTACAGAAAATTAGTGTTAAGAGGTAATTTTGTGGAAGTTCATTTGCATATAAAATTAAAAATAACATAGATTATTCCACGTATACCTTAATTCTTTAATAAAAACAATTTTCTTTTTGTTTATTACATACAAATGCTCGTAAGGAATAGATTTAAAAATTCACATTAATGTCATTTGAATTTGCTTGGGTGATGTTTTCAATCAAGGCAATTGAAAACATTTGTCAAACATATATCCATAACTTAAAGGGCTCCAAACAAAACTGTTAGCTTAAACTTTAGAAGAAAAGTATTTTGGCTGAAGCCACCAACGTTTTTGAAAAGATTGAATGAATGCATTTGAAAAAGACTATTATTCTGCTTCGGAAACATGCTGACGTAAACATGGAGAAAAGTACAAACAAAGAAACTAGAAAATGTTTCTCTCGATATCTTGTCAACTTTAATAACATGAATTTTCTCTGTGTCTTCAAAGGATTCAGCATGTATTTTTGTGTGTCTGTTTATAACGATTAAATTACAGTAAATTTTTGAAATATTATAAATCTAACAATGTATTCATCATACGATATGACGATAGCACATTAAACCTTTATGTATTATATAAACTTTCGTATTCTCATTTTTCTTTTCAAGTCAACGTTCATATTTTATCAAATTTTAGTTTAACTTGATACTTTATAACAAAGTCATCAATTTGAATTTCACTTAAAAAATATATTTTGAAATGAGGAGCAAACATTCAAAAAGTGATTTGTCACATTTTTTTTAAATGCCGTTTATTATTAGTTCTGGTATTTCATAATAAAATCTTTAAATGAAAATCACAATAAGTGTTCAAAAAAGGTTTTTTCCTATAAAAATGAAATCATAAAGTCGACACATTCAAGAAAACCGTGTTTTCTCAAAACATTATTTGCTCTGTATTGTGTGATGAATCACTTTTTGAATTTTTGCTCTTCTAATATTATTTCCAATTAAATTGATATTGAGTTGGTAGAATTTCATGATAATGAGGACAAAAGTATCAATGAATTTTAGTTCATAACTTTTTTTTATTTCGGTTGGATATTTTTTGATCTTATCATATTGTTTAATTACATTTCGTAAGCATGTATCTATATTTCAAAAACTCTTGCTCAATTATTCTTTCTACTTAAATATATACAAAAAAAATCAGTTAAAATTCCAAAATTGTGTCGCTTATCGCAAGCATATTAAGCTGATGACAAAATTTGTGGAATTAATACGTACAATGTTTTCTATTGTTACAAAGAGGCCGATAAAATATGTTTATAAATCTAAGCGAAGATTTTTTTATGCTTTTCTTAATACCTTAACACACATAAATGTTGCCATTTAAAAAGAAACATTATTTCTTTCAACAATAAAATGCGAGTAAACCTCTGACCCATTTTTCATTTCTATGCCAACATTCATAAGTTTAAAAGAATTATTCAGAATAAACTTACCAAGCGCAAGCAACAGCGCACCCCACAGGAACTTCCGGTTCGCCATCTTGCCTTTTCCTTGTCACTTTAGGCGGGAAAATATCGCATTGACATTCTCGCGTTTTTGTGTTTAACACCTCTAAACATGCAAATACATTTCTGTGTTAATGTTAACCACAGCCTTTCAGCCACGTTGTCTTGGTATAAGGATTTCCTTGATATTCTGAAACAAAAATAAAACCTTATTAAATATTATAATATATTATCAAGCATACGGCTTTATGGAAAACATCGTAAAAATACTTTTATTTTGTAACAAAAATGTTATTATTAAAAAACAGATTAACCTTTTTATTATATATTTGGATTATTTAAATAATTTCTCGGAAGTAATTATTTATAAACTAACTGATATTATCAGTAATATTTTTTCTGAGAATAACTTCGTTAGCTTATAATATATAATTCAGAACTATGAAACAAGCGAAATGCTGTGACGAGATAATGTCTTTTGATAATGTTCTGCTTTCTTCATACAACAAAAATAATATAATATAGTAATATTATAGAGTTGTGTATATTATATCAATTTTAATCCAAGGTTGTGTGTAGGATGTAGGGCTTCGTTTGCGACTTTTAAAATTTTCAATTTCCCGGTCTTAATTTTTGTATTATTTAATAAAAAACGTTAATATTTTTACTTAAAACCTCGCTGGTTACAAAAAAAAACGAAGTAAAATTTGTAATCAACACACATCAATGAAACGATGAAAAGGTTTATTTTGAAAATATCTTTGTTGTTCATTTTGACTTGGATAAACTTCTTAATTTGGGAATGGGTATAGTTAATGCCCCGCTGAATAGGAACAACGAATAAAGTTTTAGTATATGTTTGCAGAATATTAGAGTTTAGAATAATTTAACTATATTTAAAAAAAAACCTTATTTTAATTGACATGTCCGTTTTCATGAAACATCAAAAACCGGTTTAAGCCGAATTATAAGATATATTGGAATTCGATAACCGATTTTTGTATAAGCCCTAGGAGCATGTTTGCGCCTCTTCATTTTATATTTACTCTTTCAGCGATTGTGTAACAAGAAACTCTCGAAAACTAATATTTTCACTGTTATCTTTCATTAAAAAACAAAGGTTGAGAAATTGGTTCACAGCTCATAACCGACGTGCTTAAAACAGTTATAACTCAAAAAGACTAGTTTATCTGAGTGAGACAATTACTAATATTAATTTTCAAGGTTTATCGCTGTATCGTTGTACTTAAGTCACGAGTTAATACGATATTATTTTTTCTTTCTATTCAAATTTATTTTTGAATTTAATACGAATGAAATCTCAGTTGTTTGCCGACGATAAAATAAAGTCTTTTACGATAGATTCTTTTATCTATCAAAAATTTCTTTTATAGTCCATCTACCCAAACCTTAATTTTTTTAGTTGGGAAAACTCCGAAAAAAACTTAAAGCAGCAATAAGTACTACTATTGCAATCGTAACGTTAAATATAAACCTACTATACTAGCTGTAAGCCCGTTGCCCAGCAACGGGAGATTTTTGTTGCATTGTGTTTAATTTTATTTAGTTTAATTTAATTTATTTTTTTTTTATTTTATTTAATTTAATTTAATTTAATTTAATCTAATTTTATTCTATTTTATTTTATTTTATTTTATTTTATTTTATTCAAAAAAGTGGAGACTGGGAGGTCGAGGACACCTTACAGACACTCATACGGACCTTATCGGCTATTAATATATAGATTATATTTAACATAGCGTAACAAATAAAAAAATTCTTACTGTTAACCTTTTCTCTACGAGAGAATATACAAACTAACCTCGAATGACTAGTCTGTATGTATTAGACTTTGCGCGACATATCTCGTAAAGACCTCAACTTTGTACATTTCATTTAATTCAGTTAATTGTTTAATATTTATAATTGAGTTAACATACCAAAACCTGTGCCTCATTTCTCAAAGTATTTAGTTTTGTATCATTTAAAATGCTCGATTACAGTTTGATAACTACCACTGACGCTGGCGTAGATATGCCCAGTTACAAAAGTACGACAAATATTTCTTTATTTATTTCGTCAGAGAGTGCTTTAGTAATAAACATAACCTGATATAATAGTTGTAAATTAATTTTCAATTGATTTATGTATTTCTATCCAAATGCATGAATGTAGGTGATGTCTTGAATTCTCTTCCAACCATAAAAAAATGCTATCATGCCAGTCAAGTCATTGAGAGTCGATCAAATCAGAATCTCAGCTGACTGAATGTGATTTAGTATTGTGTTTAGACGTTTACATTTAGTGACTGGTTTTTTCGTAGTAAGACTGTGGAGTCGGTGTTTTTTTTCCGGAGTTCCGGAGAAAAATATTAAAAACATATATTATTAATGTATTCATCATATTGCTGGTGAATTTTACTCGAATTATTCTAATTACTATCATAAAATGATTTGATGGTAACAGATATTTTTTTTAAACGGAAATGATTGATAAAATAAATATTTTATAACGTATTTTTTACCAAAGCTCTTGTAATGTTAACTCGCACAAAAAAAAATGTTAAAAAGTAGTCGAACTTAATTTCGGCTCTTGATATGAAAAATAATGTAAAATTGAATTGACCGTTTTTGATACTGGATGCCTCATTTATATTTTATGATTGCTAAGAATGAACATATTATATTGCAAGTATCACAATTTTTTTATGGCATTATTGTTTTTTTCCCTACACAAGAATGGAGAACTTTTTGATTAATATATTATGAGTTAAATAAAAAAGAAAAATATATCTTTAGTGAATTTTTTGTATTGCTATTTTCTAACGCCGATGTCACACATTCACGGAGTAAAAAAAAACAATTCATTTCGTTTGACACTGCAAAACCAGGAAAATCCCCTGCGATGGATTCGTCCGCGGATTCCGCCAATCCGGTTTTCTTTGAGCCCCCGAAAGGAGAATTCCGGCCCCGGCCTGGGTTTTTTGTTTTATCTGTAGCCCTCGCGGCCGTCATTCTCCTATCATTAACATGTTTTTTTCTTTTCTGCTTACCCAAACGATACAAACACAAAGCGACTCGGGCGAATAAAGAACGAAGAATCTGTTAAAGGGGAACTGCAAAAGCAGAGGCGTAGTCAACACATGTAAAAATAACCTATTACACGGGCCCTTTTGGGCATAAAGGTTTTAATTCAAACCATACAACACGCAGTGCTTTTAAGACACAGTCAGGGTTTCAAATACATACTCGAATAGCGACATTCATTCTTTAATTTTCAGACAAGATATAGCTCAGAATACGTTACAAAGGCCTCGCTTACTTTCAAAGCTGGAGGGCGAATTTTTATAACTTTTACTTATATAATAATACGCTAAAACTATTGAATTAATCGAATGTAACTTTATATGCTTATACAAATTAACAAAACGCAATGTACTATTAAATAATTTATATCAATAGCTTTAAAATATACTTGCCTACTTCATATTGCAAGATTGAAGAGTTCTTAGATTGATGAAAAAAATATTTCTGCTTGTATACCATGTTTTCAATGTTATACTTAAGCCATCGTGGATAATATTATATTTATGTAATGAAATGTTGTTAGGTACTTATTTCAACTGCAAACCTTGTTATATATATATATTTTCAATGGACTCCCCGGTCTAAGTAAATTTGTCAAAAAGATTGCTCGAGCCTTCTGCAATCCACATATAGCAAGGTAAATTGGTGTGCTTTCATTCTTATCTATCATATATGTTATATTGAATGTATGATACAAATAATCACAATAAAACTACTGACAATATACCTATTCAAAATATTGTATTGAATTCTTAAAATATATCGTCACCTATTCTGGAAGAAGTTGATAATTTACAAAACTGACAAAAATGAGTAAATAATACAAAAATATTCGTTGATATAAATTTTTAGACTGGAATAATTTAGTTGATGCTATCTTTGATTACTTCAATTAGCCAAAAAAAGCATTTATTTTTATGGGCAATTATTATGAATGCTTATTAACGGTAGTTAATTGTCCCTGATTATTATTTCAATATCATATTTGTGTCTGATTTGGCATTAATGCATTTGTATTTAAATGTGTTAATTATCTATACAACATAAAATATGGATACTTTATCCTAAAAGCTATAATCTTTAATTGCCGTTTATTGGTAATTATTATTTTGTTAGTTACCAACTTGTCTTATGTCAGCATGCTTTTTACTCTTATATTATTCTCACAAATGTTTTTAATTAAATTTTGTTTTCAGCGTAAATTTTACTTCACTTTCTCCTAACGACCTGACCAAACATTGCTTAATAAACATTCATTGGCATAATAATCCTTTACCAGTTGTAGTATTTTAGTTATTGAAACTTTAAATAAGTACATTTAATAAAGTGACATTCGACAATTATTTTAGTAAGTGTTTTTTTATGGGCCGAATATGTTTAGCTACGGCACTGTCAAAACGATTTAGAATATGGAAGAGCGGAGCTTAAACGGTCGATAGAACATTTCATTCTGTGCTATATCGCACGGAATTCTACAATTATTTCAAAAAATGCGCCCAAATTTTTTTTTCATTAAGAAATATTTAATTATAATAATCGTGCCTCGTTGTCATTAATTTAACTATGTGCCAAACAGCTCTACATTGAAAAGTTGCTTATATCATTTGTAATTTATCAAAGCTAAGAATTATCGCTCATATATTTCTTAATATGTTTATGTTATATATGAGACTTTCAGCCCTGGCCCAATTTAGAAGAGACTATCCCTTGTACACGGCATCACATGAAATAAAAAGTAAATTAGTATGATTCCACCAAAGAGAAAAATAATCATTTTCGAAAATGTATGATAATCTTAACAACTTAATGGTAATAAAACTAGTCAGTGCTTTTTTCCAATGTAACTCAGTGGAACAGCGTTCCGGCACTTTTTTTCTCTACACTTTTAATATTTCCAATTAATATTAGTAACATTTTATTTAACATTATATTTTAGAACTAAGATTAGACCTATAAGATCGATGTTTGTTCGAAGGCGTTGGTATTTATGATATCTTCTCCTTTCTTCCAATCTTAAAATTAAAAGAGCAAAGCAAGAATGATCAGTTAACAACTAGTCATGTACTAGCCTTATCTTTCTATTCTTAACGTATTTGAAAAAGCTTGGTTAAGCAATAAAAAAGCACTCGACTAGTAAGTATTTGTCAGAATAATTCGTCAAATCATATCTCGATGTGAGAATATTTAAGAAATTACTTCATCTTTTTATAAATCTGGAAACTTTTTATTACCATGTGCAATTCTCAAAATTTTGTTTCTTTAAAAAATATAAACGGAATTCTAATTGCGTAAACGTCTTCGTCAGTTTCGTTTACGTACCATTCGTGTAAGACATATATAATAATTGTTTATACGGAAGTCCTGAAAACGTCAAAATTAATTAACTTTCAGTTCAAGTAGGTAGATGGATCGAGTCAAAAACCAAAATGTCATAACCTATCTTCAACTCGGCAGCCCTGAATAATTTTCAGTAAACAAGCTCCGAAAATACTTGTACACCCAAAATCACTTTAATAACATCGAAAATTTATGAAATTATATATTATAAATCTCTGTTGAGTGTAATTGTTACAAGACATGAAAACACATTAATTACAAGTGATAACTCAAAGTTATTTTAAAGGTTATGTGAAAAATTATTACACTTATTTTACCTCCTTAAGAAACATTATCAAACAAACTATCAGGGTTTTTTTACGGCTAAAATAAATTTTAACGTTATCGAATATATCAAAAATACATATTGAATTAAAAATAATATTAACTGATAACTTTTAGTGTGTTCACTGAAAATACTTGGTAGAAAGGCATTATATTAATAAAAACACAATATTCCTTTGTACTTTATTCCACTTTATTTAATAGGTCAGGATCGGCTTCTTTTCATTGTTAATTTCTGTTTACGCCTTTTATTTCAATTTAATTTTGTATAAATAGTACTGTTTATATATTTTTCTTATCAGTTGACAATGCTCGCAATGAGCGAAACCAGTCCTGACCTATTAAATAAAGTAGAATAAAGTACAAAGGAATATTGTCTTTTTATTACAATAATATTAACTGATATAAAAAAAACAACTAGTTTTTAAATTACGAGAGCGAATGCATAATAATAAATTAATGCATGTTTCTAGTCTTCTGTTATGATTTTTAAAAAAATCTACAAAATCAAAAATACTTAGTTATTTACTAAAATAAGCTATTTGGATGATATTTTGGTAAATATATATTATACTTCAGTGATAGGCAGTCGTTAAAAATTATATATGAAAAATGATTGCTAGTTCACATAATATTACATTATTGCATCCGGAAAAGAGCAAATGAAAATAAGACGTATTTTAAATATTACAAACTTTCTTATACAATATCAATTAAGAGACACGGATTTCATCTTCTGACAAAAACACATGGCGGTAAAACATTTTAATAAATTGATTTATGGAGGAAAATTTTTGCAAGCGCAGAACAGCGACGAGGGCTTTAAAAACGACAGGCAAAGCTCTTATCAGTAATGCGTTTAGTTAATTGGCAGAGAACAACCAAGGCAAGTTTCTCGGCGGGGATTGTTTATCGAATCGGTTTTCAGAGTTCACCATCGCTCTCTAACATTTGCACGGCACTGTGGAAAAATAATGTTATCAGTAATGCAAAAATAAAGTGTTTTCACCAATCGTTATCCGCGATTTATATTGCACATACTCTTATTTTTAGTAACGCTGCATTAAAATATAAGATGACTCAACTGTTCATAATTTTCGTGACTTTATGTCACTTTAAAACAATCTTATTATTTTTCAGTTAACCATGTTTGAGAAGAAATTGTTAAATCGATTCGCACCCTATGTGAAGCATATGACCGCCAAACACTTCTATGTTTCCCTTTCTCCCGCAAATTGTTTTGCTTCCTCTTATGACACGCCAGCATCCCTCAGTTCACTGAGTATATCTTATGGATAGTACCCGACGGTCTTCCAAGACGCCAGAATCCTACCGGTCGAAAGAAGAGGCAGGCAGGATTAAGGCTTTCCGGAGGCATTCGCAGCACATGACACAGCCAGTTCTAACGTCTCTCCATAATCACTTACGTGACATGGCGCTACCTTGAACGTTCCCTAATCTCTGAATTCCTCATTACTCTAATTTTAAGTATTTTAAGGTCTTTGTAACTTTTCTCCACGAGTTCGTGTTTATTGTATATAATCGTAGGCTAAAAAACATAGAACTCATTTTTGATAGAGTAGGAATACAAATTATAAATATTGCCGACCCAAGTTTTTTTAAATATGATACCCAACTGACAGCTGACAAAATTTCTCAATATATAGCAAATATGATGTATTTTAATTCATATTTTTACCTCCAAACGGCTACACAATACCGTTGCTTAGCTTAGGAATATGCAGGTGCTAATTGTATGACCATAACATTATAACGGCATAATTTTTAGCCTTTTTTCTTGTAGTTGGCGCATTTAAGAGTGATAGCCAAAGTTACCCGTTTTGACTGCACCCTTAACAATAAGGTTTTACTTACAGTGTATTTAGATCCAAATATTCTGTGATTGATAGCTATATCTGCAACATGCTAAATTAATCTAATTTTAAGCGATAAAGCTCTTCGTTATGCTCAATTTTCTATACGCTACCTTCATTTGTGGTTCGTATGTGCCCTTAAGAATCTAGCGATCAAATCTGTCAACCAGTTTAACCTCCTTTAATCTCAATTTTCCATAACACAACATTTTACCGTTGAATACATCGATGACTCTGAGGAAAATATGCACTTAAATTTGAACAAAGACGTATAATCTGTTTTCTTCAGTATTTTTTATATTTATTTTCAGTGAGCTTATAACTTAAGCTATGTGATATTAGTAAATAAATCATTGACCGACAATGAATAACACATCACTGATGTATTATAAATTTCCCTTCCGGTTACTGTAGGTTTTGCCTTATCTAACAGAATCTCCTACTACGACAGTAATTAGGGTAGACTTAGATGCGAGTAAGTGATATAAAATCTTACTCTGTATTCATTCTATAAATTAAATTACCCATGAAACTAGCAATCTTCTAAGTGTATTCTACTCTTGTTTCAGTAGGAAAGTAGTAACAAAAATTGGTATAATTTCTAACCATTAACTTTATACATTGATATTAAAAATCAATTGAAGTAAAATAGTATTATCTCTCTTTAGTTACTTTATTCTAGCTTTGTACCATCATAAAAAAATAAAACTGATAAATGATTAAAGCGCGTTTTAAAAAGTCCTGGAGATCTCTCTTGCATATAAGGTCTTAAGATCAAATCTTTCAAACTAAATATCTATGTATTTGCGTTACGCACGTTGTTTACTGAATCAACAATTGAACGCCATGGTCAAAAAATGGCAGCTAACTAGTTGGTTATAAAATACTCTTCAGAACTTTCACTCGACTTTTAATATTTAATCGTGTACTTTCCCTTTGAAAAAGTTTATTCAATATCGATAATAAATCGGTAGAATTTTTCAATTTTACTTTATTTATAATATAAAATTAATTAAAAGTTGTCATAATATGATATATAATATGAAAAATAGACAAAAGTATTTGGATAAAAAAAAACTTAAAATACTTGTAATAAGCCTCAATATTTATTTATATCATTTGTTTACAAAATTATGATGCCTAACAACTCTAGCTCTCTGAAACAACACTACATAACTGTAACCTAATAGAAAAATTACAAATTAAACTTTGATGCCTTGAATGCTTAATAGTAGCTTAAAAGTAATATATAAATAAAAATCATTTTGCATATTTTATGGAGTATTTATTGAATTTTTTAACTTTTGTTGAAAATTTCAAAAACATGTTATATATTTGATTCAGTGAGATGGACGAACCTGGTGAAATGATATGAGATTATTTATGTCCGGCTCTATGTTTGTGAGTAAAACTCAAAAACTACCACGAGCTCTCATTTGTGGACGGTTTCTTTTTATTCATTCGTGGTAAGGTTCATAACTGGACTGAATCCACGGTCTTCTTCCACTTTATATTTTACCTTTTGAAGACCCCTCGAGGTTTTTCACGTACCCCCAAATTAATTTTAATTTTTCACAGACTCTTTTAGCGGTCACAAGGACCGTGGGGGTCCTCAAGAACCACTTTGGGATCCACTGATTTATATGATCATTTGAGCTTTGCTTTTGCATATTTATGTTGAAAACTATATTAAATCGCAAACGTTAATAAATGTTAATTAAAAAATATATTGCTTTTGATCACTTACAAGCATTTATAGAGTGAATAGAAAATTAAATTATTGTGTCCAGTATAATAGTGTTGAATGTCTTAAAATTAATAGTTCAAAAAATAGATACTTAGCACGTGAAAATAGGTATTGGAATTATCATTTTCTTCTTTTAGCTTAAATATTGCCATTATCTTAAATGCACATTAAAATTTGGTATAAGATACCCAATACCATTAAAAAACTAACACTTTTGATTGCGCGCGCTTAAAGTAAATTTATTCTGAGCAATTTTCAGTTGTACAAAGGTTACGTTTGATAGGTACCTAAATTAATATTTATCTTGAGAACGAAGTTGAATTATGGGAAAATCTAGCGATTATTTAAATTGCCTACTACAGTTTCTCTTTCATTAATCGGCAAACGTTTTAGTCAAATTTTATTACAGCTCTTAAACAAATCCGAAGAAAATACTTTAGAATAATACAAGGAATGTTTTATTGAAACGTTTGAGAAGATATTTCAATAAAAGAGTTAAGAAAATGGATATTTATTGTTTACAAAGCTGTGAAAGTTCAATAAAAATAGCTTTTTGTGTTTTAAACAAATCAAATTCACTGGCATTAATATAACTAACTACTGACCTAACTCTAAAATATGTATTATAGTTTGTAAGCCAAAATATTGTAATGTAAAACTCAAAACTTTTCAAAAGTAGGCTTTGTAAAAAATGATTTTTATTGTTGCTCATTTTCTTTTAAATAATACAGCTGTGGAATTTAAATACATTGTTTTACATCTCAGTTATTGAAATTGTAATGAAATAATTTGTGAGTTTCTTGATTAAATAAAGTATTAGAAAATTACAATATCTGGTATTTTTCACCAGAAGTAACTTAAATTTTCCAATATGACTTCAATTGAAATTATTTTGTTTTTTATAACCTTTATATTACGATAATGAATTGATGTTGGGATCCAAATTTGTTATCGGCGATTTAGAAGGTATCTGCAAGCAAATTGATATACATATCTTATTAAAAGTATTTATATACTGGAAAGTTGGCAATCTTAGTTCGCTGTAAATCCGCTAGTGTACGTTTCATAGGCAAAGAAGAAAGGTTTCACCGCTATCGCATGAAATAAATTGGAAATAAAACGTTTAAGCCGTCATTAAAGTGCGGCTATGTGTCGACGGAGAATATATTTTGCGCTCCACTGGGATTCTTTCAATCTCTTCTAGAATGGTACGTGAAAAGAATCAAGAAAAATCCCTTAAGGTTACTAGTTTTATTCTACTGCAAAAACGATGAAGAGACCTTTATTAAAACAGAGAAACCTTAATCTATCGGTCCACATTGCATCCTTTTTACGCAGTAATAATCTTATTTTTTCTAGATATATATTATGCAAGTAACATTTTAATTTCACTGACCAGTCAAATAAACAAGAAAGTCTTTCTTTTAACCAATTTTATAGTCATAAATCATATTATTTCATGTAAAACTTACCTCAAAAAATTAAACTGTATTTTGTACCAATTTTACAAAACTTATTCAAATCAGGAACGGTTTCTCTAATCGTGAGCATACTGTAAAATACCGTACAAACTGGGACTAGAACGCGTGAGATTCGATACGGAAGCCCACAACGCTAACCGCTGGGCCATAGGTTTACTTTTAGCAGACTCTTAATTCCTGACTATATGAGTCTTTATATCCTTATTCTGCGTCTATCAAACACCCATGCCTTCGAACAGAAATCGAAAAATGCTATTCGTACTAGAATAAATTGTCCTGGGAGACCTTCGATGACCATCCATAGAATGTACATGCCATCAAAGTTTCTTCGTCTTCTGTACAACGTGACTATGTGGAAGTATCTCTAAAACTACTGAACGCTGGCGAATTGTGTTCTTGCTTTTGACTGTTTACTGAGAAAAGATCGATTTACATTCGAAATGCAAAAGTCGATCTGCCGAAACTGTTTAAATTCTGAGTCTCGACTCTTACTGGGGAATATAAAGTCTACCATTTCATGAATGACCGATTTTTCCATTTGGCATAGAGAAGCACGTGCAACTTCTTGATATCTTTGCCTTTGCGATTAGGGATGTCATCTTGCGTATCGAATATACATCCTCATATTTGAATGTTGCAAATATTATATTAATTAATGAACAGATGGAAACTTCATTTGAAATCAAAAATCTGACTGATAAATATATTTTTTAAGAACATTGACTTAGTGATTCAAAAAGTTGATCGGACTAATTACACCAGTACTAGGGCATCCAATCCCGGGATCCCAACCAAATCGGAGATTTCAAATTCCTCGGTGAGCTAAAAAAAAATACGAGTTTCAACCAGAAAATCTCAATCCCGGGATCCCGGGATTCAAAATGAATTAATCCCGAAATCCCGGGATTGGAAAAAGGCTCCGGGATTGGATACCCTAACCAGTACCAAGAACACTCCTCAAAAAAAGTTTTTACTTTGAATATATTTTATTTTAAATATAGGAAAGTATGTTATTTTCTGAAACGGCTTTTGTGGGAAATACTATAGAATGAACACTGTAAAAAATAAATAGGATTGCAATTTTAAAATTCTGCCGTTTTAAAAGGAATGTAGTCGGAAATTTACTTAAACATTAATTTAAAAAATATTTTTCTACAGTATTTCATTTATTTTCGAAATAAATTTATTTATTGGTCTATTACTTGATTGGCAAAAATTTTATATTCGGATAATTAAACATATTTTGTATTTGTATTTTCATTTTAATAACAGCACCGGTTTTATCGATCTAGTGAGGATTTTCATATTAATTTGTACTGTACATTACATGGTTATTTCATTTTGAGTTTTTTTTATCGGCTGGGTGAAATTGCTGCTGTTCTTGACTAAGTTTTCTTTCAAATGGGGTTGTGAACGTTTTTGATATTAAATAAATTAAAAAGTCTCTTCTCATTCTTTACGGGCATTTTTTTATCATTACCATCTTTAAAAGGGAAGGTTTGCAACTGAATAAAAACAAGGTTTTCGTTGAGGTTCTCTTTTACGAGTTCGTATGCAACACATTTATAACGGGCATGCTTGTATGTATTACAGTTTCATTAAAAAAAATGATTTGTCAACATGTAAGTATTTGATAAGTGGTTATGGACATGCCACTATTATAAATTATTTTATTCGTAGATTTCTCGGTTACTTCACAGCTGAATAAGTCGTGTAATATCACATCACTATTTTGGACTGAAGGCATTTCGATTGAATAAAATGAGGGGTGAGCTCGAAGGAAACAATTCTGGAAACTTTGTTACTGTGTGAATGTATGTGCGTTGTCGAGGGGAAAATTGTTTTCCTTAAATTGATGGTCCATCATATTATTGCGGGCATAAAAGTTTATAATTGCAAAATTTATGGATTGAGTTCCAAGATATAATTTTGCTTCACTAGTAATATATGACAATAATAAATACATATATTTTTCTTTTCAGTAGACAAATATATATCTGCTTGATTTCCTACAATGTATGAATGATGTATGAATTTCCTACAAAATGTATGAATTTCCTACAATTTATGAATGATGAAACGAAAAAATATTTTTTATAAAAAAACGAAATGTTACATGAATTGTACATGATCAAGAACAAATTTTCAATTACATACCACAATTATTTTCACTTTGTGTTAGTTTATATCATTTTTTTCTCATAACTACATCAAATTATTGTGTGAACAGTAGATGATGGCGACTTTTTTCAGTAATATATATTTTTTAGTTGAGTGAAGGCCTACGAAGGATTAAAATTGGCTGTGACATCACTATTTTAATTTCATTATTTTAAATTTTATTTAAATACAAATATCGTTAATAACGGTCAATACGCCAGATATTTTAAAAAGACACATGCGATAACTAAAATAAAGTTTGTATTTCAAAATCACTCCAGAACAACTCGATGACTAATTTTTTTGGTAATTGGCATAGCAACCCAAAATATAGTACAAATTTCCGTACTAAAATTCTTACATTTAGTTAGTACGCATATTGTATCAAATCAATTGACTAAAAATATATAGCGCAATAATATATCATTAATTTTTTTAAAAAAAGTAAAAATAATCCTAGAAAAGATATTTAAAAATAAAACGACCAGTACTGGTCTTAATAAATTTACTATGCAGAATTAGAACAAAAGTGTTTATTTTTAATATAATGTATTTTCACCATGTATTGACAGTGAACACTTTAAAAGTGATTTAACAAGAAATTATTGTTTTTAATACTTATACTATTGTTTTGCTATGTATTATATTTTTCACTAAAACGGTTATTTAAGTAATTAATTATGTATTTTTGTTTTAGCAATTAAGAGTGCAACAATATTTAAATACAGGCTTGTTTTATTATCATATTGTCATTATGGTGAAAAGCATTATCTCTGAAATACTTAAATTATTTTGAATAAATCTATGTAAAATAAAACAAAATGCCTGACCATCAAAAACAATGAATTATTATTAAACATCCGATAGTCAATGATGTTTTCTTTGTTGCAAGGATCAAAGATCAATTTATTATAAATTAAGTTTTAAGAGAACAATCATTTTTTTTTGTATAAATCGTTCGAATCAAAATATTAACACATACAACTTGTTTGATTATTTTTAATTATTTGTCTTTCGTGTGCTTAGCTTAAATTTATTCAAATAATGTAAATAAATAGTTTTAAACAGTAATGATATATGTATGTTAATATTATTTGTCTCTTTTAGAACAATCAAAAATAATATCGCGGAAATGAGATGTTTTATCAACTTACCACAAATATTTTGTCAGCGGTAGCTTCTCGCAGAAGTTCAAACAAAACTCAAAATCAACACCGTCAAAAATTTTCTCAATAACTTTATCATAAACGTCCAAAACTTTACTAATAATCTAAGTTCGCCTTTTTACAGTGTGAGCTATAATACCTTCACCTTAAAAATACTGCTAAACTTGGCAACTTTTTACCGATGGAAAACGCGGGAAATATCTCACGTCAAAATTGACGCAAAGAGTTACGCTTGAGACTTTTCCGACGCAGGAAAGACCAAACGACCGCACGGAAGCGTGGTCCGTGCACGACTGACTCGACCAACTTGGGATGCTGTGCCGGTCGAGGGTTGTTTCGTTTTCCACTACAATCTACCCACACTTGCGAATTGAAAAATGATACACACATACATAACGAAAATGTGTGCTCTCGGCAGATTTTATTTGTTCGGTGTATGTTTGTAGTAATACATATACCGAATTTAAAAAGAAAGAAATTCGCTACGGAAATTTTCACAACTATTTGTGTTCTTAATTTAAATACCAAGATTTAAATGTCGAGCGTGATTGCTTTAGAAATTGTCAAGTTGATTATTTAATTCAAACACATCCAGTATAAATATTTGTGAGCAAAAAATAATTCATATAGACCACTCCAAAATAGTGTATGATAAAGGAATGTTTCTATTTATATGAATAAATTAACATTCAAAATATTTTTTTACCCAACAATTACAGCTAAAATTAAACTTACTTGAAAAACACGTTATTCATCGTTTTTTTAACATATTTGGAGTCATCAGCGGTAACATTATGAGCGTACGTTATATGTGTAACGAAGAGAAACGTATCTGGCCATATAGTTTATTCGGCGTATATCATGCCAAAATGAGAATTCCATCACTCTTGAGTTTGTGAAATTGAATGTTCCTGATATTTTTTTGAGGAATCGTGGACATTAATTGTTCGTTCTCCTAACTAAGGTGCAAAACCAGCTTGCCAATAGGGATGCCAATGGGGAGAGCTAAAAGTGTTCAACAATATTGCTTAGGATGTAAACATATCTCACATGGACGTGAGTGAGTTCTGAAGAATACTATTTCGTATGTATTATAGTAGACTTTGTCAGAACTTACTCAGACTTACTTTCCTATTTAAATTTTGTTTTGTGTACTACTTGTTTTTTTTAAATATTTTGTTATATGCTGTAGTTTACATTGCAAAAGTAATAAATCAACAATTTTTAATATATGTACACGTAAATAAAATAGTTCATACGTGTAGTCTCAACTAGGGCATCCAATCCCGGAGCCTTTTTCCAATCCCGGGATTAGAATTAGCTCACCGAGGAATTTGAAATCCTCAATTTGCCAAGTTCGTGTCAATTTTCGGGATTTGCTCAAAATTCCTCAATTGACATGGCCGCGATCCTGGAATTTAGGGATCAGACAATTGAAAGGGATCCCGGGATTGGATGCCCTAGTCTCAACCTATTCAACGATATTGGCTGAAAGCAATCGCACATTCTTATGATCGAAATGAAAAACAATTAATTTGAGTAATTTTTGTTATGGGTCCATAATATTTAACCAATAAAAATCGAGGAAAACAATTGATCGGAGAGTGATGAGTGTGAAATATATTTTTTATTTTTTTAGTATGAAATATGTTTGACTGGGACAGTAAAAAAATGAGCGATACGATTGGTATCACTTCTACATTGTATGTTTTTCAGTTATTTTCGATAATTGTTGAAATACAAAAAAATATACTTCGTCGTTTGAGAAGTTTCTTGTTAGTCTTAACCACTTACCGTTTTTTGTGTCACTATCAAGTTGATGAAAGTAAATGTAAACATTGTTTTTTTCTGTAACACATATCCTATTTAAAAATCAATTTTGTCCGCTTGGGGATTCGGATCTGCGACCCACTAAACCGAACTACCCCTCGGTTACACGATACCATTATACTTTTTTTTTAACCCATGTCCCCTCCCAGTGTGGATCATATGGCTCCCTAATGAAGGTATATCAAAAGAAGTTTTTTCTACGAGAACTGTTTGTTACTCAGTCACTAAGCCTCACATTTTTTTCAAAGTGAGTAGTAGAGAAAGAAAGATAAGGCTACAATATGACTAGTGGTTGACTAGTCGCTATTGCTACACGTGGTTATTAAAGGATCAGAAAGATGGGAGGAGAGGAAATAATGTGAATTGACATCACAAACACCCAGTCTTTGATCACAACTTTGAATTGAATAATTCTCAAATTCACTGTGATCTTATCTGGAATCAAACCCAGACCTGCGTGATCGGTAGAGCAATCTCTAACCAACTGGGCCACAGTAGGTGACACTATACTAATTTCATTGAAATAACACTTTTTTTATTTTTGATGTATTGATGAATGACCAGGCAGTTAAGAATTCGAATCCAAACATTTTGCTGAGAATGTAGAAAATCGTGCATTTAAGGGTTAAAAGTTCTTTCCTACCCTTCCAAGCCCTAAAATTAGCGGGTCATTAGCGATAGATAGTAATTGCCCACTAGTCTTGTTTCAACCATATTCTATATTATATTCCTACTTTGATAAAAAAAAAAGGTTGAGCCACTGAGTAACAAGCAGTTCTCGAACTTATGTTGAGATACTTTCATAAGGAGACCATACATTGTCTTTATCGGGTACGGACAATGTATTGAAATATATATACATATCTTTATATCATTTTGTGAAACATTCACCAACTTGCACCGCTCAAAGTTTCCCTTCTATAAATTAATTGCTTATGGCGGGTCCGGGTCCAGGTCCAGACGCCTGTAATTTGTAACATAATGTAACATTTTATTTGTCGCGAATTGTATTGAATAAACATTTCATGTAAGGATAGTAGCTACGTCCATACGACAAATTAAGGTCACAACCGTCTGGACCCGCCATTAGATTTGATAAACTGGTGTGGTGAAAATTTTCACTCACCTCTTACATATACATAGGTATCTGGATATTTTTTTCTAGAATTAATTCGAAGCTGTAACGCAAGGGTGTCCAACCTTTTTTGCCGTGGGATCGACTTTCCAATCTTAAGTTTTCTCGCAATCGACTTCTTACATGATACTTATAAGAAATTTTATTAAGGGTTTTTTCCTTCTTCAAACTTAGATTTTTTTTTTGTTTAAGATTTCGACTGAAGGTGCTTGGTGGAATTTCAATATTAAATTTGAATCGTGCACTTGAATGCCTGAAGATGCCGAAAGGCGAAACCGGGTCGTTAGTGACAAAATCTGTGAGAATGTACATAGTTTGAACGATTCAAATTTAGAATTTTTTATTTTAAATGCGAAATACATATCATTAGATAGGTATGTGCTTACAAAATAATTCAATTTTTGTATATTTAAATTACATATTTTTTCGAAATTTTGGGAAGCTTTCGGAATCGACCAAACTTTGCTTTGAGATCGACCAGTTGATTGCGATCTACCGGTTGGACACCCATGCTGTAACGTATTGCTCTCCATTTATCGCAGTCCGAATAAAAAAGTTTGAGGGTACAGTGTTTGTAGATAGAATTGAAACAATTATATATTTTGAAATATGAGAAATTTTATTTAAAAAAAATATAGTTAAACAATATTATATCGCCAACCTTAAATCTAACAATTTACAAAACAATCACAATTCGTCGACAGTGGCTCGACAGAAAACGACTTGAAAATTTAAATCGATCAGAAAATCAAATTTATATTGTTCAAATTATAAATATTCACACAACTTTTGTCACTAACGAGCTGAGTTTCGCCTTTTGACATCTTCTGGTGTTTAAGTGCACGGATGAACTTGAGCTGACGTTTAGTAAATAAATTTATCGCGTTTATATAAGAAATTAATGTTTCACTAAGCCCAAAGCTATTAATGGCGAAATGCATAAACTTTACTAATGACGTTCAATTAGCTTGGGGAAATATTTACATACAAAAAATAATTTATTTTGTTTGCTGGAAAAATTACAATTATTTTATTAAATTTAATTATATCTATTTACATATAGGATACAAAAGTTGCGAATTCGGCAGATTTACCTGCTCATTTAAAATTGGGTTTGACAACGTATCGTAAAAGATAAATGAACTCAGTACACACTGCTTAAAGTACTTTTACTTAATTAAAGTAGGTATAAAATAAATGTTTGACCATTTTACTACTTGGCTCATGTCACCTCTTTAGGGCTGATTATTATGTATTAATTACAATGAAAATGATTGATACATAAAAATTAAATTAATACACATACAATTATCATTGATAAATTTATTTGTTGCACTTTTATTATAATAAAAAAAATATGTATTTATAGCCTTATGGGTTTAATATTATATGGAATTAATATTTAATTAAAAATAGTTTAATCATAAAAACAAATAATGCTATATCCTATTGCGTTGCAAATTTTGCTCCAATAATATGTCAATATAACGTTTACTAAATGATTATGATCATTCAGTGGGAATTGCTTAACAAGAAGCCAAGGGAATTAGAATAGTTAAAAGTAACGTTTTTTCTTCTTTAACTTAACACATGTAATTCAATCACCGGTTAATGTACCTATATACTCTTGAAACATCATACATACATAACATAAGTACATTATTAACTATTTGAATGCTTTTGCAAAATATTTTCGTGTTAAGCTTTTTTTGCGTGTAAACGTTTAAGTATTTTTAAACTATCTTCACGACTAGATTTATAATCGCATTGATCAGATGCAAATGGCTTTTCTCCTGTATGCATGCGTGTCTTTTTAAATTATTTTATCGGTTACATTAATAATCACATTTATCACATGCAAACCGTTTTTCTCCTGTATGTATGCGTTCATGTATTTTTAAACTACCTTCTTGACTACATTTATAATCACATTGATCACATGCGAAGGTTTTTTCTGCTGTATGTATGCGTTTATGTTTTTTTAAATTACCTGTTTCATTACATTTATAATCTCATTGATCACATGTGAAGGGTTTTTCTCATGTATGTTTGCGTTTATGTGTTTTTAAATTACCTTCTCGGCTACATTTATAATCGCATTGATCACATACGAAGGGTTTTTCTCCTGTGTGTATGCGTTTATGTGTTTTTAAATTACCTTCTAGGCTACATTTATAATCGCATTGATCACATGCGAAGGGTTTTTCTCCTGTATGTATGCGTTTATGTATTTTTAAATTACCTTCTTGACTAAATTTATAATCGCATTGATTACATGCGAAGGGTTTTTCTCCTGTATGTATGCGTGTATGTGTTTTTAAATCGCCTGTTCTATTACATTTATAATCGCATTGATCACATGCGAAGGGTTTTTCTCCTGTATGTATGCGTTTATGTGTTTTTAAATTACCTTCTAGGCTACATTTATAATCGCATTGATCACATGCGAAGGGTTTTTCTCCTGTATGTATGCGTTTATGTGTTTTTAAATGACTTTCTCGGATACATTTATAATCGCATTGATTACATGCGAAGGGTTTTTCTCCAGTATGTATGCGTGTATGTGTTTTTAAATCGCCTGTTCTATTACATTTATAATCGCATTGATCACATGCGAAGGGTTTTTCTCCTGTATGTATGCGTTTATGTACTTTTAAATTACCTTCTAGGCTACATTTATAATCGCATTGGTCACATGCAAAGCGTTTTTCTGGTGTATTTGCAAATTCCTTTATATTTGAAACATCTTTAATTGGTTTCTTATCATTTTTTTCAATTTTCATCACAATGTTAGCATTGTACATTTTGTTATCATACATTCGTTTAGATCTACAATACTTAAAATGCTTCTCCAAGTAGCTCTTGTTTGTCAAAGCAACGGAACAGTATTCACAGAGGTGTCGCCCATCTGTGAAAAAGGGATAAATTTTGAGAAATAATTATTTTAAAAATAAATTACATTCTTTTACCATTTTTCCAATTTATTGAAAATATTCGGTTCATATTTAGTGTCACAGTATTTTTTTTTGTTGAGGATAAATATGAAACGATGGAACTAGTTGTTTAATCCAGTGGCGTAGCAAAAGGTTTTGCCGCCCGGACGATCTTTGGTTTTTCAAACATGAATCTATTTACATATCGACTGTGGAAAGGAAAAAGGACGTAACCCTCAATTTTTCAAAACAGCTTTTTTTCGATAATCACAATGTTTACAACTTGACACACATTCTATCAAAATGCCGAATTAGTATCTAAATTTAGCTTTTAAGTTTGAAAAAGATGACCTTGTAAAAAATTAAAACCAAGAAAAAACACTGAAATAAAGGTTTTTCCGAAACAATTTCTTTAATTAATATTAGATTATGTCAATTAAACACCAGTTTAGAAGTATCCGTGCACTTCAAGGTTGTGTATAATTTATAATTTGCATATGTCTCAAGATCATCAAAATACGTTTTTTGCGCCTCCTGTAAAATTTGATATGTGTGGGTTACGTCCTTTTTCCTTTCCACAGTCGATATATATATTGATTGAAGAACCAATTTGAGAAATTACCTGTGAAGGAATTCGAACATTTGTAAGTAAAAATCGTATATGACTTATGACTTAATACATATTATATAGGATTTGAATTCATGCGCTTACTGTCACATTATATACTTTTAATCAAAGTTCATCATAGAGATTATAATTAATATGCTCTGCATATTTGGTGGATATGATTTCTCCTATCTACTAATAATTAGAAATTTATATTTTAATATTTCGTAAACAGAAACATATTATTTAAACACTTATAATTTTTAATTTGAATCGTTCAAATTATGTATATTCACACAAGTTTTTTCACTAACGATCCGGGTTTCGCCTTTCGGAATCTTCAGGCGTTCAAGTGCACGGATGAACTTGAACTGACGTTGAGTTAATAAATGTTTCATGTTTATATAAGATATAAATGTATAACTAAGTTTAAGGCGACTGCTGGCAAAATGGATTAGCCCAGAGGTGGGGAACCTTTTCTTCTCTAAAGGCCGCATTCATTTTTCTGATTCGACATAAGGCCGCAGTAAACATTGACTAGGACGAGATTGATTAATTTTTAATCCCTTACGTTACTTTTTCCCCAGGTTATCTCCAAACCTCGTTTTTCCGAATTTACGATTGGGATTGCAGAGTTGGCCAGAAAAGGCCGCAGGTTCCCCACGTCTGGATTAACTCATAAGAATTGCCTACAGATTTGAATGGCAAGTAATTTCAAGAATTATATTTATTTTGTTTGCTGGAAAAATTTACGACTATATTTACTTACATATAGGATATATAAGTGGGGAATTTGGCATATTTACATGCTCATTCAAAATCGGTAAACTATTTAACTGTGCCCTATTTATTTTTAAAATTTCCTGGAAAAACAATTTATGCCCATTTGTGTTTGGGTTCAACATTAATCCTTTCATCCGTATTGAACACGTGGTTCTCTGAAATCAACGTCCAAATCCTTTGCGTGAATGTACACATAGTATGAACGATTCAAATTTAATATTTAAATTCCACCAAGCATTTCAGTTGAAATCCTTAATTATACCTATAATTTTGACGGGTACAGTCGTCAAAATAACGTTTCTCATTGAAAATAGCTGACATGAAACTCATGTAATTATGTGATGAAAATAGTTATGGTGTCTGTTTTTCTTAATGAATTATTTATATAGAATTTTAAAAATATGAACCTTCAATTGGTAGTTCTTTTATATGGTACTTGACAGGATCAATCCCGAGAAGGCGTGCATAATGGGACCCATACCACACGAGAAGCTCAGTATTTTCGGGAATATTTCTTACAGTTCTGCAAAATAGTCATAAATATATTAATAATTAATATTGATAACAACCATTATTAAGAAATGATCAATTTTATCTGAAATTGTTGAAAAAAATTCAATTATTTATTTCTGTAATTATTGTTAAAAATGTACTAAACTTGTAGTGCACCGATAACCATGCAAATAATTTATGTATAATGAATGCTAGTAGCATACAAATAAATTAAGTGGCAAACATAAATATCAGGAATGTGATTTGGGGGTGCAATTGACCCCTCCCATGAATTAAGCTGATAATACACTCATATATATATATATAATACAACATACGCTGCACTTTATTTTGTTTCAGTCAGTTATGTTATATTGTGTTATGGATATATTATTACTAAAACACTTAATTTAAATTCAATGTTTTTTCAACATTATTCCATATATATAAATTTACACTTTATAAATAAATCACTTAATCTTATTAATCAAAATGATACGATATGAGTATCGAGGAGTTTCTACTTGGCTATCGACCTTAAGATTTGAACTGAGCTAGATTTGGAGAGAAGGATATCGGTTTAGTTGAATGGTTTATTGTTACAAGTTGTCATAGATAATTAAACATAGCACTCTATGCTATAATGTTGTGTATACATAACAAAGGCTTTGAATTGAAAATTGAATAAGGAAAACCCTTTAAAAATACTAATTGTCCCTAATTTGGATCATATGGACATTATATAATTGAGCTGATATCAAAAGAAATGCTCTTTACTCAGATGCTAAGCCTGTCTTTTTAGATAGTAAAGACAGAACTAGAATAAAAGACAGAACTAATAGTTTGTTAATCAATCTCACTACGCCCCATTTATTAGAGTGAGAGAAAATTTAGAACTTCACAGTTATCCTTTAGGACAGTGCTTCCCAACCTTTTTCGTTCCACGGCCCCCTAAATCTAAAAAAAAATATCTGCGGCCCTCCTCAATTGTCTCCGTAGCTCGTTTTTTTTTAGCTCACCGAGGAATTTGAAATCTGTGATTTGGTATACTTTTTCCTCAGATTGTCACAGAAACTCGTTTTTTTTTTTAGCTCACCGTCGAATTTGAAATCCTCGTTTTGCCTTACTTTTCCCCCAGAATCCAATTTCTATCCAATCCAATCCGGCGGCCCCCTTAAGAAATTCCGCGGCCCCTAATATGGGAAACACCGATTTGATAGACTTAAATATATCAACAGGCGAAACCTCGATTTTTAGTGACAGGAAGATTTAACTATTCAATTTTTATTTTATTTATGATACTGTCCTTACAGTCTAACACACAAGCACCGAAACCAAACTGCTCTCGTTACAGTCAAGTTAGCACAACATTAAAAAATAGTTTAAACACCTTTTGAAAAAATTAAAGCATTGCTGGAGGGATTACTGGAGGGTAGCAAACAATAAAAAATTTAATATGGCTAATTTACCTGTAGTAGATTTTTCCCTTGAACTGGAAAGCTTGCAGATTTTGTTCGTGAATGTTTCTGGCGCAGTTCGTATAACGCATCCAATTTGACTTGTTAGGATCGCTGGCATCCACAAATAGCTTCTTCTCATCAATATTCAACTAAAAAAATATGGTTATAAATTTTAATTTATCAAAATAAAAAAACAACTATTTACCAAAACTCTAAATCGATAAACTTAAAAATCATTCATAGACGAACCAAGCAACAGTTGGAAAATATTGGATTTATATTTGTTGAAATATAATGTCTATTTTCAATGCGGAGCATATCGTAACTGTACTACCAAAGGTAAGTAAGTAAAAAAAAATACAGAAAAGAGTCAAGTACAAAATAAAATTCTTGAATATCAATTCTTTGTCTGGAATAACTCATTTGGTATACTAGCGGTGGGCTGCCAATACGTTAACAATGGGCTCGCTTAATCTCGAAGCAATTGAAGAAGTGAATTTTTTTATCACTAATATGCAAATAAAAGTAATACTTAAATAAGCAATCAATTGTTATTTAATACACTTATAATATGTAACAGTATGCAGTGTCTGCTACCGTTTTGCTTCCGAAATCCTACATGACAAATATTTGTTTTTGAATAGGCATTATTTAAAATTGTCATTTTTAAGGCATCTTCCACCGCAGCACACCTGAGACTTCTTGCGGCACACAGTTTGGCAGACACTGATCTAAATGACTAAAAAAGTACTACTGTGTATACTGAAGCTGTCGTAGATATAAATAAGTCAGAAATTGCAGTTAAATACTAAATTGATCTGAGAATATTGTTCTCTTAAATTAACAAGGGGCTCGCCGGCCATATTAAAATTTAACAGCCTTCTCCGAGACCCCTTCAGCCCACCCCTGGGTATACTTAATGCACCAACTGAATTATTCAGTTTGGCAAAAACAGCGATTTTTGGTTGTCATTAATACTAATGCAAATTCAAAGGCAAATGTGTCCCTTAGCTTATCAATCCCTCACTTTATTTACATTGCATCTTTATTTTGATAGTATTATTTTCTATGTAGTCTATCGATGTCAGGTCCTATGGCGCAGCGGTTAGCGTTGTGGGCTTCCGTGCCTGATCTCACGGGCTTGAGTCCCAGTATGGAGAGAATTTTTTCGATCAATTTATCGATTTCTGTTCAAAGGCATGGGTATTTGTGATAACCGTTTCAGATCCCTTAACTACTGGGCGTAGCGAGAGCGATTAGCTAACCACTAGTCCTGTCTTAACCTTATCCTCTCTATCTCTTTTAAAGAAGAGAAGTTTAATTTTTCAACTTCTGCCAGTATGGTGAGAACATAAACTCCTATACATGATCCAGCATGAGCCGACAATATTAAAGTTATTAAATTGTAAATGAAGCACTTAAAAGCAATAATCGATATGTTCACTCGGCAATATTTTTGTGTTTTACTTATCTAAAATTTACTAAACTGCATTTCCAATTAGAAAAAATTTCATTTTTCATGTCATCTATTTACAGTGGTGGGTTTGGGGTGCTCGAAGGTCTTATGTGAGCCACTTGTTAAATTTGACTCTTAGCCGATGAGCTCCTTGCCAAATCATGAAAAATAATATTTTCAGATTAACACTTTCCCTATGGTGGTAAAAAATACTTTGGATATGTTGCTGGCCCTTTAGGAATCAAGTGAAAAACATGTTTTTTAAAAATATGTGTCCTGGGTTTTTAATATCTATCAAAGGGCGGTAAGTGTTAAAACATGTTTTATCACTTGGTTCTTTAAGAGCCAGCAACATATCAGAAGTATTTTTTAACACCGTAGGGGAAGTGTTAAGCAGTCAATTTAATCAGAATGAAGACCTATTTGAATATGATCCTATGACCTATGAATACCTATTTCTTGGTGAATCTTGAAACTCTTTAATTTGCAATGTGAGGTAGGTACATTACATAATATCAATGGCTTCAATCACAATTGCATGCGAGTGCGATACAACGAATTGAGATACAAAAAACTGCCCCTTCCCAGAACACCCCAAATAGCTCTCAGTGAGCCCCTTGTTCACATATTAGGCAGCCTAGCGCTGTCTATATATACACCAATTTTATGATTACCAATATGCATCACAACTTTATAACTTACCTCCCATATATATGCACTTTGATCACAGCTTTTAGTGGTGATAACTCCACCATAGGGCCCGAAGCGTACTCCTACGGGAATGCAAGAAGATGTCCATGTGCCCTGACCGGCACCTTTAATGGAAGACTCGCCTAATCTCACATATCCCACCGGAAATGTCTGCTCCGCAACACTCAGCTTACTATTTTCAGATACCTGCAGGATTACAATTAGATAAAATTCGAGAAAATAATTCATATAACATAGAATGTAGTGGCAATTTCTTCCAAAAGTATCTGAAGCTTACAACCCAAAATCAGGGCTTCGAACCAGAACTGAACCGAAAACTAAAAACCGTTAAAACCGTTATTTTTGTCGGAACGAAAACCGGAACCGAACTGAAAAAAAATAGCGCTAACAGATAAGTACTAAAATGAATCACTCGGAACTGAACCGAAAACCGGAAAAACCGTTATTTTTACCGGAACTGTTAACGGAATAACGGTTCAAAGCCCTGCTCAAAATAGTTAATCCTTGTTGATATTAAAAAGTAAAGTTAATCAATATAAGTACATAAGCCATGGATTTTTTTTTCTGCTCTACATTAATCTAGGGTCTTATGGCGCAGCGGTTAGCGGTGTGGGATTCCGTACCGGTTCAAATCCCTGTACAAACAGCATTTTTTGATTGATTTCTGTTCGAAGGCATAGGTGGTGATTGTGAAGTCTAAAATTCCCTCCCACCCTTTCCGATCCTTTGATAATTAGGTGTAGGGTATATTATTTAACTGACATTATAATAATTGTTATTGACATCATTTAAGTCAACATTAAAAAAAATATATTATTTTAAAATTTGCTAATTTTGAGTAATGAATATTAACCCTGAACTAAGAATTGCCTACTTTTGAACTCATTATAACTTTCCTTCCTAACTGATTTTTAATTTGGTTGAAATTTGATTTGAAGTATTTATTTGTAAGAGGTCTTATTTAAGATTTCGACTGAAGGTGCTTGGTGGAATTTCAATATTAAATTGTAATCATTCAAATTATGTACACTCACACAGATGCTGTCACTAACGACCCGGGTTTCGCCTTTCGGCATCTTCAGGCATTCAAGTGCACAGATGAACTTGAACTGACGCTTAGCAAATGAATGTTTCGTGTTTATATAAGAAATAAATTTGATTCAAATCTGTGGCATTCCTATGGGCTTATCCTTTTCGCCAACAATAGCTTGAAACTCAGTGATGCATATATGTCACGGAAGCCAGCGACGTTGACCAGTACACTATGAACCTGACCCTTATTATTGGTTTAGCTCAATTTCATATAAGCAAACCTTTATCAATTGAAATGTTTATTAAATGCTAATGCTCGTGATTTATCAAAAAATGTAGAAATTTAGAACAATCTGAAAAACTGTATTATTGTAAATTTAGTGTTTCAAATTGTAAATAACACAAAAAAATATGGTAAATTATGAATGTAGGGAACAATAGGAACAGTACAACTTAATAGTAAATTTTGCTTTTATAAGTTATGCCTTTGATAAAACTTATTTATTTTATATAATAATATAAATACAGTAATACCCCGCTTTGCGCGAGGGATACGTTCCGAAAAAAATCGCGTTAACTGAAATTCGCGTATATCGAGGTTTATGATTAAACATAGTCAAAATTTAATACAAAAAAATACAAATCATTTTAATCAATCACTTTAATTCTAAGAACACTTTATGCAATAAATACTCTTATTTTTTACGGAAAAATACATCTTCAATTCCAAAGTGACGCTTTTACGCTCTTTTTTCTTTACAGGCGGCATTTTAACGTAGGGTTAAATTATGTATGTATCTCCAATAAATGTTAAAACAAAACTGCCAGCCGACCGAACTAACATTACGGAACAAATGAACACACGAAACGAACGAGGAAATCCCCATAGAACAAAGTCGAAGGACGGGGAATTCCCAACTCTTCAAAGAGAATATTCAGAGAAAGCGGGGATCCCGCGACCATAGAGAAGTTAATGACTAAATATGTTTATACGCACTCTTTCACGTAATGCGAGGCATTTGAGCGCGAAATTTGAAATTCGCGTTATAGTGAAACCGCGCTTAACGGGGTCGCGCTAAGCAGGGTATTACTGTATATAAATTGTTGTTACAATTAATTATAGACATACCTTAAAATCAGGGATTACTAGAAGTGGACCATGCTTGGGACAGAATTCAGTGTAGGCTTTATCACACACATCGCACCCTGTAAATTAATGGCAAGATTAAATAGATGTGACAATTAAATCGTAAGTGTATTGCATATGTTGGCATCAGTGACGGATCTCACGGATTTAAGTCCCAGAACAGTATGTTTTTCAATCAATTATCAATTTCTGTTCAAACTCGTGGGTGTCTGTGATGTCTAACAATTTCCTCCCAGACTTCCAATCCCACAAATAACAGGGCATTGCAAGAGCGATTAGTTAGCCACTTACCCGTTTTTAGCCTCTAGCCCAGTGATGGGGAACCTGTTTTTCTCTAAAGGCCGCATTCATTTTTCTGATTCGACATAAGGTCGCAGTAAACATTGACTTAGGGAATCTTTGACCGGAAACAGGAATTTACAGTCAGAATATGTCAGGAATTTACGAATTTACATAAATTTATAGAATTACAGAATTGGCCAGAAGACCGCAGCAGAGTAGCCAAAAGGCCTCAGGTTCCCCACGCCTGCTCTAGCCCCTCCCTATCTATCTATACTTATTATATTTTTAAAAAGAGAAGCTAAGCAACCGAGTAACAAGAAGTTCTCATAGAAAAACTTAGGTAGAGATACCTCTTTTAGGAGGCCATATAATTCTACATTAGGAGTGGATATGGATTTTTAAAAAAAATCTGTTGTTAACCATATATGATATAAATTTGAAAAGCCCAGCTTCGGTATCTGAACAGTATTGAGCTGGAACCAGTTGTCTCATATACAAGAATTTTCCAATATTAAATGATTAAAAACAATGTATAAAACTATTATAATTTGACAGTGGGGGGACATTTGTCCAAGACTCATAAAGAAAATGTTTTCAATGAAACTTGTAAGCTTCATTTTGAGGATTGCTATTCATTTTCTTGTAATTTTTTTTTGTTCATTTGATTATTTTGTCTTTATTTTACGAAACTGCTTAAATCGTGCAATGTCTTTTACAGACAGGCCCTTAAATGGATATACTAACTTCTCGCTTTAAAAAATCGCACGGAAAGTGTCCAATTTCTGTTTCAAGCATCTTCTGAAAATTCTCTCAATTGGAGAAATAAATTGAACTGTTAATAATATTAAGATAATATTTATACTTATCAAATTGGAAAAATGTAAAGAGAAGTCTTACACATTAAACTGTCGTCACTTTCTATTTCGTCACTGTAGTTGACATTGTGTCGAGTTTTCCTTTTGGGATTTTTTGGTCTCCTCACCCCTGAAACATAATATGCATGATCTTTTATTGAACACGTAAAATTGCAGTTGCACAAAGCCAGCCACAACCAAACACCTCGAGCACAAAAAACTTGAGCAATATATAACGTTTTTTACAAAATAATAGCATTCAGCGTAAGCACTGAAAAGCATCAGAATCTTTAGGTTCATTCGTATCTCTCTCATCCTGTATTCAAAGAAAAACAAACAGATTTTTATCCTATTGCATCCTGCAGTTGAGACAAATCTCAAATATACATTTGCATTGACTGATTTTTCAATTAATTTGTAAATTCATATCCAAAGATCAGTGTTTTTTTCCTATATCTCACTCAGATCCAGAGTAAAGAGAGTGATTAGTTCACTGCCAGTTATTCATTTTATCTTACCTTATCTGGAATGGGAAGTTGAGTGACTGACTCACGACTAGTTTAACATCTATGGAATTCAAATACTTAATTGAGTGTTCATATACACCTAATTCTTTGATTCTAGATTCTTATTGATGCATATAAAAACATTGCATAAAAAAACCATACTTCAAAACGTGCTATTTAATGAATTCAATAAATGTATTTTGATAAGATTCAGAGCAGAGTCAACACATCACATGTAGCGTAGGGTCACCATTTCTACTGTTGAAAAATTTTTGAAGAAAAATTGCGAAAAATGAGTTCAAGCGAAATTCTGTAAAAAGAGAACTGGGTGTATTCCACATTGGAATCACACATAGCCTATACATAATAATACTTACATGGCAAATCATCGGCATCACTACCCAATTCCTCTTCCAATCTTTCAATACATTTATTCACCTTATCCAGTTCATTCTTTGATCTAGGAACAAAAAACAAATACATTATCTCTCCACATCTTAAGCATAATAGACAGGGGTGGGCTGGAGGGGGCACGGAAGGGCTCGCACGGGCCCCTTGTTTAATTTTACTGAGGCCGGCGAGCCCCTTGTTAATTTTAGAGAAAAAAATATTCTCAGATCAAATTAGTACATAACTGTAACTGTTGACATATATATTATGTGCGACAGCTTCAGTACACATAATCGTACATTTTTAGTCATTTACATTGGTTAGTTTACGGTAAATTGCATACTGTTACATATTATAAGTGTAATAAGTAACACTTGATTGCTTATTTAAATATTGCATTTAATTGCATAGGAGTGTCAAAACATTCACTCCTTCCCCGGAACATTGGGAATTGTTTGGAGATTAAGCGAACCCCTTGTTAATATGTTGGCAGCCCATTGCTGATAATAGATATGTACAAAAAATTAATAATAAGAGGTTGCATATTTTAAGTGCTTGAAAGACAAACGGCCTAAGAATATTAAAGTTTTCAATGAATTTCATTTTAAGTAATGTATGTCTTTTTTTCTTTTATCATTACATAAGCGCTCAGCAAATTTTTATACCAACAATTTGGTTTGTGGAGTAAGGTAAGCTCATAAGTTTTTCAATTCAATTTAAAATTGACCAATAAAAACAAGCTGGGGTGTTGCCAAAGTTTATCATGAAATAAATGTTATAAAAATATAACTCACTCATCTATCTCCAATTTAGAAAAACCCTCTAAGCATTCTCGTATTCCCTTCTCAGCCTGAAACACCAAATCAAACTATTATCAATCCAATGATAGACTCTAATGTCAAACTCAGAACCCACAAAGACATTTATGTAACAAACACTTTAATAAAAAATTTGCTGCACAACACAAGCAAAAAATTTCTAATTACTCAGATCAGAAAGAAAACATTTTTTCTTGTTGCTTTTACCATGCTTTTCAAAATGGGTTTATGTTTTTTGTTGCCTCCACAATGCATCGTAATGATTTCACATGCTGTAATGTCAGCACCATCTCTTTTACTCTGCCCACAGAGTCTAATCCCATACAGACATTTTTGTCAATAATGTTATGAATTTGTGTTTGAAAATAGAAGGATGGGACAAGAAATCGACAAGAAGTTAGCCAATTGCTTTCACTGAGCCCTATCTTTACGATTTTTTTTTAAATAACCTATGTCCGCTTCAAATGTGGAGCATACGCAGTGGCGGTTCTAGGTACTAGGCTAGGTGGGCTAAGCCGGACCTGCATTTTTCACCCAAAACTTTAGATGGATAAATAAAAATGAACAGCAATTCGGCCGCTGAAAAAAACAAATACATTTATAAGCGTAACTAACATTTCCCAAATGAATATAATATCTTTGTTTAAATTTTCCTCTGTCAATATAAGACAATGCCATGTCTACCTACAATAATATTCTCGATTGTGTTTTGTATTACAATTTTAAACTGAGCCGGCATAAAAAAAACAATAACATAGAGAACAGGCAACGTGACGTCAGTCTGGCAACACCTATGTATCAACGACGCAGGGGCTAGAGCATTCTAGCCCCCAACCACAGATAATATCCTGCAATATTTCTTTACACTGGAGCACAATCAAGCACAATTATATATTTTTGTATTTGTATGTACGGAAACGTCATCAAACGCACACGACTGTGTTTCAAATTAACTAGCTTCTGTCATTCGTTGGGGGCTAAAATGAATCTGCCCATACACAAATACCAATACACAAATACCAATATCTTTGTATTGTATGAAAGTGACAGGTATTGAATCTCAGTGACAGCTCTGTATTGCTTTTTTTACTTGTTATTTCACTTTGAAAGACGAATTTAAGGTTATTATTTTATTATTTCTTACTTACATTAGCATTGATTTTATTATATAGTAATTTATGCTTTGCAGTAGTGTCGTAGTATTTGTTAATTTGCTTGTAGATTAATGTATAAGGTGAAGTGGAAGCATGCACAATTTCGTAAATAGTATACAATGCTATGCTTTTCTCTAGCCCACCCAAGATTTTAGGTCAAGAACCGCCACTGAGCATATGGCTTCTTAATTTTGGCATCAGAATAGAAGTTTTTTCTACAAGGACTGCTTGTTACTCAGTTGCTCAACCTTTGATTTTCTTGAAGATAGTAGGAATAGAAAGGATAGGATTATTATGAGAATAGTGGTCGGCTAATCACTCTCGGTATGCCCAGTTATTTTAATTTTGAAATGATGGGAAGGAATTAAACATTATAAACATCCATGCCTTTGAACAGAAATAGATAAATCAAGAACTCGTGAGATCCGGCATGGAAGAAAATGACATTGGCCACTGCACCACCGACCCGACAAAGCATCAAATTAGTAAGAGGAAATTTAAATATTGTGGACACTTGTACATACTTATGAGCTAAAATCCAGAAATATATTTTAGAAATCAATTAATGAAATTATCTTTATTTTAGGTGTTTTAACAAGTGGACACTGATCCGAATAAGGTAAGCTTCCCACTAGAGGCGAGGCGAATATAGCAGAAATAAAAAAATTGCACCAAAGTATAAAAACTTTTTGAAAAATGTTAAAATTTTTAAAAAACTTACTCGTATCTTTTCCAATTTGCTGCGCATCCGTTCTTTACGAATTTCGAGTTTGTCTTGTTTTTTTTGGTTTGTTCCCAATAATGCTGGAAAAATACAATAAAACATAATGAAACAGGTGACCTTAGCCATAGACGAAACTATGAAATCTATTTTTTTTTAAATAATCAATCCAAAATTTATTTTCATTTCCTATTTTCTTTATTTAATATTAGAATTATTAAAAAAAAAGGTTGGTCCAGTGATGTATTTATAAATAAAACAAACAATGGAGAATATGGGGTTAGTGTTTGTCCTGATATGTCAGAACATATCATCGTTATTGACTGGGAAATTCTAACGTCTCTAAAAGTGACATGATATTTAGTGGAAACACAACGAATCGTAAATAATTGCCATTAAGATTTTAAAATACTTCTCATTGTACACAGAATACGCTTTAAGCATTTTGCAATATGTTGACTGTAAACGTATTATGATTGCCATGTTAAGACTGATGTAATTTTGTCATCTCATTCCAAACAGTGTTATCCTATTCACACACTAGATGACTCTAGCTCAGCAATACTCAACCTTTTTTTTGTCTGGGCCGCATGTTGTTATTTTGCTACATTATGTGGGCAGCAGTATTTTAACAGTAATAGGTAAATATACCACATACTATACATAATATAGTGACATAACATAAACTTAAGTACACCAAAATACAAATGTATTCAAAATACTCATTCGCTTAAATTTTTGCAAACAGTACCAAATTTTTGAAAAAGCATTTGCTTACTATGATTGTTTTGGGCCGTATGTGGCCCATGGGCTGCAGGTTGAGTACCGCTGCTCTAGCTGATGTCATATTTTAAAAAATATGTGAATTGACTAAATTTAAAAAATTTAAATCTCCCTCGATTAAAATGTGTAAAATTTACAGTACTTAACCCTCCAAGGACGAGTGTCACCATATGGTCACAGTAAACACCGTTGTTTATTGATCCCACTATTTATCCTTTTTCTACCTGAATATCGTTGCTTTCGCTCATATTTGGTTAAGAAGGGTACAGACTACAATTAGTCATCAGTCGTGGGGACAGAAACGGCCTCCAAAAGCACATGTGATTTTTTACTTTTTGAAACTGTTAGTTATTTTTTTATAAAAACATCAAATTATTTACAGTTATTTTGCTAATATTTTTGTATTGAAATTATGTTGATCTAAAGAAGTCAAATTGTAAATATTTTTAAAAAAATCACGTTTAGCTATATTTCAACCCCGAATGTTTGCGAGCCCATACGGTCATTTTTGTCCTCACTACTGTCCGTACTCAATATAACACGGTAATAAAAGGATGAGCATGACCATATAGTCATGCGGGGTTTCTATACAACGACTTTGCGTTTTTTTTATTTAAATTTTGGATAGGAATAAAAGTTATCTGTGACTTCAATATGGCTTAGAAAATAATTTTTTTATCGGAAAAAAGCTCTCGTCTCTGGAGGGTTAATGTCTTCAAAACAATAAAATAGATTTAAATCGATTATTATTTTTAAATTTTCAAATTAAAATAAAAGTACACCTATCCCTCGATTTACACGGTACTTTTTTACACGTTTTCGCTTTTACACGGTTTTAAAAAATTAACTTAAAAATCGAGTACATAATTTTAAATTACGTGTTTTATATCTTGAATAATATTTGTAGCCTTATTATGTCAAAGAAGTAAAAAGAAAAGTTATTTCGTTAGCAAAAAAATAAAAATATTGGATCTTTTACAAAAGAGAAAGAGTAATAGATGTTGCTAGATTATATAGCATGAATGAAGCTACAATAAGAACCATTAGAAAAAATGAAAACTCAATTAGAAAGAGTGTAGCAGCTGGCACTACGAGTACGAGCACAACTTCATATATCAGAGATATTGCAATGGAAAACATGGAGAAGGCATTAATGATTTGGATAGAGGACCAAGCTCAAAAACGGATGCCAATTGATACCAATGCTATTACAAATAAAGCATTGCGGATTTATGAAAAAAATAAATAGAAGATACCATCCTCTTCTTCATCCGAAAAGAAGCATACTTTCACAGCAAGTCATCAAGTCAAGTCACAGTGATTTGTGATAGTGATGAATGATAAAAACTCCACCAACCGTTGCAATATTTTTTTAATGAATCTTTTGGATTTAATTTTTTTGTTACTCTATAAGCTTTACCTGTATTTAATTAATAAAAGAATACATATCTTTATAATTTTAAATAATTTTGTTTTTTATGTATTTTAGAAAACACCCAAATAATGCGTTTTTCGTGTACTTTTCGATTTACACGGTTTTACATTAAAAAATATACAATTTCGATTTACACGTTTTTCTCAGGAACCTATCTACCGTGTAAATCGAGGGATAGGTGTATTATCAAAGTTTTAAGCAGGAATTATATGAGGAAGTAAATCAATTAATTAAATTTTAATGATAACAAAAGTCAGTACTCAGTAACTAGAAATAAACAGTATTAACTTTCATAATTTCAAAATTTTTAAAGATAATTATTTTGTCTCTTCTACTTCTGATTTTCTGTAAAAAAACTGGACTTCGAAACTTATGGTAAGAATTTTAACTGAAACATTAAATAATAAAAATAGAAAAACAAAGCTATAATACATAGGTTCCCAACCCTTTTTTGGGTGGTGACCCCTTTTTATAAAAGCCATGTGACTAGGCGACCCCCCGCGAGGAATTTGAAATCCTCAATTTGATATACTTTTCCCACGGACTGTCTCCGAAACTCTTTTTTTTTTTAGCTCACCGGGGAATTTGAAATCCTCGATTTGCTATATTCCAAAATCGAAAAAAGTTGGCGACCCCCCAGAAAACCCTTCGCGCCTCAGGTTGGGAACCCGTGCTATAATATATACAATTAAAACATTTTGATATAACTAACCATCTCTTCTCTTGATAAGTTTATTTAACCAATCTTCGTACCGCTTGATGAATGTGGGTTTAGGTATTAGACCTGAGAAAGAGAAGCATGTTTATAAAAAAAATGCATTTGTTATGCATAACGAAATTCCACCTGATTGATTCTCAGAATTAAAAGAATATCAATTTAACCCAAAAAACTTTGGTAAAACTCAATGCACCAAAGCTGAAATAATATGACGGTTTCCAATTATGTGAAATAATATAAAGAAAATCTGCTCATAATGTGGAGCATATGGCATCCTAATGGAGCTATCTCAATAGAATTTCAATGTTTCCATTGATTGGCATATTCATCTTAAAATCGACGTTTTTCACTTTATTCAACTCACTTTTGCTTTATGGTAGCAATGTGTGTTTGTAATGTCTAAAAATTCCCTCCCAACCTTCCGATTCTAAAATTACAGGGAGTAGCAAGAGCGATTAGTTCACCATGAGTCTTGCCCTAGCCTTTATCTTTCTTATCCCTACTCACTTCAAAAAAGAGAGATCGATCAATTGAGTAACAAGCAGTTTTGATAGAAAAACTTCTGTTGATATACCACCATTAGATTGCCATATGCTCCCCATCGGGAGCGGACATGAATGAAAAATAAAACTTCAATACAGCAACAATCCTTGAAACCAGTATTGCAAAAAAGGGGACCTCCAAAAGTAAAAATTGAAGGAAGAATTAAAGATAATATTATCTATGTTATAAAATGCATTACCCAGTTTATAATGTATGAACATCTGTTTTAGTACATTATGTTGATCAGGATTAAAAGTCAACCATTCTTTGTCTGTGAAGAAGACAGACATATCAAGATTACTCGCCATTTTGAAGACCTATAGTTTAACCTGTAATAAAAAACACAAATGTAGTAATAATTGTCTGACATCTTACAATGAAATTGTTTTGATAACTTATCGACAATGTGTTCTTTGTTGTTTCGCATATATTTCCCATTTTCACTGGATCCTTGAGAACGGATAAAGCAAGAAGTAATTCAATACATTATCAACCCTGACCTTCAAGATTTTATCAAATGAATGCCTCCCTAGATTCTCTTTATGTTTTATTTTTCAATTCCGTCTAGAAGGATTTATTTATTTCATCATACAGAGAATGATTTCTTAAAAATGACATAGCTATATATGTGCAAAATTATGTAACATTCTCTGAAAGATAAATAATATTTTCAACAACTGATTGTTTTTACAAGCTCTGATGACTAGGCAATCACTCAATTTCTCATTTCAGTTAGAAATGTTATATGTATGAGGAAACAAAACAAAAAAAGTTCTACAGTTGATATATTATGTTATATTCTGATTGCTTAATGTGGGAAAAGTATCCAATTCCAATATTGGTAGTGTAAAAAAAAACATTTGATTGTGTCAAAACCATGTTACATAAATTATAATAGCATGATAGACTTTTTATAAAGCTAGACAGATAATTAAGGACTATAGAAAGCTTATATTAAATTGCAGAAAAGACATTGGTATAGAAGCAGTTTAGACAAACTTTATTTCCCTCCAAAACTTTTAATGGCTGTTAGCTGTGCCTGACAAACTGGGTACAAAATCCATTCAATAAGAGTGTATAATTTCCTAGTTTAAAGGAAAGATAGTGATATTGATCTAGTATGTTTGCAATTTTAGTAATTAGTAGAATTCAAGTGATAATTAAATCAACAACATATTTTTTACACTCACCTTCATAAAAACACCTTTCCAAAAAGAGCAACACAGATGAAAAGAAGTAATGTGTGTTAACAGCCAGACTCTTGAAGAATGTTCTTTTTTCAAATATCAAATGGCTTCACTATGAAGTTCTTTCATGTAATTGAAATTATCACTGGCTATCTTTCTTTTATGGCTAACTATTACATTAATAACAATTATTCTTTTGTAAAATGTACAACCTGATTAGCTATGGTAATCAGAAAATGGATGAAAATTACTTTTCTGTTAATGTTTTCTTCTGAATTCTTTGTAATAATTGATATAGTGTATGTACGCAAGTCAATATATTCCTGCATTTCATAAATTTTTACTTTCAATATTTTTTTGAATACAGAAAACTAGACTGATGAACAGCACATAACTATTTAAATCAGGGGCATATATAGGTATTTTTTAAAATCCATGTCCACTCCCAATGTGGATCACATGGCTGCCTAATGGAGGTATTTAGACACGAGTTTTTTTGATGAGAACTGCTTGCGACTCAGTTGCTTCACCTCTTTCTTTAAAGAGTATTTTTGACATTATTGTCTTTTCATTTTCTCGCACAGCTCACCCAAAATGAACACTCACAATGCGCCACTGCCTTTTTTACTTTTATGAGCAGTATTATATTAACAAAGTTTAATTCGCACAAATTCAATTAGATTAACTGTCATTTTCGTGATGCAATGAAAAGAACATGTCCAAGCTTGTACGACTCGAGCAGTAATCTGCGCTGCGATCAAAACAGACTGACGCATGTATGCGTCACAAGCACCTGTGTATTAGCATACACGGCGTGAGTTACACTTCGCTGCATTGCCTGCATCTCAGCATTTAGCATCATGATGAAATCTGAATATCAATTCTGAAGAAGCAATGCTCAAGTGAAGGTTTTTAAATAAGTCCACTCCCTATGTGGAATATACGAAAATACTTAACGTAGGTGCTTCAACAAGTCATTTTAATAATAATCTCACTTTTCAATAAACAACAGGAATAGAAAAATCAGGTTTTAAAATAAATGATGATTCTATTCTATTGTCCAATTGTCATTGTCATTCAGAACTGAAACTCCAGTAATATACTATTCTAGTGTGAATAACACTTATTTTGAAGTCTAAAATACTCGATACATGATTGTGTAGGGTATTTAAGAAGACTCAAAATAGTTGCTATGCACGTGGAAATAGCACTACAAATCCCAGAATGATATGATTATAATGCAGCTGCAATATTATGGTGGCATGTATAAATAAATAAATGCAGCGAATAATTTGATTTTCATTTTATTTTATAAAAAATCAGACACACATAATTAATAAAGATTCCTACATTGTAAAAACAAGGATGAAGAAACACATTCTTGTCAATGGTGACCAAAATAACTTCTTATAAGATACAAACATATTGCACAAACTACAATTTTTTTGAAAGTGCCTGGTTGGGTATAGTTCTGATATACAAAATAATGCTTCAGCAGTCAGTAGATATTCCATTTTTGTGAGGAAAATATATATCATTTATGTAGGATTTACTAAATAATTTTTAATTTAATATTATGTTTATTAGTATGCCACATTCGATAAACAACTAAATGGATGCCATTTTTAGTTATTTTACTCTAACCTCTTAAAAATAAGTTAAATTTGAAAATATTCAAAATCACAAAAGAAAAATCTTCGAGATTATAACAGTATCAAAATAACACTGGTAACCATTAAGTTTCCAGGTCTTAATGACAATTTTCGTTTCAACCGTTTTCAAAATTTCACAAAACCGTTGAATGCAAATGGAATACGGTGCAAATTTCTAAAGTGAGTGCATTAAGACTAAGTATATTCTTAAAGAACTAAGTATCATCGTGACATCATTTTGTCATGTGGTGAAAGAAATGGATTGAAATGCGATCGCATACACCAATAAGGATATTCAATAATATTATGTACAATATTTTTAAAACAAGTGCACAAGTCAGAAAATAAGGTAGGCAATTTAATTTGATAAAAATTCATTTCGCTGCCAAAGCATATCAATAAAATGATAAATGCGTCGTTACCTTAAATTTAATTTTGTTTCAGTTATAATTATGGATGGCGTGAGGAAATAAATCACCCAATAAAAACCCCTTTGCACGATGCAAATGCAGATTTTATATAATAACTTAATAATAATTCTGATAAGGCGTCCAAGGGTTGTGCTGGTATGGATTAGGCGGCTGTTGGTACTGCGTCCAAGGTGTCTGTTGATAAGGCTGCGGTGGATATGCTGAACTGTCATAGTGAGGTTGCGGAGCTGGCTGCGAAGGAGGAGGGGCGCTGTAGTTATAAGTGCCTCCCGTCCCGGTACTGTAACCACTCGACCCATACCCCACCCCTCCAGAACTACTTGAGTTAACACCGGTGGCGCTTTGACCAGTACCGGTCGGAGGAAGGGGCGGTGCGGCATTATCCCCTTTCTTCTTGCCACTGTTGCCACTTTCACTGTGAATTACAAATGAAAACATTCAGAGATTGGAGACAGTGATTATAAGATGTACATCAAAGAGTATTAGCTAAAAAGATTGAAAAGGAAGGACAAAGAAATTGATAATCGTAAAAATATTGGTATTTATTTATTTTAAAGAAAACAAAAACTAGGATTGTAAAGAAAAAATATTGCGAAATGTCAGTGATCTGCAGCCTTGGTTATCCATTCATAAAAAAGGAGTTTTGTGTGGAAAATTCACAATCTACACCTGGGTGTACTAGGTTATATCAGGCCTTATTTATTTTCAAAGTTAACAAAAAAAATGCTACTGCAGGTAGCTTAGGCAGAGTCAAATATTTGTTCATTATTGTAACTAACATTACTCCTATGTGACGTGACATGTCATGCTTCCATTATCAAAGATAAAAGATTTTTCTACGATAAATTGTCATCCATTATATTTCAATATACGGTGAATAAATCTGTATAAGACTTACCTTCCGGAAACTTTATCTTTATTTTTCTTCTTGTGTTGTTGTTTAGCAAGGGTCTGATAGGCTTGAAGTGCCAACTGAATTTCATCCACACTGGTTCCCATCTCTTCTAGAATTTCCAGTTTTCGTTGAGAAAACTGCATTCGAAACTCATGATCCAGACCCTCGATTGCTAGATATTCATCCAAATACCCTGTTGAGAGCATTGTCAAAATAAATTAATTATACTAATTAAATGTAGACATAATCACTTCAACATAGCTAGCTATATTTAATATATTTAGTAAAACATGTTAGAAAATCACTCAGTTGAATTCAATGTTTTTGATGTGTTATTACATTTGATTTTCACTTCTATAAATAAAAGGTAAAATATTTCAGGCTCTGAGAAATAGGCAGCAAAACACAGCATTGAATATTTTAGAGGATTCTAAATTATCTATAATCTTATTTCTTTCCCTTTGGATATTATTGGACTATCATGCTAAAATAATCTATTTTATTTTTGTATTCGCATGTAATAGCATTCACTAATTACAAAAAACCAAATATTATAAAGAACAACTAATTGAATTAGTGTAGAGAAGTTATTTTGGGTCATTCCGTGTCGCCCAGCTACGTCACTTGTGTGATGGAGCAATCGCAGCATAGGCTCATGGCAAATGTTTTCTAAGCCTGCGCAATCCTGACAATTTTGTTGTTTGCGTCTCAACGTACGCTGAACTTTGCATTTTTAAATTTTGAAGTAACTTCGTTAATATCGACTGAAAATATAACAAGGAACGAGAAATTAAATAATTACACACGTTATAATGCAGTAATAAGTAATTGGCTAAATCACCTATGGCACTATACAACCGAGAAATGCATACTATGAGTTTAAAACTTTCAATAATAAATTAACTCGTAAGTATTTTCTGTTTAAAAAATTAGAGCTTGCATGCTCACTCATAGCTGGTAAGAGGTTTAACACTCACCTATAACTATGTTCAAATCAAAGTCAGGAGAAAACATGGCAATATCCACCATCTGCAAGTAAAGCCTGTGACAGGTGGGATCGCGAACGAGGGCTGCTCGAAGGGTGCGAGTGGCTGCTGGGATATCATTCTTGAACCTCAACTGGAATCTGGCATACTTAATCGACAGGTTGGAAGCGGTGGCTTTACTTTTCGATAATGATATATATGATTCGTAGAGCTGGCAACACTTTTCGAAATCTTTTCGACGGCGTTCCAAATTTATACGTCTGTGAAGAAATAAACTTTATTATTAATAAAAAAAATCATGAACATCTTATTGTAGTTTTATTTTAGTGGTATTAAGAATTCTATATAAATATAAAATTTACTGTATAATTTATATCTAAAACATATCCAACTCATACAACATATTGAGTTAGAAAACTCTTAATGGATAGTAACAAAAATAAGATTTTTTCAATCTGGCTCGGCTAACACTTGGTACTTTTAACAGGTATACATGTTTACATACTAATTATGCGCAGTTATTATTGTTGATTCGAGCGCACATTAGTGCAAAAGAGACATCTATATATTAGGTATTTACTAAAACTTTGAATGGTACATTGTTCGTAAGTGACGTCATTCTATTTTATAGCACGTGCGCGGACAAATACATTGAATATATAGTGTTTTTTATTTGTATGAGATAAAATAATTGTATATGTTTTTTTTTTCATTTGAATATGTTCTATTATCGTAATATTGCCAAAATACATAATTTTTATTTTGACAGAATAAAGAAATGGCCGCGTTTCAAGCCGAAGGGCAATTGCCGCTTTTTTTTTTTGTGATCGCATAATTCGTATTCTATTGTTATTATTATTATGAAAACTTGACTATAATTTTGATTTTGGCAGGACGAAAAAATGGCCTCGATGTTCCAAGTCGGCATTTGCCACATTTTTTTTTGTGATCGTGTAATTCGTTATTCGATTTTTTTTTAGAAATCCGGTCCCTTGAGTTTCGAATTAACGGACTTTTACTGTAGTTCATATTATATTTTAAATAAATTTCACCTGTATGCCACTTGTAGCAGATTAGGACAAGTTTTGTCGAGCCTCTCGAGAATCTCGGATGCACGGGTGGCATTTCCCTGATTCTCTTCAAAGAATGCCCATCGCAAATGGAGTGAAGGTTTGTCCAAGTGGTGAATAGTGCATGCTCTTTCTAACACGTCTCTCGCTTTTGTTATCAGCTTTGACTTTTCCTCTTCCGCATCATCAGGTAATGTAGCTGCTCTGGTCTCCAAGTACTGCACCAACTGAAAATAATAAATGACATCTATGAGAAATCAACACGAGACTTGTTGACATATTTTCTTTTATTAACTTCACTGATTGAATTGGTATTTAGTTGGTAGAACTCTATAACTTAAAAATGTCTAATCGAATCTAATTAAATTTTAACTAAAAAATGAATCAACTAAGAAAAAATATTCAGCACTAAAAACGTTCAATGTTTGCTGGCAAATCTGGCAGATCCCTTTATCTCTAGTAAATATAATTTCTGTAAATATAACAGGTATCTTAACATTTTTTTATTTTCAAAGATACCATAAACAGCGTCCCAATTACAATGTTTGCTAAATATTATTTAACTTTAACAAAGATCACACTTTTAGTTTTTCAATTGTATTTTTATAACTACACCAAAACTTTCAAATAGAAGTTCAAGATTCAAAACATACATGAGGGGTGTATTTCCAAAGTGAACTTATTACACTTTAATAAAACTGTTTGCGGTTTAATAGTTTTTTTTTTACGATGGAACCCGATAAAAGTGTGCTTATCTGAAACAAGTTAGCGGAGAGAATGCAATGTGATATGTAACTTACACGAAGCCAGAACTCTTCATACAGCGCACATGCGATAAGACATCTTTCATATAGAACAAGTGTTCGCATGGAATCCCCCTTTTCTTCCTCCCACTCCAAATAAGACTTCCAATTCTTTAACTGACATCTCTCGAGAGGTTTCACATGGAAGTATGGCCGTTTGATCTGAAAACAATTATTTCACACGGAATATTTGAGGGGTGAGTTTATTTTTACTAAAATAAGTTTTTTCTTATATTATTATTATTTGCACTTTTGTTAAATATATTATGTCGTATTAAACTTTTTAAAATATCTTGTGTTCATTTGCAACAAATAATAAAAATGTGACTGCTAAAAATCATTGATAGATGTGTCTAGTATCTGAAGAAATAATTCAATAAAAAATATGGTAATGGAAATAGACAATAGAAGAAAAAATACTTTGCTGTACAGGAACGGCAATACTAAAAACTGGGGACTGAATACTGAGCATACACTCAAATAACCAGTATCAATCAGAAAAATATCTTAGTGTTGTTATCATTCAAAAAAAAAGGAAAATTCACTGGGGCAGTTCGGCACAGGTAATGACAAAGAATAATAATTAATAGCACCATTAGCGATGAAATTAGAGTCACCGGAAGTATCAACGTGGACATGCTTGAAAGTAACTTAACACATTCGCTTAGGTTGCATATGTGCGACCAAATGTTAAGTTGTCCAATATCTTTTGCCATTATCATGTTTTTTCTTGGATAATGAATTTTACAGATATGGATAAAAAAAAAACATATATCTGTGATTTTCGGCAGATTAATTATTTTTGTTACATGTTGCAAAAAGAGCACAAGACTTTGTAAAAGGTTTATATTTGTAAACAAATCGGTATCCATATAACATTTGAGGGTAAAATTCCATTTTGGTGCGATTCATTAACTAGAATCAACGTCAGTACAAAGCAACATGCTCACAGATAAAAGCAAAGATTAATGCCCGAATTGGAATTGAAAATGATTTAAAAGTAAAAATGAGTAATTGAAATTAAAAAAAAATATTTAAATATAATTTGAATACCAGAAAAACAGGTGAGAGAGATTCTAGGGAAGCTATCACTAACTATGATATCTAAAGATTTTAATTTTATAATTACCCCTTCTTCAAAATTCCATCTTTGTGCGACTTGGTCAATGGTAACTTTGTGCACTTTGCGTCTAATAGTGATGATCTTTTCTTTGATGGCGTTCACTTCATCATCGGAACGCTGAAAAGAGTGCATGATAAATTTTAATGTTCGTGCGAGCAATCCAACAATTAAAACTATTAAATAATAGAATGTCCTTGTCATTTTGATTTGCAACAATTAAAAATGAACTATGACAATATTTCAATAAATTTTTATGTCAATGTTTTTAAACAAAAGTTTCATTTGTAACGTAAAATGTAATAAAATAATTGAAGGAAAAAATTATAATTACCGTGTGGTCATCAGCTTCTTCCTCTCCTGGGGGAATATCGGGATCCGAATCAGGGACGGGTTCAGTTTTAGACTCAGCTCTCACTTCAGTGCGAAGCTGGACAAAGGTTTCAATGGGGACCACCGCGTGTGCTGCATTCATCATTATGTGCTCTTGGAAGCTAAATGACCAATACAAATTAGATTGACAATATGATATTACCATCAACATTCTTAGGCAGGATGCTTTTTAAATATAGGATCATTTTCGAACATTAGAACTAATAGCAGCGTACCAAAAGCTTGACAGGAAGAGGGCGGCGAACGAAAGGATATTATGAGAGAATCGTGTAAATGAGATACTTTTGGTCCTGCTCGTTATCCATTGGGCGACATACGCTAGTGTGAATTAGCGAGTATCATTAATTTTAATATTAGCGCAGGGGTACCCAACCAGTAGGAAATTCCTCCCTGGGGTGGGACTTCAGAGTTATATGCGTTCGATTCGTTTAATCACCAAATCTTTGTTTTTTTCTAAAGTTTTCAAAAACTTGTTATTTTAAGCACATTGCAAGCAATTATTTTTCATAAAATCACTTCACATGAACGTAATATGCTTCATATAAATATGCTTCAGTAATGTAAATATTATGAATAAACGTTTTTAGTTAGATTATCTTGGGTCGGGGAGAAATTATATTTTGAACAATAATGTAAGGGGGAATGGAGCGAATAAAGTTGGGAGCCCCTTATTTAGCAGTTTTATTAGAATAAATCATATAAAACTAATATGATATCAACGTACTTGTCAAAATGGGTTATATATCCGAGAGTGGGGGTGGAAAGAAGTCTATCATACAAGGCGGTCACGTTCAGCAAAACTCCATTCTCTGTTTCCCACTTAATGTAGGATTCCCACAATCGGTCCGAGCGAAATTCAAGTCCGCAAGCACCTATGGAAAAAAACGACAAATGGCTATAGAATAATTCAGTGGTCTTTGGGCATAACTTGATGACTGCAAAATATTGAACTTTGTGTATGAGAGCAATTCAAGCAAATACTTACGTATGAAATAAATAATCAAAAGCAAAAATATAATTTTTCAATTATTACATATTTATGGATTCAAAATTTTAATTTGATAGAGATCATAATGAAATTCGGCATTTTTTTTTTTTGCTAAGCAGGCAAATATTCTAAAAATCTTATCCAACAATATGCCAAAAGGTTTGATGCTCAATATTTTCATTCTGCAATATCGCAGTTGGCTCCCTTTTTTAACTCCATCCAATTATCTCAAGCGAAAAACTGTTTGTCCAAACTGTATAAAAGAATATTTATGGGAATTACTTAAATCAATCTACCTATGATAGTTAATACATCTACTATGTAAGATACTTATTTTTGTTTTTATTTAAATATTTGAAAGTATTTGGACAGCTAATAATTTTTTGGAATCTTTTACAAAATTGAACTGACCATTTTTAGTACATGCTCATTTAAAATAACTAAGAGAAAGTAAAATAAATATTCTTTTAAAGATTTACTTAAAAGCAATAAATGATGTGTCGAGCTGATAACGCACAGGTGATTCAAAGCGGAATTTTCCATGACGCAAATATAAAGTTTTTATAGATATTCCATAAATGAGAGTTCAGTAGGTATATCATTTTATTTTTTAAATTAATGTATGATGAACTTGAACTGACGAATGAATGTTTGACTAAATGAATGTTTCGTGTTTATATAAGAAATAAATGTATCATCAAATAAACACGAAACATTCATTTACTAATTGGCAGTTCAAGTTCATCCGTGCACTTGAACGCCTGAAGATACCAAAAGGCGAAACCCGGGTCGTTAGTGACAAAATCTGTGAGAATGTACATAGTTTGAACGACTCAAACTTAATATTGAAATTCCACCAAGCACAATCGGTTGAAATCTTAGATTGATGTATGATGACTAAATTCATTGAACATTTACGCTGCTAGATTAAAAACAGACTGCCAGCTTATATGGTGAGATTATATTGTATACATAATTGCAAGTTATAATTATTATAAACAGTCAAATGTAAGAAATATGCCAATAAGAACATATAAGGAATATTACAGCGTTAACTTACCAACAGCCCTTTCATATTGCTGTCTTATGTGTTCGATGTCATCGGCGCGAGTGGCTTTGACGTGATTGAGGAAGTGAATCCACAAATCCACAGACAGTGGAATACCACGGAGGCCTCTCTCCAGAACCTTTTCACCGACACAAAACAATTTGGTTAATCATAAAGTAACACCATAAAAACCGGCATTACAAACTAGAGGATTCGAAATTCACCGAGTCAGGTCACCCTCACAGAGTGAATACTTTAAATATTGAAAATAGCCATACCTTAAATTAAAAAGAAATGATTCATACTTAATAATATGACAAACACCGTCAAGTAAACAAAATCCAAAATCCTAAGGTAAAAGCAAAGAACTAAGAAACGCCATGATGAACAATAAAACAATGTACTGACTAGGATAAGAGTTTATTCTTTTTGACAAAAAAAATATAGTATTTTAAATAGTAGTTATCAGATATAAAACAATAACTCTCGGTTTATAATACAAATGACTAGTAAATCAAGTAATTGATCGCATATGCTCTTATGGGCTACAATTCGATATGATAGTAACAAACTGAAAAATTCTAAACTGTTTTTTTTTAGAAATAAATTAAAATTCTTTATATTCAATATATTCTACAAGTCAGCTCTGAAAAGAATTTTAATACAACTATAAAGTAAATTTAAATGAATGTAAATATTAATTAACACGGTAAGGTGTTGGCATAGTTTCCGTTTAAAATGTCAATTCAGCAATTGTTTTTGTATTCAACATAGATATTTTCAAGGACTAATTTGGGTAACGTTACTTGAAGGTACTTTGATTGTTTTATTCTGTTATATTGCATGAAAAATAAAATTGTGTTTTTAGACATAACACCTGTCCTTACTGGCCGGTCTAGAGCGAGTGGCGATTGGCGAGCGTCGCTCGGTCATCGAGGGCAGAAGTCTCTTCGAGCGCTCGCCCTCCGAAGTTCCGTGTTCCCCATCGCACCCACACTACTTAACTCCACTCTTACACTGACACCTCATTAGCTTATAAATAGACAATAATAATATTCCATCCTATATCATCACTGAAGCCACTGGCTAGCTAAATAGATGCATTCCCGAGGACTTAACCTAATTACATAACAGGACGTCTACGGGTGAACATGGATATCTGCTCGAACCCTGACGGGCGAGACACCCGCGTCTTAAATATTGGATCACGTAATTACATCATCATTAATATTCAAATATAGTAATTATAATACTTCATTTTAGTATAATAGAATCGCAATGCATCATCGTGAATGGAAGGCGCCCGCGCCCTGTAGGAATGTATCCGGAATGGAGCCCGAGCTCGATCCGCTGTAGGCAAACACAATCAAATGGCATGACCAATTTAGACTAGGGAAATATCAAAATTTATTTATTAATGTCATTATTATCACAGAAAAAGAGTTAAATATCATTATTCAGATACAATTCCATGATTTTGTTTTTGTTTCATTATTATATTATCATAAGCATGCATTAATAATTGTAATATTTCCATTATGGGTGCATTGAAACTGACCTCTAGACACTTTTTCTTTATTCCCTTCCTCTTTTCATAGTCAGCGTACTTTCGCCAGTAACCGTAACAATATGGATAATGGGAGAGAAAAGCATCGTACGCCTCCCGGGCCGCTTCTACTTCATTCTGAAAATATTATAAACATTGAAACAATTAAAAACAATATCAGACCCACAAAAACGAAACATTTGTAATGTAACATATCTTAGTGACTAACTAGAAAAAAATAGTAACTAAAAATGCATGCTGAAATACGAATAGGGAAGTAATCCAACGATGGTAATAAATCCAATCCAATGAAAAATAATGAGTGACGATGAAGTGTACGCAGACAATTTATCAGATTGTTCATGGAATAATGATATTGAAGAGTTATCGGACAACGAATCGAGTGACGATGAATTATTTTTATGATTTGTTTACGAAATCGTCATTGTATTTATATTAAGCATATACCATTAGAAATTTAGATTATACATGCACCTATAGTATATGATTGACATATTGATAATCAATAAACATTTGCGTAGATTGATTCATAAGTTTAATGGTTTCTTCAAAATAACTCCGGCAACCGCAAGTGATAAAACTCATTAGATATTAGGCACTGAATGATCCTACATTGTCATTTTTTTTTAAAAGGCAACAATGTTTCTCAAATATTTAGGGATTTCACACTTCCAGTGATTGTAAAGTTGTAGGAATTGCGATTATATATTATAATTATATGGTATGGATATATGGTATGGATAAATGTTATTTTTTAAATATATTTTAAATATTTCATATTGATAACATGTGGAGTGCTATCTACTAAATTGATAATAGGTTTTTATATTCAGCTTAGAAAAATAGTGAAATTATGATGTAATCAAAATGTTTTTTTTTCAATGATTAAATGTCACATATGATTTCTTTGAAAAATTCAACCAAAAATATCGTTTGGTTTATAAGTTGTGCTGATTTTAAGAATGTAATATATTTTTGCACCAATCACTAAAAAACACCAGCTGCAGGCTAGTCTATTGTTTGAGGCGCCCGATAACATAGTGTTAAGATGAATGAAGAGAGTAAAATAAGCGGAGAGAAAAAAATTAGATGCCCAAGTGCTCACAAGTGACACACTGCTAGAAGTACATTAATGTTCCACCAAAATACAGTAAGAAATCGATCATAATGACGAATAGTTCTCAGCCGAGGACTAAATAAACAAGGGGAAACGATGCCCAACTATTTTGTGAAACCGCCTATGACAACATGCCACCCAATGTGTATAGTAGAAAACATCCTAGATCTTTCTTAACCTTTGCTTACCGCTGATATGTATTTACTACAATTCGACTCAAATAACGTGATTTTCGATATGAAATATAATAGATACGGGGTTCAGAATTTATGTATTCCTCCGTAATATAGTTACGAATTACTTAAAAAAAATATTTTGTATAATTATTCATCTGGAGAGAAGGAAAAAAATATTTTCTCGACAAATCGGGGATAAACACACCAATACATAAGCGTTATCCAGCACACCTCGTCTGTGTGCGCGTGTATGCGTACCTGTTTGACCTCGCCTGGTGCGAAAGGGACTATTTTCTCTCTCGTATTGTTTACGTCACCAGTTAGAGACTGTCTGGAATGCAGTGGCTCTCAAGCGATTGGTGATTATTTTTTATATCGTTACTCTAAAGTAACAGTGGGATAAGATTATGAAAATAGGAGTTTGGAAATATTTAAGGTCGACAAGAAGATGGCCTTTTCGCATATTTATGGAGATTTTAGATATAGCAGCACTAAATTCTTACATATTATAGATTTTGAAGCATCCTGAGTGGAAAAAAAATAATAGAAGTCGCCGATTTTTTTTGTATATAAGAGAGCTCAGCTTAGAATAATATTACAAGAAGGAAAAATAGCGCGTTTAAATTTCACAAACTACAAAAAGACGCAATTGACATGGTAATGTCACATTATCAGACAATATTGCCCGAAACAGCTGTAATAGTTGATATTATAAATAATTCGCACGAGAGCGTAACATCTTTAGAATCTTGAGCGGCCGGTAAAATCTTGTAGATTTTGCCCTTATCCAACTAAAAAAAAGCACGATGGAGTGCAATATTTGCAAAAAACCTGTATGTACGACACAAAAAAAAATGATTACGTGTTCAGATTGTGAGAAAGTGACCGCACACTAGACTTATATTTAGGCTATTTTGTATGTGTAATGTCAGTTGCATTATTTTTTACATATTTTTCTTTTTATTTTCATAAATTCAATTTCTTTTTATATTTTACATGCATTTTTGTTATGAAAATATATATTTGTGGTATTCACACGCATTGTCTTTTTATTCAACGAAAAATATTTGAAACAACTGGTCAACATTTGGCATGCGTGTAATTTTTGTAATCACCGATACTTCAGTAGCATATAAGTCGTTCGATGCAGTGGTTCTGCCGGCTATTTGCGATGCTTTTTTTCATGTCTTCAGGCACTTTTCAGCAATAATATTACAAAAAATGATACAATTTATACTTGAAATATCATTAATAAAATCAATATTCATTAATACTCGAATTTTTCCGATTTTTAAATCACTTTTTCATATGTTGTAGTAAATACATATCATCGGAGCGTAAGGGATTTTTTAGCATAGTAAGGAAAAGGTTAAACACTGAATGTATGAAATTTAAAAAAAAAATAATCAATACACCAGCAAACAAGTAAATGTACCTGTATGATATGAAGTAACTTCATCTAAAAGTAACATGCTTAAAATTATTGAATTTGATACATTTTCTCACTAAACTATAATATATAGCTTTAATCGATTCAATAAATGATGCAAGAAATTTGTTGTTCTTTTGCTTGCATATTTGCTGATAGCACGGTTTGGAAAACATAACGGAGAACAGATGATTGAACAAATGAACAAATGATGAACAGATGAGAACATGCTCCCAATTTATTCTTGCGTAGGTGAAACTATGACCAAAAACATTTGTTTCTAAAAATTTCTTCCTCGCGTAGGACGTACGAGTCGCCAGTTCCGAGGGCAGTTCGACTAATCAACTCATCGCTGAGAGAACTGAACATTTTTAGTGACAGTATTTGTGAACTGTTTTTTAAGTTTTACTTTTTTATTTCATGATTTTGTATGTTGATTTTAATGTATTGTGTAGTATAATGTAATATGTTAATTTATTTTTTCTCATTATATTAGTGCATGGCAAATTGGCTTCAGCTGTAATGTCATGTACTGTACTTTGAATTTTTATACAATAAATAAATAGACAGATTTCCATTGATAGTGAATTTTGATCAACACCTAAACTATGTCTTTGTCTCTGAGCCTTTTTGAAGATGCACATTCAACTAGTTTTAAGTGATTCGAGAACATGACAGAATGGGTATTGACACAATTTGGCTCACTTCTTGATCCACATACTGCAGGAGGTAAGTCCAGCCGGTGAAATCAGCCGCATCATCATTGACGGCCTTCCAATACTTGTCCAACTCAGGTAGAACTTTCTTCTTGGATGTTTTATCTTCGGACAATCTCTTTTCAGATGCTGTAGGCTTCGCTTCGCCGTCCTAAAAGAAAAAGGGGTATGTTTTACTTAATGAGCATGCCATTAATCAATAGATCAGCCGATACAGCCAATGTAAAAAAGCGTAATAATATCAGTAAGTGTGCCACATCTAATATAATTGTCAGACGATTCACACTGTGTGTCAATCTTCGAAACTGTCAAAAATCAAAGTCACCAATTGACACATATTACTAACTGGTACAGAGTTTAAGAACAAAAAGATGATTTTACTGAACATTATCAAACTGGCACTAGGTATATGTAGTTTAAATAAATTGTATTACATATATTGGTGGCTACATAAACTTTAAATGTTGTGAAAGATCACATCTAATGGACTGATTTGTAGTTACAGCCTACACCAATACTACATAATTACATAGATTGGATTGGCATTTACTTGGTAGAATTCCATTATAACAGCAACGTATTTTGTTAACAACAAAATTGTAGAACTAAACATGTTACTATGTTAACCCTATTGCATAATTACAGACTTAATATAATAAAACTCAAGTACAGTAGTATTATTAAGACCCACATTAAAATTCAATATAAAGATGAAAATAATATATATATATAGGCTTGATTGTCTTAAAATTAATTTAGGCTCAGCTAAGCCGCCCAATGTATTAAAATTCTACTGCACTATCTTTGAAACATGAAGCAGAACGTTTATGGGCTGTTAATTATATTCAGGTATTTGTCGGATCCTATGGAGCAGCGGATAACGTTGTTGGCTTCTGTACCAGATCTCACGGGTTTGAGTCCCAGTACGAACATCATTTTTTCAGCATTTCTGTTAGACGGCATGGGTGTTTGTGATGTCTCGAATTCCCTCCAACCTTACCGATCTTTTAATAACTGGGCGTAGCGAGAGCGATTAGTTGAACACTAGTCCTGTCCTAGCCTTGTCCATCTATCCTGACTACCCTCTTTGAAATATTAGAGGTTGAGCGACTGAGTAACAAACATTTCTCGTAGATAAACGTCTGAGATACCCTCCATAAGGAGACCATATGCTCGACATTGGGAGCAGACATGAATAAAAAATAAAAAATAAATCAAAATGGATATTTCTTAAATGTGTACATTATTAACTATATGATGATCACCTTAGAAACAGCCTGTTTTTTGGATGCTCCTTCATCTTCTGAAGTCGGAGAACCAGGGTCATAGCCACTATCCACAGCATTTCCAGTTTTTCTTTTGCGGCTTGCTGCATTTCGACTTTCCTTTTTGGCAGACGGAAGCTCATCTTCGGATACAACCTGCGCAATCACAATATATTGTATATTTAAAACATTGGCATGGGGGCAAATATGCCCAAGCTACATGATACAAGGGCGATTGCCTTAAAATCATCAAAACTTTTTCCCTAGTGGAAAATGAAATTTTCAAAATTTATGAATACATTTAGCTATCCTTCTTTATTATAGTATAAGAAAAATAATGAAATAATATTCTTTTTTTTGATCAGTACTTCGAGATCTATGGCAGCATGTTTTACGATTTCAGAATTTGTGTTTAAAAAAATATGTGTAGCGCCTCTTTGAGAAGCATTATCAGAGATAACATGGCAAGGTTAAAAATAAACTTTATATACGTGTCACATTTTACAACACAACAAGTGGAATAACAAAGTAACATTTATAGTAAAAAGATAATAAAAATCGTGTGTTAGATTATTTTCTAAATATAAACCATATTAATTGTTTGAATTGGCATATTAAAAAGTAGAAAACCATTGCAATAAGTTCTAACAATAATTATGTAAAACATGATAATGAGATGTTTCTATCATCTAGCTCAGTGTCTGCCACACTGTGTGCCGCAAGAAGTCCCAGGTGTGCCGCGGTGGAAGAAGCTTTAAAAATGTCAATTTTAATAATGCCTATTCGGTACAAAATCGAAGATTTAAAATTTCTCGGTAAGCTAAAAAAAAAAAAGGACTTAACCCTCCAAGGACGAGCGTCACCATATGGTCACACAAAACACCGTTGTCTATTGATCCCATTATTCATACTTTTTCTACCTGAATATCGTTGCTTTCGCTCATATTTGGTTAAGAAAAGTATGGACTACAGTTAGTCATCAGCCGTGGGGACAGGAACGGTCTACAAAAGTACATGGGATTTTTAGAATTTCCGTTTTTTTTAATTTACTTTTTACTGTTAGATATTTTTTTAAAAAAACATCAAACTATTTACAGTTATTTTGCTAATATATTTATATTTAAATTATGTTGATCTAAAGAGGTCAAATTGTAAATATTTTTTAAAAAAATCACGTTTAGCTATATTTCAACCCCGAATGTTTGCGAGCCCATACGGTCACTTTTTTCCTTACTACTGTCCGTACTCAATATTACACGGTAATAAAACGATGAGCATTACCATATAGTCATGCGGGGTTTCTATACAACGACTTTTTTTTTTTAAATTTTGGATAAGAATAAAAGTTATCCGTGACTTCAATATGGCTTAGAAAATATTTTTTTTATCGAAAAAAAGCTCTCGTCTCTGGAGGGTTAAAGAGATAATCTGCGGAAAAAGTATACCAAATAGAGGATTTCAAATTCCTCGGTGAGCTAAAAAAAAAAGAGTTTCGGAGCTGATCTGCTGCATCTTGGTGTGCCACAGTACTAGTTCCATTAATCACTGTGCCGTAAAGGAAAAAAGTTTGGCAGACACTTATCTAGATGTACAAGAAAAAAAACCACATTCCTAGCCATAACTATCGTCGTAATCACGTCATATAATAAAAACTTAAATTTTATTTAGTGGAATACTGAAAATTTATACAGTATAATACAAGATTGCTTTTTCAAAATATAAAATCTACAATTACCTCAGTATCAGCAGGAAGGTCAGCCGGTTTAGGTCCCGGTAATTCATCATCAGATACATTCTCAGCATCTTTGACTTCGGGCTTCTCAACACCCGGAAGTTCATCTTCAGAAACAACTTCAGTCTCACCACTTTCTCCTCTTTCTTCAATTTCTTCAACGTCGGAAAGGGCGTCAGTTTTTAGAGCCTCTGAAGTTTCATTGGATGGTGTTCTTTCCACATTTTCGGGCACCTTCAATGCAAGTTTAATTGGTTGAGATATTTTGACAAGAGGTGTTTCTTTCTTGTCAGGCGACACTTCGGACTCGGCATCTTCTACTTCCTGAAAAGGAAAACCATTTAAAATTTCAATGGACAAATAAATGAAATTTAGAATCATATAGTCTTCTTTTGAATCAGATGGCCCTTGCCGGTCGTCACGATATGTCAGAATCCAAAATGGCGACAACGCAACCAAAATGGCATAGGCATTTGTATCATCATTTTAGTCAAATAGTTAAAATGGTACTTCCTACGGAATGGAGCTTACTGGTTTTAACACGGGTATTTCAAAAATCTAGAAGATTTTTGTTGAGGATTGGTTTCTCAAGTGCTTGAATGTCTTGATAAAATAGTTTCAAGTTTGAAATTAACAGGCATAAACAAAACATCTTAAATGAACAAACTATTATTAATCCATCACCATTGTTAAAGCCCCTAATGTAATAAATAATAATTAGTATAATTTATCCTAATTTACCTTGAAAAACCTCATATTGCTTATTGTTTTTCGAAACACTAAAGACATAGTTAATAAATTTAATGTAATGTAATTAACAATAAATATCAGTTTAATTTTATCCTAATTAATGTTTTAGGGAAAAAACCCAGATTGCTTATCTTTCTTTGAAACACTAGAATCACATTTAATAAGTGTAATATTGTTATTATAATTTGAATAGGATGTGAGAGTGAATAACTTGATGCATTGTGTATCTCTTCAGAGCCAGTATATATAGCTGAGCAAAATATAAGTTTAAACATAGTTCTGACGATGGCGAAAGCCGAAATAGCTATCAACGCATAAAAATTACTTTTAAGGTGTTCACTGTCAATACTTGGTGGAATGGCATTATAATAAAAATAATAAAACATTTTTAGTACTTTTTCCACATAAAATTTTTAGCATAAAAATTATTAAAAACTGTAGAACTAAAATACTTTGATATTTTTACCCTATTATAATGGAGTTATACCAAGTAAATGCCAAATCAATTAATATCTTGACAAAATATAAAAACAAATCAAAACACATGGTTGATTATATTCAACCTTATATGTTAAATAAAAATTGGGAATAATAAATATACATACTATATTTTAAAGTAAAATGTAAAAAAAGTTCATTACAGTTAGAGTGCTATTCGGAAGCTAGTAAGGAGTAGTCACAAATAGTGTGACGCGGCTCTCAAGTACTGCGTCTTTCGGTCCTCGGGAGTCATTAAAATTGGTTAATATTTGTCCAAGTCATTGCATTTTTATTTAATACCATAAGTTTTTTTTACCCAGCAAGTATCTGAAGTCAATTACCTAGTATCTGTAGCAATTTACATACATACTTGCAAAATAAGCGTAGCACTAAAACGGTTAAGCATCTTCAAAGTTATTCTAAATACCTAAATTAATGAATTGATTAATACCTCCAATGCTATTCTTCTTATTCCCCTGGGATGTTTTATCACGATTGGTTCTGCATCATCCGAATCATCAGCAACTTCCTCGATCTCTTCATTGCTGCCATCGGGTACCTCAACGCCACCGTCAACAACTTTCGACGCAGTCAATTCATTTTGAATATCAAAATATTCACCATCATCATTTTTGTCAAATTCCAACGGTACGCTTTCAGAAAAACTTGTTGAATCAACAATGGAAACGTCCATAGGCTCGAAAGGTATGCTCTGATCCATCATTTCAGGATCATTGTTCAGATTCTCGCGAAAGCAAGTCTTTAACATTCCGTCCATACTTCCGTTACTCTCTTCACCGAATGACTGAGCGATGTTGGTGTTTGGAGAATCAGCAGATTTATCACAGCCCAAGGGGAGTTCAAACTCACTGGTTTCGTCTGGTTCAAAATAATCTGACATTTCTGTTGTCATCTCATTTAATTCATCGCAATCGTCAAATACCTAAAAGATGGGGGAAAAAAACAATAAGAATAAGGTACTTTTTTCCAACTATATCCGCGAGATGTGGAATATATAAATTTATAGTATCTCAAACTTATTTTTACAAAATGTATGTTGAAGAAAACTATCAAGTCGGTTAACCTCTCCTTTCCAGAGAAGGTAAAGATAGAAGGATGCAGTTAGAAAATACAAGGAGTTAACTAATCGCTCATTCAATGGTCCATTTTTCAGATCAGGTGGTTGGGAGCAGGGTCAGCAACTGAAATTTGGGCGCCCCACATATACTCGTTTATTTCCACACTACTTATAAAGCCAGAAACTGTTGGATTGTCAATATTTTTTCTGACCGCATTAGGTGGAATTATTTAAATTTTCCAAGCATATGGGTAATATCAGCGTTGGATTAGACCTGTAAACATCAGGCAGTAATACGTTACATGAAAAATTCATCAATCAATTGAAAATTTGCATATCTACATGCTATTTTTCTACCTGAAAATGAACTAAATGCCGCCGATAACAATGCAGCTCTGTTGGAAATCAAACAAGAAAAAGCCAAACTGTCATAAAAGTAAATCAGGGAAACCTATATTTTATGCGATATACAAATCTAATATTATCAATATGAAAAAGCCGACACAGAGGAAATTTGAAATATGGGGTCAAATTTTGTAAAAATATTTCGTAAATCACAAAAATTATCGGATTCCTTGATTCAAACTTTGAGATTTATTAATGTTTAAGTATCCGCAATTCAGCTTCCTGGAGAATTGCATTGATTTCTGCAGGGTTTAGTTAATTTTGGGAAAGAAAAAGAGTAGCATGTAGTAAAGCAAATTTACCTGAAAAACAAATGCGGGAGTATCATCAACGAATATGGAGAACATGTGAGGGCATTTACTCTTTAGCTACAGGACCTACATTTACGTTTTACGCTGTTTTAAAATATGATATAACTGCCGAGTATTATAATTTACTGTATGCTGAATTTAGTAATGCGAATAATACAATTCATATAGCCTTATCCTTCAAAGTCTAGATGTAATGCATTTCACAGAAATAGCTTTATTGTAATAATTTATAAACTTTTGTTGGCTTTTTCAACCCCATCATAGCTGTTGTCAACATTTGAAGACCATTGAACATCTACATGTCATTAAGTTCGAATTAAAAACTCAGTGCACACCGGCTTATCAATTCCTTTGCTCATTATGCGTGACAAATTTTGATATTTTTGTTAAAACTAGGAAAAAAAACTTCATTGATATACCGGTTTTTTGGATGGTTTTTTTCCTCTGGTACTTCGGGTAGATGCTACGGGACTTTTGACTGCTCTGCCAGACCGTGTACGACGAGCTATTAAAATAAAGAAGGTTAACGACTCGTTGTGATTAATGTACGATAACAATGTAAATTTAAAATAAAAGAACGTGGGCCAAAATCATTTTATTGAAAAATATCGACTGAGCAGTGGAGTTGAACTTCATGGTAAATTAACGGTTTATTTTAACGAGAATGCGTTCAAAGAGCACCATCTAATTTACTCACCGTTCCCATTTTCACTAGTAATAACCTCGTCTTGATCAGAGGACGCCATTTTCAGCGCTTTTCAGTAGAAGGGTATCATAGACAATAATATAGGATACGGCCATCTATACTCTATTATCTATTACGGCTACTCGCCACACGAAAATACTTATATCCAAATTATGAATATGTACAGGGTCAGTTCGTGACGTGTGCAATGAGTGCGGCGCAAACAGGCGCACCAAGATTTTTGAACTATCCACTTATTTAGATCTAGTTTTTCGAGGTCCTGAGGTTGCTTTGAAAAACTAGACCAATAAATCCTCAAGCCGGCCCTGGATTTATACTTCTAAAGTAGACAAATTATGTATTTTTTTTGTTCGTTACAAAAACAATACCCGAATACTTATTTTATCCAAAATAATTATTAATTATTTCGGCTTGCATTTTAGTAAATACTGAAAATTTTCTACACCTTTTTAAATCGCAATCGTACCATTTGTAGGGATGCCAGATTTCTTGCAAATCAAACCGGGACATTTGTCCGATTTACTGATCAGCGTGGCCATAGCCACCTATATTATGATGGAGGCGGTAATGGCGTGGCTCGTTTTTTTTTAGCTCTTCCAAGACTTTCGAATCCAAAAACCCAGGAATATACCGATTTAACCAAAACACCAGCGTGACTCGTTTTTTTAGCTCTTTCAAGACTTTTGATTACCAATTTCCACAAATAATAAGCGTGGGTCGTAAGCTGGGACACTTAGACGTCCCGAGAGGTTTTTTCGGGACACCGGGACACGAGACTCAAAAACGGTGACAATCCCGGTTCATCGGGACGTCTGGCAGCCCTAACCATCTGTAGATGCCAAAGTCACGATATTTTTGTACAACTTTACAGTCTCGGTGTAATATGAAATAATGTAATACACTACCTACTTTTAACATTTAATACTATTTTTTTGCTCGAAAAATTAGAATGAACCGTGGCCAGTGGCGGATTAAGGACATGGGAGGCCCCAGGCGCAATAAAATTTGGAGGCCTTGTTTTTCGGATAACATAGAAACGTCAGAAAATTGTATGTAAATAATCAATATATATTAAAATCAAAACAAAAAGTGTATTGGCTATGTAATATAAGCTATTTTTGAGACCCCTCAAATTCGGAGGCCCCAAGCGCGCGTCTAACTTGCTTATAAGTTAATCTGCCACTGACTGTGGCGCTCAGAGCTCAAAGATATAATATTATAATTTATACACCATTTAATAATATTATTATTAACTGGTGTTGGAAAATTTGCGGTAAGCATTAGAATTGTGAAAGTTCGTTTAAAAATAGAAACTCCGTGATTTTTTATTATTTGGCATGGCTTATTTAGTGTGGTATAATCAAAGTTATTTTTCATATTATTGATTTGTTCATTCTATAAAAATCACTGTTCTAATATAATCATTTCTTTGTTTTGCGTCGCGAAGCTCAAAAACTAGTATCACTTTTATGAAAAACAAGATCTGTCCAAAAAACATATTTTCGTATCTGTTGAAAATTTAAAAAAAAACTGACTTAATTTCTTAAATAAAATGTTTTATTTTTTTAATAGGTAAGTCTAATGAACATATATTTTTACAGTACATCCTACTAAGTATTATATATTCTAATATTATAATATGTTATTTTGTAAGGTTAAAAAGTAACTTTTCATTATTTAGGCTAGATACTCACTAGCTATAACTACGCGTTACCATAGACAATATACACATTATATATAGCTGTCACTCATCTACATAGATAATACTCATCTATGTTTATTGTCTCTGCCATGCACTGATCGCTGTCAAAATGTATGGGTAGATTAAAGATTCAAGTAAACATATTACTATAATTATCTAAACAAATTTAAACTTAATAAACATAATATCGAAAAATAGACGAAGTTCAGGAATCAAACATCAAAGAATTACTTACCTCGGTTGAAAAATGATGAACCAATATATAAAAGAATTGGAGCAGGTTTGTTTACACCTATATGCAAGTTGATTTTTGTAATTATTATTCGCAAGCAGCTTGATTAAATATATAATATACTTTTTTAGGAGCCTTTTGATTCCGAAGAGTTCGTAGAAAGGCTTGCATGGCGCACTCTTCAAGAAGGAGGACCTGGAAAACAGTTCAATCCTGATCTTATACATGAAACATTTACTCAAGCAATCCAGGACTTAAAGGTTATAATATGTGATATTTGTGTAGTTATTATGGCTGTGGAGTTAGAATCGTAATGGCTTGGGTGGAGTGAAAATCGCAAAACAAACGGGCATCTCTAACTCATTTAAAAAAAAATTGAAATACAAAAAGTAATGCTAAAATACGCGAACTAAATATAACAATTCATATGTTTTTATTCGCACTCCCCTTTTATTTCACGACATCACATCCATGGCCGTTATAGTATAAATAATCAAAATATACACAAACATATTTTATGAAAAAGTTACTCATAAGGGTCAAGATAGTTTTTTTTCCTGATAATGAAAATGATAAAAAAACATCATGACTTCTTAGTGATATGACTTATGATAAATGTAAATGGGAGTTGTAAATTTATAAAGAATATCACAAGAGCTTTATGTACTGTACTGTATTCACTGTCATTTATACTATTAGGTTCTTCAGGAACGCCAGGAGCGAAAATGTTTGAGACTAGAGCAATCCGTAAAAGAAGAAGAAGAAACACATTCTATAAAACTGTCAGAATTACAGGATAAACACAAGGTAAGTAATTTATGTGTTCTTAATCATCATTGCATGTCAAATATTTTATTTCCGAATTCAGTACTACCCTACTGTCAATATTTTTCAGTCCAGCGAGGCCAAGCTATTCTAAAATTTATTGGGATCTAGACCAGTGGTAGTTAACCTAGTCCCTACCGTACACTAGTTGGTATTCCAGCTTTCATAGTGGGCGGTAAGGGTTTTAAAAACACTTTATAAATCACTTTTACTGTGGAACTGGTAGGCTGTTAGAAAATTTTACTACCCACAGAGTTACAAAAGTGATGGGTAGGTAAAAAAATACTACCCCTGGCTTAAAAGATTCCATATAAATCCCTTGCATCATGTGATTAATTAAGGTTAAGTGTAATGGACTAAGTAAATTAAAATACTAAATCACTCGCAGAATTTTTCTATTCTAATTCTAGTATTTGTGTTTAGCATTCTGTGGGTATATTTTCTGAACTGGATGAACGAATTAACTGGGCTGGAGGAAGAGCTCTTCAGATTGGTGAGCAATTGGGGGCTGCTCAGAGGCCGAGGGCTCGAGCTGCTGCTGCTCTAGCGCTGTTAACTCTCTTGGCAGATTTCCTATCTCCGGGTCCAGTGCATAGCGAAGTGTTCAATGATCCAACAAAGGCAAGATATCTGCATATTTGATGATACAAAATTAGTTAAAATATACTTTATTTATTCCTATTCAATTTCCTTTTTTTTAGTATTATCAAATACATATAGTGAAATTAATGAATTTTTTTACACAGCAAAATAAGCTGAAACAGGATTTAAAAATCAAATGAATATTTTCAACTTAATGTCAAAAAAATACTAAAGGTTAACCATCCTGTGTTTTAAACATTACTTACACTGTTTTTCATCTTATTATATTATTCTCAAAATTATACTCCTTGTTCTGTACCGATATTGTGGTTTAAAATATTATCGTGAATTCAATATTCATCATCCAAAATTTTACAGCGGAGTTAAAACAAATCATGCTGATTCATGAATATTTTAATCGAAGTTGTAATTTTGAGGTTGTTTTAAAATAAAATTGGAAATGTAAAGTTTTTAATTTTCCTTCTAATTTTGCAGATTGACGAAGCCGCTGATATGATACAAAAACTCTACATGATTGCACAAGAACTTCCCGCTGAAAAATTTGAATCAGCCAAAAAGAAGATTGAAGCCAAGTATGATGAAATTGAGAGAAATCTTATTGAGGAATTTGTTAGAGCTCAAACTGCTGAAAATACTGTCCGAATGAAAGAAATAGCAACGACCCTTACACATTTTAAAGGATACTCACAATGCATTGATGCCTTCATAGAGACCAGTCAAATGGTAAAACAATATTAAAATTCATATTTTCAATTGTACGTCATCACCCAAATTGATAAAAATTGAAACAATAATAATCGTTAACGCTTTTTATTTTTACAATTTAATGACTGTCACGAGCGTGTTAACGCGCTCTATGATTTCGTAACCACACAAAATGACCGTGTTTACACACTCGACGTTAGGCCAAGGTTGATTGTTTAAAAAAAAAAATACTTTGTCACTCAGTGAGGTTCCTTCGAAAGATAGTAAAATACTTAAAAGTGACAAATTATAAATATTATCAATATTACATTGATTTCAAAAAGAAATTCATAAGTCAAGCAAAACGCGCCGCTATGCAGGGTTGGGCAATGCATCACCTCTTGTAAACTATATAATATTTTTGGATACGCTGAAATCCCCCTTCAGTTAATTAATGATTTTTTGAAATTTCATTGTGACTGTAAGTATATACTTTAAAATAAAATTGACGTTTGCAATTACATTTCATATATAATTATGTTTGCGAATTTTCTATGATCAGTTGTGACAACTCTCACGTTTTTTTTGTTATTTTGAATAAATGTAGGCACAAACGACACACTGTGTATTTGATTGGTCAGTTTTTATGATGTACTTTCGATATATTTCCAAAAAAGATATATGTATTAAATTTTATTTTTCGAAGAAATTCACAGCCTGCTGGGTACCGCCATACTACTACTTCGTAGCACTCAAAAGATTAACATTTGAGATCTTGGTCACAGGTGTTACAGGATATATGCGTGCATGGCGTAAATATATTGATATGTTAAAATACATAATTCATTCATTGTTTTGTACAAAAATTGTTTGATGTTTCGATACATTCAATTATTTCTAGGGTGAATCATAAATATATAAGACACGGCCACTATTTGCAAAGTTATGCTATGTCGAGTTGTCAATATATTAACACCAAACACAAGTGCCTGCAAAAGTGACAAAAAAAGAATTATGTTCGGAATAACTCAGTTAGTGCATTTATTGATGTAGATTTATAGGCATTCGATTTTCCAGACCTATTCATTTCTGATTTCATTTTTGTCAAAACAGCATAACTCCATCTATAATTTGACATTAGATTATCTATGTATAATAACATACAAATCGAGGCTAGAGGCTCTATACTAAAAGCTCAAAGCTTTTTCATTTGCTGTTGACTCAGAACTATCTAATTGCTACTTCAGTCATTATGTGTATATACACAGGAGGAGAAGGACAGCTTAATTAGTGGCAGTTAAAAAAAAATGGATAATGTTTTTTTTTTCTAGAATTCCTTTAGTGGTCGAGATGTGTTTGCTGGTATATTGCCGATGTGCGAAAGCAATTATGCGATCATAAAGGCCGTTTTTCCGAACCCAGACCAAGTCATGAGCAAGTTCATTCTCAACATATTTCACCTGAAGCTCCAAAAGTATATTCAAACGAAATTGGCAGACAAAAGTGACATTGATAAATACTTAAAGAACCTTTACGACATGTACACCAAGTGAGTGTCTATATTCAGACATATTTTAATAAATTTAATATTAACTATAAATTCCAACTTGCTTAAGTTTTTTTTCTATTGGCGTTACTGGTGCCTTTTCCGATCTGTTCAGTAAAAGTCTAGTGGAATAGCACAAGGAATACCATAATCAATTGAGACATTTTCTAAATTCCAACTAACTATATATATCCTGAATGTTTGTAAAAAAAATCATTTGACAATATTTCTCATTATAAGTTGTCGGCTATTGAAAAACTGAACATTAAAAAATGACAAATTTAATATTAATATTATCTTATCTCACTTATTCAAATCAATAAATAAGTGCAACAATAATTATATCCTTTGATTTGTTACAAGTACCCAAAAAGTATGCGAGCAACTGACTTCATTGGGAGATGTGGCATCAGGTGGATTGATGGGACACGTAGGCGCCCTCGGAGGAGCCATGGGGCGTCCATTGGAGGCATACTTCCCCGCTGAGCTGCAGAGACTGCGTACTGCTTTTTCAGTGGCCTTGCAAAAGTATTATGTTGGACGCCAACATACACGGAAGCAAATTCAAACCGGAGGGTATGTGTATGATTGATTCGTGATGTTTTATTATATTGATATGATGTAATTTGTTGCAACCGCTGCAGCATATAAAACCATTCCAGGTTTTCATGGAACACCTATTCATATACTACGGCACACCAGTATTAAGCGAAACATAGTTGAGAAACTCTGGATTAAAAAAATATTATACTGTTAGTTCCTTGAGTGTAAATACTTATTTTTCTTCAAGAAAATGACTGTATTTATTTTCAGGTTCCAGGAATTGAGACGTGATTTGCAAGCAGTAATTGGAACTAGAGCCAATATTAATATCGCACAGATTGAAAATTACGGCGGAGAGACTTTCCTATCGGAGGAATTAGCCACTCAGATGTTACAGGACGCTAAAACATCTTTTGTTCGATGCAAAGTGGTGATTGTTTTATTTGTTTTTTTTTAAATGTTTATTTATATTTACAATATGTTGATTACCACATAGATTTATAAAGCCTCGGTCTAAGGTATAACTAATTCTTTGTTTACCGGCTTGACGACTTTCTTGGTTTGAATTACTCGCTTCACCTTCATTTAAATGAATGATCTTGCTGCAGGCTTACGTGAATGCCGCCGGATTGTACAAGCTGTGCGTTTACTTCTATAGTGAATGGAAATGATTAATCACACATAAAAAAGTTAACAGAGGCTTCTCTCTTTCATTTATGTCATACTAACTGTAAAAGTTGAATTAGTATTAGAAACCGGCTTTAGTCTAGGTTCTTAAAAAATTGAGAATATTCCCGCTGATCTAAGTATTTTTTTTTTTCATCAGCTATCACAACCAAATGAACTAGCTGGTAATGCAACACAACTCACCGAAGCGTTGGTACAACATTTACTAGTCGAGCACTGTGATTATGCCATCGACCTCGGCTTGCAAAGTGTTCCCATTGCTGAAAATAAATCTCCACCTAAAGTAAGTATAACACTGGTATTTCATCTATGTAAAATACAAACATGTAGAATTAATAATAATATGTCATTGCATCTGGTTTCAGATCCACTTTTTTGATGTTGTGAAACAATCTAACACGATAGTACATATGTTTAATAAACACTTCCAAGAGTTTGTTCTGCCGTGCGTCAGGTATGTCCATAATTGTAAATATTTTTTTTTGTAACAATATTTTACAATAATGCTCGATTACGGGTAACAATACGATTCTCAATTACTTGGCATAATGTTTCCAACCAACGAAAATTTCGAGTCATCAATAGGTCGTATTTTATAACAATTTGCCACAATTTGCTTCATGTTTATAGAAATACATATTTTTATATTTTTGACAAAAATTAAGGCATAGCTTACTATTCTTCCACGGAGCTGTGGTTTTAATGTCAGTAGTATGTTTTGTAATTTAAGATATCAACAGGGTTGCTTATGTAATTTCAATATCAACTTTGAGTCATTCAAATTTTGCTCAATTTCATTAGTTAACAAAATTTGAATGGCTTAATATGACAGTTTGTGTTAATATTTTCACTTACTACTTGTTCAATTCTATTAATGTTGAAAAAGTTCAAAAGATTTATTTTGATGACCCAAAATCCTATCGAATCATATTACTTCTTGCGTTTGGTAGAAAAATATAACCAAAATATAAATGCAGGGAATAATTATAAAATGTATACTGAAAATAATGTCAAAAATGAATATGTTTTTCAGACTTTTTCATTTAATCTTGGTAAATTAAATAACATCAGATTTCATATTATTTTTATAGTACAACATCCAAGCTAACCGATTGCATGCAGAAGAAAAACGTTGTTCTCGAGCAACTGGAATCAAAGTTGGACATAGGCCTCGAGAGATCGCTGATCGCTGTTGTAAGCTGGGTCAAACTTTACCTACAGACTGAACAGAAAAAGACTGACTTCAAACCAGAAGGTGATGTGGATACTCTTGCATCTTCAGTAAGTGCTAGTTTTTTTCGTTGCAAAATTACACTTCTAGCTAATTTTGCTATATATTTTTTTTAATTCTTCATATGAGGAGCAAACATTCAAAAAGTGTTTTGTCACAAATTTTGAAAAATGGCGTTTTATATCAATTCTGATAGCCCATAATAAAACCTATGAATGGAAATAAAAATAAGTGTTCAAAAAGGTTTTTTTTCATATTAAAATGAAATCATAAAGTTGACACATCCATACAAACCGTCACTTTTGCAACACTTAAATCATCATTTTCCAAGCTTTGTATTTGTGTGACAAAACACTTTTTGAATGTTTGCTCCTCATATGTTTTAGAATATATTCGTGTTTGATTTGAATACATTAAAAATTTGAAATAATATATAATAATAAATGTTTGCAAACAGTTTACATCGTGGCTAATATTCATTACTCACCCTACAAATTTTTAAAAGTATTAAAATATCACACTTTTACAGCATTTTCTACTTGAATATTTGAACAATTAATTGAATGAGTTGATGTATCTCGCATATCAATATATGCACTCAATACACAGATATTTAGTGAAATATCCTTGAGGTATCTCATTTTGTGATAAATACTACTTATAATGAAATACATATCGACTGTGGAAAGGAAAAAGGACTTAACCCTCAATTTTCCAAAACAGCTTTTTTTCGATAATCACAATGTATATAAGTTGACACACATTCTATCAAAAGGATGGAAGCTGAAAATGCCGAATAAGTATCTAAATTTAGCTTTTAAGTTTGAAAAAGATGACCTTGTAAAAAATTAAAACCAAGAAAAAACACTGAAATAAAAGTTTTTCCGAGACAATTTCTTTAATTAATATTAGGTTATGTCAATTAAACACCAGTTTAGAAGTATCCATACACTTCAAGGTTGTATTTAATTCATAATTTGCATATGTCACAAAATCATCAAAACACGTTTTTAGCGCCTCCTGTAAAATTTGATATGTGTGGGTTACGTCCTTTTTCCTTTCCACAGTCGATATGCCTTCTTCTATTGACCTTTTGACCTCGGCTTAAAATATAAAGAATAAGGTCCGTACGAGGCACCTTTTTGGCGAACTTTTTAATACCATTATTGATCATAAATTTAGATAGTACTATTTAGTACTTAGTACTATTTAACGTATCCAGACATATTAATTGACATCTATAGTATTTTTTTAAATTATGAATATCAGTTTTCCGTGTAATCATCAAATCATTTTTCATACAATTGGATTAAATCATCGCCATTTTATAAGCGAAAATGAAAACACCATCACGGATAAAATAATATTTCTCAGAACGTAATCATTTTCATCCACATTTGCTCACTTTCAGTCAGCATTCGTTAGAAATTATTGTAATTAAACCACATGATAGCTTTTTTATTCATCGTCAACCATGTATTTTGACACAAATATGGTAAATTGTCATCAGTAAAACTATCGGCATACAAATAAAATTGTCGACGATGGCCGCCATTTTATTGAAGTATTTGATAGGGTTTCGCAAAAATAATATTTTAGCTTGTATAGTTATTTATTGTAAATCCAATAAATAGCATTGCTGTCAAAAAGTCTTTCTCCTCAGTTGCATTGACATAGGCTCAAAGAGACAACTTCATAAATTGTATAAAATACATGAAAGGATTTGTGTACAACGGCATGGATATATGTAGTGTTTTCATTAGATGCAATCCTACAAAATAGGGAATAGGTATAGCAACTAGCTACGCAGAGTATGGGACATTGTCGATAAGAAAGTTTCCTGCTAACTGGTTTCTAATAAGATGGAAAAGAGGATCAGATATTCTTTATCGTTCCTTAGTAAATTTTGTGATGTAATTATAAAAAAGGTGTAAGCATTTATTCCTTTCATTCTAGGCATGCTTAGCTGTGGTCAACTACTTGAATGCAACTCTTGCCCGGTTACGAGATTGCTTGGATGGTGATAATATAAAAGCAGTTATGCAGGAGCTTGGTGTTCGACTGCACCGTGTGATCTATGAACACTTGATGACATTCCAATTTAATTCTGCAGGTATTCATCATAAAAAGTGATCGATACAATCCATTTTTATTATATATTCTTTGTACCCAATTTATTCTCAATATTCAATTTGAATAAAAATTTTCCATACAATAGAAAGTGGAATGTTGGCCTGATGTTAACTCAATTGTTTGGTTTATTAAAAATACTAACATCCAGTTGCCTTCCCCTGTGGAATCACAATAAATCATCTCGTTCAACTGTTATAAAATACCATGATACTAAATTATATGTCCCTGAAATAATTCATAGAAATAACAGGATATCATATTATTTATGTCATGGTATTCTATGTAACCATTTAGTCTTAAAAAAAGTTTAAATGGTCATTAATTTATTCTTTCTTTCAGGTGCAATGTGTGCCATATGCGATGTGAATGAATACCGCAAGATAATGTCTGGACCAAATATTCCGCCACTGATAGGAGAACTATTCAATATGCTTCATGCTTTGTGCAATCTGTTGCTTGTAAAACCTGAAAATTTGCAACAAGTCTGTGAAGGAGAAACTTTGGTAAGTTTATTTAACATATTTATATTTAACTGTGTTCATTATTATGGGCTCTACAGTCTGCATTATTGTCTTGCTGTTTATCATTATGATAAATTGTTTTTTGATTTCAGGCTGAGCTAGATCGTTCAATTCTCTTCAGCTTTGTTCAGCTGCGGTCAGATTTTAAAACCCAAAAACTAGCTGTATTACTGAAGGCTCTCACCACATAATAAAATTAGTTCCCATATATATATAAATAAATCATATAAAATATTCATCCATTATTTCCAATATATATCAGTTCTAAATTATGTTATCATTATATGAAATAAAGCTTTAATAAAGAATTAAGTGTAATATATAATATATTGAGTTTTGTTATTCACAATTATAGCAATTCCATTCCTCAAGTCCAATCCTAAAAATGAATCGCTACCTTCTAGTCCTGTTCTATCCTTCTATCCTTGCTCACTTCAATATAAGAATGTTTAATCGACTGTAGAATAAGCAGCTCCAATAGACCACCTTATATTAAGATACCGTCATTAGTTTTCAATATAAATGGTCAAAAGTTGACTACTCGTAACCAGTAGCGGCTGATGACAAAAATATTAGTGAGTACAAAAACAGATTCACTAATTTATGCAAGAAATCAATAGTCTGCTTCTTAATTTATGAAAACACTTACAACTAGGCTTTCCAATCCTGGGATCCTGTCAAGTTTTGTGATCCTGAAATCCCGGGAACGCGACCGTACCAATCCCATAAATCCCAATTTGAAAATTTCCATGATACCAAAAGTTTTCTCAATTTATACACGATTTCATGTTGAGTGCCCAATCCCAGGATTGAAAATTAGTTAATCCCAGGATCACCAAAAGGCTTCAGAATTGCATACCCTACTTACGACAGTACGAACATTAAAATCTGATATTGACAATACCAACTTACGGTTTTTCTACAATTAACATTGCAAGAGCATTTAGTCTGTCGTCGGACATATTTATATTATTTATGGTTTATTTACAGTATTTCTCAGAAAATGAACTTTTCTAAACCCTATTTCAAATTGAGAAGCAGCACTCATTTTCAACTGAAGTCATCAGTATTACACATTTTTTGTAATAGCCAACGCTTTCGCTAAATACTGCAAATACCTATTTTTTAATTGTGAAAAGTTGAAGTATAGACGAATAGTTGAAGTAAAATATACTGGAATCCACAAAATCCGTATCTATAAATTTGTCGTATTACAAAAGGCATCATTTAAAAAAAACTCTTCTTTGGTGACAGTAGGATTGAATTGTTAGACTTAGAGAACGTCATCAGATCCCGATCAACTGCCATAATGCTTCAATAGCAGGCCCCAATAGTGAATAGTGCTAAATTAGTAATATCGGAGATCAAGTAAAACAATCTTAAAAGCCACCGTGTTAAAGATATTATTCCTCAGAGAATGAAGGATGAGCTTATAAAACTGCCACATGGATCCTAAGTAGAAGATAATCTACTTGAATCCAATCATTAAAAAGTGAATCAGGATAATATAACGATTGCTTCTTAAAAAATGCGGTACAAAGATTTTAGAGAGAAAGTTTTATTTTATCGTAATCAATAGGTAAACTTATTTTGTAAAAGTAGATAGGTTCCTAATTCATTTTTAGGAATAGTATTAAAAATTATACAAGCAAAACCTTAAAAAATACGATTTACCTTTATTTTACCTGTACACTCAATCCTCTTTTTATGCAGTAGATGCGTTTCACGAAACATCGCATAAAATTTACATTTTGTCACCACTGGACACTGGTGCAATCTTGTGATTATGATATATTTATGCAAGCTTTGAACAATAACACTTTTGTATTTCCAAGCATGAGACTTTTAGTTGAGTAGTACATATTATTCATGGCTAGTTTAAGTTCATGGCATGCTGTGGATGAAAATCTTATTGTAGTCAATCAAATTATATGATTTAATTCTAAATCCTTCTAATGATACATCGGTAGTCTGTCGATGATTTTAGTTTTTGGTGTTTTACCGAAAACATATTACAAAGACTAAATATTAAAAGTGAGAATATATGTAAATTGGTAAAAGATCATAAAAAATGTTATGGGTTTCTTATTATATAGTGGATCTAACCGAGAAAAAAATGCGGGAAAGTAACACATTATGAATATCACTTAAGGACCCTTTAATTGGATACTTTTAACCTCAAAACTGCGATTCGTGGTTAATTAATCATGCCTTTCTTAATAACTCCTTTTGTTATACGAGAATAATTTTACTAGATAGATAAATAAATACAATTCAGAGCAACATACAAAATCATTTTTAAATAATATCTCGTTTTTTAGCCACTACGAGCGCTGTTTACCAAGATGGCGTCCACTAGTTTTACGAGTGTGTGTGCGTGAATCTGTGAATTCATTCATAAATTTTTCCCCTCTCCCCACATTTCACGTTTGGTTATTGTCAAAGAGTGCGTGTGTGTGGTGATTTCAAAGTTTGTATCGGTCTTCAAGTGATTTTAAAAGTGCTTTAAAAGTTATTTAAAACTGTTTGAAGAACTTAAAAGTGTGTTATTACAATTGGATCAGGACGGAACAACTCACAGGGTAAGCTATGTCGCCGATTACGTGTTTTTTTCTCCGAACACAGTGATATTCGTTGTTTATTTTTGTTACTTTGGTCACCCACACAACACCGGCTGTGGGCATGATGTTTCAGTGAAGAAATGCTCGACATGATCGACAGCATTAACTTGTTGATTTTGAAAAAACTTTGTCAACAAAACTTCTCTCAATGTCGTATTTAATAAAAACAAATGTAGGAAAGTTCCCGCCTATTTATATATTTTATTCTCGACACATAAGTACATGTCTATTTGAAAGATTTGGCATTACTTTACTTCAGTATTTTGTACCCCCGATACTTTCAATAGGATAGTATTTATTGAGATTGGCACTTCATCAAGATAATGAACTTTTTTAAACAACATTTCATTGTTAAATGATTTGCATTATTCACACTTACGATAAGTGTGTAGTAACTTATCTGAACACCATCAAGAATAGTCTTAATTTTTCCACTAATCTATCAGATTTTTAATAGTACACAATATGATTTTTAAAAATAACAACATGCATCATTCTCTCAATATTTTTATACCTATATTTGCTTAGTTTGAAAACAAATCTAAACTGCATAATGGAAATTTAAAAGAGACAAAATAAAGTGATTAAAAAGGAGATAATACTGGACTGGAAGAATATAAGATCAATTGAGCCTATTATTTGCAAACCCGCTCATTCCAAAATTGTTAAAACATCAGTCATGAATGTAATTTAGTACCTAAATAAATATAAATTTTAAAAGAATTTTTAGAAATCATTCACCAACATGGCTTGATACATGTATACACAAAGTATCATTCCAAAGTAATGTTAAACTAAAAATACCTATAAAAGGTATATTGTTTTACAAAATGAATTTAAAGTTTAATTTTTTGACCATTTTGGAATGAGCCGTGATTGCAAATAATACTCTCAATTACCTTAAGTGTTTATATCCAACAAATTCTCTTAACCTAAGTACTCGTTTTATAGTTAGTTCAGTTTATATTGGATAGTAAAATAAGACTAGGAAGTTCGCAAACTAAATATTTATTGAATTGTTTGAGAGTGGTTTCTTTCGGTTAGATCTTTAATAACGTCATTTACGTTATAAAAGCTCTCATTCGAACACAAAATAATACAATTGTCTTTTTTCAATTTTTTGTACATAATTGATCCGAACCTTTTTTTCGAAACCCTACACTGATAAGAATATAGCATCCGTCAAACAGAAAAATTGAATTTGAATCGTTCAAACTGTGCACATTCTCACAGATTTTGTCACTAACGAGCCGAGTTTCGCCTTTGGGCATCTTCAGGCGTTCAAGTGCACGGATGAATTTGAACTGACGCTTAGTAAATGAATGTTTCGTGTTTATATAAGAAATAAATGAATCATTGAGTTCAAAGCCATTGCTGGCGAAAAGGATAAGCTCAAGTTCATCCGTGCACTTGAACGCCTGAAGGCGAAACCTGGGTCGTTAGTGACAAAATCTGTGAGAATGTACATAGTTTGAGCGATTCAAAGTTAATATTGAAATTCCACCAAGCACCTTCAGTCGAAATCTTAAATTAGAAAATTTGAAGATGTCAATTTTTTAAAGAAACTCGATTGATCAAAAATTAAATTAACGTTCTTCATTTATAAATTATATAGGTATATGATAATGATAATGAAACAATACATACTATGAATTTTTATGCGAGGTTAACATTTTTTTTTGAAGATGCAAGCTATTTAATTAAACTTTGAATATAACTATAATAAATATTTTCTATGATCGGTTGGAATATTTCTTTTATCTCATATCATCTTCTAAAGGTACTTTATAATAATATGAAGCAAGAATGACATTAAAACTGACTCACTATTACTGAAACGAAACTGCCTTTGTGAGTTTATTTATATTCCGCCATCATGAAAGAGGAAAAAATAAAACGTTATGGGAATCGGCGAGATGAAAAGATAACCTCTTTTTTAAATTGTCCAATGCGCTCAATCAAATATCTACATTTCATTGCATTGTATCTGGTAAATGAATTTGATTGTGAAATACAGAAAAGTTATAAAATATCATTTATATATTTAAGACGACTTGCATTGCATATTGAACAATCAAGTACCCTTATCAGCGAATAAACAAGATAAGAGTGCTAAGAAACTAGAATAAATATGATTATTGTCAATCAAATAATTAAGTGTTGAATTATACGAAAACTCTGATGATAGCTAAGGTTTTTAGTAAAGTATAAAAAACACGAAAAATCGCCCTATTTTGGAGCACCATAGTTAAAAGGAACGATCGTATTATGTATGTCTCATTTATGTTTCGTTTTGAACCGTTTGGCCTTCGATCGGCATCTATTTTGGTCTCATTTTATGAAATACACACGTCGTTTCAAACAATAAAATGGTGTTTCCAAGAAAATCTAAATATTTTCCTAGTACTGAATCCGTTATTGAGGGTAAGAGTCAACTGACAATCACTGTTGTTTCAAAATTAACTGCAAATTGTTTGGATTCCATTACGCGACATAATTATTGTTCAATTAATAAACAAACTGTATCTTATTACACAATTGACAATTGAATGTTCCGTCAAAGACAACAAGAGAAAACAAATATGAAGTCAAAAATATTATTTCAACAGATACTTACATTTAGACTGCATTCAAAAGGAATCATTGTTTGATTATATATTCTTGTTATCTCAGTATTCGATTACAATATTTAATAGGTACATTATATATTTATATAAATACGTTTTTCAATTCTCATTTAAGTACTTGTTGAATTTATTATGCACGGTTTTTCAATTATTTTATTCCCTTTTGAGAGACTAGGTGTGCTCCCTAAAGTTAATTATTATGGGTAAACAAAGATTGCCTAGGTATGTGAAAAGCAAACTTTTTAAAATATACACCTACCATCTTAACTCTATAAAGTAAACAAAATCGCTTTAAAAATTGTGTCTGCGGCGCTTATTTTTTACTAAATCTCTTTAAAATATGAAGTTCATTATTTTTGGCCGCAAGCCTAAGATGCCAATTTTCATCGGGTACCTACCTATTTTAAATTTATTAAAATATTCATGCAACGTTGTATCTTAAAAATCACCGAGCATCTTCTGTTACAACGTTGAACCCAACCCCTTAAATAGTGATACAAAACCATTGCTTACTAATTAACATTTTCAAACGATAAGTATAACTTCATTATCCAATTCATACATACTTACTTCACTAAACTAAGTGATTATTGTCAGAAGCTAAATTTAAAAAAAAACATACAAGTATTTATGTATTAGTGATTATTAAATCAATATTGATTTTTTTTTTGATATGTTGGATTGTACTCGAAATCATTTTAAATCGCCTTTTTATGCGATTCTTGTTTTTATTTTTATTAGGTAGATTTGAGAAGTGTCTTTGAATAGTTCTTATTCGGGCTTAGAATATTATTGGAAGTTTCCCCAAATTTGCATGTACAGTTTTTTGAGTTTTTTTTTGTGCGATATTTACATACCTATATGTATGTGGTTTTCTATGGATCGTATCAAGTATCAACCATATTAAAGGGTTTTATACATTAAATTTCGAACACGCATTCAATCACCTACTTTTCGAACGGGCTTCTCAACACATTAAACGTATTGTGACTAAATAATAGAATCATATTTAAAAAATATATAATTACCGTTTATTTTTTATATTTATATTAATCCAAAACTAAAGTTGCAGATATCTGTTTTGCTCATTCCCATCTTAGCTCAGTTTACATGCTTTTAATATTTTAATATAGGGGTTATATTTTTTCCAACAAAAGCTGAGATTTTTTACGATAAAGAACGAATACTTCTAGCCCTTCATTATGGGGGTGTAAATCTTGCCTATTTTAACGGATATCGTGGGAAAAAATCAATTGCTTGAAACACGCAACTACATAAGGGCTGGTGGTTCTGAAATCCGATACTATTGTCAGTTTATTCTTTCCAATGAAGGGGTGTAAATCAAAACATCAAAATCAAAAACATGATAAATCTTTTAATATTTTGATTTGATGGTCATGCCAAATTGGCTGAGAAGAAATCATTTATTTTGCATATAATTAAATATAACTAGAATATTGGTTGTTAATGACAACTTGTCGTCTTTGTATAACTTCAACGTCGTATTCGGCCTTAGTTTACAAGGGTTCGAATCCCATTACAGATAATTGCATGTACTAATTTATGGATTAATGGTTGTATGTGATGCTTAGACCACCGTCCACCCATCCAAATTTAAACCAGGGCGTATTGAGAGCGATTAGCTAACCATACGTCATTCTCAAGCTCAATCTCTGTATCATCACATACTGCAATAAAGAGATTTTAGGCGACTGAGTAAAAGTCGGTTCTTGCAAAGCAACTTGTGCTGCAATGCTCCATTAATAATCCATATGCTCCACATTAGTAGGGCGGGCTGGCAGGCGTTGTTTTATTAAAATACACAGTAGTTCGTGAACATTATTCAATTTTAAACTATGAAGCTGAGGAATTGTGTTTATTCCTTGATATGTATTCCACTGAAAATGTATTAAAAAAACAAACTATTATCTATTTTATTTCAATTATAAATACGTAGATACGTAAGTAGAATTTTTAGAAATTAATAAAACTCTTAACAAAAAAGAAATATTATTAAATAATATTTTTAATAGCACAGGTGGTTCCCCGTTACTCAAATTGTTTCCAATTAATAGAGTAATCACAAACCTAGCTGATTGATTGCAGCTCATTAGTTTAATAGTTTGTAATGTTAAACGTCATTAGTAGTATGATTATATTTGTTTGCTTTGTTTTGATTTTATAATCCCTTCCTTGCTTCACTTAAAAAGGAAAAATCCCAATCTGATTGATTGCAACTCATTAGTATCATTATTTGTTTGCTTTATTTCGATTCTACATCCCCCTCCTTGCTCCCCTTAAAAGGAAAAAAAACCCAAACTCCATTTTGTAATTTCATAATTTAAAATGTTAGAATTGCTTCATTACTTAAGCAAACTTTGCGATAGTAAGTCTGAAGATGCATTTGAAAGAGGCGAAACACGTGTCACAGTTAGTAACACAATACGTGGAATAAACAAAGTTAATTTAAATTTTCTATTAAAATGAACTTCCACAAAGTTACCGCCGAAACCATCGAAAGTATTATAAATACGTTCAGTTGACAATGCTCGCAATGAGCGAAACCGGTCCTGACATATTAAATAAAGTGGAATGAAGTACTAAGGAATATTGTGTTTTTATTAATATAATGCCTCTCCACCAAGTATTGACAGTGAACACCCTAAAAGTGATCTATAAATACGGTATTTTTCATATCAAAACTAGCGAAAATAATACTCTATCTCTCAATTATGCTGTTTTTATGGTACACCGTGTTGTACAATGCTCAGTTTTTTTTTTTTTTTAACCATGTCCGCTCCCAATGTGGAGCATATGGACTCCTAATGGAGTTTATCTCAACAGAAGTGTTTCTACGAGAACTGCTTGTTACTCAGTTGCTCAACCTTTCTTTTTCCAAAGAGAGTAGGGATAGAAGAATAGGATAGGACAGGATTAGTGGTAAGCTAATCGCTGTCGATACGCTCCGTTCATAGGATAGGAAAAGTGAGAGGAGGGAATTCAAGACATCACATACATCCATGCCTTTGAACAGAAATTCATAAATCGATTGAAAAATCAATTTATAAAACTGTCCGTACCGGGATTTGAACCCGGGCCCTCTGTAGCCGAAGCCAACACCGTTGACCACTCGACCACACAGGCGACTAGATACTAAAATAAAATTTCATATTTTCGCTCTCATTACAATGTCTGGTTTATATTAATTCAATCATTTCATATACCTAGTCGGATGATATGATAAAACAGTGAACATTTGAGCCTATTATCTGCAAACCCGGCTCGTTACATAATTGGTGAAAGACGAACCATGAATCACTTTTAGGGTATTCACTGTCAATTCTTGGTGAAATGGCATTTTATTTTGTGAATATATGTAATGGCTTTTCACCAAGTATTGGCAGTGAACACCCTAACAGTGATTCATGATTCATCTTTCACCAATTTTTGAACGAGCCAGGTTTGCAAACCATAGCCTCATATATCGTATTTTAATATTATAAAATATTAAAAAATAGCACGCAACTGCAATATTTTATAGCGATCTTCACAGAAATGTTCTTGAGTATAAGATGTCAAATTGGGCATTATTGAATTAAATTATATCTATATTCCGTTTATGATAATTTGATAACATATCAGAGATTATATTATATTACGGATATATATTGAATAAGTATGCGAATATTAACAGTAAAACGCTACTGCCAACACGCAACTGAATATATAATGCTAATGGTCAGTATTGGAAGGGTTGAACAAGGGTTATTATACACCATAGTTTCTTATTTATTTCTTGTCACTCACTTCTTGTCAGGATTCTTTTCTACCCCGTGTCCGTTCCCAATGTCAAGCATTTGGCTTCCTAATGGAGGTATCTGAACGGAAGTTTTTTGTACGAGAACTGCTTGTTAATCAGTTTCTTAACTTTTATTTTTCCCCGAAGAGAGTACGAATAAAAGGATATGGTTAACTAACCGTTGTCGCTTTGCTTCGTACTGTGATTCGAACCATTAAGATCCGTCACAAAAGCCAACATCGTTGACCATTGCGCTATGGAACAGGTGTCTTAAATAAAATATATTTTAAAGCAAAACAATATATGAAGCATTAAACCACTGGTTCTGGTCATAGAGTAAGTTTAGAACTTTGTGAAGATCATCAGGGAACTTGAACGCCTGAAGATGCCAAAAAGCGAAACCCGGGTCGTTAGTGAAAAAACTTGTGTGAAGGTACATACTTTGAACGATTCAAATTTAGTAATGATTTTCCTTGATAATTGAACCTTTGAATCTATGACCGCAGTTTATTTTGTGACTTTTTTTGCATTGTGTTGGTTGTTTTCGTTAATTTATATTGTCGACAGTAGATTTGATTTGTGTCCGTTACATTATGTACCGATACTACTTAATAGATAGGTATTTTATTTGTCCTATTGTTGCCTGGCAACGTTGCACTTGAAATTTGAGCGTTTGCAAACAGATTCGGAATCGGTCGGTGCATCAGTGCATCGTCTTGACATAGCTTCTCAAAACGTCGGTCATTTTTTTTATTTAGTTTAATTTGTAACCGATTCGTATATGACACTTAAATGTACATTGACAAATAATTAACAACACTATATAATCTCAATTAATTTATTCTGGTGGTGGTATAGCTGATGTATCTTTTGTGCGCTCTGTTATGTATATGTATGTGCGCGCGCTCGGCGAGTTGTGTGCGCGCGCACACGCGCACATCTTAAAGTGAACACTGGTCCCACTACGAACATAATTTTTTCGATTTGTATTTGAAGACATGAGTGTTTGTGATGTCTTAATTTCCCTCCCACCCTTCCCATCATTCAATAACTGGGCATAGCGAAGGCGATTAGTTAACCACTTGTCCTGTCCTAGCCTTGTCTTTATATCCCTTCTACTTTCTCTGGAAAAGAGAGGTTGAGCGACTGACAACAAACAGTTCTCGTAGAAAAAATCTGCTGAGATACCTCCATTGGGAAGCCATATGCTCCACATTGAGAGCGGACATGATTTTTTAAAAAAAGTTGTTCATATTTTTATCATAGTCTTCTAAATACCGATCAATCTAATCATTTTTGTGCTATCTTAGGTTAACGTGTGTAGCTTCGTATTTATATAGTAACATGTTGTGAAACACTGGCCTACGCACAAAATAAAATTTAATACTGCACGGAGCATAAAGCGACAGCTGTTTGGCAGTCGTTGATGCCGTCAGCCGGTGCATTCTGCTGCGGGGCGGTGCGGGGGAGTTGGAAAGGGCGTGGGTGCATCTCAGCACAGCTTAGGACACATCAAAAGCTTGCACTTTTGCTACGATTTGGCGGTCAGTTTTTATACTCGCTTCTAGTGGCGAAAATGTCAAATATTTTTATGAGCATCATATCAACTTCTACTCTTCGGTTATCTTCATATTTTTGCTATCATTTCGAATTATTGACGTATGTGTACATTATGTCCGGTGACCACATAGGCGCACAAGACAAAAGCACGCAAAGCAGATGGATCGAATGGAGAATGCATTACATAATTCCATAGTTTTGATTCCTCTAAGCCAGGGTTTCTCAACGGGGGGCCATAGAGATTTATTTTTGTTTAGTTGAGCCAGGTGACAGTTTAGGGGGGGCACGGGAAAATTTTCCAAAATCCCAAAATTTCTGATTTTGAATCCGAAAATTTATAAATATTATTTAAATCAACTCTGGTTTCAATCAATTTAATATTGCTCTCGAAACGAAGCGAAACGATCACTTTTAAGATGGTCACTGTCAATACTTGGTGAAAAGATATTATATTCAGCAACAACAAAAACACCCTTTTCCGCTTATTCCACGTTTATTTAATACGATCAGGCCCGATTTCTCTCATGAAGAGCGTTTTCAACCGATAAGAATACACATTAATACAATACAGTACTATTTTACCATGCTTGGGATCAGTATACATAGCATTTTTAACCGGAACGAGCTAATAATATTCGCGAAGCAACATGTCTAATTGAATACGTCGATTTTTCATAACCTTTCGATCATTATTTTTTTTAGTTTCTTGTTGTCGACCAACTTGCTACTAAGCAATTGAACGACTGTGCATCATTTCTACTATTATTATTTTTTAATATAAGTATATTTAAAAATAAACGTTTTAATATGCTGATTGTGTCGTTTGGTAACCCTAATGAAGTAAGGAATGATGCATAAGCGCAATCATTATGTCACGAATAGAGGTCTGCACGGGCCCTTACCCGGAGCCGGGTTCGAGCGGGTAAGCGCTATTGAGATTCGGGCTCGAGCCGGGCCCTGGTAAGGAATTTATTCTTCAGAAAAATATTTCAGACTATGTTTGTGTCATAAGCAACGTTCCCTCTAAGCCGAAGGTTAAGATGCGCGGACCGATCAAATATCAATTGAGCAACTGCCTTGTAGTGCGCGCCAACCCGGAATGAGTGAGCGGGGACTTCTCAACTGCTGCGCGGCCGCGCACGCGCGCAGCTTAGAGGGAAAATTGGTCATAAGTCAGCAATGACGATTTTAATTATTACCAGTTCAATAGAGAATCGTAAATTGTTGTAAATTTGTATAAAAACGGGTTTTTTTTCGGTCTGTTTAGTATAAATCCGGGCTTCGGGTCGGGTTCGGGTAACAATTGTGGTAATAAACTCGGGCCCGGGCTTGAGTTTTTCGGGCTCGGGTCGGGTAATTTTGTAAAATTTCGGCCCGTGCAGACCTTTAGTCACGAAGTTGCAACTTGTGGCAGACAGTGGTGTAGACTAGGGTTTGCGAATTGCGATAACAGACAAATATATTAAAAATCGGTATTTCATATAAAATACCGATATCAAAAATATATACACATTATAATAAAAATAATAAAACATTTTTAGTACTTTTTCCACATAAAATTTATTAGATCAGGACCGGTTTCGCTCATGATGAGCATTGTCAACAGGTTGTAATACCAATTGTTTGTCATACCTTGTTTTTATCACTTAACTTTTGTATAAATATCACTGTTTTATTGTTTTTTCTTATCAGTTGACAATGCTCATCATGAGCGAAACCGGTCCTGATCTAATAAATTTTATGTGGAAAAAGTACTAAAAATGTTTTATTATTTTTATTATAATGCCATTCCACCAAGTATTGACAGTGAACACCTTAAAAGTGATACACACATTAGACAGGAGATAAATACGGGCAGTTGGTTTATCAATTTAAACTTATTTCGTATTAAATACAGTTGTATTTACAAAATTACGCAAAAATATATGTATTCACAAATAAAATAATTAACAATTCAGCTATGAAAGTGTTGATACTCTCATAAGTAAAGTATTCTGATTTTATTAAATACTTTTAATTGAATTTTAATCGTTCAATTTTTGTACACTCGTTTTATCACTAACCACCCGGGTTTCGCCTTTCAGCATCTTCAGGCGTTAAAGTTCACGTATCAACTTGAAATGATCTGACTTGTACAAATTTAAACGATATAAATTTAATATCAAAATTTCACTAAGCACCTTTTGTAGAAATCTTAAAAAATATAAAGTAGTTGTTGTTTTTAATTAAAATCTGTCATTTATACTGGAATATGTCAATATTGACAAGTATCTTTTCGGGCTTAAAATATGTTGATTGAAAGCGAACTATTTTATTAGATTTGTTGTGTATAACGTTTTATTTGCGATTTTGCTTATCGAAATATGTTATCATTTTAAAAACCTGTATGAAAAAGCATTCGTTATTGCGATTCTTAATGTGGACAGATGCAGTGTTTCAGACCAACATGTGTACTATATCACCAATTCCAAATGTTTCGACTCGATCTTTTCTTTGGTGTGCTATTCTCACTTATTGTTACTGTTGACTGAATTAAATGACAGTCGTAGACATTAATATCAGAAATATACAGTTATTATTTTAAAAATCGGCGTGTTAGGGGATTCCCATGAGGAATATTTAATTTGTAAAATGTTGCCTTTGCTTAAAATATATATACGTAAAACATATGTTATTCACTAATGTATATATTCTAGTCCCACGAGAGTTTTATTATGCTTAGTCTTTTTATCGTTGCTTGCTCCTTTCACTCTCTTATCTAACAGGATAATTTTTTATCGCTCTTGTTGAATCTATCATAATCGTATTGCGGCATAATTAACTGTGCGGCATTTTGTGTAGTTTACCATTAATTGCTTTCTAAAAACAGCTCATATTATTCATATGTCCGTAGACATATTTTTTTGATTGTTCCTTGGTTGTGTACTACTGCCCTTCCAATAGTGAAGGTAGTACCTCGCACAATTTGTAAAATTGATTTATGAATGCCATCTGAAAACTATATTATCCCGTTAAATTTAAAAGCAAAATATTCACTAAAATACTGTTTCATCCTCAGTGAAAAAGTGGTAATTTGTTAAAATTGTACATATCGACTGTGGGAAGGGAAAAGGACGTAACCCTCAATTTTCCAATACAGCTTTTTTCGATAATCACAATGTATATATATAACTTGACACACATTCTATCAAAAGGATGGAAGCTGAAAATGCCGAATAAGTATCTAAATTTAGCTTTTAAGTTTGAAAAAGATGACCTTGTAAAAAATTAAAACCAAGAAAAAACACTGAAATAAAGGTTTTTCCGAGACAATTTCATTAATTAATATTACGTTATGTCAATTAAACACCAGTTTAGAAGTATCCGTGCACTTCAATGTTGTGTATAATTCATAATGTGCATATGTCACAAAATCATCAAAACACGTTTTTAACGCCTTCTGTAAAATTTTATATGTGTGGGTTACGTCCTTTTTCCTTTCCACAGTCGATTTTATTTAAGAATAAAGACAGCAACTGTAGTTTTTTCAAAATCATTCCGTATTTTCAGTTGCTTTTTTGCTACGAAATTAGTGCATTTTCTTAAGCACATTATGTTATTTTTCTCGAAACTTTGCCAGAGTAGTTACTGCTTTCTCCCTTGGAATTGCAGACTCCTGGTTGCTAACTCTTTACTAAACTTCTTTTCGGTGAGAAATTTTTTACATGGAAAGAGCCCGGATTTATGAACAAAAATTGAATCATGAGAAATCATCCCATGAACACAGTTTCTGTAGCCGTGTATTCATAGGAAATACGAGTGTATTTAATCTCCATGACAACTATTTCTGTTATTTATTATTTTGGCAATACTGATACAAAAGGATATACGTACGGCTCGTAATGAAATATACTCTCTGGAGAGTTTGCAGTACCCACTAAAACCAAAAATGTAACTCTCGTCAAAATATGTTTATGATTATTTCAATACGGGCTGGATAGTACAGAAGCGTATAAAATTGATACTGTATATCCAATGCATACATGCAATGCTTTAAAAAATCTACTGAACATTCCATAATTGTATATATTTGATTATTTTTAAATAACTTCTAAGAGTAGTGATAACACAAGAATGCAAGTACACAATGATACTGCGTCATATCTTGTGCATTATAAATAATATCAATATTATATTATGTGTATATTTTACTCAGACATCTCACATGTACATAACTTATCTTTATTCTATTTAAACCCGACGTAAGTATATCATTTAAATTCAATAAAGATTTGAAAATATTTCTTGTCGTACATAGTTATAGTTACTTGGTAAGTAACATTATAAAATTAAATATCGATTGATTATTCTAATAATACCATGAACTGGATCAATAAAAAAAAATAACATTTAAGATAACTTAAATTACTCGAAATATTTGTTTTTAGATGTCTCAAGTATAATATTTATTAATAATAATACAAAATTATATTTTAACAATTCATTTTCTAGGCATATTCTTTCCACCAGTATTATAATGAACACTGTAGTTAGTTTATGAATAATTTGCTAGATAATATTGTATATCTTTGAAATATACAGGAAAGTGCCGTTTATATTTAACATACTAACGTTTTTTTACTAAGGTAATTCTTTCATTAAAATATAAATATCTATGCCAAGTGACGTTATCGTTTTGCCTGTGGTGTACTTGGTTAGAATTTGCTGTAACGATCTGATGGGTCTGGGTTCGGTTCTCGACTTCTAAGTTGTATTATTTTAATAGAATGCCTTTCCACCATTGATAGTGAACACAGTAAAAGTGAGTACATATTTCATTAAAGATGACGTCAGTAATTAGAAATTTCACTATTCATGTGACATATTAAAACAAATATGTCAGAACTGGTTAATTACTAATTATCCTGTTTTATTTACGACAAGTTTGACTGTTAAAAATCTTATATTTACACAATGTTAAAAATCCACTTATTGACTTTATCTAACATAATTTCATTTGTTGTTTACTTTCGGTTTTTTGTAAGTCAACATAATACGTTATTCATACAAATCACGGATTAACCCATAGATATCATTCATATCTCTGATAAAAAGCCTAGTCTCAGTTGTGCTCATATATTTCTTAGTAAACCATAGAATAAAATTTACTGATTCATCAACTTTTGAAGTGAATCCTTCCTTTTAATGGAAACACTTTAAGATTATACTTGTATTATTATTTTGTGTTTGTTTAGATTGTTGATAATAAAAAAAATTAACACACTAAATTCACCAATGCTATCAAGAAAAGTTTGACATTTTCATTTCGGCCCCTACAAAAATTTGTATGCTCAACAGGTGTTTTTAGGAAAATCAAATTTCTACACCATGCGCATTAAAACGCAGGTCATTATAGTTCTATCTCGTTTCACCCCTAAGGTTAGTTATATTGTCACGCGAATAAGACTACAATACTGTGATATTCTACCCCATGCTAAAACGGCATAGATTTTATATTATAATGGGACACATGTTACACGTGATATTTAAACATACAGTGCTTCTCAATTTTTTAAATAATATATTTTGTTTAACATTACAAAATTATAGTTATATTACATAATTTGTGACACAATCAGCGGAAAAACGAAGTTATCTTTTTTAAATTTAAATTTTAAACTAAATCGAATACATCGAACACTTTTAGGGTGTTCACTGTCAATACTTGGTGGAAAGGCATTATATTAATAAAAACAATAATCCTTTGTACTTCATTCCACTTTATTTAATATGTCAGGACCGGTTTCGCTCATTGCGAGCATTGTCAACTGATCGCAATGAGCGAAACCGGTCCTGACATATTAAATAAAGTGGAATGAAGTACAAAGAATACATCGAAGATTGCCAATTCAATCAACATTTTTTTTTGTCTTTTCGCAAACCAACGAAGTTGTTGTATTACTCTGATAAAAATAATTCTTTAATTATACAACTAAAGTAAACTGTATGGCATATCCAATACACCACATCAAAAAGTAAAAGAAAGATTCAATGATAAAGACAACTTGAAATCAATTAAATACTTATACAGTTGCAAAGTTAATATTTTTTAATAAAATTTAGAACCATTCATCTGTAAAAGGTCCCAAAAACTTTAGTGACAGATAATCGAGTATTATTTATCTATAGTTTGTATCATTATTTATAAATTCATTCATAATTTTTATACCGATTATTTATCACGCTTTTTTTATTAGCAGAGCTTTGAAGTCGTTAAGAAATAAAACGACTCCGACTCCGACCTAAGCTTATACACGACTATTTGTTGAGGCATAGTGGCATGCAGTAGCGCTACTTTTGAACCTTGCTATTGAATACACATTTATTTTTAAGGACTCGGAAGTTTTTTCAAGTACGAATCGACTTAAAACAGCCTTGGATATTAATTAGCCTCACTCAATTTTTACTAAATTACCCTGTATACTTTTATATTTCATCAGTCAATAATGCTTACCATGCGGAAAACATGTCCCGATTTAAAATAGATAATGTGGAATTAGTACAGTATTATATTTCTTGATATAATGCCTTCCACTAAAAATGACAGTGACATTAAAATTAAACTATTATAACCTCATATCTTGAACGCATTGTTTGCTTAAAATGTATTATGTTTTATTTTAAATCAATACTTGTTATATGTATATTTAAATACTGTTCCCAATTAATCGGTGATGTCGAATGTTTAATCTTTAGGAGCGATTTGGATGCCTATAAAATTTTGAGAATCATTATTCAACACATGCGTGTTTTCGTTGTAAACCAGCCAAATGTTTGTATAAGTTATTCATGTCTGGTTCAAAATTGACGTATTTTATTATGATTTTCTTTGTCCACATACATTTTTTTATAAATAATATTATTCCGTCAACAGTTTATCCGAAAGAGTCCCTCCCAGGCGCGCTTAGATTATCTCGTGACAACAAAGTAAAATTCACACAAGCCTGATATAAACTCGTTTTTTCTCTTGATTCTAGGTAAACTTTACATGGGGTTTTTTATAGTTTCTAGCGCCGGCTGTGTTTGTAGTAGATGCCATCGTCAACCAACGGGACTCGTAATACTTAACAATTGTTTATCAGATATTTCAATCAAATGATTGTTACTTTTAGGGTGTTCACTGTCAACACTGGTGGAATGTCATTATATTAATAAAAACACAATATTATTTTGTACTTTATTACACTTTATTTAAAAGGTCAGGACCGGTTTCGCTCATTACGAGCATTGTCAACTGACACAATGCACTTTATTCAACTTTAAATAAAGTAGAATGAAGTACAAAGGAATAGTGTGTTTTTATTAATAAATGATCGTTGTTAAAAGTAATGTAAAAAAATAGAGCAACATAGATATAAAGCACTTTTGTTTTGAAATAATAATATAATCCAGAAAAAGCCTTAAAGTTTTCTGAAATCTTAAATTGCGTCTCCTGAACTGTTCGAGTTTTTTTTCTTCAGATGGAACCTTATTGCCTCAAGGCGACGAATTGTCGGCATCTATGAAATTATTAATGGCGCTCTCTGTATTGATTTGAACATTTGTCTAATTGTGAACTTTGTTTCGCACACATTTTTGTAATCCGTCGTTTTTTTTCTTCAAAATTTATACTGATCGCTTAATACATAACTAAGTACAATTGAAGGACTATATATGTAGTCGTGGTCCATGAATAGATGATCATTCATTCGCCATAAAACACAACGTAATATTCTTGATGTGACTTAACTTTGTAGTTACATTGGATTGACATGGTCGCGATCCCGGGATTTCGGGATTGAGAAATTTTGAGCAAGTCCCGAAAATTGATAGGATTTTGGAATTGGAAGAGCTTAAAAAAGAAGTTTCGGAGATAATCTGGGGAAAAAGTATAGCGAAATGAGGATTTCAAATTACTCGGTGCGCTAAAAAAAAAACGACTCAGCAAAACTTTCAAATTATACACGATGTCACGTTGAGTGCCCAATCCCAGAAACCCGGCATTGAAAATTAATCGATCCCGAAATCCCGGGATTAGAAAAAGGCTCCGGGATTGGATACCCTAGAACTAGCTAATCTTTTTATGTAAATGCGTCAATAATATTCAAACGCAGAATATTTATCGAGTTACTGACGTACCAACTATTTTAAAAAGACTAATAAAGCCCAAAAGAAGGAAATATAAACCAATTGCCCTTTAGAAAATATTTCTGACTGTATTCCTAAATATCTGCCCTTAATAATCGTATGTTTTCTTGTTTTCTCAGGATGAAGCTGGAGAGTCCAGACTCGGACTACGGTCTGGAGGAGGCGGCCTTTTATGAGGGGTCTTCGAACACCTCGAAAGGCCCGGTCCCGCCCCGAAAGTCCGTCACTTTCTGCCCACCGTTCGAACAGGTAAACTTACCATTGTACATATTTCACATGATTTCTTCCTACAACAAGAATTCAATTAAATTTGAATCGTTCAAACTATGTACATTCTCACAAATTTTGTCACTAACGACCCGGGTTTCGCCTTTCGGCATCTTCAGGCATTCAAGTGCACGGATGAACTTGAACTGACGCTTAGCAAATAAAAGTTTCGTGCTTATATAAGATACAAATGCATCACCGAGTCCAAAGCCATTGCTGGCGAAAAGGATGAGCTCATGGGAATTCCAACAGATTTGTGTAGTGAGCAGTTTCAAGAATTATATAATCTGTTTGTCGGCAAAGGTTTTATGATTATATGATTTTATGGTTATATAGGGTATAGAAGAGGAGATGTGGGAAAATTTGTTATTTCGTTTAAAATCGGAAGACTTTGCAACTGTGCTTTATTGATTTCTAAAATTTCTTGGAAAAAGAGCTTATGACTGTCCGTATTTGGGTGTAACATTTTTATCCCTTGTTCCTGATTGAACACGTGTCCTTCCGAAATTAAGTGATTAGCAAAAGTAGACGTGTCTTTTTTCAATCTAAAGGCTGCCATATGTTCTAAAACTCGGATGTTCAATGTTCTTTCTGTTTTGCCGATATAAAACTTTGTACAACAAGAGCATTGCAATCTATAAATCCCGGATTTATTTAAGTAATGTATTTTATCTTTATTATTAATTAATAATTTGCCTAAAGAGTTTTTACAGTAAAAAGCAGGTCTAACACTATCAGCTAGCTGTTTTTTAATTTTGAGACTTGTATTTCCTAAAAAAATGATTCTACGCCAATACCTAGTATGATCTATGTCCTTTGACACTATACCTTTAAATAACATTTTTTCTGCAAGTTTAGCTTGTTTTTTTGATAAAAGATTGTCTATAAGAGACATATCGTATCCATTGTTTATGGCGATTTGTTTGATGATTTTCAATTCAATATTAAAGTTTATTTCGTTTAAAGGAACACTCACAAGTCTATGTATTTCTGAATGAAAAGCGGCTAGTTTATAAGAAAATGGGTGCATTGAATTTTTATGGATTACAGTGTCAGAGAATGTTGGCTTCCGAAATATTTTAAACTCGTGAGAATGATTTTCAATGTTAATATTTAAGTCAAGAAAGTTAATATTTTTGCCTCCGACTTCTAGAGTAAATTTAATATTTTTATCTAATGAATTTATAAAGTTATGAAAGTGAGTTATTTGTCTATCTGTTCCATTAAACAGGCAAAGAATATCGTCTACATATCGGAACCAATAGACTATAGGTTTGGCTTCTGTTTTGTTTCTAAAAATTGTATCTTCTAAATAGTTCATATAAAACTCAGCTAACAACGGTGATAGGCAGTTTCCCATTGCAAGGCCTTCTGTTTGTTTATAAATTGTATTGTTAAATTGGAAATAGTTCTGGTCAACGCAAACGTCTAATATATTTAATAACTCTTTTGTTACTATCGGGTTTACTCTACGTGCATTTAAGGTATCTTCGATAATCCTTTTGCATTTGTTGACTGGTACATTAGTAAATAAACTGACCACGTCAAATGAAATTAATTTTGAATTGCAAGGAATGATTTTATTTTTAAGTTTTTCAACTAATTCTAATGAATTTTTTACGCTATATGTCGGGTTGAATCCACTATGGTTACGAATGAGGGAGTTAGCTTTTTTCGATAATTTATACCTTTAGATTGAAAAAGACACGTCTACTTTTGCTAATCACTTAATTTCGGAAGGACACGTGTTCAATCAGGAACAAGGGATAAAAATGTTACACCCAAATACGGACAGTCATAAGCTCTTTTTCCAAGAAATTTTAGAAATCAATAAAGCACAGTTGCAAAGTCTTCCGATTTTAAACGAAATAACAAATTTTCCCACATCTCCTCTTCTATACCCTATATAACCATAAAATCATATAATCATAAAACCTTTGCCGACAAACAGATTATATAATTCTTGAAACTGCTCACTACACAAATCTGTTGGAATTCCCATGAGCTCATCCTTTTCGCCAGCAATGGCTTTGGACTCGGTGATGCATTTGTATCTTATATAAGCACGAAACTTTTATTTGCTAAGCGTCAGTTCAAGTTCATCCGTGCACTTGAATGCCTGAAGATGCCGAAAGGCGAAACCCGGGTCGTTAGTGACAAAATTTGTGAGAATGTACATAGTTTGAACGATTCAAATTTAATATTGAAATTCCACCAAGCACCTTCAGTCGAAATCTTAAATTATTAAAAAAAAAAAAAAAAGAATTCAATTATTTACAATGTACGACGCCCAGTTATTGAGGAATTGGAAGGGTGGGAGGGAATTTTTAGACATCACAAACACTCATGCCGTTCTTAAAAAATGCTGTTCTTACTGGGATTCAAACTCGTTCACGGAAGCCAACAACGCTAACCGCTGCGCCATAGGTACCCGACATATATAATATATAATTCAGTGATCTTTAAACTATATCTTGTAGATAGGCCCCTGTGATCCCTAAGCCCTCGCATTTCAGCTAACTCCAATGCGTCATTTTTTATCTCTTGAAAATACTAGAGAATCTATCAAAAAACAAGATTTTATTTGTCGATTCTTATATAAATTTAATTGCAATAATCTTATTTTATTTTGAAAAAACCGTCAACTCTGGATGTCTCATGGAAAAAATAAACGATGTATTTTGAATAATCGCTGTCAATTCACGGTGTGAGTAACGAATAAATATAACGTTGTCGAAAATCACGATCGGTTTCGCTTTACATGTGACCATTGCCAACAGACAACGCTAACATGTAGGCGTGCTATTTGGTCTATATAATTATATTCTAAGAGTACTCAATGTTATACTCACCACCTACTCCGGCTCCACGTTCATCTTACAGGGCGTAATAATGCATCTGTATTCCGCGGCGTAATAACGTTATTCGTGTTTCAATTTTTGCCTAGTATGCCTAAGGAAAAAAGACATATTGTGTGCCCTGTCCTATTATTTTGTGATCCCGAAATCCCGGGATTTCGGAATTGATTTTTTTTATGAAGTTGTGCAAGGGCTCAACAAAAAAAGGTCCCAAATTTGTTTATTTTGGGAATTCCGTAAATTCCTGAATTTTCGAAATCGACGAAAATTAGATTGAAAAATTTCTCAATCCCGAATTTCTACACGATTTCATGTTGAACTGTGAAAATTGGAAAAATTATCAATCATTAAAATCACTAAAAGGGTCCGACATTGGATGCACTATTAGTGCGCAGAATATTATAATAGAGATTTTTTTATATAAATTAAGTCGCTTCCCATAGGACACCGTGAACTCTTTGAATACCGTGTAATCTGTTAGTGGTGCGACAAGAATTGTCTTCTTGAATGAGTGTTGCAAAATTTCAATCCATATAATATTGGTCTCTTGCCACTATCATGGGTTTGTATAGCCATTTCGCCTAGTTATAAATAACAAGGTGTTGGATGATAATAGGAGAGGCGTGAAGCGTGGATGCTAATGGCGCACGAAGTGAGTTGCTCGTCAATTCCACATAGAAGCTATTATTAGGCGCCCACCCTGGTGGTGGAAACTATCAACTATCTTCCGGAAACATTAAGGTGAATAGCAAAGCATAAACTTGTGTGCCACCGACATCTATCGATCAACATATTAAGCTATTGGAATTTATACGATCATAATTGAAATAAATGAATCGTTTTTTAAGTATAAATCCTCTAAGATAAAACTATCAATTGATTTAGTTCTGAAAAGATTATACTTAATATACTTTATTTGATAGCTATAATATGCAAGCTTCACGTTTGCCGTTTGTATTGTCTAAGTCAGGGGTCAGCAATCTTTCAAGTGAGAAGAGCCTAGTTGTTACGTAACAGCAATATACATATTAATTATTAGGGTAAAAAACGTGATACGTTCAAGAAATGATGTCTTAAGACCCGCAAATAGCCATGCAAAACTCGCGAGCCGCGGCTTTCCGACCCTTGGTCTAGGTCAGAGGGGGGCAAACTTTTCGGATGAAGGCCCAAATTCAGGAATTCAAAATGAGCGGGGCGGGCCGCAAGTAAAAAACCGTTTTTATATGTACATTATTTATTATCATGAAAAAAATACAATCTAATGAGAGGAATGGAACTGTTTTACGTCTTTTAACATTTTTTTTGAATTCTAGTGCTAATTTTGTAGTTGAGATTTTTAAAACTGCTTGTAAACGAGTAAAGAGTTTTTATTGAGGTTCATGATTGAAAATGTTTGTTCACATGTATATGTAGGTTGATCCGAAAATAATGATTATTATATTTATTTTCATTTTTTTTAAAAAAGGCGTTAAAAGATAAAAACGTGAATCTTTTTAAAAAATATAATAATACTCGGCGGGCTGCATGCGGCCCGTGGGCCACGGTTTGCCCGTGCCTGGTCTAGGTCATTACGCGAATTTTTCTTATTGTCCTACAACTGAATCCGACCTATGTACCTAATCTGTAAACAGATGTAAAAATAATGTATGAATCTAGGGCACAGATGAATAACACTTGATTTATGATGAATGTTTGAGTATTGCTTTTACCAATATCTCAAAACGGGTAATGTTAAACTGTCTGACTTATCAACTGGACGATCGATATGTTTGTGAAAACAATTTTTCAATTTATAAAATATTTTATATGATAAATTTCGTGATGACTAAATAAAATAATGATAATAAAAAACTTCAGATTCACACAGTGACGGGTGCGAGAATATTGCTAATAGACGTACTTACATGTTTTTAAATCCATATACGCTCTCTATCCAGAGCATATGGTCACCACACGGTTCCTCCAAGATACTCAATCCCCCGTCAGTCAATTTGCTTCCTCCTAAGTCATCCGCTGAGGAAATCCTATGGATTGTTATCAGTGGCCTTCCATCTCGTCGGTAGAAGATGGACCAATCGGTACCTTACTATGTCAAAAATTAAAACATGTGCTGCGTATGCTATAAGAGAATCAGAACCTGCCTGTCTCTTATATTTTACATGTAATTTACATCAGAATTATAATTTATTGCTGAAATATGAAAACACGATAGAATATTATAAAATATTTATGTTATATTGTGGATAATAAAGTTTTCTTCTTCTTGTAAAAAAGTGACTTATTTAAGATGAATTATTGTAATAAACAATTATCGAACCATTTAATGAACGCTACAATTACACTGACGTTAAATGCAGCGACGTTAGTATACACTTCTCTTCTTCGAAGCCTTCTATATCCAGTCTGGTCACTTCCTTCCTTTGGAAGCAAACGTGCCAACGACAACCAGTTTTTTTCACACTTTCATACTTCCAATACATTCCCGATCAATTGGCTAATTATTCCCGTCCACTGCATCTTTACAATGATATACCCTTGATTCTGCTTCATCAGTATAGTATACGGCGGTGTTTGTCAAATTGTAGTACGCGTACACCTTGGGAAACGGGAAGAGTTTGGTTGGGGCTGCACCGGGGTTTCTTAAAGAAAGGAAAAAATAAATATATTTTGATTGTTTTTAATGTACATATACATTTTTCGCACTATATTCGCACAGGCATACTCGATCTTACGAAAATTATAGAAGGGCTACACTGATATAAAGATATACTTAAAAAAATAACATGGATTTCAAAAAATATGTTTAAATTGATTTGCCGACATATTTTACCCGAGGTCTCATACCGATCGTCTAACAAATGTTGAACCTGACTGAGAAAGCATTGTCAAAAACATAATCTACCGATGAAAAATAAATTCAAACAAAGTTATTTACATATGGGCTCGTTAGAGGTGAAGTGAGCCGAGTGGTATTTTAGAAAAAAATAAAGTGAAGTAACCTCAGTTAATATATATACATTGCAATAGTGTTTGTCATTTTACCAGTTGGCTCACTTCACCTCTAATGGGAACATATCGACTGTGGAAGGGAAAGAGGACGTAACCCACAGTTTTTTCAAACCAGCTTTTTTTCGATAATAAAAATGTAACAAACTTGATACACGTTTTATCAAAAGGATGTAAGCCGCAAATGTCGAATTGGTATCTAAATTTAGATTTTAAGTTTGAAAAAAGATGAGCTTGTGAAAATTGAAACCAAGAAAAAAAGGGTTTTCCTCGACAATTTCGTTAATTGATATTAGATTATGTCAATTAAACACCACTTTAGAAGTCTCCGTGCATTTCAATGTTGTGTATAATTCATAATTTGCATATGGCCCAAAATCATCAAAACACGTTTTTTGCGCCTCCTGTAAAATTTGATATGTGTGGGTTACGTCCTTTTTTACTTTCCACAGTCGATATATAAAATAAAGTAGGTAATGACAAGGTATTGGTACCAGAAATACGACAAGAATTTACATATAATCTTTAGACAGATGACCTCCCTAAATGGAAGTCTCTTTTTTAATTATGATGTTTAATGTATTTGCATACTCTTCCAATTGTATGTGCATGGTATTTTTACCATCTTCCAACAATAATCATCGTCCGGGTAGAACGAATTTACTATTATAATAAAGATATCACTGCCTAAATAGATTCTTAGCAGGATGTCGCGCCACAAAAGAATCTTTGCTTAGCTGTACTAAATCTTCAAACATCTTTGAGCAAGTATTTGAAAAAAAACCTGTCACCTGCCAGTGCCCTTAAACCCGGGACACCAAGTATTCCCATATTCCTTCACATAAGCTAGCTTATTCTTAAAACGGAAGTAACGTCATACCAGATCAAGCAAAGCCAGTATAGGGCTATGTTATAAAATCGTTTATTTAAAAACATATATATTCAGGGCTGTCGAAAATTCAATACATACTGATTGTTGACGAGTAATAACGTCAACATTTGCTCACTACTCACTCTCTCTGACTGCATCGTGCGCAAGTTCAGCATTTTGCTTTTCTTTACACACAAACAGATGAATCAAAACAAATATATCATATTCCAAAAATACGAACAACATTCTGTTTTGTCTTTTTTAAAGTGGTCTTTACAGAGATACTGACGAAACACATTTTAATTACAATCAGGATCAGTTATTAAAAAAATTAGAATTGGCGTAGAAAAAGTGTTTTTATTATGTATGTATTAATATAATAATAATATCACTAAGAGATGATAGTGGAAACATTCACTTTAAAGGTGTTCACTTACAACTTTGTATTTTGGTAAAAAGCTCTCTTATACTTATTCCACATTAATTTAATGAAACAAGCAATTTTTAAATTACTAATCAGAATCGCTTAGAGTGTCCGTTGAAAATGCTCGTGATGGACGAAACCGGTCCTGGTCATATTAAACAAGTGTAGAATTAGTATAATATTTTTATTTTTTTTGAATAGTGACCACCTGATCCAATCGTTATGACATTATAAAAAAATATAATATTGAGAGATGAACAATGGATTTATCGCAGTTACACACTGTTACAGTATAATGTGAAAACTTGGTTGTTTCCATTAATTACATGTTTATTTTTTTAAAAGGGTTAACTTAACCCAGATTCTGTTAAATGTTGATTTTAAGTTTAAAAGTACACTTATCACCATTTTATTATTTTCATCACATTCTTGTCAGTATATAACCCAACAAATTGTAAAAATAATATCAAAATAACAAAAAAAAGTTCCAGTAGTATCTGGGCTAAGTAGATAAACTAAACCGAAAAATACTTGTATGTGCAAACAATAACTCAATTGTATAAAAAAATACTATCTTAATATTAGCCTCTTTTTAGTGCTTATTTCGAATACCTAAACATATACTTTCGATGGCTTCGGCGGTAACTTTGTGGAAGTTCATTTTGGAGTTTTGGGTTTTTTTCCTTTTAAGAGGAGCAAGGAGGGGGGTGTAGAATCGAAATAAAGCAATCAAATAATGATACTAATGAGTTGCAATCAATCAGATTGGGATTTTTCCTTTTTAAGGGAAGCAAATAGGGGATTATAAAATCGAAACAGTGCAAACAAATTTAATCATACTACTAATGAAGTTAAGCATTACAAACTATTAAACTAATGAGCTGCAATCAATCAGCTAGGTTGGTGATTACTCTATTAATTGGAAACAATTTAAGTAATGGGGAACCACCTGTGCTATTAAGAATATTATTTAATTATATTTCTTTTTTGTTAAGAGTTTTATTAATTTCTAAAAATTCTTAACTATTCATCTTTAAACCCTTTTTATTTACTCGGTGGAGTATTTCTAAATTACAAATCTGATAAAAATTATGATTATTTTCTATTAAATGATTGGCAAACTCATCTTATAAACATCTTATAAGTTCTTTAATTCTAAAATTAAAGTTTCTACCTGTCTGTCCAACATAAGACGCTTGACAGTCTCCACAAGAGAGTCGATAGATACCACTCTGTGACGATTCTACATCCCCCTCCTTGCTCCTCTTAAAACGAAAAAAACTCAAAACTCCATTATGTAATTTCATAATTTTAAAATGTTAGAATCAATCTTGCTTCATTACTTAAGCAAATTTTGCGATACTTAGTTTGAAGATGCATTTGAAAGAGGCGAAACACGTGTCACAGTTAGTAACACAATACGTGGAATAATCAAAGTTTAAAAAAAAAAATCTACCTAAACATATGTTTATTCTGCTTAAAAATCCCACTATTCCATTAATTTTTCATGGAATACTTACTAACGAATAAAACATATCAATTGATTAAATACGCATCTATGTAAAGATTATTTCTAGGATTTGTCTCCATAGTGACAAGAAGTATTTAAGCAATTGTTACGAGAGTACAGGTTTAATATTAATTTTTCGGTCGACTTACGAACCACGCAAGATAATTTTCCGGTCTATTTTTGTGTTTTACAAATTCCTTGAATTTCATTCACACCACAAACTATGAAATTTTCAGAGAGAGATTTATCCATCACGATGCGTACAGTGTTAAATAAACAACGTAGTATTTTTTTCGAATAGCATTGGAAAAAAAAATTCACGCGTCTCTCATATTTCAGGATACGTGTATTCATAATCATGCATCATTCAGAAAGTTCGTTTCTATTTGGAGAGATTTTTTTTTCCTTAAATTAATTTACGATCGAGTTTATCAGGATAATGCATTGCTTTTTTCCAACGGCGTTCCGGCACCTTTTTCTCTGCATTTAAAAGTTTTTATTCTGTTTTGAAAACTGCTGACTTTCGGACCTTGTATTACTGTGTTACGCTTTCAGAGAATAGTCGGAACTAAGTATCGACCTAAAAGCTCTGAACTGTGTTATCGATGTGTTAATATGAATGTAATAAGAATTCAAAAAATAAATGCATTAGTTCAAGTTTTCACAAGTTCAAGACAAAAAGAGAGTTTGAGAAAGTGAGTAACAAGCAATTCTCGTAAAATACAATGTTGAAATCACTGCTATTATGTATATCTTTTAACAATGTAACGTAGTCATTGAAAAATATAGCCTTATCAAAACATATCTATCTTTTTTTTTTAATTTTTCATATAATATTCGAAAATTATTTTGATTTCTTTAGTAAATGTTAGACGAGCCACTTACCAAGTAAACAACTCTTCTGCCAAAATGGTTCTGGTAAGCCAACACGTATTTTAAGATATTTTAAATGTGATGGGATCTGGATTTAATTCAATTATTTAGTAACATCTTAAGCCTTTTCTTCTTTTTGCTGATGTAAAAAAAATAAAATTGCTCTGAAATTTCTATTGGAAATAGTGCGTTTTGCAAGAAAATGAAGACGATTTCTCGTTGGAAATAGTACGTTTTGCAGAAAAATACGATTTTCAAGTTGAAAAACGACGGTGTCTTGACCATTTTATCGTAAAACTAATAATATCAGTCGATTCTTGGCTTGAATAAACCTATCTGCATATCGAACTTAATGTCGCTCATTTTGGAAATAGTACGTTTTGCACATAGCCCACAATTATCGAAATTAATTGTAATACGTTTATAAGACTATTATTCTTTACGTGTTTTCATCATTATTTTATAATATATTACTATAATAGAATCAGAGGATTATCAGATATTTTTTGAATATAATATCTTCGGAGCTTTTTATCTTCTTTTAAGCTTTCATATCAGCGATACCTATCGGCTGAACTTTTAATTTTCTCACTATACGAGTTTAATGAACTTTTTATTCTTATTATAAACCGCAAAACTGGTTTCACCATCCACCAGAAACCTTACGAAAAATTTAATAAAGGTCTTATATTGTTTAAAAAAAAGAAATAGAAGAGACAGCTTAAATTACCACACACAGAGAGTTACATCGTGTGGTTTTAATTAATGATAAAAAATATTAAAGAATACTTAAATATTGAAATCTTTTTATTATGTTCTTAGTCGGCCTTCTATTGTTGTGGTAAAATGCCCAATCAGTGAAAGTTTCTGGTTTGATCGTCGACTTGAAAATGATAACAGTCAGTTATCATATTTTGGCATTGAAAAAATATTAAATACATGTTGGTATAATCGATTCATTCGGGGGTAATTCGATGAAAATTAATTGCTAAATAAAAAATATATTTAAGTATTTCGACTGAGGGTGCTTGATGGAATTTCACTATCAAATTTGAATTGTTTGAATTTTGTACTTTTCCATGAGTTTTGTCGCTAACGACCCGGTTTTCGCCTTTCAGCATCTTCAGGCATTCCAAGTGCACGGGTGTACTTGAAATGACGCGTAGTAAACAGTTTGTATCGTTTATATACAAAAATATAAGTAGATCACTAAGTTAAAAGGATATTAAAATGTAAATTAGCGAAAATTGAGTGTACTTATACAAGTTTCAATGAATTAAGTAGGTTTGTTATAATTATGGGAAATTTTTTAAAATATGCCGAAAGGCGAAACCCGGGTCGTTAGCGACAAAACTCATGGAAAAGTACAAAATTCAAACAATTCAAATTTAAAAAATATATATTTATAACTTTGATTCCACTGGTTTGTAATATTCGTTTCGCCTCTCTGAGGATCATATTCAGACCAAATTTATTTGAAAATTTAATCTTTACTTATATTACATAAATTATCGAATCAAATAAATGTAATAAATAATATTGACTGAAACAAAAATATTGGATTCCTGTATTACCGACATCTAAAATCGATCTCTAGCCTTGTGTAAAAAACTCGTTTAGTGATCATTAGGTGTCTGGTCCAAATCGAAATCACATGTTTGATTGTATTGATGTTTTCACACCCAAAATTGATCGCGAGCGAGTATTTTAAAAATCTTCTTGAATTATTTTCAAGTGATATACAATTTCAAAAGATATTGAGATATAAGCTTTATGACGATTTTAAATGTAAACCGTAAAAATAGGGGGCATAGGTTGGTGGTTATTCGTTACAACAAAAAAGAATTTTCCTCGGTCTATTCCTTGATTGTGTTGATATTATTGTGTCTGATGATGATTTTACCCATCCCTCTGGTCGTGCAATAGTCGTGACACTTTGTATCTGTCGTGAAAGGGCGGCGGAAATGACGTCACGGTAAGCTGATCCAAAAAAGAAGTTAATTATTGTCTTCCGTTTCGTTGATTTTGATTATTTTTGCCCTGCGACAACGTTCGTTAAAATCAGTTGGTAAGATACTTACGAACATGTATGATTTCAGGTATTTTTTCAAAGTATACTTACTTCCCTATTTGAGCAATATTTACTGATTGGCGTCGGAATTATAGGATGTAACATTTTAATGAGCGCTTTTGATGATGAATTGATAAAGTTATATTAATTACAACTAGTTAAGTACATTTTTATAATATAAGTGCCACTAAAATCGAAAAAGAATTTCAAATTTGTATTTCGAATTAGGAATAGAACAGGTATTTAAAAAATAAACGTAGTAAGTTAAAGTTTATTGAATGCAATTAAAAACAAAGCCCTTGAATCAGAGTTTACTCGCTTCCTTTATTCCAAGAATTGCAGCCGACATAAAAGCATCGGCGTAGCGCTTCTTGTAGTAACGAAAATTCGTTGATAGCTAACCTTTTAAATTAACAACAGCTATTTTTTATGGATTCAACGAATAAACTGACAGATTCTCGTTATGGAAGTCAAACAATTCTCATGTCATACTAATTCTTGAAACTTACGCGTAATTAAATATTATGTAATAATTATTAAAAACACAATATTCCTTTGTACTTCATTCCACTTTAGGTCAGGACCGGTTTCTTTCATTGCAAGCATTGTCAACTGAATATTATAATAAGTAAAAAGACGATAAAATATACACCCGGAAACTTTATTGAAAATCAACGGTTCATATCGTTTCATTTTAAATTAGACACATAGTATTGTTTGATAAGAATTGGGAGTTACTTACTTGCTTTACCCCCTTTTCGGATAGGGTAAGGATATATGGATCCGGATAAGGCTGTTATTGGTAAGTTATTCATCACCGTTTTAAGCATCAGACCGGTTGGACGAAATTATAAACACCACTGGTTACTGAGCTTACTCGGATGTAAATTGAGTTCTTAAACCGTTAGTTTTTCACCACTATTGTGTACAAAAGTTTGTTTCTGCGCGCTGAACACGTGGCCGGCTTCCTATCCACAACCGGATCTAATTTTAACCCAAAGACCTTAAAAACTTCAACCCATTTGATGCTACAATAGTGTATGCACGAGTTTGTTTTATCTAGATGTAACTTCGTTGGATAGCGTGGTTGTATGAGTGGGTCTAATGATTTTCGTGTTTTATTATTCCGGTAGCAATTCGTAGTATCCTTTTAATATCAAATACGTGCATTTGTTCAGATATACGTATTAATACGTTTAAATTCTTAATTTATTATACACATTTTGAAGTCACGTACTCTCTTGAAACGAAAAAGACAAAAAAAATGTTGGGTTGTTGTATTATTGTATAAAATAAAAAGTACGATACACACGACATCGCAATAATTAATGTTCTTTCCTGACAACCGCGAAAGAAGTTTATTGTAAAATTATCGCGTTTTTTAATTATTTTTTAACTGTTTGTCGTTCATTTACTTATTCATTGTTTAAATATTTATTGAGCGAGCTTATTCAAAGATATTAAATATATATTTATGTGATGTTGAACAAAATAATTCTTGAATTTGTTAATTTCTAATGGAGGTTGTTATCTATGAACAGAAGTAAGATTCAGTAGTTTACTGTCAATTTATTCTTTTCTTTATTTATTGCAACACAATTTGACACAACAGAACAAATATCTTAATAATTGTAGACAGTAAAATACTGTTGTTATAACCTGTCAAGAATGACTATAATATTTCAACAAAGTATCCTATTGCAAGCAGTATGGATCCAATGTGGATATGACAGTAATTTTTCTATTGACTGAACTTGTTCTTCGAAATATTTATTAATTGAATGTAACGGAAAATATTTTTTTCGCTTTTACTTTGTTTATATTTCACAAAAACACACCGTATAAAATATGTTACGTGCGACTGAATTAAGACACGTACGCATTTATTCCCTCGTTAAAATCACCCCAAGTGTGTTAATTATGTCGAAAACAAAGCTATGCTTGACAAAAAGTTAACAAAAAATTGAATCCGTTTTCAAGATTGCCGGATGTCAGAGTTCATAATGCTGCTTCTACCTCGGACTATTTTTGATTTGAAGCATTACTAAACCAACCTAACGTGATTTTCTAAACACGACCCGCACAATATTTTATACATTTATCTCACTACATATGGTTTTTATTACCATTTGATATGTTACAGATTTGAAACTATGACATAATTATTTACAAGACATTGCCAAATAACAATGAAGATACCGTATTCATATATCATATTTATTAATGTAGGCAATACAAATTATAATACCATTTAAATAACAAATGTATTCTTGGTATCAACCTAGGTTGAGACCTACGTGGCAAGACATATTTTCTCACCTAAATAAGATATACAGTGGAGCCTCTCATAACGAGCACCTCTAATAATGAGTAACTCCCTTAACAAGCGACATTTCGCATAACGAGTGACACAGAGTTTTTGAAAGATCACTTTCACATCGTTGCTTGTCTCAAGATGATTGACGAGGCGTGGGAAGGGGTTACCAAGAGAACCCTCACTTCAGCTTGGAAGAAGCTTTGCCAAGGAGCGTTGTCGAATGTGATTTCGAGGGACTTGAAACAGTACCTGTGGAGTCAACAGTCAACAAGATTGTATCTTTAACCAATACCATGGGACTGGAGGTGGATAACAACGATATTAATGAACTTGTGAAAGAGTACATTCAAAATCACCATTAGCAGACTATTTTACAGTTTGCACGAATAATAAATTCACTTATATTATTCCACAAAATAATATCAGGAACACAAAGTTTAACTGTCTCAAGAAAAGCTATAATTTTGGTCTCGAATAAGTTGGACAGGTACATTTATCTTCAGGTGATTTAGCCATTCCACGTGAGCATACTATTAATGAACTTCAGTTGGATACAGTTTTGTTTAATGTCACTAAAATACCATTTTACGCTTGAAAGAAGGAAAGAATTATTTTTTTCGAACCTGCACCACTATAAAGGTAAGTATATTTCAAACTTTTTTGGGCCCAAAAAAATAACACAATCTACTATCAAGCCTACTTACCACGTTTCCTTCATTGCCGCGGATTACCTTCCTCTTCTCAGTACCTTGTCATTGCTATTGTACCTATATGTGATCTATTCCGGATTACTAACTCGGTTCATATCAAAGTACCGACATCTAATCATTATTGGTAATCGTATTCAACAAATCTTTTCCGATGAAAACATCAATCAAATTACTAGCTTTAGCTAAATTAACAAGTGAAAAAAAAATGATTAAATGGATTTTAACAATGCAACATTCGACAAATATTCAATCTTTGAAAACGGGCAATTTTGAAAGTGAAAAATTCAATGCGCTTTGATTGTATCGTGTTTATGATTTGTCATCGTCTATCGTCAATAATATTATCACCCCTTTGTGACTAACATTAAAATATGATTTTGTGAAAAGCAATCATTTGATTGAACACATCCACCAGTGAAAGGGCGCCAACAATGAAATGTGAAGGGGCGGTTTACATGTAAAAATATCCATCGGATTTTATTGCTTTTTTCTATTGCTCTTTCAATCAATAGATAAGTAGATTGGTGATAACTCAATGGGAAAGCTTTGTTAGGTGGAGAAATTAGTCAACAAATCTTTTTGGTTAATGGTAAATAAAATATAAATAATTGTGTAAATGATAACAGATTTATATCTTGTTTTTATAAATTCTTGTTGTTCAACCCTTAATTATGGTAGACCATATCGTGTATAAACTATTTTATAATTGATTATTTCTTTTATTAGGAAGCTATTTGTCTATCGTTCGAAGTAAAATAACTAAAGCGAATACCTGATCTATCGTTCTCGCATTAATTGTTTTACCATATTCATTGTTGACATGGAAACATTTCCGTATTGGTAGTTTTATGGGCCAAAAATAAAGATTTACTGTATTCGTTACGTATTTTGAAATATTTATTACATATATATAATGACTTCAAATCGTTCATTTGCACTCAATTAATCGAGAAAACATGTTTGTTCATTTTATAGAATTCTTACGTGAGAACAAAGGTTCCTAACCTTTTTCGTTCCATTCCTCCCTGTAACCATTGGTCAGAATATAATTTCTCCCCTACGAAGAACAAACCCGGTCGTAGAATGTCAAATACATTCAAAATAAAAGCTCTAAATTAATTGACAAATATATGCAAAATATAATATTTAAAATGATGTTCAATCGGGTTACATTTTAATTTTTCAAATTATTTTGTAGTAGGTAACCATAATCATGTTTAAAATGTGTGAAAATTGAGACAGCTTGAACGATATTACATGTTTAATGATTTGATATGTTTTTTTTTTATTTTGATTGAGGGGGAAGAACCGTTAGTTGAACGGATTTGCAGAGGGAATTCAGATAGTAATGAGGCCATGGGGTCAAAGTGAAATCTTCAGTATTGCACAATGCTATTAGAACTGCATACATACATATAGAAACAACCAATATTGGTGGGATATTTTCGATGGATAATAACTTAAGCTAGTGTTTCGCCTCTTTAAAAAGCATCATCAGACACAGCATCGCAACGTTAGAGGTGGAATACGTGCCAAAACTTATAGTACGACATGTGGAGAGACAATGTTATTAAATTGAATTTTATATTGATAACGCTGGGGCTCTTTTCCAAAACTAATTATTACCGAAAAATTCTAAAATGAATTGATTATGCAAGTTTGTACATTTTTGTGTCAGACATCGTTAGATATATGCATTCATTTTTCGTCATATCGATCGAAATCCATGAGACGAATTCTCAGTGTTAGTTCAGCTTAGCTTTGTTTTAAAGCTGTGGGGTATATTGTCGGCCCCGTAGTCTTGTGGTTGGGGTTAATATGTGATTTGCCACACTCGGTCGCTACATCAAGAGATCGATTACTCAAGTGAACGCAGTCATACACAGACTTCAATCGGTTTATGGATTTGTGCCAAAAGGCAAGGATGTCTAAAATGTTTTATCTGTAATGTAAACAGCGTTTGGCAAGAGCGATTAGCTAACTAATATTCCTAACCCTACCCAACCCAACCCATTTATCCGTACTCTCTTCGAAGAGAGATACATTTATTATGGTACAACTACTTTTATATAATAATGTTACATAATTCTGCGACCCCATCATAAAAGACTACAGAAGAATACAGTATTTTTATTCGGTATAAATAAATTTAGCCCAATAACAGAATTAGAGCGAATAACAAGGGGCACGACATGTTTATGTAGCGAAGGGTCTTAGTTCGAGGGGTTAATAGGGCGCGTGGCTCGTGACAGAAGTCAATCGATGGGGTTAAATGTTAAGCACAGTGGGACACTAAATTTACAAAGAACAATCATTGTACAAACCATATTGGACTTGCCGATGTTTAATTGTGTTTTATTTATTTAATTGTAAAAGAAATTTTAACAGTAATCACCGCTTTTATGCAAAGATAAGGGACGGAATACTGCGACTCGCGAGCTATTTGCGTGTCGTTCTTTAATAACACATTCATATTTTTTCATATATGGTATAAATAGGCCATGGTATTTTTGCAAAGAGTAATATTTTATGTGGCTTATAGTTATCTGCTCAAGTTGTCAAGCAAACCTAATCTAAACTCATTTTTATAATCACGACTAATAACCAATTTTCAAATAGAGTAAGTAAGCAAGGATAGAGCTTGGACAGGACTTGTTTAAAAATTATCAATTTTGTTTTTTTTTTCACAAAGATTTTCAAATTATAATTCTCACCATCCGGATTTTAAATGTGCGTTTAATCCCCATTTAATTTGTGTCAATTGAAAATTCTTACCGGCGGATCAGGAATGGTTTCGTTTTTGTTATATATATCGGTGCGTATTTGTTTTATCCGCTGTACATTCCAAATATACAGATAACGAAACTGTTGCTTTTTTTTAATGTACAAAATGAAACATGAGAAGTTTTTCCATTGTCATTCATGAATTCTTTCAATCAAGGATTGTCAGTAATTTATTATAATGAAACACAAACTGAATAAATAACAAAATGTCTCCATTTAGAACTGACAGTTCACACCGTACAAAAGACTAATTAATATTTTGTATTTTATTATCGTAGTCCTGGCGAGATGGCAGACTGTCCATTAAATTGGAGCCAGAAGAAGCTGACGATGCCGCTCCAAGAACCATGCAGAAGGTGCCTTCGTTGTCAGATTTATCTGATCCTGAAGCTTCATTGGGTATGTGAATAAATAATGATACATATGGTTTTGTATATATATATCTCTATCTATGAATATCGATTACGTTTACATAAGTGTAGAATCGTCGAAACGTAATAACTAATATTTGATTCAGGTTTATTATTTATTTTTACTTTCGGTATTAAATTAATTTTAAACTTATCGAACTTTCAATGGCTTATCACTTCTCGGTTGCACGTTGATTTGTTAAAATCTTTGAATCATCAATTAATTGATTTAAATACAAAAGTATGATATTTTCATACTTTTCCACCTGTCACCTATCTGATTCTTTATCTTATATGTAACCCTACTTATACAATGAACCTTTCTGAAGAAAGAAGTCGAACAATGAATACAACCAGTTCTCCATTAAAATTCTAAGTTATTGTGGATTTGGAGCAGACCTGGTATAAAAAAATGTTTAATTGAGACGCCCTTCTATAGAAATTGACAATACATTATCTTTAGAAAATGTATTTACATGTTTATTTATGATACAAAAAAATGTCATTTTTGTCCGTAATATGTCTGAAAATCTGTATTATAGTCACTTTTTATATCAGTTCCCTGCACTATATATCTTTCAGCGTCCATATTATTGTTTTTTAATTCTATTTGGCTAGTATCTGCCAGGCACCGGTTCTCCCCGTGTCTGGGTTTTTGCGATGCCAATACCGGACAAAGTAACCGCAACATTTTTAGTACAAAACTCACCTTAATTGAGTGAGTAGACCTTTTAGACAAAATCGCTAAAAGTTTTCCTTTAAAGGGAAATAATAACGCGATCAATGCTGCACGTTGTCAATTTGAGACAAAAAAGGGTCGCTACACTTAAATAATAATGTGTATTGAATATTATACAGCTAATTCCCAAATCACATATTATTTTTGTTTATTCCATCACATTCATGTACGTATTGATAATTATAACTTAGCCACCGGCAGAAATCGGAACTAAAATTGTCAATCTAGGGCCTTCGTAGTTGCTTGTAAACGGAAGCTCACGAGTGTCATGAAAGTTGTTTTTATTGTTATATAATACTGCCGAAATATCAATGTTAGGCAATGTCAAGTTTCCGCGAAGACTTTCCTAAGATTTTCGCCTTTTACAACAATTATACTTCGAGCAATCGCTACGATCAGAACGATCAGGCATCGACTGCAATTCAAGTAAATTAAACGTTATTTTATTTATTTTTCTATAATTTCATTGCTGTTACGGGCATTTCACCCACCACCACTATTGCCACATTTTAAAATTTAAGTTCGTTACTAAATGTTCTTTGACAGCTCAATAAACATCTACATGAGAATGATCGTAATGAGCAAAATCAGCAATGATTATATTACATTAGTATGGAATTAGTTTAAAAGAATGTTTTATTTTTGTAATCTAATGCCTTTCCAGCATGTATTATAGTGAAAATATTAAAATTAAAATCCGTATGGGCAAATCACAACGTATCAATTAAATTGTATTCGTATACCTATATAAAATCAAAATATATTTGGAATACCTGCCTATTAATCTACGACATTAATGTTTAACTAGTCTATTACGTTCATCTAATCTGATATCATTAATTGATTAACTCTATTTTTAAGATCACGTTTCTAAATCATACTCCTGGACCCTTTTAATCATCAGTAAGAAATCAGAGTTAGAACATGTATTCCATCAGATTACAGAACAATAATATAATACAGTGTATTGTTCACTTTTAAGGTGTTCACTGTCAATACTTGGTGGAATGGCATTATAATAAAAATAATAAAACATTTTTAGTACTTTTTCCACATAAAATTTATTAGATCAGGACCGGTTTCGCTCATCGCGAGCATTATCAACTGATAAGAAAAATACATAAACAGTGATATTTATACAAATTTAAATTGAAATAAAAAGGTGTAAGCAACTATTAACAATTTAAAGGATTAGCAAATTACATTATAATTACACAAAATTAAAATGCTTAACACCCATAACAATTAAAAAATCATCATCAAAGAATAATAAATCTAAGTGGCAAACGATATCAATTATAAACACAATTAAAGATCTCTTGTTTATCAAGTTTTAAAGATTTATTGTTTACATGCAGGATTTTAAAGTTTTTAGAGATATCAAATGTATGCTTATTTAGGAACAAATGGTTCCCAAATGAAGATAATTCATTCCCTTTACGTGAGCAGGCTAGATGTTCTTTAAATCTGATATTAAAAGCTCTTCCCGTTTGACCAATATACCTGGCTCCACAAGAATCACAATCAATTAAATATATGCCACTTTGGTTAAGAATGTTGAGTTTATCTTTAGAATTTACTAAAATGCGTTGTAAGTTAAAAGAATTATAAAAAGTGACATTAAAAAGGTTTTTGTTGAATTTCCTTGAAATCTTTTCTGAAACACTACCCAAGTAGCTCAATTTCACCCATTGTTTCTCAACAGCTGGTGCATTAATCACCAAACTAGAGCTTACATTTAGCAAAGCTAGTTTTTTGTGTTTTTTAAATAAAAGACGATCTATTAAATCCGAATCATAACCATTATTCAACGCAATTTGTTTTATCGTATTTAACTCAAGATCATAACTAGCTTTAGTCATCGGAATCAACAAGAGACGATGAATAAAGCAATGAAAGGTTGCTAATTTATGCGAGATATGATGTCTGGAAGAATTGTTAATGATGTTATCGCTGTATGAATCTTTTCTAAATATACTGAAACAATGCCGATTATTAATAATCTCAATCGTTAAATCCAAAAAGATTATTTTATTCAACCCCAACTCCATTGTAAATTGAATATGCGGGTTAACGTTATTTATAAGTTTTAATAATTGATTAAGTTGTCTCTCTGTACCTCCCCAAAGTACTAAGATGTCGGGAAAAACACCAAATCATCATTAGGATATTTACTTTAGTAATGTAGTGTTTCACTTTGTGTAAAAATTTCCCAAATTTTAATTGTGTTTATAATTGATATCGTTTGCCACTTAGATTTATTATTCTTTGATGATGATTTTTTAATTGTTATGGGTGTTAAGCATTTTAATTTTGTGTAATTATAATGTAATTTGCTAATCCTTTAAATTGTTAATAGTTGCTTACACCTTTTTATTTCAATTTAAATTTGTATAAATATCACTGTTTATGTATTTTTCTTATCAGTTGATAATGCTCGCGATGAGCGAAACCGGTCCTGATCTAATAAATTTTATGTGGAAAAAGTACTAAAAATGTTTTATTATTTTTATTACAGTGTATTGTAGTACATATTTTTGCCGAGAATTTTCTTTTTTAAATTATCATTTTGGGAAGACACCATGTTACGTTTTTGTAGTAATACCCGACGCTCCGAAACCATTGCAGGTTTCATTCTCAAGTTTGTAATCAAATAATGAGAAAACTGTACGTTATTATACAATCGTTTTGATATGACGGGTTATTAACCAGCATTAATGACGTCTTCTGAAATTGTTTTTTTTTCATACAAACCGTGTAAGCCTAACATTTAAATATTATGCATATTCGCAACTCCTGTCCAGGGAGGCGCGTTCACCTTTCTCCTACCTCTCATCCATCATCAGAGCTGGGTCACCGCGCCCCAACAAGGATGTAGCGAATTATTCAATTTATATTGCAAACTGGCCCAAGCCTAATGCACTACTCTCTACTCCGGCCCATTCTACGTAGAATCTAATGATATAAATATTCTCTAGATATGACATCCTTAACAATTTTTCGGGTGATATTATATACCCAAATAGCAAAGTTATAGTCTGTCTTTAAATATCATTTAGATTTGTTGTCTAATAATATTTAACTAAACAGTTTTGATATAATCTAAAAAGAATTAACCTTAAATAAAAGCATTGTAGTCCGGTTACATTGTAGAAATGTGTTTGTAATACAAATAAAGATGGCTTAATTTGTTATTTCTTTTGTGTAACTAACTTTGTCACGTTTTTCGTCGACTAACGCTATCTTAAAAATCTGTATATCCTAGTAGTGGATTCCTTTATTATTAACTGAAAACATTTCAATGTGGAATAAATTTCACTGGTAATATGTCTTAAAATGAGATAGGACTCACGTTATGTATTAGTACTGGAAATCTGCCGGGACTTCCCCAGTAGTCTAAAGTAGGGGCCACCATTTTTTTAATGAAACAGAATCGATTTTTTTTCAAAAACGTTGGAAGGAGACGAAACTGGAATCCTCTTGTGTACATTCATAAATATGTATACATATAAAATCAGATGCCGTAGTTTGGTGACCGCTGGTCTAGTGAATTATATAAGTAAACGCCTCCTGTATAATATGTTATACTTATGTCCAAAAAGATATTTTCTGCTATAATAATCGTGTCGATTTCAAAGTAAGCTATGCTTACTGTATAATTTTATTAAAATCAATATGCACTATTCATATAATTGACATTTAGTTACAAATATATATCTATATATATAAAAGAAAGTGGGGTTTGTTACACCACGTATATCTAGAGAATTACAGCTCGGATTTCAATGATCTTTGTTTTATTAAATTCTTATCCGCCTAGAATAGCAGAATAAGCATTAAAACATCGGAAAAATATCACGGGAAATAAATTATCAAGAAAATTAATATTCTCATACAGTTTTCAAATGGCGAACACCTTGAAATAATAAAAATGTCGTTTGTATGCAGATTTCATCCGCTAGGTGGCAATTTTTCCAAAATTCATTTGTTTCTGCTTCTTTTGCAAACGATTGACTTCTAAATAATTTTAAATTTAGAGTATGGATTAGAATAAAACAAATCGATGATATAAAATGAAAACGAAATAAAATCGGATAATATTGAAATAAGGTTATGTTTATAATTAGGTGTGATATTTTTTTTGACAACAATATTACGCTGTTTGTACAAACGTTGCTCTACTTTGAGATACCACGTTATTACACTTGGAAAGCTACATCGAAGAAATTTTAACGTCGAAAGCAAGGCGATGCGGTTCCTGCTCATCAGAATGATTACTGATGCTCTTGGTCGCGTTTACACAGTTCATCCGAAAAATGACGTATGCTTCTACTTGCATGTCAACAGCTCAGTTTGCTTGAAAATGATACTCATTACAATCGCTGAAGAAATTGTTTCTGAATCTCCAAGTCAGATACGCACATTATTTTCTATCATTATTTTGACATGCTTCCCATCGAATCCCCGTGAACTGTGGAACAAGTACAAGGATGACATGTCCGAATACATTTTGCATCGAATTCGTGTCAATTTGGGGAATCTCGATCTCGAGGTGAATGAAGAGATACATAACCAGGCTTTGCTTTAGATCGAAGACATGTGTTACCTCATGTGCGGCAGTTTGGTAGTCAAGTTAGGAATGCCAACGCCAGATCGTGGAATGAACGACGCTTTCAATCGAGAATTGGAACGTGAACGTGAATGTGATCGAGATGCATTGAACCAATCAGTTTGAACGAATGTACCACTGTTGAACCCTCAACAGAAGGAAATTAGCGATACGTTAATGAAGGTAATTTATGATGGAAATGGTGGCTTATTTTTCCTCGATGCGCCCGGTGGAGCTGGGAAGACATTCTTCATGTCATTGATTATGGCCACTGTTCTTGCGAGATAAATAATTGCTGTAGCAGTTTCTTCTTCTGGAATAGCAGCCACGTAGATAGATCAACCGCTGCCGATGAAATAAACGCTTGCCTCAAATAATTGACAAACATGCGAGTTGCATTGCTAAACGATCCATCTGCCGAAGATTTCTGTCCACTAAATGTCCACTTCTAAAGGCAATACGTTGATCAATCTAACGGCCCTTGGAACTATTGACTCATACCTCTTAAGCGAGGTATAAGTTTTTAGAAATAAAAAGTTTTTGCTCATAGTTACGCCCACGTAAGAATAAATTGGGAGCATGTAAATTAATAGTCATGAGAATTTGAGGATTATTAACTCGGCCCCGAAGGAGAAGAGAAAAATGATTTAAGCTTGAAAACGATCTTCGACTATCGTCGGTAACGACCGTGTTCCTGTTGACAAATCGAACAGTTTGATTTCGTTTCCGCAAAATTTTAACAATTTCGTCTCAACGAAGGACGGCTTCATCAAAAAAATGTTCCCAAACGTCTAATCACAAAAATCACAATTGGTTGATTGAATGAGTAATTCTTGCGGCGAAGAACAAAGATGTGAATCATTTAAACTTCACAATTCAAAATCAAATCGTTGGTCCACTACATTCCTTCAAATCTAGCGAACTTTCGCAAGGTGCGCGAAACATTCTTGCGCAGACTGTACATATAACATATTCTTTCAACCAAAAAATAATTATTTCTGCTTCTCTATGATAGTGTCATCAGAAATAGTTTGTAGTATCGACCAAACTATTTTTTTTTCGTTTATTAGAGATTCGCGCCGCAGCACACCCAGCATCGCCTCGCGGCACACCGCTTGCGGAGCACTGCTTTAAACGACTGAAAAACTGACATGCAATATTGCGAAACACTCACCAATGACCAAAGTTTTGGTAGCAAGTAAAATCATCACCTGGAATGAATGGACAATGGCGCACAAATGCGCATTGGAAGCACTCAATCAAAGTATGAAATATCTGTGCAATGACTCAAGATGTTTTATAGGCGCAATGATTCTACTATCTGGCGATTTCCACCAAACACTCCCAGTCATTCCAAGATTTACCGCTTCCGATGAAATAAACGCTTACCTCAAATCACGACTCTGGCGCTATGTAAAGAATCTTCAGCTGACGACAAACATGCGAGTTGCATTGCTAAACGATCTATCTGCCGAAACAATTGCTGACTATCGGTAACGGGGGTGTTCCTGTCGACGAATCGAACGGATTGATTTTGTTTCCGCCGATTTTTTGCAATTTCACTTCATTCAACAAAATGTTCCCGAACATCTAATCACAAAAATCACAATTGGTTGAATGAACGAGCAATTCTTGCGGCAAAGAACAAAGATGTGGATCATTTAAACTTCACAATTCAAAATCAAATCGTTGGTCCACTGCATTCCTTTAAATCTATCGACCGTGTAACAAACGAAGACGAAGCAACCAACTATCCAACTCAATTTTTAAACTTATTGGATCTGCCTGGCTTGCCACCGCGAAATTTACAACTGAAGGTTGACTCGGTAGTCATCATGCTTCAAGTTAGCAAGTTAACAGAACATTTATTCACTTTTAAGGTGTTCACTGTCAATACTTGGTGGAATGGCAATATAATAAAAATAATAAAACATTTTTAGCACTTTTTCCACATAAAATTTATTTGATCAGGACCAGTTTCGCTCATCGCGAGCATTATTAACTGATGATAATGCTCAGATGATAATAACTCAGTTGATAATGCTCGCGATGAGCGAAACCGGTCCTGATCAAATAAATTTTATTTAGTGGGAAAAGTACTAAAAATGTTTTATTATTTTTATTACAACATTTATTGATTCTGAGGCGGTACGAAGTTCGTCGGGTCAGCTAGTATATATATATATCATAGTTGAAAGCTAGAAGAAGCTAAAGGCGTGTGACATTTACTTAAACAACCAGTTGAATAACAATTAAATTTTTATTTCGTATTAATCGATAGCTATAAAAAATAGCTTTTTTGAACTCGATCAATTAACTAAAGTTTTTTTTGTGTCCTAGTACATATTTATTTTGATGCTGCAAAAAGTGTAAGTAGATCCTGTTTCAATAATACAGATATAAAACATATTTTTTATGTATCAGTTTATAAAGACGATTCTTAAACATACCTCAGTCGTTTCCTTTCTCATTTTCTTCTCTTCTTCTTTGCAATGCCGTATCTGTAAGTCTTTGTGTAAAATAAGCCGACCAACTTCTATACTGTACTATTTTTTCACAGAGCCAAACCATGATGGGACACTTTCGGTTATTAATTCAATTTGGAATTCATTTTACGTGTTTTCAAATAATTTCAGACCAAAGTTACCGAGAATTGCAAGTTCTATACCTCTTTCGATTTATCATTTTATAAAATTGACGACCACGACAAAAAGCTCTATAGTTTATTTATGAAATAATTATAACCCTAGTATTTATATAACACGATAAGAAACTATTTGTGAAATAAATGTATCAAAAAACTTACAGAGGGTACATACCAGGGCTCCGATCCCGGGATTTCGGTATTGAGAAAATTAGATTAAGTTGAGCGAAGGGTAAAAAAAAATTAGCTTTAAATTTTTGGTTTATTTTGGGTATTCCGTAAATTCCTGGTTTTTTTTATATTGCAAATCGTGGAAGAGCTAAAAAGGGTCTCACGGCGTTTCGTTTTGGGAAATACACAAATTCATGGGTTTTCGAAATCGATAAGCAAAAATTTCTCAATTCTCAATCCCAATTTATACACGATATTATGTTGAATGTTCAATCCCGGTATTCGGGATTGGAAACCTTGACAATCCGGGTCCGGAATTGGATGTTCTAGTGCAGGGTTTCCCAAAATTTTTGTGCAATGGAACATTTCGCAAATCTGGAAATGTTACCGGAACATTCATCATCACTCTATTTTGACTATGAAGAAGAAGATGTTTAAGTGTTTTGCAGCGTAGATTATCATTACAAATTTTCGCGGAATACCATCAAGATAATTAGATTATTTTCGCTGAGTGATTTTCAAATTTAACAATAATTGATTTTTTATTTGTATACCGATCAACTTTCTTGGTGTTACCTTCTCCATCTTGTTTGTTTTATTTTTCTTGTTAATTAATTAGTCTTAACATTTTGAAATTGAAAGATTGTGAGTTGTGATGAGAGAAATAAAATCTTTCACAATTCGCCTACTCGAAATCTGTCATCGAATATCATAATATTAGGTGATTCTACGTAGGTATTGTCAGGCGTGGCCAATCGGGGCCACTGGTAGCCGGTGGCATGGCCAATAATGGCAATCACGTTTTCACTTGACCGCTGTGGATACCGGTTGACTTCTCCGTCGGTCAATCTGAGGCTAGTGTATAGTGACATTACTCGCGATTTAATTTCGGAGCGAGTTTCATTTATTGTTTGAAATTTCTACTATTGTTCACGATGTTAAACCCCAAGAATAAATCCCCACTAATAAAAGTCATTACGACAAATACCGCTGGCCTAAACTTGGAGTCCACATGTAGGTAGTTATTAAATCAAACATCGCCCTACTTTCACGAAAACGTTTATTTAAGAAAATTTGCAATCACGAACTTATTACATAGAATATTTAACAAACAAAATTTTGAATTATTACAATACACAATAACTATTACAAACCTAGCTTGCTCACACGATTTTATAAATGTAAAATAAAAAAAAATGACGTTAAACTCTGCGCAGAGAACAAAAAGGAATTTAATTTTCGTCGAAATGGAAAAATATTATTTCTTTCATCTCGAAAAAAAACACAAAACCACAAAAGAAAAATAACTGCAAGTGAATTTACAACTAAAGGTCTCTGGAAGTATCCTCCAGAGACTGGGAAGTCTCCCAACACACGTCAGGTGCGGATGGTATCCCAAAGAGCAAGGAAGAAAAAAACAAAAATCACATCGATATCGAAAAACAATGTTGCCATTTAAGACCATTAACAATAAACAATAAACAATTGATATTACGGGTTGCCTGATAACAAAATTCAAACACAATTAATTTAGCTACACATTTTTTTTAAATCCTGCCAGTTTTCCTCACAAAAGTGGTTGTGGAAGCGGGTGCCAATAAAAACCCAACCTTGACAAACCACTCTGCCTTCTTTGGCACGAAGCTCCTTCGAGCACTTTAAAAAAACTGGTGACTTCCAAACAAATTTCCTTGCTGCTCGACTCCCTCGTCAGCATCTTCTGGTAACGCAGACCGCATGATCTGCACGACGTCCATACGCGACCAGTGCTCCCTCACGTCTCACGGTCCATGCATGAATGCAGCCTACTTCCCAGGACAAGCCAGTGGGTGGCAGCCACTCCAGGGCGAAGAGCTGCGAGGCGGCCACAGGATCCCGGATCACCCAAAGTGTTCCTCCGGCGAATCCATCCAGTCCTGATCACGGCACTGTGTTCCCATTGAACGACTTCTGGCGTGTCTCGGCGCATCCTGCCCGAATCTCGCCAGGTCTCCCCGTGGAGCTGCACTCTGCTTTCCTCGGCGAAGTTAGGACGTCAACATCATCTGGTGAGAAGGGCAGCACTTCCAATCGCTTTGGCAACGTCGCGTCTGCAAAACTAACGATTATACGGCAGCGAACGGCTCGATAGACTTAATTACACATTAATGAATGTACTTAACACGGCAACAAAATTACAGTTGAATTTAAGAAAGTTGGACGCCACATCATTTTTATTACAAAAATAATGATGAAAAAAATTAACTTGAGAAACAACTTGATTTTTAAATTCAATGATTGCAAATCCCCATCCAGAGCAAGAGATCTCAAGGCGTGAAGTCCCGAAATTGTCGAACTTCGAAAGCCACCACATTGGGCCCACTTGACATTACTCGCGATTTAATTTCGGAGCGAGTTTCATTTATTGTTTGAAATTTCTACTATTGTTCACGATGTTAAACCCCAAGAATAAATCCTCACTAATAAAAGTCATTACGACAAATACCGCTGGCCTAAACTTGGAGTCCACATGTAGGTAGTTATTAAATCAAACATCGCCCTACTTTCACGAAAACGTTTATTTAAGAAAATTTGCAATCACGAACTTATTACATAGAATATTTAACAAACAAAATTTTGAATTATTACAATACACAATAACTATTACAAACCTAGCTTGCTCACACGATTTTATAAATGTAAAATAAAAAAAAATGACGTTAAACTCTGCGCAGAGAACAAAAAGGAATTTAATTTTCGTCGAAATGGAAAAATATTATTTCTTTCATCTCGAAAAAAAACACAAAACCACAAAAGAAAAATAACTGCAAGTGAATTTACAACTAAAGGTCTCTGGAAGTATCCTCCAGAGACTGGGAAGTCTCCCAACACACGTCAGGTGCGGATGGTATCCCAAAGAGCAAGGAAGAAAAAAACAAAAATCACATCGATATCGAAAAACAATGTTGCCATTTAAGACCATTAACAATAAACAATAAACAATTGATATTACGGGTTGCCTGATAACAAAATTCAAACACAATTAATTTAGCTACACATTTTTTTTAAATCCTGCCAGTTTTCCTCACAAAAGTGGTTGTGGAAGCGGGTGCCAATAAAAACCCAACCTTGACAATAGACTCTCTTAACACTTGCGGGTCCACTGTTAAACTTCGCTATTGCATGAGTATGTTACAAATATCGTAAATGAACTTTCAATGCAAGGTTTTAAAATTCTATGCATTGTGCAAAATGTCGTCGCTATAATGAAAGTCATTTACCCGGTTTAATGTAATCAGTTTTTTTTTTACTGATCAACCTTTTTTTGGTTTATTTTTATACGAATTTCTATTCGCTCATGTAAGAGAATTTGTAACATATCTTTATTGGTTACACAACAGACTATACCAGTGGTTAGCAAACTCATTAGTCAACTGAGCCAAATATCAACTATACAACGATTGAAATTTCTTTTGAGTGCTGATTTTGTATATTAACTTGATAAGGGTACTCCTAATCTAGGTTTTGCTGAAAAGGTCCTCAATCAGATTGAGGTATGTTCATTAATAACGTAAAAGAACACGGGTCTTGTTGAGTTAAAATTACATTTACTAGATTGACTGCTTGTGCGGTTATGAAAAAAAAACAATGTTGATATAATGTGTTTATTGATATTGTTGCTTGTTTAAAAAAACTCGCGCAAATGAAAACACGAAAAGTATTTTTTGTTTTTCAATATTTTCTTATCTTGGTAGGTGGAGCAAAACATACTCTTATTGGATTAAACTAATATAAGTTTACGGGAACTGGTTGTTTGTTTAACATTTATTTCGGAGAAGGTGACGATAGAAAAATAAATTATAAGTAGAGAGGTAATCGCTATATATATGCGTACTGTTCTTAGAATCGAAAAGGTGGGAGAACATCAAAACATCTCTGATATGTCTACATACTGTTAAACACAAATCCATAAATAGATTGAAACGTCAATATGTGAAATTCCGTTCGGGAATTCGAACCTGTAACCTCCTAAATCGAACAGGAAAAACGCCCAAGTGCGAAGACCATAGGGGTATATAGTAACTTAAATGTATCGATCCTTAATTGCGAAATTAAATAACATAAACGAATTATATTGTTAACAATCTATATATTAATAGTCGATAAAATAATCACAAATCACAATTCACAACCCACAAATGTGTCTGTACTGATGTCCCAAAATAAATATTTACGATAACTGTTCTGCTACTACTGCAAAAATTCAATAATTTACGAAATTTCTGCTACTACGAAAAATGGTGGTTAGCAAACTTAAACTTTATTCCAAAAATTCAATAATTTAAGAAATTTCTGCTACTACGAAAAATGGTTAACTATAAAAATAAAATAAAATAAAATAAAATAACATAAAATAAAATAAAATAACATAAAATAAAATTAAATACTATGCAACAAAAATCTCACGTTGCTGGGCAACGGGCTTACAGCTAATAATAGTGTAAATGCGTATTTACGTTACAGTATACATCAATTTTTTTGTCTGCATGCACATACAGCTTGAAAAAAAATTATCACCTCGTTCAACACTGTCGTTGATTGCAATACCGGACCGGTATTACAAAAAAGTTTTCAATAAAGAAAAGTTGTAAATACGGCCAACTTCGATCGAAAACAAAAATATCACTATTTCATATAAAATACAATCATAAACGGCTGATTTTCACTAATCACTTTAAGTTTCCTAAAATTATAATACATCATTGAGATTCGCAACAATTTTTGAACCAGTCAGTCAATAGTTTTTATAACTCGCGGCGAACAGTTTTATTGAAATATATGATAGTTTCTTTACATTAAAAATTCGATTTTGATGATTTTTCAATTCCGAAATATCGCAGGTTTAACATTTTCAAAACTGGTATAAATCACCATGAATAAATACTGAGATCGCGGTTTCGGCAATACTGTTGCGATCCATACTAACACGATTATTTTAACATTTAGACCGCGGATGACTAGTAATGCAGCCGTGACCAATGGAGCTTTATATCACTGCTATTATAGTTGTTTTCGAGCTCATATCAACTGAATATTGTATATTATCAATGTCATTTATTGGATTTACAAGAAACATAACCATACCATACAGGCTAAAATATCATTTTTGTAGAACCTTAGTAAATACGTCAACAAAATGGCGGCAAAATTATAAAATTGTATTCATGTCAAAATAATAATAATTGTGTTAAAATCCATGACTGACGGGAAATATAAAGTCTATCATGTAGTTTGATTATTAAATTACTAAGGAAATGAAAATGATTACGTTACGAGAAACTATTATAAATATTATGTTTTTAATCATTCTTAAAAATACTTTAGATGCCAATTAACATTTCTGGATACTTTAAGAAATATTATAATGTATATTTTTGCTCGAAAATGGTATTGATAAATTCGCCAAAAAGGTGCCGCGTACAGACTTTGTTCTCTGCATTATTAGCCGCGGTCAAATGGTTAAAATATCTAGGTGTCCTATATTTATTACCTTGCATTGGTTTGAAATAAAAGCGCCCACTTTCGATTAGCATCTATCTACTTTTTTCTTGATTTCATTTAAAATGAGCGCTGTTGAATATTATTCAACTGAATGATCAGCAATATTCACGTAGCTTTAAAATTGACTCACGTTTTAATGTTATCTTCTGTAAACTCCTGCTCATTGGAATTAATAAAAATGCACATTAATCAAGTCGCTACGTTAGTGTTGATAGAAAGAGAGGACTTTACTTTGGCGTTGAGAGCGATCTCTCATTTCATTCATTGCAAAAGGACGATAAATCTTACTTGCCCGGCATCGAAGAACGTATTACACCGGTGCAATAAAAGATTTGTACCGTATTCGGAGTTTGATTACTGTAATTGTAAATGTATTTCTTTTGATCATATTTTAATATGCATTAAATACAATCACGTAGTGGGGCAGGGGTGTGTGGGTTCGGCACTCTCACACTTTTTCTAGCTAGACGATTTGATTTGAAAATTTTGCGATAAATGTTTTATTTTTACGTACATATAATAAAATGATTTTTGTAATAATCTGTTGGAAGAACTTGGAAGAATAATCTATTGGAAGTCTTCTTAGAAACTTGTTGGTGCGTAAATTGGATCACTGCGGTTAGAGAGCATTTAAACATTATAATTAATCAGCCCTCCCAGACTTTTTTAGTTAGCACTAGGGCACTGATTACATGACCAAACCAAACCACTTGAACACCAAGTGGACACGAGTGTCCGGAACATATGCAAGCGAACACGGATGTCCAAGACATTTAAACAATCAAATACTTGGTATTCTAATAGAATATAAGCAATATTTTGATGAATATTTGTAGTTCCATCTATACTGAGTCAATATAGGTTTTTAAAATATCGAGTTCGAGTGTATATTAGGCACAATTATTTTTCTCAAAAACACGCCGTATCTCTGGGACATATTAATGATTTATTTGCGCGGTATTCAAACGGTTAAGGTTGCGTCACATATTCTTCAAGCATTATCAGAAGCTTACTTACACATAATTGATACACGTTTTATAAACCTTTTAATAATTCCGTTCAATATATTATTTGATTTTACCGCATTGTTTTCTTCGAAAAGTTCACTTTGAATGTCCCTTTTTTGTGTATCGAAGCTTCGGATCTTAGGCCGCAATAGAAATAAAGTTCTTTGGGTCTTGTTAATTGCTGATATTGTTTTCCAAAAGAAGGGCGCGATCGCTGCAAAAATGTCTCAACAACAAAGTTCCGCATGATTGATACATAATATTATTTTTAGACAACTTCGATACCTGGCTATTTCTCATTTAATTCGTAGATTATATTGTAGTAAATAAAAAGGAGCTTTGTAGTTATGTTAATTTCATACAAAATGTGATAGGTTGTTAGAAGATGGCGGTATGCCGAAATAAGTATCACCTTCATAATAAATAATAAGATTTATTTGGCATTCAGTTCTACAAGAATTATTTAATATATCAATAGTTCTTACGATTGCTTTATTCAAAAATAGCAATTCTGGATTTTAATAAGTAATAAGATTAAAAACATATTTTTTTGCGCCAAATATTATGAAATTTTAAATCACAGTAGATAGACTCGAAGACAAATGACATCAACACGTATGGCCAAGGTCTTAAATTTATTTTGAATAAATATAAATTTAATACTGACCTTCTCTTTAGTTATGAACTCAGATATGAGACCCATCGGTAGGGCAAAACTCTTACCATTGGGCTACAAAAGCCGATACCCAAGATTGCCAATTCAAATGATATAAATCCAAATTTCTTGTACTTCACCATATAACGAGTCTTACCTTTATCTATTTTGAAACGGATATAATATTGTAATTTGGTATATTAATAGGAATCGTCTGATTAATCTTAAAATAAGTTAATTGAACAATTGCAATCGATTTTTCGTGTAATACCGACTTTCACTTGATGTTGCCATAACAAAAACTTTTACGAGCGCGCAGTGCAGTAGCAGTAACTCTGGATTTCCCACCTCTCTTCCCTCTTCATCAAATACATTACGCACCATCGTTGTGCATAATAATTACAGTAGATCCTAGATTATTTGGAATTGTATTATTATTGGGGATAAATGGGATAACAAAACATCCGGATTATCAACCGGGACTAATTTCAGTATTTTAATTTATATGAAAAATGAATAAATACCATCAGTTTTCATGTATTATTTTTGTTGCATAATGATTGAAATGCATTATTTTGATTTTTTCGTGTCTTAAAGAAAACATTGTGAGCTTTTACTCCTTTTTTGCATATTAATCATTAATTTTAAATGAACATGCAATGATTATTATACAAATAATATTACCCATTAGTAAATATATACAGAAAAGGTAAAAAAATATCAACGTATAGTTGTACATTTTTTTATAAGATGAGTTAATAGTTAGTTCTGCGTACGTAGTTATAAACTCAAATTAGAAAAAAATGTAGAAATAAATACGTTGATATTTTTTAAACCTTATAACAATGGAGTTCTACCAAGTAGATGCCAATTCAATCAATAATTTAATTCATGTATACTTTTCTTTCATCTTTCGGTAAAAATACGTTTTTCGAAAAAGTTGAGCTTTTTGGTTTAGGAAATTCCAATCGAATATCTGAATATAATCAGCTCTTTTCTGATATACGAATATATACTTTTAAAATGTTCACTCTCAATTATTGGTGGAGAGGCATTATAATATATTTTAGAAAGAAAACACTTTTTGTACTTCCTTAAAAAATATATGAAGATAATGACATTCCCTCATCACATGCATCGCCATTCGCCAGTTGATAATGCTCCTGATCTTTAATATAAAATATAGAATTGGTATTTAAATTTTTTGTCACTTTATCTTTCGAATATTTAATAAATCGTTCGAATATTTTTCGTTCATAATATTGATTTAAAGCGCTGATACATTTTCGTTGAAATAAAAAGCATTCATATATTGTATATCACACATTTAAACGATATTTGTTTAATATATTGATCTACCATGTGACTTGCATACAAATAATACTCAACGTACTTGCATTTCCATCGTACAACTTCAAAAATATAATCTGTCATATTATACCTAATATTTTTTAAAAAGTGCATTCGCCCTTCATTATGAGTTATTTTTAAACTTTAGCGTGGGTCTAACTAACTAACCCTTTTCTGCCCACCACACCTTGGTGACTTGTATAGGCTTGCTTTATTTTTGACAGCTTTTATATTTCTATTTGGGATGAGCTTGTTTGCGACTTTGTCCTATAATGCTGCCACATTAATGATACTATCAAACATCTCACTGTAATTTTTATATTTTTCGACGTAAGCAAAAATCAGGTTTATTTTAGTGTCTGGTAAAATGACGGGCAAAATTAAGCGATGAAAACTTTTACACGACTTCAATTCAAGTTGCATCTTTATCGCGCGCTAACTGGACTTATCTGAATTAATTATAACGAGCAAATTATAGCACAGCGAGTTACTGAATAATGTTTTTGAGATTGAATATTTTTTACATAATATTTTCAAGAATCGTTATAATTACCAACGATTTCAGAAGTTTGTGTTTTTTTTTGTTGTTATTAATCGGTGCTTGTCTATTATGTTATACACTTTTGAAATTCTGGAGACTGTTTTTTTTTCAAATAAAGGCATTAGAATCACGACTATGCAATTAGCAATCATGCAATTAGTTCGAGTCCATCTGTAATTCAAATATGTTTAATATAAGTTGCATTTTTTAGCCATATCCACTCCCAATATAAAGCATATTGAACCCTCATGAAGTTTATTTCATCCATTAAAACTGGTCGTTTAGTTGCAAAATTAGGACAAAGACAGGATTAGTGATTAATTTATTGCTCTACGCCGGTTATTCGCATAGTATATTTATATTACAATTCTGTTAAAATACTTTTCTAGTAATGTCTAAGCTTTGTAAGTTTATATATCTCAGATAAAAGAGAATTCTTTACATTCTAGGACCTAATAGTGGTCGTACGGATTCACTAATTACACCACTGCTGTGTTTGATATTAACTGTTGTCCACTAAACAACATCTACACACTCCGCCAAGCTTAATTCGATTTCGATGAAATGAAGGTTGTCCTAAGCACTTAATTGTAATCGGCTTGGTACACGCGACAGTATTAATTTCGAATATTTGTATTGCATTACATTCTTTGTATTAAAGAAAAATATTCCAAGTCCATATGATGTCTACGTTGTGGCATTTAAAATAAACTTATCAATCATATCTTATTTTAGGTTTCGTCGCTTTTCTGCTGCCTTTTCAAAATGAATACATCTGTTTGATGGATACAAGCAATGCCGAAGATAAATGTTTAATATGTACTTCATAATATTATAATAATATTTATCGCAACACAATAACAGTCATTGTAATATTTCGACGAGGGTCACTACACGCTATCTTTGATACAGGGTTGTCATTTATTAACAAGCCAGGATGCCGTCTCGATTGCCATACTTGATCAATATACATATCGACTGTGGAAAGGAAAAAGGACGTAACCCTCAGTTTTTTACGTCCTTTTTGCTTTCCACAGTCGATATGTATGCGAATTTTTTTTCAGCGATTCAAGTGTTAATTGTACCATACAATTTATAAATATATTCACTTCTAAGGTGTTCACTGAAAATTAAGAAAAAAAGAAAAAAAGCTAAAGACATTTTAGTCATAATTCAACAATTTGTAATAAATACGAGGACTGAGTTCACTCAATTCGGTTTTTAACATACAATTTACCAATCATTATTTCCAAAAGTTAGTAAGCAACAAATTTATAGTTCTTAATAAATAGCAGATGAAAAATTTGAGCTTTTATCATAAACACTCTAATCCTCGTTATGTTAAGTCAAATAAGTAATACAACCAACATATAGATTGATTTATCCCTATTTGTTTTAAAATCTGCATAAATAATTGTAAGTGATAAAAAAACTTCTTTTTTGCCAGACTGGTACAATTAATGCACCAACTGAGTTATCCCAAACGATGAATTATTGATCACAAAAAGATCATTGTGTACTTCACTCATTTTTGACAATTTTGTTTCTTCTGCCAGTACGATGGCAATACTATAAATAATTAATGCAGATGTTGTAAAAAGCTTTACTAAGTACAACTGGGAACGATGAACGATAGTAAAACATTTAAAATTAACTTTATTTTGTATGATATCACATCATTTATAGGAGGGAAAAATAACATAATTTCGATGGTTTCGGCGGTAACTTTGTGGAAGTTCATTTGAATAGAAAATTTAAATTAACTTTGATTATTCCACGTATTGTGTTACTTATTGTGACACGTGTTTCAATCATCAATCTTGCTTCATTACTTAAGCAAACTTTGCGATAGTAAGTCTGAAGATGCATCTGAAAGAGGCGAAACACGTGTCACGGTTAGTGACACAATAAGTGGAATAATCAAAGGGAAAAATAACATCCAAGAGTTATGTGTATAAATTGCTAATGTAATGGTAATAAAAATAATTTGTTACGTATAGTAAGTCATTCTATTCTGATATTTTATTTTACATATATTTCAAACCATCATCATTGTTTTCTAAGTTTATTCTATAAAACATTCAGTTAATTGTTTTTGTCTCGATTTTTTAGTACACACCAACTTACATTCCGATTCCATGAACCGTTTTATTTGATTTTGGCAACCTTGATTCGACTACTTGTTGCCCGGCAAGTAATCAATGGATGGACGAATGAATGAACCCCCTTCTCAATTCTCTTATCTCTTTTCCTCTCCGCACCTCGCAACTATGATAGTATTATAATAATTTTGTGCTCACATACATAGCCAGTTCCCGCGGAAACGTCGTGAATTGATTATCCGCAGAAGAAGTCACATGAGAGTCGAAAGGCAGCTGGATTAAAAAATTGTTTTGTGAGTTCTGTAATGAATCTAGGAACTTCTGTATTAATCTTGCACTGTTGAAATACTATTCCACTGACAGCTGTTTCTTAATTTCAGTTATCTAAAAATATTTCGTCAAAGAAATTGATTATATATAATATAAATCTCATACATAAATTCGAATTTATCACGTAGTTAAAAAAAACCAAATACCAAACCCTATTAGGTATATAAATCACTTTCAATTTATGGTGGAAAGGCATTACATTAAAAAATAAAATACTTTTTTCAATTTCACATTATTTATTATAGATCAGGACCAGTGTTCCCTCTAAGCTGTGCGCGCGCACACGCGCACATAACTTACCGAGCGCGCGCACATGCATTAGAACTGAGCGCACAAAAGTTAACCAGCTATACCACCACCAGAATAAATTAATTGTCATTATATAGTGCTGTTAATTATTCTTATTATAGAAAATAACCATTTCGTTAAATATGTCTAAATACCGTGATGTGGCGCACATTTTTTTTTAATTTCCTTTCAAAGTTGCACAGCCAATGTATTTTGCGCACATAACCATCGGAAAATTAGAGGGAACATTGATCAGGACCGGTTTCGTTTGTTGCTATGATTATCAAATGATGGCATAAAAATTCACAGGGTTATTTAAATAAAATTGAGTAATTAGTTTTACAAGGCGTGAAAGACAATTGTTAAAAAAATCAATACATACAAATTGTAAATTAATGGCGTTAAATTATCTATACCCACCTAATGAAAATGTTTAGGACCTTCTTACAAATAAATACTACCGATTTGCAATAAAATATAAAACCGATGTGTATAAATGAGAATAATTTCACAATTTTGTAATGACTGAAAATGCTCACGTTGAGTGAAACTGGTCGTGATAATCATAAATATGTGAAATTGGTAAAAAAAAATAGTATTTTGTTTTTATAAATTATTAAAATACCTTTCTGCCAAGAATTATTGACCTTAGATACCAAAGTAAAAGTGGTTTATTGCGTTTTTTCATTGAAATCCGATCTATAAATAATTTCCTATTTGTAATTTAAAACGTTCCATTTTCAATCAGAACGAATTTTGACAGACCTAACATAAATAATAAGTGATTTACATTTAGAAGTTTTTTTTATGTTGTATATTGTCTGTTCAACTTTTTCTAGTTTATTTATTCTTCGTTTTCAGAATCTTTAAATACTATTACATATAATATATATTTTAAATGCATCTTATAACAATTTAAGACTATCTTCGGCTCCCTTTAACGCATTTCTGATATGTTTTTATCCTGTCGACTAAGCAGTTTAAAAAAAAAACTCCTGCCATTGAGGTACTGAATCTATACTATAACAAGCAACATAGCTGACACAAGTGAGTACATACCATTGGTCATGATCCAGGGGGTTGGCCATGACGGTCATGGAGAGGCAACAACCCCGGGCCCCACACTTTCACAGACACCGCGCTCTTGGCAAAATATATTTTTGTATATATTTTTTTTAAAGTATCGAAAACAGTACGCTTAAATAAAATTGATACATGATAAATTATTAATTTCTATTAAAAAATCTTATTTTGTTATGTATGATCTTGTTTTTAAATTAAATTTATATCCCCTGGCATATTTTCTGGGTCCCCCAGTGGTACACACTAATTTTACCAAAGAGTCTGATTGGATGCTTAAGGCGTGGAAAACTTTTTTTAATAACCCTTTACGAATACTGTTAAACTTTCATTTCGTTAAAATTGTTATTAATCCTATTTTAACTGATGATAATGGAAAATATCATGAAATGTAAAAAAAACAGAAATTTCGACATGCATGACTGCATGCATGGCTACATATTTTTATAATATAGGGTAAGTTGCGTATGAATTGCCGAGATATGATTTTTTTACAACAAAAGTCGTTGGTGCAAATTTCCAAAAGATAGTCAATATGTACACGTAATTTATAATGTAGCAAGTTCAGAAAGGCCGCAATTTTCTTCGGAATCTTGTTATGTGTAAATGTCTCCACATTATGAGCGAAATATAATTTGAATATCGAATACGAATGTTTTGTCTATGGCCAGCTACCTGCGTAGATCGTTGACATTTCCTGCCTGAACATTTCAGTCAAGTCGCGTATCTATTTACCTGAAGCTGCGGTTATCCTCCGCTTTGAATAAGCGAGCGGCTTACATTAAATACTTTTGTGCCATCGAATAGATTTACAAAAACAAATTACAAGTCGAAACACGCCCTCTACAATTCCACAGACACAAATCTTCAAAATCGTTTTTTTACAACTGTCAAATTGCGCAATGCTCTGTTGCTGACTTCATTGTCAATTCAGTTGCTTATCTATGCATATTATAGAAAAAGGGTGGGCCTAAGTATTCATTTTTGATTCCATTTGTCTCGGTGTAGTAAGTGTGAATGATCACTTATTTGATTGAATTTACAAAAAAATATATATTTCTCACATAGGTTATAAGAGACGGTTGGTTGTTGATTGTCCCACCACTACCCGTTATGTGTATGCATAACGCAATAACGAGCAAGAAAAAAAAGTAACTTCCCATATTCTAAGCTTAATACAGAGCTGCAAGGGAGCTTAACTATCTATTATTGTATGTAAAAATATTATTAAAATTAGAAAATTAGAAAGAAAAGCGGTTATAGAGGATCGAATTTAAATGTCATAAAAGAATTTCTGGCTCTACGTTTCATTTCTTAATATTTAATGTAAAGATTAAATATCTTTTTCCTAATGAAATCAAGATAAGTACTGTCTACTCAAAAATTTAAAAATAAATACAATAAAATATCCTAGTAACTCTTGAATGAAATCAATACACCCAATCATCTTGCCCGCTGTGGTCTAGTTGGTTAGAAATTGCTCTACCGATCAGGTGGGTCTGGGTTCGATTCCCAGTAAGGTCAATGTCAAATTGGATTTTTTCATTTTTTCAATTGAGATCTAAGACATGGGTGTTTGTGGCGTCAATTCTCCTTGAGTTAATCTCATGTGACTTACAAAAATTCTCATTGAGTATATCTCGTATGATCTTTCAACATAAAATATTTGACGCATTGGCGAAAGCTGTAATGTCAAATATTTTTTAAAATTAATTAATTAATTAATTAATCTTTTTGTGTTTTTATTTTTACACTGCTAATAAATTACACGAATGGTGTAATGAAACCTTTTTTTATTTTATGCATGATAACTTTATCTTTTTTGTAATGCTTTTTTTGCACGGCGGTAAAATTTCTCGTATAAAAGAGGACTAAATGTACATATCTGCCTTTTTTCCTGGAAGGTAAGGTTAGAGTCCCGCGATTACTTTCATTTTTTTCTATTCATTGTCTTGGTTTTTCTCTTCGTCGGAACGGGAATCAAACCCACGAATATTCGCTTTTATCTATAAAGTTATTGAACTTACATAGATATTAGAATTATTTATAAGATATTAACATGTTATTTAGGATGCTTCAGTATTCGATTATTTATGTATTTGCGTACACCAAGAATGTAGCGCTTGTTGACGTATACTTTTCGTTTGTTAACCCCGAGACGTTATGTCATCGAAGAACTAAGTTCTGCAAAAAAATAAAGTGGCATCGTAAAAGGAGACACGTCCTTACTGGCGTTGATCTGCAAACGAGTATAGTAGCGAAAGAATCTTCTGTAAAAAGTAAAACTATTATAGTCTCCTACCGCACGTAAGGAAAAGAGAACTGCTGTCTTAGGATATCTGTACTTTGAGAAAATTCGATAAAATTATGTTAAATAATTGGAAAAGTTATTCTAAAATGTTTCAATATACAATTAAAACTAATAACTTTGTTATACCACTGGTTGCGTTACTAATTGTAACACGTTTTCGCCTCTTTACGAAAGCATCTTCCGAATAACTATCGCAATGTCTTTTACTTATGATATTTATATATTATACAATTGTTTTTATTTCCGAGAAAGAAGTTTAACTGCATCAATATTCGATAAATTATTTTTGATTGATTGTCATTGTACTATAATAATGTCATGAATGATTGACAGATTATTTTACTAAAATAAAATTTTACTAGCTGTAAGCCCGTTGCCCAGCAACGGGAGATTTTTGTTGCATTGTGTTTAATTTAATTTAGTTTAATTTAATTTAATTTTAATTTATTTTATTTAATTTAATTTTAATTTATTTTAATTTATTTTATTTTATGTTTTTTTTTATTATTATTTTTTTATTTTAATTTATTTTATTGCATTTTATTTATTTTATTTTATTTTATTTAAAAAAGTGGAGACTGGTAGGTCGAGGACTCCTTACACTCACTCTAACAAACGGACCTTATCGGCTATTAATATATAGAATAACTTAGTTACTCTACTTTTGTTAGCTGTGACAAGAAGCATTATCAGACAAAACGTCGGAAAGTTTATAAAGTATTTGTTACTCAGTTGCTCAACTTCTGTTTTTTTCTAAGAGAGTATCGATGTAAAGCATAGAGTTAGGACAGAGACTGGTAGTTAGCTAATCGCTCTTATTACACCCCCTTGTGTAAAGGTTGGAAGATTGGGAGGGAATTTTTATTCATCACAAACATCGAACCCTTCGAACAGAAATCGATTTAAAAAAATACTGTTCGTACTGAAGTTTGAACCAATGAGATCCATCACGGAAGCCAAGGTCGGTAACTACTGGACTACAAGTTTAATGATATTTAATTGCTTCGTCTAATTAATATCTGCTAGCGTTCTGTACCCCTGATAGAAGGATGCAATAATTGTCAGGTAATCAATCGCACGGCATTGCTTCCTTTTCGATTGCATGTCTTAAAAAGCTTCCAGATCCTGCAGGACTAGTTCCGACATACAGAGACTACTATGTGGAATAGTTTACTCGACCAGAGGACGGGTATTAAAAGTTGTTTTATCGAAGCCGATTACGCGCAATAATTATAGACGACTCCGTCTCAAGCCTCCGACGAGGACTAATAATAAGTCTCTGTACATAATAGTAATTGCAAAAGTATGCCTAGTAACATGTTTATAAATTATGCAACATTGTATTCATTTCTTTATATGACAACAGCGAAATCAAAATCAGGCACCTATACGTAGTTGTAAACTGTGACTGTTTTGTAGATGTTGGAAGTACATAATTAGTTATACTTAAACACTGCTAATTTATTTAAATTAAACATAATCCGATAAACAAGTAGGTGCAAATAAGACAGAAATTACACGATCGATAGATTTATTTAATGTGCGAATACATAAAAAGTGAGTTGCATTTGTTACACCAGTCGAAAAAAAACAGCAATTTATTATTGCCTTTTTAGGCAGGAAATTTTCCCAGTATCTATTTATAACTTAACTTGCGTTGAGTCAAATCGGTATAAATTCAAATATTTTTTGATAATTATACGTATATAAATATCTATCTTAGAGACTATCGTAGAAGCTTATTTTTATTTGCTGTTTACTAGGAAACATTAATTCGTAACTAACCATCTAACAGTATTTGTGGCGATATATTCAATCAAAATAAAACATGATGTGAGTTTTTACAAGGATGTATTTTTTATCTTGAGTTTTTTTTAAAAATAATATTTAATGTACACGGTGTTGTAATAATGCATTTATGACACGTGAAAATTATACACCTTGGCTCTGCAGTGGCTCCTTGTTTTGAATGCCGAGGGCACGGCGAGTCGCTAAAAATAATTCTTGTGAGCAAGCGGTCAGGATTGTATGAAAGAAAATATGAATTAGCATATACATACTTTGAGTTTATCCAGACGGGGCTGGTCGCTGATACGGCATCCGCATCTCAATTGCATGCATATGATGCACTCGCCCACTGTACTATGGCCTGGCGATTACCATCAAGAGAAAACGAATTGAATTGAATTTTCTTTTTTAAAAGTTCTCACCGAAGTATTTATTGCATTTAAAATGAAATTCTAACACAATATTTGCAACCATATGTTTTATTCAACCCATAAATGCCTCCAAAGTGGTGAAAAATGAATACCATTGTTTTATTACACCTTTTTTATTTAATTTTGATTTGTATAAATAACACTAACATTTTATTATCTTGTCAGTTTATAATGCTTGTCATGAGCGAAGCCAGTCCTGATCTTAATAAATAAAAGTCTGAATTAGTACAAATGTACATATTTTCATTTTTTTAATAGATATAAAGCCTTTATTGACAGTAAACATACTAAAAGTGAAAAACGACTGCTTACTCTGCAGATCGGCTCGATGTTCTTCTAGCAAAACATTATTATAAAACTATACAAGTATTTTTATTGTTTCTACAATAATATTACTGCATTTTTCATTTAATTATATTCGTCAAGCGCATTGCAAATGGCGTAAGCTCTAATGCCATCTACTGTTATTTGCAACAATATTCAAACTATATACATATGGTGTAACCCACAAATGTTCCAACAATTATTTACATTTCAACCACCCCTTCCCAGAAGTCGCATTTTCAATAAAAATTCACCGTTTATAAATTATGTTGAATTTTTGAAACACCTTCGCATTCTGAAAAATCTTTTATTCACTGACATTGATTTGAAATTAACGTTTTGAAAACGATATATGTTAATTAATTTAAGGTAAATAAATGGACGCTTATCTCCTGTTATTTTTGTTTTGGCTGGGTTGGGTTGCGTTAATGCTTATATATTTGAGCCAAGTTTTCGTTAGTCTCATTTTATAAGCAATATATTATCGTTATAACTCGAGTCTCTGTCAACGTAATTTTTTTAATTGTCGGTTTTATTAATGTTTTTACAGTTTTGCCAAATTGTTAATAGGTATTTCTAAAACTCTGTCGATGATATTTTGGCTTTCGCGTGGCAAAACATTAAGATTATTTTAATTACGTCAACTTATTAGTTTTAAGTTTTAAATCATTAATTCGATTTTAAGTATTTTCTACTTATTTCTTGAATCTTGAGGGTATTTTTTTTTATTCATAATGTTTTATAACGATTTTAACATGTTTCCATATTAGATTTATAATCAATAAGCAAGCTTAACAGCTTAACGACCGCACGTTTTTTTTATAAAACTAACCTGGCGAAATAAAAATTCGCAAAAATTGTAATTTTACTTAATTCACTATAATTTGTAAAACAAATGAGATATCTTTACAAAATTTAATTTTCTTAGCTTCCAGATACTTCGCATACACGCATAAATGAGTCCGCCGGCCAGCAACCTTTGTTTTTCAAAGACTCAAATACGCGCCCACGGTCGTTAAGCTGTTAAGTTTCAAAAAATAAGCTTATGTTCGTTTACCAGTCCTGTCGCCTTACGCTCAGCTAACTTCGTCCTTTTCAGTTGGTGTGTGTGATGTTTACACCCTCTTAAACGGAGTGTAACGAGATGGATAAACCAACTACAACACTAATTCTCGTAATACAACTACTGTTCGAATGCTCCACATAAGTAATAAGTATATATGGTTGAAAAAAAGTATCATATAATTTCTTGGCAATTTTTCTTACGTACTATCGTTCGCAGTTTTTTTTTGCGCTGAGTGCTTTACGACTCATAGTTAAAAAAATATTGTATAACTCCATGACAACCACTGAATTCTAAAATTAGCTGAGCGCTAAAAAATACATACTTCTAGTATGGAAGGAAAACACTGTTCGATTATTTGTCAGTTGAAAGAGATAGGCCTTTTGAGTAAAATAAAATTGTCATCGTGTCTCAAAAGTTTGGCACTGTATTCTATGTATCAAAAAAATCTTGTCTATTGCCAAGTCAAACATACACAGAAGTAATATGAATAAATATTCTTATTGTATCAGTTATCTGCTGTTGCTAGGCTAGGTTTTGACAAGAGGATCCTAAAACACTATCGTACGTGAAGTTTTTAACATTTATTAAAAAGTTGAACCAATATTATATATTTACACAAACGAATGCTGGGGAATGAGAAAAATGAACGTTTTTTTTTTTTGTAATAGTATTAGAAATGATTAACTAACTTCATTTAATTCCTTAATATAAATGTCATTTGTATTTCCATTATCGTTTGTTTGTTTTTCTATCATCCCCTCCTTGCCTCCCATTTTTATTTGATTTTTATTATAATATATCAGAATAGTACAATTAAAATCATTCGTACTTTGGCAAGCATTTGCGAAAGTAGTTGTCTGAGGATGGCTCTAAAAGAGGCGAAACACGTGTCACATTTTGGAATAGTGGAATAATCTAAGATATTTTATTGTATACTAAAATCAACTTCCACAAAGTTACCGCCGAATCCATCGAAAGTACTAAACGATTTTTGTTGAATTGTCGGAATTGTTTTTTAAACACTGGTACTTAGCTGTCTCGCACAGATAATAAGACACGAAAGAAATTAAAGATGCTCTACCCACGCGCGGTTTATTATATTTGACAGTTTATGGCCATTGAAATTTGATATAAATATTCACACTTAGTACGAAATCTAATCGCACCTCCAATATAAATATTGTAACGTCGATGGCGGTAAATAGTGTTGACAAAATTCAACAGAAGATACTTTCCGTCCAGCGTGTTTCGTGTATATCGTTAATAAATAATATGGGATGATAAATATTTATAAAATCACGCGATTGAATCGGAATAATTGATAGTCAGGAGACGTGCAGCACAGGACGCACACGTTTCTGCGTCTCATCTTTATGACAGGAGAGAATCGGTGATATAAAAATCAACGAAAATGTCAATAGACAAAACTTCTTTGATCGTGCTACAATTGTTTATGCTACCTATATTTTTAAATTATTATAAAGTAAACACAGTGCATGTATGTTAACATTGATTAATACTTACTTGTGATATAAATAATGTTTAAATTGACAAGAAGAGAAATGTTATTTCAATGTGATTACACTATTTTTTTACGTTGGTAACATTTTTCTCACGTATAAAATAACGATTAATATTAGATCTGTTTTCTTAGGAAAGACGTCAAATTCAATTGACAACCGTTTGGAATCAAAAGATGGTTTCTAACGGCTTTAAAATATCTACGGGAATACTGAAACTAAAGTTTAAAAAAACTGTCAAATTTTGAATTTAAAATATATATATTTATATTCAGCAATATCTCGGGATGTTATTGTATCACAATTATTAAAGCTTATTGATGTTAAATTTTTATGATGATAGATAAATATAATATTATTATAAAAAAATAATATTCATATATCCCAGTTCAGACCGTGACGAGATGCCAAAATAACTTTATAATAAATTATATTTCACCAATCTTATTTAGCTACTTAATAAATTTATTTTAAATCTATTATAATGAAGTTTTGCCAAACAATTGCTTGTTCACACGGTGAATCATATTTATTATAGGTATAAATAAGGCTAGAAATATTTCCAAATTTTCTGATTACTACTAAACTAGCCGTTAAAAACGCAAGAAAAGTGAATATAGTAAGATTATTCTATATTTACGAACATACATAGATTTGCACGCTAGAATATGCTATTTTGAATATCGAATAGGTACATTTGTAGTAGCTGCCCTCAATCTGACGTTTGCATTCATATTTTAAATTATACGTTACATCGTAATTTAAATTACTTAGTTTAATACTGCATTTGATGTTTTATAGTTTCGCAAAGACTTGCTGGCATGTCTCTGATAACATAAACATTATTAGAAATACTAGGTATAAAAACGCACATTGCAAAAATAAATTAAAATGATTCACGGCTAATTAAATGGCATGACTTCATTTCATATGTGGTTGATTGACGCGAAAGAATATTAGGGATCATCGTGTGTGTTCTTTAAGTATATCACGGTACTTCGAAGCATAGTAGCCGTTATTAATTAATAATAATTTTGCTAGTTTGCGGTCAACTGCAATGAGAGTTATATTTTTATTTGTGTACCATAAATCATCATTGACAACTTTCATATAATAATATTTAAAGTGAACTATAATTGACTTCTGATGAATAATGACTGCATACTCACACTGAGCGTTTTGATAATTATCAAACATAGACTAAAAATATTCGAAATCCAAATTATAAATGTTTTCTCGAAATAAATAAACAGTTTTAATTTCTCCGAAGCTGGTGAAGTTTTAACCGCGTGGGTGTTCTCATTGATTTCTATACACTATATCAAAATATACACTTTTTGACTGCACTTGCTACGCTTTTGCTGTTTTTGATTCTTTTGATGTTAACTTTGAAAATGCTGCATTGTGCAACATGTGCGTTTGCTCTAATTAATTATTATTTTGGAGAGAAGAATTACTTACATTGTGTCATATACCGCCATCTATGAAATTCCAATATCAAACGTCAGCGGCAGAAATTTAAGATCAATAAAACGCCTTTAGATTTACGTCATAGATGGCAGTAACGTGCACACGGATTTCAAACACTATAACCGCCAACATAATAATGTTTGTGAAAATAATTTTAAAACTATTAAACCATTCTAAACATTCCCCGTAATCATTCAAATAACGGTTTTTTTGTATAAAAATAATCATTTATATTTTAGGTTTTTTTTTATCTTGTAAAATAGATAGAATGTAAAATAGATGTCGCTGTATGTTATAAATAGTTTATCTTTATAAAACATCGTTGCAAATTATCTTAAAATAATTTTAACAAATATATTATTTGAATGGCATAATTTAAAATCCATTTACTTAATTTAATTACAATTTATTTACTCAATTAATAATAAATCAATACATGCTCTTGGACAGAAAATTCATCGATTTCAGATTGTTTTTTTGTACGCACGGATACTGTATTTTTAATTGAATATTTAATCAATATGTTTACAAATGTAGTCAAAATGTACATATAAATGCCAGAAATTAATCCTACATCAACGATGTGTATAATAAGTGAACACACATAATTATTTCGTAGCTTTCGCGCCCTTGTTGGAATTCACACACCTGTTGACGGCAGGGCAGGTATGGTACTTAAACATCAACATCTCCAGAATGAAAGGTTTGAGCAATATATCTTTGGTACACTTTTTATATGAGAACCAAGGAAATATATGATTATCCGTGCAGCGCACTTTTGGTTATTTTTATTAAACCAATTCTACCTAATATAAATGGATAATAATACAACTATCCAATATAAACGTGCAATATATTTTTTTAATGATGTTAGTATGAGTTACACAATTATCCTTTGAATGGAAGGGACACATTCCAAACTACCAATGTTTTTTTTAACCATGTCCGCTCCCAATGTGGAGCATATGGACTCCTAGTGAAGTTTATCTCAACAGATGTGTTTCTACGATAACTGTTTGCTATTCAGTTGCTCAACCTCTTTTTTTCCAAAGAGAGTAGGAATAGAATGATAGGGCTAGGCCAGGACTAGTGGTTAACTTATCGCTCTCGATACGCCTTGTTCATAGGATAGGATGGGTGGGAGGGGATAATTCAAGATATCACATACATGCCTTCGAACAGAAATTCATAAATCGATTGAAAAAAACAATTTATAAAACTGTCCGTACCGAGATTTGAATCCGGAACCTTCGTAACCGAAGCCAACGATGTTGACCACTCGACCACACAGGCCGCCACTGTTAGAAAATAGGTTTCATTTCATTTTTCAATTTACACACTTCAAATTTTTAATAATGAACATACTTATGGTAGTTTTATTGCTGTACATTTTTTATAAATAATCCACTCCTTATTCTGATCATACGGTTGCCACTTGGGTTTTCCAAGAATCTCTGTCTCTGCTTCCTCCCAGGTCATCCCAGCATCCCGTAACTCCGCCAAGTACATCCTATAACTGGTCATCATTGGAGTGCCTTTTCACGACGTCCGGTTGGCCAAAGAGACGGGCAGTATTCAGGCTCTCCAGAGACATTCTCAGCACATGCCCAAGCCTGATCTATCGTCGCTTTTTTTTGTGCGTGATGCAAAACAAATACGGTAAAAAGTTGTCCTTAGACCGTGTTACTTCGGAATGATGTACAACTTACGAAAGAGAATCATGTACCATGTACCTACGTCCGCTGTGATCCAGTTGGTTAGAGGTTGCTCTACCGACCTGGTGTGTCTGGGTATGATCCCGGTAAGGTTTATATCAGATTTTTTTTTCAATTTAAATTTCAGACCTAAACCATGAGTGTTTGTATTTGTGATGTCAATTAACCTCGAGTGACTAACAAATTCTCATCGAGTTTTTCTCGTATGATCTTTCAACTTTAAAATATTTGGCGCATTGGCATTAGCTGTAATGCAATTTTTTGTTTTTTTAAATTTTAAAGAAAATGGAAAATTTATTATTGAGCTACAAAATGGACACGTGTTTCCCGTCTGTGTCGCTATATATTTGTGGGTCGACTTGCTTCACTCATTTATTCTCCTTCTTCAGCTTAATCTCATAAAAACAAATTATGGCTAAGATTCTTGGCTTTCAATAAATCAAATCATTCGGTCAATATCAATCTTAACGATTCATCATTTCCAAAAGAATGAATCGATCCATAGTATCGTAAACAAATTGATTCTTTTTCTTCCAATACTTAAATCAGACTCGAACTCTTACAGCCTCCCATCGATACTGAGTAAGCACCGGGTACTGTGTAACCGGTTTCGCTTTATTTATTAATTGTGTTTCACGGTACGAGTGTTTGGTACCTATTAAGGTATCTCCCGTTCGATTCTCGGCGCCACCTGCCTCTCATGAGAGTACCTACCACACTTCTCATACCTTCCTACTGCAGCGCAGCTATGAACACGATTCGAAGTTGTGAATATAAGTTCTTTTCTATGATAACTTTTGATCACAATTGTTTAGTATGACATCATTACAACTATGGATTCCTACAATGACCAATAACTAGTACTTTTATCTCCATGTAAAGAGGTGGAACGGCGTTCCAGCACCTTTTATAGTATTTTTTAATGTTTCAAATCAATATTTGTAATAGTTGATTTTTTTAAATTATGAAATTACAAAATGGAGTTCGGGTTTTTTTCCCTTTTAAGGGATGCAAAGAAGGGGTGATAGAATCGAAATAAAGCAAACAAATAATGATACTAATGAGCTGCAATCAATCAGATTGGGATTTTTCTCTTTTAAAGGAAGCAAGGAGGGGGTTATAGAATCAAAACAAAGCAAACAAATATAATCATACTACTAATGACGTTAAACATTACAAACTATTAAACTAATTAGCTGCAATCAATCAGATAGGTTGATGATTACTCTATTAATTGGAAACAATTTAAGTAATGGCGAACCACTTGTCCTATTAAGAATATTATTTAATAATATTTCTTTTTTGTTAAGAGTTTTATTAATTTCTAAAAATTCTAAACTATTCATCTTTAAACCCTTTTTATTTACTCGGTGGAGTATTTCTTAATTACTAATCTGATTAAAATTATGATCATTTTCTATTAAATGATTGGCAAACTCAGAAAAATTATTACTTTTTAGACATCTTATATGTTCTTTAATTCTAACATTAAAGTTTCTACCTGTCTGTCCAACATAATTATGTTTGTTTGTATCTTAGGTCCCTTTTGATTGTAGTCCATTGACTTACTCTGTGACCAGAACCAGGGGTCTAATGCTTCATACATGGCGTTCTTTTACAAATTTTCTTATTTACAACACTCTTTCCAAATAGTCGGGTCCATACCGCAGTGGTCAATGTTGTTGGCTTTCGTGACGGATCTCTCGGTTTCAAATCATAGTACGAATCAAAGCGAGAGCGGTTAGTTGACCACTAGTCCTGTCTTAACCCTATCTTTCTATCATTAATTTCTTTAAGAAAAAAGAGTAGTTGAAAAAATGAGTAAGCCTCTTAAAACACTTCTGTTTAGATACCTCTATTCGGAAGCCATATGAAACATTGGAAACGGACACGGATTAGAAAAAAATCTCGACTACAAGCGAGATTCTGAAATCTGTTTTTTTCTACGAATGTGCAGTCATAGAATTATGTTTTTTAAACCAATTAAATCATATTTAGCGCATTGGCATTGGTTGTAATTTGTAATGCCAAATATATTTTTTAATTATTTAAAAAAAAATCTTATTCTTAAAACGATTGTAATGGGAGCGATTAGCTAACCACTAATCCTGCCCATGTTTTATTCTTCGACCTCTACTCTTTCTGATAAAGATATTCATCATCTGGGTTACATACAAGCAGATCTCTTAAACTACATCAGTCTTGTAGTCTTGCACTTCCCTTTAAAACGAACACATGTTCAATCAAGAACAAGGGATAACAATGTTACATCCAAATACGGACGCTCATAAGCTCTTTCCAGGAAATTTTGGAAATAAACAGAGCGCAATTAAAAAGCCTTCCGATTTTAAATGAAATACTAAACATGCCGGGATATCCACTCTTATACCCTATGTTAATATTATCATAAAACCTTTTCCGACAAACAAATAAATATAATTCTTAAAACCACTCACTAATCGAATCTGTGGGCATTCCCATGGGCTTATCCTTTTCGCCAGCAATGGCTTTATACTCGGTGATACATTCATTTATTATATAAACACGAAAAATTCATTTACTAAGCGTCAGTTCAAGTTCATCCGTGCACTTGAATGCCTGAAGATGCCGAAAGGCGAAACCCGGGTCATTAGTGACAAAATCTGTGTGAATGTAGATACTTTGAACGATTCAAATTTAATATTGAAATTCCACCAAGCACCTTCAGTCGAAATCTTAAATTAGAACACATTTCAAATTTAGTCAAATCTTACTGTTGTGACCATAGTCACATAGTTCTTTTTCTATTTGTAATCTTTATTCTCATTGCAATTTTAATTGAAACACGAAGCTGATTTTTATTCTATGATTGATTCGGTACGTACTGAAATAAAGAACGGTGGTCATTTGAATTTTTCAATCGTCTGATAATCAAGTGTTCGAATATAATTTGTATAGATGGATTGTGTTGTAGAAGTGTTGCCAGCGCTGATAATTGCTATTGTATAGGTAGCTACGTGAGTCCGTAATTCAACTTCCCTTATTGAATTGCACATGAATCACTCGTGAAAACAATGGCATTAGCTGCCTGGTGGATTCTACCAGCTGTCACTGATAGAAAAGCATATGTCTCATGTCGTATTATTTGGATAATTTGACGAAGTTATGTCATAATCATCTGATCAAAAATAAATTTAGGGCTTCGCAAAAACAATTGTCGACAAATTTGGTCAGGATTGCCATACAATTGCCTTTTAAATGTGTTATAAAAATAAACATACAGATATGAATTAAAATAAAACAACATATTTGTGGATAACTAATTATTGCACAATAAATTCAAATAAAGAATTTATTAAAAAAGCGATTAAATTCAGGAAACGATATTCAACACCATTACAAAGTTATTAAATAAAATACAATTTATTGTGCGTAATAGGGATTCTGTGTCGAGACGTCCCGGGACAAAAGTCCCGGGACTTTTAAGGTTTTTCGCTGTCTGAAGTCCCGGGACATTTAACAACCAAGTCCCGGGACTTAAGACAGCCAAATTGTACATTTTTAATTTTGAAAAAACCATTCTAACAAATAAAAATTGGATGCAAGCAATCGCTAATGTGACCTAAAAAGTTAATTTGAAAGTTACATTGGTGTCTATCCGCGGGATCAGTTTTGAAAAAAATGCATTATATTTAGGCTAAGGATTCAAGGCCGGGGTTTTAACAAAATTAAGTATGCATATTTAACAGGAATCTTATAAAAGAAACAGCTGTTTGGATTTATAATTGTTGAAGTTTAAAATAACATCTATTTATATATTGTAATACGAAAAAATCATTTTTAATGGGCAGAGAGAGACATGCAGAAATACAAAAAAAACTTAGACACGTGTTCGCTTAAGTATTTTTGCAGCATGGGATAATCGCACAGAATTCCAAGAATTAATGGAACCAATAGTTATTTCTAGAAAATTATGTTATAAATCAAGGCGGCTTATAAATTTTTATTACCAACCGTTCTGCTAAGACTAATTGATTTCCGAAAAGAATACACGAAAGATTTTGACAAATGCTCCAAAACAATATTTTTGAAATACGGAGATAATTTACTACAACGTCTTTTCTCCGTGGAAAAAGATATCGAGGTATCTGAAGAAAATACCGATGATGAGATAAATATTGCAGAACTGTCACTGGAAGAAGAATTAAATTGACAGATTACAAAAAACAAAAGATTTCTCCATTAAAAACTAAACGAACTTAAGATTTTAAAATCAACTGGAGAACGGAAACAAAGATTATTTTTCATATATAACATTAAAGCAACATCGACTGACAATGATGATGAGCAACAACGTTTATTACAAAAATAAGAAATCGGCTGTCTGATTCGTCATTAAATTCATTATTATTTTTAAAAGCATATTTTGATAAGCAAGAATAAAATATTAACTTTTGTGTAAATAATACATACTATGTATGATTTGAGGATGTGAATTTATTATTGAATTAATTTAATATTTTTATTATTAATAAATAAATGTGTTCAAAAGATGTATTTTTTTAATTAACGCATACTTTCGCCGCCCTTTTAAAGTACGCATGAAAAAAATACGTCTAACTGCGTAAAAAACGCTCAAAAAAATAGTTTAATTGAAACGAAATATTAAAAAACGTTTGGGAGAAAGATATCTTCATTTATGTTATTAGAAATTTGTTTAAATCAATTCACAACCGTATTAAAAATATAACTGTAGCAAAAACAAATTAAAAAATATTATAATTAAGTGTTCATACCTGATGCTGTTTTATTTACAAATGTTTTTCACTATTCTACAAAGTTACCAATGTCTCAATAGGACGAAAAAGGTATAAAAGCTGTATTGTGATTTGTGAAGTAACGGTCATAATTTTACCCAATTCATTGTTATTTTTTCAATACATGAACCGTTATCATCCCTTTTTAGTACATAAGTACATACAAATATTTAATTTTAATAAATTCATAATTTTATTAAAGGGAAAATAAAAGCCCCAAGTCCCGGGAAGTCCCGGGACTTTGACTTTATCACGTCTCGTGTCCCGGGACTTTGAAAAACCCGAGACTTCAGAATCCCTAGTGCGTAATTCACAATATTGTACGTGTAAGAATTTTCAAATGCCATGTACGAAATAATATAATGTCTTTTCATCAATAATATGAAATTAAAAGAAAACAGGATGTAGACATATTTGGAAATTCGATGTTGCCATTACAAATAATAAAGAAATATATTTTAATCCATATGTGGGAAATGCGTCTAAAATTATTTTATATTTTAATCGTGTTTGAGACAGCATACAGACTGGTTTTTGAGATAAAAAGAGTAATCATTTGACAGTACATAGTGACTATTCAAACTTTTATAAGAATCGAAGAAAAATATTGTTTTCGCTTTCAGTTTGACGATAGAAATAACGTCTTTTTAACTAGAATTGATAGAAGCAAGTACAATTTGAGATTTTTACATCATTACGATACATTGTAAGGAATTATTCAAAGGGATGCATTGGTTTCCAAAGTATTGTTTGTTGTGACATAGGCTCTTGTTGGATTCCATGAATGGACAACGCCAGACAACACCTTATCCCATTTATTTCAGTTAACAATACATCGAATTAAAAACAAACGGCAAAACAATGATAAGTAATTAATATGCTGATTTAATCCTAAATATAAGAATAGGTAAAATTTACATATCAGCTGCTTACGTTTCAATAATCAATGTTTTATCTCCGCTACTAAGCGCAATGCAAAATAGAGAATAAAATATAGGTACTTGTCTATTTCAAGGTTTGTAATCATGTCCTTCGATGTACAGTATAGGGACACTGATTTTTAAAAAAATATAAAGTTTCGGCTCATCTCGGTTTATAATTACTATTGATTTTATTTTTGACCATTAACATAGGAAATCATGCTACTTTTTCGTCAAGTGATGAAGATACTAAGTAACGAATATAATTAGATTTTTTAAACTTCTCATAATTAAGACAATATTAAAAATAATCAAATTAACTATAACAGAGATCTTCTTGTATCTACTGAGTAGAACCAGTTCTGATTATTCATTATGTTTCGTTTTGGTGACGTTATTTATATCGCAGTACGGAATAAAGATATATTATAATGGCATTGTTATTACTTGACAGCAATACTTTGTTATTTACCTACTGGCCACTTGAATGATAGCCTGGAGTGGCAATAAAAGTGAAAACTTTACCGGAAATGTGCAAAAGTCAAAAAGATACGCGAGCTAATTAACGGGTATTGCAAAATCTAATCGCTAATCGGATAGTTAACTGGATATGTTGCAAAATCCGGATCGTTTCCTCTGCCCATTGATTTTTAAGTCTCGCCCACATCCGTCATAAATAATGTATAGCTATGGGAAACAACAAGTAAAATAGAAAATGATTTGCAATCCGTAAATTATCAAGTTCTTGTTTGATTTTACAGTCTATTGCGTCATTTAAAAGCACATCTACAACAGTAAAACATAAGTTAGTATGTGTTATTGTGACACATCGAGGCCATCTTAATTATGTGTTTACCTCATTAGCCGCTATTTTATTATTCGCGCTAGGTGAGGGCGCCACTTTCCTTCAAACTGTCAAAAACATTTAGTTTATAATTTTACCACAGACAATTATAATTTCCCAATATGTCTAAATATTATTGCTAGTCAGCTAAACTTTGAAACAGTTTGAATACATTTATTACACTTCTCGTGATTTCGTCACGTTAAAAAAGTTTTAATTGATTTTTAAGTAAACTACTAAAATAAAATCTTTTTATAATACTTTGCTATATTTATGTTGTTATTTTAAGAAGGCAAGTATCCCTATTATTATGTCAATTGTCACAAACTGTGGTTGGCATAACTGCCGAATAATATTCAAATGATGATGAGGTATTCATATTTTAATTTTGATCAATAAACTTCTACCGAGTAAAGATTGGTTGCTTACATTAAAACGCTTAATTTTTTTCACCTCGTAATTTAGCATATCTACGCATACTTTGTTGAAAACACACACACAAACACACTCATGGACATTATAGCCCAATTTGTATTTTTTCTACGAGTAAACCAAAGCATCGACAACATGCTGGGCATACTAATTTCAGGTATGTGTTATATATGAACATACTCAGCCATTCGCATTACGTTTCGTGTATGGCTGTTGAGTTCTGACTTATTATTTATTGACTTAATATCATCAATGATAATTATTATAAAATACTATTTGATGTATGTAGCAATATTGAAAAATATATTTATTATACGGTAAAAATCAAATCAATTGACAGTCGCGTAAATAAGATGCAATTTTCGAACAAATCTAACTATCTAAGACTTCGCACATTATCGAACACACATTTTTTCTTCATGCATTTTTTGTTACCGATATTATTTTACTTGAAGTAAGTGAATGAGTTGTTGGACTAAAGATGAGACATGCAAGATATTGGATGTATTCAAAATACCTACAGTGTGATCTTGATTGACAGATTTTGGATTAACATTGCCGAAAACTGTAAGAACGTATAACAAAATCTTCGTTCAAGAGAAAGTGACCAAGAGCATATTTCATTATATTAGACTACAAGAACTGAAATAGTATTCTGGAAAATTATCATGAACCCTCAAATATAAAAAAAATCGGCGACCATTATAACATTTAAAATTTGATTAGTTTTTGCTGCTTGACGACAAAATACGGAAAGATAATATTTTTAAATCATAATCGTATCACAGCCATAAAAGTAAAATCAAGACTTAACAATTTATTGCGTTAAAGTTTGACATCCATCAATCGAGACATCGACTAAAAAACAATTTACGACTGTTCTTACTGGAATTCGAACCCTTCTCACTCCAAACAAAGTTTACGGTGATAACGTTCATTTTGGTATCATCATTTTATAATTCATCTCTGGAGAGGTGAGCTACAAAACGGCAGCAAACACCGCGACGTTTACTGCGCGACACGTAAGTATCCAAGTGAGTGTATAAAAATAAACACACGCACACACTCACACGTCCAACTGATCACTTCCTGCCTGTCAATTCATTCATAAAACGAGACAGGGCGAGGGGCGCCGAGGAGAGTAGCTTTTGGGGGGCAGGGGAATAGGTTTGTGCAACTTCATTCTACTGGCGAGATAAAGCCACTGGCGCATGTAATATTTTTCAACCTCAATCAAACCTATAATGCTATAGCTTCTGGTATTATTGTGTGCAAGTATTTTAGTTTCATTCAATTCTCTATGGTTAGTCAAATCCATCTCACGTAAATTGCTAATCAAAGCTTGCGTGATGCGTTCTACCAATTTGGACCGCATTTTATATCTGAACGTATGTAATAAAAGAATGAAGATTTTATCTGATACTAACGGGTGCCTACAATCGATAGTGATTGCAACCAATCTCCAATACGAACGAAAATAATGACTTTTCTTCAACAAGCGTGCTCAATTGTTATAACTATAAACATTTCGATCAAATGGTGTTCCGATGTACAAAAACTGTATGTATTCTTACGGAAAATTTTATGATTGAAAAACTAAAACCCATTAATTATATGGAGATTACATTGTCACTGAATTGTCTTATATATGCACTGAAAATATGTAACATAGTCGATAAGTTTTTCAGCATCACACCATCACATAGACATACATCGAACATCGATTTACATAAGTTTTACTGATTCGTTCATTCGATTCGTATAAATGCTTAACGAAAATAAATGACTTGTCGTTCAATATTGATTAGATTCACCGCGAGTCGTTTGTTTTCCCGCTTTGCTTATATTGAATAAATGACCAGCGGTTCGATTCTTATTACATTCTATACGAGATTATTAATTTTATGGTTGTGATTGATCAATTTGATTCGAAACGATTGTAATATTTTTATAACAGTGAACGATTTACTTTCATCTTGTATGTATAGTTTTTAAATGTACGACCAAACTAAATACTTCGTTTCTTTATACATTATTATGACGAAGCTCTTCAAATCCAATTCGATCAATAAATGTATACAGTTGTGCCAAACGATAAAAAATTAAATGTTGTAGATATGAGTTTCACTTATGAATGTGTCACTTCACTGTAATTGTAGCGTACCAACAGGCGAATTGGACATCGCCGTTTTGCCAGTTTCCACGGCTGTCCGCCATTTAAAATGAGTAAATAAAACAGAACCAGTTACATAAGATATATCTCTTTTATAAAACGGATGTTGGCCATATTTTACACAACTGCAAACAACTTTGTTGATAGTTTAGGTATTTAAAGAGAAATATAATAAATTAACGCCTCGAGTCTTGAATAATGTACTATCGTATCTCGTATCGTTAGGGTAAATTGTGAAACTCTAAAATTATAAGCCGTTGGTACCTATAATACTTGAACGGAGAACGGATTCTTCCGTGAAAGATTTTTAACACGAATTCTATGCACAAGAAAACTCGGTACACCAAATCTTCAGAAGAAAACTCTGTACACAGAAACATCTTTATATAGAAAACTCCGGACTCATAATATTTCGAAAATTAAAAAAATGTAACGTATAATACATTTTCAAGTATATTTTTAGAAAGCAGTCCCTCAACTAGCTTGATAACATACAATAATATCATTACAAAGATATGCAAAACTAAACATATTTTTAAATGATGATCTATGTAATTATATACTAAACATTTTATTTGTTTTAGTTAGTTCAGAGTCAAAAATAGTTAGTTTAACTGACAATCGCATTATTCAAGTCACCATTTCCAGCATAAGGATATAACATATTATAAGAAACATCCATGCTGGAAATCAATACAATTGTTAAATATAAATAAGAACGCTTTCAACTTGACTTAATCTGGGCTCCCTTCACTTTTGATAACAAAGCAGGTTTTCACGCATTTAAATAAATGTTAAATTTTATGTTACATACAAGTATACAAATGTCTGTCCAGGTGTAACTCTTATTGACTGACGTCGATGGTTGTCGATTGTTTTAGTGTCTTCTCAACGTTTTGTCGTAGGAGATTTACGAGGATACTTTCAAATCACTTCCACCTTGCTTGGGCTACATGCAAAATATCGCAAACTATTTTTTATTTGTACAATATTTTTTATACAAGTTTTTGATTATATAATACTGATTCGTTGTGTCACATGTAATCACAACATCTTTATCATAATCATTCTGTACAATGTAAAATTAATACAAACACAATATTCCTTTGTACTTTATTCCACTTTATTAAAAAGGAATATTGTGTTTTTATTGATATAATGCCTTTCCACTAGGGCTTGTCGGTTTTCAAACACCGGTTTTTTGGCAAAATTTGTGACATTCGAAAACCGGTTTTTCAATTTCGGAACCGGTTGTGCCGAATTTTCCATAAACGAGTCAAAACAAAAGAATAGATAATTTGGATCTTTTATTTGATGGCATAAAGACCATATGACCCACATCATTACCCAGCGAAAGGGTATTTTCGAAAACGTTACAAAACGATCAGTGGACGCTTTGTGTTTTTTTCTGAAGAGTAACACCAAATAATTTCTTGTTCTGTATTATTATGTATATAAATAAACTACATTAAAAAATGAACCTTTTCTCGCTATTTTCATTGAGTTATCCATTTTTTGTAAAAGTTCGAAAACCGGATAAAACCGGTTTTCGAACAATATTGACATTCAAAAACCGTTTTTTTCAAAAGTCGGTTTTTGTATAAGTCGGTTTTTGTATAAGTTGGTTTTTGCATAAGCCCTAATTTCCACCAAGTATTGACTGTGAACACCCTAAAATTGATCAATATAAAATTGATAACTTTTGTTTTTTCATTTGTCATATAATTATGTTAGTGTGTCTTGGTTTTGCGTTTGAGAACCATCGAGAAACATTGAGAAACTTCGTCAGACAGACTATTTGTATTCGTAAATATTACGATATTCTGTCTGAGGATGCTTGTAACATCAGCTGTGGAATCGGGTAAAAGAAAGACGACTCCGACTCCGAATTGATTTTTTCAAACATATCTCAATACCATCAGATCATTCTAGTTGATTTCACCAATCAATATTATGATAAGACTAATAATTCTTTTATATCGACTGTGGAAAAGAAAAAGGACGTAACCCACACATATCAAATTTTACAGGAGGCGCAAAAAACGTGTTTTGATTATTTTGGGCCATATGCAAATTATGAATTATACACAACCTTGAAGTGCACGGAGACTTCTAAACTGGTGTTTAATTGACATAATCTAATATTTATTAAAGAAATTGTCTAGGAAAAACCTTTATTTCAGTCTTTTTTCTTGGTTTTAATTTTTTACAAGGCCATCTTTATCAAACTTAAAAGCTTAATTTTGATACTAATTCGGCATTTGCAGCTTGCGTCCTTTTGATGGAACGTGTATCAAGTTTGATATATTGTGATTATCGAAAATAACCTGTTTTGAAAAAACTGTGGGTTACGTCCTTTTTCCTTTCCACAGTCGATATCTTTGAATTATTTTTCTCCAGTTTTCTGACTACTCGCGGAAAAACACCCGACTCACAGCCCTGGTTGTAACACAACATATGAAATTACGTCTGATGATGTTTCTTAAAATATACGAAACGCGTATTACACGACAATAGATGAAATACTACAGTTATAGATTGTTATTTATTTTTCAAAAAGTAAAAGTCACATAGCTACATCTAAATTCTGCATACGGTTGCAATGCCTTACTGGCCGAAGTAATAATTAAAATAAAACAGCTATTATTATTTATTTCATGAATATGAGTTTTGTTTGAATAATCGGTCCATATCCAGAATCAGTTATCTAATTCTGTGAATAGATATGTTTATTGCACATGTTCATAAATGAAACGTTGCACAAGATTGGTTTATTAGCGATTGCGTTGTTTCCATACATTGTTACTCAATATGAGACCCAAACGCCGCCCAAAGAGGTTTTTTTTTACATCGGGTAAATATGACAAGTACAAGCTGGTCGTGAAATTATGTTTTTTATTCGAAATATAGCCAAGAAATCTAAATATCTTATTGATCATAAATAAGTAGCTTGTATATTGCTGTATTTATTAACCAGTACCATAACTGGGCTTGATTTCACTGGTCAACAACAGCTTTATTTCTTAGAGAACTGTTTGTTACTCAGCTCAACATTTTTTTTCGAAGATAGTATATGGGACATACAGTAGTGTAGTGGGGCCAGGTCGGCGACCTTGCACATGAAAATGAGCCAAGGCGCCTCCCTGCCACCTTTTTGAACTTTTAATTTTCAAGTACATACATATCGACAGTGGAAAAGAAAAAGAACGTAACCCACAGTTTTTTCAAAACAGGTTTTTTTCGATAATCACATTGTATTAAACTTGATACACGTTCTATCGAAAGGATGCAAGCTGCAAACGCCGAATTAGTATCTAAATATAGCTTTTATGTTTGAAAAAGATGTGCTTGTAAAAAATTAAAACCAAGAAAAAATACTGAAATAAAGGTTTTTCCTAGACAATTTTTAAAATTTATATTAGATTATGTCAATTAAACACCAGTTTAGAAGTCTCCGTGCACTTCAAGGTTGTGTATAATTCATAATTTACATCTGACCCAAAATCACCAAAACACGTTTTTTACCTGTAAAATTTGTGTGAGTTACGTCCTTTTTCCTTTCCACAGTCGATATGTATATTCAAAATCGTTTTTTTATTAATTTATTTTTAAAATTTGTGGTTTTTTTTAACTTCGGACGGATATAAAAAAATACAAAAGGGAAGAAATCAATGAACGACCTGTTACCTATTTATTTACCACTTCGCCACTGGAGAAAGATGAATACGGGTAGTACAGGACTAATGGTTAACTGATCGTTCTCTCTACGATCCATTATTTTAAACTTGAATGGGTGAAAGGGGATTTTAACATATCACAAACACCCATCCTTTTCCAAAAGAAATTGATTTTATAATATTTTCGATCGAGTAATATCTTTTTTTTAGGTATCAATGGAATCGCGATAACAAAAAGCCCTTTTCCTTTTTCAGAAGCCCACAGTACAGACATAGTTTTTGGCATTTAAAAAAAAATAGTAGTGCGTGCTTTTGCAAGCACACTGTGTCAGTATCTCTCAATCTATCTAATAAGAGTATCTATTGAACGGATGTGTTGTTATACGTTCGCCGATTAACCGGTTCGAGCGAATAATGAGTGCATAAGAGAACAAGCAAGACAAAAAACATAATAGAACTTCTCGTAAGAAAACAGCGACTAGGTATCGAGTCAATCGATCTAGAACAGAGAAGCTGCACCACCAACATAATCAATTAATTGTATTGCAATACGCTTAGAAAGATATTTTTAACTATCTACTCGCTAACAATATTTCAATTTGTTTTTTGACATATCGACTTTGGAATGGCAAAAGGACGTAACCAACAGTTTTTTCAAAACCGCTTTTTTCGATATTCACAAAGTATACAACTTGTTTGTTTCTTAAACTTTAGGCGATGAAAGATAGATGTGGCATATATTATTCTTGAGAATGTGAATCTAAATGTTTCCGATTAGGTGTAGAACCAGCCTGCCAATGGGGATGCCACTGGGAAGAGCTTTAACGGTGTTCAACAATATTGCTTCGGATGTCGACATGATTCACGTAGACTTGGGTGAGTTCCGACGAATACTATTTTTTTTATGTATTAAAGTAGAGTTCGTCGGAGCTTACTCAGTTGACTTTCTTTCCATTTTTTTTCTACTACTTTTAATATTAAATTGTGCTATGTTTTTTTCTTCATTGTAAAAGTTTTAAATTTATAATTTTTCAAACTCGTTCAATGTAAATTCATTAAATAAATAAAAATAAAATAAATAAATCGTACTCAGTATGAACTGTATGGATATCGTTGTAGTACTGACCCGATGTGATATGCCAGTGTGGTATTATAGATTTCCAACGGCGCTGCGTATGTGTTCATATAATGTACGGGTTTAGCAGTAAATGCAGTAAAAGAAAATCGTGAAAAAAAATCAGTTTAGTTTTTAATATTCTGTTGGATGTATCAATGGTTTTTATCAATTTTATGACGTCTATAGAATACTATCAGCCCTAATAAATTCGTTTTTATCTCTATACTGACTCCGATGAGCATGAACGATTCGATGAAATCAAAGTAAACTTCGTGCACCAATGCATAGTACTAAATCATCCTGCGAATGCTTTGGGAGTACCCATATTATGACAAGCCTAAAGCTGCGCCTAATCCACCACGATTGGTACTAGGGCCTCTAATCCCGGGATCCCGACAAATTTTGTTATCCTTTCGGGATTTCGGGATTTGAACGCGAAATTCGCAAAAAATAGCGCTTGAGTCACTGACAGTCGAAACTCTTTCAACGTATGGAGCTAAAAAAAAGGTCTCACATTTCTGAATATCGTTTTCTAATAATTGTAGAATCCGTGAATTCCCAACTTTTTAACGCCATCAAACTTAAAAACACGATTTTTTTTTCTTTTTTCCCAGTCATCAATCCCGGTATCCATAGAAAAGGGTCCGTGATTAGACGCCCTAATTCAGGGTTTCCCAAACTATAGAAAATTTAAATTAACTTTGATTATTCCACGTATTGTGTTACTAACTGTGAGACGTGTTTCGCCTCTTTCAGAGGCATCTTCAGACTTACTATCGCAAAGTTTGCTTAAGTAATGAAGCAAGATTGATTCTAACATTTTAAAATTATGAAATAACAAAATGGAGTTTGGGTTTTTTTCCTTTTAGGGAGAGCAAGGAGGGGGGTGTAGAATCAAAATAAAGCAAACAAATAATGATACTAATGAGTTGGCATCAATCAGATTGGGATTTTTCCTTTTAAGGGAAGCAAGCTATGTTCCGACTATGTCCCCAAACTATGTTCCGCGGAACACTGGTGGAACCTAAATAGGTGTTCCGCGAAAATTTGGAATGGTAATTAATATACGCTGCGACATATTTAAGCATCTTCGAGTGATGGTAAATCTCTACTGATTTTTAAAACGTCAAATACCTAGGTTCAGGCGGAGATTTTGAATCACAAAGAGCTTTATTTGTATTTGACACGTTTTAAAAACAATTTGGTTAATAAATAATAATTGATTTAGTAACATATATATTTTTTTCAATATTTCTTTAATTATGATTTATCGTATTTTAAAATATAAGCTGTGTTCCGGTCATATTTCCAGATTTGCAAAATTTTCCATTGCAAAATAACTTTGGAAAACGCTACCCTAATTGATACATCATGCATATCTTAAGCTTGCATCAGACGAAACCAAAGTTATGTAAACACCACTTAACTCATTTGGTTACAGATTTTGTAAAGAGTCTAACTGTTCTCTAAAAATTTGCAAGTAACAAGCCGTACGTAACATTATGATTTTTTTAATAAATGATAACATTTATCGCAAAAAGCTCTATCACCAAATGTTTTTTTTAGCCCAACCTTATCTTCTCGTATACAAAAGCGCAGATACTGGTTCACTTAGTTGTCAGCTTTCGACTAGCATTAGTGCCGAATAGGGCTTGTCGGGTTTTTTTGCTAAATTTGTGACATTCGAAAACCAGTTTTTCAACATCGTAACCGGCTGTGCCAAATTTTCCATAAACGAGCCTATAAGCATAAGGACATAAAATTTGGATCATTTATTTTATGGTTTAAAGACCATATGCCCCATCATTACCCAGCGGAAGAGTATTTTCGATATCAAGAAATTTTGTTACAAAACGATCAGTGGACGCTTTGTGTTTTCTTATATCATATTTTCTGAAGAGTAACACCAAATAATTTCTTGTTGTGCATTATTATGTATATAAATAAACAACATAAAAATATTGAACCTTTTCTCGTTATTTTAATTGAATTATCCATTTTTTGTAAAACGACATTGACGTTCGACAACCGGTTTTTTAAAAAGTCGGTTTTTTTATAAGCCCTAGTGCCGAGCTCATTTGGTTGAAGCGCCGTCGTCGCAGCAGTCAGCCCGCTGGATTATGCACGGCGAAAAGGATGCCGCAATCTCTTTGGCCGCAATTAGTTGCCCGCCCTGCTTCCGGCCCTCGTTCACCATTCATTCAATCTTTATCCATTCATTAGTTTATTACACTGGCGTGCAGTCAATTCAACACAAATTTAAAGCGTACAGCATTGTTTCAAGCAGAAATTTACTTTTTTTCAAGGACAGACTATATGCTTGACAAAAATGATTCTTTTCGTTGCTTGGAAGTTGCAGCGATAACTGGAAAATCAACCGATTCCTCCGACTTAGTCAGTATTATATCTACTGTTGAAAGGAAAAAGGACGTAACCCACAGTTTTTTCAATCTTCTTTTTCGATTTATTCGGCGGAACGTTATGGAAGTTTATTTTTAAAATACCATCAAATTTGATAACTTTATTACTCAATTAGTTGTAATAAAGTTTAGAAATAAACAGTTTAGAGTTTTTGGAAATCCATAAAGTCATTTATACAAATGAAAATTTATTAAATAACATTTTAATTAGGCAGGTTTCACCACTGTTAAACTAATTTCCACTGGGTATTACCGTTTATAATATAAGTTATTTTATTTTTGATTTAACGTTCCTTATAATTATAATATAGGTATTTAATTTGTTATTAGTACTATTAATGTTTGTATTTTACCCTCTCCCTACGTCCAGTAGAAAATGTACAAAAACTCCGACCTTTATTAATTTGTGACATCAGAAAAAAATCATTTTTAGTTCATTCGTAAACCTTGAAATGTTCTATCTAATGATGCTTCTTAAAGAAGCAAAACACGTGTCACAATTTGTGACACAAGTGGAGTAACAAAGTTATCTAGCATAATTTTACATTGAGATAAAACCGTGCTTGCATGCTTGTCTATGGTAGTGACGTCATTATTATAAGTGGTTCGACTAGTTAAAGGATGCACCTCGCTTATAGCGTACGTATTTAATGTGCTTCCTTCATTCGTTACATAACTATTTCTTGCTAAGCAGATTCATAATATAGATGTACATGTAAATTGTCCATTGTTAGTTTTCGCTGAAATATCGTGGCAATCGCTTTATAATACATATAAACAAACTCATTTTTATTTTTCGTTTGAAGTTTTCGTACGCCATAGTATAGTATAGTATAGAGTAGGTTCTTTCGGTATTCATTCGATTTCACCATTTGTTTTCAAGACCCCTTTGTCTATGCAAGTCTATAATAATGCAGATACCTAGGTTAGGTAATTTTATTCACAATTTATATACAGATATCGATCCATAGAAACAGTTAATTTCGATAATTATTATTCATAGGGTGACACCACAACATCAACATAATTTTTTTAAATTTTGTTAGTTTTTTATTCATATATTATCTTTTGATTTGTGAATTATAATAGCTTAGAATAATAATAAATAATAATAAAAGCAGTACATACTATTGAATTACATTTACCCCACACTGCACAGCTGCTATTTCAACACTGTATTAAACTATTAATATAAACAATATTCCTTTGTACTTTATTCTACTTTATTTAAAAGGTCAGGACCGGTTTCGCTCATTGCGAGCATTGTCAACTGTTGAGAAATACAATTTAGCAATGCTATTCATACAAAAATAAATTGAAATAAAAAATGTTTAAGCAACAATTGACATTGAAAAGAAATTACGAATTACAGTATAAGTGATTCTATATTTATACAAAATTAAAATGTTTAACACCTCTAACATATAATAAAGAAGTCATCCAAGATTTTTATTATTGCATTTATTATTACATTTTATTTTTTTATAATTATAGAATCACAACAAAGTACAACTTTAAGTTGAAATAGCTATCAACAATATACAAAATAATGTGTAATAAGTGGTGTTAGTTTCGCTGGCTGTGTTGGTCGGTCGATTTCTGGCATATCGTATTGAAACACATTTACCTTACATTAAATCAACGTGCAAGACATCGTTATCAACAAACTCAAAAGTTATACTAGCAACGGAATTTCCCATGCTTAGTAATGTTTTAACTAATTAGTTGCTATGCACAATAGCGTCCTGAAGTAAAGACAGTTTAAAATAAAAGGTACATAATATATATTTTATTACATTCTCTGTGAAATTTATTGTTTCTACTCTTTGAGAATCGCTGTACCTTGGTCACCCTACCTACACACTTGTATATTTTTGAACAACCAAACCAAAATACCGATTTAGATCGCCGATTGTCTTCTGTTTCGTGTCGAATGCTTCACAAAGTGCTATTTCCTTCGATCATTTCTTTTGTTTTGATTTCGAAAAAAATGCGTCCGGCATTTCAAAAACTTTTTTTGCGTTTCCATTAACATTTCGATCGATACATGCCCCGTAAAATAAATTAACTCATTATTAGACGGAAGGTTCCTGTATACATTAACTTTCGGTTGCATACCTTATTATAATTGATATTTTATATACGAAACGGACACTGTGAATGGTAATTGTATTGCTGTGATTGTATCTTTTCTACTGGCAGTAAAATAAAGAAATCCAGTGATAATACTCACTTATTACGATTTATTCTATATGGTCTGAAAGTAATGCTTAAAAAAAACACGTGTGAGTGATTATTCGAACCTGGGAATTGTCTCAGAAATTGACTAATCTAAACTAAATGTTTCATCAATAATCATAATTCAGTGAGCTGATTTACAGTCATGGAAATCATGGCCAAATGTTAATATCAGTGGCGGCCGGTCAATGTGGCATTGGATCAATGCACCCCTTGTATATGCAGGGGCGGTTATATTTCATGAAGTAATATTCAAACATAACATTTATATCATTCACTCATTTTGAACTCTTCGTGTATTTATTGTTTATATGTATATTTTAGAAATCGATAATAAAATATTTATTATAGACAAATATATGAAGAATTTAAAATTAGTGAATGGTGTTAATGTTATGTTTGAATATTATTTCATGAAATATAACCGCCTCTGCATATATAAGGGGTGCATTGATCCAATGCAGCATTGACCGGCCGCCACTGGTTAATATATACACTATTTGTAAGTTCTGCGATTATCATTGTCTGTTAAAAATCATTAGCTAATATGGCTTCTCTATTTCATGTCGTTTTTCTGGAAAACAATTAATATTACTGTCGTTTTTTTCTCACCGTGGTACTTCTTTAAATAAAGGTATTATGCTGCAGTAGATGTGGCGGGTACTAAATGATTTGATTGTGTCGTTTGCTTAGTTGTGGTTTCAAAATATCATTTAAATATCTGAATTACTATTTTTTTAATTCCACAGATATTTTATTTTACTTATCTTTGTGTATACTGTATACCAAGGTCTATGATTCACTGCGAATAAAAACTCATTCATTAGCCGTGTAGAAAAATAATAAAAAACAACGTCGCCTCACATCATTATTTTGAATTTAGAACAGAACACTATTCCAATAACTTTTATCAATAATGCCCACTCATGACATTTCCGTTGGACAAATCGCGGTAGGCGTGGTCAATAATTCGACCAATAATTGACGCCCAAAATATCCACGTCTCGCTTACGCATTGTCACTTACTCGCTTGTGTTGATCATCTCATCTCGCTTGTATGATATTGACCTCTTGTTCTGCCGCAATGTGGCTTTCTCTGTCGTATATATGCGTATAAACGTGGAAAACTGTATTGCCTTCTCGTTTTTGTGATAAGGCTATCAATAAATTCGTGAGATTTATCTCGTATCTGAATATGAACAGTCTTTTGAATTATTACTTTCAAATAGCGCTGCATTCTTTTTTTGTAACTGTCATATTTTTCGACATTTAAAGATTTCTCTTATTCGCAAGTTTTTTCGATATTATACATTTAATTATGTTGAGTTTCCTTCATTATTAAACAATTTTATTATACGAATTGCAAGGGTAGAGAAGGGTTTCGAAATTTGGCCTGTAAAAAAATACATTTTAATATTTTAACCCCGATATAACTTCACAGGTTTCAATTAAAAATAAATCTACTTTCAATGTTTTTTATTTACATCATTGGTGGGAAAACCTGCGTCCCTTCGACCGAACTCAATAATTTCATTTTTTTGATTTTACTCTAATAGAAAATAATCAGTGGTGAAGTGGGGCCAGGTCGGCGACCTAGCACATGAAAATGAGGAATGCACCCTGTCACCTTTTTGATTTGTTACTTAATTTTCAAGTATATACATACATATATTCAAAATCGTTTTTCTTTATTGATTCAATTGTTAAAACTTGTGTTTTTTTAACTTCGGACAGATATAAAAAAAAATAGGGAAGAAATCAATGAGCGACCTCGTACCTATTTATTTACCACAACGCCACTGAAAATAATGTACCTACATACTTATAAAAGTACATTTTTAAATATGGTATTTTTTACTAAAAAAATGAAGCTCGCTTTGACACGAAAAGGTTCCCTACCCATATATAAAGTTCTTATTTTTTTTATAGGTATATCACAATTTGTGGATCACTTTTATGGTTTTTTGCAGCAACACAATTTTAGTTCATTTTGTGTGGTATGCTTTCATTTTTCCTTCTGACATTCATTGGATAGCCCTGATAGAGCATAGACAATTAAAAACTGGTATACGATACAGTTTGTTATAATAATGAAACGTACCTAATCAAACAGTGTAAGATTTTTCAAATGTATGTATTTTTACTGTTCTGAAATAATTATTGTGTTAGTGGTTCAAAATCGATATTTCTTTTTACGATATAACTTAAGTAGATACGAAAATATATCAAAGTTTCTTCCTACCTCACTAAAAATGAATTCAATATAAAAGTAATATTATAATAATAGCGAACGACGTTACGACCTAAGTAGAGACCACTTCATCGCAGAAATTAGCTTCTTGCAATAAATACGTAAAAATAATCTTTAGTTATTACAGGCTCACCCACCAATTATTTTTTTTATATTTTTCTTATCTCCTCGAATAGCTAGCTACTGCGCGGTTTGCGTTTGTAATTCCCATTTTACCGTATGTATTAGTTAATTGGTCTACTGTACGATGAAAGTCGTGATCTGATCCTGAACTCTACAGGGAAAAAATATTACTGATACTGATCTGGGTATGTTGCTAGGGATGTCTACAGCGTGTTCCTAATATTCCTCCTTGACATTTTTTTTGGCGCAGGTGTATTATAATTTATTTTAACTTATCCCACCACTAAATTTGACGGCAATGCTGAAAAGTATTTTAGATAAACAAGTTTTACTATAAAATTTAAATTAACTTTGATTATTCCACGTATTGTGTTACTAACTGTGACACGTGTTTCGCCTCTTTCAGAGGCATCTTCAGACTTACTATCGCAAAGTTTGCTTAAGTAATGAAGCAAGATTGATTCTAACATTTTAAAATTATAAAATTACAAAATGGAGGTTTGGAGGGGGGTGTAGAATCGAAATAAAGCAAACAGATAATTATACTAATTATACTAATGAGTTGTAAACAATCAGAATGGGATTTTTCTTTTTTAAGGGAAGCAAAGAGGGGATTATAAAATCGAAACAGTGCAAACAAATTTAATCATACTACTAATGACGTTAAACATTACAAACTATTAAACTAATGAGCTGAAGTCAATCAGCTAGGTAGTCTGCGCAAGAATTTTTCGTGCACCTTGCGAAAATTCAGTTTTGTATTTTAAAATGTCTTTAAAGAGAACAAATGAATTATATCTTTATAAATATCATTACAAATATGTCAAAGCATGTATCCACATCTCAAATATAAATGGTTTTACATTTGATAGAATTTTTAATAAATAATGAAAAATTAATAATTGGTAAAAAAATAATTGTAAATTTAAACTGAAAAACATTTAATGAATACAACGAATTGTTAATTCTACTACCCTGGTTATCATAAGCTCATTATTAGCTGTTCCAAATGTTAAAAACGGTAAAAACACTTATATTTAAGATGCGGGTACATGCTTAGACAAATTTGTAATGATATTTATAAAGAAATAATTCATCTGTACTCTTAAACGATATTTTAAAATATAAAACTGAACTTTCGCAAGGTGCGAGAAACAATCTTGCGCAAACTGTACATATAAAATATTCTTTCAATCAAAACATAATTATTTCTGCTTCTCTATGATAGCGTCATCAGAAATATTTTGTAGTATCGACCAAACTATTTCTTTTTTTCCGTTTATTAGAGATTCGCGCCGCAGCACACCCAGCATCGCCTCGCGGCACACCGCTTGCGGAGCACTGCTTTAAACGACTGAAAAACTAAAATGTAAGATTGCGAAACACTCAGCAATGACCAAAGTTTTGGTAGCAAGTAAAATGATCACCTGGGATGAATGGACAATGGCGCACAAATGCGCATTGGAAGCACTCAATCAAACTATGAAATATCTGTGCAATGACTCAAGATGTTTTATAGGCGCAATAATTCTACTATCTGGCGATTTCAGCCAAACACTACCAGTCATTCCAAGATTGACCGCTGCCGATGAAATAAACACTTACCTCTCAAATCACGACTCTGGTGCTATGTAAAGAAACTTCAGCTTACGACAAACAAGCGAGTTGCATTGCTAAACGATCTATCTGCCGAAGATTTCTCCAAGCAATTGCTGACTATCGGTAACAGGCGTGTTCCTGTCGACGAATCGAACGGATTGATTTTGTTTCCGCCGAATTTTTGAAATTTCACTTCATTCAACAAAATGTTCTCGAACATCTAATCACAAAAATCACAATTGGTTGAATGAACGAGCAATTCTTGCGGCAAAGAACAAAGATGTGGATCATTTAAACTTCACAATTTAAAATCAAATCGTTGGTCCACTGCATTCCTTCAAATCTATCGACCGTGAAGCAAACGAAGACGAAGCAACGAACTATCCAACTTAATTTTTAAACTTATTGGATCTGCCTGGCTTGTCACCGCGCAATTTACAACTGAAGGTTGACTCGGTAGTCATCATGCTTCAAGTTATCAAGTTAACAGAACATTTATTCACTTTTAAGGTGTTCACTGTCAATACTTGGTGGAATGGCATTATAATAAAAATAATAAAACATTTTTAGTACTTTTTCCACATAAAATTTATTTGATCAGGACCGGTTGCCCTCATCACGAGCATTATCGACTGATGATAATGCTCAGATGATAATAACTCAGTTGATAATGCTCGCGATGAGCGAAACCGGTCCTGATCAAATAAATTTTATGTTGGAAAAGTACTAAAAATGTTTTATTACAACATTTATTGATTCTGAGCCGGTACGAAGTTCGTCGGGTCAGCTAGTATTATTATATATTTGGAAATCTTCTTAGAGTCTCAATTTCCCTTGGGTATTGATTGAATGTATATAAACTTTCTAACATATTTTAAATTTTCGTTTTGGACGTAATATCATTTTAATGACTTATAACTTTATAAGTAATAACTATCGTAAAACGTCTATTTTGATATTCGGCGCTTGAATTCTCCGCCTATTTTTGCTTCCATAAATTAGTTTTCAATAAATTATTCGATTATACTATTCCTTCTACTTAAGAGTATGTAATCCGTTCTGTCGATAAACACAGGTTCCAATTCCTTTTCATTTTTCCTCCATTTTTTTCATACATTTTATACGTATATTTCTAACGTCATCTTCTGACAAAAGCGTTACGTCACTATTATTATTTTGAGTGAAGTAAAGTTATATAGTTAGTCATGTTTTCAATCCCAAAGAACTTGTGAAAATACAGCTAAAATACATTTTTTTTTTTTTTTTTAGTTTTATTTTGTAAGTTTATATTTTCGAGTATTATTGAAGATGATTAATTTAATTGATCTTCAATGAACAATTTGAATTTACTGAGATAACTTTTTTTGCCAGAACGACAACGAATTAAGTTTAAATTATATTTTGTAAACACACTACACATGCTTCGCCAAAGATAAAGAATCAAACACTACAACTTTAGATACGAAAGTCATGCGGAGTTTGTAGCGTTTGATATGCAGGTACGATAATAATATGCTTTTATTATATCTACATCTTCCTTCTATCTATCCACTACTGCTCTTTGTTAGTTAATTTATAGGTTCATTGACTCGTCGAATCTTTTTTACTATTCGACAGATAATAATCATGCAATCATTTTAACCCTTTCGCCACGAAGTGTAATATTAATTTACAAAAAAATACAATTAATTAATTCTGTTGTTCGTAATAAGTCACGTCAGTCGCTTTATCTTTTTTTTTTGTATTTCGTCAACCCAGTACTGTACTGGCAGATGTTGATAAATAAAAAATTGATAATTTAGAGTGAATAAAAAAATGAAGATTTTAGCTTTTTGTATGCTTTGACTTCGATATTTAATAAAGATAAATTTATCCCGATTTCACACAAATAATGTGAGGAACCAGTGAGCATCATCGATAAAGTAATCGCTGTTTTTGCACAACTGGTACAGCAATGCTTAAATTGGGTTATTATTGACCAGCGGTTTCTAAACGTTTTCGGTTTCCAAGTTAAAACATTGGCCTAAGTAATATTTTATAATCACTTTTAGGGTGTTCACTGTCAACACTTGGTGGAAAAGCATTATATAAATAAAAACACAATATTCCTTTGTACTTTAATCCACTTTATTAAAAAGGTCAGGACCAGGATGATTATATCAGTTGACAATGCTCGCAATGAGAAAAACCGGTCCTGACCTTTTTAATAAAGTGGAATAAAGTACAAAGGAATATTATGTTTTTATTAATATTTAACAATTATTTTGATAAAAAAAACTTTTGCGCACAGTTTGGAATCACTGTTCTAGACAAAGAGTGTAAATCCAACAATCTTGTTGTGTACTTATCTCATTTTGATAAATTTCGTTACTTACCTAATTCTCGCAGTACGGTGACGATATTATATTGATTTATGGGTTTGTATTCACAGGCATGGGTGTCTGTTATTTTTTCATAGCTTCACACTCTCACGCAGAGAAAAATAACCGATTGCAACCGTTCTCAATCTGAAGAAAAATTGGGCGACAAATAGTTTTTGTTAATCACATAATGTTACAATGCTGCATTGGAGGTTTGACACGGTGGAAAAAATATATTCTTCGTGAATATCTGAACCGTAATGTCATGATTAAACTCATTATAAATATAAATTTGATAAGAATTAATTATGATTTTTCCGGTAATGAATTTAAAAAGATGCCTTACGTTTTATCACATATTGAAGTCTAATCAGAAATAAACGTAAGATGCATCTATGTGTAACATTTATAATTTTATACAATTGTCGTATTTTAAATTATGAATGTCAAAAATGCCTCCGTTAAATCAAAGTTATGACAAACATTGCTTAAGAATAGATAAGTGTGATACTAATTCATTTCTCAATAATAGATACATTTGATACTAATATTATATTTTACTCCCCATTACGTGAACTGTCCCATTTCATATCGTCTCGAAAGTGTTACGGGTAGGTATTTAAAATATATAGTTTTAACCACTATCAAAAGCTGTGTATTAATTGCAGGTTTAGTTTTTATTACATACATCAAACATGGAATCTAAATAACTTGCCAAGATTTTTTGTTAGATGGCAACTTATATAAAATGGTAACTCATTCTTAGACTGTGAACCACTGATAATGGGCTTGTGGGATAGAGCCCCTTACAAATAAGGAAACACGATGAGTGGAATAGCATTTATATCTAATGGTTATTGCTGATTTTTTTGTCATTCGATGACAATCGTGGTATAATTAGAGTTTTATATATCGACTTTGGAAAGGAAAAAGAACGTATCCCACACATAGCAAATTTTACAGGAGGCACGAAAAACGTGTTTCGATGATTTTAGGCCATATGCAAATTATGAATTATACACAACCTTAAAGTTCACGGAGACTTCTAAGCTGGTGTTTAATTGAAATAATCCAATATTAATTAAAGGTCTAGGAAAAACCTTTATTTCAGTCTTTTTTCTTGGTTTTAATATTTTACAAGGTCATCTTTTTCAAACTTAAAAGCTTATTCGGCATTCGCAGCTTGAATCCTTTTGATAGAACGTGTATCAAGTTTGATAAATTGTGATTATCAAAAAAAAAAAATCTGTTTTGAAAAAACTTTGGGTTACGTCCTTTTTTCTTTCCATAGTCGATATGTAGGTACATGCATATTATAAATCTTCATTCTTAAGTTCAAATTTTTATATTTATTATTTTCGCGATTTTATTGATTTTATAAGACACTTCTTATCAGCTTTGAAAAAATATGTAATTTCATATACTGTAGCTTTATTGGGTAGCACGATAGCGTATTTTTTTTTTATTTTCAATGGATTCGGCGGTAGCTTTATAGAAGTTCATTTTAAATTAATATATAAAATTATGTTAGATGATTTTGTTACTGTATTTGTTGTGCTACAAATTGTTACACGTTAAATAAGACAGGCGGCTCACCATTGTGGGAGTTATTTTATTTTTGATTTAACGTTCCGTATATGTATAATATAGGTAATTGTTTTTTAATTAGTACTATCAATGTTTATATCTTACCCTCTCTCTGCGTACAGTAGAAAATACACATTTATTTTGTAATAACTTCTCAGTCAATAAGAATATCACTGATACAATTGAATGGTTACCAAAAAAAATGTAGAGTAGTAAAGCCAGTAGCCATCGGTTGTCGATCTCTACGTTTTGCAACAGTTTTTTTTTTGTCAAATTAAGGTAAAATCATCTTCTCAATATAATGATCAATCACGTCAATTTAAAAATCGTTTTTTTTGTTCGAAACATTTTTTACAACATAAATAATTTGGCCCCTGTTCATTCATATCAATTAGTTTTTTAAAATCGGTAGCCGTAGATACGTTTTTTTATATATTATTTTATTTCAATTATTCCGTCCGCTAAACGTCGGAAATGAATGATTAAACATAGCGGCGTTGTCATTTATTAATTCAGATCTATAAAAAATCGATAGTATCATTTGTCTTATTGCAATTTTAAAAGATTTTATCAGCCATAGAGTAGAAAAAGCCCAAATAACCTGTGTTACCATCTACATAAATTATTCGCTGATAGACTATGCATATTTTAAAAAGTATTTCCAAGTAGATAGATATCAGTTTTGCAATTGATTTTTTTTCCAATCTACGATCACTATTTTGTTGCCTAATAATATTGCGTATTATTAATGATTTATCATTCTTGTAAACGCCATTGTACGTTAGTAAAATAGTATGTCAACGCGATAGCGTCTTGGATTTATGGCATTGTGGGCAGATAATCTTTTTATTTATTATTTTCTGTTTTAATTAATCAATAAACGCAGGCATAAAATATCTATACGGAGTGACGTTATTGGGGAAATTACGATCATTGTCTGTATATTACACTCACAATTATGGTTTTTATCCCAAAACCAGGAATTTTGAAAACACAATCCCGGGAAAAATATAAATAAATACGCTTTTTTAATCTTTATGACGTAATCGTTAGCCGAATTATTTATCTGAATGCCTTTATGAGCTTATTACACCACCGAAGAAAATATGCTGTAATAACAGTATTTTTTATATGCGTTTGAAATAATGGGCTCATTTGAAAAAAAAATGTTTGTCTATAATTTATATTTAAAATTATATTAATGACGTATATGTCAGAGCTTATGTCTGGACAGATTTGCGCTAGAGAAGATACTGAAAAAGAAAAAGTCTTACAAAACCGAGTAGTACCAGAGCTTTTCCCAGGATCCCGGGATTGACGTATTTATTTCCTGCTATCCCACCACAAAATATCGGGAAATGAGAAACCCTACACACAACATAACACTATTGATTGGCTTATTCATTACATCACTGAACACACATATGATAGATGTCTTCACCCCCTCATTACCTTTACGATAGCTCGTATGAGACTAAGATAATCTTTCCTTAACCCCATTTTTCTATCTCTTCTATAACACCCCATGGTAGTAAATACGCGGTCTTACATTCCTCTCAAAATAAGTTTAAATTGGTTTAAACTTTCGTTTGATTACTTGTTATCTACCGTGGGTAGAATAATAACTACCAACATTTTTGCTCGCGATCAACTGAATAGTACCTAAACTTTTCAATTATCTATATATTAATAGTCGATAAGGTCCGTCTGTAAGGTGTCCTCGACCTCCCAGTCTCCACTTTTTTAAATAAAATAAAATAAAATAATATAAAATAAAATAAAATAAAATAAAATAAAATAAAATAAAATAAAATAAAATAAAATAAAATAAAATAAAATAAAATAAAATAAAATAAAATAAAATAAAATAAAATAAAATAAAATAAAATAAAATAGAATAGAATAGAATAAAATAAAATAAAATAAAATAAAATAAAATAAAATAAAATAAAATAAAATAAAATAAAATAAAATAAAATAAAATAAAATAAAATAAAATAAAATAAAATAAATTAAAATAAAATAAAATAAAATAAAATAAAATAAAATAAAATAAAATAAAATAAAATAAAATAAAACAAAATAAAATAAAATAAAATAAAATAAAATAAAATAAAATAAAATAAAATAAAATAAAATAAAATAAAATAAAATAAAATTTAATTTAATTTAATTAAATTAAATTAAATTAAATTAAATTAAATTAAATTAAATTAAATTAAATTAAATTAAATTAAATTAAATTAAATTAAATTAAATAAAATAAAATAAAATAAAATAAAATAAAATAAAATTAAATTAAATTAAATTAAACTAAATAAAATCAAACACAATGCAGCAAAAATCTCCCGTTGCTGGGCAACGGGCTTACAGCTAGTCTTAACATTAATAGCCGATAAGGTCCGTCTGTAAGGACGTCCGCAGTAAGGTACAGACCAATGATTTCGATTTATTCTGAACAGCACATTTTTGAAATGTTGTTCTATCCAATGGGAGCGGCTTATTTTAAACCGGGCGTGAATGTTCTGATATCGCCACGTTTGAAAATTTGATATTTCTTGGTGTAGAGCTAAAGTATTGTATCACCATACATCATAATATTCGAATAATCAAAGACTTTAATTCGACTATTGCAAACTATGATTATAGGGCTGTCGAAATGAATCGTCTGATCGTGTGAGTCGATGTGAGACTAATATTTTTTGGAGCGGATTTGATCAATTGAATCATAATGATGAATCATTTCACGTCTGACCTTGAAAATCTGTTAGAATTCTTTAATACATTAAGAATATTCAAATTATGATATGGATATATCATAGAATAATATTTTGCTTTTTTCATACACTTGGACAAAATGTGCAACTGATTTTTTATTGAAAAATTGGATTTGATCTTTTGATTTTTATTGGAAATAATTGTTAAATAATTTAAAATCCGAAAAATAATTGTTGGCAAACTTAAACATTATTCCAAAAATTAAGTAATTTACAAAATTTCTGCTACTACGAAAGATGATTGTTAGCAAACTTTAACATTATTCCAAAAATTAAATATTTTACGAAATTTATGCTACTACGAAAAATGGTTGTTAGCAAACTTAAACATTATTCCACATATTAAATAATTTACGAAATTTATGCTACTACGAAAAATGGTTGTTAGCAAACTTAAACATTATTCTAAAAATTAAATATTTTACGAAATTTCTGCTACTACGAAAAATGGTTGTTAGCAAACTTGGACATTATTCCAAATATTAAATAATTTACGAAATTTCTGCTCCAACGAAAAATGGTTGTTAGCAAACTTGAACATTATTCCAAAAATTCAATAATTTACGAAATTTCTGCTACTACGAAAAATGGTTGTTAGCAAACTTGGACATTATTCCAAAAATTCAATAATTTACGAAATTTCTGCTCCTACTAAAAATGGTTGTTAGCAAACTTGGACATTATTCCAAAAATTCAATAATTTACGAAATTTCTGCTCCTACGAAAAATGGTTGTTAGCAAACTTGAACATTATTCCAAAAATTCAATAATTTACGAAATTTCTGCTACTACGAAAAATGGTTGTCAGCAAACTTAAACTTTATTCCAAAAATTGAATATTTTACGAAATTTATGCTACTACGAAAAATGGTTGTTAGCAAACTTAAACATTATTCCACATATTAAATAATTTACGAAATTTATGCTACTACGAAAAATGGTTGTTAGCAAACTTAAACATTATTCTAAAAATTAAATATTTTACGAAATTTCTGCTACTACGAAAAATGGTTGTTAGCAAACTTGGACATTATTCCAAATATTAAATAATTAACGAAATTTCTGCTACTACGAAAAATGGTTGTTAGCAAACTTAAACATTATTCCACATATTAAATAATTTACGAAATTTATGCTACTACGAAAAATGGTTGTTAGCAAACTTGAACATTATTCCAAAAATTCAATAATTTACGAAATTTCTGCTCCTACGAAAAATGGTTGTTAGCAAACTTAAACTTTATTCCAAAAATTCAATAATTTACGAAATTTTGGCTACTATGAAAAATGGTTGTTAGTAAACTTAAACTTTATTCCAAAAATTGAATATTTTACGAAATTTATGCTACTACGAAAAATGGTTGTTAGCAAACTTAAAAATTATTCCAAAAATTAAATATTTTATGAAATTTCTGCTCCTACGAAAAATGGTTGTTAGCAAACTTGAACATTATTCCAAAAATTCAATAATTTACGAAATTCCTGCTACTACGAAAAATGGTTGTTAGCAAACTTGAACATTATTCCAAAAATTCAATAATTTACGAAATTTCTGCTCCAACGAAAAATGGTTGTTAGCAAACTTAAACTTTATTCCAAAAATTCAATAATTTACGAAATTTCGGCTACTACGAAAAATGGTTGTTAGCAAACTTAAACTTTATTCCAAAAATTGAATATTTTACGAAATTTATGCTACTACGAAAAATGGTTGTTAGCAAACTTGAACATTATTCCAAATATTAAATAATTTACGAAATTTCTGCTCCTACGAAAAATGGTTGTTAGCAAACTTGAACATTATTAGAAAAATTCAATAATTTACGAAATTTCTGCTACTACGAAAAATGGTTGTTAGCAAACTTAAACATTATTCCACATATTAAATAATTTACGAAATTTATGCTACTACGAAAAATGGTTGTTAGCAAACTTAAACATTATTCTAAAAATTAAATATTTTACGAAATTTCTGCTACTACGAAAAATGGTTGTTAGCAAACTTGGACATTATTCCAAATATTAAATAATTTACGAAATTTCTGCTCCAACGAAAAATGGTTGTTAGCAAACTTGAACATTATTCCAAAAATTCAATAATTTACGAAATTTCTGCTACTACGAAAAATGGTTGTTAGCAAACTTGGACATTATTCCAAAAATTCAATAATTTACGAAATTTCTGCTCCTACTAAAAATGGTTGTTAGCAAACTTGGACATTATTCCAAAAATTCAATAATTTACGAAATTTCTGCTCCTACGAAAAATGGTTGTTAGCAAACTTGAACATTATTCCAAAAATTCAATAATTTACGAAATTTCTGCTACTACGAAAAATGGTTGTCAGCAAACTTAAACTTTATTCCAAAAATTGAATATTTTACGAAATTTATGCTACTACGAAAAATGGTTGTTAGCAAACTTAAACATTATTCCACATATTAAATAATTTACGAAATTTATGCTACTACGAAAAATGGTTGTTAGCAAACTTAAACATTATTCTAAAAATTAAATATTTTACGAAATTTCTGCTACTACGAAAAATGGTTGTTAGCAAACTTGGACATTATTCCAAATATTAAATAATTTACGAAATTTCTGCTACTACGAAAAATGGTTGTTAGCAAACTTAAACATTATTCCACATATTAAATAATTTACGAAATTTATGCTACTACGAAAAATGGTTGTTAGCAAACTTGAACATTATTCCAAAAATTCAATAATTTACGAAATTTCTGCTCCTACGAAAAATGGTTGTTAGCAAACTTAAACTTTATTCCAAAAATTCAATAATTTACGAAATTTTGGCTACTATGAAAAATGGTTGTTAGTAAACTTAAACTTTATTCCAAAAATTGAATATTTTACGAAATTTATGCTACTACGAAAAATGGTTGTTAGCAAACTTAAAAATTATTCCAAAAATTAAATATTTTATGAAATTTCTGCTCCTACGAAAAATGGTTGTTAGCAAACTTGAACATTATTCCAAAAATTCAATAATTTACGAAATTCCTGCTACTACGAAAAATGGTTGTTAGCAAACTTGAACATTATTCCAAAAATTCAATAATTTACGAAATTTCTGCTCCAACGAAAAATGGTTGTTAGCAAACTTAAACTTTATTCCAAAAATTCAATAATTTACGAAATTTCGGCTACTACGAAAAATGGTTGTTAGCAAACTTAAACTTTATTCCAAAAATTGAATATTTTACGAAATTTATGCTACTACGAAAAATGGTTGTTAGCAAACTTGAACATTATTCCAAATATTAAATAATTTACGAAATTTCTGCTCCTACGAAAAATGGTTGTTAGCAAACTTGAACATTATTAGAAAAATTCAATAATTTACGAAATTTCTGCTACTACGAAAAATGGTTGTTAGCAAACTTAAACTTTATTCCAAAAATTGAATATTTTACGAAATTTATGCTACTACGAAAAATGGTTGTTAGCAAACTTGAACATTATTCCAAATATTACATAATTTACGAAATTTCTGCTCCTACGAAAAATGGTTGTTAGCAAACTTGAACATTATTCCAAAAATTCAATAATTTACGAAATTTCTGCTACTACGAAAAATGGTTATCAAACTTAAACTTTATTCCAAAAAATCAATAATTTACGAAATTTCGGCTACTACGAAAAATGGTTGTTAGCAAACTTTTTTTTTATTCCAAAAATTCAATAATTCACGAAATTTCTGCTCCTACGAAATATGGTTGTTAGCAAACTTGAACATTATTCGAAAAATTAAATATTTTACGAAATTTATGCTACTACGAAAAATGGTTGTTAGCAAACTTGAACATTATTCCAAATATTACATAATTTACGAAATTTCTGCTCCTACGAAAAATGGTTGTTAGCAAACTTGAACATTATTCCAAAAATTCAATAATTTACGAAATTTCTGCTACTACGAAAAATGGTTGTTAGCAAACTTAAACTTTATTCCAAAAAATCAATAATTTACGAAATTTCTGCTACTACGAAAAATAGTTGTCAGCAAACTTGAACATTATTCTAAAAATTAAGTAATTTCCGAAGTTTCTGCTACTACGAAAAATTGTTGTTAGCAAACTTAAACATTATTCCAAATATTAAATAATTTACGAAATTTCTGCTAACTATAAAAATAAAATAAATTAAAATAAAATAAAATGAAATTAAATTAAATTAAATTAAATTAAACGCAATGCAACAAAAATCTCACGTTGCTGGGCAACGGGCTTATCTATATATTAATAGCCGATAAGGTCTGAGTGTCTGTATGTTTGGACGTCCATTTCACACCTTCCATTTCTCCACTTTTTTATTCATACTAAATTTATATATTAAAAGTCGATAAAATAATCACTCGCTTTTCACTTTTCACAAATGTGTGCGTACTGATGATGTCCTCGAGACATCTTCTTCTTCTACGAAATGTATTTTGTTTGCGTACATTTTCAAATTAATAGATAATGAAATGAAATAAAATATAATTCAATAATTTGCAATTTAAAAACTGCAGGGCTGTCGATATATGCGCCGTGGTCGATTTATGGTACTATGAAAAATGATTGTTAGCAAACTTGAACATTATTCTAAATATTAAATAATTTACGAAATTTATGCTACTACGAAAAATGGTTGTTAGCAAACTTAAACATTATTCTAAATATTAAATAATTTACGAAATTTCTGCTTACTATAAAAATAAAATAAATTAAAATAAAATAAAATAACATAAAATAAAATAAAATAACATAAAATAAAATAATATAAAATAAAATAAAATAAAATAAAATAACAAAAAATAAAATAAAATAGAATAAAATAAAATAAAATTCGATAAAATAAAATAAAATAAAATAAAATAAAATAACACAACATAACATAACATAACATAAAATAAAATAAAATAAAATAAAATAAAATAAAATAAAGTAAAATAAAATAAAATACAATGCAACAATACACAATGCAACAAAAATCTCACGTTGCTGGGCAACGGGCTTACAGCTAGTGTATACTTGAATTATCGAACGCATACATTACTTAGTTTACATACATTTTAAAAACTGTTGACTTATTATTGGCAAAATAATGTTACTGCGATTAGATATGACGTGAGCGCGATGATTTCAAATTGATTGACATTTATTCATTGTAATGTCAAGTGTAGGGGGGGGATTAGGTAATAACTTAATTAAAATGAGTGCAATAAGCGAAAACTATTACATAGCGATAAACAAATTCAATACATCATGCTTAATGAAGTATTGTAGAACTAATACTCTCAATTATGTGATGTTTTTTTTTATTTTATTCCACGTATTAATTAGATAAACTCGCACGTTTCAAACAGTAGTAATAAAAATTAAATTTAAGAGGTATCGTCACCTACGTGATCAGATGCTCGTTTCCTGCCGAGCGCGTCACTTCAGTTTACGAACGCGACCGGCTTCCGGAAGTGACGGCATTTTAACGCACTTTAATGAACAGCGTCACCGTTCATTCAACAACTGGCGTGCTTTCGCGAACACCCTGTTGCACAATATTGCACACTTGACGAACTTTGACGCATAGAGTTTCCGGTTTATTTGGCCTAGTATATAATACAATGTTTTAAAAGGATATTTACAGTCCTCCAAAGACGTCGTCAGCACTGTATACTTTGCAGATGATTTTATTAATATGATCTTCGCCACTTCGTCTCTTTTAAGAAATTATATAAATGTAATATTTTTTACTAATTGAATTTTGTTAATTAAGATCAGAACCGATTTCGTTAATCACGAGCATTGTCAACTGATCATTTGATAATGCCCATAATTAATGCCTGGTCCGAGGTCGGGTGTAGTGGATTTATTGTCATTGGTAAGATCACTTTTAATCACTTTTTAAGGTGAACACTTTAACTGTCAATACTTAGTGGAAAGGCATTATATTAAGAAAAAACACAATATTCCTTTGTACTTAATTTCCACTTTTTATTTATCAAGATCAGGACCGGTTTCTGTTATGGCGAGAATTGTCAACTGATAAGAAATAAAATTTAACAGTACCTACTATTTATACAAAAACAAATTAAAATGAAATGGTGGAATAAACAATTGACATTGAAAAGAATTTACAAATTACAGTAGAAATTATCAATCAGTGACTCTAAAATAACACAAAATTAAAATGTTTAACACCTCTTACATGTAATTTAATCACTTTTGATCGTTCCTATGGGGAGCATTCGCATTGCAAAATTCTTCTTATTTCAACTATTCGCCAAATAGAAATTATACTTAGCTGATATTTAGTATAATCTACAATGATACCTCAAGCAATGCGATGCAAATATTACGCAAATTTGTCTGGGGTCACTTTGTACCCCGTCGCTCCTCGATCCTATTTTCGACGGTAGTCGAGTGTTAAAGTGTTCATTGTTAATACTTGGTTGATAGGCATTATATTAAAAAAATAAAACAATATTTTGTACTAATTTCAGTTTCATTTTATATGATCAGGACCGATTTCACTCATTACAAGCATTATCAAATGATTACTCTGATCCTTTTATTTTTTGAATTCAATGGTAAGAATTCGTAATCAAAACTCAAAGCGTAATTAATAAACAAACATTTAAGATTGTTCGAGGCTGGTAAGAAATTCATATCGAAGACTATTTTATGTACAACATAAGTTAAAATATAAATATATTTAAATTGCATAACATAAAATTAACAACAAGACAGATGTGTATTTAATTATGTTTACTTTTGACATAAATGCAATGATTATCAAATAAAATCACTGAAGATCAACGATCAGCGACACCCACACCCTCGATGTCAAATTGAATATTAATCAACATTTATGCTGCAATATTGTGATGACTTAGATATTTTTTTACTGGCCACATGGTACTTGGGCTTTGAGAATCCCTAATCAGTTGTCAAATTGAATACATCAACATGAAACCTGTAATTTATTGTCGCTAAAACGAACTCTAATCGATGGGCCACAAAAGCAGATTACTCGTGGTGTATTTTTGTGATGAAATGTCGACCAATCAAAATCGTAATGTGTAGTGAATTATTAAAATTAAAGTTTAAAAAAAAAACTATTTTTATAGAAGAAATGAAATAGTGTTTTGCATTCATTGGACTTGGCAGGAAATGCTATTTTTGTCCACCGTTAGGATGGGAGATATTATTAAAAGTTGTTTGTGAAAACCAATATTATAACTCTAACAGAATCCAAGATTCAACAGTCATGTAGATTTTTTTTGAAGAGGGAGTACTGGTTTTAAATCACCTGCAATATCTTCATTTGCCTATGTCGAGTATGGCTTCATTTTACACTAGTGTGTGTGTGAGTGCGAGATATATAATTCAGCAGAGAAGCGTGTGTGTGGGTGTGACGTCACAGGCAGTCGTGGGAAAACGACCGGTCGGCAGGTGCAAGAGGCAAGTTGCCCCCGTCACCCCTCCAGAGCAGCACATCTCCATACCTTCCCTTTGCCCCATGTTCTATCTGCTACAGGTCTCCGTGTTTTGTCTTAAAGATTTTAGTCTTTCTATATTGGTATGTATTTGATTTTTAGAATTCCATTCAAATAATACACGTCAAATGTATGAAACAATTATTCCGAAGATTGCAGAGTTGTGCATAAAAAGTAATTGACTGTTACATCGTTTCTATATAACTTAAATAAGACAAAGTGAAGGCATAAGAAAAAAAAATGTATGCTTAGTTAACAATATTTGTATTCAACCACCATTAATTTCTATATTTGGATGTAAGATGAGTTGAGTCAGAACTATGTTGTAGTACTAAAAACGTTGATATTGTTTACTTTATTACAATGGAGTTCTACCAAGTAAATGTCAATAAACTATCAATTTCCATTATCAAACAAATACTCTTTTAAGGTAGGTATGTTCTCGGTTGATTCTTGATGGGAAATGCATTCTATTGAGAAAAAAATACTACATTTTCTTACTGATTCCTTATTTTTTATTATCAAAGATCAGAACAAGCATTCTGTCATCATTCATGCTGTGTACCTAACAACACAAATGTATTCACGGAAATGCACATCGACTACTAATCCAGTCCTGTAGTCTAGTGGTTTACGCCTTTTGGTTTACGTTAATTTGGTTATGAGGCATTGGCATTCGAATGCCGAAATATAAAAAAATATTCATTGTTTTTTTTTTAAAGTTGATGTATTTGTATCCAATATGCACGATGTGTGAAGAAATAAACTATCTTACAATTAGTCTTTTGCAAATCATAAATTTCCACTTTTAAGATTTTCAAGGCCAATATTTGATGGAAGGCATTGTTTATATTCAAAATATAAAATACTCTTCGATTATTTATAATTTTATTTAATCTGATCATGACGAGTTTCATTAATCACCAGCATCTTCAACTTATAAAAATATACATTGATAGAGGGTTGTTCATTCTACACTATATTTATATTTTTATTATCAGTGTGAAATTCTCGTTAGGAAAGACCGGCCTTAATCATATAAAAGAAATGTAGAATTAGTACAAAACAGTGTTTCATTTTTTAAATTATACATTTTACTTGACTTTTCTGAATTTAGAGTTTGAGATACTAACTTAGTTATGTAATTGATCCAACAGGAGTTTATATCAGGGCTGTGGAGTCGGAGTCGGAGTCGTGAAAAATGAGCGGCTCGATTTTTTTTTGAAAAATATAGTTAATGATGTGTATTTGAACAAAATAGTCAAAAGTGTTAACATTTCATGCTTGGCTGACTAAAGATGATCTGGTGGGTATAAATATAAATAAGTTAAAATGATACTTTCGATGGCTTCGGCGGTAACTTTGTGGAAGTTCATTTTAATAGAAAATTTAAAATAACTTTGATTATTCCACGTATTGTGTTACTAACTGTGACACGTGTTTCGCCTCTTTCAGAGGCATCTTCAGACTTCAGCCCCTGAAAGAGGCGAAACACGTGTCACAGTTAGTAACACAATACGTGGAATAATCAAAGTTATTTTAAATTTTCTATTATTAAGTTAAAATGAAATTATTGAAAATTTTTCTCGGATTCGGAAACGTCTTTTTTTCACGAGACTCCACAGCCCTGGTTTATATAATATATTACTTTTAGGGAGTTCACTTGCAATACTTGGTGGAAAAGTATTATATTTAAAAAAAAACAGTATTAATTTGTACTTAAAAAGATCAGGACCTTTTTCGCTCACGACGAGCATTATCAACCGATAAAAAATACAATTTTAATGTGTTATTTATACAAAACAAAATGAAATGTAGGAGTTCATATATCATGCTCAATATTTAATTTTAAAAACACATATTCCAGTCATTTCGAAATCAGAAATTTACTAAAGGCTAAATTAAAACTAGTTGCTAAATCATATGATTATAAATTTAAATTACAAATCAATAATAATAATACGTACTATTAATATGCAAAATCAATTCCGTTGCAATAGGCAAAAAGACAGACTCATCTCTCGCCTGGTCGAATCGAACCGGCGAAGCCATCAATCATTAATAGGTTTTTTTTTCGTTATTATTAATAATTTCGTGTCGGTTGCGTCATGATGGACCAGAACCCCTGCCGGTCTGCTTTGGACCGGTACCTCCTTCCTCTACGGGTCGAGTTATTATTATCTATTGGTAAAGTTCCCTCAACTTTGCTTACCGGTAACAGTACGCTACAAACTGGCCGATGTTTTGCGGTGAAAAATTCACTGATAATTTCGCAGAATTTATTTCGCTAAGACAAATAATTCTGTCGTTCTTAAATAAATGATTCTAAACTTGTTGAAATTGCATCATTGAAATATACGATACTTCTCAAACTTACTTGCTTTCTTACTCTAACACAGCTTTGTCAACAGTAAGCAGTGTAAGATAACAAATTATTTAATTATATACCCATTTCATTTCCAGTGACATTGTTTCATATAGCTATTAGAGGTGACGTAAAATGGAAAAAAAAAATCCTTGTCTTTTTACTACTATCACGTCTTTACTTAGCGCTTTGGTAGATTGCATATTTTAATTTTACGTAGATAACACCATTGCAGTGTGTTTTAACTGAGGTTACTTCATTTTTATGATACTTTAAAACTTGTAGAATATTACAACGCATCTAACTTACTTTCTTTTCTAAAATACCAGTTGGCTCACTTCGTCTCTAATGGACGCATATAATATTGCACCAATAATCGAAATAAGTATTTTTCTTTCCCAAATACATCCATCCTAATTTGATCATTTATTTAGCATATTCACAATTTTTCCACCATCAGCTGATAATGCTTGAGATGAACGAAACCAACCTTGATATTAAGTGTTTTTTTTAATATATCGCGTTTGCAACAAAATTTGATATTTTCACTTTAAAAGTGTTCACTGTCCACCCTCGTTGGAAGAGAGTATTATTAAAAAATAAATTATTTTTTTGTACTTATTCCACATTTTCAAAAATATCAACACCGGTTGTTGTTATCACGAGTATTGTCAACTGATGAAAAGTATTTATTTCATTATAATTAACGTCAATTTCACTAGTTTATAATGCTCGAGATAATCGAAAACTGTTCTGTTCTTTATTAAAATGTTAGCATAAACAGTTTCTGGCTGAAACGAATGCTATAATCAGATTGATTGTTTTTTTTATGACTTTTTATTATGTTGTTTGCCCGTTCTCTCTTATATGATTGGGTTTGAATTTAATGATAAAACGTGAGACGGAAACGTAATGGCGGTATACCAAGATATAGATTTTCAATGAAGAAGTCGAATTCGAATTGTAGATAGCTCTAAATCACTCGCATTTGCTCTGCGAAAAATGTTATTTTTGCACAATCTTTCTTATCTAAACACATGTTTTTTGAATATTGTTATGACGGATGTGATAACCCTTGTATGGCTTATCTGTGATAGTAATAAATTAAAAATCGCCCCAGGTTCACTGTTTTTTTTCTCCTCTCCATTTTGTTTGTGTCGATTTAGCGGTAGTGGCTACCGCGCAGATTAAATCAGTGGCCTTACATACAGACCTTTTTATAAAGCGTTTATTGAATATTCAAAACATGATGACCTTTCTTTAGGATTATGTTGGAGTATGAAAAGATTGCATAGAAAAAGAAAAAGTAGTAATCCAAATCGTTAAAAAAAACACAATATTCCTTTGTACTTATTCCCAATTTTTCTTTATCAAGATCAGGACCGGTTTCGATCGTGGCGAGCATTGTCAACTGGTACGAAATATAATTTAACAGTTCTATTTATACAAAAACAAATTTAAATAAAAAGTTGTAATAAACCATTGGCATTGAAAAGAATTTACAAATTACAGTATAAATTAAGAATATGAATTTTTAATATACGATCGGTGTGAAGGATTTTAATCCTTTACGATCATAGACAAACCGTGACAAATATATAGACCGTATAAAAAAAGTTAAAAAAATTCTTATTTATCTGTGGAATTTATGGAAGGCCAGGCAAATGGGTGAACAGAATGTAATGTCTGCAAATATTTCACTACTCGGCTATATGATTATCGTTGTACTAGGTACTTACGGAATTAATTAATAATTATATTTATCATCCATCCATCGTTTAGTTTCCAACAAGTTTCCATCAAGTCTATCGAATCATATCATTGAAGTGGCTTGGTCATATGCTGTACTGCCAAACATTTTTATCGCTGCTGTAGCGTTAGTAGCGAGTTTTCATATTAAATACTTCGACAATTGAGAAAATTCGAACAATTTTATATGAGTCCTAGAGAAGTAAAGTGAGCCAGTCAGTAAAATAGTAAAACTTTTCTATTGAATTTTTAGTTACAATTACGTTTTTATTTGATGTTTCGGTGGATTGCATATTTTCATTTTAAGGATATAACACTATTGCTGTGAGTATTTTACTTTTACGGTACTTTGCGTCATCTGAAATATTAAAACTCTTCTATCTCATGACTCAATACCAGTTGACTCACTTTATTTCTCAGGGGCTCATATTAAGAAAAAGAATCACATTTATAGTCTTCACTGTCAACTCTTACTGAATCCACTTATTTATAATGTATCAGGACCGGTTTTGCTTACCGCAAACGTTATCCACTGAAAATTTTTGCGATGAGCAAAATTTATAATGAAGAATTAGAATAATAAATGATTTATTTTTTACTAAAATTTAGAAGTATAGTAAACCATTTCGCTGGGTACTACACTGCCTCGGGGAGGCTGTAATCTAGAGATATAACGACGTCGTGTGTGCGAGAGACAAAAAACTCGTTTTCATAGACTCTCATTCAGCTTTAGCCAATGCGTTCAACAGCCTTGCCAACACTCAAGTGACCATCCTTCATAGCCTCTTTATATTTTCACCAAAAATTATATGTAACCTTATTTACTAAAAAATCAATTGATCGCGTTTATGTGAACGAAATTTCGTTTACGCAAACAAGGAACGTGTTACTATTGGTGTAAATGTGCTTTCGCCGTAAAAGATCAGCTGTTGTTAAAGCTTTTCTATATTATTATTCTCGCAGGGCTCTTTCGTGTATCGTTTTTAAATAAATACTCTGTACGGTGGACTGCCGCATACGCTGTAGGAAACTTCTCTTTAGGGGGAAATCTTTTTGGAGGCTTACTGTTCATTTATTCTAACGTAGTTCTGACGAGCATCATAACGTATTATGAAAAATATATATAAAAATGTAATACTTACTTAGTATTTCCCGGATCGATAGTTATCATGGGATTTTCACCTTAATATATTTTATCCTACACGGAACGTACCAACAATTTACTAACTTAAATTTTGAAATATTGTATATTCATTATATATTATTGTATGCTCGGGGGTTGTGCTGTACGTTAGGCCTAGGAAAACAAAATCCCAATGCTTATTTTTGTACGACCCATTAGTATTATAAAATGCTGGTCATTCAGTTAGGGCTTTCTTCCCATGTAACGCGGTGGAACGGCGTTTCGGCACCCCTTTCTCGGCATTTTTAATGTTTTAAATCAATTTATTTTTATTTTGATTTAAAAACATGTTTCTAAAAGCTGTTTCTCCCTATCTAAGGATTCTTTTGATTGTTATGTGACGGGTAAAACAATATCAGGTCCATAATCATATACTTACTCTGTAACATTGAGAGGTTGAGTAACAAGCAGTTCTCGTAAAGACTTATCAGGAAAAAACACAATATTCCTGTGTACTTATTTTCATATAATTGTCCACTGATCAGACTTTTCACCAAGTATTGGGAGTGAACACTCTACAAGTAAAGATTTATGTTGAGAAACCTCCATTAGAAAGTCATATGCTCCACATTGTAAATGGCCATGGATTAGATCTTTTTTAAAAAGCTTAGTAAGAAGTGAGTTCAAGCACTGGTTTTATCATACACATATTTACTTTATTATGTTTCCTTATCGAGTTCATTTTGATATTCCAATCTCTCTCTTCGACCCCAAGTTTACCAAGGCCTGCTGTATGTCGATATAATGCTCTTCTAACATCGTTTGCTGTCTTTATAACCCCATACCGTCATATTAGTGTTACTTAATCATTTTTCTTTTTCGTTTGATAGTTACGTATGGCTTGGACGTATCCCGCAGTTATGATTTTTTAATAATTGTATAGAATTAATGCAGGCCGCTCGGATAGCGCGGGATGCTTATGGTGAATGGGATTATGTTTTCAAAATAAGATTGAGATATGTTAAAGATACTGGATACATTTTCACAGTTCATGCAATCAAAATTACACTACTGTGAATGTAGTTGTAACAATTTCATTGGCATGTTGTCTTTGTTAGCCATTCGATACATTTTTTGGGTCCCCCTTTATTTTATTGGGATTATTAATCGAAATAATGAATATTCGAAAGATGAGCGATGAATTGTTCTGTCCTCGTCACAAGTGACGTATTCTTAACAATATCATATAAACTAAAACGTAATTCTTAAAAATGTAATGTTTAATAACCTTAACATTGTTGGCCGGGTCCTTTGGTGCAGCGGTTAGCGTTGTGGGCTTCCGTGCCGGATCTCAAGGGTTCCCAGTACCGACATTTTTTTTCAATCGATGAATTGATTTCTGTTCAAATGCATGGGTAAATACCCTTTCCGATTCTTTAACAACTGGGCGTAGCGAGAGCGATTAGCCAACCACTAGTCCTGTCCTAGCCTTATCCTTCTATTTCTTAGAAAAAGAGAGGTTAAACGACTGAGTAACACACAGTTCTCGTAGAAAATTCATCGGTTAAAATACTTCTATTGGCTGACCATATCTCCACATTGGGAGCGGACATGGATAAAAAATATTATATAATACGCGCACATAAATATCACAATCTTTCAGTCGAGTAAGTATACAGGAAATTCTATGAACGAGAATTTTTCTTTCTTTATATGTTTTCTTTGATTTGATTAAATTCGCGATAAATACCATCAATGGCTGTCAACTATTTGATTAATACAATCATCATGCAAGTGTGTCAACGTGTTTTTTTGTACCAAATTGAATGGCAAAGGAATGACACTACAATCTGAGATACTAAGTAATATATTTGCACGATTATGTAATTTGTTTAGTTAAATATATTATTGAGTCATAGCTTATCTATTGAAAATAATACTGTGGGCATTAAGATAGTTGAGATGCCGAATACCTCTCTTTTTTTCTTTCGTCAAATCGAGCGTGAATGAACTTTTCATTCATTCACATTCTCTTTATCAACTACTGTTACTTGTGTAACCCGTAATAGTTATGTTTGTATTCATGTAAGCATACATATAAAACATACACACGAATATTTCATTCAGTTTACCATATTTATCTTATTATGGTTAAAATATCACTATGTTACACCTCTGAGAGAGAGGATATTGAAATAAAAGTTTTTTTTTTTTTTGATTTGGCAGCACTCATTTTAACTTACATTTATTTAATTAATTAAATGTCATCCTTGAAGACTTTACCGACTATGATTATTTGTGGCAGTGTACCACTGGCTTATCGTCACATCCCATCCATATGTCAGTAGGTAACAAAAGTACTAAATTACTTATTTTGCTTGCGTCAAATACTAATAAATGTCATTTAAGATTTCGACTGAAGGTGCTTTGTGGAATTTCAATATTAAATTTAAATCGTTCAAATTATGTACATTCACACAGATTTTGTCACTAACGACCCGAGTTTCGCCTGTCGGCATCTTCGGGCGTTCGAGTCTTAAAACCACTCACTACTCAAATCTGTGGGCATTCCCATGGGCTTATCCTTTTTGGCTTTAAACTCGTTGATACATTTATTTATTATATAAGCGCGAAACATTCATTTACTAAGCGTCAGTTCAAGTTCATCCGTGCACTTGAACGCCTGAAGATGCCGAAAGGCATTTAATAATATGTGCATTCTAATATCGAACTGTAATTACGTCATTGCATTTAAGTGTGTTGTAACCATAGGCATGTAAGACATAGATTACTACTCCTAAGACGCTCTTGGTAATTATCGGATACGACGTTGAATACTCCGTAAAAGTAAAGATTCGTAATATTTCAAAATAAACGGTTGTAATTTAATTGTTTGATGTTATTTTTAGAGAAATATAAAAAAGTGTACGACTAGAAATAAGTAAAAAAAAAAAAAAATGTCATTTGATTGCTCTAAAAGAAATTATGTTCCCTTTTTTGACTATCAATCCGTCTTCATCGCTCGGTCCTTTTTTTTCTTTTTTTTTAAATATAAAATGCGACGCTCGTCATATGACCAATATCGCAAAACGAGTTTTAAATGTATGTCTTAGAACGTTATCACTCGGCGACAGCGATTCTCTTCACCCAATATTGACGATGGAATCGAAACATACAGATAACATAGGTTGGATTTTGGCTTTGAATTTATCATGCGATGTATGTAGGGTAGGGTAAGGTAATGTGGCAATACAGGTATTTTTTAAACAGTCTGTTGTGAAAAGGCTTTCAAGCACAAGGCATTTAGATAAATGCATATTTATTTATTCTGTAATTCTATGTTTATTCATCCTTTAGGTGTTTTCCCTTAATTCTTGGTGAAAATGCATTACGTTAAAAAATAAAACACTTGAGATTCAAAAAATAAAATACTCATTTGTACTATTTTCCACTTTTCATCATCAACTGATGCTCGACACGAGCGAAACCGGTTCTGATATTATTAAATAGAAATGGCAATTAGTAAAAAGTATTGACAGTGAACACCCTAAACGTGAAAACACTTAAGTACTAATTGCGTCAAATTTATTTTGGGTCAAGAGTCAAGACCGAGTTCGCTCATTGCGAACATTGTTGACTGATGGAATTAGAAATATACAGGGATATTTATACAAAATGAATTAAGACTATGTAATCCTATTTGAATATATGTATCTACTATAAAATAAAAACTTTTACCAAATTACCTTTATCACCTCATTGCCATACTCTATACTTTGTTCTATTTATTTGAGTAGAATGTAGGACTACTATTTGTGTTGACAGTTAACGCTTTACTTTGATGAAATATAATTTCAATACCCAAAGAGTCGAACAATATCAAAAGTTTGTTCAAGAATTCCTATGCAGTTGTGAGAATCGATCAGAATATTTTTCAATAAATTAACACATATAAGAGAGGGCTCTGTATTTTTGAGACCGTTTACGGACGCTATATTTGTATAAATAAATTATATTCGGTATAATGTTGCCATAACTGTACAACTGTATTTCCATTTACACATAACTTAAGACACGATTTTCATTTGAATGCCGCTCTCTTAAAGAAACGTCACATCGATATTTTTGTCATATTTTATTAATGACATAATCTGCAACATCCTCTGTTTTTGTGTTTTTAGTTATAATTATCAATTTAATGGGTTGGTGAAAGGTTAAATTAAATGTGTAAGTGCTTCAAATGATGCACTGCTTCCGTTTTTGTTTCGTAATGCAATTCATTCATTCATACTCGAATTTAAACTTTAAATGCTAAAAAACGTGGTCAAAAACGCCATGAGGTAATCTCGCAAAAACAGCGACCTTACATAAATGTTTTATTGGAACTAATTAGCATCACACGTAGCCTTTTCAAATGTATAATTTCGTAAACCTTCATTTAGTAATCAGTATTAATTCTGTGTTGGTGAGTCACAATTAAAATGGATTTTTTTACATGCTTACACTTTACACATAACAAATGCTCAACCAAGAAGCAAGCTTTTGTTTTTCCTAGCCCATTTTTCATTCTAATAACTTCACTTATTAGATTTGTTCTGAATTAATAACCTTACTAAACATTTTCATATGAATGCTTTACGAATACTGACCGCGGTTGTTAGTTATGTACCGTTTTTATAGTATCATAAGATAATGGGACACCATTAAATATTTACAGTGAAAAATAAAGGGACTGTGTAAATATCACATTAAAACAGTGCAAGCCTTGGCATATTACGGCCCGCGGGCCACTTGCTGCCCGATGTCTACTTTTGTGCGGTATTACAGAATCAGTTACTTATTTTATGCTGAAATTCTGTTTTCATGTTTTTAAATAAATTATATAAAAAAGACATTTATATTGCGGTCAGCCGTTAAATCATCCAACTATGATCAGGTCTGAAATCGTGTATGATATTATTTTTTAATGTTTCCACGTCTGAAAACATTTCGTTTAGTAAAAACGATCGCAATTGAGAATTTCCCGATAACATTATGTTGACACAGAAATTAACGTTTTTAATATCATCTGTCATTACGGCCGTTAAGTTCGAAAAAAAAAGGTTATTAATATAAAATATCTTTGATTATTCCACGTATTGTGTTACTAATAATGACACGTGTTCTGCATCTTTCAGTGGCATCTTCAGGCTATTTTACCATCACAGAGGTTGTTTAACTAATAAAGTACGAATGGTTTTAACCTTAAACGCCCGGCGGTCCCGTACGGGACCAGTGATTATGGTACATTTCGCTATCGGATAACACTGATTTCTGATAATAGTATTCAAAATATGAATATTAGCTTACATAAATGATGACTTTGAGATACTGATCCATAATTTTATTTTCACTTTCGATGTATATTTTCATTTTTTTGTCATATTGAGTAATAGTAACATCTGCGTTACAAGGTCGACTCTTGGAATATGCGTTGTGTTAAACGGACAGTAATAAATCAGCTTTATCCACACCATACAACATATTTCAATGGGGATACAGTTTTTTTCCATACCTAGAAAATACTCTATTTTTTTGTTATTTTATAGTTTAATTTTTTTAAGTTTTGTTCAATTTTTATCGTTTTAATTCTTTAATTTTAATGTATAATAATAGAAAATGTGAAAAATTGTAAATAAAGCTTTCGTTAATTATAAACAAACAATTTTGCTAATGCTTTTTATTTTACCCACATAGGCTGACTAGTTTAAGAGATATAATTATTTTTGTAAAAGCTACGGGTCATGTAAATATTTCGCAAAAAGTCCACGGGCGTTTAAAGGTTAATATTCCAACATGTTATATTATAAAAACGGGAAGCAAGGAGGGGGAGGATAGAAACACACAACAATAATGATACTACTAATAAAAAAACTCAAATCTGACAAAATTTGAGATACGTTCTTGTAGAAAATTAATGAAAATACGCTTAAAAAAACATCACTTATGATTTTCCATTTTTATATTGGGTGAAATTTTCAAAAAGTTTCTTACGACACAAAATTGAAAAAAAAACCTACATCCATCCACCTAGTCACCGTGTATTCTCTAGTTGTATCTACTACGCAGACGGGCACAATATGTAGTATGTACGTTGTAGAACCATCAATTCCTAACCCTTTGTTAAAAAGTACAATACATCATTCGAGAGCCCTGATACTGAAAATCAATTCAGGCGGCACGCGTGCCACTTTCCTCTTCGCTGGCACTTACCCAATAAACTCTTTGTAATTAAAATCATGTTTTAAATTATCATTGCGGAGTACGGCTTTGAGGCCCCTGTAAAACAAATAAACACGACTACAGACGACGTGGCGAAAGGTGACCTATAAATCGAAGTATTTTTGTTTATTTACTAAACATCCATAAGAATATTATTTACAACAAAAGAGTCACATGACGTGTGGGTGTTTTGTGGTGTAATTTTCAATTTACTGTAAATATAGATTTCCATTGTTAATTTACCGAATGTCATGAACTTAACTATACATATGTTACATTAACTATACATACGTTTCCACAAAATTTCCACATTATTTTGCGGTCATATGCGACATTCTAAAAATAAAATTCATTTTTTTAAACTATTTCCACATTATTTTTAGATGTTAGTCCTGGTTTCGGCTTATTTATTTTAACAATAATACTTTTACGGTGTTCACTGTCAATACTTGGTGGAAAGGCATTATATTAATCAAACCACAATGTTCCTTTGTACTTTATCCCACTTTATTTAAAAGTTGTAAAAATATCAGTTGACAATGCTCGCAATGAGTGAAAACGGTCCTGACCTTTTAAATAAAGTGGAATAAAGTGCTAAGTAATATTGTGTTTTTATTAATTTAACAATACTAGTTTGTTACGCCTTGTTATGAGCTAGTTTTACTTTTTTTTTTGCGAACTCTATCGATTTATATTTTCATCAGTTTATTCACGCGATTCGTAACACCGGTCATAATCTTTGAAATATATATTATATATTAAAACCGTAAAACCTTTCTACCTAAAATTGACAGTACACATTTTAAAGTGTAATTACGATAGCAACAACTTAAAAATAAGCTACATTCGGTTTCAGAAATTAATTTTAATTGAACGTTTAAGTTCGTCCAATAAAACATATGGATGTTACTACGTTTTAGTTAGCAATATCAAGTTAAATGGCCATAATAAATACACGTTATTGAATTCAATATTCGTAATATTTAATAAATTATAGTGTATTTTTTCATTATAAATTCATTCGTCTGTATTCTACCGACCCTTTGAAATGACAGCTCTTTTCATATAAATTTTTGTATTTGTTAATTACTTTAAATAATTCATGAAAAAACAATAATTTTACCGTCTCTCTCGAATGACATTTTAACAAAATAATATTTAATACATTTTGTAGCTCAATTTTCTTGAGTTTTTTGTGTACTTGCGTGATATGTGAAGATCAAAAATAATGATCGGCTTAAATTTGGCCCTCTGGCTATATCAGAATGCTACCGTTGCATTTTACTGTTTATTAATGAAATGAGTAAAAATTCTATCAGATCTTTTGAAAATCATCTTAAGACTTTTTTATTGGCTGTTATTTTTTGTACCATTTTCTTGGTTTCATCGAAAGATTCTATTGATCTGAATAAATTGTGAGAATTTAAAGTCAAGTATTGTAAGAAAAGAAATGTGTTTGGATCATCGTCTAAACTCTAACTTTGTCCTTCAATAATCATGAGTGGTGGGTTGTTTTCAATGCAGATATTTCAGAGTCAAAATCAGTTCAGCATAAAATCTTCGATATGGAACAGACAGACAGACGATTCTAAACGTACACATCGTGAACGTAGATAGCATATTGCTACATCAATAAATACTACAATAGGGGAAATTCAAAAATCTATCCAGATCTTACCAATGTAACAGTAGGACAATCAACAAAAAACATTTAAGATTTCGACTGAAGGTGCTTGGTGGAATTTCAATATTAAATTTGAATTGTTCAAACTATGTACATTCTCACAGATTTTGTCACTAACGACCCGGGTTTCGCCTTTCGGCATCTTCAGGCGTTCAAGAAATATTTCTTATATAAACACGAAACATTCATTTACTAAACGTCAGTTCAAGTTCATCCGTGCACTTGAACGCCTGAAGATGCCGAAAGGCGAAACCCAGGTCGTTAGTGACAAAATCTGTGAGAATGTACATAGTTTGAACAATTCAAATTTAACAAAAAACATATTAAGAAAAACACAATATTCCTTTGTACTTATTTCTACTATATTGTATTTAGGAGAAAAAATATCAAGAAAAACTTAATATACTTAATGCCATTCCACCAAGTATTGACAGTAAACACCTTTAAAGTGACCAACGGTGATAAATTGATATTTGCATGTTCATCAAGTATGTCACTGGCTTGATATGTGTTCTCCTTAATACAAAAAAGTATTTTAATTTAATCAGAATATATTATATTCAGACGATTGAATTTGAAAAATATAATGATTTATTTACCTTTTATACTTGAGCTTTATTTAGATACATTTGTCATTTTATAAAACAACACCTATCCAAATAGTAGAATAAATAAGATTATCGCCATATTAAATACTCGATAGGTTTTTACTTCAATAATTGAATTCGTACTAAAAGCTCCGCGATCCGACCGCCACCACCCCTAGTCGGGGACATGCCCCGGGGTGCAATTAAGCAACAGTTGAGCTTTGTGATAAATTCACCACCCTCCCAACCCTCAGTCTTACACCCCACCGCACTGATTAACCTTAATTAACACCGCCTAAGGGGTAATCATTGGGTATATTAATACGTATTCGTGCTTTACTATTTACGTGCAGAGATTTTGTCTGACACAATATAATATATTGTATTATAGCTTACCATTAGTAAAATATTTGAAACAAAAATACGTTCTAAGAGAATGTATTTTTTTTTACATTTATTGCTCTTATTTACACAGGTGTATAAAATATAACTTGCTATATTTATCGTTCGAATGTGAGACTGCATAATTTTTGATATTCGATAATTTTAAATTTCATTTGACTTGTTTTTTTTATTCTTGTCCGCTCTCAATTTGGAGCACATGCACACCTAACGGAAGTATCTTAACTCTTAACAGAAGTTTTTTTTTTACTACGGGTACTGTTTGTTACTCAGTCTCTCATTTTCAAATAGAGTAGGGATTTTAGGATAGGATTAGGATAAGAATAGTGGTAAGCTAATCGCTCTTTCTATGACCGTTTTCATGATAGGACGAGTGGGAGGGAATTAAACAGCACGTACTGCTACTATCACAACAATGCTTTGGACAGAAATCTGTAAATCAATTTATAAAAAAATGTTCGTTTTGGTATTAGAACCGGTGACCTTTGTCGGCTTATTGCAAATAGCAAATAAATTTATAAATAAAATAACACACTTGTACTTATAATATAAACAATACATTAGTTTAAGATTTCGACTGAAGGTGCTTGGTGGAATTTCAATATTAAATTTGAATCGTTCAAACTATGTACGTTCTCACAAATTTTGTCACTAACGACCCGGGATTCGCCGTTCGGCATCTTCATGCGCTCAAGTGCACGGATGAACTTGAACTGACAAGTTCTGACGAGTTCAAGTTCATCCGTGCACTTGAGCGCCTTCAAATTTAATAACGATTCAAATTTAATACATAAGTTTTTTATATTTTACCTGTTGAAAACGCTTGCCATGAGCGAAACTGTTTCTGATCTAAAATGAATAATGTCCGATAAATATCAACTTGTTTTATTTGTCATATAATACATTTCAACCAAGAATTTAAAAAATATCCATTTGCTTATATTGTATTTGTAAGAAGGTGATTTTTTAACTGAGTGGTCCGAATCTTTAACTGACTGGCTCGAATTTTAGTACGGACAGTTTCTTTAATATTAATTTAAATGTACACACATACTAATGAATTTGTGTTCAAAAGCATAAATTCGAACTCAAAAAATAGTAGGAAGTAGCAGAATCGAATAGCTAACCATTAGTCCATACATTACCATATCGACTGTGAAAAGTAAAAAGGACGTAACCCACGCATAACAAATTTTACAGAAGACGCAAAAAAAGTGTTTAGATGATTTTGTGCCATATGAAAATTATGAATTATACACAACCTTGGAGTGCACGGAGACTTCTAAACTGGTGTTTAATTGATATAATCTAATATTAATTAAAGAAATCGTCTAGGAAAAACCTTTATTTGAGTCTTTTTACAACTTTGGTTTTAATTTTTTACAAAGTCATCTTTTTCAAACTTAAAAGCCAAATTTATATACTAATTCGGCATTTGCAGCTTGCATACTTTTGGTAGAACGTGTATCAAGTTTGATACATTGCGATTATCGAAAAAGACCTGTTTTGAAAAAACTCTGGGTTGCGTCCCTTTTCCTTTCCACAGTCGATATCCTTCCATTATTAATTACTTTGAAACGAAAGATTAAGCAACCGAATAAAAATCAGCTCTCATCGAAAAAACTGTATAGTCCAACATGTAAAACAAACATGAAAAAAAAATGTACTTTTTATTTTTCTACACCACGTGTAAAAATAAAATTGGATTTGTTGTCAATTATTTCTCAACTAATTATTGTTTTTTTTCTTATTTTCAGGTAAGTTATCTGACGATCACTTCATTTGCCGTCACTTTTCGATTAACTCGACTTATCTCCACGTAGATGTTAAGGTTTGTCTGTTTTCTTAGCTTTTTATCCTATTTATCCGTATGAATCAAAACAGCAAAAAAAAAGATTGAATCGGCGTCATAGTAAAAATGTCAACTTTTTAGTTATATGAAAGTCAAGGCAACAACATCATTTTAATATGAAAAGCTATTTTTCACCAAACTCCAATTGATGTCGTAAGATATATGTTAATTTCTCATATGTAATTTTTAAACTAATTAATTAAATCTTTTTCGATCGACTCTGTAGTTTACAAAAAAGGTGATTCCCGTGCCTTCAACTTCATTTCGTCACAAAATCATGTATTACTTTTTTAATTTTCCAATTTCACATTTGTTCATACTATCACACTCATGAAAAAATATAGAGGAAGATACACCATCACATTATAGTACACCCCGCCATCATACTTCATATATAGAAAATTTAATTTAACTTTGATTATTCCACGTATTGTGTTACTAACTGTGACACGTGTTTCGCCTCTTTCAGAGGCATCTTCAGACTTACTATCGCAAAGTTTGCTTTAGTAATGAAGCAAGATTGATTCTAACATTTTAAAATTATAAAATTACAAATTTGAATTGTTTGAATTTTGTACTTTTCCATGAGTTTTGTCGCTAACGACCCGGGTTTCGCCTTTCGCCATCTTCAGGCATTCCAAGTACACGGATGTACTTGAACTGACGCGTAGTAAACAGTTTGTATCGTTTATAAACAAAAATATAAGTAGATCACTAAGTTATAAGGCTATTAAAATGTAAATTAGCGAAAATTGAATGTATACAATTTTCAATGGATTAAGTGGGTTTGTTATAATTATGGGGATTTTTCGAAAATATTAATGACCAGATAATAACATAGGAATGTTTAAAATAAATCTAGGGTTTTATCCGACCTATTATTAATGAGTTGATTTGTTTTTCAATCAAATTATCAAAATTAAAGTTAGTTCTTCATGTAGCATGTTGTAAAGCATATATAGCATTACAATCACTCAAATACGTATTGCGAGTTAAACATTATTAATCAGACGTAAAAAAACTTGATTAATAAAAAAAATCTTTTTGATCGTTGGCGTTCAACGGATTAGTAAGTACTTTGAACAATCGTAGACACCAAATACAAAAATCTAGTCGATTATTAAAGACACCCCCTTAATTAGAGTCTATATCTCTATTATTTGAGGATAGCTCCGCTCTGCTGGTATCGTGAATTGATAGTTTCCTCATAATGTTTTACTAATTATCTAATTTGAAGTACGCGCTGTTATTGTTGAAGTTCTGAGTTAAAATATAATAAAAAAAACTATATGTAACCATAGCATTGTTGCTTAAGGTACTGTACAAACACTTCGCATTAAACTTTCATGAATTCTTCACTATGAAGGTCGATGTGACTTCGAAATGTTTACCAGATTCCTTCGATAGCGGTCTAGATTTCTATTCATATTTCGTTATATGTTTGATACAAATTCAACTGGTGCTTGCAAATCAAAGACTTAATTAGATAGCAGCGCAAGGAAGGCAGACATTCGTCAATATAACAAGTTGTATTAGTTTATAATGAGACTTGTCGGAAGAAGACTTCCTGCGATCTGATCCATAAACCTATTTAATTAATAATATTTCACATTTGTATGTAACGCTAAGATTGAATGCGATATGGTATTTATCTTAATTAGTTACATATTTAAATTGAAATTGTGATTTATTTGAAAGAAATAAAACCAACAATATCATCTGTAATATGATACATTATATCAATAGTTATTTAAATATTATAAAAAACTTTCTCAATTTGTAGTATGTATATGGAATCCACGTGCAAGACTCTGTAAAGAGAGATTCAAACTTTTTTGAAAAATATATTTAATTGAATTAGAATATGTATTTCTGCTACGGTTATTTTTTTTAGCTATTTTAATTAGAGTCATCTCCGCCATGTGTATAACTTACCCAGAATAGATATATAGATAATATCGTTTATCGAAATTGTAATATTAGAGAAGAAATATTATATATTAATCGGTGGAAAATTTCTATAAAATGGAGATTAATTCTGTGTTGTAGAAGCGTCGAGTTATATACAAAATTTGTGTGAATGTTTTTTATTATTTTTTAAAATAAACTCATTTTCTTTACAATTTCCTATTAACAACGTTGCTCAATTGTTTTTACATGCACGTGTCTATATTTTTTTTTGTTTGAGTCACTTACTGCTCATTTATAGCTGAAAACTTGTTGAAGAAAAGCGTTCAATCAGGACTGTGAATTCGTGAAAATAACCACAACCACGACTCCAGAATTTAAGAAGGGTAACGAGGTTCTCCTTAATCTGCGTTTTTTCAATTTTATTGCAAAAATGAGTACGACTCCGACACCGGAGCCCTGTTTATTGTATACGTTTTGACTGGTAATGTTAATTGGTTTTAGAACAATTTTGCTGCGATCAGAAAATAAAAGCAAGCTTTATTATCTATGTAAGTTTCCATTTAATGAACAAAATTGTACAAAATCGTGTAATCAATAGACTTATTCATCGTTTCTTGTAAACCGAATAGGCAATTTGTTTCAAAATTCCTCAAAAAAATTTATTGTCGATCTCGGTAAGATCTTTGTAAGTAAGCAATTTCAATTAAGAATTTCCTTTTTATCTCTTAATCAGTCTCAAACTTCTCTCACGTCGGGTTCTCAAACCCACGTACGGTTCTCACAGCGAGGGTTAGTTAGTCGGTTACATACACTCAAATAAATTGATTTGAGGTAATTTACTTCGGCGGGGCACAACATATTATTTACCTACTGGACATTCTCATGGCTAGTACAGTAGCGTATACGTTAGAAGGGAGATTGTTTTACTTTATCATGTATTTTACGAAAAAGAAAACCTGTAATACTCAGGCAGTGGTGTAGTGGAGCCAGGTCGGCGACCTGGCACCTGAAAATGAGGAAGGCGCCCTGCCACCTTTTTGACTTGTAACTTAATTTTCAAATACATACATACATTAAAAATCGTTTTTTTATTGATTTAATTGTTAAAGCTTGTGGTTTTTTTTTTAATTCAGACGGATATAAAAAAAAAACAAAAAAAAATATGGAAGGAATCAATGATCGACCTGGTACATATTTATTTACTACTTCACTACTGTACTCAGGCTAAGAATATTTTATATTTTCAATGCTAACGTCGGTAACTTTGTGGAAATTTATTTGTCATACTAAATAATGCCGATTTTTTGAATTGATAGTTTTTTTATTCCTTTTATTGTGTTACTAACTGTGCCGCGTGTTTCACCCCTTTGTGAAATTATCGTTTTTTTTATTAGAAGAATCAACATTGATTCAAATTCATTGAAAAATAATTGTTCGGCCTTTTTCTTTCTACTGGATGCAGATAGGCGACAAGCAATAGCAGTACTATTTCAAATTAATTTCTTAAATTTGGTAGTGTTAATCCAATAGGAAATAAATTTATTTCCTACGGGACGGAAGGATATTTTCCATTAATTTATATAGTCGAAAATAAAACACTCATTTTTACTAATTCCACATATTTTATTTAATGTTATTAGGACTTGTTTTATACAGTTCGAAGTTCAATCCATTGAAAATGCTGATGATGAGCCAAACCGGTCCTGATAATGAATGTGGAATTACTTCACACCTTTTTTTTGTACATATTACCGTTTTAACAAATTTTGACAGCCTAAAATTAATTTATTCAAGATAAGAAATGCGAAATTTAAAATCGATAATATAATTGTTTGTTTAGTGTAAATGATTAAGGTTGTAAAAATTAAAAATGTAATACTCAAGGCTTATGGGGATAGTTAAAATTATTCTAAATTGTGTGACTACTAATGTTATTGCTTTACAATAAATTTAAATTGATTGCATCATATTTACAAGTTAGTATATATTTTTATAAATATGCCGAAGCATCTTATGCACAATATGATTGATCCCACCCTTGTAGTTTCTTTGTGACGCTACTGAGCCTCGTCACTCATGGCATTGCTGATGATAGGTAATGCGTTTTTAACGGTGGCGGTGCGGTGTTTTGTGAATTCGGTTCTCACGATGCAGCCCCCCACTTTTAACGTGAGGGGACGCCCGCGTACACCTGTGTCACTATTTTCGTTACCTTTGCGAGTTATCTATAGGTTATGCAGTGCGGTGCATTTCTTCCTGTAGAGTTATGCTGGTTATTATGTTTGGTTTTCTCGGCCCTGTAACAGAATGATTAATGTCATTTGAATAAGGTGAACAATTGTCAAATTATATTATTTCTATCAATATTAGTTTATATATGGTTGATGGGTATTTCGGCTTATGTCTCCATCAAAAACAATAAGCCGAGTTCTACCAAGCTAATGCCAATTCAATCAATAAATGCTCTTTAGCATTTGAAATCTTTTTACATTTTTAAAAAACCTTAGTATACAAAATCTTTTGTGCCATAGCAGTTATAGCATAGAAAACAAACGTCCCTAAAAATAGTAGATAAATTACAAACAAATGAATATGTGATTGTGTGATTCAAGTAATATGTTCTTCTCTCTTTTTGGGTGTTCCCTGTCAATACTTGATGGAAAGGCATTATATTCAAAAAGTATAATACTCATTTGTACCAATTCCACTTTTATTTAATAAACTCGGAACCAGTTTCGTCCTACAAATATTTGTTATTTTTTCACCATTTTACCGTTCAATTTGTGTACGCTTCTATTACATAATGCCAGGCGTTTCAGGATATTAGATAATGTGAAATTTTTACCCAATACTTATGTTATCCCCGCCACTGCGTTGGCGTCCCCTAGAGGTGAGAAATATCCACCTCTGCGATTATCGGCGATCGACAAGTTGTCTCCTTGTCTAGGCATTATCAGCATTATGATGTTAAATTCGAGTGGGTAGGTTTTGATATCCTTTTTTTAATCGAAAATTTCGAGTGTATTTAATAGTAAGTTGTTTATCAAACGATAGGGGGAAATCGAGTGTAATTGATGTATTTAAAAAATATTTATTCACATACTAATACATAGGTTTTTATTATATTTTTAACCCTCACACATATCAATTTTAAGAAATTCAATTTATGACTTGTGGTTTAAAATATTAATATTTTATTTTTGCTTTGTCATATAGAAATTTATATTTTCCGTGGATTCGGTTTAACTATGTTGAAACTCATTTTTACAATAAAATACAATTTTATAGCTTTGCTACTCCACTTTCTGTGTTGAAAAAATTGTGACACGTTTTCGCTTCTTTAAGATGCATCTTCAGACAGAATATCACGAGGCTTTAACGACGAAACTGAAAAGATATTTTTAGTTCTTACATTACAGATTAAAAGAACAAAGACCGGGGCCTTTTCCCTTTTCTTCCGGCGAATAAAGGGGGTAAAACACAAATATTGATAGTACTAATTAGTAATCAATTGCTTATATCAGGTAAGGTAAATCCCGATGCAAATAATTTCAACCATGTTGCCTGTCTTATTTTCAACGTTATTTCATTGCAATTAATGCTTTTTTTGTATTTTTCTTTGTAAGTTTATAATATCAGTTGATAATGCTCATCATGAGCGAATTTGGTTCATATCAAATAAAAGTGTAATTAGTACAAATGAGTGTCATATTCTTTGAATATAATGCCTTTCCACCAAGTATTGATAGTGAACACCTTAAAAAAGTATTTTAATACTTAGTAATTAACAATGTTAATAATGAGTTAAGTGGAATTTTCTTTTCTCTGCGACGTTATCACACAACGCTTAGCTGTATTAACAGTAGTTATTATCGACTTCTTATATTAACAACCGCCTTCTATCCGGTTCATTCTTTGCGACCGTGATATTGCGAGCCCTGATTTAAGTATTTATATATTTTTTCGGCCAATTAAGTTATCAAAAAGAATGTATTCATACCAAACATAATATTCGTGCATAAAATAAAATAATTTGCGTTTTTATCAACTCCTTTCTTTGCCACACAACGTATAAGGAAGATGAAGTGTACAATATAAAACTTCAGAATACTTCTTACAAACAAATAAACTGCATTATTCAGATCTAATTTTATTGTCCTATTGGCTGTTCAATAATTGAATTTCAATCGAAAATACGTCCGCGAAAAAGACCAAGAGAACTAGTTGATTACTGCTTTGTTTCGTTACTTTTCAGTTTTATTGTGACTAATTGACATCCAGGATATCGAAAGATTGGTAGAAACTTTCAGGCAAGACTGGCAACAGATAGTCGTTCGTTTCAGACATTGTTTTGACGCTTTTAGAATTCCAGTGCCGAATTAAAAAAAATATTCATACTAACAAATAATTCGTCTTTTAAATTGTTGTCATTTTTTAAATAAAATAAAGTAAAAACTGTCCCGGTTGGACACTTCGATATTTCAAAATATTTTTTATATCCCTAGCTCAGGGGTTGGCTAACAGCAGCACTTCGCATAAGCGTTTGCAGTTTTTTAGGTGCCAAATCTTGAACTTACAGCGTTCGTTTTTTACCGCTTAAACTCCATACATATTATATTGAATATGTATGCCTCTGCAAAACCTTTACTATCCTGTTTTCTTGAAAATTAGCCTTGCTCAGGGATGGCGAACCTTTTTTTGTCGACGTGCCAAAAATTCTCAAATATTATTCCTCGATTGTGTGGCGTGCGCAAACAGTATTTTTTTTTCGGAAAATAGAAAAAAAAGTATTTTTTTTAAACGATTGTCGTTTATCTTGGGAAACATTTGAAAATTAATGAAACGGAATAAAATATAATTTACGGATTATTTAATCAAAATTTTATTTTTTAAAACTTGGAAATCGTTCGCGTGCCATCCAAAATCCACTTTGCCACTTTGGGCACGCGCGCCATAGGTTCTCCATACCTGGCCTAGCTTATTGCTTCAGTATGACACAACATAAAAAAAATGTTTTTATTGTTTTCAAAATAAATCGTAAAAGAAGCCATTCATCACAATATTATTATCGTTGTATTAAATCTTTGCTAGAGACATGACATTTTTTCAATATATTGACGTTTAATTAGTAGAACCCATCATAATAATGCCATAAAAGTTAAGGATTAGTTGGTATATGGTATAATAATTGATTAGTTTTAAATATTTTAAAAATATTTGACATTACAGCTTACGCCAATGCGTCAAATATTTGAAAGTTTTTAAGTTGAAAGATCATACGAGATATACTCGATGAGATTTTTTTGTAAGTCACATGAGATTAACTCAAAGAGAATTGACGTCACAAACACCCATGTCTTAGGTATCAATTGAAAAATTGAAAAAATCCAATTTGACATTGACCTTAACGGGAATCGAACCCAGACCCAACTGATCGGTAGAGCAAGGTCTAACCAACTAGACCACAGCGGGCGACTACAATGGTGAAAACATTCTGACAACAGCTTGGTGCCGGAATACATTATTGAACTACATATATATTTTTTTATATTTTAAATTGATTATTTTTATATTAAATTTTCTTACACAATTGAAATAATATTAATTTTTAATTTATTGGAAAAGTTGTTGCCAGATTTTTTCCCAATTCGACCCCTTCGAGTGATAACAATGGGCCGGCGGGCAGACCGGAACCACGCTCCGCCGCCCAGGGGCGCGCCTTTGCCTCCTCCCCCCCCCTCAGGTCACATGCCCCCTCGCACAGCACTGGAATGCTATGCAAAACATGCCTCAGACAAAAAGAATCCTCGGTAACGAGAGGCAATATTTTTGGGTCCTTGTTTTACGAATGGAAGGTGGTATTCGTTCGCCGTGTTGAATTTAATTCGGAATTAATTTCAATCAAAAAGGACTCTGTGACTCAGTGAATGTAGCGATGCCCATCAGGCATAAGGTCACAAATGCTTTAATCCTGCAAATGTTTGACATTTAATACGGCGATGAGGTCAATTACAGTAGTACGCAATTTATTTTAAAAAAAATGTAATTATTTTGTATTAGTAAATTTTTAACGCTTTGACTTGGTAGAAAAATATATATTTTTTATTTTTTTCAATAATTAAGTAGTTTCTTGCGGTTTCATCGTACTCGAGTGGGAAGTCTCGGTTTCAAATCCTGCAATGAAAACATCCTATTATCAATTTTAAATAGATTTGTAACGAAATTATCGTTGTTTACAAACAACTCTTCCCACGCCATTGTATGTCCATTTATGAATAAAGGTCGATAAGCTCACTACAAGTACATGCTTACTCCCATCCATCTTTCCTTACCCTCTTCGAAAACAGACGTTGGGTGACTGACTTACTACCAGTTGTCGTAAAAAAAAACTGTTTATCCACAAAAAAGTAAAAATCTTTTGATTAATTGAAAAGAGACAACCCAAAACGTTTAGTAATATCGTTTTCAGATTGTACCACTTTTATGAATTATAAATGTTACATTTCAATTTTTGCCATAAATTCACAAACTTATAACCAAATAATATTTTAAAAAAAAAAAACTTTTTGCACTGATTAAAGATCTAGTTTCGATAATCGCAAGGATTTATAAACTGTTAAAATTACAAATCGATACGGGGTTATTTATACAAAATTAAGTGAGATGTTAATTTTTTAAGAAATTAATAAAATTATTAAGAATATACGACATCATAGTTATGCTGTTAATCGGCTGCGTTCTCGAGTGTCAACGTTGATTTAGAACACGGAAATCACGGGCTCGAATCACAGTATGGACAGTTTTAATAGATTGATTTTCAATCGATTTATGAATTTCAGTCCAAAGGCATAGATGCATGTGATGTCTTGGATTCCCTAAAATGGGTGTAGCGAAAGCGATTAGCCAACCACTAGTCCTATCCTTATATTCCTACTTTAAAAAAAAGAGGTTGAGATACCGCAATTAAGAAACTATATACTCCACATTGGGAGCGGACGTGGATTTAAAAAAAATATATGTTGACAAAACACACCAATGACAATTTATCTGGTCGCATTCATTTTGATCTGTTTTTTTTCCGTGATTTTTGAGCTCAAATACATAACCGTTATAGCGGCAAACAACTGATTTCAAATTGATAAATCACTACACGCCGTCTTATCTCGTTATAAAACTAGATTTCCGGTCGACACATCAATCAGTTGCATCGGAAAAACCTAATTAAATCATTATTGGTCCCGAGATAACAAAATCGATTGCTCTTGCTATTGATTAGCAATTATTAAAGCATCATCATACATACATATATAAAAATATTGACACTTCGAATTTTATATTGCCTTATTATGACAAGCTAACCAAAACTACACGTGTTTCGGCTTATACATGACAATTGTGTCACCGGCGCTAATCGAATATTTGAGATTAACCCTTTCTTAACTAGGATGTGTAAATAGTACACATACCTTCTAATCATGTACATTTCTCTGTATATAGAAAAAATACTCAACCTAAAATTCAGGTATTCCTCCCTTATACATTTAAGCATTGAGTAATGCAATAATAGAAATATTGTAGTAGTGTTACATAATTGTCATGATTGTCATCACACAGCTCAGGAGCGCGTGCTTTTTTTTTGCATAGTAAGGAAAGGGTTAAAAAAAACACAATATTTCTTTGTACTTTATTCCACTTTATTTAAAAGGTCAGGACCGGTTTTGCTCATTGCGAGCATTGTCAACTGTTAAGAAAAATACAGTGCTATTTATACAAAATTAAATTGAAATAAAAGGTGTAAACAACAATTGATATTGAAAATAATTTACAAATAACAGTGGTTATATAACCATAAGTGGCTATAATTACACGAAATTGAAATTTTCGATGATGGTTTTTTAATTATATGTTAAAGGTGTTAAACATTTTAATTTTGTTTTATTAATTATTTGTGTCGAGTCGTATTTGTACTTAAAAGTCCAATAGAAAAGTTTTACCATTTTACTAGTTAGCTCACTTCACTTCTTGAGGGATCAATTTATTGTCCTAATCGTAGATGCGTATTTTGCAATTAAAATAAAATATATATTTTAATTAATGTCCGCTCCCTTAACAGACTGTTTTCAAAGAGAGTAGGGATAGAAGGATAGTTTTTTTTAGGGTGTTCACTGTCAATACTTGGTGGAAAGGCATTATATTAATAAAAACACAATAATCCTTTGTACTTCATTCCACTTTATTTAATATGTCAGGACCGGTTTCGCTCATTGCGAGCATTGTCAACTGATAAGAAATATAATTTGCATTGTTAAATTATATTTCTTATCAGTTGACAATGCTCGCAATGAGCGAAACCGGTCCTGACATATTAAATAAAGTGGAATGAAACACAAAGGATTATTGTGTTTTTATTAATAGAAGGATAGGACTATGGCAGGATTAGTGGTTAGCTAATCTTATCAATCGTTGTGATAAATGTCACTTACTGTTTTATTTATGCTTTTTCACCAGGAATAGACAATTAAAACATTGTGAGTAAATATTTTTTTCTTTTTATACCATGTACATTAAAAAAAAAATCTTTGTACTAATTTCAAATTATTTATTAAAGATCAGGAAAGGTTTTGTTCATTACGAGCATTATCAACTGATGAAAATATAAATTGATACCCAGTTACTTACACGACAATTGCGACTAACAAGCTGTAACAGATAATTTGTAAAATAAATAATATGATATAATGCGCTCGATTAGTGAAACAGGCCCTGTTCTTTGATAAACAATGTAGACTTAGTAGAAAAGGATTTTTTTTTTAAATAATGATTCTCCTCAAATGTGACTTATTTATTTGTAAAACTACACAAACAAATTTTTTTTCATGTAATTTTTTATAAAAAAATTATGGCGTATGACTTCTGTTGGAATTTAAAGTTTTTCGCACATACGATATGTATTTAAATATTTTGTGGTGGATGAGTTTAAGATGAAATGAAATCAATAAACAAAACCACAAGTATGCTGGTTTTTAAACCGACCCAATATAAACATCTCTCAACGCGAAATTAATTTATTTTGCACTTAATAACAGCTACTGGTTTATCCTCAAGCGAGAAAAACTAGAGCTGAGCGCCGTATCATTATTGTTTAATATGTTTGTAGATGCTGTTAAGCAAATCGACTCTTCAAAATTATCACAAGTTTAAATTAACTTTATTCATCAATACTTTAAAATTATGACGCTTAGTAAATGAATGTTTCGTGTTTATAAAAGAAATAAATGTATCATTGAGCATTAAGCCATTGATGGCGAAATGAATAAGCTCATGGAAATGCCCACAGATTTGAGTAGTAAATAGTTTTAAGAATCATATTTTTTTGTTTGTCGAAAAAGGTTTTATGATTATTTTTATATACGGTATAGAAGTGGAGATCCCGGCATGTTTAATATTTCATTTAAAATCGGAAGACTGCAATTGTGATCTATTTATTTCCATAGGAAGAAGAGTTTGAACGATTCAAATTTAATATTGAAATTCCACCAAGCACCTTCAGCCGAAATCTTAAATTATAAAAAATATTTTTTATTTTACAGCAAAATTTTCACATTAATTCAATAGTGTTCCATCAAGTAAATGCCAAAGCAATTATTCGTCTTTATAATTATGAAATGCATATCAGGAAAAAAATCTTCCTTTGATTTAAAATAGAGAATGAAAAATAAATCGCATGACGGCCTGTATTAAAATGACATATTTTTGCCATTATTAAAAAAAAAATGCATATTGAAATTAACTCTTTAGTAACCAATCGCTCACATCTCTCAAATCTCCCCATATTGGTACGTTTTTATTAGTCCATTAAGCTTGTTTGAATATTTCTTTCTGTGAGGCAATTAATATCCGCACACTTAAAATGACAGCAGGCAAACATCTTCCCGGGAGGAGAGAGCAATTGCACCTTTCATTCGGGACTCATTCGGAAGGTATCGTTTACATGTCTTTTAAAATGGGAATTAGCATCTTAAACATGTGATGGGGACCGTTCAATGTATTTTTAAACACTGTTAAAAAGATTTGTAGAAGTTACGGTTGCTTTACGAAACCGATTTCTTTTTCGCTTAGCTGGGTGTGAATTTATTTACTCTGAATGAATCTTTGATATTTTTTACACTTCGTTTGATTAATTTTTTTATGAGTTGTATACTAAATTTTCTCTTAGATCCGTAGTCGAGTGGTCATTATTTACTACCCGAAATAATAAATAATATTCTTCCCAGATTGATCGGAATCCAATTTTTTTTAAATATTTTTGTGGGGCAATACTTCAAATAGTTAATATATAAGAAAAAACCTAATTCAGTAAAAAATAACTCTCTTCTCAAAGGGTTAAATGTATGAAGAAGCTAAAAGACGAAATTCGTTTAGAAATGTACAAAAATTGATATTGAAATTCCATACCGATTATATTATAGGATTATTTAATTTTTCGTATTGTTTTATTTTTATTTTTACCATGTCCGCTCCCAATGTGGAGCATATGGTCTCTTAATGGAGTTTATCTCAACAGAAATGTTTCTACGAGAACTGCTACTCAGTTGCTCAACCTCTCTTTTTTCAAAGTGAGTAGGAATAGGGAGTAGGAAGGAAAGGGAGAGGACAAGACTAGTGGTTAGCTAATCGCTCTCGATACGCCCCGTTCATAGGATGGAATGGATGGGAGCGGGGAATTCAAGACATCACATACATCCATGCCTTTGAACAGAAATTCATAAATCGATTTAAAAATCAATTTATGAAACTGCCCGCGCTGGGAATCAAACCTGTGACCCGCAACACAAAAAAAACTACAAAGTGTACTAAAATAAAAATAATAAAACATTTTTAGTACTTTTTCCACATAAAATTTATTAGATCAGGACCGGTTTCGCTCATGATGAGCATTGTCAACTGATAAGAAAAACAATAAAACAGTGATATTTATACAAAATTTAAGTGATAAAAACAAGGTATGACAAACAATTGGTATTACAACCTAGCAAAAGAATTGAAGTAAAATACAAGGAAAATAAACTATAAATAAAAAGTTGAAGACCACTTAGCAATGAAACTATTATGACGAAAACCAATTAGGTATGAATTATCATTACCAAAGTAAAGACCAACAATTAGTGTATATAATAAATAAATTTTAATGTCTGTCAACCAAATTGAGTTTGGAAAATCCAGTAGAGTTCAATCCAACAAAATTGATTCCTGCAAAAAGAATAAAGGCAATATCAATTCTTACAAAATAAAAGCAAACTGAGAAAATTAAAATTCTAAAGAAATAAAACAGTACAAAAAAGGAAATATAATAGGCTAGAATTATGTTAATGAAACGGATATAACAAGGGTTGTTTGTCATACCTTGTTTTTATCACTTAAATTTTGTATAAATATCACTGTTTTATTGTTTTTCTTATCAGTCGACAATGCTCATCATGAGCGAAACCGGTCCTGATCTAATAAATTTTATGTGGAAAAAGTACTAAAAATGTTTTATTATCTTTATTATAATGCCATTCCACCAAGTATTGACAGTGAACACCTTAAAAGTGAACAAAGTGTACATTAGCTTCATTTCGAAAATCGGTCGCAAATGTTTTTACTCGGCATATTAGCTCGTTGTAAACCAAACAGCTCTGGTGGGGAGTCGACTTATCCCTATCTTGACATGACTCGAAACTCCTCAATTGAAACGACACACCTTTTCTCATTTTGAGTTAAGTTACACTGACTGACTGACAGAGCCCCCCTCGTGTGAACATACTGGTAACTTCACTGCCTTTTAGATTTTATTTTATTATATTACAAACATTGAAAGGAAAGTTTCTGTAGAAATCAATATAAAGCATAAGTAGGCAACATCAATATATGTCATGTAGATACATTGACGCAATTTTGTTTTACAGAAAATTAAAATAAAAAATATTTTAAATCTTGGTTACTTTATTTTGAGAATAGAACTATGTAACACTATAAGATTATAAACGATAATATCGTTGGTAATGTGTGTAGAATAGTTGTGTTGTTAATTGTAAAACAAGGGTTTTAAAAAAAACGAGTGGATCCCTACTAAAACTCTTAGGATACACTTGGTATGAAATTGTTCCTCAAAGATGCGAAACACGCATTACACGTAATTACACAACCGGTAGAATTACAAAGTTAACATTTTAAAATGAAATCCCTCAAAATTACCGGCGAATCAATCGAATATTGTTCCATACTAATACTATATCTTATAACAGTAAATTCATATATTCTTTTCCTAAAGACATCATTGGTTTTTTTGTTCTGATCTGCATTTTAAAAAATGTGGAATTAGTACTTATCGGATTCTTTTGTTGAATAATGTCGCCATAGGATATGGCGCAGCGGTTAGCGCTGTTGGCTTCCGTGCCAAATACCAAGGCTTCGACTCCCAGTATGAACAGTATTTTTCGGTCGATTTATCGATTTTTGTTCGAAGATATGGGTGTTTGTGATCCTTGTCCACTAGTCCTGTCCTAGTCTTCTTTACCTTCTACTCTCTTTGAGAAGGAGAGGTTGAGCGGCCGAATAACAAACTGCTCTCGTTAAAAAATCTACTGTAGGAAACAATATGCTTCACATTGGGATCGAACATGGATAAGAAAAATGTGTTTGAAATTATCCTATCATTTTAATTTTCTACAAATTCATCGAAACATAATCCAAACATAATTTCAAATTTCATTTGTTTACGATAATTTAAAAATAGAACAATTCAAATAATTTTATATTTTCCTTCTGTCACTTAGCTTCGTTCTCTTAATTTATTCGCTCTGCGAAATTCCATGTGCAGATAGTCATCCATTACCTCGGACACGAATACAATAAGTGACACCAACTTCGCATCGCATTAGGTTCTGTATTCAAAAATGTAAATTATTCGTAGGCAGTTGGTAATGCGAGTTACTCCATGCGTGACTTGCCGCTAATACTGAGTATTTTATCGGTTAATTAGTCGTTTGTGTGGGAACTCGAATATTATTCTTTGATGCAAGTTACTGGCACAGGTGGTCGCGACCCCTTTAGCTGTGTGTCCACAATGTTCGCAGGGCGTACGAGAAACTTTCGCACCGAGAAAAGATATATTTTAGTTTTTTTTTGATAACTCAATATATATCTCGAGACATCTTAACGGAATAGAAAATTTAAATTAACTTTGATTATTCCACGTATTGTGTTACTAACTGTGACACGTGTTTCGCCTCTTTCAGAGGCATCTTCAGACTTACTATCGCAAAGTTTGCTTAAGTAATGAAGCGAGATTGATTCTAACATTTTAAAATTATGAAATTACAAAATGGAGTTTGGGTTTTTTTTTCTTTTAAGGGGAGCAAGGAGGGGGGGTGTAGAATCGAAATAAAGCAAACAAATAATGATACTAATGAGTTGCAATCAATCAGATTGGGATTTTTTCTATTTAAGGGAAGCAAGGAAGGGATTATAAAAATCGAAACAAAGCAAATAAATATAATCACACTACTAATGACGTTAAACATTACAAACTATTAAACACGTGTCACAGTTAGTAACACAATACGTGGAATAATCGATGTTAATTTAAATTTTCTATTAAAATGAACTTCCACAAAGTTACCGCCGAAACCATCGAAAGTATCTTAACGGAAGTTTTTTTTTATGAAAACTGTATGTTACTCAGTCGCTCAACTTCTCTGTTTCAAAGAGAGTAGTAGAGATAAAAGGACAAGGCTTGGACAGGACTAGTGGTAAATTAATTGCCCAGTTATCAAATGATCGAAAAGGGTGGGAAGGAATAGCTAAAAAAATATCTTAAAATTTTTCATTTATTCTACTCGAAATTAGAAATTCGAAAATCTACTCGATTTTATGATGGATGTTGCCTAGGGCGCCAAATAACCTCGCGCCGGCGCTGCTTATATGAGTAATTAATTTTTAATTAATACTATCAATGTTTTTATATTACCTCCTGCCTGCGTTCAGTACAAAAGCAAAAAAAATCCTAACTTTTATTTTGTAATATCTAACTTAGGAATTGATTTTTTTTTAGTTTATTCGTAAACCTTACTATGTTCTGTCTGATGATGCTTCTTAAAGTGTCGAAACAATTGTTACAAATTGTAACACATCAAGTAAAGCAACAAGGTTGTCAAGTTTAATTTTATATGCAAAATTAACTTCCCCAAAGCTACCGCCGTGCATTGAAATAATTTGACATTTTTTCCTCCATATTACAAAGAAGTTCTACCAAGTAAATACCAATTCAATCAATAATAGCTATCAATTGTATTTCTTCAAATTGGAAAAAGTTTTAAATAATATCAAAAACTTATTTCTCGAACAGTTTTTGAATTCGTTGTATTTTTTTTATAATTAGCGATACATATATTGAAAAGGGCTTTATTTAAAATAAAATTATCCTGTTCTTTTTTATAAATATAAGAAATTGGTACGCCACTGTGTTTCTATATAAAAAATGACTTTTATGCATTTATTGTAGCTTCTTTCCCATACTTTTAACTTTTCCGTTTCTAAGCTCAAGAAATGCGACCCCAATACCAACATTTTCGTAAATATCTATTTTAATATGGGTGATACGATGTTTATAATTAAGGTATTCTTATATCATAGTTTTTTGGACCTTTTGTAGTTTATATAAATACGCGATAACGCTTATCAGCTGATTAGCGCCCGCGATAACGATTGTTCGTATGATAATTTGGAACGCTGAGAACACTCTTCAGTAGTCAATTCATATGTGTGCTGACATGACGTCTTTTTACGCGCAACTTAAAATATGATTATTTATTAAAAAACCACAGATTTTTATAAAAAAAAATGTACGAGGAATGATGCAAAGAGATATTTTTAAGCCCTTGGACTATTTTTTTTTTTGAAATTCATAAGAATAAGGCTAATAATGAGGAAACCACTGGGGTCAAAAAAGACCCCCATCGGCTGAGAAGTATTTTTCTAGTCTCCGAGCCGTAAGAGTTAATAATAACAATGATGGGGGTGATCAATATGTTTGTCGAAGATTATGGTGGTTGTTTTTCGATAGCACAGTTTTATGTTACTACAACGGTTTTTACTTAATGCCAATAATGAGTCAATTCCAAAAAGGCAATCGACCTGAAATGAAGCCCTATATATTTAAGTCGCATGAAAAAACTAAATTGACATTATATGTATTTTTACTATGTTTTCGTCGGATGCAAATAGTCTTCTCACTCCGTTTTATTGAGAACAGAAAGACACATTAGGAATAACAAAAATTATCACATTAAATTTTATATTAAAAAATGAACAAAATGTTTCCGCCGAATCCATCGAAGATAGAAAAGTAACATTTTTCATAATTTATTAATGACGCTGATATGACCAACTCTGGCAAGTCTCAGTATAGCATTCCAACAAAAACTTACTATAAATCCTTTCAATACAAGTCTGTGGGCATTCCCATGGGCTTATCCTTTTTGGCTTTAAACTCGTTGATACATTTATTTATTCCATAAACACGAAACATTCATTTACTAAGCGTCAGTTCAAGTTCATCCGTGCACTTGAAGGCTTGAAGATGCCGAAAGGCCAAACCCGGGGCGTTAGTGACAAAATCTGTGTGAATGTACATAATTTGAACGATTTAAATCTAATATTGAAATTCCACCAAGCACCTCATACACCATTCGTAATGTGTTTGGTTGATGATAGAATTTATTAATAAACTCTACTCCTCTGATTTAATGCATCTGTCGTATGATATTATTTTTTGACAATTAATTCTATACAATCTGTGTCACGATGGGCAACAAGTTAGTAATACTGTTATTGCTTCTGTCTTACCTCGCTCTGTGCCATGTAGGAGGACACATTCTACTATTGATTACTATAAGATTTTAAGTATTGATATTTACTCTATTCAAAAATTATTATGATTGAGTTGATCTAAAGATGATTCTCACACAGACGATCAACATAACACACTTTAAATGCAACTAGCAGAATAAAATTTACTTTATTAAAAGTATTCTTTCTTCCTTCACAGTAAAATAATTAATCATTCATATTACTGAACACAAAAAAGCGTTTTTAGCAGATAATTTTGAATTCTAATTTGCAATACCGCATATTTTAAAATATTGAATCCAAAGCTGTTTTTTTTATTTATTACAATTGGTCCAATTGACTTAATAATAATTTAAATAGTTTTGTATTTATTTTTCATTTAGTCGATCAATATTTTAATTTCCAATCAATATTGATAAAATATTTTGTAGGCATCCTAAACTCATTTGAATTATTGCTCTATTTTCTAGACAGAGTTTATTAAATAGGGGCATGCAATCAACGTGCCCTTGAAGCAATGTGTTTTGAATAGCCCTCAAATTTATTTAACACTTTCGATTCCGGATACTCTAATTTTTTTCGATTATTTTCCTACTCTACTTCCATTGTACGATTGCAATACGACTATTGCGACATATGTAATTCAACTTATTTCAATCAAATTAAGGTGAACCCAACAGAATCTATCGTATAAATGAATTGGAATATATTTGTGTGTTACGATATTCAATATAATAACATTATAATATTAAGAACTAGTTTTTTTGCTCTAAAAGATCGGTTTCAGTTTATGAATGATTATTCTTATCAAATAATGAAGAAGGTGAAAGAATTCGTTCGCTAATCTAAATCTGTAACTTTCATTCGACCAACCCTTCTTTTCAGAAAGAGTATTAAGTCAGACAACTGTATGTATTCATTGAAATCCATTTGAATAACACATTATATCATTTAATAATAAAAAAACTACACTCTCTCGACTTGAAAACCACCGCAAATAAGAATTACATAACATAACTTTAAACCTAATACATGATGCTAACAATAGCAATACAGTCACGTGGTTAAATGTACTGAAACAACTAGAAATTAATAGATATAAACAATCCAATGACATTCTTAATACTACACAAACATTAATCAATCACCATTACTAAAACTATGACAAGAAGCTCCTATAATAATACATAATCATTGATATTTAAACTAATTTCCATTGAAGTATAATTTAATAATCCCATAGTATTGTCATAGTTCCCAGAAAAACACGAAGTCAATTTATTATATTCTATACTTTGGTTGCTTTATATAAGTTAAGATGTTTGAATATACGAGAAGATGTTATGTGTATTTCTTCTAAGTCAGTATATGTATAGCTAATCTAAATGAAGATTAAATATACTTCCCCGAAATAGCTGTTTACTTAACAAATTTTGTAGAACTAAAATATTGTGTTGTTTTGTTTCGTTTCTAGATATTTTGGAATTACGCTATCTATCACCAGGCCTATTTCTCAGATATTTCTCACAATTTGGTTCAGGCGATGACTTTCCAGAATTCCAGAATTGCTATCAACTATTGATTCCATTAATATTCACTAGACAGAACTTTGGATAATTATTTAGTTCCAGAAGAGTTGCACGATCAGCTGATAGCTTTTTCGGAATCAAGACATCGTTTGAACTTTACTCTTCACTATAGAAACTAAATCTTGTGATATTTTTTAATTATTCATTACAATTTTTATAACGTAATAATTCTTGCGCAACTTTTTTACCTTGGTACTTTACAAATATAATTATTATATATTATAAATATAATCTATCTGATTCTATTCAGGGGCATTGTGTGTTAGAACAAATCCACGTAAAGCTTGCAATATTATTTGTGTAGAATATGCGGGTCGAAGCATGATGTAGCCACTTTTCGACCCCTGCGTACGTTATCTCAAACCGGGGGATAATTTTTCTCTTTGTCTAAGCGTAAATTATATGAATTTAAATTCTCTCATTGATATTTATTGTTCTGAAGTGTTTCTGATAACCGAAATACATATTTACGTACTAACTTCATATAATTCATTTAAACTGAAGCACTGAAGGACTATTTTTAACAGTCGAAACATTGGGGAGTTTTCGATGTTAATGTTGGAATCGAGCGACGCGAAATAACACGTCAAAAATTTTGTCTTTTAATGTGCTCACTTTCAATTCAAGATGTACGAAAAATTACGATAGTGTCAAAGCACGGTTTATGACTTAACGTTTCATGGCAGTGTACCGATGGAGATTTGACACCGAATATGGAGAATATGGAGATTAAATATGGAGATTTGACACCATTTTATTTATCACAATTGTCACAGCAGTAGAAATTGTATTTACAGTAAACAAATTTCATCAAGTTCATAGATCACAATGCGTGCCATGATTATTCGAAAAGGATATTGACATTGTTAAAAACGACACGATTCTCCATATTCCCACAAGGCTGAATTTTTAATCGAACACACATTAAAAGTAAATTATATTTTTTTCAATTATTGTTTTTCATATTCTTTCAAGCAATCAAGTAAGTTTGTATACGAGAGGTGAGCACATTGAATAAACACGTTGTTTTAATTTGCCGAAATCAATTTGTCAGTTCAAGTTCATCCGTGCACTTAAGCGCCTGAAGATGCCGAGAGGCGAAACTCGGTTCGTTAGTGACAAAATCTGTGTGAATGTACATAATTTGAACGATTCAAATATGCCAAAAACCATTTTCATATTTTGACCATGAATCGAACATCAATTGAAAATACTTGTGATTAGCGAAACCGGCACTGATCCTAATAAACAAATGTAGATTTGGTACAAAAAGTGTTTTTAATTTTAAAATAGAATGCTTTATCATTAACTAAAAATGAACACCTAAAAAGTAGTTTGTAACATAGCCTAAAAGAAATTGATAAAACTATTTTTTTTCTTCTAATTTAATCCCGATTTGAACAATTATTTCGTTGTTATACTGGTAGAAAGCGTTAAGTCGAAATCTGATATATGAATACAGATAGATAGATTTAGATTAGAGACTATTTTGTTTGAATACACATCATTAAAAATATTTTTCAAAAAAAAATTGAGCCGCTCATTTTTCACGACTACGACTCCGACTCCGGTCAAAACACCGCGACTCCGACTCCACAGCTCTGCTTAGCAGTAATCATCTCTTGTGAGTGGGTTCATCGCGTGACGGTGCCGTAAATGTCATTGTTTTTGTACAGAACCGCACATTTCGTATGTGAAGTGAACAATTAACACATTGTCAGATATGCACAACTAGTTTTATCTTTATCGTTTAACGCCGCGATAACAGGTCGCCGAGCTAACAAGCTCTCCTTTTTTACACGTCGTGTTGTTTTACTAACCACTTATAAGTAGATACCTCATACAACAGTTCGTAGAATTCCCTTTTCGAACAATTCCGCCATGTTAGATAATTCTCGACTTAGTGTTGTCAAGCTGTTGCTGCCAGAAATCTTATATACAAATTTACTGGTCGTATAAAATATTTTTCGTTAATTTTTAGATTTCATTGTAAGTAGGTAAACAATTTTTCTATCTTTGATAGATTCGGCGGTGATTTTGTAGACGTTAATTTTTAATATAAAACTAAATTCGATTACTTTTTATTCGCCCTTGCCTTGCACTTGCCGTGCACAACTTGTTTCACTTCTATGAGAAGCATCATCAAACTATTGAAAAATTTACGATACAAACTTTTATAGTACTAATTATCTTACCCCCTATATGCGTCCAGTAGAAAAGAACGAACACCGGCTTTTATTTTGTAATTTATAATACAAGATTTGAATCAATTTTCAATTTATTCGTCAACGTTGCGATAGTCTAATGATACTTCTCAACCAAGCGAAACACGCGTCACAAGTTGTAGCACAGCAAGTGGAATTATGAAGTAATCAAATTTAACTTTAAATTAAACAATTTTTAAGTTTTAATTTATTTTTTCCAATTAATGCAGACCCGTATCTAAGGGCTGGAGAATAGGTCGAGGCGCTAGAGGAGAAAAGAGAGCGCCAAAATGATGCCAGAATTTTCTAAAAAATACGAAATACTGATTTTTTTTATTTTTGGCTGGCTTAGTCGACATGGGTTTTACTTTTTTGCGCATAAATCTTAAGAACACCTGTGAAGCAGTATATGAGAAATATAGTCCTCTCCTGAATTCATTTCCATGCGGCATCCTTCTCAATATATGTCGGTGATACCCATTATTTCTAGTACATTAATTTTATTACCATATTTTATTTCCACTCCATATTCGGAACTTTCAAAAATGTACATCCTTTGGATGGTCGTCAGTGGTCTTCCACGGCGACGGAATCCACCACGTTAGTTGAAGAGACATACCGGATTGAGACTACGTTCAATCATCTCCAGCACATGTCCATGCCAGGTCTATCGTCACTTTCGTTTTTGTTCATCAGTTAATATCTATACATGGTAGGTAAACTACACTAGGTAACAATTTACCAAATTACAACATATACATAGCGAAGCTCTTTTCGGTGTTTTTGTAGAAAAACAAATCAAGTAAGATCAAATCAATGGTTCCAACCAATAGTAGAAGAAACCCAGTAATTGTCTAACGTAAACATTACGAAAAAGCCATAAGGAAAAGCCGCAATTTTTGACATAGTGGATTTATTACCCTCTGATGTACAGATATATTAAATTGAAAATAGTTTATCGATCGTAATTGACCATTTGACCAAGGTCTATATCTTAACCTGAGACAAGTATTTTTTTGCTGCAGTATATTTGAAGATTCCTAGAGATTTAAATCCAGTTCTTTTAAACACTGTAACGAGTTATGTTATTGTGAGTTTCATCGGCGATCGACAGTAAAAATAATTCCCGGTATAATTTGACATCGCCGACGACAGACAGGTCCACCCGTTAATATTTATTTTTCTTTTATTTAATGGCGCGTAATATTTTATCTCGCTTTTCAGTTTACGACCTCTAATAATCCCGTCACACGGCAGACCACACATATGACACGTTGCATAACAAGATGAGCCCCCCTCGCCCCCCATCCCTCCCCAACCCCATTCGGCTGTGGATTCCCTCGACGTGTAATTCAGAGTGTCACGTCATGTCAGACTTAGACATCTTAAGACAGGCTTAGCGGCTCATAACAGTCTCAATTCCAACATCTCCGATGGATAGCTGTTCGAATCACACTCCAATAATTGTATTAATGTATATCTGGTATATTAGTATGTTTCCATTGACTTGCGTCAAGTTAATGCACTGTCAAGTAGTTGTGTATTATATAAACTGAATGGTATTTGTAGTAAATCTTTGTATTGGTTTTAAATTGTAATTGTAACCTAGGTTTCCCATAATTTAAGATTTCGACTGGAGGTGCTTGGTGGAATTTCAATATTAAATTTGAATCGTTCAAATTATGTACATTCACACAGATTTTGTCACTAACGACACGGGATTCGTCATTCGGCATCTTCAGGCGTTCAAGTGCACGGATGAATGTTTCCATGGGCTTATCCTTTTCGCCAGCAACGGCTTTAAGCTCAGTGATGCATTTATTTCTTATATAAACACGAAACATTCATTTACTAAGCGTCAGTTCAAGTTCATCCGTGCACTTGAACGCCTGAAGATGCCTAAAGGCGAAACCCGGGTCTTTAGTGACAAAATATGTGTGAATGTACATAATTTGAACGATTCAAATTTAGGTTTCCCATACTTTTTCTGCAATGTAACACTGCGAATTCGGAAGATTAGCTTATTTTTTAGAAACATGACAGTAAACATGTTTTTTTAAATTTTAAAACACATAATATAACATATTTAATACAAATAATAAATACAGCTCTTACTTAATTATGATTTTGAGTACTTAAATAGCAAACTTCTTGATATCAGGTACAATATTGGTTAGCTTGCTTCGAGCCTGTTGCGGAACTTTGACATTGTTGCTGTAAAATAAAAAAAATCTGCTTCGTATAGAACGGAACTAGTACCATAAGAGCTTGTTTTGGCACATTGGGGGACTCTTCTGACAAAACTACCCAAGAAATCATTTAAAGGCTGGTCTTTGTCGTTTTGTTTCAAATCAGAATCACTGATTAATACAATTAGATTTTTATAATCACTTAAGCCTACTGGTTTATCTGGCACGGAAAATGAATTCCGAACCCTGTAATCTTTCTTATTAGTTTTCGGAAAGTATTGCCAAAGAGTTGTTTTCGTGTAATGTAGGTGCTTACGAACCACCTATTTAGGCTCAGTTAACCCTCAAGAGACGAGAGCTTTTTTTCGTTCTAATGATCAGTGGAACATATTTTGGAAAGCTCTGTTTTAAACAATTAATAAATGAAACACTTTTGTTGTTACTACACATTATACATTATTAATATTAGAACCGGTTACATTTATCGCAGACATTAGCATCAGATGAAAATATAAATTGGTACAAGGTTTATCGATATAAATAAAACAATATACCTACTTTTAATTTTATTTAAATTCTTGCGTTTTAAATTTTCGTCCGTAGTCAATTATAATTTTAAACATACTGTTAAATCAAATTAATTGACCCTTGTATGCATCGCTAATCCTGTACCAACCCACCACTTTAGATAGCTTTAATTTAATTTTGCTTGGTCTCTCTTTAATTGCTGCTTAATTAAGCTCCTTATAATAATATTTAACAACATATAAGCGAGCTTAAAAATTACGTTTTTTATGTTTTTAGTGCGTTAAAACGAACTATACGGCTATAGATAATACCTTATTGGAATTAGGTTATAATAAGGGTTTTCATGTGGTATAAATATCTAAGATTTGTCTTTCAATTTTATTTTAATAAAATGTACTTTTTTCTTTTTTTTGCATCGCTTTATCCACGCGAGAATGACGTCTATTATACCGTGTACGAATTCCTATGTTTTTTTTTTATCAGAGTGTTAATTTCACATTTGAAATTAATTTTATTTGTCTATCTATACCCACATGAAGTTAAATGAAGGTATTTTTTTTACCGTGATTATTTTGAATTGAATTGACTTTTAAAAAAAATATTTGTCAGAATACTTGTTATGCTATTATTTTCATTGATGTTATATATAGTAATATTATAAATAATATTGTAAAATATCCTTAATACCTTTGAATTTATTGTTAGTGACCTAACTTACTTTTTCTATTTTTCGATTGCATATTATTATCATTTATTTGTAAGGGCAGTGTTTTTTTTCAAGAAAGAAAGGTGCCGAAACTCACTTCTTGTCAAGTTTTTTTTCTCTAATCAATGTTCATTCCTAACGTGGGGCATATGGTTTCCCAATGGAGGTATTTCAACAGAAGTCTTTTTTCCGAAAACTGGTTGGAACTCAGTTGCTTAACCTCTCTTTTCTTTCGCTTTCACTTCAAAAGTTTACAAGTTAAAACTAAAAATAAAATTTTACTACTTTTAATCTAAAACATAAAAAAAAGCTAAGACAAGGGTGCCGGAACGCTGTTACACTGTGTTATATTGAAAAAAAAAGCACTGGTAAGAGCTATTGAAGGTTTTAACTATAGTCAGTTTGGTGTCACTTATTCATATTTTGTATCTTTAACTGAAGGTAAACTCTTTTCATATCTCCATGACCAATATTTAAGTTTAAGCTGTAAGCCCGTTGTTAATGTGTATTCTTACAGATTGCAAAACGCTAGCCTATAATTATTATTTTAATATATTGAATATAACAAATATTGATTTTTTTGTATTTAATTCACCAGCGTCAGTTAAATTAATTTCATAAAATTATTTAACTATTACTTCTACCGGATACACATATAAAAAATCACTAGGTTTTCTTTGCTTGCAATTCTAAAAAAAACACAAATAGTTTAAAATGTTGTAAATTGTTTTTCATTTCAAATCTTCTACAATGTCCTTTATTTAAAAAAATCCTCGTGCAACCCTAGTAGTGACAATGTATTAAAAATTAAGAACAAATGTCCAGTATCAGGAAAGTATTATGAAAGTCAAGAGATACGTGAGAAACATAATCCCTATAAAAATAAACAAACTACACACTTATCCTTGCTAAGAGCGCCCTGGGCAAAGAGTAAAAAAAGATCAACGCAGCACAAAGAAAGCATTGCAGTATGTATTTTTAAATCTCTACCTGTATCTTCTGAAGCTTCTGTGTTACCAGGTGTTGCCAGAATACACATTTTATTATATTGTGCTTATTTTATAAATATCATAATTATATCTTAAGAAATTCTGTATTTCACACTTTATTATTGTACTGTTATTTTAAAATGTGTTGATTATTTTATGACTATTCATAATTAATATTTGAAAATGACTTTATTTTATGATATTTTTGTCCACCATCTCTATTCGCGAATCAAAAGAATCCTTGAAATCGGATAGTAATTTCGCATACAAGAATATGGATATTTCTGTGAATCCAATGGGCAAACCAATCCAATTTCTGGGCATCCAATCCCGGGATTTCGCGATTCACATTTTTCTGATCTCGGGTCCCGGAATTGAACATTCACCATAAATTGTTTACAAAATCAGGATTTCATAAAATGAAAAAATAAATTGACTTCATTCTCCGGATGATTATTTGAAGTGTCTAGTTCAGGCGTGGGGAACTTGCGGCCTTATGGCTACTCTGGTGCGGCCTTCTGGCCAATTCTGTAATTCTGTATTTTTTTTCTAAATTCGTAAATTCCTGACATTTTCTGACCGTAAATTCCTGTTTCCGGCCAAAGATTCCCTAGTCAATGTTTACTGCGGCCTTATGTCGAATCAGAAAAACGAATGCGGCAATTATATAAGAAAAGGTTCCCCACTCCTGGTCTAATTTATGGTAAGGCAACACGTCAATAAACTATTTCACAAATCAATAGAAAATTATTCCAATTTATAATATATTTTTCAAAATATTTAGCAATCATTTAGAAGAAACTGCTTTATTTCTGTATTCGATTGGACCAAAATGTATTTTTGGTCTAGCTGATTTTATTTAACACATAACAGCGGATGAATGCTTTCTCATTAAACGTTTTAAACTAAAGTATAATATGTCTTTCCGTTAAGAATTTGCAGACAACACCATTCATTATTCCTATATGACCATTTCTCGAATGTAAAATATAATTCCCTTTCTCCGTCTTGCCACACTGAATTATTCTTAAAATCAATTCATAATACATTTTTTAATGAAGGAAATTTCTATGACGTTATCGTGGCAACACCCTGTTCCACAAAAAGCTCACCTTCGCGCTTTTTTTTTCTCCGTGCGCATCGCGCGCCGCGCATCCACCGGAAGTCTGCGACATACGACACCTCGGCCGCTGTTTGTTGTGCGCCGTCTCGCTTGTTCCGCTTCTCTGACACTACAAATTACCTTGCGTCCCTTTCTTAGTTTACAGTATCAGAACATCTGAGTACCGAGTCCATTATAAAACATATTTATAATGTATATTTATCTGGAATCAAACAATTACAATCCAAGGATTATCTGCAAATAATGTCGTATCTTAATTATTATAATTCCAGCTTATAATTATTTTTCTTTTTTTTTATTTATATTAACTGTTTATTATTGAGAAAACTATTAATGAATAAAGAAGTAAGACTTTTGCTCAATATACTGTATGTAAAATGAACTCTGCGATACCTGTTAGACCTTAATATGTAATAGTATTTTTAAGTTTTAGAGTTTAAAAAAATTGTAGATGATAAATTGTCTCTATTCTAACCCAGCATATAATATAAATAAACTTTTCTAAATAAAGCGGTTCTATTAGAAAAAAACTGCTAGATAACCTTCATTAGAAGTCTATATGTTTCACATAGAAGCAGACATGGGTAAAAAAAACTTAAATTTGCTTAAACGAATTTTGACTTACTGTCGTAAAAACGAAATAATTATCAATCACATCATTCAAAATTTTTACTTAAATATAAAGTGTTCTACCAAGTGAATGCCAGTTCAACAATTAGGTGAATATTATCCATTTTTGACTTAATAGAAGGCATGCATTTTTAGATATATAGCTGCTTCGAGAATAGTCAATCAGTAATATACTACACAGTTCTTTTATGGACTATTTACTGTTCTGGTATTATTGGTTTTGAGAAACATTATTTTGTACAATTTTGATTTATTCATAAATCAAAATACCCAACATTTTTATATATGCTAGGAGAGCAGAGCTTAGTAAGTGTGAGTTTCTTGAAAGACAAAATACGTTTATCACAAGAAATAAACTTATGAACCAAAAAACAGATTCAATGTATCAGAGACACTTTATTTTCGCAGCTTACCAATTAGTTTTCTACAATCTCTTCTGTGCTTAAGTCGTGTTGCATCTAGCCAGTAAAAATATTCTTTTTAAAATCGCTACCGTTGTGAAATAAATTAAAATTAAATTTCATATACCTACATATGTACATGTCATCTACTGAAAAGATACTCTAAAAGTCTTAAAGTTTTACACATAGTATTAAAAAAAGTAAAAACTTGAATACTGCTTAACGAAAATTGTGATACATTTGTATATTTATTATTGTCGACTTGAATGATTGCGGAAAGTTCAAATATCTACATATTTAAATATATTTTAACCGTTACATCAAACTAATGGCCGTAAAGCTATCTATGTCAGTGAACAGCATCCATTATCCGATCACCAACAGTCGTATGCCATGTTCATCACTGTTTACGAGAAGTAGGGAATCCATTTTGCCCTCCCGGATGTCTTTAGTGTCAATTAACTGACGTACGCTTCTATGTTTTTCATTTATGTGATATAGACGCTTTATACCTAGAATACATATGATGACCGTGCGCCCGTGATAACGTCACAATTACAACAGGGGGCGGCGTATCTTTTTTTTTAATTACTACGATTTACTATCTTTTGTTCTTTCCTGATATCCGTTTTTTGAATTAGGAATATCGCGGACTATGTACATCATAGGGGTTGCCATTTGCGTGAATATTTTTTGGTTCTCGATTATTGTAGAGAAATCAAAAAGCTGCACAACGTTTTCGGTGGATTCAGCAGTAACTTGAGTGGAAAAAGATTTTTTATATTATAATAAAATTTAATAATTGTTGATAGAATACTTTGTAATTTTTTCACCTTATTACAATGGATTTCTACCAAATAAATGCCAATTCAATCAATATATGGCTGAGTTAATGTAAGTTTAAACATAGTTCTGATGAAGATATACGCTGAAATAGCTATCAAATATATATTTGTAGAACTAAAATACGTTGCTATTTTTTCACTTTATTAAATTTAATAACATTGTTATTCCACTGATTGTGTAACAATTTGTAACATAATCTGTTGAAAAGTTATTAAGTCTTATTTTATATTTACTGTTTGTTTTCCCAGACGACACAGGTTGAATTTAACATTTTGGTATTATAAACATTAATGTTCGAATGTATTTGACATTTTAGATTGAATTACGTTGTAATGCCCTTTTGATAACGAGGAAGATATATCATATTTTTCCAAACTGACTTGTGGTAAAATCAAATGATGTATTACATAATAAGTTTATATTACGCTGAAGGACTCTTTATATGACAAAATCAACTTCCTGATGACGATGACATAAACGGCGAATATCATTATACCATGGGAGTAGTGGGCAACCGGGCCGTTTGTAAATAATTCGTTCATTGATGGAATAGACACACTCATTCACGGAGCGACACTACTTATAGATGTTGGCGCCGTTTCGAGCGGATGTGACGTCACAAGCGAGCTGCGGCTGATCGCCGCGCAGGAAGTGACGTCTCTTGCATCTGCATTATGGATACAGTACACGCTCGCGGTTTTACGCGACGTCGCTCGTGTGACGGCGGCCGTATGTTGTGCAGCTTTTTTGGCAATTGAATTATGGTTTTCTATGTTACTGTAATGATTTTTACTACCGACATTAGGGTATCCAATCCCGGAGCCTTTTTCCAATCCCGGGATTTCGGGATTGATTAATTTTGAATCCCGGGATTGAGATTTTCTCACCGAGGAATTTGAAATCCTCAATTCGCTATAATTTTTCCCAGAATCTCACGGAAACTCGTTTTTTTTTTAGCTCACCGAGGAATTTGAAATCCCCGATTTGGTATACTTTTTCCCGGAATCTCACAGAAACTCGTTTTTTTTTTATTTCGCTTAGCCTCTTGTATCATCACGGGTTCAAATTTCCTACTGGAAAACTCTTACTCCTACCGAATTCTCTACACGAGGTGCAGAGAGAGCGAGTAGTAGTTATTTATGAGCTCGTCATCACTCTTTTAGAAAATCAAAAAAAAATCGTCACTGGTTTGCTCGCGCCGAGACCCTTGCTACATTTGACTTAAAATTGCAAGCCCTTTTTTTAATTAAGAAAAAACAAAATTCTCAAATAAAATCAGTACCTAACTGCAATTTTTGACATTTATATGTATATCGTTATCTACAACAGTGCTTCCCAACCTGTGGGCCTCGAAATTCAGTAGAAAGTACAAAAATCTATATATTTAAGTCTATCAAATCGGTGTTTCCCATATTGGGGGGCCGCGGAATTTCTTAAGAGGGCCGCCGGATTGGATTAGATAGAAATTGGATTCTGGGGGGAAAGTATAGCAAATCAAGGATTTCGAATTCGTCGGTGAGCTAAAAAAAAAAAAGAGTTTCTGTGACAATCTGAGGAAAAAGTATATCAAATCGCAGATTTCAAATTTCTCGGTGAGCTAAAAAAAAAACGAGTTACGGAGACAATTAGATTTTTTTTTTTAGATTTAGGGGGCCGTGGAATGAAAAAGGTTGGGAAGCACTGATCTACATCGTATTACGCTCTAAACATAGAATTGATCGGAAAGGTTACTGTTACTACCCATTACTGCGTCAATCTTGGATTTTTTCACTCTTGAAACCTAAAGTAGTTAATTATATTTTTTAACTATTGATATTAACTATTTTACGGTACATTGTTTCATAATTACAATTATATATTTTGTTGGATAACATTCGATTGATTTAATAATTTTTGTGTATTATAATATAAGAATGATCGAAAAATCTGACTTCCTCGTAGCGCCGCAAATAGCTATAAGATTAAGCGAATCCCATGTTGACGAATTGGCAACCCACCGGTAAATAATATAATATATATTTTATAGGTGTACCCAGGCTTAACTGTCGAGACTAAATTTTCAAACCTACTTGGCCAGCTTGAAATAAAAACCAGTTATATTCTACTGTTTTCAGAATGTTACTATACAAATAAATTTCTGCCGATCACAATCCTCACACCAACCAATAATATACACGTTTTATGAATATAATGAAACTCCTCCCTTAGATACATCACATTGAAAAGTATTATTTGTCAATTCAACCGGTTAATTTTACATTATATTAATATTCCGTTAATAAATGAGCTTTATGTAAAAGGGTGACAAGGCTATATCAAATTACGATCAACCCTTTCAATTTGATCTTGTCTCCGTTAGAAGGGCGGAATCTAAAATAGTTTCCCCTAAATTTGACATGTTACCAACTTAACTGTCTGCTTTTTATGACTAAAAATTATGCAGCAAATTTTGATATTCAATATTTTTTAAGGCGTGGTTTAAATATCTTGTTTATTCAGATTGTTTCGTTATTATTCTAACCGTTACATTTTGTCTGGTCTTTTTGATTTTATATACATATATGCACATTTTTATTTTATGGTATTAAATATTAATAGATCATAAATAATCTGAATGATCAGTTTAATTTTACGTAAACTGACAAAGACGTGACAAGTTAAATTATATTTTTATTAAAATTTCTTCTGTCACTTCAAATCACACAAAGTATAATCAAATTGATAATAACAAACAGTCGAAGAATTTAATAAAGAAATTTCGAACAGCCAGAAGATTAAACTGTCGTTGTTTACATAGTGCAGTCTACCTCATATGCGCAGATTAACATTGTCATTATAAAATATCGGCAACACTTTAAGAAATGCTTACACCCACTAATCCGATATAATGTCAACGATAATTGATTCAAAGATAATTTTATCTTAATTTAAATAAAGCTAGATCAAAAGCACCCCCACAAATTCGCCCACAATACCACCTTCGAAAGAATGTGAACGTTTAGTCGAAATTAATCGGCATTTTATCGCCGGAACGACTGCATCTTCCTCAATCATCAAAGGAACCAACTTGTTTATTTTATCAAACTTGATAAGCCTAATCTGATGGCTGTTGTAAGTCGAGATTAGCCAGCGATCTGAAACATGCCTTCGTAATGACCACACTACCTGTATTTTAATCGCAACTCAGCTGTTTTCCCATGGGCTAGGCATACTTGCCCCGCCCGTCAAGATGACACAGTGCTTGTCAAGAAATATTATACTGTCTCCACCGTTGCAATTGCTGTGTCGATGAATGATATTAGAAAAAAATGATATCACTTTTAGGGTGTTCTCTGTCAATAATTGGTGGAAAGGTATTTTATTAAGAAAAATACAAAATTCCTTTTGTACTTATTTTCGCTTTTATTTACCAAGATCAGAACCGGTTTCGCTCATGGCGAGCATTAACAACTGATAAAAAAATATAATTTAACAGTGTTATGTAAGTGTCACGTTGTATGTATAGGGATAGTCTATTTAATCGTCACGTAATGCTTTACAGTTGGGTTAGAATGATCGATCATGTTGCAAATCGATGGTGATCTTTTAAATATAATGCTTTTTCACTATGTAGCATTGAGAAATCACGAGCATAAGTACTGAAATTGTTTATTGATTTGGTATTTGCTTGTTAGAACTCCATTATAATAGGGTAATTTTTTTTTTTTTTAATATAACAATAAAAATAATAAAACATTTTTAGTACTTTTTCCACATAAAATTTATTAGATCAGGACCGGTTTCGCTCATCGCGAGCATTATCAACTGATAAGAAAAATACAAAAACAGTGATATTTATACAAATTTAAATTGAAATAAAAAGGTGTAAGCAACTATTAACAATTTAAAGGATTAGCAAATTACATTATAATTACACAAAATTAAAATGCTTAACACCCATAACAATTAAAAACTCATCATCAAAGAATAATAAATCTAAGTGGCAAACGATATCAATTATAAACACAATTAAAATTTGGGAAATTTTTACATAAAGTGAAACACTACATTACTAAAGTAAATATCCTAATGATGATTTGGTGTTTTTCCCGTTTCCAAGCAATGATGTACTTCAACAAAATCGGCAGTAATGAAGATTCTGAAAAAGACATTTTAAAAACCATATCAATTCTTACAAAAGGAATAAATTTTGAAAAACATATAAATAATATAGAAGAGCAGTTAACATAGGTTAGAATTAGATTAATGAAACGGATATAACAAAGGTGATGATGCAAATACAACCTGTTCGTTTAATAAATTAGAGTTAGGTAAAATTTTTTTGTCTATTTATTTCTAAGATCTCTTGTTTATCAAGTTTTAACGATTTATTGTTGACATGCATAACAATAAATCGTTAAAACTTGATAAACAAGAGATCTTAGAAATAAATAGACAAAAATTTTTACCTAACTCTAATTTATTAAACGAACAGGTTGTATTTGCATCATCACCTTTGTTATATCCGTTTCATTAATCTAATTCTAACCTATGTTAACTGCTCTTCTATATTATTTATATGTTTTTCAAAATTTATTCCTTTTGTAAGAATTGATATGGTTTTTAAAATGTCTTTTTCAGAATCTTCATTACTGCCGATTTTGTTGAAGTACATCATTGCTTGGAAACGGGAAAAACACCAAATCATCATTAGGATATTTACTTTAGTAATGTAGTGTTTCACTTTGTGTAAAAATTTCCCAAATTTTAATTGTGTTTATAATTGATATCGTTTGCCACTTAGATTTATTATTCTTTGATGATGAGTTTTTAATTGTTATGGGTGTTAAGCATTTTAATTTTGTGTAATTATAATGTAATTTGCTAATCCTTTAAATTGTTAATAGTTGCTTACACCTTTTTATTTCAATTTAAATTTGTATAAATATCACTGTTTTTGTATTTTTCTTATCAGTTGATAATGCTCGCGATGAGCGAAACCGGTCCTGATCTAATAAATTTTATGTGGAAAAAGTACTAAAAATGTTTTATTATTTTTATTATAATGCCATTCCACCAAGTATTGACAGTGAACACCTTAAAAGTGTTTAATATAACACATTTCCACGAAAGAACTAACAATGAACACCTCATAAGAAGTAACACTAGATTGCTTATCAAAATACAATGTATTTTTTTAATGTGATATATCATTTAATCAGAAAGGAACACGACCTATCGAAGTAAAAACTGTCCAGATCATACTTCAAAACTAGAATGAGTGTAGATTTTTTTTATTATTGCAAATAACTATATGTAAAAGAAATGTTTCTGACTATAAATTTGTGTCGAAATAACGAAATTTACAACTTTTAAAATTTCCCTTTTATACAACTTAACTCTACGTCAAATTTTTATTTTTCTTTCTTATAAAATTATTGTATTGCTGGCGATATGATTATTATAAATATTGACGTGAAATAAATTTTCAACGGCCCCGATTGGCTATCGCTGGCCCGGCGGGGCACACCTTTCACACAGCCTTAAGGAATGAATATTTTTTTAAAGAAAATGTTTGACATAATTTTTTGAGTTAATTTTTTAATTTATAATTCGAGCCCAGTGCTCATTAACTGACCAGTGAGACAGATAATGTTCTTTTTAATAGTGGACCATAATTAAATTGTGTCCCATAATACCTACGGTGTACGCATTCCCTAGTGTCATTAAAATTAAAATATTGGTGTGAACACGATACGGAAATAGAATAAATTCTCAATTATGTGTTGACATAATCGGTATTTTACTAATAAATTATTGATATATTTGTAAAGAATTAAGAAATTTTAATTTAGTCAAAAAATTCACATCCTATATACATTATTTTGTGACCATGTCCGTCTTCATTGTGGAGCATATAAACTCTTGCTGATGGAGCTTATTTTAGCAGAACAAAATCTACCAACCCTTTTTCTGCGGAAAGTGAAGATATACAAAAGGGCTAGGATAGGATTACTAGTTATACTAGGATAGAATAACTACTTACTTGAATCCAAATTTTTTTATTGTTGCTAACACCCACGTAGAGATTCTAATTCCAGTATTACTGAAACCGGGGTCCCAGTATTGATGATATTTTCAATGCCAAAATAACAATTTAAAAAAGCAAAAATATCGGTATTTCAGTATTGAAAATTAATAAAAACCGTCATATATTTTTTTAAAGTCATCATTATTAAAATATTATTAATTAATTATTAAAAATATTTTAAATCTGCTTAGAGTTGCATCAACATTCACAGCTAACAAGAATTGATGAGGCTTCCAATGACGTATGCTTATTTAAAAACCGTAACATATTTATGAAATTCACCTGTTTATGATTGTGATGTATTTATTTATGACAAAAGAAATATCTGTCGCCTGCGTGGTCGAGTGGTCAACGTCGTCAAGGTCGCGGGATCGAATCCCTTTACGAACAGTTTTATAAATTGATTTTTCAATTGATTTATGAATATCTGCTCGAAGGCATGGATGTATGTGATGTCTTAAATTCTCCCCTCTCAACCATACTATCATATATATGAACGAGGCGTAGCGAGAGCGATTTGCAAATCACTGGTCCTGCCCTAGTCCAATTCTTCTATTCATTCTCTCTTTGGAAAAGATAGGTTGAGAACTGAGTTACAAGCACTTCTCGTAGAAACACTTCTGTCGAGATAAAGTCCATTAGGAGTCCATATGCTCCACATTGGAAGCGGAAATAGTAAAAAAATAAATAAATCAGAAAGTCAATTTTGATATACTCATCGGGTATTTTGTTTTTAATTACATTTTTTTGTAATATCTGTATTTAATATGAAATAGATTTCCAGTTTAGATTTTTCGAAACGTGTTGGTTGAACTATATACCTACATAAAATATTGTTTTTACTAACAAAACACTATTCAATAATAAAAAAAAACATGTAATATAAATAGCGGTTAATGCTTACTGTTAATTGTAGCAACATTGTACCTTCAATATTATTTTTAACTTATTTAATAGCTCTCTCATTAAGTTATTTACATATTAAAATTAAAACACCCAGCGACAGGCTTCTCGGCAATATTTTATCACACCGAGAGCGCGGAAGACATTCGAAGTAAGAAGCGAGGGAGGGTACAAGAGAAATGTAGGCTTCTCTCCGTGCGCTTGCATCTGCCTCTTTTTCCCACGACGCGATGTGCTTGCTTACGCTGAGCTTATAAACGCCTGCTTATTGCGAAAGCTCTGTCCAGCGGCGCCTGGCGTCGGTAACAATATTTACATCCCACCTGTACGATACGTGATAAATTGGAAAACGACTCGGCGTTTTCGAATAGAACATAATATGTTTTGAGAAGATACTTAAACATTGCGTGTCTAATTTATGTGTCCATCTGTAGATCGTTTGTATACGATATAATACTATATTTGTAGCGATTGAACCAATAGGTTCATGGAAATCGGAAGATTTATTCAGTATGTATTCAAAATGATAGCTTACTGACACAAACGTAAGCAAGCTCGTTCTACAATTAAGAGAAAATCTATTCAATATTTATAAATATACTACGTCCATTTAAAAAAAATCAAATACACATTTTTACTAATTATTCGTTCATGACGAGAACTGAATGTGTATGTGTATTTCAATGCCTTTCCACGAATTATTGACAGTCGACACCCTAAAAGTGATACACTTCGTCGTTGGCTACGTCCCACTACGAACACCATTATTTCAATCGGCTCAACAATTACTGTTTGAAATCGTAGGTTTTTGCGATGTCTTAAAATCTTCTCTCACTCGTCCAATTCTAAAATAGCGAGACGTGCCGATAGCGATTAGTTTATCACTAGTCTTGGCCTAGCTCTATCCTTCTCTTTATACCCTCTTCAAAAAGTGATGCTGAGAATCTGAGTAACAAACAGTTCTGGTAGAAAAAAACTTCTCTTGATATACATCCATTAGTAGTCCATATGATTTACATTAGAGGGGCGGGTAAGGATTAAAACAAACATTATTATTTTCCGATAATATTCATGGACATGAAATATGACATTCTCAAGAATAACAAGAAGTCTCAAGTTTTTTCTTTATTTACTTTGAGTTTATTTTAGCTTAAATTTTACCGTTAGTTATAATTATCTTTTTGTCATTTCGATCTTTAGGTCATTTGAATCATTGGCACTAGCCATTATTTCTCCATTAGCGAATCCAATGTCCGGCTTTGTCCAAGTCTCATTGTCGTGGGACTCAATCAAGCTTTTACGTTAATAGTTTTTCCAATTAAAAAAAACCAGCAAAAAATTCATTATCCAACAAATGTATCTTCCAATTGACAGCACGATTGAAGTTTTTTGTTTTGTTTTTACTGACAACTTTTGTTGAATGAATTACACACATGGATTGTTACTTGTGTGTGTACATACACACACACTTTCAAGTGCGGTGATATAATTAAGGCATCGTAAACAGTCGGCGTGGAACTATACAAACTCTAAACATACTACGATATCATCCGAAAATACTGCTTATATGTAGAATATTTTTTTAAATTTCATTTATTTCATTATGGCAGTTGCTTATTTCTTCCTGTCACACCTTCTAATCATACCGATAAGTTGAACAAATGTTTTTGATTGACTATCAACTAAATATCACCTTGCACTAAAAATTCATCGTTCGCAATTGACTGACCTAACCGTTGTATAAATAACAATAATCATTCCTTGCTGGCACAGAATGGCAGACAGATCGAGAAAACAAATGGATCGCGGAGAATCCAATTGAAATTAAACTTCTTGTCATTTGTTTTTCTTTTACTAATTATTAAACAGAATGGAAAAATCATACAATCAGCAGAGAATCAATTGAAAATTAAATCACGAAGCATTTTTCGAAGGAATCATACGACCAATCGAAGAAGGTAATTAATTCAACGTTTGCTATTTACATATAAGTAAGTTTTCCATATTATCGGGTGCGTTGTACAGTGTTTAACGTCGTTGATTTCCGTGTAGGATCTCTAGAGTTCACGTTCCAGTACGAACAGTATTTTTTCAATTATAATTTCAATCGCTAACCCTGTCCTAGCCTAATTATTCTATCTCTACTCTCTTTGAAAAAAGAAAAGTGTAGCAACTGATTAACAACCAGTTATCGTAGAAAAAAAACTACTACGCCGTATGGTCCACATTTGGGAGCGAAAATGGATTTTTTTAAAGTTTTACGCGTCGATTTTGACCCTTTTTAATTATTTGTAATTTTGTATATCACTATTTTTTTTTATGAAGTAATTCACATTTGGCAAAAAATAGTTTGCCACGTCTGCATCCGAGGAAAAATGATGAAAAAAAAACTACCTCATGCGGCAGAGATAAGTACGACATATCACTGTAGTAAGAAGAACTTCAAGAGGAACAATCCCGTTGCTTTGGCGGTCAATCTCGCATATCTAGCATTTATCCCTGATTGACGGTTTCGGTTATTGCACGCAGCTATTTGAGTTATGTACGGCGGTTTTTTTTTCGTTTAATTATTTTATTTCTCCAGTTGTGTCAGTTTGAAATATGGCATCCGTTTTTATTTGACTGCTCGCCGGCTACCGTAATATTGAAGTCCAACTAATCAGGAAATATGGAAACATACGAATGCTTTTTAGTACCTTGCATCGATAGTTTGTTAATCTGTTGAGAATTTATCAATTTAATATGGCTGTGTCCAATTTGTCCAAGTCACGATTTTATTGAATACTCTGTTCGTAGCGATGTTATGCTAATGAAACTCTGTGGATGTTTTCGATCGATTCGGCGGTTACTTCGTGGAAAATTAATTTCAATATTCAATCAAAATTAGACCTTCATATATTTTTTGTTTTGTACTTGGTGTAACACACCTTGAGATACATCGTCAAACTAAATATCGTCACCTTTCTGGCAGCAATTGATAACAAAAAAACTGTCCAAAATGGGTTAAGTGAGTATAAAAAGAGATTCTTTTATATATTTTTTTTGTCTGGAATATCTGGTATGCCAAAGAAGTACTTATTTGATGATCTGATTAAAAGCAGGCAATCTTAAGGTTTTGGATGACAAGAGCAAAAAACAAAACATTGTTTTTGTTAAAAACGCAGAAACAGAAAAGTCATTTTGTATTTAAGACATTATATTAAACTGCTAAAAGTACAGTTAAGAAGTCAAATATTAATATATTGTAGATGATAAAATATAATATAATAAATACGTTTTCGTTGTTTCGCCCTTATCATCATAATATTATCTCCATTTTTTAAAAGTCTTATAAGTGTTTGCAAAGCGTTTTACTAAATTTAAATCCTTTTCGTTCTTGAAATTGTGAGTTTGTATTTGGCTATTATACATTCGGTAAGTAGAAATGAAGATCTGCCTATAATTGATAAAAAGTGATTTGTCACAATTTTTCAAAAATGCCGTTTAATATCAGTTCTGATAGTCCATAATAAAATCTATGAATGAAAATCACAATTAGTGTCCAAAGAAGTTTTTTCCTATCATAAATTTGACACATTCAAGCAAACTGTGATGACTCAAATCATCTTTTCCCAAGCTCTTTATTTGTGCAATGAATCACTTTTTAAATGTCTGCTCTTCGATTTTAATAGTAAAAAAACAGTAAAGCTAGGATTTTCTTATTTGTAAGAATTTTCTACTAATGTTTACAGCAAACGCTTTCCGGAAAGAAAGATATAATTTTTTTTTAGCTTTTCATGTTCTGAACAAAGTTGTATGCAGGAAATTATGCACATATGTGTTGTCTTATTGTATCGCAAAGAAAAACCTATTATAATATTTGTTTATTTTTGTTACAGGTAAGTCGACTGGTGTTGCTCTTCTCTCATCCCCTACAAAATATCTTCAATGGGAATTAAAGTTCAGGTTTGTCGTCTCAGTTCTAAACTCTGATTGTGTGATGAATTTTGCATTTTAGATATGCCCCTTTTACTGTATTACTTAGTTGCTTTCCGATCACAACTTGCATGGTATGCAAAGTGCGGATTCTACCTGCAACTCCACTTAATGCAATCTGGTGTATTGATATAATAATATAAAATTAACATCGTCGAAGCGATGGTCTCGCTTCTCGTTTTTTATCCATTAACAAGACATCAAGTATGATTTTATTTCACTTACACCTGTGTAGTGGCGTTTTAAATTGACTTCATAAGTTCAGACACTGCAAAATTAAATACGTAACCACACCTTTATAAGGTATTTAATAGAATCCTCCTTTTTCATCAATCCATCAATCTGATATGATGAGCTTTTTCTCAATCAAAATAATGTGATTGTAATAAATTGTTGGTCAAATTAATAAAATTAAATCAATCTAAAATTGAAATGAAACGTGTTGAAAGCCCATTCTTGGTTGACCAATCAGTGAATCTCTATTGCATCACAATTTTGTTGATAGATTATTTTAAGTAAGTTGTTGGTACCGTTATAAACAAGCTGAGAATCTTAATTAAAGTGTTTTAAGGCGCAATGAATAAACTAAAGAGTTTTCTTATTTCAATACAAAGTGGCTTCACGATTTATTTATTTATTTTTATTTATGCGCCAACGAATTCAGGTAGCTTAATATAGTATCATTAATATGCAATGCGCGTATTAATAATCTCTCGCTTGAAGCAGGGTCGAAGTTACAAAAAGATTTAAAAAATACACAAATTAATTTTACATTTCCATAAATACATAAAGTTACAATTATTTATATTAAAAATTAGGTATTCATACAAAAAAAATGGAATAAATTCGATTGATACTATTGTATAAAATAGTGTTTTGTTTTAAGATAGTCGATCTATCTTTTCAGAAAGACTATTATTTATTATTTCTTAAGGGTAGTAAGGAGTGTAGAGTTTTTTTTTAATAATTCTCCATTTAACTGTCAGCGGTCACCAAACTACGGCCCGCCAAAGTTTTTCATCCGGCCCTCCGAAGTTTTCAATTTTTGTATATAAACTATTCATTCATCAAACTACATTTTTTTACAGTAAGCACATATAAATTTATATTCTGATTGGGCTCCAATTTTATTTGTCATCCGGCCCCGTGTGTTTATAAAAAAATCAATCCGGCCCGTTTCCCAAAAAGTTTGGTAACCCCTGGTGCAATGTTCCCGCTAAGGTGTGCGCGTGTGCTCGCGCACACTTTTTTCCGTCCTTCGCACATACCGCACATATACATGTTGTACAATAGAGTTATTTTTTTTTATTTGTCGGTTTGTAATGAAGAATTAATTTATCTAGTGTCGGTAAGTAGGTCAGAGAATAACTATCAACATATTTGCACACATTTTTTTATTTTACTGAAAATTTACCGCACACAAAAGTTGATGGTCCGCACCAGTAGAAAAATTAGAGGGAACGTTGCCCTGGTGTAGACGATAAGATTTAGCCTAATAAGATTTTCAAGACATCCCAATTGAATTAAGCATGCTTTATTATTTATTATATTCCAAAAAAAAACAGTAAAAAATTAACAAATAGCTGCTATTATTTATTTATACATTTACTAATAATTCCTTCATTTTCTGTTTGACATTGTGAAATAATTAATACTTGCATATTATAACGTGGACATTCTTTTCTCTCTTGTCCAATCCACTCCTGTTAGTTTGATGTTAAATATACACATTGACTTAAGAGGATGTGCTTTTTACTCTCGTATTCTTTCGTATGTTTGATAAACAATGTAATCTTTATATTTCTAAAATGAAACTTATTTTTCCATCGTGTAATACGATATAAATATCTAATCGCATTTATGTTAATTTGCTAAGTATGAGATGAGATACACCTGAAGATCTTTTGATATCGTCGGCATTCTGGCAACAGGCGTTAACTCAAACACCGTATGTTTTGAGTTATGAATGCATATTTGTATACAGAATTTCAATCATTCAAATTGTGTACGTTCGCACAAGTTTTGTCATTAACGACCGGGGTTTCGATTTTCGGTATCTTGAATTTGAATTTGAATTGAATGAAAAAAAAAATAGTATTTCTCAACGAGTCGAAACACGTGCCAAAGTTTATAACAACAAATTGGAGTAACAATGTTATTAAAACATTTTTTTAAATTAGAAATGAACTTGTACAAAACTTCCACCGAATACATCGAACAATAAAACACTTTAAAACTATTTAATCGAACTGACTGATGTCTCGAAACGTATATTTTAAAACACTTACTCATTTGAAATATTGTTATTTTGAAAAATTATATGCTGTATAAATCTATATTCACTTTTCATAGATGAAAAATAATACATTATTGATATCAGTGCACCCGGCTCCGAGCTGTTCAGAGCCGGATGTGGATTTCATCGACCCTCTGCAATGAGATACTGCTGCGTTTTACGGTGAATACTAACCCATCATTTATGCCTCATAAAACAGATTTAATTATTGCCACAGTCCCTATATCACTGCCGATGTTTAAATTAATATTGCCAATCAAGAGACTCTGCACATTTCTATTGACATACGAACTATTCATGTACCAACGTAGACTTTCATAAATGAGTATTTGGATTTTTTAAATAACCCTCCTCCGTAATAAATGGATTCACTTATATTTGTAATAAAATTCATGTTTTTTTTATTTTTTTAACCATGTCCGCTCCCAATGTGAAGCATATGGACTCCTAATGGAGTTTATCTCAACAGAAGTGTGTTTCTACGAGAACTGCTTGTTACTCAGTTGCTCAACCTCTCTTTTTCCAAAGAGAGTAGGGATATAAGGATAGGGCTAAGACAGGATTAGTGGTAAGCTAATCGCTCTCGATACGCCCTATTCATAGGATAGGATGGGTGGGAGGGGGGAATTAAAGACATCACAAACATCCATGCCTTTGAACAGAAATTCATAAATCAATTAAAAAATCAATTTATAAAACTGTCCGTTACCAGGATTTGAACCCGGGCCCTCCGTAGCCGAAGCCAACAACGTTGACCACTCGACAGGCGGCTAAAAAAAAAAGTTTAAAGAATGAATTAGTTAGTGAACTTATCATTTGGTGTCGATAATTTATTGATAAAATGATTTGTTTTCATTAACATTTTCTTTCAATCAAAAAATAACATAATATTCCTTTGTACCTTTTGTATTATACCTTTATTAAAAAGGACCGGTTTCTCTCATGACGAGCATTACCAACTGATAAAAAAATACAAATTTACCTTTTATTTATACAAAACAGAATGAAACAAAAAGGGTGTAATAAACAATTAGTATTGAAAAGAATTTTCTTTCAATATCAGAATGAAAAATGAAATTATGATAGTCACTATGTACTTTCATGTATTTCCATAATTGTATGTATTACATACTATCTTTAATAGCATTTTTAAATGATACTAGAAACAAAATATTTTTTATTCCTTTTACTGTATAAGAAGTTAACTCAAAGCTTTAAAAGACTTTTCAAAAAAGTAGATGAATTTCAAAACATAACAAAGTTTTTTTCACTTTTGTTGATAAACATCAAGAACGGTTTCGCTCGCCGTGATCGTCATCAACTGATGAAAGATACAATTATTCAGACAGGGTTATTTTAAATATTATGCATGTCGATGAAGAATTGTTGGTTAAAACATTAAAAGTGATAAATTTTAATCGATGAAAAAAAACTAGCAGTCATTGAAGAACAATTAAAACAAAAAAAAAACATTTAGTTTCTTGTCGCTTAAGAGAATAATTATGGAATTTTATAGTGTAATACGCTCAACTCTTTTACGCGGTACGGAATTAAAATAAAATAATAACTAAATTGTGGTATAGAAAATCGTGTAAAAAATGTAATAATGAAGATTCAATAAGTAAATTACAAAAAATAATATTTTTATTATGTATTTCTTAAAATCAGTTGACCGCTTTATATAAAATTTTATATCTTTGAAATATTTCAAATATTGTTGCTTTATTTTAATTGGTATGTTTTTTGTTTTTATAATCTCTTTCATTGCCGTCAACATTATACTGATGTAAAAACGTAGATAAAAGTTCGATATTTATTACAAGCAAAGTATTTATTGGTAATCATTACATTGAAAGACTTCATTAATGGTTTGAGTACCGGATGAAGATTCCTTTTTAAAACTCTTGTTCGAGTGTTTTATGAACCAATTAATCAATATATCACATGAGTTTACCGAACTCCATCGACAATAGTTTCCTAAGCTACAAAATAGTTGTTTGTATATTCATCTTAATTTACCTACTTGATACTTTACTATTTTTCTTATTTTGGTTAATGTTATTTAAAACAAATTGGTGAACAGTTCTTTTGTTCAAGAATTCTTCCGCACAGAACACATCACTCCGGACACAGAATATTCCGAAAATTTAAAATATTATTTTATCTTTTTTTTATTTTTATGTACAATGTCGTAGGACCCGAGTCAACGGTTCCAAATATGTTTCAGTTTGCGATCAAGATAAATAATCAAAAAATATGTATACAGTTAACCCCCCTTTTGCGTTTATCCTATGAATAAGTTTACTATAGTGTATGTGGCAGTCCCCCGTATAACGGTACCTTCTTTAGTGTATTAAAAAAAATCAAAGCCAAATTATAATTTTCACAAGTATTATATATTATGTCATAAATACATATTGTATATACGTGCATTGAAAAAATATTTTTCAGTAGCTGTTTGTCTTTTGACTTCATTGCAGTTATAATATGGAATATATATGTATATAAATGGGGAAAAAATGATTTTTTTATTTCACAAAATAAAATTGAAAGAATCTAAACTCAAATTTATATGCATACCTAGTCTTCTATAACGTTCTATTCCTATAGCTTAGTCCCAATATCTTCGCTATAGAGGGTCGATTGTTTAATATAGTATCATTGTCGATACTATATTATACAAGTGTAAATGTATGTTTGTATTTATTATTATTAAACACAAAAAAACTATATTGAAAGCTAGTCAAGAGATTATGTAAATACGTGTTGTAATCATTATAAAAAAATTGAGGGATGTATGGAAATTTAGTTTCACAAAATATTTTTCACATTTTACCGAAAATTGTCGTTTATAACGAAAGCGTGTTGTTTCGAGATTCTATTTGTATGTTCCTCGTGTAAATATTTCATTGATGTATAACTTTTGATAAGTTATCAATAATTAATGTACTAAATAGAATGCTTTGTTTCTATTTAATACACCTACAAAGTGTGACTTAAATAAATTGTTGTTTAATTCAAATCTCTTTGTTTTGTTACTTTTAAGAACACACGTTTTTTCAAATAACTCGTTTTACTTACCAATTATTGTACGCATATTGACACTTAAACCAACCCCTTTCCTTCGCCTTTTCGAAAATCAGTATATAATTCACTACAATTTTTGTTCCCCGAACATCCGATGATACGGTCCCCGCAAGTTTCCGTGGCATTATATTAATATATGGTTCTGATTCGGCGCACTCCTCCAACGTATACTTATCTCGTTTTCGCCCCATGGACTGAATCCGCCCCCTGTTTTGCGAGATTTATAATTTGGCAACACCTAAAGTAAAAAAATGTTTCCGAACAATTTTGAAAAAGGAACTAAATGAATCGCAATTCAAAATTGAACCTATTCTATCCATGGGTCTTTGTTACAAACAAGGTATGGAGTAATTAACTAAATTAATTTTTAAAAATGTAGAGATCATAATACATATAAATTAAGTAAATAATTAATTTAAGTTATAGCTTTCATAGTGTTTACTATCAATTGAAATATTTAGAAAAATAAATACTATATGTTCAGTACCGGTTTTGCTTTATTATTGTATGTCATTTACTGTGACAATAATGATACGCTCGTACGTTATTAAGCTTGCGAATATACTGACGAAATTAATTTCGTTCAAGTTCAACTGTGCACTTCAACGCCTGAAGATGTCGAAAGGAGAAACCCCGGTCGTAATTAAAACAACTTCTGTTAATGTAAAAAAATGAAAAATTCAATTTGATTGCTTAAAATTCGTTTTTTCTGGACTAACACTGATTATTATTCTTTAGTCGTATATGCTCCCTATATAAAGCATATTGCCGCCAAGCGGCACCTCCATGTTCTCCATTCTCTCGCCTATTGCTTTGCTTTATCTCTTAACATGCCAGCATATTTTATTTCCACCGATTAAAAAAATGTGGATCCCGAAATCCCGGGGCTACAAGAAGGGTCCAGGGTTGGCTGCCCTAGTTCCAGCTATTCCTAAGCGAATACCGAGCTCTTTGTTATACTGTCTTCCGGGATATGCACGCCTTCTTGTTTTTCACCTTCTCACTAATCTGTCCCATACATATAAGTCGATACAGAATTAACCTAATTGGTACAAAAATCGATTGACATGTAAACTATGCATTTTTATATTTTTACGGCGAGTATGATGTACCTGGTTAAATTTGACTCGACACAACTGTGGAACTGAACCTACAATTTGCTGCAGCATTGAGTGGGCATCTTTACCCCCTGCGGCGTATCCGCCCTGGCCTTCATTCTTAATGCAAATTAAGTCAAATAATGAACACCGTCCCCACCCTCCGAATGTGAAGTATCCGCTTTATCGCTTCTTCATTTTAAATGTGGAAATTTGCGAAATTACTTCAAAATTATTACAAATTAATCATTCCAAAAACTTAAGCAAAAGCTTAGTATAATCAGATGGTTTTGATAAATTCATAAACCGACAAAACTTTCAACAATATATAAAATAATATATGTAGAAAAATATACTACCTAGTGTCAACTCAATAAAAAAACAACATAATTTTTTGCTTTGTTCTAAATCGAGGCATAATTAATATTAAATTAAATTTGATATCTGTGTTGTATTACAAAATGTGACACGTATTTCGCCTCTTTGAGAAGCATCCTCAGATGGAACATCAGTTATCAAATTTAATTTAATATTAAAAATGAACTTCCACAGTGTTATCGCTGAATACAACGGGTCATATATATTTACTATTTTTTTATTTTAGAAATTGTTATGTATCTACGTACATTAAAATATGTCTCATACAGTATTCTATCGCCTTATAAAACAAACCAGTTCAAATCTAGTTCTGCCAAGTAATATTCAATAAATAAATAAAAATTTGCTTATTCGATGTCCGCCAACCTTATCATTGCCTTCCACGGTGTTGTAGCCCTGCCTTAAAGACATCAATGGAAGTTTCCTTCCTTGTTATAATTTTGCGAATTTGTGAGGCCACCCCCTGAACAAAAGCTCGGAGCTCCCCGTAGCTGCATTGTCCTCAAAAATGCATTCTTCGCAAGTACTTGTTGGATACTACTAGTGCATCGTATCGTATCGGATTGCACTGGGAAAGTATAGTGTTTCATTCATAAAACGCGTTCATTCATGGATTCAATCGGTGGCTTTTTTACGCTACATTTCGCTGAGGATCTGAAGGTTATTGAATGTCTAATAGGAACGCTAAACACCTGATCTTGTGTATAGTGTAATAATATATTCTATGAAATTTGATACTCTTCGTTCTCACAATCCATTGTTGATTGTTTTTGTTACCTAGAAGATTATTCGCAAAGTAACTGCGGTGCGTTGAAGCTCAGGTATTTTTTTAGTCGTTATATTAAAAGTTGGTTGTTATTTCAAATTATTATCCTTTCGGCCAAAAATTAATTAAATAACACAAACCTTGGCGATGACATTAATGATTAAATTTTAGTTTTTTATTTATTTTATCAAGTCCGCTCCTAATGTAGACCATATGACCTCATTATGGAGGTAAGTATCTCAACAAAAGTTTTTCTACCAAAACTGCTTGTTACTTAATTACTCAACCTTTATTTGTTTTAAGTAAAGATAGTAAGGATAGAGCTGAGACAGAACTAGTGGTTGGCTTATGGTTCACGCTACACTCCATTATTTTAGGATTGGAAGGGTGGTAGGGAATTTTTAGGCATCACAAACGTCCATGCCTTCTAACAGAAATCGATAAATTGATTGAAAAATGCTGTTCATCAAACCCATGAGATACACTACAGAATCCAATAACGTTGACTATTGCACTACGGGGACAAGAAACTTTATACTTTACTTAATTTTAATTAACAAACAAAAAAACTGTAAGCCGTGTTATCTAGTTAAAAATTAATATCTCAAGTGCATCGACGAATCCATTCAAAATTGTCTTAATTTTACAAATATATAACTACAAAAATGCGTGGTTTTTTCAATGTCATAATAATATTTATTAGTGAAACAAATATGTATGTCGTTCGTACAACTGTGAAAAAGATACGGTTATGTTAATGAAATAATAATGTAAAAGCACAAAGGTAAATAAATCACCGTTTAACTTTAGTGAACCTAAAACTATGTTGTCAGAACTGTGGTCTGACACCCTTGAATTTTATTTTATTCAAGTAAATATGAACTGTTTAAATTTTGTACTCCAACAAAATTATGAAACAAACATATGATTTCTTAATACTTTGTTATTTCGAAAAACAACGTGTGCACTCGTGAGTTATTCAAAAATTACACGCATTATTTTGCGCTCGCTGTGAAATATTTCGCGTTGGCTGATTTAATCGATTCAAATTATTTCAAAGAATTTAAAAAAGGCACATCGAGTCAACTCCGAATCATCTTGACGATTTAGTCATTATTACTACCAATTATGATAATTTTTGCTGCTTACCCAGGCGAGCAGCGCGCTGAACAGACTTTGTGTATACATATTATATATAAAGTCCATCTTGTATGGAAAGTATTGTTGTGTACGATGCAAATCGAGTATGAAACAAAAATTCTTTCTTAATAAGATCTGTTCAGTAAAAATAATAAACATTTATGCCCGCATAATAATATGAAAATAAAAAAATCGTTTTCCAAATAATTATAATAATGTATTTAAATGTTTACAAACACTTTTTTGATATAAATAAAACTATAGTAAAATGTCTTTTCACTCAGAATTAAACACTACTAAAGCCAATGACATCCTTAACAATTGAGTACCGAAACGATGACAATATGATCAAGTAGTGACGGGGTACAAAGTGACCTCAGACAAATTTGCACTATATTTGCATTGCATTTATTGAGGTATCATTGAATCTTACAAAACACATCAGATAGACATTATTGATATTCAGCGAATGGACTTAGAACTCGAATGATAGTGACAACAAATATCAATAAATCACCGTTGCTAAAATGCCTACAAGATGCTAAAATAATTAATTATAAATAATCACTTAAATTTAAAAAAAATGTTTCGAGAAACACTAAAGTCAATTTATGAAATGTTATACTATATTTTGCAATATAAGAGTGGATGAGAAGATGTATTGTGTACCTTTTTTAATTCAGTATGTATAGCTAAGTTAATGTAAGTTTAAACATGGTTTTGATGTAGGCATAAACCGAAATAGCGATCAACTATTTATGAAATAGTATTTGTAAAACTTAAATATTTTGTTATTTTTCCACCTTGTTACTATTAAAGTGATAAATCGTATGATTTTCATTGTAGTGTATTGTATATTTTTTAATAAAATATCAATGTGCAAGGTGTTATGTCTAATGAAATATCAATTATGTTACTAAACCAGTAAAGGATTTTCAAAACTCTTTTGAATAATAACTTAAAATTTTGTTTTAATTTTCTTAAAATTTTAACCGAGTTATATAACATCGTTTTGTTTATTATTATCCTCGTCGACGACTCGTCGTTTACGCAGGTCCTCGTGCTCCAGGCGGCACGCTGTCTGGAAGTGATGTTATTAGGTATAAGGGATCGGTCAGGAGAAAAAAATAAATGGCAGAACGCTTCATAAAAGGCTGCCCCGTTTATTTCGAAGAATAGCTGTTCATGAATAGGCATGGAATTGCATTCATCGATGCTAATTTTATTGGTACTTTTGAATTCAGTGACTCTTACGACATTTTGGACGGTCGAAATAATACTAAGAAACGCGCCTTTTCAAATTTCCCATTGTATTTTTTACTTTATAAGAAATACAATACAAAGAATATTTTCGAGTATTTGTTTGTATTTCGACATATTTTTGGTATCGGCTTTTAGGTAAATGATTTACTCTTATATGAATGAAAACAGTAAAACTAAAATATGCTCGATATATTGTTTCTAATACATAATACATACAGTATCTCAAAATTATTATCGTCATGATTTCTTTGAATACAAATAACCATTTACGTTTTCGTGCCTGTATAGTGGATGTCCGTTCTCTATTATGCAGTTTCAACTAGGGCATCCAATCCCGGGATTTAAATTTCTTAAATCCTGGAATTGATTACTTAAGTACCATAATTTTATTTTTTAAATATTTTATTAAATGTTGAGCATCCCGGTACGTTAAACTTACCCAATCTGATCGCTTGTTTAAAGCCTTTTCCTCTAAACCGAAAAAGTCGTCAAAACAATACATTCAATTTGTGTGCATACTTGACTGCAATTCGATAATATGTGTGAAAATTTGATTATTTAATACAATAAAAACAACCGTCAATTTGATAACAGAAGCTTTATTGGCGCAATGCACTGATCCATCCATCCCAAACAAACTTATTTTATGTATTAATTAAGTAAAAAATCGGGTAGCGCTTAAATTTTAAAGTTGGCTTTTTTCCGGGATTTCCGATATCCGGAAATCCGGGATCGGTATTCGGAAGATTGTGGGCTTACGGCATTTTCAAATTTATCGAAAACTCGAAATTGGAAGCCCTAGTATTCACGCGTTTAGATAATTCATTTTCATTTGAGATCGGACGCAAAAACGGTTGAATATATTAATGAATATTTTGAAAAAATCAAATACATATCACTATTTATTATTGAGAAAGTTCCAATTCTTTGAGTAAAAAACGGTTGTACTGTGTCCAGCTCTTTTCATTGCACTTAATCAGAATGTGGATTTTTCCATATAATATGGATAAGTGACGACATCCCGGATACTGTCTTTTGCCATAAGAAAAAGAAATGCAACATGCATTTCAACACATCAATTCTGATATTACTTGACAGTGGACATTTAATTTACTCATACCCCGTTTCGTTTCGTATAATACAAGTAATTCTGATAATATTGTTTTTTCGATGTGGCGGTAACTTTGTGGGAGTTCATATTTAATGTAAAATTTAAATTGATAATCTTTGTAATTACATGTTAGAGGTGTTAAATATTTTAATTTGTGTTTGTTCAGTCACTTATTCATAATTTCTAAATTATTTTTTTACACCTTTTTTTTTTTTTTTTGTATAAATAACGGTATTCAATTTTAATAAAAATAATAAAACATTTTTAGTACTTTTTCCACATAAAATTTATTAGATCAGGACCGGTTTCGCTTATGATGAGCATTGTCAACTGATAAGAAAAACAATAAAACAGTGATATTTATACAAAAGTTAAGTGATAAAAACAAGGTATGACAAACAATTGGTATTACAACCTAGCAAAAGAATTGAAGTAAAATACAAGGAAAATAAACTATAAATAAAAAGTTGAAGACCACTTAGCAATGAAACTATTATGACAAAAACCAATTAGGTATGAATTATCATTACCAAAGTAAAAACCAACAATTAGTGTATATAATAAATAAATCTTAATGTCTGTCAACCAAATTGAGTATTAAATTCTATTTCTTATCAGTTGATAATGCTCGCCATGTGCGAAACCGGTCCTGATCTTGGTAAATAAAAATGGAAATGAGTATAAAGGTATATTGTGTTTTACTTAATATAATACCTTTCCACCAAGTATTGACAGTGAACACTTTGAAAGTGATATTTTAGTAATTCAAAATGCTGTGTGGCATATTGTGGCACGTGGTTTGCTTCTGACATATATATAGAAATATATGTTTGTGGAATTGATAATTAAAAAAGAGTACTTTAGTTTATTGAACATAATGCATTTCCGCCAAGTATTGACAGCGAACACATTAAAAGAAATCTTTCCTTCTTATATTTTCGTTTTTTGTTCAGAAATTTCCGGAAAGGTGTCTTTACTCTCAGCTGAAGATTGATAAAACATCAAATTAGTACTATGTAAACCTGTATGCGAGTTGTTTTGCGTGACACAGAAACCTGTCTGAAGAGTTGTTTCGCGTGAACCTGACTTAAGGCGCCATACTTCCGCCGAATATCATTCACAAAACTGCTATCTACTTGCTTCATTGACCGAAAACATATATAAATGCCCAAATTCAGGGCTCGCAATCTCACGGTCGTAGAGAGCGAACCGGAAAAGAGGCGGTTGTAAATATATGTAAGTAGTCGATAGGAACTGTACTGTTCGATCTTATACTGCAATAACTACTAGCTGTGTGATGACGATGAAGAGAATAGTAAAGCCAGCAGGACTCCCTACTAACATTACCTATTAATTAACATTAAACCAATTTTTAGGTTTTTATTTTCAATACAATGGTAGAAAGGCATTTTATTTTTATATTTGTTTGTCGGAAAAGGTTTTAGATTGCAATGCTTTTGTTGTACAAAATTTTATATCGGGAAAACAGAAAGGACACTGAATACCAGATTATCAGAACATATGGCAGCCTTTAGTTTGAAAAAAGACGCGTCTACTTTTACTTATCACTTAATTTCAGAAAGACACGTAGTCAATTAGGAACAAGGGATAAAAATGTTGCACCTAAATACGGACCCTCATAAACTCTTTTTCCAAAAAAATTTAAGAATAAACAGCGCAATTAAAGTCTTCCAATTTTAAACGATTAGATGCACATGCCTGGCTCACCCCTCTTATACCCTATATAAATATAATCATAAAACCTTTTCCGACAAACAAAAATAAATATAATTCTTAAAACTACTCACCATTCAAGTCTGTGGGCATTCCCAAGGGCTAATCTTTTTCGCCAGCAATGGCTTTGAACTCAATGATACATTTATTTCTTATATAAACACGAAACGTGTTCATTTACTAAGCGTCAATTCAAAAGTTCATCCGTGCACTTGAACGCCTGAAGATGCCGAAAGACGAAACCCGGGTCGTTAGTGACAAAATCTGTGCGAATGTACATAATTTGAACGATTCAAATGAATAGAACTGTTAAATTATATTTCTCATCAGTTGACAATGCTCGTCATGAGCGAAAACGGTTTAGATCTTGATGACTAAATGTGGAAATAAATACAAAAGAATGATGTGTTTTTCTTTACATTATTACAATCAGAAATATATACAATATCAATAGACTTTACCCCTCGAGTTGAATTCTTTTCATTGTAGTGAAGATATTTTGTCAATGCCTCATTTGATTGATACATAATAATTATCAACATATCGTAAAAGTTGAGCGTTTCGTTATTATTGATATAAAAGCTTCACGGGAGAATCGGGCAAGCTCGCATTAACGATTTTCATGACTCAGTTGAATTTTGTATGATAATATTATTAGGTACGTTGTGTATTACCATAATTTATGTAAATTCACCGTCCTGATGTTAATTTGGCCGTAAAAAACTCGATAAAAATCTGTGTGGGTCTGTTGGGAAACTGTCTCTCAGGTTGTTTTTTCTCACAGTTTAATGTAATACGTATTGACCGAGAGAAATCATTGTGCGATTATCGTTAACTTGACAATAATATTATCATTTATCAGATATTATATGCCGACTGTCACAAATCTCTGGGAAACGTAATTGACTTATCATAATGACAAATTAAATATGTATTTATGTTTTCCTGCTTTATTTGTTAATATGTTGTACCAAAACCACGGTGTCAACAGGTTGTGTTCGATAACAAATTAGCATTCGAATTGCTTACGAAATGAATTGAAATTAAATATTTAACATTTATCTTCCATTTTGTTGTTTCTATATGAAAACTGAAAATTTTGTTCCTCTACAGTCTGCCCACTGTTAAAAAAAAGCATCTCTTTATTAATTACATTGCATCTTATAATTTGGTAGCGCCATGCGTAGAGCCAGGAATAATGAAGCTTTTTACGTGAAAAATATCACTAGTCAATGGATTAATCAAATTTAATATCGAAATTCCACCAAGCACCTTCAGTCGAAATCTTAAATTACATTAGTCAATCCTTGAAAATGTAGTGTTTTCGAAACACGCCCATATGTATACTATTGTATTTAAGAAAACACAAAATTATTAAAAACTTATTTCACAATTCGAAATACAAGACAGACTCTGCCAGCTAGTGAGTCATTTTGATTGATCTAAACACAAAATTGTTAAATAAAAACGATACGTATATCAGTAATCAAAGTCGTCTATGGCGCAGCGGTTAGCGTTGGCTTCCATGTCGGTTCTCACGGGTTCGAGTCCCAGTACGAACTGCATTTTTTCGATTTATCGATTTCTGTTCGAAGGCATGTGTGTTGCGATGTCCGAAAATTCCCTTCCCCCCCTTTCCGATCCTGTGATAATTGGGCGTAGGGTGAGCGATTAGTAACACTAGTCCTTTCCTAACCTTATCCTTCTATTTATTAATTGATTTGGCATTTACTTGGTAGAACTCCATTTATAACAGATTAAAAATAACAAAGTATTTTAGTTCTACAGTTTTTAATAATTTTATTCGTTGATAGCTATTTCGGCTTGCGCCATCGTCAGAACTAGTTCTGACGATGGCGCAAGCCGAAATAGCTATCAACGAATAAAATTATTAAAAACTGTAGAACTAAAATACTTTGTTATTTTTAATCTGTTATCCTTCTATCCCTACTACTCTATTTGAAAAGGGGAGGATGAGCGACTGAGTAACAAACATTTCTCGTAGACAATTTCTTCTTTTGAGATACCTACATTAGAAGTCCATATGCTCCACATTGGGAGCGGACATGAAATATAGATTTTCTTTTTATTCTACTATTTGTAAAAAATGCTTTTCCTAGGTACATCTTTAATATCAACAATGTCAGAAAGCATTTTTATACTTTTATTGTTCAAAAACCCTTATTCGTAAAAAGAGAAATAAGACGTATTGTCCATCCACATAATGATGAATTCGTAATAGATAATTTAAAGCAATAGTTGTTCATCAAGAAGAACTTTAATTCACTGATTATGTATAGTAGCTCTCGATGATTTTTAAATGTTTCTCTCCTGAAACAAACCGACTTTGAATCTCTGCGATGACTTTAAAATCAAATACGTAGAATTTGAAAGTTCTCCGTTGATCACCTGTCAAGCTTCACTCGCTGTACTATTCCGTGGCGTGTTCGTAGCGCGATTTTTTTTATTACACGATGTTTGAATGAAATAAGTAGTCGGACGGTAGTGAATAGTGGTCATACAACTCCTCCAAACTTTGTGTTGCTAAACATCGTTCTGTTTTTATAATACCTCACGACTTGGTCATAACTCATCTTGTTTGAATGAAGGCATGCAGGACTGAACTAGAAATGAAATTGCGCTTCATTCTATATATCGTCGTTTTGGGTAAACATGGTTCCATCAAAAGTTTTTTTCGCATTCAAAATATGGTTCTATCTGCATTTAAAAAAATCTTCAAATTCTCTTTAAATCTATCAATATTCAAAAAAGAAAAATGTTCGATTTGGAAAACATACGATTTTTTATGGAGCACCTAAGTTCCATCTGAACGCATAATTAAAAAATCAGCGTGTAGAAAATCAGTCTCAGAAACGGTTTACTCTTTTATTCCCGTACATATATGCATAAGTGTGCTTCCTACGGGTATCCCAGGTGCGAATGAAACAAATGCAACTACATAAAAGAGAGATAGGCATAATGTTGTTGAGTGCTGAGTTAGTGAAATCCTCATAAAATTGTTTTAAAAAAATTAAAAAATAGCCAATGCCAACACGAATTAGTGCACCAAGGTTCTATCTGCAGATTTCTTTCAGCCGCTTAAGAACATTTGAGAGCAACAAAGTTCTATCTGCAGTTTTGTATATTCTAAATATGCTAATATAATTTAGACATTGAAATAAAATTAATATGTAAGATATAAATTTATTACTAATTATATTTATACTTCTAGTCTAAATCTTCTGAAATCTTTAATTGCTTCTCTGAACAGTTTTAGTTTTTTCAGATAGAATCTTGTATTATATACATCTAAACAACATTTTTACCACTATGATCCAGTACTCGTTTAGGTGATACTGGGAGATTTTTCTGTTCAATATCGTCTTTACGTAACACGGTCGTGTCACGTGACAAATTCATCTTACACACAAAATATCACATTACAAATGATCTGGTTTTCGTTAGGGCTTAATGTTTAGGTTAATACTGAGACATTTTGTCCGTACAAAATGAGGTCCTCTTACGTGACAAATTCATCTGGCCTACAGTATAGTATAAACAAATTAAAAGGGTTAAATACATTTGAACTCAATTTAAAATTTCTACTAAAGGTGCTTGGTGGAATTTAAATATTAAATTTGATTTTTTTTAATCTGTTTACAAGTCAACCGATCCACTCCTGACAAATAAGACTTACCACATATAATTTGAGTGTTATGCTTTATTACTACTTGTAGCCATCATGTACCAGCGGTCTACTTGCTGTTCAGAAAACAACATACGTAGCTACATACTCATCATCTACTATCTCATTTTTTAGTTTGAATGTGTTTGTTCACAATATCAATGAAAAAACATACATTCTCTATATGTGGAATGGATTTCGTATCTTTGATTTAATTAGAAAACATCTGTATTGATACCCAGTTTCATTTGAGGTTATTCTTAAATAATTTTTAGTTAGAAATAATATAAACATAATTTTAATTTCACTATTTCTTTTCAAAATATGTAGGTATATTTATACTGTTCTTGATTCAAAATTACACTTTTTTTCACGGTTTTTAAATAAAACGATTCACTAAAAAGAACAAATAAAATATTTTTACACGAATTATTTGTTATTACACGATTCCTAGACTTAAAAAACACAAAAGCGAATAACAGATTTATTAATTTCATGAAATTCAACTAGAGTGTAACAATAGCAAAGAAAATGATTCATCCCTTACACATTGAATTTTAATCGTTCAAATTATGTACATTCACACAAGTTTTGTAACCAACGGCCTGGGTTTCGCCTTTTGTAAATAAATATATCGTGTTTACATAGTAAATAAATGAGTTAATTCATTTCGCCAGCAATGGCTTTAAACTTAGTGATACATTTATTTCTTAAATAAACACAATACTTTTATGTACTAAGCGTAATTTCAAGTTCATCCGCGCACTTGATAACTTAATTTGACATTGTTAAGAGATATTCCACGTGAATTTTCAGTAGCACTTTAAACAATTTTCGATAACTCTTTTACCCTAGATTTTAACGATAGTGCTATTTATTTTAATGCACAAGCAATATAACTTGTTAATTGATTTGGCATTTACTTGGTAGAACTCCATTTATAACAGATTAAAATAACAAAGTATTTTAATTTGTTAATATAACTTGTGTTTGCGGATGTATTCATCTAACCGCAAATTGATAACTAGTAATTATGAATTCATTCATTAATAATATCGTGAATTGTTATTATTTTATTAATTATAATGTTTGAGAGTTTGCCAGAACCGGTTGTATTCTCAACGCTGGAAGGTATAATCAGAGTTCATTCATAAAATCAAAGAGTGTACATATATGAAATAAGCGCGGCGAATGTATTGGTTTTATAGAAAGAGGTTATATTGGTGTTAGTTTTACCAGATTGTAGCCACAAGCAAAAGATGCCAGTGAAAATGAATGTATTATATATACTGACGTTATAGCTAGAAAACGACTAGAAAAGTAAAAATATTATAATTTTGCGCTATCAATGGGATATTTTGAATCTGCACGGTGCAAAAAGAAAACTAGTTTACTATCAGAAACCAGTATTTAAGAAGAGATTGTGATAGCAAAAATGTGGAATTAAAACAAAAAAAAGTATTTTATTTGTCTTGTATGTAATGTCTTTACAACAAGAATTGACAGTGGACCCGCGAAAATAAAGTATTGAAGTAGTTACCAGTATATATATATTTCAATCACTTTTAGGGTGTTCACTGTCAATACTTGGTGGAAAGGCATTATATTAATAAAAACAAAATATTCCTTTGTACTTTATTTAAGAGGTCAGGACTGGTTTCGCTCATCGTGAGCATTGTCAACTGTTAAGAAAAATATATAAACAGTGCTATTTATACAAAATTAAATTGAAATAAAAGGTGTAAACAACAATTAACAATGATAAGAATTTACAAATAACAGTATAAATGACTACAATTTTAATTTTGTGTGATTGTAGAGTCACTTATACTGTAATTTTTATAACATTATCGAATTCTATGAAGTGGTTTTTACGATAAGTAAAAGTTATACTGCATAAATAGAGATGTTAAAATTTCACGGTCGACGAAATCGAAAATGACGATTATCTTAAAACACAGTTTTTTGACATATCGCCTTCTGCCAGTATAGCGACCATATACACTGTTAGAAAAAACAATGTCAAATCATATTCAAGTTTCCTTTTCAGCGGTGGATTAATTATATTAACTACCATATATTAACTACTATACTAACTATAAATTACATATCGATGACTTACAGCTAAAATATTGTATCTCCATAAATCATAATGTAGAGAAAACTGAATTTGAAAGTTTGCATTTGATTTTGTGATATAAAGTTCAAATATATTTTTTTTTACCATGTCCGTTCCCAATATGGAGCATATGGACTCCTAACGGAGTTTATCTCAACAGAATTTTTTCTACGAGAACTGCTTGTTACTCAGTTGCTAAACCTCTCTTTTTCCAAAGAGAGGGAATATAAGGAAAGGGCTAGGACAGGACTAGTGGTTAGCTAATCGCTCTCGATACGCCCTGTTCATAGGATAGGATGGGTGGGAGGGGTGAATTCAATACATCACATACATCCATGCCTTTGAACAGAAATTCATAAATCGATTGAAAAATAAATTTATAAAACTGCGGATACTTGGATTCGAACCCGTGACCTCCGTAGCGGTAAACAACGATGTTGACCACTCGACCACACAGGCGGCATATTATAGTTGATTTATTTATTTTTAATATTATTAAAAAAATATCTTTCAGTATAAACATACATATACTTTTAATTAAATAAAATATTGCCTGGAAGATTTACAATGTCATATTTTGTTATTTCTAATCTTTGGAATAGTAGGTTTTGAGATGCAATATTTCAACACATGAAAGTATAAACTGTTTTTTGTACATTTCAGTATTTAAGTAATTTTCGACCTAAATAAGATAATTAACATTACTAAAATATTAATTACACTAAATTTTCAAATTGTCTATCAGTTGTCATCACAAAAAGGCTTCGTGTGAACTCGGGGATTTTTCTTATATTTTCTTATATGGGGCTGAAATCAGTATACAATATTTTAACTCTAAATCATCGATATTTTATCTCGTTTTGTTTATCGTACAAGTTTAAATTTTAAAGTTTTGTATTGAAAACATTGAAACTGTGTGACCAAAGTGTAAAAATCAGGGTTGTAATGTCAAACAATTACCTAAAAATCCAGGTTTCAATGCCGGTTCTTAAAAAACATCAAGACCTTAGGTAGATACAAACAAACAAACGGAGTTAAACTTTTTTTGTACAGACACTCGACATTGATTTAAATCTTGCGGTGGATAAAAATAATTCTTCACTTAAACCTGTATTTAAATGTGTTGAATTTGGTAACTGTGGTTGAATAGTAGAAAGTCATTTTATCTTTTTTCGACTGGCAAAATTGATTCAGCCTTTATTGTATTTCGTAACGTAAATCGCTTGCATAATAATCGGACAGCATCGATGTCGATTGAAAATTGATAATGATGTGTAATATATTGTATTACTGTATATTTGTCTACCGAGTTCTCGTGATCCGAGAACTACAAGGTTCTAAGTTGTAGATTTTATGCAAAACAAATGTACCGTCCAGTCTTCCAAATACCATTAATAGTTTTCATTGTATCTTTCAATCTCACCACCCACAGAAAAACCCTTAACATGTATTATTAATAAAAATATACGCAAACATTATATTTGTCATAAAAAAAATATATATATAAAAAATGTAGTCGGAGTAACTCGGTTTTTTACTGCTCCAACTGTACTGCTTTAAATTATTATAAAAACATGCAATTTGCGTCAGCGTGGTATACGTAATTCATGGAAACAAAAGCTTTAAGTGGTATTTAACAAATAACCGATACATAATACTTATTGGTTTACCAACGTCATTGTTTTGAATGACTTTCATATATTTTTTACAAGAACTATTAATCTTTTATCAGCTGCGGTCAGGACATGAATTAAAAATGGCCACGATGGCTAATCGGTCGATTCTGCCCACGCTATTTTTACAATCCGTATTTTACTGAAAATTTCGACGAAGTTTACAAAAGTGTAAATAATTAATCTGAATGATGGCGTTAATAGAATTTTCCTATACGTCGTTGGCGGGCTGAATGAGCTGATCATACAACGTGTCCCTAAAACAATAGTCTTCCGAAAACGATTATATTATTTTTTTAAAGCTTTGACATCGTTTCTGAAAAGTGTCTACGGTAGGGAATATAGAACACCAAACAATCATGCATTTGTTTGTAAATCCAATTCATACATCAAATTTAAATTTGCCTCAAGTAATATTTAAAAAAATACCCATTTCATTATTTTGTTAACTATCCTTGATTGAATTTAAATGCAGTATACAGTTTATAATAAAAAACAATTCAATTAAGTGTCACTTATTCGTATTCTCTACCTTTATTTGTAAACAATGTCAATTGTTTATTACATCTTATTAATTTTATTTTGTTTTGTTAAAATAAATAACACTGTGACATTATATTCTCTCATCAGTTTATAATGCTCTACATGAGCGTAACCGGCCCTGATCTTAAATAAAAGTGGAGAATTAATACAAATGAGTATTTTTTTTTTTTATTTAAATGCCTTTCCACCAAAGACTGACAGTGAACACCCTAAAAGTGATTAAAATACATTATAGACGTGACATAGTATTACAAATGATCTTATTTTATATTTCATGTTTTCAATTATGTTTACATTATTTACGATAGGGATTGTTATTACATTGATAGGGAATATTTGGTTTTGATTTACCAAGCATTGATATTTATCACGGATTCTATTGCACGGTGTACTATTGATCGATTTGTGATATTTATAATCGTAGTAGTATAGTAATACGTGCTAAATATAGCGGGTATTTCCTTTGTACAATTGGAGTGTATTACTACCGGTTGTGACGTAAAGTTTATTTATACCACACAAGTAAAGTAAGTAATATATTGTGGTATTACCGCCTGTGAGAAAGTAAATACGTCAATGTGAGTACAGCGTTGAAAATTATATTCTTGTATGGAAGGACACTCGTTTACTATTACACACTATCGATGGCTTAGTTTCATAGTGCTACAACTCAAAATTGATAGTTTTGATATATGGCTGAGGAAAGTTTTGACAGAACTCAACTTCATCAGACTGATTGTCAACGGATAATAAAAATATATAAACAGTTTTCTCATCAGGTGACAGTGCTCGCAATGAGCGAAACCGGTCCTGACCTTTTAAATAAAGTGGAATTAAGTACAAAGGAATATTGTATTTCATTAATATAATGCCTTTCCTTAAAGCAGCGATTTCCAACCTGGGAGGCGTAGACTATTTCAAAGGGAGGCGCGAACAGTCCAAAATATATGTTTACCCTTTAAAACGCGTCTTTACTACTATACGAAATAAAGGATGGGGAGGCGCGAAGATATTTTTTTCTTCAAAGGGAGGCGCAGTGATATTAAGGTTGGGAACCGCTGCCTTGAATTATTGCCAGTGAAAAACCTAAAAGGGAACTTAACTTAGTTTTAAAAGAATGATAATTATTGTTTTTCTCATCTTTTTAGTGAATAATTTAGTTATTTATTTCAATTCAAATTCATATTTGAGAAAATAACAAAAAATATTTCGAGTTTTTTTTAGTTATATGGGAATGAAAAAAGATTGTTTACATTTCTTTATTTCAATATGAAAACATCTTCCTGCAGAGAGAAAACTAGCCATTTTTTAGATGTATTTTTGTTGAGCTATGGAAGAGAGGCATTCGGACATAATAGGTAATAATAAAGACATCAAAATTTTTGACTTATCGTTCCACGGAACTAGGCCATCGATATCGTTTATATTCACTACTAACAGCCCTTGTCATATACGAAAATGACTTCGCACAGATTTTTTTGTCTTGCATTTTTCGTGAAAAAAAAATGTAACCCTAATTTTTGTGTAAGCTTCATTAGCCCAATTACGCGGTCCCGACATTCGCGTAATTGGGTATTACTGTATTACTCAAATTTGCTGATGTAAATATTGTATATAAATGCGAAACACGTGTCACAACTTGTGAATTAACAAAGTTATTTAATTTAATTTTTAAAATAAGTTACCACATAATCTATAGAAAATATTGTAAATCAATGTGTGCAGTTCTTTCATTTGAAAAATATACGTCAGTATTTTCGCTATAATATTGGAATTTTACCAAGTAAAATTATTTTAATATATTATTAAAATTTGGTTTAGTAAATATCGTATATAAATATTTTTTTGTAGCTTATTTCAAGAAGACCTAAGCTTGTTTACTCGTATCTGAGTTGCGAAGCAGCGCTATAACTCAGCGATCATAATTTGTTAGAAGATAAAACTTATATTTTTGACTTGTTTTGACAGCACGAAGTCAATTAAAAGAATACTCCGCTGTCATCATTACGTGAAAACACGTTGACAATGTGTTTTGTCATAATGTCAAAAACAACTTGCCAGTTCCGAGGAGCCCATCGACCGTGTTACATTAGTTCGCATGACGACGCCCTCTGCTATTTCCGGCGTCGCGACGCTACTAGAAACGGATCACTACATTCTGCCACTCTCCTGCACCGTTATTACTGACAGTAATAATTACATTTTCTGCCTGCTATATTATTTTTCTTAATAATTTATCACGTCTTTGCTATTGTCTAATAACCACCAAATCAAACCATGTAAGGTATTGGACCTAGGGCATCCTATCCCGGATCATTTTTGTAATCCCGAGATTCCGAGATTGAGATATTTTTACCCGTCGATTTTGAAATCCTGGGAATTAACGGAATTCCCAAACTAAAACGTACTAAGACTTTTATATATTTTTTAGCTTTTCCAAGATTTTTGATTTCAAGAACCTATGAATCAGCGGAGTTGCCAAAATGAAAAAAATTGGTACCTTTTTTTAAAATCTCCCCCAACATTCTAAAATTTCATCGACCCAGAAATCCTGGGATTAGTACTATCACAATCCTGGAATCTGAGGCACTAATTGGGAAGTTTATTTTTGGAAAAACATCTAAGCCTATTTTATTGTCTGACCGGTAGATTTTCCTTTGTTTTGACTAGTCAATTATTTTTTATTGATTTGTATTTTAATCCATGTCCGCACCCGATATGGATCATATGAGATCTTAGACGAGGTACCTCATCAGAGATATTTTGTACGATAACTGTTTGTTACTTATTCTCTCAACTTGTCTTTTTCGGAGAGAGTAGTAGAGACAGGAGAAAAGTTTAGGACAGGACTAATGGTTAACTAATCTCTCTCTCTGCGTTATGTTTTTTAAAGCATCGGAAGAGTACGAGGGAAATGTTAAGACATCAAAAACACTCTCGACTTCAAACTTGGGAATCAAACCTTTAAGATCAGCCGCTTATATGATATATTAAAAAAAAGCGAAATGCAATTTTTTAACCAAGAATTAGTTATTACAGAACGTTTTCACATCGACTGTAGAAAGGAAAAATGACGTAACCCTCAATTTTCCAAAACAGCTTTTTTTCGATAATCACAATGTATAAAACTTATCTATCAAAAGGATGGAAGCTGAAAATGCCGAATAAATATCTAAATTTAGCTTTTAAGTTTGAAAAAGATGACTTTGTAAAAAAATAAAACCAAGAAAAAACACTGAAATAAAGGTTTTTCCGAGACAATTTCTTTAATTAATATAAGGTTTTGTCAATTAAACACCTGTTTAGAAGTATCCGTGCACTTCAAGGTTGTGTATAATTCATAATTTGCATATGTCACAAAATCATCAAAACACGTTTTTAGCGCCTCTTGTAAAATTTGCTATGTGTGGGTTGCGTCCTTTTTCCTTTCCACAGTCGATATTCATACGCACATAACAGTCTTCAAGTTTTATCAGATGAGTAATGATGCAATCTGTTTTCACTTAAACCTTCAGCGAAATGTGGATTTTAACTCCGATTAAAATAATAATTAAAGATGCGCCAGAGATGTTGGAGTTAATTGCAAGACGAGTTATTGAGTGGATGCTCCGATGGACTTCCTGTCGACTTCTCAATATCGATTACGCAGGTAGGGTAACTTTAATAATAATACGTCATCCGTGTGCCCTTCGGCATGCCGCCGGATGTCCATCAATGGAGGCTCAGTGGGACGACAGCTTTTTTCATAAGGCTACTTCCATATACCCATATCCATCAATTTATACGGAAAAACCATGTTAAGTTTCTACTCAGCAGTTTTGATCTATCGCGGTTTCATTTCACCTCCAAACGTACTAAACTTACATTAATTTTATCTTTTCTCTTTACGAATAAGTGATGTATTTATCACAAGAAAAAATCAACTATTTCAAATTTAAAGCAAAACAATGAGTTTCATAGAGTAATAGTCGATCAATGTGTTCGGGTTCGTAGTGACGTGGTTAAAATATTTGGATTCCATGACGGATCTCACAGGATCGAATTGGGGCCAGCACGAGCATTACTCTTCAATCGATTTTTGTTCTAGGGCATCGATGTTATTGATGTCTAATAATTTCCTCCCACTTTTCTATTTTTTAAATAACTGGGCGTAGCGAGAGCGATCAGTTGGCTACTAGTTCTGTCGTAGCACAATTCTTTCTATCCACACTCTTTAAAAAAAACAGAGGTTGAGCAGCTGAGTAAAAATCAGTTTTTGTTGAATAACCTCTGTTGAAATCCTTCGATTAGGAGGCCATTTGCTCCACATTAGGTGCAGACGTGGATTTTAAAAAAATGTGCTTTTGAGAGTTATGTGTCAAAGACAGGAAAGTTTATATAATCTGATTAAATGTACAAGTATACACAGTTTATTAGTAACATGCAAGGGCGTAATGTTTAACGCACCAATACGGATACGCCATTTGCTTACCTGTCATGGCATTATGAATTATGTTATTTAATTAAATGTTTCAAATCTCTGCACTTACGACCTAATCAAATGCGGTCTATGTCCATTGACGGGAAGTTCGTACATATCGCATTAGGTAATTCTTGTTTTTGCCACTCATTGACTACCTCTCAATACCTACCTAATATTACTACGTTGCAGTGGCTGGTAACCTTTCTACTTAAGGCACATCCTATGAGTGATCTTGCGTTCAATCTGAATCGCAGTTTTCAAATCCATAAACTTTGTATTTTATGCGTAAATTTCTATTTGTTTACTGTTTTTTATTATTATTATGAATAGTAGTAAAATAATATTACAAGTTTATTGTGTATTAATATCATTATTGAATTTTATACGTCGAAACAGTTATAATTCATTCCTCAATTTAGTTTTAAATCAAGACCGGTTTCGATGTAATGAAATCGTACACCTTCCAGATTATTTCTAATACAGGAATGTCTTCCCACAGGCTTAAGCTTTTTGAACTGTCGGGTAAATGGTAAAAAACATTGTGGATACTGGTTTCGAAATAGCAAGCATTATCAAATGTTAATTTGAAAATATAAAACTTCATATTAAAAAATAAAACTCTATTTTGTACTAGTTCCACATTTCATATGTTCATGAACGAAACCGGTTCATGAACATATTAAATGAGTGCAATAATAAAGTGTTTTATTTTTTCAATACAATGCAGTTCATCATGTATTGAAAATGAGCACTTGTAAAAAATAATAAAAAGCTTTCTTCTTGTTCCAATATTGCCAGGTAATGTATTATCCGGTCCGCATGCCAAATGTTCGCAATACCTGTGTTTTATGCTAGCATTTCATTTTGTGTGAAAAGTCCGCGATTCGCCGTTACGCTTGAATTTTAATACATCGCATTAACGAGAAGTTGTTTAGCGGAAGCCATTTTTTTTACCCCGTGCAACTATCTCTGTTTCTCCATTGACCAAGCCTGGTTTAGTATAACTCCTTTTCATCCGCTTCCATGTAGATAGGTACATATATATTACTAGCGCATCCTGTGTAGCGGCAATTTTTTTTATCCGGATAATCGTAAAACTATCACGTTTATAACATATTACGTCTTGACCCGGTTCACAAGTGTGTATTCGTTTATCATTTAAGACATGCGTTTAAAAATATATACTACGTATAAATACGTAACTGCAAAAATCAAGAAAAGATTCCATCAAATCTTTGAATGTTTTATTTTTATTTTTTAAACCATGTCCGCTCCCAATGTGGAGCATATGGACTCCTAATGGAGTTTATCTCAACAGACCGTATCGACGGGACCTGCTTGTTACTCAGTTGCTCAACCTGTTTTTTTTCCAAAGAGAGTAGGGGTAGAAAGATAGGGAAGAATTGGAGACATCACATACATCCTTTGAACAAAAACTCAAAAATCGATTGAAAAATCAATTTATAAAACTGTCCGTAGCCGAAGTCAACGACGTTGACCACTCGACCACACAGGCGGCTTCTTTGAATGTTACGAAATTAAAAATATATTTTTTTTCTTAAAACTTCTTCACACCTCCAAAAATCACTTTTTCACAAACAAGTTTTTAGAAAATAGTGAAATCACTGTTACAAATCAAACACTACTAAATAAGATAAACAGCTCAACATTGTTGAACTAATTTTCTTTGGGATTTAATTTCTTTACGTTTACGTAATTAATTTTTTATATCTATCAATGTTTATATTTTACTCTCTCCCTGCGTCCAGTTGAAGGGGTAGAAAACTTCGATTAACTAATTACAAAATGACGTAATGTATAACTTAAGAATTAGAATCGATGTTAGTTTTTTCGTAAAGACGCGAAACACTACAGGTGAAGTAACAAAGTTATCAAATTGAATTTTACACTTTTAAGTGGTTGATTGACTATTCTTAGTAGAAAGGTATTATTTATATTTTGTACTTATTCCACCAGAACCGGTTTCGCTTATTACTAGCATTGTCAACTGATGAAATATAAAACGATACAGGGTTATATATATATACAAAATTATGTAATACTTACAACTATTGTCAAAAGATGTATGAAAGCATTTGATAAATAATGATATTGTTTTTGATTGAATGCCACCAAACTATTTATAATAAGATTCCTTATGACATCTAACAGATAAATACTTTATATTTATTAATAATAATTGTTCAAATTAGATTTAAAATAAATTCAATACGAAGATAAATAAAATAAAAACAATGTTGCATGTGATGAATTTAAAAGTTATTCTTAAATGATCACAATTAACAAATGTATTGTTTTACGATATAGTGTCTTCGCCGAGAAAGTTTACTTATTTATGTTAAATGAAAATTAAATTGTTAAATGCTGATAAATGTTTCATTGAATTTTGGGAATAAAGTATGGAATTCAATGTCCGCCTCTGTTAGCCCTCGCGAATGCAAGATCTTTTTATAACATTTTTCAAAAAATGTTCACACATTTAAACCGGTATTAATACATTTATTTTGTCATGAATGTTTTGTTTGAATAACTCAAGTGCTTCTGGTTTGTTGGCATAAACCTAGCTTTTTAAATATCCCCACAAAAAAGCAAGAGTATGGTATTTGATTGGATATAATTGGAAATCGCTGGTCTATACTTCATAATGTCAACATCTAGACTCCTTTCTCCTGACACTCGTCTCTAAGTGTCTTATTTTTATATTGTCTACTTATTACAGTCCACAATACTCGCTCACGTTTCATATTAAAAGTGTTGCCGCAGGGTGACTGCTACCACTGTGCGGAAGTCTCGAATTATGACGTATTAAAATTGATTTAGAAGGTTATAATCCACTTAAGGCGATTGCCCAGCGGGTAGAAGAAAGTTCTACGACTATCGGCAGCATTCAGTGAAGTACCTAATGTTATACTTCGTAAAATAGCTTACAGTACTCGCACACAGGCGCTTTAGTGCAATCGGGTGGTTTGTATGCCTTTAAAACGCGAAAAAACCATGTCTGTAAAGATTTTTTTCTCGTTTCGAAGTACATTAAACAGTAAAAGTGCACTAATGTTCAAAGTGGACTGATGCAGAGATCGACAAGCCGCGGATCTTTGCATATAAGTGTATATATTCCATATTTATGGCTTTTTGATACATTTTCTATTCTGTTTCCTTGACAACTTGGCTCTTCTCACTTAAAAATCTAAGAAACCCTGAGCTAAGTATCGCGAAACAAGACTTATTTCTGATACTGAAAAATAATATCGATGGCTTAGTTCCATTGTGCTACAACTAGAAATTGGTAATTTTTGTGATACGACTGACCAAAATTTTGACACATCTAAATGGAATTGTAAAAAAATGACAACTATTGTTTGTCGTATCTTTTTTGAAAAAATCTTTGGAGTCGGAGTCGTCTACACTTTTTACACGACTCCACAGCCCTATTAATTTGTATGTCTTCATATTTATTGAAACGATGACAAGACAATAAAATGATATTGATTTTTTTTGTATGTAACTGAAAGAAAATTGTTTATATTTCTTTATTTCCATATGTAAATATCTGCTAACCGAATAAAAACTAGTCATTTTTTCGCTGTACTTTTGTAGAGCTGTAAAAGAGGGATATTCTAATATAATATTAGGTAACACAAAACATCAAATTTTTGACTTATCGTTCTATAGAACTAAGCCATCGATATTTAATATTAATAATACTCATATAACACAATTTTCGTAACAATACTATCACGTCTTCACGTAGTATTTATTGTGTTCAAACCAGCTTTATCGCCTATTTCTCCAAATTCATTAAACCGCCGTGAACGCCACTGCGGAGCAACCAATCATGAATGAAATTATTTTGGATTATGAATACTTACCATGATCGACTGTAGATTGAAGCATATTGATTGATATGTCGTCCACCATTTCGATTTCATATAATCGATTTCATTAAACTTATGTTGATGATAGTTGCACATCACTGAGGAGGAGGTTTTATACTCTAACTAAGATAAGGCTAGATTAAGATTTTGATATTAAAAATAACACATATAGATATTTTGTTGAATCATGATTTTTTTTATAAAACATTAGATTATTCTACATATTGTGCTACTAACTGTGACAACTGTATCGCCTCTTTCGGAGGCATTCTCAGACAATTTTACTTTCACAAAGCTTGTTTAAGTACAAATGATTTTAATATTCCAACAATACATATATTATTAAAAAAAAACGGCAAGCGAGAAGGATAGAAAACAAGCAAAGAATAATTATACTACAAATGACATTTAGACACGAAGGGTTAAACCCATTGGAAATAAATCTAGCAGTGGCGAAACAGCCTATCCTATTTAGGATATTATTTAATAATACTTCTGCCCAGTTCAAAATGCTCGCCTCGAAATTTCGTATCTTATTTTTTATGAATATTCTTTTTTTCCAGAGGTTTTGTTGTGTAAATCGGAAGGCTATGCAATTGTGCTCTTTTTATTTCCAAAATTTCCTGGAAAAAGAGCTTATGCCAGCAATGGCCTTAAACTTAATGATAAATTTATTTATTATATAAACACGAAACATTCATTTACTAAGCGTCAGTTCAAGTTCATCCGTGCACTTGAACGCCTGAAGATGCCGAAAGGCGAAACCTGGGTCGTTAGTGACAAAATCTGTGAGAATGTACATAGTTTGAAAGATTCAAATTCAAATGCTTTCATTGTTTTGTTTCGTACTTACTTAAACGTAGATTCGATGAAGCACTTCTTGCTGAATCCATGTTTTATAAATTTTCGATGTAAATCTTTGATGAAATGCTCCAGTTGGAAGTTTCCGCGCGGGCGCCTGGCCTAATGGAGCCTGTGACAGCCAGTTGACCCTCGAGGCTCCGTTACATGTGCGCCGGAGCGAGAGAGCAGGTCGCCAGCGTTGATTAAACGTTAAATTAACATAATAATCGTGGGAACCTATAGCCTGTCGCTGAAGGCAACTTTATTACTGAATAACCTGTTTTTCCTCGTATGCAAACGCAGCGCCGCTGCTGGCTCTCCTAGCTACAGGGTGGACATTGATTGCATCGCCGGTCCCTGCCGTGAATTTAACTTTGATTGTAGGTTACACTGATTAGTTAATTGGCTCGCGATGACGTATATCAATCAATCAATCAAAGTCGCTTTAAATTATACCATTTCGTCGTGACATTTATCTTTTATTTATACTACACTGAAAAGTCGCATTATTACCATTTATCTCAATTAACTTTTATAATACTCGTTAAATATATCTCAATCAAGTAATCATTTAAATAAGATAATCCTAGGAGCAAATTTCTTTGATTATTGTTATCAGAGGATACGCTTAGTACTGGCTACATATGAGCCCATGAAAGGTGAAGTGATCCAAGTAGTATTTAAGAAAAAAAGATTTGGATGCCTTATAATATTCGACCTGTCTTAAAGTATCGTAGAAGTAAAGTGAGCTCAGTAAATACACACTGCAATAGTGTTGTCTCCCTAAAATAAAAATCTACCAAGACTGAAGACACCAAGTAAAGTTGTAATTGTACTACCATTTTCTTATTTGGCTCACTTCACTTCTTGAGACCTCATATATTACAATCAAATGTTCATTCGCATACTTGATAGCATCGGGCGTATCTAGATTTTCGAAGTAACAAGATATCACCGTTTTAATGAAATATACATATTTAAAGACATGAATTCTTAAAAATAAAGCTATTTGTTTGTACATTTCTACTTTATTTTCAATAATCCTTGTCTCCAAATATGTACATTTTAGTAAAACTGTGATAGTTTATTACTGCAAGAACCAACATACGCCCTTATGTTATTAAAATTACAAGCATGCGAATTAAACATTTAAAATCTAGAGACTAAATATTCATGATTAAATATTATGTCATTTCTCGTCGCAAGGGCTGTAATTGTTTTTTTTTAATGATACTGGACTATTTTAATTTATCATTAAACGCAATTATTATTCCTGAGAATCATTTGAAAACGTTGAACACATTACTATTAAAACAAACATATTCGTCCATGTTTTACGTTTCTTGACCGCAGAATCCAACATTGTCGGCGATAATGTCTTCCAAAAATCTCAAATTTTTGTCTTATACTTAGCAATGGAAACTGATGATAATACTCGACATTCTTTTCTTGTTTTAGTTTATAGTTACAAATATATATATTTTTTTTACAAGCGATTAAAATAATAAATTGCACTTCTAGAAGATAATAAACTCTTTCTTATAACTGATGTTATCAATGATGCTACAAATTTTCCATGCATGCGTGCAAATAGAGTTGGCATAAACACCCTGTGAATCGCGCCAAACTCACGGGTTGGCGATCTGAGTTTTTTTTTTATTCATTTTGAGATAGATAGGTGGATGGAAAAAAAATGAATGAATTTCATTAATTCGATTTTTTTCGCTCATTTCGTATTCTTGAATGGACGAGCCGCGCCTAGGAAAGATACCTAGCTATTGAGTGGAGTAAACATAAATTAAATATTCAACAATACAACGTCGATAGAATCGTGATTTCAGTCACAGTCAATGTTGTTTTTCAATTAAAGTTAGCTAACTATACAAAACACCTAGGTAAATTTTATTAAGACATTATGACCAGGTTACCTTTCTCATAGAACGCAGATAATGCAAAATCAAATAAAGCATAGTTGTTTATAAGTATTTTTTACAACTAATTATAAAAAAATATTTATTGTGTATCAGAAAACAAGTAAATAATCATATGCCGCTATAATTTTTCCTTGTAAAATAACGGTTGATTTTTCATATCGTCAATAACAAAAATTGTAACATGTACTGATAGACATTAAGTCTTAATACATTTGAAATTTTTGTTTATGATGATGAGTCAACTTTCTTCACCATCTGATTCAATATTCGGCAAATCTTTATTCTCTTTGACGAATGAATATCGTTTAAACTCAGTTGTCTACCATACACTCATAATCTAACTGTAGATTTGAACATATTTAGACAATTTAAAATACTTTTCCCGTTTATAAAAAATACTACATATTTATTCAACATACTCAATATTATTACATATTTCATGATTGTATCGTATAATATATAGAATGTTGAACAGATAGTGTTGTAATTATTAAACAAAAATAAACATTTATTTCTTGTACGTTTACTGAAATTTAATATGAACCTATAAGAAATAACTCCTCTGATAGTATGTACAATCTGCAAATAAAAAATATTTTTTTGCAATATTTCTACGAAATCGTGGACAGGCATCAGTCTTAAACATTTCATATATTCTCTCCGAATGTGGAGTCGGAATTTCATTTTACGAGAATCGCATGTAATATAATCGTCCTGTTTCTATTGTAGAAACAGAGAGTTAATATAGAGGAATAATAGTTCCATGAAAGGAAAGTAGTTAAAGGAAAGCTATTTGTACTCGATAGATTTAGGATTGGGCTAAAAATAATTGGGAACACATCAATGCTGTCACATACATCCATGTCTTTGGACACCAATCTGTATTATTAATCAATTATATGTATATATCCATAGTGTAAACCAGGGTTTCCCAAACTATGTTCCGTGGGACCTAAATAGGTGTTCTACGAAAATTTGAAATGGTAATCTACGCTGCAAGACAAATTTAAACATCTAAGTTCTTTATATTAAAAATCGATTGATGATGAATCTCCATTGATGTTTAAAACGTCAAATATCTTGGTAAAGGTGAAGATTTTGAATCACTAAAAGCTTTATTTGCTCATATGTTTTTCTAACAAATAATTAATTAATAAATAATAAGTGATTTAATTACATTTAAGAATTACCCGACTGTGTTTCGGTAAAATTTCCAGATTTGCGAAGTGTTCCATTGCACAATAAGTTTGGGAAACCCTGGTGTAAACTGTTGAATAAAAAATAATATTGATTAAAGGTCAATATCATTGAAGATATCGACTGAAGGTGCTTGGTGGAATTTTAATATTAAATTTTAATCGTTCAAATTATGTACATTTACACAAATCTTCGGGTGTCGCCTTTCGACATCTTCAGACGTTCAAGTGCACGGATGAACTTGAACTGAAGCGTTAGTTATATGTACATAATTTGAACGATTCAAATTTAATAGATTAATATCACTCTCATAACTTGACACAGTCTAACCGTCTGTCTGTATTATAATATATCGTAATGTTATGCTTTATTTGTATAATGGCAGTGTTCTTCCGGATATTTTGAAGGTATGTAAGATTTCAATACAGGAACAATTATAATAACTTTAAAAAAAATACTAGCTTGAAATATGGCTGTCTTACGTTAGCATTATTACTTTACGTTAAACTAGGCAATTGATTTGGTATTTACATCTAAAAATCACCATTTTACGGTTCATGGTGGTGGTGGATATATTATATTATACTAAAGAATATAAAAGTCTTTAGTGTATACGGCCCTCTTAGAAATCCTGCAGTTTAATCGATTGCCCAGCTAGTGTTGCATAATTGCCAAAAGCTAATTAATGAAAACGGCGTTTTTTTTTTACTTAAGGACCACCTGTTAAAACATTGGGCGCAAATAAATTTGTTTATTTTGTGAAGATACAGCTGAGATAAATAAATTCTGGCAAAATAGACGCGCCTCGGCGCTCTGACAATCGTCCGATGTTTCTTTTTGTTTTTACACAATTCTTAGTAAAATTATTACGAGGCTTTCTGTGAACGATTTAACCGATTCCTTGAACTACGGATACATAAAACACCACGTGATGAAATGATTGTCATAGTTTTAATTATGCTCGCCTCTAGAGAAGAGTTATTTACACTTTCTGTATTTATTACGTTAAGCTTTTTTCTAACTGTGTGGCCAAGACTTCTTGAACTCCCGATTTTCACCGAGTCTCCCTAATTGCTGCGATTATTCAATAATATCATTTCAGCATAGTGTTTTCTCCGTCGTACTCATTTCGTCCGTTCATTAGTATTTCACAATGTTTGCTAAAATACTTCGCATCTTATAAATACATAGTAAATTACAAACATAAATTTTGTTAATAGTTTACTCAATCATGAAAATAATTGTAGACATTGTCAAGAATCATTTTTGTATCAGCCCAAATCTAAATTCGCAAAACTGTTTTTTTTTTAACATGTACCAAGTTTATCATACTTTGAATGATACACACATACTTCCTTAAAGTTACCGCCGATTCCATCGAAAATATTATTACGTATTTACAAAATAAAACACTTTTTGTACTAATACACTTTTATTTTAAAAATAATAAAACATTTTTAGTACTTTTTCCACATAAAATTTATTAGATCAGGACCGGTTTCGCTCATCGCGAGCATTATCAACTGATAAGAAAAATACAAAAACAGTGATATTTATACAAATTTAAATTGAAATAAAAAGGTGTAAGCAACTATTAACAATTTAAAGGATTAGCAAATTACATTATAATTACACAAAATTAAAATGCTTAACACCCATAACAATGGGTGTTAAGCATTTTAATTTTGTGTAATTATAATGTAATTTGCTAATCCTTTAAATTGTTAATAGTTGCTTACACCTTTTTATTTCAATTTAAATTTGTATAAATATCACTGTTTTTGTATTTTTCTTATCAGTTGATAATGCTCGCGATGAGCGAAACCGGTCCTGATCTAATAAATTTTATGTGGAAAAAGTACTAAAAATGTTTTATTATTTTTATTATAATGCCATTCCACCAAGTATTGACAGTGAACACCTTAAAAGTGAACACTTTTATTTAATATACTCAGAATCAGCTTCGCTAACGATTGACAATTTTCATTATTATAAGTTATGATATAATATAAAAACATACTTTTGAAAGTAGTTATGCTTAGCCCTGTATTAGTAATTATTTTTATCAGCTAAAAATAATCATCACGAGCGAAACCGGTCCTGCTCGTATTTATTAGAAGTAAAATTGTACAAAATAGTGTTTTTTTGTTGTTGAATATAATGGCTTTCCTCCAAGTATTGACAGTGAACACGTCAAAAGTGATTTTTACAAATGGTGAAAAACCGTGTTAAAAGGGATATAAGCCATTGAAAAATTGGTTCCAAGAATTCGGAAAACTTGTTATTTGAAAAACTATCAAAATTGTGGCATAGAAAATCGTGTAAAAATGTAATAATGAAGACCCAATAAATAAACTACACATAATATTTATTTTTTAATATTTGACATTACAGCTTACGCCATTGCGTCAAATATTTTAAAATTGAAAGACCATACGAGATATAATTGATGAGAAGTTTTGAAAATCACACGAGATTAACCCAAGGAGAATTGACTTCACAAAAACCCATGTCTTAGATCTCAAATTAAAATTGGAAAAATCCAATTTTGACATTGACCTTACCGGGAATCGAACCCAGACCCACCTGATCGGTAGAGCAAGCTCTAACCAACTAGACCACAGTCTGCGATGTATATGCAATAATACTATTTATCACTAATTGATTATATGAGGGACTTGACATTAATCTCTGGCATGTGTATTGAAGCCTTTTGTTTGTTATTGCTGTCTTTTGTTGTGAATTTTTTTGTTATTATAAATTCAGTTATCCGCTTCTGTGATTTTTAGTTCTGGGAATCGTGTTAGAACAAATGATTCATGTAAAAATATAGTAAATATTCGTTTTTTTAAGCATACCGCGCTATTTCAAAATCGTGGAAAAAAGAGTAAAGAGTATTGATGTTGAATGTGTCTATATTGTTTTCTACTTCCCATACAAAGCGCTTAAAATAGTCTTTCGTGAAGACGTATTCTGCCGCAGTACGTGATTTGGACCAGTGCGGTACGTAATAATAAAAAAACCTGTCCTATCGTTATGTCATCTAGTGAATTTCAATAGTGTAAGCGTAATTATACTCGTTTTTTTATTATCTGATCTGCGTGGGACGATTTGATGTCTATATCGATTTGTTATTTAGTTAATGAATGTGGGAAAAGGGGGGTCACAGATTCTACGTAGACCCCAAAAGCATTGCCCATTTGCATATTGTAGATTGAATCCTAGATATTTATTGTTCGAATTTATTTTTACTCAATTGCGAACTCCTTGCAGTGGCGTCCATGTAATTAAATTAAGTAGTGTAGAAGTTCTATCTTGTTCGATTCCGATTTGGATTTCACGTTATTCCTAATTGAAAATCACAATCGGCTTAGCTGATTTCTAGCATTTTAATATTGGTCATAGAAAAATTAAAAAAGTTTATATGTACATAAAGATACAAAATGTGAATAAGTGACACTAACCTTATTGATATTTTATCCATAAACTATTTTTTATTGACAAAAGCATTTGTTTTTACACCCTCAATTAGTCTTTTAATTCAGTATAAATAGTCCTGTAATCGTTATGACCGAATCCGGTCTTGGTTCTAATTAATACAAAAGAGTGTCTATTTTTTTGATATAATGCCATTCCACCGAGTATTAGCAGTGAGATAAGTAAAAATCACAAGCTAAAGGCTGCTGTAAAGATAGCTGGCTATAAATAAATCAATCAACCTCTTTTCAGAATGCGAGGAAATAAGAATAGGGCTAAGTAAGATCTAGTATTTATAATTTCATGCTTATGAAACATGTATATCTAAACTACCTATTTACTTGTGATCCACCGTTCATTTTGTAATTTTTTCTAGCCCTAAAAGGCTAAATCCGAAAAGTTTTTCCAGGCTTAGCTTTCAGGGTCGTATAAATAGTGGATGGGAAGGAATCCATGGATTACCCATCGCCACCCGCCATTGCCATGCATTTTTTTTTTTTAACTTGCAGTCACTTCCCGTGGTGTAACAACGTTGCGCGTTTGTTCATTTTTAAATGTTGAGATTGTCTCGGGAGTAACCCCATCCTTTTGAAAGGAATCCCCTACGCGATGTTTTAGTATATTTTATAATTTAGGCAAATGGTTAAGAAATGTCAAAACTATCTGTATAGATCTTTCCGTTACCGTATGACGTCTCAAATGTACAAAATTATACAATAGTTTGTCTTGTTGACTACCAAACCAAGTTTGGCCAATAGCTCTGTTCTTCTGCGTACTTCTGATGGTTTGCTGACGGTTTGCAAACTGTTATCGAATTAGAATCGAATTGAAAGCTTTTAGACTCTAATTCGAAAACAGTTTGCAAACCGTCAGCAAACCGTCAGAAGTACGCAGGAGAACAGAGCTAATAGTTTTTAGTTACGTCGCACACATTTTTATATTTACCTACATGTACACATTGAGTCTGGATAGTAAGAGTGCACGCCGCTGGTTATTTGAAGATTCTGGTAATATTCATTGTTTTTTCATTCAATAAAGATGTCAATATTGCTGTTAGTTTTATGTTAGCCATAAATACATGATATTACCAATGCTTACTCAAAAGAGCATCGCCATTTCTCAAACAAAAAAGACAAATTGCCTTTAAGCCGTCATTCAGGTACAAGAATGGATGTTTTGATATAATCAGATATTTATTTCTCGATTTACATATTGAATTGTTTCTTTGGCAGGTATTTTTTTTATGGCGATAAATTTCAAAAATAAAAAATGTCAACGATAGTTGTTGTTACCACATCAATTTTTATAGCGGTTTTCCGATGTTCACACGGTTTTTTTTATTATTATTTAAACCAGCAAGGATATGTTACGTGTTTTCGAATTATTCACAGGTTGAATGACTTTCGGATAATAAATAAAATTTGCTTTTTTTCTAAGTCTAATTAATGCGAATATAAATTTAAAATGATTACCATAATCCTTGTCGACAAATTTAAATATATGTATACATTTACTTCATATAAAATAAAGTCTCTCATTATTTACTAATCTTGTGTATAATGGCTAACAACAGCTACCTACACGTCGTTTGTATTTATTTTAAACGGCCTCACATTATGAATTTTTTGTCTCATATAGATTTCGACAAATTTTGAGCAATTAAAGTACATATTTATTTTGTTGTATAGATTCATGTTTTCGAAAACAAATCCGGTGTTGAACAACTCTCAACTATAATAAAAATAATAAAAGATTTTTAGTACTTTTTCCACATAAAATTTATTGGATCAGGACCGGTTTCGCTCATTGTGAGCATTATCAACTGATGCTGACTGATCAGTACTAAAAATCTTTTATTATTTTTATTATAATGCCATTCCACCAAGTATTGACAGTGAACACCTTAAAAGTGAACTCTCAATTAATTATTCACCGGTACTAAGTTCTCAAAAAACTGACTGCCGTTTGTTCAACGCTTGCATTCTAACAGCTGATTTACGGTAGCGAACCATGGCACCTGTTAAAAAATCTGTTGGGATTCCGGCGTCCTTAACGACCTTCGGGTACCATCCAGATGATGTACTTGGCTGAACTGAGGGATGTTGGCATGTCATGGGAGAAAAGCAAAGCAATTGGCGGGAGACAGCGAAACATGTAAGTGTCACGCTGACACGTGTGGAGCGAATTTGATCAAATAAAAAAAATCTTGCAGATATCCACAGTATTTAATTGATCAGAAATTAATTATATTATGAATGCCTCTCCACCAACTAATGACAGTCAACACGGTTAACGTGTTTTTTTTTTATTGATGTTAATATAAAGTCTTTTAATCTAAAATTGACAGTTCAACACGATTCAAGTGAGGTTATGTTGCTTCCAACTTGTTTAAAATCGATTATTATGCGAGTAATAATTATCAAGCATACTTTGTATTCTATTCATGGTTGAAATTTTTGATTATCTCCAATAGTCTTCAGTATTTTGAAGTAATTTATCTCAAACGTGTTTCTGATCGAGTTGTGGGTCATATTTTATTAATATTTTTAACCGTGTCGTGTTTTTTGTTGTTGATTAAAAGTCGAACAGTTGTATCTCTAATGAAAATAGTCGATAAATTATGCACATAGTGTTTTAAAAGCCATTAACAATTTGCGAAGGGGTGTCACACTGGCACTCTTATTCTAAAACCAATTACTCTTGACAATTAATTTTATATTTATTATAGTGAGTTCAATTTTAATAATCGACTCATCGGGAAAATAAATTCACTTGATCGTACTCTGATTAAGTATTGAGAGCAAATTAATCATTCTTAGTTAGTTATTCATTCACAAATGACCAATATTCTACATAAATAATATTGTTTTTTACTATGTCCGCTCCCAATGTAGAACGTATGGAGTTTTAAGTGTTTTTTACGAAAACTGCTTGCTACTCAGTTGCTCAACCACTACTTTTTGACGAGAGTCGAGATAGAAGGATATGACGAGACTAGTGGATATCTTATCGCTGTGAAGGGATTGCCGACATCACAGACACATGCTATCGACCATAAATTTCATAAATCAATCAAAAATCATTTTTCGAAATTCTTTTACTGGGACTTGAACACGTGATCTCCAAAACCGATAACGTTTACCACTCGACTACGTACCTGGTATATAACATATATTATTCATTACATTTTATTTAATTGTATATTTAATTTTCTTGGTACTTAACTACTGTGTTGTCTTTCGAGGTATGAAATTATTAAGATGTTCTTTTGGAGTGGAAAGAACAATGAAAAAATAGTGTTTTTTTAACATGCATATTATTCTGAAGCGAAAATTTTACTGATATTTGGTGACACATTTATTATGCTTATTTATTCTTTAAAAATTGTTAACTGTGCAATGAAAACAAGACACTTCTCAAAAAGTTCGACTATAAACATTTCATTCATAAATTTTGGGTGAGTACCTCAAAAAAATCAGTGGATAAAACCAACCCCTGAGAGAACAAACTTAGGTATACGTAATTTGTTTTTGTGTTGGTAGGTATATTTTGTAGTAAGGATGTATTGTATTTTTTACGCTTTGCCCAGATCGGATATGGGATGTGCGGTCACCTTCTGTACACTTCAGGTATATTTTCCGGTCAGGGTTGAAGTAGTCTTTAATGATTATGAGTTTATTTATATTTTACTATCTCACCAGCGACTCGAATATTCGTTGTATATTTATCGATATTTATCATTTTAACACGTGTATACATTTTTGTTGATGTAGGATCGTAGTCCATACACTGATTCTCTCAGCATTTGTGACCTTCTTTTCTGGTTCTTTGGCATATAGATCATTTGGTTGGTGAAATCTTATGTCACCTGTTCCATTATTTTATGTGGCAGAAGATCATCTTATCTTGAAATATGTAAAATTCAATAATAATTCGATGCTTGTAATTTTTTTAAAATTTTTAATACCATAGTTCTTCTTCATGCGATGTTCAGCAAATGTTAGTTTAAAATTGACTGGGACGTAACTGTCATTTGTTTTTTTACAGTACTTGTATAAAAACAAAATCAGGGACGATACTTTAACTCACAAAGGATTGTATGATAACAGAAGAGTGAAGAATTTCGCAAATATTTTCTTTGTATAATGATATGTCTAAGCATTTAAAATGATATCTGAGATAAAAAAAATTGATACGAGTAATCAATGTTTTTTTAAAGTCCATGTTCTGCTGGTTGACAAGAATATGAGCTCCTGATGGTGGTATATCAAAAGAAGTTTTTCTAGGAAAACTGAATGTTACTTGGTTGCTCAACCTTAATTTTTCAGAAAGTAGGAATAAAAAGGATATATTTAAGACAGGAATAGTGGTATGCTGATCGCTTTCGGTACGTCCCGTTAATTTAAGATTCGAAAAGCGGGAGGGAACTTAGACATCAAAGACATCCATGCTTTCGAAAAGAAATCATTGATGAATAATGTTGGCACTAGGATTTGATCCCGTGAGATCTGTCACGGAAACCAACGACGTTTACAATTAATAATAATGCAATTTATTGTTTATATTATCCAAACTGAGTGGCACTTTAAAATCATTTTTGGAAACTTTAAGCGAAGATAAAGTGATGTTAGCCTAGAATGGAAGTATTCCTGTGGTGTCTTCTAATTTTTCTGTTAAGTAAGAATCAGTTATACACGAGTCATAATAAACATTTGATTAGAAGGATATAACGTCCGAAATACCCAATGAAAATTTGGAAGTGTGATTTTGTAATTTACGAGTTTGATGTTATTTAATTTCAAGGTCAACTGTTATCATTAAGAAAATCCTTATGTCATTTTAATGGTTACTTATATTACATTGTAATGGATCCTAAATGATTTGTTTTGAGTAGATCCTAATGAGGTGTTAATTTTGACTCTTGCCTTTATTATTTCTTATACACATCAAACATTTGTATGCGTTTATGTATGTATATGTGATAATTTTGACAATAATGTAGTTCGTTGTGTGTAGTATAAATGAACGGTAGTGTTTTTAAAATCTTGATGTACCTGTTTACACATAAATTCTTTTTCTCGATGTATTCGACGGTTAATCTGTGAAAAAATATTCTCAATATTAAGTTCTAAGTTTGATCAATGCTTATTTTTATATACCTCTCCGTTTTCTAGTTTAATATACTGATAAAAAATATTGCATTTTTGTATCAATCCTAAAATTCTGTTAACGTGTTGGATTTGTGGATTGTTTTTTTATTTTTTAATAACAATTTTACAAGGGTAGCGAACGCTTGTTAATTTCATTACCGTGTCCACTCCCAGTGTAGAAAAATGATTGTTACTCAGTTGCTCAACTTCATTTTTTCTGAGTATAATGATAGCGAAGTGATGATGAGTAGTGAAGATATTAACTTTCCTGATCTTAATAAATAATATGAGGAAAATAAGAATAAAAAAGTATTTGTGTGTTTTTTTCAATAATAATTAACAGTGGACACCTTTACCGTATTATAATGAAGTTATACCAAGTTAATGCCAACCCAATCAAAAAAATATTTGTTATTGGTTTTGTATGTATGTATAAATTTTCGTATGGCACGAAGTCTAACGTCAAATGTGTCGCCTGTTTTATAAATATAACGGAAATTTCTAGCAAAATAATCGAAAAGAAAACGTAAAAGTAGAGAAAGTCTATTCTCAAAACGGAGTTAAAGATTTAATGCGAAAATTCAATATGCATCACACAAGTTCTTAAATCTTGAATTCCACCCTGGTAGCGTATCCTCCAGTTAATATCCCACATTATTGCCAGCCCTATGCACCACCAGTGCGACAGAGAAACCCGCCTAGCGCGAACGAGATGCGGCAACTTCATTCATAAACCGAGTCGCCATGATGTACTTACTTGCTGGCAGTTGTAAAAGTTTGCTCGGATCATGACACTTGAAAATAATCTCGATTGTGGAATCCATCTCCCTCTCGCGCACGTCGTATTTTAATCTCAAGCGCGCGACAAAAAGAGACACCGGACTCCATTCATAAAGCCGCACTGATCCCATATTATTTGTAGAAGTTCGCCGAGAACGCCCGGAATCGTGCGTCTCGCTTTGTCTCGTTAATATGTCGCACGGTTGACCGAGCGAGATAAACGAGACCCACATTCAAAGAGTATTTTGGTCCTAGAGCTAATATGACCCTTTATTCTAAAATAATGTAATTCGGATCTCGTGCACTGCTTATTGGTGGTTTTCAAATTAAGAATTTATGTAAATCAGGGTAGAATATCATTCTTTGGGTCATTTTTTTGTATAGCTACTTTTTATATAATATAACGGAAATATTATCTGTGTTCGTATCAATATGAATATTTTTTACCATTCATTTTTTTCGTATAAAGTTTAAAATATATATTAGCTTCAATGAAAGTGTACATCCGGTAGCTTTCTAATATAACACCAAAATGATTCTCTATAAAAAACACCTTTTTATATTTCTAAATATATTCATTGAAACTGTTTTACATTCTATAGTAAACTTGTTTATTACTTACGAATTATATCACTTTTATGATGTTCACTATCAATAGTTGGTGGAAAAGCACTTTATTTAAAATATAAAACACTCTTTTGTACTTATTCCACATTTGTTTAATATTATCAGGACCGGTTTCGCTCATGACGGCCATTTTCAACTGATACTTATACACACCAATACAGTGCCAAAAATATTTACTTGTAATAACGTTAAGTTATTTAAGTATTTAGTTCAACATTTTTTTATAAAATGAATATAAAATAAAAATGTAAATATCTATATACCCATTTTATAAAAAAATGTAAAGCTAAATACTTTGATATTTTTACCTTATTAAAATGGAGTTCTACCAAGTAAATGCAAATTCAATCAATAATCGTAACTTGGTTTAGTATAAATAATCCTATCTCGTCATGAGCCGAACTCCTCCTGAATATATTAAATATATACGGAAATTGGTATTTTTATTTCTTGAATATAAATTAAATGGCCGATAATGATTTATGCACAATACATAATATCAATAATAATTAAATATTTTTAACTTCTTGTATATAAAGTAATGTTTCAATGTGATTTAAAAAATCAGCAATTTTGATTATATAAGATATTATTTTATTGAATTTTTTTGCATTTTTATGTTAAAAAAGTAAAATTACAGTTTTCAGTATGCATTCTGTTTTTTATTTAATCGTAGAAGATTTTATTTTACTTAACATATTGCTACGATGCACTGTTATCGAATTTAATTAGCAAAATGAATTGTTTTATTTTGTATGATTGGTTTTACATTGTTAATTTCTTTCGATTCTCGTAATTTCCACTCGTTTCGTACCCATGGAGGGGTGTGACGTCGCGACCGGAAGCTCTTGGTTTGCTTTGCGCGACGGATCAGTCCCGCGCAGCTCTGCGCAGGTGCGGTGGTGCGTGCGCAACTTCACTCCGTTCAAGTATCTTGTGAAAAACATCGAAATCAACATCCACCAATGGATGCCAATATTTATACGTGAGTTAACAAAACTAAACCGCAAAGTGATGGAATTATCTAAACGTCAAAATTTAAATTTCGAACCCGTTTGTGTGTGACTTGAGTGAACCGAGACAATAAAAACAAGAGTGCCAACTTTAAAATGACATGTTTTAAATTTGGAACATTTTGAAATCGTGTGTGCAAAAAAGTCCACATTTATTTTAGTGCTTTATTCGAACATTATTCAAATCTTTAAACGGCTCCGGAGGCAATAACTAAATTTATTACGTGTTTATTTTGACTAGAGCAAACTAAAATAAACAAGTCGTTTCTTTCGTAAAATAATATAAATACCATCATCAAAATGATGTGACAATCAGGTGAATATACGCTATTATTGTAGGGGTGTATGTTTTAAAATGTAAATAAATATTTGTGTTCGCAAATGTAACAAGTTTCGTACGCTTTCATTGCATTCATATGCAACCGTTCTTTGTGTTCACTGTTCTCGGTATATGTCATATGTCATTATTATTTGTACGTATTACTAAGATTAAATTTATTTTTTCTGCGGTTCCTAGAATTACTAATAACTAAGTATTATTGTGGTCAGAATGACATTCGGTTTACCAACATAAGAGATAGTTTTGAGTATCTTTCTCTATGTGTAAAAGCGATACTGTTATCTGTTGCTTAATGTAGCCCCCTCCCATGATGACTTATTTTTACTAAGATGAATCCAAATTATTTTATTGTTTTAGTATCTTTTATATTATTCATGAATACAAACCACATTTTACTTTTATTTGTGATCTTTTCAGACCGTCGGAAATACATTTTTTTTAAAATCCATGTCCGCTCCCAATGTGGAGCTTAAAGCCTCATAACAGAGGTTTCGCAAGAAAATCTTTTTTCTACGAGAACTGCTTGTTACTTATTTGCTCAACCCCTTTTTTCGAAGAGAGTAGGGATAGAAAAGATAGGGCTAGGACATAACTAGTGGTTGGTTAATGTATTTTAAGATTTGAATGAGGGGGGGGGGAGTTCTTAGACATCACAAACATCCATGCCTTCTAACAGATAATCGATAAATCGATTGACAAATGCGGACCAATGCTGAAAGCCAACGACGTTGACCACTGTGTCACCCGTTCTTAGAAAACAAAATTAGTATTTTTTTTTTTTACTTTAAACCAGATTTGCTTTGGTAAGAAAAGATACTTTTAAATTTGAATAGACAAGAACTTTAAGGGTATGGGTAGTTCAATTGATCGAGTAGCTATATTGAGCAAACCATCTGTAACTGCTAGATTCAATTTTTATCGTTTATTACCGGTTTCGCTTATCGCGAGCTTTAGCAATGGATAAAAAGTAAAAGTACAAGTGATAATAAACACGTAATGTTTTTACGTTATTGGGCTCGAACCCCATGTGAGACGAAATCAAAATAAATATGTAAGCATAAAAAACATTGGAATTGTGAATATGCGATCTCTGTTACACGTTCAACAAGTTCTTTTTTACTTTTCTAGCGGACCGTATGTTAAATGACTAATAACTATCACCCCGGACTGTTATTCTTGCCTCTCTCTTCCTCTGAAAAAAGTGGTAGTAATAAATAATACCTACACTTTTATCGTTGACCGTATATTGAATGACGAATAACCAACACCCCACTGTTTTTATTCTTGTCTCTTACTCTCTTAACAGATTAGTGGAGCGAGTGATTAAACAATTCAAAAAGTCAAAAATATATCGCTAACCTCCTAGTATGTTTTGATTAACCCCCTTCCCACTCATGTTGTGTTGTTGCCGTGTGTATTTGCCGTCTAAGTTAATCTTAAGTGTAGGTCATGATTATAATTGCCATCAAAATGATTCAAAGCGGTGATGAAAAATTGGAAAGCCAAACCAAAAAATGTTAAAATATTGCAATTTGTTTCATGCTATGATATTTTTTTTATTTACATAAGTAAAATAATAAATGAGACTATCAAAACAATACTGCCATAAGCTGCGATTTTCTCTCAACTATGGCAACACTGCAAATATGAAGAGCGCGGGCGAAACGGGAGCTTATAATAAATCACGCAGCTGACTACTGGCGTTCCATTTTCAAAAATCTTTATGATTTTGTATGGCATGCATCACAAACTGTAGCAAATTTTATAATCATTAACATTGAATTTACTATCTAGGGATAGTAGGTATACATGATTTTTCAAATTTATTTGATACACAAATTTATTTGATACACCAAATCAAATCATTAATGAAATTAACTCTTAATATCACTTTTAAGGTGGGTTGCCAATATCTTAACAAGGGGCTCGGTAAATCTCATTCATGATGCCTTCAAGTCATGGAATATAGATGATGCATAAACCGTGGCCCGCGAGCCACATGCGGTCAGCTAGGGTCTCTTTTATTATGCAACCAAAGTTAAATAATAAAGTTTTGTCAAATAGTAAAATTTAATCATCTACAGAAATTGCAGTTAGGTGCTGATTTTATTTGAGACAAATGACTTTCTTATCTTAGCAAGGGGCTCTCCGACCGCACCAAAATTTATCAAGGGGCTCGCGCGAGCCCCCTTCAGCCCATCCCTGCTTTTAAGGTGCTTACTTTCAAAACTTGGTGGAAATTCATTATATTAATTGAATTGGCATTTGCTTGGTAATTTTTTTTACATATATGTATATGTCAGTTCTGACGATGGCATACGCCGAAATAGCTATAAACAAATTTTATATTATATAAAAAAATGAAGAGCTAAATACTTGAATATTTTTAACCTCATTGAAGGGCATTATATTCAAAAAATAAAACACTCTTTTTTATGATTCTACATTTATTGAATATGCTCAGGACTGGTTTCGCTCATCACGAGCACTTTCAACTGACACATTTATACTAACTATTTATATTAACCCAAGTATTTTTTTAACTTTTGATTTTAAATACATGTGGAAAATGTAAAAAAATAGCATTTTACTTTTTAAATATAATCTTACGCGTTGTTTCATTTAAAACACCGTCACTGGTTATATACACTAGAATAAATAAAATATTTAACGTTATTCAATTCTGTCAACAACTACTTTGTATTATGCAGTCGGAAAGTAGTAATATCGTTCATTTCTGCATACAATTAGCTAAGCGCGTGTATTGCCACGCCATACACGCACCGTTGACGCAGATAGCTAGGGAGGGCACAGAACACGTGACTTGTAAAAAACTGAAGAATGAGAGTAGTGTTTAAAGGAGTGGATTGAACATTATTGAAATAAGAGGGTTAAATCGAATATATATCAAATAGAGAAAGGCAATAGGAAGTAAACGTTCGTTTTTTATATATACACGTTCTAAAAACATGGTAAATGCCGAATAGTATCTTAATTTGAAAAAAACAAGGAATTGCGAAATTTTCGGTCAGAAAATAAGATTTACACAAAAGTTTTTCTTAAACAGCTTATTAAATATTAAATTGAGTTAACAAAAAAAAAACTTTTTTAATCTTCGTGCACTGAAATCGACACAGTTTTGTGTCAATTTAATGTTTTGACATTTTTTTTTTTTTATAAAAAAACGTTTTTGTTCCTCCAGTTGATTTTTTTCTTTGTGTATTAATGGGTTACGTTATTTTGACTTATTCCAACGTTAAACATACATATATATATTTTCTGTCTATTGCAATACCGAACAAGCTTTTTTTTATTGTTAATACATAAATGTTTCCCGTCGTACATCTCAAATATCAACGGTTCTTGACCGATGTCATAATACTTGTCCCGATATAACTATTTGTGTTTCATTCACTAGCGTTTTCTTTTCGTGGAAATGCTCTCAGTTCATTTCAGTTTTGCGCATTTGTCTCTTTCATTCATCTTTATCATTTAAACAAACAACACTTATTCTAAATTTGAATCCTTCAAACTATGCACATTCACTCAATCTTTGTCACTAACGACACGGGTTTCGCCTTTCGGCATCTCCAGGCGTTCAAGTGCACAGATGAACTTGAACTGACTACAACTTATTCTTTTTTTTTAATTGAGTGTCACACGCCGCCATTGCCAAATTTGTGCTTGTAAAAAGTGGTATAAAAGATTAACATTTATGCTAATAAAAACACAATAAACTTCTCAATATCAAGTATGTATACTCCCGTTTTAGGCATTTTTTTTAAAGGGGTAAGAATTTTGTGTCGCCTTATTCGCCGTTCGTATTTTGCCATCTTATTATTTTCGTAACAGAGTATCGATTAGTATTTTTTTTTACTCACTTTTGTTCTCATTTAATTCAATATCACCTAGACACATGATTACCTTTTACGTGATCTCTTATTAGCGTATTATTGTCGAGGACAATGATGAAGACGACAATGGTTGATACGATCGCGAAAAAATAACAAATTAATATTTCGGCGCTAAAATAATTCAAATGTCCATTGCATTGTGGTGTTGCCATTAGCGAACATCTACACCCCCACATGAAATATTTCTTGCCAACAGAATAAAATAAAATGAATATTCTTCGAAATGTATAGGCGTGGTATAGTAAATCTTGCGAGGTAATTTTTGAATCGCATTTTTAGAATTTTTCCATAAATCATTTTCGCGTCAAGAATTTATTGCTGAGCAAATTGTTAGAGTGCTATATTTAAGATTTTTTTCAAACTGCTCTGGACGACATTTATTCAGAGCCGCTAATTTCACGAGTGGACTTTTATCTTTGGTGGAATAAATTTCACGATAATTGTCAGCTTTGATTCATTTTAAAATGGCGTCTTTGACAGGTTATTTGTGATCTTTTCTGAATAGAGGTGTTCGTTGTAGAGAAATATTTAACTATCGTATATTTATATTAATTACATTCTAAATTGACAGCTTTTTATTTCTCCAGGGCGAAATCGAGACGAATCGAGACGTGCGTGATCGGTTTATAATTCGAGGGCTTATAGATAAACACTTATATACGAAAAAAATATTTAATACGCAATGTTAAATAAGTTATTATTTTTTTTCCGATTGCCCTTCCACCTTACAAGATATATTTCATTTTTTGAAGCAGTATTTTTAAACCAAATCGTTTCTGGAAAAATATTTATTAATACAGTTCTTTTCAACACCAATTGTTTATTTCTTTTTGTTTTGTATTAATAACACTGTACAATTTTACTATCAGTTGATAATGCTCGCCTTGAGCGAAACCGGTCCTGATCTTGCTAAATAAAAGTGAAAGTAGTAAAAAGTAATATTGTGTGTTTTTTAATATTATGCCTTTCCACCATGTATTTGACAGTGAACACCCTAAAAGTGATCATTGGTCAATGAAGATTTAACATACATAATTCTTTAAAATTGTAGATTAAATGAAAACACATACATGCGTATTGAAACTAAATTTTCAATCCGAATGAAACCAATTTATCACAATGTTCAATAGCTACTGCAATTTGGCTTAGAAATATTTATCACTTTGACAGTTTCCCTCGCCGTGGTCATTCATGGCATAATAATGTCTAATGGCAGTGGGTAGCATGATTTGTTCTATTACACTAGGCCGCTACGCGACGTTGTCGCTTTTGTTTATTTAATTGCATTTTAATTGAGTGAGCGACCAATGAAGGAGTGCGGGTGTTAGAGGTCGAAACAATTTAAGGCCTCTCTTAACGCGTTCGATGCCGAGTCACATTTGTTAAAAGATACCGCCTACCCCGGTCGCATACTTTACAAATATTTCTGTATTCGCAAAACACACTCGATCGAATTGTTGTATAAAGATATGTTTGGAAGGAAATCACTGCACCTGGCTAAGAAGCAAACACTCAAAAAGTGATTTATCACAAATTTATCAGTTCTCAATCACAATTAGTGTTCAAAAAAGGGTTTTCCTATATAAATATTACATCATAATGTTGACACATTCAATCAAATCGTGATTTATCCAACACTCAAATCATCATTTCCCAAGATCTGTATTTGTGTGACGAATCACTTTTTGGATGTTGGCTTCTCAAATGTATTGTGTGTTTATATGTTAAAAGCACTTATCGGCTATTTCAGTACTGCTTCATACGAAAAAAACACCTTTGACGTCCAGGTGGAGAAAGGTATTTAGTTTTTAATTATGGTACAGAATTTTATTTATTATTTTTGCATCAAAAAGAGAGATTCTTAAATAATGATAATTGATAATAGCTGTCTTCCACGTTAACACAAACATTTATATGTAAAATATATCCCTAGTCTCTAAACAAAACGTTAACTACAATATTGTCTTAAAAACATCCTCTTTCGATTAAAGCTCATAAATATGTAACAAAGTCTTGGCGTAATTAATCTGTGGTTTTGAATTTGAGTAGAGGTATTCTTGTATTTAATTTAACATACGACGTCTTAGTGAAATGGATTTTTTTTCTTATTGGTAATGTTTTTTTTTCAATGAAAAATATTACATGTACATTATCAATGGAATATTATGAGTATTTCAAAAAAGTTTGTTCCTAATAAATATGTCAACATTGTGTATTGTTATTTATTAGTTTATACAATTCACAAGGTCTGAAGGTACGTCTTCATACGTGGGAGGTGTATCAGTCTGACTCAGACAGAAGTGATGTATTATTGAATCTTTTCCTTGTATAAAAAAAGAATATTTTTTGAAACAATACCAAGAAGCAGTTGTCGATTTCATAAAGAGTCAGCTTATGCCAACGTCAATGATTTGAGGAACATTTCATCTACCCATAGTTTTAATGCTGGCAAAAGGCAATTGATTATTATTACAGTGGAACCCCGAGCTACCGTTCTCGCATTATTCGTTTTCCCGCATGGATCGTTTATTTGTCATAGTCATCTTGACATAGCAAAATGAGATAACTTACAAAAGTACGCGGGCTTAGAGAGCGTATGTTAAATTTTAGGTGCCAAACTGCAAATTAGCAACTTAGTATTATTAGATCAGGCGTGTGGAACCTGCGGCCTTTTGGCTACTCTGGTGCGGCCTTCTGGCCAATTCTGTGATTCTGTAAATTTATGTAAATTCGTAAATTCCTGACATATTCTGACCGTAAATTCCTGTTTCCGGGCAAAGATTCCCTACTCAATGTTTACTGCGGCCTTATGTCGAATCAGAAAAATGAATGCGGCCTTTAGAGAAGAAAAGGTTCCCCACCCCTGTATCAGGTAATTTAATGAAACATATTTAGTGTTACTTTAAAATAAATGTTAACAAATAAATAGGTTGTTTTTATAATACTAAACAATATTTCCCGCATTATCGGTTTCCTAATTTTTTCGATTGCTTATTACGGTCCCTTGAAAAACGTAGAATCGGGGTTGCTTTCACTGTACTGAATTTATGTCTACAAAAAATTGACACATTTCGGTAATAATTGTTGACAGTTGCTTATATAAACTACATCAAACTTTTCACTAGCTTCCAAAATAAACTGTTCATAATTTATGTTTTTAGTTCGTTACTTATTAATTGTCTTGTCGCACCTAGCTGCAATCCACCGTGTACATAATATCATGGCAGACTACGCGTTGATATTTCGTTTGAGTTGTACGGTTTGTTTGACTTGACTTGACTTGGCCCCAAAGACCCCGGGGTTAAACGGTTGAGATTTCTTTCCTCGCTGTGTCTAATGGATCTGAGGATGACGATATTGCTTAACCCCTTTGTCCTTTGACATCCCTGTTTGATTTAGTGTCCAATAAACTTAATTATGGAGTAATTGCCTCTCATTCTGATTTGGCTTGTTGAATCAATTTCGGTGTATTTTGTACACTTGAAAATTAATTGCTATTAATTGATTTTGTGTGGTAAACTGATTGTAGGCATTAAATTGAATATTTTTTACAATGGACAGCGCAAAGGAATCGTAATATCGAAGATTCAAACGGTAACCGGATAAAACAGAACATGAAAAAACAGAACATCACAAAACGTAAAAATGTATGGAGTCTATAATTAAGTCTAAGAAGAAAGCTTAGCCCTTGAAAATGATGTCTTAAGTAATGATGACATGTACAGATGTTTTACAATCAATTAGTAATCTCTATATCGTATAAGATACAATAAATAAAACAGCAATCGTGCATATCAATAACACTTTCAATCTGAAATTGTCGTAAATACACTTATATTCGACGATTATAATGGTCACCATTGACTGATAAAGTAAAGCGCACGTTATAACATACTGTTCTGAAATTACTACCTGTATGATATTTAATTAATATATTATATTTGTCCAATAAATAGTTAAGAAGAAACGGGTATCATTCAACTAAAAATTGAATGTGTTCTGAATTGTCTATGTTCTCATGTTCTGTTTTATCATAACCTGTTTATTCATGGAACCGATTCAAACGTATATAACAATATTATGTTTTCTTATTTTACTAAAACAAATTTAATTGTAATATTTACGCAATATCCGGGTTAGAATTATAATTCTGAAAAATATAAAATTGTTAAATTACGTATATATTTTTTTCCCACGTCCGTTACCAATGTGGAGCATATGGTCTCCTTATAGAGGTATCTCAACAGAAGTTTTTCTACGAGAACTTTTTGTTACTCAGTCGGTCAACTTCTCTTACTGAAAGAGAGTAGTAGAGGTAAAAAGATAAGGCTAGGAAAGAACTAGTGGTTAACTAATCGCTCTCACTACACCCAGTTATTAAAGGATTGGAAAGGATAAGATGAAATTTTTAAACATCACAAACAGTCATGCCTTCGAACAGAAATCGACAAATTGATCGTAAAAATGCTGCCCGTACTGGAACTCGAACCCGTGAAATCCGGCACGAAAGCCCACAACGCTGACATAGCTCACGCTTGCATACAGTATTTACCGTGGCTTATATTCATTATTCACCTCGCAAATTTAACAACTTTCCAACATTTCCAATTTAAATATTTGAACAACTCTAGATTTTGTACAAAACAGCGAATTATGTATCTCGACTTATCAACATATTCATTGATATGTTTGCGAGTATATTATTATGAAGCAACCGAAGCCAATTTGTTATGCTGGCGTTCACATTGTGTTTATTTATTTTAATTAACATTAACAAAAAAGAGTTTTCTAATTTACTTAATTGAATTTATAAAGGTATATTGTTTACACAAATTGCATTGAATAAAAAAATTAAATAATTACTACAGTTTGACCTTCTTATTATAATGACGGTTGGATTATCTCGTGCGGTGTTTTTATTGAAAACTATGCTTTATTTCTGTAATACTCACGAAGTATTGGAAGATTCTTTGGCCATATTCGCTCCCTATGTGAAGCATATGACCGCCACGTGGCACCTCCATGTTTCCCTGTCTCCCGCCAATTGCTTTGCTTCCTCCCATGACATGCCAGCATCCCTCAGTTCCGCTGAGTACATTCTATAGATAGTACCCGACGGACGTCCGGGACGCCGGAATCCCACCGGTCGAAATAAGAGGCAGGCAGGATTGAGGCTTTCCGGAGACATCCGCAGCACATGACCCAGCCAGTTCCAACGTCTCTCCACAACCACTGACGTGAGGAGGCGCTGTCTTGTTCGCTCCCTTATCTCCGAATTCCTCACAAAATCAAACCATCTCACCCCCATTATCCGACGCAAGCATCTGTTATCGAAGCTTAGTATACGGTTTTTCTGAGTCTTCGTCAGGTGCCATGATTAATGCGTCGGATAATGGGGGTGAGGTGGTTTGATTTTGTGAAGAATTCGGAGGTAAGGGAGCGTACAAGACAGATAATACTTACGATTCCGAAAAAAACATCTTTCTAATTGAAAAATTGTCCATAAGGTTCCACTGCTTTAAACGTTATTTTACATAAAGTTTTTAGTAAACTTAATTTCTTTTTTACGATTTTTGGTTGATTTTTCAAACTAAACGACTTCGTAGACACAGTGTGGTCCGTAATTAGTATTACAGTTTTTTGTCAAATCTTGCGGTCAAGCCGGACCTACGTGAAACGGAATTATAAATAAAGGTTTATCTAAATTGACGTATTGTACTGAAAAATTCGTCGAGCACGTTGCCTGTCGGCTTTTTAAGCAATCTTCAATAATGGTGTATGTTGTTATAGTGTCATTAGTTAAAGAGTGTGTAAATAGAGAGATACACTCAAGTCCTTTTTAACACGGTTTAAAAATAACACGCTCCGCTAACCATAACGTTATGACAGTTATAACAGTCATTACAAACAAAAGGCTCCATTAGATCCGAACACAATAAAAATGTCAAAAATTTCCAGCAATAAAAGCGATTCCTGTCCAGTTTCTCATAAAAGTCCCCGTATATAATCAAATTGCGATGAATAGTATTATTTCTTCTTAAATACATATTATGATTTATATTTTGTGTAAATACTTATGGGGTCTTATGAGACATTATTTACTTTTTACAGGATTTTCTATTCCACGATTTTGTTCTTTTTTTTTTACAAATAACACGATTTTTTTAATCCAGGGAACCAATATTCAATTTTTATATGAATCGTATCATATTTTTACTCGGTTTTTTGTGGCAAGTATCTACCGTGAAAAAAAATATCAAGTGTACTTGTATATTTTTGTTGCTTTTATTGAAACCTATTTTTTACTTACAAATAAGTGCTTTTCGTGAACGCGCAACGCCCTAAACATATTTGGTCAATATCCGACGTGCAGCTAACCTACTGACCAGTCTATTTTACTGTAAATTTGGTGGAAATCCATTATTGCTTTGGCCTAATAAATAACGTGATTCCGCTTTGGTGTCGGATTACTCATCCTCCTACCTGCTGAGGAATCTCCCTTCGTATTAATTCGAAGTGACACGTTACATTCGTGGTGGTTTTCACGCAATTCGCCTCCGTATAAATATTTTACTAAATTTAAACAAGTAAAGATTGTTTTCAAAAATTACCGTTCAATTATATTTTGTTTGCAAGTATATTTAACATCAAAACATTCGCTTGTACCAAATGTTATATTTTATTGATTTAATAATAATTATTTTTTAAAAATATAATATTTCTTTGTACTTTTTTCCACTTTTATTTACCAAGATCAGGACTGGTTTCGCTCATGGCGAGCATTATCAACTGATACAAAATAGAATTTAACAGTGTTATTTATACAAAAAAAAATGAAATAAAAAGGTGTAATAAACAGTTGGCATTGAAATGAATTTAAGATAGTTATTTCGGCATCACGCCATCATCATAAATACACTTTAATGTGTTCACCATTCACTATTCAATTCTCCAGATGTTTTACAATTTACAAATTCATTCCGAAAAAAATCCAGTTTGTTGTTCATATTGTTTTAGAAGAAGAAAACGCTCTTTACAAAATATTTAAAAAAAAAAATCACTACACGTCTTCTCACAATATATATAAAATACCATATTGAAAACGGCTAAATATAACGCGTTAATTGGCACGATTAAAACTGCCGCTTTTGTTATGACGTCAATTTTTATTAGTCAAAAACTTACATGATAGTGCTTTATTTATTTTCAAAAAGTAACTATTATGTGGAATTGCCAGCGTTACACGATGATATATTCTATTAATTTTCGATAAAACATGGAGACTGCCCAGCGTTTCCAGGGCCTTCATATATAATATAAATAGCTTAATAAAAACAATAATCCTTTGTACTTCATTCCACTTTATTTAATATGTCAGGACCGGTTTCGCTCATTGCGAGCATTGTCAACTGATAAGAAATATAATTTAACAATGCTATTTATACAAAATTGAAAAGTTTCAATCGCATTCTGAATTTATGAATCTGGGATGACTTTTTAATTATATGTTAGTTGTGTTGAACATTTTAATTTTGTGTTATTTTAGAATCACTTTAATGTAATTGGTAATTTCTTTTCAATGCCAACTGTTGTGTATAACTTTTCAATTTTGTATAAATAGCATTGTTAAATTATATTTCTTATCAGTTGACAATGCTCGCAATGAGCGAAACCGGTCCTGACATATTAAATAAAGTGGAATGAAGTACAAAGGATTATTGTTTTTATTAATATAATGCCTTTCCACCAAGTATTGACAGTGAACACCCTAAAAGTGATATAAATAGCTGCCAACCATATTGATAATAATAACATAATTTTTGCATAACCAATTACTCTCTAATTTAAATGGTGACATGACAAAAACCACATTTCAATGGATACATCCCCATTTAACGGTGGTTTTAATTATGATCGTCTATACATTTAACTATTCAAAAAAATATAAGATTTCAACTTTGGCGACCAGTGTCACTTGTTGCAATTATTACAAGCCATACACAATACTACCGAACAAATTCATTCACACGGACCAACACATGCACACGATAACACCGGATGTATACTGAATAATAATAAAATTATCAACCCGGTAACCGGGTCGCAAGGGTAGACGAAAAAAACATGTATTATGTATAAACCGTGCGTGGGAATCGTATAAAATGCAACAAGTTGTACTGAAGGCATTGAATAGTGAAAGAGAAAATTTTTAGAAGCTTGGTTTTATTTTAATATCAAATACCCTAATTTTCATGGAGTAGATGGACGTCAACGGCTATGATGTTTGCGAGATCGAATTCCTGATCTGACACTTTCAAAAATGTATTTCGCCGTATAGTAATTAAAAAATTGAAACCTTAAATATAATTAGCATGAATTTGTCCGTGTTATTTAAGACCTGGCTATCATTTGGTGCTTACTTGGTGGAAAGCCTATATATTCAACGAAAAAAAAACACTCTTTTTTACTAATTCCACATCAATTTAATAGGGGTATGTATAGTACTTTTAATGAAGGTTTCGTTTATGACGAGCATTTTCAACTTATGTTGAAATCATTCAACTCATCTTCAACTGATAATTAGTTGAAAACGCTCTTCAAGGGCGAAACCACTTTTTATCATATTAAATATATATGAAATTAGTTAACGTTATTGATAAAAATCTTGCGATAAAACCAATCTCAAGATATTTCTCGAGTAAATGGAACTCGTGTCAAGCCTCTTCACAAATCAGTGGAAAAATATAAACTTATATATGAGCCCTTGAGAAGTGAAGTGAGACATGTGGTATTATAGGAAACATGAAAGATGCATAGTAATAGTATCTTAAAGGTGAAGTGAGTGAATAAATACAGAACGAAATAGTGTTTTCTTCCTTAAATATATTTATATAAAATATTTAAATATATTTATATGCATATTTATGCAATCCGTCAAAACACAAGCAAATACGTGATTATTCCAATAAAAAACTTTAACTATGTTACTACTTGGCTCACTTAACTTCTCAAGGAGTCCTATCAGTAAGTGTAGGGTATGCGATTTTATTTATGGTATCGAAGTAAGTGCTTGTGATGCTCTAAAATTCGAAGTTCAGAAGAGTGAATTTGATATTTCAGAAGTTTCTTAAAATGAAGAATGGCGATGATTGTATATTTGATGAGAAATACGAAAGATAGCGAACGAAAACGCTGCAAACATGTAATTCTTCAGAACCTTTCAACATAAATTTACATAAAGAACAATGAAAAACAGTGAAGAATGCATAATATACATAAACAATGAACATTTACACAAAGTAATAATAAAAAAGTGATTTCATGCTACGTATTATAACCAAACACATCAATAATATGAACTATTTATTTTGAAAAATATATATATTTTAAGTAACAATTATACAGTTAAATTATTGTGCTAAAATACATTGCAATGTTTTCTATACAAAGTTGTTAATAATTGCTTATAAATAATGTTCTTATAAGTAAAAACTATCAAAAAACTGTGATAAAAAATATAAATATATAAAAGATTTCTGATTCACGTTGAATAAATATTGTATTGTACAACTACTGAAATCAAATTCGGTGATATTTAAGTAAACACTGTTAAAAATAATAACATTAAGAAAAGTGCTTCCATTTCATATTTTTGTGAAAAGCTTTCGTAAAAGCTTGTTTTAGTGAAAATAAGCTGAGCACACAAAAAAAAGCTGTGTGCCTGCAATGTAAACTAGTGAATCGTCTGTAGTGGTTCCCGTTGGAATATTGTCGTGAGTGTTTTTCCTTTGCCCTCACTTGTATTATAAACCCACGTGGTGGTAGGATTGGTGAAGGCTATTGGTGGAGAAGGTTCACCCGCAGCCCGCAGGAATGGGAGTTAAGGCAATTATGAAAGCTTTCACCCGGCCGAAAGGTAAATCCCTAATTGAAATTGGCAACCTGTTAACTGGAATTCACTCCCTGTGTGCATGTCTGATCTTATTGTATCTATCTCGATGCAGGTTGCAGGTCTATTCTGCATTCTGAATTGTATTATTTGTACATGTACATTTAAACTCTGGTTGATTTGCAGCTATGTCCGATTGAATTTATCGTTAACTTTGTTGACATAAAGGTAACGGAGTATTATTGGTGCTATTTTATAAGAACACTATCAGTGCAACACGGTGATTGTAAAACTATTTAACTCTATATCATTTTTAACATTTTAAAAACACTAACTTTGTACAAAACTTACACAAACAACATACATTAGTTACTGCCTATCAACTTAAGTGTATTGGTTCTAGTTTCGTTCACAAATACAACTATGTCATCTAGCACGAAATTAAGAAGAATTAATGTTTGAATTGAAAATTATTTTTAAGATTTCGACTGAAGGTGATTGGTAGAATTTCAATATTAAAGTTGAATGGTTAAAATTATGTACATTCACACACGTTTTTTCCACTAACGACCCGGGTTTCGCCTTTCGGCATCTTCAGCACACATCGACTTAACAGACTTAGAATTTAAAAAATATCAACGTATTTAGTTCTACATTTTTTTATACGATGAGCTTATAGCTAATACGGCGTGCGCCATCATCAAATTTAAATAGTAATTTTGTTATTATTATTAAATTAAATTATATTTTCTTAAATATATGATTCTTATTGATAAAATTGGTAGAAATATTTCACGCTTTCGTCAGAACAATGTTCAAATATGTATATTTATAGATAAAATTAAATTCGTATATAGCTTTGACGATGAAGTAAATCTTAAATAACTGTCAAAAAATCTGATATTTCTATCTAATCTTACATATTGAATTTTAATAATAATAAGGGTTCGTTGAAATTACTTTAACCCGAGATATTATTAGCGAAACGATAATTCTTTAGTAGCTTCGTTTGGTGTTCTATTATTTTTAATACAATCATAATCGTCACTGACTCTTGACGAAGGCTAATACCAGTCTACAATCACTGACAATAGACAAAACATATGACAGACGTTGGCAGCTGACACACATGGACATGGCTGGGTGGACAGACAGAATTTATTCGCTCGTCTTGTCCCGGACTCCGTATCAATAGAACATACGGCTCCCAAAGTTTTCAGAATACGTGCAATTATTTCGGCATGATTTTGCAGTGAACAGGCAATAAATTAACTAATCTCATTTTAATATTTTCAGTATTTTACCCTTCGATGTGTTTATGTCTTATTGATTGAATTGGCAGAACTAAATTATAGCTACTTAAAAAAATATCAAATTATTATAGATAGATTTAAAAAATAATAATTGGCATTACAGGTTATGCCAATGCGCCAAATATTTCAAAGAAGAATTATCAAACGAGATAAACTTGATGAGAATTTATAGCAAGTCACTGGAGATCAACTCGAGATAAATTTGACATCACAATCACCCATGTCCTTAGGTCCTAAGGTTTAAATATCTAAATTTGACATTGACCTTACCGGGAATCGAACTCAAACCCACCCGGTCGGTAGAGCAAGCTCTAACCATCTATTGTATATAGTTAATAGCCTTTTCGGCTTACGCCCTCGTCAGAACTACATTTTTTAAACCTTTATTAATTTAGATTTACATACTGGCTAAGAAAAGATACACAATATTTTCTCTTGTATTCTAACATCCTAACAAATATTGAAAAATAATGTATTAAATTTAATAATTTACTTTGTGTCATTCTATCAACAATAGCAAATATGGCTCTTCCGATCCTTTATTGATTGGGCGTAGCGAGAGCGATTAGCTTACCACTTATCCGTTGTTGAGCGACTAAGTAATAAACAGTTCTCGTAGAAAAACTTCTATTTCGATCCGTCCATTAGTAGGCCGTATGCTCCACATTGTAAACGGAAATGGATAAAAAAGTATGTTAATGTAAGTTTGAACATATTGATGACTGAGTTTATATAATGTAAGCTATTTTTTAGGCCAATTAGATTTGGAGGACCCAAGCGCGCGCCTCATTCGCTTATAGAGTAATGAGATATTACCGAGAACTGCTTGTTACTTGTTTTTTTTCGAACAGAGAAGAGATAGAAGAACTGGGTTAGACATCACATACGCCCACACCTTCAAACAGAAATCGATTGAAAAAAAATGTATTTCGTACTGGGATTTGATTTCGTATTTCAAAGGCGTTGACTAATGCATCACCGACTCGATTTATTTAATACTTAGTTAATATTATTGGTTATTTAAAAAAGTTTGAGGGGCTCTGAGTGGGATCAATTGTTTATGAATGGGCATCATCCTAATCTGAATATTTATATGCTAACAAATGACGCGCGCGCTCTTCACAGCGAACTACTTACTACTGTAGACTCGCCCATTCCACCAGGGACACTGGCACGGTGAATTGCTCACTATATGAATTTCTAACATCAATGGCGTCAATCTAATAAGTCACCTTTTCGTTCAATCATTCAACAATGTTTTTAACATACCTACCGTGGAAAGGAAACAAGACGTAACCCACAGTTTTTTCAAAACAGCTTTTTTTCTATAATCACAATGTCTCAAATTTGATACACGTTCTATCAAAAGGATGTAAGCTGCAAATGCCGAATTAGCTTTTAAGTTTGTAAAAAGTTGAGCCTGTGAAAATTTAAACTAAGAAAAAAGTCTGGAAAAAGAGGTTTTTCCTAGACAATTTTTTTAAATTAATATTTTAATATGTCAATTTAACACCAGCTTAGAAGTCTCCGTGCACTTCAAGGTTGTGTATATTTCATAATTTGCATTTGGCCCAAAATCATAAAAACACGTTTTTCGTGTCTTCTGTAATATTCGCTATGTGTGTGTTACGTCCTTTTTTCTTTCCACAGTCGATATAAACATCATTGTTGTATGCACATCACTTTTTTGTGTTTCTTGTGAAATCTCGTTCTGTATTTGTAAAGTTATAACTTGTTGCTTTCTGATGTCGATATGGTTATAAATCAATCGAGTATTAACTAATAAATAGTAATTTAAAGCCATTGTTAAATTTTACTTTGTAAATAATTAAAATATCTGTATTGATTACGAACATGAAATCTGAACATATATACACAGAGCTCGTACAGCGCGAACCGTCTGCATTTTCACGCTCTGATAATGCGGCAAATTACGGAATCCTACACACGCGTAACTCCATCATAATTATCAAACGCGATTGTGCAATTGCTGTGTATCATCATAGATCAAAAAAAAATGAATGTTAACAATACCACGTGACCCGGTCGATTGTTTTCCAAGTGGGGCATCTTCACACGGCGCGAAGAACACTGCTGATCTTAGCCTACTTTTCACTTTCGCGGCTAACCACTGTTTTGCACGAATTCACGTGTGCACTTTTAATTGCCCAACGATTACGAAACCATATCGTTTAAATCGTAGAAAAAATATGGCCACTCTGCGCCCGCTGTGACATATTTCACATTTTAAGACGATTAATTGATTTCGTTAATTCATGTATATTGTAATAACATTGTTTTGCCAAATTCTTAGTCGCAATTGGTTATCTTTTTGAATGTGATCACCTTATTATCGCAATTTTTACTAAGGAGTAATTTTCCTGTGTGATAATCAACATTTTGGCCAGTCTTACATTATTCAATTTCTGTTATCTTTATCTTACTCTTTCAGAAAAAAAATCCTTTACATTAAACAATCGTTGCTACTACAGTTTAAAAAAAATACCTTAGTTCAGCGGTCACCAAATTAGGGCCCGCCGAAGATTTTCTTCCGGCCCGCGAAAAGTTCTGGATTTTTGCATAGTAATTATTCATCTAAGAAATATAAATGTTCATGATTTAGTTGTGAATTCACGACACCTGGTAGGGGACTCAAAGTGAAGGAAGTTAGATAGAAATTGGAGGTGAGACGACCAGATGTTCGTTTACTCAAACATGTCTCGAAAATTCTCATTTATTGAAATTCTAAAAAGGGCAAACATTTGTTTGCGTTTTAGTTATTATGGAACCACATAAATTGAAATAATATTCTGGTTGGATTCCAATAAGAATTTATTTTGTCCCCCCCCCCCTTAGTTTTTAAAATGTTCAATCCGGCCCGCTTCTCAAAAAGTTTGGTGACCCCTGCCTTAGTTACATACTGGTCTTGATGTCTAAACAAAATAGTAAAGATAGTATGTATACTAAATACCATACTCCCACTCATCCAATCTTAAAATTAACAGGGAAAAGCGAAAGCGATAATCCTGTCTGTACCAGTCCTGTATTTCTATCTTTGCTCTCTTTAAAAAAGGAACGTTGAGCAACTAAATAGCAAGCATTTTTCGTAAATAAACATTGTTGAGATACCTTTAGTAGAAGGCCATATCTCTAAATTGATAACGGACAAGAACTAGAAAAAAAGCTTGACAATAATTGAGTTCCGTCACCTTAAATCAACAAAAAATCACTGAATTTAGATTATTTAAATTTAGCGCGGAAAAAAGTTAAACTGATCTATTTTTTTCCTGAAGTAGGTAAACTCTAACTACTGTATTTAATAGTCCCGTTAGTCAACATTTAACCGAGATGTGCTCTTCACTTACCGTGTTAACCAAAGTGTGCATCCGGCCAATATTGTTGACTTCCGCCACACACATTGCCTACGCGAGGTGTGTGTTACCGTTGTTTTAATTGTTTTTGTTATTGTTATATTCCGTTGGAGAAAAGCGAGTGTTTTCTCGATTAATTGATTCATTTTAGTTTTTCGCTTTCAGGCGCATTCGCGTGGTACTTAGACAGTGAATTACCCCGACATTTTGTGATCTAGATATTATATAACCGAGAATACGTTTAACTCCATTCCCACGCGGTATATTCGAATTATGAATTTTAAATACTCTTCATTGTTATCATAATTTGTATGCAATTACATGATTTTATGGTATGACACTATCTCAAATGCGGCTATCTTTTAAAACACATAAAAACTAATGTTGTTTACAATGCCAGATGTAAAATATACAAAAAAAATACTTGAGGATATTATTTGCAAACCCGGCTCAGACCAAAATTGTCGAAACATGAAGTATGTAGTAGATAAAAATAAATTTTAAAAGTATTTTTAGAAATCAGTCTCAAACATGGCTTGATAACATACAAAATATCATTTCAAAGTAATGTAAAACTAAAAATGTACATTGTTTTTCAAAATGAAATTCAAGTTTCATTTTTTAACCATTTAAGAATGAGCCGTGTTTGAAAATAATACCCTCATTTTTTAATTGTGTCCGCTTTTATTGTGGAATTTATAAAATACTGGTAGAATTAATCTAAACATAGGTCCTTCTATGAGAACTTCTTATTACACGATAGCTAAACCTCTTTTTTTCGAAGAGAGTATGTATATAAGGATACGGTTTGAATAGGATAAGCGGTTAACTTATCGTCCGTAAGATCGCAAAGGTGAGAGGGATGTTAAGACATCACAAACAGTGATGAAACTGTCTTTTAAACCTGTGATCATCACTGCATCCGAAGTCAATGACGTAAAAAAATATATTACTGTAAAAAATATCAAAGAATTTAGTTCTACAAAAAAATAAAATTAGTTTATAGCAATTTCAGCTTATGTCATCGTCATCGTTCTGACGATGGGCTTAGCCGAAAGAGCTATAAACTGATTTTAAAACAATGTATAATTAAATATTTTGATATTTCTTTACTATATTACAGTGGAGTACCAATTTTAATACCAATTCAATCAATAACTAACTTTTTATTTAAATTGAAATAGCGCAATGTAAGTTTTTTTTTAATCATTATTTCACTCGTACTTAATATTCGCTCGAATTAACTTAGACGTATTTTACTAGTAGATGAGTATGCTGTCAAATATTTATTTTTCACTATTTAACACTCTTTCTATTGTATATTTTCTAATATTTCTATTCGCTTTATTACACCTTATTGTTAAAGAACACATGGCTTACTGCTTAAATTGATCAATATTTTGTTGCACACGCATATTCCTAATTCCTTATAAGCGACAGGCGTAAATAACTCCAGTCCATTGGCATTGGTCCACTGTTATATGTATTATGTTATTTACTAGGTATCAAATATAGAGAATCTCCTTTCCGTGGGTTACGGAGACCGCTTGTTGTCAACTTTGTTCTGATTGAATCTAACGTACTTAATTGACTTTTATTGCTCTTAACAATGACAAAGTTCGACGTAATAGTTTGTTCTGTACATGAAATGACACTTGGAGAGTGGGGTGACCACAATTTAATGTGTCTCAAAACAGACGCACATGAAGTCCTCTTCAATCGGTTAGAGCTTGCTCTACCGACCAGGCGGGTCTGGTTTCGACTCTGTAAGGTCAGTGTCAAATTTAAATTTTTCAATTTAAATTTGAGACTTACGACATAGTTGTTTATGATGTCAATTTACCTTGAGTTGATCTCGAGTGACGTACGATAAATTGTCATTGAGTTTTTCTGGTATGCTCCTTCGACTTTAAAATATTTGGCATTAGCCTGTAATGGTAAATATATTTTTTAATTGACATTTTAAATAAGTCAGGCGGCTCACCATTATTGAATTTATTTTCATTACGATTTGCGATACCTAATATAAAGCAATTAATTTATAATAAGTAGAATAGAAAAAACTTATGAATTAAAGTAATTTTAAAACCCTATATGAGTTATGAAGAAGGTACAGTTCTTCCAGAGACACCATGGTTATCATGGTCACCCCAAAGCCAGTATGAGTAGATTACAATATGAATATAAATTTAGATGTAGCTAGCCGACTTATATAACTCATCAACGCTTTATATTACATTTGAGTATTTCAACATTTTACACTTATGTAATCTCATTTTGATTAATTTATTTTTCTTACAAACAACTCAAATTCTCTTTTCTTCTTTACAAGCTTAAATTTGAGAGAAATGATTAAAAGCTTACTGGTTCAAAAATATACATACACTCAAATCTTTTTTACACGATTTAAAAATAACACAGTCTACTAAAAAGAACAAATACTATATTTTCACAGGAATTATTTGCTCTTACACGATTCCCAAGCAAATACAAACACATTATAGTAATCACATACAAAAGGCTTCATAAGAAATTTCTAGCGATGAAAGCGATTAATATCATTGACAGATTCAGCGGTAACTTCCACAAAGTGAATAGTACTACAAGTGGAATAACAAAGTTATGAAGTTATTCAAGCGGTTTGCGTCCAGTCCCTCATAAAAGTCTCCGTATATAATCAAGTAATGATTTTGTGAGGAATTCAGATATAAGGGAGCGTGCAAGACAGCGTCCCGTCACGTCAGTGGTTATGGAGAGACGTTGGAACTGGCTGGGTCACGTGCTGCAGATGCCTCCGGAAAGCCTCAATCCTGTCTGCCTCTTCTTTCGACCGGTGGGATTTCGGCGTCCTGGACGTCCGTCAGGTACTATCCATAGGATGTACTCGGCGGAACTGAGGGATGCTGGCATGTCATGGGAGGAAGCAAAGATATTGGCGGGAGACAGGGAAACATGGAGGTGCCGCGTGGCGGCCATATGCCCACATAGGGAGCGAACATGGCCAAAGAAGAAGAAGAAGAACGATTAATATTGTTTTTTTTTATTAATAAAAATACATCTTATGAACAACATTTTGGGTTTTCATTATTACAAGATTTTCCATACCACAATGTTGCTCTTTTTTCAAACAACGCGGTTTTTTCAAATTCTGGGAACCAATCTTTAATTTGTCTATGAATTCTATCTATACTTTTTACGCGGTTTTTTGTGGTACGTATCTACTGTGTTAAAACGAGTTAAGCGTTTTTTGTATATGGAATTGTTGTGGTGGCCCAGCCCCATTTCGATATTATTAAATTAATAAGCTATTAAAAATCAGAAAATACTTGAAGTCTTTCGATTGGATGTTGTTTCATTAATTCTATTATAATCAATCCTCCAACAATGTGTTGTGCAGGCCACGTTAATATTGGTGATATCTCGCGCAGTCGCAGGTGGCTAGCGGTGCGCGTGCGCGAAGGGCAGGTGCGTCATCAACTTTATCTTCAACGGATTTTTTGTGTATGTTTTTTTTTCTCAAGCCCACAAACTCGAAAACAACGAAGAATATTGTTTTCGAGATAATTTATCGAGTTACCAAAAATATATTCACGATTCTAATATACGAGGATACCAATCTACCTGAAAGCAGCTGATATTCCGACATTATTGGTCAACGACAATAGTGGTTCAATTTATATTTTTTTCAATAGTCAAGTTTTTAAGTTTACGTAGCAACAATGAATTTGTACATATTATATTTGGGCAACTATTTTATATATCGATCATTCAGTTAATTAGTCAGACAACTTAAAATAACCTGTTTTGTAATAATGGAAAAAGTAATATAGAAATGTTCCTCATAAATTAAATATTATTGATCGTGTACGAAATTTATAAATTTTATCAACATGATTGTACTGATTAGGTAGTTCAGTAGTACGGTATTTTGAAATAGTTATGTAATCACCCAGGCAATACCATAATTTTGTTTGATTGCTTACTGTACGTCTTATATGGACGGAATCAAAGCGAATGCAAAGCGACTCGGTGCGGCACGAAAATATCAAATGGTTTCCGTCGCTATAGAGTGTCCAGGTGACAAAACGCACGCCGTGATCAATTTGTTTGATATTTTGATTCGCTTTAAGCCGTGTTCCAATCGTCTTTATTACTATATGGAATAAAGGATGGGAGGCGCGGAGATATTTTTGTCTTCAAAGGGAGGCGCACTAAATAAAGGTTGGAAACCACTGCTCTAAGGCTTAGAAAAAGCTTACAAAAATGCACCATCGGCACTAGATTTATCTTATCGGCACAAACGTTTTTGTTGACGTTTTTATCGTTTTTATTAATTATCTGATATGAAATAGGTGTATATTTAACCAATTCCAATTTAATTTTTAGGAGTTGTCTGAGTAATGATGTAGACGATTTATATACAGATTTTTAACACTTAGGTTCCGAAACATCGAAAGTATGATCGAGGACCGATGGCAGCGTGACCCCAGAAAAATTTGCGTAATATTTTCATTGCATTTATTGACGAATCATTGAAGATTACAATAAATATTAGATGGATATTATTGGTATTTAGCGATTGGTTGAAATAAGAAAAATTTTGCAATGTGAAAGTATCTCATCGTAATAAGGTTAAGCCAAAATTGTTACGGTCAAAATATCACTTTATCAAGTGGAAATATGTATGAACTTATCGAAATTTTGTAGAACTCAAATACAGTGTCATATTATACTATATTATTGTAATGGAGTTTTACCAAGTATATGCCTATTTAATCAACTAAGTAACTCTTGAGTATTTGAATGGTCTTAATTTAACTTAATCACTAATTAAAAAAAATCATTTTCCGAATAGACTAACTAAATTATGCAAACAAAAAACACACACTCTTTATGAAATCGAATTTTGCATATCTGACGAATTGATGATTTCCAAGGTTAATAATTCCTTGATTGGCTGTGAGTTAAATAACACTAATATACTTTCGGTGGTTTCGGCGGTAACTTTGTGGAAGTTCATTTTAATAGAAAATTTAAATTAACTTTGATTATTCCACTATTGTGTTACTAACTGTGACACGTGTTTCGCCTCTGTTACTGTTTCGCCTCAATACTTAAGCAAACTTTGCTATAGTAAGTCTGAAGATGCCTCTGAAAGAGGCGAAACACGTGTCACAGTTAGTAACACAATACGTGGAATAATCAAAGTTAATTTAAATTTTCTATTAACACTAATATAATAATTGACTTGTTTATTAGAGGATTGGTGAAGTGTGCATTTTTTTTTTAATTTTCCATCGATGATTTTACATAGTAGTTCGACCAATCATCTTGAAGAAAAATGAGTTCACCACTTTTTAAAAAAAAAACAATAATTTTATCACATAAATGTAATAATCAGTATTAAAGATAGCCAACCAATAAGTAGTATTGTAAATTACTTAATAATTAATCCAGGCGATGTCGTTTCTAGATTAGATAAAAAATTGAACAGTGAATTTCCTGTTTTTTATGAATAATTGATTTTAGAAAATGGGAAGTATAATCTTGATGTTTGTCAGTATAACACAAATCCATTAATCTGATTGCTTAAGATACAACCGATTCATTGTGATGATCATATTTCAATGCCCGGTGCAAAAGTCGATCTTTTTTTGATAATTATTTATCAAATCAATTTATCACGATTATTTATGTTTGTGCGATTCAAAATGAATATTCTAGATGGAATTAATAACCTTCTTTTGCATACTTTACTGTGATACTTTTAATCTTGACATATTTAACAAACAAGTCGGTTATTTGTAATTGAAATACTTACATCAATTTTAAGGGTATCTGTGTAAATAATATAAACTGTTAGTTGTATCTATGTTCTGAACAACTTTTGATAACCCTACACCAAATTTTGCACAACTCGACGAAAAGCACGCTGATCATTTTTTTCTTTCGTTAATACTAGGGCTTTTTGTATAAACCCGACTACGAATTGATATTTTCGTTAAACCAACATATCTGTATACCATAAAATTATTCGACTTACTAGAATAATTCAAGTTGATTTCACCAATCAATTTGATGAATAGTCGAATAGTTTTTCAATATCTTAAAATTATTTTATCGCCTTTGGAAAAAAACCCGACTCCACCTCCACAGCCCTGGTTTAATACAATGCATGTTTATATTTAAATTTTATCCAACTCCAATAATAAAAAAAATCTTTATATAATCCTAATTGGTACATACATATGTGCATTCTTAAATCATTTTTTAGTAGATACACTTAAATATATTAATAATTATGAAAAGATAGCTTTTATCGTCGTATCGATTTGAATTTGTAATACCGAGCACCTTCAGTTGATAATTCTGTTCATGAGCGAAACTGGTACTGATCATGTCAACTGTAGAAAAGCTAATTGACGTTATCCTCGGTTTTTTAAAACATAAAAAGTTATTGATTTATTTCAATATGAACAAAACACTTTTCATATCTACCGCCTAAAAATATCTCAATCATACTTTCATAATACCAATAGAGGCTATCAAAGTAGTATATCGGCTTTTTTCGAACCCCTAATGTTTTTGATATAAAATGTTCATTATTTAAATTTCTTATATCATCTAAATGTTAATTCTATATAAATTGGCAACCATCGCAAATTTATGTGTAGCTTTTCGGAATGACTGCATTTTAATACATAATAATAAAATACCAATCATTAAACCGACTAAAGAATACCTTGAAGAAAATGACAACATTTTTAAGCAGATGCTTAAAAGCATGAGATTTAAATATTCGCTTACGTACAAAGTTCATTTTATGAGCACTGATGAGTGCTCTATGGTCTCAAACAAAAAGCAGTGCTTTAAAAAAAAAAGTACCGAAACTCACTTCTTGTAAAGATTTTTTCTTATCCATGCCCGATACTTATGTGGTGTGTATGACTTTCTTATTTAGGTATTTCAACTATGGTTTTTACGAGAACTAATTGTTACTCAGTTTCTCAAGCTCTCTGTTTGTCTCTTGACGTTACTCCACCAAACTATGTTGACTGTCTTCAAAAACTTCAACCGATGCATTTATTTCATCATTTGTAATATAAGAGGTAACATTGTAAATTCTCTGAAAGCCAAAAACATCAATACACGATCCGAAAATCAACAGTTTTCAAAGCATTTTTTTTTGCAAATATGTATTGACTTCAACATTAAAAAATCAGAACTGAATGAAACAAATAGCATTAACTAAAAGCCACTGTAGTCTGCTGTAGCCCAGTTGGTTAGAGCTTGCTCTACCGATCACGCAGGTCTGGATTCGATTCTCAGTCACAGTGAATTTGAGAATTATTCAATTCAAAGTTGTGATCGGAGACTGGGTGTTTGTGATGTCAATTCACATAATTTCCTCTCCTCCCATCTTTCTGATCCTTTAATAACTGGGTGTAGCAATAGTGAGGTTGAGCGACTGAGTAACAAACAGTTCTCGTAGAAAAAACAAAACTTCTGTTGAGACACCTCCATTAGAAGGCCATATGCTCCACATTGCGAGCGGACATGGATTTAAAAAAAAAACACTAAAAATTTCGTCGATTTCTCGTTTGCCTAACTGATTAAGAAGATGGTCATAGTTTTTTCGTAAATTGTTTTACTACGTAATTTATTCGACTTGTTTCGGAAAGCGGTAGGTTCCGCGAGTTTAATTCTCATTGTGAGTATTGAGAGATTAATATTGTTAGATTGGTCGTTGAAATATTTTCTATTTGTGAAAAATGGTTTTTAGAATAATCCAATTAGTGCCTGCACCTCTGCAAGCGGAGCGATGCACCACACATGTTGCGATCGGGACAGCTGGTTGTTGCAACTCGCAACCTGCCGCCGACGAACGCATACTTGCCAGTTGCGATTCTCTCCCCCTAGAAATGAACTTAATTCAATGCACACCCATACTGGCAACTTTGCATTTTCGGATTCTCGAGTGACTATTCCACGCATTTTGTTCCTGAATAATTTATTTTGCTGAAATCCATATTCCCTCTCGAATTGAACGTACCGTAATAATTTCGATGGATTCGGCGGTGTCTTTGTGGAAGTTCATTTTAATATAAAATAACTTACATTATTCCACGTATTGTAATACAAACTGTGACACGTCTTTCGCCTCTTTCAGAGGCTTCCTCAGGACAGTCTTACTTTCACAAATGCTTATTTAAGTACGATTGATTTTAATTTTACTATTCTGATATATTATTCAAATAAAAATAAAATAGAAACGGGAGCCAAGGAGGGTGTGATAGAAAAACATTTTAACAATAATGGTAATACAAATGAAATATACGTTAAGTACCGTTGTTGATTTTCTTCGAGAACGTATCTTAACTTTCGTCAGTTTTGAGTTGTTTGATGTCATGAATACACGTATATTTTCATTTAACTCGTATCAAAAAAGTCATACTTTATTTAAGCAAGTACAAGAACGTTGGCAAAAAAAATCGACCCATAATAAGATGAAAATCGTAACCGACAATTTAACAATTTTACAGAAGGATTTTTTTTAATCGCTCTCGTGCTAAGCTCGTAAAGAAATTCCTTAAATGCGGTTAGTAAATAGTTATATATGGTCAATGCCTATCCTGATATTATACTAACTTCTTTCAGTTCTCCAGATCAGCGTTTCTTAACCGGGGTTCACGTGGAACAAACGCTAAAATACACAGGCCCTAAAAAGTATCAGGCGCATGAGATAACGTTATTATTTTTTTTTTGTCACCGACGCCCTAGGCAATATTGAACAATTATTGGCTTTAAACACAATGTACCTAATTGTGTCGTTTAAGATCGTTTACCGATTATTGGTCAATATGGTCAAGTACGATGCTTAGCATAAAGGAAAGGGTGACATGAATGGACACGTCTTTGTTTCCCTACTTATTGACTTCCTTAAAAATATTGAGAACAAAACCATTTCATTGGTGTTTTATGGCGATAGAATAAAGTATAGTTATATGTCACATAAAAACTTCTAAGATACAAGATTATAGAAAATTACCGACGCTATGGATTTCTAATAAAACATCTATTGATACAGAGATCATTTTTACCCACCATTATTTAAGCTAATACAAGAATAAGAATGAATACCTGTCAGTACAGGATCTGCCATTAGAATTTAATTGTTCAATTATTATTTTGAAAACTGTTTACAAGTGTAAATCATAAACCTTATAGAAGGCAAAATTTTATCTAAGTTGTCTTTCCGTGAAATAAATCCGTTGAATTACTATAATTTGATACGTTGATTAAAACGGATTAGCAGTCTATCAAGATAAAATAAAATAACACATTAATAACTAGATGCATTATTTTTTACTAAGATGCGTGTATGTATACTGAAGATCGATATCCTAACCATATAAAAAACTAATAAAGCACACGGATATCTCGTAATTAAATCTAATGTGTTAAAAAGTAAATAAACGGCCCATCTATACTTATAATCTTTTTTTAAATTAATTTAAACTGATCAGAGACGCCCAATATTTTTTACATTTATTTGTACACGCCTGTTTTTAAATTAGTAAACATAGTTCATATTAGATGGTGGCTTGTAATCATTAGTTCTTTGGGGCAGAAAAATCAAGTATTTTTTTTTATTTTGGCTTCGTGAACTATCCGATAAAGTAGTTATTAATATTGTTTTATGCAAAATAACGTTCGGCTGGCATTAGTTGTTTGCTACACAAGCCTGTCTACAGGCAAGAGGGTTTCGATTTCATAAATTTAAGCTGTTAATTTTTCACTATCATTCTATTAGCATATTTATATCGAAAATTACAAAAGTTTTATGTGGAGAATATAAAATAAGTTTTTTGAATGTATTCATCCCAATACGTAACCTACTAGTAAATTAATTTATATAAATAAAACACATTTTTCGTTCTACATTCCACATTTTATTATTATTATCAGGAAAGGCGTTTTTGCATGCATTTTTGACTGATGAACAAGTCTATTTATATAATATTACATAACTAATGAAGGTTATGACATTATTTTAGTTTATAAATAAGCGAATTGTTTTTTTGCGTATGATTTTTTTAATGTTTGACTGACTAATGTCTTTTATCTTTTACAGAGAGAAGAGCTCTTGCCCTATTTCTTTTTCATCTTATATTTCGATATTGTTTTTTTGATCGTTTTTTTTTGTCTTTCCCTTCTTTGTTGCCTGAAATGCTTACAAATTATTAATATCTTAATTATAATATTATTAATATCCTGTGAAAATAATTATTAATTCGTTATCACTAATTCATCAATAATTCGTAACTACACCAAACCAAAATTATGTTATACACTCAGGGCCGGCGCCACTATACACGCAAAATAGGCAACCGCCTAGGGCGCAAACCATTAGGGGGCGCACAAATGGAATATTAAAATTATTTGTATGTAAAAAAAGTAAGACAGTATCTTATTTTCTGAAAAAGACGGTATGATTAAAAGAGGTTGAGAAACTGAGTAACAAACAGTTCATGTATGAAAACTTCTGTTAAGGCATTAGGGCATATGCTCCACATTGGGAGCGGACATGGTTGTATAAAAAAATACTATTTCTAATGATCCCGAATTTTTTTTTTTATTTCGAAAAAATAGAACGATTTGTTAAAAAGGGGGCGCGCCAATAACCGTTGCCTAGGGCGTCAAATAATCTCGCGCCGGCACTGTATACAGTCACAAGTTGTCTCAGTATCCGCTATTACCAAATCTATTGTATACTGTAAATACTGTGTTTTTATATTGTTGTATTGATATGATCGAATTTTATTTAGTTAATGCTTACTCTATCAATGCATCCGATTGCGTTATTCGTGAAATTTAATCATTTTTTTTATTTTGCAGACATCCCGGCCCAAGTGCCACCGCTCACTCCCGGCACCAACAAGAAGATGACGGAGGCGCTGAAGGCCTCCTTCGCTTCTTGGGAGAAAGAGCAGATCAGACTCAACATCACCAAAGGTAACCATTTTTTTTTCTACTTACATATTTATCGAACATTACTTGCCAGTTGCCACTTACTTTTGTGTTGGCAAACATAGTAATATGACTTATACTAATTGGACATTAATGAACTATTTTTTAAACTTACAATAATTATGCAAGTCGACTAATATTTTTAACGGTTCCGAGGATATAATACATAACTTCCTTCGACTATGAAATAAAATTGTTTTATTGACAATTAGCAGCAAGAGTATTAAATTTAAGATTTCGACTGAAGGTGGTTGGTGGAATTTCAACATTACTCACCATTCAAATCTGTAAGCATTCCCATAGATTAATCCATTTCGCCAGCAGTGGCTTTAAACTTAGTGATACATTTATTTACTTAACGTCAGTTCAAGTTCAAGAAACCCGGGTCGTTAGTAACAAAACTTGTGTGAATGTACATAATTTGAACGATTCAAATTTAGCAAAAATATCGTTTTTTCCTTATTTCTTTTAGATCTGAACCGATTTGTAATTTAAATTATTTAAATTGCCATTTTATAAACACGATAGCGAAACGGCGCTATAGAGTCGTTATAAAACTCTTCAATCCAACTTTCATGGATCACCTCCATTTTTTCTGTATAACTAATATCGTATTTCACGTTAATGGGTGTGTAATGTCAGTATTTACAGCGTCAAATGTGACTACTCCATAATAATAAATCTCAATTTAAAATGATCCAAACCCGCGTATAATACATTACCCGGCAGTATGTATTTATGCACGTCCAGATCCGTGCATCATTCATTTTAAATGCCTAGCACTTGCTAGGGAAAAAAAACCCGGCACTCGCTCATTGGCCCGCAGAATGGAGCCGGTACTCTTTCGGCGCTAATTGCCGTCATCAGATCGGCACACACGGAAAAACGGTCCACGACCGTAAAAAGCGATATGAGAGATCAAAATATTTGTTGCTCTGCGCGTTGTCCGCTGCCATTATCTGTACAGTTACCACACGTTTTTTGACTAATATTTTCAGTATAAACATTTTTTTTAATCCATAATGAATATGGAGCATATCGTCTTCTAATGAAGGTATCACAATAGACTTTACTCAGTCGCTTAACCTCTCTTATTCAAAGAGAGTAGGATAAGGCTAGGACAGGACTAGTTGTTAGCAAAACCCTTTCGCTATACGCAATAATTAAAGGATCGGAAAGGTTGGTAGAGAATTTTTAAACATCACAAACACCCATGCCTTCGAACATAAATAGATTGAAAATATGCTGATCGTACTGAGACTTGAGCCCGTGAATTCTGGCACGGCGGCCCAAAACACTAACCGCTACGCCATAGGACCCGATAAATATAAACTATTTAATGATAAATATCTAACGTACCTAGGATTTTATAGGTTTTTGAAACTAAATAAATGATGATAGCCTAAGGCCTCCAATCCTGGGAGTCCGTGCTGACTATAAGAAGTGAAAACTCCGTTAAATTAGCTAAAAAAATATTTTGCGCCGGAGTCACTGGCAGTCGTAACTTGTAAATGTCATTCGTAGTATCATTATTGTTTGTTTGTTTTATATTCTCTCCTACATGCTTCCCGTTTTTATTTTTATAGTATATCATGTTAGATTATTAAAATTAAAATCATTCGTACTTTATTAAACACGCTTCGTGAAAGTAAGATTTTCCGAGGATGCATCTGAAAGAAGCAAAACACGTGTCAAAAATCTAAGTTATTTTTAATTTTATATTAGAACCAATTTTAATCATGTGACAATATTCCAAATACTATTTCTTATTATAAAATCTTCTAAAGGTATGCATTTTTAAGTTTTTTTACGATTTTGCAGTGGCATGGTCACAGTATCCCTCCTGAGTCGTATATGAACGAAATTTCACCGTCGATTACAGGCCAGTTAATTGTGGCAGTCAGAACTGCCGAGCAGTTATACTTTTTAGAGAGATAAAGCTATTTCGAGAGGTCAACAGGAAATGTGAACCGCTCTCCGTGTTTTATGAACATCCACGCGTGTGTCGGTGTGTGTATGTATGCAGCGACCGCTGAGTAGGTGTCCACTCATTAAGAGGCTTGTCCCGCAGACGCGATCTATTTCAGCGATGGGAAACTGGTGCTAAATGCCAAACAACGACTAAGTCGCTAAATTCTTGAAACGTTACTGAAATGTCACAAGTAACAACGAAGGCGCCTATTCCTCAATCAGAACCGTTTGCTGTTTCTCCTTATCATTAGAGGTAAAATGAGCCAAATGGTAGTTAAGAAAAAAAATATTTAGGTGCGATGTAATATTCTACAAGTCTTATAGCAGGCGTGGGGAACCTGTGGCCTTTTGGCTACTCTGTAATTCTGTATTTTTTTGTAAATTCGTAAATTCCTCACATGTTCTGACCGTGAATTCCTGTTTCCGGCCAAGGATTCCCTAGTCAATGTTTACTGCGTCATTTTGTCAAATGAATGCGGCCTTTAGATAAGAAAAGGTTCCCCACCCCTGTATTAAAGTATCGTAATATTTAAGTAACCTCAGTTAATACACAATGCAATAGTGTTATCTCCGTAAAATAAAAAAAATATGCAATTCACCAAAACACTTAAGTAAAGACGTGATTGCACATAAAAGCCCAAGAAAAAGGTTTTACCATTTTACTAGTAGGCTGACTTCACCTCTCGAGGGGTCTTATAATATAAGTTGTTTATCGTTTTTTTTTTTTATTTAAATAACGATCCAGGATGGTTTCGGTCATCACGAGCATTATCGGCGTATTGGTTATACAAATATTTAAAAGTAGTAAATAAAGCTTGTTTTGATAGAAAATTTAAATTAACTTTGATTATTCCACGTATTGTGTTACTAACTGTGACACGTGTTTCGCCTCTTTCAGAGGCATCTTCAGACTTACTATCGCAAAGTTTGGTTAAGTAATGAAGCAAGATTGATTCTAACATTTTAAAATTATGAAATTACAAAATGGAGTTTGGGTTTTTTTCTTTTAAGGGGAGCAAGGGGGGTGTATCTTGCTTCATTACTTAAGCAAACTTTACAATAGTAAGTAAAAACAATACGTGAAATAATCAAAGTTAATTTAAATTTTCTATTAAAATGAACTTCCACAAAGTTACCGCCGAAACCATCGAAAGTATTAAAGCTTGTTTTTTTTTTAACATTAAGTACTTTCATCAAGAAATGACAGTGAACACTTCAAAAGTGTATAATATTAATAAATGTTACTTATTCTGATAAATACTCAGCAATATTTGACAAGTCTATGAAGCGGTAATATCTTATACTATTATACATTGCACTCTTATTTTTGTTACCCTGGAAATAATCTGGGGTGAGGAGCGTCAGGAAAAACCGTGACTTCTACACCAGGAATTTACAAATTTTCCGACTCGGGCTTTTAAAAAAGAAGATTCTATGTATAGCTAATTTAATGTTTATATACTATACAAATTATTCTTAGTTTTACCATTATAATTCATTGTATCTAACTCCTTCACTGCATTCAGTAGAAAAGAAAAAACAACCTCCATTCTCAAATTATTCAACTTCCAGGTTAGATATAGCCTTACGATAGATTGTCTGAAGATGCTTCTCAGATAGTCGAAACACGTGCTACTATTTGTAACCCAACCTGTGGAATAACAAAGTTATCAAATTATTTTTATCTAAAAAACAAAAATCTTTGAAATTACCGGTGAATCCATCGAAAAAATTTATATGTAGTCTGCGTATTTTTTAAATAAGTAAATATAACTTTCTGTATTTTAATTTATTTAAAAAATCTGTAGAAAAGCGTAGTCGCCTTTTTTATAAGACTCCGACTTTATTATAAATATCAGGACTCGCAAGCCCTTACCGCAAGACATTATTATTCAATTTTACAGGGGAGGCAAAAAACTTTATACATAAATAAGTATTGGGAAATCAATGAAAATTAAAGACTTTTTGGAGAAAAATAATTATTACGTTTATTTAAAAAAAATAATCTGCTGACACAATATTAATTAAATAAACTTTTTATTAAAAAGAATGTTTGATACGAGTCAACAATTTTAATTTTGTTTCTTCTTTTATGATGATACGAGGAAACAATTCCAAGTAGTTCAATTCAATGCACCTGTTGTAACTTCATCCATATTATAATAGACAAATTTTACGTATATTTTTTTAATCCAGTTTCGGATTGTCCATTCTCCAATACAAAATGTTGCAGTAAACATGTTGGGTTTTTTCTCACCTATTTTCAAATATTAGGAAAACGATGTAGCTCTTCTACTATCTTATGGCAGTTTGGTGGGCCTTTTTTTCTGATGTGTTTCCAATTTTAGAACAATTTCAATGAAAACTATTTTTTTTTTGGTAAATCACGAGATGTCAATATTTTAATAGAGCTTGAAAAAACAAAAAAAATGCTATGCATAACTTATTTTATGAAAAAATGTCGGTTGCGTGTTGTCAACGTATGGCCATCTACATTGTGCGCATATACCATGTATCGGAATGGTGTTTAGATTTTGTTGTCTCAAAAATGGTGTACGATTCAAATTTAATGGTGTACGTCGTTTAATAATAATGGGTATTCCATTAACCGAATGTCAATAATGTCTGTCGTTTATGTTAAATGTATCCGTCAACCAGATTCGATTTATCGTTTTAAACAATGCAGTATCGACTGTCTTCGCGCTTGAATATTAAACTCCATCAATCTCACGCGATGAATATAGATTTGTTTTTTTGACACCCCCTTCTGACCCCTTCCCTTTGGGGCCGGCGATGTGATCATGATGCCGGGGGCAGGGGCGCGGGGTACAACATCCGGTCCACACAATAGACATATCGTTTTTTTTTTACACTTTTCATGTATTCATTATTGAAAATCAGTGAATAGAACTTGTCGTCTCTTCCGGTCGGCGCGAACTACATTTATATGTCAGTGGCGTGGAGTAAGAGGAATGAGTATGATTTTCTCTTTTTTGATTCCTTTTGTATTATAACTTTCTCTATACATCGTTCTTTTCATGATACTGTGATCTCAACAGTTCGACGAGTTGCATTACTTTGTGAGTAATAGTTACTCCTCTTGAAAATGGCGAATCAAAACCTTATTGAAACTTTAGCAATCAAGATTAATTTTTCACTTTACATGAATCTTCTTGATTGTCATTTACTTGGTAGAATTCCATTGTAATGTGGTAAAAAATATCAAAAGTATTTAGTTCTAATTTGTTTTTAATAAAATTAGTTTTACAGTACATAATTTGAACGATTCAAATTTAGTTGAAAGCCATAGTTCTGACGATGGCGAAAGCCGAAAAAGCTATCAACGAATAAATACAAAAACTATAGAACTAAATACGTTACTATTTTTACCCTATCATAATGGAGTTCTACCAAGTAAATATCAAGTCAATAAATAAAGCCATTTTATATGAAATTTCTATTAAATAATACTCTTTTGTGCGTATTTCAAAACTATTTATCAGGATTATCGACATATTTTTGATTAGCGAAACCGGTCATGAATATATGAAAATAGGTGTGGAATTAGTACAAATAAGTGTTTTTTTTTTGTTAATATAATGCCTTTCCTCCAAGTAAACATAAGACAAGTGAAAACAGTAACTTATTTATAACAGATTAAAAATAACAAAGTATTTTAGTTCTACAGTTTTTAATAATTTTATTCGTTGATAGCTATTTCGGCTTGCGCCATCGTCAGAACTATGTTTAAACTAATATTTTGCTCAGCTATATATACTATCTCTTCAGAGCCAGTATATATAGCTGAGCAAAATATTAGTTTAAACATAGTTCTGACGATGGCGCAAGCCGAAATAGCTATCAACGAATAAAATTATTAAAAACTGTAGAACTAAAATACTTTGTTATTTTTAATCTGTTATAAATGGAGTTCTACCAAGTAAATGCCAAATCAATTAATAATAGTAACTTATTTCTTTATACATTTTTACATCTTCATTCAATATCGACGGACAATCAAAAAAAAAACAATTGTAGAATTAACATAAATTAAATAAGATAATAATCTTTTTGACGAATATTTTCAAAGCATTGTTTATTTTAACCCTAAAATAAAACCCGTTAGTAAAGCATCTGTATCTGTCGAAATTCATGTTTTTATTATCGCTAAAGGACGCCGCTGACATTACGTTTTTATAAAATGCCATATTTTTATCGTTTCACAGAAATATCCCTTTATTGGAATCCATTGTCGAACCCGCCGTCAACTATATAATATTCAAAATATTTAGTTTAACAAGTTATCAGATTTTTTCAACATTAATTTACATACAAGTAGTGAAATCGGAAAATTGGAAAGCTCGGAACAATGACTTCCAATCTTTATGCATAAAATATAAGACGGCTGTGATTTGATTTTTCGATAGTTTCATATAACCTTTTCGACAGCTTTTTTGTGCTGTTATTGTATTTTACTTTTTACTGTCGCTATTCGTGAACGATTCTATGTTATATTCGCTGAATGTTTCAATTTAAATAATTGTTTTACGTGCTATTTTTATACTTTAATACATTTAATATAATAATGCAATATTTTCGAGTCTCAAGTTCAACATCGAAGGCTTTGAATAACAAGAGCTATTAAACTTAAAAAATAAATTAATTATGAGGTTTTTAAATTATCTTCTATTTATTTTTTTAGTTTTTACTATTTAAAAAAATACATTATAAAGTCAAACCTTTGATCTCTCAACTATATTTCATGCTCGCTGTCAATACATGATGAAAATGTATTATATTTCAAAACATAAAAAATATATTTGTACTAATTTTCATTTTTATTTATTAAGATCAGGACCGGTTTCGCTCATGACGAGCATTTTGATCGGTTGATCGTGCTCATCATGAGTTTAAAATGTCCTGATATTGATAAGTAAAATTGAGCATTACTACAAATGTATATTTTTTTTTAGGAATAATATAATTTTTATAAAAAAAGTGGAATAGTGCAAATGAGTGTTTTATTGTTAATTAAAAGATACAATGTCTTAAATAAAAAAAAACTAGCTTTTGAGTTGTTTCTTTTGTGAATGTTTTATCACCCGAATTGTATTCTGTATTTTTTCTATTAAAATAAACTGTAATGAGCAATTAACAGGTTTTTTTTTTGCTGTACACAAAATGCCAACGTCACAGTTCAGATATACCGATTCAATTATTCCTATATAACAAAAAACAATCTTATCAAACTGTTCAAACAGTTACCTTTTAAAGAATAATAAATTCTTCCAGCGAGAATCGTACCAGAGCTAGCTTAACTTCGTAGCAGGGCGGCGACTTGAAAGCGAGCGGCGAAATCTCAAAGGAGCACGAGGTGTGACACTGAACCTCTCACCTGTTCATTCCCCTTCCCTCTTCGTCCTCTGAGACGAATCACCCGACTCCCTCTGCGGTCATTTTACAGATACGTCTAAATATCAACGAATTTATAAATTATACAAGAGAAGTTTTTTTAATTACTCTCGTACTAAGTTCGATACTAAGATAAGATTCGATAAAAAAATCCCCTTGTTGCGGTTAGTATATCAACTATGGAAAGGAAAAATGACGTAACCAACACATGCAAAAAACGTGTTTTGATGATTTCAGGCCATATGCAAATTATGAATTATACACAATCATGAAGTGCACGGAGACTTCTAAGGTGGTGTTTAATTGACATATTCTAATATTAATTAAATAAATTGTCTGGGAAAAACCTTTATATTAGTCTTTTTTCTTGGTTTTAATTTTTTACAAGGTCATCTTTTTCAAACTTAACAGCTAAATTTAGATATTAATTCGGCATTTGCAGCTTGCATTCTTTTGATAGAACGTGTATCAAGTTCGATAAATTGCGATTATCGAAAAAAATCTGTTTTGAAAAAACTGTGGGTTACGTCCTTTTTCATTTCCACAGTCGATATGGCTAATGCCTATATTATACTGGCTAGGTTCAGTTCTCTAGAACAGCGTTTTTTAACCGGGGCCCACGCGGAACAAACGATAACATGTCAAAACGCTAAAATGCACAGGCCCTAAAAAATATCAGGTGACAGATAACGTTTTAATTTTTTTGTCACTGACGCCCTAGACCAGTGCTCGGAAAACTGTGGCTCGCGAGCTACATGGGATTCGTTGGATCCTGTGTGACTCTTCTACAAAATACCACATACAGTGCGATTGAAATATCGTGCCCAACTTGCAGAAGTCCGTTTTCGGTCTTAAAAATTAGAGTTGGAAGGGCCGATCTTAGCAAATGTACCTCAATCAGATTGAGGAACTTATAAGAAAAATTCAGCTGAAAAGTACCCTTATCAAGGTGTCAACAATTTACCTACCTATGTAGTTAAAGTTTTAAAAAATTGACTCGCAAAAAAAATCCAATCGTTGCATAGTTGATATTTGGCTCAGTTTACTAATGAATTTGCCGACCACTGCTCTATGTGATATTAAACAATGATTGGCTTAAAATGCAATTTACCTAATTGTGTTGCTTCAGATCTTTTGCCTATTATGGGTCGATATGATAAACAATTATCAATGGATTTTTGAAAACTAATTTGTTAATACTCTTACTAGGTTTGCTTTTTTCCTATGTGTGATTATTGTTCCGTTATTTTAAGCATTGGTTTTAATTCTAAACTTTAAAAAAATGAAGTGTGCATTTTTTGATTGACTTGGTAGAACTCCATTATAATAGGGTACAAATAGTAAGTATTTAGCTACACAGTTTTAAAGTGTAAGTTTAACACTGTAAACAGTTTAAAACTGTAGAACTAAATACGTTACTATTTTGACAATATCGTGCATTTTTTCTTCTACTGGGCATATAAAAGGGTAAGCTTTAAACAATTGTGCTTCTTATTTTAATATTAATTACTTGTGTTTGTAGGGAAAATCCCGTGGGGAATTAATTTAATGGCCATGAGTCACTCGCTCATTAACCAATAAGTGATTTCTTTCAATTGGCTTATTCTTACATTTTAAATATGCTATTTGTATTTAATATTTTACTTCCCGTTCACCACAGAATACTTAATATCGGTTATTTGTATCAACCTATCACTAGCTAAATTTAATTGAAAGGTTGAAAGGAGGTTATATTTAGTCAATCTAATCTAACAAAATACTGTAAAATAAAATCAATTAACGCTTTAATATGCTCTTAAACTGACCGCATTAACCGTACATATGTAGTTAGTTACTGGTTGTTTTTGGATTAGGTTTGTATTTCGTCGTCATTACGGAGAAAGTCATATTTATTCAAGTCAAGTATTTTTTTTTCGAAGTCGAATATTTTGATGATTTGAAGTAATTTGACTTATACGTGTGTGTGTATTCGATTTTCCATTTATTGCAAAATGAAGAACGCTTACAGTGAGGTGAACGGTCTACTGCAAATACTGTTTGTGCAACTCCATTTCCATTCCGTCAGGAGAAAACTTTATACAATAAGGGATTGTTACTCAATTTCTCCCATTCGGAAAGAGTAGGGATATGATAAGGGACTTAAACAGGACTAGTAGGTAACTCATCGACTATTTGCAAAGACCATAACTTAAAGTAATAAAAACAAATATCACTGGCGATTTTTTTTCTGAAAAATTTCACAAGCCATAAAAAATAACGTTTTATTTCTAATCTTCAAAACATCATTTTTTCTTTAATTACGATTTTCTTCGCAAAATAATTCTATCAAATATACTATTTATTGAAGTGAAGTCATAAAAATTGCCGGGATAATATTTGAAACTTTAATCATTGTCATGTTTTTTTTTTATTTTCTTATATTTATTGATCATTTAATATAGAATTAGTCGGCAATTAATATGCAATGTGATCGTATTTTCCCACACTTTTTTTCTCAATATAACTCGAATTAGCGACTATTATTATAATTAAACGAGTTTAGATTAGCTACGGGCTTCGAATAGTAAAAAAAATGTTTGTCGTTTTCGAAAACTCGTAAAAAATATCACATAAAACTGTTTGACGGCAATTTATACAAAATTAACCATTTTTACCAACATATGTATACAGATAAAATAAATACTCGACTAAATTATTTTTTTTACTTGTTTTCCTTACATATTGTTAAGCGTCGTCTATTGTTTTAAGTCGTTTAACAAAACAATATAAGTGTTTAAATATTGATACATGAAATACTTGGGCAAGTTAGATACGTTCATTCAATTACATTCACTACCCAAATCAAGCATTGTCGTAATTGAAATTACGTAGTCCAGAAAATATTGGAAACAAATGTTCTACCAGCAAATAAGTAATACCATGATGGTAAAAAAATAATACAAATGCAGCAGAACCTCGATTGTCCGGGATAATTAGGGAAAAGGTTCAGAGTTAATTCTAACTCTAAACTTACTATAGGAAAGAAAATCACAGCTTTAATGATTTATTAAAATTCTGATAACAACTCCGATGACTACCGCTGAGCCCGAACGGTGTTTTTCTTCCATAAAAAAAATAAAGACATTAATAAACACAATGGTTCAGTAAAGATTGACAGCTTTGTCTATGCTATCAATGAAAAAGAAATGATAATGAATAGTGAAAAAAATATGAAAAAGTGATAGATCTTTTTGTAATCAAAAGAAGACTTAAACCCTTTTTTTTATTTTTAATCTACCTTAGCACTCCCAGATGTTTTATCCACGAGTTGCCACTGCATTTATGTTAGTTATATATGAAATGATTTTAAAAATTCTCTGGAGTCGGAGTCGTACATTTTTTTACACGACTCCGCAGACCTGATATAATGATATGAATACTAAAAAGCTCCATCACTGCATGTTTCATATCTTTTTTTACTGTATGTTCTTATATTTTAAAAACATCGTCTTCAATCGGAAAAATAAAGAAAACTTTCAATCCAAATCAATAGTCAATGTAAAAACAAGATTTTTTTCTGTATTAAGCTGAAAGTATGTGTACTGTTACTGAAAAGCTTAGCAACCAAGTTTAATTGAGAATGGTTATGGACACAGATTAAAAGTTTTCGTATGTAGGTATATCCTATAGCTTTAAGTCTTATTCAGTTACGCCGTCAAGGGCGCGGATCCCCAAATCAACACTTTCGTTTTTGTACGGATTTATAAATGTATAGATTCTTTTATAAAGGCAAATGTCGCGCTTAAAAAAAATATCAGTTATGATAAAATACCTTTCAAGGCTCAAAAATCTTATCGGCTGTACGATGTTTACTTTGTATCACTTTCATATACCATTATTTGACAGCATACCATACCTTACTATGCTAACAGCCATATGCTGTGGATATACAAATGGTAACAGTGATGATTTTAAACTCTTATTATAATAACGAATTTCACTGCTTTACAATTCGTTTTATTATATTAACGTTATTTTGAATTTACTTATTGTTGCCAATATTCTAGCAACACGTAACCCATTTTTAGCAACTCTGAGTGCTTTTTTCTCTAACTTTTATATCATTGGCACATTTTGTATTTACACGTATCTTTATTTTCAACGCGTTACGCATAAAATGATTATTATTGTAATACCAAGCATACTTTTTGCAGTCATATCGTTTTTTGTCTCACCTGTCAAATTTACCCAAATTCAAAATAAATGTTCTTGCAGTATTGTCGACAGTTTGTTTGCTATGTAATTAAAAAGCCCTTTCGCTAAGCGCGCCTCATCATTCTGAAAACCTACAGCCATTAGAATAATATTAATATAAAATTAAATTATTATTCCACACGTTTTCCCACAAATTGTGACACTTGTTTCGCTTCTTTGAGAATCATTCACATACAGACTTGAAGACTTAAGACTTAGGAAGAGTAAAACAAAAATTTCATTCCAATTCTCATCTTATAAATTACAAAATTATGGTTGGGAATGTTGGGATCCAGTAATTTCATTGTGTATCAAAAACTAATAACTTTTGTTTTTAAAAGGAGTTAACCAGAGTAAATTAATTTCATGTGTTCTTATTGAATCGATGCAAGAAAATGTTGCATTTTTTATTATAACAGTATTTTACTAGAAGTGTATCTATTTATATCCTTTATTGCAGTGATGCACAAACCGCGGCCCGCGGGCCGCATGCGGCCCTTTTTGAATTTTGTGGCGGCCCATCAATCTTTTTATCTACATATTTTTTTCACATAAAACATTTAATTAATAAATGTAAGCTAACGTTTTCTCCAATGAAGGAGAATAAATCGGTTCATAGAAACAGGCCCTCAAATACTATGTCAGATTAAAAGAAAATAGTTAAAAATTAACAAAGATCAAGATCGCATTAACTTTTGAATTTAATATAAATGAAACATAAATATTTCACAATGAAACAATTTTTAATAAGCATGTACTCATAATACTTTTTTTTGCATGGCTTATTTATTTTCACGTTTTCGAAATAACACGGCCAAAATAATGTAATGGAACCTATCAATCATTTATCTAAATTCACTTTTTTAAATGTTTTTTTTGTAAAGCTGTTTTACATGGAACGTACATATGCTCCGTGTAAAAAAGGACTGAGTGTATTTTAAATATGTTTTTTCTTTGCGGCCCGAACCCACGAAAATTTGTTTTATGCGGCCCGCTAGAAGGTAAAGGTTGTGCATCACTGCTTTATTGACTTGCGCATACAACTAGAGAAATGTTTTAAATAAATGCTTATAATTTCTCTTTGGTTTTCCCATAAAAAATACTGCATGATTTAATTTTCCTGGTACTCGAATACTTATATATCTCTTTTAGGGTGTTCACTGTCAATACTTGGTGGAAAGGCATTATATTAATAAAACCACAATAATCCTTTGTACTTCATTCCACTTTATTTAATATGTCAGGACCGGTTTCGCTCATTGCGAGCATTGTCAACTGATAAGAAATATAATTTAACAATGCTATTTATACAAAATTGAAAAGTTATACACAACAATTGGCATTGAAAAGAAATTGCCAATTACATTAAAGTGATTCTAAAATAACACAAAATTAAAATGTTCAACACATCTAACATATAATTAAAAAGTCATCCCAGATTAATAAATTCAGAATGGCGATTGAAAGTTATTACAAGCATTTAATTACTTCTTACACATACGGACCACTGATCCAGAAAACAAATATAATTTATATTTTACGAGCTCGATTGATTTTTATTTCTCCGATTTCTAAGACGAACATTTTAAATATTTAAATCAGGGGCTCCCAACCGGTGGGGTAGAATGTCAGAGTTTCATTCTTGTTTTTTTGAAGTTATTAAAAAATATTATTTTAAATACAAAATTACACGTTAATTAATAATTTTTCATAAAATCATTTAACATGCACATGGACGACATTTTTGAATACCCTATAATTTTACTGATTTTTTTTATTGAAATATGATTCAGTAATTTCATTAATTAGTTAGTTAAAAACATCTTCATAAATTTATAATATTATATATGTACATTAATACCTGCATATAAAAAATATTTTCAAAACTGTATACCTCTTGAGTTCAGACTTTCTAGAGCAGTGGCTCCCCCAGGGGGGGCGTTTAGAAGTCTGGTGGGGCTTTTTTAATTTTTCAGAAGTTGGGAACCTCTGATTCACATATAAAAACATTTAATGCATAAAAATAAATGGTATATAGATATATATACAACATAAAAAACAAGGATACCTTGAAAAAAACTAGTATTTTTTGCTTATTTCGTCACGTAAAACCTTTGGTCAGTAATTTTAATTGCAAAACCACAATTCGAACTGTTTCACCTGCACAATTTTCGGATGAGTATGACTTTGAATTCTTCTCTGAGTAGGGATTTGAAATGGGCGCTATTTTCGCATAGCAGAAACATTCTCCCGGATCACCGATTGAGAAACACTGGCTTTAGATTATTGTTACATTGTTAACAGTGTGTCCCTTAACCCTTTAAATATATTATTTTTCCGGTTGTCAGGTCTTTAAAATTGCCATTTAATGAATGTTTGCGGCGTCGTTGTCGCTGTTCTAACATGGCGAGTTTTTTTTAAAAAAGCAAACATAGATTCGTAAACGAACGCACATTTATAAGCGGAAACGGAGATAGAAATCGGGATTTGTTCACCTTTTTGACCGCCTTTTGTTTTATTTGAATTTCGAATCGGCACGCGATTGTTGCCAGCTTAAAAAGGGAACTTTTTCGATCACAAATCGGCGCATTAGTGACTAAGTTATTTGGTCGGGTAGGTATGTATAATTCCTTCGATAAAATACGTGGAGGGGAAAGGATACGGTTGACGGGATCACTATGTTTATTGTTTTAATATTCGGGGTTAATTATACCCTTGAGGAATTCGTTAATATTATATTTCACGTTACCATTGTTTTCATTTGTATTTTTTTTTTGTATCGTCAATTGATGGGATTATAATGTTTTGTTTTTTTAAAATTGCTTTCTAATATTTACTGATTTTATGACGATAAGTATTTGTTCATGGATTTATTTTTTTGTTTAGCTTGGTAATAATACAATACAATACATACATATACTTGCTTGTATGTTTATATTGTTACAGTTTATCATTGAGACAACATTTGAAATTCTGGGATTATCCAATGTGTAATTTAAATTCTCATAATATATGTGTTTATCTTACAGCTCATCGTTGTAGAATTCCCCGACACACTTATTATAAATAAGTTTACATAAACAATTTTTAACGACATATTTTTTAAATTTTAAACCATAGTTGCTTGAGATCAATTTTAGGAGAAAATATATCAAACACCCGTGTACAAGATCTCAATTTAATTTGTATCCCACCCTAAAAAAGAATTGATAGTTAATTTAATTATTATTTAAGTTCAAACTTTACCGAAGAATTTGGTTGTAGTAAAGGACATCTGCAGTACTATTCCTGCGTGCATGTACTTATTGTCGCCGGTCTGACATTATCAACCGTAGATACTAATAATTCACGCAATCACGACGCTCACAATATTTTGTGTATTAAATTTTGACAGTTGGTAAAAATGAAATTGCACAACTGCGCCTATATTTACGCCTCTCGTTTTTGTCCTGTAAAACTTTTCCTCACAATTTTAATTATTTACAAAATTTTAATTAAGTATCAACATATTTATTCAAACAAAGCGACATATTAATTAAAACGATCCCGGATACCGGGATTGGATGTCGAAGGTGCATCCTAGCTTGGGGAACACCTCCTTGTATTTATGTTGTAACTATAGCACCACTCGTATAAAATCTGAGGTACTGAAGATTTGTAGGGTTATTTTCAATTAAAAGCCCATTTATTTATCCAGGTCGGAGATTGAGATTGTAATGTTTCGTCATTTACGTGCGGAAATTGTGCAATCTTCAGTATTGATGAACAAACATAAATGCGTTCTATTTTGTGTTTTCATCGAACTTCTAACCACTATTTTCAGCAAATATGTCAAGTATATTATTCGCTGATCTCGACGAAACTGATTTCAATTCGTATTGTAATTGACTTTTGTTAATTTTTGATGTTCTAGCGTTTTAGAGTGTGGCTTAAATTTCTAACCAAAGTAGTGTTCAAACAATCGATTTTTTCAGGTTCGGGTTCACAAACTTATTCGTTTTATGTACAATTTTGAAAATAAAAATATTTCTTATTTTAAAAGGCTTAAAGCAAAAAATATACTTGTTTGATCATAGAATTTATGCAATTGTTTATTTGAAACTTAGCCCTGCAATTTATGTAGGTTCAAATTTAGTGGTGTTAATACACAAAACAGATGCTGTTTTGTCTATCTGTTTGTCTAATAATTTTGATCTTAAGTATTATATTATTAAGTAAGCTTATTGTACAAAATGTTTGTTCACAAATCTAATTACATATTTCCAAATAAAGAAGCCATGTTTAATAAATCAAAGATTATCATGTTTAATAACCATTAACATGCTGAACCATTCATTCTTGTTAAATAATAACATCTAGATTCAAAATAAATCTCGCGGGAAATACTTTGTGAAACCCTGGATCATAACTTCTGCGGTTGTTAAAAAAATGATAATTAAGTAGCATTATCATAAAGTTTTTTTTTTTCAAATTTATGTTGTTTTTATTTAATTCTTACGATGTGACGGTATGATATTCATCGAAGAGTCTTCCGTAGTAAAGAAAAAATATTGTTTACCTTAAAATAAAATTAATTTCCACAAATTTATGAATATATATCAAAAATATTACAGTTATCCTTCTCTATAAAGGCAGTTCAATTATTGCAATATATTTGGTTGTAAATTCTGACTTTAAATTGAAAATATTTTTTATGTAATTTTTATCTTTGGTTTTTCGTGATATGAAACGTTAAAGCATTCATTTGATTATTACACTTAACGTTGATTGTTGGGCTAGACTCAATAATTATCCGATTATCGTTATTAGTAGAAGACGGGTGTGAAAAATTAGCGTTAAAACAGATCCACTATTAACGGCCCCATAATTGTACGTCTGGGGCTCATCATTGACACGCTATTTCTCTCACATAAATAGTCTTGCGTCATTGAAATTTCATTTCGATCGGGCATACTTGATCTTATGGGCACCTTATTTTGATAACTGATAACTATAAAACATTTTGTCTTAGACCGTTTCATACCTTATGTTATATGTTAAATATATTTTCGGATTTTGCAGAGAGAATTGCAGTGTGTCCCTTCCACAGATCAGTATTGTTATTTTTTGTTAGTGAAATTCTTAATTAATAGTAGAAATATGTATATCAAAGTATTTTAGTTCGTTTTAGAGGATAAGTAAACATACCTGTTATACGACAAATAGTACCAAAATTCACCAATGCTTTGATTTTGCAATATCGAGAGCTTATAAGTCTAAAGAAGCTCTTCTGTTTTTAATATATATTTTGGAAAGGAAAGAGGACGTAACCTTACCTACACATAGCCAATTTTAAAGGAGACACAAAAAAACTTTTTTTGATAATTTTAGGCAAAAGGCAAATCATGAAATATACACATTCTTGAAGTGCACGGAGACTGATACACTGGTTTTTAAATTTACTCAATCTAGAACTAATTTAATGATGTCCTTTTAAATGGACGCAATTTTAACATTCTCTTCTTTTTTCAAACTCAAAAGCTAAACTTAGATACTAATTCGGCATTTTCAGTATACATAATTTTAATAGAATGTTAATCACATTGTGGTTATCGAAAAAAAAATGAAAAAATATTGGTAACGTCCCTTTACTTTTCCACAAATGAATATTTTTGATGGTTTTTTCCCTACAAAACAATATATTTAAAACATCCAATATTGATAGACATGTCGATTTAAGCCAATTATTTTTACGGAAATATCAGATTTTTTTATAACGTGGTGAAAGGTAAAAATACATTAAATTGAAAAAACTAAAGCACTCTTTTGTAGCTATTTTTTCCCCAGAAAGCCCAGATTCCGAAATCCCGGGATTAAAAACGGTTTGATTTTATGCCCTACTCTTGATCAACAACTATCAATAACTAAACAACTATTAATCAGACGAAAAATTCAATTTATTATAAATTGATATCTTGATAAAAAATGTATCAAATACATGATGTTAGAAAATAAAACATACACACATTACAGATTAATTAACACTTATTTCAAGACAATGTTCGCACACATATATAATGTATGTGTTTTAAATTACCTTTTACCAACAAGGTTGTATGTGTAACACTGTAACATCAACAGGTTACGGCTGAAAGCTCACGCGGCCTTCAAGCATCACCCCTCCAACAGAGTGTAGATATTCCATTACATTACAATCGCGTGTATTGCACCAAACACTGATAATAAAATGTGGGCACTTAAATGCCTGCTGACGTGTCTGGTGCGTCGATTTCTGGCACATCTTATGTTTCAATGTATGATTGATTGACGAAATGAGCAATTCGCACTGTGACGATTGCGCACAATGACTACTAGACGCAAAATAATATCACTATAAATTTATGTAAAAAAAGAAAATTTCTGTTAAATCCTAATAAAACATTATTTTTTTAAATTAAAATATGTGACAAATTACAAATATATTTCGGACCATAATTATTATTAGTTAGTTTGATTGTTATTCATGCTTGTTGAAAAATATATTTATTTTATTTACGCAACTTTGTCAATATGATATCGCAGTAAAAAACAGGGCTATTTAGTTGTTAAAAAACAAGACGAATCTGAGTCGAACTCAGTCCCTAACTTAAAACACGACTTATTTTTTTAAGGCTTAGTAGCAGTCTAGTGGCGCCACTTTTGGCCGTAGCGTCTTGTATCCACATTTTTTTTTAATTCCTCCAAAGATGTTAAAGCTTGCCAAATCAAAGCCTTGGTAAAAATACTTAAGTCAAATACTGACAAATTTATTTTAAGGATTAATAATTCACCTTATTAAATAAAAACATGTCATTTTTTAAACATGACGATTCAAATAAAAGATGCTCTGAAACGCCGCTGTTGAATAACGGACGTTTGATTGTAAAAAAGATCGCATTGCGATATGATTGATGCGCTTGGCGAGGCATTCATTTCGCAATAGCTCATCTGTCCAGATACACATATACATTGAAAGAGATTATAAGTGAGAAAACATAAAAAAATGGAATGAAAATATACTCAATATAAATATAAACAGTAACTCTTCGTGAGCATTTTCTATATGTAACTAAGTATACGTTTTTTATGTTTAGTTTTTTAATACATCATAGCATGGTTAACAGATAATTCTCTCACTTTTTTGCAGTGGACGAAGAGCGTTAAGCGCCAATGTATTTAAATTTTGAATCGTACAAATTTTGTACACGTATTTTCACTGAACACCCGAGTTTTTATCTCGGCGTCTTCAGGCGTTCAAGTGCACGGAAAAACTTGAACTAATGTATTCGTAGTCAATGTATTTGTTTTTCTCTGTCTTAATTGCACTATGGAATGTAGCTGCGACTGTATAAACTCCCATGATTGTTTGATATTAAATAAAATCTCGAACAAAAATATTCAATTGCTATTAATGGTAGTTGCTTATATCCAACAGTTACCGCTTGAAATATATGTTCTTCGTGTGATAAGTATGTGACCTCACAGCAGGAGAATTCAGTTCAGTGTTTCCGTACCTCAGGGGTAAGCACCCCCTTTTCCTACAGACGTCTACTGCTAGTACACATAGCGCCATAAAGTGAACGTTCAGCAACACAAAAGTGTGAAGACACAATCTGTACAAAAGAACCGAGTTTATAATTAGTTAATGACGGCGAAGTTCTCTTAATTGTTATTGTGTTCATTACTAGCATTGTTCTTGTTATAGTCGGATGGTTTTTGACACTGGGCAATATTGCAATCTCACTGTCAGCTTACTGTCGTGAATAATCACACTAAATACGTCTTTGTTGCCGAAAAACCTGATTTCAAAAACGAATCGACGGACGCTTTGTAAATTATACTGACAAGATAACTTCTTTATAGCGTCTTAATATTTAAGCTTTTCTTTGAAAGAAAATACTGACTATGTATGGAAATTAATTTACAAAAAAAACATACTAATGTCAAATCCGTTTTTAACAACATCGCTTATACCAACCACGACCGACCATTTTTAGCGACATATATGCAAAACCTAAAGCTTGTTTTTCGTACAAATTACCAGGGCTGTGGAGTCGGAGTCGTGAAAAATGAACTGCTCGAATTGTGTGTGTATTCAAACAAAACAGTCCAAAGTGTTGACAATGCATGCTTGGCTGACTAAAGATGATCTGATGGAATACATATCGACTTTGGAAAGGAAAAAGGACGTAACCCGCACATATAAAATTTTACTGGAGACACAAAAAACGTTTTTTGATGATTTTAGACAAAAAGCAAATTATGGAATATATACCACCCTGAAGTGCGAGGTGACTGATAAACTGGTTTTTTTATTGACTTAGCCTAATATTAATTTAATAAGTTGCCCAAGGAAAACCTTTCTTTTATGTCCGTTTTCCTGATTGCAATTTTCACAAGCCTTTCTTTTTTCAAACTTAAAAGCTAAATTAAGATACTAATTCGGCATTTTCAGCATTCATCCTTTTGATTGAACGTGTGTAAAGTTGTATACATTGTGATTATCGAAAAAAATCTGTTTTGGAAAAACTGTGGGTTACGTCCTTTTTCCTTTCAACAGTCGATTTAAGTAAGTTCAAATTAAATTATTGAAAAATTTCTTTGGAGTCGTTTTTTATTTTAAAGCTGGCGTCGGAGTTGTCTTTTTTTACACGACTCCACGGCCCTGAAAATTACTACGAAGTAAATCCGTTTACGATGTAATGTCTTTACTCTTTTTTTATCGGATATGATAGGAAAGCTTTAGGAAAGCACTAGGCCATACGTATAGGAAAAGTTCATTAATCAATTTAAAATGTAATGCATGCGTTATGTGATAAAACTAAATAAAAACTCATTCTATGTTTAACTTTAAGATCCCCGTCAATGGAGCGAGTCTGCGGTGGCCCACTGGTTGTGCTGGGCGACGAGGGAGTTTTCCCTGGAGGGCGTGATGCTTCAGGCCTTCAGGATGAAGGGACGAGATATTTGCGCCATGGGCAGGGAGGCTTTCGTTGCGAGGGCACCTGCTTTCATGGGCGACATCCTCTGGGAACATCTGGAGATTTTGCAAAGAGGTGAGAAGAAGAATAATTAAAAGTTACAACGCAATGAAAATATCAAATAATCTCACTAAGGAATAGTATCTCACAAATATAAATCTGCACAACAGTGCATATCACTCAATCTTCTATTGTTTATATTCTTAGATGTGGAGAAAGAGAAGGACCGCTCTCTTTTGGAGAATGTTCCTCCAGATATGTACGAGAGCAGTGTCTGCATCACGGAGCTGGCAGACTTATTTGCAACGCATCCTGCACAGCCAGCTGCCAATCAATATCACCCCAACCAAAATGGTAAGCCTATGTTTCTACATTTACTTTTACTTTCTCGTACGCCTTTGTTCCAATTAACATGTAAAAATCTTTATTATTTTACCGAATTACAGGTAACACTATTTACCCTTTTAACCTTCTTGTGCATACTGATAATGTTAGCGAGCCACGGTTTTTTACCGGTTTTTAAAGGTCTGATTATTATTTCCTTGATAAAACTGAAGTCAGTACTCGTTTTTATATTATTTATTGAAGGGAAAGTATGTAAATATTGTATCGGCTCTCAATCAAAGGCGAAATAACAAAATAATGTTTTTAGAAAAAACTTAGAAACATTTTTTTTCTATTTAATTTGTATTTTAGACTAATATATTCAACAGCAAAAAATACAGTTAAGAAATGAAAAATTTGCCTTTATAATAATAAAAAAATTGAATCGTTCAAATTATGTACATTCACACAGATTTTGTCACTAACGACCCGGGTTTCGCCTTTCGGCATCTTTAGGCGTTCAAGTGCACGGATGAACTTGAACTGACGCTTAGTAAATGAATGTTTCGTGTTTATTTAAGAAATAAATGTATCATTGAGTTTAAAGCCATTGCTGGCGAAAAGGATTAGCCCACGTGAATGCCCACAGATTTGAATGGTGAGTGGATGTAAGATTTATATTTATTTTTGTTTGTCGGAAAAGGTTTTATGATTATATTTATATAGGGTATAAAAGTGGAGAGCCTGGCATGTGTAGCATTTCATTTAAAATCGGAAGATTGTTCAAATGCGCTCTGTTCATTTCTAAAATTTCCTGGTAAAGGGTCCGTATTTGGGTGCAACATTTTTATCCCTCGTTATATCGTTTCCAATTATTCCTTCGTATCTAATATAACGATATCTTAAACCAAAACTACGTTTGAATAAATTGCTCAGTATTAAAAACCGGAAGAAAAATTGAAAGAAGGAATAATATCGACTGTGGAAAGGAAAAAGGACGTAACCCACACATGTCAAATTTTACAGGAGGAGCTAAAGACGTGTTTTGATGATTTTGTGACATATGCAAATAACGAATTATACACAACCTTGAAGTGCACGGAGACTTCTAAACTGGTGTTTAATCGACATAATCTAATATTAATCAAAGAAATTGTTTAGGAAAAACCTTTATTTCAGTCTTTTTTCTTAGTTTTAATTTTTTACAAGGTCATCTTTTTCAAACATAAAAGCTAAATTTAAATACTAATTCGGCATTTGCAGCTTGCATCCTTTTGATAGCACGTGTATCAAGTTCTATACATTGTGTGTCGAAAAAAACTTATTTTTAAAATCTGTGGGTTTCGTCCTTTTTCCTTTCCACAGTCGATATCAAACATTTACAAATTCAAATATTGCATAGTTTTTTATAAGTAATTATAATAACGCCAACTCAACTATTTTTCAATGCTACTGTTTACTTTACACTAATTTACTTTTACAAGTTAATTTAAAGGATAATTTATTGGTATCAATTACTCTTCTTTGATATGTTAGTTTATTTCAAAATTCACTTGATTTATCTGATGTACATAATACTTTATGTCGTAATTCTTACAGTCAATCATTATTGCCAGTGATACAATGAAGTAGCCAGCCACTTTTGTCCCCTTTGTGAAATGGCTTGTCCAATTTTACCAGATTGAAGTTAAGTAGGGATAATTCGGTTAAATTTACTTACATTGCATACACTTGTTTTCTTTTCGTCTGAGAGACCGTCTGTAGCTTTAAGTCTTTCTAAACGATTTTCAATGATTATAGTTCATCGTCTGCAAATGTATTATTAAAATCGAAACAATATACATTTTTGTTTATTATTACTTTGCAAAGGAACAATACTTGATATACAATTAAATTTGATATATTTTTTTATTCCAATTGTTGTGTTACAAATGTTACTAACTATGCCACTATCTATAAATCAGATATTTGCGTGTTTATATTTAGTCGAAATTAATGCCATTTGAATAATGACGTCAATTTGAGCCACTCACTGCTGCGTTACTATATTTGACTACGTACTTACTTTATGTATGTAATTTGTTTAAACTAGAGTTGGCCCAATTGATAATTCCATTGGAGTCCTTCAATTAGGATTAGGGGACAACTGTGATTTATGTTTCTCTGTTGTGGATCTGTCAGACGATATGACGGATCGATGCGTCTCTATGGAGACCTTACAACTAGGGCATCCAATTAACCGAAAAAAAAATACTAACCGGTTGTCGGTTTTATAAATGGGAAAACCGACTAACCGGTTTAAACCTAGATAATTAAAAAAAATGCAATTTTAATACCAATGTTACAAAACATTTAAGAAAATAAAATGCATTTTGCTGACATAACTATAAACTAACTCACATAAAAATGTATATTTACTGACCATCACCGCTCCAAATGTGAAGCATATTATTTCCATTTAAGAGATACATAATGAACGTATTTGTGTATTGGGTTAAATACGAGGTATTTTACAACACTCGTTTTATTCTCATATACATATATTCAGTGGCGGTTCATCCATACGCACTGTGGAACTGCAGCACCCCCAGGCGAATTGAAAAATATGTACATAAATTCATATCTTACACCGCGGTTATAATATCTTAAAATGGCGCACTTACATTTTGAGGAGTTTTTGATAATAAAATACAATCCAAATGTATTTTTTTTATTTTTAATCTATCGCAGCACCCCCAGATATTTGATCTACGAGCCGCGCCTGCATATATTATAAAAATCCTACACTTTTGTTAAAATTTATTTAAAAAAAATATTTTATATTATTATTAGATACCTATTCACGATTTAATAAGATTCAATAAATCTCGGTTAACCGTGCTAAATAAATCGGGTGTAGGTTTTTTTAAAACAGAAAATATTCCGGATAACCGGTTTCGGTTTAAACCGGGTTGTGTGCCCTACTTATGTTAAAACGTTAGTGGTAATGTTGCGAGATTTTTCAGACAACACAAACCACAACACTCTCCTCGAAGCCGTTAGACAAATTTCCCGCCTTCTAGGTCACGTCTAGTTTGGATAATAAATCACTTTTTTCTGTTGGAAAATCATTTTAATTGAAAATATTCAAAAGGAGATTTTTTATGTGATAACGAGATGATTAAAGTTTTGTTTTAAATCAACGAAACAACTTTCGACATAGAGCTATTAAGCTCAGATAATATGATAGATAACATATATTGCAATGTACGTACCCACGCGCGGAGCATTGTTTTTAGCTTTACATCCAGCTTTTTTGTGAAAGGCTTGGTTCGACAAAAAAATACTTAAAATTCAATAACATATTACACACGCTTTTCGTTGTTCACTCAAAAACCTTCTAAGTAGAAAATTTATATGACTTTATTGTTTTATAAAAAGAAACATGTGATGTTTTCATCAGCGATAAAAAAAAAACAATGTTGCGGTAAAAAACGTTACACTGCATTATATCGTTCAAATATCATGAATAAAGTTCAAGTATATTGAGCAATAAACGCATTTAGAAGTGAGATTACGATGTTTAATGTTTTTTTTATATTCATTTAAATTAATTAGTGTAGTTTTACAAACGGTAGAGTAGCTTGAAAACGCTGTTATTAAAATAAATACACCAGAATTTTCCGGTCCTGCTCTTAAATACAATTTATCCTTCTTATAGTTGTATAATAGTCTAGTAATATATATTAAATAAGTGTGTGCTTCATTACTCATGTTCAAAAAAAATATTTTTTTCAATTTATTCTATCAATTAACTTCAGTAATAAAAACTATGTATTGTGTAACTTATTTGCTTTTACAAGTATCTTGAAATACTACAAAAAGAGTTATTACTACTAATCAAGTAGACATTGGCAGATTACGCACTTGGGTAGCCCTAGGCGCAATAAATTTTGGAGGCCCTGTTATTCAAGTAACATAAAAGCGTTCCAAAATTCTACACAAAATAATAACAATTATTAGAAAACTAAATTAAAAATATATGGGCTCCATATATTATATGATATTTTGAGGCCCCAATCGCACGCCTCTACGCTTATGGATAATCAGATAGTAGACAAGCAGAGTACTTTATTTTAATTTTAATTACGTATTGTTTTTGATAGTTATTTCTACACATTATACCACTTTTAACGTTATAATTTTAAACAAAAAAAGATTTTTCTTGATAATTAATTTGTCCATTAAATAATGTGGATTTTAAGTTCATTTATGATCGAAAAACTACCCTGAAGATCGTCCATTGTATGGTCGGTGTTGGTATTTGATTTTGCAAACGGTTATAAATTAAACGTTTTGGAAAATGTGCCAAAGGAGTCGAAATCAGGCAGGCTGTGTTGCTGCGCGGTGAGGCGTGCAATTCGGTCATCGCGGCCCATGCAACACGCATGCCATTTATGACGCATCTGACGAAATCAGAAAACATCATCCACGTTTGTTTACTAGCTGTTATTGTATGACGGTAATTGTTTTTCGATATTGTGACACTGCCTCGACGATGCTTCAGGATTCCAGCATCTACTGTGTGATATGGATCAGCGTGTTAATTTGTGGAAACTCGTTTTATATCGAAAATTAAATTTCAAAAGATAACTTCGTGTTTAGGTGTCCAAGGAGCGTGTTGCGAGAAGTGTCAAGTGTTTCGCTTAGTGAGAAACATTTTAATGTGTACTCAATTCATATACTGTATGTGTTGATTCTAATTCCTCAATATTTCCTCTTCTTTTTCACGCCATTTCAATGGTTAAATCACTACCAGCATGTACATGCTATAGATACCAACACTCAAACGAAAACGTGTTAGAAGATTTTTTCATTTTGTTCAAACAATTGTATTTGATATAATTTTATGTCACAGATTTGTATATTTCAATTGGATATACAAATATCTATTATGTTACTTTTTGAAAATAATTAAGATTTTGGTCAATGAGCTACAATATTTCTTAATGCAGTTTTTTTTTATCAAAACGATTTTGTTATTGGTTACATTAAACCAGGTTTTAAAAGTTTTACCAGAAGTGCATTAGACCTATCTATTTCAAACCCGTACATTACAGAATCAAATGTCATCTTAATATAAATTTATATTTCATAGCTTTATTTGATTGATTGTTTTGACAAATTCTAACACAATCAGTGAAATAACAAACTAATCAAATTTTATTTTATATTCAAAAATTGAAAACATTCAAATGTATTTGTACTCAATATTCCTAACACTTTTGTAGACTTTTCGATGATTTTTCTTTACCTCTCGATTGTTGGTTTATTTCGATTATGAGTTTTAAAATAAATTCTAGAACGATTTTGGCAAATTTTCTACGGCCATTAAGCTTGCTTCAATATTTATTATTTACTAAATTTGTATTACCATTTACATATTATAACATGTTAACGCTTTGTATTGAAATTGGGAATACCGAAGGGCCCCCCGCGCCACTCAAGACTCGATGCATTGGCGTGTGAAATTATTTTTCTATTGTTATAATGGATGGCAGCCATGGGCCGCAGCTCACAGCACCCTTCGCTTTTCAAGTCAGGTGCGCAGGTACAGGTGCGCGCAGCGTAACGGACACTATCAGACAAAGCGATTGCTAACCCCAAACCTCGCCGGCGTGCTAAAATTATAGCCAACTTGAAAAAATATACTAGCATTAGTAGACTTGCCAAATACAGCAAGATAAATAAAACAAAATGTGTGTGATAGTCTGAGAGAGACAAACGCGTTATCGTCCATGATATGTAGCAGTGTTTCTCAATTCGTGGCCCCTTTTGAGTCTCTTTATTTTTCTGTGGCCACCATACCTGTTTGTATTCCCATAAAAAATCGAATTAAAAAAACCCAGGTATTTCGGATCCAAAATGAACGCCGTGAGACTTTTTTTAATGCTTTTTTCAGACACCCCAATCTATAAAACACAACAATTTACGGATCTCGGAAAATTTTCTCGTGGCCTCCCTAAACTGATCTGTGGCTCACCTAAAAAATCTCTGGGCCCCCCCCCGTTGAGAAACCCTGATACATATTATAATGAGTAATGCATACTTAGTTCGAGTAATCTTTAGTTCCTAGATAATTTTTGATTTTAATTACAAGTACTTTTACTTCTCTCGAAACTATCATTTACCGTGTTAGTCGTTCATTTCAAATCCTTAGACTCACTTAAATAGTTATCGATGTAGTTAAGCAAAAAATCCATACTTTTCATTTTGCTTATTGTCTCGCCTTTATCTCTATGATGTCTAAGAAAGATATTTCACATATTACTTTTTTTAAGCGAACTGTATGCCTTAAGTCATGTTTACAGTAAATTTAAATTAAAGTATCCAGGAAAAATTTAAGTAATTATTTTAAATATTATCTATGGGTTCGTCGGCGGTTTCTTTGAAGAAGATAAAGTTTTTATTCTGTTTATTGTGGTATTATCAGGGCGAAAATAAACCGCTACTTTGACTCTGTTTAAAAGATATATAGTTGCGTATTTTTTAACATCTACTTAAATGCATAAATTTTCAATATGAAATTAAAAAAAATTGCCCGAAGAAGAAAGATTTAATTGACAGAAAATAGATGTAGAAAGTTACTGATTATAAAAAAAATGTATTTCTAAATAAATGAATCATCCGTGTTCTAATCAACGCATCCCAATGGTTTGCTACATATGACTTATTCCTTCCTACAACGATAATAATAGTTCCTGAAGCATTTGAACAAAAAACAAATTTTCATGAGAAATTCCGTACACGACAATACACTTCAATAATAAAATTTAATACCCGTTAAAAGGCGGTTAGCTATCATTACGAGGATTCATTATACGTAACTTTAATCAATAAATTTAATACGATTTTCATGTAATCAATCGATGCATCATAATTCATAAATTTATGGATGGTTGGATTAATGATATTTTGTTTAGCTTCGTTTTTCTCTTGATAGTCTGAATATTATTATTTATAAGTGTAATAAATAGCATTTAATACAATTAATGTTTGAAAATAAAAATTATATACTCAGCGGAGCTACGGGATGCTGGGATAACTTGGGAGGAAGCAAAAAGACTGTCGGGGATAGAGAATCTTGGAGGAACTCTGTGGTGACTATATGCTCCGTATAGAAAGCGGATATGAAAAAAAGTCTTCAAAAACTTTTTTATCTAACAGCAGTGACTTACGCTTACTGTGATTACGTCACAATTAAGGCATCCAATCCTGGACCCTTCATGTGATCACGGGATTTGGGTATTGACAGTTTTTCCAATCCCGGGACTCCACGGGATTAAACATTCAACATAAAATTGTGTATAATATGTTATTCGTGATTGTGTAATTTTTGTTTGGCGATTTTAAAATCCTTTTATTTTTCAATAAATTGATTTGCTTGTTTATCAAGACGAAACGACGTGAGACCATTTTTTAGCTTTTCCAGGATTGCCAAATCGATCCAATCCCGGGATTTCTGGATCACATAATTGGACTGGTTCTCGGGATTGGAGACCCTTGTCACAATGAACTATATTTCTAAATTATCATACAATTTATTTCTAGGCTAATTTTCATTAAATATAATGTCCAATAGAGTCATTAGATTATAGTGATGGCTTGCTTTATTGTTAGATTTTTGTACGCCGCAAAATTGGTAATACAAAAATTATTAATATTATAATGTATTATTCGGAAGTTGCATGAATAATGTATGCACCTACATTTGTATTATGAAAGTGATGGAAAATAACAATAATAATATATATTTTTTATTCTGCGATTGTGTGTGTGATCTTGGCCTCCACTACATCGTCATGCATTGAAGAAAACGAGAACACACCGCCAACCCCATTTTATAATGTTCTCGTGCGTAAAAAAAAAACTTGCGATTTCAAAACGTCAAATACTTATAGAAAAACTGTCGATTTCGAAACGGCTGTTGCACATTTTCCTTTATGACTCAAACTCGTACCTTTTAAAGCAATTTTTGTATTTTCTTGCGACTACTTAGTACTGTAGTATTATTTACAAATAGTCATGGAAATTTAAAAACGCGAGAAAAGGGGAAGGTAAAAAAACGCAATAATTGTGTAGATTAATGAAAATATAATAAAATTTACGACGATATCCTTTTTGATTTTCAAGTTTTCATAAAGGTGTTAGTACACAAGGAGATTCTTGGCTATCAATTATTTGTCTGGAAAAACTGAGTATATTTGGTATTAGTAATTCACGTGATTATAAGACAGTGAACACCCTAAAAGTGATAAGTAATTCATTATAACTGATAGTTTTTGTATCAGTTTGGCAAAAACAGTACTTACTTTCGATGGTTTCGGCGGTAACTTTGTGGAAGTTCATTTTAATAGAAAATTTAAATTATAGAAATACTCCACCGAGCAAATAAAAAGGGTTTAAAGATGAATAGTTTAGAATTTTTAGAAATTAATAAAACTCTTAACAAAAAAGAAATATTATTAAATAATATTCTTAATAGCACAGGTGGTTCCCCATTACTTAAATTGTTCCCAATTAATAGAGTAATCACCAACCTAGCTGATTGATTGCAGCTCATTAGTTTAATAGTTTGTAATGTTTAACGTCATTAGTAGTATGATTAAATTTGTTTGCTCTGTTTCGATTTTATAATCCCCTCTTTGCTTCCCTTAAAAAGGAAAAATCCCAATCTGATTGATTGCAACTCATTAGTATCATTATATGTTGGCTTTATTTCGATCCTACACCATTCCTTGCTCCTTTTAAAAGGAAAAAAACCCAAAAACTCTATTTTGTAATTTCATAATTTTAAAATGTTAGAATCAATCTTGCTTCATTACTTAAGCAAACTTTGCGATAGTAAGTCTGAAGATGCCTCGTGTCACAGTTAGTAACACAATACGTGGAATAATCAAAGTTAATTTAAATTTTCTATTAAAACAGTACTTCTTTCTTATTATATTAGTCATTATTATTGCCGAATGCAGGCAATTTTCCCTGACAATTTATTTGCTTTGTTTTAAAAGTTTATTTTTTTTATTTGCTGTTAACTCAGAACTATTAACCTATTGCTAACGGTGTATGAATTTAATTTGATAAACAAAAGACAATTTGAAGATGTAATAAACTGTCAACGAATGTACTTCGTTATGCCCGTGGTCGAGTGGTCATCTTTGTTTTCTACTGTAAGGTGCTCACCAGTGGCGGTTCCTGACCTGAAATCTTGGGTGGGCTAGAGAAAAGCATAGCATTGTATACTATTTACGAAATTTTGCATGCTTCCACTTCATCTTATACATTAATCTACAAGCAAATTAACAAATACTACGACACTATTGCATATCATAAATTACTATATAATACAATCAATGCTAATGTAAGTAAGAAATAATAATACGTGACCTTAAATTTGTCTCTTTCAAAGTGAAATAACAAGTAAAAAAAGCAATACAGAACTGTCACTGAGATTCGATACCTGTCACTTTCATAGAATACAAAGATATTGGTATGTTTGTATGGGCCATGGACTAATTTCAATTTAGCCCCCGATGAATGACAGAAGCCAGTAAATTTGAAATACAGTCCTGTGTGTTTGATGACGTTTCCGTACATACAAATACAAACAAAATCGAATCGTGCTAGATTGCGTTCTAGTGTAAAGAAATATTGTCTATGGTTTTGGGCTAGAAAGCCGCAGCCCCTGACCAATAGCATGTACATAGGTGTTGCCAGACTGACGTCACGTTGAATGTTCTCTATGAATTATTTATAGGGTTATTGTTTTTTTTATGCCGGCTCAGCTTAAAATTGTAATAAAAAACAATCGAGAATATTATTGTAGGTAGACATGGCATTGTCTTATATTGATAGAGGAAAATTTAAACAAAGATATTATATTCATTTGGGGAAGGTTAGTGACGCTTATAAATGTATTTATTTTGTTCAGCGGCCGAATTGCTGTTCATTTTTATTCAGCCATCTAAAGTTTTGGGTGAAAAATGCAGGTCGGGCTTAGCCCACCTAGCCCAGTACCTAGAACCGCCACTGGTGCTCACAAGTTAAGAATACCAGTACGGACAGATTTTAGAAATTGATTTTTCAATCACTCCAAGGCATAGATGTCTAAAATACCCTTCAAACAATCCGATTTTAAAAGCGGAGTGGGAGCTAGTCTTCTTTCTTACAACTGAGTAGCAAGCAGTTCTCGAATAAAACATCAGTTACGTTAAACTCTACTAAGAGTCCATATAATTTATATTGGGAGCCAACATGTTTAAAAAGTAATAATGCAAGCTTTGCTTTTTTGAGTACATTTTCATCCTCTTCGGTTAATAAATGCTGTATATGGCATCACAGAGTCGGGCAATTTCGTAAGTTTTGTTCGGCAATGTTATGATAATAGAGTATACGAGCAATGTTAGCAAATATAATGAAGAATGGCTAATATTTCGCGATACGGTCTCTGGACATGGAAACACGATGCTTCATAATAACGATGGAAGTGCGCCATCGTGTATATTTTTCAATTCAAGGAACATTGGCGATTTCAGATTTTCTCATTGTTTTTTTAGATATGTATTCGGCCATCAAGTTATCGCTTTAATACTCATTAAGCTCAACAAAAATGCACTATTTTTAATTAATAAAGTAAATGAATATATTATGGGTATTTCAATCAGTTTTTAATCAATGTAAAGGTAAAGGCGCCGTCGTCTACGGCGTAGCCTTCTACGATTTCGTAGACTTTTAAAACAATAATTTTCTATAAAAAAAATCGTAGTGTTACGTTTGATCTGCTTTAAAACAACAATTTTAAAATAGCTTTCTTGTAACTAAAAAGGTTGTCTTAACATTAGGTATATATTTTTCTGACTATACTGACAGAAGGCGGTAATTCAAAAAACATTGTTTTAAGATAATCATAAAGTTGTACCATATCTATTTATGCTCTTTAATTGCCTTATATCGTTTTTAAAACATCATGATATTCGATAATGACAACGGATTCGATTCACGTATTCAAAAGTTTTAAGTTATTTATAGTTTTTTTGAACCCAACAAATAAGTTAAATCGGGATTGAATTTTATGTTCAAATTATCTAAAAATACGCAACATATGACTGAACTCGTTTTTTTAGAAGATACAGTTTATTAACTATTTGCATTCATATCTCTAAACAGCCGGTTTTTACGCCTGCTCCCAGTATACCGACAATAGGATTCTTTTCAGTTTTCGCCTTGCATAAATATTTTTGGCCGTTGATCTGTTATATTTTTGTTTTTCATTGCTGTAGCAAGAAGTCTAGGATTATTATAGATTTATTCGAAAAATAAGATATGGAAAAATATATAATATTCCATTTTTGGAATAAAGCTATCAGATAAATAACAACCTTCGTCCGATTAATCTTTTCGTGATCACTTTTCGGGTGTTCACTGTCAATACCTGGTAGAAATGCATTATATTAAAAAAAAAACACAATATTCCTGTGTACTTATTTCCACTCTTATTTACCATTTATCTCTTCATGTCGAATTTTTCTCTTTATCCAACCCTAGTACATACTTAACAACGTATTTCATCATATTTTCCATGTTATATTTGTATTGTATGTCAAGCCTCAAATCTTCATGTGTAAAAAATGTTTTGCAACTGCGAAAATGTTTGTTTACCTCACTATTCTTATCAGTGACCCTAATATAAACTGCCAAAACGAGTTACTCCACACCATAATGAATCATGGTTTCATTTTTTGAGGCCTAGGTTTACATGCAATTAATTGCAAGTGCCGCACGATATTATTTCAGTTGCATCAGTATGTTTTTCGTTAATAATTAACTGTTTTAATTACCGGAAGATGGTGCTTGCCACACTTGAGACCTTGTAAATTCAGTTTCACTGCGCTGAAGGTTTCCATCGTCATATTTTCATAGTCGTATATACTTTCCAAGTCTTCAATTGTTACATTTCAAATAAAGTGTGATGTATATATACACATACTAAATATTGTTTTGTAATGCACTCAAAATTGTGTGTGTTTTCGTCGAACAAAAAATCAGCGCTATTTAAATAACGTTATTTTATAGTCATTATTATTGTTCGAAGACGTTGTCAAAGTTTTCTGTTTTACTGAAGTACTTATTATTCGGATTGTGTAAAAACTATTTGAAACAATCATATTTGTTTACCGTATTTATTAACATGACATTTCAATTCCTTTGTCGGGCTTATTTGCCAACGAATTGTTTGTGGCAGAGAGGAGTTAACTTTTCTTTTAAAAGATTTTCATCGGTCTTGTTCCCTTCATCACATCGTACACACCCTCTGTAGTTATCCATCAAAGATATTCGTCTGTTAAATGATTTTTAAGGTGTCTATAAATCACATTTAAAAAAGACATGTTAATTAATCACATTAGGGTCTTCACTGTCAATCAATGCTTTGTGGAAAGGCATTATATTAAGAAAAACACAATCAGTTAATAATGCTCGCCATGAGTGAAACCAGTCATGATCTTGGTAAATAAAAGTGGAAATATATACAAAGAAATATTGTGCTTTTCTTTAGGCATGTCATATGTATGTTTATGTGTTTTCTTTTTGCTCTTGTATGGCACATTTGCCAAAAAGAATCCATTAAAGCGAAACTTTCCAAGTTAACAAGTGTTTTAACATTCATACTAAATTATTAAGTCTTATACTATTTCAGTTACTATTGTGACACGTGTTTTGCTTCTTTGAGAAGTAATACGTGTCATAATTGTAACACAATCGGTAGAATAGATATAGAATTTAGTTTAATATCAAAATAAAGATACCGCTGAATTCATAAAAAATCAAGTATTCGATTATTTTTTACTACCTTTTATTAATATTAATTCAATACACACCATCGGTCACTAATAAAAGTATTAAGGGAATAATTTCATCAATTTGTATAAGATCTACACAAAATGAGAAAAATCTTTGCAAGAATTACTCAAATAATAGTCTTATATTACATTTATGCAAGATGTGTAACAATTGGTAAGTCTCGACGATTGAGTAATGGTAAATTTGGCGCACATATTTTCCACGCAGTGCGTACGCTGTTAGCCGTGTGGTCTCGCATCTACCCAATATCCCCGTCCGGGGCGATCGGTCTCGGTCTAGTTTGCAGAACCGTCTTCTTTGTAAATTTTCGCAGCCGCTCTCATTGTTTCACTTTTGATTTTCGATCAACTCTTGACAGTTGCGATTCCGCTGCGCCGCGCCACGTATTCTACGACTCGCGTTAACTTAAGCGTCGCGCGAAAGCTCCACTTTACGCGGCCTTTGTGTCATTTGTTTACGTCCGAAAAGCGGTCGCCGTATTGTGTTTGTTTATATTGTATTATTTTCGAATTTGTGAGTGATTGTACAATAAAAATCATATTTCAAACATTCAAATCGCGGAATGAAAACATAACCTATTTTTTTATAATATAATATAATAATTATTGCATTACTTTAAACTCAGCTATACACTTTACGCTTCGTTTACGTTTGGTGTAAATACGCAGTTTGTTGTCAACGAATAATATATTCCACTTATCGTTTATTTACTATTGTCATTTAGAAGTGACAGAAGCATTATGTCTAATTCACTTTGTTTACATGCATAAACTTTCTACCAGTTTCTTTATAATACTTATCGCAGTTGTGCTAAATAATTATCATGTGTACTACTCGCTATACTTCATTTCTAGACAAGTCTAGTGAAGTTTTCATTCACAATATTACGATACGCAAATACATCTATACATCCTTCCTGCCTTTTCTTACTTTATAAGTATTTTCCATTCTTCAGACAAAATTAAATTAATAAGCTGTGTATTGCTGATTCATAAAACTGTCTTGATATTATATTGTCATAGAGTTAGGCCTATGTGGAATTCAACTTTCAAATTTAATAAATTCATCCAGGATACCGTTAATTTAATATGTGTGATATTGGATAAAGTATACATTTTTATTGGATCAAACTGGACATGATCATGGTGTGGAAAGGTAGTCAATATTCTGCATTATTTTATTTGTTATACAGGTGGTGGTCGGCATTGTATTTTTTTTACTTTTTTGGTTTCTTGATTTTGTGTAATTTGAATAAATAACACAAAAAACAACACTTACAAATGTTTATTTTTTAAAATTCATGTACGTCTCTTAATAGAGGAGAGGAATCCCAGCAAAAGTTTCCTACGAGAATTTTTTGTTGCTCGGTTGATCAACTTCTCTTTCTTTCGAACGCAGTAGGGGTAGAAAGAATCTCTCTCGCTACACCCCGTTATTCTAGGATTGGAATGGTGGAATTGGCGGGTGGGTTAGTCACAGAATATTGTTTGTACTGGGATTCGAACCCGTGAGATTTTAAAATATAAATTTCGGTCTGTAGATCTGATGATCGTGTAAAGTTGAAATAGCAATCAATTAAATAGATTTTTTTTATTTTTGGTACCAAATACAATTTTATTTTAACATTATTATAGCGGAGCTAGATGTGCATTCAATCGTCAATTTGAATTTATTTTAAGTACAGAAAACAGAATTATCATTTTACACATATTATATAACATGTTTTTCTTTCATCGTTATCGTATAATTCGTATCTACGCTATCAAGCGGTAAAACTTACATTGGCAGCGAATTTCGCCCCAACTCACAAGGCCTGAATCACACAGATGAAGCGACTATTTTCAACTCCATACGTCTTCCAATAACTTAATTATTCGCATACTGACTTAACTGTAGGAATCTTCTACACAGTACATAGTAGAAGTTATTTATTATACATTTAAAAAAACTAAACATCTTTTAGTTATTCTAACAGTACATACTATTTATTTTATATCGTTATTATATTTCACATATATTTTTAATTTTGGCTCTTTTAAATACTACCTGTATAATTTCATAGCTTATCTTCAACGGGTTAAGCTACTATTGGTATAGCGTGTGTGTGCATGTATTATAGTAATCATTCGCCTTTTAGTTTCTTGCGCATCCAGTGGAACGTTCAGCTCGACCCGGTCTGACTGACGCAATCAAAAATATTTTTATTGTTTATTACCTGATGCTATTTGCGTTGGATTTGTGTTAAAAATACGCGAATCAAAGCTAATTGAAAAGTTCACAACGATATGTAGTCCTTTAATCATCCGTATTGCACATAACCAGTTTTTTTTATTAGCAGATTTTTTTAGAAAATATATATTTTTCATAAAAATCACGGGTATTTTTTTACAATAATCATTTAAAGTTTAAACCAGTGCTGTGGAGTCGCGGTGTTTTGGCCGGAGTCAGAGTCGTGAAAAATGAGCGGCTCGAAACATTTACAAAAATAAATAATGATGTGTATTCAAACCACAATAATCCATAGTTTTGACATTGCATGCTTGGCTGACTAATGATGATTTGATGGAATTCATATATATAAAGTAAAAATATTTTTTTGAAAATAATATTTGGAGTCCGAGTCGTTTTTTATTTTGAAGCTGGAGTCAAAGTCGGAGTTTTCTTATTTTTACACGACTCCACAGACATGACTTAAACTTACGTCCTTAAAAATTGGATTCGCTGATTTCACGTCCTCGTTATTTTAATTACGTAATCGGAGTTGTTATTACGTTCGAATTTACCTTTTGTCTCCCCATTAACTTAGTTATTCTTTGATGCTTATTGTAATAATCGCTTAGAGGTATTAAACATTTTAATTTTAGCTAATTTAGTGTCACTTATTCATATTTTGTACCTTTATTTTTAAATTCCTTTAAATACCAATTGATTGTTACACCCCATTAATTTAACTTTGTTTTTTATATATAACACTGTAATATTGTATTCTCTTATCAGTCGATAATGCAAGTCATAAATGAAACCGATCCTGATATATTATTAAATAAAAGTAAAATTAGTACAAATTCATAGAAAATTACGCTAAATTTGTCTGAGAATCTTTCACATTTTTTTGGGACATCATTTTAATATTTGGAACATCTTTGCGATTCTTATTTTTAATTAATATTATGGGTATTTAAATAAAACTAAGCACAACATTGATTTTCGATCGAGTTTGCTAGAAATTGGTTGTAATACCGTTAAAAGTTGGCAGGTATTTTTTAATTCTCATTCAAAGTCAAAAAGCTTCACATTGCATTTTCCCGTGTGATAATGCGTTTCAATTATGTCAACATGCAACACTTGTTAGTAAGTGAGTCCTTTATCGTAATCATTTTCTATTCACAGCGTTAAAAGTAAAATAAAATTCTGACATGGTGCACTGTTCATTTTTTTCAGTGATGGAATTTGTGGAAAAAAACAAATACTTTACTTGTAATTGTTATCACACTTCTGCGTAGGCAGTTATTTAAATAAACCGTTTTAAATGTGAGATACTGTGTTTCTTTATCACCATATGTGCGAGTGCCACTTGTTGAAATTATTATACATTAACAGTAATTTCATAATGAACTTGTATTTTGTTATAAACTTTTACGAAGCTAGAAAATGGTTCGTTATCAATCGCCTCAATACAACGGACATTTTTTTAACATTGATATTTAAATGAATTATCACCATAATATTTTCGATGGTTCTACGTTAAATTTGTCGACGTTTTTATTTTATTTAATCACAAATTACATGCTTTAATTGCTAAGATGCAGTTGGACTATGATATTATATTTTCTTTTGTGTACTTCGTATTTCAGCATTTAGTTAAAGGTATTGCAGAACATTTAAAAAGGGTTGTTGTTCCCACGGAGATGAATCGCCGTATTTGACAGAAATTTTAAAACACGGCTAAAATTTTAATCAAGTAAATAGTATCTAAATTATTGATATAATATCATTATCGATACTTTATTTCTTGAAGACAATGGTAAATATGGTAAGCAGGGTAAACCTGAGATATTGCACGTGCGTGGTGTATCGCATTACACCAGATGCGGAATAGAAATACCGGAAGCGTGCTTTCCTTACATTATAAGCGCCTCTCGAAAAAAGCTCTACTCAATCATTATTGTGCTACCTAAAGCTTTCCAAGAACTTGGTCAACAGCGATACCTTTCAATCATTCGAATCGAGTGCTTTAATACCTTTTGTTTTGTATCTAAAATAATCCTATTTAAACACACTATAATTAATATAGAAGCAATATAAAACTACGCATAACATTATATAATATGTTCAAAAAATAAAATACCTATTTGTACTAATACTCTTATTTATTAAGATCAGGACCGCTTAAGATCATGATAAGAACTTATAAACTGAGAATACAATATTACAGTGTTATTTATACAAAACAAAATAAAATTATTAGAGTTTAATAAACAATTGGCAATAAAATGAATTGTTAGTAGAAAGAATTATCGGAATTATAAAAATATATGTGTATAGATATGAACATATTAAATAAAAGTGAAATAAATTGCCTTTCAACCAGGTATTGACAGTGAACACCTTTAAAATGACTTCATTGCAGAATATTCATTTAATCTTCGGATGTTATTAAAAACAAATATTCTTTTGTAATTTATTTCCAATTTATTTAAAAAATGTCAAGACCGGTTTCGCTCACGGCGAGCATTGTCAACTGATAAATTGAAATGAAAATTATATTTATACTCAGAAATTATAATTATGTTTGTAATTATCATCAGTCACCCTTTTAGCTTTATTAATCTTTGATGATTTTTTAATTATATGTTATAGGCGCTTAACATTTTAATTTTGTGTAATTATAGAATCACTTCTCCTATAGTTTATAAATTCTTTTCAATGGCAATTGTTGTTTACACCTTTTCGTTTAAATTTGTTTTTATAGCACTGCTAAACTATATATTTCTTATCAGTTGACAATGCTCGACATGAGCGAAACCGGTCCTGACCTTTTTAAATAAAGTACAAAGGAATATTGTGTTTTTATTAATGTAATGCTCTTCCACCAAGTATTGACAGTGAACACCCTAAAAGTGATACAGATTATAACTCAACTTTTTTATTTTGCGATCGAATTAAATTGATAGATATTTTACTGCGTTTTACATGTTACAACTGTTGAATTGCAGATAAATTAATACTACTTAATATAAGATCTTTCCATAAGACTAGTATCATTGTATTATAATATAGTTTACAAATTCTAATCCAAAGAGAAGATTCTTAGCATGTACAAGCGCCTACTAACAAGCTTTAATTATTCCATGTAACGAATTAAATTTATCGTAATGTTCTATAATTATGTAGATAGATACGTATCAACTTTATTTTTTTAACGCTATTTTCGTACATAATTGACACTATAAAACTTTATAGCCTTATAGTAAAATATTGCTATACTTTACACCGGTTTTATAAATAGGATATTATTTTCCGAAGGCCATGATCAGCTTAAAGTTTCGGTTCCTAATTCACACATTAATTATATTTTTAATAGATATTTTGTGCTTCGAAATAATTCTTCGAATAAGCAAATTACGTCACAATCTGCACTTTTATTTGTATATATTTTTGTTAAATTCAATTTAAAGATAAAAACGTTAAATACGGTAGTCGTAACGTATCATAGGAAATGTGTGGGAATATATTTATTACTGCAGAGGACTGATTAATCGCTGATATAAACCTTTATAGACGCTTCTTATTTTTTTAATACATTTTAAACAGATTTTCTATCTAAGGATATATCTATAAGTTTCCTCTCATAATTATTGATATCTTGATAAATATACATTAATAATCGTTTTTTCAATGGAATATGTTTAGTTGTTAATTAAAATTAAATTATAATCAATAATTTACCGATGTTTAATAAGAAAGATATTTTTTTGTCTATATATTGTACAAATTCAGAAGTATACTAATTATTACACAGCTGAATTCAATTACTGGCACAAATTTTTTGCTATATATTCATCAGATAAGAAACAGTATAAAATTTACGTTTTGTGAATAAAAAAAATATTTTTCCTAACTTCACAGATTAATTAGCAATATATATATAATAAAAATAATAAAGATTTTTAGTACTTTTTCCACATAAAATTTATTAGATCAGGACCGGTTTCGCTCATCGCGAGCATTATCAACTGATAAGAAAAATATATAAACAGTGATATTTATACAAATTTAAATTGAAATAAAAAGGTGTTATAATGCCTTATATAATAAAAATATATAATAAAAGGTTATTGTAATGCCTTTCCACCAAGTATTGACAGTAAACACCTTAAAAGTGAGCAATATATATATATAAAAAAAATAATGCCACTATCAAATAAAATTTTAAATTTCTACCCATAAACATTTGTATTTAAATAATTCTATTACTCATATTCAAATTATTCCACATTTATTAAATATGATCAGGACCGGTTTCGCTAATCAAGAGCATTTTTAATTGAAAACGGTTCTAATACTAACAGTAGTTGTGAAATTGGTATAATGCCTCTCCACCAAGTATTAACCAAGACAGTGAAAACATTTAAAGTGATCTGTTATATATGTTTATGCAGAGTATAATTGTGCACTCGATTTTATAATATATTTTATAAAATATAAATTAACAAAACAGAAGCACTATTTTTTTTCTACTGCAGTATAACGTTACGTTCTATTGCCCCCATACAACAATAGACATGTTCTATTTTCCAAATAGCATTCTGACATCTGATAGATTCAATTATACAATCCTCAATAAATAGATTTCAAATCATTTGTACGCTTTGTACAGAGTGTACGTATTTTGCAGGTACAATATTATATTAAATTGTAGATCTAAAAGGTTGAATATGTCCTATAAGTCCAGACAGTAAATTCAATTCATGGTACTTTCATTAGATTTCAATGTATCGGCCTTGTATTCGCCCCTTCGATATATGGCATAAGAATCTTCCACGTTTATTTTATTTACCGTACTTTTTTATTTGTATGTATAGTTGTTTTGTAAAACATGCTTTTTTATTTAATCTTTTTAAGAAAACTTTCACGTAATGTAAATCAATTTTATATCATTGTTCTTTGTTTATCATTAATAGAATAGTTTTTATTTTTAAAATAAATTTAAGTAATTTGCACTGCCTTTTATATATTTTTTTAACTTATTACCACATAATAATCGCGGAATCTATCAAATAGATGAACATCTTTATGATTATCAAACCACTGATTGCAACCGGTCATTGGGAATATAGAATACCACCAATATATTTTAATTTTCGGTTCCGTAAAGTCGGATACGAGTAATAGCAATTTCTTAATCGTGCAATATGGTCGAAATGTTACGTCCGAAGATTTTTTTAGGTCTTCCCTTAAACGTTAACTCGTCATTTGACACACATCACAATAGCCGTCGGTTCGCTAGAAATTTTTCTACCCATGTCTGTGTTGAAGTGGTTTCACTTTGCGTTCATAGTTTTTTTTTTTTTGAATTTTTTCAAGTCGTTGGTTTCGAAAAGGATCATTGTAAAATCCTTGCACGATAAGCAAGCACATACTAAATCACAAATAGAGAAAGTCGTATCCTTTCAACAGCAGCTTTTGACATATTTATTTGGTAAAACATTATATCCTTCAAGATTAAAAACATAAATCGTATCGAGATTTGTACGCACGTATTTGAGATAATGTGACTACTGTTCGCATGCCCATTCGTTTGAAATTGGTATGTTTATCTCATCGGGGTTCCAGGAATTTTAACGATATCTCCCGAGATCTTTTCAAACGGCACTTAAGGATGTCAACCCATCAACAGATGTTTATAAAAATTCGGAATCAGGGAGATAATTTAAAAAATTATCACAAACGTGTAATTTTTTAAAACACAAAAAGATACAGATTTCATTTTGATATATTGATGATATTATTAAATTTGACGGTTGTCTATGCTGAGCAATCTTTCATCGCGCACAGTTGCGTGCCACTGAAAGGCTTAAAACTTACATAAAAACTATAGATTATTATTTAAATGCATGTTTTCTGACATCTTAATGTCCTACCACCCTCTCTTTTAGATACTATAGTAAACTATAAGCTAGCGCATAATTTCCTTACACCACCCTTATATCTTTGTAACAATTCAAAGAAAGCTTGAGTGATTAACTTGCAACTAGTTTCGCCACACTCATGTTAAAATACTCCACCAAACGTGGAAGTAATAAAAATGAATGTTTGGATTTTTTTTAATTTGTTCATAAAGTTGATTGAAGCTACATAATTATTATTAAAATTTCATTATTTAGACTAATATTAGCTATATATGTTTCATTCTCCAATTAGTGTCTTCATTATTTATTACACATAAAGATTAGTGAAGTCATATATACCTATGTCTCTGGATACAAACTAACTTTGGTTGGCACTCGAACCCATTACCGCTTGCATGATAGATAATAAAACGCATTTTCCCATAGTATCTAGTATGTTACTTGCCACCATTCAACGCGGATTAACTGCTTGATCACTTGTGCCTTTTTAAGTACCGGATTAAGTACCATTTTGGGACGATCCTTTGAAAGGAGATTTTGCCGCAAACTAAAGGAGTAAAGGTGCAAATAATTCTATTATTCACCGTTCGACACCTACGCTAGACATAATAATTACTTCAAAGCGAACTATAGCGCCTTTGTAATCCTTCTCATATGTTAACAGTAGGATTGAGTTTCTATTAAGTTGAAGATAAGCATTTGAAACTAAATACTTCTGCGAATATTTTTTGCCGTAACCCTAAAAATATGTTATGTTATGAGATTTTCGCCTATTACGTACCCAACACTGTAATTTATTGACTTGATACTTTAAAAAATACGAACATATTAAGAGTATTGGTTTTTTCGTCACATACTTCATATCATTTAAGATTTTTTAATGACTTTATAAATTTCTTTAATTGACATTTAACTTTACGATTAATTGTCTTCTGAATTGGAAACGTAATGCAAGTTAATCTATCAGTTCTTTTACTTCTGGGTTACCATTAAAAATTCTTATAAATATAACTGACCACTAGTATATCGTGTTTTTATATGAACTAGACCAGTTGGTTTTGTTTATAAGGAAAACTATGAATAAAATCATTTCAAATTCACTACCTATTTATTTTAATTGTTAACCAAAGTAGCGGTTCGATTTTTTCCATATCAACTAGACCAAAATAAAGTATAAATTAACTCAGTGCTTTCAAACCGAACGGCCGTTGTTTTTTTCTTGTGTTTTAATTTTCAATTCCAATTCAAACTCACCTTGAATTAATTATACTATCCATTAATAATCGACTAGAATTGTTGTATACAATTTTAAATACGTTCATTTGAATGTGATTAACTATTTGATTGGTTGCCTTATCAACATTCGTTTGTTTTCATGGTTCCCATGCCACTAAACGCTTTTTTTAATCTATTTTTGTTATTGAAGAAAAAAATACCAGCTTATTTTAGCTTGCCTATACTTGTGATGACTTTGTTGTTTCAATATTATAGACACCTTACGTTCTTGACATTTTGAAATTCAATTGGTTTCCTCTTAATTGATTAAATGGTATTTTTTTCATAAAGATTGATCTGATTTTAATCTTTTATCTGTTTCCTATCACAGTAAAGATTTATTATGTGGTTGGACAAAGAATACATAAATTTATATATATATATATATCAGTACCCTAGAACTGAACTGTCTCAAGTCTTATACCATCTCAAAAATCTCAGTAGAGCCATTTATTCGACTAGAAAAATTATGGTGTTTGATAAAAAAAGTGAATTTTGAAAATCTTGGAGTTAATACATTTCTTTTCTAGAGTAGGTACTGATATTAATAAAAACAATATTATTTGGTACTTTATTCCACATTATTTAAATAAAGTGGAACAAAGTACAAAGGAATATTGTGTTTTTAGTAATATAATGCCTTTCCACCAAGTATTGACAGTGAACACCCTAAAAGTGAGGTACTGATATATTGCGTTTATTTTGATCAGTATACTGGCAGAAAGGGTTAAGTCTAAAATTGGCTGCATTGGCTTTTGACTTAACGCTCTCTGCATTGATTACAGATTGTAGACATATATTTGAAGACGTTCTATCTTCTAAAAAAAAAAACAACTATATTAAATGTACGAAGAAGTAAAAGTTCCGTTCCAAGTTATTTGTGGCAAAAGCTATAAATAACTTAACGGTTTTTAATATTTGGACCAAATTTGTAAATCATTATCGAAATTCATAAAGTGGTTCGAATTATAAGTAATATGTATAGTGCCTTTATAGAAATTTTAAAATTTCATGATTATCATAATTGAATATTATCTTAAAGCAGCTAGTATACTGACAATATCGTATAATATATGCATGTATCAACATTACCTACTTATTAGTGCATGTATATTTTGCACTTCAGTTTCCTTCAAACAGTCTAACTTTTAGAGATGAATGGTGTATTTTTGATTTATTCAACGACTCAATCTTTCAATCAACGATTGTTAATCATGGTCATATTCATAATTGATTATTTTTTATTATTTCATATATAATATGAGCCTCTGACAGGTGAAGTGAGCCAAGTGGTATTGTAAGAGAAATGAGATAGATGCGTTATAATATTCAACATGTAAATTCATAAAAAAAAACATCACGGTAAATGCACACTGCAATAGTACTACTCACTTTTCAGGGGCTCATGTGTGAATTGACAAGTTATTTTATTCTTATTTAGATGAATTTTATATTTTTTATTAAATTTCTATTACCCACGATTCTGTAGCGGAGTGGTCAATGAGTCAATAAATACAATTTTCCTTTAACTTAGAGTTTTACGCCGGCAATTAAGTGGGTCTTAGTGCTAGTGTAAAGTAACTTTTTCGTAATACTACCAATATTAAAAATGAAATACTGGTATGGCAACCCATAGTTTGTATTTTTTTTGTTAAAAATAAAGGACCCTCACTAAACCGCCTCTGTTTACTCACAATACACATAATATGTATAACTTTGTGTTTGTTATATATTATTATATTGTATGGTCCGGCTTAGAGTATTTATGTATTAATATCTACAAAATGTGTGGCCAAGGTTTGTTATCAGCAGCGATATCTCGGCCAGAAAGCTTATCAGCCCGACCAACACCACAGCATCCTGCCGCTCCCTTCGCTCTCCGAGTCCTGCATTCCTCGTCTCTCGTGTCGACCAGATGTCCGATATTTTAGTTGAAGTCTAATATAAATCAAACCGGACCGAAAATGACCAAACAAATCTTTTAAGCACACACACGTCACTTCACACTATTCCATTAATGTGAAAAGATTGCTTTCAATGTACAACCTTTCTACTCAACATTTTTTTCAATGGATACCATGTAAAGCTATAAACTAATTCTATTAACCAATTATTCTAAACCCTGTCTTATCATCTCTGAAAACATTCTTTAATAGTAACTAAATGAAAACTGGGGATTTTGAAATCAATACATAAAATTGAATCACTCATGGAGAAACCAAATGGCCATGATCTCAAATTTAACATTTAATTTAATTTTCATCCTTCAGCAATTTGTTCGCTAAAATAAAGGTTTTACCACTAAACCACGGACGGTGAAAATATTACAAAGACTGGTTTCTAGTTTGCTGATTGAAGACATATATATTAAGTATTTTCAATCGCTATTTTTATTTGAAAGATGTATGCTTCGATGTTTGGCCGCGATAACCAGCTGGCTTGGATTTAAAATTTGGTAAAAGAAATATTATTTTTTGTTCTGTTATTTTTCCGTTTGTCAACTTAGCTATGTTATTTATTGAAATTAGTCAACAGAACTTTTGTAGTTTTAAAATTTTTAAAAATAATAATTTAAAAATATACATTTCTTAAATTCAAATCGCTCAAATTATGTACATTCACACATATTTTGTCACAAACGACCCGGGATTCGCCTATCGGCATCTTCAGGCGTTCAAGTGCACGGATGAACTCGGACTGACGCTTAGTAAATGAATTAAATGATTAAATGATAATTTAAATGATTCAAATTTAATATTGAAATTCCACCAAGCACCTTCAGTCGAAATCTGAAATTGTACATTCTTTAATTTATCTTCAATACAACTAATGATGCTTATATTTTTTTACTGTTCAATTATTATGATAATATTTTAGTTGACATCCCTAACGTCTAAAAAATATTTACATGAAAGCTCTACCCTATTATCAAATATGATAAAAATTGTTATCACTCGTATTCCATGGTCAGATTTGTCCGAATTTATACTTGGACAAACAAAAAATAAACATATCCTACTGATAATGCAACATGGTACAATATCGTTGTATGCAAAATTAAAAAAAAAATCAAATTTAAATTTACACAAATAAATTATGGAATATACTATTTTTCAACTGAAAATTTGTCATAAAAACAAACATTGTATTATTTACAATTTGTGATCAGGCGGTACTATTAATTTTGACAATATACAACACAAAAAAGGTCCACATTGCGTTTGTTTCTTGCTTCGCTCATTTAAATATACATTTACAGATGACATTTATTGAAAAACATATTCGTGTTGATTTTAAATGAGAAGTGGTGGGATTTTATTTGAAATATGATTATCAATGTATTTTTATTCAAATATGAGACGAATGAAATACTAGCTGTCATCGACACGAATTTGAATTAGGAACACTGAAAATATAAACATACATGTTCGAATATTCACTTGAAAATAGAGCAACGTGAGTGCATATGTAATGGAATTATTTTAGATGTATACAGATATTGATACTAATATTAAATATGTACTCATTATTTGTCTCACTCGTACATTTATTAATGTTGCAGCTAATAATCTATTTCTAGCCATTCATTTGTTTTATAAATTTTATCTGCAGATATTCGAATATGGAATTTGTTTTCAAATTAAATAAAACATTTACAGCAACAATTGCCAGTTCAAATAAGTTAGTTACAATGTTGTTATGAAATCATACACATTTATTTCAGGAAGCCCTCGCATTTGATTTTATGTTATTTTGGTTATTTTAAATATTATACTAGTGAGTTGGATTGAAGCGTGTGTTATAACTTCAGCATATCGCGGTTTGTTAGAACAATACAATTTTATGTTTGTAGAATTACTGGACGATAAACAAAATGTTTCATAGTTATTTTCTAACGTTTTTGAACTGCCATACAGTTGAGGAAAAACAAGCGAAAATTGTTGATCGATTTTTATCAAATTTAATAAATTGAATATAATTATAATTTTCCAACACATCAACTGACAGCTGAATAGTAAAATCCTCAAATTTTCTCTTTTCACTATTTTCCCATGTAAAGTGAAAGCACAGAGTTTTGAAAAAATGTATTTCTCAGATGAGCATGAGAAAATGTTCCTCCTTAAATTTAGATATATTATATATATTTTCATTAAACATATTATTTTTCGACTTCGTTTCGATTTAGTTGGTACGTGTAAAAATGTTTTCAAAATTTTATCAAATTAATACCATATCGACCTTGGAATGGGAAAAGTACGTAACCCACAGTTTTCTCAAAACAGTTTTTTTATAATCATTATGTATACACCTTGATTCACATTCTATCAAAAGGATGTGAGTTGAAAATGCCGAATTAGTCTCTAAACATAGCTTTTAAGTATTGCCTGTGGACATTTCGATCAAGAAAAAAGACATTAATATCAGATTCTATAATATACAAGATGAAGTCGAATTAATTCAACAATTATACATAATACGTATTTTAAGAAAAAAAATGGATACAAATTCTCCGACAGCTATTGAACTTAAGCCAAAATCCCTGCGTTTTTACTCAGGTGGGCAGTATTATTTATTAAATATTCAATAGAAAGAATTGATTTCGAATGAATAAGCTTTCAATTAAGAGAGAATTGTATACTACATACAATATATAAATATTATGACGGTATTTATAATATTTTCAGTTTTGGCAAGAAATAAATTATTACCACGTCATAGACGCGTCTATATTCTATAATATTATCATATTTTAAGTAAAGTTATCTAGTTAAATACTACAGTGTTTATATTGGAGTTATTAAAATTTGATCAACGAAGAAAATTATTTTACATTCTGTACCCCTTACCTGTTGAGAAAGCTCACCTAGTAAGCTAAGCCACATGTGTGCTTTGATCCACCCCATGCCCCAATGCCACCGGATGTTGGTGCACGTGTCCCCACAACATTGCACACGTGTCTCCAAACATCCAGCCAGCACACTCTCACTGTTAAGGAGGCATTTCCCATTCAGATCTTTTTTTGTTTTATTTGTGTGCACCCAAATCATAAATGGAAACTGTGAGGTGTTGAAACTGAGAAACAGTGATTTAAATAGGCGAAGTCTACGTGCTTTCTCGTATTTAATGCACGTGCGAATTTGTTCATTACTGATCTAGCTGTATATTTTCAAATACTAAGAACTTTTAAGTGTTTCAACTCACGTATATCCCTTGCCTAATCGGCCATTTTATTTATATTGCCGCCTTGTCATTTAGTCGTTCGCGCTTTTTGGCTTTTTTTAAATAACATATTTAATATTGTACCTCTTAAAAAAAAATATTGTTTAATTAATAAACTTCTACTGTTGCTCGATTTATTCCTATGCGTAGAATTAAAAAAAAACTCAAATCTATAAGTATTATAATATAATTTAAAATATCGACAGAGGGTGCCTAATACAATTGCAATATCAAATTTGAATCGTTCAAATTTTGTGTTCTTCCATAATTTTCTGCACTTACGGCCCTGGTTTCGTCTTTCGGAATCTGTTGGCACTCAATGGCACGTGTTTACTCGGACTAAAAGGTAATAAACAACTTATCAGTGAGAATTAAAACAAAAACAATTTTTATATAAACTATTGGTACGAAATACCAGTAGGGTTTATAGAATTAATCTTTTTCATATCTACTTAAGAAAGATTCTTTTAAAAATGATTACCTACAAATCCGCGTAACTCTAAAAAACGTCGGGTAAAATATTATTTTAGTTATATAATGATCATTCAGTGGATACATATATGGCTAGAAATGAGTTTTGTATTACGTATATATCAATAAATAAAAAGATCGGTACATTTTTTTCATTATGAAACTTTTTGGATTGTAATCATGTATTTTTTAATTTAATTAAAATTCTAGACAAGTTCAAAATCACGTAACCTAAATACGTGACCTTTTTAATTCTTTTCGTTTTTTATCGCGAGATCAAGTTGTCTATCAAAATCCACCCCGATTGAGAAAAAAAAACCCTGTAAACCCTGAGCACAATACAACTGAACATCACCTCCACTTCATCCCGAGGACTTTAAGGGTTGATTTTTCGTATAACCTACCGGCTATTAGAAAATCTTTCAAGAGGTTGAGTTCTTTTGAACTTTTGAAAGTTTGCCAAAGATCATTCAGATCGAGTGGCGTAAACTTGTCGCTTTTGTTTTATTTGTCTATGGAATTGTTAAAAAAGAGAACCACCAAAACTGGCATAAGGTTCCTATAATATACTACAGACAAGAATTGTTTGTTATCCATGATAATAAAAACACAATATTTCTTTGTACTTCATTCCACTTTATTAATTAGGTCAAGACCGGTTTCGCTCATTGCTAGCATTGTCAACTGAGTCAGTTGACTAACAAAGTGGAATGAAGTACAAAGAAATATTGTATTTTTTATTAATATAATGCCTTTCCACCAAGTATTGACAGTGAACACCCTAAAAGTGTTATTACTGGTCAAATTTAGGGTAAATGGTTACATTTCAATTCATAATGAATGATATACCTTTTTGGGTGTTCACTGTCAATACTTGGTGGAAAAGCATTATATTAATAAAAACACAATATTCCTTTGTACTTTATTCCACTTTATTTAAAAGGTCAGAACCGGGTTCGCTCATTGCGAGTATTGATCAAATCAGTTGACAATGCTCGTAAAACATTAAATATAGTTTATGCAATTACTAATTTTAAGCAAGGTACGTTTATAATAATCTCTAAATATCTATCTCTGTCGAAAACGTTAATATATATTTTTTTATACAAAAAATCAACAAACAAACTTTTTTCATTTTAGAGCTATTTTATTTCATTGACGATTCCAAGTAAAATTGAATGAACTTCAAAAAACTTTTTGCATGGTTTCTCCCAATGCGAGCATTACCAACTGATGAAATATTAAATAAAAACCGTAAAATTGATCAGCTAATTATACTCACAACAAGCAGAACCAGTTCTGATTGAATAAATAATTTTATTTGGTAAAATAAAGTGTTTTTCCTTTTGATATAGTGTCATTTCCATCAAGATTATCATTTCCAACTCCTTCAAAATGGTTCAAAATATTAATAATTATCTTAAAAAATATTAAACTAAAAGTTATTCCACAGGTTATTTTTCATTTATGTATCAATTTTAATGTTATATTTATAATGAATTTCAACCATGTCGTCGAATTCATAGAAAAAATCACAAATATTTATCGATGCTAATAAATTATATAAATCATTTTTGTCGCGCTCTTCGACTTTAAGAAATTAATGTTCTTTTCAAATAATGTCATACTTTATATTATAATAAAAAAAAAATAACAGGTTTCTTATCTTGTGTTGCTATACAGAGCTTAGTTTAAAATAAGTAAGTATTTTTGGTTTTACTTAACCAACGTACATTAGTTAAATATAAACCGACATTAATCTTTTGAATCAATCACGCTATAACCGCACTAAACACAAGCTTATCTTTCTAATGTTAAGCAAATAATTCAATATTTATGTAAGGCCTTATATATTTTTCTTTAAAGTTAGCAATTTCCTCTGTATAATGTGTTAATGTGTTACATCGAATACTTTTTAGACACCATAAAAATAAAATCAATAAATATTTTAATTACCCGAATTCCACCAGTTATTCATACCTACTCATTCTGTATCCACTTGTTTTACAGTTTTACTGATTCAATATTAAACATTATAATTATTTATTACGCTTCAATTCTTAAAGTTGTTATTGGTAGGTTTATTTTTATTTTTTAATGAAAGGATGTTACAAAAAAAATAACGTTTTTATGTCCTTGACATTTATTATTAATAATTAAATAATAATTTATTCTTTTGAGTCACCCATCGCACGTAAAGTTAAGTGTGTAGATGCAAAGAAGCTACAAGTCCACATAAAACAGTAGATCAGAAAATTAATTGTATTTTTGAAACTACTTAACATACATGAAACCCATTTGTTTTCGAATATCAAATTCAAATTTTACTGTCAAAATTATAATTTTTACCAAGCCATCCATATATAGACTACACAAGAAAGAGACACATTGATTTAAGTGTATTCAACCCATACTTTTATGGGGAACTGATTCGAGTCACTAGTATTTACAGTATTACTGTATTATAATATAATCCTAATTTAGGCCTTTCTATAATTGATAAGATTCTTGCTGGTTGGCCGATGAATTCGACCGAACAATTTTGTCACAAACAACTTATAAAAGCCCCTATTACGTATTAATTTTCCAACCAACGTCTAACCTGAAAAGTTGCCGTATTTTGTTTTTATATCTCGATTTCAAAACATAAGTTATATGAAGTCATACCGACATAAATCATCAATCAAACACCGACAGGTAAAAATTATACATCTCAGTGATTTTTTGTCCACCCGAATCGTGAGAATTTGCCAATTATTAGTGGCGAAAAAAGCATTTTTATAAAAAAGGCATCCGCGAAAGTAACCATGGGTACTGCCTTTTCTCACCTGGGAATATGGTATTTTTAATGCCAAGACCAGTTCTCGCTAATTGGTCGATTGGATAGAGCGAGAGCTTAGAAAACAGATGGGTCGAGGCTCGCTGTCTTGTGATACTTGCGCCTCTAGTTTATTTCCGGCGCGACCGGTATTGTCCCGACTTCCTGTCGAGCTTCGCGTTTGCGCAAATGCCGATTCAAAAATATAATATGTGCACGGTTTGCCCACTTTGAATTCGTCTGACGTTTGTGGTTTGTGATACGAGATATTTTTTTTAATTTGATTGTTTTGTCGTTCCATTAACGTCTTCCGATACTATTTTTTTTATCTCCACGAGTACCTGATGCAATTTATGAATGAATATGACCGGCTTTATTCAATGAAATTCATTAATTCATTAGCAGATTTTTACTTTCAAAAATAATAACTTGATCAACATTAGAGGAAAGGTGGCAAGACTGGAACAGTTTTGTTGTCTATACAGCAATGATTTATATTTTATTGAATATGTGTACTTCAATGTTGAGAGTATCTTTTTAACTTTCCTATGGCACTCTCCCTTATCCCACTTTTCCCCTAAATATTTTTCTTATAGTTTTTATTATTGGTTTTGATTTATCGATTTCAAATATAATTTACAATGGATGATTATCGTGTTTTATTAAGCAATAGTTACATATTGGTGTTTTAGTGTTTCATTGTTTAGTTGTATATCTCGTTTTATGATACTTCCACCTTTAAGACACCTTTCAATATTATTCATTTTTCGGATGTAAATGTTTTGCTTCACTACTCAGTTCATATCGGACCTTACTTTATATTTAATACAAAAAATCTTAGAATAGTCGAAGATGAATACAGCTAGTCCTGTAACATACAATTTTCGCATCTTTGAAATTAACAGTTGTTAAATTTATTAACTTAAGTGGGCCTAATAAATCTTATGTATTTTGACTCATTTATTTAATGGATTTACACTTTCATACTTATTCATAATAACGATCATTCTTGCAGGGTTAATGTGGAATTTACGAACAATATTTTTAATCGCAAACTGAAATCTACTTATCACAATAAGAAACCAAAGAATAGATCGCAAGTAAAGATCAACCAATAGCTTTCAGTAACGCCTACCGAAGTTTAGCCAAGATCCTCTGGGCGGACCTTCTATTCTTCGCCAACTTTATCCCCCTATAGTAGATATCAAGGGTCGCGTTATTCAGGCAGTGGGCCCGCGCGCCTTTTTCCGCCGGATGTTGAAACGCGATATCATCCCCGTGACACGTGCATATCCATGTAAGGTAGTTTCACTACCCCTTGTTCAAAACCCACAGGTAATGCGCCTTATATGGCTTGCAATGAAAGGGCCGCGACAAACACTTAATTTATAAAGTACGACAATAAATAATTTAAAGCTTTATTTGCGCAGACAATGTGCTAATAGTTTCACGGAGAATACATAAAGCGAAATCAAAAAGTGACAGTATTAAAAAATATGTTTAAAAACGTTATTTCCAGTGACCCGTATGAATTCAATAGCATTTTTTTCATAATCAACAAGCTTGCAAATTTGACTTATTGTTCTAGTTAATTGGTTGCTGGAAAAAAATACTTATGTTGTATCGTTCACTAATTTGTTCAACGCAGTTTTATTTTTTTAATATACTACTTATGATTCTTACAAATTACACAGAACCTGAGACTGTCTAAAAAACAGTATTCGTCAAATAGCTGGAGATCTAACACTCCGCTCGATCCACGTAGATAAAATCTATTGCCCAAACTGTAGCGTTGATTAAAATAATTTATTAAAATAAAAATGCGCGTTTTTCAGTGTGTATTCAACTTCTTGTATGTGCAATTTAAGATAACATTTGAAAAGCTCTGCAGCGAAAAGTGGTGCCTCAGAAGCTTTTCACAAATGACCTTTGAAAAGCACAACAATGGCGGCCCGCCTCCATAGAGCGTTCGTGTTTCGGATGTTTTTGTCTGCGCCCCCGTTTCGCAATTCTGCGATGATTTTTCTCGGAAAATAATGAACGCACTTCTTGCTGCGTGAAAGGTAATGCAATGCACCTTTTCGGTTTTATCAATCAAATAAAAAGACACTGGGCGTGACGGAACAGGATAGTTGAGCATTTTTGCAAAACTTGTAAACTGAGACTATTTTAATTCATGTTCATTACACAAGATATCTTTGATCGATGCATGCATAGTTTTTTTTACCTGCGTGTTACAATACATAACGTAGGTAAGTGTTGTTCTGGCAAAACAATTAATGTCGGGAATACTCTTTTTGAATATTTGGATGGCAATCACATGCAGTGAAATAATGTATTTTTCAAATATCACAATACTTAACATAATAATGTATGTGTAATATAAATCATCTGTTCAGTTTGCACATATGTTATGTTATGAAAAGAGAAATTTAATTTCAGTGTACTTACTCTTGGGGTAACGTAATAAGTCGAAAGATTTTAGTTTTAATAACGCATTTTTTTAGAATGAAAAAATATATCATTTATAATTTTGTTATTCCAATAGTGTTTGTTGTTAAACGTGACCAGGGCCGGGTCGTAGCGTGTGCAAATTGTTGATTTTAGTACTATCCACTCCTTTAGTTTTAATTTTGAGAGGTGTCACAGGCGCGCCCCGCACGCAGGCGCAGAAATCCTCGAGCCAGTCCTGAACGTGACACGGGTTTATTCGTTATTATTTTCATATGTGCTAGTTTTTTAACAATCCGTATCCGCTCCTTATTCGGAGCATGTGGTCACCTCTCGGTTTCTCCAAGACTCTATCCCCTGCAAGTCTCTTTGCTTCCTCCCAGTACATCCTATGGATGGTCATCAGTGGCCTTCCTCGACAGTGGGATTTATCCGGTTGGTAGAAGAGACAGGCTATCTTGGGCTAACTCAGCACATATCCTAGCCAGGTCCATCGTCGTTTTTTTTCAATTTTATAAATAAGAGGCTGTTTTGTCTCCTCTCTTGTCTACGTGTTTCGGAAAAAGTCAGACCACCGCACCCCTAGTGTTTACCGCAGGTATCTGATTTAAAATTACAATATACGGTTACTCTGTGCTTTCATAAGGCGTCATGAAACGCAACCGTAAAGCAGCGCTGTCAGGATGCATAAATAAAGTATGAATGGTTTTAACACAAATACAACATCAGAAAGAGCTGGAGTAATTGCTCGCATAAACTATTATATTTTCATCTTTAGAATCATTTTTCGTGGTATAAAATGTATTTGATATGAAATGTGTTAATATTATGGCTCTTTATCATTTGTTTATCTATTCATTTTACAATCCAAATTATTAACACGGTAAGTTTATTTCTTTTAAACTATTTTTTTTATTATTATATACATTATACAATCCGGCCTTTGCCTTAATTAATAATCACTTTCAATTGTTCGTCGCCCATCTCGATGAGAACATTTTTCATATTCATGTTTCGAACACACGTTTCCCGCGTCTGTCAGACACATTTTCAAAATGGCTTCCTCGCCATGGCCTTGGGAGAAATATTCCCGCCCAATCGCGTCGATAAAAATGGCGACAGGTATCGCATCGCGACTTAGATTAATCATAAATATTTTATTTTTATTTAATTATACGGGATCGGCATACTAATCGGATCATAACGTTCTAGGGACAACGAACGCGAAGCTCTGAGATGTACGAATCGTAGAAGATGAGCGCTACTGAGATATCAGTCCTTATGACATATTATACTTGTTTTATTTCTAATATATGGGTCGTCATAACAGAGGGCGTAAAGCCGAAAAAGCTATCTACTATATATATCGACTGTGGAAAGGAAAAAGGACGTAACTTACAGTTTTTTCAAAACAGGTTTTTTTTATAATCACAATGTATCAAACTTGATACATTATTAATTGATTTGGCATTTAATTGGTAGAACTCCATTATCAGAGGGTAAAAATATATGGCTTTCGCCATCGTCAGAACTAGAACTAGTAGTTCTAACTAAACTCGAAATAGCTATCAACGTATACAAATTATTAAAAACTGTAGAGCTAAAATACTTTGATATGTTTACCCTCCAAACTTGATACACGTTCTATCAAAATGATGCAAGCTGCAAATGCCGAATTAGTATCTTAATTTAGCTTTTAAGTTTGAAAAAGATGACCTTGTAAAAAATTAAAACCAAGAAAAAAGACTGAAATAAAGGTTTTTCATTGACAAGTTCTTTAATTAATATTAGATTATGTCAATTAAACACCAGTTTAGAAGTTTCCGTGCACTTCAAGGTTGTGTATAATTCATAATTTGCATATGGTCCAAAATCATCAAAACGTGTTTTTTTGCGCCTCCTGTAAAATTTGTAATGTGTGGTTTACGTCCTTTTTCCTTTCCAAAGTCGATTCTTGAATTTAATTTGATAGCTTCCATACTAATGGAGTATGCCATGTTAGTCCAAACCTCGTATAGCTAGCTATCTTCATGTTCGTTCAAATATTAAATATCCTCATAACTCTTTTGAAAGCTACGTTCATAGTGACTCATAATTATACATATAAACAAAATGTTACCCTTTTCTATAAAAAGAGTACCTCAGATACCTCATTCTTATGTGGAAAACAAACATTGCAATTCAATTCGAACTATCTTCATGGCAGATAATCGAGTTCAGTCACTATTATCCTGTAATATAAATTGCTGCCGTCCTACTGTTATTATCCGCAGTAGTATGCCATGGCTGCGAATATCCATAACATAATTAAATAGTTAATTCTGCAGGTGTCTTAAACCTTTTATTCGAAATATAATATAAGAATAAAAAAAAATAATACTGTTTTGTACTAAATATATTTAAAGTATCTTCTTTTTTTAATTAAACTCCTTTCCATCGAGTATTAAGAATGAATTGTGTATAATATAAGTTTTTTAATAATTTAAAAGATACTTCGCAAAAACATTTATTGAACGATATTGTGTTCGATGGATATTAAATTAAAAAATAAATCGCAAGCATTGTCATTTACCTCATTGCGAAGTATAAAAGTTATAATTATAAATCAATAAATCAATAACCCTGTATCGTTTGTATGAAAAGTATTTTCGATGGATTCGACGGTACCTTTGTGGAAGCTAATTTCTAATATGAAATCGATATTGAAGCTATTTATAATGTTAAGTAATTAGTACTATAAGTGTTCGTATCTTAAACACGCTTCACAATTTATTACACAGCCTGTGGAATAACTAAATTATCATTTTTTTAAAAAATGAAATTTCCAAATAACGAAACAAATAGGAAGTAAATCAACTATCAAACCCTATCAAAACCAACAATTAAATAATCTAATATTTATTCATCGCTCACATTACCTTCGTTTTCCAACCCCTGCGTTTTAGCAAAGCCGCATTCTTATACAGGGCACGCGTCAATTGAAAACGCACTTCGTAGTATCAACAATATTCTAAATCAAAACTAACAATCGCCACTGAAATCTCCAACAAAGATTGTATATTTTAATACGCCGGATTTTGCTTAGTTATTCAACGCTCGCCACACTTTAGCACTTCTGACGTATTAAAAAATCTATACGCATTATTAGACATGAATTAATATTTTAATTAACCGATTAATATTTTTCATTGTCATTTCTCAGGTTCAAGGGTTTTGCTGTCAGTTTATCTACCTCTGTTAATTAATTTATTCAACCATATAGTAATTTAATCATCTTGCAAATACATAATTCGACTTATGAAAGGAAAAATTACATAACCCACACATAACAATTTTTACAGGAAACACAAAAAAAGTTTTTTGATTATTTTGGGCCTAGTTCAAAATGTTAAATATACATTATACCTACAAGTGAACGAAGATAAATACACCGGTGTTTTATTTAATTAATCTAATATGAATTTAATTATTTGTGCAAGTTCTTTTTTCTGGTCGGGATTTTCACATGCCCTCCTTTTTTCAATCATAAAATATAAATTTAGATACTAATTCGACAATTGCAGATTAAATACTTCTTAAATAACGTGTATTAAGTTGTATACATTGTGATTATCGAAATATACGTTACGTCCATTGTTATTTCTAAAGCCCATATTTAATGCTGTGGTATTATATTTGGCAACGTTGTGTAATTTTTAAAAATTACAGATTTTAGATTTTGCTTAAATTTAATTCTACAACTAAAATAACTGCATTACATCTCGCTTTTTTCATATGCATCTCTCCTTTTAGTTCCAAATACAACTGTCTCTTTTACAAATAAATCTTCTTAATTCACATTATGTTCGCTCCCGACATTAATGGCTAAACAGAAGTTATTTTACGAGAATCGGGTTAAATTCAGCCGTTTAAACATTTTTTCAGAGACAAATACTATATAGGGATGTCTCTTATAGTTTATAACCATCTCTTTGCATATGAATAAAATGATAGGTATTATTGTTTCTCTTTTTGAGCACTCAATATACGTAAGTGCTTCTAAATGTATTACATTTAATTAATATAAGCTAACGACAAAAATAATTACGTACATTCATTCAATAAAATACATGCCCGATGTACTCGGTTGGATAGCTATTACATGGACATTAATTATATGCCTCTAGAACTTGTGAATGAATAAGGCAAACTGTTCCAGAGATTTATAACATTTTGTTTGACTCTACAATGTTCTCAGGACATTGTCGTATGTGATATTGTGACAGTAAAGACAGTAGAATCAATAATATGGCGTTTCTAAATGTGATTTATTACGCCGATAGCTCTGATTAAATTTCCCCGGCCATGTTTTCTGCGCTGAAACTGAAACACTTACGTGGTCCCCGTAAACCTTGAACCGGACGTCCCCATGTCAGGCAGACGCGACCTTGACAGACGTCCCGATGCTGACCTCAGCAGCCTCGAACCGGCATTCACCGAAAGAACATACGGCATGATGGCTGCGGCCAATTTTCCCACACTCTTCGAGAACAATGCCAGCACGGTAATTCGTTTGCCTCGATTGTGTGCGTTTTTTGTATGCTTACATTACTTATCCACTATTTTTACTTTGGTCTTTATATGAGACGTGTTCGTCTGATACGGTCATTTGATAAATATCGTCTTTAATATGAGACTTAGAGAGTATTGAATAGGTTTTTTCTACGTTTGCAACATTTAATACTGCTTACTGATCTCAATTTGAAAACAATAGACACGTTTTAAAAATATAGAAAATTAGGCAAAGTAACCCCACTTGACCAGGAAGGTTCCGTGGGCATAGACGAGTAGGCAGTTGCCTAGGGGTGGCAAGTACTAGTGGTAATGATATCAAAAATGCCGAAAAATATATTTTCAATGGCAATAATATTATGACCGATGGGTAATCAATACTTATCTTTAAAGTGAAAATCTTTTTTGAATAAGAATTTTACCCATGACGCTAAGGGCACTATTTTAAACTATGCCTAGAGGAAGCACATAGCCTATGAATGTCACTGCATTTGACGGTACACGAATAATGGTTATTATTTATGCTTATATTCAAGATACAAGTTCATTAAAAGTATAATTTATTGCTAAAATAAGAAAGTACGATAGAAGATTTTATATTTCTTTATACTGACAGTATGGATTTTATATTGACAGTCTATTAAAAAACATCGAACCGAATTATTCATCTTGTAAACGAGACCACATCAACTTCTGCTAATCAATTGTTATTTTTAACCAAGGCCGTGGAGTTGGAGTCAGAGGTTTTGTCCGGAGTCGGAAACATCTTCCTTCTCAGACCCATTAAAATAAAATATATTTAATGATGTGTATTCAAACCACAATAGTTCATAGTATTGCTACTGCATGCTAGGATGACTGCTAGATGATTGAAAACATTTCTTTGGACTCAGATTCAGAGTCGTCTTTTTTTACACAACCCCACAGCCCTGTCGTTAACATTATAAAGTTTTCCTGATGTTTATTTACTAGATTCGCTAACAATATGCTGTTGCCTGAAACCTATTCTTTGCTGGTCATCATAACTCGTAATACATCTTGATGATTTCAATGACAGAGCGTTGTGTTACATTTTCCCATGACCGGCATGATGCGGCGATGACGCATCTCCACACACCATTGTCTGGTCTCGGTGGCCTTTGTGCAGAGTCAAGTCTCCATTGGCAGCCATTTTATGTTCCTTTGTTTGGTGTACGTTGGCTTTTCACGGGTGCGTGACTGCCATTTTACTTTTACAAGAGCAACACAACCTATCTTGTTAATATTAACATATTTTTTCAGTAATAATAGTTGCACTCTACAGTGGCACAATGTTATAATTGCTTATCGAATATCTTACAGACATGTTTTTCATTGCGTTTGTATGAGAAGAATTATTCTGCTTTCCGTGCTCGGTAATATTACGTACAATCTATCATTAACATCTTTTCCATTTAAAACTTGTTACATTACCTCATGATAAAAATAGAAGGGGTAGTTTTTTTTAAATTATTTAAGACTGTTTACACTCTGGCCTTTTATTCACCTGCCATTCAAATATTTAAATCAGCACACAAAACATAAATTGAACGGAAATTTGAATGTAATGATTCAGCGACGCAGAAGTAATTAGTATTTTTTTACACCATATCCTTTCCGAATGTAAATAATTCAGACATTATTAAACTGTAATTACAAAAGATATATGACATGGTTAGGAAAAAAATAAAGTTAGTCAATCGCTTGTCTTTGCTTATTTTCTGTACTAGTCTGTTATAAAATAAGAGAATAAATCAAATAAATATTGAATTCTAAGAAGGTAAAAAAATAGTATTTAAGTATATAAGTATTTAAATATTTAAATATAAGTATTAAAAATATAAGTATTTAAGTTATTTTAATAAAAACACAATATTCGTTCTGTACTTTATTCCACTTTATTTAAAAGGTTAAGACCGGTTTAGTTATACACATATTATATAGTTGAAAGCTATTTTGGCGAATGCCTTCATCAGAACTATGTTTAAACTTACATTGACTCAGCTTACGCCGAAATAGCTACCAACTGTATGTTATATAAAAATTGAAGAATTTAAATACTCTAGCTATTTTTCAAGTCTTACCAAGTGAACTGATTTTTTGGCAATTAAGTAAATCATTGGACGTACCACTCGGCTACGGGTACCGCATTTTATTACTTTCCATATTACGTTGAATATTTAGTATAAAACTATTTAGTAGAAAACATTCAAGAAATATTTTTTTGGTAAATAGCATTAGATTTCTCATCAGAATCTAACTACTGTCAATTCAAATCACATTAAAAATAATAATCACTGTCCGAAATTCTAAAGATGGAAGATGCTTAGGTAAAATGAATTTCATAAAATGTATTTTTTTGATAAAAATCGAGTGTTCGATTATCTTTTACGATAAAAATGTACTAATCATAGATGTTTATTGTCATCACATTATTCCCCAAGTATTGTTGCTAGCATTAACTGCGAGTGAATGAATGATCTTGTGAATTTTGATAACTAATTGGCGTGATTTTTTAGTTATCAGACCTTTTATTATATCTTTAAATTATCTTATCTAATTACTGTTATGATTAACTTTTCAGTGCGCTTACACTTTACAATTGACATACTGATAAACCGTGAACTATAATATAAGGATGTGTTGATTCACATCGAATTATTTTGTCGCAAACTAGATTGCTATAAGCTAGTTACAGTAGCTGATATCATTTTTTAGTACTTCCGTGGTCATCATTAACAAAGTTTTCATCTTCTATTTTAAAAACTATAATTAGTAACATGGCATTCCTCTTGTTTTAACAGTACATAAGTGCGACATGATTAATTCAATTGTTCATTCAAATCTATCTATAACTTAATCATCGATTCAAATTTGTTGATCCGTCGATTGTATTAGAAATTGATACGAAAATATCGATTTCACATTTTATTTATTACCTTAAAGGTGTGGGAAATCCACAGGTAAACACATTTTAAAGGGGTGGCAAACCTTTATAATTTGAAATGTTGTAAAGATATAATTAATTATTCTCATTTGTACTCATTATAAATCTCACTTTGGATGCATTCTTATACCGTATTTATAGATATTAATTTTCGTCACATTATGCAATTTCTGTTTTTTTTAGTTACATTATCTTTTTATTAGATCTCAAGACCTTCAAAAATACGTTTTTTTGGACCAAATTTAACTAGTTTCAAAAGTTGCCCAATTTAATTAATAATTTACGGTTTCCTTAAGATTATAAGTAACGGAGATTGTGCAACGACTATTCGACAATTTCACTCGACTTCCTCCGGTTATTTGGGTGACGAGGAAACGCGAATTTAATGTTAACGCTTTTACCTATTCACTGTTTAAAATTAAATGCTTCAATCCGCGAATTTCATCAAGATTTTATTTCACGATTAAATTTCACAACCTACTGGCTTCTGGCTATCTTGATCCTAGACTTGTGCTAGAAAATGTACGGGTAAGTGCATCCATAGAGTCAACACTAGTCCCCTTGTATATGGTAATTTTAGTAGTCCAATAAAGCTGAAATTATTATTTCGAAAAGAAGAATTAATTGCACTTGAAAACATGTGTAAAATTTCAGAAGTTTTCATGTGTCATTTAAATTATTAAAATGTATTTTTTTTCTCATTTAGTTTTGTTATGCGGACAGATGCTTTTTATGTTAAGCTATTTTTAAATAAATGTATGTATATAGGCAGGGGTGGGCTGAAGGGGGCTCGGGGGGCTCGCGCGAGCTCCTTGTTGAATTTCGGCGTGGCCGGCAAGAAAATCATTTTTCCGATCTTTTCGATTGTTTTGTTCGAAGGCATGGGTGTTTGTGATGTCTAAAAAATCCCTCCCACTCTTCCGATCCTTCAATTCGACTGGGCGTTACGTGAGCCATTAGTTATTCATTATTCCTGTCTTAGCCTTATCATTCTATACCTAATACTCTCTTTGGTTGAGCGACTAAGTGACATACAGTTCTCGTAGAAAAAACACTTTTGTTGAGATACCTTCATTAGGAGGCCATAGTCCATATCGACATTGGGAGCGGACATGGATAAGATTAACCGAGCACCTTGTTAAGATATTGGCAGCCCACCACTGTACATAGGTATTGGTTCTTATGAAAGTATCATAAGGATTTACCTTTCGTTTCGAAAAGCACAATTTGTTCGTAAATTAGTTAATTACACATAATTATTTGTTATGTATAGGAAATGATTAATATTTAATTACCTTATTAATTAATGTTGAAAGCAATAAATAGGAACAGATTTCACCGAATTTGTTTGTTCAAAATTATATACAGTTTTCTTTAAACATTAACAAATTTGCGTTTTAAAAACAGTCAGTCGAATTTAAATAGCCTCATTACAATTAACATTTTAGGTGTTCACTGTCAATACTTCATTGGAAAAGGATTATATTTAAAAAAAAAAAAAAAAAAAAACTCTTTTTGACGAGAGTTTTTAACTGATGAAAATGATCGGTCCTGATCATATTAAATAAATGTGGAATCAATTCGAAAGAGTGTTTTATTTTTTATTTGTTTGTACAATTAACACATTTTAGCATTTGTGTGTACATATTTAGGTCAGGTTAGTTTTGATTAGATTCTGTTGGTTTCATGTTTTTTAAACCAGGATTTTCTTGTACTTGACTGTATAAATATTTATGATCGTTTCAGTGGCATACAAGTTGAACTGCTAATTTTTATTTAATTAATAAGGCATATCATGCTACTTATAAATGTTTCTACTGTTCTTTGTTTTAAATTCTCACAGCTCTGTTTTTGATTCCTTTTAATTTTGTATATCTATCTAACTATAGGCAATTAAGCCGGTCTAAAACAAGTTTACGTGTCTAATATAATGGTTCGTCTGGCAGGTATTTGTAAGAACCAGAATCCACCATAGATAGGCTGCAATTAAGCAAGCACGGCGTAGTTAAATCAGTATTACTTAAAAGCTCTAGCAGTAAAATATAAACGTATGGAAAAAAGGAAAGTGCACCGAGTCCGAAGCCTGCGATGTTATTCCACCTCGACTTCTCTCGCCCATACATTAAAGGCGGCAGGTGTCTCTTCGCCTGTTGCTCGATAGGCGGGGAGGGGCGGTCGAAGTGGGGGAATTATCTCCGGAAGCCCTCGGCAGACTTCGGACCCCGTCGGTCGCGCGCCTCACGTATGGCTATATACCGAACGGAAGTCAGCCTGTCAGTTGAAATGACGACGTTGTCTGTGTCGTACGCGCGCTGTGGATTTCGAATATCGAACGTTAATTTTCTTTTTAAATAAACAGTGGCGAAAAAGCGCGACGTTTTCGCCGGTGCGCACTTTTATACCATAAACAATTACCTACCTAGTTTAATATAAAACAATATTGTAAAATTTATACCAACTCGTATTTTTAATTGGTGCATTTATTAAAGTTTTCCAAGTTACGGCCGCAGTCGTTTGGCGTCCGCGAAAACTTCATACCAAAGAATTCGCATTGTGTTTCGGATCTTTATAAATAACCCGCAGTACTTTAAATGCTCGTAATTTTGTTATAATAAACATTTATTTATAACGTTGATATTTTGACGAAAATGAAATACGCAAATGGCGTGAGTGTTGACTATTTACGTTTGTACAGTGTCAATTTAAAAATACATCATCATTAGCCTATAGCTAATTTTACTAGATACCATATAACCTATGACGATTTAAAACATTTTTCCGAATAATTTTAACAGTCGTATACTTTAATAAAATACCAAGTGCTTACAATATTTAACCTTTAAAGTAATCATAGTTATTTATTTAATATTTAATAACCGCCGTGATATTAATTTAGTTAAGCCGTTGGCAACAATGACAATTTTGGTAAAGTTGATACCCCGCACCGTTCAAAAGTTCCTCTTGTGAGGACACCCCGTTAGTTAAAGAGGTCCTCCGGGACTCCTAGTGACCGGAAAGGCGCTGCCGGCCGTTTCCGGTGCGCGCCGGAAGAAAGCGTCCACGACGACGGCTGAAGAGGTTAGCGCCTCTAACATGGTGCTACTGGAGCTCGCCTCCGACGTATATTATGGGGACTGCCCAGGCTATACGGAACTGGATATTGGATCAGCGTTTCTGCCAGGTTAGCTAACACAACTCGATCATCCAAATCATTATACTTTATAGCCCATAATAAATTGATTGTCTTTAACGTTAGGCGGACACACATATGTATATATTATATAAAATACCTATTTACAGCTTTTAGTGCGCTTTTTCTAAATATATTAAACTTTTTCCTGATTTCATTTATAACGCAACAATTTGTGACCTCACAAAATCTATCTTTGTTTATAAACACATATCTAAATTACGTATTAAATAATTTGATGTTTAAAATAATCGTTTTTTATCAATATCAATCAACTTTTTTGAAACACATTACAAGAAAGAAAACGTGGTGACAATTCATTGAACCAGCAATATTTTGCAAACAAAAACTGATTATATCTTATCTTCAGGGTCGGATTAAGAACTTGGTAGGCCCCCGAGTGAAACAAAATTTGTAGACCCTGTTGTTTGGATAACTAAAAACCGTCGCAGAATTCCATGTAAAAATAAAACTAACACCGAAAACTTCATTTACAATATAACCTATTTGAGGCCATTAAGATTCCAAGTCCCCAAACGTGCGCCTCAAGGTTTATGGGGGAATCCGCCACCGCCTACCTCTAGTATCATGAGAGCTTACTAGTTTTTTTTTCATACTTACATATTATAAAATATATGTTCATATGTGCTGTCGTAAAATTGACAATTATATTATATATTTATGTGAGTAAACTGTTTCTTTTAACGTTAATGCAGTAGATATTGTATGCCTACAATATCAAGATAAGTAGTTAATCTTCACTATTAAATAGAAAACCTAATCACACAAAAACACCCAATCGGTTAGCCAAGCCGTAGTGTGACATTTACAGAGTGCGTTGTGCTTTGCAAATCCGGATTAGTTTCTGCTTATGTCTTTCTTTTCCAGAGGTATAAGAACTCACTTGTTAACTATGGAAATCTAAATTATTTGTTAAGTTAGGAAGCTTATAGTGCTTTCATTAATCTCTAATCATTATTGAAATGAATATTATTAATTACAATTTTACACGATCCAAGAAACGAATTATTTCAGTCCGAAAATCTTGATTGATAATCACGCTTTTGAATTGTTAAAAAATGTCCAAATGAAACGCCGAGTTTTAATTCGACTTACGTTACTTAACAAACGTAATTTTGTTTGCCGAACATGTTAAAAGATATTACAGTCTGTACGCACGACTGATTCCACTCGGATAATGAGGTCATCATCATCATTACCAACTTCATTGTTGACTAAAAGAATACGTAAAGTTGTCTCTGAATAATTCTCAAGTGCTTCTTCAAAATACGCTGAATTTTATGCCATTGACGACGGGTGGAAATACATTAAATTGCACTACTCCATTCAAATATGTTTGCAGTTTTATTCCTATAATTGTTCTTCGCTGCAAGGATGGTGACCGATGACAATGAAGGGTTGTTCAAATGGCTTTTCCCATCTGGAATAATCGGGCATGATCTGGTTGCTAACAGTTTGACAAAGTGTTCTTATTGTATCTCTTATTCTGATATTTAAAAAAAATAGTTACTAGCATTTTACAATGTCATATTTAAAGAGCATAATGTTCGTGCATCAAATAAACATTGTACATTGCATTTGTTCTCAACATAAAGATGTATGTTTAATTTTTGTTTTGATCTGTGCAAATGTATCGATTTATTAATTACATATCGACTATGGAAAGGAAAAACGGGCCTAACCCACACATAAAAAACTTAACAGGAAACACACAACACGTTTTTTGATGATTTTGAGCAAAAGACAAATTATGAAATATACACAACTTTGAAGTGTACGGTGACTGGTAAATTGACTTAGGCTTACATTAATTTAATAAATTGTTAGAAAAACCTTTTCTTAAATACTTTTTCCTGGTCGCAACTTTTACATGCCCTGTTTTCTTCAAACTAAAAAGCTAAATTAAGATTCTAATTCGGCATTTTCAGCTTACATTCTTTTGATAGAACGTTTGTCAAGTTGTATACATTGTGATTATCGAAAAAAAGCTGTTTTGGAAAAACTGTGTTTTTTTCACAGTCGAATTATGTATCTTGGCTCCCTGATAAATAGACAGAAACACGATCGCTGATGATAGTTCTTTCTTTTTTACATGGAAAGACAAAGCTCGACATGATTATGACAATTGTGTTAATTATAAATAGTACCCAACGACATTATAAGTAAAAATTAAACATTAACAACTCAGTAAATATATAAAATATACTTGACGACTGTCAGGTGTAGGATGTTGTTTTAAATTAGTAAATAAAATACAATCCGAATAACGTGTTCGATAATGCTATTTTATTTTTTAAGCCAACGATTTCTTTATTAAAATTTATAACATACTCATACGAAGTCTTCATTGTTTACCCCGTATTGTTTTATAGTTAAGTCCTTTGGAAGGATTGGAATAACCGTACAGTGGCCACCGGAAGTGCGTTCGCTCGCCGCTAGGTGTCAAACCGCCTCTTCCGCGTATAATACGTAGTGCTTAATTCTATACAAAGATTTTCTTCGTTCGCTCTCGAACGTTTACAATATTGCATATCAATTATTCAACCCCGATTTAATTCTCTTCTATTTCTAATACATACAATTAATAAGATAAAAGTGAAAGTTATCGTATTCCCATTGGTAGTTATAATGTATTTTAGTTAAGTATAATACCTATGCAATAAAGAAAGCTTTCTTTGGAAACCGTATGCCAAGTTATACATCTCATAACTATAAATGTGTCGATTTATTATTTGAGATAAAACTAAGTTACATTATCTAATTGCATATTAATCCCAAAGATCGCAATGTATTTTAGTTCTACATTTAAAAAAAATAATTGATAGCGGTCAGAACTATGTAAATCCATCAGCGAAGCTATTTGCATTTGGTCAGAAGAGATATACAATAGATTTTCTCACCTATTCTTATGTGTTAGTACTTTTTAGTAATTTATTTATGAAAACAAGACGATTTTTTATGATTAAAGTTCAACAAATTTATTGCAGTCAATCAGTGAGCACCCGCCGCGTTCAACACAAACGTTGTTGCGTTAAAAGTATTTTTGCACATCTATGTCTAAATTACGTTCGATTTGTTAAAAATTTCAAAATTAATTGTAAATCTTTTTTTTTATTATATTACTTATTGTATCTTCATTACTTAAGCCACTGGTCAAATATATTTCTTACAAGTAACACATTAACAACCAAAAAGCAATTAATGTCTTCCCCTATTAACTTATTCATAAATTAAATGGCAATCTTTGATGGCCATTCTCTTACAAAGGATTGCATATCTTTCAATTTTTACGGCAGTATTTTTAGTAATATAACGGAAAATTGCGGCTATTATCGCCTTTATTATTTATAAACGCAATTATGAAATCCTGAAGTAGTTTCTCAATGGTAACTCTGCAATATGCCAACCGTACAATATTGTATACGTGTATCATTATTGTTTTACTTACGTATCCATCCACTAATAAAACACTTCTTTCATATATTGTCTGTTCTATCAAATTAAATTTCGTCTGGTGTCCTGTGTCCCCTTACGATCTGCAGTATTCCCGTATTGTGCGTTTAAATTATTATTACTTATATCCGGTTGTGCGGCTATTATTGTATATCTACCTATTTTTTATATCTCAGGTAAAGAAATTTTAAACAGGCGATTATTTCTTCACATATGACCCACAGAAAACATTTTTACATTTATAATACTTAATTGTCAATTGATGAAGGCATCACATATAGTGTGCCTCTTTTTTGTCATTAGCCTGCCGTGTGCCACCATGTACGTTATATCACTTTAAGGGCGTCACTGTCAATACTTTGTGGAAAGGCATTATATTAAAAAAACAAAATATTCCTTAGTACTGCTTCCACTTTTATTTAGCACGATCAGAACCGGTTTAGTTTATGACGTTCATTATCAACTGATTCTTCGTTGTTAACTCTTTTCAATACAGTTTTGTATAAATAACACTGTTAAATTGTATTTATTACCGGTCCTGATCTTGTTTAATAAAAGTGGAAGTAGTACAACAGAATATCGTGGTTTTTAAATGTTCATACTTACATATGTAATAATGCAGTTTTTTTTATTCCCAACGTTCAAATGAAAAAATCAATTGTTGAGCTATTTTTCCTAGCCGTATTCCTTCTATTCTCACTCTCTTTGGAAAACGAGAGCTTGAGCAACTGATTAACAAACAGTTCTCGTAGAAACACTTCTGTTGAGGTAAACTCCGTTAGGAGTTCATATGCTCCACATTGGAAGCGGGTATGGGGAAAAAATAGGTTTAATAACCGGCAGGAAAAATAATTTAAACTGTATTTTAAATATTTATATATTTACTTATTCGTACATTCGTACTCGTATACCAAAGTTACACAATACTGCCAGATTCGATGGTCTAAAAATCTACATTGCTTTTCGTTCATATTAATCCATTAAAGGAAATTAACAAAAGCAATGATGAAAAAAGTTTTAATCTCATTTCCAATAATGTTTAAATCGGGTAAAACGTAAATACCCACTGCTAAAATACTATTTCGAACCTGCCCTAAAAAAATTCTGCCTCAAAGTAAATTAGTAATTGATTAAATTGGTCCACGCATTACCTTCTAATTTTGAGGTGATAAAAACGTATTTTTTTTTATCATGGTTTAACGTGATTATGTATTCAATTCACTTGAATTTTCATCATGGTACTCCGTTTCAACCAACGAGCTTAAATACGTTACAGAATCTTTTAATATCTCAATTCTTGTCAAACTTTTTTTTTCTAATTCAAGTCCGTTCTCAATGTGGAGGATATGGCTTCCTAATGGAGGTATCTCAACGGAGTTTTTTTTTACGAGAACTGGTTTGTCAGTTGCTCAACTTAAATTCTTTAAAGAGAGTAAGGATATAGAGATATGACTGGTACATGGCTAGTGGTTAACTAATCGCTGTCGCTTTGCCTTGTTAATTTTAAAATTGAAAGATAGGGATATATATAAATACCAACGCATTCGAACAGAAATCGATATTGTACGTCTAATCTTAGTTTTGATAATCATTTTTTATTGTGTACTTTTCCACGAGATTATGATTTTTAAAAAATCAAACGTCTTTCGGCATAAAAAATCAAAAAAATTCTGAGGAAAGTCGAAATAAAATTATGCGAATATTGATTTAAAATGTCGAGAAAAGGGTGCTGGAACGCCGGTCCACCGCGTTATATGGAGAAAAAGAACTGTGTAAGTTGTATGTTTAATCCTGTGATATTGAAAGATTTGAAGTTATCTAATTTTACTTGTATTGTCAAAGCACTTACTTCATTCATGTAAAATTGTTTATTTAAATTTAATTTAAACCTCGAATCAGACCCTGCACGGTGGCTCGCCATCCCGAGGTGTCGAAAATTATTACTGATTAATATTCAATGGTCGTCCCGCCGCACCATTCATTCATTCGAGCCTCTTCAATTGTCTGCGCTTTTTTTTGTTTTATTCATTCTTACGAAAAATAAACGTATGACGTCTGTCTGTTTGATTCAACGGCGCATTGTGCGACGGGCCGATTCATTAGATATCCACATTCGGACGGGCGTATGATTGAACCTACACGCGCACCACTATGCCAAGTTGGATGCACATAGACGCTCATTTGTATTCAGGTGGTCATTTACGTTCTTGATTGTGATGGTTAGCTATTTTTGTGAAGTAATTTACAGATTTGTTTTAGTGTAGTAGGCATAGATTTCAATCATATAATGATTGTATGCAAATTATTTCGCTGGTATTTATACTATATTTATATTTCCTCGTTATTTTGTATGCGCCAACTGCCTTCGTATTTTGGCGAAGAATATTATTTTATAGCCAACAAAACGTAAAATATTCAAAATAGTATATTTTGTGATATAGATGTAAAATTAAATGATATCAGTCCAAATAAATATTGTCTATATTCTCAAGTGTAGAATATTATTCTTATTTACATTGTGGCTTACGACATATTGTTGTTGACCAAATAAACCATCAAAATATACAAGAATCTATGCATTATACGTAAAACAAACTTACAACTAACTACACGATAGTAATAGTTCATACAACATCGCAGAAAAGACATCAATGGTAATTAGGTAAGTGAGAAGTAAATTGAGCCAAGTATTGGTGTTTTTGTGTATTTTCTATTTTAATTTTAATGAGAATACACTATTTTAATGTACATTTACTAAAAGCATGTCAATTTTACGAGACTTTTAGACATGGCGAATATTATAACGCATCCAAATTATTTTTTACTAAAACACTTTATCTCACTTCACTTATCATAAACTTCATCATCATTCCCAATAAAATAAATATTAAAATGTCAACACAAAAGAAATCAACATTTGAATGTTCAAAGGACGAAAAAACTCAGCATATAAACGTAAAATTGAATTTCAACCAATCACTTTATTGGAAGTTGGGACTTACTTATAAAATAATTCTAATGTATGTCTTAGTTGATCGTTAACGGCTTGCTCCTTGTTGCGTTTGTTTTATTTAGTATCAGAGTTCATAACACTATCAAAGTATGCACCACGCATACACACTCATTGGATCGTACATTACCATATACATACATGCGCAGATAGTAAGCGTTCTGTCAGTGGACAGGTGCTTGTGCACCACCTGTCGCGACCTGCGCGCCCTCGCTCCGCACTCCCGTAGTTATTCCGAATTCGAAAATTTAAATTCGTTTGAATGTTCCAATTTCGAACCAGATGCATTTTATGGAATATTCAAAGATAACGTCAATGCGAAATTAAATTTGTCTGTTTCTAACGTTCGAAACGTATCACGATGGCTTAAAATAATTAGGCGATCCATTGTAGTTTATTACATTATTTATGGTTTTTGGAACATTGTTAGTATTGTTCAAATAATAAAAGAATTATGTTTGTTTCGTGATAGATACATTTCACACCTATAGGTTTACACTTTTTCCACGGCGTATTAAGTTATCTATATTACTTGTTTCAGACTGAATAACAGCGAATTACAAATGATATTTTTTAGGCAGTCATTAGTTAGCAAATTTTATAATTGAACACGGAGTATTAATTGCAGTATTTCCTTAATATAAATTAAGTGTATAGATATATACAATTTTATTTTATGAAAAAAAAAAGATCCCTTGTTGTGTGAATTTTTGAAGGCCTTTCCAATTGACACAACCAAATGTCAAATGCAAAAATCTACTATGATTCAAATCAATAATAACATTTCCAATAAACTTAAATAAATGCATCCCTGTGAAGCTCAAAAGTTTCAAAATAACACGTGTCACGTCTTACTGTTAGGGCTTGAAAGGTCCCGTTTTTTGACCCTAAAAGGATGTGAGGGTTTTCTTAATCCCCCATGCTGTAAGTTATGTACCTTACCCAACATGTGGCAAGCGCGAAATACCTTCTTTCAATACCAATTTAATCCTAGGAGACATTAAGTTTTAATGAATATTTTTTATCGGTTTAATGCTTATCCACGGCTTTTCTTTAATAACCCATTATGTATTACATAACAACGCTCTCGTATTGTATATTTATTTATATTATCTACACCAGCTTAGTTCATTAAAACTGTCAAGATGGACTATTTGTCGGAATACAAATAATATATATTTTTATCATACCGTTTACTATACTCTTCACAAAGTAAATTGCCTAATAGAAGCGGCTCGACAATAATGTCAAATAGCTTAATTTTATTTATCTTTTAACAACGAAAATGTAGCTATTTTGATTTGAATAAAATTGACTCCAAATAGTCGATACATGTATTCAAATAAATTTGTCTCCAAAACTTGGTATTCACTTACTTAAGTTTTTATAATTAATTTCTTACCTGGGACCATTCATGAGTCAGGAATATCATAAGCGTTTATGTTTATGAATTTACTAACTATGTAGGTACTTCAATATTCAAAAACATTGCATTGTATTTAATATTTATTTATTTTATCAGCCTGTAATCATATTTATATTAGGTAGGTAGGTATATCTAGATAGGTAGTAATTTTTCTTCTATATGCACACTGCCATGAACATAAAACACTGACAACATTCCGGTTTCGAACGAAATTCAAATATTTGAATTCGAATTCGAACACTATTTACATCGCGTTCGATTTACATTTCGATAAATTATTTTCATCTGTCATTCGGTGGGCGGGTCGGCGGCCGTTTCCGCCCAACAGTCCGCTAGCCCCGCCCCCCGCCGAGATCTCATTCGGCCAATCGGCACGCGCCACTGGAGAGTGAACTGAGGTGTTTCACAGTCCCTCCGATTTCTTTGTTTTCACAAACGTGATCTTTTCCTCTCGCCCAGACGAATGAAAGATCACGTAGGTACACGCACGACCGTAGAAAAACGGCGCGGGCTCAAATGGTGCGTGGTTTTAGGTATCAGCGCACTTGTTCGATTTTTAAAAACCGATACTAATTTCAACCTCGTTCGTTATTCAAACTATTGGAACGATAAATGTTGGCATCGATTTTAGCTGATTTACCCAGCGTTCTAATTTTGAAATCAGATTAGTAAAAACACTTATTATTTTCGTACAGGTTGGCATAGTTGAACATCATTGATACCATGATTATTTAAACAAAATTTTCACTGTTACATCATCTTAAATGTCAACGATTGAAATTGTGAAATATACAGCGAAAAATTGAACGTCTATAGATAACTAGGTACTATATGTTTCAGTCGGTTGCTTGAAGTCTCTTTATACCATAGTTACCCAACCTTTTTCGGGTGGCGACCCTTTTTTATAAAAGCCACGTGACCCGCGGCCCCGATGCAATTGAAAAAGGCATTTTTTTCAACAAGGTAATTTAGTTGACTAATCGCGACCCATAGGTTGGGAACCCGTACTTTATACAATAGGTACAGTAATGTAATATATTTTAAGATGTTCACTGTTGATTATTGGTGGAAAACCTTCATTTTCACTAATTTCACATTGTTATGAGAGATCGAGACTCGTCTCGCTGATCACAACCGCTATCAAACGAAGACGTACCCTTTACTGGTTCCGCTAACTGGTGACTTAATTATGTCAGTTATGTTCCTACAAAGTGTTAAATTTTCATAGAATTTATCTATAAACGAATATATATCTAGTATTGTCTTCTGTATTCATATCTTACGAGTAATAGATGTTAAACTTTATTTATTTTAAATGCCACTTCCTTATATGGTCGAAATATTTTTAAAAATATCAGATTAGATTTTCCCGCCATTGAATCAATCAATCATCAAAGGTTGCCAAGTAATAATTAGTTAAAACAAAAAAAAGAATTCGCCTTTTAAATAAACAACGGCGAAGCGCGTTACTGATCGATCTAGAAATAATCAGATTTTCGCACTCGATTTTTTTTTAAATTTGAACCGTCGATCGATAACAATTAACACAATTGATCACAATCGACAAAGATCTATTTCGATTTGTTTTTCTTGCGACTTAACGTGCTGACAACAAAGGAAGGAAGTGAACAAAAATAATTGTTCACGATTTGTAAGCGTAAATCCCGGATACTTGCTTCGCAGAGAATTGCATTGTAGCCATACTCGGAATTGTGTTTTCTTTTTACACCTTACTGCAAAACAACAAGACGGCGATTAAAATCAAGTTAAAAATAGATTATATTAAATCGATACGTTTACTCTGCCTTTACATTGTAGTGATGAAAAACCTATTTTACAGTAGGGCTAATTCATCCATTTTCCAATTGTAAAAAGGTTGACCTGTCATGATGATATAATATTATCATGTCGAACTACTCTCACATCTACTGTGGAAAGGAAGAAGGACGTAAACCACAGTTTTTTCAAAACTTTAGATAATCACAATGTATCAAACTTTTGATACACGTTCTATCAAAAGGATGCAAGCTGCAAATGCCGAATTAGTATCTTAATTAAGCTTTTAAGTTTGAAAAAGATGACCTTGTAAAAAATTAAAACCAAGAAAAAGACTGAAATAAAGGTTTTTCCTAGACAATTTATTTAATTAATATTATATTATGTCAATTAAACACCAATTTAGCTCAACAATAACAGATTAAAATAACAAAGTATTTTAGTTCTACAGTTTTTAATAATTTTATTCGTTGATAGCTATTTCGGCTTGCGCCATCGTCAGAACTATGTTTAAACTAATCTTTTGCTCAGCTATATATACTGGCTCTGAAGAGATACACAATGCATCAAGTTATTCACTCTAACATCCTAATTATAAGTGTAATATTGTAATTATAATTAGGATGTTAGAGTGAATAACTTGATGCATTGTGTATCTCTTCAGAGCCAGTATATATAGCTGAGCAAAAGATTAGTTTAAACATAGTTCTGACGATGGCGCAAGCCGAAATAGCTATCAACGAATAAAATTATTAAAAACTGTAGAGCTAAAATACTTTGTTATTTTAATCTGTTATAAATGGAGTTCTACCAAGTAAATGCCAAATCAATTAATTAACCAATTTAGCAGTCTCCGTGCACTTCAAGTTTGTGTATAATTCATAATTTGCATATGGCCCAAAATCATTAAAACACGTTTTTTGCGCCTCCTGTAAAATTTGACATGTGTGGGTTACCTCCTTTTTCCTTTCCACAGTCGATATGCATAAGCATCTTACTTATTTTGGATAGTCTGAAATAAACTTGTATTAGATTTTGACGGTCAGTATACAAAAAACGAAGTCCACAAGCAAATATCATTCCTTGTCACTCTGAATAAAATCTACTAAAGTTTCAAACCCTAAATAATTGTCGAAATTATCATTTCACTACAAATTTCGAATACTTCATGTTTGTTATTAAATATTGTAATAGTAAATCTACTTTAAATACAATATTATATTTCCTATGTCTAAAAAGAAATCTTCTTATAGTAAAGCTATTTTTTGTGGGAAAAAACATTAATTGTGCTATATGTTGTTAGTTAAATAACTAGATAATCTTTCTTTGGCCACTCGTTCTTTTCAACATAGATAATGTTTATACATAAGAAAATGCAGTTCAAGATGGTATTTTCTTGCGGTCTTCAAATGTCGTCTGCTATCTTCATTGTTGTTTTCATTTAGTAATTTTGTACTTGGTTGTTTGATCGATCTGTCAAAGGCATACGGGTTGTGCATCACTCATTTAAATAGTCTGTTAATAAAAAAAATACTAGGTTTCAAATTAAAATATACTTTCGATGTTTGCGTTAAATTTGGCGTTACATATCGACTGTGGAAAGGAAAAAGGACGTAACCCACACATATCAAATTTTACAGGAGGCGCTAAAAACGTGTTTTGATGATTTTGTGACATATGCAAATTATGAATTATACACAACCCTTAAGTGCACGGAAACTTCTAAACTGGTGTTTAATTGACATAATCTAATATTAATTAAAGAAATTGTCAAGGAAAAACCTTTATTTCAGTCTTTTTTCTTGGTTTTAGTTTTTTACAAGGTCATTTTTTCAAACTTAAAAGCTAAATTTAGATACTAATTCGGCATTTTCAGCTTGCATCCTTTTGATAGAACGTGTATCAAGTTTGATACATTGTGATTATCGAAAAAAAGCTGTTTTGAAGAAACTGTGGGTTAAGTCCTTTTTCCTTTCCACAGTCGATATGGATGCCACCTGCTAAGAAGTTTCCGTTGTAAAATCGATACACATATTTCAACTTAGAAAATACACAGAAAGTAACATTTACAAATATGAATTAATAATGAAATATAATTACATACTCACGAAGGTGGCCTGCCTAGTAACTACATTTACATTTTTGAGTGCAGTTTCAGTATCATTATATAATATGTTTTGTAAATCGTAAAATATAAAGATTTTTTAAACTTAGTTATTCCACTGATTGTGTCACTTGATCTAATATAACAAAATACACAAACATACTAATTTTAATAGTACATTGAAAAACACAGTACACAGACATACTACTTTTAATAGTCCATTGAAAAAGTTTTCATCATTTCGTACCTGGTTATGTTACTATTTTTCTGTACGATTTCAATATTCCTGTTTTCTTTTATATTCAACACATTTGCTTATCGGAGTTACGTATCATTTTGACATAAATTTTTACACCAAGGAGTTCTGTTAAAACTGGAATATACATAAGTATTGTATTTCTTCTTCGTATGAGTTTCCCTCATGGATGAGAATCACAAGATCAGCCATATTTATTAGATCTCTACTAGTCTCAGTCGGTTGCTATACGCTTACACATCTTATTCTATAGTGTTATCACTGCATCCTAGGCTGACTAATAATCCTCTGATGACATGTATATACATAAAACGAAAATGATTGAAATGGTTGCTTTTTTTACCTGACTCCTGAATATTTATTGTTGTAAACTATCCACTTTTAGTTAATACATACAATATTTAACAATTTATCGTCGACTACATCAAACAACATCAAAAAATCTGTCAAATCATCTCTATTTTTTTTTAATTAAATTCCTGGCTTCACTTAGAATTTAAATAATTATAACAGATTACTTATAATCCGATTATCGATTACTTCACAGATAACGACCTACCTTTATATTTTGATACCAATATGTATCACACGAAAATAAAGATTACATCGAACCCGAGCTGAGCAATAATTAACCGCTTAGCGTGATATCTCGAGTGATTTTCTGTGTGAATTTTCTTATCGCGCCGTTTTCCTCCTGGCCGATCTAAACGTGGCCATAATCGGAACCGATTATCTTCAATCAAATGCAGTTGGTTAATTTTTCACGCTATTTTGCAGTGGCCGCGCCGTGACTTTGTTATCTCTTCTCGTGTGCCGATTGATAGTTTTAGCGTGGCCTGTGAGATTATTTTTGTTTTTTGACACGTGTTTTTTTAAAAATTATTTTGGGGTTTTCCGATTTCTGACAATTAATAAAAATCCGGTTATCAACTAAATCCGCGTATGATAATACACTCATGTACTAGTTTAAAATGATGGATAATCACATAATTGTAAACACATATTGTATAATAATATATTATATCTTATTTACGTCGGAGAAAATCGTTGATTTTCCTCGTTTCTTGGATGAAATGTTGTTCTTTATTAAATATGTATTATTATGAACGAGAAAAATGTCTTTCACTAAATACTTAGTAACCCGTAGACTACTGCACAAATGTATATAAAATATCTCTGTATACTGCCTTTTCTTCATTAGTTATTCTAAGGAACAAGAAGTATGTAGATAATCCGTAATTTTTTGTTCATTTAAAATACTTATCAACGGAAGTGATTTTCAGTTTAAAAGAGTATAAATACCATTTAACTCTTCAGCTAGTCCGATTATGTTTGGTTGTGTCCATATTCAATTTTAAGTATTGTTATTATTAATATTAAAAAATCAATTAAAATTAACAGGGCTGGCGCTATACAAGAATGTATTTTTCCGCCCTAGTTATAAAATTATCTTAAACGCATAGACATTAATTGGCCGCCTCTCCTACTCTTTACTATAGGCGGTCGTTTGTTCCGCTTTCACGTTGTGCCGCCGCTGATAGTTAACTAATAAATATCGTGTCTTAACAATGAATTATACCATAGCAGTCTTAAGTTCCACTATACTATAGGGGGCTTTGATTATACCCGTAACATATAAAAAGCTTTATTTTCATGTATTGAGTAAACATTGTTTCGGTGCATGAAAAAAAGATTTAGTTAAAGAAATTTTATTCAGCTGTACATTTTACAATTGGGCGTATTTTAATAGGGAATCATTATCAATTCCTTGAAACTACCGAACATGAATATAATTTTAAAAAATCTTTACAGAGGTTATTATATTTATTTCGTCACTGTTTTAAAAGTTAAGTGAACAAAATAATCATCACAAAAACGAATGAATATCTAGGCAATACGATATAAAAACTGACGACGTAATGTTACCATATTATCATCACCAAGTGATTCAATTCAGGGTTTTTCGACTCATGATTCACGAGTCGGATCAACTGATCCATGACATTTCCAACTCGTGCCGCATTATATTTATCTGTACAATAAAACCTAAAACAAAACTGTCCTATCAATTTACTTCGGTCCCCGCGTCCTTTGTACATATTTCCTTGTTTCTTAGTGAAAGAACATTCTTTTTGACAGGATATTTGTTTTTAGTCAGATGTTGTTTTTTACTTATCCGCCTTAGATCTGACTATTGAATAAACATTTGGTTAGTTCCTTTAGTCATTGAAAATCGTAGAGCCAACCTTAAAAGTGTAAGTATTTACGAAAATACATTGGATTTTAACTTTGCAATGGTTGTTTTAGTGAATTAAATTTACATAAATACCACTCAAGATTCTATTGCTTACGATAGTCAAATTATCCCAGCGGCGTAGTCACCTCATAGCAGAGTCATGCAATGCATAAGGGCCTAGCGATAAGGGGGCCCAAATTTCTACATATTCAATATAAAAAAATATGTGGGGGAAGGGCTTTGTTTTAGGGCTCCAAATTTCCAGCTACGCCACTGAATCAACTTTTTGTTTGGCGGTTACGTAAAGGGAATAAAAAATGAAAACATAATTGTGTAATTATTCGATTATTTCTTGGTTTAGGTAATTTTCAAAACTTCAACTCAAATAATACATTGCACTAACAAAAGTATAAATATGTTATAGTAGAGTTGTAGGGTTGCTTACCAAGTGGCAAGGATCCTGGATGCACTGAAGAGTCGTCAATTATTGACGTCACATTATTTACTGTACTTTGTAATTTTGTACACTGAGTCTCATCACACATGTGTCTCTTTTCCAGGCGGCTACGCATCAAGCGGCGGCCAGCAAGGTGGAACCCCCCCGCCGCCCTCGTTCCTCCAGCAGTCGTACGGCGGACCCCCTCACCAGCACCAGCCGCCCCCCTCCTACCTGCCCCACGACCACCACGACTACCAGCCCCTGGAGCCCCAGGCCCCTGCGACACACCAGCCCCCTCACCACCAGCCACAGCACCACGGCCACCCTCATCAGCAGATCGGCCAGCAACAGCATCTTCACCATCATCCTCCTACTCCCGCGGGGGCTGCCTACTCGGAGAGCTCGCCTTCCTTCTACGACACTTCGCCGCAAGCTCTCGAGCACAAATATCAGGCGACCAACTACGTCAAGCCGTATCCCAGAGGTGAGGGTAAATTCATCTCTATTTTATTCATCATTCTTAACAAATGGTTAGTAGGGACAAAGATAGTGTGCTTAAAAAAATGTGAACCAGTGTTTTAATCAATGCCTATGAAACTAAATTCCAAGAGTTTATTTCCATAAAAGTAAAAAAATTGCATTATCCCACCCATCCCATCCTATGAACGTATCGAGAGCGATTAGCTAACCACTAGTCCTGTCCTAGCCCTTTCTTTCTATTCCTACTCTCTTTGGTAAAAGAGAGGTTGAGCAACTGAGTTACAAGCAGTTCTCGCAGAAACATTTCTGTTGAGATAAACTCCGTTAGGAGTCCATATGCTCCATATTGGGAGCGGACATGGTAAAAAAAAAATCAAATAACATTTTGGTGATAGAAACTCATTAATGTACAATTCATCCTTTGAGAACACGGCATTTAAAATACCTGTTATAAAGCAATGTATAATATTAGCAAAACTTTGTCAATCACTGACTAGATATTAAAACTCTAGTCAAATCAGTAAGATTGACCTAAATAGAGTTATAAGCTTTAGATTTATGGCCATGTGACACATAATAAGGATGCAACAAAGATTTCGATTTCTGTTTCTAATTGGACTATCCAGCTCCTTTCTTTTCTATTTATCTGGTTTTTTAAACAATATCGCCTGCCAATTTGGGCTATTATCTCCACATGAGTTATTGTATGATGTCTCTACCTCTTTTTCAGAGAGATTAGCGATAGATCTAAGACCTGGAATAGACTCTTAGCAAGCTAATCACTCTTGCCGCCTTCCATGATTTTAGCATTGGATCGGTGGAAGAGAATTTAGACATCAATCTTCAATTTTCTTTTGACTATAAAATAGATCTTCAATTACAGTAATACGTATATTTAAATTTTCTTAGTGATATTATCCTAGTTTGAAGCGTTCTCTTAAATATAGAAACATGAATATAATTAACTATCCAGAATACATCCTGTTAATGAAATATTATCTAATGTCAAAAGCTAATGACTTTGAAAATTCTCAAAGGTGTTTATAAAATAACCTCACCTTCTGTGATAGAAACACACCGTTGAATGGATGAGTTCGCATTTGAATATTTAATTAATTGAATCCAGTCTCGACTCCATTGCCCTTTGTATGCAAAACAATCAATTGGTTCTGTATATTGGAATACCTCTTTGGACACACAGATATGCCTTCGCTTGTACTCGCATGTAAATTTAATTTATTGGAAGCTATGTTTATCAATGCAAACATTTTCTGATATATTTTACATATTAGAATAATTGATCAAAATAGTGTGAAGTATTAAACTATTAATAATACAGAGTAAAAAATGACACCAAAATAAAATACTTGCCAAAACACTATTGAATTATAGCCTTTTGTTTTGGAACGATATTTAAAAATAATCATTCTTGTCATATGATAAAAATGAAATTTCCACCATGAGTGTTAATCGAAATATACAAATTTTAACTAATTGATTTAAAAATTGATAATTTTGTTATTAAACTTATTGTTTACTAGAGTTTACACAATTTTATATTTGGTGAAGGTATTTGGTTTTTACGGTTGGTTGGTATAAGTTTAATTAATATTTGCGGTTATGTGTATTGTTGTTATAGTCAATCTTCAATGATTTATTTGACCACTTTAAAACAAACTGTCAAAATTAACGTAACCTCGTCAAGAAGTAAACTAAAGCATATTTATCTCATTACAATCACATCGCATATCTAATATCGCTAGTTGACATGATTAATCAGACATAAAAAAAACATCGAAGAATATTATAAAATTCTGCTAATCGTTGGCGTTAGACAGATCGATTATGACAACGGTGAAGATAGCTGCAATTACAACATTGAAGTTATACCAATCGTTAAACCAAACACAAAAACATTCGGTATTAAAAACCACCATTAATTATCAGATGTCTAGATCAGTGGTTCTCACGTAAAATTTTACTGTGGCTGCATTATAAACATCAATGGAAATGCCTCGTGGCCGCACTAAGTTTTTGTTTTGAGACATAATAAAAATAGCAGTTACATTTACTAAAGATCGGAACAACAATATATATTCAATAAAATTGTGGAGCTAGTATTTTTACATTATCATAAGTAAATTCTGATTACATTAATTAATTTGAGCAGCGCATTGTTAAACCATATTCAAATACATCTACATACTCAAAATTGGTATCTTTGAGGGAAAAACAACGAATTATTTAATATATTTTTCCTTGCATTTGAAATGGTGTATATAATTTCATTTTTTTTTACCTGATGACAAATAAATGTTATTTGTATGTTATTCATTTGTCGTCGCCTTACAATATTATTGAAATATTTCCAGCCGGAATGCTGGACTTGGTGAGACAGCGCTATAATGTGACATTTATGATGCTGAATACATTTTAATATTCTGCTGGCTGTTAGTGGTTTCATTTTTAGACAGAATGTGTCGTTTGGCATGTAAAATAATATAAATTTGGCAGATGTCGACTGTTCCGATATTTAATATTCCCATAAAACAGCGGCCATTAGTGTGAAATATATTTGTTTATTTTTAGCGAAGTATACATTTTTCTGGCAGCAACTTTTATCATACGAAATTAACCCTTTGCCCTCAAATTTATGATATTATTTTGACTTCCTTAATTCTGCCATAGTAATGTTTAGTTCAGTTTTTTCTGAGTAGTAAATCAAATTGATAAGTATCATAACCTAAACAAGATTCAATATCGAAAATATAATAATTCACTGTTTATTATGATCAGTGATTTCTAGATTTACCATTACAGGCAGTCGCCTGCTCTGCTTACACGTAGCGCCGGTACAGATTATGTTTTACTAACCGCTTTAATATATCAATTATTTATGCTACCCAAATGTGGAGCATAGTATTGTCTTCCTAAGAAGTATCATAGTAGAATTTTTTTACAAGAACTGTTTGTTATTCAGTTGTTCAACTGTTTTTGTTGATAATAAAGATAGTGGAATGGGCTGAAATAAAACTTGTATGTAGCATATCATTGATAGAATCTGTGGAAGTTCATTTTTAATAATAATAAAAAAATAATAACTTAGTTATTCCACTTTTTGTGCTACAACTTGTGACACGTGTTTCGCCTCTTTTAAAATCATCATCATACTATCGCAACATGTCTGTACCATGATTCAAACCATGTAGACACTGCAACCAAAGATAACAGCATGGACCACTCGTCCACAGGCCTGGCATTAATTGAAACTGACTGTTGTGCCATATACTGACCGTTGTATTGAAATATAATTTCTCTTAAAAACACCTATTCGAAATTAATGTTAGTTTACTGTTTTTCAGTGATTATTCAAAACAAAATATCCACCAACATTCAACATTAGTATAACCCGATTGAATGCAAGGTGTTAAAATACCAAAATTACTCTCAGAATTGAATTTCATTTTTAATTAAAAATGTCATAAATTTCTGTTCGAATATTTTTTGGTATTTTCAAGAAATTATTAATGTTCTACAGTTTACATTTCCTTGTTTGAATACAAGTACTTATTATAATTGTCCTTTTTAGCACGGTATCACCACGACGCCTACAGCAACGACGGAGGCTACGGCTCACCCTACGATGCCTTCCAAGGAGCGACAGGCGGAGGTGGAGGAGCAGGACCAGACGTTTGGGGAGCGCCTCCGGATCTTCAGCACGCAACGGCCTTCCTCACTCCCGACAAGCTGCCTGCTGGATACCCTCCTGCGGGACCATGCTTCACAGGTAGTCTATCTCTTATTTCGTAATTGTGTCATTTCATTTACTCTGAAGTGTGAAGAAAACTATTCCTTATGTTTTAAGAATTTTAATTTTCAAACTACTCTGATCTTTGTTTCTCTTCATCGATCATATGAGATGCCAGTTGTAATAGATATCTAGCCGATTAAGGAATGCATTCCTTTAGGATGTTTTTATTTTCGTTATGAATAAAATTAAATTAAATATGTGCTTGTCCAATGCAGATTGAACTATCACCATAATGTTATATAATTTTGCCCATCTTTTTCAAATAAATAATTTCACTTTTCTTATGTGAAATATTTGGACTACAGATGTTAACTTTTTGACCGCGGCTAAGAATATAGAAAGCAAGGTACGCGGTACCGTTTTGGCGAATTTGTCAATACCATTTTCGATCATAAATTTAGATTGTAAAATATTTTAAAGTATCCAGAAATGATAGTGGACATCTATACTGCTATAATAATCTAATTGGATTAAATAGCCGCCATTTTATACACAAAACTGAGACACTGCGCCGCCATCGCAGATAAAATAATATTTCTCGGAATGTAATTATTTTCACTCGCGCTTGCATTGCAATCAGCACTCGTTAAAAAATATATATAATTATAGCCTTTTTATTTACTGTCAACCATGTATTTTGACACAAATATTATTAGAATGACACGAATACAACTATCGGCCACCATTTTGTTGACGTATTTGGTAGGGTCCAAAAAAATGATCTTTTAGTCGGTACGGTTATTTTTTCTTGTAAATCCAATAAATGGCATTGATAATATATAATATTCATTACCATATTCAAGTGATTTAAGCTCTAAAACAGCTATAACAGCTGTGATATAAAGTTCCAATGGTCATAGGTGCTATATAGCAGCTGTCCGCGCATGGGTCTACCACTAAACCCACGACTGGTTCAATACTACTTGAATAAATGATTTTGTTGTTATAAAACATTCACGTTATTTTTAATGTTTTTTTCTATTTCTTTCCAGGTTCTGGACCAATCCAGCTGTGGCAGTTCCTTTTGGAACTCCTTACAGACAAATCCTGCCAAGGGTTCATCTCTTGGACAGGCGACGGTTGGGAGTTCAAACTCACCGACCCAGATGAGGTATGTTACCCAATGTTTATTTTAAGTATAATAACACATACATGAAATTTACTATAAAGATTAATCATACTAAAAAGATAATTTTAAAGATATCACACTTTATATTCACAATTAAAACAATATCTACAAAAACTAATCGTAAGGTAAATATATATTGTTCTAGAAGAATTGTAGAATTTAGTTGATAACTATTTCGGGTTCAGCAGGGAAATATCAAATGAAAAACAACTATCAACGAATTCTTATTATTCTTGAAGAACTGAATTCTTAATCAATATTTTATCCTGTAATAATGGAGTTCTACTAAGTTATTACCAATTCAATCAATAACAACAAACACCTGGTGTTTTTTTCGACTGTAATATTAACATACCTAAAAAGGGATTACTATATTATTGTTAAATAAACACATCTCATAAATGATTATTTTATCTTAAAATATAATAAACAACAGTAATAAATACAATTAATATTATTTCATATCTTTCATGCTAAATGTCACTGGTAATTTTTCTGCATAACAATTAAATTTCTGTTTTTAATCCATTTGCATCTTTTGATAGAATGCAAAATATACCGATATAGCCAACTTTTTTTTTATTACATGCTTTCCAAATTTTTGTGACTGCTTCTAATTTGTCATAATAAAAAAGAAAGGTGCATTAAATTACGAATATTCAATCAAATAAAATAGATTTATTAATGAATAAATTAAAAATACCAATGGTAAAATGAGACACTGGAATAGTGTTGTTAAATTAGAATTCTATGCCCACTGCTCAGCCTCTCTGGTTGTGTGAACCAGGCCTTACAGGCATCTACAGTGATGGTGATTCGAATAAGATCATTATCGATTTTGTTAACAAATGCAGCATCTTATGTTTTTTTATTCTTCTTTCTTCAGGTTGCACGTCGCTGGGGCATTCGCAAAAACAAACCCAAGATGAACTACGAGAAGCTGTCACGAGGCCTTCGTTATTACTATGACAAAAATATAATTCACAAAACCGCGGGAAAGCGATATGTTTACCGCTTTGTATGTGATCTGCAGAATCTTCTAGGGTGAGCTTACCTACTAAATCTCTACTCGTTACTCAGTTGATAGCGAATTTATTGACAGCATTCTGACAAAACACCTCTCTAAACACACACACTTAAAATATATTCAAAATTGACACGTTTTAGTAAATAAAAAGAATTAATAATTAAAACAATTTAATCTTGATAAATAAATCAAGTTATTTATGTAAAATCGGTGTAAATTTGCTATTATAATTTGACATCAAAATAAAGCTTTTTTTGGCGTACTGGGCATGTCAAATGGGTTTGAAGGGCTTAAACAAAAGTGAGAAATGATGTGCTGTATAATTAGCGATAAATTTCAATTGAATTTTGTAGGAAGAAATGCGAGAATATATTTGCCCTTAAGAAGTGAGTAAGCCAAATTGAAAAATGGCTAAACTGTACTATTGCACATTTAAATACAACGTCTTTACTTACTGTTTTTGTGGATTGTGTGTTTTAATTTTACGGAGAAAACACAGGTTGTATTTACTTAGCTCACTTCACTTTTACAATACTTAAAGGCACGTAGAATAATAAAATAACACGTCTCCCACTTCATTTGTCAGGTGCTCATATTCAATGGCCATCTCAAAAATATTGTAAATCAAGTTACTTAGTTGTAATACCAATGTGTTGAATTGTTGTGGAGCGTTTGTTTTAAACAGAGTTTCTTTTCTATTGCAGATATTCACCGGAAGAGTTGCACGCAATGGTGGACCTCAAGCTCGAGAAGAAAGACGACGATTGAAGACCACGAAACGAAACAATAACAAAAAGAGTTTTCAGCGAGGAACTGTTATAAGTATATATAATTTAGCATAGGAATGCGGATATCCTCGAATGAATCAAAACATTGCTGTTGTGCTGGCCTAATGCTAATCAAAACAAAAGAATATGTGCATAGGAGGAAACTATTATATTAAAATCCTAATTTATTTTTTATAATGTACTTCCTAAACATCATTTAATTTAAAATTCTCATTCATATACCATTTTTAAATTCGTATGTAATATTTCTCGTCTTTGTATTATGTAATGTAAATTATTATTTTTTTTATCACAAAAACCTAAAATAATGATCATATTTTAAAGAAAATATTATAATACTGTCCTAAAATAGTTAATTTCAACACAATATCACAATGTGCTATGTCCACTTTGTTTTTAAAAATAATTTTAAATTAAGAGTTTGCGTTTGTTAGGTGCTGTGATAAATACCTTTTTCGACATTGTTGTATCAAATGAATTTGATCTGTAGAACAATGCTTGTGTCAACAGGCTGAAAAAAAAAATTGACCTCTCTGTTTATGTTAAAGTGTACTCCAGTGTTTTAGTCTAACCATATTGTTTAAGTTTTTCATCATGGCAATGTTAATTTAGTGATAATAATAAAAAATATTGTTCTATTACACATATATTACCGCAGGTGCCTTGATATTTTTTCAATAGAAATGTTCACTTACTAAATTTAGTAATTAAACATTTCCTTATTTCGTTATATCATTTTTCATTATGTCCTTGCACTGTAATTTTAGTAAAAATGTTCATTTTTTAAATATCGGCAACTGCTTTTAAGAAAAGTCTTATTATAAATGTTGAATCTTCACTTTGATTTCAATCAATTTCTTTACAACATAACAATCATGGAAAATTGATTAGCGTCATAAATTAATCATAATCAGAGGTGAGGAACCTTTTAGTATTGAAATACCGTATTCATATACCTGTAAACTATTCTAATAATGCCTGAATACAATAAATTTCTCATAATGTATGTTTTTTAGTAAATCTTAACTTTGTTATAAAAAGATAAATTTGGATGTTTTAATGGAGGTTCCCAGCCCACCTCTGATCATAATAGAAATGGTTATTATTATTTTGTTTTCTTAAATGCTCAGTGTTAAAATAAAAGATTCGCAATTTTTTTGTTGATCAACATTATTGTGTCCTCAGTTTTTGTTTTTGTTTTAATAAGACGACAGGCTGTTTGATTGTCACATGACCTTATTTACGTGATTATTATCCTATTGATGTGAATGCTATTTTAAAATTAAATGTAATTAGCACATTTTAAACTTGTAATGCACTTAAATATAATTGTATAAACACATATTCTTTAAACCTTTAGGCCAACAGCAGTGAACGGTTGACATTCTCTTGATTTTGTATATAAATAGTTACACAAAACTATAATAGGATTAGTGTTTAGATAATGATGTTAATGTTTAACTACTTAAGCGGTGCGGAAATGAATCAAACCAGTGATGGTCATATGCGAGACGAAAGAGAAAATGAAACATTTGTTAAGGTTATCTGCACAAGAAATGTATTCCAATGAAATTTTTATTGTTTTAAGACGCACAACTAAGAAACAATAAAGACGTTGTTATATCGTATAAATATTTAAAAAAATTCATCGGTGCAGAATTCACGCTGCAAATTCAACCAATCGATTCCGGACAATTGGTGTGGTTGTTTTTTTTTTATTTAAATATTTCATTATATTCTCTCTTGAACTATAATACATTTTAGTATAAATTGTTTGTCATATCTTTAAGTATGACAGGACAATATTATTCTCAGTGATTTGTGTATTTTTACAGATTTGTAATAACATAATATATAAATATATATATTACGACCAAAGTTATCTTTAAAAGAAAAATGTTTTTAAAATTCTCTACCACGATTTTGTGCAGTCGTTAATTATTATTGTATCAAAACTAAATATACAATCTGAAAGCATAAAGCACAAAAATTTTCGATGAGATTACGACTATGTTGTACGCAGTAATAATTTATTGCGATATTTGCGTTAATAGTAATGATTGTGTTTTATACGTATAGTAAAGTATAATCATTTTCATGTACAATGACAAATTTTATTTTCTGGCAACCAAAAACAAACAATACAATGTGAGATAGTTAATTTCCTTTTCAAACACCTATTTTTTTTTTATTACGGGGGAACAATTGATGTCTTTCCCATCGCGAAAGTAAATGATCTCGTTTTAGGGGATTTTATTGCAGATAATGAATATTCTGTTTTGACATTATGTGATTAAATTTATTTAGGTTAGATGAATAACTAAAGTAATTTCTTTTTTATTTGACACTTTTAATTGATTGATTTAAAAAAATGAAGGGCCGCGCATCACTTCTTGAGGAACTTGTTGAATCTTCTGAGATGGGAGATTATTAATTCTTCTGGCCGTACATTGTATGTATTGATAATGATGTTGAAATAAAAAATATATATATTTATGGAAAATTAAAAAGTTTTTTTTTCTTTTACCCCTCACTACTACTTACAGCCAATATTTTTTTTACAGCAGAAGCCTCATATATGAGCAATGTTCCTCCTAAAATATGCACGTATGCGCGCGCACATCTCCCAAAATGTGCCCGCATACATTTTTCCATCCCGCACAGGCGGCAAACAGAAATATTGTAAAAAGAAGTTTGATTCACCAAATTTTATTTTTACTTCAATGCTTTGACTAAACTCACCAAATCTTCCATATCTCGCATCAGTGAGTATATTTCTACAAATTTTCCCGCATTTTTTATTTTGCTGAAAAATTTACTGTTGAGGACAGAAACTGATCCGCACAAAAATTATAGGGAACGTTATATACGCCCCCCTTAGAGGTGAATTAAGCCATGTGGTATTTTACGAAAAAAATATCTAGATGCGTTATAATATTCTGCACGTTTGCAAGTATCGTAAAAGTGAAGTGAATAAATGAGGATATCATTTGCAAACACGGCTCATTTCAAAATGAAAGCTGAGTTTCATTTTAAAAAACTGTTTATTTTTAGTTTAGTATTTTTAGTTTTACATTACTTTGGAATGATATTTTGTATGTTATCAAGCTATGTTTGAGACCGATTTCTAAAAATACTTTTATCTACTAAATTACATTCATGGTTCATGTTTCAACAATTTTGGGATGAGCCGGGCTTGCAAATTATAGTCTGAAATGCACACTGCTATTGCAGTGTGCATTTATCATTAAATAATTAATAATAAATAATAATAATTATTAATAAATAATTATTTAATTTGTGCATTATATCTCTTAAATAAAAATATGCAATCCACCAAAACTTTTCGTACAAATTACAATGAGACTGAGTCCGCTTAGTGCGACATCAGGTTAGTATACAATAATATCGCCGTTCTGTCGTGTGAGGAGCCTCTCAAAACTAGAGGTAAATGAGTAGATAGTGCTAAAATCTAAGTGTGGTGCCTGTGTGCCACACACTTGGCACGTGCTACGAGCTGGCCCTGGTCACAGCATATGCAGGTTGCGCATGTCTGCTTCGCCTGCTAATTCTGTGCTACACTGCTTTGTGTTGCCTGCATTGGGAGTGATCATGTGTTTGAATAAAATAAAACGGCAATTAACAATAAATATTCATTATAAAAACATGCAACGAGCGTAATTTTGCTGTCATCATTTTTTATAAAACCAATTCATTATTATTGGACTAGAACGGCCTTGAATGAAGTATTCACATGGATATCAAACCAACTTTTTTTTTTTAACATTTCTGTGATTAATATCTTTTGCAGTCAATAGCTGGTCTACAATTTACAGCGTAGTGCAGTCTAAATGCTTACTATGATAATTAAGTTGTGTGGTCTCCTTTAAATAATAAATACCAACAGCTGAATAATTTACTTACTACCATAGATTGCAACATGCAAGAGGATAACACAACAGGCAAAAGTGAAGAGTTCCAAGATGGACGTAAAAGTATGCACATTTTGTAGCTCTAATTCCATGTTTTAAAAATTATAGAGTTAAACCGTCGATGATATTGTTTTATAGATATAAAATCATATATATATATATATATGTGTCACAAATTGGAGTTAGGAAGTGATTTGATCTAAGAATATTTCTTTTTATAACTTAATATATATATAATATTTTGAAACTTTATTCCTAATAATAAAAATAATAAAAGATTTTTAGTACTTTTTCCACATAAAATTTATTAGATCAGGACCGGTTTCGCTCATCGCGAGCATTATCAAATGATGATGTTTTATTTATTCCTAATGGTATATCTCTTTTGCGCGTAATTTACCAGGTACTGTAACACTTATAAATTAATGAAATAATATAAGACAATACCAGGTCTATAGACCAGTAGAGAGAACCAGATGTCTAATGCTAGATGTTATATTGTTTTATCGAATACTGTTTAAAGCACGGGAACAAGTAGTACCAGTAGTGGTGTAAGAAGGGGAAATATAGTTTGGTTTAGAAGTTGTGTTGATTTTAAGAATGTAATATATTTGTGCGCTAATCACTAAAAAACACCCGCTACAGGCTTGAGTCTATTTTTTGAAGCGCCCGACTAAGAAGTGTTATGATTAAATTGTGTAAAAATATACTGCTACATAAATTTAAAAAAAACTCAATATCTTTTAGTGTGCATCCGAAATAAATGTATTTTACGAGTAATTTTCAAATGCAATTAAGTTTTTTTTTCATCTTACAAATAACCCATCCACAGAAATTACTGTTGATCTGAGAATACTTTTTCACTTTAACAAGGGGCTCGCGTGAGCCCCTCCGAGCCCCCTGCAGCCCACCCCTGCGGCAAAATTCTTTTTTTGTCGTACGACATCTGTTGATGAGCACTATAATATTTTTGTCATCCATGTTATTGTGAAGATATAATGTGAACTATTAAAAGCCAGTGTTGTTTTGTGGTACTTACTTTCAGTCGCAGTTTGTTAGTTTTGGTTGTAAGTGTCGTGTGATGATGCACCGCGCATATTTTTGGAACAGCTCCCTTCCGATTCGATGCCCGAGATGCGCCGGTAGAAGTAGGGCTGCCACAAACATGCTTATGCTGCCAATCAATCACATTTAAACATCGCTGAAAGGTTTATTTGACCTACATATTTTATTTTAACTATTTAAATGAGATGGGCTTTCATAAAAACATGGTTATCACACAAATTTATTCAAATATATATTACTAGATATTTCTGGTATCATAATATTCATAAAATTATGTCAAAACCTTACGACTTATTTTGAGGTTTATCTTAAAATGGAGCATTTTATGTTTCACATTTTTTCGAGTCTTCTCAGTGAATCTTTTTTAAAATTCTGATTATTACGTTTTACGTTTTGAGATATTTGTATAGAATATGATTCATGTTGATTTTTCGTACGCAGCCTTACGTGGTAAAAGCTTATTTTATACTGACCTTCTAACAAAAAGAATTTTGCTGCCGAATGCCGCCCTGTGTGTGCCCAATATGAGTTTTAAATGAAAAACGGGAATCGCCGAGATGCGGGGTGTCGTAGCGGCAGCTAAATGTTTCTCGTTTATTTCAGATCATGGCAGTGCTTCACAACCTATTCTCCCCCACAGTACACCTAAGCCTTCCTTAGAATAGTGTTTTTTAATTAACAGTAAGTTGTTGGCACGCTTGTTCTTTTCTTCCGTGTAAACTTATTCATATTTGAATAAGTAAATTACTTATATACAGATTAATTTGTCTTTATTCGTTTTACACAAAACAGTCCCGAAAGAAAGACAATAGTTATGACAACTGTTTCAAAGATTTATGAATTTTCGTTTTATTCTTATTAAATTGTAAGCTCAGACGCATAAAAAGTTATTTTACATTTTTTCAAATATATTAGGATCACTTTTAGGGTGTTCACTGTCAATACTTGGTGGAGAGGCATTATATTAATAAAAACACAATATTCTTTTGTACTTCATTCCACTTTATTTAATAGGTCAGGACCGGTTTCGCTTTTTGCGAGCATTTTCAACTGATCAGTTGTCAGTTGGTCAGTTGAAAATGTTCGCAATGAGCAAAGCCGTTCCTGACCTATTAAATAACGTGGAATGAAGTACAATGGAATATTGTGTTTTTATTAACATTAGAGTCACATACCAACAATTTCCACAACAATGAAGTATTTTTTCAGCGAGACTAATATAAACGGAGATCTAAGCAAACTTTAGGTATAACTTTTTTTATATACAGGTTGTTTCTCATTTCGATCGATTACGTTGTAGCACTCCTAGAATCATGTCGCGGCGCACTGAAATACAGAATAAGTCACATAATACTAATAACATAAATACTACTTCTCTTGTCATCGTTTCCAAAATATGAACCACAATACCGAAGTAAAGTAAAAATATGTTTGCCAACCCTACGTTCGACGCCCGAAATCTATCTGGCGTGCACTATGCACCTTATTTTGACGTCGGCGTCGTCGTCGTCGCCCACAGTTCACAAAGCCTCACGTCTCCACAGTGCGTAGATATGACGTCTAGAGTCGTGACATTTGATTTATTCACAATATAAACATGCGTCTTTTTAAAAGAGGAAAAGAAATTTTGACACTACAATATTAAAAAGCGTGAAAGTTATCCAAACTCTATGTGATGTATTTTCAAACAAACAATGCATGCGTTAATAAGTGGTTGTAATTAATTGTTATGTTTTAACGTAGTTTTCAATTACTAGTGTCAAAAATTCAATTTATTATTGTATATAGTTATTTTTAAATATGGCAAATGTCAAAATTGCACTTCGAGTTAGACCTTTGTCAGAAAAGTAAGTAAAGTTGTTTCGATTATTATTGTATATTTTATTATTTTCAGATAACTGTAGAAATTGATATTGAAAATTTTCCACAAAAAAAATTTTTTTTTTGCATACCTACTTAATCAAAATACGTTATATTTCGGTTTAAACCGGTTAACCGGTTTTATTGCCAGAAAAAAACCAAAAACCGGTTAGTTGGAAAGTCCGGTTAATTGGAAGCCCTACAGTCGCCGGGTATGATCGAGTGGTCAACGGAAGATTTGTCAGTCGATTTATTGGTTTACTGTTTAAGATTCTCTAGGGTACTCAACGTTGTACTCACCACCGCCGCTACGAATCCACACCCTTCTAACAGGGTGTATTCCGTTTTTCCAAAATTTTGCCATGAATGTCCGGAGAAGACATCTTTCAAGACTTGGTTGCATGCACTGCAGTGTGCAGAATGATAAATAACATAATTAAAATAAAAAGCTTTTATAAATTGGGTTCCATTCTCTTTCATTAAAACATGGATGTCTGGTAAAAAATATCCTTCTATCACACGGGTTCCCAACCTGGTGACCAAACTTTCCCCGGTGAGCTAAAAAAAGGAGTTTCGGGGTTAATCCGGGGAAAAAGTATAGCAAATCGAGGATTTCAAATTCCTCGGAGGGTCGCCTAGTCACGGCTTTTATAAAAAGGGGTCCCCACCCGAAAAAGGTTGGGAACCTATGTTCTATCATCTATGATACCGATACCGAAAATGGGGCATAGCGATAGTGATTAGCTAACCACAAGTCCGGATCAGCGCTATGCTTATATCCCTCACTCTCTTCGAAAAAGGTCCAGCAACTGAATAACAAGCAATTTTATAGAAAAAATCTTTTAGGATAAACTTTTAAGTTAAGACTGACAAATACTCCACATTGGTAGGGAACATGGCATATATATTGTGTCAGCGGTGGGCTGCCAATACATTAACAAGGGGCTCGTTTAATCTCAAATCAATTCTCGGTGTTCTGAGGAAGGAATGAATTTGTTTATCACTCATATGCAATTATATGCAATACTTAAATGAGCAATCGATTGTTACTTATAATATGTAACAATATGCAATTTACCGTAAACTCATCAATGTAAATGGCTTAAAATTTACTACTATGTATACCTAAGCTGTCGTAGATAATATATAAGCCAAAAATTGCATTTATTGACTAATTTGATGTGAGAATATTGTTTTCTCTTCAATTAACTCGTCGGCCTTAGTAAATTTTAAAAAGGGGCTCGTGCGGACCCTTCCGAGCCCCCTCCAGCCTACCCCTGTATTGTGTATAAAATTGATAGCATTTTGTATCTATACACATAATTTGAAGTCAGCCGCTTTTTTACGACTCTGAATCCGACTCCGATTCCACAGTCACGCTTTTGATATAAATCTTTTAAAAAAGAGGTGTAAAAAAGGGGGTAAAGGATTTTCGTGTTCATTTTTTTTTTACTTATCCGTGGCTTAATTTATGATTTACGAATAAAGTCGTGGCTTACGGGAAAAAACTATGATTGTTTTGTTTTTGTTTGGTTTACTTTTTAGTGTTATTTTCCTCATAGGAAGTGACAAAATTTCGTAATGCTTCGACTCAGAACCAGCGTGGGTGTTTTGGTGTTTGTATACAAGCAAAACGCACATGCTTTAGATATTTCTATAAATATCCTGAACCAGGTCGACTCTTTATTATTCACACTTTAACTAAAGCTACAAAGACGACTAAGAAAATAAGAGCCGATGCACTCTGAAATAAAAGAGAGATTAATTCTGTTAAATTTTATTGCATTGAACAGTTTGGAAGTGGGCCATTAAGCCAAGTAAGTCATAGGGCGATTGCTTCAGTAGTCAGCCAGTTTAGGGACGGGTGTTTTTTTCGAAAGATATATTGAATATAATCTTTTTTTCCACTGGTATTTCATAAAACAGGTACCAAAAAATGTAATCAAGTGAAAATCTATAAGGTTCTCAGACACCAAAAATCAGTAATGAGCCTCTCATAGGCATTAACTTTTAGAAGTCAGTTTAGTACAAATATGTGGTTAAAAAAATAAAAAGTGGTTAACTACCGACACATATTTAACCACTTGAATACCAAGCGGACATAGGTGTCCGGAATATATCGACTGTGGAAAGGAAAAAGGACGTAACCCTCAATTTTCCAAAACACCTTTTTTTCGATCATCACATTATATACAATTCGACACACATTCCATCAAAAGGATGGAAGCTGAAAATGCCGAATAAGTATCTAAATTTAGCTTTTAAGTTTGAAAAAGATGACCTTGTAAAAAATTTAAACCAAAAAAAAGACTGAAATAAAGGTTTTTCCGAGACAATTTCTTTAATTAATATTAGGTTATGTCAATTAAACACCAGTATCCGTGCACTTCAAGGTTGTGTATAATTCATAATTTGCATATGTTACAAAATTATCAAAACACGTTTTTAGCGCCTCTTGTAAAATTTGATATGTGTAGGTTACGTCCTTTTTCCTTTCCACAGTCGATATGCAAGCGAACACGGATGTCCAAGACATTTAAAAAATCAAATACTTGGTATTCTAATAGAATATAAGCAATATTTTGATGAATATGTGTAGTTCCATCTATACTGAGTCAATATAGGTTTTTAAATAACGAATTCGAGTGTATATTAGGCAAAATTATTTTTCTCAAAAACACAAAGTATCTCTGGGACATATAAATGATTTATTTGCGCGGTATTCAAACGGTTAAGCAATTCTGTTTTTTCAGTGTCAACACTATTATTCACGTTTAAGCTAAAAAGGCTGACTACTGGACATGTCTGGCTAAAGTAACAGTCACCCTATTTGTGTCAACAAATCTTTAGAGGAAATAACTATGTGACGTTTCACAAACTCTTTATGGAGTGTCTTAAGACTCGAAAGAAATAGTTAACCAGCTGGCAGTTAGTAAATCAGAGAAAATATTAATTTACTGTAATGAAGTAGAAGCAGAGCACGCTTTGGCACGTTTTAGTACGTTTTGGTTGAGATGCGATTTTGTATTGAAAAAAAACAGGTCCCTGTTGTTGCACGCCACTGAGTCCCTGTTAATTTTTACAGATAAATTATATTGGAATATAATAATAAGGAATGCATTAATGCGGAACTGGGATTTTTGAAAATCCTATTATGCTAAATTTTATAAAATACGCGAATGTTTGTAAAAAAAGTCTTTTAATAATTTGTTTTAATTACAGGTGTCACTGTAGACCGCCACACCTACCTTTAAGATAGGATAGTGTGAAAATATAATTATTTTTATCATTTGCAAAAAGAAAGAGTTTGAAATATATTTGTTTGTATATAAGAATATTAGAAATTATGTTAATGGGCATAATTTATTTATTAGGGAGCTCCAAGATGAGAAATCTTCCAAGATGGTGGTGGTAGCTGAAGACGAACACACTGTCGCTATCACCAATCTCAAGGTTTGTAAATGAATAAAATAATAAACATATGCCATTTTCTTCAAATGAATTTAACATATTCTTTAACTGAACTACATAAAAATTGAAATATTGACTATAATAATATTTTCATTTTCTTCTTCACTATTATATTAATTTATATAACTAATAAAATGTAGGAGCATTTAAAAAGTATAATTATTTTATTATATAAATTTACTTTTTTTAAAGGCGAGTGAAATGGTTAAATCTTTGTCATTTTTTAAAAGATGGCTTTTATAAAATATTATTCATTGATCTAGTTAAATTTGTCATTTGACTAATACATTCTTCATATTACTACTCCATTTAGTACACCCATCTCTCGCTTTACGGCCTAGATACGTTCCACGAAACTTGGCCGCAAAGCGAAAAGCCGTATAAGGAATCAATTATTCTAATACAAATTTATACAAATTCAATGAGATCGGTTCCAAATTTTTTAAATATGTAACATGGTTAATCATTCAAAATGCATTTTATCTTTTGGCGTGTTAATCTGGAGACATTTAAAGGTGCAGCAGATTGCAAATATGTTTTAATGTCTTCTTTTTTTATCGCGAATAGTTTGATTGCCTTGCAAGTCCAATTGCCTTGCAAATTTCAACAATTTTCTCTCCAGCTTCTATACGTCGTAATACTTCTAGTTTAATTTTTAGCGTGACTGATTTTCGGCATCTCTTTTTATCAGTCTCCGAAGTCGATAATTTTGTTCGATTAATGAAATTATAAAATAAGTAATAAAAAATACATATTAAAAAAAAATTGTTCATACTTACATATGTACTTACGTACCAAAAATGTCCCTAATTGTTTCCAATTTTTCCAGTTAATTTGTAACAATCAGTAATAAATATGTATGTACATAAAACACTCACATCGACATCGAAAAAAAGTTTTTTTGCCGTTATAGCGAAACATTTTAGGCCGAAAATCGAAAACGTGCTTTAATTGAAGAGGGCCGTTATAGCGAAATGCTGTATAAAGAGCAGCCGTATAGCGAGTTATGGGTGTATTAACTTTATATCTATAGTCATTTTATATATTTTTAAACTTTCTTACTTAAACTTAAGCAACCTTTAAATGGTGATTTTATACATTTAGAAATTTCATTATATTCCCGATTTATATACTTCATGGATGATCAAACTTTTGAACGTCGCGGGCGACAATATATTTACTGAAATTTGCGGTGGCGATCTGCTCATTCCGTATGTGCTTACTGCTAAGTTATAAGAAGGGTATTAGTTCAAATCCCAAATTAAGCTTTGAAAAATAAGCCTAATATAGCAATTAATAATGACATCCGCATGTATACAACCGAACATGTCAATACTTGTTTCAAAGCAACACGCGGTCGACTTCCTATCTACCCATGATATAGTAGATATTTTATAATTTTTGCTATCTATATTATATAAACTACACTACATAATGTATGTATTTTTTTTTAAATATAGTTATTTAACTGCCGCAAAATTTTGAAGTTTGCACTTATCCTTTATAGAGCAAAGCTTTATAAATGCTCAAATAATATATTATATGTTAATTTTCAAAACATATTAACTTGATAAATTATTTGGCGTGATTTGGTATGGTGTGCAGATTTTTTTTAAAAATAATTATTAAAATTACTGTTTTAGGTTCCCGCAAGTAATGCAGGAGACAGCCGCGAGAGGGTAAAGCGTTTTACATTTGACTATTGCTTCGATTCGTCGACTCCAGCGCGGGAAAACTACGCAACACAGGAAATGGTTCTTAATTCTTCTTTTACAGCTTATTTTAGACGTTAAATGTAATAAAGTGTAACGTAAAAAAAACATTAACCCATGTGTCATATTATCCGACATCTATGTTCAGCTCTTTTATTGAAGCTTTAATTGTCACAATAGAAAATGGCGTCATGAAAACCGTTATTTTTTTCTAAATAGCGATAATAAATATCATTGTAATAATAATATTATATATGTATCACTGTCGAAGGATATTACTAATGATATATCAGGAATAAAGTAATGCCCGCCGAGAGATTATGTTTAGCTAGTTATTCAAAAAAACACCTGTCCAAAGTTAAAATAATAAATACAAAAATATAATTTTCATAATTATTTAACGTTTTATCGTCCGATCGGATGGGCTTGGGTTCAAATCCTGGCAAGGTATTTGTATAACACTTTTCCAATTTAGTGTTTTAGATCTTGAACATGAGTAATTGTGATCTCGAGTAATTTTAAAATGGGAAAATATTTATATACCTACCATTTTTTTTAAATGTACTGCTAAATATAATAAAACTTAATTTTAAATTACTTATGTCATATAAAATTGAATGGGTCGTTAGTGTCATTTTATAATCTATTATAAATAGAAATTGTATTTTATATGGGTGAGACAATTGCGGAGTTAAGTCTTTTAATTCATTCCACTACTTCTGAAAGTACATATTATAATCAAATGTTTGACATTATTATCAGTAATAGAACATCTAACATCACACTATTTTTGATGATTCAACGATTCTACTTTTACATAATTACCCATCTATGTAGATCTACGAGAAGCTTGGCGCAATAGTCTTAGAATCAATCGCTAGAGGTCAGGATGCGTGCGTTTTGGCCTACGGACAAAGTTCTTCAGGCAAGACGCACACCATGCAGGGAACTTCTTCTCAGCCTGGACTCGCACCACGACTTTGCGAGGCGCTTATGCTACCATCTGACGGAGAAATTGTCGAAGCTAAAGTCAGGTAAGAATTATAGTTTGAACATTTTTTCTAGTGATCTGTGATTGTCACAAAAATGTAAAAGGTTGATATGTAGTAGAAAAAGTAGAAATACAAATTAAAATAATAAATATAAATAATTGGTCTAATTATGACAAGAAGGAAGTAGCAACCGAAGAAACCATTAGGAGTCTTTTAAATTTGTTCTTTTTTTAAGGGTAAGAGTCACGGTCTACATACCTATAATTAAAAGACACCTATAATTAAAAGAAATTGTTAAATTGCTTATATACAAAAAATGTTTAATTGATAGAATCTAGTTTAAAACCCTCCAGAGATGAGAGTTTTTTTTTCAATAAAAATATATTTTTTAAGCCGGATAACTTTTATTTATAACGAAAATTTCAACAAAAAACACGCTTGACTACATGGGCATGCTCATCCTTATATAACCGTGTAATATTCTGTACGTACAGTAGTAAGGACGAGCGTGACCGTATGGGCACACAAACATTCGGGGTTGAAATATAGGTAAACGTAAAATTTTAAAAAATATTTACAATTTGACCTCTTTAGATAAACATTATTTCAACACAAATATATTAGTAGTAGTTAAATTAGTGTAAATAATTTAATGTTTTGATAAAATAATAACAGTTTCAAAAGTCCATTTAAAATAAAGGGAAATATTAAATATCGTATGCGCTTTTGGTAGATGTTTTTGTCCCTGTGGCTGATGACTTTTAATTAATAATTAAAGTAATTTTTATACATCAGAAACACCCATGCCATCGAACAGAAGTCAATAATTCGAAAAAATGCTATTCGTACTGGGACTCGAACTCATTAGATCCGGCACGGAAGCCCACAACGCTAACCGGTGCGCCATGTTATTTATAAAAGCAAAATATTTTATAAATAAGAAAGCCGTCATCAATTTAGATTAATAATACATAATTCTAAGATTTACAGAATAACCCAAGCATTGATTATTTAAATAAGTTTGAATAGCAACTCGATGAGACAGTTTTTGAATATAAATGAAATGCTATGCTAAATAATAATACAGGTATCGCAATAATTTAGCGACGCCGCTTTTCAAACAGCGCGACGCCCAGGTCGTAGGTCGTAGGGTGACCAAACAGTGATAAAGTTTTTATGAACGAACGTACCCCTCACGAGTGACGTAGTGCCACCCTTAAGCGCGGTTAAAAAGCGATTTATATATCGTCATATAGTAAATCATAATAAATACATTATGGAATCCTTTATTCGATTTTATGGCGCGGTAGCGACTGCTGTTCAAAGATTTTATTTCCCGCCATTGAAAACTTTAAGATGATCAGAAATTTTTAAGCCAAATATGGTCCAATAAAAGTATTCTTTCACAGCTTTATGTATTAAAAATATTTTTTATTACACTGTCATTTGCCACCACTTTGTTCATTAATGGTTTTACTGCATTACGAAATATAAAACTTTGTTGCCTTTTAAAATTCTTCGTATTGGGGATTTTGGGTTTCGCCAGCCAAATTTTAACAATGAGCTCGTGCGAGTCCCTCCGAGCCCCATGCAGCCCACTTCTGATACAATAAAAAAACAAATTGATTTACTGATATATGTATACTAGATATACTGCATCAAGAATGAAGCAAATAATGATGTCAAATGATCAGCTACTGTTTATTTTTATAAATTAAAATAAAACATTAATTTATTTGGATCTTAAAGCAACGTCGCACTATAGCCTACAACCCCAATACTACTAAATGATATTCGCCGTGTATCATTACGCAAAGTAAAAGTGTTCGAAATTCAAACGAACGCACACTCCGACATTCCGTGTGTCAATGCCGAGTTGTGTGTCTGTGGTCGTCTTAAAATGGCCGTCCGTAAATAGTTTCCCGCGCTCGCTACCCGCGAACAGTCGTGCCAACGGAAACTACAAAAAGGCTTCAAATCGCAACTTCCGAAACTATACAACATTAATCCAACTTTTACAATCAAAGTGAGCCAAAGTTGTGTTAAGTGTTTTAACTTTGAACACACTTATTTTATTTGGCCGTGTAAATAATGTGAAACTAAACGCTTTTTTCTTATCTTTTATTTTTTATTGAGCTTAAATTTTTTATGTTTAATCAATGTTAGCATGGTATTATAAAGTATTAAATTTATATATATTTATTTCTTATTTTTAAAGACCGTTTTTGATTACTGAGAAAACATTTTAAGATAATAATTATTTTTAATTAAATTGTAAAACAATACAATAAAACCATCTAAATCAAAAAGAATATCCATTGATTTTTTAATTTTATTAAAATAAAGATCGTTTGTTGATAAAACCTACTTTTATTACCTCATTGTAAAAGCTCTGTCTAGTGGACATTAGTTTTTTTTCTCGATTTGAGAGCGTGTATATAAATTTAATGTGGATGAGTGTGAAAAAATACTTTAAAAAAAACAGTATCTTACTTCTTACAACAATTTCATTTTTCAGCACAGTTTAAGTTGATAGTTTCATAAGTGAATATTGTTTATATTTGTATATATTATGATTTTGTGGACAAATGTGTACAACAGAACAATTTACAGAAACTGGTTGAAATCACTGGTAAATATTGTTGTACAATCAAAGTAATTTGTATCTTAATATACAGTTATACAATTCTGTCATATTTAAAGTTATAATTCCAGATGGTTTTTGATACTTGTAACCAACGTTCCCTCTAAGCCGAAGGGTTATCTGCGCGGAAATTTCAAAGGCTGCGCGGAACGATCAAATATTAATTTAGCAACTGTCTTGTAGTGCGCGCCAACCCGGAATGAGTGCGCGGGGGCTTCTCAACTACTGCGCGGCCGCGCACGCGCGCAGCTTAGAGGGAACGTTGCTTGTAACCCTTTCCCGTAATATCTTACCAATTAAATTCATTAATTTATTCCGTATTGTAATAAACTCGAAATAATAAACCTTTGCAGACGAAGGTTCAAAGACGAGAAGAACGCCAAAGGAGAGAATTGTCATTGAATAAATGACACAAATAACAATGTAATTTAAAAATTTGATAAGGGATGTATGCATGAAGTTGTTATATGATTAATTGAACGCTAAGCAATGATTTTAAAGATTTAGTTTAGTTCATCTCAATATATTTTTTATTGTACATACAATCAAGCCATGTTTCATCTTTTGAGAACTATAACCGCAAAATTAATCAACTTTCTAGCCACAAATAAACGCATCAAAAGTTTTGGATGTAGCTAATAGAAATTCAATATTGTAAAATAATATTTTCGATTTTAATATTAAATCGTATACATAAACTATAGTGTTTTGGTTAGGACGATCAAAACAACAAATAATATGATATCGGAGAAGATTAAGCTATTTATTATTACAAAAATTAAAACTCCAACAAGAATTAGAATAAAGCATAACAACTGATAACCTTATACATCGAGTATATAATATCTCATTAACTAAGCAATTAACAAATAGCTATGCTGCTAGCTAAATAAGTCACCTATATCTCTTAAAAGGTATATTGTATAATTTTCAACCTTTTTTCGTTAGGAAATATTACTTATCGATATTTTAAGGGTACTATCTCAGGATCGCAGAACACACAGTGCTTGGAATCTTCATTTTGGTAATAATAAGTACAGTGATAATGACAACTATGATATTATAGTCAGTGCCAGCGCAAGACTATTTGGCAACGGTTATTGGCGCGTCCCCCTTTTTTGGCAAATCATCCTATTTTTTTCCGGAATAATGAAAAAAAAAATCCGCATAATTAGAAATAGATTTATATATATATATATATCTCCATGCCCGTTCCTAATGTGGAGTATATGACATCCTAATGCATGTATCTCAAGTTTTTCTACGTGAATCGTTTGTTCCTATTTTTTTCGAATCTTACTTTCTTTACATAAAAATAATTTTGATACTCCATTTATTCGCCCCTTGAGAGTATGCGCCCTAGGCGGTTGCCTACTTCGCCTGTATGGTGGCGCCAGCCCTGATTATAGTACATAATTTATTGTCATTACTTTTTGTTTAATCTTTTTTATTAATACACGTGAAAAAGAATATATGATATACGTGATAGCGTTTGTCGTGGATGAGTAAGCTATTGTTATTTCATCACAACATAAGATAACATTAACACGTTTATCTATAATATTTGTGTAACACGTTATTATGTATTAACATGTTTATCTATAATTTGTCGGCGTAAACGTAAAACTCATTCAAGTCAAAATTGATTTTTTCTAACAATAAATCGGCAACATGACAATTTTCTTTTTTTTTTGGTTTGTTTATAATTGAAAAGGTTTCTGTTTAACCGTCTTTGGCAGGAATTGTGTAATAAAAGGAATATATTTATCATGTACATACTGTAATACGGTGTTCTTCAACCTATGGTCCTCGGACCGGTACCGGTCCGCAAGAGTCCATTGCCGTTCCGCGAATAGTCGAAAGTTGAGAACCGACTGTACGTAAATATGTGTATCTGGTTGACGACGGTCCGCGAAATATTTTTACAATTTTTACCGGTCCGCCGATATAAAAAGGTTTAAAACCACTACGATTCTTATTTTTTTCGAGGAGGATTATCCCCTTTCCAAAACTTAAACCTTTCTACATGCTTTGTGATAAAGGTGTTTTTTTTTAAAGAATTAATTAATATTTATGTGTCACCATATAATAAACCAGGACTGTGGAGTCGGAGTCGGAGTCGCGGAGTCGCGATATTTTGACCGGAGTCAGAATCGTGAAAAATGAGCGGCTCGAATTTTTTTTGAAAAATATTTTTAATGAAGTGTATTCAAACATAATAGTACAAAGTGTTGACATTTCATGCTTGGCTGACTACAGATGATCTGATGGTATACATATAATATATATGAGTTAAAATGAAAAAAATCTTCAGAGTCGGAGTCGTCGTTTTTTACACGACTCCACAGTCCTGTAATAAACTGATCTTAAAAAGTATCATTTATATATAAACACCTCAAAAAATGTCGAAAAGAATGTTCAAAAGTATCCAGTTATTAAATGACAGTTAACTAATTTATGTTTTATTATTCTCGTTGTATTCTATAACCACTGCTTTTAAAATGTGCAGAAAGAGTAATCGCGACAATTTCTAAATTAACGCTTCATTGCATTAAATTTGGTATACCTCAGAGAACAAAATGAGCAGTGTTTGTTTGAAAAACTGCAATAAACATTTAGAAACTGGTACCTCATTAACCTGTAAGCGCTGCGACTAGAGATCGCAATACCGGGCGAGTAAATCTAAATCGGTATTTTGATATTTCCAATAAAATTCCCTAAAAAATATATGATAATCATAAACGGATGAATTTTCTTAAAATAATTATACATCATTGAAAGATTCGTCAACTCTAGAACCTGTCAATGTTGGTGAGCCTGAAAGTAATGATTAAGCTATCAACTAGGGCCTCGAATCACGGAATCCTGAGCAATTTTTCGATCCCGCAATCCCGGAATTATCTCAGTACTAATGACGGGACTCAGTATAACACTTGAAAAATCCGTTTGTTTTGCTAAAAAAATAATTTAAGAGCTCTCACGTTTCTGAATAATTGTACAATCTCTCAATTCGGAAGTTGTTTTTTGAGGAAAGACCTAAAAAAATAAGGTCTCACGTATCTGTGAAAGCCGTCATCTCGCTACTTTTATGTAGGAGCTAAAAAAGAAAATGTATTATTTTCGAATCTCTCAATTTCTCACATTTTTCCCAGTGATCAATACCGGAATCCCGAATGCCCAGATCCCAAAATCTACCAGGATGCCCTGCCTTTTAACAGATTTAAAATATAATAATCAATTAATTGCGAACGGTTTTATTGAAATATGTGTTCATTTTTATACATTCAAAAATCGACTTTGGTTAGTTTGCAAGACCAAAATAACGGTATTTGTATATACGTCACGAATACCAGGATCCCGGTTTTGGTAATGCAGATATTGCAATCCCTAGCTGTGATTAACTATGTCTGCCTTCTGAAATAAATTGGTGTGAAAATGATCGTAGTGTAAAAGAAAACAATGAGCTCCTACCGACTGTTTACAATCTAAATATCACCTGTCAATCATTTGTAGCGAAATTAATAACTAAAGAGCGTAAAAATAATCTTAATAGAGAGATGCACCGCGCAGATTATTTTAATGATCATTTATTTTGACGTCTGGGTAATTCAGAAGTTTAAAACTGTTGTGTGAATTATATATTACTAAAATTGGCAGAACTACATTACAATATATCAACATAACAAAGTATTTAGTTTCACAAAGATAATTAGTTGATAGCTATCTTGGCTTGACGCCGTCGTCATTAATATGTTTAAACTTAATTTAGTTAGGCTATATCTAACAGCATTTTTTCGATTGATTTATCGATTTCTGTTCGAAGACATGGGTGTTTATGATGTCTTAATTTCCCTTCCACCCTTCCCATCCTTTAATAACTGGGCGTAGCGAGAACGATTAGTTAACCACTAGTCCTGTCGTAACCTCATCCTTCTGTCCCTACTACTCTCTTTGGAAAAGAGAGGTTGAGTGACTGACTAACAAACAGTTCTCGTAGAAAAAACTTTTGTTTAGATACCTCTATTGGGAGCAAATAAATTAAATGTTATGAATGGACTAAATAGGGTTTTGTTTTTTTAATTGACCTAGGTATATACTTTGTGTGGTACGTGGTCGAGTGGCATAATCGTTGGCTTTGATTACTGTTCTAACGGGTTCAAATCGAACTACGGACAGCTTACTTAATTGATTTTTCGCAATTGATTCATGGATTTCCGTTCGAAGGTATAAATGTCTGTGATGTTTAAAATTCCTTCCCATCCATTCCATCCCGAAAACGAGCCGTAGCACGAGGGATTAGCTAATCACTAGTTCTATCATCATATATTTCTATCTCTACCATACAGTGGTGAAGTGCTAACTTAAAAAGGCTAGGAGATTTGATTAATTATAATATCCCGCAGTTATCAGATATCTACACCAACAAAACGTTCTTCTGATTCGTAGTTACAAAAACAATTTATCGCAGAATTTTAAAAAGTCTAGAAAAAAGTGTGAGAGTAAGTGTCCCCAAGTGCCCCCCACACTACTGTTATATTGGAAAAAAGAGTTGGAGCAACGGAGTAAGAAGCATCTCTCGTAGAAAAGTTTTTTTCAAGATAATGCGCATTAGAAGTCTATCTGCTACATTGGATAAATGAGGAGCGTACCTGCATGGTTAAAAACATTATGCTTATATATTGGCTAATAAGAGATACATACATATCTTTGTGATTTGATTTGAGTAGCATGAGATAAAAAAAAACCAATGAAAGAAGATATATCCCGACAAGGTAAGAATGCATACTATCTAAATAAAAAAACAAACAGTATTTTTTTAATTGGCGATCCGGTCCGTTCGTAAATTTACTTTACTTTCGAGATGACTTTTTTTAAAAGCGGATTCTTTTTTTATAATGTGGTATTCCTAACAAAAAAGTTGTACCAGTCAGGTGTACTAGTTCTGAATAAATCAATTTTGCTTATTTGTATCAACATTGCTTAAATTTAAAATCGTAAAACCGTCTGAGAAATTGCGAATGTGAAATAAATGGTTTAATCTTTTTTTCATTTATGTACGTCTGTATATTATTGCAGGTTTTCGACATACATATTATATGAGGACAGAGTGAGGATTAAGCATTTTTTTTATTAGATTTTGAATTTTGGTAATGCAGTATATAAACAGATATTTCTTCTTTATTACAAAGAAAAGTAATTGTGTCATAGCGTGGTTTTAATAAATTTGTTGTTTACGGACTATATTAATAAGAAAAAAATATCTTTTTTATTTTTATAAGCATACTGCCATTTCACCGAGAATTCAAAGCTAAAAAGTAAATATGATTAACACAATTATATTACTCGTTGGTCGGCAAATTTTGACATAAATTCTGACAGCTTGCTAATAATGTGCCTAGAGGTTGCAATACCCGATGAACATATGAATACCGGTATTACAAATAAAATTTAAATAAAGAAAAAAAAATACGGCCAATTTCGTTCGCATCTCCGGCCGAGTCAATATCAGTCGTCATAAAAAATGCATCATAATTATAAACGATTGGATTCAATACATAACTTATAATAAGCACATCATTGAAAACCTCATCAATTCTGCAACCTCGATTATGATTATATTAATTAGAATATGTCATGATTACTTTTCGTTGAAAATGCAAAATAATTTTCAAATCCAAATTACATACTGTTATTTTAGTATTGAATCTCAGAATTAAATACAGGGATTCCATTTGTGGTTAAGCTGGCATAGCGTTCCCCCCCTGTGCCGATTATGAAGAGGGGTAATTGAACCGAATTGATTGCTATAATTTGAGATTTTGACTGAAGGTGCTTGGTGGAATTTCAATATTAAATTTGAATCGTTCAAACTATGTACATTCTCACAGATTTTGTCACTAACGACCCGGGTTTCGCCTTTCGGCATCTTCAGGCTGTCAAGTGCACGGGTGAACTAGAACTGACGCTTAGTAAATGAATGTTTCGTGTTTATATTATATAAGAAATAAATGTATCATTGAGTTTAAAGCCATTACTGGCGAAAAGGATAAGCTCATGGGAATGCCCACAGATTTGAGTACTAAGTAGTTTCAAGAATTATATTTATTTGTTTGTCGGCAAAGGTTTTATGATTATATTTATATAGGGTATAGAAGTGGAGATCCCAGTAGGTTTAATATTTCATTTAAAATGGGAAGACTATACAATTGTGCTCTATTTATTTACAAAATTTCCTGGTGTAAAACTTTTATCCCTTGTTCCTGATTGAACACGTGTCCTTCCGAAATTAAGTGATTAGCAAAAGTAGACGTGTCTTTTTCCAATCTAAAGGCTGCCATATGTTCTAATACTCTGGTGTTCAGTGTCTTTTCTGTTTTGCCGATATAAAATTTTGTACAACAAGAGCATTGCAATCTATAAATCCCGGATTTATTTAAGTAATGTATTTTATCTTTATTGTTAACTAATAATTTGCCTAAAGAGTTTTTACAGTAAAAAGCAATGGCTTTAAACTCAATGATACATTTATTTCTTATATAAGCACTAAACATTAATTTACTAAGCGTCAGTTCAAGTTCATCCGTGCACTTGAACGCCTGAAGATGCCGAAAGGCGAATCCCGAGTCGTTAGTGACAAAATCTGTGAGAATGTACATAGTTTGAACCATTCAAATTCGAATTGATTGTTGTTTATATATCAATTTACGTATTTTATTACACAACTAACATAACGAATTTGATTTAAATTGTCACTCAAATGTGTCTGCAACCAGAATTAGGTTGGGAGCACATGGAGTACGCGTATGACGATTTTAGTATGTACATCTTCACGCGTTTTTTAAAGAAATTTTCACGTTGAAAAGGCAGTGTTCGTCTGCTCAGACACCGATCGATGTAGTCACGTTCAATCGACTCTTTGTCACGAGATTCTCGCGATATCATAATGCTGGGAAATTGAGTACATACGAACAAAGTACGTCAAAGCTGTCATTTGTAAGTCATGTTATTTACACAAGAGTTTTCTCCTGCTAAAAGATATATGAAGCATTGAAAATGCGAATATCGTTCGAAACATGCATGGTTAATTAAAATAGTGCAAAGTATTTATTAATATGTTGGAGGACGGCTACTTTTGACAGAGAATTTTTGGAGGCAATCGGATCCACTCCGTGTTGTGTTACTTCTGATGGTGTTATAGAAGTATTTAGTTAGATAATTCCACAAGAATTATTCAATAGAGTTGATAGTTATGTCCACATCACACCTCCGTGACATCTATACCTTTTCACAAAAATTAATACTAGACAACATATTAAATAAAATAGTCCTCACAGGCACCTTTGGTATAAGCAGTTCTTCTTCTTCTTTGGCCATGTTCGCTCCCTATGTGGAGCATATGGCCGCCACGCGGCACTTCCATGTTTCCCTGTCTCCCGCCAATAGCTTTGCTTCCTCCCATGACATGCCAGCATCCCTCAGTTCCGCCGAGTACATCCTATGGATAGTACCCGACGGACGTCCAGGACGCCGGAATCCCACCGGTCAAAAGAAGAGGCAGGCAGGATTGAGGCTTTCCGGAGGCATCCGCAGCACGTGACCCAGCCAGTTCCAACGTCTCTCCATAACCACTGACGTGACGGGACGCTGTCTTGTACGCTCCCTTATCTCTGAATTCCTCACAAAATCAAACCACCTCACCCCCATTATCCGACGCAAGCATCTGTTCTCGAAGCTCAGTATACGGTTTTTCTGAGTCTTCGTCAGGTGCCATGATTCGCAACCGTAAAGCATTAGCGGCAGAATGCAAGCGTTGAACAAGTGGCATTTGGTTTTAATCGATATATACTTTACAAAGCATGTAGACTCGTAATGGAGCTTGTTTTAACAGTCAAAATTCGTTTGTATACGACAACTGCTTGACACTTGATACTCAGTCGCTTAACTTCTCTTTTTTGGAGAGAGTCAAGAATTTATGTCTAGGGCTAATCACTCACGCTTCACACCGTTTTTAGAATCAGATGGCTAGGTGGGAATTAAGACGTCAAAGATATTCATAAATTTAAACTTCATAGCACTCGCAAAACACGCGAAGCCCCATGTATCCAGCAAAGACGCGGTCTTTCAACATCCAGTAAAATTTTAAAAACGTTTTGTAGATTTCCGTATTCATATTATTCTTGAAACTCTCTGGAGTGAGATTCAAGCTCATGATCACGGCTACAAGTTATTTATTACAATACTTTAAATCTATTTCAGAATAAAGTGAGTTGATTAAGATTAATGAGAATATCACACGTTCTACAGAGATCACAGCTTTAAATATTATAACAGTACCTACGTTCGCTTTCCTTTTTTTTAAACACTAAATACTAATTAGGTACATATTCATCTATGCCGATAAAATTTTGACGAATTGCTTCTTAGAATATTAGAAAGCGATATGCAACTTTTATGAATCGGCTAAAGCGAATCAAATCTTTAATAATTATCTGTTGGACATCTAGTTTTATTTGCGGCACTAAAATTATCTTCACAGAAAAGTTGCTAGAAAGTTTGAACTCGTAATCAATGGCACTAGGTTTTGGCACACTATCATTTATTTTTAGTCAAAGCTATAAATACGAAACACACCAGGAAAACATTAAATAATTTGGCCATTTTGAGTCATCACACTTTGTTCCGTAGAGATAACAATTTATGTGTTTGCACGCATGCCGCACTGTTGTTACATGGTTTACATATTTTAAAAAATAAAACAATTTTCGCACTTATTTCACATTTTTTATTAAATATCAAGACCGAGCATTATCAACTGACTTTTTTAATATAATATATTTCCACCAAAAATTGAAAGTGAGTACCATAAATGTCAAAAACTATAATCTTGAATTAAGAATGAATGAAAAGATTCAGATCAGAAGATTGCATTGTCCGTAACGTGTCGGGCTCATGGCGTAGTGCAGGGTTTCCCAAACTATGTTCCGCGGAGCCAGAGTAGGTGTTCCGAAAAAAAATGGAATGGTTTTATACGCTGCAACACAGTTTAAAAAAATCTTAAAAGTGTTCCGTTATATTTTCCAGACTTGGCAAGTGTTCCATTCCAGAAAATGTTTGGGAAGCCCTGGCGTAGTGGGTAACGTTGTTGACTTCCGTGATGGATCTTACGGGTTCAAGTCCCAGTACTAACAGCATTTTTTCATTCAATTCATCGAAATTAAATATAGACAACACACTTTTGTTGTAATTACAAATTCATGATTTTTCAAGATGCAAAAAAAACGTTTTTGAGGACCACTTCGGAAAATGGTCCTTTTAAAAAACCATATCTGATTTCAATGTGGAGTTTGTAAACTCTTAATTGGCCTTATAAACATATCTGGTTGTAACTAATTTGCTAGCATCAAACACTCATTTTTTTGGACTCAATTTCATAAATTGGTTGTTAAATTAATGATTGAAATTGTCCATTTGTGAATTCAAACTCTTGATCATTTAACCAGTTGCGACAAACCCAACAGAAATAAGCACTTGGCTACCAGTTTCTATGTATTAAAAATAGAGATGTCAGAGCCTCATAGGCATACAAACATTAACTGTTACAGAGTTTTTACTGTAAATTGCTATTCTAGAAGTAAAGTGTTATGCTTCAATTTAGAACTTACGAATTAACTGTTGATCTTTTCCCAAATCCAATATATTATAAGATATATATATGTAAAGAAATATTTGTGTTGCCTCAATAGCTTTCATACAAACATACAATGAAAAAAATAACATAATTTGATTGACAAATTGTCAACATTCCAGAAAAAAAGTATCACATAGTTATATAATAATATAATTCAAGGTCACATGTATGTTCTATTTTCAAAACTGACCCCAAACCAGATCGAACAGAACTTCTCAATAAATATTTTGTTGAAAATGTTTTTTTTATTAAAAACATAATTCTAAAGTCTTGTAATATGAGCAGCGATAATTTAATAATCGAATAAGTAAGTGCAAGATCAGTGCATCAGTTAATATTGGTTGAAAACTTTTGCTTAAGCTTTTTATCCATGAAAAGTTGTTGCTTGCACACAGCAAGGCTTTCGAGAAACTTTGCGAATCACACACATAGATAGTAAGTAAGCATTGAGTATCACGTAGGTTATTTTATTTTATTTCAACTGCCGTTGTTAAACGTTTCTCAATTTACTCGCTTTCAATACATTTCTATAGAAACGGACAACAAATTTATCACACATTTTTTAATAATCAATTTTGAAAACTACTATAGTTTTGCTGTCGTATAAAAATGTCTGTTCAACAATTTATATTTAATACAAACCACAGTTTTATATGATTGTAATATACAAGACGTTATTTTGAGATAGGTTTGATGAAAACGTTAATCTAAATTTTAAAAATGTATCATTAAAAAGAGATTAAAATAATGCTAACAGATTTTGTTTTTTTTTATGATGGTGGAATGTCTTAAAGTATTGTTGAATATACATTAATTGCATCACAATACCAAATTCTTCTAATCGGATGCAAGGTAAGCCCACCATAAAGCAACGAACATGCAAGTAGATAGAATCATTTGGGTAAAAATCTGTTTACATATCCAATGTCTTACAATGTCATAGCAAATAGGTGATATTAAAGATTACTTACCATTTTCACAAAAAAAAATATGGAGATCACTTCGCAATCATATCACTTGATGATAGGGATACTTACTGTACGTCGGCAGCTCAAACTCAATTTTGAGAAGTTATGTTGAAAAATGAAAAAGTTTGTTAATTTCAAACTGCACACCTCGTTTTCATTAGAACAAAGTACATATACGAAAGGTCGACCGCATTAGTGACACCTTTGCGCTATCATGTAAATTCATTTGTCAATTGACAATTATTTAATATTTGAATATTTATTTGAAGGTATTTTGACAAACGCTGAGCTAGACATTGCGACTTTTTTGAAGTTGTTGAACGTTCAAAGATCACGTGAAAACGGGTTTCATATATTTTTGATTGTCTGCAAACGGGGAAAAATAATGGTCTAACATTGTATACTGAATCTATACATGTAAGTAAAGAGACTCGATTTTCGACTCGAACACAGCTGTAAGGCACAAGTACTGCAATCATAAGCAATTCTGACTAATAAAATAATGGTAACATGCAGTAAATAAACTAACTCCAATGCATCGTTTTACAAGGGCCACTTAAAAAACGATGAATGCGGGAACGACGAATCGGAGACAAACTGTTATTGTTTTACAAATATACATATAAATAAATTTACTCAATACACAATAAAAGAATAAAATATAGTACACGATCACAAGCAGAACGTTTTGGCTTAATTCCAACCTAAGTTATTTTATAAAATACATTTTTTTTAAATATACACATATTTGATTTAAAATAAAGAATATAGATTTCTGCAACATCTAATGTTTTCATGTTGATCTCGGATTAGTTTGTTTTTTCTTCGCCAGTTAGAAAAACGTCATTTTAATTGAACAATCGTTTTTGTACTTTCTGAAATAATAAAAAGAGAATTATAAGTTAGATTTTGAAGTTAGAAGTGACAGCTTAATGTTTTTTTCTTAAGTACCGCCGGATTGAAATCAAGCTGAGAACAATTAGAAGAAAATATAATCGTTATTGGATCGAAACAATTTAAAGCTATTTTGCATCAAATACAATTTTACTGAACTGGCTTTCACCTCTCAAAAAATTTGTGTTTATTTGTATATTATACAGATAAACATTATAATCGGTATGTGAGTGTTACACGAATGTTGACAGGGGGTTCTGTCAACAAATATTGCTACTAAATTTGGATCGTTCAAATTATAAACATTCACACAGATTTTGTCACTAACGACCCGAGTTTCGGCTTTCGGCACCTTCAGGCGTTCAAGTGCAAGGATGAACTTGAACTGACGCTTAGTAAATGAATTTTTCGTGTTTATATAATAAATAAATGTATCATTCTGGCGAAAAGGATAAGACCATGGGAGTGCCCACAGATTTGAGTAGTGAGTAGTTTTAAGAATTATATTTATTTGTTTGTCGGATAGTGACAAAATCTGTGTGAATGTACATTATTTGAACGATCCAAATTTAATATTGAAATTCCACCAAGCACCTTCAGTCGAAATCTTAAATTATAAATATTACTACCTTAACGAAATATCATAAATAGATGAATTATTCCCGTATAGTGTTCATACTGCATAAGTTGAACAGACTAAAGATAAAGACTCGGATTTGAGGAGAAGCATTGTTTTTCAATGTTTATTTTTACTTGAAAAAAAATGCATTATTTACTTCAATCAATATTTGTGAAGCAAGCACAAACCGGTACTTATGAGATATTTTAATATTAAATATATTCTTATCAAGTAAATTTTTAATATCAAATAAATTCTTTCTTACCAATACGATCCTCCAGAACAAAGCATATAGAAAACGAATATCTAACCACTAATCCTATTCAAGCCCCATCAAGGCAGTTCCTTACTATCTTTAGAAAAATGCTGAAAAACAGACAATTCTTGCAGATTTATTTATGTTATCGTTACCTCAATTTTTAACTATATCTGCTTCCATCGTGAAGCGTATGAACTCATAGTGGAGTTTATTTCAGTAGATTTTTCTTCGAAAATTGCTTGTTACGCAGTTGCTGAACCTCTCTTTATCTAAAAGAATAGGGATACAAGAATATGACTGAAATAAGACTTATAATTACCGTAACATTTGTGCTATGCCTCATTTTTAGGATCGGATGGGTGGGGGGGTTTTACATATCACAGGCATACAAGCCTTCGAACAGAAATCGATAAATGAATCATTTAGTAAAACTGTTCGAATCGGGATTCAAACTCGCGAGTTCCGTAACTGATGCCAACCGCAGAATTCGACAAGCTCCATTAGAATCTCAAATGCTTCACAAAAGTAGCGAGCATTAAAAAAATATATATTTTGACCTTACCGTTACAACTTGTTCGATCACAAATCACAATGCAATCAATACAATCAAAGATTTTATTTACGAATTCGAAAAATAAACTGTTTAACAAAGATCATTTGATAATGAAGAATTTTTTAAATAATTATAAATATATTTATTGAAGCATATTTTAGTTGGAGCTGTACAGCTTTACAGTTTGAAATTTGACAGATAAATCGTTTGGATGAAACAAAATACAAACGATTTTGTATTCTTTATTCATATTTCGCAATCAATCACTAAGATTTAAAAAAAAACTGTGTGGCCATTATAAAAATAATATGTGAGTATTTTTCACTGTCTATTCTGAATATAATTGTAGGTTAGCTGTAGGTAGGTAGATTATAATTTAGATTCTTACATTGCGCGTAATGAGGTGTATAAATAAATGTAAATTTTAAAAGTTTTGTTTATCGCACGATGGCCTGTAGATGCTTCTAATCTTTATTCGCGTGGGAATTTAGCGAATGTATGGAATCACTATAAAACGTTTAGAAAGTACAGTGACGTTGCAAGAGTTTGAAAAATAAATAATTTTTTTAAATATTCGCATTTACATTATCAGTATGACGTATTCTTCTATTCAAAGTATAAGAGTTACGATATTGCCGTTTGTCGTGCAATGTACAGTAAATATATTTTAATTTACATATCTGTATAAATATATCTGTAACTCGTTTATATTATTACGTAGTATAAGACCGTAAAATATAAATTTCCAATTATTTAAATATCAAAACAATATTATTAATTAATCTACTAATGCAGTTTTATAGAAGATGTGAAATTTTTTAAGATAATAGAAACATTTATTATCAAATAAATAAATTATTACTTGTGATTGTTTCGATGAATATGCAGCCGATGACCCACGGCCGCTTTCCATAGCAAAATAACTATTAAGAAAAGAAACGAATTTACTTATCGTACTCTTCGCCCGATACAAAGCTCCACGGGCCTTACCCTTTAACCATGCACTATTTATTGTGTTAAATAAATATATACATATCGACTGTGGAAAGGAAAAAGGACGTAACGCACAGTTTTTTCAAAACAGGTTTTTTCGATAATCACAATGTATCAAACTTGATACACATTCTATCAAAAGTAATTAGTATTATAAAAGTAAATTAGGATCTAAATTTAGCTCCTAAGTTCGAAAAAGACGACCTTGTAAAAAGTTTAAATCAAGAAAATAGATTGAAAAAAAGGTTTTTCCTAGACAATTTCTTTAATTAATATTAGATTATGTGAAGGTTGTGTATAATTCATAATTTGCATATGGCTCAAAATCATCAAAACACGTTTTTTGCGCCTCCTGTAAAATTTGATATGTGTGGATTACGTCCTTTTTCCTTTCCACAGTCGGTATATATAAAAAAAACAAGAACATGTAACATGCTCAGCCACTTCGTTTTAGTGATATTAAGTATCACGTGTATCCGAAATTAATTATCATCGAATACTACCACAAATAGACAATTAGACTATTGAGTTGTTAACTTCTGTTAAAGTAAAATTATTTCTTAGGCTCCCCTCGCAAAATACATTTTATGTAAGTCAATGGTTTGATAATCACAAGGTGAAAAACTTGTTGGATATTTTCAGCGGTGCGTCTACATATGAATTAGTTAGTTAAATAACGGCGCTTTTCAATGAGTAATATATCTTTATAGATATTCTGCAAAATGAAGCTATATTTTATAATAAGTTTTGTTTATTCTACGATAGCTTATTTAAAATCTTGACTGTGTAGCCGTAAAATGAAATATCAACCCTTAAACTATAACATCAACTATATTTTCCATCAATTTATAATCCCATTGTACCTATACAAATCATAGTGTTAACACAATTACAAGAAGAATATCATACCAACCATAAACAAGCCTATTGATTGAGTATTACCAACTCGAATATGGTTATTACTGTCTAGTTTCATTTTTAAGATGTTCACTGTCAATTATTGGGGGTAAGACAACATTCTTAAGGAATAAACACTCCAAATTACAAATAAATTATTAAATATCATGACCGGTTTTGCTTATGGCGAGCATTATTAACCGATGAAAATATAAATCGCTACCGGGTTATTTATACAAAATTTAGTAAGAATAATAACAATTCATTTGTCTTTTATCAATAGTTTGTTACACCTTATTATAATGTATAGATTAATATTTTCATCAGTTGAAAATAAAGATTGACATGTATTATATACAGAACCAATGTAAGCAATATCACTTTCACTATATTTTCTTCCGCCCTATGACAATATATACTTTTTTGGAGGCGGCATTTTTGAAATTTTCAAAGGTAAACAAAGAAATACAAAGTGTTTTGGATATAGAATCAATGCGAGCTTTATTTCAATATTATGCCTTCTTTCGTCTAAGTTGTGCTTTGTAACTTACTGATTAAACACAACTTTTTGGGGGTCGCTTTTTTAAGAAATAGAAAAAAACTTCAGAGGTAATTAACAAAAATTGTTTCGTATTAAGAATCAATGCAAGCGATAATTAATTCACCATTTTTTCCTGGCATGATTATGCTTTGCAAAACACTAAAAACAAGATAATGGTGGCGATGCTGAGGAAGAATTAATTTCTTTGATGCTGTTCCTGCCTAAGCAAACAGAGATGTGAAGGAAAATTGAAATACTCTTACATAATGATCATTTTAAATAAAGGCTCAAAAGATTTTTCAGTTTTTTGAATTCTCCGATATTTGAATGCTACAATAATCATTTAATAAGTTAAATCGTAGCCTTAGTAAATTTTCCACTTACATCACCTGTTATAAAAGCCCATGGACCGTTGGTCTGCTGTTTAATAAATGACCAAAGTCATAAATGGTTGACAAGTTTGGCAGATCTTTCAAAACCGTCTTTATTTGACATCTCGCAAAATCATTTGAAAAAGTAAAAATCTTCAATCTATTTAGTTTTTTGATTGTAGATAAATTTTGTTGTTTTACTGCAGTTTATAAAAAATGCTTGCTTAAAATTTAATTTACGCAAAACTCTGCTATGAGGCTTAGGCCGTTTGCTTATCGAGTCCCACAAAAAAAAGCTTTATGTTTTGAAATGGCTGATATTTGTTTGAAAATGTTTAATATTTTTAAGCACCATTGGTATGCGGGCACGCTTTAGGGTGACATAAACACGACGTCGATACAGATTAGCAGCCTTTGAAAACGAAGGCGCGTTCGAAGCAGAACGTCAACCATCAATATATTTTTAAAATAATGGCAGATAACTGAAGATAAATAATTAATTATTTATGTATTATTTTAAATGAAAATTTTCCTTGTATTTTTTATAATATACATTGACTGCTCTTAACGTCAAGCATTTGAATTTTTAACGTAGTATTTTTAGGGTCCGTGGCACAGCAGTCAACGTCGTTGGCTTCCGTGACAGATCTTACCAGTAATATAAGCATTTACAAATAAAAACGATTTATTAGTTTCCGTTAGAAAGCATCCTTATAATCCTAAAATAATGGAGCAAGATCGATTAATTATACACTAGTCCTGTATTCTATCCCTCGCCTATAATTAACCTTCTATCCCCACTCTCTTCGAAAAATGAAAGTTGAGCAATTGAGAGCAAATTTTTGTCAAGATACCTCCATTAAGAGGCCATATGCTTTATATTGGGAGTGGATATGGAAAGGAATTCGTCGAAAGAGCCTGTCCCACAACGGCACAATCACCTACTTTGAAAAGGTTACAGATACATGAGTATTTAGTTTATCATTTATTTACGTTGTTCTAATTATCAGGTAGAAAAGAGCGTAAAGAAATTGATCTAATGTAAAAGAATATTCAAAGGAAAATATGTTTAGGTTAAATTTCTCATCCTTATTTTCGGACACCGGCAAAAATATATAAATTATTGTACTGCAGATTCCAATCCTTCATCAACTAGTGTATGCCTTTAATCGAAAATAAAATACGATAAAAAATAAACTAAATTATAAAACATGCATTTATAATTAGAGCGTGTAACACAAAAACGTTGCTTTAATAACAAATCTTACAAGATATCCAATACAAGCATTATAGGAAAATAAAAACATGCATTATCCTTACATTGAAATCTGTAGGAAATCTTTTTCTTATCAAGGGTACAATCTTCTCGAACGCGATAAAAAATAAAATTGATTTATTTAATATACCAATGTATTTTGTTACTTAATTTTCCGGGACGGTAAAAAGGTTTCCTACGAATGATTTCCTTCACTTTGAGAAGGGGTAGTGGGAAGCTATACAACTGATAAAATCTTAGCCGATTCTCAAGGTCGTCGAGTGCATGCGTACCGAGGTCATCACCCCATAAAATTTATACGTAAAGCCATAAAACATGATATTATTGCCGATGATTTTGCGATATGTTCAAAAAGTGAAACGTTTTGAAATGTGTTCATTTGTGTATCGCTTTTGTCACGAAAGCAAATCGTTGTCTTTCTAACTCAAAACGGAAATTTACGAAATTTACGTTACAATTTTATGTGTCGAATGCATACTGCTACTATAAAGCGATGGAATCCTAATTTTAACCTTTATCTAAAACCAAACTAAATATTTTTAGAAGAATGAGCTAACACAATTATTTCGTGATAAACCTAAAAATAAAACCACTACAGATTTATGCAATAATTTTAATATAAAGAAAACTTTCAGTGTTTATTATTCTGAAAGTATACGAGTGCAATGATCCCCAAACGTTAAAAAACAATTGATCTTATTTTGGAATCTTAGCTATACAACAATCAAGTCATCATGTTTTTCCTAAATTACTTAATTTTTTATTTTAAAAATTGACAAGTATTGTTTTTTTTTAAATAGAAATACAGTAAATATTTAGCATTTCAGATTGTAAAAAAAGCCAAATCGCAAGGTACTTTAAACCCGTAAAAACTGACTAGACAAACGTGATGAGAATTTTTAATGTCATTCGAGATCAATTAGAGGGGAAACTATGTCACTAAAATTCATGACCAAGGTCTAAAAATATAATAATATTTGTCTGAAATAAATCAAGTCTACGCGAAATATATCGATATCCGAAGTAGTACATGGTTAAAATATATAAATAAACCACCATTGTTTGTTTTATTCTATGGAAAAAAAACCTATGGAACATAATGCTTTAAATTTTCAAGAACGGTAAAATACGCATTTCTAAGTCTAAATGAAAAATTTTCTTGGAACATTTGCCTGGTAAAAGTAGCTGGTAAATGAGAGATTACAGAAATACATTTATTTATCCTGATACAATGTTATCATAAAAGTTCGATATTGTTAGTAGTTGGATGTCAATTTGTTTTGTTTCATTCCAGTTACTTTGAAATCTACAACGAACGCGTAAGAGATCTACTTACTCGTGACGATCTGAAATCAATTGACGAGGGAAGACCGAGCAGCGTAGCAGGGTCTACGTTAAATCGTAGCATCAAAGATTTGCGAGTACGCGAACATCCCAAGAAAGGTCCTTATGTAGAAGGTATAAATGTAATCGTAGTATTTAATTTTATTGAGTATTTTTTTCAGTTAATTGATAACGTCAATTTCATAAGTAATACGAGTCAAACTGAAAAGTTATCGTTCGGTTATTAGATAAGAATGGTAGATGTATTATAAATATTAATGAAAATATATTCAAATAATTATATTTTAAATAATAATATCTATTTCACGCCGTCGTCAAATCAAGCTAAAAACACGTGGCGTGAATCGGAAATATTGTTTTTAGAAATAAATATTTTGATATTTTTTCCTTGATATAATGCGAGAGCTTAGGGTGACGAAGGAAAAACTACAAAAATGTATTTTTTACTGTCTACTTTATAATCAACTATTTGTTTTTTTAATGGACAAATTTTGATTACTCAATTATATTCTTTGCCGTTAAATATAATATGTCTGAAAAACAAAATTTCTTAAACAAAAACTGTTTCTGCGTTTCTCTTAAAAACATTATTTTGTAGTTTTACTCTTGTCATCATATACTACTGAATGAATCTTTGCCAACTAAGTAACAACTCAATCAATTTACACTAGAATATATTTTATTCACTATTCGAAAGTAAGTGTATTGATACTGAAAAATTAAATGTATGTATTCATTGATGATGCGTCGAGCTTTGATCTAATACTAGTAAATCATCCGATATCACGACGTTAGGTTAAACGTTATCGAAACACGCATTATATGAAACATGTAACGTACACACAAATTAAGATTAAGTTTTTTATAAAATGCAAAAATGATCTGCAGTTATCGAAGAATTTTCTATTAGAAAATCAAACAAAAACAAAATGAAGTAAAACAGTAAACTCACAGTATTAAAAATTGCGTGATGATTTGAAGATAAATGATTTTTATTGTTTGGGGTTAGGTTTAAGTGGAATCGTGGTGCAGAGCGGTCGTCAGCTGTCAGGGGTAGTTTCTCTTGGAGCATTACGTCGCCGGACAGCAGCCACTGCCGGGAATGCCACCTCTAGTCGATCTCACTCCTTGCTGTCCATACAGAAGAATAATACCACTCTAACACTTCTTGACTTAGCTGGAAGGTAATTTGATTTATTATTCGATCCTAAAGATATGTATGATAATTTTAAGGTTTACTTATAGTTATTGCGTTCTTCTGTACATTTCCGATTGTTTTTGAACTAATTTGTTTTGTTCGCATATTCACGATATGTTCGTTGTTTTTTGACGCCACGAAAAAAAACAATATAATTTACTTTGTAAAGCGTTCGAAGGTGCAAAGAATGTACTGCCAAAGTGACAGATAGCAGAACGAATAGAAAAGTTTTGATAAAAATTTATTGTCAATTTATTTAATAGCAAAATAATGAGGATTTACATATAATACATATGTCAAACATGAAAAAATGTTTTTTTTATTAAATTAATTTATTGATAAAATTAAGATTGATTAAGAAAATTAAGATTGTCGTAATTGATTAAGTTATTTTTTTTGTTTCACAATACTTTTTCATTTATCCACAGTGATTTATTTGTTCGAAATTAAATCATGCTTAGAAAACATTACATCAATAATTAAGTATTTCGACTGAGGTTGCTTGATGGAATTTCAATATCAAATTTGAATTGTTTGAATTTTGTACTTTTCCATGAGTTTTGTCGCTAACGACCCGGATTTCGCCGTTCGGCATCTTTAGGCATTCCAAGTGCACGGATGCCGAAAGGCGAAACCCGGGTCGTTAGCGACAAAACTCATGGAAAAGTACAAAATTCAAACAATTCAAAAAAAAAATTACATCAATAGATTAAAGAAGTTTTATTATGTATAAACAACAAAAATATCGACAATTTTTAGCTGACTGCTAAAAATAATCTGAGAAAAAAAGCTATTAAGTATAAACATACGGCAACTTATTTATGGTTCAAATTGAACAATAAAATATGTTTATTATTTTACTGTCACTCCGGAAGAAATTGCTTTCGGTATTCAATTCACGAAATATGATATGAAATTACTTGGAAGCGTTAAAATAATAAAACGTTTTGTGAAAAGCCTTGAAATATTTTATAGTCCGAATCTAAAATATTTTGTTACATTGCCCTCAATGCGTAACCGGATTTTTCCGTACAATCAGATTCCGCATATCAATTATTTCTCTTTATATTCAACACATCGTCAACGTACCGGCAAATCGATTTTGATGATTAGCAAAATTGTCTAAAGTGAAGTCAATATTTAACGAAATTCTCTGATATTAATTCTTTGTCTGGAATAATTCAGTTTGTGTATTTATTATACCAATATGGTACAATAAATACACAAACAGGTACCAAAAACTTAGAAGAAATTTATTTTATCGTTATTATTTATATTAATGCAGATTTTAAGGCAGGCGTAAGTAAAATAAAATATTAAAGCTGGGGGCTTTATCCTAAAAACTCAGATTGTTCATTGCTGTTTTTTTTATCTATGTCTGTTTCCAGTGTGGAACATATGGCCTCCTAATGGGAGTTTGAAACTGCTTGTTACTCAGTCGCTCAACCTCTATTGGGCAGGACAGCAGGACTAGTGCAGTAGCGTAGCAAGGGGGGTGCGGTAGGGGCGGACCACCCCGGGCGGCATTTTCAAATATAAATACAATATTTTGCGAGAATTTTTTTTTAATTAAAAAAATATTCGACATTACAGCTTACGCCAATGCGTCAAAAATTTGAAAGTTTTTAAGTTGAAAGATCATACGAGATATACTCGATGAGATTAACTCAAGGAGAATTGACGTCACAAACACCCATGTATTAGATCTCAATTGAAAAATTGAAAAAATCCAATTTGACATTGACCTTACCGGGAATCGAACCCAGACCCACCTGATGATCGGTAGAGCAAGCTCTAACCAACTAGACCACAGCGGGCATGGAAGACAATTAACACTGTACCACTAAAAACTATCAATTTGATACTTACAAGACTACTGTTTAGATACCTCTTCAAGGAGGTCATTTGCAACTAATTAGACGGGACATGTCTTAAACAAATGTATTAATTTTTGTATATTGATTCAAGTTAAAAAATAAATAATCAGAGTGACCCGTTTTTTACGACTTCGGCTCCGACTCCCACTTCACAGCCCTGGTACTAATATACTAATTTACCATTTTTCTTTTTAGCGAACGACCAAGTAGAGTTAACCAGAGTATTCCGCGACAGAAGGAAGGATCCAGCATCAATAAGTCCCTTGTAGCATTGGCTAATGTGATTTCAGCGTTAGGTAAAATGTGATTCGTACTATTATACACTAAGTGACAGTGACGCCTGTCAACAATCCAGATAAACCAAAACAAATAAATACGGTTTTTATTACGGTGTTGTTTATTGTTGTTTCAGCGTACGCAGGACCACGCGTGGTGAACAGATATGTTCCTTATAGAGACTCCATCCTAACCTGGTTGTTGAAGGATACTTTGGCAGGACGAACTACCACTGTTATGATTGCGAGTAAGTAGGAAAACGGTATTACATAATAATAACACATATTTAACTGTTCTTTGTTAGAAGTGAAGCTAAATATATATTACATTTTCAATTTATTTGAATACAAGTTAGAAACTATTTTTATACGTCCTTGAAATCTGTTAGTTGATTGAGTGTTTTCAGAAGCATTCAAACAACTAAAACCTATGAAATATTTTTTTTATTATAAGTTTAATTATAATTTAAGATTTCGACTGAAGGTGCTTGGTGGAATTTCAATATTAAATTTGAATCGTTCAAACTATGTACATTCTCACAGATTTTCAGTTCAAGTTCATCCGTGCACTTGAATGCCTGAATATGCCGAAAGGCGAAACCCGGGTCGTTAGTGACAAAATCTGTGAGAATGTACATAGTTTGAACGATTCAAATTTACGTTTAATTACTTTGCATAATGGTATATGCTCTTTGAAGAAGTGTGAGAAGAAGGTGTTCACTGTCAATTATTGGCAGACATCAAGTTGACAATGCTCGTGATAAGCAAAACCTGATCTGATATTTATTAAAAACGTAAAATAATTACAAAAAGTGTTTTCTTTTTAACTTTATATTCATCTTAATTGTCGATCGTTTTTCCGATCAGGTGATAAAAATACTTTAGCGTGGTTTTGGTTTTTCATTTTCTCTGAATATCGCAATAAGTTTAAGCTTTGTATTTGTTGTATTACTAATTGACAAGAAGATGAATCGATAGCTATTTAAATATTATTTGTATTTTCGTAACTTTTGCCATTGACTGTACATATATTATACTTTTTATTACGTTTTTAGTTTATAGTGATCGCATAGTAAATTGTCGTTATGGCGAAGTATTTTTTTTGTAAAACAAATGAATTGCAAAATATTCTGCTATTTTATTTATTATTGACTATATAAATGCCCATTTTTACCCTTGCTTGAATATTTTTGTAAAAATATGGTTATTCGATAGTACGGTATCTTCTTACAAAATATTTGTTTGCAAAGAAAAGAGTTTATTCAATTTATGATACTACATTTTCTACCTCCTTCAGATCATCACATTTTGTAGACCCCCCCCCCCCTAGTGCGTGACGATACCTTTACAACACTTAATGACAAAATTAGGATATTACCCATGTCGTTTTTGACAAAGAAATAATATACATTCAACTTTATTCTAGAGTTTATTTTTTATTAAGATATTTGTTTTGTTATCTTTCTTCCGTATATATTTGAAGTCTACTCGATCGAGAAATTTTCTGTTGTATTTACTCTTTCATATAATTCATTTTGGTTTGCGTGTTTATCAAGGGGGGATACATAATAATTAACACATTAAAACTTCTTCATAAGACTTAGAAAATATCATTAAGGGCTTGTTTGTTTGTAGGGTAAATATGTACGTATTTATGGCTCTAACTAAAGGGCTACCAGAGGGATTTAGTATTCAAGGTCTGACGGAATAGGTGTGATAATATATTGCGATGGTTTGTGTCGAAGTGTAAGCGAGGTTATATGAAATGAGATGTAAGAAAACAGAAGGAATATAAATTATTTCTTTATGCGTGTTTAATAAATCATCACATTCATTTCTATATTTCAAACCTTTCAGGTGTTACGGATTAATTTTTACTGAAACACTATGTTTATGTTTGTTCAATTTTTATTCGAATAACATAATTCTTTTTTTACACTTTACATAAATCAATTATCTTATAATCAAAATGTATACGCCGTGAGTTTCAAGAGGTCTCTACTAAGTCTTGACGACTGTTTGATTTGAACGTTGAATTTAACTGAAGTGGAAGGAATCAATTTATAATCAGGGGCAAACAACATTTCACAGTGGTTGATTTAGCATATCCATAACATAAGAACAGGCGGTGGATAATTTTACATAGTTTAAGCTAAACAAAAAATGTGAAAATTGCGTAATCGTCATTAAAGTATGTACTTTTTATCACTTTTATTCAGAACAATTATAATGAAAAAATAAAGATCGAAAAATCCCGGATATTTTTGTTCAGGGCTGTGGAGTCGTGTAAAAACTGCGACTGACTCCGATTTAAAAATAAGTATTTCAAAAACAACGAGTATCAACTAAGCATTATTGTATTTTTAGTGTCAACAAAAATGCTTCCTTTTTTTAAATTTATTTTTTCAAAAGAAGTCCAATTTGCTTTTTTCGTAAAACTCTGACTACAAAAGTTAATAATGTGAACAATATAAAACACTCTTTTGTATTAACTCCTTCTTCTTGGCGCTATAGAACTTCAATTTCCTCTACACCATTAGATCCTTTGTCCTCCTACGCCAGTCGTTGACCGCTTTTGTACTAATTCCTAATTTATTTATTAAGAAGTTTTTTTCGTCATGACTATTGTCAACTGATAATATATGAAATTATTTTCTCAGCAAGTATTGACAGTAGACACCTTACAAATAAAAACTTCCCCGATTTTCCTGAATTTACCGAACGAAACCTGTTAGGGATAGACCACATACATAAGGAGAGCTGACCATAAAAAAGGACTATTAAATGAAACCAATATTTTGTATAAAATGTTATGTTAACAATAAAATATTTTTTCTTGCAAGCTTTCAAGCATGCCGAAGGAACGGTTGCAAATGATGTAAAATACTTGTAAGTATTTTTAAATTGTAAAATAGTCATTTTCATCGTATTGATAGGGTAATGTAGAGATGTTACTAAATCTGCAACTATCATGTCTCCAAATTATGACTAAAAATCATTTTTCAACTGTCAATAGTCGCATATACGATTTAATAATATAATTATCATGAAGTGAAATAATTCTATTTATTGACTCGCGAATTGAATTTTAAATTTTATTAAATGCAGCATTACAAATCACTATATTATTTGTATTCATTTATCTACTAAAAAAATATGCATAATACAACTCATTTATAGTTTATTAGGTGAATCGCATTGGTAGACATTTGTAATTAAAGGGTAAACAATAGCAATATGTTTAGTTAGTAATATACACGGATTTAAAAATAATAATGATGATATATTTTCTGAAATATTGTGTTATTGTATTCATAAAAATTATTACTTATTGTCTACTATATGACACACAAGACATAGTTAATGATTAATAACCGTGATCCGCAAATGTTTTAATAAATACACACCAAAGTCGATGATTTATTTCGTCTGAAGAGATTTAAATAAAAATTGTTATGAAAAATTTTCAATATTACTATTGCGCGTATTTTTTTTAGCCGTGTCCCCTTCCTGTTGCTGCTACTCGGAGACAGTGAACACGATGCGTTGGGCGGCTAGGGCTTCCAGGATACCTGCCAGCTCGAACGCTAATGCTAATCCTGGATCTTCGAGAGTTACTGATTCTCCTCATGAAAAGGCCATCAGATTACTCAGAGCCGAAGTCACAAAGCTTAAAGAACTTTTACGGGAAGCTACTTCCAAAACTCAGGTAGATATGCAATTGATAATGCGTACATTGTACTAAGATAACCCACGTATCTATACTGTCTGAACTTGATAAGTCATGTTTTGTTATTTTAGGTATCTGCACCGACTACGAATACAGCTGTTAGTTCATCCAACATAGAAGATCTTGATACATCACTAACATTTGACGTAAGAAGTGAAACTGACGACGGATGTGAAATAAGTGAAGTATCAGAGACTACCATCAAAGAAGAGAAAGAAACCGGAGATCAAAGTCGTGAAACTGAAGCAGGAGATTCACTGAACTCATTGGCGTCGTCTCGAATAAGTGTTGCTAGTAATGATACCCTGTCAGGAAACAATAGTATTCCTTCTACACAAGGATCAAATATCAACTCAAGTCAAGCAGAAGATGCGTTGTTTGGTCCAAGACTTCACAGGACAGGGAGCGTTCATGACGTCAAGCCTTTGCCACCGCTAAGAAATAAAAAGCGACAATACAGGTCACACGAAGTTTTGCCATCTCTTGATAAGTATACAGCAAATAAAAATAACGCGAAGTCTGCCAATAAAGCTAAAACGACTGTCATTTCTAAAAGTCCACCTGTACCGCCGAGTAAAAGTCAAACAGAAAAACCTATCGAAGTACTGGTTAACCATCAATCTACACCAACTACTCCTGATGCTAACTCAAAAAATGAAGAGGATTCTCGTCAACCTAAAACTCACTTTCCTTATGAACCTTTCAATAAACGAGCAGATATTGTGGCATCCGTTACAGATAGGTTATATTCAACTCTGAAAAAGAAAGATGAAATCCAGTTGTTAAATAAACCTGAGCCGATTATTATGGAAAGACGAAATTCGCAATCATTAAGTGAATTAAGAATTTGCAGCAACGCTAGAAAACGTCTTTTTGATTTTAGTCATAAGGCTTTAAGAATGTCTCGTCGGCTGAGAATTGGCATCGCTGTTGAGACTCAAACTGACAAAATATCTGCAGTTAGAGTCAAAGAAGTGGCAATTGACACACAGGTAGACATAGAGCCAATTCAAAAAGATTTTACCCCCAATGAAAAACAATTCCGAAACGCTAGTATTGGTACTGAAAAAACTTCTTTATTGTGCAAAGAAGCTTCTGTAGGGACGACAGGGGGTTCTATTCGTAGTAACGATAAAAGTGTAGAAACTGATAAACTAAATGAGATACCTAACATCACTATTACGAGAACCTGTGGCAATATGACGGAAAACGTGACTTCATCATATTCTACATCTACACAGACAAGTGAACCAGTGCCCCCGAGAAAGAAATGTTCTTCATTCACTAAATATTTAAAAGTTACTCATGATCCTCAAGAAACAGAAAGGTTGAAAGGTGACAGATTATCCCCAAGGGTCTTAAACATAAGCATATCTCATGACTGCGGTCCTTTTGAAAATGAAGTCGACGGTATTTCTGATGACAGTCTTGAAGGAGAAAATAAGCAACCATCAGTAAAAATAAGCAAACCGATTATTGCACCTCCAGATTTGTTGAACAATCACAATTCGACAGAAAACTTAGTAGCGCACGGGGATCCGTGTTGTTCCCATTCCCCGCAACCCAATTTTTCAGTGTCAAATACTAGGTCAACGATTGAAAACCATTCTAAAACGTTTAATAAAAATACTACTTTGAAGCGTGATAATAGCAAAATAGGCAGCTTACTACCCTCGGCGGGAGTAATAGACGAAAATAAATTCACTTCCGAGTGTCGTGATAATGTGAAATTGACAAACGCCGATGGCGCAATCAAAAGTGAGACAGACTGCGATATCAATCAGAGGTGTGATCGCGTGTCGGGCGCGCCCGGAGAAGTAATAAAAGAGCCTGCCGTGACTCGGAGCATTTTGCAGTCGGCAATCTTAAAAACTGACACCGTAAACCCGGGCGCGAACAATGGAATCGGCGGACAAAACCATGAAAACCCTTCCAGGGAAAACAAATCGATACAGGTCGGACCCCCGCGCGATGTTTTCGCAATTTGTGGAGACTTTCTCGATGACGTCTACGTTCCTCTACCTCGAATATGTGTCAATTCGGAATACGGCAATGACAGATGGCCGAACATGAGAAATTTAATCATGGGCAGAAATGAAAATATGTATCCATATAATATCGAAACTTCGCCGAGAAAGGAATACCCGGCGGAAAAGAAGAAGTTCACTAAATCGGTGACGTGGAAGTCGGATGACGAGAATACAATGTCATTGAAGGGATACGGCAAATCCATTATGAAAAAAGCGATCAGTTCTCCTGTTATTGAATCCGTTGGTAAATCTAACAACCCTGATGAAATTTTTGAAGATTTCTATTCAACTCCACATGACAATACGTCAAAATTGTATAAAGATAATGACGACAGTTCGTTTGATCATAATACTGACGATTCACAATTGCCTGGAGATAGATGTACAACATTTGGTAACTTCAAAGGAATACACTGTTGGAATGACAGATATCCAGTCCGAAAAAGAGAAAACAGATTTAACAAATTCAGACACGACTCTGATTTGTGCAGAAATGATACCAAACGATGTTTGCAATATGTGGAAGCTACGTCAAATTTTTTGGTTGAGGCTACAAACTTAGTAACAGCTCTGAACAAATCTACAAATAAACTAAATGAATCAGGAACTAATGTAAAAAAGACGTTTTCTCCTATTTGTAATGAAAGATTACAAATAGACGATGAAAATATAAATATATACCATAACATCAATTATACTGATAGACATACAAATAATGTGACAAATAAAAAGTCGCCTTCTAAATTGGTTGCAAAAAAAATGTCCAGAACAAAACGCTCTCTTATGATTAATGATTCATTAGTTGATATTGATGAGTATACAAATGATACAAAAAACCTAAACATACAAATGAATTCATCAGGTGGAACAACGAGTATTTTAAATGACTTAAAGTTTTTGGAGAACAGCGGCAAGGTGGAAGATGCTGAAAGAAATCTATTAGATTCATTAGACAGACTAGGGAACTGCACAAAAAGAACAAGTGAGTATTTTTCTACTATGAAAACCAGATACTCAAGACAGCTCAATGTGGATCATCATCATTCGTTACCAAGTAACCTCAACGACGGTGTACCTTCTCCCTATCCAAGACATAGAAGAAGTCCGAGTAGATATCTTCAACAACTCTTGGAACTTCGTAAAGAGCTAGTACAGTCCACAAAACGTGACGATGACATATTCAAACATTTCCAAGTGCGTTGAAAGTGGCTATGATAAAAATTTGACCAAAATTGTTATATCAATGTGATTTGATTTCCTCTATGTGTATTCTGATTCTAGAAGAATATTGGAATGAATATATTCATTATCCAATAACACTAGAAGATTACGAGCACTGGAATAATTCATTCAATTGAGTTTTACTGCGTAACGCAACAAAACAATGAATGAACAAAAATTTCACCCAGTTTTTGAGAAATCCCGTCTTACTTTTGATTGATAAAAAAACAGGATGTTTTCAAAATTATTGAAGCATATTGACTATCATATAATCATCAATACTACCACAGAGGTACAGACCACGGCAGACCTTGATCGAGCTACGTATTTCTGATCTATTTGTGTTCTCTTCATTCACTTTCTGGAACCCTTGAGAGTTTGAAGATTTTTCTACACTACGTTTTGCCCTGTGTTCAATAATGGTTTCCTTTTTGGCATTGAAATATAAATTGATCATTGAAAACTGCATGACTATCACTAACACAAGTTGAAATAAATATTTTAAAAAAAGTGTGACATCAAAGAAGAAAATTATATCAAGATTTTTTATTTACTAAGTTACTTACTATAAAAATTCAATAAATCATTAGTTAATTATTTATAATATTATTAAATCAATTTTTAGTAGTAATATCAATATTGTAATGACAAGTATTTATTAAATTATTATAATTATGATGTGTATTATGTAATTTATTTGTTATAGTTTACTTTTTCATTGAAAATTATAGATTAAAAATAATATTTGCGCTTCAGAAATATAATAAATACTATATAAAATAACTCAGATTATTCCACGTATTGTGCTACAAACTGTGACACGTGTTTCGCCTCTTTCAGAGACATCCTCAGCTACTTTCACAAATGCTTTTAAAGTACGAATGATTTTAATTTTACTATTCTGATATATTATAAAAATAAAATGAAATGGTAGGCAAGAAGGGGATGATAGAAAAACCAACAATCAATAATGGTAATACAAATGACACATTTACATTAAGAAATGATTCACTTATGAGTTGCATCAATTAGGATGGGTTAAGCCATTGGAAAATAAATTTAGTAGTGGCGAACAACCTGTTTTATTCAAGATATAATTTTGTATTCTATTTATATTCAGAATAGTAAAATTAAAATCATTCGTACTTTAATAAGAATTTGTGAAAGTTAGAAAGTCTGAGGATGCCTCTGAAAGAGGCGAAACACGTGTCACAGTTTGTAGCACAATACGTTGAATAATCTAAGATATTTTATATTAAAATGAACTTCCACAAAGTAACTGCCGAATCCATCGAAAGTATAATAAATACCTCTAATTCTACTCGTGTTATCTCAATTGTGATAAACTAATGAAGTTTTTCACTTAACTACCTTTCAAGTTTGAGGGACCAAGACAAAGATTCTTGGGATATTTTCTAAATTAATATGGGTATAATTTATGGATTCAAAATCAAATTATATTTATATCTAAGGGTCAGCTGCATATTTGATACCTTGTGAAAACTATTAATTTGATTGACATCAACAAAATCTTTTGATAGAATTATCTTGTGCAAAACACCATCTTTGAAAGGGTAAACAATGATATCTGTCAGTTCAGATATTAGGACAGTGACATCTGTTGTTCATTTTTCTACCAACATTTCTATAATTGATTTTCTCGCCTACTAGATAGAATATTACAAAATTTTCTGTTGATAAAGGCATTCATGAACATTTTTTTTAAACCATGTCCGCTCCCAATGTGGAGCATATGGACTCCTAATGGAGCTTATCTCAACAGAAGTGTTTCTACGAGAACTGCTTGTTACTCAGTTGCTCAACCTCTCTTTTTCCAAAGAGAGTAGGGATAGAAGGATAGGGGCTAGGACAGGATTAGTGGTAAGCTAATCGCTCTCGATACGCCCCGTTCGTAGGATAGGATGAGTGAGAGGGGGGAATTCAAGACATCACATACACCCATGCCTTTGAACAGAAATTCATAAATCGATTGAAAAATCAATTTATAAAAACTGTCCGTACCGGGATTTGAACCCGGGTCCTCCGTAGCCGAAGCCAACAACGTTGACCACTCGACCACACAGGCGGTCACGAAAATAGTAATTCATTAATTCAGTGTAAAGAAGGGATAAGGAACCAGTGGCGAGCTAAGTAGGTACTGATTGAATTGAGATTTACTTAGTAGAACTGTATTATATTAAGGTCAATATAACCAGGGACCCGAACCGTTATTATTTTCGTTTTGGATCGGTAAAAAAAAGATATTTGTTCAGTTACGGTTTTCGGTTCAGCTCGTATTTAAATATTAGCAAGTTAATGTAAATACAGATAGTCAAAGTCTGATTTCGAAGCTAGAGTTTGCGATTTGCAAAAGATTCTTTTTATTCTGAAATGAACTGGAAGAAGATTTCTTCAAAATAAAATGTGTTCAATGCTTGGAAGTACATGTGTTTGTAAAAGTACTTTTTCAACCTTGAAATTTATTAAATCAAAATACAGGTGTTCTTTGACAGATAAATCTCTTTATAATTTACAGCGATTAGCAATCACAAACATCAAAATTGATATAGCTACCTTAGTAAAGGAAACAAAACTGCCGTAAAATTCTCAATTAAATGAAATATATTAAATGTTTTAAATTGAGTGAATTGTTTTAAATTGAAATAAAAAAACTATGACCATTTCTAATATTTGAAAAAGCACTCGCTTAAATTAATAAACAATATACTTTTTAAGTACATGTGTAATTTAATAAATGGACTGTTTTTTTTTTGATTTTGGAAACAAAAAAAAACCTGAAAAAATATCGGTTCGGTTTCAGTTTTTATTCCGGCAAAAATAACGGTTTTTTCCAGTTTTTGGTTCGGTTCCGGTTTGGGTCCCTGAATACAACACTACTTAATTCCACAAAATTTGTTTTATTTTATTTAGTTGGCAGATGTTTTATAAAACTAAATACTTTGTAATTTGGCCTTATTATTCAAGTAGTTACTTATCTTTTTTCAGCTCTCATTAGACATTCCTAGTTAATTAATTGCTTGTTGAAATAGCAACTTTAAAAATTATAAAAAAGGTACCAATCTATCAGATGTACCAAATTCAGGAAGTCTGAAGAGTAGCAAAAAGCTATACATGATAGGTGTGTAGTCCGAACTGAAGAATTTGGTGGGCCAAAAGTATCAGGAAAATAAAGGAAACGTAAATGTGTAAGTTTTTAGTTGTATTGAAATGACATATTAACCAATGAACTTCCTTAACTCTTACCAGTCCAAAGTCGAGTATCTCTCGATACATATTTTGATTTGATTATTTTTTTCTATCTTTGTCTTGAATACACATTTGAAATTAATGATTTGAATTGAGGGACAAATCAAAAAGTCACACGGCCCACAATTTTGCCACGGACCACACTTTGCGAACCCCTGCTTTATACTAATCTACTCGACTGGTGGGAACAAGTCTTAATGGGTAGTTAGTACTTGAGAATAACAATGATCATCATTTTTGTAAGACCTTGTTTGAAAAGTGCATTATATTTGAATACTTACAAATATTTTTGTTTGTGATATGTTGAAGACTATTTACGGTAAATGATAATGGACATCCCGGGGGAAAACAACAAGAGAACCATGGCAACCAGGAAGTGTTACTTTGGTCTAATAAAACGCTTCAAGTATCAATTTGTAACTCATCAGATTCATATTTTTTTTTATTAACTCAAAATGAACAGATTCTGAATATCATGTATATATAGCAAAGGCTACATATTATGAAGATATAGCAAAGGAATTTTCTTTTGAAGATATTCAGAATCTATGTAAGATATGGCAACGGCTCGAGGAAAATGTATAATATTGAACTCTATTGGTAGTACAAAGATTGTAGCACTTTAAATTTAATTAAGAATCGAAGGTTGCACTGTATTTGTCATTTACTGTGATGTCCAGTAATCCAATATGGTGCAGAAGTGTCAGGCAGAAGATATATTGGCTGAACGGAGTTTTAAATAACAGTTGTTTGCTTGTGTTATTCATTGAAGGCTTGTAAATTATAAGATTCAAATTATAAATTTGTTTATTCTTTGAAGATGTATTGAACAATTGGCTGGATGATAACCCTTAAAAAAGTAAAGACAGCTCAAAACATTACTTTTTGAAAAAATATTTTGAAATGTTTTTGAATAGAGGTGTTTATTATTATCTTTCAAGATGAAAGTTCAATGGTAACAGTAACTTAAATGCATCATCAGATTCTTTAATAGTTTACTATTATTTTTTTTGTGCTTGCAAGTCTTACTAAACTATTTTAAGCGAACGATTAATTATAGAAAAATCCTGTTGATCACGGGGGATATATTTTTGACTTGGTCGCGATAAGCAAAATTTTGCATTCAGTGGGGGTTTGTTTACCTATAACAGATTAAAAACGATATATGAAACAATACTTTATTACTAAACTTAACAATATCAACAACAAAATAAATTTCATACATGAAATAAAAGTAATATAACTTGTAAACAACACAACACAAAAAAAAAAGAAATACTGTTTATTTTGTTTCGCGTCGCAAAAAAGAATCTATAATAGTTTCGCCTGCCTAAGCGTATGTAATATTTGACATTTACTGTCAAATAATCCAATACATTTACAACTCGTTATGATGATTCCTGGCATGTGTTAAATGTCAGAAACGGAAATGTAAAAAACTTTTCACGTTATAACAAATCCTCACTTCTTGAATGATGGTTACCTGTATTTATTTATGGATCGCGATGAAAATAAATTATTATGAACGTTTTTTAATCTTCAGCCTTATTCCTTTCTTTGGTGATATGAAAAATGTTTTGTTGTTCAATTCAATAGGAATATTATCATTTCCAACAGTTTCAACTTCATAGCACCTCAGGATAGAAACTAGTGCAACACGAATTTGAAGCTTGGCAAACCGGTATGCTGAAATCAAATATTATAATGTAAATTTATTCATCTAAAACATTATTTTTAAAGTCAAATATCTTATTTCGAATAAGTTGTTTGGCAATTTGACCTAATGATCAGATCATTTTCAACACAACTGGATTTCTAATCAAATCAAATTAATAATCTACCTAGTTAACTTGTATAAAAAGTTTTATATATAATGTCAAAATTTAGAAGTATTATTTTACTTTACAAGATGGCTACTAATTTGCAGCATTTCAAAAGTTTTTACTGAAAAATAGACATAAGTTCAACCGTCTTTTTACCAAAAAAGATATCTATTTTTGACTTTATTCTATAATCAAATAGACTTAGTCAGTTTACTTTCAAAAACATTTATTTATTGAAAAGATTAGGTAAATACATCAAACAGAAAACATTTGTCACTCACCAATACACATACGAGGTCCTTCTCCAAACGCTAAGAATGAAAAATGATGTCTTTTGGCTTTATTTTCAGCGGAAAACCTCTCTGGGTCAAATTGTTCAGGATTCGGATAGATGTCTGGATCATTCTGAATACCCAAGATCGGGATTATTACCGATGTCCCTTTGTCAATTGTAATATCTGTTCCAGGAATCATATATTCCTTTGTACACACTCTGAATAGCATTGGTAGGGATGGGTACATCCGCAGAGACTCTATAATGAAGAGGAAATTCGTATTTGGAGATATTATAACGTACGCAATTAAAACCATACCTTATGCTGCTAGCACACTGATGCAAAATTGGACCAGTAGGAACACAACAAATGCTTTAAACTTGAAAAAGATCTTCGAGCTTCAAGAGAGTGAAATGATAGCATTCCTAAAAGAAATTTGGTGGGGTAGTATTCCTTTAAGGAATTACCAAAGGGAAGATATTTAAATTTTTTGAATTCATAATATCTTAAAAATTTCTAATGGATTGTTTATCATTACTAACATACAAGAATTTGTTACCTTCAATAGCTTGCCCCATGTAAGTCAATTCTGAGAGAGCTTCGTATGTCGCTTTACCGCCATGTCTTGCTAAAACTTCATCAATTTCTTTTCTCATTTTATTTTGAATTTCTTTATTCTTTGCAACTTCACTCAAGATGAAACTTGACATAGTCGAAGATGTTTCAAATCCTCCAAAGAATAGTCCAAAAACTTGCGCTGTCAGCTGTGACATAGTCAAATGAGGTTCTTTATCATTGTCGTCTCTGGGCTGTGACAATTTTTCATCATTTTCTTAAAAACAAAAACAACAATATTAGAGGTAAATAACAAAATAATGTTTAAAATAACTATTCCTATAGGAAATTAGCTCAAATTCATCTTACTGTTCATTAAAATATGCCAACATTGATGTTGCGCTTAAAAATACTGATATATTATTGCACCATTTTACATTGATATACAGCGATACACACTAACGCAGCGGTGGGGAACCTTTTCTTCTCTAAAGGCCGCATTAATTTTTCTGATTCGACATAAGGCCGCAGTAAATATTGACTAGGGAATCTGTGACCGGAAACATGAATTTACAGTCAGAATATGTCAGGAATTTACATAAAATTACAGAATTGGTCAGAGGGCCGCACCAGAGTAGCCAAAAGGCCACAAGTTCCCCATGCCTGCACTAACGGATGAAAAACGACCTAACCGTCCAAACTTTATAGTATTACTATCCCGATGGGAGTTGACAGTGTTTTTTTTTGCATATCCAACAGTGCTACAGTTATTGTAATTAGTTTAACCTATTTTAAGATGTATCATATCATGTACGGACTTAGCAGTTTATGTTTTTCATAAAAAACAATACTATAAGCAGTGGCGTAGCAAAGGGAGTGCGGTGGGGGCAGACCGCCCCGGGCGGCACATTTATGTGGGTGGCATTTTCGAAAATAACAGAAAATTTTGAAAGTGATGCATATGTATACAGAACCAATGTCAGCTATACCTCTTTCACTTTTGTTCTTCCTCTAATTTGTGCTCTGTGACATTCACTGACAAAATGTACTATTTTGGAGGCGAGTCGGAGTCGTAAGTTTTTTTCGACTACGATAAAGATTTAACTCCACAGCTACGCTTTTAATAAAATTTTAACTGTCCGATAAAATAGATGTTGATAATGTTACTAACGACTTTTGCGAAGAGAAAATCCAGAAGTTATATTTACAATATGTTTTTTTGCCTAATGTTAAATAAAATATAGTATCTCTTCTTGTGAATTAACTTACAACTTTAAATTCATTTACTTATTTGTAAAATGAATACTAATAATAACAGCAATATTTTACCATTTTCTCCAAACATAATAAAAAAGACCATTGCCTAATATTTTTTTGACACACAAAGTTCCTGCCCAGCAATTTGATTTTACAATACATATTAACAAAAAAAAAATTCAAAAGAAAATATAATGAACAAAATTCAATATTTTTCGAGAAATTATATTTATACATAAAAAAATCAGGCCAACAGTGGTATAATCTTATAGTTAAAAAAAATAGTAAAATATATTTTAAAAAATGAAGAAATTTTGAGGGGGGGCGGCAAATTCATAAACCGCTCCGGGTGGCGGAACCCCTTCTTACGCCACTGACTATAAGTGTACGTTTATATATCACTTCAAATTTATGTTAACCGTCAATTTCTGATGGCGTGGCATTACATTTAAAAAAGATAATATATATTTTTGTAATAATTCCATAATAAAAGTGTGTTCCGACATATTATCAAAGTTAAAAATAAATTTAATATATAACATTATAAAACTTTTATATTTTCAAATAATGAAGTTTAGTTTTAAGCAATACAAATACTGACACCCATGAAATGTAGCATCTAACAAGAGTTTAAACAAATAAAAGTGTAATTTAAGATTTCGACTGAAGGTGCTTGGTGGAATTTCAATATTAAATTTGAATCGTTCAAACTATGTACATTCTCACAAATTTTGTCAATAACGACCCGGGTTTCGCCTTTCGGCATCGGGTTGTTAGTGACAAAATTTGTGAGAATGTACATAGTTTGAACGATTCAAATTTAAATAAAAGTGTATTCAAAAATATTCATACCTTCATAATCGTCTTCGATACTCTGATTATTTTTTAACCTCATCATGAGATGCAAAATATCATTCCTTTTCACATTATTTTCCTCTCGATATTTAACAGTATCACCGACCATCTTGACGAAGAAGTCATTAACACGCTTCTCCAGCATGCTTACCTTAAGAATTTTCAATAAACCAGGCGCCATTACTGTCATAAACTGAATCATTGTCTTCCTCAGATCCATATCGAAGACTTTACGACCTATCTCATTGAATTCAGCATTCTGGTGCTTGAAACTATTACTGTCAATTCCAAAAGCACAAGAGACAATAGCATCAGTTGAGAATTTTCCAATTAAATCTTTCATGTCAATCTCAGACTCCAAAGAAACACCGGACTCTAAATACTTTGTCATTTCTTCGCCACAAGATGCAATAGTTTCAAACATAAATTTCATTTTTGTTGAAGTAAAGGCTGGTGTCATTTTACAACGTAGATTTTTCCACCGGGTCCCATTGACATTAAACAAATGAGCAGAAAGGGGTTCAACTTTTTCATCAAAATGAAATCCATGATCCGTAAAATGATTAAAGTCTTTAACCAAGATTGATTTGATCAAATCTAAATCGTTGATCACTAAAACTTTCGTATAAAACATGTAAACACCTATAAAACGATGTGTTTTATTCTCAGCATATAGTTTTTCGTATATTTGCCCGATATGCCGACTGCCAGTAATCATTTTTGTCATGTGACCGGCCGGAAAAGAAGGCGGTGGTCCGTATACACCGCGTTTCTTCCAATAATTAAATTTCTGAATGTACCAACCGTATAATAACCCGGTTGTGAAAATAATGCACATTATCACATCTCCCCAAAACGATGCTGATAAGAAATAACCCATATTGCACTTTTTACTGTTTCGAATATAATAATTTTGGTTTGTTTACTTTACGTAAATAATTAACCACGCGAGAAAAGTAAGAAGGTATTACAGAAGATACTAATGTTGTACCACGACCTAACTGAAATATACTCTAATTTAATCATTATATACGACCCAAAGCAGACATATTGGGAAGAATCTTTGTTTGTGTATGACACTATTATCTCTGATGACACCTTAGACTAGTATTATGACCAGAGATAATATTATGACTTATCTCTGATTATGACACTTTGCAGCTGACATAAACAAGAATTCTAGAGCAGCTGATATCCTTCCAGAAAAATAAGAGTTTATATTTTAGTGCTTGTCGACTGAAGGCTCACAAGTAATCGGTATACTTGAATGATATCTAAAATTATGACAAGCTTTCCAATGAAGATTTTGTTTAAATAGGTAAGGCTTTAATAATAAATACATAATTACAAACTATGTTGGAGAACACTTCATGATAGTATAATTATAAAAGTTTTAGGTCTCATAAACCAGACAAGGAATAATAAATTATAATTTAAATGTGAAATTAGTATCAGCTAGCTTAAGATAGCACATAGTTTTGTTTGTTTCATAATAAACTACTATTGTCACCCATGAAGAATTATCTGTCAGCCAGCCATATTGGCTATTTTTTAGGCACAGTATGGTTTATAAACTAATATACTGGCCCTGCATGGCCCCTGCTGCCGTTCGACTATAACGCACATATAACGACGACATTATGTCATAAAATCATTTTTTTTCGCACATCAACTGTGGAAAGGAAAAAGGACGTAACCCAAACATGTCAAATTTTACAGGAGGCGCCAAAAACGTGTTTTAATGATTTTGGGCCATATGAAAATTTTGAATTATACACAAACTTGAAGTGCACGGAGACTTCTTAATTGGTGTTAAATTGCCATAATCTAATATTAATTAAAGAAATTGTCTAGGAAAAACCTTTATTTCAATCTTTTTTCTTGGTTTAAATTTTTTACAAGGTCATCTTTTTCAAACTTAAAAGCTAAATTTAGATACTAATTTTGATAGAATGTGTTTGTTACATTGTGATTATCGAAAAAAGCTGTTTTGAAAAAACTGTGGGTTTCGTCATTTTTCCAAAGTCGATATATAACTGCCGTAGTTGCCCCATGTTGGGCAGCTGGGGGCTGCCGATTCGCTAACAAGGAGGCTCGCTTGCTTTGCTCGGTCCGATCGAGTAGTTGATAAAATTATTGATTGCGATCGACTTGTATTGATTCTAGTTATATCATGAAAGAACAATAAAAACCTATTTATAGGTTATTATTTTAAGGTTTAGGTTAAAATTTGTCTTAGCATACTTCTTGCACTCGCATAAAATGTAAGCATTAAGATTTTTTTACACTTAACACCAACGGAGTACGCGGCTGAGTAAACTTCTACATGCATATACGAGTCGTCTGGTATCAAAAGAGGTTTTTGGATTATAATGTCACAGTTCTGTCCTGATGTATCTAAAATGGGTCTAACTGATTCCATTCGCAACCATATATGAATGAGAAACGGTTTTTTCCACATTACTTACTCTCAAAACAAATTAAAAGCGACAAATGATATGAAAGTTGCACTGGCCAAAACAAATTCACACATAGAAAACATGATTCAGGCAAAGTAGCACCCATCTCGTTATAAATTAAACTTTTTTTTCAATATAATATTTTATGAATAAATAATTGTTTCTCCAAAAGTGTTTTTTTTTTACATTTTATGCCTAGATCAGTGGTTCTCAATTGAAATTTCACTGTGGCCGCTATGGAAATGTCTCGCAGCCGTACCAAATGTTTGCTTCGATATGTGATCAAAATAGCAGTTGCGTTTACTAAAAGATCAATTTATTAGTCGATATTCAATAAAATACATTATTAAAACATATTGGTATTTATTTATTTAAAAGCAATACAAATGGAAATAGTTCAACAGTTCTCTCTTTCAATGAAAGCCGCATCGTCGCTTTTAAGTTTGCACCTGTCAACTGGTTTCGATATTTATTTTTATAAAGTGAATTACACCAATTTTTTTTTAACCTTTTTACATCCGAGGACTACCAAAAAATCAAAAAATGTTTTGCGGCCCACCAATATAAGCTTGTATAAATGGATATTAACTATTTTTGAACTGCAGAATTTTTGCGGACCACCCAAAAGTCTTCGCGGACCACCAGTTAAAAAACAGTGCATTGCACTGATTGATCTTTCACAGTATATAGTTGTAGGAGAAAGGACAAAATTAATGAAGCAATTGTTGCTAATTCTTTATATTGACTTGATTCATGGTCAACGTATAACTCCGACCAAAATTTTTGAAAAGTATTGTTAATAATCAATATTTACTATGAAGGTGTTGGCAGGGCCGGCGCCACCATACAGGTGAAATAGGCAATCGCCTAGGGCGCAAATAATTAGGGGCGCATAAATTGAGTAATCAAATTATTTTTTATAATCTAATAACAAATAGTAGAACTTTGTTATGCTTGTATCTGTTCGCTTGTTTTTATCGTATTCTACATATATACTTCGAAAAAGAGAGGTTAAGCGACTGAGTAACAAACAGTTCTCGTAAAACTTATATTGAGATAACTCTATTAGGAGGCCATATGATCAACATTATAAGCATATATGCATATAAAAAATATATTTTCACAGTTTGTTAATAAGGGGGCGCGCCAATAGCCTTTGCCTAGGGCGTAACCTCGCATAACCTCGCACCGGTACTGGGTGTTGGTGGCCGTAGCGAAATCCTCTGGTGGCCGCACATGAGAGCCACTGGCCTAGATATATGCAATAGCGCGCCGTATGTATTTGGCACCCTTGTAAAAAGCATTTGGCGCCCAAAATTTTCATAAAGTAATATTGATTTTTAATTTCAATGAAAGGGTCCGTGAGCTATCGGACAATTAAAAAAAATTGAGCATTTTTTAATTATATTGTATTATGACTGACAACTATACTTATTTTTTCTACTGATATTTTTTTTAAATAATATGTTGACCAAATATATGCCGATAAAAATGTTAAAATATTTTATATATTGATTTGTGTTAATCTACAATATGTCTACTTTGTCCTCTTCTTCAGTTTTAACCACACTCCACCTTTAGGTATCACCAGAACAGATAAGTTGTCAAACACCATTGGAATGCTAGTCTTTTCGCAAACTGACAGTTCGTATTTTGACAGCACTGACGCTATGCCCAGCTTGGTTTGCACAAGCCCAAATCTGTTTCCTGGTGAAATGAAACATTTTTTTTTATTAAAAAACTAAGTAAGTACTTAGGTAATTTTGTACTAACTCTAGTGGTATTAATAATTTAAAATTGTTTGCTTGAGCTACTGGCATAGGTCGTTCTTTTGGGTAGCATGGTTCCATCAGCATTTTTTCTCAAAAATGACTTTTTAATGCATGTGTTATGCGCATTCAAAATACGGTTCTATCTTAATTTTTAAAAATCTGCAAATTTTCGTTAAACCCATCAATATTAAAAAAAAAAAAATGTTCTATCTGAAAACATTTTTATAAAGCACTAAAGTTCCATCTGAATGCATAAATAAAAAATCAGCGTGTAGAAAACGGTTTACTCTTTCATTCACGTATGTATGAATGTAGGTGCAATCGTGATAATTCGCGTCAATTTCATGACGCCAGGGCTCACGCTTAGAACTTTTTTAAGTGATGTAAAAAAAAATAAAAAAATTTGGGTTGAGTAATAATTACCAATGCAAACTCTTGGGCCTTCTCCGAAAGGTAAATACGAAAAGTGATGCCTTGCAGCTTTGTTCTCTGGCGTAAATCTCTCAGGGTCGAATTTGTCGGGTTCAGGGAAAAAATGTGGATCTCTGTGGATGCCAAGAACCGGTATCATGACCGGAGTATCCTTTTCGATTGTGATGTCGGTGTCAGGAATCGTGTACTTTTTTGTGCAAACTCGGAATAATACTGGAGAAGGTGGATATTTCCTTATGGTTTCTGAAAAATAATACAACCAACACGGAAAACTTGAATAATTGAATGTAACTTAAATTAAAGATAGTGTTGAATATTTATCAAATGCTTCCAAGTTTTTCCGGATTGGAACGAGGCAACTGGTTCTTTTCTACCCGTGGGAGGAAGTATCAATCCACGAGTAATGTTTGATCGGTTTTATCTAGGGACAGTTCGATGGTTGTCACCACAAGTAAAATCTGCTCTTTGAACCAACTTAATCCAGTATACATAATATTTTACCTTCGAACTCATCAATAATCTTTATTATAATCTTATTACAATCACTAATTTGGTACGCATATTGTGAAGGGCTTAATGATACAGGATAACTCTTACCATCAACAACTTTATTAAGGTATGTCAACTCTCCAAGAGCATCGTAGGTAATCTTGTTATTATGCTTTGCAAGAACTTCATCTATTTCTCCCCTTACTTTATCTTGTATATCTGGATTCAATGATAACTCATAAAGAGCAAACGCTGTGATCGTCGATGGTGGCTCGAAGCCAGCGACGAAGAATACGAAAGCTTGAGCAGCGAGCTGCATCGTCGTGAGCCTAGTTCCATCATTGATAATCTCGTTTTTGGTTTCTGCAAACAAATAATGTAACTGTATATTGTTACATTTTCAATAGTTTTTGTTTTTTACATTGGCGAAATAAAATATTTTTTAATGAAAAAATCGAAAACATCTACCAATAGAAAGGTTCAATTAATAACCACTAAGAAGTTTGTTTTTATATGCAGTTGGTTAATAAGCATAAAAAACAATTTGAATCATTCAAAATTTATCAATGATTAACTGTAAAATTCTTCACTAATTATTACATTTCAACTAATTTTATCAAAATAATAATTAAAGTATGGGAGTAAATCCGACACGAACTACTAAAAATAGATTTTCACTAGACGATACACACCATATCACATTTGCGGATCCAAGGGGGAGGCCATGGGGACCATGGCCCCCTCCTGAGCAGAATTTATTTTCCATTTTTCTATTTTATTAAAACTTTATTATGAAATGGGCTCTTTAATCTTTAGTTTTAAATCATTTATTTTTTAATGTATTATTTATGTATCATGTTTTTTTTTTCAAATTAAATGGCCCCCTCCTGGGACAATTTCTGGATCCACCAATGCCTTATCACGAGACTAGCTTCGCTGTTGGATAATGATTTTTTACCGAAATATTTATGAAATGTAACGAATGTTCTGAAAACGGCGGAATATTTTGTCAAGAGCGGTTTGAAAAAGTCAATATGTTTTATTTTTTTATCGTCGCGATATTTCTTTGTGTTTTTGACAGTATAATTCTATTTGAAAGGAGCAAGAAAAAGCGTCTTTGTAAAGGGTTTGAAACACTGATTAAATTACAATTAGCACTCTGTCTAATCTCTAATGATTTGTGAATTTAATATTGGCCAACAGAGTTAGTTTTTTTACTGACTCCAAAATTGACGAGAAACTCTGGTCAGCTTGATAGATATTAAATATTAGTGCCAGATATCAGCTTTTTTTATTCAACAATTATTGTACAGTTTTTAAAAATACCGTTATTTTCTATGTACCTTCAGTTTCATCTTCGATGGCACCATCTTTCTGCAGCTGGATCAAGAGCTGCATAAAATCGTTACGAACAATATTGTTGCCCTTTCGATGTTTAATTGTATTCTTCACAGTATTATAAAAGAAGTCATTCATTTCTTTTCTCTTACTATTTCCTTTATTAAAGTAATTAAGTATGGGTATAAATATCATCAATAGCCGCGTAATACTTCGAGCTATAGACCGTTGGAATATTAATTTTCCCATTCGTCTGAATTCAGCATCTGGGTTTGTGAAACTGTTACACTCAATCCCAAAAGCGCAAGATCCGATTATATCAGTATTAAGTTTTGCCATTATCTCTTTTATGTCAAATATACCATCTTCCTCTATATTTTTATCCAAATAAGTGTTCATTTCTACTGCACATTGCGCCAAGATGTCAAACATTCCTTTGATTTTGCCCGAAGTGAACGCAGGGGTTAGTTTGTTCCGCAGATTTTTCCACTTCTCGCCAGTCAAATTAAACAAATGAGCAGACATAGGCTCGAGTTTCTCGTTGAATTCAAACGAGTGATCGGAGAAATGAATGAAATCTTTTACCAACACCGTTTTTATCAGTTCCATGTCGTTGAAAACGAGCGTTGGTTTAAACATCATGAATGCACCGGCATACCGATGATGTTTGGTGTCGCTGTATATTTTGGCGAATGTTTCGCCGATGCTGGCTTTCGACATGAAGACATTCAGCACATTTCCGGTCAGAAATGTGGGCTTAGGTCCATGGACTCCCTTTTTAGTCCAATATCGGTACACGTACCAGTTGTATAAATACAGGGCGCCGATGATTAGCCCGAAATATAACATCAGATCGCACAGGCACCACATGATTTTCTTATTTCACTCTAATATTATAATAATTAATAAATAACTGCACAAATTTATGATAAAACAATTAATCGTGAATATTAATAGTATGTTGCTCAGAACATTCTAAATATCTTTATATCAAAGAATAAATGAAAATAAAATATCTTAAGAAAAAATAAAGAAAAAAAAAGTGGCGGCCGCGGCGGACAGACATACGAAGTGATAATTATCCGCTATTAATCTATAGATTTCTTGAAAGTTTTTTTCCCTGGTAACAACGTTTATAAAAAGATTCTTTCACCACTGCTATGGTCGCCACAGACAATTATTCTCGGTTGAAAGGCATTCAATACAAAAAAAAAACAGAAAATTTAATTTTACTAATTTCACATTATTTAAATCAGAATTGGTTTCGTTCGTCGCCAACGTTGGCATATTAAATCAACAATTGATAAAACTCACGATTAGCAAAATCAATCCTGATCTTCAAATTAATAATGAGGAATTAGTACACAATGTGTTTTTTTAATTCTGTTAAAATAGTAAATTAATAATTTGACAAAAATAAATTTTAATTTTATTTCAAAATTAAATAAATTATTTATATAAATTGCAAATAAATAAATTTATGAAATAATGTGGAGTCTATTTAAATTGAAGTTATTATGATGACTATATAATATTAACTGTAAACGAATTTATGACTTTTATTATTATTTGTTTTAAATTATATCGATCACTATTTTTCATATTACATACTAAGTATTTTTTGTTATTTTTTATGCACAATACCCCAACAAAATTATGTACATAGTTTTAATATTCAATATCTAATCGATGGTTTAACCTAAATGCACGACTGATAGCAATGAATGCAATACGTTAATGCAGCAGAACTTAATGAAGACTGTTGATTGGTGATAAGGACAATTTAAATACCTATCATAGCAATCTTATCGTTTGCAATTCCTGTAGTTATCAGTGGCGTACGGTGAGTGTTGGCTTTGGGTGTGCTGTGTGTGAAAATTAAAAAAATACAATTAGTTATATCTTAAAGAGATTGACTAGCTGAGTCACAAGCAGATTTTGTGGAAAAAGTTTTGTCGGAATAATTAGTAATTATGCGGGTAAAAAAATATAAATATTTGTACATAATTAATAATATAAAAAGTGTAATGTAAATAATGAATAATCTAATACAAAAGAAGAGTCGTGAAATTTTCGAAAGAACGCCCAAAAAACTGCATACACGTGTGTGCTGAAACTTAGCAGGTCGTCTTTTGACGTTAAAGTTGCGTACAAAAATATTCGCTCCAGGCTACACTTACCAAGACTGCGCTACTGTACGCAGTTGTATGGGAAGGCAAATCGTAGGCTGAGCACAACGATTGCATTTACAAATACGGTATCTAACCGCACAACAAATACATTTTAAATACAATAACGCTTTATGTTCTTAATTCTCACTATGGAACTAAGCCATCGGACTATGTTTATCCAATTGTATTTTTAATTTCATTTGGTTACCAATTCTGGGCAATGAATGAATACGATGTGGATTGTATTGAAACAAGCGTTTATTAAACGTTTCATTTTATTATAATAACAAATAAATTAACAAATCACCGAGAAGACAGGTTTTTATATTAATAATATTATGCTAGTACATACCAACTTTTTATTTTAATATATTTTTATATACCTACCTAATTAATATGATTTGTTATTTTCAGTTCATTACTTAACTTATAATAACATGTAATGGATTAACACATAATATTAGCGCAAAAACAGTATTCTGTATAACTTGTATTATTCGTCGTCGTTCAAGAAAATGTGATATCCTTTTAAAAGCTAAATCAGAAATTTGAACACAATATGAATTTGCTTTAGATTGATCATACATGTTTAAACGGTTCCTTTGAAAAATTCACTATTGTATACTTGATTAATTTCTCCTGTAAGATGATGATGCAAATAGAATATAGTAATTAACTGATATTAGTTGTATACATTCATGAAATAAAATAACAAGCGGTCAGTATCTTGGTAGGGTTAGATTATGTCAAATAAACTTTTAGATACTGCGGGTTATGTCAATTATAATTATGCTCTATTATTGCCAACTATTCCGGCATCTACTTTAATATAATGGAGCTTTTTTAACTAGTAGAAAAACATGAAATCAATAAACTATAATGCTGACCATTTAAAAAATATATCGTTTTATGATTGTCAACTTTACTTTACTTATTTACTCTTCTAATCAAAAATTTTAAAAAGATATTGACCAAATACATGTCGACAAAAATGGTATTTTATATTTATATATACTTTGGTAATTGTTCATTTAAAATATGGCTTCTTTGTCCTCTTTTTTCTAATTTTAGCCTTAATCCACTTGAGCTATCACCAGAACAGATGTTTTGTCGAACACCATTGGAATGCTGGTCTTCTCACAAACTGACAGTTCATACTTTGATAGCACCGACAGCAGTCCCAGCTTAATTTGCATAAACCCAAATCTGCTTCCTGTTGAAACGAAAGAAAATAATATGTTTTAAAATTTTGCACTAGGCTTAGTAACGCTGATAATTTAAAAATTGTGTGCTCGAGTTATTGAAACAGTCGATAAAAAAACCATAATAAGACTAGAGATTTACAAAAAAGTCTTAAGGTAAGGTTGCCAAACATATATCAATTAGGGTCCAAGTTCTGGCAAGACAAAGGAAGGCTAATAGTGATGTGTTTGTGATGTCTTTTCTCTTCGACTCAATCTTGAATGACTGATAAAGTCTTCTTACGTTTTTTGCAAGTTTTTTGAAATTTATCATATGTTATATATTGCTAAACCTGTCTAGAAGTATCCAGAAGTAGAAGAAGTAGAAGAAGAAACCAGTTTAGAAGTATCCGTGCACTTCAAGGTTGTGTATAATTCATAATTAGCATATGTCACAAAATCATCAAAACACGTTTTAGCGCCTCCTGTAAAATTTGATATGTGTGGGTTACGTCCTTTTTCCTTTCCACAGTCGATATTAATAATATTTTTAAGTAGTACAATCCTACTGGCCATCGTACTCTTTTTTATATACCCACATAATTTATATGTTTTTTTTTATTTTCTGTTCATCTTTGATAACATGTACTTAATGAAAGTTTATTAAGACTTTGTAAAAATCTAATATTTATACCTCAAACACAGTTTTTTGTACAACTCTAATAATTCGCCGTTCTGGAAAAAAAATGTTCAATTTTAATACATTATGAAAAGGTTATTGATTGACCATCCATGTTCAAACGAATTCTTTGAACATTTAATTACTTTACACCTAGTAATTTTCTCCTGATTGTTATCATTTGGTAAATATTTTGACATAATTTATTATATGTAATGGAAATATTACTGCATTCGTAAATATAAAAGATAACTATTTTTAGTGAGAAATTAAATTAGTGATAAACAACTATGTATAAATTTCTCAAATAAAATAACATGCAGTCAATATCTCAGTAGGTTGAGGTTAGGTTAAATAAACTTTTTGATACTTATTTCTATTATTTATTTACAACTATTTCGTCACCTACAACAATATAATGGAGTTTGTTTTAAGCAGTAGATAAACACACGACAGTAATGAGCTATTTTAGCTTAGAACTTTTAAATCACGTATCTGACCACACAAATTTATAATTGCTGTTTTTTTTTAGAAAAAAAAATGTGTTATGATTTATAGTTGACAAGCTAAGTTCTTAGTGTGCAGCGGTTAGTATTGTGGGCGTCCATGACGGACCTCATCTTACTTCGTAAAAAAAGTAACGGCGCCGTCCAAAAAAGTCGTGTAAAATCGAAATCGCCTAAAAAAAGACTGGGTGTATTGGGAAGACGGCAAAATAGAACATCACGACATTTTTCAAATGTAGGTGTAGGCAAGTAGGCAGTTGCCTAGGGGCGGAAGTCATGGGGAGGGGCAAATGATGACAGTTTTTTTTTGAATTACTAAATATTTTTGACACACGAATTTGGTTTAGAATTAGTTAATTGAGGTATCAATGCTTTTGATAGAAAATGACAAAAAAATACTTTTTTAACGGTAATAATATTATGACAGATGGATATACAGTACTTAACTTTATCGCAAAAGTCTTCTTTTAATACGACATTTACCGATGGTGGCAATTTTGCGTTAATTTATAAAGCCGAGTGAAAATGGCCTGGCTCATAAAAGCAAAATAATTGTTCATCATTTAATTTGGAAAAAAAGTAAGGGCACTATTTTAAGCTCTGCCTAGGGGCGGTATATCGCCTAGGAACGTCACTGTTAAAACCCAATTGCGTTTAAAGTGTGAAAAAATCTTTATTGAATTATTTTAAAAAACTAAGTGACCATTTTGATCAAATATATCATAGACTGACAACTTATATAATCTAATGATCAAAATTTTCACTCAAATACTGACAAAATAAATGCTCGCTGATAATAATGGTATTTAATTTTTTTAACGTTGTTCATTTAAGATATGTTCACTTTGTCCTTTTCTTCAATTTTAACCAAACTCCGCCTTCAGCCACCATCAAAACGGATTTTTTTTCAAACATCATTGGAATGCTGGTCTTCTCACAAGCTGACAGTTCATATTTCGATAGCACTGACACCAAGCCCAGCTTGGTTTGCATAATCCCAAATCTGCTTCCTGGTGAATAAAACAAAATGTTTATTTAAAAAAAACTTTTGCAATTGTAGCTACATTTTTTTTGTGCTTTAGTTACCCAGGCAGTCAAAGTAATTACATGAAAATAGTTGTGTAAATTCATCAAATAAAATAATAAGCTTTAATTATCTATTCCTCTAATCAAAATTTTAATTAGATATTGACCAAATATATGCCGACAAAAATAATATTTTGGTAATCGTTCATTTGAAATATGGCTTCTTTGTCCTCTTTTTTTTAATTTTAGCCATAATCCACCTTTAGCTATCACCAGAACAGATGTTTTGTCATACACCATTGGAATGCTAGTCTTCTCGCAAACTGAAAGTTCATATTTTGATAGCACTGACACTAATCCCAGCTTAATTTGCATAAACCCAAATTCGCTTCCCGGTGAAACAAAAACAAAATGTTCATTAAACTTTTGCACTAGCTTAAGTAACGTTGATAATTTAAAAATTGTATGCTCGAGTTATTGAGGCAGTTGATAGAATAAACAATAATGAGGCTCAAGATTTACAAAAAAGTCTTATTGTAAGTTTCTCACATTTATCAATTAGGGTCCAAGTCTTGGCAAGATAAAGAAAGGCTAACAGTAATGTGTTCGTGATGTATTTGCTCTTATACTCAATCTTGAATGACTGATACAGTCTTTTTGCGTTGTTTGAAATTTAGCATAATATGTATTGAATTCCCTGTCGAAATATATTTAAATATATTAAAAAATATATATAAATATTGTTTATCCCTTCTGTGGCTAGATTTTGTCCTGATCACGCACCAAAGCTGTGATGTACTTTATATTAACCTTCTCACAGAGTATGACATCTATGGATGCCCTAGCGAACATGCCCTCAGAGCGCGTGACACGTATAGATGTCATGGAAATTTCAAACCCTATATAAGAGCTATCTACTGAGTTAAAATTGTATAACTTGGTTGAAAATATTACTAAATGTATATTTTTCCAAATTCAATAGATGGCATTAGTCAAAAAAGATTCAATATAGGCTAAAATAATTTATTTCTGGAACACGCCGTGAAAACGTCACCAATGCAAGATTTTGGATAGTGTAAATAAGCGATCGAGTGCGGGTGAAATTGAAATTGTTCCGAGAATTTAATATTATAAGCATGGTATGGTGGTGGCGCAGTGTTCTCGGTCGCGCGTGGCGATATTTTGCAATATGGTGACGTTACGCCGCAATTGTATGAAGAATGATTATTGTTGAATTAAACCGAAAATACAAAAAATATATTGTATTTTATTATTGAAAAAGTTACTTTGGGTGGCAATTAACATATTTGATTAGTTAAAAAAATATTAGATCCTATATTTATAGTCGAAAACGCGATAACAAAATCCGCAAAAAAGCAGTCGCGTACAGGGTATGCTCGCTAAATTTGGTGACGCGGGCAAAGTGTTAATAACAAATACAAATGACATTGATTTCTCAGCGGAATTTATAAATCTTAATTAAATATTAATACGATATGCGGCAACTATTTATCTTTCTTAGGTATATGAGTTCATTTATAATATTTGCTATTTACAAATATACGTTTTGTATATGTAAATAAATATGAGTACATATTTTGAAAAATATCGTAATTTGTAAGATATATTTTTGCAAATTGCGAATTAAAAAAAAATTAACACCTGCTTTGATATTATGACAATATAAATCATGGTTGAAGACATCTATTAAATAGTTACCTATCTAATTAATATTACAATAAAATATACAAAAACTTCATCATGCGGTATTCTGTACAATAAGTTAATAATTATTATGTATATATGTACATACTTAGTGTCAACTGTGATGTCACTCGTTTTTTAACAGTACATATACCTATTCCTTGAAAGTAATTATCTTCGGTACCACTGGTACTAGGCTAACTAACTTTATTATAAATCAGAAAGGGAACCATCTAGCAAGCCCAGCTTAGACACAATCGTATGAATTTGTTAAGCACAACAATTTGTGTAAATTTCATGACGCCAAGGTTCATATTTGAAAACTTTGATGCATTTTTTTAGTTGGCTCAAAAAATTACCTATGCAAATTCTTGGACCTTCTCCGAAAGGTAAATACGAAAAGTGATGCCTTGCAGCTTTGTTCTTTGGAGTAAATCTGTCAGGGTCAAATTTGTTGGGCTCAGGGAAAAATTCTGAATCTCTCTGGATGCCAAGAATCGGAATCATGACCGGAGTATCCTTTTCGATTGTAATGTCGGTGCCAGGAATTGTGTAGTTCTTTGTGCACACTCGGAATAATAGAGGAAGAGGTGGATATTTTCTCAATGTTTCTGAAAAAAAAATAAACAAAAAAGGTTAATCATCGAATCTAACTGTAACTATAAAAGATTCTATGCCAAGACAGCTCAATAATAAATTCTCGATTTCCGGAACATTTGAAAAAACAACCATATTGACATTAGATCAGAGTTGCTAGTTTTTATAATGAAATTTGTACAGAGCATATTTTATTAATTCAAAACTTTTTTTTTTCATTTCTTGCATGAGCTGTGGGTAGCTCGTGAGTGTCACGTTGGCGATCGCTGAACATATATATTGATGATACAGAATAATTCTTACCTTCAATAACTCTACTAAGGTACGTCAACTCTCCAAGAGCATCGTAGGTAATTTTGTTGTTATGCCTTGCAAGGACTTCGTCGATTTCTTCCCTCACTTTATCCTGGATATCTGGATTCAATGATAATTCGTAAAGTGCAAAGCCCGCTGTCGACGATGACGTCTCGAAGCCAGCGACGAAGAATACGAAGACTTGAGCAGCGACCTGCATCGTCGTGAGCCTGGTTCCATCATCAACAGTATTTTTTTTGGTTCCTGCAAACAAAAAACGAATCTTCTTTTACTTTTACAACAGATTTCGTTTTTTCTACATGTCTGGCATATGAAATTAATGTAAACAAATTAAAGCAGCTTCCCATATAACGGTTGAATTAAAAATTAATAAGATTTTTAAAAATAATACACAGTTGGCCTATAAATAGGGATGCCAGGCGTCCGGGTTTGTCCCGATTTCAAGCCTCTCGTTCTAGCGTCTCGAAATGACCTTTCGAGACAACCGAACATCTCGGTTTTATATAAACTGTCATTTTTACTCTTAATCGTAAGTAAAATATAAACAATATGAGTGAAATAACACGATTTCCATAATTAATAATTAAAGGATTCTCAAAATTCAGTCGAGATCTTAAAATATTATACATAATGAGTAAGTGAGTTCCGACGAATGCTTTTTTTATGTATTATATTAAAGTAGAGTTTATCGGAGCTTACTCAGTTGACTTCCTTAGCATTTTTTTTTCTACTTCTTTTAATATTGAATTGTATTTTTTTTTCTCCATTGTAAAAGTTTTATATTCATAATTTGTCAATCTTATGCAATGTTAATTAAACAAATAAATAATTTAAGGTTTATTGATTTTGGATTAAATTAATATTGATACAACTTTTACGCAGATTTGAATTATTTCTATACACTCAAAAGTTGATTTGACTAATTTTAAATAACATCTAAGGCAAATTATAAGGCCTTCAAGGAATTCCCGCGTCAAATAGAAAGATAATTGAATCGAATAGATAAAAGCTTATATTTTTAACTTCACTTCATTATTTTATTTATTATTTTGCACACTATATTGCATGCAACCAATTCTTGAGAAATTTAATCTCGGGACATCCCTGGACAATCTTTGAACACGACTAACGTTACTACGCTTCAGAATACACCTTGTAAGAAGAATATGAAGCCGTAGAGGGTGGTGGTGGGTTCAACGTCGAGAACCCTAGGAAATAATACAAAATATGAAAAAAATACCGACACCCTAAAATATGTCTGGTTGACGTCGGTCTGCAATTTTTTTTTTTTAATTTTTACCGGTCCGCAGATGCAAAAACGTCGAAGAACACTAAAAGACTCGATAGTGTAACAAAAGTATATTATTTCGCAAGATTATGAACTTGTTCAAAATTTCAACGATATTTCACGTGTCTTTATTTCTTCTCTGTAATAAATATGTCTTCGAATATTTCTCTTTTTCAGTATCGAATAATATTTCACCTTCTTTTAACTGGGCCTAATTTTTTTTTACCTCTTCATTGAGGCTCCGTGATTATCCTCAGAATTATCAAAAGCAAAATATCGTATTTTCGGTTATTGAACTATCGCTTACACCAGTGGTTCCCAAAGTGGTTCGTACAGACCCCCAGGGGTCCGCGAAACCACCTTAGGGGTCCATGACAAATTAAAAGTCATTTGGGGGTGCGTGGAAAACGTCAGGGGGTCCGCGGAAGAATACATTTAACAAATATTCCTGACACCTTGTTTATTATAATAAATAAAATGGTAACATTTTTTACGTCCTGAGTAAAACATAATTAAAGTACATAATAAAACAAGTAATGTCAATCACCCATCGTACACTCAAACTGATAGCGGCCGTAATTGCAATTAAGTTCTGATTTGTACGTCATACGCATTCAATAAATGTTCCTTGTAAAAAATATATCATTTTAAATGAGGTAAATTCACAGGTCCATAAATTTTTCAAATCCAAAATCCTATAAATTTACGGAATTGCTAAAATTTCAACAATAATGTACGTAACCAAGGAAATCAACAATTACTCGCGCATGCGCAGTGTGTATAAATTTTAGTATATACCCCCCCTCGCAAACGAAGTTCGATTATTGTTCATCCATACTGCTAACAGGTTCAAACAAAATTCAAATTTCCTGGCTTTGAACTGTAATAAAATTGTAATAATATTGAGAAAACTTTATTTGAAAGTTTGCATGGCTACGAAGTTTTTTAAATAATCAAATGTACTGTAAATGCAAAAAAAAAAAAATTTGATACTACGAAAAATGGTTGTTAGCAAATAATTTACGAAATTTCGGCTACTACGAAAAATGGTTGTTAGCAAACTTAAACTTTATTCCAAAAATTGAATATTTTACGAAATTTCTGCTACTACGAAAAATGGTTGCTGGGCAACGGGCTTACAACTAGTGTTTATAATTAAGGTACGATAATGATCGTTCGTAAGATAGCTGAGAACACTCGTCAGTTGTAAATTCATAGGTGTGCTTGGATAAGAATAAGGCCAACAATGAGGAATCCACTGGGGTCACGAAAGATCCCCATCGGCAGAGACGTATTTTTCTAGTCTCCGAGCCGCGAGAGTTAACAGAACAACGAGGACTTAATGTTAGTTTATCATATGGTTGGCTTTTTTAAGTTTTAAGTAACTATTTGCTTTCTATATCGTATGACTTGTTGTTAGTCCATACTTAGGGCATCCAATCCCTGATCCCGAATCCCGAAATTCCGGGATTGAGATAGCTGCGATCCCGGGATTTCGGGATTGAGAAATTTTTAGGAAATCCCGACGGAAAAACGAGTTTCTGTGAGAATCCGGGAAAAGTATACGAAATTGAGGATTTCAAATTCCTCGGTGAGCTAAAAAAACGAGGTCCTGTGAGAATCTGGGAAAAAAGTATAGCGAATTGAGTCAAAATTAATCAATCCCGGGATTGGAAAAAGGCTCCGAGATTGGATGCCCTAGTCCAGAGGTGGGGAACCTTTTATTCTCTAAAGGCCGCATTCATTTTTCTGATTCGACATAAGGCCGCAGTAAACATAGGACGGGATTGATCAATCCCTTACCTTACTTTTCCTCGCTATACTTTTTCCCCAGATTTCTCGAAACCACGTTTTTTTTTGTTTTTTTAGCTCACCGAGGAATTTGAAATCCTGAATTTGCTATACTTTTTCCCCAGATTTCTCCAAACCTCATTTTTCCAGAATTGGTCAGAAGGCCGCACCGAAGTGGCCAAAAGGCCGCGGGTTCCCCACCTTTGCCCTAGTCTATACCTCTGAAGGCTTTTATGAAATAAAAGTATGCAAGGAGTTGGTACAGTTGTTTGTTTTTTTAAAGGTTTATAGAGGACTACCTGTCAGTCAATCTCATGATTGGCTTTTTAAGAGAATGCAAGATGTCATCACTTTTTTGGTATGGTAAAGAGACTTTCACAGAGCAACGAGGACTTGTTGTTAGTCTATCTCTCTCAGGCTTTTCTAAAATATACTATAAATGAGAAGTTGTTGAGTGCAATCGTTTAAAATTGTTGAATAAAAAAATGACATAAAGAGGATTACCTGTCAGTCAACCACATGTTTGACTTTTTAGGAGTAAGTAAGATATAACATTTGATAAATATAACAGCTTATAACTTGTTCGACCTCATAAAAATATTTTGACGGAGCAACGAGGACTTCTTGTTAGTTTTTTACATGGTTGACTTTTTAAGTTTTAAGTAACCGTTTGCATTCTATATCGCATAACTTATTTGACGAAATACAATGATTTTGACAGAGTAACGAGAACTTGTTGTTAGTCTATGCCTCTGAAGGCTTTTATAGCGTGAAATTATGCATTGGTACAGCTATTTATTTTTTTGGTAAAAAAAAAGATTCATAGAGGACTACTTGTCAGTCAATATCATGGTTGGCTTTTTAAGAGAATGCAAGATGTCATTATTTGGTTTATATATCTTATCACTTTTTTGTAATATACACTTTTGGTATAGTAAAAAGACTTTTACAGAGCAACGAGGACTTGTTGCTAGTCTATCCCTCTCAGACGTTTCTATGATATGTTATAAATGAGAAGTTGTTGAGTACAATCACTTAAAATTGTTGAATAAAAAAATGGTTTTATGACGACTACATGTCAGTCAATCACATGGTTGATTTTTATAAATATGAAAGATATCGTAACACTTGCTCTACACAAATAAAGGTTTTCACAAAACAACGAGGACTTGTTGTTAGTCTATCACATGGTTGGCTTTTAAAGAGTATGCAGGATAGATTTATTTGGTTAATGTAATATCTTATCACTTGTTCAACCTCATAAATAGATTTTAACGGAGCAACGAGGACTCGTTGATAGCCTATCATTGTGAAGCCTTTACTAAGGTTGTACTCTTCAAGGAATAAGAGTCTAGATTATTTTACAATGGTTGAATTCATAGGACAATGTAAAAAAATTGTCAGTTTTTAACAATATGCAAGAAGGAATTACTTGGTATGTATAATTTGTCACTTGTTAGACATTTTTAACAGATTTAGACTGAACAACGAGGGCTCGAGGAAGTGTTTCTCTCTAAGGGGTTTACTAAAGAAAGAAAGATACTGAAAGTCGCAGGATGCTCCACTATCGACTGGTATTACCGTATCTTTTTCTTCGAGAACTATTTGAAGTCCAGTTGTTTAGCCTCTTATTTTCGAAGAGATTAGGGATAAAAGGAAAGAGCGAGAATAGGAATAGTGGTTAACACAAAATGGATTTACTGAATTTAATCTGTTGATTTCCTATAAATATTAAAAAATAAGTTTCATAAACTTTTGTGAATGTTCGCTCACAATATGGAGCATATAGCCGTCTGATTTTTCATAAATGCATAAGGCGCCTCTTAAGACTAGAACTAAATGAGTTGATAGTGCTAAAATCTAAGTGCGTCGCCCGTGCACTTGTGTGCGCCGCACACTTCGCACACTCTACGAGCTGGCCGTTCACACAAATCTTTTTCCGTCTTGCCTGATAGTACCGATGTTCCGCATAACATAGCTTGGGAAGCCATGTCTATACTTATTCATTTCACCAGATATTTAATATACAGCGAGAATAGTTGATGACATGTGAAAGTTGTTATAAACATCCAGTTTTAAACATTTAAAAATAAAGTAGTGTCACAGGTCACTACTTGTACACAATGTTCTGCGCACGATAATCATATCATACCTCTCGCACTCTAATTTGAGCCAGAAGATGTCCAGTGTAGGGAATCCAATCCCGAACCGAAATGTTGATATCGGGATTTCAGAATTACAATTTTAATGGTTATGCTTTTGGGCGGGTTTTTTTGATGCCCTAGATACGATGCGTTCTTTTTAAAACGATAATATCGAAAAATTAATCATCAAAACCTGTACCGCTATAAAAAATATTCGTAAACAAGAAAAAGCATTTTTTTTTACCTGGAGTGTCATCATCGATCTCGCCATTATTTTTCAGCTGTATCAGGAGCTGGAGAAAGTCATTTCGCACTATATTATTCTTCTCGCGATATTCTATCGTATTCTTGACTGTATTATAGAAAAAATCGTCTACTTCCTTTCCCGTTATACTGCCTCCGTACAATTCCATTATATTGGGTGTCATGAACAACATAAACTCTAGAATTGACTTGATTAAAGTATTATCAAATATCTTCTTCCCCATTCTTCTAAATTCTGCATCGGGGTTTTTAAAACTGTTGCACTCTATCCCAAAAGCGCACGATCCTATTATGTCCGTATTTAATTTGGCTAAAATTTCCTTTACATCTATTACAGGGTTTTTTAATACATCGTCTTCCAAGAACAATTGCATTTCTTGAGCACACTGAGCAACAATATCGAACATTCCTTTTATTTTGTTTGTCGTAAATGTGGGACTCAATTTTTGTCTCAGATTCTTCCACTTTTCTCCCGTTATATTAAACAAGTGTGACGATATCGGATTTTTTGCTTCATCCAGTGGACAGTTGTGATCAGAAAAATGAACAAAATCTTTTATCAACATTGCCTTTATTAGTTCAATATCGTTCACCACGAACACGGGTTTGTATAACATAAATACTCCAGCGTAACGTAAATGTTTTGTGCTGTAATATACCGCGGTAAATAAATCTCCCAAGTTTTCTCTGCCCACTAAAATTTTACCCATATTTCCAACCACGAACGTCGGCTTAGGTCCTTGGATTCCCTTCTTAGTCCAGTATGTGAAGACATTGCGATACCATAAGTACAAGCACCCAAGAAGAAATCCAAAACACAGCAACAGGTCCCACCAAAATGATATCAGTATCATTTTCACAGATTTTCACATATATTTATTTAAGCCAATAAGCTTTGCTTAATCTTCTCACCTTAAAGTATCTTTAATATGCATATATTTGTCTTGACTTATTTACCTATTCATCTGTCTGTAACATATTGAATATAATATAATTTATATGGTTTAGGTGTTTTTTTATACGAAAAATAAAGGAAAAAAATGAAATATTCTAATTATTTTTAGTACGCTTATAACAGGGTAGTGGAATCGGGTAAAAAAAGGACGACTCCGAGTCTGAATTGATTTTTTTCAAACATTTCAGTTTAACTAACATATCTGTCATCAGATCACTCGAGTTACTAGAATATTCTACTAGATTTCACCAATCAATATGATAAATAGACTAATAATTGTTCAATATCTTTAAATTATTTTTTTCCGATTTTTCCAACTCCGACTCCACAGCTCTGGTTTATAAGCTGGTACATCATTTCAGTTATTTGAAAAGTAGGTGGGGGGGAGAATTTGCCAGCTTTTCGTATAAATAGTATTTTTTTCGTCGGTAAGTACAACTGGGTATAAATGTGTTTTTTCAAATTAAGAAGCCAAATAAAATTTTAACAACTTATTTAATTAGTGTTAGTTAAATAGATTGTAATCGAAATAATTTCTTTTTCATAATTCAATCACATCTAAGAATGTCAACAGGTGGTTCTGCCTGGTTATCATCCATCATATTCCATCACATCTATCATTATCGTCCATCATATAGCATGAGACAATGTCTCAATACAATCTAATATTTTTTTTATCCACGTTCGCTTCCAATGTTTTTTTTGTATATAGAATTTTTAAAAAATACATTACAGTTTACGCCAATGCGTCAAATATTTTGAAGTTGCAAGATCATACGAGATATACTCAAGGAGAATTGACTTCACAAATACCCATGTCTTAGATCTTAAATGAAAATTGCAAAAAATCCAATTTGAAAGTGACCTTACTGGGAATCGAACCCAGACCCACCTGATCGGTAGAGCAAGCTCTAACCACAGCGGGCGAAAAAATGTGGAGCATAGAATCTCTTAAAGAAGTTTTTTCAGCAGAAGTTTTTCTAGGGGAACTGTTTGTTACTCAGTTGCTCAACCTTTCTTTTTCGAAGAGAGTAATAGAATAAGAAGTATAGGGATAAAATAGGAGTGGTGATTAACTAATCGCTCTCGCTAAAACTCGTCATTTTAGGACTAGAAGGGTAAAAGGTAATTTTTAGACATCACCCATACCTTCGAACATATTTTTTTTTTGCATCCGTCTCAGACGCCAAGAAAGTTTACCGCTGCGCCACGAACCAGAACGGACATGGCGTATGCCAAGGATGGTGAACCTTTTTGGATACGCGTGCCAAAAATCCTCAAATATTATTTCTCGATTGTGTGGCGTGCCCATGCAGTATTTTTTTAAAACAAAATAGAATAAGATTGTCGTTTATATTGGGGAACATTTGAAAAATAATAAAACGGAATAAATACACGTGAAATAATTCACGGATTATTTAATCAAAATTTTATTTTTATAAACATGAAAAATATTTTTTTTGAAATCATTTGCGTGCCATCCAAATTCTCAAACGTGCCGTGGGTTCGCCATCTCTGGCGTATGCGATACCATACGTTTCAATAGAGCTAAACAAAAACAAAAATGTTCCCGCGCTGGTAATTTGGGCAAATATGTAATTGGTTTTTGAAATTGCATGAAATTGTTTGAAAAATCTCATGATTTCAAAATGACCGACCAAAATTTTTCTCAATCCCGAACCCCAATTTATACACGATTTTATGGTGACTGTTCAAAATATTTACATGAAATATTAATGATCTTCATTATTAATTGATATGGCCTCGATATGAATATGAAAAGATTATAAAATGAAAAAATAATAAGTCAATTAATTGAAAGAACCAATTTTAGCCACTAAGTGACATGAAACTTTATTTATATCGTATTGATTTCAAGGATCACAATATCGAGCACATTTTATAAAAAAAAAATATTTTTGTACCGGTAAAAAAATATTCAAGTTGTTATCTATATTATTAAGCATATCGCAAAAAAATGTATCTTGAAAAAAATATATAATTTAAACCCCCAAAATATACACACCCGAATACATAATACATCAATTCAGGGTTATAAAAGCAAAGTTAGATTTCTACCACAGAAGAGGGTTTGGAGAAAATGTCAACAACGAAAAAAACCAATACAAATCAATTTAATTTATGTTAACATGTTTTTACATATCAATAAGTTCAAAATGTTTTTATTTCAAATACATGTACTGTGTGTAAAAGATAAACTTGATGGTAAAAAATATTTACTCGAAAAAAAAATTCCATAGGTTTGTATACTTAAAAATTATACAATGGTATATATAAATGAGTGTTTCCAAAACATTAATAATTTCATTAAAAAAGTAATATTTACGTTGTAATAGTATTACAATTGTATCATGCTAAACCACCAGTTTGTCAGCTTTTTAAACTTTATATGTATTTGAAAATAGGTATACAATAAGTATAACATCTTGGTTGTAAAATATATCAGAACTGTGGAGTCGGACTGCTTTATCTCAAGTCGGACTAGAAAAAAACTAAAGCTTTTATAAAAATGTGTATTCAAATCGTTATCGTCAAAAGTGACACCACTGCACGTAACTTATTCTAAGACAATTGTGTATTAAGCTAGGGTTGGAGTCGGAGTCGTCTTATTTTATATAATTTTATTACATATCATTTTTATTATATATAAATAACTTAATTTTTTTATTTGGGAATGAAACTTTCGTCATAATCTCGATAGCAAAATTATATTAAACTTTCACTATTTTTTTACTACTTGGCACTTTATTTCTTATAAAGCAAAATACACAAGCAAAACATAGTTACAATATCCTAAGCGATGGTTTACCATAAATACACGACCGATTGTGATAGACGCAATACGTAACTGCGACACTGTATATAATAGACACTGTACGCAATACGTAACTTTTAAGTGGTGATTAGGTGTTTTTTTTATCATATCAATTATTGTTGATTCGTGGAGGTATGTGTAGCCGGACTCTTGAATGTAAAACGGCACATTCATTAGGGAACAAATTGTTCCTAAGCATGACCCGCAACATACCATCTACGTGGCGCTAAAACGTTGCGCACTGTCTTGGAACTTGCAACTTGCACGCAACATACATATGTGTAACAGTATATACATATCGTCATTAATTTTCTACACGTATCTCAACTTTTTGTCAGTTTTGAGTTTTTTGAAATAACGAATTCAGAATTTCAATATACACATATGTCTTCAACCCGTATCTCAAAAATAAATAAATTGTTCATGCTTTATTAAACCTTATCCAAAAAAGTCGACAAAAAATAGTTTGGAAAATGATATTAGTCATCCTCTATGTTTAATAAAGACATTGAGAACAAAACTATTTCAGTGGTGTTTTATAGCGATAGAAAGTGATAAAGGTAGAATAAAGTAAATTTATGTGTCTCACAAAAACTTGTACTTTTTGAGACACAAAGTTGTAGAAAATTACCGACGGTATATGAAAAACTTGATTGAAAGAAATTATGTGATTTACATTAATAATGTAATCTTTAGTGCTATTTATTTCCGTATACTATATAATATATCTATGTGAATATTAAATCATTACGTTGAAACACTTTAAGGTAATATTATGCTTGAGTAATATTTATTTAATTAAAAGCTCGTTTTATATTTATAATGCAAAGAATTGCGCCTCATTATTATTTAAACAATTTAAAATCTTTCTAACGTACTTTTCAAATAAGTTCGTTTCTTTCATTTTTCAAATTGTCTTCCTTTTCGGTGTCACCTGTCAAAAACATGGCCTTTTGTAAATTATATTAGTCTAGACCAGACGTGGGGAACCTGCGGCCTTTTGGCTACTCTGGTGCGGCCTTCTGGCCAATTCGGTAATTCTGTAAATGTATGTAAATTCGTAAATTCCTGACATATTCTAACTGTAAATTCCTGTTTCCAGCCAAAGATCTTTAAAGGTCTAGACCAGGGTTGGGGAACCCTTTCTTCTCTAAAGGCCGCATTTATTTTTCTTATTCGATATGAGGCCGCAGTAAACATTGACTTTCTTCTCTAATACTTCACCAAGATGAATCAGGGCCAGACAAAATGGCTCAGCGGGTCGGTGGTTTCCCATATATGCCCTATAGTGTATAAGCTGTGACGGGGAATAATTAAGAGAGTGTATTATTATTTTAGAGAGCTTATAAACATTATTATTTAATAGGGTAAAAATATCATCGTATTTAGTTACCCTATTATAATGGAGTTCTACTAAGTAAATGTCAAGTCAATCAATTATTATTTAAATTTACTTGCATTTTTTTCACCCAATTAAAATAAATGAAATTCGTTTGAACACAACACTAACCAATATAACTTCAACGGATGAAGTTTCTGCGACCCCTCACTGGTTCAAGAAAATGTTTCGAGACATTGTTCCAGGGACACGAGTGGAGATGCTTTGGGTCACGTCTCAGGACGATTATTTACAAGTGTATCTCAGCCTTTAACATACAGATGTAATAATAATATTCGAGAGATTCGACGGCCACGTTGTGCAAATTAATTTTCAATTGTGTATATTAATGTCGTGTGGGCTATTCCATGTTATTATGTTTGTATGTACATTATCATGCTTTTACTTAGATAAATTTCTCAGTGAGGCCGAGTTTTTTAAAATTTAATATCCCGAAATAAACGTTGTCATATGGAGCCGCAAGGATGGTTACGAAATAAATTGAAATATTCCACAATTCCTGTACTTACCCTACTAACATCGGAGTAGGAGTCGTGGAATCGGAAAAATTAAAGACTGCTTTTTATTTTGTTATGTATACAAATTGCTTTAGTCCAAAGTGGTGCTAACAAATGCTACTAAGCCAAAATATATATATTAGAGGTTTTTATCGAGATAATGAGATTGAATACTAATATGAGAAATTCAGACTCGCACTACCTCACAGAAAGTTGTATTCCGTAAGTTCATAATGCGTTGAAAAAATAACATATTCGTATTGCTTGGTGAAATAATGACTGTATGTACTATAAGAAAAAGCTATATTTGAAGATCATTTTACGGGAGGAAACAAAATATTTTTACTATTTATAGTCGTAAACGAAGTTGTTTTATTTATGAAAGAAATTTACGTATTTAGTTCTGTGAGATTCACAGAGCTAAATACATTACTTTCGGCTATTTCAACAAAAAATTCACAGCCCTGATTGTAACCCCAAATATATTTGTAAATTAATCAAATATGTATCATAAACAACATATGATCGAATACAACAACGAGATAAAAGTTTTCTCAAACGTTTAAATCGTATTTTGGATCTAAGAATGTTTGTTTCTTCAACTTTTTGTATGTAATTTAAGATTTCGACTGAAGGTGCTTGGCGGAATTTCAATATTAAATTTGAATCGTTCAAACTATGTACATTCTCACAGATTTTGTCACTAACGACCCGGGTTTCGCCTTTCGGCATCTTCAGGCATTCAAGTGCACGGATGAACTTGAACTGACGTTTAGTAAATGAAAGTTTCGTGTTTATATAAGATATAAATGCATCACTGAGTCCAAAGTCATTGCTGGCGAAAAGGATGAGCTCATGGGAATGCCAACAGATTTGAGTAGTGAGTAGTTTCAAGAATTATATAATTTGTTTGTCGGCAAAGGTTTTATGATTATATGATTTTATGATTATATAGGGTATAGAAGTGGAGATGTGGGAAAGTTTAATATTTCATTTAAAATCGGAAGACTTTGCGTTTTCAAGTTCATCCGTGCACTTGAATGCCTGAAGATGCCGAAAGGCGAAACCCGGGTCGTTAGTGACAAAATCTGTGAGAATGTACATAGTTTGAACGATTCAAATTTAATTTTTTTGTATGTAGTTAAATTGTATTTTATTTTAGTTACCTACGCATTTTGCGCAATGAATGAAATGTGTATTATAATGAAACAAGCAGTTCATTTTAGTTTTATTTTATTAACGCATAAAATCACATATAACTGAGAAATTAATCTTACAAAAAAATATAATCAATATTTTGTTAGTACATAACTAATAATATATAATTTAAGATTTCGATTGAAGGCGCTTGGTAGAATTTCAATATACGATTTGAATCTTTTCAATTTTATACATAACCACATGTTTTACTATCCAGTAAAGTTTTACGAAAAAGACACAGTAAGACGAGTTTTATTAGGGCTATTCAATTACGTATCGGATAATATAAAATAATAATTAATACTGACTGACGATTTTTTTTAATATATCATAATTAATAATGTCTGACAAAATTACATATCTACTTTACTGATCCAAATTTTGAACTAGATTCTGACCAAATAAATGCACGCTGAAAATATTTATATGTGGTATTACAAATTGTTATGTATGTCACTTTTCATTTTTTATTTGTAATCTTTTCACTTTGACCTCTTCTTCAATTTTAGCCACACTCCACCTTCAGCTATCATCAAAAGTGCTTTCTTGTCATACACCATTGGAATGCTGGTCTTCTCACAAACTGACAGTTCATATTTTGATAGCACTGACACCAATCCCAACTTGGTTTGCATCAGCCCGAATCTGCTTCCTGGTGAAATAAAACAAAATATTTATTTAAAAAGTTGCACATTTGTACTATTTCCAGTGAGATTAATAATTTAAAAAATATATGCTCGAGTTGAAGAGAGAAAATATATATATAATATAATAATACTAAAAAACTAAGATGTAAAAATACTCTACCCGTAAGATAACTAGTTGCCACATACAGCAATTATTATGACATTCAATCCAGGACCCTTTTTTAGATTCCAGGATTTCGGGATTTGACATTTTCAATCCCGAGATTCACGGGATCATAGTTCATAGTATCATAGTTTCATTTTAAATTAATGCCTAATATTATTTTTAAAAATATCTGACATATTCTAATTATTTTTAAGCCACAGATGGCTGAAAACAAAGGAGATGTCACAAACACCTATGATCAAGATCTCGAAGTAAAATTATTTGTCTGAAAAAATCTGTAATGCTTTGTCTACTCGATCACAAAACAATGTTTATTTCAAATTCATTTCGTGTCCAATATTGCTGGAACTTTCTATAGTTTTTGGGCATTAAATCGTTTTATTAAGATTCAGACGACCATTTAAAAGTAAGAGAAAAAATAATTCAAGATAAATTTACGTATAATAATCAAAAGGGTTAATTTTTTTACGAAAGTTTTTTCAATGAGAGTCAACTTAACTTCACAATAAAAACAAAAGTTTTACAGGAGGATAGCCCAATAAACATTATTAGAGAATTACCTATGCAAATTCTTGGGCCTTCTCCGAAAGGTAAGTACGAAAAGTGATGCCTTGCAGCTTTGTTCTCTGGCGTGAATCTCTCAGGGTCGAATTTGTTGGGTTCAGGGAAAAACTCTGGATCTCTCTGGATGCCAAGTATCGGAATCATGACCGGAGTATCCTTTTCGATTGTAATGTCGGTGCCAGGAATTGTGTAGTTCTTTGTGCACACTCGGAGTAATATCGGAAGAGGTGGATATTTCCTCAAGGTTTCTGGAAATGAGTACAATGAAAACATTTTTAATCTTCGAATGTAACTATTAATCTTATTATTGTTGTAATTGTATCAGATGCTTCTAAGTTGTCCATCGTTAAAAGCGAGACAGCTGGGAGAAAATATCGCGTCTACGAACTCTTTTCGTTCAGCATTCAGCAAAAATCCTTTCGATCGAGGGAGCTGGTTCTTTTCCACCCGTGGGAGGAAGTACCAATCCACGAGTAATGTTCGATGGGTTTTGTCTAGGGACAGATCAATGGTTGTCACCACAAGTGAAATCTGTCCTTTGAAAAAACTTAACCACTATACATAATAGTTTACCTTCGAACTCATCAATAATCTTATTACAACCACTAATTTGGTACGCATATTGTGAAGAGCTTAATGATACAGGATAACTCGTACCTTCAACAACTTTATTAAGGTACGTCAACTCTCCAAGAGCATCGTAGGTAATTTTGTTGTTATGCCTTGCAAGGACTTCGTCAATTTCTTCCCTCACTTTATCCTGGATATCTGGATTCAATGATAATTCGTAAAGAGCAAAGCTAGCTGTTGACGATGAAGTCTCAAAGCCAGCGATGAAGAATACGAAGACTTGAGCAGCGACCTGCATCGTCGTGAGCCTGGTTCCATCATTGACAGCCTCTTCTTTGGTTCCTGCAAACAAAGAATAGGTCTAATTAAGTATTTCGACTGAGGGTGCTTGATGGAATTTCAATATCAAATTTGAATTGTTTGAATTTTGTACTTTTCCATGAGTTTTGTCGCTAACGACCCATAATTATAACAAACCCACTTAATCCATTGAAAATTGTATACATTCAATTTTCGCTAATTTACATTTTAATAATCTTTTAACTTAGTGATCTACTTATATTTTTGTTTATAAACGATACAAACTGTTTACTACGCGTCAGTTCAAGTACATCCGTGCACTTGTAATGCCTGAAGATGCCGAAAGGCGAAACCCGGGTCTTTAGCGACAAAACTCATGGAAAAGTACAAAATTCAAATTTCAAAAAGAATAGGTCGATCAATGACATTTGTAAAAAGATAAAAAATGATTTTTCCACCATAAAAAAGGTTGAATTGTAATTAATTAACACCCTTTTTATAAAAATAAAATAGTTTTGTCACACACATTAATCCAGTTTATATTATTCAGGACCGGTAGACCAATTTTTATAATAAATATTATATATATGTATAGCATTTCTAACTCCCAAGTATTAAAACATATCTATGTATTGTATTAAATCTGGCACGTAGGAATTAGTCCACAGCATCAATAAAATCATAGTATAAATTTTTTGATTTTCAGATCTAAAATTGAAAAAAAAACGATAATACCAACATGTAAAACCTTTATTTACCTCATAAAGTCATAAACTCGTTCATATGGACGGCCTCAAATTATGAACATGTAATTTGATTGCGTGATATGCGTTTATTTTTAAAATACCTACAATAAGATATATTAATCTAAAGACAATTTACTCTAGTATACCTGAACTTTCATCATCGATAGATCCATCATTTTTCAGTTTTATCAAGAGCTGAAAGAAGTCATTGCGTTCTATTTTGTTGTCTTCGCGATACCTTATTGTATTTTTCACCGTGTTATAAAAGAAATCCGTCACATCTTTATCTAATGTACTTTTTCTATATATTTTTTCCCCTATCGGCAAGAAGAACAAAATCAATTGCATTATTTTTTTAAAGTTGGACACTTGTAATATCCTTCTTCCCATTGTTCTAAATTCTGCGTCCGGATTTACGAAACTATTACACTCGATTCCAAAAGCGCAGGAACCAATTACATCTGTATTTAATTTTGCCATTATTTCTTTCACATCGGTTTGTTCGTCATTTGAACAATGATCATCTAAATATTTTGTCATTTCGACAGCACAGTCTCTGACGACTTCAAACATGGCTTTGATTCTACTCGTTGTAAATGCTGGTGTCAATTTCGCTCTGATATTTTTCCACTTCTCTCCAGTTAATGCAAACAAATGTGCTGACAGTGGCTTACTTTTCTCATCCAAGGAATGATTTCGGTCAGAAAAATGCATAAAATCTTTCACCAATATATTCCTTACGATGTCAAGATCATTGATGATCAGTGTGGGTCTGTGTATCAAGAAAACTCCAGATAGCCGAAGATGTTTTGTATCATTATAAATTCCGTTGAAGACATCATAAATTGATTTATTTCCAGTAAACATATCACGTAAATTTCCAAATAAAAACGTTGGCTTAGGTCCTTGGACACCTCGTTTAGTCCAATACCTGTAGCGGTGGCGAAATAGTAAGTACACAACTAACACAAAGCACACGAAACACAATGATACATTCCATACATAACTGAAGAACGTCATAGCAAGATATGTTTTTTTTTTCCTTTTATTTTTGTCAAATAAAATTACACTATTTTGTCAACTTAGATTAACAATAGTCAACTAGCCTTGATTAAATTAAATCAATATGACAATTAATACAAGAGAGGACGTACACGGCACTTTTTTTTAGATTCCCCTTTACTTTTAACAATCGTTATTTTCACACACGGAACGGTAAATATTATTTAGCTTAACTTCTCAGAGAACCGAGACTAACGAAACTGATAAAAAAAAACAGTCCGCGCTAGAATGTTTCGCACACCTTGCAAAAATACAAATTTGCTAAGCATGTATCCACATCTCAAATATAAATCGACTCTGGAAAGGAAAAAGGACGTAACCCACACATAGCAAATTTTACAGGAGGCACAAAAAACGTGTTTTGATGATTTTGCGCCATATGCAAATTATGAAATATACACAACCTGTAAGTGCACGGAGACTTCTAAACTGTTGACATAATCTAATATTTATTAAAAAAAATGTCTATGAAAAACCTTTTTTCAGTCTTTCTTCTTGGTTTCAATTTTTACAAGCTCATCTTTTTTCAAACTAAAAAACGAAATTTAGGTGCTAATTCGGCATTTGCAGTTTACATCTTTTTGATAGAACGTGTATCAAGTTTGATACATTGAAAAAACTGTGGGTTACGTCCTTTTTCCTTTCCACAGTCGAAATGGTTTTACCTTTGATAACATTTTGAACAAATAATAATGAACTGACTATAACCCAAGTAGAAGAATTAACAAATCGCTGTATTCATTAAATATGTTTTAATCAAAAATTTTCATTTCACCGAAACTCATTTAAATATTATATTGAATAACATTTTCAAAATTATTGATATTTTATAATTTTTTCCTGACATTTGCCATTTGACAATATTAACGAAATATGGACCATTATTTTTTTTCGTGTTCAGTATTAACGATTTATAAAAGGCTTAAATAATTAATTATTTTCGCAGGGCGACTCGAATCTTCCGACACTGCAATTCAATCCAATTCTGGACCCGTATTTATGAGTTTAGCTCGATACCTTGGAAAAGTTGATTGACAGATTCTATAATTATTGAAAATTGTGAGAACTTTTTTTTAGCTCGTTCCTCCAAATGTACCGATTTCACAGTTTCCACAGATATTCAAAAATGTGAGATCTTTTTTTTAATTTCCATTCTTTCTAAGAGTTACGACTGCCAGCTCTAAATACCGATTTTCACGTGTTATAGTGAATTTTGAAATCCCGGGATTAGTACTAACACGATCCTAGGATTACGGGATCCCAGGATTGGAGGTCCTTACTGTAACCGAATAGAATAAATGTCGACAAAACTTAACCACTCGGCCACCGCACCTGCAGTAGACCTTCGTAGTTTCAGTCCAGCTATCATGAGACATTAATAAATAAATATGGACACCGTACCCATACACCAACCAACACCTGCATATTTTTTTGGAAGCAGAAATTATTGTGGCAATCATTAGCCGAATCTAATTAATTAACATATATTTATTTGCATGGGAGTATTTATTTAATAGTATGTCTGTTAGATAATTGGTAATAATAATTGAATAGAGAAAATACAAAAACACTAAGAACCAAACAAAAAAAATGATAAAACATTTTCATTTTACAGTTTAAATTATACACACTTGAGAGATATCAAAGTTGTCAGTGAATTCTACATACATATTTACATTAACTCTTGATTATCCGAGTCGAGATATTCTGATTCACGGATTATCCTGGCATGAATTCAATACATTTTCCCAAATACTTGAAGCGTTAATTGATTGATCACATTTATTTGCAGCTTTAAAGATGCGTTTACACATTTCGTTTTACTTTTAATGAAAATTAGCTCAAAGCTTTTATTAAACATTCATACCTTATTAAATTTTGAAATGGTATCTATCAAATGGAGAATTAAAAAAAAAAAACTTAATATATGTAGTTATTGATGTATTTAATTCTGCTAATGTTTGATATTTTTTTCAAAAATAAATAGTGTGTTTTGGTTGAGATACGATTTTTTAATGAAAAAAATAGGAGGTCCCTGCTTAAGCACGCCACTGGCTCTCTGTTCATTTTTTTGAATAAACTTTATTACAATATGATAATAAGGATTTTTTAACTCAACTGAGATGATTTGAATATCCTATTAGGCTAGATTCTATCAATTAAACGATTTTTGTGTATAAGCATTTCAATAATTTCTCTTATTTATAGGTATTTCTGTAGACCAGCGATCGAGGAACCGGGGTAAATTACCCCAAATGGGGTAAAAAATATTTTTTTGGGGGTAATAAGGAAATTGTTCTAATTTGCTATTTTATAAACGTGTTAGTATTTTTAAAATGACGAGATAATATCTTGTCTCCTTTTAAAAATGAGGGGGTAATATCAACTTACGCAAAAATATTTTGGGGTAATGGTTAAAAAAGTTCCCAGACGAAAAGAAATGAAGATTTTGTTACCTAATGAGTCATCATCAATCTCGCCATTGTTTTTTAGTTGAATCAGTAGTTGAAGAAAGTCGTTTCGCACTATATTATTCTTCTCCCGATATTCAATTGTATTCTTGACTGTATTGTAGAAAAAATCGTCTACTTCCTTTCCCGTTATACTGCCTGTGTACAACTTCATTAAATTGGGAGTCAGGAACGTCAAAAACTCAATAATCGTCTGGATCAAATTTTTAACCAATATCTTCTTCCCCATTCTTCTAAATTCTGCATCGGGGTTTTTAAAACTGTTGCATTCTATCCCAAAAGCGCACGATCCTATAATGTCCGTATTTAATTTGGCTAAAATTTCCTTCACATCTATAACAGGGTTTTTCAGGACATCGTCTTCCAAGAACAATTTCATTTCGTCAGCACACTGAGCGACGACGTTGAACATTCCTTTTATTTTGTTTGTCGTAAAAGTGGGACTCAATTTTTGTCTCAGATTCTTCCACTTTTCTCCCGTGATATTGAACAAGTGTGACGATATTGGATCTTTTTGTTCATTGAGTGGATAGTTGTGATCAGAAAAATGAACAAAATCTTTAATCAACATTGCTTTTATTAGTTCAATATCGTTCACCAAAAACACAGGTTTGTATAACATATATGCTCCAGCGAAACGTAAATGTTTTGTGTTGTAATATATCGCCGTAAATAAATCTCCCAAGTGTTCTCCGCCCATTAGCATCTTCCCCATGTTTCCAACAATGAAAGTCGGCTTAGGTCCTTGGATTCCCTTCTTAGTCCAGTATGTGAAGACATTGCGATACCATAAGTACAAGCACCAAAGAAGAAATCCAAAACACAGCAACAGGTCCCACCAAAATGATATCAGCATCATTTTTACAGATTTATTAAAAATTAAGCCAGTTAGCTTCGTTTCACTTTTTCACTTTCAAGTTTTAAAGACACTCTGATAGTCAATATTATTACAAAATATGTCTTGATTTTTGTATCTGTCTTATAGCAAATAAATTGAAACGAAAATTCCATGAAAATTCAAAAGACAAGGGGGGGGCAATAATCAAGTTGTTTCATTTCGTCTAAATTTGTAAGCCAATGCTACAAGGGATACATTTATGTCCTACAAATTCAGGGGAAGCAAGGTGTAGAATATAATAATTTTATAATTAATACTCCCTTTTCCTTCACGAATCATTCAGCATTACATTATAATGATAAAGATTGGTTGGTGTTATTCCCGATGACTTCTGGCTGTTATCTAATTACTTATGACACTCCCTTCAAGTATCACAAAATTATATATCGGTAGCAGTGGCGGATAAAACATATGAGAGGCCCCAGGCGTCATAAAATTTGGAGGCACTGTTTTTCGGATAACATAAGAACGTCAAAAAATTCCATGTTATATAATAAAAATCTTAACAGAAATTTTATGGATTAAATAATACAATATAAGCCATTTTTGAGCCCCCTAAGATTCAGCGCGCGTCTCATTTGCACACAGGATAATCCACCACTGCTTGGTAGATATAGGAGTGGTGCACCCCATATTTCGATATTAAAAAATGCTGATTTTAAATTATCATTAACTAGGTATTTAAAATATCCTAATTGTTTCAATTTTCATTCGTTTATATTATCTGGGACACTGTTGTTATAAGGTACCCCTTGATTAGTACTTATATTCATTACTCAATCTTGGATAGTGTAATACTTTTTTATTAAATTGCTCAACTTTAAAAATTAGCTGCTATCAAATTACCCAGGGTGTCCCCTAATTGTACGGTGATATTTTCAATGGACTTTTAGCAGTCAAAATATTAAGTTATCAAATATACACTATACAATATTTCAAGTTTATATTTTACACAATAAAACTATTATTTCGTCAGAGTAAATTCTTGACGAAAGATAGCAATACGTAATATCATAAAATATTAAGAGACGAGGGATTAAAAACGTTTGTAGTGTTTATTTACTTATTAATTCATACACTATCTACGAATAAACTACTAAGCTCGTAAGAAATAAAATTATTACAATAAATATTATGATGTTTATTAATTTTATCAACTAAAGAAATGTAAACAAATGTTTATTTGTTACGACCTTGTGGTGTGCCACACGGGAGTACCTCGGTATACCGTGCGTTTGAATAGGTTGTGGAACGTGGATTTACATGATTGATTGATAACGATCATTACTCTGTCTAATGAACCATGAATATTAAATGTTGGCGTAACAAGTTAGTTTTCTTACACACACCAATTTAAAATAAACTCTTTTATTCTAATACTCATTAAAGACATTAAAGAGAATTTCTAATTAGTTAAAGTTTTGATAATGAAGTTATAGCATAAAGCGAACAAAGCAAAAAAAAGAAAAAATTACCTGTGGTTTCATCTTCGATGGAACCATCTTTCTGCAACTGGATCAAAAGCTGCATAAAGTCGTTACGAACAATATTGTTGTCCTTTCGATATTTAATTGTATTCTTGACAGTATTGTAGAAGAAGTCATTCATGTCTTTTCCGCCAATACTTCCTTTGTAGAAAAACATTAACTTGGGCATAAAGAATAAGCAAAACGATATGATCCCTTTAATAAAGGACAGATGGAAAATTTTCTTTCCCATTCTTCTGAATTCGGCATCTGGATTTTTAAAACTGTTACAATCAATCCCAAAAGCGCAAGATCCGATTACATCAGTATTGAGTTTTGCCATTATCTCTTTCATGTCAACAATATTATCGTTTTCTATATTTACATCTAAATAACTGTTCATTTCTACTGCACATTGCGCCACAATATCAAACATCCCTTTGATTCTGCTAGTCGTAAACGCTGGGGTCAATTTGTTTCGCAGATTTTTCCACTTTTCGCCAGTCAAATTAAACAAATGGGCAGACAGCGGTTCGTTTTTCTCGTCTATTTGAAAACTGTGGTCGGAGAAATGGATAAAATCTTTCACCATCACCGTTTTTATCATTTCGATGTCGTTGAAAACGAGCGTTGGTCTAAGCATCATGAACGCGCCGGCATATGGGAGATGTTTGGTTTCGTTGTATATTTTGGTGAATACATCGCCCATGTTGCATTTCCCCGTGAAGACATCCAGCATATTTCCAGTCAGAAATGTGGGTTTAGGTCCTTGGACTCCTTTATTGGTCCAATATCGGTACGAGTACCAGTTGTATAAATACACAGCGCCGATGAATAGCCCGAAATATAACATCAGATCGCACAGACACCACATGATTGTCTTGTTTCACTCTTAATATTATTGATAATAAATAAAACACTGCACAATTCTGTGAGAATAAAATCAGTTCTGAATGGAATATTATTTTCATTTAAGCGTTCAAAGCATCCGGTATATTATCATAAATGCATTAGTCATTTAAAATTGTTGACATGTTTATACCATGATAAAAAATTATGCAGCTATTATACAATAATTCTAATTGGTTTGTGTACATACATAATTGGTTTATTTCTTTATGCTGTTGTTTGAATTGTAAATGCTTGATTATAATTATTTATCTGTATTCGTTCTTTATTTTTAACATTTTCGAGTTTATTGGAATATGATATTTTTTTACGTTTTGGAAGATTCCGCGAAATACATTTGAATCGTGTTTTTCGAAAACGTTACGTCACGTTACTCCCCTGAGTGAGTGAAAAATATTGTTATTTTCTTAAGTAAAATTTGTAATGAATTATTTTAAAGTTATATTTAATATTATATGGTAGTTATTAACTTTTGTATTCAAACGAAAAACGATTTTTTTCTTCTTTGTTATATATTTTGGTTAAATCCACTTTTTCGAATGTGAACTTGTTACGTTTTCGAAATACATGTATTTTTGCAATGCTCTAAAATGCGATAATATCATACAATACATATATGGAACGTGTTTGTATTATATTTGAGTATTTATTTTAATTTTTGAAAAAAATGTGACTCGTAACGATTTATGAATACACAATTCATTTATGCAAGCGAATGAATAGAATAAATTTATATATCAATATAAAATATTTTTCGAGTTATATTGTACAGTATGATAGAATCATTTTCTGGAGATGGTGAATTGGTGGGAGTGTCTGAGGGATTGAAACCCTACAAACATAGTATAGAAAAATATTAATCCTGGTTTCCCATGTAGAGAATCGGGATATCTATTTTTTAGGAGTTGTTTATGTCATATGAAGTATGTTAAAGGTCACTGTCGATATTTTAAATACAAGTTTCAATTTTAATGATTACATACTTTCACTCGCTCGTATGACCGGAAATTATACCGATTTTCCAAATGGACTAATTTGAATTTCAGTAGCAACGCGTGGCTATGGATTGTAATATATACCAGATGATTATATAAACACCGGTATTTTACATTAAATACCGGTTTTACGAAAAAAAAAACGAAAAAATATAGCCACTTCATATAAAATTCCGCCATTAAAACATATTTCGTCATAATCATAAGCGAGTGATTTTCTTTTATGATTTAAATAAATAATTTACGGTTTCATTAAATTATACTACATTATTTAAATAATCATAAATTCTGGAACCTTCCAATATTGATACAAATATAAACAGATTTAAAATATTTCAGTTTATCACGAATAATTTTATTAAAATATATGGTGGTTTCTATACAGTAAAAATTCGATATTGGTGAATTTAAATTACCAAAATACTGGTAATTTTCAAAACCAGTATTTCAGTATTGAAAAGACACTATAAATACCGTTATTGCAATCTCTATACATGACATACAGTGACGCTACACATTGTCAAACGATACGAAATATTAATATAAACTATTAATATTTTCCAGAAAAACTTATTTTATCGATAAACCCAGATGTTATACCAATATTACGTGTAAAACCTAGACGAATATTTTAAATTTTAAATCACCTGTTGTCATATGCATAAAGAATATATGTACATATCTAACCAATTCCTACTATCAGTGACGTATAAATCACTTAGGACGCCCGTAAGCGCAATCAAATTTCTGTTTTTCAAAATACTAAAACTGAATTTAAAATATTATATGGATTTTATACAATATGCTCCTGGCACCTAAAACTGAGGAAGGCGCCCTGCCAACTTTTCGACTTGTAACTTAATTTTCAAGTACATACATACATTCAATTAATTAAAAAAAAAAAATAAGGTGGAATCAATGACCGACCTGGTACCTATTTATTTACCACTTCACCACTGACATTATGTAATATTTTGAGGGTCCTTAGATTGGAAGCACCAAGGGTGTGCCTCGTACGCTTATGGAGGAATCCGCCACTGCCTACAATATATTTTACAGAGTAAACATAAAAACTACGTTATAAGACAACATTATTTCATCAAAGTTGAAATTTATGTAAACAAATATAATTTTATCAAATAAATTTTTGAGAATTTGATTTTTTTTATCACTCAAACCACATATTGTTTTTAATCTGTGGTATTTTTTTTCGACGGCTTTAAATTTATTTTCCCAGTTATTTTCGTAAATATTTTGAAAAATCTGTTGGTAACGAAAGGGTTACTAAAGTCATGCCACCTTACATTTTGTAGACTATTTTTATGCAGAGGCTCTAATGCAGTGTCTGCCAAACATTTTTACTCTGCGGCACACTGGTGAATGGGATTTGTTCCGCGGCACACCGCATAAAAATGCTTTAAAAAACGGAAATGTGGAAAATGTGTCGAGTCGACTACTATATATGCATATGCGAACGTGACAAATATTCATTTAAATACGTAGATGTTGAATTAATTAAAAATTGAAGAAAATTCATATGAATAGGCATTAGTGAAAATGAATTTTTTCGAGGCATCTTCCTCCGCGGCACACCTGCGACTTCTTGCGGCACACAGTTTGGCAGACACTGCTCTAATGCAATCTTTTTTTTTAGTGCGGCTTCCAATACAACGACGATATTAACGTTATCGTATAGCCAGTAGCTACGTTGGTTGACATTCATATCACGATGACTTGCTGTTTTTTACGTTGATGAATACTAATAATAATAAATAATAAATTAATTTGCATTTGAATTGTGTTGATGACCAAACCTTTCTTCCCATTTAGTCGATAACATAAGGAAATTTAATATAATATAATATAATACTAATTGTGACCACAAACATGCATTGTGAATTGTTAATGATTAGTAAAAATAGCTACATAAATTTAACGTTGCTTTTACCTTTCTCATCGTCTTCAATTGATCCATCGTTCTTTAGCTGTATCAAAAGTTGCATAAAATCATTTCTGACTATATTGTTTTCCTCGCGATGTTTTATTGTATTCTTGACTGTATTGTAAAAGAATTCGTTTAAGTCTTGACCAAGAAGACTTCCTTTGTAGAATGACATTAATTTAGGCAAGAATAACAAAAAAAAATGCAATAACGCTCTAACAAACGACAGCTCAAATATTCTCTTCCCCATTTTTCGGAATATCGCATCTGGATTTTTGAAGCTGTTACATTCTATCCCAAAAGCGCACGAGCCTATAACATCAGTGTTTAATTTGGCCATGACTTCTTTCATATCGAATACGTCATCTGTTTTAGATATATCTTCTAAATAGTAGTCCATTTCGACAGCACATTGCGCCACAATATCAAACATTCCTTTAATTTTGCTAGTTGTGAACGCTGGGGTTAGTTTGCATCTTAAGTTCTTCCATTTTTCTCCTGTCAAGTTGAACAGATGACTCGATAATGGCTCATTTTTCTCATTTATTTGGAAACTGTGATCAGAAAAATGAAGAAAGTCTTTAACCATGATTGATTTTATCAGATCAACATTGTTGAAAGAAAGTGTTGGCCTGTGCATCATGTATGATCCAGAATACGGAAGATGTTTAGTCTCATTATACATATTTGTGAATATATCTCCAAGGTTTTTCTTCCCGGCGAGGACGTCTTGCATATTTCCAAAGATAAAAGTTGGCTTAGGTCCTTCGACTCCTCTTTTTCTCCAATAAGAGAAACGATGACAAAACCATAAGTATAACAAACCAACGAAAATTCCAAAATATATCACAAGATCCCAGCAGAACGATATGATAGCCATTATGAAACTGATCTTTTAATACTTTTTTAGCTGTAAATGTATGGAAAGTTTTTTTAAATGAGTGGTAGAAAATAAAATTTTAAATAACAAGTTATGTTAATAAATATCAGTAATATTTTTTTATCATTATTTCAATTATATTGTAAACGAGCCAATGTCATGCATTTTCAACTCTAGTTAAAAAAAATTGATACCCGCAGTAATGATTTCGATTTTACTTCCTCAATTCACGCAAAATTTGTATAAAAATAAAAATTAAATCCATGTCCGCTCCAAATGAGGAGCATACGGCCTCCTAATGGAGGTATCTCAACATAAGTTTTTTTTTCTACAGGAATTGTTAGTTACTCAGTCGCTCAACCCCTTTTTTTCTAAGAGAGTAGTAGGGATAACAAGATAAGGCTATGAATGGACGTGTGGTTAACTAATTGCTCTCGCTAGGCTCAGTTAGGATCGGAATCAAGGATTTTTTAGACACCACAAACACGCATGCATTCATAAACAGAAATTGATAAATCGATCAAAAAAATGCTGTTCACAATGGGACTCGAACCCTTGAGATCCGACACGTAAGCCCACAACGCTAAACGCTGGGCCACAGGATCCGATAGTGATATAATATAAATGTACCAAAAATATTCATTCGTTTACGTACAGTTTTACTGGTATAAAAAGAATCTCTAACTAAGTTTGTTTTGGGCCACACATAAAATATAAACGGGCCAAAGGTTGAGAATAGCTGATCCATTCAGAAGATGTTTATGTTGATTTTAATTGTCAATTATTCCTATAATTATATATATAAGCCTATACTATTTTTGATTTGCATTGTCATCATGATAAACAAATAAGTTATTTTTTATTATCAACCATGATTGGTAATAATTGGATAATAATTATTTTACACTTGATTTATCACTTATCTAACGTTATCTGGAAATTAAAAAAGTAAATCCAGTACAAATAAATATTATCTTATCTAATACAAGTAAATAAACGTTTTACCTGCATTATTTATTTTTACCTTACAAATGTACTGAAAAAGGACATAATTATTTTACTCTTATCAATGTCTTACCTTTCGGCGAACAAATAATTTATAAATGGGACAGTATACGAAAAAAATCAGGTATGTATGTCTTTTGTAAGCAAAGATAACTTAACTTTCAATAATAAATTTCGATAGTGAGAACACCTATATATTGAATAAACCTTTTTATTCATATCCCTATCTACCATGAATTTGTTTTTTCTTGATATTTAAAATTACAGTCCAGCGAGTCGTGGCCGCCTTAAGAATTGGGCGCCATCTTATGCCACCTCCGGACGCTCAAGGTCGTTTGATCTAACTCGATTACTCCCATTTATTATTATTTTGTACACGGTGGTCCAGATATTTGTTTGTCTTCCGGATTTACAGCGACATTGCTAACACACCTCTTTTTTTAGTTATTGCAACTGAAATATTTTCGACACCGAGCGATGTGGAACTGTTTTTCAAATCAGTTTTTAAAAAAGGAATAAACTATAATTGCTTATATTATAACTTTTATAAGGTCAAAACTAAAAGGCAGCAAGCCTGGGAGTCACGGTCGTACTCGAAATTAAATGCGTGATACTTGTCAGTCACTGACAATCAAAATAATTTTAAGTGGTACATCTCTAAACTATTTATTTCCTAATAGGTAAACAGCAAGACTACCGAATTCAATCGAAATGTTTTTTCTTAATCGATCGTAATTAATATATATCTATGAAAAAAACATCACATAAAACACTTATAAAAAGATCGGATACCAAGTTGACAAGATAAAAAAATCTATTGGCCTTCAACGTCTCACCGTGACAACACATTTATGTATATATGTACATACAAAAAAAAACCAACATCAAAAGTTAGTCGTTTGACATACATTTCAACTAGCGCCATTTGTGTTTCAATCATATTTATATTTCAAGTTAATGTATACGTTTTTTTCGAAAATAGAATTTAGATACATACTAATTAGTCACTGGGGTCAGTGAATCACAAAAAAAATGTTTGGATTATTGAAAACTTGGACAATAATTGCAAAGAGTAGGATTGTCTAAAATCTATACTTCCCGAAAACATTAAATAATTTTATTATACAATATATTTACATACTGGCGTGGCTACAATTAATTTAAGCATGTTTAATTTCAGATTAATATTATCTAACAAAAAAAATATTCAAGGAGTGCCGTTATCGTTAAGTTTTATCGTTGGAAAATTTGGGATACGTTGACATAGAGAAACTACAATTTTTTTTATTTTTTGTTTTTTTCAATACTGCGTCTAACTTTGAAACAAAACAATTGAAATGAATTTACAAAGATTTATTTCGACCGCGTGAGTTTGGTCACTGGTATCATAATATAATAGCGAATCGATCTGAAATAGGGTTGCCAGATTTGTTGACGTCGAAGCCGGAGTACTTAAACAATAAAAAATATTAGACTCTGCCAGGAGGTATAATTTAAATTAAATCATTTGAAAATTCGTTTGAATAAACATAAATTTATATGAAAAAAACCGGTTGTCGAATGTCAATATTGTTTACAAAAAATGGATAATTCAATTAAAATAGCGAAAAGATTTTCAATCTTTTTATGTTGTTTATTTATATACATAACAATGCACAACAAGAAATTATTTGTTGTTAATCTTCAGAAAATATGATTTAAGAAAACACAAAGCGTCCACTGATCGTTTTGTAACAAAATTTCCTGATATCGAAAATACCCTTTCGCTGGGTAATGTTGTGGGGCATATGGTCTTTAAGCCATCAAATAAAAGATGAAATTTAATTTCTTTATTGATTGTAAAAATACAACGAAGAACAGATACATAATATGTATACATACATGCATAATTGTATTCACTTATATAAATATTTTATATCTTAATTTAATAAAAGATAGCTACTCAAAGGGTTAAGATGCTACAGAAATCTTTTCAATAAGACTATTTCGATGCTTATTTCATGTAGCGCTCAATATAAGCAAAGCATGTTCTATCCAAAATATCAGGTTACGTAATTTTTCATTTAAGTAGGTAGTTTAAATATTCAAAAATAGGATAAAACACGTTTCTACTCATATATGGAAGCGAACTGTTTTTTTATCCATATAAGTCTATGAAAAATGTGTAAGTTTTCTAATGAATTTACTCTCCGTATGTAATAATCAAATTAAAATTAATGTCGTTATTTTTAAATTAAAAATGACTGACGAATTTATCGTTGATAAAACTTATAATACACCTAACCAGATAGATAGATTTTAAAAAAAACCCTTGAATCCGCAAAAATCTTGCAATGACATGGTTGTTATGAAAGGGGCTCGCAAATCAAAAAAGTTTTAAAATCAGTAGGAGTAACCTTTGTTTCTGAGCGAAAAAGTTATTTGACATAACGTAAACATATTCCATGCTCAATCCAAGGAATTACTTTGAATAAATAACTCGAAACACGATTTTTTTCCTGTACCTTTTTAGGTGGTGGCTATGCTCGCAGAAACACCATGTAAAAAAAGATTCATTCAACGATTCTCAATTTAAAAATATATTTTATTTAATGTAGATAAATGAATTTATGTTATAAGGCGAAAAATATATGTATTCAATCTCACTGACTCACAACAAATTGTGTTTTCGATTTGTTCGGCGTTAAATAAGTGGATGTTCATTTTTAATTAATTATAAACTTGATAACTTTACCATTTCACTGATTGTGTAACAATTTATGACACAATCAGTGGAATGATAAAGTAACTGATTGTAAAATTGAATTTTATGAATATGATTATTATTGAATATGCCCCAGAGATACTGCGTGTTATTGAGAAAAACATTTTTGCCTAATATACACTCGAATTCGATATTTTAAAAACTTATATTGACTCAGCACTACACATATTCATCAAAATATTGCTTATATTCTATAAGAATACCAAGATTTGATTTTTTTTATGTGTTGGGCATTTGTGTTCGGTTGCATATGTTCCGGACACCGGTGTCCGCTTGGTATTCAAGTGGTTAAGCCGTTTAAAATTCAACATCATTGTCTATGAATCGACTATTCTTTAAAAAATGTGTTTGATTATTATAAATTCTGATGAAATTTTCGTCATAATTTTGGTAGTAAAATTTTCACTTTTTATATTGCAACTATGCATTTTTTTAATACATTATATATAGTTCAATCACATTCACAAAATATTAGTTGTTATTTATATCCTAAGCGATGGTTTACCATAAACACACGACCGATAACTATGGACGCGATACGGTACTGCGGCTAGCGCACGGACACTGATGAGTGGCGATCTGGAGAGTTTTTATTTATCGTATCAATTGGCGATTTGTGTAGATGTTAGTAGTCGAACTTGAAATGTATTCGAGAAATTTGACGCCCACCTTGAAATGAATGTGCAATATTATAAAACATATACCTGACATATTTAAAGCGTATGGGATATTATGAGTTATAACGTTTATACTAGTCCATCAAATCCACACTTTTTCTAATCCCGAGATTTCGGGATTTACAATTTTTCGATCCCAAGATATCGGTATTGAACATTCATCATATAATCATCGACAATTGCTTGAGAATCTTGGAGAATTTCAGAATTCACAATTGCGGGCTTTCCCGGGATTGATCGCTGAAAAAAAAGTCGGAAATTGAGAGAATCTAAAATAATTCTCAATGTGAGAGTTTTTTTTAGGTTCCATCATTCTTTCCAGTGACCCCACCGTAAAATATTTTTTTAGCGGATTTTTCTCTTGTGAATCCCAAAATCCAGGGATTAGTACTAAGGCAATACCAGTATTACAAGATCGCAAAATCGATCGGAATTTCGGGGTCTTGGATCCCGGGATTGGAGGCCCTAGTCGGAGGTCGCGCTCTTTTACAATGTAAAAAAAAATCCAGAAACACAGGAACAAATGTTTACAAAATTAAAAAAAATATAATATGATATAAGGTATTGTATAGTAACAGAATATTCAGATTAAATTTTAATTTTATTCGAGTTACCATGACGACATCAAATGAAAATATTTGGTAATATAATAAGTCAACATACAGCTGAGAATTTTTTTCCTCTAATTCTTAATGAACAGGTCACAATAAAATTCTCAATTCCCAATCTCAATGCTTAATAAAATGCGTAGGCCCCTAAAAAGATCAGGCGAATGAGATAATGCTCTAAATTTGTTGTCACTGGCGCCATTGACGCAATTTACCGAATCGTGTTGCTTAAGTTCTTTTGTCGATTATGGTTCGATATAATCTCGAAAAAAGGAATCATCGTTAATCCATAATCTGTCACGCATTCTCTATTTAAACCTATAATGACAATATTATAAAAAAGAACAATATGTCTTTATAAAATTTCATAATCTATTTCAAATTTTACATCACGGTGTGTGTAATCTTATCATTCTGACAATAAAACTGCGATTTTCCTTATCAATCCAAAAATATTTTAACTAAAAGTTTATGTTCGTGTTATAAATGTTGCTCTTCATTATCATTGTATTATTTTAATGATCAAATTCTGACGTTTCGGAAACATTGTTGCTTACGCCATGACATAACATGGTGCAATGATATTATTACATCATTATTACATTAATAGAACAAATTTTCAATAACTCTCTATAATATACCCATTATTACAAATACGTATTTCGACCTTGAAATTCTTCCTTGTTTCTCTCTCTCGAAAATTGTGTGCAAGGAAAACGCTTCTTAAATGCTTATCAATATTCTCGCAATGTTGTTAGTAAATAAAATATTCAATTAGTACTGTACATAACACAATATGTACATAATACATTATTCTTTATTAACTGTAGTTAATCTTATCGCTTTATGAAATACATACAAATAAATACACAGTGCCACACCCAGAATAGCTATCTTCCTTAAGACCAGGCACGGGTAAACCGTGGCCCGCGAGCAATATATTTTTGGAAAAGATTCACGTTTTCATCTTTTAACGCCTTTTTAAATAAATTAATTAATCGTTATTTTCGGATCAACCTATATATGTGAACAAACATTTTCCATCATGGACCTCAATAAAAACTCTTATGATCGAACATCACCGATGAACATTTACAGGCAGCTCTAAGATTCTCAACTACAAAATTAACACCAGAATTTAAAAAGTGTTAACAGTTCCATTTCTCTCATTAGATTGTTTTTTTTCATGATTTTTCATGAACACGGTTCACTAAAAAGAACGAATAACGAACGTGGTTGCCCTTGTACTACACAATAATAGAAATACTAAGTTTTTCTACGGTCAAGAATGTATAGGTTTACAATCTGTAAGCTTATATATTACTTTATTTTATAGGATAGCGTAAAATAATATTAAAATCATCTAAATAAATTCATCATTACTATAGTAATAATAAGGAAGCTATAATGTAGTATATCATATATTTTTTTGGAATTCTAGTTCTACTAGAGAGTGTGGTTTTGCGTTTTTTTTTCAAACAGTATGTAATAATCAACGTGCTTCAAAATGGAATTAAAAAATAATTCTTGGTATTTTCCGGATTTGCGCGCATGGCTGAACATCAACGACATAATAACTACTTAATACCTATAAAATGACTTATTTTTTTAATTGCGACACATTAAACTATCATGACATATGTATGTTTTGTGTCTTAATAAGGCATTTAACCACAATTATATGCTTTTTAATTATTCGGCGACTATTAATTCACGAGTGTCCATGTTTGTTTTTGTCTAGATGCGTTATGTACGTAGTTCTTAGACTGTTATTATACAAATAAATGCATGCGTAATTTTATGACAGATGAATTCGATTTTTAAATCAATCATGTTATACACTTCGCTTCAGATGATTTCGAAGACAATATCAGCCAATCAGAGCCCATGCTTTTGTCACAATAGTATTGGTGAATTTGGTGATATAAATGATAGTTATTTTGCAACTTATTTCATCTGCATTTGCTAATTTAATGTTTTTTAAACAATATACGCGTTATTATCAATACGTCGCCTGATTCAATGCCATGAAAACAACATAAATATTATGTATTCTGTTGAAATATTACCGTATCTTGTTACCGTCGCTTTACTTTAAGAGAAACGTACCCGAGAGATGCAAAAACTTGAATCTCACGTAACGAGGTTCGAGTCGCATCTGATTTATATTGCAAGTCATTCATTATACGGTTATCAATAACAATAACAATACTATTATAATGATTATGCATTATGAAAAAATACTATTTGGTAAGATTAAAAAAAAAAATACATACACGTATTATTTTATGATGTATTTGTTTGTTACTCATTTAGTTAACAATCATGGTTACCAACCTCAACGTTATGTTATTATTTTCCATTAAGAATGCTCTTGTAATAGGTATATAAATACAAATCCGCTGTTGAATTGTCTTGTGATACGCATTCACTAAACTGTATACATTTGTTGATATAATTTAAAAAATCATACATAATATTATAATACACGTTAAGCTGTCAACTCCGCTCACATGTTTTATCAGTGTAAATAATACATACTTAGAAATTTTAAGTACAAGATTTGAATGATGTTGAAGTTCTTGCATCGAATTCTTGAAAGGTAGGTACTTTTTGATATTTCCTTTGTGTATGACGATTGCTTCTCTCTGCATTCGGATGATCGTCTTTTTATTCATATAGTTATTGTTGTCTATGGTTCGAATTTTGAAATATTATCATATTTCGTAAAATTATTCTTCTGGCAACATTGAGGGGAAAACTCATTCCTTTATTCATTGATGATTATTTTAATTTTCTGTTGAAAATTTTCTCATTGTTGGCAACATAACTTTGGTTGAAATAGTATAAAAGGAGTAATTCTTTCTCCAGAGTCCTGTAGTCCTCAGGACATCAAGAAGTTCATCTGGCTCTCACTCCATTGGTAAGTAAACTTAAATTATATTTTAAATGAAATTGTTAACCCAATCCCTAAAACTATTTTGTTATTGACTATATCCGCTCCACGTGTGGAGTATATGAATTAACAGTGTAGTATTTCAATAGTGTATATGTTCGAAGTTTAGTGTTGTGATTTTTTAACTTAAAGATTAGTGTGTAAAATTGTGAGAGGTATAAGGACTGTTTGTGAACCATTCGCTATATGCTTTACCCGTAAGGGTCGGGATAACTTAGAAAGGGTTAGGGATATTACGTACTTCACCGTACACAATTCCTTATTTTAAAAACATACAGCGTGCACTGATGGCACTGTGACGTGCCTGTTAATGCTGAGACTTTGTTCTCCTCAGTCTTCATGCTATTCTAGAGGTCTGCACGGGCCGGGTTCGGGCGGGTAAACGCAATTGAGATTCGGGTTGGGCCGGGCCCGGGTAAGGAATTTATTCTTCAGAAAAATATTTCAGACTATGCTTGTTTCATAAGACAGCCATGACGATTTTAATTATTACCAGTTCTATAGAGAATCGTAAATGGTTGTAAATGTGTAAAAAACGGGTTTTTTCGGTCTGTTGAGTATAAATCCGGGCTTCGGGTAGGGTTTGGGTAACAATTGTGGTATTAGACTCGGGCCCGGGCCGGGTCGGGCCTGAGTCTTTAGGGCTCGGGTCGGGTAATTTTATAAAATTTCGGCCCGTGCAGACCTCTACTTCATGCAAACTCGACATCACAACAACATCCCCACCCTTAATTTTATAATATGCACAATGATTGAGAGAATAAAAGCAATATCCTCAAAATTGATAGCTTCTGCTATACAGCAATTGTGTAACAATCGTATGATTAAATATACATTTAATCATACGATTGTTACACAATTGTTTTATAAGACGTGGCATATTATTAATTGTTTCTGTAGTATAAATGAAAGAGTTTCTATTAGTCAAGATAGTGAATAATAATGTCAAGTAATTTAACAAAAAAAATGTGTATTCAAATTGCTAGGCTCAAAAGTGCATGCTTCTAAGGCTAGAAAAATAATTAATGTCGTGTTTTAAGCCATGGTCAGAGTCGTCTTATTTCCTACCGACTCCACAGTCATGTTTAAAATTACGCTACGCTTACAAAAAACTTTAATAAGGAAAACTTTTTTTTTACCATGTCCGCTCCTATTGTAAAGTATATGAACTCATAATGGAGATACTCAGTTGCTCAACCCTCGCTTTTTTCAAAGATAGTAAGGATATAATTATAGAGCTACGACACGACTAGTTGTTGACTAATCGCTCTCGCTAAGCCCTGTTTTTAAGAAAAGGGAAGGTGGTGCCGTCCAAAAGAAGTCCATAAATCGATTTATAAAAACTGTCCGTACTGAGATCCATGCCCGACGTTGACCACTTGACCACACAGCCGGAATTATAATGAAACTTTAATATTTTTAAAATTCACAGTAATACGAACTATAACAAGTCTTCCCAAAATAATCTTTCAACTCAATACCTCAAGTGTTTACTTTTTTACTTAACGTCGAGTTAAAATGATAATAAACACCTCAGAATCAGAACCAGAATCAGAGTCAGAATCAAAACAAGTTCTGAGAATTATCGTCAATTCTGATATTTGAAGTGGTGTTTATTTTATTTTTTAATTCTAAAAAATATATATAATTCAAAACGTAAGAATCAAAATAGAAAAAATATCGTTATTTTCCCTTCACTACTCTTGTTATTGATTATTAAAACGGTGTATGTAACATATTATGGTTTTTTTCTGGAGATACCTTATTTAATCTTGAAAATGCATCATTTGATATTTCTGGTCTGGAGCAATAAAACAGCGCTTGTCAATGTTTTATAAAAATAATATTGTAAACATTGAAAGAACTGTAGTACACTGGACACTCTTTTTACACGGTTCAAATCCACGGTGCTACCTCCCTTTCATGTATTTTCTACTCAATACTACTCGCAAAGGCTAACTCCTATAAGCCCAAAAAATTTAAAAGAAATATTACACGGGCTCTGGATATCTTGAGTGATAATAAAGCGATTTCGTACCAAATGTGCGTGTTCATAAATTGTAATTTAGTTAAATATTCATCTCTAAATTTAAAAAAAAAACATGATTAAAATTTTATATTACAAATTCCAATATAAAGTTCATTTGTTCACATTGCAATTATTATGTAGGCACATATAATATAACACCCGTCCATAGGCCACCTGTGTGATCGAGTGGTCAACGTCGTTGGCTACCGCTACGGAGGTCACGGGTTCGAATCCCAGTACGGGCAGTTTTATAAATTGATTTTTCAATCGATTTATGAATTTCTGTTCAAATGCATGGATGTATGTGATGTCTTGAATTCCCCCCTCCGACCCATCCTATCATAATGAACGGGGCGTATCAAGAGCGATTAGTCCTGTCCTAGCCCTTTCCTTCTATTCCTTATCTCTTTGGAAAAAGAGAGGTTGAGCAACTGAGAATCAAGCAGTTCTCGTAGAAACACTTCTGTTGACATAAACTCCATTAATATTCTGATTGAGTTCCAATAAGAATTTACTTGTCGTCTGGTGGGGTACGTTTTTAGGAAATTCGATTCGGCCCGTTTCCTAAAAAGTTTGGTGACCCCTGATGTAAAAGATACTGCGCCCAAATCGTGCAATTATAATGCAATCTATAACACAGACCACCACTGCGTTTGCAGACGAATTCACAATGTGTAAACCATAAACTAGTATACTGTGTAAACAGAGTGTGCGTGTGTGTGTTGAGAGAATTTCGACGAGTGGCGATGTACCTTTGAGTAAATTATTATGATCTCTGGAAACGCTGAACAGCGCTGCATTCATACGATACAAAAATGATATAATAGTTGACCTCGTCATCTGTTTTGTAATTCTAAATTGACGTGATGAATAGTGATGGTCAGTTAAAGAGTAAAAATGGCAGCGAACTGATACACACAGCATAACAAATAAAAAAACACATATGGTAACCAAATATATTTTGCTCCATGGGTCATAACAATTATGACTCATGACTCATAACATTGCGTGGCAGTAAAAATAATACGGCTTCGATTTGCTGATAAATGAAATTAAAACATATTAGTTTTTTACACATCATTCATTACTCGAAAAAGATTTTATCCGTTTTTTTAAATAATTATTTTGCTTACACGCAATTTTGTTACGATATTTGTTTGGGTGAAGTAATTTTATAGCTATCAAGCGTAGTGGAACACATAAGAAACAGCCCACAATTCGACTCGATTGATCTGTCTGTAACGCACAGCACAATACTGACGAGAGAATGTTGGTAACCGGATAAAACAGAACATGAAAAAACAGAACATTACAAAACGTACAATATATCTTTAGAAAACACTAGTATTGATATGTTTTACAATCAATTAGTAATGTCTATGTCGTATTAGATACAATAAATAAAACAGCAATCGTGCATATCAATAACACTTTCAATCTGAAATTGTCGTAAATACACTTATATTCGACGATTACAATAGTCACCATTGACTGATAAAGTAAAGCGCACGTGATAACATACTGTTCTGAAATTACTACCTGTATGATATTTAATTAATCTATAATATTTGTCCAATAAATAGTTAAGAATAAAACAGATATCATTCAACTAAAAATTGAATGTGTTCTGAATAGTCTATGTTCTATGTTCTCATGTTCTGTTTATTCATCGAACCGAGAATGTTAACGGGTGGCAATTTCACCTGGTGTACATTGTTACTTGTATGAGCATAATCTTTTATGTTCAATTTACTCTTTATAATATAAATTTCTTACTTGTAAAAAATATCTTTAGTAAAAGTATTGACGGTTGATGCTCTTTTCAGCTATTCTAGTGAATCTGATATTTTGAAACATACCTTAAAAATTGATTTCAGATTTGCAAATATTCGTTTATTTCCAATTCTCTCCGTTATTATAATATCATAAAGTTATATTATAAGTACACGATAGATACACACTCAGGGCCGGCGCCACCATACAGGCGAAATAGGCGACCGCCTAGGGCGCAAACCATTAGGGGGCACATAAGTGGAGTATTAAATCTATTTTTAAACATTTATAATAATAAATAATAGTACATTTTAATTTATTTTAATGTTTGTATTTGTTTGTTGTAATTATGTATCTTTTTTCATATGAAATTCGAAAAAGATAGGTTAGACTAAGTAACAAACAATTCACATATAAAAACTTCCGTTGAGATACTTTCGTTAGGAGGCTCCACATTGGGAGCGGACATGGATGTATAAAAAAAATCTAACTATTACAAATTGTTTATTTTTTATTATTTTGAAAAAAATGGAATTACTTGTTCATAAGGGGGCGCGTCGATAATCTTTGCCTAGGGCGCCAAATAACCTCGCGCCGGCACTGTACACACTGTATCAAAATAATATTTTTTTAATGCACTGTGAGGTTATAGACCTTTGACCTTGATATGATATTCAAGGTTTATGTTTGACGTTTCATTTTCGTGTATGTTCGTTGTTGCAAGCTTTTCGAGGTTGCCGCATGGTTACGTCAGCCATTATTATTGACAATGCAACTGTCTTTTTATCTCTTTATATACTATTTGACCGGTTGATGAAAAACTCGAGTATGGGTAATTTGAAGCTGGCGTGAAACTTATGAATCTTACAAATAAATCTTATCCAATAGAGAGGCGGTTCAATATATTACTGCTCAGATTTCTTACAATAAATACTATAGCTGTATGGGTATGTATGGTACAACTGCACTTGAAATGTTGGCAGCATTGTTTACTATCTGCAGTTAACCAACCTGATGAAAGAAAAACCAGTTTTGATTAAATCTTTTAGCCGATAATATCTATAAGCATTAAGTGATAATTATTTGTGCGCGTACCTGGTTATTTCATTACAAGTGTTATTATCAGTTATTCCACAATAATTATAAACTTCTGTGACAGTGGTTTCCAAACTTTACGTTACTACGACTCCCAGTTACTCCCTTTGAAGAAAGAAACTATATTAGCGCCTCCCCATCACGTAGTAATACGTTTTAAATGGTAAATAAATATTTTGGACTGTTCGCGCCACCCAGGTTGGAAATCGCTGGGCTGAGATTTTTAGTTTACTTTTCATAAGTATTATGTTTTTTTGTGACTCTCACAACTCGCTGTAAAATGAAAAACAGTTGATAATTGAATGTAAATAAACAGTTCAAGTTCCAGTGGCGGATTAAGCACTTTGGAGGCCTCAGGCGCAATACATTTTAGAGGCCCTGTTTTTCGAATGACATACAAGCAGTGCCGGCGCGAGGCTATTTGACGCTCTAGGCAAAGTTGATTAACGCGCCCCCCTTTTAACAAATTGTTCCATTTTTGAATAATAAAAAAACAGTTCGGGATCATTAGAAATATCTTTCATTTTTTCCCAATCCCAATGTGGAGCAAATGGCTTCCTTATGGAGGTATCTCAACATAAATTTTTCTATGAGAACCGCTTGTTACTCAGTTGCTCAACTATTCTTTTTCAAATATAGTAGTAGGGATAGCCGGGTAAGGCTATGAAAGGACTAGTGGTTAACTAATCGCTCTCGCTGCGCCCAGTTATCAAAGTACAGGAAATGTGGGAGGGAATTTTTAGACATTATAAACACCCATGCATTCGAATAGAAATCGAAAACATGCTGTTCGTACTGGGATTCGAGCCCGTGAGATCCAGCATGAAAGCCCACAACGCTAACTGCTGCGCCATAGGACCCAACAAATATAACTGATAATTTTATCCTTTCATAAAAAAAATAATTAGATAAATTATTATGAAACACGCACACACACAAGAGAAAAATAATAAGGTTATAATATACCCTTTATTTTTGCGTTAGAAATTTACGTATTTTCCAAAATTACCAGCATGGGACCTTTTTTAAGCTCTTCCAAATATTTTCGAATCCGAAATCTCAAGAATTTACGAATTTACAAAAAAAAAAACAGAATTAGCCGATCAAGTCAAAATGCCGCACCAGAGTAGGCAAAAGGACGCGGGTTCCCAACCACTGCTCCAAAACGTTGGATAGTGCTTACGTTTCGTTAAAATTTGACGTTTTACGGAATCTTAAAATACTGGCCACACTGAAGAAACAGTTATAAAATTACACTTCACACAAAGTAGTATTTAAATATCTTATTTACACCTGTAAACAATGTTTTATCCAGACGAAATAATTGGCTTAGTATGTGTATTCTGATTACACTAGTGTGAGAGTTAAAATAATGTCTCAAAACGGCACGTTGGTCCAACGGGACACGGAAGCCGTTTACGACACAGTTCCAGGTAGATCGGTTTGAAAAAAATATGAGGGTTTACATTTCTTAGAAAGTTGCAGAAAATTCTCCCACGAGCAAAAATGGATTTGTTTTCAAAATAATACAATAATATTTACAATAGTATATCGGTGACATCTTTATTGATTAAAAGCACATAGCTTTAATAAATTGAAAGGGTTTTTTGCAGCAACAAGAATCTATGAATTTACAATGATTAAATAAAAATATAGATGGCCATACCTTGAAAACACGTAACCGACATTTTTTTTCTTCATAAAATGAGTTATGAATATCATTTACTTTGATTTTTCAAGCTCTATAAAAATGTTGACATCTCGTTATTTACAAAAAATATTTCATTGAATTTTTTCTTAAGTTGGAAACACGTAACAGAAAAAAGCCCCACCAAACTGCCAGAAGATACTAGATGGGCCACATCGTTTTCTTACTATTTGAAAATAGGAGAGAAAAATTTCCAACATGTTCACTGCAAAATTTTGTATTGGAGAGTGGACAATCCGTAACTGGATTAAAAAAAATATATAACAATTATGTATAGTTGTTCTCTTATTATATGGATGAAGTTAAAACAGGTGCATTGAATTGATCAAAATACTTGGAGTGGTTTCCTCGTATCATCATAAAAGAAGAAACAAAATTAAAATTGTTAACTCGTATCAAACATTCTTGTAAATAAAAAGTCTATTTAATTAATATTGTGTCAAAAGATTATTTTAAATATTCATAATAATTATTTTACTCCAAAGTTTCTTTCATTTTCATTGATTCCCAATACTTATTTATTTATACAGTTTTTTGGCTCTCCTGTAAAATTGAACAAATGTCGTTTATGTGTTGTCAACTTATGGCCATCGATATGCTGCGACAAGAGCGTAACCGGACACTCATCTTCCGTGCGGACAGTCCGACTTCTTGGAAAGGTCGCTGTCGAAACAAAAACCGTCGATAGAAAACAAAGAGAACCAAAACATGTGTGCACATGTATATTCATACAAATATTTAAAAAATGTTTCAGTGTCAGGGTTGCAAATAGCTGCATTTTTGTTGTTGTTTGAGAATAACTTACGATACACAACGACAGCAAACAGATACAAACATCAAAATAAAATAAAACGTATTAAATAATATTATTGAAATATGTATGTAAACTAATTTAAATACTCCATTTTGCGCCCCCTTATGATTTGCGCCCTAGGCGGTTGCCTATTTCGCCTGTATGGTGGCGCCGGCCCTGCATACAAGTGCTGCAAAACTCTTCGTGAATAATAATGAATTTTTAAAAATTAAATTAAAATATAAGAGTGATGCTGTCATCGAGGCCCCAAGCGCGCGCCTGTTGCGCTTATGAGGTAATCCGCCACTGCTAAGTTCTTTAAAACTTCTTCACAAATGTACATATTTGGTGTGTCAGATCTTTTAGGAAATATTTAAAAAAAAACATTGTATGTACTTACTCATTACAATCTTTTAAAATTACTTATTCACATCACCACTAAAAAGATGAGTTTTTAAATCTTGAATGAAATAAATTAAATTCACACCAAGACGTCGATTATTTCGTCGTATTTTTTTACTGAAATAATTTCTAAAACATGTAATTTATTGCTAAAATTAAAAAGCTGGATAGAACATAGGTATATTATAATTACTTAAATGTTGTTGAAGTGTGTAAACAGGAATAATCAGTTTGAAAACAATTCGTGTACGGAAGAATCACCGAACCCGGTTTTTATGTTACCTACTACATTTTGAATTTTACAATACTTTATTCGGCATAAAAGTATTTTTGTTTGGTTATTAGCTCCACTTTTCTTGCAAGTTTTCGTTCCAGATATGCAAAGTAAAATATTTAGACATTTGAATATACATAGGTCAACATTTACAATTCTAAGCAATTTCAAAAATAGCTAATGTGTGCAATATAATATTGTAGTTAATACTTAATTTATTGTTAAAACACATTCATGAATATGACAAAATATCAGCTTTGTTAATTAACTGTACGGCAAGTTATAAATATTATACGATTAGACAATATTTTCAAGTCATCAGTCGTCATACAGTTTCTTTATATCCATTTACTACTGTTGAAATGCTCTGTTAGGTCACGTTTTTTCATTTACTAACTGTTTTTTAAGAATTTATAAAATTCTTTATAATAATTGTCATTTGTTTTTTATTTGTTGCAGATTTACCATATAACTTTTGAATTTAAGAAAATTATTACAATTGAAGAAATCTTTCAAGATCCAGAATGGCTTTAATTTTGATATCGTTTTGGTACGACATTTTGTTATGTATTGGCGCACTGATTGGTTTATTATACGCATGGTCTTTGTACCGATTCAGTTACTGGGAGAAAAAGGGCGTCCCAGGACTTCGGCCTACATTTATCGTCGGAAACATGAAGGATATGATGATGGGAAGGAAAAATATCGGAGAACAGTTCGTTAAAATATACAAAGAAACCAAGTCCCTGCCTTATGCCGGAGTTTACATGATGAACCGAGCAACGTTAGTCGTTAACGATCTTGATTTAATAAGAAATATTCTAGTAAAAGATTTTTCACACTTTACTGATCACTCTTTAAAGATGAACGAAAAGTATGAACCACTTTCTGTCCACCTCTTCAATGCCACAGGAGATTTTTGGAAGAGCATGCGGACGAAAATGACGCCTGCGTTTACTTCAAGTAAAATGAAATATATGTTTCATACGATGGCCGACTGCGGTAAGATGATGGAGAAATATCTTGAAGATTCTGTTTGTAATGATGAATCAATGGATCTCAAAGAAGTTATGGCTAAATTCAATACAGATGTTATCGGATCTTGTGCTTTTGGTATTGAATGCAACAGCTTCAAAAATCCAGATGCGCCCTTTAGGAAAATGGGAAAGAGACTATTTGACAGGTCGCTGTCACAAGCAATGTTGGAGTTTCTGATAGTTTTTGTGCCTAGCGTAATAAATATCGTTAAGATGAGCATCCTGGGAAAAGAAGTCAATGATTTCTTTTACAATACTGTGAAAAATACGATCAAACATCGAGAAGAAAACAATATTGTACGGAATGACTTTATGCAACTCCTGATGCAGCTGCGGAAAGACGGTGTAATCGATAATGATGATGCTGGTGAGTAATTTGTATATTTGAATTGAAAATGTTGAAATTTTGAATTCTCAAATTTTTGGATGACGACGAACTTTGGTCGCTGCGATTGCTATGATGATACTTATTCGAAATACCTATTTAGGGATCGCGGATCCGGTATTACCTAAACCGGGATATAGGTAGTCATTATGAGTTTCAATACAAAAACAAAAGTTTTGAAAATAAAAAAAAAACAGTATTTCGGTATTGGAAATTAGCTAAATTTTAATGGATCGAGACCATCACATTTTTGCATAAAACTGTTCGCAATAAATTGTAATAATTTAAATCTGCTAAGAGTTGTAATAATATTGACAGGTTCCAGAATATGAGCTTTTTTATAGTGTATTTATCTGTTTTAAGAAACTGCAAGTTATTTATTAAAAATTCCAATTGGCTGTATTTTTTTCATTATTTAAACTTTTTTTGCAATACCGATATTTAATCTGAAATACCGAAATACCGGTATTGATATATCCGTATGGTATTGCAATCCTTATGACTTACTAAATATTATCATCACATACTTGCAGTGTTTCATTGTGCATTTAAATCTTTTGAATTAGAGATTTTCGATAGTGGCGGATTATCCCATAAACACTTACAATAAGTGATATGTAGATATTTGCAATGTACATATGGAAAATAATTTATCTATCTTATAAACGGGATATGAAAATCTCGGAAGGCCACCAAATTTATTATATTATATTACGCCTTAGTATTTCCCAAGTATTTAATGGTAGTTATTTTCAAGACTTTTGCTCAGAACAAGTTTATAATATGCATATTAATGTATAATACTCCCAGTGCTTGAAGTCTACCAGTCATTCAATTTGTTTTTTTACTATGCCTGTTATTGCCAAACAAATAATAAATTGATTGAACGTAAATTAACATTACTCTAAAATCCAACGATATCGTTGTTATTAATTTAAGCAAGTAAATATTTTCGTTAAATTTATGAAAAAATGTTTATTTATTTATAAAAAAAACATTATACATATCAGTAGGGTATATAAGTTTTATCGAAAATTTTATTAGATAGCGGGAGCTCATGCACTCTGAACCAAAAAAACACATTTCAACAACTTTGACCGTAAAATCAGTAAATCATAATTTTTTTATATTCATATATTTTTATAATGAAAACTCGCGCTTTTGGTATGGAGAATAATATATTTAATCTATGTCTGTTTCTAACCTGGAGCATACGGACTTCTAACGGAACTTTTATTATTAAGTTTTCTACGAGAACTTTTTGTTAATCAGTTACTCAATCTCTCTTTTTTGGAGAGAGTAGGGGATAAAAAAGTACTATTGGGTTTTTTGCGCTTCGCTCCGTTTTCTAAACAGAAGTTCGTAAATCGATTGAAAAATCAATTTATAAAAACTGTCAAACTGTACTAGAATTCGAGCCCGTGGACATCGTAACCGTAGCTAACGCATTGACAAGTTGAGCATGGGCCAGGTATGTGTATTTATCTGCCTATACAAAATAGCCATCTTTTATTGTTTATCAATCAGTAGACAATTTATGAATACTTAACATAATCAAAATGTATAAATATTGACAAATAGATCACTGTTAAAAATCATTACGCACTTCCTAGTTATACCAATGCACTTGGGGAAATTGACGTGTAGACCAGTGGTTTTTAGTCTGGGGTGCGAGAAAGCATTTCCGGGGTGCAGTAGAAGTTTTTATTTTGACATATATAAAAAAAATGTATATTAAATGTATTACAAATACGTAAATATTTTTTAAGGGGGTGCGGGGCACTAAAAAGATTAAGATCTACTGATGTAGACTGATTAAATAGATATTGTATGTGGTTACCATACTTCAGCGCAGGAAATTAAAATCGCTTTATATAAGTGTATACATAGCTAATTAAAAAATCGAAGCTATTTTCGATCGGACAAGAATAAGGATTGCAATACCGGTAATACCGAAACCGGGATTCTGGTATTAGTGTTTTTTCAATACTGAAATACGAGTGTAAAAAAGTCATCAAACATTTTAATAAAATTGTTCGCGATGAATTGAAATATTTCTAATTTAAGAGTTGTATCAATCAATTTTGATAGGTTCCAGAATAAATGATATTTACAATGATGTAATATTATTTTAAGAAATCATTTATGAAAAATACCCTCTTAAGATATATTTTTAACGAAATATCGAAATACCGATTTTGATTTACTTGCCCGGTATTGGGGTATTGCGTATGATTGTCGGTTCCATGCCACAGTGGACAACGTTGTTGGCTTCAATGCCGGACCACACGGTTCGAATCCCGTGCATTTTTTCAATCGATTTCTGTTTGAAGGCATGGATGTTTGTGATGTCTACAAATCCCCCTACCCAATTTAATCCTAAAATGACGTGGTGTAGCGAGCGTGATTAGCTAACCACTATTCCTGTCTTGCCCTATCCTTTCTATTCCTATTACTCTTACGAGAATACCTTCAGTTAAGATAACTCCATTTGGAGGTTATATGCTCCACATTGGGAGCGGACATGGATTAAAATTAAATTATTTCATTAATTTATTTAACCTTTTTTATTACCGGTATTGATAATTGAAATACCGGTATTACGAAAAACCGAAATGGGTACCGGTATCAATATATTCATCCGGAATTGCAATCCCTACCTAGTTGGGTATAGTAAATTTACTGATTTAGTATTCATAGTGGTTCTCCACTGGCCAGTCCGCTAGCTGTCAAACAATTAAAAATCGTCGACATTTCAAACGATTATTGTTTTAGTTTGTGATAAGATATTCGTAACTATTTTTGATATTTGGAACCAGAAATAATATTATTTTGATACCTATAAGTGTTACGCAAATAATTATAAACTCGTACATACCTACATAAAGTTTGTTTACAAACATTTCGGCTCCACCCATATACTTCTGATTATTGATATTAATTAATTGTGTGTAAGGTTTTAGTTAGTTTGTTGATAAAATCGTTGATGTAAAAAATAAAAGTGAATTAATAAAAGCGTAATAAAACTAACACTATCTGAAAGTAGATTTATTTATTTTATTTACATGGACATTGTAAAATAATAACGAATTATTAATTTATTATTTTTGCATTTTTTTTATCAGATTATTTAAAAGTAATAGAAAAAAAAAAATATTAAATTTTCAAGGAAATCAACTCAAGCTCCAAAAAGTCTACTTACAATTCATGTCCACGATTTCTCAAAAAATGATTAGGAACATTTAGTTTCACATTCTCAAAAATAGTGGATTTCTCATTTTGGCCTTGTATGAGCCGGAAGAAATATATTTTAGAACTTTTAGAAAGTAGTAATTAACACGTCATACTCTCTAATTAATGGAGTTTTTTAATAATCAATATGATTTTCGTTTTTTGGTTTTCACAGTTGGTATAACTTAAATGTAATAATTTCACTAATGTTCAATATTGTTTTAGTTGATCTGTCAAACGTCAACGATTAACAGAATTTTGTTTTATTCTTTCAATTTTGTTTACATCTAATAATAATATTCACTTTCTATACGTATAGTGTTTGCAATGAGATAATTATGTTTTACAACATGCTATATAATTTTCAGTTTAAATCAAAATAAAATTTATCTATCGCACTTTATTGATAGGTCCAATAAATCATAAAAGATGTACATTCTATACCAACAATAAATATAGTCCCAATTATTAAATTTAAATTATATCAACCGTAAAAACTAAATACAAAATTGTGTTAAGTATGTATTAGAATACCCCTTAATGTCTAGTACAGGGGTTTCCAACTCCGTTCCACGCCATTGCGCCCACCGACCGGTTTTGGTGCGCCCGCCAACTAATTTGGAAAAATTCCTGGAAGAGCTAAAAAAAAAAACGAGTCACGCTGATAATTTGGGCAAATCGTTAAATTCCTCGGTTATAAATAGCCTTGTAAAAATGTGGTGCCCGCCACCCTACCATTATTTTAAAATGCGCTTTAGGGTCCCAATAAAATATTGTAAACGTTCTAGTTGATATAGTTAGTATTTATATTACGGACATTGATTTGATATTAATTGGTATTTATAAGAAATAAAAAGCATGTGTTTATTATGTTATTAAAGAATTATCAGATTTTAACTGTTGGGATAAATAGATATTTTTTTGAAAAATCCAATCATTTATAAACAGTAAACATGAGAGGAATTTTATAATTAATTACTAAATACACAAACTGTGACATTGCCAACATTCTAGTTTGTTGGATTCTAACATTTAAATACAAATTTATAGAGATTTTGAAAACTCTTGTCAATATAATGCCACTGCATATTACAAAAGTTCTGACGTTTCACTTCTTATATTTTTCAGTTTTGAATTGTTACAGAAAAAGAAGGTTCGAGTTCATTTGAGGAAGAAAAAGTTATTTGATTTAGTGAAAAAAAGTTCATTTATAAGGACCTTCGATTCTCACATGATGTCGTGGTTTTGGGTTTGTGCGCTCCTGTTTAGTGTCTTTATGAGCATGCTGTACGCTTGGTATCAGTCTCGTTTTAAATACTGGAAGAAAAAAGGTGTCGAAGGTCCGGAGCCATCGTTTGTCGTTGGAAATATACGAGAAATATTCACTGGAAACAAAACACTCGGAGATATATTCTTCAGTATATACAACGAGACGAAACATCTTCGATATTTTGGAGCATTTATGATGCACCGTCCAACATTAGTTATAAATGATGTTGAATTGATAAAAAGTGTTCTGGTCAAAGATTTTATCCACTTCTCTGATCACAGTTTTCCGACAGACGATAAAGTTGAACCGCTATCGGGGCATCTTTTTCTTCTGTGCGGAGAAAAATGGAAGAATCTCAGAAACAAGCTTACACCGACGTTTACGACCAGCCGAATCAAAAAGATGTTTGATATAGTTGCCGAATGTGCCGTTGAAATGACAAAATATTTAGAAGAGCGTGAAGTAAATGACGGCATAACAGATGTTAAAGAAATTTTGGCTAAACTAAACACAGACGTGATCGGATCATGCGCTTTTGGCATTGATTGTAACAGTTTCATAAATCCCGATGCAGATTTCAGAAGAATGGGGAAGAAGATTTTCAAAGTAACAGTATTTAAGTCTATTATGCGATTCTTCCTGTTCTTTATGCCCGAAATAGCACAATTTTACAAAAGAAGTATCTTAGGAAAAGAATTGAATGATTTCTTTTATAATACTGTCAAAAATACGATAAAATATCGTGAAGATAATAACATTGTGCGAAATGATTTTCTTCAACTTCTGATACAACTTAAAAATGATGGTGCTATAGAGGGTGAAAAAGGTAATTCAAAAAGAAACCTTGGGAGAACGTTTGAACGGAGAATTTAGCCTACGTTTTTATCATTGTGTCTTAACCCTTTACCCGCCAACGTCGAAGTATTCAATACATATGCGACTCACGGGTGAGACGATGGCGTTCAAAGAGTTAAGCTAGCAAGTATGCTCATGACACTTTTTGAGAAATAAGAGATTTAACTGTTTGAATACCGCGCAAATAAATCATTAATATGTCCCAGAAAAACTGCGTGTTTTTGAGAAAAATAATTTTGCCTAATATACTCTCGAATTTGATAATTTAAAAACCTATATTGACTCAATATAGATGGCATTACACTTATTCATCAAACTATTGCTTATATTCTATGAGAATACCAAGTATTTGATTTTTTAAATGTCTTGGGCATCCGTGTTCGCTTGCATATGTTCCGGACACCTGTGTCCTCTTGGTATTCTAGTGGTCAATCCTTTCCTTACTATGCAAAAAAAGCACGCGCTCCTGAGCTGTGTATCCGTTACACATCAGGCAAACGGGAGTGAATCGAGGCAATTATATAACACTACTACAGCAGTACTACATATAATTGCCATGATTCACATGTAACAGATACACAGCTCAAGAGCGCGTGCTTTTTTTGCATAGTAAGGAAAGGGTTAAGCAAAAATTGGTCTAATTGAAAAAATAATTTCAGTAGATTAAAAAAAGCACTAAAAGTTGTAGTAAAAGAAATTTCAACAATTATACTGATATCTGAGTAAATTTCAATAACTATTTTTTTTTATAAATAAATAAATGTAACTAGCATGGAATGTTCAGTTTTGCTCTTCCCCTAAGTTACCTGAGTATTTTAATTGTTATTGGTATTAAGTACATATAATTATGTGATTATACAATTTCCATGGTCTAAATCAGATAGGCCTCCCAATAAATTTCCTGTTGAAAAGAATTGTTGCAGAATTTCTACTTCCAATCTGGATCACAACACGAGTTGTTTGTTGTACTGTGAAGTGCTAAAATAATTTGAAAAAAATAACAAGTCGCTATTTGCTATTTTCAGGAAGCAATGACGAGACGGTCAACGATGGAGTCAGGCTTACGACAATGCAAGTCACCGCACAAGTCTTTGTGTTCTTCATCGCCGGATTTGAAACATCGTCATCGACAGCAAGTTTTGCCCTCTACGAAATGTCTCTTAACCCTGACATTCAAGACAAAGTGAGAGAAGAGATCGACAAAGTTATCGCGAAACATGACAACAAGATCACTTATGATGCTTTGGGAGAGATGACATATCTACAAAAAGTTATCGATGGTAAGTTATTTTAATTTTACATATTCACTACTATAGGGATACGCTCATTTATAATTTTCTAAGTACTCTTCAAAACAAAACGAAGATTATTTGAATATTTTGAAACCTAAAAATATATATTTTTCAAGAAAGCTTATATAATCATTAGAAATCAATAGTATGTAGGTAGCTCGCTCATGATGGTACCATATCGACTGTGGAAAGGAAAAAGGACGCAACCCACAGTTTTTTCAAAACAGGTATTTTTCGATAATCACAATGTATCAAACTTGATACACGTTCTATCAAAAGGATGCGAGCTGCAAATGCCGAATTAGTAAATTTGCCTTTTAAGTTTGAAAAAGATGGCTTTGTTAAAAATTAAAAACAAGAAAAAAGACTGAATTAAAGGGTTTTCGTAGAAAATTTATTTAATTAATATTAGATTATGTCAATTAAACATCAGTTTAGAAGTCTCCGTGCACTTAAAGGTTGTGTATAATTCATAATTTGCTTATGACCCAAAAATCATCAAAACACGTTTTTTTAATTATTTTCACTTTCTCGGCTACTAACTACTAACTTTCTTCAGGGGAGGCATTTTAGTTGCGTGTTAAACTACTTTACGATGAGGGTAACGTGAACAGTCAGTAATTTTCTCAGAAGAACGTTGAGTGCAGGATGGCTTATCACTGGTGTTATGGGCATTTGGCCCGGAATAATAAAATAGCGATAAATATGTGAAAGCTTTAAATCCAAGCTGTAATAATATTCATAGAATTCTTTGTTTCTTTCACATTTGAATAAAACTATATTTCATTGATGGTACTTTTCTGTTTTAGAAACATTGAGAAAATATCCACCTCTCCCACTGTTGTTCCGAGTATGCACCAAAAACTACGTAATTCCTGGCACCGATATCACCATTGAAAAAGATACACCAATCATGATACCGATTCTCGGCATTCAAAGAGATCCACAATTCTTCCCTGAACCAGAGAAGTTTGATCCTGAAAGATTTACGCCAGAGAACAAAGCAGCTAGACATCATTTCTCATATTTACCTTTCGGAGAAGGCCCAAGAGTTTGCATAGGTAAGCATTATTTGTTTTTATGTAATTTTTACTTGTTAAATGGTTGTGCTGTACCTTAAATATTTAGGAATGTCATGAACATAGGGTATTAATGGTAACTAATGTTAAGTAATAGAAGAAATTGTAAAATGTATATTGCACCCACTATGCCCAAAGTGATCTGAAGAGATCCTATAATATTGGCATATAAAACTGGAAAACTTTGACACAGAACTATATCTTTATTTGTCACCGTATTTTGGTCTTGGTGACGATATTGATATTGAATTAATCATAAAAGGACTGTCAAAGTATTTAAAAGTTATGTATGTACCTCTGTAGCACCACCATCAAAGTCTAAAACTTCCTGAGATTCAGTGTCTGATGATTCTCAATCATATATTAACTCAGAGTCATTGTTTTCTATGTTTTACTAATTTTCTAATTTTCTCCCGAAAATTTGATGCAACTCATTTGATTTTCTACATCTGGGGATCATCACGGCTGTCGCATGTTTGACACTATTAAGTAAAGGCGCATCTCAAATACAAAGACACCAAACTAGAAAAAATGTGTGCCTTATAATCGAGAAAATATGATAACTCAAAACATTTTTTTGAATTTAATGCTTTTTACAATAGGATATAATAGAAATTTTGTTTTATAATTTGTTAGTTGTGGGAACCTCTCAATTTTGAATTGGAATGAGTGCCAAAAACCCGACTGTAAAAAAAGTATATGTTATCCAGAATACAATTTTTATTCAGTTTTTTTCATTTTTTTTTTGCAGGAAGCAGATTTGGTTTGATGCAAGTAAAATTGGGGTTGGTTTCAGTGCTGTCAAAATATGAGCTATCCGTGTGCGAGAAGACTAGCATCCCTATGGTGTTTGAAAAGAAGGCTGTCCTGATGATAGCTGAAGGCGGAGTATGGTTGAAGTTGAAGAAGAGGTCTCAGTGAAATAATACATTTTCTTGAATTGATATGGCATTGCCTCACTGATAGTTTTGGAAAGTATTCTAGAATTGAACAATATTAACTGGTGAAAATGATTTAAGAACCTTAGCTCTAGTCTGTAACCAAGCATGCATGAATGAGAGAATGAATGTACCTGCATATAATATTATATTAAGAAGATTTAGCAAGTATTTTGTGATCTAATGTTTTTGAATTTATGTATTTGTTTTAATTAATCTATTTTGTGATCATTTTTGTGCTAACAACACATAATAATATTCAAAACTATCTTTTGTTTTAATTGGTTAATAATAATAAGCAGTCTTCAACAATCCTATAATATCCACTGGATACCATCACCCTGTTATGTCAGGGCTGTCGCTACTACCTGGATTACATGCTGAGAATGCCTCTAGAGAGCCTCAATTCTGTATGCTTCTTCTTCCGACCAGTGTATACTTGGTAGAACTCAAGAATGATAGATTTTCATGGTAAGAGTGAAGCAATTGGCAGATGACAGGCATTTGTGATGCCATATGGTGGTTATATGCTTCACAAAGGGAACGAATATAGTCTAAAAAGAAGTTTTGGTTTACATTTAATGACCTTTATAATAAAAAAACAGATAAAGTTTATAATGGGTTTATGAATTTGGGATGTTGACCAATTATTACTCTGCAACTTCTATATATAAAAGTCAAAAATGCCTAAAACAAATAGGTTATGAAATTTTTGTTTTATGTATTATTAACCCAATAATTACAATTTTAGATCAAGATATATTCTACAATAATATTATAATAATAAAAGTACCATGATCATTGACAAAAATATAATATTTTCAACTTAAAATTCACAGCAATTAAGTAACTTTTAAAATACCAAAAATGAAGATTACATATAAAAGTGATTTTTCACCCCAAAAACTAACATTGACAAATATTTAGTTATCATTATCACCAAAGTACGATAATCTAGAGTGGGTTGCGGTTTTCTATGACAACCGTTTCCACTTATCTTCAATCAAAATGTCTGTCCTCCAGCTTGCAACACCAAGTAAACAACAATCATTAACAGCTCCAGCTCTTCTACATCATAATGGGTGTCTGGATATAACCTTTTTTGCTAGCACATTGTCATATATATGGTGTGCATGACCTAGCCACTGCAGCCTCAGAAAATATTCAGGGTATTTTGATTGCGTATAGTTAATGTCCGTACATTAAGCCCGTGCTTCCAATGCTTAGACAAGAACGAGCTTTACAAGTGTGCTAACGAAATTGAATTTATGATATTAAACAATATTTACCAATTATTTTAATACCATCAAATTATTTATCATTTAAGTGGAAACCAAGGAACTATTTAAAGAGATACGAGCTTTAAATTATATGCTGATTAAATTACTTCTGTAAGAAAGAATGCGAGAGTAGCGATGGAAATAGAAAAACTGCGAAAACAGATGGAACAATCTAGATCAGAGAAGAAAATTCTCTACAGCTCAATCTGAATGTCCAAACATAACCCCAAACTACAATAGCAATATTATTTATCTATTAGGTATATTAGGTATATAGTAATGAGTAAGAAATATGATACTTAAAATTGAATTTAATTTAAAGTTTTCTTTTGGTTAAGGTGACGTTGATTCCATTAATTGGGGATAATATAAAAGAGTTTTTGTTGTACTCAAACTCGCCGGGCTCTACATACTTTTCATCGATTGTTATTTCATATTTGGATATGACATTGAAGAGACCCATTCGCGCCATCAATGATCCAAATCTGGTACCTGAAAATGATCACAGTTGAAGTAAAATATGAGTAGACACAGAATAATCTAAATTATCATAAAAAGATTGGTTCTGTCATAAAGTAGTCAATGCTCTAGAACAGTGGAGGGGAACCTGCAGCCTCTTGGCTACCAGGCTACCATCAGTGTGTGGCCTTTTGACTTGATCAAAATATTCACTTTGATCAAAAAATTATACGCAAGCCTTTGGAAAAAGAGCGTAATCATCCCATTATAATATCGACAGTGGAAAGGAAAAAGGACGTAACCCACAGTTTTTTCAAAACAGGTTTTTTTCGATAATCACAATGTATCAAACTTGATACACGTTTTTATCAAAAGGATGCAAGCTACAAATGGCGAATTAATATCTAAATTTACCTTTTAAATTTGAAAAAGATGACCTTGTAAAAAATTAAAACCAAGAAAAAAGACTGAAATAAAGGTTTTGCTAAGACAATTTATTTAATTAATATTAGATTATGTCAACTAAACACCAGTTTAGAAGTCTCTGTGCACTTAAAGGTTGTGTATAATTCATAATTTGCATATGGCCCAAAAATCGTCAAAACACGTTTTTTGCGCCTCCTGTAAAATTTGATATGTGTTTCTTTCCACAGTCGATATGTTTGACAGTCAAAAAAAAAGGGGGGGGGGGGTGTCAACGTTTTCTTTACTGCGGCCTTATGTTGAATCAGATAAATGAATGTGGTCTTTAGAAATTAAAAGGTTCTCCACCACTGCTCAAGAACATTTATTTAATTCATTTGGAGTTGCTAACTGGCCGAATTCTTGAGTGGACTGTTTAAACATAATTAACTGCTTAAACTGAATAATATAATTATCAGCTTTGTTATATCCTTATATCCTTATATCCTTACATTCTCTGAAAAATAGAGTTTGAGAGATTCAATAATAGCCTGTTTTTGTAAAAACAGCCAAACAATGTTTCCGGAGCAGATATGGTTGAAAAATAAATGATCATGTGAATGATATTTACATGAATTTACATTTATTTTGTTAATTCATTTAGACAAGGATTTGTGTAAAACTTTATTTAATAAAAAGCTAAGCATGAGTTAGACTCCTGCATTTTTTTATGAAAATTTTCAACTTTGAAGTGATAGATAATATCTGAAGACGTCAAGGCAAAAACATGTTGACACCGCTAGCACACAGATGCGGAATCGGAACGAAAGTGGACCGTACTACCATAAGGTTGTGCGTCATACCGCTCCGCTTCCATTCCGCTTTCGCGTCTTTAGAGATATTAATACATTTGGCAAATAAGCCTATATTTCAATAACTACTGGTAAAAAATTAAAGATTTATGAAGGGAAATGTGGTTATATAATGAGAAAAACTATTGCAATAGCTATTTGGTGTTTTTTGAGCATAATTATTCATTTTTTTACAACTTCATGCTCATTTAACCCTTTGACCGCGGATGACTGCTATAGCAGCCCAATCTGAACCGATTTGGATCCGAGCCGCGGTCAAAAGGTTAATTGCATGGAATGACTTTTCTAAGACTAGACTCAGTCCAGATACATCCAATAAGTGATTTAAAAAGGCTAAGACACTTTAAAATGAATTATTAAGGATACCAAAAAATCAAAGATTATTTAAAACAACAAAGAATTGATTTGGAATATATGGTCATAAAAAGGTCTAATATGTTTTATAATGGAATTGTGAGATTAGTTGTTCAGTGTAATCATAATTGTACAATTGTAAGAAATGCTGATAACTTACCCATGCACATTCTCGGTCCTTCTCCAAAAGGTAAATGAGCAAATCGATGTCTCTCTGCTTTATTTTCGGCGGAAAATCTGTCAGGATTGAATTTCATTGGATCCGGATAAATTTCTGGATCTCGATGAATTCCCAAGATTGGTATCATCACGGAAGTTCCCTTTTCTATGACAAGGTTGGTTTCTGGGATTGTATACTCCTTAGTGCAAACTCTCAAGACTAGAGGGAGGGGTGGGTACATGCGGAGAGATTCTGTAAACAAAACAATCTTATATTGTTATTTGCTCATATATATATCTTCTACCGTGAGTTATGTTATCTTCAAATTATGTCTAAGTTTATTTAACAAATGATTGGAAGTGCAATGGAATGTCCCAGATACATGCTTATTGACAGAATCTCTTATGTAATTATTATTAAAACACAATTGAAATTGGACAATCTCTAAGCAGCATATGAAAAGAAGGATATGCAAATTGCTGTTTTTATCTTTTTTTTAAGATCTTTTCCGCAAAAAACTATTATTAGTAGTTAGTAAATATTTAAATATATATTTATAAAATTACAATCACTTGTGTAAAACAGTTTTAAAGCTCTTTTTTTTTAAATATCAATTTTTGTTTCCATAATACCTTCAACTACTTGGTTCAGATACTTCATTTCAGTGAGTGCTTCAAAAGTTATTTTTCCTCCGTGTTTGGCAAGAACGCCATCGATTTCATCTCTCAGGGTCTTCTGGATGTCAAGATTGCGAGCCAGCTCAAACATGGCGAAGCTAGATGCAGTCGATGAAGTCTCCACGCCGTCAACGAAGAAGACAAAGAATTGGGCTGCCAAGTCGCCTATCGTCATTGTAGCATCTTCGTCCTCATCTAATAAGATGTACAGAAATTAAATAACACAAATTTTTTGGTGACTGATTTATGAACTCACAGCTTTGATTTTCACAGCACTATGAAGTCTATAATAGAGATTTAAATTTTTATCTATAATAGAGGTTGAAAGCCAAATAATTTCCAATTGATCTAATTTGCCAATGATGAAAATTATGCCACCAAGTAATCATTTTTTTTTATCATGTCTGATCTTGGTGTTTAGCGTTTTAGGGGGTCGCGAAGGGTTTTCTGGGAGGTCTCCAATTTTTTTCGATTTTGGAAACGAGGATTTCAAATTCCCCTAAAAAAAAAAGGAGTTTCGGGTACAATCCGGGGAAAAGTATAGCAAATCGAGGATTTCTAATTCCTCGGTGAGCTAAAAAAAAAGGAGTTTCGGAGACAATCTGGGGAAAAAGTATAGCAAATCGAGGATTTCTAATTCCTCGAGAGTGTCGCCTAGTCACATGGCTTTTATAAAAAGGGGTCGCCTCCCGAAAAAGGTTGGGAACCTATGCTCTAGATCAAATGAATGGGAAGAAATTTCAGACGTCACAGACATAAATCAATAAAATCAATTTTCTGTCCGTTCTGTCAGTAGAGAAAGAAAAGAAAAGATTGCGCAATCACAGTATTTTATTGTTCAATGATTAGCAACAAATTATCACAGCTCACAACTGTTGACCTATCAGGAGGTCAATGTTAAATTTTCTTGGATGTCCACTATCACTGCTTTACTTTTTTTATTCATTATTTATTTGTGGAAAATCTGTTTCGTATCCATAGACTCATCATCGAGCAGTTTGAGCAATTGACGGAAATTGGTTTAGCTATGAGTTTTGTCATTTATGTCATGTACATCAAAAATGTAAGTTAACATAGAAAACAGTAAATTTTCTTAAGAAGCCCACCATGTCAAATGAAAATAAAAATACTGTATCCAAAGTGTGGAAATATTTTTTACATGAAAAAGTCAAGATACTGCAAAATGTCCAAAATGTAAAGGCATTATTAAATGTAAGGAATTTTCTACTAGAGGTCTTTTACGTCATTTAAGAAGTTATTATAGATTTGTTTTCGTGTCAGTGTATTTATTTCTTGCTATCCCGGGAATCACAAAAAACTGGAAAATGAGAATCCCTGCCAACTCAATCAAGTTTTTGAAAATAATTATGAACGAATTATTTAATTAGGTAGGTATTTTAAAGTTCCAACAATTTACAGATTTAAAAGTATTGTTATATTGGAAAAATTATCATTTGGTATTGAGCTTGGCATGACTGTGAACTTAATGTTTTCTAAGTACTATTAGGATAAAAAGGTTGACTTATCAATGAAGTATTTAGCTGCTTCTCTTACCCAAAATTTTCCCATGCTCTTTTTCTTCTGCATCCCTTTCTTCTCTGAGTTTTATTAAAACTTGCAAATAATCATTTCTGGATATGTTTTGTTCGATTCTGTAGTCCATAGCCTGTTTGGCTTGTCCAGAAAAAAACTCGTTCACGTCATTTTGATACATGCTGACTCTCAGGTTAGAAACAATTGCCGGAGCCATCAAAGACATAGTCTGAATAAGAGACCGCAAAAACGGCAACCTTTGAGACTTTCTACTCATGTTTCTAAACATGGAAACTTCTGATTTGATACTGTTGCATTCGATTCCAAAGACGCACGTTCCGATAATGTCGGTGCTGAATCTAGCGAGAGTTTCTTTAACATCGACAACTTGTCCGACGGATACTTTGGATTCTACATAATCTTGCATAACTTTTCCGTATAAAATGATAGTATCAAACATGGTCTTCATTTTAGCAGAAGTAAAAGACGGCAATAGTCTCACTCTGATATTTCGCCAGCGGTTGCCGTTGATATTAAACAGATGCCCCTCTAGAGGCTCAGATTCTTCATGATGGACTAACCCGTGATCAGTAAAATGCATGAAGTCTTTGACAAGAATATTCTTGATCAAGTCTAAGTCGTTAACAACCAATGCATTCTTATGCATCATGTATATTCCAATATACGGTTTTTTTCTGTGAGCATAGTAAATTTGCTCGAATTGCTGTCCAATTTGAAGAGTTCCATAGACGATACCTTCGATATGACCGGTGGGGAATGACGGTTCGGGTGAGTACACACCTAACTTTTCCCAATAGGTGTACCGCCGACGGAACCACAGGTAAATTAATGTCAGTAAACATATTATAAACAATATTAAATCACCAAAGATTGAATTGAAAAAGAATGCCATAGTTGTACACTGATTTCACTGAGAACTTATTTCACTGTAATGGAATAAAATAAGCTTGATAAGATGTTCACATTGTCAAGGTTTACACAAAATAATTACTTGTTTGTATATTACTTTCGATTATCATGAGTTAATATATGCACAGTGAATGAGATAATATGATAGCTAACTGTTCTGATGCCAAGTCCGTAAAATTATTAGCACACTGGTTTGTGGCTTAATTTGCATAATATACAGAATAATTTTACTCAGTGCTTTTTTTTAAAAAAAAAATGTGCTGGAACATTATTTTTTTTCTAATTCATGTCCGTTCTCAATGTGTAGGATATGGCTTCCTAATGGAGATATCTCAACAGAGTTTTTTTACAAGAACTGCTTGATAGTCAGTTTCTCAAACTCTTTTTTTTTAAAGAGAGTAAAGATAGAAAGATAGGGTTGGTACAAGACTAGTAGTTCACTTATTGTTCTCGCTTTGCCTTGTTAATTTTAAGATTGCAAGAGCGGAAGGGATAGATATCACAAATACCAACGCATTTGAACAGAAATCAATCTTGTGAGTCTAATCTTAGTTCTGATAATTCATTTTTTACTGTCATTACTTTTTCGGGAGATCATGATTTGAGTTTTTAAAAGAATATTGATTTGAAGCATTTTAAACATCAAGAAAAAAGTTCCGTAACACCGTTCCACCGCGTTACATGGGAAAAAAACACTGATTTAACTTAGGTATAATAAACAGTAAAAAAAAGTTAAAAACCACTTGTTAAATATGTTTTTATTCTATCATTTATTATGTTGTATCATTGAGAAGGAATTTGTTTACAAATATTGGAGAATTCATTTAAATCACAAAAAAATTACACTTTAATAATTAATATTATCGTCATTAGAAGAAGCTGGAAGGAATTTTATAGTATGTACTGAGTAAATAGCTGATGAAAAATTTGAGGTCATAGAATAAAGCCTGCATCTTCGATTTTTATATTAAATAAGTAATTATAATATCAAAATAAAGTAAGTAAATAATATACAGGGAAAATCGCCTGCCCTTAAATTTGCATTTATAAAAGTTATTGTTACAAAATTGCAGTTTTTGCTTAACTGGCACACAATAATTATTACACCAACTATGTAATTTTTGTTACTTACCAATTTCTACCCGTAGGTTTGAGACAATGTAGAAAATGTGTTTTTAATTTGTGTCGTAGGAATTGAAGCTGTTAAAAATATGATAAATATATTTTGTTAAAAATTTTCATTTTTTCTTTTGTAAATTGTACAGTTGAACATGTGTGTTTTAAGTCATTAATAAAATTGATTATTAATATTCATTGAATTAGGCATGGCCTTGGTGGTCAGTTATTTTATCACTCATTGTTGTAAAAACTTATTTTTTCTTAATTCAGGAATTGAACTATCATAAGCATTAAAATTTACTCTTCCAGCCATTTAATTGCATTTATTTTTCTGGATGCAGTTCTCGTTATGTAGAAACATAAGATTGAACAGTCCTGAGTTAAATGAGCATTGGGTTACTCAACCTTTTGTCAATCTAATTTTAACACTTATCTTAATTTTTGTCTTTTTTGGTGTAATGAATTCAGAATTTCAACACACACATATTCCATTAACTGGTATCCCAAATTTTGTTTCATGCTCTATTTTATCAAACACAAAAAGTCGACATATATTTAATATGGTCATGTGATATGGTTGGCATGAAAGAGAGGGTGGTATGGATAGAAACGTCTTTGCTTCCTGCCTTCTTAACTTCATCATAGATATTGAGGAAAAAACCATTTCAGTGGGCTTTTATAAAGAAAGACAGGAAAAGTACATTTATGTGTCTCCTGTTTTTGAGATACCAGGATGTGGGAAATTACTGACGAAATAAGCATTTTAGTGAATTCCTTTATGTATTTGTTAAATATACAATGCATCCAGGCTAAGGATTAATGAATTACTGTTCCCTTATGATAAACACAAATTTAAGGGATACCTTTAAAAAAGAATTTACGAAAGAAGACATCGCTCATGTATATAATATATTAATAATGGAAGTTAAAAATATTGTGAAATATCTCAAGTATAAGTTTTGCCTATCATTAAAAATCATGGCTTATTAAGAGTGTGAAACTAGTTGGTACAGTAGGGTTAATATGTTTAGAGCCTCAACCCTCAATGGCTCTTTTTCTCGTGCGATTCCAGCATCCTGGCTGATCATTCAAGATCAAAGGATGTATTCGGCGGAACTGGAGAATGCTGGAATTTAATAGTAGAATGCAAAGCAATTGGAAAGTGACATGGAATCTTGGAGGCGGCCATGGTGGCCACGTGCATCACATAAGTAGTGGATATGTTCCTAGAAGAAGACATTTGCCCAGTTTAAGGTTGAGCAACCCATCTAAGCATAAGAGTGGGGCAGACAGAAATTATATTTGTCTTAATCTTATCTGTGTTTGTTTAATAGAATCACATGATTCTATATACTCACCTATTTATTATGTCAATATGTACACTGCAGAGATCTCGCTTCAAAAAGTCACAATGATCGTCTTAGTTTCTATTTTACTGAAATAAATTGTAACTATACTCTTAATTGCGCCCATTCTGTTACAACTAATATTAAGTTGAGTAAATGAAATTATTTTACCATATTGTTAGGATTGTATAGGATTAAATTGATTTTGAATAGAAGAAGCTGATTTATAAGCGATGAATAGCAGAATGAACTTCAGTTGACTAAATAAATAGGTACAAAATTCGATTTTTCGTTTACAAAAACATTTCTGGTGACATTCTAGGCAAATAATTTAAAACCAGTGGTTGTCGATTTTTTTATTTAAAGCTATTACTCGTAGACCGGTGTTTTATCGGTGCTATGTGGTAACATTAAAAAGGTCCGACCATAGTGTTAATTATTATTTTTTTCACTATTTGAAATATGTATTACTTAAATATATATCTTCATAAAAATATTTTTTAATGGGTTCAGAATTTGTCAAATTTTAAAATTATACCATCTTTCCAAACAACCTTGTAAAAAAAAACAGTAAAAAGTATGAATAACTAAAACTTCAATCTAATCTTTATCAAGTTAGTTGAATGAAATCGGTTGCTACATTGCTGTTATAAATGGACATCAAAACAGAGCAATTTTTGGCGCGTCATGTTATCCTGACTTGGGGGGTTAAGAATAAATTTCAATTGATCAAACATGTCAAATATAAATTTTTTAATATGACTTATTGAGCCAGACGTAATTTTATTGTACTCATTAAAAAAGGATGCTAAAACATATCTTCGAATGAATAATGAATGTAATGATTTAGTGATATATTATATAATATATAAATTGCAATCTTGGTCTATTTATTCATTAATGTTATTTTATGCTACAATAGTTCATAAATTGTTATCTTTTGATGAGGAAAGATTTTTTTAGTTTGTTTTCATTTGAATATCAGGTTATCTTCAATGTTTATTATGGATTAAATGACAAAATAAACTTTTCCGTTACATACTTTTCTGTGTAATGTATAAGATAAGAGCGATATTTATGATAACATACAGCAAAAGACGTTGACATTAACAAAAGAATTTCTCCAAATTCATTTTATTTTAGAAATTAACCAATTTATCAAATACGTTGTGTGGAGAAAATGTGAATAAGTTCGCATCCAATGAATTGGATTTATTATCACTTTTTATTTTCATCCAAGACTTAGATTTATCATAACTTGAAGGGAACTTTTAAGTACATAAACCCTGCGGGGTATTCTCAATTTTCTTAGAATCTAAACCAGGGGCTCTTAGCAAAACCTTAAACCAACCTACCCAAAAAAGTCTAACTGAAAAGGTTTTTCGAAATAATATGCATATCAGTAGCAACGTTCCCTCTAAGCTGCGTGCGCTCGGCCGCGCAGCATTTTGGAAGCCGCCGCACACTCATTCCAGGTTGGCGCAAACTCCAAGACAGCTATTCAATTAATATTTGATTGGCCTGAGCGGCCTTTGAAATTTCCGCGCAGCTAACCTCTCGTCTTAGAGGGAGCATTGATCAGTAGTGTTAAAACTATATTTTTTATATTTAGTTATGTATCATGTACATAATATTATTCATATTTTAAGATGTTTTCTTACTAATTAATTACTTGGCAGACTAAAATGATCGAAGAATATTTTAATAGAATATCAAGATATTCAAATTTATTTTACAAAGAGTTACAACCCTAATCCAAAAAATGTCTTCTTTGTGCATGTGAAGTCATTTTACGAAAAATAATTAATGAAAATGTCAAGATGAATTAAAATAATTCTTTTAAAGACTAATTTAAGGGGGGTTCTCTAAAACTCAACAAGATTTTTATATTTCTTGAATTTAAAATGGAAACTACGATCACCGTCCTAGTCGATCATTTATTAGATCAATCAAAAGAGTGCATTAAAAAGAGGTTATTTCGAAACAAAGCTCGCCAAGTAGTTTATTTGTGACAATTATTTTATTATGTATAGCGAGTGCACATGATTCATCAGGCATAAAAAAAGAATAAAACAAAATTCCGTTAACTGTTGGCAATTGACAGTTCAGCTATAACACCAATGAACATAATTATACAAACTGTAAAAACCAAATAAAAAAAATCTTGTTGAGTATTAGACTCCCTTTAGTTATAATAAATTTGACAATCTTCTTTTTGGTAGGGTTTATTTTAGTTTCAAAATTGGACAGTCCAATGTAATGGATCATATCTCTCATTCATCTATGTTAATTTTTTTTATTCTATGCCGTTTTTTGTTGTTTAATAGAACAGATCTACCATTTAAAAAGATGATCAAGTGTATCTAGAGGATTTAAAAAAACTGTCTTCCATTGAATCAATAGTTTTTAGAATCTTTTTTAAACCCTTTCCCTGCTCACAATGTGAGGGATATGGGGCATTTCAATAAAAGTTGTCTTTATTGAGACACTCAAACTCTCTTTAATGATGAGAATAAGAATGAAAAGATAGGGCTACGACAATTAGTAAGCTAATCAGTTTTGTGCATGTCTATTTTTAAATATAAATTTTCTTTTACCTATGTTTTGAATGAAATTTTACTTACGACCAATTCAACCTGCTACTGAAGTTTAGGAACGTATCTTAGTTTTAAGTTGAGAACAACCTGTGTATAAATTTAAAAAATAAATAATAAAACAAACAAAATGGATGATACAAGAGTTTATTATTAAAATTCATATCAGGTACACTTATCCACCACTTACACTGAGTAGAAATAGCTTCTTTAGCCATGCATTCGAAAAATTACAATTCATATAATTTTTACTTAGAAAATACTAAAAAAGCTTATAAAACATTGCACCCACCAGAAGGGCTGTTCTCAAATGTGTGGGGTATCAAAAACTTGGTATAATAAATTGCAGCTATGTTCACTGTTCACGGCGGCACTTTTGACTCTAATGATTTGAATATATTTTTTTAAAATAACTCAAGTTTTTTTTCGAGTTCAGGCTCTGGAAAGAAAGTTAGAAAACTAGTCAGGAAAAGGTTATTTTGAAAAAAAAACTGACAAATTCAACGAAAGCTCATCAAGTAGCATGTTGTTATGCATATTTATCTTATTACAATCACTCCAACGCGTATAACAAATGGACTTGATTATTAAAACATAAAAAACTTAAATGAAATAAACAAAATTCTGTTAATCACTGGCCTTTGACAAATTGACTATAACAGTGAACATAGCCGCAGTTATTACATTCAAGTTGTAAAGGCATAAACAAAAATCTTGTCGAGTATACCACCCTAAATTAGTGTATAGGCCCGTAGGGCGTTAATATATCTCAAAAAAATATACCGTAGATCTGTAGTATAGTTTTTATATAAATATATTTTTTTAAATCAGTAAGTTCCCAGCGAAACTTCTTGTTATCTAACCATCACCATTTGGGGGAAAGTTGGGAAGTAACAAAATTGACAGAAATCAAGTACAGAATGAGATTCTTGGATATCAATTGTTTGTCGGGAATAACTCAACCAACATTTTTTAATCAGTAATTATTATTAATACAGATTTAAATGCGGAATATTAATTTCTTACTTTGTGTCAGATAGCATAGGCCAAGGGTGTCCAACCTTTTTTGCCCTGGGATCGACTTTTCAATCTTAAGTTTTCTAGCGATGGACTTCTAACATGATTCTGATAAGAAATTTTATTTAGTAGGGTTTTTTCCCTTCTTCAAACTTAGAAATGTTTATTTTTAATGTGAAATACATATCATTACATAGGTATGTGCTTACAAAATAATTCAATTTTAGTATATTTATATTATATATTTTTGCGAAATTCACGTAAGCTTTCAGGATCAACCAAATTTTGCTTTGGGGTTGACTGGTCGATCGCGATCTACCGGTTGGACACCCATGGCATAGGCTCATCGATGATATAACTATCTCTATGTAACAAACAATATCAGGGCTATAGGCTGTATTCTAAAATCCTTAATTCAGAACTTTGTATTTGTTACTTACCAACCTCTTTCAATACAGTGACGATATTACATAAACCTCTGCTACATGGCGAATGATACAATAACCTTATTTTATTACTATATTATTTTTCCAATTTGTCAGTGGACAGAGTAGATAAGTCCATGTATATTAAATATAAATACTAAAAACCCGCAAACTACAAATATGGTTTTCATAAAAATATTTGACTATACGATTTCATGTCATGTTTTTGATTATTTAGATAATCTGTATTGGAAGCTGGGTTATGGATTGATTAATCAAAAAGAGATTCATAAAACAGTGCAATCACAAAAGATAGAATGGCAGTTTAAGTTTAAATGGATAATATGAGCCCCAAGAAGTGTAGCCGGCCAAGAGGTATTTTAGGAAAAAATGAGTTAGATGTGTTTTAATATTCTACATGTTCTAAAGTATTGTTAAAGTGAATTGAGCTCAATAAATACACACTACAATAGTGTTATTTATCTCCATAAAATAAAAATATGTATTCTTATAAAACAACAAATGATTATGAAGAAGTGATTGTACTTAAAAGTTTTACCATTTTACCACATGGCAAACTTCACTTCTCAGGATCTCTTTACTGCACAGATTATTATCCTGTCTTATTTTGGCAGTAATTAGTATGAAACTAATTAAAGAAAGACAAGACAATTGCAATTTCAGTCAGTAATAACTTGATTGTTTACTATGTACTTTATTATCCTTCAAAGAAGGTTGTGAACAGCGCTCATTTTGGTTTTTCAATTTAAATGTTTATTTTTTATCAAGACATTTATAATTGTTTAAAAATATATAAAACAATCTTTGGGAATATCAAATATGTCAATAATTCTTATGCAACGCTCTTCCCCCGTTGTGATTTGTGTAAATGCACTGTCATCTACTGACAGAAACTGTACATACAAATTAAAAATGTCAATTATGTACTAGATTGAATAAAAAAGGAAACCACCTTATTAGAGAATTTTGTAACAATATAGATTCAAAGAAATATACCTTATACTGACCACAAAAATAATTTGTAAAGAAAGTTACGTATTTAATATTAAAATTATATCCAAATATTTTATTTCTACCAAAAAAAAATAATCAGCACACACAATAATGAATAAGTAATATTTTAAGAAAATATACTTAAAAGATAATGTTTTATTAGATGTATTCATAATTTTAGCACCGTAAAATTAATTTATTTGGCATCATGTAATAATATTTCCACAATACTCTACTTATTAATCATTTTCATTCTTCTGACATTTTAACAATTCATTTTTATTAGCCATTTAATAATAATAAATGAAAAAAAGAATATTCTCGGTTACTGGTGAAAATTTGTACACACTAATAAAAACATATTTTGGGGTAAACAAGTATGCAGCGGAAAGCATTGAAAACACAGTATTTTGAGATTTTAACAATTAATGCATAGGTAACAATTTATTACTAAGCCTAATTAACATAACACTACATATTCCTCAGTATTGATAATTTGATAATTAAGACATTTTCATATTTTTTAAACATCATTCACTGATATACATTGTTAATATACATACGTATTGAAATAGAGTTTTTCAGATCATTCAAAATAAGTGTGTATTGTGAGAGAACCGCTGGGTACACAATTTATGGTGGACATTGGACATAAATATGCTGTGACTTATTTTAAGTGTAAGACTATCTAAAAATTAAATATTTACGAGAATATTTCAATTGTATATATTGACCATCTTTTTCCTTGAGTAATGATTTTTTCGTGCCTTTATTTCAAGGAATATATAGAAAAAGGCATTTTTATGAAAACTGGATTTTCTTGTGGGTGTATCATATTGTATAATAAAGTTAGTAAAACGCAGAGAAACAGTTTTTCCAAGAACAAAAAATAATAAATGTAGATAATAAACAAAACATACGTAAAACGCCAGAGAATTAATTAATGAAATACAAAAAGTGTTATCAATACAACTAGTTGTAAGAATTAAATTTTATATTTACAATGAACCAATAAAAGTGATTTATTTGTTCAATTCAGAGACACAAATAAAATATTTCATTAGGTACTTTAAGTTTGACGGAATATTTTCAATATAATTCCATGGTACCTTTATTATTTAAATTTTAGCCAATTGTAAACTGTTAACGTATCTCTAAAAGTATGGAAAAATTGTTAACTGGATTAATATCATTGGTATTTTTTAACTATACAATAGATTATCGAATTGTATCTAATCAAACCACAATTGTGTTGTGCTGAAAAAAAAACATTTAATACAAAAATAATGTTTTAACATAACCTGTCAGAATGTGTCGTTGAGAGATGTGAATTGAATATTGAAAATTTTGAACGAAAAGCATACAAGCAGCAATAACAAAAAAAATTATGCTCGCCGCGTAGGTATCGAGTATTAGATTGCTTCGATTAGTGTCCGGAAAATAGTAATTTTGAGATCAGTCCAGCAGCTTTATTATCTATCAGTGAATTACCATTTGATGCATTGTGTTTTATATCAGTGTTATCTAAAAGATAGTTTGCAGATTAGTGCCAGTATAGAATAAAATTTGCAATCTCAGTTATTTTTTCAATCTAATCCAGCTGAGTTGAAAAATATTTTTTCATCTCAGATTGCTTATTGCCAGCGAATAATTATGACAACTTAATACTTTCAAGTATGTTGCAATGAAGTGTGATATCAGATACGAACATTCTGATTGTACGGAAATTACAATATTCCATAAGAAAATACATTCATTTCATATTTAGACTATTATGATAATATTATACTATAAATTCAGTATAAAAATCATTAGTAAGTAGTAATTAAACTTGAGATATGTTGCGGTACTGGACAGTTAAGGCGTGTTAACAAATTTTTGAATTGATTTATTATCTTGACACATGTGCAATTGATGAAGATTGTCCCACCAAAAACGGAGTCGGTGCTTCAGCACAAGTTTGAACCACGGGGATATCGGCGCTTCAAATTTCGAGATGTATCTGAAAGAGTAGAACAAATTAATCAGCGGTCATACGTTGCTGTACAGCCATGAGCAATCGAGTGAACCGAGAGCATTAACCCCTCGGCAACAGACCTGGCATCGTTACAGTTACAAAATATATATATACTCACAACTCTAGTTCATTCTTTGGTACGTAGCATACTTCTGAAATTTCATCACGGTTTGGCTCTAAATAAACATCCTTCTGCATGAAGATAATGTAATCCATTTCGTGTTCTCCCCATTTACCGTCACCAGCGTCAAAGTAGTGGAATTTGGATAGAATGGTGAAATCTGAAGCCGACATCTGTAATTTGGAATATTTTCATTATAAACCCCGTATTTATGAAAAGGTGCGACGTATCAAAGCTTCACCACAGGTCCAGTAGAATGGAATAAATATGTAAAAAATAAGGCGAAATCAAAAACAAGATAGTATTTACTTGTTCAGCGGGGATGCCGAGCTCATGATTAAGTCGTCTTTGGGCGGCTGTGATGATGTTTTCTTCAGCATTTCCTATCCACAACGGATGACTGCAGCATGCATTTGTGTATACATCCGGAAATGTCACCTGCGAATTAATATTGCAAACAAGAGTATTATTATTTCCTAGCGAAGAGTAGGTGACATGGGAATGTCTAAGAGAAAGTTAGTCGGATAAACTAATATCCATATAGCCTCAAATAGGATGATTTTGTAACATCCACGAATAAAGGTGATCACAATGAAAGCTTCCAATTATTTACATATTTTAACAACATCTGCTTCCAAGCATAAGCATGTAGTATCTAAAAAACCAAAAGTCATCCAAATAGTAATAAATGCAGCTTTATTTTTGTTGAATCTTCTGCCATTTTCCATTAAAAATATAATAGTTAAATATATATAATTGATTTTTGATTGAATATTATTTAAAAACAATGCGGAAATTTTTCACTACAACCAACATGCAAGAAATAATTCTCTGTGCCTGTACGCTTGTAAAATACGGCATATTTAAGTATGCCAGTTATATTATATATCTGCAAACCTTTTTGTTTCCTCTACGCTGCATCAGCATGTCACCTTTGCTATTGAAGAGGAAAACACTGAAGGCTCGATGCAGAGGAATGGTTCCGTCAGGACCTACTACATGACAGTCTCGTTTGGATGCTGAGCCGATGGTACGGTCAGCTTCGTCCACAAGAATACAGTATTCATGATCGAGAGCAGTCTCCTGTAAAGTGTGAATAGGAAATGAAATTTAAAAACAATGAAAAATTCGTGAAATTAATTAATCGTTTCACGGTCTTCAAGTATGACTACTATTTATTACGACGTGAGACAATTTAACGAAAACAGTGGTACGTTTGGTTAATGACACTGTTATTCTTGATTTAATATTTAACATGGAATAATGGATCATTTAATTGCTATAAATATATGCAGATATATAAACATGCTTAATTATAATGGTAGCGTACAAGGAGATATCCAAAAATCCTTGGATTTCGGTTTTAAAATAAGCACCTTCCACAACATCTAAGTAATCGCTATAATACGTACGTACTTCAAATATCCATTGTTTTTTACAATTTTCAAAGCATATCTAGAAGTCTTGAACATTAATGTGCTTCATCATCTTTAATTCTTTGATTGAAATAATGGCATTACCAAACTGAGAATCTGATATTTGAGCTGTTTCAACAGTAATAATAATGAATTTGAAAATTCGTAATAGTATTAAAATGATATTTGATGAAGTTATATTTAAATATAGAGAAAAATTATACATATTTAATTATTAAGACGTTGTGGTTATTTTATTAATTGACAAATAAAAAGATTTACTTGTTGGGCATCCAAAAGGGGAGCAGTAAGCATTTTTTGAGTGGTTGAGAAGCATCTTGACGCCATACCGCTCTTTAAAACCCTCGATAATATAGAAGTCATCTGTAAAAAAATGGAAATAATATTTTAAACGGGTGAATTAAAAGTTTCACTGTAAAATCGCCGAATCTAGGCAGAGAATAACATGATAAACATAACATTTCTTACAAAATAAGCGGTCAGAATTTTTCTGAGGTGTTATTGTGAAATAAGAACGAGAACTTTTAGGAAATTGTTTTATGACTTACTCTAGATAGAGTCATACTCAGTGTTCGACTTTATACAGGCAGGGGTAGACACTGACTGAATGACAAACAAAATTTGATAAAAAGAATGACACGTAAAACTAGATATTGAAAAGAATAATTGACTAAGTCAAGATTCAAGAGACCAAACTATTTTGCATATATCAAATTAGATGCTATTGTATGACTGAATGTATTAACAGAATTTTTCTTGAGTGTCAAAAATACAAATAGATACTGCAAAAGATACCGGAGATAATAAACGACTCCTTAGCACTGTTATCGATAACGCAATATAGTTTGTCACTGTCAAATGGAGCTCGGGCGAGTACAGACGATCGAGGCTCGGGTTCGGACCGGGCCTGGGTAAGGAATTTATTTTTCAGAAAAAAATTACACCTCATTCAAATAGCAAAATTTAAAAAGATTGAATATCTTTTTCCACATTCATATTTCTTCCATATCGTAATAATAAAATCTTTTATTTTTGAAGTACGGTGACTTCATATATATTTTTATTTCATAAACATAAAGCTAATAAACCCATACATCATGATTTAATTTAAGCTAAATGCGAAGTAACGATTTCTTTAACCTTTAAATGCCCAGCGGTGCGTCGTTCAAAGTCCGGTGATGATGGTCCTACGTACGGGACCAGTGATTATGGTACGTTACGGTTATGGAATGTTAGCTTACATAAATAATGACTGAGATACCGATCCATAATTTTATATCTGGTTTTAATAAATATTTTTGTCATAATGATTAAAATAAACATCTGCGTTACAAGGTCGACTCTTGGGATATGCAGTGTTAGTTTTGGCAGACCGTAATAAATCAGCTTTCTCCACACCATACTATATATTTCAATGGGGATAAAGTTTTTTTTCCATACCTAGAAATTTATCCTTTAATGTGACGGATTCTTTCTTCATAGTAGCTGTAATGAAAATAGGTTAATTCTTTGACTTCAATGTAAAATTATATAAAATGTGAAAAACTGTAAATAAAGTTTTCTTCAATAAACAATCTTTTATTTTGCTAATGCTTTTTATTTTACCCACATAGGCTGACTTCTTTTAGAGATATAATTATTTTTAAAACAGCTACAGGTCGCGCGGATATTTCTCAAAAAGTGCTTGGTCAGAGGGCTACTTCTATTGCAGACGGTCCACGGGCATGTGAAGGTTAATAATGACCAATTGATGATTCAAGATTGGCAAACCAGTTTTTATTTTTTTATTCTATCAACTTTTTACTCAATTGGTTTTACTACGTTTGGAGTTTTTTAAGGTTTATTATCATTGACATTAAATCTTTTAAAATAATAATGAAAAAAACTACGATGGTGGGGCAGCTATTTCAAAGCAACCATTACACCTATGAATCAAACTAGGCGACATGTTAACAATAAATATTTTTTACTGTTGTATAAATGTCGTCTTATCATCTAAAATTCTCAAGTACTTAATAATTATTAAAATAACAATTTTAAACAAAATAAAAATACAACAAAAGATCAATGTATGATTTACTCACAAAAAGCTGGCACTGAGCAAAGGAGTATGTTACAAACGGTTGGTCTATATATCGAGTAAAGTAGTAGGATTCATGATAATTAATTGTGGCATTGTATTTCATGCCAACAAAAATCCATCTTAGGAATTTTATATTTCCCGACAACTATGTGTGAAAAAATAAAGTGAGTTAAGCTCCTTTCTACTACCTTCTTGAATTATTTTCGCAGCGAGGGGAACTGGAATTTTTTCCATTTCGTCATCGTTTTCTGGTTCTTTGTCAATAGACAATGTTAAATTAATGACATCATCGTCACTTATAGCATTATCCATAAGTAGTTCGTCGACATCATTTAAGGCAGTGGTGCACAAGCTTTTTGAGAAAAGGGCCAATTTATCCATTTAAAATTTTTCGCGGGCCGCAAAGGGTAAAAGTGAAAAAAAATATTGATATATTACACTAGATGAGATTTAAATTTTATATTTTATTTTTAATTTAATAATTGCATAATTTTATCGGCAACTTCGATCCTTTTCCGCTCCACATTACGTGCAGATTTGCACGATGGAACTTACAGTGATTTCTGACACTGCATACTGGCAGCAAGCATTTTGATGTCGGGTTCAATGTTTGTGGTTGCTATCCTTAGTACAGCACTGAGATTATCATTGTTCAAGCGGTTTCTGTGTTGAGACTTATTTAGTTTTAATACGGAAAATGCTTGCTCGCAAATGTAGGTGCTTCCAAAAAGACTTGCACAAAGCGCAGCCTTTTTACGTAGGGTAGGAAACTGCTCTTCGGGGAGATATTTATAAAAACTTTGCAGATCCCCTTCCTGATATTTCGATCTCAATTGATCGTTGTTCTGCAAATCGATCAACTCTAGTTGCAATGATGAATCGGCCTCATTGATGGATACTGAGAAGGGGTTGGCAAATGTCTTAAACAAGTATCGGTCACGATTAAAATCACAAAATCTCCTTTGAAAAGATTCTTGAATTCGGATTATGTGGCTAGCATACTTCTGGCTGGAATCAATGCCATGTAAAGAAAACATTTCTTTGCATTGCGGAAAGTGACACAATTTATTTTCATTCATCTGTAAATGAAACAATTTAAGTTTTTCTTGGAAGGCTGATATATTGTTTGCCATGTCTGAAATATAATGATTTTTTCCCTGCAATCGAAGATTCAGATCATTAAGATGTGTTGTAATATCTGTCAGAAATGCTAAGTCACACAGCCATTGAGGATCTTCCAAGACATCGATCGACTTTCCTTTATTGACAAGGAAAATTTTGATTTCATTTAAAAGTAACATAAATCTAGTCAAAACCTTGCCTCTGCTTAGCCAACGAACTTCGCAGTAGTACAACAAGTCCTTATATTCAGCATCGATTTCATCAAGAAAGGTTTTGAACTGTCGGTGATTAAGTCCGTTAGATTTAATGTAGTTAACTGTGTGCACTACAGTGGCCATTATATTTTCAAATCCCAAATCTTTTCCAACCAGATTTTGTTGGTGTATAATGCAGTGATATTTAATTAGTGAGTTTTCGTGGCCAAGCTCACGCAAATGTTTTTCGAGAAGGGACACCATCCCATTATTTGCCCCAATCATTGCCGGTGCTCCATCTGTAGTTATTCCGCAAAGTTTGGATAAATCCAATTTCATTTTAGTCGTGCTTTGAAGGATGCCTTGCAGCAGATCAGAACCTCTGGTCTGTCCATTCATGGAATGCAGAGAGACGAGTTCTTCGTAAATTTCAAATTCTGACGTCACACCTCGAGCAAATATGCTCATTTGAGCGGTAGAAGTAATGTCAGTGGACTCATCTGCAGCCAGTGAAAAATATACGAATTTTTTGGATATTTCTAAAAATTTCGACGCAATGTTGTCTCCAATATCTATGATACGACGTTGCACAGTCATTCGAGTAAGATGCACTGACTCAAAATTCTTCACGCAATTCGCACAGCAAAGTTTTTGAGATGCGGTTATTAAACACTTCTTCACAAAGTCTCCATCAGTAAAAGGTCTCGATGTCTTTGCTATTAACTGAGAAATATTAAAACTCACTTCAGTTACTGCTTTTGATGTATCGGCTGATTTGATAAAAAAAGTTTGCTGAGCCGATAAGGATTTTAGTAAAGATGCAATTTTTTGTTTACGAAGTTCTCCCTTAAACTTTTCGTCAAATTCTTTATGTTTCATTTGATAGTGGCGATTTAGATTATATTCCTTCGGTACTCCAATAATTTGTTCACATATCAAACATATAATTTTTTTTTTATATTCAATAAAACAGTACTTGTCCGTCCATTGTTCTTGGAAAATTCTATTTTCTTCTTCGATTCTTCTTTGTTTTTTAGTGTTTTCTGCCATTATAAATAAATGGGGAGAAAATTAGTTCAGACACAATTAATTTGTTAGAAAAAAATAAAAGTTTATAAAGAACTTTATACGCGCACTATTCCACACGCACACAAAAAATGTTTCACAATCAAACTGTATTTTTCTGTCAAGATAATCGATAAATCAGTATACGATTTTTATAAATATTTATACATATTAACACATTAATTTCGGGCGAGATTCGCGCACCGCTGATACCCTAATGCGGGCAAAAAATCGAGGTCGTGCGTAAAAAACACGTATTTACATAAAATGGCATAACTTTTAAAATATCCAACATATATATATATATTTTTCGATATGGTACTCACCAAGTATAGCACCACCAGTAAAATCATCGAAAAGTTTTAGAACTTCTTACACTAATTTTTAATTATGTCTAACACTTAAAAATACACATTAAAACAATTACACATACGTTATTTAAATTAAAAATTTTCCTGTTTCTTGAATGTGTTCATTTTTATAAATCTAGGTCATATCAAACCTTATATGCTAGCGAATATGCAATATAATTGCAAATTTATGTGGATTTTGCAAAATAAATAAACATTATTTATTCTAAAAAATGAAGGTAGTTTGTGGTAACTCTGTTTCTTAAATATGTGTTTACTTTTGTAAAATTGTTCAATCGAACCTCAAAAGCAAGACAAAGTCAAATGCTTGTAGAAAAGAATGAGTATAAATACCCTACCCGACGTTAAACATCAGATAACATAAAAGGTAAAAATACCCTTCCCGCATTTAACCATCAGTTGAGATAACGGGTATTAATACCTTTCCCGCATTTAATGTGTTAATATTATATATTTTCATTATTTGCGGAGATTTTTTAATATCGATACACAAACGTCATGCACTGACAAAAATCCTGAAGAACTAACAATACAATCCGTGTGTTGAAAACAATAATCTAAAAATAGACTGCACCTGCATCGCAAACGATATGACTCATTTAAAAAAAATGAATTTCGGTCACAAAATTATATCCATGTAAATACAATCATATTAAATAATAAAAAATAACGTTGATTTTTTTATATATCGTTGCTACTGCATAATTTGTTCACATGTCGAATACTATTTTTTATCATATTTAATGAAAAATTTGTTGATGAAGTATTTGTTATTTTGGGCCGCAAAAATATCCATTTCGGGCCGCATTTGTGCATCACTGATTTAAGGTATCAAACCATTCTCTGCCAAGATTTTTTTCAAAATATGCATTTCTATACAACTGCATAACTTCGAAATTACGTAAAAAGGGGATTGACTGTAGTTATGTAAATATGCATGTCGCAATAAGTAGAATAACATGTTATTAGTTATTATACCCTTTAGAAAAAATATATAAAGTTTGATCTTCATAAAAACTTATGAAGGTCCCATTTATTCATTTTGTATACACAATGGCACAAAAAATGTTTACATTTGATTTTACAGCCATAAAAAAAAACATCAAATATGACAGCATCATTGGCATACTCGAAGTCGCATTTGATTAATCTGTAGAGGGTATTCAGGTGACAATGGACAAATTACAGAGCAACTCACGCCCCATTGGTATTAAGGTCAATGTGAGTAAAACCAATGTGCTCTGCAGGTACTGACCTGATCGGACCCAGACTACCCCCTAACGACCGCGGGGCAGAACATCGAGAGGGTCGTTGACTTCAGGTATCTGGGGGTACATATCACTCCCAGTATTCCTTGATCTTTTTTTATTGCATTAATTGGTAACTGACATTATTTATTGTAGGTGGGAATTATTTATTGGCTAAATTTCAATAACCCTTAGATTACCAAAACATTACATACATTAAACCGACATACTGGCATTGCAAACTTATGCTTGTGCTATACAATTTTAAACAAAATGCTGACATGATATTTTATAAATGTGTTAAGTAAAGAGTGTTTATGACAACTGCAGGAATAAAGCATACAGCTCATTGTTTCTTATTTACTTTTTTGGGTAAACCGGAGTAAACCTTTAAAAAATTATCCCTTTGTTCTTATTATTTTAATACTTGAGTCATAGTACGTAATATAAGTTATGGGGACAACATGGCGTATTATTAATCTGATATATCAGATAGTGAAGATACTGATAATTTATTATTATTCCCCGAAATAACAAATATTTTAAGGCAATGTTTCTTAAATGATGGGTCGTGACCCGGTACCGGGTCGCAGAACGCAAAATGCCGGGTTGTCAATTTCCTAAAATAAATCTATATATTTTGTATTATAACATATAAAGACTGTATGGACATAAATATACTGTTTTATTTTAACTATAGGCCGGTAGTGTAGGCCAGGGGTCGGCAACCCGGGAGGTGTTGCGGTGAGGCCCGCAAGGTTCTCTCGATTAAAATATTTGCTAACACATGGCATAACAGTGTAATGACATGTGACCCAAGTGCGGCCCGCACTAATCCCCATGTAAAATATTTGGCACTTTTACAACAAAAGGTTGCCGACCCTTGGTATAGGCCAGGGATGGCAAACCAGGGACCCTGAGAGATTGAGAAATTATCTGACCCGCTTGAACTTTTAGAAATGATTGTTAGTTAAAGCCTTAATTATTCAATCTATGTGACCCACTTGCGAAAAAGGTTTGCCATCCCTGGTATAGGCCATAACAAATTTAGTGGGTCACGAAGGAGAAATATTAATATAACCGGGTTGCAGGGGGAACATTTTGGGAAGTGCTGTTCTAAGGTATGTATTCAGTGAGGGAATTCATTTTAAGAATAGAATAAAAAGAAGAATTGCGACATTATCGATATTGTTAACCTGTCTGGTACTGGAGTAAAAACATATGTGATATACGGGTGGCCTGAGTTTTAAAAAAAAATGCGTTTTTTTTGTTTTTTGTAGATTTTGGTGTCATTTGATAGATATTTACCAAATATTAGGAAAAGAATCAACTGCGCAAACGTATTTGCTATATATAGTAATAAATAGAGTATATACCTGTTAGTAGTTCCAGTTGTTCACAACGGATGGTTTTGCACTTATATACATTTTTATTACTAATATTTATTGTATCTAAAATTACGTAAGAATTATTTACTAAGCACCAACACTAAATTATAATGTAAACTATTCAACTCAGCAACTGAACTACCTAATATTGGTTTTTTATGAAGGTTACTGACTCCACGCGTTGCATACATTTCGTATGATAACACTTGGTCACCTTAACAGCTTAAAGACCGCACGTTTTTTTTATAGAATTTCACCTGGCGGCCGGGAAATTTTGCGAAAAATTCACGAAAATTGTAATTTTACTAAATTCACTATAATTTGTAAACCAATTGAGATATCTTTACCAAATTTAATTTTCTTAGCTTCCAGATACTTCGCCTATACGCATATACGAGTTAGCTGGCCAGCAACCTTTGTTTTTCAAAGGTCGTTAAGCTGTTAAAACTAAATCGGTAAAATCGTAATCGTAATCGGTTATATAAACACGAAACATTCATTTACTAAGCGTCGGTTCAAGTTCATCCGTGCAATTGAACGCCTGAAGATGCCGAAAGGCGAAACCCGGGTCGTTAGTGACAAAATATGTGTATATAATTTAATATTGAAATTCCACCAAGCACCTTCAGTCGAAATCTTAGTTAGTAGATGGCAGAACGTACGCGTACGGTCGTGGTACCTAAAACAGTGGTTTCCAACCTTTATGTTACTACGCCGCCCTTTGAAGAAAAAAAATATCTTCGCGCATCCCCATCCTTTATTTCATATAGTAATAAAGACATGATTTAAAGGGTAAATAAATATTTTGGACTGTTCCTGCCTCCCTTTGCAATAGTCCACGCCTCCCAGGTTGGAAATCGTTGACCTAAAAGGTTAAGATTTTACAATTTTACCTAAGGTCCAAAAACGGTGTAAAACAGTGTGGTATTTCACAATCACAGTATTTTACAAAACAGTGTGGTATGACACTGTCTATCAAATAGCTGTGATCCTAGAAGGGTTAATTAAGTATGTAAGTGTGTTGTTTTAAAACTATTTTTTTCCTTATAACCACATGATGACATTTCACCAAGGATTTCAACTATTTTAAGAATTCTTTATGAGAAATTTAAATATTTGAGCGAATTTGTCCTTATTGTTTATTCTTACTACATGATTTATTTAAATACATATTGCCACATTCATAAAATTCCGTTTATTTACACTGACCTTCCGAGAAAAGCATTCACATACATTCCACTGTATGGCAGCATCTATGATTCAATTCACATCGATTATACGAAAGCTTATTGGTGAATGATACGATGGCGTGATTCATAATTGTCAATATATATGGGAAATTCGATAGAAAATCAAAGATATGTGGGTCAACGAACACCTGTTTCTTAACTTTCTTGTTACCTAATAAGACAAAACTATTCAAGTATTTTATTAATCAATGAATTTGATATCGCCTTGCATAATTAACAAATTTATGTATATTTGAAAAGTGACGCAAATTTTGAATCATATATCGCTTGTACTTACAGTGATTGATTGGACGACACAGCGTAACGAAAACTTTCTAGTATAATGTTTTCAACAGTAGAATCTTCAGTATGCGTTGACAGTTGTTTAAACGGACATTTTATTGACACCGTTTTCATGGGTTGCCGCAAGAAAAAAGTATCGTAAACAAAGCTAATAAAATACAGAAAAAATAATATTAAATTTTATTTAATACTTAAGTATACTGCATACATAAACATATAAATATAAATTCTAGAACTAAAATGTTCGACATAAGTTATTTTATTCACGTTATTAAAAAATATAATGTAATTTTTAAAAAAAGATATTCAATAACAGAAAATAATTATACTTTATTATTTAATATTGCACGTTTTCCTTATAATTCTTTTTTTAAATATTTTAATGTTGCGTTACAACAACGTTTAAATAAAACAAAAGATCAGTATCGTTGATAATTTCAAATATATCTCCCATTATCTCCTTTTAATGATTTAGCGGTTATTATGTAAAAATTGTGTAATAATGTACAAATTAATTGGGCCGCTTAGAAAAATTGCGGGATCAAGAAAAAATATTTATGTAGGTATATATAATTCGCTGCTGCCCTGTATTTTTAATTGCAGTAAGAATAATTCTTTTGTATTTCTTATCGCCATTGTTGAGCAATGAATAATTAACGTTAAACAAGTAAATTTACTACAATAGTCAACTAGTATTTTCTAACATATTTTGAATAATTCCATCAATGCAAAGAATATAGAGTTTTCATTTTTGTTCATTTTAAATATTTAGGATATTCCGTTTCTGAAAAATGTATGAATAGTGCGTTTATAATAATTTCTTTGATTTATTACTATGATATATGGGCTAAATTTAAAAAAGTCATTTTCCTGTCTACAACTTTCAATTTTTTACGGCTGTAAACTTTAAAATTTTTGAGTTTTTCACTACACTTAACACAATATTTCAAATGCACTCAAAAAAATAATTAAAAACTATCGTAAGCAATAATTGCCAAATATATGACAGTCAAAAATTTGTCGGAGTTGTATTTATATCAAATGATATTTACAATTTGAGTCAATCATAGTAAGTATATTATTTAAGTAAGTTATTTTTCATAACCTCCGGTTACAACGAAAAGCACTTGCACTCACAATAAAGAATTTAAGCCGGAGGTCTTTCACAAGAACTGCTTGTAAGCTATTTATCTTACTTTCCCCATTAACAAGTTATGAATGAAAGAAGAAATTTTACCATATCATTTTTATGAGATATGATAAATTTTTTTATGATAAAAATTATAAATTGATTAAAAAATCAGTGTATAAATATAGCTGTTTTGGGATTTGTAAATTCCTAAATATAATATGTCAATCAGCCAAATTGAATTTATCTAAATTATTATGTTTCTATTGCAGGAGCGGAATTTTGAATCACTATCCAGGGCAGCGCGTTGCCTAGATGCGCCACTGTGTATAAACCAGTGGCGGATTCAGCACTTGAGAGGCCCCAGGCGCAATAAAATTTGGAGGCCCGGTTTTTCGAATAATATTAAAACTTCAAAAAATTACATGTAAGTATTAAAAAATAAATTAAAATCTGAACTAAAAGCATAAAGGCTATATAATATAAACTATTTTTGAGGCCCCCAAGATTTGGAGGCCCCAAGAGCGCGCCTCATGCGCTGATAGAGTAATCCGCCACTGGTATAAACTTTAGGTAGTAGGAAAGAAAATATGAAGAAAAGCCATCAATCTGTAAATTTCGCTTCCGTTTAGGGGGTGAGGAATATTATCTGACTTTGTCTTATCGTGGAAATCCTTCAAAATAATGCTTGCACAGCTGAGTTGATATCATGTTTCAGAGCCGTACAATGTATTCCTGCGAACGTTCCAGTTGACGATGGATGGCAAAGGAGATTAAACGTGCGCGGCCATAAAATTTTAAGACCGCTTCGGCGGGCACTGACTGTAATTTCATTGTATTATTTGCACAATTTGTACTACATCTGTATTGCGTTTCCTTTGTCGTAGGTATCGCCAAACTTTCTTGTATAAACTGTTATATTTACAATAGAAGATATATTAATTGAACTTGATATTATTATACTGTAAAACATACTAGTGCTATAATTGTTATATGGGAATAAAATAACGGATCGCTCTCGGTATTACCGTCTATACAGCTTAGTAGTTGATGTAAATGAGCTTTCTTTATATTTAGTGGTGAGTCCAAGCATTGCCAGCGCGAGGTTATTTGGCTCCCTGTGCAACGGTTATTGGCGTACCCCCTTTTTAACAAATCTTCCTATTTTTTTCCAAAATAATGAAAGAAAACAATTCGGGATGATTAGAAATATTTTTTTAAAATATATTATAATATGTCCATGTCCACTCCCAGTATGGAGCATATGGCCTCCTAATGGAGGTATTTCAACAGAAGCTTTTCTACGTGAAATGTTAGTTACTTAGTCACTCAACCTCTCTTTTGCGAATCATATCGACTGTGGAAAGGAAAAGGGACGTAACCCTCAGTTTTTCCAAAACAGCTTTTTTTCGATAATCACAATGAATACAACTCGACACACGTTCTATCAAAAGGATAGAAGCTGAAAATGCCAAAAATGGCGATTGAGTATCTAAATTTAGCATTTAAGTTTGAAAAAGTTGACATTGTAAAAAATTAAAACCAAGAAAAAAGACTGAAATAAAAGTTTTTCCTAGAAAATTTCATTAATTAATATTATTTTATGTCAATTAAACACCAGCTTAGAAGTCTCCGTACACTTTAAGGTTGTGTATAATTCATAATTTGCATATGGCCCAAAATCATTAAAACACGTTTTTTGCGCCTCCTGTAAAATTTGATATGTGTGGGTTACGTCCTTTTTCCTTTCCACAGTCGATATAGAATACGATACATAATTACAATGAATAATTAATACAAACATCAAAATAAAATTATTTATTTATTATTAGAGTATAAAAAAATATATTTTAATACTCTATTTATGCGCCCTAGGTGGTTGTCTATTTCGCCTGTATGGTGGCGCCGGCCTTGGGTCCAAGGGTGCGAAGCCCTCAACAATCACTTCCATAATACTTTTTAAATTGGTTGATGGATTTGTATGAAAATGCACTGCTATCTATGAAGATCATCCGTCTAATCTTAACGACGGAGGCGTAGAGTGTGCGGAAAGTAAAAACTACGATATTTATTTCTTTAATCTATAATTTCTTCTCTGTCCTCTCCGCGGATAGGTTGAACAACTTACATTTATGTTAAGGGTAAATATTCTCTAAATTTACGTCTGGTTTTCTTTTTTATAGATTGAAAATTATCACGACTAAAACTGACTTATTTGTAAAAATAGCAATAGTGGGTAGCGATGGAGAGTCAGTGTAATAAATATAATATTTAATTCATTAAGTCTACAACAAGAATTCAACTATAGTGTTCATTGAATTAAAAAAAACTAAAAATATTAAAAGTCATATCAGCTATTACCGAGAACGTGGTAGAAGTATACAATATTACTCGAATAAACAATTATGTATGCGATTTCGATAGTCATAACAATATAATGATCTAATTTAAGATTTCGACTGAAGGTGCTTGGTAGAATGTCAATATTAAATTTGAATCGTTCAAATTATGTACATTCGCACAGATTTTGTCACTTACGACCCGGGATTCGCCTTTTGGCATCTTCAGGCGTTCAAGTGCACGGTAAACCACACATTTTGACTAACATCACGAAACTTTAACACTAATTTAACTAATTTACTACAGTTCAGCCAATCTTGCTGTAGTAGCAATATTGATATTATTTAAGATTCGACTGAAGGTATGTACAAATTATGTGCAATCGCACATATTTCGCACGAAACCCTGGTCGTTAGTGACAAAATCTGTGCGAATGTACATAATTTGAACGATTCGGATTTTATATAATGATCGTTATTTATTATTTCAATTGGACCTTGCGCTCACAATTAGGTGTTGGAGGGATCAAAGAGATGGGCGGAAATTCTCTGAAGAAAAACATTGGAAGTTTCTCTTATTATTCGAAGTTTATTTTTACGTTAATTGCTATCATAAACCAACTTTATTGGATATGATAATGTATTTGTAATGCTATTTTTCACGTAATATTCGAATAGGACAAATTAGCTTTAATTTGAACATATTTTTAGACTTTTCAGACCATATCAATAACAATTTATTACATACAATTAGGGAATCCAATCCCGGGATCCCGTACAATTTTCGATACATTTCAATCCCGGGATTAAAAGGCATGATCCCAAAATTTTCGAGATTAATTTTCGTATAGAACATTCAATTGTCTTGGCGTCGTAAAATAAAACGCAACCAATAGACCGACTGTCTTATCTTCAAATATAATAAACAATGTTCCATTGTTCATTACTTCACAATGCACAATCAAGATATCATATTCGAAAATAAATTCTGCCGACGAAATCAATAAAATGATATATATGAGTCATTTAAGGTAATAAATTATCTTTTAATGAATCCAAAAAATATTAAATTTTACAGCATATTATAGATTACTGTAAAAGGACACGTTTGGCGATAAGACGCTATTTTTTAGTATGAAATGTTTCTTGTTTCTTTATCTGCATTGTGCATATTGCAATGCTAATTGACTTTTTATTTATTTTAATGCCACTTCGGCTTTCCTCTATGAAGAAATTTTATGTTGTTTGTTATCATTAATATTATCTGCCAAATCCAGTGTGACGATAACTAAATTGATTTTTCTATTGTTCATAAAATTGACACTGGATCATTAAAAATACACGACAATTTCAGAAATCTTTGCTCTTGCAGTCTGAAGCAGGTAGATAATTTTAAGTAATATTGCGTATTTTTACATAATGTATGCATATTAATTAAGGTCGTTTAATAATTATGGCGCATAATTTTTAAAGAGTAATTTAAAAATCCACTCATTCACCTGTAGCGAATATCTGAGATTAAGAGGCGTTTTTAGTAACGTATCGGCAGCCCACAGCTGGTGATATAATATAGAATAAATTGTTTAATTTATTTTTCACAAAAAAAAAAATATATATTTCTTAAAAAAATGTACTGATCCCGGGACCAGTCCCGGGATCCCGGGATCGAAAAATTTTAATCCCGAAATCCCGGGATCAACATTTTGGCTCGGGATTGGATTCCCTACATACAATACAAGATTAAAGAGTACTGAAGCAGGGCTAAAAAAATCGTCATTGTATAAACAATGTTGCTTTTTAATGCTGGGTTTTTAATATGATAACAAATTGTTAAGTTTATCACTTTTTATGTGTTCAATGTTGATTCTTGGTTTCTACAGGCATTATATTTTTTAAAAATACTGTTTTGTTTTAATTTCACATTTTTTTATTAAATACCATGATCTTTTTCGTTAACCATGAGTATTATCAACTGATTGATCTAGTTAACCAAATAAACAAAATATTAGTAAATGAAATTAATTATATTAATGCGAGGTGTAACATTTATTTAAATTTGATCTAACACAAGCTTTTAGACTGATTTTAAAATTTGCCGCCTGTTTGGTCGAGTGGTCAACGTCGTTGGCTTTGGTTACGGAGGTCTCGGGTTCGAATCCCGGTACGGACAGTTTTGTAAATCGATTTTTCAATCGATTTATGAATTTCTGTTCGAAGGCTTGGATGTATTTGATGTCTTGAATCCCCCCCTCACATCCTATTCTATGAACGGGGCGTATCGAGAGCGATTAACTAACCACTAGTCCTGTCCTAGCCCTATCCTTTTATTCCTACTCTCTTTAGGAAAAGAGAGGTTGAGAAACTGAGTAACAAGCAGTTCTCGTAGGAATACATCTGTTAAACTCCATTAGGAGTCCATATGCTCCACATTGGGAGCGGAGATGGTTAAAAAAAATATTATTATGATATTGTATTAGTTATTTTACATTGAGTTGATTTAGATGTTTTATATAATTTCATTGTAAGAAAATTAATAATAAGTCAAGCAACACATTTTTGTCTGACCAAAAGTTATATCCAGCGGTGGGCTGCTAATATCTTAACAAGGGGCTCGGTAAATCTTCTCCATAATGCCTTCAAGCCATGTAATATAGATGATGCATAAACCGTGACCCGCGAGCCACATGCGGTCAGCTAGGGTCTCTTTTATTATGCAGCTGAAGTCAGTGTATTTTTTGAAAAAAAAATGGCAACTTTAAGTCTAAAAGTCTTGTTTCATAATAAACTTTAATCATCTACAGAAATTGCAGATAGGTGCTGATTTTATCTGAGACGAATGACTTTCTTATCTTAACAAGGGGCTCGCAGGCCACGCCAAAATTTAACAAGGGGATCGTGCGAGCCCCCCCGAGCCCCCTCAAGCCCACCCCTGGTTATATCTAACATATTAAGTCATATCCTGGGAAGTGAAACACAGGCGTGAGTAAGTAATATGGTATGTAACATTTTTATATTCATTGGTTCAATTAACAGCAATAAAATAATTCGAGGATTAAAACAACGTTGTTAAATAAAAGAGTTAAGATTGCAATCGAAGTAAATTTGTAGTACATGTGTTGATGTCGGATAATAAAATAATCTATGGTTCATCTAAAAGCAAAATAAATGAGACAATTATTTTAATAAAGTACACTTCCTTTGATTGACATATTGCAGACTGTGATGATATGTTTTGTCTTACAATCTCGCTTCTGAATTAATTCCAACTTCATTTACAAACAATATTATACATAATCGTTCATAACAAACTTTGAAAAAGACCGACAATGATTTTGACAGCATTTCTCAATACCGTTAAGTTCAAGCCAAAGATAACCATATTGAAATCTGTAAACATGGAAATAAAATGAAAATACGAAACACGATCAAAATATTTACCATCCATATTTTCAGTTTGACCTAATTTCATCAATGTTTCTAAGTAGTATCGGCTGTGTTTTACCAATGGATTCTCAAAGCACTTATTAAAACTGTATATAAAAGAAGATACGCCCTGCAAAAGTTTTAGTTTAGTAACTTTTACTAAACGAAACATTTTAAGATGAGCATTGCTGAGAAATAGTACTAAACTAAGATTGAAATTTTTTTATCGAAATGCAAATGGAATTCTCCAAAACAACAGTTCAGAAATATCAGTAAAGTCAAGTAGTCTTTCGTACGGAAGTGATTTATGTTTTTAAATTAATATGTTTGTCTTCTAAAATATCCACAAGCACTGGTTAGAAGAGATTGCCTGTCATTCGCCAATAGATTTGCTTTCTTGCAGCAAAAATTCTTTACTTTCACTGTGATGAACGTTATAAAGAGTATCCGACGGTGGTACAGAAAACTGCAATACCATTCGTCAGAAGAAAATGAAAACAAAGCTGAGACTATTCTGAGGCATCTTCAGCTTGCGCCCCTGCTAGTTTCAACGACTATACATTAGCATTTACGTATGGGGTTAACCTTTCCACTTTTCTTCGAATTCTTCACGAAATCCAACCACCGCATTCCTAATGCAAGCACTAACTAAATGTAATTTGGTATTTAAATTATAGTACAGCATCCGTGAGTGTAATCATTTACGTAGGGAGACGATATGTATTTATACAAGAATATGCACTGCGATATACGTAATCATTGGACTATTGTCATTGATGTCATTGCTAAATATTTTTTTTTGTCGATTTAATATTATATTGTACACCCATTTTCTTTATGGGCACTTGCATACTATTACGAAGTCTTTCATAATCGTGGATTGGTTCTGTTGCTCCAAATAAGCAAGTAAGTATATATTAAAAATTGAATCTTAATATAATATATTAACGTATACGAGATGACAGATTTTACATTTAAAATGAAATTAGGTTGACAGTAATGTCCTTATGAGGATTGGTAATCACAAAAGAATTGTTACGTTAGTCTTTATAAATCTGTGCATGGGAGGTTTAACTAAATATGTCAATTTTGGCCAAATTGGGATATCGAAATGTGCAGTACAGGGTTTCCCGAACTTATTGTGTAATGGAACACTTATTTTCTAAGTCGAGTGATACATAATGGCAAACATATTGAAAAAATATATACATATGTTATTTATTCATTAATTATTTTTGAAATATGAGTAAATTAAGCTCTTTGCGATTCAAAATCTTCGCCTGTACCTATAAATTTGACATTTGAAGCATTGGTGGAGGTTTACCATCACTCGATTTTTAAATATGAAGTAAAAGATGCTTAAATATGTTGCAGCGTATATAACCATTATAAATATTTGCAGAAGACCTATTTAGGTCCCTCGGAATATAGTTTGGGAAGCCCTGGTGTAGAGTATCTCGCGAGCTTAGGCGCAGTAATATTGTAGAAAAACACCATATGTCATAGTTGAAATAATATACAATACAAATAGTAGAAACAAACTAGTGATTTTTTTAACACAAACTTCATGAATAAGCTTTGAATAGCCATGGTGAAAAATGTCATTTTTGACATACTTTCCATGTATAGAATTTTTATTTAAAAAGTCATTTTCAAAGTAAAGTAAAATCTTTTATTACTTTTTAAACTGTGTTGATGATTAAACTGTCTGTAGATGATTTTAAAACATATGATACACTTTACCGCCGAAACGATTCTTTTATTCTGAAGCACAAACTCATTAGAAATGTTTGAATAGTTACAATAATATGACCGTAATATCTTTATTCAGTTTGCCGTATTCTGTTATTTAAGCCAAGTACTTTTGTCTGCAAGGAAGAGATGTCTGTTTTGAATATTCCCAGTCGTCGTAATGCATGCACGAACGCCTGGGGTTAATGCGACCCTAAATTATACGAACCGATATTTCGGCTATCGTTGGGTTATATCGTAACGTGGTAAATAAGCTCACCAGCCATATCTCGCTTTCTAGATGATCACGGAAAAACATTTTTGGTTTTTTTTTGGAAAATTTGCACTTTTACTTTTGAATACGAACAAAATGTTGAAATTGCAAAACAGTTTTACAATTTTTTCGATCCCAATAAACCTTAGGCGAAAGTCAGCATACTGTATCTGAAGTGAAATCCAGAGTGAAGAATTTTTAATTTAAACTCTTGCTATTAAATTGTGGATTTTCTTCTGAAAGTAACAGATGCTGCCCATACACGGACCGTATCACAATAACGAGGAGATAATTTTTATTTTTATTGCCATTTCTCGCCAACGTAAACTAAAAAACTTCATTTGATCGTCATTGATAATGAATAAATATATTCCCTAAAAAAATTGAGTTGACGAAACATGGTTGTAATAATATGACAGCTTGAAGTATAAAACAATAAAACATGTTTAGCATTTCAAATAATAATTTCTCAACGCGTGAAATGAGAAAATCTCATAATATTATTTATTGTCTTTGCCAATTCGCCTTTTTTGTCTTTTCTCTCTCTTGCGAAAAATACGTTGAAATAGTCGTAAATACTATGTTACGGATTTAAGATACTATTATAGTTCTGCTACGAGCGTAGTTTGTAGTGCTACGGCGTAGACGGTAAGGTCTACGTCAGACCATTGAATTAGAGTGTATAAATATACAGTGATAGAATTACCTAGTTTGTAGCGTGTTTCTCTTCAAAATGAAACATTTACGCTTAACCTTATTCGCCACTATTTTCAGTATATATCTGTAAATTACTGGACAAAGAGAGTTACACTGTTATAAAATAATAAACAAATGTAAATATTTATCATGAAAAAAATGTATTAGACACGTACACATGCATGCTTATACAGTGTTCTTGTGGATTATATGAGTATTGTTGTGTCTCGAAAAAAATATGTTAAGATATGTTATTTTTTTTTATCGAAAAAAATAGCACTAATTCAAAGTTTCAACGTAATTGTCGTACATAATTTCACAATTAAATAATTATTGCTAAAAAAAAGTGGGTGAAAACATTTTTTTTGACAAACAAATCGCTCTTCTAATCATTATAAAAAATGTGAAATTAATGTAGAAAACGTGTATTGTCTTATATTAGTATAATATCTTTCCAGACGAAAAAATGATTACGAACTATGTCAGAGAAAACTCCACAATAATAGTGCAGTCTGCAAAAGTTACGGAGAAAATTATTAAAATAAGAAGTGGGAAATTTACAATCTTTTGTCTGAAATTTCGTTTGGCGTGTTTTAAACTACAATATTAGCATTTTCAATTACAGTCAACGGAAAAAAAATGCTCGGCAATCATGGAAATTTTTTTGAGACGCAACAATGGCAATGACGAGGTTACTCGATATCCAATCATATTAATTGTGTATTCAAATGAAAATGTCTGCTCGGTGTGTTAAGAATTTTAATTGAATAAAATCGTAAAAAACCGCTCGGTACCATATTGTAACAAATAAAAGTTAAGATGCAGTTACTTTTTCCTAAGATTTTTTTCAGAATTTAAGTAGAAGTCTGAAGAAAAATTATTAATGTAAAGAATAAGGTAAAATATTTGTTGCTAACATGACGTATTACAGTAAACCTTCATATAGCGATACTAGCTATAGAGCAGTTTTATATAGCTCGCTAACTTAACCCCAAAGTGTGTTAGTTTGTCTAGTCTCCTGTAGGGCAAGTTTCTAAGGAGTGATCCCAAGATAGGTGCTGTAGGAGGGACAAATGTTTTTTTCCCGACTCAAAAAACAAAACACTGTCTCTGAAGTTTAATTGAAACCAGACTGAAAGTTTGTATTCTAGGCTTTTATTAATATTTATCAATTTAATTCCATCTGTGTCTTTGAACCCGTTGTGAAAACGTTATTAATTAAAGATTTTCCGAAGTACCCCATGCGCAATTACCTCAGACATAGTTGCTATAAGCTGACGTGCTTTAAAATAAAATATCAATTTGAAATGAAAAACTTATATGCTTTTTGTGTGGCACTGAAAAGTTATTGAAAACAATTTTATTTTCCCACCTAGTCACCGAGGTGGCTTGGCCAAACGGTCCAACTGTAGGTATTCTTATTCTTTATATATATGATAAGCAGTATCATCACGCTATAATATATTGAAAGTTAATCTTATTAGATAACCGAACAGGCTGGAAAAGCACAGGAGAAAACCCATCATTTCCAGTTCTGAGTTAAAACTTATAAGAAAAAAACTAGATTATACAAATTCGCCAAGAAAATGTCTTCTTACCCAATACAGTTGTTCTCTTCGTATGATTTTTATTCCTTATTATAGAGTAAACTACGTAAAAGATTTTTTTTAGACATTTTATAATAGTCTCGGTGTTTTTTCCTCTTTCCAGGCAACAGCTTCGGTCAGTTCACCGCAAGGCACCTTACAGATAAATCAAACCACAGTTTAGCAACAAAACATAATCAAATTCCAAGTTTCCCCCTGAAAGATATTGTGTCCTGTAGTCGGAGGCCGCTCAGGCCAAAGTGAAACTTTCTCCGCAAAACACAACAATGCTTTGTGGACGTTTAATCACGTCTGCAGAATCACCAAGCAGGGCTGCTCGATGAATTTCAATGAATTTATAATCTGCCAAATCGTCTGGACCAATGCTAAATTACTTAAACACAGAGTTGCTAAATGAACAAGTTGCCTTAAATGTTGGTCTCTATTATATATTATTAAGCTCAGACACACTCTATTGTCTATTCGAGATATTAAATGATTTATCGAACACACTTATTGTTTAAATGTTACAAGATTCAGAATAAATATTTTTAAATTGATTATATACTTCCAATCAATAACTTTTTTGTTTCTTATGTTTGACGATATAAAATTGACTGTTTTTAAACAAACAACACAAGTAAGCAATGTTTATACATTCTAGCCATGTAATAATATTAATTGAAATAATCAACATCGTTTTTTGGTCATAAAACTGCTTTTAACTTATTTCACCAGGGTGGCCAAAACGACAATACAACGATATTGTACGGAGAAAAGGTTTTTAATTGAAGATTTATTTTTTTTCAGTCGCTAAACCTCTCTATTATTTCGTTAGGAGTAATTAAACCATGTATTTATTTTAAAACTATAAAAACCCTTAGAAATATCGATTGTGGAAAGGAAAAAAGACTTAACCCACAGTTTTTTTCAAACACAGCTTTTTTTGATAATCACAATGTATAAAACTTGATACATTTTCTATCAAAAAGTTGTTAGTGGAAAATTCTGAATTAATATATAAATTTAGGTTTTAAGTTTGAAAAAAGAAGGGCCTGTGGAAATTGTAATCAGGAAAAAAGGCTTTTTTTAAATATTAAATTTATATCAGATAAAGTCAATTAAAAACCAGTTTATCGCCAAAATCATCAAAAAAACATTGTGTCTTCTGTAAAATTTGTTATGTGTGGGTTTCCTTTCCACAGTTGATATATAACATATAAAATAGAATTATTTTATTATTTTCAAAGGTTAATTGATTTTTGTTATTTTGTTCTAACACTCACAAAAAAATGTTAAAACGTTTTGAGCAACCTTTTTTTTCGTATACAAAACATTTTAACACTGTCATTATCAATTGATTTTTACCCTGAGCTTAACTTAAAAAAAACATGCAGTATTCGCGAACTCACAATCTTGTCTTCTTACATATTAAACGCGAGTCACTCGTTCTCTTCTATAAATAGTAGAAAATTTGCGAATCACGTGTTATTCAACTATAACAATAATTTTCAATAGAGAAGAGAATGAAAACAATTGAATCGTGGCTAATCCAAATATTTGTACTGTTGTTCTGGCTTAAAAGTTAAAAATGGGGTGTGGCTGTGTCATGGACAAGGCCGTGTGTTGTACGTGAATACGTCTTGTAATAGGTGATATAACGCCCCATTATTACGCTGCTGGCATTGCTTGACTCGGTCATATGGTGTATTAATGGTATCATTCGATAGCTCTTGAGAAGCCCTTTCCAACTGGATGCGATCTTTGTATTTCGACTTGGCTTTTTGACGCGTTAAGCCCGGCATTATATATATATATATATTTAACACCTAATTATAGCCACAGTCACAATTTTACACTAATGTTTTATCTATCAGCGATAGATTTTGTCAAGAGCTAACGATTGAAACTTAAACGAACATTGTAACTTTGTTGAGTCAAAAGTTATAGTAAATATAAATCTCGATACGCAGCAAAATGACCTCAAAATGGCTATGTAAATCGTTATGTATCATAGTCTTTACACAACCCAATAAATTCTTTGATTCTTTAGCTTTCCAGTGGTGTAATTACATTTTAGATAGCGAAGATAGATATGAAGCTGCAACACTAAACTGTATCCTCCGATTTTGTTATCATTCGCTTTTTTTTATTGCCTCCCTATAGAAGCAATTTTAAAAACGTATTCACGTCAAAATACTAAAACTATATTATGATCTCGTTAACTCCTGCTTCTGCGAAATATCCTCTACTATTGGGAAAACGTCTGGCAGCCCTAGAGCTGAACGTTTAATCACGTCTGCAGCACCATTCCGCCAGCTAGGTCTCGTTAAGGCGGTAATTTACGGAGGGCGGTCCGCTCCAAGCACTTCCGCCTGCGACCGATGGGGTCGGACACGCCCCCCGCCACCCACTCAGCACAACTCCGATTGCACATTTTTTTCACTCGACCCCAAAATAATATGTTCTCTCCATGATAGTGGAGACACTTTAACCCTTTAGCTTCTGCACGTCTTATTACACTTCATTAAAAGATATACCTAATAAAAACAGAATAATACATTTTATTATGTTATATTCTACGCGCAAACGTGTAGTTTAATATTGTATTGTAAACACTTTAACCAACTCCACAAAAGCAAACTTTCTGGACATAATAATTAAACTATAAAATAGAATTTGATTTTATTACAAAAACATAATTTGTTGCCATTTTAATTTACCAAAAAATAACGGTTTTTTTTGTGATAAATTTCGCTTAATGATTATTACGATTTTCGTATGCACAGACAAATTAGCCCACATGGCTTTTTTTTTAGCATTTTAATTGTATATAATAACTTGAGTGATAATCTATGCACTCCTTTCTAATCATACACAAATTGCTTTTAAGAACTTCACATGAATATTTAATTTTAAATAATCTACTGAAACTTTCATTCGCAAAGTATGATCACGATAAATTAAGCCAGTTTTGGACGTATCACAAAATTGAAAAGTTTTCTTATGAAAAGAAAGTCATTTACCATTGACAGTTCAAGGTATAAAAGAGATTTTAAGCAAACGTAGAATATATTTATAAGCAAGTCCGCTCTCAGTCTATTTTGATATTCTCAGTCTCTTTTGCTTTCTGAACACCATACCGGACGTAATAAAGACATATTGCATTTTAAGCGATTAATAAGATATCGTGGAAGAACTACGCGAGAAGAATGTGGAGACATAAGGGACGGTAGTGGCCGAAATTTAATGCTCCCCAATGGTGAATATAGAAAAAAGATTTCCGTCAATGCAACGTCATCTTTTACTTCGTCATTATCTATATATAATAGAAATATAATACTAAAAAAATATATTATAATATACGAGTTATATAAAATAGTCAGCTTCGTGGGGTAAAGGCAGAGTAACCGTGTGAGTCCAAGTTAATTAAGTAAATTGCCAAACAGTTCAACCGTGCGTTGTTAAGATAGCGATAAAATGTTATGTAATTATATTTGAACCCATCGATTGCATAGCGTAGGTAAAAAGATTTCTGTCACAGATACTAAACAATGAATTTATTCAGATAATATATGAACCAGTAAAATTAAGCTATATTTTTTAGCCATTTCCTGAATTTATTTAGACAGTGAGTATGTAAATAGTTAAATGCTGCATAGTTGAGTGGTCAACGTTGTTGACTTCGGTTACGGAGGTCACGTCAGTTTCAGCAGATTTTATAAATTGATTTATAAATTTCTGTAAAAATGCATGGATCTATGTGATATCTTGAATTCCTTCCAACCCATCCTATCCTAAAAACGGGCGTAGCGAGAGCGATTTGCTAACCACTAGTCCTGTCAGTGTCTTATCTTTCTATCGCTACTCTCTCTCGAGTGTCAAGCGATTCGTCTAGCAACACTTTAAGCTCATTTTACAAAAAATAAAGTATTTCAATTGAACTGAAAGTAACGTAACTAGCCTGGCGGAATGAAAGTACCTCAACAGAAGTTTTTCTATGATACCTGTTTCTTACTCAGTTGCTCAACCTCTCATTTTTGGAGAGAGTAGGGATAGAAAGAATAGGGCCAGGATAGGACTAGAGATTAAATAATCGCTTTCGCAACTTTTTAGTTATCTTTTATTCTTAGATATCACAAGCACCCATGCCTTAAAACAGAGATCGATAAATTGATTGATAATATTCTGTTCATAATGGGAAGTGAGCTCGTGAAATCCGTCACTTCGTTGACTTCTGTGCTACGGACCAATGTTCCCTCTAATTTTCGGAAGGTCATGTGCGCAAAAATTATTGGCTGTGCAACTTTGACAAGAAATAAAAAGAATTGTGCGCCACATAGCGGTATTTAGACCTACTAAACGAAAAGATTGATTTTTTATAATGATAATAATTAACAACACTATTTAATGTCAATCACTTTATTCTGGTGATGATATAGCTGATGTAATTTTTGTGCGCTCTGTTGTAATATATGTGCGCGCACTCGGCGAGCTGTGTGCGCGCGCACACGCGCACAGCTTAGAGGGAACACTGCTACAGACCCGAAAAAAAATAATAAAATCTTATTAAAATATCTACGTTTTCTTAAGCGAGGCTATATATAACGATTTACAAAAATCCGTTTTAGCAATGACGTGATGCTAAAATAACTAACTTCTATATTTTTTAATTCTCGTTGAACTTGCTGTTTTATGTTTATTACATGCAATGCAGTTCCGAGTAAATTTTGTGTATTAATTATATTTGATTTGATCAATAACTTTAATTTGTTTAGTCAAGCAATCTTGCTGTTGTATATATACTATTGTGCTAAAAATCAATATGAGTGGTGATAATGTATTAACTATTGTCGATAAAATAACACGGAATCAGGTCACCGCGAAGCCTTCTGACCGGAAATAGTTAGTGAGAATGGGGACATTGAGTGCGCCCCTAGTTAGTAAAGCGCGAGAGCCTTATTATCGACGTGCTTTTGTCTTTTTTCACAGAGTCGGAAGGAAGCAGTGAGCCTTCGGGTTGACACATTTACACAATACAACTCTAATTTCCGTCAGCGTGACCGGGAATAGAATGAGAGTATTAATGACGCTTAAAAATAGTATAAATAAACGGATTAATTTCGTTATATTTTGCAATTGTAATAGATTTGTATTAAAATACATGAATGGTAGTGATGGCGTTTACATTTCTCACGCTTGAATCTGATACGATACAAATATGTTTTTTAATATCAATTTACTGACCAAATTAAAATTCAATACATTTAACAATAATTATGTTTATTTTAAGTTTAAAATAAGTTTGGTGGCTGAAAAAAAAACATTTCGGTTTGAAAGGTTGGTTAGACCAGAATCGAGTTAACTTTTAGTAACTTGATACACAAACCACAATTTCAAGCTGTACTATTTCATTGGTGGGATCGGGATTATTAAATTTTATTAAAGTTGAATCGAACCTGATTGAGCGATAAACACAGTTTTAACAAATGAATATAGTCGTAAGCGGTCTCGTGTTATTTGTTATAATATACCAGAAAAAAGAAATAAATAGTTTTCTTGTATACCATTTAAAACGGATAGAAAAGAAAAGTCTCTATTTTTTATTTATAGAAAACAATCAATTTGTGAATGTTACTATTTCAAACGCTCTTATCCTAGACACAAATTTTTGTTAGTTTGTTATAACCCCTTAAATATCCAAGAATAAGATATTTTTCTCTACACTACTTACTTAATTACAATTCAAAATTATATAATATTTTTTATATTTACTAACTACAAAAAAATAAAACTTTCACGAATACATTATCAGATTTTGAAAACTCAACGCCAACGCGACGCCAGATATAAAAAAAGTCACACATTATAATAAAGTTATTTTATTTTTTCACCTGTACGAACGTTGAAAATTGCGATGAAACAAATCCAGTAACAAAACATTATGCTGTATGAATTACACCTAACCCGAAGGCCACGAAACGTAACGCTCTAAGGAAATTCGTTGAGAGTTCCAAACTCTCATACAAAGTTTGTATGAAAGCTTGCAGTGCTGAAGAGCGTGAAGTTTTGTGGCCTAGACAAGACAAGACAATAACGTCAGCTTAATTCAAACATCACGTGAGTAATTTTTTTTAAATTGTACCATTTGATGGTTTCGGTTAAAAAGCATATCTACGCATCTATTTCATTCGCTTAATATTAAAATTTGCAAGAGAAAAGGGGTCAAAAAGTGAACATCACAATATAACGTATCTCTTATATTATATTATATGTATTTATTCTAATATAACGTAAGTTCTCTACATTAGTTATATGCATATAAAATGAAAGATTATTTTTTTTTAAAATCATGATTTAGAAAGTAAAATTTCCTACTAAAAAATATATGAATTACAAGTTGAAATATTCAGTTTTAACTGTCTCCCAATCACTCAGGGTAGATTGATTTACGTGATGCTAGAATTAAGGATGTTTGACTGTTAAGAAATACGTTCTGCAATGAGTAGTAGTGTATCAAAATAAACAAAAGTGTTCATATTGGTTTTCAAAAAACCGTTCTGAGAATTTAAACATAAAGATTTTTACCTAGAGGTGGTAAACTTTAAGTGACAACGTGAAAATACAATTACTGTTGTCGAATCAGATACAAAATTTACTAAGCAAGATGTTGGTCAAAATTTTGATATGCTCCCAGAAATAGTATAGAGGCATTAGAAAGCTTTATTTTTTTTACCTCTTTAGAGTTACACGCAAAATACGGACACAAATGAGACACACTAATATATTTGTTTTTTTGAACATCGCTCAACTTTGAGACCACAAACTCACCATTGCACGACCTAGGCTATGAAAAGTAAATTCACAAAAGATATCGGTATTTCCCCGTACCTTAACTACAGAATCAGCAATATTACGTAGACGTACGTATATTGAGCCAGTGAGAAGTTTGCCAATATATTTACATAAATTTAATAATTATTCGATATGAACGCTTTGTTGCGGTGGTTTGCATACGTTTTTGGAAATTTGCGGTTAAATTTTAATATTATAAAGTTTTACCAATATATTCTGTAAAATCAGTCTACTTATAAAGTGTATTACAAAAATCACGAAAGTAAATTTTAATTTATGAAACCATTTCGAAGAATATTAATCGGTGGGTAAGCATACAGTACTGATGTGAGCACTGGGGCTCAATTATTAATTTAGTCAGTTGATAGTCATTGTAAAAAAAATAGATGTCAAATGTAAAAAATACGCTACTTCTATCAACAAAGTTTTCTACAACTATTTTTTTAAAACCCAAAAGCTATGATTTTTTTTATGAATTTTATTTTGTGTTCACAAACAAAGTGTGCCAAAATCATATTCAATATACCAAGTAGATACCGTACAGAATAACTGAAATACGTATTGGAAATGGAAATAGAATTTTAATATTTTCTGTGACAACAACTTATTTTACAGACAGATTTATTAAGCATGAACCAGTATATAATTTAATTCACGTGCGCTTCCAATGTGGAGCAAAGGGCGTCCTAATGGAAGTATCTCAACAGAAGTTTTTTCTACGAGAACTGCTTGTTACTCAGTCGCTCAACCTCACTTTTGTCAAAGTTAGTAGTAGGGAAAGAAGGATAAGGCTAGAACAGGACTAGTTGGTTGGCTAATCGCTATTGCTGCACCCAGTTATTAAAGGATCAGAAAGATGGGAGGAGAGAAAAATGATGTGAATTGACATCACAGACACCCAGTCTTCGAACACAACTTTAAATTTAATAATTCTTAAATTCACTGTGATCTGACCGGGAATCTAACCCAGACCTGCGTGATTGGTAGAGCAAGCTCTAACCAACTGGGCCACGGCAGGCGACTAATTACATAAAGTTAAATTTATATATTGTCTTTGGATAATGTTAGGTTATGTTTTTTTGGTCTATACTGCAGAATTCAACGTCATTGGTTTCCATGACGGATCTCACGGGGACAAGTTCCAGTACAAATAGCAATTTTTGTTTGAACGTATGAGTGTTTGTGATGTCAGATTCTCTCTCGACTTTCCAATACTGAAATATCGGGGCGAAGCGAGAGAAATGAGCTAACCATTAATTCTGCTATATTCTGTCCCTACTCTCTTCGAAAAATAGAGACTGAGCAAATTAGTAACAAACATTACTCCATATTGGAAGGATGCATGGGTTAAATAACGTTTTTTTACGGCCGTGCTTAAAATCAGCAAACTACTTCTCTATCATTTGTCTCGATGGAACAGAGTCTGAAAACCACTTGTCAAGCCATTGCTTTGCTTGAATGGTATTATTTCCCAGTAAAAAGCAATCTTTTATCAACACATGAAATTCAGATTTTTCCACTGTTTTTTAAATGACAAAAGTAACGTAATATTGATCAGAATATTTTTAACTGATGATTGAAACTGGTTAAGTTATTAAAAAAACTGAAATTAGTAGAAAAAAAGTGTTTTATTTTAAATATTATAATCGTAATTGTAAATGTTTGAGAATAGCTGGGTTAACAGTAGTGGTAAAGTATGAAGCGAACAAGCCAGTACAGTGCGCCCCAAATATGTAATTAAAAACAACTTAATTAAAATATTAATTTATGCTCTGAAATAACATCAAATCAAATAGCAGCATTGTGGGTGGCCTCGTAGCTAGCAGACGCTCTCGAATAAGGTTACGGGTTAATAGTGTTCCCGGAAAAGGGTTAAAAATGTTCGGAAAGGTTAAATTCACCCCATGAATGATTCTATTATTATGCAAAATACTGTGTTATTATGATGAAATTAAGCCAATGAATGGTTTTATAAGAACCGAAATTGTATAAATTTTAATACAGCGTTTTTTTTTGTATTGCTTAGGAACCGATTACGTGTTAATTTTGAGATCGCCAATTCTTCTGTTTCGTTTTAAAATATGTTCTTTGGTTTACTTATTATCTATTTATGAAAAGCCACGCACAGCCTCTCCCGTAAAAAAATACAAAAGTAGAAACGAGAAGTGTAGTTGTTTTTATTAATCACGAATAGTAAAATTAGTTAAGAATCACTTTTGTCCAAAAATAATGTGCGAAATTATTAACTGCATATGAAAAACATTTCCATCATTTCTCACATAGATATGTAAGTAAATCATCTTAGAGTAACAAGCAGTTCTCTTATTAACACTTATGTTGAAATACCTTAATTGGGAAGCCATATGCTCCACATTGTGAACGAACATGGATTAACCACTTGAATACCAAGCGGACACCGGTGTCCGGATTATATGCAAGCGAACACGGATGTCCAAGAATATAAGCAATATTTTGATGCATATTTGTAGTGCTATCTATACTGAGTTAATATAGGTTTTTAAAATATTGAATTCGAGTGTATATTAGGCAAAATTATTTTTCCCAAAAAACACGCAGTATCTCTGGGACATATTAATGATTTATTTGCGCGGTATTCAAGCGGTTAAAAAATGTACGTTATATTAACAAATGAGAAACCGATCTTTAGGTGTTATTTATAAAACAATGCTTGTATACAGGGCTAAATCTTGGGCGTTTTAAATAATACAACCAAACCCAGTGCAATATTAGAAAGAGCGCAAAATTGAACAACAAAAAAAATAGCTGTTCAAAATTTTCTAGTACTGAAGTGAAAAAGGTGCATTTATTCCTTAATCATATTTCTTTATACCATACCTGCTACCAATATGGAGCATAAAACTAAACTTCTAATAAAGTTTATCTCAACATAAGTCTTTCTACGAGAACTCATTGTTACTCAATTACTACACCCCTTTTAAAATTGAGTATAAATATAAAAAGGGCTACGACGGGAATATTGGATAGCCAACCATTTTCCCTGCGCTGGTTTTTAGAACCTGATAAGTAAGTAAGTGGTCAGGAAGAATTTAAGACTTCATAAATTCGTCCGTTCTGAAAAAATCAACAACGTTAGCCTCTCAATCACACACCCGAAAAATAAATAGTACACTTATATATTTTTTTCAACACGGACAATAAACGTTAATTCAATAAGCAATAATTAATTAATCACTCAACAATTGCTTAACTCGAAAAAATGCTAGGACCACCCCTGCTTGTATCAATAAGCTTTATTTATTATTGGCCTTGCGTGAGTCCATTATGCAAAATAATATTTAGCAATAAATTTGACTTTCGTATAATTACGCTTTGCAAATAATGGGTCGGCCAATAAATGCTTTTTTCGCTGTTTCGTTATTATTTGTAGCGCTTTAAACAAAATTAACTACCATCATCACAATACAGAAAATCCTAGCGTAACGTAGTGTGAACATTGCTTAATCTTCCGAATCCCGAAAATGGGTAATGTTAGATGACGGGGAAGAAAATAATAAATGATTCGCTTTCTTCGGAAAGATATGCGTGGATGTGCCTTTTATGACTTTTATGTTTGTTACAGTCGTCTTATTATCTTTTGTAGTTATAGTTTATTTGACATCTTATATACGTATTTAAAAATGCATGTTTGTTTGTTCGTATTCTTTATGCGTTGCCACTAGAGGTCTGGGTTCCCGGTAAATTACTCAAATGGAAATTGCTCGAATAACAAGATAATCAATTTGTTTCCGTTTGTTCTGTCTTAGCTCTAGTCTTCTATGTTTTCTGGAAATATATAGAAACAGTTTGAGTAACTAATTAATAAGCAGTTCTCGTAGAAACACTTCTGTTGAGATAAACTCCATTAAAAGATCGTATGTTCCGTATTTGGAGCGAACACGGTTAAAATAAATACTTACGAAAATTATTTTTATATTTCACTCTCTAAACAAGTGTCGCACAAGATAAAAATGAAATTCGTAGAAAAAGTCGTGAAAAATCGTTTAAATAACCAAGCAATTCGAATAATTTGTAATTCGAGCAATTTCCATTCGAGCAATTTACCGGCTCCCAGAGGTCTGCACGGGCCGAAATTTTACAAAATTACCCGGTCCGAGCCCGAAAGATTCAGGCCCGGCCCGCGGTCAAATACCACACTTGTTAACCGAAGCCCGCAGGCCGGGCCGGGTAGGGGCCCGTGCAGACCTCTAGTTGCCACACCGCTCATTCGATTTCAATAAACTTTTGACAAAATTTTTGCTTGCACTTCCGGGAAGGTTATAGGCATAGTAAAATTAACTTACTATGTCTTATATATTAAAATCAATGTGTGTATGTCTGCCATAGAGTTTATTTTGACAACGTATGCTTGCACTTGCGCGAAGGTTATAATACAATTAACTTACAGTAGTTGGCGCGTGTGTCGCACCATAGAAAATCGGTACCAAAACGTCAAACAGATAGAAAACGAAAACATACACTTCAATAAACACAATTTAAACACAAAAACTTTCTTTCTTTGAGTGGCATTGCAACGCTTGCCGGGAACTGGCTAGATACTTATATTAATGAATATAGCGTGTCTAATAACTATGGATTCTCAACCGTTTGATATAAAACCAGAGTTCAGCTGTAATCCGTATGTACGTTCAGACAACGATAATCGCTGAATACGAGCAACTAAATAATTTACAGCATTATAAAAATAAGCTTTAAATGTCAAATTATTTAGTTTTACCAGAACAACAGGATGTGGTTATCTTTTTCGTCTTCTTAGCACTGACATATTGTTTCACCTGTTCATACTTCAACGAGAGTATTTGAAGAACACTAGTAAATATCAATCTAAAGCAGCGGTTTCCAACCTTTTTGCTACTGCGCCTCCCTTTGAAGAAACACATATCTTCGCGCCTCCCCATCCTGTAATAAAGACAGGTGTTATAGGGTAAATAAATATTTTGGACTGTTCCCGCCTCCCTTTGCAATGGCCCACGCCTCCCAGGTTGGAAATCGCTGCTCTAAAGCCATTTGTGTATAAAATGAACTATTAGTGCCATCTTGTGGAGAAATTATTTTACTATGTATTAACATTTTCAGACATATCTATCCCCCAAAACGTGCTTGAAAAAATGGCGGCCAAGGAAAGATCATTCCGCGTGCATGCAATTTACAATATAGGGTTTTACATACAAACATATAAATACATACATATATAGACTACACAATAATTATCATTATTTTTGATATGTAAATTAAGACGTCATGAATTAACTGTAATAAATTTAATCTTAGTTACCTTACCTGCAACAAACATCACATATAATTATTTTTCCCACAAAAAATCTACGAGAACTGATTGTTAGTCAGTCGCTTAACCTCTCTTTTTCAAAGAGAGTCGTAGGGATAGATAGAATTTGTAGACATGCCATGTACATGCCTTCGAACAAAAATCGATTTAAAAAAAGTCTGTTTGTACTGGGGCTCGAGCTCGTGATGGAAGCCAACGGTGTTGACCGTTGCGACACAGACCCGATAATAAAATGTTCTGTTCCACAAAATAAAAAAACAAAAATAATATAAAATGTTTTAATGGGAGTTTAATTTTAACAATTATTCAGCGTTTGAAAATTTAAGAATTGATTTATTAAAAATGAAACATATGTGATATCAAATGATCTTTGCTTGTGGTCTTAATTTTTATTTAAGAGCCAAGAATTGATAAAAATGTCATTAAATTGCAATGCACATATAAACAAGTGTTTTATAAAACAGTTTAGATAGTATTGTTAAATATTTTTAAACATAGATTTTCAGACGAAGTTCAATTATTCGACTAATTTTCTTCGAGTAATCTTCGAATAATCTTCTTCATGTTGCAAAGAAAACCATTTGAATTTAAAATTAAAAAGGAAGTCTCAAATAATATGATTATTTCGAGATTATTAAGAAAAGTTTATTAATTTGAACATAGATGTCTATCTAATATTATAAAAATGATAATTCAATCACGGTCATAAATCGTTTTGACATTTTAAATCAGTATATCCTCTCAAATAAAGTCATGTCACGACATCTATCTCAATTTCAATCGAACTGCAGGAAATGGCGGACAAAGATGGCGGACGTTTCCCGAAAAAGCCCGCGAAATGAGATATGAGCAAAGCCCCTTTCACGTCAAATGTTTATGCTCGACTTGAAACCAAAGGGCCGTTTTGTTGGCAACACTGAGGAAGATATGTCAATGTCAGCCTCATTGAGGGCATAGACTTAACTTATTGCGACCGTGCATTATTTTAAATTAATATTTATAATATATTTAATATTATCATGTACAATATTTTAACGTACACTAATCTTGTGCGTATGTAACAATAGGACGATTTTTTAGTTGTCGACTGTTATTAAATATGTTCTTATAAATGTAAATAAAGCGAAACGATGTGTTATAAAAAAGGGAACAAAATATCTTCTATAAAGCAATTTGTTTCGTTCATCCTGTGGCTTAATCATGTAATATTCCCATAATCGGGTCGAGTCCATGGCACAGTGGTCAACGTCGCCGGCTACCATGCCAAACTTCACGGACAGCATTGACAATCCCGGTACGAACAGCATTTTTTAAATCAATTTATCTATTCCTGCTCGAAGGCATGGATGTTTATAATGTCAAAAAATTCTCTCTCACTCTTCCAATTCTAAAATAACGGAAAATAGCGAGAGCGATTAGCTTACCATAAGCGCTATCCTAACACAACCTTTTCTATCCCTACTCTCTTCGAAAAAAAGAGACTGCTAGTGTCATTTATCTGTATTTTGATGTTGTTTTTCGATCGTTTTATTTATTTTTTCTTTTCTTGTCATTCCCCTCTTTTTAGCTAGCGAGATAAATAAAGTAACCCACGTATATGTCATTTTGTTTTTTTTAATAGGGCAGCGAGCGAAAATTTCTTTTTTCCCAGTGATCGATCCCTGGACCCCGAAAACTAATAGTCCCAAAAAATTGAGAATCCCAAATTACTCCAAGAATCTCAAACAATCTTGACATGATTTTATGGTGAATAATCAATCCCGGAATCAAAAAATTGTGAATCTTGGAATCACAAAAAGAGTGAGGGATTGGATGCCTTTGTTTTGATAGCTTGTGTTACAATGAATACATCTGGACTCCTATTATAGCCAATCAGAAAGATCTATCCTCAACTCCTAAAACATGGAGTTTATAATATTTCTGACCATGGAGTATCCAGGGTTTCCCAAACTATGTTCCGCAGAACACTGGTGTTCCACGAAAGTTTGAAATGGTAACATACTCTGAATAGGTACAGGCGGAGATTTGAAATCACTAAGAGCTTTATTTACTCATATTTTTTGTAACGTTTTTAAAAAATGTTAATAAATAGTATGTGACTTAATAGCATATATATATTTTTTAATACTTTTACCATTATGAATTACCTGACCTAAAAAAGCTGTGTTCCCGGAACATTTCCGGATTTACGAAGTGTTCCATTGTATAATAAGTTTGGGAAACCCTGGAGTATGCAATTGATCTCCAAAAATTAGGTTGAGGTTTTGAAATATTTTTTTATGACATAAACATGTCATAAATAAAGAATTATATTTCTTTTTTTTAAATATCTCCACTGTGTTGCCAAATGTAAAACGTCTTAGAAATGGCAAATTAATATAATGTATTTAATACGTAATGCGATTGTGCTCAACGAGTAAGCCAAGAGCGTACCCTACCGCAGCGCAGAAGAAACGAAAGAGGGTGGTTTTTCTTGGCTTTTGTTATGAGATCAGGCAATTCAAAAGAAACTCACTTGTCCTTTCAGGGATACGTCACCGGGACTCAAAGCCGAGACGTAACGATGGAGGGTCTATACATATACGATAAAAACACCATTAAGCGTATTATCATTATTATTTCATGTCGAACGTTTACCTATTTTATTTTTTACGACGCACTTTGGCCTTTTTAATATTGGTGACCTCCGCCATTTTAAGTTGATTTAAAATGCTTACTTAGTGTACGCGGAATGTTTTTTTTTTGTGTGTGTGATGTTTTAATGAATAAAAAAGCATGCGGGGTGAATAATAAAAAATGCGCATGTTTACTTTTTAATTCCACAGGTTTTGTATCAGCCACACGGCCCTGTGAATCGGTCATTAAAAATTTGCCAGCAAAAAAATATTTTACCCTCCATTACACGTTATTTTTTTTTGCCAATTATCAGTCAACCTTTTAGGTACATTTATTTATTTAATTTACAGCCATAATTACAATTCTCGACAAACAAAATCAACATGACGTGATCATGTTTTGTTTCGTTTGTTGTATGTACAATAGTATAAATGGTTGTTACATTCAATTCTCTTTTTACACGGTAGATACGTTCCACAAAAAGCCGCAAAATCATAAAAACATTGAAGATTGCTTCTCTGAATTGAAAATCGTGTAAATAAGGTAATACTGAAGACTCAATAAGTAAATGCCACAAAATATTATTCACCATATGTATTTTAACTAGAAAAGATATACTTTTAATCATTTGAAAAAGTGAATGTCAAAAAATATGAATGTATTTGATTTTGATAACGTTTACTAAAATCTTAAAAAATAAATTGTGCGTTTAGGTTGAGATGCGATTTTGTGTAGAAAAAAATAGGAGGTCACTGAACACCACTGGCTACCTGCTCATTTTTACAGATACATCTTATTGGAATACAATTTTTAACTCGACTGGAAGGTTTTGAAAATCTTATTAGCCTTTTAGCTGCCGTAGATAATTAATAGTAATTACCTAGCACGACAGCTATAATTTGCAACTATTAATTTAATTAGTTATCGACGAGATAACTCGTCTCTGGCGTGTTGAGCTCGAAAATTTGTACGAGGTATCTCGTCTGTGGCAGCCATCGAGTTAAGCAAGATTTTATCAATTATACGAATGATTGTAAATAAGTCACTTAATATTTTTTTTAATTACAAGTGTCGCTGTAAACTACTACTTTCAATATTAAGTCATATTTGTTTCCGTAGTTAGGTGAATGAGGCAGCTGGTATGGAAAAAAATTAAGCACTCTTTTGTGAATTTTTTCATTAATGCTTTAGATATAGACTTAAAAGTCAATTAAAAGGAAATAGTATATTGCTTGGCACATTGCATGAGATGTTCTCGACGTGTTTCCGTCATATTGTTTATTTGATACATTACTACTTTATCCAGCGGTTTTTTTTTACAATTAATAAACCGTAAGAAAAGGTTAAAATTATTTTAGGTAGACAAAACTTTTCGGGTAAAAGTTATTACTAGCCAACCAGAATAGAAATAAAACTGAGCTACACTTTGTGAGGAAACTTTGGTGTAATGGATTTTTTGTTCAGAGCACAATATAGGAACGGACACGCAAACAATCGAATCGCTGATTGCAAAAAGAGATCATGAATAATTCAAGGGTAAAAAAATATCCAAAAATGACACGAATACTGAATTTTTCGTACGGTGTGTCCATTTATGCAAAATTTTAAACCATAGTGTTATACACCACCCTGCTTTGGTAACTGATAAATTTTTGTTTTGTGTCGCCAATCATTGAGGGTATTCCTTGCATGCCCGGCTCATTTCAAAATTTCTGAAACATCACGAACCATGAATGTAATTGTGAGGTTATAATGCAAAACGTACTATTTCCAAATAGGGTAATTCAAGTCTAAATAATCGACTGGTTCAATTAGTTTTAATAAAAAATGTATAAAACACTGTCGTTTTCAAATTGGAAATCATATTTTTATTGAAATGTTATTTTGTTTGTGTACGTTATAATATTTGACTCTACTGAAAAGTTCGAGTTTTGAAAGTATTTTTAGAAATCAGTATATCCAAAATATCATTCCAAAGTAATGTAAGACCATTTAAGTAAGTTCATTTTTAACCATTTTGGAATAAGCCGTGTTCGCAAGTAATACCCTCAATTTAAACATGTAACTCATTTTTTCGGTCAAAGTATTTTTTTATATTTGTATTGATCTCTTATAATATCTTTGGCACATTTTTGTATTTACACATATCTTTATTTTCAACGCTGAACGCATTCATTAATATTTTGTCTTTCTTGTCAAATTTACCCAAATTCAAGATACGTACGTGTTCTTGCAGTATTTCGGCGACGATTTGTTATTCTTTTTATTGAACTGTCAAAGAAATTGAAACTTAATGTATAGAATGTATAAAATCTTATATTTTTGCTGTAAGCTTTTGTAGTTAGACTTAAATCGGTACTTTACCGTATATGACAGTTCTTTGCTTAAAAAGTTATTCTCAATTATTGATGAAAACATCTAAATAATATTCTTAACCGTTGTTTATAATCTATTTTAAAATTTGGAAATACGTCAAGATTGTGTATTTTGTTTTGTATAGCACTATAATTAGTTGGGACTGTTAGAAAATCGTTGATTACATTAGGATTGCCAAATTGTTTGTTTTCCTGTACTAGTAACCTTGAAGTCATCTATTGTGCTACCTAGCAACGACAAACAATACAAAATCACGATATCATTGAAAGACTTTGAAACTTGTTTTGAATAGTTATAACTTTGGTATTGTTCTTGATCCAAATAATGCTGGTTTACAATATTATCTGGTTATAATATGACGACTTACACCCTTTCCAGGTTCACCGATTAAATTCGGTGTTCATTATAAAGGTGAATAAGAGAGGTCGCTTATTCATTTTACTCTATGTATGTTTTTTTCTTCTGCGGATTTCTTACGCTGCGGTCTGCAAAGTTACGATTGCTAAAAATGTAGCCAAACTTTTTTTCCATTAGTTACTTACACAATATTACAGTTCAAGAATTTCAGAAATATACTCTATTAGTCTCAGTAAAAAAGTTTAAAAATCTTAAGCTTGCGTTACCAAAGGCAGACGGTTGATGGTTGAAATGCAATTATAACAAAATTCTAAAAGACAGCGAGTTGTCATATTTTCTTTATTTATTTATTTCTAAATACATTTCTCCTACGGTAAATTTGAAATTAAATACCACAACATGTTGATTGAATTGATATTTACCAAATATAATTCTATTTTATAATGATAAAAAATAGCCAATTGTTCTGGTTCTACATTTGTTTTATTTAGGTGATATCTATTTCTGTTTCACCCTCTCCTCAGAGCTTTGTTTAATCTTCCATTAACTAAGCTTTATAAACTGGCTTACAAGAGATAAACAATACATTTTCTCATATATACTAACATCTTAACCTAAATTAAAAAATACAGTTAGAAATGTAATGAATTGACTTTGTGTTTTTTTTAGAAACTGTGACAACCAGCAGAGTAAATGTAAGTTTAAATATAGTTCTGACTTGGGCAAAAAACCGAAATAGCTATCAACTAAATCAAAACAAATGTAGAACTAAACATTGTTATTTTGGACAAAATTCAATACAAGAAGCTACACAAAACAAAAGGTTTATATTACATAAATTACGATATATTTAATGACATACAAATGAATTAAATGAAATACATTATTGAAAGACTCATCAATTCTGGAACCTGTCAATACTGATACAACTCTCGGTAGATTATAATTATAAATGCATTTCGAGCAATCTAATTAAAATATGCCATGATTTCTGTATAGATAAAGTTCGATTTCGGTTAATTTTCAATACCAAAATACCGGAATTTCCGCATTTTTAAAACCAATATTTTACTATCAAAAAACACTAAAAATATAAAGATCACAAAGAACGGTATTGCAACCCTTAAAAGAAACTATCTCATATCCAGTTTTATAATATTATACGTTATTATATGTCTCAGCTTACGAGTCCAATAGAAAAACAAAATGGATATGTATCTTCCTTATTTCACTGGCTATGTAATTATATGTCACACAGCCACTTGAATAATGAATGCAGTTTGTTATAAGTTTTAATATTGTATATATATATTTTTTAAATAGTCGCCGAATACAATATAAGATATAGTATCCTGTTTGATATAATACATAGCTTGTATCGCTTCATTATTCAATACATTCGATGTTCTCTTTTTGCATCGGAGATACATTCCATGCAAAACATCCGTGCTAAAACACCGTGTGAATAAAGATGGAGTGGCCATAGATAAATTAAAGATAGGTTCCATTACGTTGCACCGTGTAAATTTGAAACATTACAAAATAAGAGGATAAGGTGTATTTTTATTTTGAACGATAGACACAGACGAACATATCATACTTAACAGCATTACGTTGTCATGAACAATAGACTTTTTCATTTATAAGAGAAAAAATATTGAGCACACAATTCAACGGTGGAAGGGAAAAAGGACGTAACCCACACTTTTTTTTAAAAATCGAATTTGAATCGATTGAAATCAAATCGATTTTATCGAATAAACAGCTTTTACTCGATAATCACAATATATACAACTTGATACACGTTCTATCAAAAAGATGTTAGCTGAAAATGCCGAATAACTATCTTAATTTAGCTTTAAAGTTTGAAAAAATAAGGCCCTGCGAAAACCGCGATTATAATAAAATACTTAAAAAGAGGGTTTTTTTTAAAAAATCAAATTAATATTAGATAAAGTCAATCAAGATTTAATTAATTAAACTCACTTTATCAGTCTTCGTGCAATTCAAGGATGTGTATATTTCATAATTTGCCTTTGATCAAAAATCATCAAAAAACGTTTTTCGTGTCTCCTGTAAAATTTGTTATGTGTGGGTTACGTCCTTTTCCCTTTATACATCTACGATATTTATTTGATAGTATAGAGTGTGGACTTATTAAAATCAGTTTAAAAAAACTAACCGAAATCCTATTTTGAGTCCGTTTCCACTGTACGGAGGTTTTCCGGTAAAATCGGGCCCTTATCCTTCCGGGCCACACCGCTCCGCGACGTCCGCCCATTGTCTGAATCCGCCCGCTGAGTGAAATACGGCCCTGCCTTCCGACAGCCTCCTTGTAGTTTCGGGTTCGAGACTAGTCTCTTACATACCATCCCTGTCTACTTAGTAGAAGGTTGTTTTTTAGGTCAGTGATACGCGACTTTGTTCGAACCATTAATTTGTTAGATCCCCCTGTCCAACGTGGAGAAAAGAACATAATTAAATATATCAGCATAGTTTGCGTAAGGAAATATTTATATCAATTTTGGATAGCTCAAACTTTGTACACTTCAATAAATTTTGTCACTCAAGACCCGCGTACTGTTATTTTGCATCTTCACGCATTCAAGTATACAGATAAACTTGTATACATAATGTTACGGATATAATTTTCACTAAAACACTATTTAAATGTTGGTTCAACTTTTATTCGAATAACATATTTTTTACACTTTAATAAATCACTTAATCTTATAATCAAAATAATAACGACGTGAGTATCTTATATACAATATAGAGTGCAATCAAATGAGACAAATTTTCAATCAGGAGTAATCAAAATTTCACAGTGGTTGATTTAGCGTATACATAACAACAATTGTGTCGATTTAAATATTCAAGATCAAGTATTATTTTTCATAACAATGTTATCAGATTTGAGTTCATTTATTTTATTTAGATACATCTGACAACCGATTGAAATTAAAAAAATAATTATGAAATAGTATATGTTTACTATTAAGGTCAATAACGCATAACATAGGAGAGCCTTGAAATATAATTTAGGGCATCGATTGCCAAATTGAAGATAACAATAAATAAAGTAAAGTTTAAATTTAATTACTGTAATTTTATATTGCTTTTGAAATATAAATAATTGGACAGTATTTAATTTGAAAAGTGTATCACAAGGATTGCTTTATTTACAAAACAAAGTAGTCACATTTTAACACATCTATTTAAGATAATAAAATATCTAAGTATACATATTGTTAAAGAAGAATAATTTTGAATTCATTAAAATGACACACACACACACTCAGTGATTAATTTCTAAGTCATTTTTTTTAAACAGTTGCTCCTAGGGCATCCAATCCCGGGATCCCGTTCAATTTTCTGATCCCGAAATCCCGAGATTGACACGGCCGCGATCCCGGGATTGAGAAATTTTGAGCAAATCCCGAAAATTGACACGGAATTGGGAAATTGAGGATTTCAAATTCCCCGGTAAGCTAATCACAATCCCGGGATTGAATATTAATCAATCCCGAAATCCCGGGATTGGTGAACGGCTCCGGGATTGGATACCCTACTTGCTGCTCCGTCTACACCATAATTTTCTTTCAGTCTCAATATTGCAGAATGTGTAATATTTATTGCTCTCATAATCAGACTACAGTATCGTCTTGTTATGTACGTAACTGTTTTTAATATAAACAATTTTTGGTCATCGAAAGTGACGTATATAGGTATAAAGGTTCTATCAAAATTCCATCTCTGTATCCTCATTATCTTAAATTATATTTGTATTCACTGACTGTGTTATAAATTGTGACACGTGTTACGTCTTCTTCAGAAACAAATGAAGGTATTTCTTGCAAAAACGGCTTATTTCAAAATAGTTAAAAAATGAAAACATTAATTTCATTTTGAAAAACAATGTATGTACATTTTTAAAGTATTTTTAGTCTTACATTACTTTGAAATGATATTTTGGATGTTTGAATCTGATTTTTATTAAATTACATTCATGCCGCCTGTGTGATTGAGTGGTCAACGTCGTTGGGTACCGCTACGGAGGGCACGTGTTCGAATCCCAGTACGGGCAGTTTTATAAATTGATTTTTCAATCGGTTTATGAATTTCTCTTCAAAGGCATGTATGTATGTGCTGTCTTCAATTCCCCTTCCCACCCATCCTATCCTATGAACGGGGTGTATCGTGAGCGATTAGCTTACTACTAGTCCTGTCCTAGCCCTTTTCTTCTATTCCTACTCTCTTTGGAAAAAGAGAGGTTAAGCAACTGAGTAACAATCAGTTCTCGTAGAAACACTTCTGTTGAGATAAACTCCATTAGGAGTCCATATGCTCCATATTGGGAGCGGACATGATAAAAAAAAATACATTCATGGTTCATGTTTCAACAATTTTGAAATGAGCCGGGTTTGCAAGTAATACCCTCAAATACACACAAACTATCATATAGTTGTTTATCAATAAAGTGATTTTAAGTAATTACTTATAAGTATTCTTACATTTTATTTATTAATTACCTTACGATTAAGGTTAAACAATTTGAGTTTTATATTTTGTATCAGAGAGTTCATCAAAAATATATATTGAGCTATTTTTTAAATTTCATTTCCTCCGGTAAACTTTTGTTTCTCAAACTAAGTGTTGTGAATTACTACTGTGGAGTGTGTATTGTTGAAGGCATCAGGAAAAGGCTCGTTATACATTGGACATACCTATGTTAGATCTGCGGTTAAAACGTCCTTATGATAAACAAATAAAATGTAGCTTTCGTGCGTTGTTAATGAAAAACACACAGCCCTCCTACCACTTCTCATACTATCCGATCTTCGAATATGAAACGAGGGTAGCCCATTACTCAAAAAAACTGTAACACTTCTACGGAAAACTTATTACATTTTAATTAATTCGACTATTTCAAAATGACAGTTTAATGTTAAAGTATCTCTATCATGCCAAATAGCAGAATTCTTTTAACCCTTTGCCCGCGACACCAAATTTAGCAAACGTGCCCTGTACGCGGCTGCTTTTTTGCGGACTTTGTTATCGCGTTTTAAACAATAAATATAGGTTGTGATATTTTACTAATCAAATATGTTAATTGCCGCCCAAAGTAACTTTTTCAATAATAAAATACAATATGTTTATTGTATTTTCGGTTTAACTCAACAATAATCATTCTTCATACAATTGCGGCGTGACGTCGCCATATTGCAAAATACCACCACGCGTGACCGAGAACACTGCGCCACCACCATACCATGCTTATAATATTAAATTCTCGGAACAATTACAATTTCACCCGCACTCGATCGCTTATTTACATTATCCAAAATTTTGCATTGGTGACGTATGTTCACGGCGTGTTCCAGAAATAAATTATTTTAGCCTATATTGAATCTTTTTTGACTAATGACATCTATTGAATTTGGTAATATATACATTTAGTAATATTTTCAACCGTGTTATACAATTTTAACACAATAGATATAGCTCTTATATAGGGTTTTAAATTTCTATGACATCTATACGTGTCACACGCGCCGAGGGCATGTTCGCTAAGACATGCATAGATGTCATACGCGGTGAAAAAGTTAACATGAGCTATATACAAATTTCATTTCTATTTATTTTTGGTTTAAATAATTATTATTTTATTCATTATAAAAATTTCAAAACGTGTCAAAAATGCAATGCAAACGCCATTTTCTATAGTTATCTGGTTCTTCAACGAACTTACTTTCAAAGAGATGGACATATTCAGCAATGTCTTTTGTTTATTGTTTTTTTCTGACTTAAATATCTTTCTCTCAAATAGGCAGTCACGCTGACCTGATCTCAACCAACGCCAAATTTGAGGCATTTTATTATTTAAAGTGATTTGAAAACGAACCCTAAATTTTCGGTCGGCAATATTGAGAGTTTTTGTTATTTTTGAAAACTTAAACTTTGTCCATTATATAGATGAAATTCATATATTCTTATAAATAATATATATCTTACTCAAAATATTATGAAAACTGTTTTAACCGGTTTTGAAAATAAGCTCTTCGAACGTTCCTTTATTATTGTGTATATTAAGTAATGGTTGGAGAGGCGCGAAGATAATTTTTTTAATGAGAGTCGTAGTAACATAAAGTTTGAAAACCACTGATGCACTGTATTGAACAAGTTTAAATGTTCCATGCAAATCTTTTTAGCTAAAGCGCAGCAAGCTTGAAAACAAGTCGAAGAAGTGAACGGCTTAAACTTTCCTCCCTTAAACAAAGCGACGATTTGTTTCATCGTTTTCGCTTGTTTTACATGCTATACGGCTCCGTGCATCCAATAGATATATTTTCATAATTTCCCCAGCGCTTTGTTTGGATGTGGATGAGAGTGGTGTGTAATTCTAGCTCATACAGTGGCACACTAAATATTCATTTGTATACATAGAGGGTGCCGTATAATCGCTTGCGGACAGTTCTACTAAAGCCTGGTATTACAATTTTTGGTTCATATTTAAAGAAAATAAAAGACAGTACCTGTCGTTAGACCTACATATCGAATATGGAAAGGAAAAAGAACGTAACCCACATATTTTTCAAAACAGATTTTTTCGATAGTCACAATCTATACAACTTAATACACATTCTATCAAAAGGACGTTAGCTGAAAATGCCAAATTAGTATCTAAATTGAGCTTTTAAGTTTGAAAAAGAAGGACATGTTGAAATTGCGATCAAGAAAAAAGACTGAAAAATAGGTTTTCGTTGAATAAAAATACTTGATTAATATCAGATAAAGTCAATTCAAAACTAGTTTATCAGTCTACATGCACTAAAAGTTTATGTATATTGCATAATTTGCATTTGGCCCAAAATCATCAAAAATCGTTTTTTCGGTCTCTTGTAAAATTTCGTTTCGTCCAATGTTCCCTCTAAGGTAAGAGGTGAGCTGCGCGAAAATTTCAAAGGCTGCGCGGAGGCTGCGTGGACCAATCAAATATTGATTGAGCAACTGTCTTGTAGTGCGCGCCAACCCGGAATGAGTGCGCGGGGGCTTCCCAATATGCTGCGCGGCCCCGCACGCGCCCAGCTTAGAAGGAACGTTGGTTACGTCTTTTCTCCTTTCCACAGTCGATATATAAAAACAATAATTCATCACCTTTAGCAGAAGTTGGCAAGAAACAAAATTGACAAAAAAGAATGCCATTTTTTGTCAGGATTAACTACTGGTAACTATTGTTAAAGTAGATTTAAAGACGGGGATATCCCATGGTTATAATTTATTTATTTTATTTGTGTCAGATTGGCAAACCTGCATTTTTATTTTTATATAATAATTCTAACTAATCTATGTAACATAAAATATCAATGTTATACACTTTATATTAACGGCTCGAGTTTTTCATTTGCTGTCTATTTAGAACTAGGGCTTCCAACCCGGCTTAAACCGAAACCGGTTTATTTTTCTCGGTTAACCGGGGCTTATTGAAAACCTCTTTTCTCCTTTAGTGCAATGTATTTTTGTACAACTGTTCATATGTCGGTTCCGTGACGTATCTCACAGATTCAAGCGGCAGTATTTTTTCATTGGAAGGCATGCGTGCTTGTAACTGAAATATTTTCTCCTTCCATTCCAATCCTAAAATTACGGTGCTTCTAAGTTCTTTACTAGACCTATTCATATATCTTTACTCTCGTCGAAAAAAGAGAGGTTGAGGTTACTTCACTTTTACGATACTTAAAGGCAGGGTTTCCCAAACTATGTTTAAGCGTGCTTAATTCAGTGCATGTTATTATGAATATCTGACTGATTTTATCAGTGATTCTTATATAAATGTTATTAAATTCTCTCTTGGCTAGTTTGTCAGAAGAATACTTTATATGTTATCCTTAATATGTACGTGTTAAAACAAGCTATTATTGTTTTACTTCCGTTATTTATATACAACCAATTTATACGAAGCAGGATTTCCTTTTTATGCTGCAGCGAAGTCAAGGTGCAAAAACCATTTAAAAATAGTAAGTCTTTTATAAACATTTTTTTTGTATGTATACTAGTATGAATAATCCAACCTTAAGCCAAGAGTTCCGTTAAAATTTCCGGATTTGGGAATGTGTTCCATTGCAGAAAAAGTTTGGGAAGCTCTGCTTTAAGAAGTGTAGAAAATTACAACGCAACTAACTTATTTTTTTTAAAATACCACTTAGCTCACTTCACATCTAATGGGCCCATATGTAAGTCAGAAATTGCAGTTATGTACTAATTTGATCTGAGAATATGGTTTTGTCTTAAATTAACAAAGGGCTCGGCGGTCTTAGAAAAAAATAACAAGGGCTCGCGCAAGCTCCTCTAGGCCACCCTTGTTTAAAATGATCAAAATGTTCAAACACGAATACTCGCATAAGTTCGACACCGCATTTTCGAACTATATTGTTGCACTTATTTATATTTGTAGTGATTTATGCATGTTCGTAAAATGAATTGAAATGCATCAAAGTATCAATTATATCAAAGAGGATATTTGGTGAAACAACTATACACCGACGATAAAGCGCTTTAGGTCGGTCAAATTTAAGCTTGGTCAATATTGTAGGCTTATTAGAATTATTTCAGCTTGAAAATTTTACTATAGAGTGACATTAACTAGATTGCAATCGGAAATTTATATATAATTAGTTAGAGAGCAGACATATTTATTGTTAAAAAATAAAATTAAAGTACATGACATAACTGCTGACGCCAATTCGCCATGTTCTTGACAGTAATAAAGAGATAAAATATAAAATAAAACTACATAATACAACAAAATCAACACACAAAATCATGAAATAAAATAATCAAATTTAATAAACAGTTCACGAATACTATAACTAAAAATGTCCACTTCTCTAGGCAATGAGTTGATCAATCGAACGGCCCTACGAACTGGTGACTCATACCTCCTAAGCGAGGTATAAGTTTTTAGAAATAAAAGTTTTTGCTCATAGTTTCGCCCACGTAAGAATAAATTGGGAGCATGTAAATTAATAGTCATGAGAATTTCCGGATTATTAACTCGGCCCCCAAGGAGAAGAGAAAAGCTTGAAAACGATCTTCGAGCTTCAAGAGAGTGAAATGATAACATTCCTAAAAGAAATTTGGTGGGGTAGTATTCCTTTAAGGAATTATCAAAAGGGAAGAATTTTTTTTTTTTGAAATAATAATATATTAGAAATTTCTTATGGACTCGCTCTAATTGCAGCTTGAATGAACTTTCATATGAGCTCCAAATGATGAATCCATATTCAAGCTTACTTAAGACCAAAGAAACATACAGCGAGCGAAACACAGTTGGGTTTTCAAATAGTTTGCTTTGTCTAACAATAAACCCAAGAAGTATGCTTGCACGCAGTGCAATAGAAGTTATACGTGAATGAAAGGTGAAAGTGGAGTCAAATCTTATACCAAGATCAACAACATATGTATATCGAGCATTAATAATATTGTAATTACCCAGGGCAACTGATATATATATATTAATCACGTGAGATAAATTAAATGATAAATTATGTCACGTTGCCACACCGAAGAATATTATATAGTATAATGTTTTTGTTCTATACTAGAATACAATTTTAATTGTAGTTTTAGCGAGAATTTGTACGCCAGTCCATTAAATGTGTGTCAAATATATGGTCACAGAAACAAAGACCAAAGGGCCTAGTCATGATACATGATACTATGGGACACAACTTGAAACACTTTGATATGACGCCAACCGACAAGTATAAAATAACAGAGTACGGACTAAAAAGCACTTGATTCAACCCCGTAACACGAAGAAAATTATGAAGACGTTGAAAACGTGAATTCAAAAGTTCTTTAATTTATATATTATATTTACAGTAAAAAAATATTGGTAGACTAAATTGTCTGCCGTGGCCCAGTTGGTTAGAGCTTGCTCTACCGATCACGCAGGTCTGGGTTGGGTCAGATCACATTGAATTTGAGAATTTTTCAATTCAAAGTTGTGTTCGAAGACTGGGTTGTATGTGATGTCAATTCACATCATTTCCTCTCATCTCATCCTTCTGATCCTTGAATAACTGGGTGTAGCAATAGCGATTAGCCAACCACTAGTCCTGTTCTAGCCTTATCTTTCTTTCCCTACTACTCACTTTGAAAAAAGTGACGTTGAGCGACTGAGTAACGAACAGTTCTAGTAGAAACAACTTCTGTCGAGATACCTCCATTAGGAGGCCATATGCTTAACATTGGGAGCGGACATGGATTAAAAAAAATAGTTTACATGAACATTCAAAAAATGTATTAATTAAGCTTGAATCGTTCATATTATGTACATTCACACAAGTTTTGTTACTTACGAACTTTCAAGCTAATTTAACGTCATAAAAAATAGTTAACAAAGTTAATCAATTTTGCCATCAATAGCTCCAAACTAAGAGATACATTTATTTATTATATTATATAATATAAACACGATACATTTATTTACTAAGCGTCAGCTAAAGTTCATTCGTGTGCTTGAACGCCTGAAGATGCCAAACGCGAAGCCCGGGTCGTTAGTGACAAAAAATGTGTGAATGTACATAATCAGTTGTCAATGCTTGCAATGAGCAAAACCGGTCCTGACCTTTTTAATCAAGTGGAATAAAGCAGTGCTCCGCAACCGGTGTGCCGCGGTCAAATAGATAATGAAAAATTATTTGAATTGAATTATTATTAAAACCTCTGTGTTCATTGAAACAAGCGTAGGTATCACATTAATTAGTTATTATTTTATAATAATTATTAAGATTGCATAAAAGTAAATATATTATAGTTTTATGTATGTATACTTTTCAAATAAAAAACGAAAATTTATTGTAAAATTTTACATCCTAAAAGTGATGAGTATACATAATTTGTACGATTCAAATTTTACATTGAAATTTCATGAAAGCACCTTCAGTCGAAATCTTACACTATTAATTAAACGTCGGCTTAAAAACGCTATGAAGAAGAATATGTGTTTTGAGTTACATTAATTATAACGATTATATTTTGTAACCTTATTTTCACAAATGTTTGTTTAAGTACGAATGATTTTAATTTTACTATTCTGATATATTGTAAAAATAAAAATAAAAACTGGAGGCAAGGAGGAGATGATAAAAAAACAAACAAAAAATAATAAAACTGCAAATGACATTTCCATGACTAAATGATTAAATAATGAGTTGCACTAATTAGAAAAGGTTGAACAATTGGCAATAAATTTAGCAGTGGTGAACAACCAATCCTATTTAAGATATTATTTAATAATAGTTCTTAATTGAATACTTTTATTCCTAAAAATTCTTTATATTTTATATTAAAATAAACATCAACAAAATTACCGCAGAATCCATCGAAAGTATTAGAAATATACATGTTGCTCATTCATTGTAACAAAAAAAATGTTTTTTCTTATTGTATTTGGTGCATTTAATCAAAAGCTTTTTCATTTATTTTTTTTGTGAAAAATATAAAGCCATATTTTTATCTCGGACGTTACAATAATGAGGAAATAAAATTATTTATTATGATGGAAGAACGCTGGCTTTTGTATCGGCCGGTTGATGTACAAAGCATTATCTCAAACGCAATTTCGTGGGTGACCTATTTTTATATCCGTCGGGGACGTTGATGTGGACGTCGTTATCTTTTGACCGATCTGGAAGATTTTCATCTGCATTTCAGGTCGAGTATGAAAAGCGGAGTTGGGATATATCCCACAGAAATTATTATATTTACCCACGTGTACGAATAACATGTTTGTTCTCGTTATTGTGAAATTAATTTTCCTTCTTGACGATAAGATACGTTTCAGTAGAGAGACAGACAGAGAAAGATAAACTGACGACTGTTATCAGACACCACTGCCCGTTTTGCTATACGAAGCAGTGCCTGATTTTACGAGCACAAAAGTCACTAATAATAAATTTTCCCCAACCTTACACACTATTGTTATTAATTATTTATGAATGAAAAAAATTAAATGTACATTTGTACTAATTCCCACTATTATTATTTTATAAGATCAGGATCGGTTTCGTTCATGACGAGCGTTATTAACTGATTATAAGTGAAAACGGTCCTGATCTTATTAAATAAAAGTGATAATTAGTAAAAATGTATATTATTTTTTTGAAATAAAATGCTTTGCTACTTATTATTATGGATATAGAACGAGGGAAAGTATATAGAATGTGTTGAAATAAATGCATATGGATTCCCCGTGAACTGGCTTTACTAAAGATTTCTTACCTCTGTAGTAATCACGCCCTTCCGTCAGCAACAATGAAAAGAGAATAAAAACTTCCAAAATATTAGCGATGAAGGAGACTCAAAGAACTTTGACGCTAATGCGCCCTGGTACTTAAAGCTCCATAAATTTGGTATCCAAAAAAAAAACAAGTATTGACAGGGAACACTTAGTAGTAACTATCGTTCGAATACATAGCTACATATGAATATTATTTAACCATAATTTTTCGGCGTGTCTGTATTCAAGTAGTTAACCAACCTACCAGTTAACTATTATGCATTGCGAATGATAAAATAAATGAAAAAAGTGATATTATGACTTTCTCAGCCACTTTATATTCGTCACTTTTAGGGTGTTCACTGTCAATACTTGGTGGAAAGGCATTATATTAATAAAAACAATAATCCGTTGTACTTCATTCCACTTTATTTAATATGTCAGGACCGGTTTCGCTCATTGCGAGTTCAGTTGACAATGCTCGCAATGAGCGAAACCGGTCCTGACATATTAAATAAAGTGGAATGAAGTACAAAGGATTATTGTTTTTATTAACTTTATATTCGTATTTTCTTTACACGAAGCGTATGTACTAATAATGAGGGGTCTCAATGGAAATTCTTCGACGAGAATTTGTAGATGTTTAATATTAAAAAATGAAACACATTTTTGTACAAATTAATTTCACTATATTAATTATAGATCAAGGTTTAAGCTTATCGCGAGAAATGTAAACTGATGTCACAGACACCCACCCTTTTTTTCATTAGTTGATAATGCTCGCGATGAGTGGAACCGGTTCTGACCTACAATAAATAATGTATAATAAGTACAAAAACCGTTTTCTTCCTTTTAGTGCAATTTCCTTTCTACCAATATTCTGAACAACTTAATATTGGTTTTTGTTTTAATTTTTTTGAAATAAAAAATAGAAGGTTTACGCTAGATTTGATAAATGTCCATTTTTAGTATCGGGTGGGTTAGTGTAAATATCACATAAACCTTACTTTTGAATACATATTAAACATCAATTGACTGAAAACTTATGTTATGAAAGTGTATGTACTGGAATTTAAAGCCACGGAAAATCACTCAGTTACAGGTCCTGTATTTGTAAGATTAATCTGCTTCACTTGGACTCACGAGTGTATAAGTTTAACCCTTTAATTTTTAATCAGTCCAATATTTTAGATTCAAATACATACATTGATTGGTCACTTTTTAGATTTATGTAATTTGCTCAATTGAATGTTTTGTTATTTACCATTAAAACACAAATATAAAACATCGATCAACTTAAAACTCGTATTTTCATTTTTTTTTGCCAGAGCAATGACGAAATAATAAAAAAACGTTGTGTCACTAAACATTATGTGTTATTATATAGAGAAATGAATAAAAAATAAGCACACTAGGCTTATCAGTTTTATCGAGTTATAACAAAAAGTGTATATTGCATAAATTTCATTTGAAACGCTATTGCATCGTAGGAATTAATATGCAATTTGATACATTCATTTCATTCATTCATTTTATCAATGTTTGCTAGACAAGCGTGCTTGTTATCTTATGCATTCAAATCATTTATTAATTTAATTTGTCTTTATTTCAATAAATTTAAAGTGGTTATTTGGTTTTTTTACTCGGTGGGAAGTCGTTGAATAAACTATTTTACTGCAGTAAAAAAACAGTGGCTTCAACTAGGTTAAAAAACTTTACCGAAGACTTAAGAGATACAAATTTAAGATGATATCTGGTTTTTAAAAATTGTAATAAACATCATTTAAGAATTCAATATTATATTATAGGAGATAGTCGACACAACAAGATAAGTGTATTGATGATTGTTAAATGGCTATTGAATCATTGGACTTAAAGTCTTTGATGATTATTGTGATACTTTTTATGTGAATTGTCTTTTATCGTTTAAAATTTCTCTCGTAATAAGAAGACTAAAAACTTAAACTGTAATAAAATGATCTTTCAGGTAGAGTTTAAATGCCATATTATATCACTCAATAAAAGGGCGCACTTTCGAACAAAGCGCATTTAAAAGAAATAACTTTGAGAATAAAAAATACACTTGAATACCTTTCGAGTTGCGATTTACATAAAAGGTTGCCTGCTTTTGAAATTAACTTTTCGAAAAGGTGCAAAACGAATTTTCAATATTTCGCCTTAGGAATATTTTGATAAGCTCATCTGGAAAAGTTCTTAAAGAAAATTTTGCAATACTTTTTTTCCCCACTTCCTTTATGTATTTAATTTAAATCTATACTGCTATTTAAAGCACGTTTTAAGTGTCCGATAAAAATACCTAAAGTCGTATAATTTTGAATGAAATATTCTTTTTCATAATGATAAGTTAACCACTTGAATACCAAGCGGACACCGGTGTCCGGAACATATGCAAGCAAACACGGATGTCTAAGACATTTAAAAAATCAAATACTTGGTATTCTAATAGAATAAAAGCAATATTTTGATAAATATGTGTAGTACTATACTGATCAATTTTTAAAATATCGAATTCGAGTGTATATTAGGCAAAATTATTTTTCTCAAAAACACGCAGTATCTCTGTGACATATCAATGTTTTATTTGCGCGGTATTCAAGCGGTTAATAAATCTTACCTGTTTTTATTTTGCTCTGGTAAAAAGTATTCTTAATTTGGCTTGTATTTTTAAATACTTGTTGATACTCTAGTCAGTTAAATTCAAGTTATTTTAAGGTCAGTAATTAATATAACACAGTACAGTCAGTACATAAAACTAATTACTAAGTATCTAAAGCAGCCATACTCAACCTGCGGCCCAGTCAGCTCTTATGTGCGGCCCAAAATAATTATAGTCACCAAATATTTTTAAAAGATAGTTAAAAGTTTGACTCAATATCAAAATTCACATTGATTTTGAAGTAAACGATTTAATATTTTGGATACATTAGTATTTTTGTGTACTTTACACGTATTTTTTCTTTGTTCTTTATTGTTATTTTTTACTATGAAAAATACATAAATGTATACATATGTATATGTCATATTCACATAAAATAAAATAGTTTTATTTTGACATCACAATACATACGTACTACATATATGTTCAGTGTGTGCTATATTTACAGTTTACTGTAAATATTTTGCGGCTCACGTAGAGAAGCAAAAATCGGAATGCGGCCTGGAGGAAAAAAAGGTTGAGTATGGCTGATCTAAAGTAATAAAGAGTTCACAAAATTTATTATTTGCCAACCATTTATGATTTTCTACTGATCGCTTATTAAATGTTATAGAAAGCTTTTAAAAATATTTATAAATTATTTGATAATGTCAATTTGACAGGGAGAAATTAGATAAGTATATATTTTTTAAACGAAACAACAGCAAGTAATTAAAACAATTAATGAAATATTAAAATATGCCTGAATTAAAAAAAATGGGTTGATTAGCATCCAATATATTTTTTAATGTATATTATTTATTACTTACTTTTTTCTACATTATATACTATAATTACTTACTCATACATTTTGTAAAAACAGTTTGATGCATACTCTTATCTTATTGTCAACTTTTAGTTTCAGATGTAACTAACTGTTGAAGTTCTGCATATGGGGGAGTTAACTACACTATATATAAAAAAAAAACAGTTTTTCACTATGGTTGTATAAAGCTTCTTTGTTGAGTTACTGTCAGAAAATCACTGGTTTCTTCTACTGTTTGTTATGATCATTGATAAGTTGATACTCTAGATATTTTTTTTACAATATCGGTGGAAAGAGCGACCCGAGGTATTGTATAGCACTTTGTTGATATCTCAATTTGTAGTTTTCCAACAATGTACATAACGAGTTTATAACATGAATTTTTAAGTCATAAAAAAAAGCATTACAAATAAACGATTTTTATTTAATACCATGGGCTTAAGGTAACTTAACCCTTTGGTTACGGGCGAAATTTCGTAGGTATGTGCGAAAAAAACGGGTAAGAAAATGGGAATTTTCCAGTGTTTTGGAAAAACTAACGTAAATCTCAAAATTGTTGATACATTTTATCATTTTTTTTTATAACGTGCTAAGATCAATATTATCTACGCGAATTCATAGTAAATTAAATAATTATCTGACTTAATATAAATAATAATAAGCGATGAAATCAAAAAAACGTTTTTCTCATACCCTAAATTCGACTTTCACTCCAAATATATGTTTTATAAGAGAATAAAATGTATTTAACAATTATGCTAATCAATAGTATGGATTGTCGTTAGTATCATCATAAAAAAATCACGAGGAGTTTTGGACCGAAAATGACCAGATCCACATTTTCCTGAACGTAGAAAAACACACTTTTCTTATAAAAAACTAAGACAGTTTTGATTATTAGGTCATATTTTAACCCTTAATTTATTTGAAACTAAGAGGTTTTTGGCGACGTTAAAATTTTTATTTTGTTCCTTTGAATCAGTACTCCAATATTATAGCGATATTTATTTTTTTTCTCTTAACTGAATTTGGGCGTATTTGATCCCATACTCCTCATAATAATACAATCATAAAAAGGAATAAGCGCCACGTAAGATCATATAGCGTCTTTCGTTTTTGTCTCAAATTACATCATAATTCATATGTTACTGATAACATTATAAACTACAATTTATATTATGATTATTTTACAAAACGAAATCATATTATCTTCATGTAAAATCACTTAAAAATTACCTGGACTATTATCGTATCACTAAAAAACTATTACGTTTTTTTTCTTAAAGGATTATATTATTTCGCAACAAAAAAAACACAAACATGCTTTATTTATTGTCCTCAATGTAAATCGGATGCAAACCTTTATCAATCTTTATGGAAATATACTTTAACCGTTTCACCAGGGGTGGGCTGGAGGCGGCTCGCAGGGGCCCGGGCGAGCCTTTTGATAGTTTTAAATTGGGTCAGCGAACCCTTTGTTAAATTATGAAAAAAAAAAAATCTTGCTCAATCAGTACTTAACTGCAATTTATGACCCATATATTATCTACAACGGTTTCAGTATAACGTTTGACTGAAAGAAATAGTACTTATTTCTGCGTCCATCTTATAACTCTTCACTCTTGCAATCTGAGGTGGGTAATTTCATTTTTCAGCTATAGATATTAATAATTTTACGGTATATTACGTATCGTTACTTAATTTAAGAATAGTAAAAATTAATTGTTTTAATATTTATTGTGTAAAATTGTAGGTATAAGATTGATAAAGAAATCTGCCCATTGAACAGAACACTGCGAATATATCTGTGATTAGGCGTACCTTTTGCTAGCGTATTGGCAGCTCACCGATGCGTTTTACCATCCTTTCAACGCTTTTATTACTGGCTGTTAAGTCGGATAAAAAATGACTCCTACTTCGGCTTTAAATTGAAAGCGACTAAGACTCCGACTCCGAATTGATATTTACATATATCGATGGCTTAGTTCCATACTGCTACAACTAAAAATTGTTAGCTTTGAGATATGGTTGGCTGACCAATGTTTTGACACATCTAAACTGAGTTGTAGAAAAGTGATATTTATTGTTTGTGTCATATCTTTAGTGAATCATTTTGTTATTAATCTCATTTCAGTTCAAATTTATTGAAACTTTAACAAAACCATAAAATGATATTTCGAATCGTATATATTATACATGTAACCGAGATATTGTTTATATTTCTTTATTTCCATTATGCAAACTTTTGCCAACCGGGAGAAAACTAGTATTTTTTTCTAGATGTTCTTTTGTGAATCTATATAAAATGTATTCGAATAGGTAATATAACTCAAAACATCAGATTTTTGACTTATCGTTTTATAAAACTAGGACATCGATATATATATTTCGCGGGATTTTTTAGTCCAACAAGATTTATTATTATTTATGTTGTCATGTAATGCTCATTTCCAAAATAACTGCTATAAACGCTTTGATTTGATATGCAGTTATCGGATCTCATTATTTCATCTTATTTGAATGTATTCTAGTATAAGTATATTTATTTAATTCAATGGTTATCATGTTCAACAATTGAGCATTAAAAAAAGATTGATGTAAGAAATAGCTTCAAATGATTTTAGATGAAAATGCTCGAGTCATAATAACTCGTTAAATAGAATGGGCAAGGGTGAAGTGTCATTAAATTTTACTAAAATCTGTTCCACAATTGTAATTATCAGCGTATTTTCGGCTGGATGACGTCACTGTATGATTTTCTTCAACCATTAGAATGATTTGGCATTATGGGTATTATACCAGGGCTGTGGAGTCGGAGTCACGGAGTCGCGGTATTTTGACCGGAGTCGGAGTCATGAAAAATGAGCGGCTCGAATTTTTTTTGAAAAATATTTTTAATGAAGTGTATTCAAACAAAATAGTACAAAGTGTTGCCATTACATGCTTGGCTGCTTACAGATCATCTAATGGTACACATATTATATAAATAAATTTTATAATATTTAAAAATAAATTTTGAAAAAATTCCTCGGAGTCGGAGTCGTTCATTATTTTAAGGCTAGAGTCGGAGTCAGAGCCGCCTTTTTTTACACGACTCCACAGTATTGTACTAAAAATATTAATAGGTATGAAATTCGTTGTAATAAAATAAAAAAAAATATTGTATAATGTTTGCATGTATGTGCGGTCCTTAGGCAAATTCAATTTTAACGTATACATATTGTAACTTGAATTTTCGTATATTTCTGTATACATATTTTATTTTATTTATTCATATTATGAAGGTTGGGGAAGCCGCCAATACTTTTTTTGAGACGTTGTTAGATACTGTTAAAAATCATTTATTTTTATTCATGTCAGTTCCCAACCTTTTTTTACTATTAGAACTGCCTCAGATGTTCAAGCAATCTTTTTTGAAGAGAAAACAGATAGAAAGAATAAGGTTAAAACAATAATTACAGGTCAGCTAATTACTCTCACTACGCCCTGTAATTTTAGGATTGGAAGGGTAAGAAGGAATCTTCAGACATCACAAACATCCTTGCCTTAGAAAAAAATGATAAATTGTTTGAAATGTGATTCGAACCAAGCGTCTCGGAAGCAGATGACGTTGACCACTGCACTGCAGAACCGAATCACAAATTTAATTTATTATTTTTAAAATAAATTATAGCAGTTTTGTCGGGTCCTACGGCGCAGTGGTAAGCGTTTTTGGCTTCCACGCCGAATCTCACAAACTCGAGCCTCAGTACAAACAGCATTTTTTCGATTGATTTATCGACTTCTGTTCGAAGGCATGGGTGCTTGTGATGTCTACAAATTCTCTCTCACCCTTCCAATCCTTCAATAACTGGGTGTAGTGAGAGCGATCAGCTAAATACTAGTCCTGTCCTAGCCCTATACTTTTTTCCTACTACTCTCTTAGGAAAGGAGAGGTTAAGCGACTGAATAACAATCAGTTCTCGTAGAAAAACAAATTTTGAGATACTTTCATAAAGAAGCCATATGCTCCACATTGAGTCCGCTTCTAATGGGAGCGGACATAGAATTTAAAAAAAATAGCAGTACAGATACATTGCGACTCTATGTATACATATTGACTATCATCGTATGAAATCAATTACACCACTTTCCCCGTCAAATAATAAATGCTATTGAGAAATGCATGTCGATAAAATATTTTTTAAGAAATCAGCATATTTATTTTTATATTACATTCAACCTTTCAACGTTTTTATTGTTGCAAAATGCATATATTTTATTCGCTCAGCTCTTTCCAAAATATTTTGATTGCAACAGTTCAATCAATACAGCAGGAATTAAAACCGATTGTCAATTTTCCACGTGTATTACGTAAAAAAACAAGATCCTTTCAAAAACTATACATAAGTTAAAGAAAATAATCTAGAAAGTGTTTGCTTAATTTTAAAAGTTAAAGTGAAAAAAATGATTAAAAAAAATTTAGTAATAAAAAAATTGTCTTTTTATAATCATTAAAAGAATGAAATAAAGTAAAAAAAAATGTTTTAAAATAAGTTAATTTATGTATTTAACAATCATTAGTCATATATTCACCAAAAATATTAAATGATATTCGCATAAATATACGTTCATTAAGCCACGCAATATGACACCAACCAATCGTCGCAAAAGCGATTCCCCGATCTTTTCGCATGGGAAACGATCGTCGCAAAAGCGATCGCCCGTATGCAAAGGGTTAATAACAATGCAATAAAATTGACGATAATTATAAAATAAACAGTATGAAATGAGCGTAGAGGCTTTTTTGTTGTAAATTCGAAACTAATTAACATGCAAAAGGAAGAGTAAGTATTTTACCAAAAATAAAGATAAAAAAATTACTGGATTAAGACGTGGTAATTAAAAACTTCAAAAAGTAAACCAACGACAACGAAATCTAATTTTAAGAATTAAGCCAGAGATATGCGTCCACATTTTTTTTACTGAAATATCTAAAAAATCAGTATAGATTTAAATAGAATCCCTATCATACCGCCGTGTCAATGTAAAATCTATCGTAAAGTCTCTCAAAATTATTTACTGCGAAGAGAATAGATTTCGATGTTTTTTTGATTGGGGTAAATTCAACCCTTACTCAAACCTCTCCGGGTAGCGCTGACAATTTCCATTGGTCGTGTAGAGTCGCAGGTGGACGCAACAACACATATCTCACGTGGCAGTCGTGACTGGAATGAGAGCCGACGACGTTCAGGTGTATCGCGCTTAAAAAGATATTCCGCGACACCTTTTTACAGGTAAACCTTTCCTTTTAAAATAAAAAGCTCGAACGTGACGAGACTTGTGTGGCTTGCCTTAAGCACCTGATTGTTGCAAGCTTGCTCGGGTGTTGGATTGGCCAGCGCTTCTCAGTTACATTTAAAATGTGTTCACTTAACGGGATATTCTTGATTTCTCCTTAAATCCAACGCAGAGTAGATTTAATTTATCCGCCACCTTTTTTTTAATGCGCTACAGTCCAAGGTAAACCTTGGCCGTTTTAATTGATCTTTTTTGTTCAGCTCGCTCTTCCGTTTTCCTTTGCCAATCGCTGATCTCCAGCGTTCTCAAGTCCATCCATCCAGCGAAATCACGCTCTGTTACCGTCAGTTTTATTGAATACATACATCATGACTTAAATTAATGAAATACGATATTTCGTACGTTTAATAATAAACGGAAATAATGAAATTTAAATCTTAGGGTACAAGATTGGTTTTTAAATGCTTTTACTTTATTTTCAACAATCTTCGTCTCCAAAGATGTAAATTTTAATAAAACTGCAAAAATCTTGATACAACTATGTCATTAAGCACGCGTGAATCAGTATAAAGATAAATAAATATAATTGTTTATATAAATTTTCGGCTGCATGGTCGAGTGGTCAACGTTATTGGTTACGAAAGTCACGGGCTTCGATCTTAGTCTTTATAGATTGGTTAATAGATTTCTGTCTAAAGGAATAGATGTATGAAACGTCCTGAATTCTATCCCACCTATCTTTTTCTTAAAAAATGGCGTATTTGCGATAAGCTAACCACTATTCCATTCCTCGCCCTATTTTAATATCCTCTTGAATAACGAGCAGTTCTCGTATAAACACTTCTGCTGAAATAAACTTCATTATGAGTTCATATGCTTTACATTGCGAGCGAACATGATAAAAATATACATATTTTATGTATGAAATAGTGCTGTCATTTTAATATCACAAAAGTTTTAATACCTTTGGAGCATGAGGTTTTTCACTAAACCTTAGCCACATAGTGCTCAAAAAGTGTGTAAGTATTGGGATTTTGTAAATGAAAAAAAAATGTGGGCGGCAAAAAATCATACGATTTATTGTAGATAGAAAATATACAAGATATGAAATATAAAAATATTAAATTCATGATTCTTTTTGTAAATGTTTTGAGCGGCATATTTCTTAGATTATTTTTTCATTTGGAGGTGTGAGTGTAAAAGTAAACATTAATATATAGCGTAATATTAGCACCACCTTTGTTTGCATATTAGATGTCCTATGTCGAGCTGCACTCGACATTACAGATCTGGCAATGTTTTTAATTTACTGGCTTTTTTAATAATATACGTTTTTTTTTCATCCAAATATTACCAATACGTATTATGCGTAAGATAAATTTTGCTATACTGAAACATTCAAAATGTTTTTTATTATAATTATACGATAATAAATTCTAGTACTAGTACTATAATTTCAAACAACGATAATGTAATGTAACATCGATAAAGTTGGTTTTATCGCAAAGTTAACAACAAAACCTACACCTGATATTAAAAGTTTTATGTGAATTAATAAAAGTACAATTGGTTTGGACTTGTGCTAGAACTTACCTGATATAATTATTTTACTATTATTCTAATGAATTTTATTCATACTTCAAAACATTGATTTTCAATGGATTTAATCTTGAGGCAATTCAATGGTTTATTTTGAGATTTTCATCCCAACCCCTTGCACTCTTTAATTTTTATATGTTTTCACATTAGAAATTGTTTTCATATAGCTTAAATATTAATCTTTCAATTAACATTTAAAATATTTAAAAAAAGTCTTCCTCGTACTTTTAAGAAAGCACTAAGCAATTTTTTTCAAGAATGATTTTAAATTACTCTTTCAATTTTCATGGTTAATAAAATGAACACAAAGAATTTTAGAAGTTAGAAAAATAGATAACGGGAAATAAGCACAATAATTCGATGTCAAATAAAAGCATTAGGATGACGTGTTGCATCATATTTTTTTTGTATTTTGGTATTATTTATGTTTGTGTATTTAAATATATAAAATGTTGATTAGAAAACTCTTAACTAACAAAAATCATAGTTACACTGCACTCTAAAAACAATAGAACTGAGGAAGTGTCAAGTATTGACAATGGCGACGGGATTAAACCATGGAATAACATAAATCCTTTCTTGGAACTATAATATATCGAATAGAATTCCTGATGTTCGAAATTTTCCGTATTTCCCAAAATAAGTCTGCCATCTATAAATTGTCTAACTGTTCGTTAAAATATAATTAATCCTGACTAATTATTTACTGCATAAAAAAACACAGACATTTTTGTTTGTATTAAATTCTCAAACCTTCATACAAAATCACGAATATTAGACATTGTTTGTGGAAAAAAGCATCAATTGAACATGTCTAAAAAGAACAAATCATCCAGACAAAGACGATTACGGAGATTCTCTATTTCAAAAAGAGTTTATTTTCTTTCGTTCTTAAGTTCCAAACGGATCTTCTTATCTAGGAATTAGACCATCTTAAGACGCCGAGTCTTTGTATTTGAATCTTTTTCATTGTTTATACAACATATATGTACATTTATATATAACTGTATTGATTTATTATTAGGCGTTGTCAATATTATCAGAAAATATATGTCTCAAATTAAAATAGAAAAACAGATTACCAACAGTTTGAATGAAATACTTGAATTAATATTTTGTATATATGTATATGTTATACATAATATGTTTTCTAGCAACAGTAGAATGTATCACGGGCAAATCTTTATAACACCACTACGGGCGTTTTTTCTAGAAAAAATACCATATACGGATGTAATTCGCAAGGAAACTCTATGTTTATGAATAGAAAAGCAATGATACGTACGAATCCATTGAAATATTGAATAACAAAATAAAGTAAATTTAAAATACTTTCACGACATGAGGTTTGTATTATATTATCCAAGTTAAATAAGTTTATTTTAAAAAATATATTTTAATAGTTGTGGGATTGACGGAAGGGCATGATCGTTACAGAGGTGAGCAATTCTCTGTGAAGCCAGTTCACGGAGGCAACATATGCATTTATAAGCAAATCAGACTATATATATATTACTTACCCACATACTAAATCCATACTTGCACACACACATTCGCATACATATATAACAATGCACAAGGAAGTCAACTAAAAGGAGTAATTTTCAGGATGCTAAGGATCGTCTTTATACGTTCTATTAATAAACGAAACGAAAAATAAAACATATGGTGGGTTGTCGAGCAGAACTGTTTTCAGTCTAAAACGATTATGTCTCGTCATGGTTGTGAAGATCGTTAGGTTGCAATGTTTTCCTACCTCGCTGTGAATTTTTGAGAGATTTCACGAACAAAATCGCTGATTGTAGGCTCTTTTCAAGTCTCTATGAAGTACGAGTTGGGCATATACCACGAGGCGTTACATATCTTTCTCAGTGATTTATTTTAGATAATCTTCATTTGCTTGCATTGAATATAAGCCCATATTGGAATAGAGTACATAATGATTGGTCAAGTAATTGCTGTATAAAGGAGCAGCTGCTTTTGAGAGTAAGTTTGCTCCTCGCGTTAAGCATAAAGTACAACCTTGCTTTTGTAGCATAAGCTTGACGTTTTTTAATCGCGACGTGTTCATTAAATTTAAGTCAACTATCTAAGGTGAGTCCAAGGTACTTAACTGAATTGGATCACTTGATCTCTGCGTTGTGCATGAGTATGCAATCAAAATTAGTTTTTCTAATTAAGCCATTGGAAAACATTATTGCCGCGCTCTTTTTAGTATACATTTTGATTCTCCATTCGTAACACCAGTCTGTTATAGTATCGGCAGCTGATAGAACGTTAATTTTTTAAAAGTGCGTTCCATAGATTATTAAATTGTAGAATCAAATTAAATGTAAGATTTTGATTCGAATTGAGATAAGATCAGATTACCATCAACAATGCTGCTTATGTCCAATCCACTTAGCATGTCTTTAAAAGCATTTTTTTTAATCTCTGACAAACCTATTCATATTAAAGAATGTGAACTGCAAATTTATCGACTGGGAGTAAAAAGAGGGGAGGTATTTTTAAGCTTATAAAACAGGAAAAACTCTTTCATGCAAACGAGAAATTCCTGCTGTAATAACAACTTGGAAATATTTTCATTTACTTCCTGAAAATATATTAACTACAATTTATAAAACAGAAAAATATACATACATTAACTTTCAATTGTATAACAAAAGAATTGGAGTTTTCTGAAATTATAAAAAAAGTCTCATTATCTTCATCATAATATGGCGCAACCAGGGATTGCATAAATGGACAAATATGTCAATGTATACTTTGTAAATTTTGGCCAGTTACAGTGTACATGAGCTAACATATGACCTATCAAAGTGAACGTAAATTGTAATGATCTAGCCCAGGCATGGGGAACCTGCGGCCTTTTGGCTACTCTGGTGCGGCCTTCTGACCAATTCTCTAATTTTGTAAATTTATGTAAATTCCTGACATATTCTGACCGCAAAGTTCTGTTTCCGCACAAATGTTCCCTAGTCAATGTTTACTGCGGCCTTATGTCGAATCAGAAAAATGAATGCGGCCTTTAGAGAAGAAAAGGTTCCCCGCCCCTGTTATAACCCTTCACCTAAAACTGAAAGGTAATGTGTACATTGGCGACATTTCACACTGTGTCTGACATATATACCAATATTTTTAGCACGTCAGTGAACCGTAGAACAAGTATTTTTTTGTTTTATTTTAAAGACGCGCCAGTAGTTTACAATGTTTCAAAAGGGTTTCACTATAATTATAATAATCTAATTGATTTTCACTACTTAAATGAGTTATCATTGTTAATTCGTAAACCATTGAATAGTGAAAGTAAAAGTGCACAGTAATGATATTAGATTCAACTTAACTTGCTGGTTAATATATATCTATGCATTGATGAGATTTCACACTTTTACTTTGTCATACATGTTATATGCAGATCTGTATAAATATAACATGTCTACATAAGTATAACATTATTAATAAATGTTCTTATATAAAATATTGTAGCCGTTTATATTTCAGTGTACATATTTTATAAATCTCTACACCATTACAATTTGTTTTATACTGCTAACGTTTTCGAATTTAGTTTACATGAATATTCCCAACTGCAACCACAATGGTTAAAATGCATTTTATGTTTTTCTATGAATAAAAAAAAACAATTTGGCTCTCCATTAAGCAAAGCTCGTTTTATAAATGGCAGTATTTTTGACAAGATAATTAAAATTGATCGCAAAAATGAATGCGCCTTTTGAAAGGACTTCTAAGCTAGACATTTTAAACGTATGCATAATAATGAAAAATGCTTTCGCACTAAAAATGATTGATGTCCTACTGCAAAACTTTGATAAAGCACTCTTTACCAAATAATTGAACATAATAACGCATTGCTTTTATAATGATATATTTAATTACCATATTTACTCGATTATGACATCTTGACATCAATTAACAGACACTCCCTTACTTTTAATTAACGGTATCTAAAACATTATTATAATATACGAATTCATACAATGACTGTCAAAACCATCTAATGATTTATTGTATTTTTCCCATCAAAGTTTTTAACGTGATGAAATTCTCTTTCTAATTGTTGTGAATAATTTCATTTCGAATATGTTTTCCAATTCGATAGTGTCTTCTGTGACACCAATAACGTAGGTGTACGTATTTTTTCATAAACTAGTCCACTATTTCATACAGATTTTTCCCGTTAAACCGATAATTGATGATTGACAACGATTGCAAAACACACTCAAAATTGAAAGATACCAAAAATGGAAACACACAATCCATGTTATCGGAGATAATAAATGAAATTAATTCAACTGACGAATCGATTAAAGTAAGCACAACGTATTTTAATACAAAATGTACTCTTTGTGCATATGAACTGAACAAATATATAACTGATTTTTTTTTATTCATTATAAGCCGTTAATTATTATTCTTCTTCTTTGGCGTAGCGGTTAGCGTTGTGAGTAGGGCATCCAATCCCGGGATCCGGGATCCCGTAATCCCGGGATCCCGTTCAATTTTCTGATCCCGAAATTCCGGGATTGAGATGGCCGCGATCCCGGGATTTCGGGATTGAGAAATTTCTAGCAAATTCTCGAAATTTATACGAAATTGGCAAATCGGGGATTTCAAATTCCTCGGTGAGCTAAAAAAAAATAGCAAATTGAGGATTTCAAATTCCTCGGTGAGAAAATCTCAATCCCGGGATCCCGGGATCCCGGGATTCAAAATAATTCAATCCCGAAATCCCGGGATTGGAAAAAGGCTTCGGGATTGGATACCCTAGTTGTGAGCTTCCGTGCCAGATCTAACAGGTTCGAGTCCCAGTACTAACAGCATTTTAGATCGATATATCGATTTCTGTTCGAAGGTATGGGTGTTTGTGATATTTAAAAAATATTTTCCACCCTTTCCGACCCTTTAATAACTGGGCGTTGCAAGAGCGATTATTTAACCACTAGTCCTGTGCTAGCATTATCTTTCTGTCCCTACGACTCTCTCTCTTGAAAAAGAGAAGTTGAACAACTGAAAGATATTTTTTTTTTAAATAATAAATGCTAAAACTAATTTCCTTTTTAATGTCTCATTTTACATCGTTTTGCTTGCCTCATGCTTTGAAGTTATCATTTTTACTAAAAAATAAACTTGCATGAATTTTTAAGCCTCGTTGTCTTTGAATATGATTAAAAGCTGTGCTAAAATATTCATGTTATGTTGTGGTTTACGAATGTTATATGCCATTTGATTGGTATTTCAGATAATAAGTAGTATTTGTCAGAATGACTACAGAATGAAATTCTTTGTCTTGAGGACTTAATCTTTACTTTATTTTGTCTTTGAAAACGATAGAAAAGGTTTCTAGAAATTGATGAATTTAATATTCCAGTGCTTGAAACGAAAATAATAGCCCCCTTTTACCCATTTAATATTATCATTATAATGCTATTTCAAATATGCAGTTAAAATTAAAGCACACAATAGAAGCACTCTAATTGCAGAAATATCGTTCAGTTTAGTGAAATTCTACCGGGAATAACGCTCAAGGACTGTAATTTGCAATTAAATATATTGCTGCTTTCTGCCTTTACGGTTAACATAATACTAAGCACTCGGCAACCTGTCGAAGCTCTTGCAGCCATCTGTACTATACTATACAGTAGAGTAGGGTATTGAAATGATTTGAAACAGATTATTTTCAAGGGTGATTTTTGAAAAACAAAGCTTGATATAAAATTTTCTCATTTTTATCTTCAATAATTTATGAAAAGAATTGCCCCTATCACCATTCACCACAATGCAACTATTTAAATTTAACTCTCTTAATCTCTCACAGAAACATAAACGGATGGAATGATTCGCTAGTACTAGAAAGAATGATAGAGATGACCAACTGTTAAGTACAAGTACAAGCATCTCCGAAAAACGCCTTATATATTTTAATAACTAACTTTCACTGTTTTTTGGCTATATACAGTGCCGGCGCGAGATTATTTGGCGCCCAAGGAAACATTCACCATAAAATCGGGTAGAGCTTCGGGATTGAGACATTTTGAAATCCTATAAATTTACGGACTTCCTAAATGAAAACATATGAGATCCCTTTTTTAGTTCTCGTGGGAATTTTTCAAAAAAAAAATAATCGCTGCCCGATTTAAAAAAGTCAGGAATTTACGGAATTTTTAAAATGAAAATCAATGAACCTTTTTTGTTTGCTCTTCCAGGATATCCCATTTCGAAAACCCAAGAATTTGCGGAATCGACAAAATTAAGAAAAATGTGACATTTCGTTTAGCCCTCGCTCAATACTTTGTTGCATTATAAAGAGCAGTATTTTTTTTGTGATGGCAAAGTTTTTTTAAGTTTTCGAGTTACTGCTTGAAGCTCACTGCATAGATATGTAATATTATTAAAAAATGCCGCCTGTGTGGTCGAGTGGCCAACGTTGTTGGCTTCGGCTACAGAGGGCCCGGGTTCAAATCCCGGTACAGACAGTTTTATAAATTGATTTTTCAATCGATTTATGAATTTCTGTTCAAAGGCATGTATGTATGTGATGTCTTGAATTTCCCCCTCTCAACCATTCTATCCTATGAATGGGGCGTGTCGAGAGCGATTAGCTTACCACTAATCCTGTCCTAGCCCTATCCTTCTGTCCCTACTCTCTTTGGAAAAAGAGAGGTTGAGCAACTGAGTAACAAGCAGTTCTCGTAGAAACACTTCTGTTGAGATAAACTCCATTAGGAGTCCATATGCTCCACATTGGGAGCGGACATGGTAAAAAAAATAAAATACTACTCCATTTATGCCACCTCTTATGGTTGGCGCCTTATTCGGTTGCTTATTTGGTGGCAACGGCCCTGGTCATATACACTTTCTATCTGAAACATTAGCCTACTTAAGTGCGCACTTCAATCTTTTTGCTTTCTTAAAAGTGATACAAGCGTAGCGTTATTCCACTGACTACATCTTATGAATATTATTCAGTGTCCTTTCAAGTCAATATAATCATCGAATTGAAAGTATAAGCAAGATTTTGGCACTTCTGTAGTATCCTCTGGACGGTGTTAGGATGAAACTAAACAAGAAAAATATACAAGGAAACAATTTATAGTATATAATCTTTTTCTTTATTTTTTGGGTAAATTTATTTAAGCCCAAAGAATAGCACAGGTAATGTCGGGTCTGTGTTGCAGTGATCAACGTCGTTAGATTCCGTTTTTTCCGTATTAAATTCCGAAGCAGAATTTTCCCGATCGATTTATCACTTTTTGGTGTCTAAAAATTCCCCCCCCAACCTTCTAATCTTAAACAAACTGTCTGTAGCGATATTGATTAGCATGCCATTAGTTCTGTCCTACCCCATTATCCTTAAATCCTTACTGTCGTAAAAAAAATGAAGAATTTAGTAACAAGCAGTTCTAGTGGAAAAACTTCTGTTGAGATACTTTCATTAAGAGGCCATATGCTCGACATTGAAAGCGGACGTGGACTTAAAAAAAGTGTGAACACATTGATATCGTATGATTAATTTTACGAATTTTTCTATATTTTTTTAGAAACACCCTAACAGAAATTTCCATTGAAGAAAAACTTTTGTATTCCTATATGGTTATTTTATATTGAGGATAAAGGATAATGCTAATTGATATAAAAATCGACGAATTGACTTTTTATTATCGGCTTATTTGTGGAACTCATTTTTTCAAATAATACGATACTACAGGGTGAAAAAAAAAGAATTATTTTAGTTATACATATATACGTAGTTGATAGCTATTTTGCCGTATGCCTTCACATTTACAGATGAACATAGTTGACGACGATGATGTACCCGGTACTGCCCCATCTCTGCTAAATAATATTTTGTGCTTGCAAGCACATGCTAATTTAAAGTCGAATTGGGAACTGGGCTTAGAGATTGCTATCACAAGTATCATATGGCTGAAAGAAGCTGCCCAGGAACTAATAGTATTTGGTCATAAAAGTTCAACACCATATACGTGTATATATTATTGATTGAGCCGGCTATTATAACCTATAATACAGCAAATAGTTTGTTTATTTACAATAAAAACAAGTTTTTTTCAATAAAAAATAAATTTTACCTGGCTGTCAATTCATTAGTTCATAAAACTCAAAATTGATGGCGCTTCGATCGAATAGAACTCATTTGAATCACGTAATAGCTGTTCATTTGTTCTTAAAATTTGACAGTTTTCTAAAAATACTTCATTGTTTTACTATTGTGTAAGAAGTGTTATACGGCAATTTTTACTGCTATATACTAAATGATAACGTGAACTATTTGTAGTAATCAAGATATTTTAATATTGGAAAATGAACACAACGTAAAATGAGAAAATCAGACATGGCGAGGTAAGGAAAGATGTGTAATACAATATGAGATTTTGAGGTACTTACTTTAATGATTTTGATAATATTTGTTTTGTGATATGATGAGACTAATGCATATTTCATATAAACCTACGTAAAATGATACAGAAAGATTTGCATATTTGAGAGAAGATATTGAAATTGTACCGACAATGTTTTGGCATTGTCATTCTGTCATTTGTCTTTCTCGCCGCCTTTTGTGTGTGATGTACCTAATTTGGGATAATAAAACGAATGGGAATTGTTTTTTGTTTTGACAAGTGTTTTGTTACCCATTTCGGGTCCGTAAATACTGGCATGTTAAACACTGATGTATTTATATATATAAACATAATATGTATGTAATTAATTTATTTAGGATTTTTTGTTTTTGAGAAAGCTGTAAATTTGCTCACTAAGTAGGGTTTGCAGTGTAGGGCAAGTCATCAAACATTTCTAGCTTCACCTCATCAAGTATATCATATTCTCAGCTCGAGAGAGAGAGAGCTTGTAGAAATATTTTTTTAATAAAACAATACGTCGTATCCCACAGCATTAAAAGTATGAGTTTTTGATCTATTCAACATTTAGATGAAAAAATACACAATCTAAAAAAATCTTGTACCACAAAAATGATTTAAATTACTTGTTTTCTAACATCAGGTTACTTTAGTGGGTATTAGGTGCAATATATTTTTATTTAAAATTGACAAAGCAAACGTGATTATATACTTATGTGTTGTGTGCAATATGAAGTTTTGCTTAATCGTAGGCGATATTATTTTTATTAAAAAAAAACTATTTTTACGTTTTATTTAAATCAATACATGGCAGCGCTGATATTTTTTAATTATACAGAAAATCATCAGTACTAAAAAAGTTTAAAATGTACTGGTAAGCGTTTATTGTCAACCAACTTTGGTGAAAATGTCATTAAAAAAAGTGTTATAATTAAGCAGGTTTTTTGGAAAGTGTTTATTTATATTGTCCCAAGAAGGTTTAATGTGTTATCCAAAATCATTTGTTGCAGCTTCACAGTGGATTGATGAGTACACAAAACAGTTATAAGACTTTTGGCTGCTAGGAATGCCAGATATGTTATTGATAAAGGATATAAGACGAAGTCGAAGGATAAAAAGGTAGCAAGTTGATTGGCAAACATGAAAATGTGACACTATAAATCAAGATGGTGAATACATACTATGGGAATGTCATTTGATGCATGTGAGAAGAGATGAGATGTTTAAGTCAATTCAACCGTCCACTAGAGCGGCCGGACTTCGTAGCTGATAAGCGAAACTACCAGACATTTGAAAAATTCTTAATTCATAACTGTTTGGAGTTTATCCATAAAAAAAATTCTAGTTGCCCGCTGTGGTCTAGTTTGTTAGAGTTTGCTCTACCGATCAGATGGGTCTGGGTTCGATTCCCGGTAAGGTCAATGTCAAATTAGATTTTTTCAATTTTTCAATTGAGATCTAAGACATGGGTGTTTGTGACGTCAATTCTCCTTGAGTTAATCTCATGTGACTTACAAAAATTTCTCATCTCGTATATCTCGTATGATCTTTCAACTTAAAAACTTTCAAATATTTGACGCATTGGCGTAAGCTGTAATGTCAAATATTTTTTTTATAAAAAAATGAAAAAAATACTAAAAAAATGAGTTTTTGAAATCGTGGGCTGTTGCTCCTGAGACGCTCTTGATTTTGAAAAAAACGTTTCTTAAATCATATCACTGTATATATTATGTAAGCGTATATAATTAGCGGTTATGAAATCAGAGGAAGGTCAGAAGGGGGGGGGGGGTGGCTGTGGACGAGGACAAGTAATAGAAAGCCACGTCACAATGTTTTTATTTGTGTAAATTGCAAAGTTTAAATGTTGACATATTTCAATTTCTATCGCGAATTTATGTTGGTCATTCTTCTATAGTTGAATAATTTGTGATTTGTATTTTTTTTGTAATTTGCTTATTCCTAATATGAATCAACTGGCATTTTAATTGAATATCTATAAAAAAAACATATTGTAAATCAATCTCTTTGTAATTCCTCTTTTCGGAAAAGAAAAGGGCAAGATGGATAAGGTAGAGACCACTTCTAATTGAAAAAATGTTTTTTCTGCGACATGTTTTTGAAAGCCCACACATTTTCATTACGAATCAGTGAATGGATTGAAATAGTTTACATAATATTACAGTCGCGAAATTTTTGGACTTTCCGTACCACTTAACATACAATTTTAAATCAATCGATTGATAACTTGAATAGAAGGCCAGCGATTGTCGTGCATAGTCCATTGTCTTGGAAATATTACGCTATTGGTTTATATTATTAATGGAATTTATTGGGATGAAAAAAAAGGCCCAAATTATAAATTATTGTTATATCTGAAATTGATTGGCATACTAATCCGATACTGTTTTTTTCTGTTGTATATGATATGCTTTTGTTACAGTGTTTAATTCAATATTTACTCAAATATCTGGTTACAGTACATTATGGAGACAAACAAATGGAGAAATCGTAAATAAATAAATAAAATAGCATACTTTAAATAGTTCATTGATAGAAAACTATTAAATTTCGACAAAGTAAATGCTAATACCTAGACTTAATTTGGGAAAATGAACTAAAACAATGAAATACGATATTATTTATTTGCTCGATTTTACCTTCTGTCTGTTGAAAGATTTGATTTAAAGATACAATGGATTTTTTGATTGTTACATTTTGTAAAAATTTTGCTACACACATTTTTAGCAAGTGAAAAATCATTATAAAAATATGACAATACAATTAAACTTCAAATATTCTATTAGATTTTTATTTTTAATAAAATATATGTTAAAAATATAATTCAATATTGTTCTGGTAATTTTATAAAAATCCCAAAATTCACAGTTGGGCGTTGGCATGTTCATTTATTATAGATACATTTGGGCATATTGCGTGGTTGCAAGAACGCTCATCATCGAGGGTTTGTCATCAATCATCACAACCTCACAATGGTACACGCGAGCAGCTGTTATAACATGCGAGCAGTCACGCACTTCAAGATGGATTTAGGGCAGTTTGCTATCCTATCCATTCATTCTAACGAGCATCGTTAGCTTTCCCAGAATCTATTTTTAAATATGAATTGTATATCTCTACAAATAATAATTAAATATTAGTAAATCGTTTAAGTAGAATATATAAATGGTCCATATGTATAATACTAAACATAGTTATCTATCCTTTTGAATCTTTGCATTATGCCAGACCTTTTTTAACATACTTATTAGATACTTTTGAAAAATCCTTGTCTGCTTTCACAATATGGAGCAAATAGCCTTTTAATGGAAGTATTTTATCAGAAGTTTTTCTACGAGAACTGCTTGTTACTGAATATTTAAAGATTTTATAAAATGTATCAGTATGATAATTCATAAAATTTATTTTTGCTAGACTTGGCAGTAGTTTTGCGGAAATTATTTTTCAATATAATATTTTAATTTAAGGAAAACACAAAAATAAGAAAAATAATTATTATAATAGTTTTTTGTGCGACAAAGAGTGTTGTAAGAAATAAATTGACTATTGGGGATCAACAAATCTTGTTTTAAAATGTCATTCAATTGATTCCTATTTGTGCTCTGAAAGATTTGTGATGTTTCATTAAAAATGTAAGAAAGAAACTAATCCGTGATTATAAATAAAAACATAGGTTAAATCATAATTACCAATTGAAACAAGAAAAATATTGATTCTATTTTTCACGCATGAAAACTAGTATGATAGTTTTCAGTAAACTGCGAATGGAGGTGTACATATAGCCTTAATATTTATTGTTATATTGATAGCTGTAATATAAAAGAGTTTACGCCCTTTAAAAGACTCTTTGCTGTAAAAAGTTATCAATATATTGACAAAGACAATTGCTTGCATATATATTTGCATTAGTAATAATTATCGATTAAGTATTAGATATTACTGTTTTGCCAAACTGGTGCAACAAGTACACTTGTGCAGAATTCCAGGTTCCAGACAAAGAATTGATATCCAAGAATCTTACCATGTATTTTTGTCAATTGTGTTACTTATCAACTTCTACTTCTTTGGTGAAGATAAAGCATTATACCTTAGCTTAGTCAAAAATAATTAAATGATTTTATTAGACATTCCTGAAAAGAGTTACTTTCTACTTCCCCAGATTAGTTTCCCTTGCGCCTTTTTCAGCGTGCGAGTCTATCACTTCGCCCTAACGATTCGAGATTATATCGGTGCGTAACGGGAGCATTTTCCCTAACTGGGCTTCCTACCCTAGATGGGCACCGGTGGGTACCAATATCAAAGTATGGACGCTCTGACGTGGAAGCAATATTCACAGACCGTGTTTATTGCAAACTTTAACGAGCTACCCCTAGTATTTCCAGGGTGCCTTAACCTCTCAAAGCACTGCAGAATTCTCTACAGACTATTTTATAGACATTATTTAATGCTTAATTTGAATCGTTCAAACTATGTACATTCTCACAGATTTTGTCACTAATGACCCGGGTTTCACCTTTTGGCATCTTCAGGCGTTCAAGTGCACGGATGAACTTGAACTGACAGTAAATAAATGTTTCGTGTTTATATACGAAATAAATGTATCATTGAGTTTAAAGCCATTGCTGGCGAAAAGGATAAGCTCACGGGAATTCCCACAGATTTGAGTAGTAAGTAGTTTCAATAATTATATTTATTTGTTTGTCGGCAAAGGTTTTATGATTATATTTATATAGGGTATAGAAGTGGAGATCACGGTAGCAAATTTTGTACCTGAAGTTTTTTCCTCATTTACGTATGCAGTCCCGTTCATTTCGGTGTCTATGACGATAATATTGTGTGTAAGGAAAATTCACAATAATGATTTACAGTACATTCAATATTTCTAAAGCACGTTCATAATAAAACGAATTCGATTTGTACTGATGAAAAGCTTCTTTGGCCATGTTCGCTCCCTATGTGGAGCATATGGCCGCCACGTGGCACCTCCATGTTTCCCTATCAAAAGAAAAGCAGTGTACATAAAATTACTCAAATTTTTAACCACTTGAATACCAAGCGGACATGGGTGTCCGGAACATATGCAAGCGAACACAGATGTCCAAGATATTTAAAAAATCAAATACTTGGTATAGAACATTAGCAACATTTTGATGAATATGTGTATATAGTCAATATAGATTTTTAAAATATCGAATTCGAGTGTATATAGGCAAAATTATTTTTCTCAAAAACACGCAGTATCTCTGGGACATGTTAATGATTTTTTTTCACGGCATTCAAACGGTTAAAAAAGCCGAAAACACCAGCTGAAACTAAATCATGACACTCGAGAAAAAAGATTTGCGTTGGTATTAAAATCTCAGAATTTTACTCAATCATAATAGAATATTTCCTAATTTTTCACGCAAAGAAAATCACAGTTCCTTAGCAGAATGCTGAATATTAAAATGTCGCAGAAGGTATTTATAATTGGAAATGTTTTCTAAGAATCGTTTCTTTGTTATAACATTCTATATGAAAGGGAATAATTCATTGTTCACCAATATTTGTGTTGAAAAACTACTAAAAAGTAAAAATCAACTCGACTAGTGAATTTTTAATTCTGGCTAACGGCCAACTATTGTGATTTATCGGCTAATGGTTCATTAGACAACTTTTTAAATGATGAATATTTATGGGTTTATGACATGGGCTATAATTATTATTATCTATAGTTTTTACATTGTGCTTAAGCATCAATGGTCAGTTTTTTCTGCTTGTAAGAGATAATTAGTTCCATAGAACGATAAGTCAAAAAATGGATGTTTTGAGTTATATTATCCATTATATTCAAATACGTCTCTTCTAGAGCTCTACAAAAGTACAACTCAAAAAACCTTTCTCTCGGAAGGCAATCTTTTGTTAGTTTCATGAATAATAATACAATTCAAAATATCGTTTTACGGTTTTGTCAACGTTGAAGTGAATTGAGAATAAATTGTTTAATAAAAATATACCAAATAATAATGATCGCTTTTTAACGTCAAAACATATTCTCATATCTCAAAACTAACAATTTATAGTTGTGACACTATTTCTATGATATATCTTTCATATTGTGATTTTGTTCGTTATTGCTGCTCGTTAAAACATCAAATGGTTTCCGATATTAAAAGTACTTAGCGTATTTATTTAAATCATTCGCGTCATTTGAGAAAGTCTGTTTTGTAAAGATGTTCAATAGTCTGGGTTTGCAAGTGTTGAACGCACAGTATCGTTATTTTTTTACTGCCTATAGCCCTGCGTTAAAAGCGGCCTAATGGATTTCTAGATTCCTCGAAAGCAGTAAAATCAATTTGGCACACATCACTTAATTGAATAACGACGTAATCGGATCTGGAGTGTTAAAAAAACAATAACTTTGAGATATTGCTGTGTTTTTTATAGTGGCCAACGGAACGACCCCACAGATAGGGTACATTCTACTGGGTAAAAAAGGAAGACGTGAAGAATGGCTTAAGTAAATATATGCTTGGACAAATATCTTTGCTGTCATGTTATTTAACATATTAATTATTTTTATATTTTTATAAGCGCTAAAATTTACTGCCAGCAATTGATCGGATAAAAAATGTTTGCAATCTTATAAGGGGCCTGGTGTCTAATGTCATAATATTCATTATGAATATTTTTGAGATAAGTATGCTGAAAAATTCTGAATCCACCAATACATGTATGTATTCTTTTTTTTTTTTTTTAAATCCATCTTCGATTCCAATGTGGAGCATATTGCTTCTTAATGAAGGTATCTCAACAGAAGTGTTTTATACGTTTTGTTACTCAGTCGCTCAACCTGACTTTTTTTCAAAGTGAGTAGTAGAGAGAGAAGGATATGGCTAGAACAGGACTAGTGGTTGACTACTCGCTATTGCTACACCCAGTTATTAAAGGATCACAAGGATAGGAGTGGAGGAAATAATGTCAATTGACATCACAAACACCTAGTCTTCGATCACAGATTTGAATTGAATAATTCTTAAATTCACTGTGGTCTGACCGGGAATCGAACCCAGACCTGCGTGGTCGCTAGAGGAAGCTCTAACCAACTGGGCCACAGCAGGCGACTAAAGTTTTAATAGTTATAATAAAAAATAATTGGGTTTTGATTGAAATTTACTCTAAAAAGAGTTAAAACCACTGTCAAAGATCACCATCAGTTTCTATGCTCACACATTTAAATGAATAATATGATATGGTTAGAAACAAATAATTAGCGATCAGTATTTTTCATTATGTAATAGTATATTTCGCAACCTAAGGAAGTGCCACTTTTCTTTTGCGATACATATGCATGGTAATTTATAATAAAGATAGATTGTGCTCCTGTAGTTTTTTTGCAATTTTTTCAATACTCGATTTTTGGAGAATGTGAGTTATGATACTAGGCTCCTCATATGTAGGCTTTATATTGTTGATATGATTAATCTGTGCGGCAGTTACTGTGAGGGATTAATTGGTGGCGGTTAATTTTCCTAGACATGTATTGACAAAAGTGTTGCAATGAAATCGTTTTGATGCAATCACTTTTTGTTCTTATTCAAGAGGGGTAAAAATCCAATATTTTTCCGTATCGGAAAATAAAGTATAGTTGAGCTAAAAATGAAACATGAGGTAAAATACTTTTTCTGATTTAGTATTATATTCTATGGTTTTATCATATCCATAATAAATAATGCCGAAAAATAACATTATTGTTTACGGAAATCTGTTTAAATGTATCATTCATAATTAAAGTTAAGATAATTACATTATTGTCAAATAGTCATGTGCAGAATATACAGTTCTCGTGTAAAGTGTAATTAAAAATTAAACAACACTTAAGCTTAATAATAAATTATTCTGTATAATATTGTAACAAAGGTCAAAACAATTTTGACATATGTAGATTGTATAGAGATAGAGTCTAAGACGAAGGTTAAATCGGGTAATAAATTACTAAGCCTTTGGTAAAATAAACCTTAATACTTATTACCTAGTCGACAGTTACCGAGTCATAGAAACTTTATTTGAACCATTTGAAATAAATTTATTTGTGGATTTTATGCGGGTCGTAAAATTCCAAAGAAATACTTAAAACACATTTAGTTGTCTATAAATATTTAATTATAAGGATATTACCGTACATCCCTAATTATACTTTATGTTGAAAAAACAAAAGTATATCGATGGTTGATTAGAATATTTAAAAAGTCAAATAATAATATTTTTTTAAATTTAATTAGTGGTAGTGAAATTTGCAACACTTTACAGGACGTTTATTGCGACCCTAAGCATCATGAAAATGACTCTCATTAGTTGACTTCTTTGTGTATTGTATTTGATATAAATTTACGAGCATGTGTGAATGTATGCATGTATGAGGTATAAATTTATAAAATGATTTGCATATTAATGTATATGATGTCCCCGTGAACTGGCTTCACTGGGGATTTCTCACCTTTGTAACGATCATGCCCTTCTTATCACCAATAAATCTGCGATAAAAGAGACTCAAATTGACGCTAACTTGTCCTAAGGCGTAAAGCTACGTGAATTTGATGTATAATATATAAAAAAATCGCATTGCTGTAGCGTTGAGCCGTTTCAGTATGATATTAGGAATGTTTTTGGAGGAATACAATTATTGTAGAGCTAATGTCCCGTCAATTTCGCGTACAGAGTCACCTACATAAAATACTATGTATTAAAATATTTATTGAATTGCATTAAACATATAAGTCTATTTTGATCATTTAAATTAATGAACGAAAAAATATATTATACGTAATAATAAAATGTAATAATTATAGCTTGTTAAATTAACCATCGTATGATTTACATTAAAATATGAATGTTTTATAATTTCATAGTTAAGATATTCATATTAAGTTGTGTATTCCTGTTTTGATTCAACGCGGATTAAATTAAGCTTTGTCACCAAGGCGAATCCTAAGTATTCAGATAAACATGATATCACTAAAACTAAATGTTTGAATAACTCACATTTCTATCTTTCTATATATATCTTTTTTTAGCACAACAGTGCATAGTTAAAAGATATTGCCCTTGCAGCTCTGTATTAAATCAATAATATGAGGAGCAAATTTGTTTATTTTCTTCATCGTTTTTGCGTTATGGAAGACTGTCGTGAAACAGCGGTTGCGTACACATAACGGGTGTCTAGTTTTATAAAAATAGTGTAAGATTTGACGTTTTTATTACACAATATCGAAATATTAGTTTTATTATTCAAGATTAAGATTTTTAGTGTTGGTTTAATAAAAACAATCATATATATCGCTCACTCGTTGGCAATATTGCTAAAAAGTTGTTTGAATTTGACAACCAAAGAGTGTTAAAAACGTTCTTTGTCTTTTTATGACGCTATTTATTTTGTCGTCCCTATAAATGGTTAAGTGTTCGATGTTCCTGACGCATTTACACAATACGACCGTTCAAGCAAAATACGAGCTTCTGAAAAGCTCGTTCATATTGTGCGACTGTTGGAAAAATATTGGCAAAGCTCGTGCACTATTTTCACACCAATATGAAAAATGAAAAATGCATAAATACAAGTCTTGCTAAAATCATATATGTATGTATATTATATCAATCGAATTGACAGTTAATTTGTAAACCTCAATTACAATAATGTCAAAATAACACTATATTATAGTTCTAAATTATTTTTAATAAGTTGATAACTATTTTAGCTTGACGACTTCGTCATAAGAATGTGAAAACTAAATTTAGCATAAGTTTAAAATCCTTACTTATATTGAAATATAAATTATTAAATGTAATTAAATTACTTTTAGTTTTTCTATGAACTGTAAAAAATTTGTAATTTTTTGATAATCCTCAAAGCAAATAAACTTTAACTGTAAATAAAACTAGCTTATTGTAATCTTAAATTACATTAGACTTTTAAAAATCGATTTATATATTTCAGTTCAAAAGCATGGGTGTTTACTATGCTTAAAAAATAGCGGGGTATAAAAAAATTGTTAAACTCTAGTCCTGTTCTAGTCCCTATCTTTCTATACTTACTTTTATCGAAAAAGAGAGATTGAGCAATCAAGTAACATGAAATTTTTGTATTTATTATCGGACAATGTTCTCAATGAGCGAAACCGATCCTGACCTTTATAAAATAAAATGGAATAAAGTACAAAGGAATATTGTGTTTTTTATTAATATTCAGATATATAAGATAAACTGAAATCACGTCGGAATCGTTACATTTTTGTCTGACTCCACAGCACTGCGTGAAACATGTAGTTGCAGACAAAAAAAGTTTAGTTAAATATTGTATAAACTTTTAATGATTTAAAAGTCAATACACTATATTGATACTAAGGCATCCAATCCCGGGATTTGGGTTCCCGTTCAATTTTCTGAGTGATAATCTGGGAAAAAGTATACTAAATCGAAGATTTCAAATTCCTCGGTAAGCTAAAAAAAAAAAACGACGTTTGGAGATAATCCGGGGAAAAAGTATAGCGAATTGAGGATTTCAAATTCCTCGGTGAGAAAATTCCAATCCCGGGATGCCGGGATTGAAAATTTATCAATCCCGAAATCCCGGGATTGGAAAAATGCTTCAGGATTATATACCCTAATTGATACGGTATGATTTATAAGCATAAGCTCCTACTACTCTTTTTGTGATGACAACTGGCAGACATTTCAAAAAATCAGTTACTTTTTTCATCATGTAACCAGTAATATCGATTGTTTGATGGTTTATGACCTTAAATGGCAACACTGTTTTTCGGTACCTGAAGCGATTTTTGTTTCTTTCTTCCTTGCCTTTTGGGACACAAACCGAATACAACGTGTGTGGGGGGACACTTCCCGGTCCTGGAACTTGCTTCCAGTGACCTTTAATCTAGAGTCACTTGTGTTTTTTTTTCTTTTGTGCGATACGTTATTCGAAAAATGACGTATCAAAAGCCAGACGTCGGAGATGAAAGAACTGATATTTTTCCATCTCGACGATAATTAAAGTTAATTTTGTTTTCTGCCGGGCGCCGACTTAGCATACAATTTCGTAACTTCTATAAAATCGTTTGTGCAATCTGGCAAATTGTATTGTAAGAATTTGAAATCACCCATCCTATCCCATGAACGAGGCGTATCGAGAGCGATTAGCTAACCACTAGTCCTGTCTTAGCCCTTTTCTTCTATTCCTACTCTCTTTGGAAAAAGAGAGGTTGAGAAACTGAGTAACAAGCAGTTCTCGTAGAAATACTTCTGTTGAGATAAACTCCATTAGGAGTCCATCTGCTCCATATTGGGAGCGGATATGGTAAAAAAAATAATCCGTGATTAAAACTTTAATGATTGTAAATTCCTAATAAAACGTTTCCGTAAAAATTGAGCGATGTTCTCATTTATTCTTACCTACTTGTTCTACCTCGAGTGTATTCAAACCGCTGTTGGTCGAAATGACTTTTATTAGTGGGGGTTTATTCTTAGGGATTATTTCTATTACATCGTGAAAAAAATTAATAAATTCTCACAATAAATGAAACTAGCTCAAAAATAAATTAAGAGTCATGCCAATATATTCTAAAAAAACGTTTAAAGGTTAAACAAAAAATAGATTTCTACTTTGAAATATAAGTATCCATTATACAGCAATTAATCTTTATGTGTAGCATAAGGAAATTTACGCAAATCCGCGCTAAACTCTCTTTGAAGCCGCAAAAAGTTAATTAAAACGCAGCTAAGTGCAAAACATTGAAAATTGCTGAGAAAGGCAAGAAAGCTTCGTTAAAGAAATTTATCCTTTTAATAAAGGGCAGCGCTGTACGTTAAAACGCCGATTATGTAAATATAACGTAAATGGAAATATACTCTTCTCACCGTAAACAATGCTGGACCCATTTAAAACGTTAACTTTCTGCTACGCTTAAATTGAGATCTTTCAACATGATCGCGAGTCAAAAGCTAGCCGTATCTTGATTATGACACAACACAATTAAGATAATAAAACGATTGTGTACAAAAATACACATTTTTATACCAACAAAACATGATTATTCGTTATTCAATGAATGGCCGGACTCTTACGAATTTCATCAGTTAAAGACTTTGGCGTACAAATTGAGAACAAACTAACATTCAATAATCAAATTAGATTTAGATTACATTAAGCATTGAAAATGTTAAGCTTTATCATCTTTACTACCCTGAGTCTTTTTGGTAGTGAAGCAGACTTGAGAGTGGGTTGATTGTTTGGGGCCCGAGAGGTACGAAATATACCCTTATGATGTAGAAGAATTACACATGGCTTTATCGAAATACATTTTCTTAGACATGCTTACCTTTAAAAGCATGAAGTTTCAAAGAGAAATGTATCTGGCCATATTTATTTTTTTCGGCTTATACAAGGCCAAAATGAGAATTTCACTATTCTTGCGAATGTGAAACTAAATGTTCTTAATATTTTTTTAAGAAATCGTAGACTTGAATTGTTTGTTCTACCAACGCGTAGAGCCAGATTGCAAATGGTGATGTCACTGGGGAGAGCCTTAATATATTTTTTTAAAAGTATTGCTTCGGGTGTCGACATGTTCCACGTAGACGTGAGTTAGTTCCGACGAATACAATTTTTAATATTATTCTACTACTTTTGAATATTCAATTGTACGCTGTTTTTTTTCTATACTGAAAAAGTATTGAATTCTTAATTTGTTATAGTTTTGCAATGTTCATGTAAAATAAATAAATAAAAGAATACGTGGCTGCAAGAAAAAAGATAATGTTATCACATAATATTATACAATAAAAATGTTTACAAGTTTAATTGAATATACCATCGAACTACGCTACCTTTTATGCAAAGTATTGCAACTATTCAATCGAAAATATGTTTTTTTTTATTATTATTTATTTATTTAATTAACATTGCACAAGGTCGACAAATTATAAATTTGAAACTTTTACAATGGAGAAAAAAAATAGTATAATTTAATATTAAAAGCAGTAAAAAAAATGGCAAGGAAGTCAACTGAGTAAGCTCCGACGAACTCTACTGTAATACATAAAAAATAGTATTCGTCGGAACTCACCCACGTCTACGTGGAATATGTCGACATCCGAAGCAATATTGTTGAACATCGTTAAAGCTCTCCCCAGTGGCATCCCCATTGGCAGGCTGGTTCTACACCTTGAGAGAACAAACAATTCATGTCCACGATTTCTCAAAAAATAATCAGGAACATTTAGATTCACATTCTCAAGAATGGTAGAATTCTCATTTTGCCCTCGTATAAGTCGAAAGAAATATATGGCCAGATACATTTCTCTTTGAACGTTCAAGCTATTGAAGTTAAGCATGTCTAAGAGAAAGTCAGTTGGATAAAGCCATGGGTAATATCCATACACCCTCATATAGATATATATTATATATATCAGACAAAAACTTTATTAAAAATACTTCAAGATTTGAATTGGTTATTTGGTTCTTATTTGGACACAATAATACAAATGAAAGTAAATTTTCTCAAATAGGTAGGATACGTTTTGTCACAAACGGTATGTATAATAAATGTGCTCGAAGCTTAAAACCTTTGGCAAAACAAATACATTGTCAGTTCCACAGAATTCTGTCAGCTCGGAGAAGGTTCCGCGTGTTTATTTGTTGGCTTACGTACATACAGTATGTAATGGTGCACTAACCTAATTGGCTAATTTATAGTATGCGAAACAACTAGGCCACTATAGTATAATATATTTCAATAGAGGATGTAAGCAACGTAGTTCATTATTGACGTTTCATTTTCCGAGCTTTTAGAATGTAGCAATAAATTTCATATAATTATAAAGTAATAAATATACGCGTAAGTAAGCATTGGCGGATGGTGGTTAAAATATACAGAATAGCTGGGGTAAATAAATTTCTTAAATACTGTATTTAAAATATCATCACTACTGGCAGAAGTTGGTAAGTAACAAATTGAGAGTTAGCTAAGTAAACAGCAAATAAAAACATTGAGGTCTTAAGATAATGCTTCCAGTCTGGATATTTTTTGTTAAACGTTATATCAAAATACAGCAGGTTTTATGCCAAACTGTCACAAATTAGGTAAGCCTTTTAGCTGCCGTAGATAATTAATGGTAATTACCTAGCACGCCGGCTATAATTTGCAGCTATTAATTTAATTAGTTATCGACGAGATAACTCGTCTCTGCCGTGTTGAGCACGAAATTTGTTACAGAATATCTCGTCTGTGGGAGCCATCGAGTTAAGAAATAATAAACCGAGACAGTCTACCTTTCAATCAGCCTACATTTGATAATAATTGAAAAAAAAACACAATGTTCTTTTGTACTACTTCCACTTTTATTTAAAAAGATCAAGAACGGTTTCGCTCATGACGAGCATTATCAACTGATAAGAAAATACAATTTGACAGTGCTATGTATACAAAACAAAATGAAATAAGCAATTGATATTGAAAAGAATTTACAAATCACAGTACAAAAGATGGATGAATGACAGACACTTAATTGACTTAAAATAAAATGTTTAATACTTCTAAAATGTCACTACAAAAACCATCAAAGAGTACTAAAGAATATTCTGTATTTTGTTATTATAATGCCTTTCCACCAAGATTTGACAGTGAACACCCTAAAATTGATAATAATTACCCAAAAATAAAATGCGAAAAGTATACCAAATCGGAGACTTCAAATTCCTCGGTGAGCCAAAAAAAAAAAACGAGTTTCCGTGAGATTCCGGGAAAAAGTATTAAAAATTGAGGATTTAAAATTCCTCGGTGAGGAATCCCGGGATTCAAAATAAATCAATCCCGAAATCCCGGGATTGGAAAAAGGCTGGATTGGAAAAATTGGATACCCATGGGTGTCAATATACAACATACATTAGATATATAATATATAAATATCTATAATTATATTTTTTTCTCAATTTACTTGGTGATGCTGCAAATCCACAGTGTGTTTGAACGAGCCACCACGGCGTCATGGAAGGAATCATGGAAGTATCGTGTAACAACCATAGACTCTACATAGGGAACGAATATGCTCAAAAAAGGTAGGGTTACAAAAGTACTTAATGTTAGCTAATCAATCTCGTTACTTCCTGTTATTAGTATCGAGCGATGATGGAAGGATATTTTACAATAAAAGATAGCCATGTATTTCCAGACGAATCTATAACTGGTTTTGATAAACCGCTGAATGTCGTCCTGAGATTCGAACCTATGAAAACTGCAAGGGAATAATAAGAACAAGAGCGTTGAAAACTCGTCCACAGAACTAAAATTTTTAATCTTCTGACGAATGGTTTTACAAGCATTCAAAAGAAATAATAATTCGTCTGCATTAAAAAATGATTATACTTCATTTAGATTTAATCAAAAATTAGCGAATCATTATTGAAAAATATTATTATCGTTATAAAATGAATTATGAACCTTTTATTAGAATTTATTTTATTACCTGGAAATTCTTTACAAGAAAATTTTTCAAATTTCAATTTAATCGCTTAATGATAAATCTATGATTTTTTCTCCGAAAAGAGAAACGAAATTCGACACGTGCTGAGGAAATATTTTTAAATTAACTTTATTACTTATTATTTGCCGCTAAAAAATATATTTTTTCATATTTACAGTCAAATGTATTTCAGGAATAAATCGACTACATTATTTTTTCAAAAATGGTATGAAATAAATAAGAAAAACATTTGACATGGCATATAAATATGAAAGATTTGCAATTTATTCTGTATATGTACGTACAATTATATTGAAGAAGCAGGTTTCATAATAAGTAACATAATTAAATTAAGCTCAATTTAAAAAAAAACAATTAGATAAAAAGGTACCGATGATGTGATCAAAAGTAATTCATTATTAAAATTAGTAAATGGGAAGTGATATGAATAATAATGTTTAAAAAATGTGTAAATGATTCTAGAATAATGAGGCAATTATTTGCAAACCCGGCTCATTACAAAATCGTTGACACACGAACCTTGAATGTAATTAAGTAATTAAAAACAATTTTTCAAAGTATTTTTAGAAATCAGTCTCAAACATGGCTTGATAACATACACAATATTAAATAGTAATGTTAAACTAAACATACTTTAAAATTGTATATTGTTTTACAAAATAAAATTCAAGTTTCATTTATCAACCATTTTGGAATGAGCCGTTTGTAAATAATAACCTCCTTTTTCGTTATAATGATCGTGATGAGTGAAACTGGTGATACACATAAATAAAAACGCCTTTCCACCTAGAACTGACAGTGAAACCTTAATAGTTACTGTTGACTTAACAGGTGGCAATCAAGTGGTATATAATATAAAAACGTTAGACTTGATGTAACAGGTGCAGATTTGTTTTGGTTTATTTCTCTTACTTGTCTGAATTGAAAATGTGCTTAAAAGTTCCGTCATGTGTCTACTGTAGATAAACGTATGACATGGTCTGGCTGTGAATAGTTTTTTTTAAATCTTCCGCCGTAAGAACGGTGAGTCTTTGCACTTCAAAATTCACAAACAGCTTAATGTTTACCCCTAAACACAGGCCGTGAATCATCTACTTAGGCTCTCGGTGCTAAGTGGGTCAAAGAACCTTCTCGCCCAAACTTAGAGCCCGTCGCCCACCCTCGGCTTGCCGCCCACCTTACAGCCCTTCTGAAGCGCCAGGTAGGCGGACTTAACGCGAGGCGCGAGAACAATACAAGTTTTCAAAGTTAATTTCACAACTCGACTCGAGTTTGCCGCTTTTGCTCCATACATATTCAACCCATTTCAAACCGAAGCTTCTTAGTACAAGAAAAATGTTTCGTAAGTGTCGTATTAAATCGAGTTAGAAAGTCAAAATGGCGTAATAGACATTTAGGTTAAAATGTTAGATTCATTAGTAATACATTTTAAGGATTTGATTTAAAGCTGTTGGTCGTATAGTGGAGTGATTAAGCCTCTTTGACGTTTATCCATTTTGATTGCAGCGCTCACGGTTCATGAACAAAGCTATTCATCATATTTAATTATAACCGATTTATTCATTTGCTTTCAAAGACATGAGTTTCTGTAACGCTTAGAATCCTCTACCACCGGCCATATTATGAAAATGGGGCGTCAAAAGATTGTCTGGAAAATATGTAATGCTCTCTCAGTACCATTCTTTTAACCTTATTAATCTAAGTTTAAGCAAATTAATAACAATCAATTCACGTATTTTTGTTGTAGTTAAGATGATTCACAAGAAAACATCATTTAAATAACTTCCTTGGCGTAGTTAGTAACCGTTTTATTTTCAATAAAAAATGTGTCTTATTTCTTATTCCGAAATTTACAAAATTGTTGAGCAATTGAAAAAGTGAGAAAACTGCATGTTTTGTTCGTTTACCGCTTCTAAAAAGTATTGTGTTATAGACTTTGCATTACAATCGTTTTGATTTTATACATTGGTGTATTTTTAACTGAAATAGTCTAGTGAAAAACTCTCTAGGGCATGTTGTCCAAAGTTCCATTGTGAAATGTAGAAATCAAACGTTCACCTGGGCATGTATTAAGAGCAAAAATATTTTCAATGGACTTGGCAGATATCTTGTGGGAATTCATCGCGAATTCAATGCGAAATTTGTGTCGCACCACGAACAGTACAATTAATTAATAAGACATTTTTATAATATAGGCTTAAATCATAATTGGTTGAACATTTAATAAGTTAGAGTTTATTTGTAATACTAAACAATTTATTAGAATTTCTAAAATATTAAGTGATACATGTTAAATCGTTTATTTGATAATATTAAGCCTAAATTCTAGAATAATAAATATAAAACAAGTCATTCCTTTACATATATTTTTCAAATACTTTAGATACTTTTTTAATATTGTCACAATTCGATGAGATATTTTTCACTGATATTGGGGCCTCTCAAAGTGAAGTAAGCCATCTAGTAAAATGGTAAAACTTTTTTCTTGAACTTTGAAGTACAATCACGACTTTACGTGGTGTCTTGGTGGATTGCATATTTTTATTTTACGAAGATAAAACTATTACCACGTGTATTAACTGAGGTTATTTCACTTTTACAATAGTTTAAGACGCGTAGAATATTACAACGCATCTAGCTTTTTTTTCTAAAATACCACTTGACACACTTCACCTCTAATGGGTCCATAGTCACTGGAAAACAATACTAGCAAACTTTTAAGTGTTCTGCATTATGAACTCAAAATATATTTTTTTAATCTTAAAAGTCTTAAGCAAGATGAGATTTATCAATCTGTCTTATTAATATATGTATCTGTAAAAAATAACGATTAAACATATTCCTAACTATCAAAAGATTACTTTGAGTATGAATAGCATATAGTTAGAAAACGCAATGCTGAATGAAGACAAGTCAGTCTCGCTGGAAAACCACCCCGTATATTCATTCTGCTTACGACGTCAAATGGAAGTGTTGCCGATTTAGCCCGATTCCATGTCTGGCTTTAAAAACACTTTAGATCCGTTTTCAGGAGTGAGCAAGGAATAAAGGTTTGGTCCAACCACTTGCATTCAACAGTGGACACACATAATCTATTATTATTTTTAACAAAGTATAAGTTTCTAGTCATTTCGTAATTTATAAAGGTAAATTTGCTTTATAACATGCTTCTCTTTTTCTCACAGAAAACTGACTAAATCTCGCAAAAAGATGATGCAATTCTCTGATAGGCTTGATTGCAGACAAGAAAACATGAATAAATTCAACACGGAATATAGGAAACCGATAATTCATGTGAAATACATATATTTTTACAAAAATTCGTCTACATATTTCAAATTTTCTCTATAGTTTGTTCCAAAAAGTTTTATTTGACATGCTATGTTAACTTCTTCGTAGTGATATTATATTCGTATTTCGAATACATTTTCGGTTTCCTTGATTTTCATGTATGATAATTTGGCATTGTTATATTTTTAATTAAGTTTTATACAGAGCTGCAATGACAAAAAATAAAAATCAAGTAAATACGTTTTAATCGTTTAAATACATAAAGTGACGTGTTTGAAATAGGTCAACAATATATTGTATTAATCAGAAGTTTAAGTCATTGATATCATCGATGCCATTGCCCAATCGTTTATTTATGTTCCCATATGGACTATAATATCTACACATTGCATATTTATAATATACAGAAAACGTAGGAATGAGTAATATACAGCTAATAACTCCTCGCTGCTTATATAAAGTTTCCAATAATATTTACCCTCTGCGGTCGATACAACCTTTCCATTAGTCCACATGCTTCCTAAAAGTTTCCCAAGTAATGTAAAGCCGCACGTACCAAACGGCCTACAACTTTAGATATAAACACTTTGAGAGCGTGTTCATATTTGAAAATATATACAATTATTAATTTAAAAAATATTAAATAGGCAAGTAAGCAGAATATTTTATTTAATGATTGAATTTGAATTTTATCGGTTATACCAAAATTTTGTGAAGATACAAAAAGGATAAGTAAAATATATCATTTAAGATTTCGACTGAAGGTGCTTGGTGGAATTTCAATATTAAATTTGAATCGTTCAAATTATGTACATTCTCACAAATTTTGTCACTAACGACCCGGGTTTCGCCTTTCGGCATCTTCAGGCATTCAAGTGCACGGATGAACTTGAACTGACGCTTAGCAAATGAAAGTTTCGTGTTTATATAAGATATAAATGCATCACTGCCATATGGTTATATAGGGTATAGAAGTGGAGTTGTAACCATAAAATCATATAATCATAAAACCTTTGCCGACAAACAAATTATATAATTCTTGAAACTGCTCACTACTAAAATCTGTTGGCATTCCCATGGGCTCATCCTTTTCGCCAGCAATGGCTTTGGACTCAGTGATGCATTTATATCTTATATAAACACGAAACTTTCATTTGCTAAGCGTCAGTTCAAGTTCATCCGTGCACTTGAATGCCTGAAGATGCCGAAAGGCGAAACCCGGGTCGTTAGTGACAAAATTTGTGAGAATGTACATAATTTGAACGATTCAAAATTAAAATTTATCAGTTTTTTGCGGTGGCGTGATCATAAGGGTATCCAATCCCGAAGCCTTTTTCCAATCCCGGGATTTCGGGATTCATTAATTTTCAATCCCGGGATCCCGAGATTGAGATTTTCTCACCGAGGAATCTGAAATCCTCAATTCGTTATACTTTTTCCCCAGATTATCTCCAAGCCTCGTTTTTTTTTTAGCTCGCCGAGGAATATGACATTCTCGATTTGCCAATTTTGTGTCAATTTTCGGGATTTGCTCAAAATTTCTCAATCCCGAAATCCCGGGATCGCAGCCGTATCAATCCCGGAATTTCGGGATCAGAAAATTGAACGGGATCCCTGGATGGGATACCTTAGTGATCATGTAGAAACTTCATTGTAAATGGCTTAAACTAAAGATGTGTTATGTACAATTTCTCAATATTGAACTTCAAACGAATCTTGATATAACGGATTAAATATCTGATCAAATAAACAAGATTTTGTTTGTGTTATCGTTGTTTATTTTATGCCTAATTATTTAAGAATATTGTATCTTAATTTGTTTTTGGTTATATTTATTTTACTAAAAAATGTATTCGCAACTTTGTTCAAAATCACATAATATTTTCAATCCATTTAACTTTAATTAAAAACGGCTACTTTCCTGTTAACGCGGATAATTTTTTTTTTCATGTGTTATAAAAAAATGTATCAATTCGTTCGTTTATTCGCATATTCTACCGTAGCGCCAAGAAGAATGAGAAGATATTTGCGAATCGTTTTGAACAACCATTTTGAAAAATAAGAAAATCAAAAACAAAAGAACGGCTTAAAATTTATTTTGTCACTCGTATAAACATTCAGCTGGCGTTTCTCAAAATTTCGCTATTTTAATATTATATAACATTTTTGAATTAAAATATCAGGGTAAACTTTTGTATAAAAGACTGTATTTACTATTTTTTGTGATCACAGAATTTTCCCAAAGTCCCACCACGCATTTCCGCCTCCAATGATTTGCTTTTGTCAATATTCAGACGGAAAGAAGTTTTCCTCCATTTATAGGAATTATCGAGTTACCTGACCGTGAATAATTGTTGGCTTTTCAAAAATCATAGCGGATCTTTCATAAGTAATTATGTAATTACATTAATAATAATAAAAAGGGATTATTTTTATAGGATACATTATGTAGAAATAAATATTGCATAGCATTAGATTTTCCAAATTATATTTTGTTACCAAAAGTTGACGAATGTATTATTGTTATAATTTAAGATTTCGACTGAAGGTACTTGGTGTAATTTCAATATTAAATTTGAATCTTTCAAATTATGCTGCACATGCTTGGCTCGCCCCTCTTATACCCTATATAAATATAATCATAAAAGCTTTTCCGACAAACGAAAATAAATATAATTCTTAAAACTACTCACCATTCAAATCTGTGGGCATTCCTATGGGCTAATCTTTTTCGCCAGCAATGGCTTTAAGCTCAATGATACATTTATTTCTGATATAAACACGAAACATTTATTTACTAAGCGTCAGTCCAAGTTTATCCGTGCACTTCAACGCCTGAAGATGCCGAAAGGCGAAATCCGGGTCGTTAGTGACAAAATCTGTGCGAATTTAGATAATTTGAACGATTTAAATTTTACTATTTTTAAATTTTAATTTGCGGCATTGTTTCACGGAATTCCGCAAAAAGGTATCAGGGTCACAAAAGGCTAAGAAGCAATCTCGACTTGGGTAAATTCTGTAACTAGGTATATTTAGTTAGAATAAGGAACAGAGAAATCGTCATGGCTGGTCGACTGTTCCCAGTGGTAGCCAGTCAAAGACGACCCATATCACGTAATTGTTGCTCGAGTCATGAGAAACGAGCGCCATTTTATTTTAGGTTTTAAATTATTCTGTTTTAACTTGGTTATTACTTAGTAAAAATTTAAGTAAGTAGTTGTAAAAGTTTGCAACATTGCAAAGGAAGTGGATCATTCCTGGAAAAATCATCCTGTTCTATATAAGTAGTATTATAAGACCGTTATTAAATCAATATATCCCCTAGTATCATTAAAATGACTCTCTTCAGTTTGCTTCTCTATCTATATGATGTATTTACATATATACAAGATTTTTTATGTTTATATATGGGTATAGTTTGTGGAGTGTAATATGCACATAAAAGTGCGTCCACGTGAACTGGCTTTATTGTGAATTGCTCACAGTGGCGGATTACCTTATAAGCGCAAGAGGCACGCGCTTGGGGCCTCCGAATCTTGAGGCCCTCAAAGATAGGATATACTATATAAACCCTTACATTTTAATTTCTGTTTTCAATATTCATTATTATTCTACGAAGAGGTTTGCAACACTTTTATGTTATTCGAAAAGCAGGGCCTCCAAAATTTATTGCGCCTGAGGCCTCCAAAGTGCTTAATCCGCCATTGATGGCTCATGTCAGAAGCGATCACGCCCTCCTTTTGGTGATACTATAAACATATTACCAACAACCAATAAAGTTAGCGATGCAGCAGACTTGAATCACTTTTCAGCTTATGCATAATATAACACAAAGTTCTATCAATTTATTTGCAAAAACTGTTTAAACTGTTTCCGATTACCTTTGATACTAAGAAAAAAAAACGTTTTTTGTTTTTTCGACTTATATGTAAATTTTGTCGAAATAGTACAACTCTGCGAATGAAAACTATGTTTCTAATCGTAACGTAAGACATGAAACTAGGGGCGGCAACGCCTATTTATATGCAATAAATGAAAGACATAAATAATACCAAAACTCGTATAAGTAAAAAGCGTGATGTGACTGCGGAATTGTATGTTTTTTTATATCAGGGGATGTTCAATTCGACAAAAGAAAAAATTTCCGTATGCAGTATTTATCTTACATATATTTTTTTATATTTATTAGTTTTGTGTTTGAGTTTTATTGTTGTTAGCATACATACAATAAGGTAGTTGGTAAATTAGTAAAATATGTCTGTGAAAAATGAAACACACATTTCAGATTGATAATATGATATTAATCGTTTTTTATTTTTTAGATATTTTTTTTTGAAACCATGTACACTCCCAGTGTGGAGGATATCAGGCGTCTCGTTACAAAAAGCGACGAAAACCACATTTTGTCAAAACCGAGAAAAAAAAAATAATGTGCGTATTTAATGTGCAATTTTATAATTAATGTAAAAATAAAATATTTCAGACCTCAATATAAGTTTAATTTTTTGTATACATGTCCGCTCCCAATGTGAAGCATATGTCCTCCTAATGGATGTATCTCAACAGTATTTTTTTACGAAAAGTGTTTGTTACTCAGTCGCTTAACCTCACTTTTTTAAATGAGTAGTAGGGAAAGAAGGATAAGGCTAAAACAGGACTAGTGGTTAACTAATCGCTATTCTACACCCAGTTATTAAAGGATCAGTCTACATACGAAAAAAAACAAATCATAAGTAGCGTTATATTCATGGCTTGGATTATATATATATATCGATTGTGGAAAAGAAAAAGGACCTAACCCACACATATCAAATTTTACAGGAGGCGCAAAAAACATGTTTTGATGATTTTGGGCCATACGCAAATTATGAATTATACACAACCTTGAAGTGCACGGAGACTTCCTAACTGGTGTTTTATTGACATAACCTAATATTAATTAAAGAAACTGTCTAAGTTAAACCTTTATTTCAGTCTTTTTTCTTGGTTTTAACTTTTTACAAGGTCATCTTTTTCAAATTTAAAAGGTAAATTTAGATACCACTTCGGCATTTTCAGTTTCCATCCTTTTGATAGAACGTACGTCAAGTTGTATACATTGTGATTATCGAAAAAAATCTGTTTTAGAAAAACTGAGGGTTACGTCCTTTTTCCTTTCCACAGTCGATATATTTTAAATCTTGTTGATTCTGGCGTGTGGTGTGTATTTTTATTTTTTTTTTGACGGCAATACACCTTATGCCATACGCTAAATATTTTTAAGTTGAAAGATCATACGAGATAAGCTCGATGAGAATTTTAAAACATCTCAATTTGAGATTTACCTTACCGGGAATCGAATCCAAACAACATATTATCGATAGTGCTAAGCTATTTCCAATTAGACCAAAGTAGGCGTGAACTTAGTGATATTGACGTGTTTTTTTTATAATAAATAATAAAGACTGTAATTTTGTTTTTATTGAAATATAAAATGTGTTTGTCATTTGTCGCAAATAATGAAATGTGTTTACATATCGTTTCATATAGATTCATACTAAAGCTTTGTTCAATAAAAAATATTAATATTCAAGATCCGTTTACTTGTTATTCGATTGCGCAATTTTTTTTTCGGAGAGAGTATGTATGAAACGATAAACCTAGGCATGAGTTAACGGTTAGCCAAATGTTCTCGCTATTACCAGTTTTTTCTTGACATTGGCTAGGAGCAAATTAAAATATTATACACACTCATGCATTTGAAAAGAAATCCTCGAATCGATTAAAAATTCAATTGGTATTTGAACCCGTTCACATCACAACTGAAGCCAACTACGTTTACAACCTCAAGTATTTTAGATACAAAGATTCAGATTTAAAAAAATTACGCTAGTTATTAAAAATCAGGTCGGCCTTACAACAATTTCTTTTGCTTTAATATCATTATTGTTTTTATAAATAATACCGTAAAAAATACCATTTGTTATTTTGATAATGATAGTTAAAAAATAAAACTTGACAACTTTGTAACTCCACATGTTGTGTAAAACATAATATAACACGTGTATCGTCTCTTTAAGAAGCATCATCAGACAGAATTTGTAGCTGAAAAACTGAAGTAACAAAGTTTTATATTAAAGCTTTTAAATTTTACACAAATTTACCAGCGAATCAATCGAATATTGATAATAATTAGTAAATAATTTATTTTAAGCTCTCTATATGTACCATTTTAATTTTATTATTTTTTTATAAAAGATTTATAAGTAATTTTTGTAAAAAGATCCTAAGCATTTTAACTGTATACTAATTTAGTGACAGTTTATTTATAATTTGTATCATTGTTTGGAATTTCTTTTATTAATTGTTTATTACACCTTCTTATAGGTCTTAGTGGATTGTCTTGTCTGGTCCTGAATAGTGTGTAACTAGTCCAAATTTTATTTTTATTTTTTAATGTTTTTTATTGATTGAAACCCCCAAATAAACATGATAAATTTGACATGTCGATACACGGAAACATGGAAACTAAATTACACGCAAATAATAATATATTAGTTTGGGATAATATATTATGAACTTAACTGACCGACGGATATAAATGGATCAGTACAAGAGAGATTATAAATCTTTAATACGGCGTATATTTTAAATACATTCATGAAACCAAAACACGATGAGTTCATTTTGATTTACAGACATTCAATGCTTGTGCTATCTACTAAAAAAGTTTTCTTTGATGTTGTATTGTAAGTAGAGCGTGAATATCTAAACCAACACACGCGGCATATTTTGAAGAAATTAAGTTTTTTTTTGTATCCATGTCCACTTCCAATGTGGAGCATATGGCCTCCTAATGGAGGTATCTCAACAGAAGTTTTTTTTCTACGATAACTGTTTGCTACTCAGTCGCTTAATCTTTGTTTTCAAAGTGAGTAGTAGGGAAAGAAGGATAAGACTAATCGCTATTGCTACACCCAGTTATTAAAGGATCAGAAGGATGGAAGGAGAGAAAATAATGTGAATCACCCAGTCTTCAACCACAACTTTGAATTGAGTAATTCTCAAATTCACTGTGATCTTATTGGGAATCGAATCCAAACCTGCGTGATCGGTAGAGCAAGATCTAACCAACTGAGCCGTAGCAGGTGACACATTTTTAGGAAATATAATTTTCGGATCATGTAAAGTTCATATATTGAAGACATCATCAAGAATATTGAGAAACGATTTATCGATTTCGGAAATATTGAGTCAGATATTTCACTTTCTAGTCAATCTTTAAATTTCAGCATTACACGTGTGGGATCCGATGATCGTCAGCTTGAGATGTGAAATTTGCAAACCAACTCTTTGTATACTAGCAAATATGAAACAGGTAAATGTTTGTTTGAATTCTTACAAGAAGGGAGGTATACAAAATTGAGGAACTTGGGTCTCAAAATAGACTCAATGCTTGGAAGTTAATACATATTTTTGTGAAAGTACTTTTTTAGCCATGAAATTCATTTTAAATCAAAGTACAGATGTTTGTTGACAGATAACAGATCGTTACTTGCTGTCGATGCTTTTAGTGCTAAACAGAACTATTTTAAGCAAGTTTTTATTTTCAAACATTTCAGCATTTCTGTGAAAGAATTCTGTAAAAAATTTATGTTTAATGGCACAACTCGAATACTTTTATTTAACCTGCAATCATTATTCCTAAAGAGTTTTACTTAATTGATTCCTCAATACAGGACCTTGATTTAAGCAGAATTGGGTAAAAGTAATATAGGGGGAAATACAACAAGTAAGAATACTGAGTGCCCAATTTGTAACCTTCGCATAATTTAAAAGTGTTTATAATTTTGTAAAAAAATATTTGTATATTTTTTTAAATACTAGGCAATTCTAACCATTAAAAAGTGATAGATTAGTAAATAAGCTTTACATAGCTTAGTGAACGCTAAGTGAATAAATAAGCAAAATGGGCGTGTTTGTTTTCATTTCGGAAAAAAATAGGGGAAGCGATGGCAAAATGAGGCCGAAACGTCTATTTGTATTCAATTTGATTGAATGCTTGGTTTTGAAAATGAAAATATGAAAGCTGTCAGACGAGAAGTGACAAATAAAAGAAGATGATTGATAATGGATGATAGCGGGTGGACTTATGCGGGAAATATATGTTCAGAAAACAAATATTTCATAATCTGAAAAATATAACTGACATTTTTCATGTTGGATGAAAACACAGGGTGTTTGCTTCTTTTCTTAACGATATGGAGTATTTTTTTAAATGTTCACTCTGCACGTTGGACATATGTACACTTAATGGAGCTGATATTAACATAACTTGTTTACAATAGCTGCTTGTTACTCAGTTGCTAATGATATATTCATCGTTTATTATAATAATAACAAGCCAATAAATAATACTTTAGGTTTCAAGAATAAATTAAAAATATATATATACAGTGGACACGCTTTTTGTGGATGTATTTTACGATAAACCGTGTAAAAAAGTTAACACAAATATTGAATAATGGTGGATAGGTGTCCTTGTATAAATAGGACATAAAAAATATATATATTATTGTTTATTGTATCTAAATTGTATTTTAAAAAACCCAATAAAGATTATTCACTATCACTACCAGACAATAAAGACGGCATCACTTTCATCACTTGAGATATCCAAAACTGTGTAATAATCTACCGAACCTTTGGGTTTATAAGAATTAATCTCTTTACGCGTAGTACTGAGTATCTAGTAAGCACATGTAAAAGGTTTTGCACCGTGTTATTTAGAATCCGCTTAAAAAGGATCTCCAGTGTATACAAAATGATCTTTTAATTCCAAGTGATTCAAACTCAAATTTGATTGTGTAGAAAAATATATTCAAATTATTTTTGCTATCCCGCTGTTAAATATTCAATAAAAATGTTTTATTTGTTTTGTGTAATCTTATGTATTGTTTAATGAATGTCGCATCGACGTTGGTTGCAATGCCAAATATTTTTATTTTCTTTTTGCAATAAATTTTAAACGCTAGATGTTGAAGTATGCAAGCATAAACAATGATTTTTATTCTATGTGAAATCCAAAATACTTAAAAAAAAACAGTTTTGACGATAGTGTAAAGCCAAAAAATTGAACAATTAAATTTATTGTAGAATACGTTATTTATTACCAATTCGTTTTTATAGATAGATATGTCACGATTTGCTTCGTCGTTAAAGTATCCCAGCACGTCACAGAATAATACGGAATTTTAAATATTTCATGCAGGGAAACATTGAATAAAAGAGCGAACAATGCGATAATCTTTTGGTGATTTTGTACAAGCATTTTTCGGAATACCTATGAAATGAATACACTTGAGGCTTTGTGTATACCGGTGAAGCTGGATCAACAAAAAAACTGCAGGGCTGCAATTGCAAAAAAATCGTCAACATTTCCTTTTGAAACCAATTTGAAGTGCAACCAAAATATCTAGTGAAGCTTTACTACCAAAGTGTACAGCACCCACGAGAGAAAAAATAATGCACACTGTAGAATGAATAAATATGATACTCCTAGGAGTAAATGGTAAAAAAATAATAACTATATATCCAATATTTTTTTCAAGTAACTATTTGTATAGAAATATACTATTAACTTTTCACAAAACTTTTGTTGATTTGTAAGAAAAATAAATTTTTGATAATATTATTTTGAATGGAAAACTATTGGTAACTTTACAGGAAAAGTAAAAAAGGACAATAATAAATAACGTAATTTTATGAATGATGTCAAAACAGACCGTACTCAAATAGGTGGAAGAGAATATAAATACAATTCTCAACCTTTTTTGTGTTTGTTTTCTAAATACCCTGTGGTGGCTTAACTGCTGCCTTTGTGTCTGGTTTTTTTTTTCAAATATATTTGCTGTAATTCAGAATTTCGATCGATCTGTTTTGCAGCCGAAGTACAGAAAAAAATGCTTAAAATGCGAAAAAGAATTACCTGCCTGAAAATATATTTACCTAAGCAAGCAAAAGCAAGATTGGAAAACAAAGAATTGAAAGGTGTATGCTAGTAATTGAATACGCCTACAGTATTTTTTCAGTGTTTACTTAAGAATTCTGAAAACACTGTGTTGAAATACACTACGTTATTCAACTACGTCCGAACAGAATAAAGTATATTTGAAGTAACGTTTCAAAAAGAAAACATTTAGATTTTTTCTATGGACCCAACGGTGCCTTTGATGATTTTTTAATAATTAAAATTGATAATGTCATTATCCACTATTATTTAAGATTTCGACTGAAGGTGCTTGGTGGAATTTCAATATTAAATTTGAATCGTTCAAACTATGTACATTCTCACAAATTTTGTCACTAACGACCCGGGTTTCGCCTTTCGGCATCTTCAGGCGCTCAAGTGCACGAATGAACTTGAACTGACGCTTAGTAAATGAATGTTTCGTGTTTATATAAGAAACAAATGTATCATTGAGTTTAAAGCCATTGCTGACGAAAAGGATAAGCTCATGGGAATGTAATCATAAAACCTTTTCCGACCAACAAATAAATATGATTCTTAAAACTACTTACTACTCAAATCTGTGGGCATTCCCATGAGCTTATCATTTTAAACACGAAACGTTCATTTACTAAGCGTCAGTTCAAGTTCGTCCGTGCACTTGAGCGCCTGAAGATGCCAAAAGGCGAAACCCGGGTCGCTAGTGACAGAATTTGTGAGAATGTACATAGCTTGAACGATTCTAATTTAATCCACTATTATCTTTAAAAAGTTTAAATATGATTCTTAAATAGGCAAAATACGTGGCTCACCTGGTTGTATACAACAACTAGTGGAGTAAAATTGTATTGAATCCACGTCTTAATTTGGAGCGGGCGGTCTCCCGATGGAGGTATCTCAAAAAAAGTTTTTCTCCTCGAGAACTGTTTTTTACCGAGCTACTTAACAGCTCTATTTTTCTAAAGAAATTAGTAGTGACAGAAAGATAGGGCTAAGACAGGACTAGCGTTTAAATAATCGCTCTCGCTACGCCATGTTATTTTAGGATTGGAAGGATGCATTCGAACGGAAATCGATTTAAAAATGCCATTCGAACTGGGACTCGATACTCGTGAGATCAGTCACGGTAAACAATGACGTTATAATATTTTTGATCGACTTAACTCTTCCGCCACGGCGGATTCTCAGTATTCGCATACACAGGATACTTTTATATTACTTAAAATAAATGACTGAGCAAGTCACATTGTCTTCTTTTTTTTTTCTCCCCCCCCCATAGTTGAAAGAGTCGAAAGAGGTCCCGTGCAGCTCTGTATTGAGCCAAGAATATGTGGAGTAAATTCGCTTCTTTTCTTGATCGTATTGCGTTATAAAAATCGAAACAGCGGATGCACACACATATCGAGTGGTAGAGGTATAATTAAATATAATTCTTATTTGCTCAGAATATTGTGTCTTATTTTTTTAGTAGTTGAACATTTTCTGAAATAATAATTAGAATCGGCAAGTAATTTTAAAATTTCCATATGTTGAAAATATCTTACACCAATAATTGAAAGTGGACACCTTAAAGCAGTGATTTCCCACCTGAGAGGCGTGGACTATTGAAAAGAGAGGCGCGACAGTCCAAAATATTTACCTGACCTTTTAAACGTGTCTTTATTACTATAATATGAAATAAAGGATGGGGAGGCGCGAAGATATTTTTGTCTTCAAAGGGAGGCGAAGTAACATAAAGGTTGGAAATCACTGTCTTAAAGTATTAAACAATTATTTGCAATTGGATATGATATTTGTAACAACAAAGATTTAAACGATGGCTTGGGAAAAAAATAAGGAATACTTGTAAATATAATTTAATGAAAAATATTAAAGTAAAATAAAACAAATTACCGTTGAAATTTTTTTGCGTACTCACTTCAGTAGCAATTTATTTTTGTTTCTAAACAATCAAGAGAGATTGCCGTGTTTATATAATTCTTATCACAGTACAATGCCTTCGTATTCTATTGTGAAAAGCCTTATGATTGATTCATTTAAAACAAGTCTTCTCGTTTCGTTTGGAATAATATTGATAATGAATATTTTAATATAATTAAACAATGACTGACTTGGCAGCTTCCTGTTTTAATTTCCTAATATCGTCATTACGCTTCGCCGATTTCCAATAGCATAAATAATCTCCCATGTATATCAATAACAGGCCGCAAGTAAACTCATTAAAAATAAAGTAAATTGGGAATCCCCCTCGCCGGGAAGGACGAATAACAACGAGCGATATCAAAAACACGGAAATTTTCGTTTCTAAACAACCAAACTTTGCTTCGGGCAAACATCTTTACTTGTAAATAACCGTCGAACCTACGTTGACAACAATATCTGGAACATAGGCACAAAGACTTTTCTAGGGACACAGTTTACAGAATTTATTCCATATTTTTTTCATCGATATTTTTGTATATAATACACAGACAAATTGAAGATTGGTTCTGTAAAATTAAAAACCATATACAATAGTATAGAAAATCGTGTAAAAAAAATAAATAATGATAACCCAACAAAAAAATCTTTAAAATATTATTCATAGATATCAACTGTGGAAAGGAAAAAAAAGACGTAACCCACAGTTTTTTCAAAACTGCTTTTTTTCGATAATCACAATTTATCCAACTTGATACATGTTCTATCAAAAAAATATAAGCTTCAAATGCCGAATTAGTATTTAAATTTAGCTTTTAAATTTAAAAAAAGATTAGCTTGTTAAACTTGAAACCAAGAAAAAAGACTGAAAAAAAGGTTTTTACTAAACAATTTCTTTAATTAATATTAGATTATGTCAATTAAACACCATTTTAGAAGTCTCCATGCACTTCAAGGTTGTGTATATTTCATAATTTTCATATGGCCCAAAATCATAAAAATACGTTTTTTGTGCCTCCTGCAAAATTTGCTATGTGTGGGTTACGTCCTTTTTCCTTTCCACAATCGATATGTTATTTCTCTAAGATGAAATATACTATTTATGACTTCTCAAGAAGATACGTGCACTTTTACGAGGGACTGGACGTTAATTAATTTCAGCGCTAGAAATGTCTTGATTGTAAATGGCACGTCTAATATCTTAAAATATAATCAAGACTTTTTTGTTATTATCTTCCTGTGTTGTCGATTTTTTGTTTTTGGGCATCGTTCTAGAAAAAATAATTTAAATAAAAATATCATATTCGTTCTTTTAAGCGGACTGTGTTGTTTTAAAATCGTACTTAAAAAACCATGAAAAAAAGAGCGTGGGCTTATTGCAAAAACAAATAGGATTTTTTAAGGAATATTCGTTTCAAGGACCATGTGCGTGTATTATTGAAAAAGCTAGATATGGTTTTCAGCTTGTAAAAGACAAGGAGAAAATGTCAAACGTTTAGAACTACAATTACACTGGTGACGATGATGTCAGAGGTTGAAAATAAACACTCTCAATGATTGAAGGTGTGTTTGTTTAATGAAATCGGCTTAAAATTAGTGCATATGTGAAAATACATAGCTTTGTATCGTACAACATGGGTTGGCAAATTACGGCCCACCACATGTTTTCAATCCGGCCCACGGGCTTATATTTTTTTTTACAGGAAACAATTAACAATAAGTCAAATTGTGCGCGGTAACGTAACGGCCCTATAAAAAGTGGACTTAATCGACTTAAATCGTGGTTTTAACCATCGTTAATTTCATGATTTTTATTAGAAATCAATGCTGAATATCTTGGCCTACCCTACTACGTTTTAAAAGTTTTATTGAGATTTTTTATAGAAGCTATAGATTTTTTTCTTCAACAGAAAAACTGTCTACAACCACTATTATCGAACAATGAATAGCTATGGAAATCAGCATTTTCCACAGACATCTTGGGATATATTAATGAAAGTCTCTTTACTTATTTTAGTAGAATTTCATTAAAAGCAAACAGTCTTTGGATGATTAATCTTTGAATATTTTCACCAACCATTCGATAGACATAACATTTTTGGTGTTAAAAATGTTCTGAACGAAAACTGCATAGCTGTAGCGTTTCATAAAAGATACAACTTTTAAATAACATTTCAATACTGGAGATTCGAAAGCATAATAAACAAATTGATCACTGAAATTTATTATGTATACCCTAAACTGTGATGGTGTAGAGGGTAATATATGAGTGATTGGACAAAAGAAGAGTGGATGAGGAGGGCGTGAAGATATGACCGTTGACCGGTGACCAGATTAAAAAACCAACAAAGGAAATAAGACACAAGCCTGAGTTAAATATGCTACGCATACAAAAAAAGTGTAGTTTATTTTTAATTGATTGTAGAGATTTTTATCTGAATGCAATTTATGCAACTCGTGGCGAATTTTTTTTAATGACGTATATAATTAAAGTTCTATTAAACCAAAACTATTTACATTTTTGTACACGGTTTTGAAATAGCACGGTGATACATCGTATGTACTTAATACTCAGCACTATGCGCAAAGAGGTTTATTTCTGTAATCCCGAACATTTTGAAGAATATTATACAGGCTCTGGATATCTCAAGTGATGGAAGCGATATCATACCAAAATCTGGATAAGGGTTCGCTTTACCCTATTGCCTGATAGTGATAGTGAATAATATTTTTCATGACTTCCTTGAAATTGAAAATTAAGATGCAATAAACAATAATGAATTTTATTTTTCAATATCTTAAATTGATTTTTGTCGGGTCCTATGGCACAGCGGTTAGCGTTATGGGCTTCCGTGTCGGACCTCACGGGCTCGAGTCCTGGCACGAACAGCATTTTTTGATTTCTGTTTGAAGGCATACGTGTTTGTGATGTCTTAGTTTCCCTCCCACCTTTCCCATTCGTCAATAACTGGGCGTAGCGAGAGCGATTAGTTAACCACTATTCCTGTCCTAGCCTTATCCTTCTATCTCTACTACTCTCTTTGGAAAAGAGAGTTTAACGACTGACTAACAAACAGTTCTCGTTGAAATGAATCTACTGAGATAGCTTTATTTGGAGACCATGTGCTCCACATCACGAGCGGAATGGATTAAAAAAAATGTTTTATAGGGAAACTATAAAAACATTACTTCTTATTTCAGTATATTTTTTGTCACCTGCGTGGTCGAGTGGTTAACGTCGTCAACGGGTCGCGGGTTCGAATCCCTGTACAAACAGTTTTAATAAATTGATTTTTCAATTGATTTATTAATTTCTGTTCAATTGGATGTATGTGATGTCTTAAATTCTCTCCTCCCAATTATCCTATCCTATGAACGAGGCGTAGCGAGAGCCATTAGCTAACCGCTAGTCCAGTCCTAGCCCTATTCTTCTATTCTTACTCTCTTTGGAAAAAGAGAGGTTTAGCAACTGAGTAACAAGCAGTTCTCGTAGAAACACTTCTGTTGAGATAAACTCCATTAGGAGTCCATATGCTCTACATTGGGAGTGGACATGGTAAAAAAAAATACATTTTTTAACGTTATTGTGTAGAGCGTATCTACCGGTTAAAAGAGAATAGTGCATTCATATTTAATGTAGATAATATATTATAAAACCATACCCTGGGTATTAAACTCGTGGTCACAGTTGTAATAACTAAGAAAATTTATGAGGGTTGCAGTGGTCGACTAGATCGAAGACACTCCAGATCGGCCAAATGGCGAAAGAAACTTTGCCAAGTCTCTTACTATTATGCGAATAATAATCATATTGGAAATCTTATTGAGAAAAGAAAACCTTTTGCCTTAGTTCCAGAAGTGGCCGAGATATCTTTTGTTTGCGTTGAAACGGGGACGATTTATTTTTCTCCTATCATATCTGATACGATCTTGGTGTTATTTTTTAAGTCGGGTCCGTATTGTATTGATAAATGTGTGCTGAGAAGGAAGTCACTTCGAAAATAGGAAGGTATATTTTATAACAGTAAATTCTTCATTCAGCTAGAAATATACAAATATGACAATATGAAATATTTAGCTAAATTCTGTATATTAAAAATACAAAAAACTTATTGTACATACTAATTTCATTTAAAAAATTAACATTTTAGTTGAAAACAAAATGATTAAAACTGGTAAAAATAAGTACTAAAAATACTGGTCTCTATCATTATATCGACGGTGGAAAGGAAAAAGGACGTAGCCCAGACATATCAAACTTTACAGGAGGCACAAAAAACGTGTTTTGGTGATTTTCGGCCATATATGCAAGTTATGAAATAAAAACAACATTTAAGTGCACAAAGACTTCTAGACTGGTGTTTAATTGACATAATATAATATTTATTTAAGAAATTGACTAAGAAAAACCTTTTTTTTCAGTATTTTTTCTTAGTTTCAATTTTCACATGCCCATATTAAATTTAGATACAAATTCGGCATTTGCAGCTCACATCCTTTTGGTAGAATGTGTATCAAGTTGGATAAATTGTGATTATCGAAAAAAAGCCTTTTTCCTTTCCATAGTCGATATTACTGCATAAAATCACATTAACACTTCAAATAGGTACATTTTTTTAAATGTATTTAAGATGACTTTTGAATTTTTCACATTTTTTTCTAAAAAAGACAGTGGAAAATTATTTTCCAAATTATTTAAGAAACCATTTTATTTTAAATGATAATAATCTAGATGTTTGTTGATGATATAAAGTTTTAATTTCATTTTTCCCAAATATTACTAAATCAGCGGTAATTAGTTAATGTCACTTATGTGTAACTTGACAATTGTTGGTGGAAAGCCATTTAATTTAAAGTAACCAAAATTATAAACGTGTTATTTTTTTACGTCTCGTGAAAGGTAAAAAAAAAATTCCAGAGAAAAGAAACTTAATAAAATATTATCGTTTAATGGTTGTATTAATTTTTAATGAGTACAACCACGCCTTGAGTCTGGTAAAATATAAAAAAATAATCGAACAAGGACTCCGATTTTGATAAGCCGCGTAATTTATTAAACCTTTGTGTAATCAGTAAAAACATTCAAAAGCTTTAAGGATTTGTCCAAACTTGAAACATCGTCATAATGCAGAACAGTCAAATAGAAATTCCAGTTATGATAAATATCTATATATATAAAAGAAAGTGGGGTTTGTTACACCACGTATATCTCGAGAATAACAGCTCGGATTTTAATGATCTTTGTTTAATTAAATTCGTATCCGCCTAGAATAGCAGAATAAGCATTAAAACATCGGAAAAATATCACGGCAAAGAAATTATGAAGAAAATAAATGTCCTCATACAATTTGTTTTTTTGAAAAATACAAATGGAACGTGGACATTGTATGACACGTTGTATGCTGTTTTCAGTAAATCCACCAGATGGCATTGATTACATTATACTTTGACAGTTGACTGCTTGCTATGTAGGTATATATGCGCCGTTATTTTGAGTTTTCATCGATTTTTATTAGGTTTTAATTCCGATAAATCATTCTGATGTAAAAATCTATTTATCCAATTATGGTCAAACACGGGATCCATGGCTCATAGCGGGAACAGTGTATTTTAATTAGTTTATAATGTGGCGCAACTTCTGTGAAATAGTATTTAAACGATATTGGATACGAAGCACACCGTTCATACAATGCATTGCAATACTCCCTAATGTTTTGGCAAAGAGACGATGAATATCAATTCAATATCAAGATGATAAACCTATTGAGCGGTGGGTATCGAAATCATTATTTTCATTTCAACATGATAATAGTTTTACTCAGCAAGAAGGTTAGCTCGATGAATTATTACGCATAACGTTTTTAATGAATTTATTACGCATAACGCATAACATTGATTTGAATAGAATACACCAACTTAACGATTAAAATACACTGAACTCTGTTTTAAGACGATTTAGAAATAACACGGTGCAAAAAAAGAGAAATAAATCGACTATTCATTTAAAAATTTGGACAGAAATATTACACAGTTTCTGGATATCTCAAGAGATGAGAGATATGTCATACAAAATGTTCGTAAAAGGCTTCGTCTATTGTCTCATAGTGATAGTAAATAATTTTTGTTACGTTTGATTTTTTTTAAGTATTTTTTATATAACATTAAGATACAATAAGCGATAATGAATTAAATTTTTTGATATCCTTAATTTATTTTTATGCAAGGAAACCTATCTACCACAATTTTTAAATTTTAATATAATTGTTTACACTTTTTCTTTACTCGGTATCGCGTTGAGCGTATCTACCGTGTAAATGGGGAGTTCAGTGTAAAGGTGTTCTACTGAAAAGGGAGAACATATCGATTTTTTTTAACCATGCTCGCTTCAGATGCTGCAGTGTATTTTTTTTATATATACAAGCTGTAGATAATCGATCTTTATTAATATAAATACTTTCTTGAATAGTAAAGGGAAGTGTTGATGAAATTAAGATTGTTTAAATAAATAAACCATTTATTCTGTAGATAGAGTTGTTATTTTAAATTCGTTTAAATCTATATATATAAAAGAAAGTGGGGTTTGTTACACCACGTATATCTCGAGAATTGCAGCTCGGATTTTAATGATCTTTGTCTTATTAAATTCTTATCCGCCTAGAATAGCAGAATAAGCATTAAAACATCGGAAAAATATCACGGGAAAGAAATTATGAAGACAATTAATATTCTCATACAGTTTTCAAATGGCGAACACCTTGAAATAATGAAAATGTCGTTTGTATGCAGATTTCATCCGCTAGGTGGCAATTTTTCCAAAATTCATTTGTTTCTACTTCTTTTGCATACGATTGACTTCTAAATAATTTTAAATTTAGAGTATGGATTAGAATAAAACAAATCGATGATATACAATGAAAACGAAATAAAATCGGATAATATTGAAATAAGGTTATGTTTATAATTAGGTGTGATATTTTTTTTGACAACAATATTACGCTGTTTGCACGAACGTTGCTCTACTTTGAGATGCCACGTTATTACACTTGGAAAGCTACATCGAAGAAATTTTAACGTCGAAAGCAAGGCAATGCGGTTCCTGCTCATCCGAATGATTAGTGATGCTCTTGGTCGCATTTACACAGTTCATCCGAAAAATGACGTATGCTTCTACTTGCATGTCAACAGCTCAATTTGCTTGAAAATAATACTCATTACAATCGCTGAAGAAATTGTTTCTGAATCTCCAAGTCAGATACGCACATTATTTTCTATCATTATTTTGACATGCTTCCCATCGAATCCCCGTGAACTGTGGAACAAGTACAAGGATGACATGTCCGAATACATTTTGCATCGAATTCGTGTCAGTTTGGGGAATCCCGATCTCGAGGTGAATGAAGAGATACATAACCAGGCTTTGCTTTAGATCGAAGACATGTGTTACCTCATGTGCGGCAGTTTGGTAGTCAAGTTAGGAATGCCAACGCCAGATCGTGGAATGAACGACGCTTTCAATCGAGAATTGTAACGTGAACGTGAATATGATCGAGATGCATTGAACCAATCAGTTTGAACGAATGTACCACTGTTGAACCCTCAACAGAAGAAAATTAGCGATACGATAATGAAGGTAATTGATGATGGAAATGGTGGCTTATTTTTCCTCGATGCGCCCGGTGGAGCTGGGAAGACATTCTTCATGTCATTGATTATGGCCACTGTTCATGCGAGATAAAAAAATTGCTGTAGCAGTTTCTTCTTCTGGAATAGCAGCCACGTAGATAGATCAACCACTGCCGATGGAATAAACGCTTGCCTCAAATAATTGACAAACATGCAAGTTGCATTGCTAAACGATCCATCTGCCGAAGATTTCTCCAAGCAATTGCTGACTATCTATTTATTCATTGTTCAAAATTAAAATTACAGTACATGACATAACAGCTGACGCCAATTCACCATGTACTTGAAAAATATAATAAGACAAAATATAAAATAAAACTACATAATATATCAGAATCAAAATCAACATAAAAAATCAAGAAATAAAATAGTGAAATTTTACAAACAGTTCACAAATACTATCACTAAAAATGTCCACTTCTCTAGGCAATCCGTTGATCATTCTAACGGACCTTGGAACTGGTGATTTAAACCTCTTAAGCGAGGTATAAGTTTTTAGAAATAAAAGTTTTTGCTCATAGTTACGCCCACGTAAGAATAAATTGGGAGCATGTAAATTAATAGTCATGAGAATTTGAGGATTATGAACTCGGCCCCGAAGGAGAAGAGAAAAATGATTTAAGCTTGAAAACGATCTTCGACTATCGTCGGTAACGACCGTGTTCCTGTTGACAAATCGAACAGATTGATTTCGTTTCCGCCGAATTTTAACAATTTCGTCTCAACGAAGGACGGCTTCATCAAAAAAATGTTCCCAAACGTCTTATCACAAAAATCACAATTGGTTGATTGAATGAGTAATTCTTGCGGCGAAGAACAAAGATGTGGATCATTTAAACTTCACAATTCAAAATCAAATCGTTTGTCCACTACATTCCTTCAAATCTAGCGAACTTTCGCAAGGTGCGCGAAACATTCTTGCGCAGACTGTACATATAACATATTCTTTCAACCAAAAAATAATTATTTCTGCTTCTCTATGATATTGTCATCAGAAATAGTTTGTTGTATCGACCAAACTAATTTTTTTTTCGTTTATTAGAGATTCGCGCCGCAGCACACCCAGCATCGCCTCGCGGCACACCGCTTGCGGAGCACTGCTTTAAACGACTGAAAAACTAAAATGCAATATTGCGAAACACTCACCAATGACCAAAGTTTTGGTAGAAAGTAAAATCATCACCTGGGATGAATGGACAATGGCGCACAAATGCGCATTGGAAGCACTCAATCAAAGTATGAAATATCTATGCAATGACTCAAGATGTTTTAAAGGCGCAATGATTCTACTGTCTGGCGATTTTCACCAAACACTACCAGTCATTCCAAGATTGACCGCTGCCGATGAAATAAACGCTTACCTCAAATCACGACTCTGGCGCTATGTAAAGAAACTTCAGCTGACGACAAACATGCGAGTTGCATTGCTAAACGATCTATCTGCCGAAGATTTCCCCAAGCAATTGCTGACTATCGGTAACGGGCGTGTTCCTGTCGACGAATCGAATGGATTGATTTTGTTACCGCCGAATTTTTGCAATTTCACTTCATTCAACAAAATGTTCCCGAACATCTAATCACAAAAATCACAATTGGTTGAATGAACGAGCAATTCTTGCGGCAAAGAACAAATATGTGGATCATTTAAACTTCACAATTCAAAATCAAATCGTTGGTCCACTGCATTCCTTCAAATCTATCGACCGTGTAACAAACGAAGACGAAGCAACCAACTATCCAACTTCATTTTTAAACTTATTGGATCTGCCTGGCTTGCCACCGCGCAATTTACAACTGAAGGTTGACGCGGTAGTCATCATGCTTCAAGTTATCAAGTTAACAGAACATTTATTCACTTTTAAGGTGTTCACTGTCAATACTTGGTGGAATGGCATTAAAATAAAACATTTTTAGTACTTTTTCCACATAAAATTTATTTGATCAGGACCGGTTTCGCTCATCGCGAGCATTATTAACTGATGATAATGCTCAGATGATAATAACTCAGTTGATAATGCTCGCGATGAGCGAAACCGGTCCTGATCAAATAAATTTTATTTAGTGGGAAAAGTACTGAAAATGTTTTATTATTTTTATTACAACAGTTATTGATTCTGAGGCGGTACGAAGTTCGTCGGGTCAGCTAGTTTTATATATATAATTTACTTACTACTTTATTTATACTAAAAGTAAGAGAGACAGCTAATATTTATTTAAGCTCGTTGAATGTTGGAATGGTGGAGTGCAGATTTAAAAAACGTTTATATAAATATAATTTGATGAAATTTAATTTAATTCTGTGTATCGTAAAATTCAGCCTGACTGCTCCAAATAACCGCCAAATAATAAAATATTCACATTTATTATATTTTACCCATAGTAAAATTGCTTTAAAAAAGTGAAATTGCCATATACTTTTTAGTTATATTATATTATAAATATGATTTGGTTTTCGATTTTTTCCTATTTTTTTTATGAAACGTAACTCCAATAATGTCCGAGAAAATCTATTTATTATATTTAATAACATAAACGGAATTGATATCAATATTAAAAAACACCCGTTTTTATTACATTATACCAGTGGTCTCCGACCTTTATGTTACTGAGCCTCCCTTTGACGAAAAAAATATCTTCGCGCCTCCCCATCCTTTATTTCATATAATAATAAAGACACGTTTTAAAGAGTAAATAAATATTTTGGACTGTTCGCGCCTCCCTTTGCAATAGCCCACGCCTCCCAGGTTGGAAATCGCTGCATTATACTATTTGTTTTACAGAAAAATAAAAAATCCTACTAAAGAGTATCTTTTTTCATTAAAATAGCTAAATTTTTTAACTACACAATACTTTTATTGAAATTTAAAAATAAAGAAAAACTTATTGTTTTAATTATTGCAAAATCACAAATTCGACATATTTCTGGCTTGGTGTGCTATATATTATGTAAAACTTAAAATAATTGTGTATTTTGATCCTACAATTTTCGAATGGTACAAAAAACACACTCGGGTACAGATAGCACCAAAATCAAAGATGATGGCGAAAAAATACCCTTATAATGAACATTATCAGTAAATTATAATAATGCATCATTATCCTTTTTTAATATGTACGTAGCTACACCATTGAAAAGTGGCGTAACTTGACAAGGGTTGTAAACTCTGTGGGAGTTAGGTTGGAGTATGAGTAGTTGTTGACATAGTCCACCAAAAGAGACTCTTTGTGTACTGGGGGTAAGGGATTTCGCAATGGCCAAACTACAGGGATATTAAAAAAGACAAGGATTTATTATCGCGCAGAAAACTTTTGGTACAGTATGTGCCAGTGGTTTTAAAATCCTGCCAAGTTATATGTCAAACATTTTTTAATAATGAATTGAATATGGCCAAGTTGTATACATCTACAAACATATTACAACTACCACTAGCAAATGAAACTACTGTCATAGAGATGTATTTAAATCTAAGAAACTTTATTAATGCCACTTGTCATTTTTTGTCCATATCCGCCCCCAAGTCGGAGCATATGGCCACCACAAGATTCCTCCAAGATTCTCTGTCCATTGCTAGTATTCTTGCTTCCTCCCATGTCATTACAGTGTCCCTAAGCTCTGCCGAGTACATCCCACCTGTCAACATAAGATAATAACAATTTATTTTTACATGCGCAGAAAGAGTGTGTGTGTGCGCTCGACATTTAAATTCACTACTTGTGAATGAGCTGGAAGATAAAGAGAAGGAGAAAATTTGCGTATGCTTCCTTACAGATACATAATTATATGTCTGTACATGAAAGAAAAAAAGTGTTAAGTATTACGTCTTAAGAAATAAAAAATGAGCTAAATTCGCCATAGCAATAACAATACGTATACGGGTAAAAGAGAAAGAGGACTAGCTAAATAAGCGTAACCGAATAAATTGATTTCACATTAAAAAATCAAATTTTAAATCTAAGTTTATATAAATGCAAATCTTGATCTGTCTCTTTTGAAAAGTACAGACTTTATTCGTTTTGCAAACAGGTATTATATTCACGTATTATATGTACATTTATAAAAATCCGTATATTTATTTTTAATTTTTAGTTGAAAAAATATTTGACATTACAGCTTCCACCAATGCGTCAAATATTTGAAAGTTTTTAAGTTAAAAGATCATACGAGATATACTCGATGAGAAATTTTTCACATGAGTCACATGAGATTAACTCAAGGAGAATTGACGTCACAAACACCCATGTCTTAGGTATTAATTGAAAAATTGAAAAAATCCAATTTGACATTGATCTTACCGGGAATCGAACCCAGACCCACCTGATCGGTAGAGCGAGCTCTAACCAACTAGACCACAGCGGGCCATATATTATGTAACCAACTAATCATATGCTATATGTTAAATTCTACCAATCTTCTCCAATTTTCAAAGAAGGTAGTAGGGATAGAAGGATAAGGCCAGGATAGGATTAGTGGTTAACTAATCGCTCTCGCTACGCCCAGTTATTAAAAATCGGAAAAAGTGAGAGATAATATAAGACATCACAGACGCACATGCTTTTGAACAGTAATCGATAAAATGCTGTTTGTACTTCATTTTAATTTTGAGATAAAAAAATCGAGGGCCACAAAAAAAATAAATAGACTGCGGGTTATGTATCTCTGATTTAGAAAAAAGGTCAATAAAGATTTAAAAAAAAATATTTACTAATTCAACAATAAACGGTGACACACACATTTCGTGTGTGACGAACAAATTTTTCTAAGTAATGCAACACATTCTCAGTATTTTCAATGAATATTGATTATTTTGTTGGGTGATGCTATCGCAAAGAAAAACACTCTCATTTGATGTTTGAAAATGCTATTGCCATTTTTTTACTTTTGACAGCCGCATTGTGAACACCCTGTGCCAAAGAGAGGTGTGTCTGCCAGCAATGTATTCCCGCTGTCAGTTTTGACCGCATGCTTTTCGTGTTCCCAAATGTTCCACTTGTTTGTGGGGAACTTTGTCAAACTGTTCTACAAAAATAAATCATTAACGGTTTCTATTCCGGAAACCATATAATAAAACAAAACATTTTAATCCAATAAATATTTTCGTTTTAAGCCCCTTTCAAAAGCCTTTTCTGTAACCGTTAAATAAAATTATTTTATTAAAAAAAAAAATCATTCAAGATTTAATACAAAATGTTTATTTCTAAAAATAACTCGGTGCCAAGTATAACGTTGAAAGTACCACTATTATAAATTTTGAAACATAAGCAAGATACATTTTTTGCTTCATATATAATATTAATATTGACCGTCCAAATAGACCAGAGGTCGGTAAACTTATAAGTGAACTGAGCCAAATGTTAACTTAACAACGATTGAAACTTCTTTTGAAAGCCAATTTTTTATAACTTAAGCTATATAAATAGATACATTGTTATTTGCTTGATTAGAGTACTCGATGGCTTTTGCTTAAAAGGTCCTCAATCTAATTGAAGTACGTTTACTGAGATCTGTCCATCAATATAATCAGACCAATTTAAAATAGTAGTCGGAGAGATTAGAATAATGCTAGGACTGGACTAGTGGTTAACTAATCGCTCTCGCTACGCCCAGTTATTGAAGGATCGGAAGAGTGGGAAGAAATTTTTAGACATCACAGATTGAAAAAATGTTGTTCATACCGGCACTCGAACCCGTAAAATCCGGCGTGCAACCCAACAACTCTAACCTCTGCTCCATAGGACCCAACAGATTATACAGATGTATAACAATATATATTTAATAACTTGATTACTATAAACAATTTCTGAATCTGCACTCCATCGTTTGTTTTTTCAAAGAGTCAAAATAAATATATATATCGACTGTGATAAGGAAAAAGGACGTAACCCACACATATTAAATTTTAGAGGAGGCGCAAAAAACGTGTTTTGATGATTTTGGGATATATTCAAATTATGAATTATACACAACCTTGAAGTGCACGGAAACTTCTAAACTGGTGTTAAATTGACATAATATAATTTTAATTAAAGAAATTGTATAGCAGAACTCTTTATTTCAATCTGTTTTCTTGGTTTTAATTTTTTACAAGCTCATCTTTTTCAAACTAAAAAGCTAAGTATAGATACTAATTAGGCATTTGCAGCGTGTTTTCTTTTGATAGAACGTGTATTAAGTTTGATACATTGTGATTATCGAAAAAAAACTGTTTTGAAAAAACTATGGGTTACGTCCTTTTTCTTTTCCACGTAAAATTAAGGACAGATTACACTTGCATGAGTGATTCATTATATAATTTTCTAAGATTGCCGTATCTATAGGTTGTCAATTTTCATTTGGTAGGTGGTCCTGGTGAGAAAGAGTTGGTGAAGTTATAATGGCTATTGTTATTCTTGGTAGTTAAAGTGTTAACGAATCAATGTCAGTGCTGAACGAAATTATGTCATTTTGTACGCTGCGTGCGCTGTCTGAATAGTTGCAGCTTGTTTTAACAGGATTGATCTGTGTCTGTAAAGTAAAAATGCTCAGTTTTTAAAAACAATATTTTGTCTTATACCGTATAATTTATTATATTTTCGATAATTTAATATCAAAGGAAAGTAGTTTCCGTAACTGGAAGATCACAGCCGTATTCTATTTTTGTTTATTAATTACTTTTTAAGATTTTTGCAACACTAATTGAATAGCAAACATTACGTTAACAAAAGAGACCGTAAAAAAATCATTGATGAATTTATTGCTTCAAAAGATGTTTAATTATTTGAATTAGGAATTTAAAAAAATGTTAACACATGGAAAATGATGGTAGACAATGATTCTGTAAAGCTGTGGCCAAAATACGCCAAGACTTGATATTTGTTAGCTGTAAAGCAAAATACACACTTTTATTATGTGCGTATTTTTTTTCTTGGTTGTTTATATTATATATCGCCATTCGTTTAGGAATGGCTGGAGCCACATTCAACTCAATGCGGACTGTCTGGGACACACAGCTGTACTCGATTAAAACCAAATGCCACTTGTTCAACGCTTGCATTCTGCCGGTAATGCTTTACGGTTGCGAATCATGGCACCTGACGAAGACTCAGAAAAACCGTATACTGAGCTTCGAGAACAGATGCTTGCGTCGGATAATGGGGGTGAGGTGGTTTGATTTTGTGAGGAATTCAGAGATAAGGGAGCGTACAAGACAGCGTCCCGTCACGTCAGTGGTTATGGAGAGACGTTGGAACTGGCTGGGTCACGTGCTGCGGATGCCTCCGGAAAGCCTCAATCCTGCCTGCCTCTTCTTTCGACCGGTGGGATTCCGGCGTCCTGGACGTCCGTCGGGTACTATCCATAGGATGTACTCGGCGGAACTGAGGGATGCTGGCATGTTATGGGAGGAAGCAAAGCTATTGGCGGGAGACAGGGAAACATGGAGGTGCCGCGTGGCGGCCATATGCTCCACATAGGGAGCGAACATGGCCAAAGAAGAAAGAAGTTTATATTAAAATCAACCTGTTTTAATCCTTTTGTGGAACATTTTGAGCATATGAGTGAATAAGATGTGGCTCCAATTACCGATTTTATTTATTATATTATTGTTTTTCAGTAAAGTTTCATATTTTTATTATGAAGACTGTAAAAAAAATAGTCAGGTTCGCTTACATCTTAAATGTGTAAAATGGCGACGTGTTTCATAGTGTCTTTTATCTTAAAAATCCAAATGATGGTTAAACATTGTATTAAGATTATTTTAAATTTACAAATAATCTTTCGTTATATTCAGTTCCGCCGGTAATTGTTTGAGTTTTCGTATGGTCAATACTTTTAAGCCGATATAATCGATCCAAGCACGTGAATATCTTAGTTAGACTGTCACCGATTTCTTGGAATGACAAAAGAAAAATGGTGCAAAGCGAGCCGTAACCTAAGCTTTAGTTGTACATGTATTTTTTGTTTTTAATGGATTTCAACTGTTTATGAAAAGTCTACTTCATTAACCATTTATTCGAATTTACTATCAAATTACCTATCTTCTTATTAAAAAAAGCGGATAACAATAATCTAATTATAATCCAATCCCTTACCTTAGTCTTTTTCTCAGAAAAATTTAACTATTATAAAATATTTAAAAAGACTGATTAATAATTATATTGTTATGTTGAAATATCTTAAGCTTAGATGACTTATAAAAGTAATTTATTATAAGCTTCGAATTTAAAATTTTATTAAAAATAAGTAACAGACAGAATACATAATATAGGGATAATATTATGTAGGCGTTCAAGTTATCTTATTAAATAATCACAAAATTTGCGATAAACAGCGCTTATGTCAAATATGTCAAGTAATCAAAACAGATATAAAAAATAATTCTTTTCTAATTTGTGTGAATAATTAGTAGTAATCTAAAAACGATGCCTTCGCGCAGAAGGTGTGCAGTAATGAATAATTTAAATTGATCGTAAACAAATTACTGGTTATAAAACTCGATAACTTACTAAAAATAATTTAGACTCTCAAGAAAAACTGGCAAAAGTTTCGCCGGAGTGCCACGGTCGTCGCGAGCTTTAAATAAATCGATGAATAAAGCACAACATTAATTTTCAGTAATGAAAAAAGTTTTCACGGCCCTCGGACCGGGTTGATTCTACCCCCAGTCTACTTATTACTATTTTGTGATAAACTGAACGCAAGGATTTTATTTCAACTTGATTTATACAGAAAATTATGCGAACAGAATAGATACGAAATAATAATTCTCCAGGGGGATCTTATAAACTAATTATAGAATATTGATTCACTTGAAATTAACTCCTTTCTTAAAAAGTTCCTTTTATTTACCTTATTAAAAGAAGGTAAATAAAAGAATCTTTTTGATTTTTATTTTAAGATAGAAATAAGTTTTAATTCTTGTTTAACTAAAAACTTTTACAATATAAAATAAGGCTTGATGACTTTATTATTTCACTTGTCGTGTCCACAAAAATTGACGCTTGTTTCGCCTCGTTGAGAAGCATCATCAAACAGAATATTGCAAGGGCTACGAATAAACTAAAAATTGATTTCAATTCTTAAGTTATCAATTACAAAATAATAATGTTCAAAATTTTATGAAACTAATTACAAGTTAAACACTTACATACATTAGGTACAGCATATCCCGATGGAAATGAATTCAACAATGGTGATCGGTCAATCTAATTAAAAATATTATTTACTAATGTTTTGTTTCCATTAATTTCCAAAAACTCCTAATTATTCATTATGGAGATGTAGTAGTTCAACATTTTTTTTCTTATTGAAATTGTGATAATTTTCTATCAAATTTTTCGCAAACTCTGACAAATTATCGCTTTGTAAGCATCGTATGTGTTCTTTAATTTTTACATGAAAGCTTTAACCTGTCTGCCCTACGTAAGCAGAAGCGTAGTACAACAAGTAGAATAACAAAGCTGTCAAGGTTAATTTTATATTATAAATAAACTTCCACGGAGTAACCACAAAATACTTCGACACCTCATTAAAATTTGCTTGTATGTTTTATGTATCTCCCTATGAAATTGTATTGACAACACAAGATAAGTTCTTTTTTCACATCAGAATATATATATATACATATGGGGCTTACATTGTGATAGGATAGGTAAAACAAACGGAAATAAATAATATATGGTCTAAAACATTATTTGTAATTTAATTAGTCACTATAGATTATTTAAAATCATGATTAAAGTTTTCAGCAAATCATACGATTAATTTAATCAAATAAAATAATATATGACGTTTCATTGCACAGAGTTTGTTTTTGGGTATTAGTTGTTCATTTTTTTAGTGATGATAGTTAGTTAGGCGTTTCTAATGTAAAGCATATAGGGTCATAATGAAGTTTATACATTAGTTTTTCTATGACAACTTCTTCAAACCCAGTGGCTAAGCATCTATTTTCGAAGAGAGTAAGAATAGAAGGATATGGCTAAGGCAGAAATATTGGTTTGATAATCGCTTTCACTACGCTTTAATGGAAAATAAAGTAAGAATTTTAGACATCACAGATAATTTATGTCTTCGAACGAAAATCCATAATTTGATATAAAAAATAGTTTACGATTACTGTCATTACCGGGGCTTAAAATAGTGAGCTTCGTTAACGAAGCAAACAACGTTCACCACTCGACTACTGACACTGTTTTTTTTTATTTCAATTGTGTCTTATTATTTTCTATGGATTTCGCGGATACTTTATAAAAAATATTTTTAGCATAAAATTAAAATTGACAACTATTGTTTTACACTGGTTTGATTATTTGTTTTTCACTATGAGAAGCATATTACTGCCAAACAGACTATAAACTTTAGTTTGTATAGCATATTATTATTTGCTTCTTATAATAAGTTAAAAAATGAAATCCAAGTCTGTTATGCTCTTTTTTTTTAAGATATGTCGATAGATTAAAAAATGCGCCGTTTATCAAAGCAACCATTTTTTTTTCATCAACCTCTAAATATTTGCATGTGATTTCAATGGGTAAGCGAAATATTTTCAATATCGGTGTGCATCATTATTTAGAGCACGTCGCGGGTAATTTCAAATTATTTTTTCAAATACATCAATCGCGTAAAATTTGGCCGCGTAAAATAGAGAATTACTGTACTCCAAAATTAAGTTCCCCTCGCCGTCATAAGAAACGTCCCCGTTGAGTTTACTTTTTTCGTCTCGCAGATAAATTTTGATGAAATGTAAATTTTTCGCGAGACTGCATTAACTTGGGTCGCACTTGGTCTGTTATTTTTGTATAATCTAGGATTGCGAAATTTAGTATTCAAATTTTTTGCATGAAAATATGCAACTCGTCTCCCGAGAAAGTTTTAATATTTCATCTCGCGTTGTTCGTGATAAAAGGAACACAATTTGAAATTGATACCGACTCGTTTCATTCTATTATTTTAAATGTAATACCTTTTTTATTTATTGGTTCCAAAAGTTGGTACAACAACATCAGATGGCATGAAATCACTGGAAGTCTTGTTTATTTTGTATTTATTTGGCCAATATCTGACATGTGTCTGACAATTAATTAATATTAGTGTATATGTTCAACAGTTAAGAGTGATATTTCAAAGGTTTACGTCATTAAGAAGCGGTTTTATTTGAAGCTTACATTTAAAGTCAATTAAACATCAGTTTATAATTCTTCTAAACATTAAAGTTGTATATATTTCCAAATTTAGCTTTGACTCAAAATCATCAAAAATTGTTCTGTGTGGCCCCTGTATTTTTTTTGTGAGTTCCTTCTTTTTTTCGTCCGAAGAAAAAGAAAAGGAAAAAAAATTGACAACAAGACGTTGACATTTTTGAGGTTATGTAAAATGTCAGATGATAGTAAAACACATCAAATTAATTTCTACAATAATTAAATCCATATTTAAACTATAATATAATATATGTTTGTATGTGTCAAACTTGGGGGCGATGATAAAAGCTCTTGTGATTTCTTTCTATTCTGTCACACTTTCAGAGACTTGGATTCTACAATAAACACTCCTATAAATTGACTTTCAATTGATGTTTTTTTATTCCCATCTCGTAGTCCCTAAAAAATTTCATATTGGTAAGATATAGATAAGATGTAACATCATAAAACATTTTTTTAAACATTATTACAGAAAATATAAACACACATCGATTTATGTACTTTGAGTGTTTTTTATCTGTGTTTTTTAATATGTTAATTTTGTGTGAGAGCAGCAATGGAAAAAATATTTGAATACCTGTGTTTGAAAAGCCATATGTGAAAACGTAGGCGGTCATGAAATTATGCATAATTCACGCGAAAAGATACCGAGAAAAATAATTTGATCAAAGACCATGGAACTGAGAAATACATTTACGTATCAACGCCGCGGCGCGGGAAAGTTTGTTTTGCAATCAGCGATTCAAATTTAGAATACGAAAAGGAAAACGGAAATGAATCCATTTTGGAAAATGCTCTTTCAAGTTGGTCCTCGAAATTATCCCATCCGAAAGTTTTCTCCCTGTGTTGGAGGGGGGCGAGAAGAGAAAGAGGTAGGGAAAGGAAATCGCGTGGGAGAAGGGGAGGCTGTGGGAGAGAGGCTGTACACGCGCTGAGCTTAACCAGAGGGTAAAAACACAGTACAATAAAGATATTGGACGAAACAAATAAAATACAATACCAATAATTTTATGCGTTTACTATAGTGTTTTCACACCGACTTCAAATCGTCCTACACTGAACGTGAAGGACTTTAACAAACATAAAAAATGCGTTTTAGTTAAAAGTAACGTAACCAACTAACTATTATCGTAAATAATAATAGAAGAGTGAAAACGGTTTATATTTTGTATGTAACATTTTGCTGCATCTTTTTCCCATCATATGTTTTACTTTTTAATCAATTGAATTGAGATTTACTCGCTAGAACATTGTTTTAATAGGGTTAAAAGGAACAACAAATTTGAAATTTGAATCGTTTAAATTATGTACATTCACACAGATCTGTGTGTATGTACATAATTTGAATGATTCAAATTTAATATTGAAATCCTACCAAGCACCTTCAGTCGAAATCTTAAATTACAACAAATTTTAGTTCAACAATTTTTTTATTATGCTAATATCTATTTTGGTTAAGCTATAAATACCAACTTTATCAACTATTTTGATATTCTAACATATTATTGTAATAAAAATGATGTTTTGAATGTAATTAATTGACTTATTGTGATTTTATGGGAACAGAGAGATTATTTTACTTCGTAAAGAGTTTTTTTTAATATTTTCTCCGTTCATCGCTTTCAGTTGAAACACAATATATATTAATTCATTTTAGTTACAATATAATAAATGAGTTGTAAAGAATTAACAATATGCGATAAATTAATTAAAAATATAGATGAAGCTTCGACCGATACACATATTTTTTTCTGACATCATCGTGGTTATTATCATCGTTTGTTATTCAGTTGCTCAACCTCTCTTTGGGAGGGAATTCTATAAAATCTAATATATAAAAATGAATGAATGAATGAATGTTTAATCGTAATCTATGGGCTGTCAAACCGCTGATCCGATTGCAATAAAACTTCGACAAACTTTTTGCTTGCACTTCCGGAAAGGTTATAGGCATATAAAAATTAGCTTATAGTTGATCTTATAAGTAAAAATCAATGTTTGTGTGTCTACCGTTCATGCGATTTAACTGTCAACCGTCGACTGACAATTAAACAGCATTTAGACAATTCAAATTTGACGTTTGATTGTTTGTATTAAAATTTAAAAAAATGAATATTTCAAAAAGCACTTCAATAAACACAAACACTGTCTTTATTTAACTCTCCAAAGACGAGCGTGACCATATGGTCACAGTAAACACCGTTGTCTATTGATCCCACTATCCATCCTTTTTCTACCTGAATATCGTTGCTTTCACTCATATTTGGGTAAGAAAGGTACAGACTTCAGTTAGTCATCAGCCGCGGGGACAAAAACGGCCACCAAAAGCACATGCGATTTTTTGAATTTTCTTTTTTTTTATTGGATTTTTTGAAACTGTTAGTGAATGTCTGTGCGGAACCAGCTAGTGTTTAAATTATATAATACATTTTAAATGTTGGCTGTTATTAATGAAGAATACTGTGCTGAGTTTTTATGTTCGCTTCCGGACCATGAATTAGTTTAAAAAAAAAATACATGTTGTTGAATATGCGTGGTAAAAATATTATATTTCTTTCTTTGCTATTTTGTTTTGCGTTGTTTTTGTTGTGCGGCCCTGTATAGGGGTCGTTAGGCCAAGGGGCTTTGGGATGCTGTGAGGGAGGACGAGACGGGGGTGGTAGCGCGCGGTTGGAAAACCTGTGAACAGTTTCAAGGTTGACCTAGTTTCACCGATTACTAACACATTGATCTCGTGTTTTTGGCGTTTTCGACGACGCTCAACCTTCCCGAAGAAATATGTAGGTGTTGAGAAGATACTCAAGCGCGCTATTGTTGTACTGCAACTGGTGTAATTGATTTTTCATCCACTTCCGCTCCATAACTTCGACAGGTTTTATTTATTAATGCAGTACCGCCAACGTGAGAAACTAGATCTGAATGTTTTTTATATTTTTATAAATCACCGTTACTATTATGTGTGATAATATTTGATAATTTTTTTTCGACCGATTTTCTATTTCTGTTCGAAGACATGGGTGTTTCTGATGTCTAAAAATTTCCTCCCACTCTTCCGATATCTCAATAATTGGACGTAGTTAGATCGATTAGCTTACCACTAGTCCTGCCCTAGCGTTATCCTTCTATTCCTACTACTTTCTTTGTAAAAAGAGAGGTTGAACGAGTTCTCGAAGAAAAACTTCTGTTGAGATACCTCCATTAGGAAGCTATATGCTCCAGATTGGGAGCGGAAATGGATTTAAAAAAAATAATAAAGAAATCAGTGTTTTAAGATTCAGTTTACAAAACGTTTTTAAAAATATTTCAATGCTTGATATATAAAAACAGATTAAACGGTGTGTGTATCAAAGTTTGCACCCCACATCGGATAACTTTGGCCCATGTCACAAATATTCACACTAATTACCATAACCTCAAGAATTTTAAGGTACTTTATGTTAAGTGTAAAGGAGTGTTTGTGATTTCTTATTTTTTTAAATACCCGAACGCATCGAGAGCCATTAGTTAACCACTGGCCTTGTTCTAACTATTTTTTTTTATTCCTAATATGTAGAAAATTAAAAAGGCTAGGCAACAGAGTAACAATGAATTCCCGTATAAAAAAACATGTTATGATACCTCCCATAAGAAGGTTATATGCTCAACATTTAGGTTTAAAAAATAATTAAGATATAATTAGTTTTTTCTACACCCTAAGTTGTGAATTTTTATCATAAACGTTTTTGCGTTTTTACGTGACGTAATATATACCTTTTAAGAAGGTAATTAGACCGTGATAGTTGGTGGTGAAAATCACGTCCAACACCATAGATAATGTAAGGAAAAGTATTCTTTAAATAACCATAGATAAAAATAATTACTATATTAAGTTTGATGTTTCTCATAAAAAAATGAATACAACTTTTTTAAATTAGGTACTGGTGTGTTAAATCGAATCAAATAAAACTTCTTACGCGCGATGATATTTTAATTTAATGATAAAAAGTTAACGAAGATAAAACTTCACCATCAAACTTATCGTAATTTGGTCGCCCTTTCGTAATTTTTGAATAACTAGGACAAGTTATCATAATTCAAATTATTCTATCTCGAACGAGTTTTGATTCGGAAAAGTTAAAACAGTTTAATTGGTGTAAATTTAAAGATGAGCGCTTCTTTCGATATTTTTGTTGCTTTTTTTAATGATATAATTATATCTTCTTAAACTGTATGATACCTTCAAAGCAGGTTTTGAATTTCTCACGATTATAATTTAAAGATATTTATTCCTCCTCTTAATATAAAGCATATATTCTTTTATAAGAGTCTATCGACAGACGTTTATATATATATATACGAAATCTACTTGCGACTAAGATTCTCAACCATTTTCCCGAAGAGATTACTGAACCCATATGGCTAAGAATTGTAATGCTGAATAGATAAATCAATACCAATATTTCGCTATTTCATATAATTAATTGGATATATATAATATATAATTAATACGCCATACGAGTGAGTAAATCAAAATCAGGATTTCGATGTTGCATTTAAAATACTGTCATTATTAAATATAATATAATCATGATTGGGTGACCTAATAAATAATGGTAAACAATAAATAAATAATAAATTCATAAATAGTTAACGGTTTCTTAAAATAGTAATACACAAATAAACAGGTCATCAATTCAGGAACATACCAATATTGATAAAACTCTAAGCAGATTAAATATATTTCAGTTCACCGTGAACAATTTTATTAAAATATATAATGATTTCTATACAATAAAAATGGGATTTTGGTTAATTTTCAAAACTGAAATACTGGTATTTTTCTATTAAAAAAACAAAGAATATTTGGATTGCAATACCTAGTTAGGATAGGACTAGTAGTAAGCTTATTGCTCTCACTAAAACGTTCTTTGAACCGGAAAGGAGGAAAAGAATTTTTAGACATCAAAAAATATATCTATGCCTTCGAGCATATATTTATTTATCGGATAAAAAACAGACCTGGTCGTACTACGATTCAAGTCCGTGAGCATTGCAGTTGAAGTCAACGACGTTTAACACTCGGCCAAGTACCACAAATGTATAACATTGTAAATTTTGTCAGCTTGGAGATTTCGTTTATGTAAAATGACATGTCGACACTAATCGTAAGTATGCAATAAAACTGCACTACGATTTAAGCTTGAAAAGTATATTTTGATATACTATGATAAGTCCTTAACCGACAAGCACCACAATTTCTAGAACAGCATTGCCATCATCAATAAAAATACAGCTGATGACCTATTATAATATACTTTGAACAGTGGCATAAAAAGAATTTTTAAAATCTTGGTAACAATTAATTTATACAAGATATTCTTTTATAATTTGATTGATTGTGATTTGTTGAATCTTTGCATATTATATAATATGAACTATTCTCGGAATCACACCGTATTTTTCAATACTTATCTGTGGTAAGATGACATTTTTACTTATAAAAGTTATGGTCAATATACGTCCTTCTCATCTTTTTTCAATCTTTCAAGCCCAAATTTCTCCACGATTTTATGTTCAATGATGAATCCTGGGATCCGTGTTCGGAAATGGATGCCCTAGTAAAGACAGTAAATAGTTAGTCAGTATCTCTCTTTACGCCCCCGCTTAGATGGCAAGGAATTTTTTTAAATAGAATTTTGTTGACAGGTAATTTCAATACATCATAACAGAGCCATATTTAATTAAATTTGCGATTAAACAAAAAATGCAAGCAACTTTTGTATCTACCTTAGCCGATATGTTAAGTGTTTATACCTCTATTTTTTACCTTATTAGAATGAAGTTTTACCAAGAGTCAAATTAATCAATGAATTGTTTGAACTACATCACTTTCTGGTTTTAATATTGCACAAACCTTTTCCGCAATACATTCAAATAAAACAAAGCAAAATTAGCAATAGCTTTGTTTACAAACCGTTCATTGTACATTTAAAGTAATGACCCAAAAATACATTGTTTGACTCTATGAAACATTATGTAACATTTCATTATTACTTTTCGCGTATTATTTTGCAATGACCCAATTCTTGCCCGACTTTTCGATTGTAATGTAACGTTCTGTTTTAGCGTGCATGAAAATAATGCAAGGTAAAAAAAAAACAGGCTCTTATCTGACGTTAGAAAAAATGCCCAGAATTGTTAACGTTGAATTGCATTACGTGGAAAGTCTCTCTGGTTCTTTTTCGAATCGCTCTTAAGTACGTAGTGGAAACAAAGCCTTCAATTCAACGCGTACGGTACTATATACTCTAACACGTATCAGTGGCTGCCTAAAAGCCTACTTTATATACTACAAACTTTCTTTGTTTTTTCGTTCACAATAAATTTCAGAGCATTTTTCCACCCGTCACTCACATTCTTTCCAAATTAACAAGTTAAGCAATTACTATTTTAATAAAAAAGATATTTAAATAAAATTATCGTCACATAATAAACCTGGTGATACCAACAAGGTGTAAAAAATTAAGCCTTATCCTTTGATTTTATCCGTATAGGTTCAAAGCAACAGGGTATTCCAGTATTCTCTGTAACAATTTTGATTCTGTACTCTACCATAAGTTTTGTGAATAACGACCCGGGTTTCACCTTTCGGAATCTTCAGGTTTTATCAAGTGCACGAATGCACTTGAACTGACACCACTTATGGAAGAGTACAGAATCAAAATAATTCAAATTTGATATAGAATTTCCATCAAGCACCTTCAGTCGAAGTTCTAAATTCTCTGTGACCCTCAATTTAATTTGTTCTGTCACAAGTTATACAAGGACCATCAAGTCCAACTTATTACATCTTATTGGTAGTATTCGAATGGTTGGCAAAGACACTAGAGTTCAAGGATTTATTGGAAAATAAACAAGGTAGAGGTGTTTTGGAAACATTTGCAGGACATTGCTTAGATTTTTTATTTTGATTGATGTAACATAAAGCTATGTGATGCTTAATTTTAATTTATCTGCAAAATTTGTCACACATAAGATATTCGCCACAAGTGTCAATTATAGAAGCATTCAGAATGAAGTAAAGTTATAGGTAATGCGTACCTTATAGCAGGTGAAAGATTATTTAAATATTTATGTAAGATTACATGAATTTCTTTAATATAATAAAATATGATTCAGAGAATGAATTTGATTGTAGATACTCCTATCCCTCGATTAACGGTAGATAGGTTCCTGATAAAAACATGTAAATCGAAATTGTATATTTTTTCATGTAAAACCGTGTAAATCGAAAAGTACACGAAAAACGCATTATTTGGGTGTTTTCTAAAATACATAAAAACAAAATTATTAAAAAGTATAAACATACGTATTCTTTTATTAATTAAATACAGGTAAAGCTTATAGAGTAACGAAAAAATGAAATCCAAAAGATTCATTAAAAAAATATTGCAACGGTTGGTGGAGTTTTTATCATTCATCACTATCACAAATCACTGTGACTTGACGCCTTGCTGTGAAAGTATGCTTCTTTTCAGATGAAGAAGAGGATGGTATCACCTATTAAATTTTTTCGTAAATCCGTAATGCTTTATTTGTAATAGCATTGGTATCAATTGGCATCCGTTTTTGAGTTTGGTCCTCTATCTCAATCATTAACGCCTTCTCCATGTTTTCCATTGCAATATCTCTGATATATGAAGTTGTGCTCGTACTCGTAGTGCCAGCTACTACACTCTTTCTGATTGAGTTTTGATTTTTTCTAATGGTTCTTGTTGTAGCTTCATTCATGCTATATAATCTAGCAACGTCTATTACTCTTTCTCCGTTTTGTAAAAGATTCAATATTTTTATTTTTTTGCTAACGAAATAACTTTTCTTTTACTTCTTTCGACATAATAACGCTACAAATATTATTCAAGATATAAAACACGTATTTAAAAATTATGTACTCGTTTTTTACTTACGAATATGAAGAATTAAAATTTTCGAGTTAACTTTTTTAAACCGTGTAAAAGCTAAAACGTGTAAATCGAGGGATAGATGTATTTTGATTGGTAGCAAACGGAATTTAATCTAAGAATATAAAAAAATGTAAAGGACATTGTTTGAGTGCCTTTCAATTATAATATATTCAAAGTTTTTATTAAATTTTCTCAAATTAGTGACACAGTTTGCAGTTGTTTTGGATTTCAGCAGAAATTCTTCTCGAAAAAGTATTTGGATTTTTTTAAACAAACCTTACAAAATCTCCCCACCCCCAGCTCTAGTTCTAAACAATAAGAATGTTTGTCGTGAAATTTTCGGTTCAGTATTTTGTTGATATATTTTAAATTTACGCTTACCCCTAAACACATGTTTTGACAGCTACAAATGCATCGCATATTTTTTGCAAATTTTAGGCTGTATATTTTGAAAATGAGGGAGACTGTATATGTAAAAGAAAAACAGCTGTCCTTATATTGTATTGTTGTTAGGCGTTTTATGAATTATTCCAGACACGCCACTGCAGGTGCCCCTCGCTACGTGAGCGCTGTCTGTTTGCCACCTTTTGTTTTCGACAAAAAAAAATGGTCCATTTTTCACGACCGCCGCCGCGAAAGCTTGTTTTCCACAGAAAATAACGCGGAATGACACCGTGCATAACAAAAAACATGTTTTTGTAACGTTTTTTTACGACATCTCCTAACTTTGTGTCAATGACGCGATTTTTTTGCTTTCTTTGACTCGTCCATTGGACCTCCGATCTCTGCTTTTATATTTTTTCGCATAGTAAAAATAACTCAGCGAAATGTTAAATAAAGTATTTTATTTGAAGATAAAAAGCATCGGCGTTACTTACTCCACGCCTCCGTGAGAGGGTTGCCTTGTCTTATCACAGCATTTTCATCTTTTACAATTTACAAAAAGCTCAACATTTTACTTTGCCATTATCTACTATGCATTATCATATTTAAACATTATACATTACGAATATTAAATTGTAAAATTGATCCTTTAAGACTTTTCAACTCTTCATAAGTCTTGACACTTTAGACACTAGATTACACGGATTAACTACTTAAAATCACAATTAGAAAATTGATTGTATCACGTATGTAAATAATGAAAATAGTAATATTCACTAATTTTAAGTGATTACTGTAAATTCTTGGTTGAGGCACTCTTTTGTACTAATACTAAATTAATTTTAAGCAATCGGGACCAATCTCGCTCATCACGAGCATTTCCATGGTAAATTAAACATACAGTTTGCTTGCTTATCAAATTCAATGTATAAGTCGTTTTAGTTTGTCATAGATGGTGAAAACATATTTTTTTTATCATGTCAGCTCCCAATGTGGAGCATATGGACTCCTAATGGAGTTTATCTCAACAGTGTATTTCTACAAGAACTGCATGTTACTCAATTGCTCAACCTCTCTTTTTCCAAAGAGAGTAGGAATTGAAAGATAGGGCTAGAACAGAACTAGTGGTTAGCTAATCGCTCTGGATACGCCCCGTTTATAGAAGAGGATGGGTGGGAGGGGGGAATTCAACACATCACATACATCGATGCCTTCGAACAGAAATTCATAATTCGATTGAAAAATCAATTTCTAAAACTGTCAGTACTGGGATTCGAATCCGTGACCTCCGTAGCCTAAGCCAAGGACGTTAACCACTCGACCACACAGGCGGCTATAACCGTAAATAAAAATAAATGTAGAAAACTGTAGGCAAAAATAGTAAAAAAGTCAGATTTATTTTACAATATCACAGCCCTGTTACAATTTCAAAATAATTTAAATTGTACGATACCTTGCCCCTGCAAGTCGTCGTGCATGCAAATGGTCTCTCTTCGTTCTGATAGTATCGATTATCTACCGCATCTTCCTTCGGAGAATTTATTATAACTCACAAAATAAAACGTGCAAAAATACGGAAAATATCAAATGGTCTTTTCAGTATTTTTATCAATACTAAGAAACTTACAGACTAAAATCATAACACTTGTTTTTCGGTATTTTGTTTGTCTGTATTTTGTTTGTATTTTGTCTATTTTACCCTAACGATTCTACTTAACACCAACATTTTCAACTGATAAATAAATTCGAGCGTGGTTATTAATTAGACGATATTATGAATCAATTATGACAAGTTACACAAAAAATAATTCGGTAAAACTAATAATATCACGTACTGTATTTTAATTTTAATTAAGTTTGTCAAGTTCATGGCGAATTAGCGTCAGCCATAATGCCATGTACTGTCCTTTTCATTTGAAATAATAAATAAAAATAAACAAATACAAACTTTTTACGTTTCCAGCGTTTCCAGCTATGCACGATGACATATAACATATGGATACTGCTATCTTTCTTTCAAAAGTCATCAATTTATTTATTATTATTTTTTTTTCTTTGATTTCATTTATTCTAATTTCTCTTTGAGAAAATCCGAATAATTATTTATTTGTTGCTATAAATTTCACTTTAAAAAAATGATTTTTCGTAGATTATGTTTATGCGGGACGTAATACTGGCGTATATTGTAAGCATGTGCGCTTCAATGTATACAGGGAAGTCTAATTAATTGTACATCCTACTGATAAAGTCGCTCGATTTTGTCGCTCAAAAATAATTTATTTTTGGGGATGATAAACAAAGGATGGGATAGAAAACACTAGTAATAAGCTAATCTCTCTTGCTACACCCTATTATAAGAATCAGATTTGTGAAAAGATTTGTTGAAAATTATCCATGTGTTGTTTACGTAAGCATTGGTGGATAAATGATGATACATGATTTTATGGTCATATAAACATTTGATACTTTAAATAATACGTTTCACTTAAAATTATTAATGTTAGCATTTATAAAAAATAAGTGTTCAAGAACCAGAATGATGTATTTATTTTAATCTAACATTATTAAAATGTTATTTTCTGCTAACGCATACTTTTTTACTATAAAAAAACAGCACTCAGTTTTCCTTAGGGTGAATAAAATTCGAAAAATAAGCTTTCGTAATATTGTTCTTCTTTGAGTGTAAACAAAATTTCATTAAGTATTGTACAAGAAAATCTCTTATATTTGCATTAAATTTGTTTTAAAACATTTTGAGGCTGTTTACAAAACAACAAAACGATAACAAACCCAGAAATGGATACATACATACAAATAAACAAAACAATATTTGGGAGTTTATTTTGAAAATAATATTCATGTTCTTTCTTTATTTTGTAAAAACTCGTAAGCAAATTATTGGCCAACAATAAAGATAGAATACATTATACAAATAAATATGTGATTAAAGGGTACAATGCAATTTTTGTGCGTATTAATATATCGGAAAATCACACGTACATTAAATATTAGAGTTTCGGAACACGTGCCCACTTGCACGTCAATTTTTCTCAACCGTTTTATGTCAGAGAACTACTCGTTCAACGCGGATGAAGGGGTTAAAATGTTACACAAAAAAACGGGTGAACAAAAATTGTTTTACCAAGTTAATATTGCACATTTTAGTTGTTTGCCGATTTTAAATGAACAGGTGAATCTTCCTACCTCACCATTGTTTTATCCTATATGCTAGTAAATATAATTAACTTTTTTAATATAATTATAAATTTGCCAAGCGATCAAAGTAGCATAATTCTTGAAAATACCCACTATTTAAACAAGTAAGCATTTCCATTTTATAATATGTTAACGATAATCACATGTAATTTTAATGACCTACACAGATATTCTCTCCAGCTAATTGAACGTCATTAAAATCAAATAATTAGTAAAATTAATTCATGCCACCATCAAAAGCTTTTAACTTTATAAATTTATTTCTTATATTATGTATACTCGATAAAATTATTTACCAAACATCAGTTTCAACTGTTCATCCGCGCACTTGAGACCCTGAAGATGCCGAAAGGAAAAATCGGTGTCTTATTGACAAAACTTTTGCGAATGTAAAAAATTTGAAAGATTCAAATTTGACAAAAAAAAGATTCTAAAATTACTGCATAAACCATATTTTTTTTTATTCAATCATGTAGAAATAGAGTAGAGCCTTTTTCTTGTCCACTTACGTCACGTTAAACTTACGATGTCATGTCGCATATCAGTTCAGAGGTGACCACTTTATTCAAATACTATATTCCTGTGTGATTACTTTGTGAGAAGTATTGTCAAAAAACACTCGAGTAGGTAAGCGAAACCACTAGAAGAATTTTTCATAATGTGCAGACGTTTAAGCGATAATATTTTCTCTCTCACTAAAAGAATAATATGACAAATGCGGTACTTTTTCGAATTTATCATCTTACTGTCTCGGCCAGAGATCGAATTTCCTACGAATAGAGCCGTAGGGCTAAGAAAATATTCGTTACAAAGTGATACAATCATTTACAAAGCGGGTTTTATGTTTCTTGACATGTTTTTGTTTCTATGATGGGTAAAGATCAAGTCTTCACAACCCTTTTACGAACGTATTAAAGTTGAGTTCATGATTTTTTACTGTAATTTCTGTCAGTTGAAGTCTTTTAAAGTTATCAGTCATTAAATGATTTCTATTCATTTATTTCATTGAAATGTTTGTCATTTTCAAACAAGTAATTTCAATAAGAGCATGTTCAAAAAACGAAAAAATAGGAGATTACAATATAATTTAAATAAAAAGAGAAAATTTGAAGAAAAAAGAACACTTGGAAGTCAAATTTATAAAACCAATATTATTTCATATGATGATAAATTATGCAATAAAGAGTGTTTAACCAATTCAATAAATCAGTATTTTTTTCCTTGGATATTTCATTTGACATAACTTTTAGCTTGACATGATTTGTGGAATTGTTTTAACAAAATATATAGTTTTATTCTTTGATACAATGAAAGAAATATTATTTTTTCTAAAGAATTAACATAAAATATTAATTCCTTCACAATAAAATAAAAAAATTCGTTGTCAGTATGTATTGCAAAAAAAATAGCATGGTTCTTATGACAATAAGTTTTTGAGTTCCAACTTGAATGACATAAAAAAACATTTAACTAAAACGGTATTTTTACATTTAAAATGTTCTGATGTATTATTCCTAAGGGAAAACAAAGCGTTGGAAGACCCCGATAAGACGTCACAGGACCTATGAAGATATGCTAGAGGTCAGTGACTCAAAATATCTAATAAGTCTTGCTATTCTCTTTAAATATCCAATCTGAAATATTTATTTTTTTTATTTTTGACAATATATACTTAACTGAAAAAAAAACTTATCTAGACTTATGTGTTAGTTAGTAATCAAAATACCGATGCGAAGGTATTTTGTATCGGTCACATCCTTATAGGCGTAAGGAGCGCGCGAGAAAAATAATACCCCATGAAGAGAAAAAGCACTCAAAAATATTTCTTTTGCCAAAACTTCCGTGGCTTGATATGTATATCAGAGGCACATTTCAAAGACAGGACGTCGATTTGTATAAGAATGTGTTATGCAAAACGCTTCAAGTGTTCCTTTATAACTAACTTATATTTCGACGCTTTGCGACATAAACTGTTTATCGTGGCTGAAGTAAATTAACATTTACAAAGTAAACAAAAATAAAAACCACCAACACTTATTCACTATAAAATAAATACTATTTAAATTATTGTTATAAGTATTTCCTTTTATGCTCTAAGTGATCTAAAGATCTTTTTATATATTTCGTGATTAAAGAGGATTAATTGTGTACCAAGAAAGAAAGATTATAAAAAACTAATAATTTTGATATTTCGTTACCTTACTTTAAAAAGGTTATATTTGCACTTTACCATGTTTTGAGCTACAAGCCTTTTAATATTTGACTGATCATACGAATGTTGTTTTTAAATCAATTATAAAAAGTCGTATTGTTTCTTAGAAGCTTGTAAGATTACTGTTTGAAAGAAAGTGTGTAGATAGGACTCTTGAGTCCTGCTAACTTCTTTATTTAAAAATGCATGACTCTGAAATTAATATATATGTTAGATTGTGGCAAATACAACATTTTCCGACCAAAAGGTCATTTTATACCAAAATGTCAGTTAGAACCTTTTCAAAGTAATTACAATAGTTCGCATTACTGTTAATTTTACAAAAAAGCTTATCGGTTTTGAAAATACAAAAATACCCGTGTTTCGGTATAAAAAACAGGATTGTTGAGTAGGGTAAAAAAAAGACAACTCCGAATTGTTTTTTTTTCCAAAAATTTTCGTTTAAATATTACATCTGTATAGCATAAGATAATTCTAGCTAATATCATAGATTAATTCTATAATTTCACCAATTAATATGATGAAAATACTAATAGTTTTTCAGTATCTTTGAGTTATTTTTCTTTGGTGTTTTTTAAAAAGTTGTTTATAAAAATCATACATGAAAATCACTTGTTTATAATTATCAAATATTTTTTAATGACAGTATTTTATAATAAAATATATTGAAATACCGATTTTGATTTACTCGCCCGATATTGCAATCCCAATAAGAAGTATTTTTTGCTTTATTCAAACAAAATTGTAATAATTGTTTAATAGTTTTGATATATTCCTCCAGTAATACGATCGCTACTCGAGATCAATTCGAGAAGAAAAGACATTACAAAATACATGCACAAGATCTTAATTTTAAAATGATATTTTTTTAATATATTGAGCCATCTGAAGCTTTAGTTATTTAATCAGTAAAAGAGGATGTGACTAAATGAGATAAAATAAATGAAATCAATCATTAAACTATTGTTTGATATTTTAACTACACTATGCTCTATGAATCGATACCATTATATGGTACCATTAGAGGTGAAGTGAGGCAAGAGGTATTTTATAAAAAAAAATTAGACGCGTTGTAAAATTCTACAACGTCTTAAAGTCTCATTAGCTGAACTCTATAGTAAATAAATATTCATTTAATAAGCGTCAGTTCAAGTTCATCCGTGCACTTGAACGCCTGAAGATGCCGAAAGACGAAACCCGGGTCGTTAGTGTCAAATTTAAGTCTTAAAGTCTCGTAAAATTGAATTAATCTCAGTTAATACACATTGAAATAGTGTTATCTCCGTAAAATAAAAGTACGCCATCCACCAAAACATTAAATAAATACGTGATTGTACAAGTTAATAGTCCAAAAAAAAATGTTTACTAGTTGGCTCATTTTACGTCTAGAGGGCCAAATTATTGTTTAATATTTTAACTACATCGTGCTTTATCAATTGATATCATTATATATTGTTATTAACCAAATTTATCGGACAAATTTTTCATTCTACAGTTTAATACTAAAAATGAAATTATTACAAAAAGCCTCCATGTAATTCGTGTAAAAAATGAAATCCTTGTTACAATACGCAAATCTAGTACATAAAGTCTTCGCCGTTTTGAAGACTACGCGAATATATAGAATAAGTAAGGCCGACTTTAACTTACTAGGCCCTCAAAATGAGTTAGAAGTTTACCGAGCAGTCGTCTATAAAGTTAGTGCGTTCATACCCCTACACCTGATATCTAAATTCAACGCCACACTTGTGAACCAGTGCTAGATTTGAAAGAACGTGACGCCTTAACACCTGAGCGCCATCATCCACAAAACGCCCTACTTTATAACTGTCAAATAACATTGTATAATGTACCAACTTCTACAAGGATTTACTGAAATCGATGAGAAGAAGCTTTTCGTTGGAAAGCTTTCCATAAACTACTGACAATACTGTTTTTTTGATACAACACTCTTAAATTAAGTTTAAAAATAAGTCGAGAAATTTTGTCGCCTGCTGCCAGTTGGTTAGGTTAGGTCAGCGAATCAAATTTGGTGTTTAATTATATTCTTATTAATAAATCTTGTGTAACTGTTTTTTTTGTTTATCCATGTCCGCTTTCAATGTGGAGCATATGGCCTCCTAATGGAGGTATCTCAACAGAAGTTTTTTATACGAGAACTATTTGTTACTCAGTCGCTCAACCTCACTTTTTTCAAAGTGAGTAGTAGGAAAAGAAGCATAAGGCTAGAGCAGGACTAGTGGTTGGCTAATCGCTATTGCTACTCCCAGTTATTAAAGGATCAGAAGGATGGGAGGAGAAGAAATGATGTGAATTGACATCACAAACACCCAGTCTTCGATCACAACTTTGAATTGAGTAATTCTCAAATTCACTGCGATCTGATCGGGAATCGAATCCAGACTTGCGTGATCGGTAGTGCAAGCTCTAACCAACTGGGCTACAGCATGCGACAAAATTACGAATGACGGTTTTTTTTATTTTTATTCTTTGGCTCGTAAGAATTAAATTTCATGTCGAATACCGTTTTCTGGTCAGATTAGGGAATAATCTTCACACCCGCTTTACGTGAAGGCTGTATAGACTATTGTTTTGGCTTTTACTAAAATATTTGTTATATTACATAAAAAAGTTCCAAATATATACATTTATGGTTAAGAAGTTTCTGCAACTTCTCCACTTCAATTCTTAAAACTAGTTAATTTTTCCAACTTATCTTTTCTTAAGTAAATTCATGTTTGTTGGTCTGTGCGAATATATATATACCATAAAAGCAAAATTCATTGAACACTGCACTACTAGAGACTCTAATTCGAGTATCGATTACTCGAGAATACTCGTCCATTTTTCAAGTATTCGATACTCGTAATTTATAAATGAAGATTTGAAAAATGCTATTTCATCGATAAGTTTTAAACCAAAAACTAAATCCCTTAAAAATTTGTGCAGCCAAAATTTAAAAGAAGATTTTAAGAAGTTGGAATCGTTTAAACAGGACAGAAAAACTAGATACACTATTTAATTCATTGTGAATATAAAATCGACGTCCACAGCAACAGAGAGAATTTTTTCTACTGCGGGAATTGTAAAAACAAAACTTGAGACGTTTAATTATCTATTATTTTTTAAATATATGTTTTATAAAATGAAATAAATGTATCAATGAAATTAAATAAGCTACTCTATGTGTTTATCATCTATTTGTATACGTGAATTTGAATTAATAATATGTATGTTGGTACATTTGAAACTATTTAAGTATACTCGAGTATTCGAGTATTTTAAAATTTTACTACTCGATACTCGATTTTTTTTCTCGAAATTTTACTACTAGTTCAAATATCGAGTAATTGGAGTCTCTATACGCTACTGAAAGATAAAGTATTTATTTCCATATGATCTGTTAAATACAGTTAACAACAATTTATTCATCACTACTTTGACAGAACGATATAGTTGTATTTATTGTAGGCAATGTCAAACAACTAAAAGTACTATATTGCCTGTAAGAAATTTTATCCTTTTTTTTGGCATAAGTACACTTCTTATACAGTATTTAAATATATTTAATTCCATTAAAATTACTGAAAATTATACGTCGTAACAAGTTTCTTTTCGAATATCAAATTAAAAACAATTATGATGATTTGTGAGAAAGTTCATAAATTACATCAAACAGATCGGAGATACATAAAACTGTACTAATTATTCATCCTCCATTATCCTTGTCAATCAAAATTAATAATTCGTTCGCTTAATTCTCGCGAGCGCGAGAATATCTCCGGAGGGTGGCCATTTTTTAAGGACGCATGACAGACAATATGGCGACCGAGTGAGCTACGTCACTCGGTCACGGGGTCGTACGGGGACGGGGAGGGGGCGAATTCACGAGACACTGTCTCGGTACAACAATAAAAGTGATGGAAAACAACAAATGCGAGAAGAAAAACAAAAAACAAGATGGGGAATATACCCGAGACTGAGGTCGGGAGCTTTCGGGGTGGCTCGGCGTATCTATCGAGCGGCCGGATGCGCGCGAAATAGGTCTGGTAGGTATTTAGCAATCGGGTCGGTTGTTTGCGAAATTTGGCAATGGAAACAATGAAAGAACAAGAGAATAATAGCTTTAAATTATTCCTGGTCCAATTGAATAATTGATCACGTGTAAAACACACTGGGGTCGTAGCCGAATGGTCAACGCCGTTGTCATCAATTGCGGTGCTCGAGGGATCGAGTCCTAGTATGGACACTTTTCATAATTGATATCTCAAGAAGAGACGATTGAACTGTTTGGGTCACGTTCTGCATGCTTCTTCTTTCGACCGGTGGGACTCCATCGTCCTAAGCGACTTTCAAGTATTATCCATAGGGTGTACTCGGAGAAACTGAGGGAAACTAGTATATCGTGGTAAGAAGGAAAGGAGTTGGCGGTAGACAGGATGTCACGGAAGACCCGCTTGGCGGTCATGTGCTTCACACAGGGTTGCTTTTTGTAGAAATTTAGATAACATACACATCATAGTCATCTACAATATATCTTCATGCTGTAATTTTTTACGTTAAAAAAAGTATTTAAGGAGATATTGTATCATTCAACTACATTATGCGTCTAAAAGTGTTTTTAAAAGATGCACAACTAGACATACAATATCTTTGCATTAAACCAAGGGTGGGGAACAGTTTCGTTTCTAAAAGCCACATTCATTTATTTGATTCAACATAAGACCGCAGTAAAGAAAACGTTGGCACCCTCTCCCCATTTTTTCGACTGTCGAACATACAATGGGTTGATTACAGTCTTTTTCCAAGCACTTGCGTATAATTTTTTGATCAATACGAATATTTTGATGAAGTCAAAAGGCCGCATCAGAGAAGCCAAAAAACCGCAGGTTCCCCTCCGCTGCATTAAACTATCGAAATGGTCAACGAAGAAGAATAAGTGTTCACTGACATGATGATGACTTTAGGTTAATGAAGCCAGTTTTGAGGATAAGGTATTCCGGCAATATTTGAAAATGGATGACTGGGTTATAATTTGCGTTTGTGAGGACGCATTGCTTTCGGAGTTTGTTTTCTTCGCAAAGATGCGAACACTTGCCGAGATGCGGCCCATAAATCTCAACGTCTCGAGTACGTTTTATATCATGTTGCGTGTAATGGAATAAATATCATGAAAACAAACTTTATCTGTATTTGTTTGTTTATTTATCAAAAAAAATATAAACGCACACACAAACACACAGTATACAACAGGGGTGGCAGAACATTTAGACAATAGATGCGATAGCTAGACATTGCAGTACCAGATAAATATATCAATTGCAGTATTTCATGTTAAATATCGTTTTTTAAGGCGTTCACTGTCGATAATTGGTGAAAATGTTTAATATAAATAAATATTAAATACTGCGTTAAAAAAACAGCTATCTTTGATGACACATTGTTTTAATATTTGCTACTTATGTGGTCATCACTATGGCCTCCAATCCTAAGATCCCGGATATCGAAATCCCGGGATTGTGTTACTTCAAATCCTAGGATTTAGGGTTTCACTATAATCTGCCAAAAAAATATTTTGCGCAGGTGTCTTTCAGGAAAGAAAAAGCTGTCACATTTTTGAATAAGTGTGAACTCTGTAAATTCATTGGTTTTTAAAATCAGCCACCTATGTAGTTAAAAAAAATCTCACATCTTTCAATAATTGTGAAATCTGTAAATTCTTAGGTTTTAGAAGTAATCGGGCTAAAAAAAATGCCTTAAAACGGAAATCCATAAATCGATTGAAAAATATATCTATAAAAACTGTCCCTAATGAGATTTGTACCCGTGACTTCCGTGTTCTAAGTCAACGACATTGACACTCGACCACGCAGCTGGCTATGCTTGTTTGTATTCAAAATTATTAAAGATATAAATTGAAACGGTTGAGTATGATTTTTTATTACGTACTATGTTTATAACAAAAAAATGTTTTTGATAAATTATTAAATGGCACTTACATACATGTCAACTGTGGAAAGGAAAAAGGACGTAACCCAAATTTGTTTTAAAACAGCTTTTTTTCGATAATCACAATGTATCAAACGTGATACACGTTCTATCAAAAGTATGTAAGGTTGCAAATGTCGAATAAGTATCTAAAATCAGCTTTAAAGTTTGAAAAAAGATGAGCTTGTGAAAATTGAAACCAAGAAAAATACTGAAAAAAAGGTTTTTCCTAGACGATTTCTTGAATTAATATTAGATATGTCAATACAACACCAGTTTAGGTTGTGTATATTTCATAATTTTCATATGGCCAAAAATCATCGAAACACGTTTTTTATGCCTCTTGTAAAATTTGCTGTTTGTAGGTTACGTTCTTTTTCCTTTCCACAGTCGATGTATAGATTAATTATATTTTTTCTACAATATATTATTTCATAAACATTTCCCAATATTCTTGAAATTAGTCTCATTAGTTTTATTTTGAGAATTGTATTTTTAGATAAATAATAGTCACTTGTGAATTTTGAATAAGGTATTTAAGCATTCTTCAAATTATCAACCTGAGTCTACGAGAGATGGCTTTGAGGGTGACTTTTAGGCTGCGGTCAAAGCTATCGACACCCCTAATATACTTATACACATATAGCTACGTGAGAATGCCTCTTTTACTATTATATATTTTACAGTTTAAGTATGCACTTATTTAATGTACACATTGTTAAAAACTGCCCGACACTCTCCACTGTTTCGAGCGCGTAATTACGTAGCTGTTGTGTTTTAAGGTCATCTGACATTTCACATAACCTCAAAAATCTCAACGTTTTGTTGTCACTATCGCTCTCTTTTTATTCAAATTATCTAACCTAACCTTACCTTATTCAAACTAACCTAAGCCTTTATATCATTTTTGTTCTGTCAAGCGCTCGTCAGTAGAAATAAGTAAATGTGAATTGTAATGATGTATGTTTCAATCAAAACTGTTAGTAAATGAATACATTGACTAGTAAATATATTCATTTACAAAATCGCATAATTTTAGGTTCCCAAATCATTTTGCAAAGAGTTATTTTAACATATAAATAGTTCAGGTCTGGGTGTTAAATGAATGGTTATTCTAGTTTTTAGATAATTTGAATTTGTTTTTTTCATAATGGTTAAAAATGTATTTTTAATGCTATCTAACAAGTGGGTCTTTCTCTTAAAAATTTAGCCCGAGACTTTTTTTTTTGATGAATTCCTTAATATCCATTCAGGGACGCCAGTCTTGATCGTGGACCACTTCAAACTTTACCACGTGGCTAAAGCGATGGTGAATGTGACCTTTAGACATAACAAGTTTCCCCAACTCCGGTCTAGAGTATCACCCACTTGGTTACTGGTCCGACACTATGTTTATAAAAAATGATTGAAGTTTTTAGGGAGAAATATACATAAAAAAAGATTAATTATACCATGTTAGAATAGTGTGAAGTATGAGCGGGTGGTATTGGGCACGACCTTGAGTACCTGGAGAACATTTTATATTTAAATTAATCTTGTCAACTTAGATTACACGCAGCAATTTCAATCAGAATTAAACAATTACTTGTCTTCGAAAAAATCTTCTTCTCAGCTTTTAATGAATTTAATTATACAACCAATGTTCGAGATCTCTTGTTATTTTCATATGTTAATGCTAATTTGAACTCAATTCAAACTGTTTATATGAATGTTTTCTGGCAAAAGTGAAAATTGCATTTAATTACTCAATATGAAATTACTGACAAATGACGACAGCAACTTTGTCTTCAGGATTATTTGCAGGCCATTCAAAATTGAAGCTATTTTTGCAGTACAGAATGTTTTTGAAATTATTTTAATTTTTTATCAAATTGGCATTATGATTTATGTTTAAATTCATTGGAAAGAAGCAGGATTTAATACCAATTTCAATTGTGACAGACACAGTTATTCTGTCTATCATGATAATATTATGGTATGGTTTCATTGATAACACCCACTGATTTAAAATGTATCATTGTTTATGATATTGCCAACACACGGCTTACGATCAAAAGGAACTATCTACAAAAATGATTGTTTTGAGTAAAACCCGGTTTTGAGAATATCATAATCATATTTTTTAGTAAAATAAAGCTCATTCATATACTAAACTGTTACAAACAAGATACGGTTGGGAATATTCACGAATGAAATGATGATTTTATAAGCACAAATGTAAATCATCTGTTATACTATAAAGTTTAGACAACTAACAACATTTTTTTAAAGATATACTTCTTTAATTCCAATCCTTAGTTTGTATGTTCGATAAAAAGACGGTTTTTTAAGTAGCATATCAACTGTGCTTACTAGGGCACCCAATCCCGGGATTCGGGATCCCGTTCAATTTTCTGATCCCGAAATCCTGGGATTGATACGGCTGCAATCCCGGGATTTTGGGATTGAGAAATTTTGAGCAAATCCCGAAAATGGTTTGACACGTTTCGTGACAATCTGGGAAAAATTATACCAAATCGAGGATTTCAAATTGCTCGATGAGCAAATTTCAATCCCGGGATTAAAAATTAATCAATCCCGAAATCCCAGGATTGAAAAAAAGCTTCGGGATTGGATACCCTAGTGTTTACGTAAAAAGATCTACCACTAAAGACAATACTGTATAGAAGGCGCAACAAACGTTTTTATAACGAGTATTAGCTCAACTTAAAATAAAAATTATTTACAAACCTGATGTACATGATGACCGATAAAAAGTGTTTTATTTTCCTGATCTATTAATTATTAAAGAATTAATGAAAGAAAACTCATTAAAATCGATGGCTTATATTTTTTTCATTTCAGCACATTGTTAAAATAATTGAGTTATCCAGCTTACAGCATTTTTTCTCACGAATTTGAAATGACTTTATTTTAAATGCACGGAATTTAGCAGCTAACAACTTCTTTTATCTTTACTGATTATACATATTTCTAGGAATATATTTAACTAGTTTTTACGCCTTGAATAATTATATTATCAGTAGTGTACAATGTATATTTTTTTCTACTATATTATTGTAAACAAAACACCGAGAATGAAAATAACACTGAAATAGAGTGAAGGAATTGTACCCACACCGTCAGTGCACTGAGCAACATAATGTTACTATTGAATCGATTTCAGTTAAATTATTTAATATTTTTATTTTATTTTACATATTTATATTTTTAATTTCAAAAATCATTGCATATTTCTTATATGCTTAACGTTATAGTATGAATTAATTAATTAAGATGTGTTATTATCAGTTTGACTATTGATCTATGAAGATAAGAGACACTTTTTAGATATTGCTACTATAAGCGCAATTAACATTATTGAAATAAAAAATATAAATTATGTAAATTTTTCAGATGCCATATTTGAGTTTATAGTAACTAACCTTAGCATAGTAAGTAGTATTTACGACATTCTTTTATCTCTTTCTAATCATCTTCAAAAGTCGTTATTGCAGTTAACAAAAAATAAATAATTTCCAGTTATGGACGTTGGAAAGTTGGAATATCACGTAAATTCGTTTCCAATTAGCGATCACGTATAGTGAAAAGATAATATTGATTGGCAAAACATTAAAGCCAAAGCAACCGGGCGTGATTTCGTTTTGTCTCGATCAAAACAATATATCTCTGGACCGTTTTATTGCATAACGTCGTCTCCCTCTCATTTTACTGGGAATGTGTGTGAACTTATAGCTTATCATACGAACTGATAACTATGATTTATTTCTAAATCTGAAGAGAAACGAAAAAATGTTAAAAAAGGATATTGATATGTAGCTGAAACCAAAATTATTGTTTTTATATTAAAATTAATAACAGTAATAAAAACAAATTGTTTGAAAAATATTTTGTTAAAAGTTTGTTGCAGCGTATGAATATTTTAATATTACATTCTCTACGTTTACGACTCTTACTTCACATAATTCTGATTCCGTTATTCGTGTTTGATTATTTGCTTTTGTGCACTATAGTGTACAAAAAGTAAAATACGGTCAAAAACCTATCTAAATAACGGAAGAATTTTATGTCTTGAGATTGCCGTGCTCTCAATAAGACGCTGGCAAGTCTTAGAATGTTTTATTCAAAAAATAAAGACCCGATATACACAAGTATTGTCTTCAACAATGCTTCGTTTTCATTGTATATATAAATCAAGATACAGTTGAAATATACGATCACTATCTTGAAACATATTGATTATTAGGATTTAGACAAAATATCGACTGATCAACTGAGCTGGGAAAGCTTGGCAAAGTATTCACAGTCTACAGGTGATTAGATCTCATATGAGAAAATATCTCAAAAGTTTTACAGCGAGGTAAGAAAACATTATAACCCAACAATCTCTAATCTTCACAACTATGACGAGACAATGTCTGAGAATCGTTTTAGACCGAGAGTAGTTCTTCTCGACGACCCACCATAGTTTTTATGTTTCGTCTAAAATTAATAAACTTATCATCATGAAAATGACTCTCTTTTGTTGACTTACTTACTGACTTGACTGACTTGACTCTTGACTGACTTGACTGCTGTATGTGTATATGTATGTATGCGCATTTACATGTATGGATATAGTATGAGGGGAAGCATATAGAATGTGATTAGCAAATAAATGCATATGGAGTCCCCGTAAACTGGCTTCGCTTAGGATTTCTTACGTCTGTAGCGATCACGCCTTTCAGTTAGCATTGATGGCAAAGGAATACAATTTCCCAAAACATAAGCTATGAAGGAGACTCGAAGAACTTTGACGATAACGCGCCCTGGTACTTAAAGCTCCATAAATTTGATATCCAAAAAACGTTTGCTGCTAAAGAGAATAAACCCAAGAAATCCAAAAGTTAGATTAGTGGTCGGCAACCTTTTGAAAGATTGGGTAAAAAAAAATTGGTTAAAAATATTTTTTTTACCATTTATTCTTTAAAAAATCATTTTAAGAAAATAGTATTTATATGTGTAAATAAAAAAGTATTTTATAAAAACACACATATAATATTGTTACTGGTCGCTTCCTTGGTATTCTTAAATAAGTAATTTGATAAAAAAAATATTATTATAATTTCTTGGCAGGTAACTCAAAATGTCGAAGTGAGTAATTCAATTACCCGCGGGTAGTATGTTGCCACACACTAAGTTATGTTGTTGCCCAAGAGCTGCATGGATGTATAAAATGCGTTTTTTTACAAGGGACTATTTTAGGCTATTAGTTTTTTTTCAATCGTAATAAAGTTATTGTCTGAACTATGATTGTGTTTTGTGTATTAACCGCATTTATTCAACAGTCGATTTGATAATAAAATCAAAAATAATAGAATAATTAGTTAAATGTAACACAGTAATAAGCCGGCTGCGCGGTCAAGAGTCAACGTCTTTGATTTAGAAAACGGAGGTCACGAGTTAGAATCCAAGTGCGGCTAGTTATTATATATTGATTTTTCAATCGATTTATGAATTGCTGTCCAAAGAAATGGATGTATGTGATGACTTGAATTCTTGTCCACTCATCCTATCATAAAACGGGTGTAGCGAAAGAAATAAGCTAACTCTCTTTGAAAAAATAAATTTGAACAACTGAATAATAAACAGTTTTCGTATAAAAAAAATGCTGAGATACCTTCGCTAGGAGGCCATGTACTCCACATTATAAGCGGACATGGATTAAAGAAAAATCTTTATTTTATTAGCGTAAGCAAGTTTATTATAAGGAGTAGTTCTGGCGATAGCACAAACCAAAATGGCTATAAGCTCATCTTAGAAAAAAATGTGTAACTAAATACGTTGATATTGAAGTTAATGCCAATTCAGTCAATCAGTAAGTTTATAAATTACTGTTTAGCTTTTAGGTAAATTATCTATATATTAATAGTCGATAATGTCCGTTTGAGTGTAAGGTGTCCTATTAATCGCTCACTTTTCACAAATAATCACAGATGTCCTCGGGTCTTTTTCTTAATAGTTAATAAATAAAATAAAATAAAATACTATGCAACAAAAATCTCACGTTGCTGGGCAACGAGCTTATTAAGATTTAATTGTTATGAAAACCATCATAGTTCATGTCTTGTTGACTGATCTACATCTACTTGTGTATAATTATCATTATGTATCCTACAAAGCATGGACTGTATTGTAATACAATATACGACACATTGAGATTTGCAATTAGGTATTGGGCAAAGATGTTTACGTGTTGAGCTCGGGTTATGGCTTATGACCTTTCGGGTGAAATATTTATTATTCTGCAACCAGAAATTAGTATCTCTTAGTGAATATCGGAGCCATATACTTGCTAATAAATTAAGGACTGATATTTTTTTAGTAGAATTCTTCGTTGGTTTCCAAGAATTACATAGGGTAAAACCTACTTTTATTGGACATCTTCAATTATTGGCCACTTGCAGATAAAATCTAGTTTTATAAGATATGTAACTAACATTACCACTCGTTGACTTAATAATGAAGTTCATTAAGTATTCCTCCGTTGGTATACCAGAAAACTGTCATTTAAAGCATTGTCAAATAACCTAATATCTGATTATAAACTTACTGTTGGAGCGTTGCCGTGAAACAAGTGAGATTTGTTGGTAAAATCACAAGGGTTTGACTTCCGTGTAGAGGTACGTTACACATTTATATGTTCATTGAATGAATTGAAAATTGATTTGAGTAGTTTGTCTTAAGTGTATTTATAAATCATTCACTGATTGAATTGGATATGTTTTTCTAAAAAATGATGGTGGCCAATAACTAATTTCAATTTTTTGAAGAATTTCTATTATTGGCCTGACTGGCCAATAATACAATATGTGACTTATAAGTAAAATAGTCAATTTTATTTCGAAAATAGTATTTTGAAAATATTAATAATCACCCATGTATTTATCAGATTTTTCCGACAATCCTATATAAATGTTGGCCACCTGGCCCATAAATGTGGTTTTGATGGCCAATATTTAAAACTTTTTTCAAGCAATAGAGTAAACATCATCAAAAAAAAACATTATCATTAAATACAGAAAAAAATATTAGTAATGACAAAACAATTTTTTTGAATGATCGAGAGAACATTGATTGAACATTATAAAATTTTTGAACCCTTTGACATCAGTTATTCAAACTCAGCATTAGATGAATTGATTAAACACGTCAAAGATAATAACGAACTTGGATTATTAATTTTTGATAACATAGATTGTGTGGTCGAGTGGTCAACGTCGTTGGCTTCGGCTACGGAAGTCACGGGTTCGAATCCAAGTACGGACAGTTTTATAAATTGATTTTTCAATCGATTTATGAATTTCTGTCCGAAGGCATGGATGTATGTGATGTCTTGAATTCCTCCCTCCCACCTATCTTTTCCTATGAACGGAGCGTATCGAGAGCGATTAGCTGACCACTAGTTCTGTCTAGCCCTATCCTTCTATTCCTAATCTCTTTGGAAAAAGAGAGGTTGAGCAATTGAGTAACATGCAGTTCTCGTAGAAATACACTGTTGAGATAAACTCCATTAGGAGTTCATATGCTCCGCATTGGGAGCGAACATGGTAAAAAATATATATTTTTTAAAATCCTTATAGGTATTTCCGATTTTGAAATGTATGTCCATTCAGCTCGACTAAATGAGAAAATATGATTCTTACATGAAAATGATATTAAAGTTGCATTAATCACTTTATTTTAAACTGTATATTGATTTGGGAACATAACATTACATCATTAATGATTATATTATTTTTTATATATTTTTTTATTATTTTTTATTTCACCTTTCTAAATGATACGTGTTCACAAATCAAGAACAAAGTTGAAAAAATCCTTAAGTGGCCAATAATTGTATGTTTTGCCCTATGTTTTTTTATTAATATAAATATGAGATTTATAATCGAAGATTTTGCCAGAGCCTTAGTTTAGTAATACGAAACCAAAACCTTGGATACACACAAATGTTCAATATAGATCAGACAACCAAAGTTTAATAAAATCAAATTGATCCATTGAAAATATTTTGCGGATTTATAAAGCTTATATATAAACAAAACCAGATATTACAACATCTCTTTCTCTATTGATGAAACTATCTCGTTTAAAACTTTGTTCTGTTCTAATGGGATACCACTTTATCAAATGAGACATGTCCAATATTATACTGAGTTGAAATCCAACGGTCACACGTCTTATTTTCAATATTTTCAATAAAAAACTATGCTAATCAATAGATGTCGCTATGAAGCTTAATATTATAATTGTAACACTTAAATTGCATATTATTATCATAACATTCAAAATTTATAAGTTTTTAAGGTTTTAATATACATACATATCGACTGTGGAAAGGAAAAAGGACGTAACCCACACATATCTAATTTTACAGGAGGCGCAAAAAATGTGTTTATATGATTTTGGGCCATATGCAAATTATGAATTATACACAACCTTGAAGTGCACGAAGACTTCTAAACTGGTGTTTAATTGCCATAATCTAATTTTAATTAAAGAAATTGTCTGGGAAAAACCTTTATTTCAGACTTTTTTCTTGGTTTTATTTTTTAATTAGGTCATCTTTTTCAAACTTAAAAGCTAAGTTAAGATACTAATTCGGTATTTGCTGCTTGCATACTTTTGATAGAGCGTGTATCATGTTTGATACATTGTGATTATCGAAAAAAACCTGTTTTGAAAAAACTGTGGGTTACGTCCCTTTTTCTTTTCCACACTCGATATGTATGTTACCAAATTGTTTCAGATTATTTTTGTATTTTAAAATACAAAATATACCAATAATATGCAATTTTTTTGAACCTGTATTTTCTTTTTCTGAAACTTCCTTCGATACCGAGTAAAAGTACCTAATTCAAAATGAAACACAATACAATATTTCATTAAAAGTGTTTACTTATGTTTTCCAGTTATAAAATTTATCAATAGTAATTTTACTATTAAACTATTTGAACTATGATGTTAGCCAATACCCGATAAAAAATCCTATAAAAAAATATATTTAGTCAATTGTTTATAAAAACCATTTATCATGAAAAGAGATTTTTTTTTCTAATCCATCGACACTTCATCTTTAACTTATAATAAAAACATTTGTATAACCTTACAAAAAGTTTCATCATAAACGCAATATAAAGTTATCTAAGTCTAGACTCTAAGCAAAAAAAAATCAAAAAATTAAGTGGGGCATCAAGTGAAATATTTTTTCAGACAATGACGACTGACCCGTTAAAATAGGTCATGAAGTAAATGATTAAGTGTAAAGAAAAACGCCTAAAGAAAACAAAATGTTTGCATGAAATAAAGGTTTTAATTTTTTTTTACATATATTTCTCAGAAATTTTGATAATTTAATATTTGAGGGGAGAATCATAAAATGTACGGATATTTTCTACAGCGAGCTTGATAGCGTATTCTATAACTTAAATCTTAAACATTTTCGCAGGTATTCAATGTGGAAAGATGCCATGGCTGTCATTTATGATAAGAGATTAAAAAATGCGTTGACCCAAAAATATCCGTCACTTTTGACAGACAATCAGAAATAAATTTCGCATCGGCAGCGAGACGTTTACTTTCTCCCAAAAAAGCCGTTAATTGTGAACTATGTCATGGCGGCAACGGGTGAAATGCGGCGGGGCAGGGGGCCGCAGGCGAAAAGCTCGAAACGGGGTACGCGGGGGTGAAAGCTCGGCGGATGCAGGCGCGCCGCACAGCCTCCGCGTGCGTCATTACGTCTCCGAGCGCCGCGACGTCCACCGCCCGGCCCGACGCCCTACCCTCGCCCGCACGCCGTCAACAACGGGTGCGCACAACGTAGACACATTTACAAAACAATGGTTGTGACAATTCACGTGACAAATTAACAACTATCCTAACGGTCATCGCTGAAGTGACGTTTATCACTTTAACCTAATGTTATTATTATCGGTGTAATTCACACGGGCGCGTCGGTAAAGTAGATCCCCAAATTTTCAACAACAAAAACGTGTTTTTTTTTATTATTTTGATCCGCACAAGTTCCCCGTCGGTCTCTTTTTACGAACACTTTTTTTTTAATCGATACCTCTTATCCTATATATCGGCCAGTATAATACCAGTCTTGTGGGCCAATCGCGTACGGTCGTTCTGTTTTCATAACCGAGAGTTCAAGTTCGAGCGTGTTGTAGGTGTCGCCAGACGCGGTACCGTAACGAAAATAATATTTACGTTTACATAAATTAAATTTAAAAAAAGGTTGTTTACTAACGTAAGACTCTTCCATCTTTACTTGTTAATTGTAATACCGTAATAATAAAACTAATTAATAAAATATATGTTATATAAACTAATAAATAATCCACAGTGTTCAATGTACTAATTTAAAAATATAAATGTTAAAGAAATAATACATATTTATTATCGTAAACTTATAAAGTATTATAGTGTTTATTTCATATATATTTCAAGTGATGTGTCAGCATTAATCGATGTTTTAAAATATTTATATCTAAATGTATAAAAAATAAAATAAAAATTTCTATTTTTCACTATATGGTTGTGAATTTAACAATAAAATTGTGTTTACTCTTTTGACTTAGTGATTTTTTAATCGTTGGTGTTTAAGTATATAAAAAAAATCTCTTTGGACATTTTTCATAGTAAGTATGAATTGATAATTTGTCATGGAACATCATCAGCTTAACATATCTTGTTTATTTTATTTCATAGCTTATTCAGTTATTTAAAATTACTCAATATTATTTTATATTACAATACGAACATTTACCTTTTGTTTTCAAATCGCCTTAATGTCATTTTGATTTTTTGTGATAGTAATTCAACAGTCAGTCCAAAGACTGTTTACCTTTCAAAATATCAGTTTTCACTATCACTACATTTCGCTATTTTTTACAAGTAATTTATCTAATGAAAACGCAATAATAGCTTAAAAAAACAAATGAAATTTGTAGAAATAGAATGAGTGCCAATTCTCAAATAAACAAATAGTTTATTTAACTGGTATAATCTTAGCTAATGCAATTTTAATGTCTCAACAAAAACTGTCATTAAATTGTATGTTAACCTCATTTTCAATATGGCAGATGGTCAGACATATTTTTTATTGGGACATAGATAACATCCGTCCTACTAGCATTGTTAAATGTGATTGATATTTCTGTCGGTCAAAAAAATGTCCTTACATTATTTACAACCGAATGTTCAAAACAAAAACGTTTCTCCACACAGTAACAGTCTCACAACATATCAAAATATACCACGAATGTGTTACTTTATAGTAGAATGCTTTGTGTAAACGGAAACAAATTGCAGCCATTTTTATTTGTTGCACCTTTTTACTATTAATTGGAGACATAATTAAAAATACATATTTGATAACAACTCAGGTTTAACATAAAAAATTGAAATAGTACTATAGATTCACTTGCACAATTTCTTTCAGCATAATAGTACACGGCTATCGATAGGTTGTGTGTAGCTTTGCATCGGGACAAAGGTTTTTTTTCTTAATTGTCATTGCATTAAAAATGCGGCATTGGGACAGCAAAATTGTTTATCCAATAATTATTTCAAGTTCGCATGATTTTTTTTTCGTAATTTTTTGATGAATAGAGCAGTGCTAAATATTATCTAAGATTTATTTGCATTACATACATGTAATATATAAATAATTCTAAATTATATATCTAAATAATTTCTCCATTCAATTCACAAACTATTGTTTATAATTGTAATTATTTTATTTATTTTACTTTATGCAGTCAATGCGCTGATTGTTATTTACTCGAAAATAAGATCATTGGATATATCGTTCATTATGAATTATTTAAAACATTGCAGTTTCTTTCCTTTTCAAAGTATTTTTTTATTTGAAAATATTTGTGAGGGGCTGTCTTCACTATCCTTTAAAGGCAGTATTTAATTATTTAAATGTGTACCAAGAAAAAAAACATTTAGTAAGTGATGTGCTATTTTAAAAGTAATCGATAAAATACAGTAATAGATACATTACGATTCTTGTGTAAAGATTAATAAGAAGAAGGAATATCGTTGACAAAAGAAATATGAACGGTTCAAGAATTGGATAAATCAAAATAAAAAAGTTGTAGTTAGAGATACCGGTTTGAATATTCGGTTCTTTCTAAGAAATTGAGCGACTAAAACCTGACATTGGGCATAACTAGTTTGCTAATAAAACACTCAAAACACGTGTTAAAACGTCTCGTTCAAAATACATTTTTTTTAAATATTAAAAGCATATTTCATATTAGTCGATTATATTCAAAAACTTAAAGGTTTTATAACTAAATGAATAATAACGAATATTTATTTTTAAGAAATAATTGATTTAGCCCCGAGCTAGAAATACAAGGTGTAGCATTTTGTTTTTGTTATTATCTTGACTATTTAATTTAAAAAAATGTTTTCTCATTTCTAACCATATTGCTTGTTTAACTATAAAGTATTTGCTTTAAAATAAATACACATTAAATAAACATAATACGTATGTCAAAGAAAAGTAAATTTCTGCTACATTATATGGAATTTTTATGTCGACGTTCGATTGGTGAATATTTAACTATAGTTGCAACATAAAACGTATTTTTAATAAATTCTTCGTGACTGACTAGAAAATAATACATATTGTCAATTAACTTATACCTGAGTTGCTGATTTTAGTAAAAAGATGATGATATTAACAGCCATTTTTCAAATAACGGATTCAATCGTCGCCTACTTGGTAGCTTAAAATAATGCGTCAAATATATTTCAGAATGTAACCAATAACCTAATAATTTAATAATGCTTAATAATATCGCCTGAAATATTTCAAACACTTTTTTTAAAACAATTACTAAGCTTGATATTAGTAAAAACATCAACGCAAACCATCAAAAATAACTTGAACTTTCATTTACGTTTGTTAACTACCCTACGGTTTGTTGTAATTAATTTAATAAAACAAACGAGTCGCTTTCTTTTCTGTAGCGTATGTAATACGTGTCTTAGATTCAGGATAATTGAATACGTGTACAATTGATTAACACATAATTTCCGGCTGTTAATTAATTCCGTCGACCTCAAAATACCTATTCTAAGATGTTGATTCGGGCGACCTTTAAAGCAATCTGATTCATCGCGTATATAGACGATGCATTGGATGTGAAACAAGGTTTCCATTACAGTGGTTAATTGTTTATGCATTGTAGGCGGTTGTTTACGCAAGTTTAGTTGTTGTGCGGTTCTAAAACGGGCACGGAACATTTTGTTTTACAATTCCGCAAAAATGCCGTCCGTACGTATGTGGAGCGTAGTTACTACGGCCCGACGCTTGTCGTTTCATTCAATATTCAGCGAACATTAGACTCAAACTCAAGCGATATCTACAAGTATTGTACTACTAAAAAAATGCTTTTCAATTTGAAAATAGAATGTTCTTGATGTCTCTTTAGATTCAACAGGTACATATCACTTAATAGCCACCTTTCATTTGACATTCACAATGAATATTGACATCGACCGAAATAGGCAGTCAAACACAATTCGCATTTTTTCAGTATCAAAACAAAAAAAATGTGTTTGTATCACATTAGATACATAGCAATACCAACTAACAATAATATATATTTTGAAACTTAAATAATGGTTCTTAATATAAAACAAATATTATGCAACAGAAGTCGTGGTGAAAAAGAGTGTTTTTTTTATCTTCAAAACAATCAATGCAAATCTAACTTATTTTCAAAACTATTTGTTACAATTTTTTTATTTAACAACTGAAAAAATTATGTTTTTTATGCACTTTTTTTGGTCTTTGTTTATTTTTGATACATGGTATTGTTATATGAACATAAGTAGATTCTTAATTCAATATTAAACATTAAAACCGATAAGCAGTATGTCTAACGAAAATAACACTCGTATTTCCTTTTTCATATATTTTTTTTATTTAAACACTCAATAAATAGTAAAAATGAGTACCGTGCAGCTCTGAATTTTGTCGATAGTATGATAAGTAAATTTGTTTATTTTCTTATATTTATTGCGTTAAGAAAAGTGGCTGTGAATCAGCGGCCGCATGGACATAACAAATGTTGGTTGGAAAATCGGCTTGTAATGAGAGTTTTTAGTAGCACTATTTTTAAATAAGTTAGCAACTAAATTGAAATTAACTTTATTTTTATTATTCTCAAATGTCAAAATTATTCATCATTAAAAAATCCGGCGCAGTTGTCGTAAGTTATTATAATTTATCAATTCATCAAAGATTACAACCCATTCTTGTTAAAATAACCTTTAATAATATTGTGCGTTTGATTTATCAGTTAAACATCGATTTGAAGCGTTATTTCTTATTGATTGACGAAGTCAAATGCTCAAATCTATGAACGGACACAATAGTACATTGTTTAATTAATCAATTTAAGGATTTTTGTATAAATTAATAAATGACTGCTGTTTTTTAAACTATTTTTTAGGTAAACCTAAAAATGGGACGTAGCTGTAACGCATTACTCAATATAAGCCCTTTCATAGCAACATTCTTATATCATCTCCAAAAAGAGATGAAAACTTAACTAAAGCTATAATTTTGTGCTAAGATGCTTTTTGCAGTAGATCAAATTCCCCACTCTGCAATGAAACAAATTAAATAATTTTAAAAAAACTATCAATTGATGTAACTGTTATATTTTCCATGACGAATTTTCATTACTAACCTAATATTGAATTATTCTTTTGAAGATAGTGAGTATAAAAATATTTTAAAAGTGAGAAAATTATCATAAGAAACATTGGGAGTTAACACCTATAGTGTCACGCTGAACCTGTGTTGAAGTTGAATGAAGTCTGATCCCTTTAAATCAAACGCTGGCCCCAGATGTCATCATCCCGAAACGCATATCCAACTCGGTAAGTACTTAATCAATAATTTAATATAACTAACGTCAGAAAAAGCTTTCTGATTTGTTGAGGATTAAATTTTCAATACCAGTGGGCAGTTGCATCATTCTGTATAATATTTATTTAATTTTAAAAACTCGTTCCTTGTTTACTTTAATATTTATTAACTAATCCTGTTAAAAAATATCACGTAAAGGTAACGCCAATATTTTCCACAAACTATTGAACAATGTTTAAGTCTACAAATTGGGAAGTGTTCCAAAATTCAGCTGGTGCAATTTTGCTAAGAAAACACATACATATTCACCACAAACTTTATTGTAAAACATTCATAAATAAAAAAGTTAAATGTTAATTTAAGGGTATTTATATTTAAAACTTATGCCAAATATTCTAAATAAATTAGAGTAAAATTCGATCAGAACTGTGTTTAGATTTATTGTACTAATAATTATTTTAGTTTTGAACACTATATTGTGCTAAATTTACATTGTTTCATATAAAAGTATAATTATACACAAAACGTTTTCCACTGTTTATTTTAAATATAAAAAGGATATTTTTGAAGCTTTATGCGTGTTTTTAAGACAAAACTCAACATTCATTTTGCTTTAACTCGAAATATAATTTATGGATTAAAATAAAACATTATAAATCTGCGTCTAACGAAATGATTCATTGAATTTTGAACAATATACACTTGATTTTGTTAATCACTAGATTCAAAATAGTTACCGTCAAATACTAACTTATTTATCTTGTCAGAAGATTATAGTTGTCAAACGCAAATTACGGATTACTTCAAAGTCATGTCTGGAGATTAGTTGAAACAAAATTAAATGTATTCATTCAATGAAAGAAACTCTTATAAATCATTTCAATTATCAATATTTTAAGATATTCGCTGTTTACTTTAACACGTTCAATGTTAACTAAAATGGACTATGCATTGTAGCATGCTGGTTTTATAATATTATTAATAATAATAATCTCGTTCGCAAATTTCAGGACTGCGTACCGGTCTCCGGATAATTTATGGTACTTAAGAATAACCAACGCCTGCATAAAGAAGCATTTACAATGCATGTTTCCAAGATTTTAGAAATAAATTAATTGCATGTTAGCTTTTTGATTTGTATTTATATAGTATTGTATACATAAATACATAGCAAACAATAGATACATTTATCAATATTAAAAATAGCATACAATAACTTTCATTTACGTGAATAAAATTACATCTTTTGTAAACATATATGTAAATTGAATATAACATAATAGTGAAAAATAGTTTCAAAAATAGCTTACACTAAGCAATATTGTTGTATTAAACAATACTTAGCATTTGTTGGTGATATAACCGAAAACATAGATGCAGACACAAACCCGGTTCATTTGGATATTCCGAACGCTTTTCTCTCCTTTTTTTCCATACCAACAATATTTGCACCGTCTTCCTTCTGGAGTATATTTTTATCACGGAAAAAATATGTTTGTAGCTTTTTATGTATAAAATTCTAGACACTTCAATACTCTAAGAATCTTAAAGAATATAAAAAGAAGAACAGTAAATAATGCAAATTAAAATTTGAAACGTATTTAGTAAATGCATTCTAAGTGAAAGTTTAAATCAAACTTTATGTAAAAAAAAGATATGAAAAAATACGACGTCTGCAGGTTTGCCCTATCGATTTGGTATTATTATTATTTTTTTATTGCAAAACAATGAAATAATAATAATATCACGCTAAAGCGAATTGCGCCCGTGCTTAAATAAATACACCGACACGCTAGGCGTGTTCTTAGCACCCAACGAGTTAATAATATATTGTACAAAAAGATGTTATTGTGAACCGTTTAAAGATAGTCCATGTAGTATGCTGCAATATGAAAAAAGAAATTCTTACACAAAAACACAATGATGAGTTTTCTACCACTGTAATATCATGTTGTTTGATTATATGTTAAAGCACTCCGTCGTTATACAGTTGATTGTGTCATCTCTAAATTTGTCGTTAATCAAATTATATTTAAGAATTAATAAAGCTACAAGTTAAACTTATTATTTTTTATATCGTTAGTAATAAGTTTTTAATAAGAAAACCAAAATTTGAGATTAACGGAAGTTTGAAATTTATTGGTTATTGAATCAAATAAAAATTGATAACTTACCTATCAGAAACAATCTACTATTGTATTGTATTAAGAAAAATACAGATAACTGCAGTGTTATCCTGCGCGTATACACTTATTTTGGACGATCTAAAACACTAAACACGTGATTGTATTGGACCATTCGAAATAAGTGTATGCGCAAAAGAATAGCACCGCTGTAAGAAAATATTCTGTGTGCTAACAAATATACTATGTAAGCTTTAAGCTTTTAAAGAATAGATACTTTAATCAATATTCCTCCACATGACGATACTAGAAATTAAATCAATCAACATGAGAAATTCAATCAGTTACAGTTTCAATGCTATGAATCTATTTATTTTTTCCGTTAGCTGTCTTTTCTTACCAATAAAGTTACAAATTGTGATCAAGCGCATCTTGTTCTAATGTTGCACTTATACTTTTCTTTTAAATTTGAATACAACTGCAAACAAAACCATTAGTATCATATTATGAATATATTCAGTTAACTTAATTAGGTTTTTCCAATTCACTGCGGATTGCTTATCTCTGAAGCGATCACGCTCTTCTGTCGACAGCGATAGAAAATTAATGCAAACAACTAATAACATTGACTATATTAATGAAGAAGACTCAATCTTTGACGCTAACGTACTTTACCACCTCATCAATTTGGTATAAAAAAACACATTTATTAAATTAACGTCATTTGTAACAAGTCATTACTAATATTTGTTTTTCTCTATCAACGTTATTATTCTTAAATATCTTAATCAACAAAATATAATTTCAAGATGCATTTACTATACATACGGTGTCCTCGTGAACTGGCTTCACTATGGACTGCTCAACTCTGAAGCACTCACGCCCTTCTGTCAGCAACGATAGATAAAAATGCAAATATTATTAATGATAAAGGAGGTTTTAACTCACAATTTGTCCAAGGCATTAGTTTTTAAATTATCTTTTTTTTCGGTATTAATTTTTAAATATAATTCATATATTATATAAATTGTATACGTACAATCTACATATCTATGGGAAAATACAATAAAATCTTGATTCGAATAAAATAAATACGGCTTTCAGAATTTGAAAAGAATTATTAAAAAATTAAGTAAACACGATTAAAAATTGTTTGATTATTTTTAATAAGCTAATAAATTCTTTAATATCTGACTGAAATGTTTAAATTGAGTAACTTAAAGCAAACAAACCGTGACTTACGAGTTTTAAAACAAAGATGAAAGTATTTTTTTTCTTGTAAATCTTGTTCTGGAAAACGCATGGAATGAAGTTGGGAATAAAAAAATATCTCAGAATATCTCGCAAAACACTGGAAACCTTTCAAAAAACACTTGAAAAAATATCACATAAGGTTTGCTTTGTTATGATTCTGACAGCATTTATTACTTATCAATATTGTGAGCGACTTGCTGTGTACCTTCACCAAATGTAATTTGAAAACATTCAATTATCGTTTTCCTTTCAATATTCTGAGAACGTAAAATTTTGAAAGGTTTTTAAAACAATATTTATAAGGAACTGATGGCGTATCACACAATCCTAAAAAAAACTCCATGTATAATATGAGTCTTCGAGAAGTGAAGTGAGCTCAGAAGTAAAAGGGTAAAACTTTTCCATCGAACTTTTAAGTACGATCACGTCTTTAGTTAGTGTTTTAGTTAAGGCTTGTCGGTTTTCAAAAACCGGTTTTTTGGTCAAATTTGTGAATTCGAAAATCGGTTTTTCAACTTGGTAACCAGTTGTGCCGAATTTTTCATAAACTAGTCTATAAGCAAAAGGACATAAAATTTGGATCTTTTATTTGATGGATTAAAGTCCATATGCCTCACATCATTACCCAGCGAAAGAGTATTTTCAATTTTGGGAAATTTTGTTACAAAACGATCAGTGGACGCTTTTTCGTTTGTGTGGACGTGTTTTTTTAAATCATTTTTTCTGAAGAGTAACACCAAATAATTTTTTGTTGTGTATTATTATGTATATAAATAAACAACATAGAAAGATTGAACTTTTTCTCGCTATTTTAATTGAATTATTATTTTTTTGTAAAACTTCGAAAACCGGATAAAACCGGTATTCGAACAATATTGACATTCGAAAACAGTTTTTTTTCAAAAGTCAGTTTTTGTATAAGCCCTAGTTTTGGTGGATTGCATATTTTAATTTTAGATAACACTGTTGTTGTGTGTTTTTAATTCACTTTTACGATATGTAGACTATTAAACCGCATCTTTTTCAGAACTTTTCATACTATAATACTAGGCTCACTTCACCTCTCAGAGGGTCATATATTGTTTGTATAATATTTGAAATGCGTCGGTCGCTAACAAATCAAAACGATTCAAATTCAATCACTTTTAAAGTGTTTACTGTCATCAATAAGCTTGGTTGAAACGCATAATATTTAAAAAAAAAAACCCTCAGTCTACTGATTTCACATGTATTTGTATGATCAGGACCAGAATACTGTTAAGAATATACATTAATTAAACAAAGTACAATTGTAAAGGGTTTAAAAATCATTTTAAAAAGATACAAAATGTGAACGAGTGGCACTAAATCGACTAGCTATTATTTGTTGATTAAATTAATTTATTTGTTCTTAGTTGCAAACAAATTAAAATATTGTTTATTATCGATGAAAATTTATTGCCATTGTAGCGAGCTGTATGAAACAGTGGAAAAAAACAGAAATATCGAACTAATATATTATATTGTAGAGTACACATAATAAATAATAAATATTTTATATTGTGTGCTGATTGGATGCATTAATATGATAGCTGGGATTGTCTTAGGAGCAATTTAAAGAAAAAAAAGGTTACTGTAAACAAAGGTCTACTCGAAGAAATAACACATTACATTATTATTATATATTATACAGATGAATTGATACAGTTTAAAACACACTTTATAAATTCAAAACTGAGCATAAGAAGAGTAAGTTTTTTGAAAATTATATAAATTTCATAACTAGGTATTAACCACCCCAAAACGACTCCCTTAAAACTCAACAAACATTTAAGTTTACAAAACTTGCAGAGGTGGTAACCTTAATACAGCCGAGAAGCAAAGTAATGAGAGGTATAATGTTACAGTTTTATGGGCGTTTAATATCCAAAGTTGCGAGACACCTGCTTTTAGTTTAGTGTTAATTAAAAAGCGGCATTTACATATCGCCAAAGAACGCAATTTATGTCTTTTTTCGTTGGACTTTCACAGTAAAAATTTTAAAGTCCAAACTAAAGTACATGTTTATATTATATAATTCAATATTTAATTGGAATTCTCTATAAAATGTACAGAGTGCACGCATATTATTTTTTTTACGAAAAAAGAGAGGCCGAAGAAATGAATTTATGTTGTCTGATCAGTGATTACCGTCGCCAGGTGACGACGACTGTTAGCTATTGTACGATTCATTAAACTTAGAGTTGGGTGTCGCGAAGTAAAAACTTACAAAGCTCGTAAGGAAGCTTATTGACTAAAATAATATACTGATTCAAATTTATTTTTAGTTTTATGTTAATTTCAAATGTATTATTTAAACAAATATTTGAGCAAAAAACAATATATGTCAACATAAACGTGTTTCATGTTTTTTAACATTACTATTAAAATACGTTCAAAAATGCATTACGGTATAAATACACTTTTTCGATAATTTTATCCAATGCTATGTAACTCGTTAAATACAATATAACAAATAATATTCCATCACTTAGGTCTTGCTAAAATATCATTTAATTGATATGGTCCTGGTTCTATATTATGTTTTTTTTAAGGGAACGAGTCATAAAAAATATGCAAACATTTAGCGTCTAAAAATTAAGACGATACTGCGCGTTAAAAAGAATGCGATACTCTCAAGTGACAACAAAGGAAGCAAGCCTACCAAGCTTGAAATATATTGTCCGTTAAAAATTGCAAGAGTTTTTCTTTTAATAACTTAACTTTAACGTTAAAATAAAAGTTAAGATGTCCGCGCGGACGCCTCGAGATTGTCTTTGTAGTTCTTTTCGCTTTGTTGGATATTTGAATAGTTATTTTTATTGAAATTACTTTCGCAAAAGTATTATACTTCATTCAAATAAGCTTTCAAACCCTTGTAATAGTCGTGAACTTTAATAGTTATAAAAATTATGTGCTTTAAGTCTCATGAAATAATAAACTTGCTTTACATTAAATATGTTTCGTAACTCGAAGTTTAATTTCTTTCCAGGAACCGAGGAAACTCCTCAAGCCTGGGTTGAATACACTTTAGTAAGCATAAAAGAGAAGAGTATGTTATAAATGACAAAAGCTTTCATAATACAAGAATTACTAGGCTTTATTTTAAATGCCTTGTCTTAGATAAAAGACAGTTTTATTATACGAATTCCTGATATAAGTACATTGAAATTTCTTTTCAAAAAATCTTAATAATCATATTTTTCTAGTGACAATGAACCTTTTAACTCGATGGCTGTCACAGACGAGATGTCTCGTAAAATTTGTCGTGCTCAACACGCCAGAGACGAATTATCTCGCCAATAACTAATTATTTAATAATTGGAAATTATAGCCGGCGTGCTAGGTAATTATTATTAATTATCTACGGCAGCTAAAAGACTAACATTTTCTTTACGCCCATAACCGTAGGCTTGTTATTACAATAAAGTTTTTTTATTGATTTTTTCAGTTTATGCATATTACCGTTAAGCAAGCTATAATTTTCAAAATCACACCGTAAATTTTATTGCTTAATATAGCTACAACTTGCTGATTTATTATTTATGCCACCACAACGGACATGCCTAACCCTCTGCTTATTTAAAAAAAAAAACAATAAAAATACAGAAAACGGTTTTTATTATTTTTTTAATGAAGACTACTTTCAAATACAGAATGACCGAAACAGACGATTTTAATGAACTACGTGTATTCGACGACCTTTTGTATGTTTGCATATCAAATTCAAAACGATTTCGAATACACATATTTCACAATATAAATACATTAATAAATTCATAGTAAAGCATTCAAGTATGCATATAGGTTTGCTCATCAAAGAAAATTATTCTGTAAGAAATGACGAGGCCCGGATTCCGTTCTGTTGAACACAGATGTCTCTGCTAGACTTAGACTTCAAAAGATTTATTCCTATTCAGAAAAAACATGCTTGGCTGATGGCGCAATATTATTGGCATTCATTTTCATCATAAACTGTTCTCAAAGTGCATTCGAGCATGCGAATTATCTTCTAGGAAATTCGGTACACAGAGTGCTCTCTTGGAGAATAGTTTTGGCATGGCGAACATTTCATTTTATCTAATTTAATGTGATATACACACAATTATTTTTTCGTACGATTGAAAAATAGCAAATAACATATTTTTACACAATTTATTTGATCAAACTCGATTCCCAGACACAAAAAAAGCACATAAGTGGATAACAGATTTCCTAATAACAAACAATTAAACAACACAATACATTAATAGCACACAAAAGGCTTCAAATGATTCTTACATATTAGACGCGCAAGACGTTTTAAGCAGAAGTGATGTCCAGTCTCTCATAAAATTAAACAAATATTTTTAGAATAATATTTTGCGTAATTCACTCATTGGATCTTCATTTTTTTAACTTTTATTACACGATTTCTATAGCACAATGTTGTTCTGATTTTTTTCAAATAAAACAGTTTTAAAATTCAATGTATCAATCTTCAAATTATCTCCTTTTATGTCACTTTTTTACACGCTTTTTTGTGAGATGTATATACTGTGTAAAAAAGAGTTCAGTGTATTATTTTTTTAAATATAATTAACTCCAAAATAATAAAATTTAATCTATAAATTTTGACAACTCCAATTAAATCAATGTCCTTGTAAAAAAACTTTTATCTAAAATATATCGGCTGATTGAATGCATAATTTGTATACTTGGTAGTAAACTTTTTTGCCTGATAATAAGCCCTTAGCTTAACATACAACAACTTTCCAGGGGAGTGACAAAACGTTTTTATATGTCTGCTTATGCTATACACAATTTAGAAAAGCTACATGTTAACATAATACTACACTTACTACCAATCTGTACTATGTTGTACTATGCGTTAAAGAAAAGTTTTTTTTTATCCATGTGTGCTTCCATTGTGAAGCATTTGGATTACTAATGGAGGTAGGAGAAAGAGAGTATAAGGATAGAGAGGATAGTCCTAAAAGAAAACAAGTGGTTAACTTATCGCTTTCACTACGCTCCGTCATTTAGGATCGGAAGAATGGAAGTTGGCTACTTTACCAAGAACTCGACAGATCGGACCCGAAATTAAATTGTAATTTTATAAAATTAATATAAAATACTACTTGTATCTTTGTGCATTCGTTTGAAATAAATATTATATTAAGTATTAAAAATATGTGTAAAATTGTCGAGAAAGCATTATCTAAATTAAAACCATTGAAATCCTTTAATCATTGTAACATAGTTATGAACACATAAAATGTTTAAATGCATATAAAACTATGTGGAGTAATTTAATAATAATTTATTGCTTTCAAAAGAATTTGTTTACTTTACTATACAACTGTAAAACCATTTGATGATTGACTTCAAATACTATATTAACCAAACGTAAAATTTTAAGCCCTACGGAAAAATGCAGGAATTAATTATGAGTTATTGTTTCCGAATAATTTGCAGCCGAACGTGTAGAAAGTATAATATGCAAAGCTCTCTCGCGAAGCTTATTATGGAGAGGAAAACTTTTTTGCTATTCAAACGCTGCTAGAAAGTTTTTAATTGGGCCGGGAATGAAATTTGATAAGCAAATAAATTATTTAGAGTGACGAAAAATCGTAATGGTAAAATTTAACACCTGTGCATAAAACGAGAGAAATCAAAGGCGGTATAATATTAATGGTATTTCAAATAAAAACATGTTGGCAACACGATTCAAATAATGAGAATTCATATATATAAGAAATCAAGATCAAAGCATTGGTTACAAAAAATATACTAATCTATATTTTGAATTGAGTTTGTAAAATTTTAATATATTTCTGTTACCAATGTGGAATATATTCACTCATACGCAAACATTTTACTAGACAGTTTTATATGAGAATTAGTGGTAAGTCAGTCGACCTATTCAAGAAAACAACAGTATTATATATATCTACCATTCTTACAACAACAACAACAAAACACTACACGAGTACTGAACGCGGCATAACATATTTTATTTTTTATTCAAATAATGCTTTTATTTGAAATTTTCTCAAGTGAAACCATCCTCAATGTTGTTACGCAAAACCTTGAAAATTAGATATCCCTGAAGATCTATGATAGTTAATTATAATGAAAATTACTTTCGTCGTAAACACATTTTTGTTGTGTCAAACAAAATATTTATGGGGTCCATTCTGCTGTAAAAAATACGAAGAAAAAATATATTTGGGAAACGCTGGTCTTGTGAGTTGTCAAATAATTTGATTATTTTATTCCTGTGAGAATACTCAACCTGATGGCTGATACGAAATAAAATTCAAGCTCTAGTATTTTTTTAAACCGCAAAAAGGTAAGGATATCGTTTTTATAAAAAAATGATTGAAAGGCGAACATAGCTTGATTTATTGTCAAATTAAAAAAAAAAGAATATTATATTTTGCTATAACATTACATTGTACAAATGTATAAAAAATATAAAACAAACTTACAGTAAAAAAAGGTTAACAGACTAATTAGAGCATATTGAGTCTATTAAAAATTCTGTTTAGGATAGGGAAATATTTTCACTGTTCTGACAGAAGTTGGCAAGTAAGAGATTAATAGTTCTGAGTAAACAAAAAATTAACTATTTCAGCTTTTACTTTCCTTGAGTATTGATAGTTTATGTTAAATTGATAATTATATAGCCGATCTGACTCAAATAAGAGTTTAAAATGAATAGTTGGACAATCGCCTGCCTTTAAATCAGTATAAATAATATTTGTCTCTAACAATATATATTGTTTGCAAACTGGTATAATCAATACACGAACTGAGGTGCTCCATAAAAATATTTTATATCAATAAATCTCTTTGTATGCTTAACTCATTGTTGTTACTTATCGACTTCTGCCAGAACGATGGCGATATATGGCAAGTTATTATTCAGTTAGTAACTAAAATAAATTCAAGCAGGAAACTAAGACGAAACAAATCTTCAGTTCATTTTTGATAACATAAAAAGCGCTTAGTGAAAAATAACAAGCATTAATGGTAATTTGTGTGCAAATTGGTAGCCATTTATGTATGTAATAAATAACGCCCAGCTAATTTTAATATATACAATTTATAAATTGATTAATTTACGAACTAAAAAACATACATTTGATGATACCCAATTCAAAACAGGATTAATGTTAATATCGCTTCAAAAACCTTTTTTCAATAATCGTAATGGCATATCATTAAGAGTTTTACAATATTTATGTCACTTTTAATTTATTAACTTTACATACTAAAAAAAGCAAGAGTTAATAATGCTGACAATGACCAAACCTGGTCCTGTTCTTCAGACAAATGTGTGTGGGTGTGTGAATGTTTTTTTTTTTAAATATTGCTGTCAGTATCTGTAATCTTTAATAAGAACTCTTTTCTCAAACGGTCTGAGCTTAATTCTTACCAAGTACAATATATACATATATATTTAAATTTAACATTTGGACATGTTCGTTGATGATGTCTTTTCTCCCCGAGTTAATCTCGAGGTGACATTAAAATTTAATTTTTCTCGTAAGTTTATCGCATTGGTAAAACATGTGTCGACATAAATTAAATTTATTTTACAAAAAAAGATTAAATGCAAATATTTGTATTTATTTTAGTGGCATTGGTAGATTGAAACGCAAAACTGCATAATTTATAATTCATGTTAAAATCTATGATAGTAAATAAGTGATTTATAAAAAAGAGTTATTAATGTACTAGTTATTGGTTTAATTAGATGCGATCGAATTTGATTACGTTGCGTGAGCTTTAATGCTCGTTCTTCTGGCACATGTAATCGAATAATAAAAGTGACGTCACGACTTGTCGGATGGCTAGCGGCCAACTGGCATGTGTACCCAGACAGAAAAGATGCAAGCACTGGCATTCCTTCGTATTATTCTGTCGACTGATGACTTTAAATTTTATAATTATATGAAACGTGAGGGCTATTTGAACAGTAAATTATTTGAAAAATCGATGGAGTATTTCTACGTTACTACTCTGAATAAAATTAAGTTAGTTTTCTATTAGGTGATAGGCAAAGTCTTATAAATTATTACTATATAGACATTTAATATATTCTTTAATTCTAATATCAAAGTTTGTACATGTCTACCCTACATAAGATGCTTGGCAGTCTCCACAAGAGAGGCGATATATACCGATCCGTGGCAATGATTCTAGGCAATCTCTCTGTTTAATAAGATTTTACCTAAATTATTGTGCATAAAAAAGGATTAAAAATAAACAGTTAAGAATTTTTAGAAATAAATAAAAGTATCAATAATATCAAGTATTATTTAATAATATCCTAAATTAGACAGGCTGGTTGCCACTGCTAAATATTTATTACGAATGGGCTTAATCCTGCCAAATTGATGCAATTAGTTAATCATTTTGTAATGTAAATGTCATTTGTAGTATCATTTTTGTTTGTTTGTTTTCTATCCTCCCCTCCTTGCTTCCCGTTTTTTTTTTATAATATATCACGTAAGAATATTAAAATTTAAATCATTTGTACTTATACAAGCTTTGCGTAAGTAAGATTGTCTGAGGATGCCTCTGAAACAGACAAAACTCGTGTCACAGTAAGTAGCACAATACGTGGAATAATCTAACTTATTTTAAATGTTATATTAAAATAAACTTTCACAAAGTTACCGCCGTATCCATCGAAAGGTTTATATTCTGTAATATTATATGATTTTAATTAAATACTTAAAAAATACTAATTAAGCGTCAGCTTCTGAAAAAAGTAAAATAGCGAAAGATATACCACAGTTAACTTTAAACATAGACTTTCTAACTTAATTCTAAAATAGATTTATCTTCTCACGCTCTGTAAAAACAACTAGATTAATTATATATAACTTTTACCAATAATAGTGGTTAATTATGAGTGTAAAAAAGAGTTGGAAAATTATGTTTAAAATTAATTGTGGACGATATTAAATTGTCATTGAATACCCAGCGTTAATCTGCTACGAATTGTCGAAGTTTCCTCTTGCTCCATCCCTACGCCTATCGTCAGGCGTCGGTTGTGATGAAAAAGCGTAATTTCGCGACAATCATTTACTTATCCTTTTACGAAACGTAATGTTACGTGGAGAACAAATAACATTACGACTAAAAATAGATCAGATATTAATCAAAAGATTTTTTTTACATTAATCATAATATACGAAACACTATCATCTACTCACTTTTCTGTACTCTCCTATATTAAACGTGATATATGAGAAATAAAATATCCAATACGATTATTATATTGTCTTTAATTTTCTACAAGCATGTATCTCAACTTTTGTCAGTTCTGAGTTTCTTGACTTTTACACACTTGTACACACATGTACTTTTAACAAAATAAATAAATATAATTAAGCGCCTTAGATTCAAAACCTACTTAGCTCCAAAAACCAAAATTGTTGGCAAAGTGCAAAAAACTGCTGTGGGCTTTTTGGATTTTAATTGTCTTTGAGACTAAGCATGTTTTTGTAAATGCATTTTCTCTGTATTTGGAGAGGTTTTAAAATCGGAAATTTATTGATTGTGTAGATATTGAGATAAAGAACAAGATGGCATCAAAATTTGAGGTTTAGAAATTGAGGTATTCATATGTCATCATGATTATACAAAAACGTTGGCAGAAAAAATAATATGGTCATATGATATTTTTAGCATGAAATAGATGAAAACTTCCTTGCTTTTTTTCTTATAAACTTTTTCAAAGATATTAAAGATAACACTATTCAAGTGATATTTTATAGCAATAGAAAGCGATAGCGATCACGGTAGAATAAAGTACATTTATGTGTCCCTTGAAAACTTTTCCTTTTTGAGATACAAGGTTGTAGAAAATTACTAACGAAGTAAAAGCTTTACGTCAGTATAAAACAAGATGTTTATGCCAGTTTAAACAATTTAAAATACGGCTTCGTTTAGGCAATATAAACATCCAATAAAGTGATTTTTTTACATTTTTTTAATATTCTACAAAAATAAAATAACCAACGATTGAAATGACTTAAAAATAGCCACACATTTCAATGCTTAGAAACTTTTTCAGATGATAAAATTCATCCACATTATTTTTTGTAAATATATATTGAAAGCAAAGAAAAAAAAGCTAAAATTCAATCAAAAGGATGAATCTGACGAATTAAAAAAATTCATTAAACCTCTGATACTTATTGCTAACTGTGTATAATTAAATAAGCTATGTTTTAAATTGTTGGCATAAATATATTGAACAAACAAAGTTTAGGATAAAATAATTCTACGCAATCATGATTGAGAATAACACACAAGAAAACTTTCATTAAAGGTACTTATTAAGCAACTGTCTTTAAACTTTGGTTATTCAAGTAAATTTCTATTGAATAATTAACTGCTTAAGGATAGCAATAAAGATAATTTAATGACTGAAGTTATTTTATTTGACAAGATCTTAGATTGTTTACCTTAGCGGTTTTTCAATTTACTGCGTCTACTTTCTTTGAAATATTTACTGGCATACTTTTTGAACAAATGTTATTTTTAAAATATTAGAAAAAAACAAAACGTTTTTAAAAGAATTTGATAAAATAACGTATAAAACAATACAATTAAAATTGCAATGCTTATTTTATATCTAATTCCGTCATTTCGAAGAAATACGAATGAACAAAAGAATACTAAGAAAAATACCAAAATAAATTAGACGGTATTTTGTATTCTCTATGTTAATTTTTAAAAAAATGTTATTGATGGTACTCAATTGAATAAAAGGTATTTAAATTAAATTTATTATGATATAATCATAAATAAATCCAACGAAAAGAACTGGAAATAAAACAATAGTGAAAAGTATATTAGTTTTTGAGGTATAAAATATTTTCTTTTGTAACTTACTTTGAATTGTATTGATAAAATAACACACTTTTTTTTTAACATACTAACTGTTCATTATTTATTAAAAGTCAGTTTATCGTATTTCTCACTAGGACAATTTCATTAATTTATTGCTATTCATTATAAAATATATTGTATTGATAAATGGGTTTTTGCATACGATTGCAAAACAAAACACGACTATTCCCTGTCAGATTATCCTCAATTACCATAAATGAACGCATTTTGGGTGCTTGAATCAGCATTTATTTATCTCGCTGCTTTTGAAGAGGTGCCAAAAAAACAACAAACAAAAAACACATTTGAATAAGCGCCATAAAATACTTGCCAACGCATAACAATAAAAAATCGTTTAAATCGAAGTTTACTTGATATTCAAAATAAATATTTTTTCAAATTATCTTAACTTTCAATAAATTACGTAGTGATTATTGATGTTTATTGATTATACAAAACTATGTAAAATTGTATCTTATAATATGTTGAATTGGAATTTTCTTCGTAAAACTAGGGTAAATGCTGTAGTACTGGGACATTTAAGGGAGCACTTTCCGTAAACAGAGTATAACCCCAAAAATATACGCATCTAGGTTACACTAGATGTACGAAAAGATGCGGAATTTAATGAGCTTCAAGTTAAATAAAATAAAGAAACAAACGGTTTTATTAGATATTCATATGACTGAAAAATATGGAGTTTCATAGTGATTGGACAGTATTTTAAAGCACTAAAAATTCAATCTTTAAACATAAAAACATATTTAAATCCTTCAAACTTTCAAAAAATACTTTAAGCAACAAAAACTAAAAAACAAAAATTAATAGTCCATTTATTTTGTATATTCATTGAAATAATCAGGTACACTATAGCAAATATGACATTAAAATGTGTCAATATCTTCCTATGTTGGTATATGGACGTAATGCTTTTTAGGCAGCTCAAATGATGAACTCGAGCACAATATGAGCATACAGTCTTCACATTTCCATAGATACTCATTTTGAATATGTTGCATCTTTCCAGAATTTAATGTTCAGTGGAAATATTAATGGCTGATTTGTCAACTTGAGTCTTTGATGTACTAGGTCCGTTTTTATCGAGACTATTTCTCATTTTTAATTTTCGATATCTTTGATTTCTGTCACTTTATTTTCTTATTTGCCTTAACCTTTTGTTTTATCACTTTGCGAATTTGTTGCTTTTTGTGTTCAATTCTATCAATTAATGAATGAAAGACCTAGTAAAATGAAAATTCGCAAATAAGTTTTTATGAATTAATATAAGTTAATGAATCGTACCAAATATCATAGGTATTAAATAATTTCAGGCAGATATAGTACTTGAACTACTACAAAGAATACTGTCCAATTACTGTGAAATATCAAAATCTGTCATAGTAATTGGATACTTTTACTGTTGAGGTATTTTTTCTACTACTGTTTAAATTTCAATTGGTATTGACAATTTTTAGTTATGCACGATTTTCCTGAAAACTTTCGTCCCGAAATTTACAAAACTTTTCAATTCTGACCTCAGAGTCCTTTTAATTTTTGATGTCTTTTAGATTCGTTCGTTAGCGTTTGCATGTCTATAAACTCAATTAGTCAACAAGGAACCTAAGAATCAGTTCTTCAGGTCTCACTTTCTTTAATCAACAAATAAAAGGAGGAAGATAATATGTTTCACTGAAATCAATAATTTTGCCATTTTTTAATTGCCGTTGACAATAATCGAAATGAGAATAATTTGAATATTCACTTGTGTATAGACAAGCTCAAAACTAAGTACGTTCATAAAATTTCATTGTGTAATTTTCAACGCCTAATTATGCAAAATTCCAAAGTTGAAAATATAGGGCAGTAAATTCGGTAGAGTTAATTCTTTGTTGTATAGATAGATGATCCAAAGTTGACAATGTTCCAAACACGTGGAGATCGTGGAGATTTTACTGTCCATTATTCAGGCGTGTTTATTTAAGATTTGTGTGTATTTCAGTGGCAATTGTTGTATTAATTTCGACGCAGACATTCTGCCCACTCGAGCATCTAGCACTAAATTTTCTACGATTAATGCTTCGGGCAACAATCGCAACTTTGAGTAAGTATTTTGAAACAGATAGTATTTTTAAAACAACAAATTGAGATTGTACGCATTAAGGATGGATAAAAAAAACTCGCGATAGACCATGATGAGGCCATGATACTTTTCCAGTATGTATAATATCAAAACGACTGATGTTTAGTATATGTATTACTCTTTATTTAAGTAAAAAACGTTCGCAAAGAGTTGAAAAGATCAATACCAATCAAATACATTTAATTTTGTATCTTTGGGTCATCACAATGGTATGGTCGTTACGATGTGTGCTTGGTTTTTATATGTTTTCAATGTTATGTATATTTTTTATACCATATCCGCTTCCTAGACGGAGCATATGGTCACCGCGAAGTTCCTCCAAGATTCTCTATCCCCAGCCATTCTCGGGATCCATCGGGTTGGAAGAAAAGACAGGCAGGGTTCAGGCTCTCTTGAGGCATCCTCAAAACGTGACCAGGCCAGGTCCATCGCCGCTTCTTTATCCTTGACGTAAAACGAGGCTGGTAAGTCCGCTCTCTAATCTCCGTGTTCCTGACAAAGTCAGACCATCTCACTTCCACCAAGCATTCGCCGCAGGCATCTGTTTTCGAAACACAGTATACGGTTATTCTGCGATTTCGTAATGTGCCATGATTCGCAACCGTAAAGCAGCACTGTCAAGATGCACGCGTTGTACAGGAGGCACTTGGTTTTTACCGAGTACAACCGTGAGTCCCAGACTTTCCGCATTGAGTTAAAGGTTGCTCCAGCTATCTCTAATTGGATCGCGAGCTCTTTACACGGATTACCATCTCCCGTGATGTGTACCCCCAGGTACCTGAAACCGTTGACTCTTTCGACGCTTTGACCTGCACTCGTCAAAGAGTAGTGTGGGTCCGGACAGGCACTGTTGCAGAGTACATTGGTTTTACTCGCATTAATTTTAAGACCAATGCGATACGAGTTGCTCTGCAGCCTATCCGTTGTCTCTTGAATACTCTCGACAGGTTTGTCAAATATAACAGCGTCGTCTGCATACTCAATATTATATACGTCAGAGTTAATGTGTCAAATATTGTCAAGGTATACATTAACCTGTAGTTTTATTTAAAGCTTATCAATGTATGGATACTTAAGCAAGGTTAAATATATTGAATATAACGAGGGCCAAAATGACAAAAGATCTTCTAAATTTTTAATGTATCACGCAAACGTGCATTATTTAAAATACGTTGACAGAACACATGGTATTTGTTAAAAACAGAGGCAATTAATTAAATATTTAAAATCTTGTGTAATTAAAGATAACTTGTTTTTACGCGTTAAGTTAATACCGCGATGAAACATTTATTAGCATAAGGGTAAAAATATTTCCGCGAATGTATGATACGAGAACATCTGGGAAATGTTCTGCGAAACATTTAAATAAACACAAATGAACCAAATATTTAGTGCAGCTAAGTGAAAATTAATGACACGAAACAAATGCTTGTCGCGTAATCAAGAACGAAGGAAGGAACATGATTAAGCGACGCTAAATACATATCGACTGTGGAAAGGAAAAAAGACGTAACCCACAGTTTATTTCGATAATCACAATGTATCAAACTTGATTTACGTTCTATCAAAAAGATGCAAGCAGCAAATGCCGAACTAGTACTTAAACTTAGCTTTTAAGTTTGAAAAAGATGACCTTGTAAAAAAATCAAAACCAAGAAAAAAGACTGAAATATAGGTTTTTCCTAGACAACTTCTTTATTAATATTACATCATGTCAATTAACACAAACACCAGTTTAGAAGTCTCCATGCACTTCAAGGTTGTGTGTAATTTATAATTTGCATATGTCCCAAAATCATCAAAACACGTTTTTTGCGCCTCCTGTAAAATGTGTGGGTTACGTCCGTTTTCCTTTTCACAGTCGATATATATATATTCATATATTTGTTTCCTGCTATGGCTCAGTTGGTTAGAGCTTAGATTCCCGGTCAGATCACAGTGAATTTGAGAATTACTCTAAAATTAAGACTGGGATGTCAATTCACATAATTTCCTCTCCCCCCATCCTTCTGATCCTTTAATAACTGGGTGTAGCAATAGCAATTAGCCAACCGCTAGTCCTGTTTTAGCCTTATCCTTCTTTCCCTACTACTCACTATGAAAAAAGTGTAGAGTAACAGACAGTACTTATAAACTTCTGTTGAGTACCTCCATTAGGAGGCCATATGCTCCACATTGAGAGAAAAACATGGATTAAAAAAAAACGTATATACGCGTGCATATCGCTAATAGATATGTATATAAGATATTCATTTTATTATATTATATGGGCTCACTAGAGGTGAAGTGAGCAAATGAGCAAAGTGAGTAAAATGCGTTTTAATATTGTAGCATCAAAGTGACGTAACCTCAGTTAATACACGTTGTGATATTTTGTTATCTTCTACATTGTTATCTACGGAAAATAAAATATGCAATCCCCCAAAACAGAAATTCGTGTTCAAGATTTTTTTTAATCATTTTACTGGTTGGTTCTCTTCATCTCTCAAGGGCATATGTTATATGTTACTTTTCGTGATTATACAGTCACCTTTAACATAAACACTGTCAATAGTTGGAGAAAAAGCCCAATACTCTTCAAATAAAACACTCTCTTCTGCTAATTACACAGCTATTAATTTTGATGAGTATCGCCGCGTATTTGCGTCCAAATGTTATGCAGTCTAATATCAATCGTCGTTCTCATATTTTTGTATTGAATTGTCTTTAAAAACAATATATTTATGATTTTTGGCAGTCACATTTTTTTTTTCAAATGAACAAAATAATTTTTAAAATGGTTAATATTTGTAAAGAAATCGGTTTCTGTCGATTCACTTGAACATATTTTTTTTAAACCATGTCCGCTCCCAATGTGGAGCATATGGACTCCTAATGGAGTTTATCTCAACAGAAATGTTTCTACGAGAACTGCTTGTTACTCAGTTGCTCAACCTCTCTTTTTCCAAAGAGAGTAAGGATAGAAGGATAGGGCTAGGACAGGATTAGTGGTAAGCTAATCGCTCTCGATACGCCCCGTTCATAGGATAAGATGGGTGAGAGGGGGGAATTCAAGACATCACATACATCCATGCCTTTGAACAGAAGTTCATAAATCGATTGAAAAATCAATTTATAAAACTGTCCGTACCGGGATTTGAACCCGGGCCCTCTGTAGCCGAAGCCAACAACGTTAACCACTCGACCACACAGGCGACGATCATATATCGTTGAATAAACACAGGCGAAAGTAATAAAAGAATCAAGCCGAAATTAGATGTAACAGTTTGTAGTAAAATATTTAAAAGTGTTGATACATTAGTTTACTTTATAGTTTAGTAAATACTAATTAATATAATTCCCAGATTGATTCGTATCCAATTTTTTTTATTATTATTTTTGTATATCAATAGAACAAAAACAATAAATAATTATTAAGATTAATTAAGATCAGTTTCACCAGTCAAATACGTATGTAGAAAAAATATATGTTTCTCTTATGTATTACAAATAAATAGGTTGGTAGATTTACTCAACCAAATTTTCTAATTAAAATGATCGTAGATCTTGTAAATTAATCCTCTATTAATTAGCCGAATGTGGAATCGAATTGTATTTGAAAGCTGCGGGCTATAATAATTTGCTTCGTTATAACTGTGGCCATGGGAAGTAAAGGGCATCTGACGTTACATGTGTACCGCGTATAGCTAAGAGCTTTATTGCACGAAATATAAGCGCTTATACAACCTATCCACTCGCACATACAGCCTGCCGCTGGCTTACATTTAACGAAAAGCTCCAGTGCGGATCACAAGTGTGTGAATAGTTACTTACAACCAGATGCTGTAAACAAACGAGAGCTTGAATCTTTAAGCACTTCCTTGTTCAATTTTTCGTTAAGATATTATAAGTAGTCTGATACAAATCAATGTATTCTTAATTAAAACCCATTTTTGCCCAGTGTTCCAATATTGGAACATTAGGTATTTTTACTTCCATTCCATTTTGAATCACGCAATAAAAGTTGAGATTGCATCAGTCTCAACCAGTCTACAGCTGGCAAGCGTGAAGATCGTTTAGTGTAATATTTTTTCAGGTTTCAACCTGTTGGAGTGAGCAGTGTTTTTTTATTTGCATCAATTACGGGAAAATTCTGGAAAAAATGGGTTAAAAGCATACAATAAATTTTATAGGTACTCAAATATATCTCTGTAAAATTTGGCTTTAACTGTCTTGAAAACTTTTATTATGCATTTTAGATTAATCCCTACTTTTATTTGGTTTTGAAATTGTGGGATATAAGCTTACAAAATATATTTTTTTGATATTTGTCCAAAACTTATTAACCAAAAATACAATTAGAAGCAAAGCCCAAATAAACCCCGATAATTTTTAATTAAAGCAATTTATAAAAAAAAATCTCTCTACAGATGCACAACCAAAAAAAATACTGGTCTAGGTATTTAAAATTTATTGAAACTCAAACGCCAAATAGTGTGACAGAAATACTAATTTAGTCAATTAAGCAATTTGTGATTTTTGCATATGAATGAAATACCTTAAAGATAGCTTGTTGTTGATTAACCTTACATGAGATGAAAAAATTGCTACTTATCAACGGCACCTCTTACAAAAGAAAATATACTTGATTGCGCAAGTTATTTAACCTCTTAACCGAGTAATTTAATTTTGCGCATCTAAAAAAGAGTGTATTTGCAACGGGTAATTAAATCTAAAGGATTACGGACTATTTCGTCACTCCCATAGCAAACACTTGATGAAACGTTTCATAGTTCGCCATGTGCAGAACTTTTGTCAACAAAAGAGTGGAAAAATAAAAAAAACAAAAATCAGCGAACGACGTGTAAATATATTGTACATGTGATACCCAAACAAAATAAACAGTAGATCGCCACGCCCGCTAGAGGACAATATTTGAAATGTCTTGACGGAATATTTCGTCATATCCGGTTAACTGGTTAAGGACTGATAGAATTTTTAGGTATCGAAACCATTCATGTATTTGAACATAAATCGATTAAAAAAATGCTGTGCCAACTGGAACTTGACCCTTGAGGTCTCTCACGAAAGCCAAAAGCGTTGGCCGCTGTGTCATGGACCCGATGAAAATAATGTAACATCCGAATATTATTTGTGAGTCATTAAAGTTAAAATATATTTAAAAATGTGATCAAATGCTCCATTCTGCGATGAAATAAATTTGTTGAGTAGCTCTGGAAAACCTACCCTAAATAAGCATGCCAGTGGTAGTTAAGTATGGCAGCGTGTGTGTGAATAGTTAGTTCTATCAAATAAGCCACTTTTCCAGCCGAGTGCTGAGACAGATTATTTTATAATAACTGACATTTTAGGTACAAAACTGCGCCAACTTCTACTATTGAGCTAACAGTGTTGTCTGCAGCAGACACAAAATTCAATTTAAACATGTAAATTGTTTCATACGTATTTTGAATATGCCACGTCTGAATGACTAGACACGTAATACGCTATTATGCCGCGGAAATATTAAAATACTTTTTTGGCTTTGTGTAGTGTATAATTCACCATTTTTTAGGAATGGCAATGTACCGTTTAACCTAAATTACATTATGAACTTTAGATTTATCGAGAAAAAATCCGATGAAATATGATAAATGTTTTCAATATTTTGTAAACGTTCTTCGATAAAAAAATAAAATACTTTTTTATACCATTTCAATATTTTTCAAAAACATCAGTAGTGGTTTTGATCATCGCAAGCATTATCAACTCGGGGCTTAAGTTGACACGGGTTAAACGACAATTTTTTTTTTATCTTTTGTCTATTTTCTATCATATAGGTTCTATTCTATCTATTCATATAGGTACGATAGGTTTTCAAAACAACATTTTTATAAAGGCAAACCTTTGAACTCTTAACTTTTTTTCCCGTTAAGTATAATTTTAATTTTATTAATACAATGCCTTTCCACCGATACTAATTGACAGTGCAAACCTTAAAGCGATGGACGTTATTTATGTTAAGATATGCGTGGGATTGGCATGTCGACTGTGGAAAGAAAAAAGGACGTAACCCACATATAGCAAATTTTACAGGAGGCATAAAAAACGTGTTTTGATGATTTTGGGCCATATGATGAAATATACACATCATTGAAGTGCACGTAGACTTTTAAACTGGTCTTCAATTGACATAATCTAATATTAATAAAATATTTTTTCTACGAAAAACCTTTTTTTCAGTCTTTTTTCTTGGTTTCAATTTTTACAAGCCCATTATTTTCAAAGATAAATTAAGATACTAATTCAGCATTTACAGCTTACATCCTTTTGATACAACGTGTATTAATTTGTATACATTGTGATTATTAAAAAAAATCTGTTTTAGAAAAACTGTGGGTTTAGTCCTTTTTCCTTTCTACAGTCGATATTATAATCGTACAACTGCAGTTGCTAGAGCACGTGCCGACCGATGATTTTTCATTCACTAGTCCACACCAAATAACCACATAATACATCTCTCATTATTTAATTTATTATATGTTATATTCTCACATGTATAAAAACTTATTATTTGTAATAAATGGTAGTTTGTCGTTTTTTCTATTTTTTTTTATTAAATAAAAAATATTAAATTTTAACGGATATCGATATTTCTTATAACAAGGTTTGACTGTAGGTTGGTATTGCGATCAATGTTTTGAGAGTTTTTAGAAAGAGTTATATCGTATTTATTTTAGAGAAATACATATTGGCAATGCTTATATCAAATGCTGTTTTTGTATTTAAATGAGATGAAAACTCTTGGTGCATTGGCGACACGCTGTAAAAACCAAATTTATTTATCACAAAAGAAGCCGTCGGCTATTTCGTAATATAAAATATTTTTAAATTGCTGAACGCAAAATATTTGAATCAATCAAACATGAATATAAACAAACGCGATCTAATACAAACACGAAATTATGCAATAGTAAAAAATCGCTCAGGTATATTATTGTATATTAAATAAACACTGGAACACGTGCCTCTGGAATCTGGACTGTACATATATTTTCGGATATTATATAAAAGATAATAATATAAATTATGACAGCATATTTATTCTTAGAAAGCGCAATATTCGAGTCAGTAATAATTATTGCGAAGAAAATTTGAATCAGAAAACTATTTCAGGATTTACTAATGATTGTTTTTGTTTCTATAGAAACTGCCCACACGTCAACGAAAATAGTATATACGAAGACTTGTGTACGTATGTACAATAAATAAGATTGAAAGATATTTGTCAATGGTTTATTTTCGTATTAAAATGTTTTGTGAGCTGTTTATTATACATGGAATAAAGAAAACTATTTTTATGAATTAAATTATGTATGGTTTAATTATACATTCTAAAATAATCTATGTGACATTGTTCTTAAGTTCATAGACAATATTTTGCTTGACTGAAAGTCGAAATATCACGTTTCAAAAGTTTATTCTCATATCCTATCCATAGATTGTCATCTTACGGCTTTGTATCTGGTAAACAAACGAGATAAAACCCTTTAAGAATAATGTACCCGATAACAAGAGCTTTAACAAATCTTGTGGTGGATTTGTAATATCATTTCAAGGCTGATAAGTTTGCCCTAAATTAACTGACACTCCTTGTTTGACTAACAAATGTGATATTGGCGTTTAAATGTTGTTTTAAGAGGTTTTTCTAGCAATATATTGTTTTATTTAAAAAACGATATATTTTCAATTAATGTACTCGGTATCCTTTCTGGAATCTCGCACTTATTGAAGCTATTTTATAGACATGCACAACCTTTTTATTATATTAAACCGCATAAAAAAATTATGACGAGTTCGGGCCGCTATGCTAAATTAAATTCAAAGTACACTAAATTATCTTTTACACGTGGTTACATTTCACGTTAAACAGCCACGAAAAAAACAGTAAAAAAAAAGTGAATATTGGTTTCATACATTTGACTCGTACGATTTTTCGAAATCGTCTAAAAAATAAACAGTGCGATAAGTTTACTGAAAAAATGTTTTACTTTGAAATTTTTCATAATACATATTTTATTTAAACGTTAAATTCATAGTTAGTGCTATCTCAGCTTTTGTTAATTTAAAAATAGTTCATCAGTAATCCTATTTCCTATTTCTATGAACCGATTTACTCTCCTTCATTGATGAAAAAGCTTGCTCACATTTATTAAATTTAATGATTAACTTGTAATATATTTGTTCTGCAAAAAAATCAAAACCTACTGCGGGTTGTGCATCACTACTGTAGTTGGTAAACAGAAGTCAAGAATTAATTGATTTGGCATTTACTTGGTAGAACTCCATTTATAACAGATTAAAATAACAAAGTATTTTAGCTCTACAGTTTTTAATAATTTTATTCGTTGATAGCTATTTCGGCTTGCGCCATCGTCAGAACTATGTTTAAACTAATATTTTGCTCAGCTATATATACTGGCTCTGAAGAGATACACAATGCATCAAGTTATTCATGCATATAAGAGTGAATAACTTGATGCATTGTGTATCTCTTCAGAGCCAGTATATATAGCTGAGCAAAATATTAGTTTTAACATAGTTCTGACGATGGCGCAAGCCGAAATAGCTATCAACGAATAAAATTATTAAAAACTGTAGAGCTAAAATACTTTGTTATTTTAATCTGTTATAGAAGTCAAGAAATGATAAAAAATATACGAACTTAATTATTCTTCGCTAAAATAACATGCATAATACAAAAAAATCTTTGTAGCTGATTTTAAGAACACTTTCTATAAAATACTTTATACAATATTTCTATGCGATTTTTTCACAACCGACATTTCTCAGAGCTTGCAATCATATGTGACAATTTAAAACGCTTAAAATTACTTTACCATTTATTAAGCCCTAACATGTTCTCAACCAATGGCTTCGCTTCACTAAAATCGAGTAAAAAAAAAAAACTTATTTACAAATAGTACTGTAAATAATCTGTACTTATAATAAAAAACAAATTCATATATTGTATAATTTAAGATTTCGACTGAAGGTGCTTGGTGAAAATTCAATATTAAATTTGAATCGTTCAAATTGTGTACATTCACCCAGATTGTGTCACTAACAACCAGATCAACGTTCCAATCAGGAACAAGGGATAAACATGTCGCACCCAAATACGGACGCTCATAAGATTTTTTTCCAGGAAATTTTAGAAATAAACAGAGCGCAATTGAACAGTCTTTCGATCTTAAACGATCAGCTGCACATGCCTGGCTCGCCGCTTTTATACTCTTTATAAATATAATCATAAAACCTTTTCCGATAAACAAAAATAAATATAATTCTTAAAACTGCTCACCATTCAAATCTGTGGGCATTCCCATGGGTTAATCTTTTTCGCCAGCAACGGCTTTAAGCTCAATGATACATTTATTTCGTATATAAACACGAAACATTCATTTACTAAGCGTCAGTTCAAGTTCATCCGTGCACTTGAACGCCTGAAGATGCCGAAAAGCGAAACCTGGGTCGTTAGTGACAAAAACTATGTGAATGTAAATAATTTGAACGATTCAAATTTCATATATTGTAGCTAATTAAATTAACAGCTTAACGACCGTGGACGCGTATTTGAGTCTTTAAGAAACAAAGGTTGATGGCCAGCGGACATATATATTATAGGTGAAGTATCTGGAAGCTTAGAAAATTAAATTTTGTAAAGATATTTCAATTTGCTTACAAATTATAGTGAATTTAGTAAAATTTTAATTTTTGCGAATTTATCGCAAAAATTTATTTCGCCAGGTGAATTTTTATAAAAAAAACGTGCGGTCGTTAAGCTGTTTTAAGATTTGCTTTTTCTGCGTAAATATAATATATATAGTTATAAATTTCGAATACACCAAAACATTGAATTGTTCTTTTCTCTTTTTAAAATAATAACATATTAATGTTGTTCTTTGACCAACGAAAAAAAATGTTATATTTCCTTATATTGAGTATTCAGCAGGGATTCAATAACAGGATCCTCCGCACATTACATTACTACTTAACCGTCATGTCGCCGTGGCCAAACCCTTGGGAGTTTATCCAATTATAATTGGAATTTTCGATACCAAAGTCTAAGCTTGTAACAAGATATGCTAATTTTGATGACTATTCAAATAATTTAATTAATATGACGCCCGCAAAATTAATTCCCGAGATGAAAAGATATTCTCATTATTAAAAAAATATAGCAATTTAATACGGGTCAAAAGGAACCTATCAAGATATTTATGCCGTTATGAAAACTGACATAAATATTGTGTAAAAATGTCTAGAAGACATCTGATACTTTTGTGCGCTGTAATATATTTTATTTCTGTCAGGAGAAACAAAAGAAAAAAAAATACAACTGGAATCCCTTTGACGGATATGAAAAATAGGTTAACGAGGCTAGTTTAACTTCGCATTTAAATATATTTAATGTATATTTTTAACATCTGCTTTGTACACACATAATCACTTTTTCATTAAATTCTAGCACTATTTAACCCTCCAGAGACGAGAGCTTTTTTCCGATTAAAACAATATTTTCTAAGCCATATTAAAGTCACGGATAACTTTTATTCCTATCCAAAATTAAAAAAAAAAAAACGCAAAGTCGTTGTATAGAAACCCCGCATGACTATATGGTCATGCTCATCTTTTTATTACCGTGTAATATTGAGTACGGACAGTAGTAAGGACAAAAGTGACCGTATGGGCTCGCGAACATTCGGGGTTGAAATACAGCTAAACGTGATTTTTTTTTAAATATTTACAATTTGACATCTTTAAATCGACATAATTTCAATACAAATATATAAGCAAAATAACTGTAAATAATTTGATGTTTTTATAAAAAAACAACTAACAGTTTCAAAAAGTAAATTAAAAAAAAACGGAAATTCAAAAAATCACATGTGCTTTTGGAGGCCGTTCCTGTCCCCACGGCTGATGACTAACTGTAGTCCGTACCCTTCTTAACCAAATATGAGCGATAGCAACGATATCCAGGTAGAAAAAGTATGAATAGTGGAATCAATAGACAACGGTGTTTTGTGTGACCATATGGTGACGCTCGTCCTTGGAGGGATTTATTAAATATTATATTATGTATCAAACACTGAAAACTACACTTTATTTAATTAACATTGACGCATTATACCGGAATAGGACAACTAAAGGGCGTCCATTGAACATAATTTATTTTTATACATTGCTTAATTTTTTTTTCGGCATTATGAAATAACTGCAACCGCTAATGCAAGCCGTAGTTCTAATAAAAAAAGTTTCCACCACGCTTAAGACGAAGAGTTTTTATTAACAGTAGCTCTTCAGAGCGATATTGTATTTTTAAATCATAAAATACAGTGGAACTCCGATCTACCGTTCTCGCATTGTTCGTTTTCCCGCATGGTTCGTTTATTTTTCATAGTCCCGGCCAAACACCCATAAGAACAATTAAAATAATCCTGCATTAATCGTTCCCCAATTTACCGTTTTCCTCGATCTATCGTTCAAATATTTTGGTCCCATCAAAAATATTATCCCGATTGACCCTTTTCGTTGAATATTTCTCATAAATAGTCTTACCTCGCATTTCGTTTCGCGTTTTTTTCAGTGGAACCCCAATCTTCCGTTCTCACTATCTTCGTTTTTTTTTGCATGGATCGTTTATTTTTTAATCGACCAAGACCCCGTAATAACAATGTTTAGTAATTCCACGATTCATTCATTTACCGATTTCCTCGATCTATCATCTAAATATTATCGTCCCGTCCCAGTTACAATCTATCCCGATTGACCATTTTTGTAGAATATTTTTTTCGCTCACAAATAGTCTTACATTGCATCTGGTTGCGTGAATTTTTCTAAGACAAATCCAAAATACCTAAATGAAGACAGCTAGAACTCTAATTGAAAAACTGAAAATAATTTAAGACATTGGAAAAAAATCAGGAGAAAAACGAGTTGACATAGCAAAAAGGAGTTGACTTAGAAATGTACGCGATTTTGAAGGGTGTTTGTTAAAATTTAAGTGCCAAACTGCAAATAGGCTACTTAGTTTGTATTAAACAAGTTAAAAATATGTTTATTGGTTCCTTAATTAAAACAATGTAATAAATAAAAAGTTTTTTGAAAACTAAACATTTTTTTGGTGTTATTTGAAGATTTCCCACATTATCGGTTTCCCGCATTATTCGTTCATTTAATACAGTCCCCTGAAAAACGTAGAATCGAGGTTCCACTGTACCTACTTTGTATAGAAATTATAAAAAAATATATTTTTAAACCAAGTGACGGTGCTATCAAAACTCTTACAATGAGCTTCATATGCAGACAGATTGCGTGTGATGTGAAATGTAAACAAATTGACAGAAAATTAAGTCAAACATACATATGTTATATTGCTAAATTATAGTTATATGGTATGATTTATTTATTTGAAAAAATCATCATCAAATTAAAATCTATTCGGGCCACACAGAAAGAATCGTTTGTTTGAACTTCTGCAAAGGTTCTAAGTTGCTTAATATACTTTTTACATTACATCACTGCTAAGAAAAGTAATATTTAAATTGAAATGATTGTGTAACTTTTGATACTAACATAGCAACGATCTCCCTCTAGCAATGATTCGTGACTATTAGGGTAAAAATATCAAGTATTTAGTTCTACAGTTATAACTAAATACATTGCTATTTTTACCCTATTATAATGGATTTCTACTAAGTAAATGCCAAGTCAATCAATAATATGATATTTCTATTTAAAAAAGTCAAATTTATAGTAAAATTATGTTTTAAAAATAGTAGCAATTCTACATTTATTCAATATGATAAGGACCGGTTTCACTTATCTCAAGCATTTTCTAATAATGAAAAAAATCATTTCACAATGCTCGTGATACGCGAAACCTGTACTGATCAAATAAAATAAATGTGTAAGTAGTACAGAAGTGTTTTATTTTTTTTAATATACGTAATGCCTTTCTACCAAGTACATATTAACAGAGAACACGTTTAATGAGAAGTATAATAATTATACCATTATCTTTTTTAATCTTTTTACAAATAAATCCAATTTCGTGTATTATTCATTACACTGAAAAAGTAATAAATTTTATCATAAATATTGTTTAGACTAATCTCCATCGACAAATAATTAAGATTTATATCCAGTGATAGCTTTCCTGCAAACATGCGTAATATTGACAATCTTGTTTATGCCTACATTGTACAAAAGAGTTATGGCACAGTTTATGTCGTCAGAACACATTCAAAGTATATTTATGCATTAAGCGGTTAACTCTAGAATGACTTGTCGGAATTGCGACCGACTTAAGCTATTTTTGACAACGGGAAAACTCACTAGTGGTAAACGCTGGCAATAAAAGATAAATATAAAATTAAACGTGACATTATTAACCGTCGGATTGAGTAAATAATGTGTACTTAGTATGGTTTTATGAAGCACCGTGTTCCAAAACCTGATATCTGATTTTTTACGAATTCATTTTGTGCTACAACTTTTTTAAAGCTATTACAATGATTTTTATACTAATCATAGTTTCAGATTTTTCTAATATACACTCCTTTTATTTGCAAGACTGGCTTGTTCCAAAATTGTTGAAATATGAACAATAAATCTAGTTTAGTAAATAACAGTTAAAAAATATTTTTAGAAAACAGTCTCAAACATGTCTAGATAAAATACCTAAAAATATGATAATGTATATTGTTTTCAAAATAAAATTCAAATTTCATTTTTGACATTTTTTTAAGCGAATCGAGTAAGCAAATAATGATTGTTTTTCACCGCCGCTTTCGAAAACGTTTAAACCTGTTTTATAAAAAAAATATATGTTGCTAGTTTTCCTAAATCCGATATAAAAATGCAATCTTTCACTCTCAAAATTTATGTACGTATTTAATTTATAAAACAATCATTTCAAAACAATTTTCAAGTAGAATATTTTTTATGAAACTATCTACAAGATGTTCAAATAAACATAAACAATTTACTTTAAAACCTGATAACCTAATAAATTATTTCAAGCCTGCATATTTTTTCTGTTCTTTATTGACCCAAAGGCTAAAATATTCACAAAGTGGTCTATATGGATTCACAAGGGTCTACTTCGACTTGCAGAGGGTCTATATCAGCTGTCAAAAACACATTTTAAGTAAATACGCTTATAAAAAATCAATATTAGGCAGGAAGGCGGTGTGGTCTATGAGGCGAGAATTTTTGAAAATAACTTCTTAAGGTTGTTAATTGAAGCCTTTTGTATAAAAACTAAATTAGATTAAAGATTTGAATGCGTTTTTTCCGACGAACATAGCTTCCGTATCCATGCTTCAGCGTGTGTACAAAAATCGGTCGAATACTTAAAATGATCTTTTAGTTTTAATTTCAACATTATACTTACCTAGCTGTTTGCACAATATGGCTGGAAATATTTTATAATTATTAGTATATTTATTATAAAAGTAAATAGTTGAAAGTTCTCAAGATATTTAATTAAAAAAATAAACGATTCACCACCGGTTCAACATTGTTTGTCTGTAGCTATTTTTGTTCTTCTCTCAGCATAAACAGCTGAACACGTCTCTAAAAAAGTATTGAGACATTTTTGTTCTATTTTTCTTTCACGGTATATAAAAATTCGAAGATCAAGGCGTAACATAAATTCTTTCACGCAATTGATTAAAGACTATTTAATTTGTAAAAAGTATTATTTATTACTCAGTTTTGTCTGCTCATTAATTATAAAAATAGTAAAATAAATAATCAATTTAATATTGATAAAAGACAATGCAATGCTTGATTATGATTTATTACATTATACGATTAGAAGTTTGTAAATATATATTGAAATGAATTAAAAAAACGCTTTTTTAAATAAATATAAATGATAGATGACGTATGTTTTATTAACAAATAGGGACAGGAGTAAAATAAGAGGTTTAAATGATTTAAAAATTAATAAATTAAAAATAACAGAAGTTGAAGTCATATTTTCTTACAACTCTTCTTTTGTCGTACCTTTTCTTTCTATGTAGAGCTTACGGCCTATTGCTCAATTGCGTAGTTTATTTTTTTACCGCAGAATACATTGAGAGGTCAATATCCACGATGACTACTAAAAAAAAGAAGAAAATTTGGCTACAAATTTTCGGTATAACGACTCTTCATACTGTAATGCCTGTACATTGCCCGTTTTTTTATTTGTAATGCCGCAAATTTTTTGGAGACATGTTATAGTTTTGGTAGATTAAAATGATTTTTTTTATTTTTATCGTTTTCAATAAATGAACTTAGGATACCATGTGAAAAAATATTCAGAAAAGAGCAATACAGTGAAGATAATGGTTTAAAAATATCACTGATTGCAGTAATAAATTCATTGAATAATTAACACATTCATATCGAATTTGGCACGCAGAAGCTCAGCGTCTTATTGCAATAGTTCTTTGAATATATAACTGTCATGTTATTCGCCTTCTTGCAAGTCTGCTTGTCTGTAGAAAGATCCTTGGACCGTCGGAAAACACGGAAAATATATTGTGACTTGACAGAACCTTGTCATCAGCGTATGAAAAATTGACCAAAACTAAACAACTCAATATCACTCTGAAGACTGCGATGGTTTTAATAGTGTCTCAACTATACCGATGTAATTTACAGATACATACGTACAAACAGAATTACGTTTTCGCATATTTACTTACTGCATAGTTTTCAATATTAGTATACAATGAAAATGAATTAAAACATTGTTTTCCAAAACTAGTTTAAGCACTTTTTGTTACAATATTAACTTCTATTTACTCCTTTTACAAACAATATTAATTAATTTTCATTACGAAATTGTTAAACATACATACTATTAAGAGATTAAAAAAAACAGTGGCCTTACGACAAAAATGAATGTTTTGGGTTATGCTCGGTTTTGGCAATATCATAATCATATTTATGAGTGACACAAAGTTATATCTCGTAAATATTTCCGTTAAGAAGATACGGTTGGGTAAATCTACAAATAAAATTATAATGTTAAAAGCACAAAAGTAAATCACCTGTTTATACCTAAGTGAACTAAAAACTATGTTACTGTAGTTTTATGTGATTCTAAACCATTGGTAAAAATTGGATCATTGCAAAATATATACAAAGACATATCCCTAATAATCTTGTATATCAATAGAAACAAAGCAAACGAGTTTGTTTTTTGGCTTACGTATAATACTTTTGAATGGAAAATCACATACTGCTGATATATTTGATTTTAAATATTTTATCAAAATTAATACCATTCTTACCTATGTATACTGTTGAACAATCTTCACATTCACAACACGAATATGCTTATTATTATTATTATAAGATTTTTCTTAGCTTGCTTTGTTAGTCACCCAGAGCCAAGGGACAATGGTGGCGGGATGTTTTGAAATGTCAATTAAAATATTAATTGTAACTCAAAACTATTGTAAAACGACATGACAATATTTAAAAAATAACCATTTTATGTAGCGAGTACTGTGTAATAATCTCAATATAAATCTGATTCATATTTATGTTATATTTATATAGCTATGAAAATACTAAAATAATATTATGCATGTATTGAGATACAACTAAATTCCATGATGTATTTGCAGTCGACAGTGTAGGAACGGACGTAGCTAGTCAGTTAGTCATAGATTTCAAATAAACATTAAGTAAGTTGATATATTATATACTTACTTCCATAATATAATATAATAGACATATATAAATACGTCTGTGCAATAACTTGGTTACGACGTTATGTAAAATGTATTTTCCGACAGCAGCTGCGACTACTATATTACGTCATCGGAATTTTCAGTGTGATGGAACATGCATAATTTATCAGTATTTTTCAACCATACATTTACGTTAAGAAAAATTTTGTTGATGATAGTGCGAAGAATGCCCGCGAGGCTAAGGTAATGATATTATTAATGTCGCAAAGTTTGTGTGAAGTTTAAATAAAAATATATACATATCATTATTATAATTTCACAAATAGAAATATAAATACAAGGTGACAGTTAAACTTATCAACCAACTCTTAATTCACATAAAGTGCAACAAAAAGATAAAGTGAATGAGTTTGTACGGTGACGGTCCGAACCCGGCCAATTCAGACCCTACTCGCCTCATAAACGAGTCACTTGTTACCCCAACCCGATCGATAAGTTTAGATTTATATCTTTTTTAATTTAACAATAATATATGATACAAAAATACGTGATTATTATGATCATTCTTAAGCAAAGAAATTGTTGTTTCAAATTTACATCAACTATGTAGAACGCCGGGTCCTATGGCCTAGCGGTTAGCGTTGTGGGCTATCGGAAAGATGGGAGGGAATTTTTAGACATTACAAACACCCATGCTTTAAACCAGAAATCAATAAATCGATCGAAAAATGCCGTTTGTACTGAGAGATCCGGCACGGAAGCCAACAACGCTTACCACTTCGCCATTTTTTTTTTAAACCATGTCCGCTCCCAATGTGGAGCATATGGACTCCTAATGGAGTTTATCTCAACAGAAGTGTTTTTCTACGAGAACTGTTTGTTACTCAGTTGCTCAACCTCTCTTTTTACAAAGAGAGTAGGGATAGAAGGATAGGGCTAGGACAGGATTAGTGGTAAGCTAATCGCTCTCGATACGCCCCGTTCATAGGATAGGATGAGTGAGAGGGGGGAATTCAAGACATCACATATATCCATGCCTTTGAACAGAAATTCATAAATTGATTAAAAAATCAATTTATAAAACTGTCCGTACCGGGATTTGAACCCGGGCCCTCCGTAGCCGAAGCCAACACCGTTGACCACTCGACCACACAGGACCACACACCACTTCGCCATAGGACCCGACAAATATTATATACATATAATATTTTACGATTTTGTGCCAACCGTATAATATTTTAATTAAATGCTTGGAAAAATGTATTCACTAAGCTTTCGTAAAGTAAAAAAAAATACGCAATTTGGTTTTTGGCAGCTAATATCAACGGAAGTTTAAACTTTTGATTCCTGTTTCAATCCACTCCAACTAATTTGTAATATTCCTATTTATGTCATTTTATGGTACTGCAGTGAAACACGATGCAGCATGCATTATTACAACGTCATACTGCACGTCGGGGTCGCGCAAAGTGGATTTTTGCTAATTGCACAGTGCATATTACGTATTGACCGAAATTTTGACCGGAAATTTTGCGACCGGCTTTGTCGAATAATTGAGCGTCGAAACGCATATTTCTGGTTTCGGGATTCAGCTTTAATGCAGTAATTCCGATCACGGCGTGGTTGACGTTTTGACATAGTTTGACTTTTTGAATAAAATGAATTTAAAATATCAAAATTGATTTACTTTGGCGATTCCCAATTTTAACTAACATGGACCAAACACTTATTACTTTAAAAAATTGCTAAAATTTCAAATGTTATCTGATGAAGGTTTTATGACAGTTTTTTTAGAATAAAAATAACGTTGAAAAACGACTTGACTCCAAATCACTGGGAGATCATCGGTGGGCTGTCAATGCGTGAACAAGGTGCTTAGTTAATCTCGAAGTTATTCACAGTGTTTCGAGGAAGGGGTGGATTTTTTCATAACTCTTATACAATTATACGCAATAAATATTAAAGGTATCGAATATAATATATAATTTATAATATGTTACAAGACATCGAGTGGACAACGACGTTGGCTACCGCTACGGAGGTCACGGGTTTGAATCCCAGTACGGGCAGTTTTATAAATTGATTTTTCAATCGATTTATGAATTTCTGTTCAAAGGCATGGATGTATGTGAAGTCTTGATTTCCCCTTCCTACCCATCCTATCCTATGAACGGGGTGTATCGAGAGCGATTAGCTAACCACTAGTCCTGTCATATCCTTTTCCTTTTATTCCTACTCTCTCGAGTAACAAGCAGTTCTCGTAGAAACACATCTGTTGGGATAAACTCAATTAGGAGTTCATATGCTCCACATCGGGAGCGGACATGGTAAAAAAAATATGTGCAATGTACCTTAAAATCAATACCTGAACAATCTATTGACCCACATACGATTGCAAGAGTGAAGAGTTTCAAGATTGACTTCTAGTATCCGATCCTAAAAATGGGGCGTAGTAGGAGCGATTAGCTCCTTATTCAGTAAAAAGAAATTCAATTATTTATAACGTCAAACAAAAATTCTGTTGAAATAAACTTTATTCATTTTGTATTAGAATCTAGTGCAGTATAATAACATCTTGGTTGAAATGAGAAATGATAGATGTATGTATTCTAAAATACTTTTCAGACCTAACTCGATATTGGGAAATTCAGATATAGTGCACTCTGGAATAAGGTATCAATATGTTTCACGCTGGTAGCAGAACGTTTGAACGCTGATACTGTAGTGTGAACAAATAACTTTTACACACTTAACGTAAACTTAATCGGACATTTCTGCATTATTAAAGAACAGCGCATTTTAAGTCGTCTTGAACATACAATTTTGTATTTTTTTCAAATATGTTGTTGTTTCAAAGTTTCGTTTCAAAATAGAACAAAAAATAATCATTCAGTAATCTACCGTGCGTGACGTTAGGTACACAGGAAGCTCGTATTAAAATATTTGTTTTTTTTCAAACGAAAAGTCTTTTCCAAACGTAAAATAAATTTGTTACAACGAATGACAGGCACCCACCGCGCCTACGTGATTTTTTATGTTTTGTTTTAAATATAACTCAGAAAAATGTCTTTAAATTAAAAAAAGTTTGACCGCTGGAACGAGCATCATACTAAGTATATAATTTATATTAAGTACTCAAGTACTGGAGATCTTTTTGATTGAAATGATTATAACGTTTTTTTTCGTACAATTTCGAAACAGAAAAAAATATTATGCGGTATTTTCAGCATTCAGACATTCACAATTATAATGTTTGTATATTATTGGTATGTAAATATTTTGTAAATAAAGGATGATTCATTTCTAATTTACCTTTTTTTTTTTGTTGACTATTATAACAAAAAGGTTGAGTAAAATTATGTTTATTTTGTCAATGATGGGTGGTATCAATTTTGTCAATGATGGGTACGACGACAAAATTTTCAATTGGATTTTTAAATGATCATATCTGTAACGTGTGAAAGTATAAATTATACACACTTAAAACAGACCTTTCTTTATGTATATAATGCGCATCGTGCGCAGATGCATTATTGTAATGTGCAAATAAAATTATGCAAATGCCCTAAATATTTTGATTGTGAGGATTTTGAATCAATGAACAATGAAAATTCATATAAAACTGAAATATTTTACCGGTACTATCCTATATTTTGTGAGAGACATTTAAAAAAATATATAACAATTTAATAAAAAAAAAAACTGCATAACCGATTCATAAACGATTCGCGACACATTTAATTGCCAAATCGCCATATGTGGTCCATTTAGTAAGACTTTGGTTCTACCTTTTAGGCAGGTCTGTGTTCAAGTCCCAATAAGGTCAATGTACAATTTAGATTTTTTTGAATTTAAATTCGAGATCTAAGTATTTGTGATGTAAATCCTCCTAACGTTGATCGTTAGAATAGTAGTTGAGGAGCAAACGTTCAAAAAGTGATTTGTCACACAAATACAAAGCTTGGAAAATGATGATTTAAGTGTTGCAAAAGTGAAGGTTTGTATGAATGCGTCAACTTTATGATCTAATTTTAATATGAAAAAAAACCTTTTTGAACACTAATTTTGATTTCCATTCATAGGTTTTATTATGGGATATCAGAATTGATATAAAACGCCATTTTTCAAAATTTGTGACAAATCACCTTTTGAATGTTTGCTCCTCAGTTATTGTCGTAACGACGTTATGACTAGGTTTTCAGTGATGAATGGGCGTATGTTGCAAAATTTGCATTGTGGTATAAGATATCCGTAGCGTAAGTCGTTGACAAAGAATTTATATGAAACTCTGAAAAAGAAGTAGTTATTTTTCTCGTACAAGGCAATTAATTTACTGCGACATACTTTTTATACGTCTCTTCCAAGATATAGAAGTTGTTTTCGATGTTTTTGCTTCGTAAACATTTCCCTATTGATACAGAGTTAGACAATATCCTTAATTGGGGGAATAAATATTCCGAAAATGTCATAAAAAAAGCATTTGATGGTCGCTACATCCAATCCTTTTGTAGGTTGTTTTGTCAATTGGCTCTTTGAAGATTTGCTTATCACCAAAAAAGATTGCCACTTTGGTTTCAATAAATTAACAGCGTAAAGATGCTGAAAGAATATACATATCTCCACAATTGGACTTTAACTACTTAATCAGTAAGAAAAAACTAAATAAAATAAATGTTTTTATTTAAATATGCCAAAAGAAAGTCAACTTTAAAATGTTATGCATATGTTCGATTCAACTGATGTTTGTGACGAAAATGACTAATTCATTTTCATGTCCCCCTTCAATATGAATCAGATTAATTCTTAATAAAACAGACGGTGTATCATGAGAACTGATTTTTATAGTCGCTCTTTTACGGACAATGTATCAATATAAACAGGACCAGCGCCACCTTATAGGTGAAATAGGCAACCGCCTAGGGCGCAAACCATTAGGGTATTGCATTAATAATATTGAAGTTTTAATTAGGTACGATATTTTTTCAATGCACTGACATACACATGATAATTATTACGAATTGTAACTGGTCAAGATTTCACCAAAAGAATGTATGTGAAAAAGTTAAAATCACTAAATTGTTAAATAAATAATAGTGAAAAGAGTATGTTTTTATCATCGTAAAGCACACAGTATTATGAATATGTTTTATAGTTTATTTTTCCAATACTGTATTTTGGTTTCATATGAATAATCGTATTTGATTCGAATTACGATTTCATATCCAACACACAAAAAAATTTAAGTGTTTATTTTAAATTTAATTTGGCCGTTCTAGAGTGTTGAAGCATCTTACGATTTTTTTATTTCTTCTTGGACGCGTCGTGTAAATTTATGCTATTCAAAAATAGAAACACGCTGATTGAAAAAGCTGATACTTGACAAAAATACGAAGATGACTTATCTGTCGGCATGATGGCCACATAATAAACACATGGATCGCCTCCAATCCGACCTTGTATATTAAATTAGTTGGGCATGGAAGTGAACAGTTGTCCATTTAATATGGTGATAAGACGATTATTTTAATACTAAATAGCGGTGATGCCAATACAATATTTTTAATCTTTAACACAAAAATTTGATATAGCGTAAAAAATCTTGTTAATTTACATGTTTCATCCAAAGAACCACTGTACGCAAACAACACAAACCAATTCTCATGTAACTGAAGCAGTTTTGACGCGTGTCTGTCGATGACTGTGCTAAGTCATTACGAAATTTAAAAAAATAATAAAACAAAAATTTACGTCTGAAGTTTCAGTATCCCGTATTTATAAAATATCAATTTGTACATTCGGGCTTTCAGCTTTAAATGAAACCCTATATTTTGTAAAAGAATTGCATTTGAAGAAATTCGGAACCCATTTACGTCATGTTTTCGATAACAGAAGCGTTCAAATAAAATTAATTTAAATGTAACATGTGCATATTTGTTGCAGTGTGTGTTTTACTGTCATCATAACCTGTCATTTTAACTCTGTCTAGAAATCATCAGCGAATTTATAAACTTAGAAATTAATCAATACTTTGAGTAGGCAATGTGAATGTAACCAATTTGGAGGATGAAAACGCAATCAAATTTAGAGGCCCTGCTTTTTGAATAACTGAAACCGAATTTAAAATTTTACAGAGTTTTGTAGAATATAATATGTTATTTTGAGGGTCCTAAGATTGAAGGCTCCAACGCCCGCCTCATGCGCTTGAAGGGTAATCCGCCACTGATAGATCATATTTTTTGTCGTATTGTCTTATCGTTAATTTTTTTATTTATTGTTAAAAATCAAAATTACAGTACATGACATAACAGCTGACGCCAATTCGCCATGCACTTGAAAAATGTAATAAGACATAAGAAATATGATATTGTAATCTAATGATAAAGTTTTGCTTTATTATAATTTAATAATTGTGTATTTTCTTACGTTTTATAATAGTTATAACTGCTTGACTGCATTATCTATAATACAAAAATTAAATATTCGATATTTATTAAAATGATCGATGTTTAATTCTGAATAGTGAAAAACAATATAAGTGATCATATTTTAAATTCTGTTCGTACAAGATAAATTAAACTAATTGCCAATTACGAAACAAAACAGTATAACTTTGTGTTGTCCAATTGGATTGAAAGATTTGAAATATTGTGACGAATTTTGCTTAAAACTAATTTTTCAAATTGAGTGTTTTTAATTGGCAACATTTTGTTTTGAAATAAGATTTAAATATAGATATTATTCGTTTAAATTTTTGTTTATTTGATTACCGATTAATTTATGTCTTAAAATACGACAGATTAGGAATATTATGAATTGAGAAAATAAAATAAAACGTCTCAGAAATATTATTTAATCATTTAAGATTAAGGCTAATTAATGGTGCTTGGTGAAATTACATTGCTAAAATTAATTTGTCAAATTTTTTTAAACGTTTTGTCACAAACGACCCGGGTATCATCATTCAGTATCTTCAGACATCCGTCTGAATATATGAACTTAAACTTAGACTCAAGCGATTCAAATTTCATACTGACTGTGAAAAGGAAAATGACGTAACCCACACATATCAAATTTTACAGGAGGCGCTGAAAACGTGTTTTGATGATTTTGTGACTTATGCAAATTATGAATTATACACAACCTTGAAGTGCACGGAAACTTCTAAACTGGTGTTTTGTTGGCATAAAATAATATTAATTTAAGAAATTGTCTCGAAAAAACCTTTATTTCAGTCTTTTTTCTTGGTTTTAATTTTTTACAAGGTCATCTTTTTCAAACTGAAAAGCTAAATTTAGATACTTACTCGGCATTTTCTGCTTCCGTCCTTTTGATAGAATGTGTGTCAAGTTGTATAAATTGTGATTATCGAAAAAAAGCTGTTTTGAAAAATTGAGGGTTACGTCCTTTTTCATTTCCACAGTCGATATTATTTTAGTTTGAATACACATTCGTTTTTTAAAAAGTAGATTTCTATTTTATTAGATACAGGTTTTTTTTTTTTTTTTAATCCATATCCGCTCCCTATACGGAGCATATGGTCACCACGAAGCTCCTCCACAATTCTCTATCTCCAGCCAGTCTCCTCGCCTCCTCCCAGGTCATCCCAGCGTCCCGTAACTCTGCCGAGTACATCCTGTGGATAGTCATCAGTGGCCTTCCACGACGCCGGGATCCATCCGGCCGGAAGAAGAGACAGGCAGGGTTCAGGCTCTCTTCAGGCATCCTCAACACGTGTCCAAGCCAGGTCCACCGCCGTTTCTTTATTTTTGACGTGATAAGAGGCTGGTTAGTCCGTTCTCTTATCTCCGTGTTCCTGACAAAGTCAGACCATTTCACCCCTAGCATTCGTCGCAGGCATCTGTTTTCGAAGCACAGTATACGGTTACTCTGCGCTTTCGTAAGGTGCCATGATTCGCAACCGTAAAGCAGCACTGTTAAAATACATGCGTTGAATAGGAGGCACTTGGTTCTGACCGAGTACAACCGTGAGTCCCAGACTTTCCGCATTGAGTTAAAGGTTGCTCCAGCTATCCCTAATCGGATCGCGAGCTCTTTACACGGATTGCCATCTCCCGTGATGTGTACCCCCAGGTACCTGAAACCGTCGACTCTTTCGATGTTTTGACCGGCGCTCGTCAAAGGGTAGTGTGGGTCCGGACAGGCACTGTTGCAGAGTACATTGGTTTTACTCGCATTGATTTTAAGACCGATGCGATATGAGTTTCTCTGCAGTCTATCCATTGTCTCTTGAATACCCTCGACAGATTTATCAAATATAACAGCGTCGTCTGCATACTCGAGGTCGCATAGCTTTAGATTAGGGGTAACGGTCACACCTCGGTCAGGTGGAATTGACTTCCTCAGAATGAAGTCGAAGATTATAATGAAAAGGAACGGAGCTAAGACGCAGCCCTGTCTGACCCCGGTTGAGACTCCAAACCATTCAGTGGTTATATCACCGATTCTTATGCAGCATTCGCTCCCCTCGTGCAAGCATTTGATAATGGCAACAATCTTGGTTGGGATCGAATGGCTGGTGATCCCATGTGGGCACATCTATGCTAGTGGATGTCCTCATAGCAAATTATGGGAAATCTCAAACACAGCAAGTCCATCTGCTGGCCTCCCCGCGGCGATCATCGGGCAATGCAGTTTCGACTGTAGCTAACAGCAGGGGGGCAAAGGGCGAACCTTCCGGCGCCTTAAAACCGGTCTACTGGCTAAGGGAAGGAAATCCCTGACAGAAAAACCGGGTTGAGCCAACCTGCAGAGCCCTCGTGACTCAGGCCTCGGAAGCGCAGGGTTAATCACCCTGCCTTCTTAAATCAAAATGATTACGATAACACCATCGCAGATGCCTCAGATACAGGTATATACATTGATTATTTTAGTAAATTCAATTTTTTTATTTAATGTATAAAGTAATAATATTTACAAATTTGAACCACTGAAATGGATAAAAAAGTGTGTATTTTAGACAATGACACTTTTTGAACATTCCTTTAAATAATGCTTGCTAACCAACTATAAAAAGACTAACAATGTATTTATTTGTTATAATAATTTAAGATTTCGACTGAAGGTCCTTGATGTAATTTCACATCGGACAATTCAGTGATAAAACAAAAAAAATACAATTAGTGGCAAAGCTTGTGTGAATGTACATAATGTATTTATTATTCGTTCAGATAATTAATATCTAGCTAATCGATATTTGACATTTTTATAAATAGAGTTATTAGAGAAGAAATTGAAAAAAAAACCATCGCAGTGATGTAAAAATTACCTTTATTACAGTATTTCAGTAACTTGTTAAATAAAAAAAATCGGAAATGGTTTAGAATAATAATTGGTTCGAGAATCGATAGTTTCGAGTCGCCGATGTAGAGTTGGTGTAAATTTATTAGATACGTATTGCTCACTACGTTGCTTGTGTGTGTAAGCCTATTTTTGTGACCAGAAGCATATATTATACTTTTCATCTCACCATTCACAAAAAACGTGATGTGGGACAGTAACTTCAGCGAGAAACACATAGCTCTAGTTTGATTGATTTACAACGTCTCGACAAAATAAAAAAATAAAATATTCCGATTGAATGAAAATTTGACGAATATTATGTAGACGTAGGCGGTATAAGAAAATTAGCACACTTATCATAATAGAATATTTAATTATGATACTTTATAATATTTGCGTTCATTATTTTAATTATAATTTAAACCATCCTGACTGCAAAAGATTTGTTAAGTATGATACCGTATGATGCGTGTACTTGAAGTAATTGTTATGCTAGCAGTCGGACTATCGAAAAATTTTGGTTTCGAAATGGTAACAGTTAAGTGTTTTACAATATCTATTTTTTATTACAGTGTGCTACCAATACGTTCGCTCAATCGCTTAATCTCAAAACAATTCCAGGTGTTCTGGATGTTTTTTTTAATCACTCGTTTGCAATTATATACAATACTTAAATAAGAAATCAACTGTTACTTAATACACTTATACTATGTAAAAAACATGTAATTTACCGTAAACTTATCAATGTAAAAAAATAAAAATGAACTACTGTGTATACAGAAGCTGTCGTAGATAATACATAAGCCAGAAATTGCAGTTATGTACTAATTTGATCTGAGAATATTGTTTTATTTTAAATTAACAAGAGGCTCACAAAATCCTCTCCGAGCCCCCTCCAGCCCACCCTTGCATACAGTTTAAAAGAGGAAACCATTTAAAAACAATATAATATGTGTTGTATGATTAATTATAATATGCCGTGTTACTCTGTTCGCATTAATATTTTTGTTTGTATCACTTTCATATGATATCTGTGTTAGTCGTATTTTAAAAGTACAACATATCTTACCATTGCATTTAATTTATCATTAAATATTGCTTATAATACCACTTGTAATTCAAAACATGTTTTTTGTCATACTTTTGCATTGATGATGTAATATCGTATTAAGTGAAATTTATTGATGATAATCATTACTAGCCATTATTGTTGATTCTCGGTTTGGTTTTTGACCATGTCGTAATACACGACTGAAATATCTTAGTTTTCTCACCGACAAGCTTTTATTTGGAATCTGATTAGTATTTGTGTAATGAAAATAAAAATGACAAAACGCAGATTTTACGCAATGATTTTTTTCGGTATACGTCTTAATTCTTGAATGATTGATTGCATAACAATATCTAAATTCAACCGATGTGACTTTCAAAAGCTAGTAAAACTGCATATCATCATTTTGTCTAAGATTACCGCCAAAACGAAAACACTATCATAGAGGCTGAGCTTTCTTCAAAGCTATTGAAAAAAATATAAAGGAAAGGCAATTTTCGCCCTTAAAAGATATTATTTGGTGGTAGCAACAACAAAAGAAAGCTTGCATCATTTTTATACGTCGTTGTGATTCATAAGAGAAGCCCTTATATCGTGCCAATATCTATAACCTTCAGGAGGTATAAAATGGCATATTATTTTTACAAGGTAATATTTATAAAATTTTTGATTGAACTATTTCATGTTCTTTCCGGGAAATTTTTTTTTAGAAAACGTTTTCAATCACAACCTTGTTAATTGGGGTAGGTCTAAAATTCAAAAATCGTTTGAATTTCGTTTTAAGATAATTTAAAACCAAACATAGACTTTAAAAGCAAAAAAAATGTGTTAATTGTTTGAAATTATGGCAAACATATATAAAACATATTAATACATACTCTTGCAAAGTCATTTGAAATTTCTCAAGAACAAACAGTACCTAAATCCTTGCGTGTGATTTAAAATTTAACAAAATAGAATCCCATTTGTAGAAGTTTTTAGCTGGAACCGTCAATCAGCTGGTCGTAATATAAGAGCTCTTATTGTATAGCTAAATATGGCATCAATTATTATGATTCAACAATAGTATTATTAATCTTTTTTTTTACGAATTAATAAGAATGGTATTTACACACCTGTATCAAATTTATGGCGATGAAATTAAGGTTTACTGAAAATTTGATAAATCTGTATTTTATATTTGTTGGCGAATGGAAAGAAATCATCATTTGCGACATGAAGCTAAATCGAAAAATAGGGCAGTATAAAGTTTTTGAGATATACAGTCTCCGAGCTACACATTTCCAAAGCCAGCTCATTGAAATGTCGATTGCAAGATGGCAAGTGACAAACTCAATATATCACTCGAACTGATTCCATGTGATTTAAAAAGTACATTACAATTTAGACTGGATAGTTGCTTGCTTCATGGTAATACATTTTTTGATGCTGATCAACAAATTTTCATTAGTCGCCCTTTTTCTTTACTATATGAAAATATGTTTTGTTTTCGGATATTGTATTCGTGGTGGAGTTGTAAAAATCTTCGGTGACGGATCTCAAGGGTTCGAATCCTAGTATGGACAGCATTTTCGTAATCGATTTTCGTTTCATGGGTGCTTGTGATGTTTGAAAATTCTCTTACCATTCTTTCAATCTTAAAATAACAGGACACATCGTGTGCGATAGTTTCTGTTATGATTCTTCCATTAGGGGGCTATATGCTCCACATTGAGGGTAGACAGAATTTAAAAAGGCTCGTATTTTCCGGTTTGAATTTTAATACAGTTTCGGTCATAATTGTTATCACATTGGTCTGAATTTATATTAAATTGGTCAGAATTTATATTACATGGTCATAATATATCGGTCAGTGTACAGAGGGCAGGATAAATAATTAATGGTCAGTATTTATATTAAATAATCATAATTTAAATGATAAAAAAAAAAATCTATCAAACGCTTATTTGAACTCAGACCAAAAATGTATTCAAACTCTGATCATTTAATTTGTTCCCATTTAAAAATGCGGATGGATAGGAAATTAAATCAAAATATAAATTGTTTAATTGATTGCCTAAAGTAATTCCTATACGGAATATATCTTCTTAAAATTGAATCTTTTTTTTATTTGTTGAAAATGACTAGTCGTCCTGTTCGCATTGTATTCGACTTTTGTCTTAATATTTTAAAACAACTCTTAAGAATAGAACCGTAATTGCATCAAAACGTTAGATGGTTACCACTTATCATGACAACTGATATTTGAGAGGATTTATTACCTTCCAATTGATTCTTATAAATCAAGACCCGTTAACTTGTAACTTTTTATTTTAGATATTAAAAACATTAATTAAATCACCTCTCGCCAACGAAAATTATAAGTGATTTAATTTCGTGATATAAATAGCATACCACATGTCACTCCAGATGTGAAATACACGATTCCATTAATGAAGCTCGTGTCCCATCGTATATAAATCTACACGTAACACATTCATTTATAAAACTCATAACCTATACAATAACTTCAGCGTTAGTTAAGTAAAATATACAAACCTTAGATTAAATATTGAAATACTTTACAATGATGCTGAACATGTTTTGTAGTGCTTAAAATAATATTATATGAAGATTTTCGCACATACAGTTTGTAAAATAAATAATACCACTGTTCACTTTTAAGGTGTTCACTTGGTGGAAAGGCATTATAATAAAAATAATAAAAGATTTTTAGTACTTTTCCACGTAAAATTTATTAGATCAGGACCGGTTTCGCTCATAGCGAGCATTATCAACTGATAAGAAAAATATATAAACAGTGATATTTATACAAATTTAAATTGAAATAAAAAAGTGTAAGCAACTATTAACAATTTATAGGATTAACAATTTACATTATAATTACACAAAATTAAAATGCTTAACACCCATAACAATTAAAAAATCATCATCAAAGAATAATAAATCTAAGTGGCAAACAAACTCTACATTACTAAAGTAAATATCCTAATGATGATTTGGTGTTTTTCCCGCTTCCAAGTAATGATGTACTTCAACAAAATCTGCAGTAATAAAGATTCTGAAGAAGTTTATATATTTTTCTTATCAGTTGATAATGCTCGCGATGAACGAAACCGGTCCTGATCTAATAAATTTTATGTGGAAAAAATACTAAAAATCTTTTATTTTTATTTTAATACCACTGTAATGAAAAGCTTCGATAGATATTTATTGTAAGCAATTTTATATTAACAAAAGTATATTTTGTTGATTAAGATATTTAAAAATGAAAACGTTGATATAGAAAAACAATGTCTCAGGTATATTTAATAAATATGTGTTTTTTTTATCAAATAAATGAAGCTTGCAAGTCTGAAGGTGCGTCAAAGTTCTTCGAGTCTGCTTTATCACTGATGTTGGTTGTTTAAATTATTTTTCCATCGTTGCCGACAGAAGAGCGTAGTCGCTTCAGAGGTTAAAAAAAATCACCAAATACATTTACATGCAAACTATATTATATTCACCTTTCCATATGCAAATACATATTTAATTATTGTAATTATTGAATAGTATTGTAAATAGTAGGGATTGAAGAATAAAGCTACGACAGGACTAATCGCTATCGCTACGCCTAGTAATTGAAGAATCGGAAGAGTGTGAGAATTTACATTGAAATCACAAACATCCATACCTGCAGACCTACCAGACTACACCGCCCAACAGAAATCGATACAGCGATCGCAAACATGCTGTTCGTACCAGGACTCGAACCAGTAAGATCTGGCACGGAAACCCACAACGCTAACCGCTGCGCCACAGGACCTGACAGCTTAATTAAGGGTTTGCAAACAGTGGACGAAAGCTTTCATTGGAATCATTTAAGATAAAAGAACAATTTTACACTCGTAAAAACATAAAAAGCATACATTTAGAATACAATTTAATGAAATAACTAAGTCAATTATTATATCAATAACAGCAAAGTTCTGTATGTGAGATTTATGTTTATATAACTGGCATTATAAAATTCAGTATTTTCACAATAATAAAGTTACCATCAAAAGTTTTCAGTAGGTAGTTTTGTACATTTTACTATTTATTCTAGTTTAAATTTGTATTCACTGACAGTTAACAACTATCATAGATTAAAAACGTTTGATTGATAGTCTTAAAAACCTCTTTTTATCAAAACTTTGTTTTAAAGTGACATCTCGTTTGATAAGAAGATCAGATATTTAGAAGAATGTTCGCAATGCCAATCATACAAATAACGTTATCTCACAGGCGTCTGGTGTCTTCTGTTTTAACAAGCAAACACAAAATACCACGCATTATTACAAGCTGTCTGAATACAAATAAATCCCTTCCAAGATCCTCGTTTCTTTGAGAGTTTATGAAGAACAGAGTGAGCCTGAAAGTGTTCAATACGATACAAATAAGTAAATATGCGCTCGTTTCACTACCTTTAAGCTTGAAGCTTTTGACTTTTTTTTATTTCTATAAAGCTGAGAATACAATGCTGAATTTTTTGTAAGTTTTTCCAGTGCTTCCCAAAATTTTCGATACAACGGCCTCCAAATTCTGAAAAAAATTTGGGAAATACTGTGTCGGTTATATGAATGGCTAATCGCAAGGTCTGTTCAGCTGGTCAATGCATTTTCAAGAGATGAAGACATTTTTGAAAGTTTTTTTCTTAAATTTATGTGTAAAAATTTAGTTTTTTAATTCCATTTCTTTTTAAGTTTTTTTTTCTTTTTACTGTTAAAATAATACTTTTCAACTGTATGGTGCAATTAAGTCATCAGTAGTGTAGTATAGTGTAATTTTATTTAAAAACTTAGCTATTCCTAAGGTTGTGTAACAGACTGTGACACCTGTTTTGTCTCTTTGACAGGCGGCTCACCATTGGTAAAATTATTCATTTTGGGAAGTGAGTATGCAGAAACGTTCTACGTCACATATATACATTTCTGTAGTCTCACTTTTTCGGTGCTAATTATATTTTATTTTCTGAATTTATATAAGTAATTCGTTATATTAGTGTTTGTATCTAATCCCTCACCTGCGTATTTAGTAATTTGAGAAGCTAAGAATGAGAATGAGATGCTTTTCAAAAAGGCGAAACACGTATCACAATATGTTACACCAACTGTGGAATAACTAAGGTATCAATTTTAATTGTATTTCAATTAAAAAATAGTGACTTTCGGATCATAACACAAAGTAAAATAATATATATTGTTTATCTTCTTCGACTCCAAGAAAAAACAACCAGTAACAATATCGGTTGCGAATAATATTTGATTCTAATGTTTAGAGACAATATTTTCTGGATATACAGTATACTCATGTATATTTTACGCTTTTGCATCCTTTCTCTTGGGTGTTATAAAATATGGATACATTTACTGCTGAACACAAAGGTTTCCCTTTAATAATAGTTTCTTTTACGCCATTCGATCTCAGCGTTCGCCTTGTATAGGGAATCGGATTATTTTCGACAAAGGCGAAACTAATGTAAACATATCGAAAAAATTATAGCAGACGCATTGTGACAGGACTGCGAAAAATTCAGTGAAAATGTATTTTTTCATACCGTAAAAAACATTAACAAATATGAAAAGAAAAATTTTCTATTGAACGCGTTGAACATAATTACATTCTGTATGCAGAAGCCTTTGATGCAAAAGTGAAAAATTATTGACGTATTTAGTAACACAATGTTTGGCTTTATCATCCGTACCACCGAAATCTTTTCGGTCGTTAAAATTGTAATATTAATGTATAATGCCTTGGTTTGAAGCAGACTTGAAAGTTGGTCGATTGTTTGGGCCTCGATAAGTTTGAAGTATACATACTCTTATGGTGGAAAAGATTCAGAAGGAATTTTTGAGTCTTCTCTATATGAAAGTGTATGTATATTACCCAAGGTTTTATCCAACTAAATTTCTTTTAGACATGCTAACCTTTAACAGTTAGAAGAGGTCAAATAATTTTAGTGACGCATATGAAGCCAAAATTATAATTCCACCATTCTTAAAATGTAAACCAAATGTTCCTGATCATTTATTGTGAAATTGTGGACATGAATTGTTTGTTTTCCTCAAGGTGTAGAACCAGCCTGCCAATCGGGATGCCACTGAGGAGAGTTGTAACAGTTTTTCAACAATATTGTTTTAGATGTAGACATATTCCACTTGGACGTGAGTGGGTTTCAACGAATACTATTTTATATGTGTTAAAGTAAAGTTTGTCGGAGCTAACTCAGTCGACTCCCTTGCAAATTCAAAATATTTTTTTTTGCTGCTTTTAAATACTACAAATGTTTTTATTAATTAATTAATCAATACATTTTTCCTTATTATATATGAGTCTTATAAAGTATATAAAAAAAATGTTGAAGAATAAGACACTGAATATTTTCAATGGACTGTGTGGACCATCAAGTTTAATATCAAATACAATATTATAATTAAGCTACAAATTGTATTGCAAGGTTTACGAATAAACTAAAAATCAATTATAATTACTAAGTAATAAAAAACATTTATTTAACTATTAAGCCCACAAAAATACTACGGTTTAAAGTTTTTTTAATCATATTTCTGTTTGATCAAATATTCAATATTATATTAGTAATGTATTCATTTAAGATCAACGTAAAAGAAACATTTACAAAACAAGCTTAGACTTAACAAATATCTGTGACGTGCGGTGTTTTTTTAAACATAAACGATGTTAAAAAAATCAATAACATAAAGTTACTATGCAAATGTATCAAATTGTTTCTTAACAGGTTATGAATATTCTACACATCTTAAAGTATCGTAAAAGCGAAGTAAACTCAGTTAAAAATATGCAATCTAACAACATACAAAATAAAGACGTGATTGTACATACTTAAAAGTCCAAGAAAAATGTTTAACCATTTTACTAGTTGACTCACTCCACCTCTTAAGGGCTCAATTTATAATATAATATTATTATGTAACACCGCTGACATACAAGCAATATGAAAGCTGGGCGTAATAATAAAGCTTTGAAATACATCATCAAAGCCTAATTGCTGAAGTAATTTATTGACAAATCTAAAGACTAAGTACCTTCTCAATACATAATACACGTTACCATGAAAGTACTCGTCTTAAGAGCTTACCAATTAGCGGGGGCAAATTGTTTGTAGCAAGGTAACATATTACACCGACGCCACTCTAAACACAGTAAAATGCATTGAGTATTTTACACGAGCGTCAGACGTCTAAAGAAAGTGTCCTTTGACTAAAATTAAGCCTCACGGCTGAGTCACTCGCTGCGACCTTGGCTATGAATAAGTGAACACACCCAGCGGAGCTCCTTTCAGCGTCCTTGCCAAGACATACAGCCTCCGCACAACCCATAACACTCCAGATTAATTCAATTAAGACGCCTTCACAGGGGGTCTATGTTTTGGCAGCTAACTGGGCGTGCGCGAATCGAAATGTCATAATAAATATTCATTTGCCAACCTAAAGCATCTAGTTTAATTTATTTAATTTACACACTAAAAACGTTAAGTCGTTACACTTTCTCGTAATAAAAAAACCGTTTTGATTTTGTGAAATTACTTTGAAACACTTTTTAGATGTACTAAACCAAGGGTAGGGAACCTTTTCATTTCCAAATGTCACGTTCATTTATCTGATTCAACACAAGGCATAACTAAATATTTTTAATTCATTATTTAAATTAGTTTTTCGAAATTGAAAAAATCTTTATCTATCTAATCTAAAAAAAATGGCACAAGTCAAAAGACCGCATCAGAGTAGCCAATAGACCCCCACCACAGCAGATTCCTCACCACTGTACTAAGCCATTATATATTTTTTTACAGGATCTATTGTTTTCCTCGTTTCAAATGCTTAAACAAGCATTGTGAAATTAAGATTATCTGAGGATGCCTCTGAAAGAGACGGAACACGTGTCACAGATTGTAGCACAATACATGAAATAATCTTATTTAAAGTTATTTTAATTTTTATGTTCAACGGAATCTACTTTATACATATTTGTATCAATTTATCCCACTCGACCTAAATCAACATTTTTTAAAATTTCTGGTAAATTCTTCTTTTATTGTTCATGATTACATAATTAATACATAAATATATAAATATATCAGTTGAAATAATGATAGTTTTGCATTTGTAAGTTATTTCACATAAATGAGAAAAAATCTATAAAAATTCTGGTGATGGCAAGGTGCCAAAATAGTTGTCGATAATGTTTGACATTTCGTGTGGATCCAAAATACATTTTTTTACAACCGATCACAATAGTGTATATGTTATCTTCTAAGAAAATCTTACTAAATCTCTTTGGATTCTCAAGAAGAAATGACTAAACGAATGTGTTCAAGATATCAAATGTTAAATTTAAATGGTTTTGTTTTGTGCATTAAATTAATGGAGTTTTAAGTCATAGGGCGCGTCAGCGTCAATGTTCGTCGAGTCTTCTTTATTGTTCTCTCTTCTCTCCTCTTTCCATTGTTGCTGACAGAAAGGCGTGATCGATACAGAAGTGAAAAATCCACAGTGAAGCCAGTTCACGTGGACACCACATGCATTAACCTTCAAATTATATTATATTTACTTCCCGTATAGTATACCCATACATATACATAAAAATGCGAAAACATACATACACACAGCAGGTACATAAGTAAAAAAAGCGTCATGTTTATTAGTCTTATTATTTTTTAGAAGAAAAATCGAATCTATGGAAATTCGTCAAGTCGAACTGCCCTCGGCCAAAAACGATTCGCATGCAGTATTTCGTCATAGTTATGAAATCAAGAGTTCGTTGGGTTATAATGTTTGCCTACCTCGCTGTGAAACTTTTGAGAGATTTTACAAACAAACTCACAAAGGGTAGGTGTTTTCAAGTTTCTACGAAGCAGCGAGTTACTCTGTATCACGGGGCGTTACATTTCTGTCGTAGTGATTTATATTGTATGATTTGGAGAGTTTTTATATGTCTATAATGAGCATTAACCCAAAATAAAGTAGCATAAATATAACTAATCAAGTTATTATTGAAAAGAGAAGTTTGATTTTTAGAGTAAGTTTGCTCCTCGCCATTCGGAATCATATGTTATAACTTAAACACATAACCATCTGAACGTTCTTTTTTGATTTTTTTTTAAATATTTGACATTGCAGCTTACGCCAATGTGTCAAATATTTGAAAGTTTTTAAGTTAAAAGATCATACGAGATATACTCGATGAGAAATTTTTGTAAGTCACATGAGATTAACTCAAGGAGAATTGACGTCACAAACACCCATGTCTTAGATCTCAATTGAAAAATCCAATTTGACATTGACCTTACCGGGAATCGAAACCAGACCCAAATTATCGGTAGAGCAAGCTCTAACCAACTAGACCACAGCGGGCGATTCTTCTCGTCTTCTTTTACCATATTCGCTCGCTATGTGTAGCATAAAGCCGCCACACGGCACCAACGTGTTTCCCTGTCTCCTGCCAATTGCTTTGCTTCCTCACATGACATGCCAGCATCCCTCAGTTTCGCCGAATACATCCTATAGATAGTATCCAACAGTTGTCCAGGACGCCGGAATCCCACTGTTAGGAAAAAGAGGTAGGCATCCGCATCACGTGATAACCACCGACACGACGGGTCGTTGTTTTGTACGTTCCTTATATCAGAATTCCTCACAAAATCAAGCCACCTTAACCCCATTATTCCACGCAAGTATCTGTTCTCGAAACTATTACGGTCTTTGTCGGGTGTCATGATTCGCTACCGTAATTTGGAATTTGGTGTTAGTCGTGTACAGCTGTGAGTACTGAATCTGAACGTAAAGGTATAGTTTTTACTGGTGGTCCACAGAAACTGGTAATAATAAAGATTTACCTTAGTCATTCAACCAAAAAAAAGTTTATGTATTGTAGAAGATTTTAAAATTATTTGTTATAAACGTTTATTGTTGATATATATATATTGCAGGATGCTCTTTCAGTGCTTAACCTATGAGCGGTGTAGCTAGCATAACATAATAAGGAACCGCTTTAAGTGAAGTATTATTATATAGTATCAACTACTACATCTCAGTATCTACAATCTACATTATGTCTATTCCCGAAGTGAACAGACGCTCCCTGCGTCCTGAGGGATTTGGTTTTCAGCTTCTAACATGGCTTCATTTATGCTCTCCATGTATTTGAGTACAGGTTTCGACACAACAATATAGGAGTTAAATGAAAACACAATAGACGTTTCATAAATAAACTTGCAGTTTAGGTCGTTTCAAAGCTTTTATCTGAGATCTTTCACGATTTAAAGCTATCAACATCACATTTATCTAAATAACTATTTTCAAAAAAGAGATTTACTCTTTCCGTTCTATCGCTTGCATGTAGGCTGGATAGCTTTTTAAAATTGATGTCCATTACCACTAGGGCATCCAATCCCGGGATCCCGTTCAATTTTCTGATCCCGAAATTCCGGGATGGCCGCGATCCCGGGATTTCGGGATTGAGAAATTTCTAGCAAATTCTCGAAATTTATACATCGGAGATTTCAAATTCCTCGGTGAGCTAAAAAAAAAAAAAAAAGAGTTTCTGTGAGATTCTGGAAAAAAGTATAGCAAATTGAGGATTTCAAATTCCTCGGTGAGAAAATCTCAATCCCGGGATCCCGGGATCCCGGGATTCAAAATAATTCAATCCCGAAATCCCGGGATTGGAAAAAGGCTTCGGGATTGGATACCCTAATTACCACTGTAAAGTATATGCACTCCTAATCGAGCTTTCTTAACGGAAGTTGTTCTACAATAACTCAATTCACTCAAACCATGATTATGATTCAAAAAATGTTTATCAGTATTAATGGTTTTTTTTCTCTTCATTCTTTTAATTTATAACTTATAAAAAAATGTATATTTTTTAATATTAAATTTAAAACTGTTTTTTAAAACTAAATTTAACATAACATCATTAAATCACCCACTATAACATTTTTTGTGGTTATCAATAGAGTAAGCACTTTTACCCACACGTTAAATATATTGCGAGGGCTTAAAGTCAAACAACGTTATCTACAAAAAAAGTGTTTTTCGATTTTTTGTAGATGTCTTGTAGAAAAACTTTTGTTCAGATATCTCCATTAAAATGACATATCCTTCACATTGGCAGTGGAAATAGATTAAAAAATGCTGTTTTTTTTCATTCTCAACTACCTGATAGCCAAACAATATTATGCCAATCTTTTTTTCTTTCTTCTTAAATTACCAGTTAAGTTTAATAATAACTTTATAAAGTTGTTTTATAATATAATGCTTAAAAATAATCACCATAAACAATACAAACACACAATACACGATAAATTATAAGATATATGAACATTAATGGTTTTAAATTAAGCAACAGAATATTAATGAGCGCTTTCTTTCCTGAAAAGATATACTTTTGTAGATAGTATTGTTTGACTTAATACAGTATACGATCTCATTTTCAATAAAATATGACTAAGGAACTCTTACACTAAAGCCACAGATATTATATTATATTAAGCCTTTCATGGTAGTTGAATCACGCCATTCACGTATGTATTGAAAAATATATATTAACGAAATCACCTATTTACGTTCTGAATAAATTCTTTTGATTGCATACAATGGTAGAAAAACGTTCGCTTATCCGAAATGTCAAATCAATAAAGTATGTAAACAGTGAAATTTAGGCTCAAAGAAAATTTCCGTTTTAAAATCTATAAAAAGTCATAAAAAGCACTTTTAAGCTTGTCTCAAAGCTTTTCCTCGTTGAAGTGGTTCACGCAATTTCACGATATCCTCCGTCTCTCTTGAGCCACCATTTTAAATGCGAATTAATCTGAAGGATTTTGGGGACAGGAGATAAGACGGGCAGAGCTTATAATAGCCAAGAAACTCGTGATGTAACTACAGAACCGAATCTAAGGGCTCGTATTAATTTAGGAACATCCAAAATAAGTAAAGAAACATACAATAAACGTAAGTTTAACATTATTTTTTGGTAAAAATATATGGATACTTTTAACGTTTTGATTGACAGTTCACGGCGAAAGAGTGACACATAAAAATACAGTTATTTGAACAAAAATTGTATTGATTATTGTATTTGTTTAATCAATTTCCGCTCTCAATTAAGAGTATGTGACCTTCTCAAATGAAAGCATCTTAACAGAAGTTTATTTTTCTACAACAACTGTTTGCTTAATCTATCTTTTTCGAAACGACTAAAGATCAAAATTTATATGGCTAGAATAGGGCTAGAAGTTAACTAATCGCTCTCACTATTTTAAGGTTGAATGAGTTGGAGAGAATTCTTAGACATCACAAACATCCATGCCTTTGAACAGAAATCGATAGACAGATTAAAAAAAGACTTGAATCCTTGAAATTTGTCACGGAAGCCAACAACATTGACCGCTGCTTCACGGAAAGTTAAATAAAATTACTTCAAAAAAATGTATTAGATACATGAAAGTGATAAACGCATAATAATAAAATTCGGATCATAATGAATGTTTATTCATATGGTTAAATAATAAAAGCAATCGATAAGCAAAAAAGTTTTGCGAGATAAAACTTCCAACATACTAAAAAACAACTCGTTAATTTCCCAGAGCTTAAATGTGTCTATTTAAATTTAAATATTTTAATTATTTTGAAACAATTTAAATTTGGTTTTCCTCATTTTTTATCATCTTCTGTTATTTTTATTCCATGAATATTTTGTTAATATAGAAGCGAAAATTCTTAATTATAATATTCTACTTTTGATGCATTAAACCAGCCATACTCAACCTTTTTTCCTCCGTGCCGCAATCCGATTTTTGCTTCTCTACGTGGGCCGCAACATATGAATAGTAAACTGTAAATATTACACACACTGCATATGATGTCAAAATAAAACTTTTTTATTTTATATAAATATATACATATGTATACATACATGTATTCATGTATTTTTCAAAGTAAAAAATAGCAATGAAACAAATAAAAAATACGTAAAAAGTACACAAAAATAGTACACTAAAATCGTTTACTAAAAAATGAATGTGAATTTTGATATTGAGCCAAGAGACAAAATAATTGGTGACTATAATTATTTTGGGCCATACATAAAAGCTGATTGAGACGCATGCGGCCCGCGGGCCAGGTTGAGTATAGATTAAACAATGGTAATCATTTAATATGTTATATATCCGGGATCTAGGTTTTTTTATCACACTTAACCTTAAACCGTTTGTCATTATCCCCGGTCAATAAGAGACCCTATAAGTTTGGTAAAATTGTTGGTTACTTTATTTCCTACGTTCGGCCTTGTCGAAAATTCGTTGATAAAAGTTTTTGAAAGCCTAAATGCGCGTTATATCATAACAGCGCTAAGGCAGTTGGTAAGTCTGCTGCGTGGTGAATTTTAATACCTCTTACACATTCCGTGAAAGCTCGTACACTATGATTGTTTTTAATTTCCAATGTTTTTATTACACGTAATCTTTTGAAAGCACTTACCTGTCTGTAATCTCGACATGCTTCCGAGAAAGTGTCTCGAAAACACAAGGAAGTTATTTCCTCGCATAATATAAATCTCGTAAATCAAACATTTGATTACTTTCAGGAACAATTTGAGACAAGATAATTCACTTCGGTATGTTGCACTTTAATGTTTTGGCACGTTATAGATGTACAGTAAAATTACGAATGAGTATTACAAACTTATACAAAATAATAACTGACTACCTATATTATAGAATAATACTTTGACGGTCAACACGTTTGTTCATATCCGATAAAAGATTCATTTAAAGTGTCCAATAAACTGATAAAAAAGGGCAAACAAGTAATATCCAACAAGAAATAACAGGATAATACAAGAAATAAAGAAAAAAATCAATTTACTTTTTAATTATGTACTATTCTGATACCATTCATACTTGTCATTAAAGACAAATTTCTTAAAGAAAATAAAATACGAAATATAAGAAAATGGAATATAACTTAAAGTAGACTGAGAGCTTTGAACCAATAATACACGAGAGTATTTGGTTTTCAAAACCGGTATGTACAAATATTATTATAATATAATATATAACCACTCAAAGTACATAGTACACCATACAAAATCAAATCGAATTCGATTTTGTTATGAAATACTTTAGAGTCATTAAAAAATGATTTTGCGACCGAGATTTTCTTTCTGATCATAGTTTTTAAGAACTAAGTTGTCACTTTTAGGGTGTTCACTATCAATACTTGGTGGAAAGGCATTATATTAATAAAAACACAATATTCATTTGTACTGTATTCCACTAACACCTGAACTTTTAAATAAAGTGGAATTAAGTAAAAAGGAATATTGTGTTTTTATTAATTAAGTTGTGTTTACTAAGAAAATCATTACATTTATTCAACAGTTTTTACAAATAATAAATAACACCAAAACATCGATAAAAATGAATCATGTGCAATAAAGAAGACGACAACCCACCAATTCTGAGTTTAGTATTTATGCTTGCAACAATATCAGTAATATTACAAGATTAAATTTGTACCGATGTGTGCATTATAAAATAAATTGTCATTTTTTTAAAATGACAAATGTTTTTTACGTATTTTTTTGATATTTACAAAAATAAAGTACTTGGCAACACACTTTACACGTAAAATATGTGTGTACAATGTAGTAAGCTTTGACATTTTATCAAAAGAACAATGACAGGTGAAAAAAAAGCGGAATTTTCTTTTATTTCCCGAAAAACAATGTAGGTATTATGATGATTTATTTGATAGGAAAAAATCTTTCAAATACCAACAGTCTTTCAAAAATAAAACGTTGCATCGGTGGGTGATTATTTTTCAGAAGTGGACTGAGTTTTTGCAGTGACGTCCATTCTTTGCGTAACGTTGTCTTAATATATAAGATTTCGACGATATTAACTAACCGTATAAAATAAAACATGTATGCACACTTCACTGGTATAAATAACATTATATTAAGAATATTTATTCACAATACATATGAATTGATAATAGGATGGTTTTGTGATAAACTAAGTACTGGGTATATGAGTGTAAAAAATAAACAACAGTCTTCTTTATGAAAGTATCATATTAGTTAGCTTTTTTCTATACCAATACAAGTAATTATTCTGTAATAAGTACTGTTATTGTAATAAGACCCATTTTTTTTATATCAAACCTCTTCTCTTCGTCCAGTAGAAAGGAAAAAAGGAAAAAACTTCTAACAGAACGTTTATGTAATTAAATAAAAATAATCACTTAAATTGTTACTAATTCGGCAAAAATAATCCTATATTTTTTATCGTTTCAAGAAACACTAAAGTCAATATAGTAAATATAGTACTATATTTTGCAATACAAATTAGAATGGAAGAGTGAATGAGTAGATTGTTGTGCTTCTTTCTATGCCAGAATATATCGCTTAGTTAATATAAGTTTAAATATTATTCTGCTTAAACTTAAATACTTTGGTATTGATGTTTACGAAGTAAATGTTAATTCAATCATAAAAAAATAGCATTTGCTTTGTCATATAAATGTCAAGAATTAAAATTGATGTTTACTTTATTACCAATTAATAAACATAACGATAGTTAGTCTGAAGATGATTCTAAAAAATGTTAAACGCGTGCCATAATTTATAGCACAGTTCGTGAAGTAATAAAGTTATCAAATTTAATTTTACATTAAAATAAACATTACATGTTAATTAATCACTTTTCTGTCAGAAATAGAATAGTAATTATAATCTATATTGTATATTATTCGATATAAATATCGCGGTGAGCTTTTTTGTCACGGCTAATACAGAGCTTTTGAATGTTTTATTTGATACGCCTCTGCAAGTACAGTTTTAAAAAAAAACTCCGGAAAATGAATAATACATCTGCGTTGACTTGCATAGCGAATATAAAATGAGTTCGCGTCAAGTTACAAACAACAAATGGACAACTAGACAACTGAGTTATTTATGATCCGGTGCGACAGATGTCGTTGGCGCTCTTTTCTGTCAAAAAGTTACTTAACATTGTGATTCAGAACAATTTCCTAGCGTCGGGAAACGTGAAATGATTGAAATGCCATTAAAATTATTGACATATCTTTAATTTGAAAACAAGTTTTTGTGCGCGTACAAAATAATGGAATTACGAAAATAAACGAATTTATTAATTATTAATGTAATTAATTGTTTTTGACGGGTTAGTACAAGAAATGTGTTTATCCTTTGACATTTGAAAACAATTTTACTCTGGCTGATTTTTAAAATTGATTGTCGAGTTAAATGGCTATTCAAGAAGCTCTTCATCAAATAGTTTACTGGAGTTTTATATTTCTACTAGGGGTTTCAATCCCAAAATCCCGTTTTATTTGTAACCATAGTGATAGTTTCAAGAAAAAAATATTTAAAAAATGATTTGAAAATGAAAAAAGAATATTAACTCTTATAGTTGAAACCAGGTTACAACGTTAAAAAAACTGACCTCTGCAACTGACATAATTATGAACCGACAAACTTTAGTAAACTACTTCTTAGTTATGACCGTTTTTTACACATACAATTAAACATTGTTTTTAATCAATTATGTAATTTCCATCCGTTTTTATAACCTTCTCCCATCTTTCTATCAACTTATTAATACCATTAGTGTAAAATTCCGTAGATACTGATGCAAAAAATGTAGAAAGGGATGTTTTTACCTGTTCTATTGTATCAAATTTTTTGCAGTGATCGGAATAAAAGAAAATCGGAAGGAGCAAGATCTGGAGAATGGTGGATGCTTGATAACATCCCAATTCAACTCATTTAGCTTGTGTTGGGTCATCATAGTCACATGTGGTCGTACATATAACATATCATATATCACATATATATAGATGATTGTCATCGTCTTCAGTCTGATATAGATAATATAATAGATTGGGGGCGGTGTAACAAAATCGATTTCAATATTGATAAATGCAATCTTTTATCCTTTACAAGAAGGTCGCGAGTGTTATTTTTCCGTTATTCAATGAATGGCCGAATTCTCTCGCGAATTTCATCAGTCAAAGATCTTGGCGTACAATTTGAGAGCAAACTAACATTCAATAATCACATTAAGATTACTTGCAAAAAAGCATTGCAAATGTTGGGCTTTATCATCCGTACCACCAGAGCCTTTTCGGGAGTTAAAATTCTAATATTAATGTACAACGCTTTGGTTCGAAGCAGACTTGAGAGTGGGTCAATTGTTTGGGCTCCAAGATGCTCGAAATATACCCTTATGGTGGAGAGGATTCAGAAGAAATTTTTGAGACTTCTCTATATGAGGGTGTATGGATATTACCCATGGCTTTATCCAACTGACTTTCTCTTAGGCATGCTTAACTTTAATAGCTTGAACGTTCGAAGAGAAATATATCTGGCCATATATTTCTTTCGACTTATACGAGGCCAAAATGAGAATTCCACCATTCTTGAGAATGTGAATCTAAATGTTCCTGATTATTTTTTGAGAAATCGTGGACATGAATTGTTTGTTCTCCCAAGGTGTAGAACCAGCCTGCCAATGGGGATGCCACTGGGGAGAGCTTTAACGGTGTTCAATAATATTGCTTCGGATGTCGACATATTCCACGTAGACGTGGGTGAGTTCCGACGAATACTATTTTTTATGTATTAAAGTAGAGTTCGTCGGATCTTACTCAGTTGACTTCCTTGCCACTTTTTTTTTTACTGCTTTTAATATTAAATTATACTATTTTTTTTCTCCATTGTAAAAGTTTTAAATTTATAATTTGTCAACCTTGTACAATGTTAATTGAATAAATAAATAAAAAATAAAAAAAAAATAAAAAAAAAATACCTAACATAACCATCCCCATACGCTTCAAATGTCTATAAATACGGTTGTTTGGTTGACTCCCATCATCGACGCGATCTTTCTAGTAGTTAGACGTGGATTGGTATCAATTATGACTTTTAACTCGTCATCATCAGACTTTAATGGCCGCCTGGTACGTGGTTTATCAATTAGTGAAAAATCCCCATATCGGAATTTTGTAAATCATCTTCGTACCTGTCGAACTTTGATGACATCTGCTCCATACACTTCGCAAATGTTTTTGGTTGTCACACTCGCGGTATTGTCTTCACGGAATTCATAAACTAACAAAGACGTAAATGCACTTTATCGACCGACATTTAAAAAAAAAAAACAGGGGCTCTTCACTGTACTCTGGCCAGACCAAAACTGAATAGAAAGTAGAGGGAACGCATCCTTTATACAATGGAATCATTTAAAAGAAGATACTATTCATCATTTCTGAAGATTATTTTTTTACCTAGGATCATAAAAAACGGTCATAATTTTTTCATCAACCCAATAATACGAATACTATACCAAATAAAATAAAAAAATGAGTTCATAATAGTAATTATTAGAAGCACAAGTGTATCATGCTTTTAAGCTCAGTCGTACATACATATGTATATTAAATCCGAAAACGTGGCACACTGTACGCTTTTTCTTGAAGTCTAATAATTTTATTTCATTTCGTAAAAGTCAAAGGGATGCTTCAAGGGGAGGCGGGATGTCATCCTGTCACATGGAAAAAAAATTGCTAGGTTCATATTAAAATATCAAAAAATGGGTACCTAATCTTAACGTCAACTGCAAAAGAAAAACCAGTGCAGATTATTATATTTTTTGCGGAGATGAAAAAATCTCATTAAAATTTTGCTATTTTTTTTCCACTTATTTTTTCTGCGTGTCTTTATACCATGTTTTTAATTTTGTCTATGTAAATGTTTCATGAGAACTAAATTCTAAAAGAGATATAAAGAAAACATAATTAAAAAACTGGATCTCGGTAAATCTGTATTAAAACTCAATCAACATCCAATTTGTAATTCATAGAAAACATAATATATTTTATTAATAAAAATGTTTGCGATTAATTCAACTGTTTTGAATTCGATAAGAACTATATCCAATAGTGATAGTTTCAAGAATTAATGGTCCTTTCAATAACGTTGCATCATTTTAGAAAACCGTAAGTTATTTGTGAAAATCACTCGTTTACGATTATGACTTTTAATTTTAAATATCGAAATAGGTAACGATAACAATACCAGTTGGCTATTTTATTTGTTGCTTTATTATTTACCTCTTTTTAACCGGTATTGGTATTTGCAAAACCGGTATTTTATATGAAATACTGAAATATCGAAAATTATATTTTTGTCCGCTATTGCAATCCTTTCCTTATATGAACACACATTCAGTGGCATAAATAGTGCGTGCGGAGACTGGAATGAATAGAAAAAAATCTATCGTCAATTCATTTATAATAGTATTAAAACTATATATGGTTTGAAACAATTTCAGCTGCCGATGAGAAGCATTTGGACTACAAATAAAGCATTTTTATTATTGTAAAATAAAACGAAATCAAATACTAGATTATTTTTGTGAGAATTGTGTAAAAATAATTTTTCAAGATCTCAATTGTAATTTTTACCATACTCATAACCTAAAAACATCAAAGTGATTATCGTCGTTGGCTTTCGTTACGGTATTCTCCGTTTCTAATCCCAGTAGACTTTTAAAAATAAGGTATTAGATCATATTTTGGATTTTCGTTAAAATCAGGGCTGTGGAGTCAACTGAATACAAGACAACTCCAATTTGATTATCAAACACTTATCTTTACTAAATTATATGTATACCATCAGATCAGCCTGATCAGAGAGCTTGTATACTGACACATCTTCACTATATCACAAAAATACGTTAAGCGACTAAAAATCAGGCAATATTAGTACAAAAAATTAAATTGAGAGAAGCTCCATTATGACTCCATATCTTCAATAAATCCACAGAGAAAGTAAATTATATCTTTTTCAGTATCACGTTATTGTCAGAACAGACTGTTTTTACAAATGCCTGTATCATGTATTCAAATAAGCCATATGTTTAAACGATATATTATATTTTTAACTAAAATTTAACCCATTAAATGACAGGTGTGGATGGCTCTGACCACTAACTCATGAAACCATTTCTCTAGACACAATAGGCAAACATTATTTTTCAAAAGTCATTATAGGCTTGTATCAAATTGTATTTATGATACTTCATTAGCGAATGTTTTTTTGGAATCTGTCCAAGACAATTTAGCTGTCTTCTGTAAGATTACTTAAAAAAAGACACTTATCATGTAGTTGAGCGATAAATGTATATAATAAAATTGACACATTTTTTAAATTAGCAGAATTTCACTTTTTTATATCGACTCAATTATTTTATAATCAAAACAATTCCAAATTGGATTCTGAAGACAGTCAAAAAAACTGTAATTTAATCCTTAAAAAGTTTGCACAACATATATAATATCGTCACTGTTCTGCCAGAAGTTAGTAACTAACACATTAATAGTTTTGAGTAAACCGCAAATGAAAAATTTCAGCTTTCAGAATAAAGCTTCTAGTATCGATAATTTGTTAGTTACCAACTTCTGCCAGAAATATGACAATATAGTCACTTTCTGTTGTTGAGATTTTCCCCATCCACCAAGCTGACTTGGTTTCATGTTTCAGTAAGGTTATTATTTTTTTATCTATTTCGATTTGAGATCGTAGACATGGCTGTTTGTGATGTCTCTTATCACCGAGTTGACTTATCTTACGTTCTGTTAGAGTGTGTAGCTCATCATTTATGAATCACAACACATCACATAAATATCACTTAATTTAATTACAGTATGAGAAAAGTTACTTTATTAAAAGTCTAGTCGAAAAAGTTATCTGATAATTAATAAAATATTTTTTTTTTTCGGTTTGAAATGAAACTTATAACTAATATGCCGTGGATACAAGAATAGTAAATTTATCTTCGACTTTGTCGTTAAAGAAATACAATACATAATTAATTTTATCTCTCGCAGTCTTTGGCATTGAATCTAATCTTTACCTTAGTTAGAATAATGTCGGTTTTTAATAAAAAAAAAAATCAAAATCTCTTTTTATGGATTGAATACAATGTTATTGGTTTGACAGACCTTTGTTATTTTTATTTATTTGATGTTTATTTCGGCGTCACGCTATCCAGTACCGGCGCGAGGTTATTTGGCGCCCTTGGCAACGGTTATTAACAAACCGTGGAATATTTTTTTATATGCATGTCCGCTCTCAATGTGAATCATATGGCCTCCTGATCTCAATCTCAAAAGAAGTTTTTTACGAGAACTATTTGTTAGTCAGTCGCTCAACCTACTCTTTTCGAAGTATATAGAATACGATACATAATTATAACGAACAGACACAAGTATAAAATATTATTTGTTATTAGAATATAAAAAAAAATGATTACTCAATTTATGGGCCCCTTAATGATTTGCGCCCTAGGCGATTGCCTATTTCGCCTGTATGGTAGCGCCGGCCGTGACGCTTTCGTCATAACCAGTGGTAGTTGACAAAAAAACGAAATAAAATAGATTTTTAATTCTTACTTACTGTGAAAATAGATCTGATGGCCAGAAAAATTTAATGCTATCAATCGTATTATTGAAAGAATGTAACAAAATAAAGTTTATTCTCTTACAAACGTTACGTTTAACATTTTAAATTTTATTTACTAGCTATTCCACAATTTGATTAAATGATCATGACCAAGTAATTAGATTTCACTTATCTCCGGCATTTTACACTGAATCATTAGTACTAATAATTTCATAAAATTAATATTTTAGTTTAAACATTTTTTTCCATGTCCCCTCCCATTGTGAATCATATATACTCCTCATTGAGTTTATGTCTACAGAATTTTGTTTAAGAGCATTGTTTGTTACTCAATTGTTCAACCTATCTTAGAGAGTAGGGATAGAACGATAAGACTAGTAAAGAACTAGTTGTTTTTGAATTGCTTTCTCTACGCTCGGTTATTAAGATATGATGAGTGTGAGGGGATAATTCAAGACATCACATACATCCATACGTTCGAACATAAATCTATAAATGTATTGAAAACATATTTTTTAAAACTGTCCGTACTGAGAGTCAACGTCGTTGACATTCGATCACGTATCCGGCTGTGTCAAGATATTGTGCTTTATATTTATAACAAAAATATTAATATTTTCTAAAAATCAGTTAGCAATTAAGTTTTTATGCTTAACACAAGGTCAAATACGAAATAAAAGATTTAAGTTTATAATGAGATTTCACTTCAAAGCAATATCGACAGGCATCTCAATCTCATTGAAAATAAAACGATTAACTAATCAGTTCACAAAATAAATCATCTAAAATCAACTAACACTTCAATAATTTTGTATTTTCAAACAACATCCCGCAACGTTCTGTATAAATTCTATGCTGATTGTTTTTCTAAGAAACCGATTTCATTATAATCACTGAATGTCGGAGAAAATATTATAAAAATCTATTCTCAGATTATATAATTAGTGCAATATAAAATTTGTTACATTAAACAAATTTTTGGTGGTGGTTGAAAAAATATTTAGATTAAGTTAAAATAAAATTAACATTATATTACAGAAGTGGTTTGCAACTAATGCTTTTTTGACTTTCAAGTAAAAACGGCAAACCTTAAAACATTATTATTTGATGAAAATAGATTTCTATTAACTTTTTAATTGCCGCTAGGCGTTCGTATGGTGGTACCAAGCACGCCGCGAATTTTATTGCAAAAAAAACCTTCTAAATATATCGTTATTGAAAATGTATTAAAGTTTATTTATAAAAGCTTACCAAATAAATGAAGAGTCCGCCAATGTTATCGTGTGTTCGACATATTTGTTTGCTTAAAATAATTGATTTAGGTTAGTAAAATCACCAGGGATTAGAAGGCATGATCCCGATTTTTTCGGGATTGGTTTTAATACAGAAACGTGCTGGTTTTCAAGTCGGCAGTTCACGCGTATGCAATAAACGATGCCCAATTTAAATTCTTTGCGATTAGATTTACTACAAGAGTTATCGCAAAAGATAAGGTAATTTGATGCATATTGAATTTCTTCAACGTATTTTAGTGAACTGTATTTTAATTCATTTGACAACAGTGATTACTTTTTTTATTGTTCGTTATTTTAAAGCTTCACATTTCAATATATCAGTTTTTTTGACTTTCATAAATGTTATCAGATATATATCAATTCCACGTGTTTGTTTTGCGACATTTATTTTTCTATTGTTCATAAATATCAATTTTCAACTGTAAACCGAAACTTAAGACTAAATTGCAAAACAATTGATGCTTTGGTACATCGGGTATATTTAAAAATAATATTTAAATTACATCTACTTACTCCAATAAAATTATTAAGAATGTATGTACACGACAATTTTAGAACTCCTCACTCTTGCATTCTGAAGTAGGTAGGTACTTTTTTCATCTATCGAAATTAATTATTTTAAGATATATTGCGTATTTTTACATAAGGTATTAAGTTCGTTAAATATTATGGCGCATATTTTATGCATTTTTATTAAGAGTAATTAAAAAGTCCACACTTTCATCTGTTCATCGCGAATAGCTGAGATTAAGAGAGCCTCTTGGTAACGCATTGGCAGCCCACAGCTGATTATATAATATAATAAAGAATAAATTTATTTATTTATTTTTGGCCAATATCATCAATTTTTATTTCTGAAAAAAAAGTATTTTAATGAAATTTTTTTCGGGACCAGTCCCGGCATCCCGGGATCAACATTTTGGCTCGGGATTGGATTTCGCAGTCCCATCCACGGAAAATTGTGCACCTTGACGCTAATGTCACCTAAAAAGTTAAGGATCTCATATTTTTAGAATCATATTAAAATTAACAAGTTATTAGATAGTATTTCAAACAGTACGAGCGGCTAGTGTTTCTACAAAAACGGTTTTAAAAATGATTAGTTTTTGAATTATTATATTTCTTAAAACTTGGCTTAATCCGGCTTAAGAAGTTAAACAAAAAATTGCCGAATCCATCGAAAAAAAAGTAGCGAGATATTTTATCATATTATTAGTGAAAACTCCAATCAAAAAAGGTATAGTGAGCTCAGGTATTTATTATATATAGTTATCACCGATCTAATCAATTTCATTGTGCAGATTGGACGTCCACTCTACTAAGGTCGTAGAAATGCAATGCTACAAAGGGTAGGTCCACTTAGTTTTGATATTCGATTAGTTTCCAAGCCACGTCACACGATGGCGGTAGCAGCGGTCACATGTGACATAAGTGTCTCTAACTATTTCAACCTCATGCAAATTGTGTCGATGTAGGTCAAGCGGATGATGCAGGTCGACCCAAAAGGATGAATAGCTCAAATAACATCATTAGTTTCACAGTTATTGTAAGAAAATTCACAATTAAGTTTAGGGCTTATGAACCGAAGTGGTCAACGCTTATGTGTGTTTGTTTTATTCCACTGCAGTGGATAATTGGGCCCATTAGATGTGAAATGAGCCAAGTGGTATTTTATAGAAATAAATTTAGATACGTTGTAATATTCTACACATCGTAAAGTATCGTAAAAATGAAACAATCTCAGTTAATACACTTTGCAATAAATAGTGCTATCTCCGTAAAATAATAATATGAAATCCACCAAAATACCAAACAAAGACAATAAGAATTCATATGTTATATATTTTCAAGACAATAAGAATGATTTGTATAACTGAGCACCTTTCACAAATCGACTTTGTTAGTAATATAATTTTAGCTCTATGTACTTGATCAGGCATGGGCAACCTTTCCTAGGTCTGAGGCCAAATTATCATTCTGTCTCCAATTCAAGTGCCGGACCAAATTATTAAACACAATAAAGTAATATTTAATTAAATAAAACACGTTGCTATTTCTTATATGGTGGTGATCATGAACTAGTAGAGTGGAGCTATTACAAGCGCCCGTCTCATCTTCATTATTGAATCCCTCCCCGGAACTATTAATTTCTTTCTCTAATACTTCGCCGAGATGAATCAGGGCCGGACAAAATAGCTCGGCGGGCCGGATCCGGCCCACGAGCCGGTGGTTGCCCATATATGTACTAGATTATCAACAATTTTCCAAACGTCTTTAGATGCTTTTTCCTGTTTAGATGTATTGCATTCAACTATTTGAATTTATTTTTAATAATGATCCCATGTTACCTGCAGAGAATTGTATATTCAACTATTATCCCAATTAATGTCGAATGTCATTAACTGGATGGCCGCCACAGACGAGATATCTCGTCATTTTTTTTGTGCTCAACACGCCAGAAACAAGTTATCTCGTCAATAACTAATTAAATTGATAATTGAAAATTATAGCTGGCGTGCTAGGTACAAACATACTTTATTCTGCGGCAGCCAAAAGGTTAATATCAACTCTATAGCAAAATTTATTCATACCTTCATTAAAACTTTTTAACTTAGTTCACTATCAGCACATAGCGGAAAGGCATTATATAATATTAACAAAATAAAACACTTAAATGTACTAATTTTAATTTATAAGATAATGTCCCGTTACGATTATGAAAAACATTATTAACTGATCATCAAGCCGTTCCTGACCATATAAAATAAAAGTGAAGAAGTTTTTTTGTGATAATATTTAAATTCTTATTTATACACGATACAAACTGTTCATTTATGTATACAATTTTTAACAATTCAATACTTCCAGTGGTATTCTTTCATTGAAAGGATATAACTAAGTCATCAGATATATCAAAACTGCATGTACATATGTGACTGTTATTTACATTTAGTTAGCACACGACTTCATTAGCATTTCGTTCTGACGCAAATTATTGCAAGATATCTAAAGATAATATGTAAGCGAGCTTTAAGACAATTGAATCTTGAAAGCTCTGCGTTCAGAGTCGAATTTAATCGATAAATTCCCGTTCCCAACGTCATGCGAAAATTCATGACGGTTGCATAGATTACGAGACAAATAGTGGTACCTCGCAATGGCACACTAACAAGAATCCCTTTGTCAATAAGCCTTGTCAATGTTCTCGTATGGTTACCTTGATCCACGTAAATAATATTGTCAATTCTCAACACGGTCCAGCGGTAAGTTACTCGACTGTGTTGGTTCTAACGTTGCACTGAGCATTTGCAAAGCTTTCAAAACAATCTACGCTGCATACATACGTTGTGGCGAGCCTAAAAGAAAACGATGTACTGCAACCATTTTTTTATTCGGTAGTAAACATATTACTATTTAAACTTTAGATAAAGTAAGTACTATTGAACGAAAAAATAATTCAACAAGCATTGTTATTAAATTCACAATTTAAAATACTGTACATAAATTTTAAAAAAAATCATTTGTATCACGGTTTACTATTTGTAACTGGCTATACCATTATTGCTTTGCTATATACACGTCATAAATAATGTAAAACATAATATTTTTCTGACCATATCGACTAGGGTATCCAATCCCGGAGCCTTTTTCCAATCCCGGAATTTCGGGATTGATTTATTTTGAATCCCGGGATTGAGATTTTCTCACCGAGGAATTTGAAATCCTCAATTCGCTATTCCCGGAATCTCACGGAAACTCGTTTTTTTTTTTTTAGCTCACCGAGAAATTTGAAATCTCCGATTTGGTATAATTTTTCCCAGAATCTCACAGAAACTCGTTTTTTTTTTTTAGCTCACCGAGGAATTTGAAATCTTGAATTTGCCAATTTCGTGTAAATTTTAGGAATTTTCTCAAAATTTCTCAATCCCGGGATCGCGGCCGTCTCAATCCCGGGATTTCGAGATCAGAAAATTGAACGGGATCCCGGGATTGGATGCCCTAATATCGACCAGTAAAAAGCAGAAAATCGTAACCGAAATTAATAAATTTTACAGGAGAAGATTTTTAAACATTACTCTCGTACTAAGTTCAATAAAGGAATTACTTAATTGCGGTTAGTACATAGTAATATACGGACAATTTTTATTCTGATATTATACTGAATACTTTCAGTTCTTTAAATCAGAGTTTTTCAACCGGGGTCACCGTGGAACATAAGATAACAAATCAAAACACTAAAATGCACAGTCCCTAAAAATGATCAGGCGAATGAGATGACGCTCTAAAAATGTTGTCACTACCCTAAGCAATATTTAACAATTACTGGTTTAAAACGCAATTTACCTAATTTTGTCGCTTTAGTTCTTTTGCCGATTATGGGTCGATATAAGCTCTGATAAGAGATTATTATACATGGTTTATTATTATCTATTACTTTTAGTTAATTATTAATAGCTAGACGTTTTCATTTTATTATCATCACTTGATCCTTGAAAGAAAACAAATGTTTAGAAACCGGCAGGTTAAAAAATAAAAAATCTACACAGCAATTTAATATATACTATACTTTATTATATAATATATTAGTATTATCAAAAAATAAATCATAAATATTTATTTTAAATACTCATATAACAGAACCATCTATAAATCGTTCAAACTGTGTAGCACTTAAATAGGTTTTGTCACTAACGAGTCATTTGAGCTTTATTCGTATATTTGAATGTCTAATGATGTCTAAAGGTAAAATCCGTATTGTAAGTGACACAAATTAAGGAAGCGTTTATAATTATAGCAATTTGTAAGATAAGTGTGACGTTAATATATTTTTCTCGAAACCGCAGATAGATTAAGTCACCTACGATTAATCTGTCAAATCAGAGTATCGATAACTCGAGTGCGAAACATTCTCGAACACGCGTCCCGCCTGTGCGAAACACTCGTTCCCACTCGTCATTCCTGTACCAGATGGGAACGCAACGATATCCCTAAAATACAAACGGACACCGACCAGATGACCGCTGACGGCCGGTAGACTCTCGCTATGCCGAATTGTTAGTCTACATCAAACCGGCAACACGATTCGGTCAGTCAACGGCGCGAACCTCCATGCCGCCGTCGATGACGTTCGAGGTGTTTTTGTTGCCAACCGGTTGCGGGAAAATGGCGCTACGTATCTTCGTTTCCGGTTAGAGCGGATACGCCGAAGTTCCGGAAGTGTTTAACCACGGGTTGTGTAACCAAAACTACAGTGCTAAGTAAACCAAACCGAATTCCCCGCACGGTACCAAAGTTATAATATACTAGTGTTATGTATAGTACATAGTTGTATTAAACAATAAAAAAATGTGAGCTCATTAGACGATAAAAAAAGTCTTACCATTATCACACGATGGCTGTATTAATTGAAATATCTCTAAAACTTAGCAGAATACCAATGATTTTTTCATTGCAATGTGAAAACCTCAACGATCCTTTTGAACATTAAATTATATTAAAATACAATGAGAAAATTTTATTGTAAAAAAATAAATACATTGTATGGTATATTTAAGTCTACGGTTATTAAACTTTGAAATTTAAAAGTAATATCAGTTAATAATTATGAAAACAACGGTCTTTTAAAATCGTCTTTCTCATGTTTTGCATTAAATACTATCCGATGTTAATCAATTTCTTTGCGCTGTGTATGGAAGCGTGCAAAATGATAACAATTCTTATTTTTTTTACTCACGATTTCATTGGATTGACTTTGAATACTTATACGAAAAAATAACTGAAGTATTTGTTATTCAATACTTCATATAACCAGAGTTTATTAAATGTTTTTATACTTAAAACAAAAGTAATGAGTGTTTTGTTGTTAAATAATCGTTTCAATGAGTCAATGAATGCTTTTTATACGCTGGGTGTTGTAATCATTTACGCAACGTTGCAAGTGAATCAACGACACTATAGAGACGCGTCGAAGTACGTCACTCTCCATATCTGTATGAAAGCAAGCCAAGTGAAAAAAATACTGAAAAAATAGCCATCCGTAAAAAAATCCTCATGCATCTCTTTGACAGCTCTCAGTAAATTCCCTCGATTCGTTATTTATTTTATCCACTATGTTAAAAAACATAATCAATTATTGATTAAATATCAATAAAGTATTTATGTTAACATTAATAAACAAAATAAGATGTATATAATTCAACTCTGTTGCTTTCTATATATTATATTATAAAAGTTAATAATTTGTAAAGATTTACTTTTATAAAAAAAGTTTGTTTATTTCTAGTTAAATTTTTGTGGATCGTAAATATTGTATCTTTTTATATTGAAGAATAATATTATCACGACTCATTTGAATATTAATATATATATATATATTTAAATAACGTATATTTATATTATTATAAATTAATAGCTCTCTTTTGAGTTAAAAAAAGGATCTTCCGTTTTTTTAACTTTTTATTTAAACATAATGTATGTTTTTAAAAGCAAAGTAATCATGAATTGAAAAATACTCGTACTTTATATATTTTTTAAATATTTTTCATACTAATATAGTAAATTAAATCACTTGTTTTGGTTTTTATTAGGTTAATATCTTCAGATACTAAATATTATATTTATATTAATTTCACTACCTTAATCGTTGAATGAACCAGAAATTAATGACCAGAAGATTTTACTATTTCCCAATATGGAGAGCCTAGGACGAACTATTTTTCTTTTGATGAAGGATAGCATAGATAATATTTAATTGATACTACCTTCATATTTAAACATTAACTGAGAAAAAATCAAAGATCTTACAATGGAAAAATTTTCATTTATATTTATCAAATAACTAATGTAAAAACATGTAAATATCGCTTCTGTACATACTCATTTCAACCGAAATATTAAGAAATTTTTGATACAATATTATATTATATTATATAGTTTATGAAAAACTATGAATTACCTAAATCTTTGAGTTTTACTGCAAAAAAAAAGATTTCAACCGACCTGTAAAAAAAATACTCACAGCAAAGCATGAATAAATTTTCTTTGGAGGCTTTACGATTTTCTTATGAGTAACATTTAATTTCCGGCCATGACTTTCATGCATCCTTTTTAAAGAGAAATATTGCCGGGGACAAAGTATTTCTTTTTCTTTTCGTGGAACGAGAACTGACGCTTTCGAAAATTTATACTAGTACATAGTTTAAAATAGTAAATCGGAGTACACAAACTGCTTTTTTAAATAGTTAGTTTTATTACTGAAAATTATGTATTTTTATTATGTAAATCGAGAGTGGAAAAATTCGATATTTTTTCCCTTTCAAACAATTGGATTAATTACTTAAAACTAATGGGGTGCTAAAAATAAGATTTTAAATGTATTGATTTCCTGTGATTTAAATAAACACAACATCTATCAGCGCTTTTGAAAAAATCTAATTTATAGGATAATTGATATACATTAAAGTCTTTCTAGCTAAGTAACAAACTAAATTATGAACACATTACTTGAATCATTTTTTGTTCGTTTTGCTAGTCCTCACAGACACAAAGTTGTCAAATATAAATACTCCTCCAAGGGTAAACAATTAACAATAATTATATTAAAAGTCATATAAAATAAAAAAGTTAATACGAATAATAAAATTCCCTTTATCTGTGTTAAAAAAACAAGCATACTTAAAAAAGTTTCTCAGATATATGTGACAGAACAAGAAGATATTTGTGTTTTTAACAATATAAAAGAATTCACTCGAAAAACATTTTGTAACAATATTTATTGAAATGTCTACAAATATATATTACTTTTTTGTCTGTTGTTTTAGTGTATTGAGCTTTTAATTGACTGCGAAGGCATCGAGCGAGAACCTTGGCTCGAAAATCAAAGCTTTTAATTTTATTACCATCAAGTAGTAAGAGAAACTTATTCAAGTTAAGTATTTTGGCAAACGAGACATAATATCACATACCATAATGAGCTTTGAATAATAAATTTTACATTTCGTTTCTTTATATAACATTGTTCGAGGATAAACATTCTATGAAGAAATGTTCTTTTTTCAATTAACATTCTTTATATAAATTCTTCGGATATCCACTATATTCTACTACTTCGGATCCACTATATTAAATATAATTTGCGAATTATTATTATTTTTTTTACTATTTTTACCATTTTTTCTCACAATACAATTTGATAAAAGTTGCTAGTTTTGATACGAATCTATTATATAATAATATTAATAAATGCTGTTTTAAGTCTAGGGCGTGAAATCATCAAGTTTTTTTGTCTTTTTCATTGCTGGGTTATAATTTATACTTATATCTTTATCAGACAGTCGATCAATAATAAACAGTGCTTGAAATAAAAAATATGCATATTTAAATTAAAAATGCGCAGTTTTGACAGATTATTTCGTTTGCATAATAGTTTTATAAAGCCTTTTTGCGTTTTCAATTAAATAAATTTACATTCAAAAATAGATTGCGACTCGAAAGATTGTAATTATTTTTCGTTTGAACAAAATCGGCTACGTTTCGGGCAGAAGAGTTTTTAATATTCAACGAATGCTAACGAAATGTTTACTCAATATTTAAATATTTTTGTGTAAAAACAGATACGTAGCCAAAATGTAAATCTAAAATATTATTTATAACATAGTGAAATAACAAAATGGTAATGATTTGAAATTGAGCGGAGTGGGTGTGACTAATCAAGAGTGAAGAGTTAGGGGATGGATTCTAAAGGATTACCTTCATGAGGATGTGAACCACCCGAAAACAGGATGCTCAGCTGGTTTGTATGTAGATTTTGTATAACCTTCAAAGCGATGTATCGAAAAATCCGCTTAAAAGCGTGGTACATCATCATATCATTGTCAATTTAACTGACGTTTGTTCAAATGAGAACATTTGTAAAAAATAGCAATGTGTTTTTCTGCTAACTCTCGTGTCTATAATTGCTCATTTTGCAAATATGCAATTTGAATCAACGAAAAGATACTATGTACCATGCTCATTTCTATGTGAACCGAAAAATATATAATGTGTATGTAAATCTTCTGAAACCAATTACGTTGATTTTTTGTTCTTATTATAAAAGAGTTCTTCCAATAGAAAATTTAAATTAACTTTGATTATTCCACGTATTGTGTAACTAACTGTGACACGTGTTTCGCCTCTTTCAGAGGCATCTTCAGACTTACTATCGCAAAGTTTGCTTAAGTAATGAAGCAAGATTGATTCTAACATTTTAAAATTATAAAATTACAAAATGGATTGGGTTTTTTTCCTTTTAAGAGGAGCAAGGAGGGGGGTGTAGAATCGAAATAAAGCAAACAGATAATGATACTAATTTTACTAATGAGTTGTAAACAATCAGAATGGGATTTTTCCTTTTTAATGGAAGCAAAGAGGGGATTATAAAATGCAAACAAATTTAATCATACTACTAATGACGTTAAACATTACAAACTATTAAAACTAATGAGCTACAATCAATCATCTAGGTTTGTGATTACTCTATTAAGTGGAGTTCTTCCAAATTTACAACAGAAAAATATAACATTTACTTAATAAAATGATGTTTTGATAAATAAAAAGCAAACGTTATAAAAGGAGTTTGATTATTTGGAGTGAATTGGTTAGTTTAGCTGCACAAAATGACCTGCAGCGCATATTCATAAAAATATTCAGACTGTTTATCGTCTTGGTGGTTTATAAGATAAACAAGCAAGCCTTATTTAAAATTGTAGCGTCATACTGACAACGAGTGTAGCTTACCTCATAAAATTGATTGACAGAGGAATAGCTTTGCCTCACACTTAATTGTAAGTTATCAAGTAATAAGCAATTGCTTCTTAAAAGCTCCCATCTAAAAAGAATAAAAAACGCTTGGTAAACGTACCGTTTGTTACAGAACTGAAAAACATAATATAAAAACAACGAATGAGAAAGATGATGAAATAGAGGCTTCGGTATTATAAGGAATTGATTTTTGTACACTTAAGTTCAAACCACCAAGTCATGTGCAGTTGGTTCTCTTAGTCAACAAAAAACAACTGTATATACGCTTACCGTTTGTGCCACTAGATACTGCCTTATAAAACTAAAGGATGGAAAATCAGCTGTGAACACAGGAGAATAAGTATAACGGTAAAGCAAAACCAGCAATAATATCAAAATACTGAATTTAAAACTGAAACAAACGTTAAAGAAATTCTTCATTTTGAATTTTAGAAATATTTTGCTACGATCACTTCGTTTGAAATAGACGTTTGTTTCAAATATTCAATTGACTGACGAATTTCGTGCTTTGAAAAACGTATGCCATGTTTCGTACTATTTATGGAACTCAATCACAATACAAAAATACGTTTTTTATGAGTTCTTTGAAATCGCTGAATAAAATCAATTTTTTGGGAACTATCCGCGAGAAAAAATATGAAGACATTAAATTTATTTGCACAATACGAAGCATGTCATTTTTAAATTTGTTTAAATCTAAAAGTTTTTTTATAATTGCTGGCTTCCCTTTAATCGTTATTTGTTTACATTTAACCTTATTATTTCCCATATAAAAACAGTGCTACAATTGCTTAAATGAATGTTTCATCTATGAAATGAAAGTCAATAAATACTGTTATAATTTCACTGTCAATACTTGGTGAAAAGGCATTATATTAAGAAAAACACAATATTCTTCTGGACTTATTTCTACTTTTATTTATCAAGATCAGAACTAGTCTCATGAAAATATTGTGTTTTACTGTTTTAAGTTATCAAACATCGCTGATGATATGGATGTATAGTATTTAATCTGCCAACGTAAAAAATATCTTAATTAATAATATCTACTGAAGAAATTTTTAGTTAAATATTATTGTTGAACCTAATATTGACGTGTGCTCTCAATGTTGAGCATTTGACAAAGTTTGCCGACCTTGGGTTTTATTAAAGGAAATGTTCATATTTTTTTTCCTTTCAGATAAAACGTGCATAAAAATGATGTCATTAGAAAATAAAATGCACATATTTATCGAGTCGTTCACTCAAGATCAAATCGGTGAAAAAGCATAAAAATCTATAATTTAATTGAAAAAATATAGTCATTATTTTTTTCCTATACTGTAATTTATCGTTTTTATTCGCTTTTCCAGTATTCTAGTATATTTTATAACAGGCTATACAAAAGTAGAGGGAAATATAAAACCAGAAGGAAAAAGTATGAAGAATATTTTTGACGCTTAATAATTATTATCATACAAATTCAATATATTTTATTTTATTTGTGTTAGGTCAACATCGCTATATGTAGTCATGCTTTGTCGCTGAAAATTGACGAGGGATTTAAAGGAAACACCGTGAAAACATACACATTTAATGCATTCCGAAACTGAATAGAAATTAGGGTAAAAAAAGTATTTAAAATTGATTGAAAGTAAATATTATTTGTCAGTCAAAAGAAGAAAAAAATAGTTAGTATCATAGAAAAGCGTCTAACCGTTATTTAATTTATTAATTAATTATACTGAATAAGATCAAATTCTAGAGACTGTTTTTGATTCAACTGTTAAAATAACTATGCTTAAAAGAAACTATTCACAAAACCGACATTGTTCTAAGATTAAAACAATAAATATTTATACATATACTGTTATTAAATATTTTTCAATAATTATATTTTCTAAATTTTTAAGATTTCGACTGTAGGTGCTTGGTGGAATTTCAATATTAAATTTGAATATTTTCCCTTTTCGTAGAGTGTATGTTTGTTTCAGAAGCTTTTGTTAGTTTGCCTATTTGTAAATAAAATCATATTATACGTTGGGCCCGCTGTGGCCCAGTTGGTTAGGGCTTCCTCTACTGATCACGCAGGTCTGTGTTTGATTCCCGGTAATATCACAGTGAATTTGAGAATTATTCAATTCAAAGTTGTGATTGAAAAATGGGTGTTTGTGATGTCAATTCACAACATTTTCCTCTCCTCTCATCCTTTAATAACTGGATGTACCAATATCGATTGGTCAACCAGTAGTCCTGTTCTAGCCTTATTCTTCTTTCCCTAATACTCACACTAAATCTGTTGAAAGACCTTCATAAGGAGGCCATATGCTCCACATTGGAAGCGGACATGTATAAAAAAAACAAAAAAAATACGTTAAATGGTTATCAACTATGCAAAAAAAGCTGCATTAAAAATGACAGTTCATGTAAACAACTCACCTAATTGGATTGATTTATGTATAGAGACGCGTTGTAGTATAATATAGGTGTAAAAATGTATGTGTTTTTGCTCATTTGATTGATTAACTAATGATTTATTCTTGTTTCAGAATGACGACATAGCGGAGCAAAACGAGCGGCGAGCCGGTGAGATGGCTGCCGTTAACTCCGTAAGTTGATAAAAAATAAATATTTTATACACCAATTCTCCAATTTACGCGGTAGATACGTTTTTCATATACTCTAGTTCAGGGATGGCGAACCTTTTTGGGTCCGCGTGCCAGAAATCCTCAAGTATTATATCTTGATTGTGTGGCGTGCCCGAGCATTATTTTTTTTAACAAAATAGAAAAAATGAAAAATGTTTTTTTAAACGACTGTCATTTATCTTGGTAAACATTTGAAAATTAATAAAACGAAATCAATTAATAATTCTCGGATTATTTAATTAAAATTTTAATTTTTAAACTTAAAAAATATTTTTTTTTAACTTGGAAATCGTTCGCGTGCCATCCAAATTCTCGAACGTGCCACCTCGGGCACGCGTGCCGTAGGTTCGCCATCCCTGCTCTAGTTAATGTAAAGCGCGTAAATAAGCATAATAATTTCATACAACATAATAAGACGTAACTATCACATAAAAAAATGTAATTGAATAAATTGATTTCATATTAAATTTTACGTACAATGCGCTTCGGAAAACCCGTATTAAAAATTGTGTCAATGACCTATTTCAAAAATGAAAAAATGTAGGAGTTTTTTTGTTTTTAAATTATTTTTAATTTTGAGATTTTGATAATTGAGAATTTTGCACTTTTAGCCTCAATCCTGAAATTCAGAGATATACTGTCACAATCCCGAGATTTCGGAATCCGAGATTCCGGTATTGAACACTCTAGTCAGCAGTTTGTTATAACGATAATATTACTTCAAAATTATATTTTCAAAAAAAATGATTTTAGTTTTCAATCAATCGATTTATGGATTTAATTTGCAAGCCATGAATACCTGTAATGTTTTAATTTTTTTTACTTTTCTAATAATAAAAACGGGGCATAGGAAAGATTGTTGACTAACTACACTTCCTGTTTTTGCTTCACCCTTATTTCAGTAATCTCTTCAAAGCGAGAAGTCGAGTGAGCGATTAACAAGCACTTCTTGTAGTACAATCTCTGTTGAGATAAACTGATTTTAACATGTTGTATATAGAGAGAGTCACAAAAAATATGCAGTCGATTTATAATTTGATTTTGCTGGCGTATCTTGCAACCGAGTGAATTAATTCGGTCAACCACTCATCGCATGTCGTACGTCTGATGAATTTCCCGTTGCCTCTGAATAAACATCGGTCCTGCCACCACATGACAGCTCCATAGATTACTCCTAAACATAAATAACCACTATCTCAAAATAGTTCGCATAATAGTTATATCTTTAATTAGTACGTTCTAGTAGAGCAGTGCATAATCTCGGCCACGCACCCAAAGGCGCATTCGGTTTGTCTGCTTTGGCACGCACTCAAACTTCTGGCATATGTGCATTTCCCTTACTTAAATTACGCGGTGTTCTTCGTGAAACTACATTGGAAGAAACGACAGAAGCGTGTTATGAATCAATCATAAAATCATTTTTTGTGCAAGCTTACACGCTGAAAATTCTCAATTTTATCGAGAGCATTACATAATAAATCTTAGTGAGGTTATATGCAGTTATAACAGAGAAAAAACCTAAATTTAAAATAGCTAGACACCGATTATCTGACTTAAAAAATGTCTTTATTCGATTGATTCACTAAGAGTTTCTTTGAGATAGATAATTTTACAACTCAGTAATAACGTTTAGTAATAAATCTTAGTAATAAATAAGTAACGTATTTTTTAAATACAAAATAACTTTCTATACTGCGATTAGCCTTACTGCTTGTTTTTATACTAATTATTATATTCTATTAAATGTAGAATTTATTAAATATGTAGGTACTATCACTATAAAAAATAAATAACTGACAACGAAACAGTAAATTATTAAAAAAAAAAAAAAGTGTAATAAATTATTTTACAAACAAAGTTTAATTTTGTAATTATAAAGCGATTTTTATAAAACTTTTGATTTTTTGTATTTTTTAAAATAAGTTCTAATTAATTAATAAGTTTGACATAAACCGAAGTCGGTGTTATAGTCGGTAGAATAAAATACCTCCATGCAAAGTTATGTTTAACTAGAAACAGATAAAGGTTAAAAATCATGTACTACTTTTCAAGTCAATTTTTGTTTGTTTGTGTAGATTTAGTACAAAAGTGTGGAAAGTTATTGCAATTTGACGATAACCTTTAATGGAACACCCAGTGCAGTCTGTGTCAATTTTCTAAATCTAAAATAAAGCGCCCCATATACAAAGTGAGAAATATGCAGGCGACGTTAAATGTGCACCTGACCTAACCTTTTGATTTTCTATTAAACAGTTATTGCATGATTATTATCAAGAAAAGATTAGAATTTTTAACTTTGAACACTGTACGATGTTAAGTATGTGTACATTTGTACACATAAATACTTAACTGAAGCGATTCAATTAAATGTTCGATATAAATTAAAATTTGAACAGTCAATTAATAAATTGATATTAAAAACAGAGAAATATAACTTCAGAATAAGTGACAAATCGATTTGTCGATTAACGAAAAGCTTGTCAAAAATTTAGGTAAATAATATGAATAAAATAAGTATATGAAAGTTCTTGACTGTGGTGAAATTGTAGTTGTGATAAAATCAGCTGTACTCAATATAATTTAAATGATATAATTAAGAAGAATTAGTTTTTCTTTCTTATTGATGTTGACGTTTCTATCAATTGACATTTATCACAGAACATCATATATATTCGAATGAAGATTGGGTGTCAATTGAAGATCAATAAAAAAGATTAAATGTGGATTTTACGTACTTTTTATGATCCATATAACGAAAACTAAAATAATATTTGCTTGAGATTTACGATATGTGAATGTTAAATTGGTGATTCGAGCTTTGGATAGCGTAAAGCTTACAGCGTTAACTGTTGGAAAATGCGGTCGGAAAAATCATATTATGTTCGTGACGGAAAATAATTCAAAAATAATATATTTCGGATACGGTTTCGGAATTTAATTTCATGCATTGCTGGAACTGTTTCATTCGCTTGAAACGAACATAGTAGATCTTTTTGTATTTGTCTTTATCTACATAACGAAATACTTTGACTGGTGCGTTTGAAGTCTTCTGTCAAGTTATGCATAAGATTTGAGTAAGGATAGCACCGTCGCTGTTGCGAATCTAGGTTAGGAGATGAAAAGGTAAGTTTAGTATAGCGTGAGAGCGGCTCCAGCCGATTCTATATGACAATACTTAACAATATGATGCGTCCAAATACGACTAAAGCTCAAAGTAATAATTAAACCAGGGGTGGAGAGAATTTTCATTTCAAAAGGCCACATTCATTTATCTGATTCTTCATAGGGCTGCAGTAAAGAAAACGCTGACACCGCCCCCGATCGTCGAACATATAATGGGTTAATTATGCTCTTTTTTCAAACAAATTTAATTTTTTGATCAAAGTGAATATTTTGATCAAGTCAAAGGGCCGCATCGGAGTAGCCAAAAGACCGCAGATTCCCCTCCGCTGAACTAGACCATAAATATCATGATAATTTAAGGAATAATTATAATGCCGGGTCCAATGGTGCAGCGGTTACCGTTGTGGGCTTCCGTGTCGGATATCACGAGTTGGAGTCTCAGTACAAACAGATTTTTTCTTCGATTTCTGTTCTAATGTATAGGTGTTTGTGATGTCTAAAAATACCTTCCCATCATTTCAATCATTTAATAACTGGACGTAAAAAGAGCGATTATTTAACCTCTTGTCCTGTCTTAGCCTTATACTTCTATCCCTACTACTCCCTTTGAAAAAAGACCGAGTAACTAACAGTTCTTCTAGAAACACGTCTGTTGACATACTTTCATCAAGAGGCCATATGCTCTACATTGGGAACAAACATGGCTAAAAAATTGTAATGCAGAAGAAAAATATAATACTTTTAGGGTGTTAATTATCAATATTTGGTGGAAAGGCATTATATTAAAAAAAAACAATATTCCTTTGTACTTATTTCCACTTTGTATTTATTAAGATAAGAATGCTCGCCACGAGCAAAAGAATATTATGCTGTTTCTTAATGTTGTAATCCGTGATTTTTAAATATATTTTTATCAAAACTGTTGAGTTTATATATAAACATGTGTAATAAAGATAAACGGTTTCTTGATATTCAACTTTCTAGATAGTCATGTTGTAAGTAGCTTGAAGGCGACGGTATGTATCATATTATGATGAAGCATTAAGCTTTGGTGATGAAACGAAATCTATATGAACATCTGCCTTTGTTGTGAGATCATTGGGATTTTCGGTTTGTCGTTGTTTCAGAATGCATTGCTTAGTGACATCTTGTTATTACACGCTCCCGAAATAACGCATTGACTACAAAGAGAATAAAATATCAATAAGACGTCGTTAGTCGATTTCAAAAGACATTAATTATTGCATGTATATTTTTGAATTCTAAGATATTTAAGAAAGTAAGCGGACAAAACGGTATCTTATAAAATGGTATGGACATGAAATAACAATACGAAAAATACTTAAAAAAAAAAAATAGTTTATCAATTAAAAAAAACATTTCAAACATTTCGCGACCCGAAAACACAATGTTACTTGGTAATATCATTAATGGTTCTTGGAAGATTGTCTAATTGTTATCGTTGCTATGCTAAAAAATGCATTTAAAACCTTGTTGTTCTTGAGTCACGATTTCTGTGCAATAATTATTTTATGACAGAAAAACATCACAGACAAATTCAACGGATTGATTTTTTTTCCATATCCATCCATTTGCGATCCCAATGTGGGGTATATAGCCTCCGAAACAAGGTATCTCAAAAGAAATTTTTCTACGAAAACTGATTACTATTTGAAGATATATGGATTGGGTTAGGAGCTGGAGTAGTGGTTAACTTATCGCCAACTCTCGCTACGCAGTTGGACTTGTCGGTTTTCAAAATCCGGTTTTTTGGCTGAATTTGTGACATTCGAAAACCGGTTGTGCTGAATTTTCCATGAGCGAGTCTGTAAACAGAAGGACAGAAAAATTGGATCTTTTGTTTGATGGCTTAAAGATCATAATCCCCACATCATTACCCAGCGAAAGGGTATTTTTGATATCAGGAAATTTGTTACAAAACGATTAGTGGACGCTTTGGGTTTCCTTAAATCATATTTTCTTAAGAGTAACACCAAATAATTTCTTGTTGTGTATTATGTATATAAATAAACAATATAAAAAAATGAACTGTATCTCGCTATTTTAATTGAATTATCCATTTTTTGTAAAACTTCGAAAACCGGATAACACCGGTTTTATAACAATATTGACATTCGAAAACCGGCTTTTGTATAAGCCCTACTACGCACCGCTTATGATTGAAAGATTAGGAGAGATTTTTTAGTAATCACAGACACCCAAGCCTTCGAACAAGATTGGAAAAATACTGCTCGTATTGAGACTTACACCAGTGAGATCCGTAGTGAAAGAGAACAGCGTTGACTACTGCGCCACGGGTCTAACCAATACCGTATTATGAACACATCTTTGGTTGCTAGAAAATGAAATTGAATATGTTTGGATAAGTATCGTATTTATTATATTGGCCACACTACATTGTATGATGAAAAAAAAGTCTGACCATACCAGTTCATAGATTCTTTTGATAGTGGTGATATCCTGAAGATAACATTTTACTTTCAAACAGTTTTGTCATAAACTGACCTTTTTACACACAATTGTTTCATGAGTTGTATACAAAAAAGTTTTTTTTAGAAACAACTTAACATGCATTGAATTTAAGTTTAAATGAAATATTGTAAAATATAATATTGGCTGCATCCATTTAACTCCCAAACATGTATCTGTATCACGAAACTTTTCATACAATTTAAAAGTTTAAAGCGATATAAATTCAGTTGTCGCAATAAATTAGCAAAGGAAACTCACAAACGTTTTGGAAAATCTCGACTTTTGTTTTTTTACCGTTTTGTTCTTCAGCATTCTTGAAGGCTATTTCTTTTTCTACCCCACTCACCTGTACCTCGCGCCCGACGTTTTGTCTTCCCTTATCTCACTACGCCACCACTTTGCGGCAGCCATTGCCAACCAATGCTTCTGATTTTGTACTTGTCAATTATTATTTGTTGCAAATCCAACGATATATCAGATATCCAGTATCATTTTCTCAAATAACTTGTTAATTCAGTAGTAAAAAATAGGTTATATTACTACAAATATAATGCTTTCACCGAGAATAAAAAAAGTTAATTCAAATATTATAAAGATACATACATCCAATACGATAGTTGGTATTTTTTATAATTTTATTTATTGTATGTGATTCATTAAATTGATGATTTTCTTATTTTCATTTATAAAAAAAACAATTTCAATGTGTACTCTTGAGATCTAACTAAACTCAATTTACAATTGAGCATCGCAAAGCAATAGCGTAGTACTTAATTTAACAATGTATGATCATACTGTCGATAGGTATTCCGGCATCCTGCCATTGTGAGATTTATAATTCAGTTAATATCTACGATTTATTACGAAAAAATTGTAATTTTTACTACGCTACAAAACTATCCATGCAAAAACAAAATGTATTTTTGTCATTTTTCAGATTTAAAAGGTTGTTCGTCACGTCTTTACAGTATTTGTTCATTATCCTTTCTCGCTCTTCATCCCTAAGCTTTCTCAAGAGATTTCTTTGCTACTTATCTAAACTATTATCTACTTACGTTTTGACGAACTGTTTGAATGATGCCATTTTGTAATGGAATTTTAAAGGATTTAAGATATTAAAAAAAACGTCTCGCCAAACGTATTATCTTTCCAAATGGAAATAAATTATAAATGTATTCCATTATGGTACACTTTGACGAATAAATCAATTATTTTGAAATATTTTCGGCTTATAAAAAACATAGAAAAATGAGAATATTCATATGAAATGTTACATTAAAAACACCAAGAATTATTGAATGCAAGTTTTATTAAGATTATTTTTATTATATGTTATATCAATATCAAAATTTTCAGAAATCATGTGTTTTATGTTCGTCCTTTTTTTAATTACATTGCTGTTAAAAATCACTACAGTAAAATATACAATCGTCTGGAAATCATTCCATACTCGGATAATCCGTGTATCTTGTTGAAAAAAAACCAACAGTTTAATACTTAATAAAATGAACACAACGCTGAAATGACCTGAAAAGGTGGAAAAAGAAATTCAGCAATAATTCAAATATAATTAATTATGTGCGCGCGATCGGAAAAACTGATTAGAAAAACTAAGTCAAAGGAAAATTGGTAGTGGTGAGTTTTCATCATGTTAAGCAACAGTGTCAAGGTTTTTCTAGCCACTCAAAAAAAGTATGCCACGCCCACTAGATATGGCCAATTCTCATATACTTCAAAGTATCAAACTAGATGATTGTATTTTTACACATATTCAGTGGCGTCAGAAAATTCTAACAGTAAAAAAATGATATAGCATTGTGAATAATATAAACTGTCAACAATTCTGTATCAAATTTGAATTTCGTCTTTTAATGTTTGCGTTTGTCTCAATTTTTTATTGGACGCCGTTTACGCCAATTGGAATCACCGTATGAGCAAATTTTAAATATATGTATGTATATATGAATTTGTAATCGAATGAATTTATGCCTTTAATACCTACATTCTCTTCCGATCATCATATCGACAGTGACAAGTATAAAGGACGAGGAAATTATGAATTATACACAACTTTGAAGTGCACGGGAGACTTCTAAACTGGTGTTTGATTGTCATAATCTAATATTATTAAAGAAATTATCTAGGAAAAACCTTTATTTCAGTCTTTTTTCTTGATTTTAATATTTTACAAGATCATATTTTTCAAACGTAAAAGCTAAATTTAGATACTCATTCGCCATTTGCAGCTTGCATCCTTTTGATAGAACGTGTATCAAGTTTAATACGTTATGATTATCGAAAAAAACCTCTTTTGAAAAAACTGTGGGTTACGTCCTTGGTCCTTAATAATGAATGTAAATACTTGTCGTTGGGATTGGAAATGGTTGAAAAAAATTTATACACAAAACGATTAATAATGAATGACATTAGAGATTATTTTTTAAATTATTTGTTGTTTTTTTCATATTATCAACATACTTATAATTAAGAAGCTAGGGATAAAAATCCCTAAAATATTGTAGTACTGATTCAAATGAAGAGAATTTGAATTTTTACATCGCTAAAAACCTTGTACCTTCCATTCAAATATGGGTCAAAATATTACCATATAATGATTTTTTATTAAAAAAGTGTATTTTCTCTGTCCATGAAAAAGTGAATCTGGTCATTTACGCTTACGCTTATTACATTTATGTTTTTTGGAATAATTGTCTCGATATAACTTTGGCGCCACCACTGGTGATTTGAAAGCATGCATACATATTTCGGTTTGTGTATTTGCGCCATCACCTTTCGAAAGAAAAGATTAAAGATATATTAAAAGTGCGTGCAGAAAGACGGCAGCGGGCCGTGAGTCACATATTGTGTCGGTGCCACGTTTGGCCCGCGTGCCAAAGTTTGCCGACCCAGACCGATCAGAGGGATATGTTCTTGGCAGCCTTAGACTCGGCACACAATCTGACATTCGTATACGTATATGACAATAAATACACTACAGACATACACCTGTTATTTATTATTGGTGGCCCAGAGACGTTTTGCCGACCATTGGAGAAGCGAGTCAAAATGTGCGTTAATTAGTTTGGATGAAAAATAAATTTTAATTTCTGACAGTTATTTGGACAATAATCAAGCTTTATTTGTGTCACAATAAAAAAGCACAATAAAAATTAATTTATTATTGTTAATTAAAATGACATCCAATGTGGATCATATCGACTGCTCAATCTGTAAACAGACTAACTACACATGCGGAAACTTTTCTCTAGGTATGTATGTATGTAGAAAAAAAAAATGGTTTACTTATCAAGCGGGATTTAACGATTAAAAAAAATAGTTTTAAATTATTAAACTGTTTTAATATAAACATTCAATTATCATTTTTAACGCACTTTTGTACTAAAATAATATTTTATTTTATATGATCAGAACCGGTTTCGCTCATATCGAGCATTTTCAACATAAACAGAGTCAAGATACTTGTCACCGTTTTATATTGGCATTTGACGGTTGGTATATTTAAATTATGTACATATATGCTCTCGGTTGTCATATATTATCTGTCAAACGCTTTACTGCTGTAATCATAAGAGTAATTTTTGTTCTAATAGTCGATATGATAAGCGCATACGATGTCGGGAAATTTGGCCAGACAGTAAAAATTTGAAATAACAAAACACAATTCTGTTTTTCTTACCCAATGCCGTAGGGCGTAGACTACGACACCATACTCGTTTGACAGATAAACCAAAGCAACCAATTGTTTATGCATATTATGTCCAGTGGTTTTTTCCCATGGAACACGGTGGAACGGCGTTCCAGCACTTTTTTTTATTGGAAACACCTTAAATGATTTAAATATGTATTTGGAAAATGATTATTCATTTTGATTTGAAGCATTGGCTTTTGTCCCTATCTTAGATCCCTTTTGAATACAATATACCGGGTATCGTAACATTTATATTATACATTAATGTGATAATATAAAACAATACCAGGTTCATTGACTTATTCTATGTCACCACCAGGAGTTTAATGCTTAATTTAGTGTGCTATTTGTTTCACGTAGGTTTAGTCACTTTTGTTCATTAAACTAACCGGAGCACCTTTGACACTTTTCTATCTTTTTCAATATGTTGATCAGTATACCAGGAAGATAAATCTTCATTGATTCGAGCCCAATACTAACAGAATTTTCTTCAATCGATTTATAGATCTCTGATCGATGGTATAGGTTTTTGTGATACCTAAATAATACTCTTCTACCCTTCAATTAATTAGCCACTTATCCTGTTTTAACCTTATAAAAACCTTTAAAAACAAGAGGCTTAGCAACTGAGTAAAAGTTTTATGTTGACATACCTCACTTCATGACAAAGCAATATGCTCTATATTGAAAACGTTAATCATTTCTCAAAAAAAGCACAATATGAAAACAATGATGAACATTGTCGCAGTTGACACATTTGCTGTCAAAAGCGTAAACAATAATAATTCTGACTGTCCAAAATAATTGTCTAGCTAACTAAATCTAGTGCAAATGAGAATAGCTTTGCTGGCTTAGGTGACTGTTTCTTTGACACCTCTTTCAAATATTCAAAAAAAGCTTAAGACTACTGTATTATATATTCCACACAGTAAAGGCTGTTAATCCAAATTGAACAGTAGAAAAATGATGTTAAAAATTCGGTTAAAAATACTGAAAAATCAGTTATTGATGAAATCTATTCAAATGCAAAAGTACTTACTGTAAATTTATCGCGTTATCTATGAAAAACAACACAGTAAGTTTTCTGTGCACATTTACTTAAATATCATCATTTCAAATAAGTGGGTGTCAGATAAAAAAATCTAAAAATATTCCGTGTATTAGACATTTTTCCACGCAATAAGAATATTAAAAAATGCTTCGCTCTCATTTAGCTCACAAAAATATAATAAATTTAAGTTTTAACGATGCATTATGTCAGAAAAAAGTTGAATTTAGTTATAAGTAATAATAATACACATAGCATTTGATAATTCTTTCTTATTTTGCACGAATGCAACATTTTCATTTCGTTTTTATTATTGTGAGAAATTTTCAAGTTATATCTGAAATATATAAAAGATGATCATTGTAAAGTTGCTTCACTATCAACTTTTATTTATATCTGTTGAATTTACAGTCGCATCTTGTAACAAAATAGCTCTTGGTCCGATGTAAAGCTGCACAAAACTACTTTCGTTGGCATTTACTTTTGATCTTAAAAAGTACTTCAGTCAATTACTGAGTCACTTAATAAAAAGTTATATTTAATCTTGAAAATTTGATCTATTTTACATTGGATCTAAAATAGAATTAAAAATACGACTGCGTTATACTATTATTTTGCAAAATTATCACATGTTTCATCTTTGGTGTTGATTGTGAATTGTGATTAAGGTTTTATTCCCGGTATCCGGAAACCCGGGATTCCAATTTAGTGGCACCTAAAACACTCTCAAGCTGCCAGGAGGTTGATATTAGATATATAAATTTTTGATAGTGATTAAATGTAATTAATGCATAACATATTTTAAGTCACAGAGCTTTATTCAATTACTTTACGGATTCGTTTTCTTGTCTGTTCCTATTTATATGTATAAGTTTCCCGGTAAAATCTCGGTATCGGTGTATTTATCTCTTACTATCCCGCAAACTACAAAATAACTGGAAATGAGACACCCTAATTGTAATCAAATCATCGTGGTTTATCAAGCTAGTGTAAGGTCAGACTGCAGCAATAATGGCTTTGCTTGTTCGGCATTCATATCGAGAAGATTTCACAAGGTGTCATAATTGTTTAGATGGTTGTACCCAGAAGCCCGACCTCGCTTTACTCCTATACATGATTAAATATGTTCGAAAATACTTGACAAAAGCTTATATTTCATGCGTAAATAAAAATACTAAGCATGTTTTAGAATTGATTGAAAGAATATTGAATCATTTGAAAAAAAATGTACTTTATTATATCTTCCATTTATTTCTATTTTACTTTGATGTTTCAATAAATACATGAAAAATTTGTTTTGTGAAATTATTATACTACATGTATATTTTCAACGTAGAATGATTTTACAAATTAATCTTGATAGACTGAAATCAATAAGTCGAGTATTATTCTTTTTCACTTATTTCTGCGAAAAGTCAAAAAGACAATATAATCCGCAATTTAAATTTGCAAATTAATTCTCTTCGAAGGAATAACTTTTGGCATTTTTTTAATGGCCACTGATGCAAATTCGCTTCTTAATTCTAAAAACTTTTTCGAGTTAAGAAAGTAATTTCGCAATAAAAAAATAACGTTTCATTTGAATCGGGAATATTTTATCGTAAGCTTTTAAATGCTTTTAATATATGCAGATAAAAGCTGCTTAAAAATAAAACAAAACATCTAAAAAAAAAATCATTGGATGTTATAATGATAAAACAATCATACAATTCATGTGATCAAGTTTTAACGTCACTTTTTTTAATGCGGTTTTACGCGGCTTTTTTAATATAACCGCCAACATACCAAATATTATGAATTTCAATTCGTTTAAGATAAAATCATGTCCAAACCACACACGTTTGCTTATTATTTTTGTATTTGTTCAAAATATTCATGTATATAAACCAAATCTCTCAAAATTACTCCTAAGACACTAAGAGACATTGAAAATGTTATGTATTATGATAATAAATCAATGGCCTAGCCCTATAGAACGGTAAGTCAAAAATTTGATGTTTTGAGTTATATTACCCATTATATTCGAATATCTCTCTTCTATAGCTTCACAAAAGTACATATAGACAAAAATACTAGTTTTCTCTTTGAAGGCAAATGTTTGAGATATGAAAATAAAGAAATATAAACAATTTTGTCTCAGTTCCACGTAAATTAAACATTTTATGATTTTATCAACGTTCCCATTAATTTTAATTGAATTGAGATAAATTACTAAATGATTCACTAAAAAGAAGAGAAAAATAACGATTGAAACTTTTTCAGTTCAATTTTTTGTCAGCAATACCTCAAAACAACCAATTTCAAGTTGTGAGTTTTATCCATACCCGCTCCCAATGCGGATCATATGGCCTCCTAATAGAGGTATCTCAACAGAAGTTTTCTACGATAATTATTTGTTACTCAGTTGCTCAACTTCTCTTTTTCAAAGAGAATAGTAGGGATAGAAGAATTTGGCTATACAGGATTAGTGGTTAGCTAATCGCTCTCGCTACGCTCAGTTAATAATGGATCTCAATCTTTATAGACATCACTAAAACCCACGTCTTCGAACAGAAATCGATCGAAAAAATGCTGAGAAAAAAAACTAATTGTGAAAATATTTAATATACTCACTTATATTTTATTATGCTACCATATAATAACCGTATCAATTTGTTTAAGAATCAACCTTCTTTTGTGGTTATGTTTTCTTGCTTTCAACGATTTGATTTATATTGTATTAATTATCGGTTGGAGTATAAAATAGTGTATCTTAGTGATGAATGCAGGGCTTAACTTAATACCATGTTAGAAAAAATAGTTTCAAAATAATCATAAAAACATCGCTTAGCGCAGGGGGAGGGGCAAACTTTTCGGATGAAGGGCCAAATTCAAGAATTCAAAATGAGCGGTGAGCCGCAAGTAAAATACCATTTTATTTATATGTACACTATTTATTATCATGAAAAAAATATGTTACAAAAAAACAATCATATGAATGGAACTGTTTTACGTCTTTTTCAATTTTTAAATAAACATTTTTTTTAAATTCAGGTGTTAATTATGTAGTTCAGATTCTTAAAACTGCTTGTAAATGTTCATCGGGGATTTTTGATCGCAATGAGTTTTTATTGACGTTCATGATTGAATATGTTTTTTCACATATATAGGTTGATCCAAAAATAACTATAATAAAATTTTTCGAGCAACATCTTTAAGCTGGTTGAATTTGTCCGAATTAATTGCGTTATAAAGTTTGCAGACGAAACGAAAAAACGTGTTTTTTTTTCAAAAATATAATATTGCTCGCGGGCCGCCGAAAAATACGCAACGGGCCGCGGTTTGTCCGTGTCTGCTTTAGCGATATGAATGAATAAATATTATATTTGTGTATTCCACAAACTAGTATAATTTAAAAGAGATCACCTGCTTTGCAAGATTGAAATAAAAATTATTATTCTCTAACGTTCTTCTGTATGTATGTTTGTGTTTATAAAAAGACAGTTCATCATACATACTTCAGTTTTACTACCCATATGAAAATAGAAGGATTGTTTATTTTGGATTAAAGTTTTCACGCGATGTATTTTAATGGCGCGGTTTTGCAATAAAAACAGAAGGTTTCATTGTGCTAACGGACTGGCTATAATATTAATTTAAATTATACGAAAACACTTTTTCGGCCTGGGAGGGCAGAGTTGGTAACTTCCAAAATTTGGATTACGTGCGAATTTAAAAGCTTATAATTCACGTTTCATTTCGTAGAAATGAAATATTTTTGAAGACATTTAATTAATATAAATTATTTGATTAAATATTATGGCATCTTCCATCACGAAGTTTGCAAGCAGATTGTATCTTACGCTTCATATTCAATAAATTTATATATTCGTTATAGCAATTGAAACAATACGCGAGCCGAGTACTACAAGGTTCTATGTGGACAGCTGCAACAAAAAAGATATGGTCATTTGAAATTTTGAATGGTTGTATTTTGAAAATTGTAAATGTTTCCAAGTTTCTTTTTGATTGTATATATCAATAATAGTACTGGCATGATATAACTTTTAATAAAATATTGTTAAAAATAGTTCTTCATAGTTAATTAGAAATACCTGAACTTATATTAGAACCTTGTCCATCTGAAATTCAAACCAGTATTCTAACCAGTATTCGCTAAAGCCTTACTCAAACCAAGGAAACAGGTATAATGCATAATTCATCATTATTTATGTACATTACAATTTAAAAAAAAAGACGATTGCAGTAAAGCTTGATAATCAAAAGAGTTCATTAAACTTGTAATAGAAGTCACAAATACTTCGGTCATATCCAAGTAAAATAAAATCTTTTAAAAAATGTAATGTTTGTTTATTGGATAAGTAATTGTGATTATTTAAAATGTTGCCTGCAAATATAATATGGGGGACATAAATTAGCCGTGACATGTTTGGCCTCGTAAAAATAAAATAGTTTATTCACCTCAATTTGATTTCGGTACGCGACTTTCATACGAAAATAATGTTCTACATATTTATTCGACGACTTGAAGAAACGACACAATACATAGATTACATTAAAAATCTTATTGCTGTTTTGTAGCGAGTGATTTAATATAGTTTATCAATTCTTTTTAACATGATAGATACAATACACAAATACCGTAGAAAAAGTGACATAATTCATAGAAAAATTGCAGAAAAAATCGTTATCGTTTTAAAAAGAATAACATTGCGGTATATAAAATCTTGTAAAAAAATAATAATGAAAACCAAATAATTAAATAATACAAAATATTTCTTATAATAATATGTATTTTAATAAATAAAAAATAATATTCATCGCTACTTGATAATATATTACACATGGAATTTTATTAGGGACTGGTTATAAATCGCTTTCATCACTGGAAATTACTGACACATCTTATGTGTTACGATCTAATAAGCATTTTATTTGTTATAACCAGGGTTGTAGAGTCAGAGTTGGAGTCGCGGAGTTGCGGTATTTTGGCCGGAGTCAGAGTGGCGAAAAATGAACGATTTTTTCAAAAATATATATTTAATGATGTGTATTCATACAAAATATGTCGAAGAGCTGACAATTCATGCTTGGCTGACTAAAATGATCTGATGGAATACATATATATATAAGCTAAAAATTAAATTATTGAAAAATCTTCTCGGAGTCGCAGTCGTTAATTATTTTAAAGCTGGAGTCCGAGTGGTCTTTTTTTACACGACTCCACAGCCCTGGTTATAACTGTCTTTCTTGTTATTAGGAAAATTCGTTATCGGCTTCTGTGATTTTTGTGTATGCAAATCTTGTAAGAACAGATAATTCGTGTAACAATGTAGTATTAATCGCTATTTTTAGAGAACCGTATTTTTTAAAATCTTGTAAAAAAGAGTTGAATGTATTTTTATAAAACTTGAAATATATTTATTTTTGAAAGAATGTCACTAATGCGTATAACTGTTGTCTATGACTTCAACTACTTCATAAAATTCGACAATGAATAACGAATAGGCAATAAGTTATTTATAGTTTTTTTTCAACAAAAAATACTTGGAACGGAATTGAATTAATGTAAATTATGTGAAAATACAGGGAAAATTGCGAATTTGTTTTTTTAAGAAAATACGAAGTGTTAGAATCTATCTATCAGCATTCATAACTTAAAACAGCCTGTTTTTTATAGAACGCATTCTGCCAGTATATTGACTGTCTATACCACGGGCTCCCAACCTATGGGTCGCCAACTTTTTTAGATTTTGGATTTGAACAACAAAACTAAAACTACAGTCAACTAAAATTACCTCATTTAAAAAAGTGCCCTTTTCAATTGCATCAGGGCCGCGGGTCACATGGCTTTTATAAAAAGGGGTCGCCACCTGAAAAGGTTAGGAGCCTATGGTATATACATTCAACAATTATTTTTTTTGTAAACTGTTTTTGTAAACTTATTTAATGCTTTATTTTGATATATCTAAATACCATTTCTGCACGCATTGACTCAATTAGTGTTATGCAATAGTCGCAGCAGTAAATGGGTCGTTAATTTGGAGTAGGATTTATTTTGAAACCGAAAAAAGCAACTCTCTCTCTTCATCTCGTCTATGTCTCACAACAATAAAATTTTAAAATACGCCCCGGCGATCTGTCTCATTTGAGAATTCTGTCAAAAAAAATATTCGAATTCAAAAATAGAACGCAGAACAGACAGACGGCTCCCATTGGCGCAAATCGCTGAGCACTCTTAAATGATGCCCAACAGGTGTCGCGAAAGGTCCACAAATAAACGTGTCTAACTGATCGTCTCATTTTTATTATTATTAGTATTACGCTTATTCAGACGATGTCAGACATCTTGTATTTTGGGTCGTCATGAAATATGCGGATGTATGTCATTATTATTCATAGAAATATAGCACAAATTTAATGTGTACCGAAGGCGAATATTCCATGATCATATTCGTGTGACATATAACTTTAATGAAAGCTATACTTATTCCTTACATCGTTTCATCAAGATCTTTTATGTCAAAATTAACATAAAATTACAATCATTTTATTTATGAAAAACACTTAAGAACCATTTACAGAATTATGACATTTTGACATCAACGATATAATTTTAAAGTAGTTTAAAATATATATTTCAATGACTGATATGAGCACCTGGAAGTGAAGTGAGCCAAGTGGTATTTAAGGAATAAATAAGTTAGATTCGTTAACATATTAAAAAGCCCTCGAGAGGTGAAGTGAGCCAACTAGTAAAATATTAAAACTTTTTTTCTTAGATTTTTAAGTACAATCACGTCTTTATTTGGTGTTTTGGTGGATTCCATATTTTTATTTTGCGGATATTATTGCAATGTATACGGCGTGTAGAATATTACAACGCATCTAAAAAATTCTAAAATACCACATGGCTCACTTTGCCTATAATGAGCCCATTTAAGATTTCATCGCCAATACTGAAAGAACTCTAATCTCGAATTTGGGTATATTTGACAGGAGAGACAAAAAAACGATAATACTTCAAAAATATGTAAACAAAATAAGCTTGTTGGGTATTGAAATAATTAATCAATGCGTTCCGTGTTAAATTAGAGATATGTGTAAATACAAAAATGTGGCAATGATATAATAGATCGAAACAAATAAAAACAATACTTTTACCAATAAAATTAAATACGCGTTCCTACAATATTAGCAACGATGTCTTAAATTATCATAAAAGTAAAGTAACCTTAAAAAATACTGCAATAACTAGAGTATTTAATGCAACAAAGCATCAAGTAAAGACGTGGCTGTACTTAAAGTAAAATTTAAAAGTTTCGCCATTTCACCACTCAGCTCACTTTACTTCTCAAAGGCTCAAATAAAAGATGAGCATTCATTCAAATGTTTAATATTAAATTCATTATCTTTAGTCTGACATGACACATCATTGATTAGTCAAATTGGCCATTTTTTCTCTAGTTTATACAAAAATTGCTAAGTACATAATTAAAAAAAAAAATTGTTCTGCCACTTTAATGTCTACATATATTCAACAAGATATTCTTAAATTTGATGAACATAATAAACTTATCTATATCTTATTTATATAGTGAAATACATAGAATGTCATATCGACGTTAAGCATGCAATACCGCATTAGCAACAGTTGTATTTATGTACATTATTTTGATTAAATTTTATGATGAATCTGATTTCTTTTCGCAAATTTTCAATCATATAATTCTATGTACATATTTGTTTTAGTCAAAAAGTTTAAGACAGTTTGTAAAACCAATCTAATATTGTCTTATCTATAATCTTCAACAATATTAATCTTTTCTGTATCAAGTACAATTTGTTTTTGTCGCATGCCGAACGACTTTTATATATTTATTGTCTTGCTATGTTTATTTTACAGAGATAGCGACCTAATTTTTAATATTTTTTTTTCGACACCTCACTAGATGTCGTCAGTCTCAAAATAATCACTTCTGTAAAGTGATGTTGAAATATAATAATTATTTTTAAAAAATCTTAAACGGAAAACACATGCACGCAACGGCATATCGCAATATGAAACATCCTGTAATGTAAAACATACACTTCATAGCGATATTGGCCATGCAAAAGGTGTTTTTTCACTATCATCATTATTTTCCATCAAACAAAAAATGGTGAATAGTAAATTTATTTATCGAAAGGTTTATTCGTAGATAGTGAATTTTAAATTTGATCCACTAAAAGAGCGACATATTTTTAAGTGCTTTATCTCTATAGACTGTTGTCAATATATTGTTTTATGATTGATTTGGTTTTTGATTTTATTGTTTACCAAAAGGAAAAACAAAACAATGATACATCCAAGTAAATTACTTTGCGATTTCTTGAAACATGCTGTGTAACATTAGAGACTTTATTTAGCGAAGTCAGTTTTTACAGCAGTTGAATTAACAAGATGACATATTGACAAAATGGTAGGTAAATTATTAAATAGTTCTGTTTTCAAAACAAAAGCGATACACGCGCGAACACTTCCGTTTGATCTTTACTTATGGCATTTTTTTATATGTGGGCATTGCAAATTTAAAGTCAACTTATTCAAGAAGAAAAACCTTACCTCAAAATATTATAATAGGCAAATATAAAAACGTTTAAGGGACATAATAATAATAATGTAAAGAGAGCGACGCAAATGTTTTTACAGCGTTCGCCATGTATAATTACATTCGGAGTCGACGCGACACTAGCGCCATGACACTTTTCTTGTTTTGTTGCTGTAAATTTAGATTGTTACGACATCACCATTTCCACTGGATGCGTCAGTGGCTCTCAAACAATATTATTATCGTCAACGTAAAGTGTCAAACTACAGCAATAAAACTACTATAGAATAAATTATATGTATTTCGATTTTTAATATGTGCCAGCGAGTGATAATGCTTGTTCTTTCGTTCGTCGTTTTTATGCGATTTTTCTATGTTGAGGAGTGGCTAAAACACCCTTAATTTTTCCATATTTTATGCATATATATATGATTTACAAAAAGGCAAAACAAAAAAAGTAATTTGTTTAATTAGTGTAAACATTTGTAATTAATCTAAGAACCTATCTTATTATATTAGGTCTTCTAATTTAGTACTATATTTAACATTACCTAGTAGGAACAGATTTGGTTAGATGAATATTTTTTCAGAATACTGTTTGTTAGAAGTCAAATTGTAGTTATTTAGTTCATTTTCGTGAAAAATTTACATTTTCTATATGAGGACAATTTATGAATTTAAATTTTGAAGACAATAATCGGCTATTTATTTAATGATTACTTTATCTTTTAATGAAACAATATATTATTTAATGAAATACATTTTAATAATGTTTGAGAATGCCTTTTAGCATTCTGTCACTTATTTCTATCTATAGTACCTGAGTGAATTGTTCGTCCACGACGCTCGTAGAAATGATAATCAAATAAATATGCATCAGTTCATACAGATAAACGCATAATATTATGTTTCCCCTGCATCCCCGTTCGGACGTAGCGCTCGTCCATTGGAAAGGAATACGAGTTGAAATTATTTGAGCCTTGAGGCGTTCTGCGAGTGGTTTAATAAAATTTTACATTAAAAGCAATTTCTGAAAAGAGAAATTTCATTATTACGTGAATGGTTGGACGCCATGCCAGCGTAATTCGCGTAATTGGAGATCTTTTTGTATGATTTTTCTCTCGCTGGACTGATTTAGTCGGAATACACGTTGAAAAAAGGCGACAAATACTGCCTACCGCAAGAGATAAAACCTTTTGATAAAATACGAGATTTATTTTAAGCACAGCATTTATTTTTAGTATACATATTTTGAGTGAATATTGCTGTTCTATTAATAAACATCAGATACAAAGGCTTCTTATGTCAGGTTTTTTTTTATAATAAATACTCTTATCTGATTTTGCTTTAACCGTGTGACTGACTTTGTATTCAGTTGAATTTCTCTAGATATTAATGTTAGAAACAGCAAAATATACCGTTTCTTTAAAGTTTTTAATATGCATATTTTGGCAAAGGATAACAATAAATTGATAAAGTAACATTAATCGATTTCATCTTTTTAATGTATGCAATAGTTTTGCTTTACTCATAAAAGCTTTTTAATTTTTTCGTCTTAGAACACTGTAAGAAGTACTCGATAACTTCTCCTTAGACACTCTTAAGTATCAGTCAAGTGTTCAAGTTTCTATGTCAATGTTCAGTTAGGGCTATAAATCTGTATTCTTTCATTTTTTTAAAATACCATATTTGCTTTACATGTAAAGCAATTGACAAGAGTATATCGACTATGGAAAGGAAAAAGGACGTAACCCTCAGTTTTTCTAAAACAGCTTTTTTTCGATAATCACAATGTATAAAACTTGACACACGTTCTATCAAAAGGATGGAAGCTGAAAATGCCAAATTGATATCTAAATTTAGCTTTTAAGTTTGAAAAAGATAACCTTGTAAAAAGTTAAAACCAAAACAAAAGACTGAAATAAAGGTTAAACCTAGACAATTTATTTCATTAATATTAAGTTATGTCAATTAAACACCATTAAGAAGTCTCCATGCACTTCAAGGTTATGTATAATTCATAATTTGCATATGTTCCAAAATCATCAAAACATGTTTTTTGCGCGTCCCGTAAAATTTGATGTGTGTGGGTTACGTCCTTTTTCCTTTCCACAGTCGATATGTAATATAGCCAAGATAAGAGTTTTACACAGTTTTAAAAAAAACACAATACGTAAGGTCATATAGTATTTATTGAGTCTATATCTGAATATAATTTAATTAATGACATTTAGAAAAAATAGCTCTCAACCTATTTAGATAATTCTTGTAATATGTAATTATTAAAAATGATAACCTTTTTTAAAATTGTCGCTTTTATGTGAATATACTTTAACTTTCGCATATCTGTTTTTTAGTTCATGATCGTGAACTTGGGTTATATTTACATATAGTATAAGGATTGTATGCATACGACATACGTTAATGCGTGAATGTGTAATAAACATATTTATTTTGACTACGGATGTAGTAAACAGTAACGTCCGTCAAATAAACGCCAACTCTTAGTCAGTAAAATTAATTTATAAATGCGACATAACTAATACTATATGAGAGCCCTCTATTCCAAAAGCTATGTATTAAAATTTCAATATAATACTATACATATCAACATGAGAGAAAATGGTCTTTTATATTAAGAAAGATGACTTTATATTGACTGTTGATTTTTATATTGGTGACAAAATGAACTACACAAAACAAAAACACTTAAGTTCTTGTGTAACAAATGATAATAATATTTATTTAAAATTTTAAAACTAAATAAGTGGGATATTTTAATAAGCATCAGTTTGATCAGTATATTTTTTCAGATATACACAATAATTTAATTATAATCAACATGATTTTGTATTTGGTTTTTACGGTTGGTATAAATTATTTTTCATAATTACGACTATGTTCAGTCATGCTATAATTAATATTTTAATGATTTATTCGACCAATCGGAAGATGCGTCACATTATCTTTGCTGTAATGTAGAACGCGAAGGTAATGAGTTTGAATTCCATTGCGGACAGTTTTTATAAATTGATTTTTCAATCGTTTCAATCGTTCAGTTCGAAGGCAAGGTTGTATGTGATGTCTTGCATTCCCCCCTCTATCCTAAAAAAACATGACGTAGCAAGAGCTATTAGCTATCAACTAGTTTTTTTTTTAATATTGGACATTACAGCTAATGTTAATGCGCCAAATATTTTTAATTTAAAAGAATACGAGAAAAACACGATGATAGTTTTAGAATTGTCACTCGAGATAAACTCGAGGTAAATTGACATCACAAACACCCTTAGGTTTCAAATTTTAATTTCACATTGACCTTACCGGGGATCGAACCCAGACCCACCTGGTCGGTAGAGTAAGCTCTAACCAACTAGAACACAGCGGGCGACAAAATTATGTCGTATCCTTATCCTTCTATTGCTACTGTCTTTGATAAAAAGAGAAGTTTAGCTACTGAATAACAAACGTTTCGAGTAGAAAGTTTTCTGTTGAGATAAACTCCATTAGGAGTACATATGCTCTACATCGAGAGCGAATATGGTTCTAAAAAAGTACTGTATTTAAAATAGTATAAATACATAATTATTTCACACCTACGTCACTGGCATGTCGGTATGTTTCACAGTGCACACGTGTTGTTGTTTGCGTGCTATTCTAAGTATTTAATTTTCTTCTATTTTCCTCGGCTCCAGAGCGGGTCTTTAAAATTGTTCGACTATTTAAAAAAAGCAGTGACGGGCAAATTGAAAACTCATCGTGGGCGTTGCTTGTTTGCGATTTTCACCCAGTGCCGTGTTACTCGAGCCGCGATATTTTATTTTGGACAAATGACCGACGCGGCGGTCGTATTCCCATATGGACCCATACTAAATACGCAACCACGGTAACGGATTGGAAACAGATTCTGTAAATGTGTTTATTTCAACAATATTGCCACTTTATTTATTGATTTGGCATTTACTTGGTAGGAATCCATTATAATAGGGTGAAAATATCAACGTATTTTAGTTCTACAGTTTATTTATATTTATGAAATGATAGCTATTTCGGCTTTCGCCATCGTCAGAACTACGTTTTACCTTACGTTGATATTCTTACCCTATTATGAATTTTGCCACTCCCAGTGTCGACCTCTTTTGTTATAGTGTCCACATTTTTAATGCCAGAATCCTAGGACACTTCTTCAATCGATTCTTTGATTTTTGTTAATGGATGTATGTGATACATGAATTCCCTCTAGCCTAACTGATCCCTTAAATAAAGCGATAAACAAACTACTCGTGTCGTTTTGGACACATCCTATCCCTACTTTCAGACTCTATAACAATCAGTCATTTTAAAATAACTTTTGCTTAGGTTAATATTTTTCCTATTGAGAGTGGGATTTTTAAAATAAGATATTTTTTAACTTCAACTTAACAATACTTCGTGGTAAGGCACTATATTAAAAAAAAAAAAAAAAACATTTCGATAAATCTTTCACAAAAAGCTCTTATTCGCTCATCAGGAGCATTATTTATTGATTCTCGTAACGAATAAAACCGCTTTTGATCATATTAAATAAATTTTGAATTATTGCAAATGAGTATTTTATTTTTTAACAAAGTTATTAGTAATGTTATTGTTCACTTTCAATACTTCGTGGAGAGGCATTTTATTCAAAAAATACAATATACATTTTTATTATTAATTACCACTTTTATTTTATATTTATAGTGCTCATCGGATTATCTAGATCAGTTTATAATGCTATTCATGAGAGAAACCGGTTCTGCTCTTATTAAATGACAGTGTAAATTAGTACACATGTATATATATTTTTTTGATTTTCATGTTATTAAACTGAAATTTTACCGAAGAGTCCTATATAATGTCGCCCGCTGTGGTCTAGTTGGTTAGAGCTTGCTCTATCAATCAGGTGGGTCTGGGCTCGATTCAAATTAAGGTCAATGTCAAATTGGATTTTTTCAATTTTAATTTGAGATCTAAGACATGGATGGGTGTTTGTGAAGTTAATTATCCTTGAGTTAATCTCATTTGTCTTACAAAAATTCTCATCGAGTATATCTCGTATGATCCTTCAACTTAAAAATATTTGACGCATAGGCGTAAGCTGTAATGTCAAATATTAAAAAAAAAAAAAAAACAGACTATGGGTTTGTTTATGGTTTTTCACAATACCAGAGATGATCATATTGATACTACATTTTCGTATATTTTTGAGAGGTTGAGCGATTAGGTACTAAGCAATATATTCCTAAAATTTGTCATATTAAAAATGTCAACTTTTAAAACAAATATCACAGTACAGAAAAAGTCCTCATCCGGCACTGCTAAAAGGTCCAAAATTGAAGTCTTGTGGGCGGGCATGGTGAATTCGCAGTCATCCGAAAATCTCGATTCGCAATCAGAACCGTCAGCGATTTCGGGTGACGTCATGGGACATTACTTTCGGGATGATTTGTGCGATATAAATAAATCATATCATTTTTTCCCGAACGCTGGAAACGTCAGCCAAAATTCAATTCCACTTGCTCAAATATGGACATTGGTCTCAACGTTGAAAGAGATGGAAAAGGCCATACTACACAAATGTGTCGACAGCTATATGTATTCGAATCAATATCTATTAGCCTTGTTATATTCATGTACTCAAGCTTATGTTATTTTCAATATTCCGTCATACTTTATAATCAAAAATATCAACTGAGAGTACTGGAACTTAAATATAATACTTGAGTCGATGAAATTCTGTACATGTGTTTTCTTTGACTTTGATAATTTTCAACATTTTAAAGATTTTACTTTTGAAATAAACCATGCTTAATTTCGATGTTTTCGGCGCTAACTTTGCGTGTTCATTGTTAACATGCAATTAAATTCGATAACTTTTTTACTAAGTGTTTTGTATCACAAACTATGACAAGTGTTATGTTTCTTTAAGAAACGTCCCTAGACGAAATTCTTAACCCTTTTAACTCCAGCTTTTTTTTGAGGACTTGCTAAGACATCCAAGCATTTTTTGATGTTTTTTTGTGTGTTCTATAAAAATTGTCATAACTTTCTAGTTTTTAAAGTTATATTTCTGTTTTTTTTTATTTAACATTTGTTTTATAATACTTAAAATAATACAAGCTCATAAAAAAGTAATTTCATTTACTGGAACAACCTAAAAAATACACAAACAAGAAATCAACAAAAATTTGAAAAAAAAAGTTATTATATTGTAAGTTGTTTCACATATATTTATTACAGAATATATCTTCAAACTATTGTCTATCTGTATAAACACTAAACAGTTTTAATATTTGTTATATATTTTTGAAATCAACTAAACTAAAAAAACAACCGTCTCTACCGTTTTCTACCGTCGGTTGTTTGTATGACACATAATATCACGGGTTTGTTTGTCGGCGTGAAATAAAATGCCGCAACTGATAACCACTACTCCATTTTTTTATTATTAGGGTAAAAGTTTAATAAAACATGTGTTAAAACAACTTGAGAGACACTAGAATGGAACATGGTTTTCGCAGCGCGATCGCGCTGCTTCGGCGTAAAAGAGTTAAATAGGTTAAAACTGTGTCACAGTTTGAAAAGCAACTAATGGAGTAACAAAGTTATCAAATTTATTTTTTTATTTAGACATGTTATTTCTTGTTTAAATGATTGCTTGTTTTCTTATACATAATTGCACTGTAGCCATTTACAGTGATATTCAATTTGATGTTATTAGGATTGCGCAATTTGTATTTAATATTTTATATGGATTATGTTTGATTTTGCTTGCAATGCTATTATTTTTAAGTTTTTGTAGATGAGTATATAATTCTATATATTTTTCATAGCCCTTGTATAAATTTATATTTTGCTCTTTTTTATGCATGTCCGCTTCCAATCCGGAGCATATTGCCTCTTATTGAAGGTATCTCGACAGATTTTTTCCTACGAAAACTGTTTGTTACTCAGTCGCTTATCTTATTTTTCCAAAGAGAGTAGTAGAATAGAAAGATAAGGCGAGGACAGGACTAGTGGTTAAATGAAGTAAGGGAGTTTTAGACATCACAAACACCGACGCCATCAAACATAAATCGACAAATCGATCGAAAATGCTGTTTGTACGTGGACTTGAACCTGTGAGATCCGGCAAGAAAGCCAACAACGCTAACCGCTGCGCCATTTTTTTTTCTATGTATTCATCGATTGTTAATTATGGAAAAACTTCAGAGTGTTTTTTGAAAGATCTTATCTCATCGAACTGTTTACGGTGCACTCAATAATCATCAGTTATTTTAACACTCTTTTCGAAAACGATAAGAATAACTATGTTGTGATAGGTAAACGTTAGCTCTCGAATATTTTTCCTTTTTCAAGATCAGTTAAAAATAAAACAAACATGTTTGGCTTTGAGCACATCAACTTTAAAATCAATGAAATGCGATTGACGAATTGGGTTATTTTATTCTCGAGCTCAAGAACAACTACCACTAGCTTACAGCACCGATTTATATACAACTTTTGACATTACTTTTTTATAAAGTGAATATAAGCAAACATAAGTGATACTGTGAAAAGAAATAAAGAAGCTTTGAAACTATTACTTTGAAATAAATCGATTTTTTATTTGATAATGTTTTGTAATGAAACCGCAATAAGGTATCAATAACGTGCACTGAATAGCATGCGTTCAATTCCAAAAACCGTTAAAAATCCTCTCTTTTATATTTTCAAATTATTTGATCAAATTGAATCGTTCATCTCCTAAATGCCGGCCAGCATGGGTGACTTTTTATAAGTTCCTTTCAAGAGAGATCTTTTCAGCCCCCATAAAGAATTCAGCCATATATTTTCTATCGCAATAACATTTCACAGCAGGGGTGGGGAACCCGAGTACGCTATTATTTCGAGACGCCGCTCGAGATTTATTATGTCATAATAAAGAATCATGGTAGAATATTTTTTTCAAGGTACATTAAATTTAATAAAGCCAAAAGAAATATCGGCGTACAGAATTGAATCTTGATGAGGTATTTGAAAGGCTGTTCATCGATTTCTGACCTTTGGAAATTGCTCTACTTAAAAAAAAATATTTTCAAATACCAATAAATAAAATACTCTCAAATAAATAAGTATTTTTGGCAGCCAATTTTCCATTCTATAAAACGTATTGATTTTTGTAACGGCCGTTAACTTACATCATTGGAAATGTAGAAACAAAATTACGATCAACGAATGTTAGGTAAAAATGCCTTTAAAATCTAAAATTAGAGACAAATGCTTAATCGAAACACGAAGCACTGACTGAGGATACTAAATATTATGCGAAAAAAATCGAGAACCAGAAAACCTAGAAAAATCAATGGACTAACGCACTAAGATAGGTGAAAGCGGAAAAGCACACCCGAAAAAAAATCTTTGGAGTTGTTAGATAAAGTTAATCAATGTGGGACAACTAGTATCTACTTCAACGCTGGATTAACTATTAGTATAATAAATAAAAAATAAAAATTATAAGAAGAATAGCTAGCTGCTAAATTGCAAAAAAATAAGTAGCATGCTTGATTTACCATAACTGTATAATGGTCGGATTGGATCTCACGGTTTTCATTCCCTGTACGAAACAATTTTTTCAACCAATGTATCAATTTTTGTTTGAATATATAATAAAACATATACAAATGGTTGCGAATTGTGATTTCTAATAATTCCTTTCCACGATTCTTATCCTAGAATATCGGGGCGTAGTCCAGTTAGCCGCCTGTGTGGTCGAGTGGTCAACGTTGTTGGCTTCGGCTACAGAAGGCCTGGGTTCAAATCCCGGTACGGACAGTTGTATAAATTGATTTTTCAATAGATTTATGAATTTCTGTTCGAATGCATGGATGTATGTGATGTCTTGAATTCCCCCCTCTCACCCATCCTATCCTATGAATGGGGCGTATCGAGAGCAATTAGCTTACCACTAATCCTGTCCTAACCCTATCCTTCTATCCCTACTCTTTGGAAAAAGAGAGGTTGAGCAACTGAGTAACAAGCAGTTCTCGTAGAAACACTTCTGTTGAGATAAACTCCATTAGGAGTCCATATGCTCCACATTGGAAGCGGACATGGTCTAAAAAAAAGTCCAGTTTTAGCTATATTTTTTCTATCCCATTTTCTTTTAGTAAAAATGGCAAATTGAGTAACTGAGATACCTCTATTAAGAGACCATATGCTTCACATTGGGGGGATACAGTTTCTTTCGCTTTATTTTTTTTTAATATGTTAGTTTACGAATAGATAAATTGATTAATTTTAATTTTTTTACTTTTGTGTGGAAGTTATCGTAGTGTAGATTTAAGAACTATAAATGAGTGAATAATCACAATCCGAAGAATTAATCTTCTGACAATGGTGCGACGCTGAAATATAACTTAGATGTATATATTATTTTAAATGTTTGTAATTGTTATTAATTTATTGGCACGCTGGTGGCATATCTTTTTGATACGTATAACCAATATAGGTGACGAAAATGGTGTATGACTTCTGCTTAAAGACCTTCCATTGTTTATGAGCGATAAATCATTTTCAGCGCCATGCAGCGGCTATTTTGTTTTCGTGAATATTTTTTCGACGTGGAAAGTAATAAAGAATAATATCTCCCTGTGGAAAGACATTTTTTCTCGTAATACAGATGAAACGGCAATTTTTTATACTGTTGGCTTATTTGAAACTATGTTCGGAAAAGCTCGACTGAATAAATCGGGAAAATTTATGAACATGCATGGATAAAAAATCCAGCCACGTGCAGTGATGTTGAAAGAAAAATGTAAACATGTGGAAGGATTTATGAGGTTTTTTTTCAGCTGATTTAAAATTTACATACAAAAGTAAAATTTCTCTACTGAAACTATGTAAACTGAAAAAAAATACAATAGTCGTACTTTTTTATAGCTCGATATAACAGTCGTATTATTTTGCTGTTATACGAAGTAGGTAAGCAGAGTAGAACTCTTCCTAATTAATTGTTTTTTAAGGCATCGTGTTTTCTTGAAAATATATCAATTTACGCATTTTGATATGTATACATTTATACGAACGACTTGTTTAAATACAACTAAAGCTCAACTTAATTTATCTCTACGATATTTATTTTCTGACCTCTATGGTCACTATTCATAATCATAAGATTCTACATGATATAAAATGTGAGAATCGAAGTTGAGTGTAATTTAAGAGCTTCTGCTTCTAAAACACGCTTCTTATTTACAATAAAAACTGTAGATACGCCTAGCTTTGTAATATTCATTTATACAATCGTACGAAGTCGCCTGCTGTGGCCCAGTTGTTTAGAGTTTACTCTACCGATCACGCAGGTCTGGGTTGATTCCCGGTCAGATCACAGTGAATTTGAGAATTATTCAATTCAAAGTTGTGATCGAAGACTGGGTGTTTGTAATGTCAATTCACATCATTTCCTCTCTTCCTATTCTTCTGATCCTATAATAACTGGGTGTGGCAAGAGCGATTAGCCAACCACTATTCCTGTTCTAGCCTTATCCTTCTTTCCCTACTACTCACTTTGAAAAAAGTGAAGTTGAGCGACTGAGTAACAAACAGTTCTCGTAGAAAAACTTCTGTTGAGATACCTCTATTAGGATGCCATATGCTGCACATTGGGAGCGGACATGGGTAAAAAAAATCTATACACAGGACAACAACAATTGAAAATAAGAGAATTTGTAACGAACGAACTCGTATTGTATTGAAAACGATCTGTCTCACTGATATTTCTTTTGTAAACTATCATTAATGAAATATATAAAAAAACCTTTAGCGATCCATCTAAGTTCGCTGATTTAAATATTAAAGAAAATTAAAATAATTTAACAAATGTCTTTTCCTGGGGCTATGTAATAATATTCATGTTTTATTTTTCCAAGCGATTTTTGTATTTCATAACAGTAGTACGGTTCTCTTTCATTTGATGTCTTAGAATAGCACTGTAAAACTGTTTGTATTTTCCCATCAGATTACTGGCGGCTCAATACGATCTTATCAAAAGACTAGAATTTCTTTGTAGATAAAACATTATACCAAACGGCAAACGATTCATATAGTGATATAGTGAAAAAACTTTATCGAACAAAACTTCAAATTCCATTGTGTCGATTACGTTTGTGTAAAATTTCTAACAGTTTTACCAGGTTTCTGATTGAATAGATCGCGTTTAAACCACACAATGTTCATAAATATAAAATGTAAACTGTTTGTTTTATTATTGCACTGGTTTTGAGAAGTATTTTGCGTCGTTGAAAAGCATCTTCAGACTGATGAAAACACACAATTTTCATTTTATTTTATTATTTTACTAAGCTATTGAATACAACTCATTCAGCTGCGGTTTTTAGGTAGTATAAGGTATGATTTTTCTCGGCCATAGTTTAGAAATACTTACGTAACATGTAAAGTAGTTTAAAAGATAACAACGAAAATTTTGTATGAGTGATTAATTTATAGTTTGTGAATTTTTTTACTTTGTCTATATGTTAAAGTTAATATAAACATTAATATATTAAAGTGTTTATTTATTCTTTCATGTAGAATTAAAAAGTACAATGTGCACATTGATATATAATTGCTTACATCTAATAAGTGCAAATATCGCTAAATATGAGCATGATATACCATTTCATTATTTATATTTGTGGGATACAAATATACATGCAATTCGGCGCCAGCAACAGTTTTCCTTAAATTATTTTATTGACATTTGGTGGTGAATCAGTTTTTTTTCGCGAATGTTTATTCATAGAATTTACATGTTTGTTTAAATCATCATTTTCAATAAAATTTTCAAATCTAATCTAATATTTTTTCACCAGATATGTGTGTATTTGTTTTTTAGTTCAACTAGCTTAAAAAATAATGTATACATTATTTAACTGCATACTTTAACCGTAAAATAGATGTTAAGAATTTTACTAAATTACGCATCTATATTGTTTTTTTATATATTCAATGATTAAGTAAAAATATCACAAATCAAAGCGCTCAGAAGCCGGTTGTCTTAAGCACCACGACATTAAAATAATCATTAAAACATATAATAATAAAAAAATGTAATAAATATCATTTGAAATGTTTTGTTTTCTTTGCGAAACAGTGAAGAGACATTATTTTAAAACTTTTTTCAGTCGCTAAGCGGAAAATAACAAACAAATGTAACAATACAATAATTCCATGGATCCTTGCCAGAATAACACATTTTTTTACAAACATACCTTCTCGCAAATTTACTCAAAAGACAACGCATATTACAATTACGTGTGCATCAAAATGCTTTTTTGAAACCCAAGTAAGGCTATCGTAATTAGGCAATGCAGTGACAGAAGCACTACTAGTACAAGTTTAAATTCATTTCATATTAAATACCGGTATTTGTGAATATAGAAAATGACTTATTATTACTGCCAATATGATGAGCATTCTTATCAAACTTATTGCTTTTTTATTTTAGTCCATGTTCACTCCTAATGTTGAGTATATTGCCTCCTTATTAAGGTATCGCAGCAGATGTTTTTATACGAAAACTGCTTGGCATTTGGTTGCTCAAACACTCTTAGAGAGCAGGGATAGATTATGACTAGTGGTTAGCTGGTTGCTCTCGCTACGTTTTTTTTTTTTTGATTAGATGGGTGGGAAAGGAAGAATTCAAGACATCAAATACACTCATGACTTCTTACAAAAATCCATAAATTTATTGAAAAATCAATCGTTAAAAACTGTACATACTAGAATTCGAACCAGAGACCTGGTTATAAGCCTACGACGTTGTCATTGGCCTACGAGCATATGGCCTCTTAGTGGAGGTATCCCAAACAGTAGCGGCCGGTCAATGTGGCATTTGATCAATGCAACCCTTGTATATGCAGGGATGGCTATATTTCATGAAATAATATTCAAAAATAACATTTTTACCATTCCCTAATTTTTAATTCAATAAAATAAAATAAAATATTTTTTTCTTAAATATTCATTATAGACAATAAAAGAATTTAAAATGATTGAACGGTATAAATGTTATGTTTGAATATTATTTCATGAAATATAACCACCCCTGCATATACAAGGGTAGCATTGATCGAATGCCACATTGACCGGCCGCCACTGATCCCAAAAGAACTTTTTCTACGAGAAATGTTTGTTACTCAGTTGCTCAACCTCTATTTTTCCGAAGAGAGTAGTAGGAATGGAAGGATTAGAAAAGTGGGTGGGAATTTTAGCCATCAAAAACACTCATCCTATACATTGGGAGCGGAATCATGATCGTGGTCTTCATAATAATCAATCAATCGAAAAATCGAATTGACGAATACATAAATTTCATTTTTTTTTACCAAATTCACTCTTCAAATCCAGATCATATTAAATCCCCGTAGTAAAACTTAGTTTAACAGAAGTTGTCATACAAGTACTGGTGGAAATACTATTATTGAACAAACAATGCTTTTTTGATCTAATATAGTTTCTTTAAAAGAAAGAGATGAACTATAAAATTGTCTCGTGTAAGTATAAAATGGCTCAACGATGCAGAACGTAATAATTGCATTGTGATTCTTTTATTAAATGTTTATATTTTTTTAACGACCCAAGGTCAACGGAAAATTTAAATTACATTTATTTAGTGCAAGTGCACTCGGCGCACTGCCCAGAATATTTACGTATTTGAATGAAGGTAAATATTTTTTGTATACATTCAAAATAATAATATTACGATTTTTAAAAAGTTCATTATGACATCACGTTTCATTAATGAATCCACTACTCAGAGTCCTTAATTTATTTCGGTACGTATTATTTTAATATATTTAAAAATTCTACTTTCAGCTAAAACCACTTGATCAATCGTAATTCTTATTTATTATTTCATTAATTTACTAATTACATTATAATAATATTAACTAATGCCGTGTGTTTTATTCTTGTCGTCTTAAAGTATTACAGAAAACAAGTTTTAGTTTTTCTGTGGAAAGACGAAATCCAAGACGTTATAATTTTATTTTATCATTATTGACAACACATTTAAAAAGAAAGGAGCTAAAAATATAGCATGTTTATTTATTTTTCATTTAAAACAACATTGAAACATTTATCTACTCAATTTTAAATTACTTATACAATATCATCACCAAACTGTCGAAATTCTTTTGTCAAATTTACATTTATTTTTGAAGCTGATTATTATGAAGAAGTTTATTATTTTTTTATTCATCATTCTGATTCCAACTATCAATGAAGTCGTGGTTAGTGTATTCCTTAATTGTTTTAATTTATTTTTTTGGACTATATTCGTATTCCATGTTTATCATATGACCATCAACTTGCGCCTCTTGTACAACTGTTGTCTACTATTGTCATCCATTATTGATTTGCGTTCTGTCGTCGTCATACACGTCTTCAATTTCACCTATTACATCTTATGGATGATATACAATGGTTTTCCGAAATGCCAGAATCTTTCCGGCTGGCAGAGGCGATGAGAAACGTTAAGGTTGTTCCACGTTTTACGTGAACCAGACCACTAATATGCCAATTGATTCGTTTTATGATCTAAGAGTTTTTCAGATTTTTTTTATTTAATATAGTTATTTTTAACCACAATAGTGTATGGGGTCAGGAATATTAAAAAATAAATGGTTTAATTTTCTTGATGGTTATTGTTTTATGGAAGATAATCGTGAAACAACGGCTGCATTCAAAAATACCGGGTGGTGGTAGGACAATCAATAACTAAATTCTAGTTCGTTATTATAAATTTAATCACAATAAAATAACTTTTACGTTGATTTTATTTTTACATTAAAATTTTAAGCAAGACGTAAATATTTAGAAGTACATTTCATTTTTGATTGACTGCACAACGCGGCTTTTATTTTTCAGTTCAAGCTCTTAGCAACATTACATAAAATAATCAAAACAAAAATTAACATGTTTCAAATATGAAGAGTGAATTTTTTCCGCTAAAAAATCAATAGCAGTGGTGTATATCGGTCATAAATAATAAAATAAAAAAACCCTGGTGTTTTTTTTGTCATCGGAGAAAGCATTATTTCACATAAATCACCGGTTCTATCAATAGAGAGCTTGGGCGTGGAGTGGAGCGGGCGTGCGGGAGGGGCAAACCGAAAGCTCGAAAAGCTGACAATTGTTTCTGGCGCTGTTTCAATTTGACAAAATCGCGATATTTATTTTGTGCGTTTCCTTTTTTTCGCAGAGCAAGCAAAAAGTTTTCATTAGCACGACCCACTGACATTTTCTCTCTCTGTGTTAATCGCAGATTTACGAAATCTATCCAGATACATTTCACGATACGTGATGTATGTAACGATTTATTTTTACTTTATTTTACGAACATGCTTAGAGTCAAATGTCAATATAGATTGATACACGAGACACTGAAGAAAATAGTAAGACAGATTTTGTATTTAAAAACACAACAAACAATGCGATCTTGTAAAAAAACATTTAATTAACCTTGGATTACATATTAACAAACTTATTTTTGAAACATCCACATCGACAACGAATTCGAGTATATTTTGTCAAACAGTTACCTAAATATAAATAAATCAACTGACAAAAAATTGTAATTATTTTAACAAGAAAACTTAAATATTTTTTAGCCTACAATACGTTTTTCTGTTTGTACCAATATAAAATTAATCTTTATAACAATTGTTTTATGATATTTTGCGTGGCATAAATCTTTTTAATAAATAATGGTAGTTTTGAAAATAAATTCTGTAGGGAGTTAATTTTGCATTTCTTTTGCGAATTATTTTTGGTGCCATTTTTGTTTATACAAAAGTAATTTATTTCAATATTTTTTTCAATTTTTTGTTCCATTTTGTGAACTCATGTATTAAATATTCTTCAATGGCATTCTATACTACATGATTTTTAAAAAAACTTGTTTATTCAATAGCAATATATATACACTATATTGGATTTAATGATTTGTTGCTTTATATGAATCGTAGTAACTATTATTTGAAGCCAAACTTGTATTGATTTAAGTTTAAATCCAAAATTCACTGTTAATATTTGTTTATCTGTTTAACAGTTTATTCTGATAAATCCATTTATCTTTGTCAACACTGTCTAGGGAATCCACTACATAATGGATGACCTAAATACGCTTCGTGGGGTCTGTTGCAGTAGATATTTAAGCCAAACATTCGAACTGAGTCATTTGTCCTGTTGGTCTGCGTAGCACCAACTCTACGATTCGTTTCTACGGTTCTACAAAATCATTTCGTAGAGCTCTACGCTAATTGATAGCAGAGGCATCCAGATAGTCTAACGACAAACTGTCATTAGTATTTCTAACTAACGAGACTAGAATTTAACATTGTTTTAATAACTTTATTAAGTTTACAGTTGAGTTCGGTGAGAATAGTTGATTATTGTTCAGTTACTTCACGTTAATATCGATAAGGAATTAGTCCCTCGCATATTCGTTTTTCCGCAATCAACACTTTGACGCGCTGTAACTATTTTTTGTAGACACATATATACAAATCATGTTTAATTGTTTAACTTAGACGTATTTGGCTTAACTCTGTCGACCTTAAATATTAAATAACGCAAAATATTTGGCCCAGCATAGTTTTAACGATGGGTTACTGCTTAAGTGTACCTAGAAACGGTATCCTTGTGGAACTTGATACATACATAAAATGAAATTTAACCTTTTAATATTTTCTTAAAAGTAGTCTTCTTAGTCTTTTTTAATTACACATTCAAATCAGCGGACTATTTGAATTTTATGTGAAGCCCAAAAAAATCATAATCAACAGATAATTTTCCAAGCATCTGGTATTGTTTGCAAAAAATACGTAAACGAAAGAATATTTCAAAAACATTTGTAGTTTAGTGAACTATATTATGTAGTATATTTAGGTATTACTATTCATATGCTGCGGTAATGTAAAAAAAAAACCGGCATGCGGCCTAGACGAAAAATAGGATGAGTATTGCTGATCTAAATGAAGATTATGTAATAATTCAATTAGCTCATAAATAACATTTATCATAACTCAGATTTAGCGAAATCGACAAACATATTAAAAACAGAATATACATGTATATATATAGTATTTTTATAGCACCACTATGTTTTCATTTGTCTTATCTATCCAGTTTCTGTTTCATCTATTCATAAAATTGATATCAGAACTTTACTGATAGAAGTTTTATAGACACAAGAATGAGATATACAATAATGTTTGTGGATATCACTTTTTTTGTGCTGAATATCTCAGTTCGTCTATTTATTCTACCAGTTAGACAAAAGCAGCATTTTTGCATCGACAATAATTATGAATGCAGATTTAATGGCAGGCAATCGACCCGAGTTTTAATTTTTTACTTTATTCGTCTCAAGTCAGCATTAATTCATCTTTTTTTCAATAATATAAATATCGAGACAACACGCATTAATCTAAATGCTCAAATATGTAATTTTCTATTTTCTCAGTATATTGTTTTATAACTGTATTTGAAAAATAATCGACAGTATCTCATTAGCAAATAAAAAGTTCTATCAATAAAAATAAATTCTCCATAGGAAAATTCTCTGATAAAAGAAACACACTTCACTGTGAAAAGCTTCATAGCTATTTTCCTCTCTTCAAACCTCGTCGTTTTTGCCGTAAAAATACTTACTCGAAATGCTTTGAATAATAATCGAGATATCTGTAACGCTTAGAAGTATTTTTAAATTGATTCATATAATATAATTAGCTTTAATACCGTCTTCAACGATATTAAAAGTATTTTTATTCAGTAAAATTATAAATTTTTTATTATGATTTTTTGCCTGGTGTGCCCATTAAAATAAATGATTCTTCGTATTTTTTTTACAAAAAAATATTAATAATCAAATCAGGTGTGATTTATGCGCGACAATTTTATATTTAATCAGTTTCTTAAAAATCCAATACTTAAATTATTGTTACACGATGAAAAATGAAAATAATTGATTTATAAAGAAGAGTTTTGTTATATGAGAAATAAAAATGAGAGAATAGCTTTTACTTTTTAATAATCATTGATAAAACAAATATATTTGTATGTTTGTTTACACAAAAACTGTGTGTTACTCAATATAGGGCTATAAAAGGACTAGTGGTCAACTAATCATTCACGCTGCGCCACCTTATTTACGAATTCGAAGAGTGGGAAGGAGTTTCGGACATCACAAACTCTACGATAAATCGTGGGTTGAAAAAATCCTTTTTGTACTAGGACTCGAACTTGTGAGATCCATTAACGAAGTCAACAACGTAGACTCCTGGGATACAGACTCAACAGTTTTATATAAAATAATGTAATATATTAATTAATTATTTGGATACAAAAATACGCACACAATGAACAAAGTTCACAATTTTGTTATAATATTGAATATATTTTTAATTCAGTTCACTAAAAATTTACTCACATTTATACCAAAAACTTAATTGCGTTCGCGATTTATTTGACGTCATGAATTAGAAAATTATTCATTTCACCAGTAACTAGATGCATAAACAAATAGTGGCCACTATTTGTAAATATTTCCTGTCAGTATCTTGGTAATGTTGGGTTATTTTAATTATTCTTATTATTTTGTTTTTTTACTGACACTTTAATTCTGTAATCGACAATACACATTTTGACTGTTGACATGTTGGTTTTCCACAACCACCCATTATGTATTACGGCCAATGTTTCACGTCTGCCTTAAACACCGCTACCGTCAAACAACAACAACTATACCCATAAAACATTCCAGAACATAGCAGAGCTTTTTTAACCATGATGAACAGATTAAAATTGGTTTGACAATTAAATTAAGAATATAAATTTTCTAATTCTTGTATATTGTCCGGTCCTTATAGCTAATATAGGCTATTTTGACCCAAAAATATTAATTAAAAAATAATTCAATTTCATTTTTTAACCATGCTAATTTGAAAATAATTTGTTCTACAAAAATTGTTTGTTACTCATCCACTCAATCCCTCTTGTTTCAAAGAGAGTAATAGATTATTTCCCTTCGCTACGCTACCATAAGAGGTCGGATAGTTGAGACTGTGAGAGAGAAAGTTATAAGACAACTATAGTGTTATTCCAGTGCGGAAAGTACTCATTTTGAACGATATGAAATACCCAACACATCAGTCCGTTCAAAATAAGTACCATGCACGCGGGAATAACACTATAGATATCAAACACAACCTTTGGTATAATTAATATATTCATTTACAAAAATGTACTTAAACGCGAGCGCTATAACCGTTCATTGCTTAGCCAAGTCCGGAATTTAGATAAGTAAATAATTATAACAGAATGCACTCGCTTTACCAACTGTTCTTAAAGAAATAGTAAAACTATAGAGCAGTTTGATTTAAATTCTCAATTTGATCGCGTAATAAGACGTTATAAATGCTATAGACTTTATAGAGCACCCACCCACAACTGTTTTGCATTCTTTCGCAAATCTCTCTAATAAATACGTTTGATTCAGTGTTTTTAAATAATAGTAGTGTATAAAATATATTTTTAACATTCTGGCAGCTCACCAAGAGTTTCTCCTTTTACCATTGTAATGGAATATCTGCGGTGTCGGGATGAGTTTGTTTATTTTTTGCATCCGTTTTATCAGATGCGAATCAGTCATAAAACTTTTTTCATGTCTCATTAATCTACACCCGAACTGTTTTATGTGTTATGGAATTACTTACGAAGAATTTCTTTACATCAATAAATGCATCTATCGAAGTTTATGTTTATCTTTCCCGTATTAGCAGAAGTTGGTCAGTTACAAATGGATAGTTCTGAGTAAGCAGAAAATAATAGTTTCATAGATAATTATCACATCAAAATATATACGCATTTATGCTAATAAAACACAAAGAAAGTTAGGAATTAATAGGCAAAAAAACCGGTTTTTAAATCTGCATTAAAAATAAATTTTGATCACAATAATTGCTGCCTTGCCATGCTGGCACAATAATTAATGCAAACTGAGTTATTCTAGACAAACAATTTATATCTAAAAAAACTTATAATGTACTTATTTAATTTATATAAATTTTGTAATTTACCAACTTCTGCCAGAACAGTTACGAATTATAAATACTTCGACACAACGTCACTGTCAAAATTATAATTTTTTGAAAGTTTTATTTGCAAAGTTGACATGCAAAACTATTCGCGATAGTTTAAAAAATGCGTTATATATGTATTATTATATGAGCCCATTAGAGGTGAAGTGAACCAAGGGGTATTTTATATAAAAAAATAGATGCGTTGTAATATTCTACACGTCTTAAATTATCGTAAAAGTGAAATAACTTCAATTAATATACATTGCAATTTCCGTAAAATAAAAATATGCAATCCACAGTAAAATAAAGATTAATTTTATTGTACTTAAAATTAAAAGTCTAAGCAAAAAAGTTTTATCATTTTACTAGTTGAGTCACTTCACCTCTCAAGGGTCTACATTGTGTAAAAAAGACTTGAATTCATGAATTGAGTCAAAAAAAAATGTGTACTATTACATTTTATATATTGAAACGTATATCATGTATATTAACAAAATATTGGTGTGTTTAAAAATTCATTTTTATAATAACGAACCGATTTTATTATAGGATATATGCAATATTTGCTTTGTGGCAAAAATTGCATTATTTATTTAATGATTGTTTTCAATATTTAATTTGATATATTTGTGTTTGAGAAGAAGAAGATATTATATTTGTTCAATAAACAAACATGTTGTTGGATTTTATGTTGGGGTTAAAGAAAATATTTTTAAACTTAAAATAAAAACGAATAAATCTGTAAGCGTTGATTTCCTCATATATAAAATTGATTTAATGTTAAATGAACGATTGATATTTTTCTAATAGTCAAAGATAATAAATAATAAACAGGAACGGTGCAAGAACGCACCCCGGTCTCCCTCCGGTTGTGAGCCCGAACCATTCGGTATTTGAGTCACCGAATCTCACACAACATGCACTATTCTCATGTAGGGATTTGATAATGGCCACAATCTTTGGCGGAATCCCGTAGGCATCCAGTATCCTTCACAAAGAGGGTCTGTGCGGACTGTCTGGGACACACAGCTGTACCCGATTAAAACCAAATACCACTTGTTCAACGCTTGCATTCAGCCGGTAATGCTTTACGGTTGCGAATCATGGCACCTGACGAAGACTCAGAACAACCGTATACTGAGCTTCGAGAACAGATGCTTGCTTCGGATAATGGGGGTGAGGTGGTTTGATATTGTGAGGAATTCAGAGATAAGGGAGCGTACAAGACAGCGTCCCGTCACGTCAGTGGTTATGGAGAGACGTTGGAACTGGCTGGGTCACGTGCTGCAGATGCCTCCGGAAAGCCTCAATCCTGCCTGCCTCTTCTTTCGACCGGTGGGATTCCGGCGTCCCGGACGTCCGTCGGGTACTATCCATAGGATGTACTCGGCGGAACTGAGAGATGCTGGCATGTCATGGGAGGAAGCAAAGCAATTGGCAGGAGACAGAGAAACATGGAGGTGCCGCGTGGCGGCCATATGCTCCACATAGGGAGCGAACATGGCCAAAGGAGAAGAAGAAAGATAAAATTGATTTAATTTTAAATGAACGATTGATATTTTTCTAATAAATAAAAAAAATAGGTTGAGCATCATGATAGCAACCAATTCTTCTGTTCTGTTGAGATAATAAATCAAAACTAATACTTTTATTTTTTATTCTATATTTGAGCATAGCTTGGCCCAACGAAAGTCTGATTGCATCTCTGTTAATCCATTTAAAATAGAGTCGCAGCGTGAATTCTTGTCAAAACGTAGCCTTGAACCTAGTATTTTTTGAAAGAAATAATACATCATTTCATGAAAAATTCATTTTTTATAATGCTAAAACGCAGTTCGTCATTGAATGAGGAAAAATAGAGTTTTATATTTAGTATCTTGCCAATGGTCTTAAATAGAATTTTCAAATGTGTTTTCTATGTTTTAAATTCTTAAAAAAACACTTAAGTGTATAATTATAGAAGTTGAGTGACATAGCAGCAACGTCATTAAAGAGTCAACGAAAAATAATAACAAGACACCAAAATAAATGAAAAAATTCAGTGGCATAATTTTTCTTATTATATTTCATATATTTCAGAATTAGGGCTTATCGGCTTTGAAAAATTTGTTTTGGAAAACCGAATTTTTAGTTATATTTGCGACATTAAAGAGCCGGTTTTTCTCAATTTTTTAACACCGGTTTTAAATATTAGAAATCATATTGTTTTATTTTTTTATTATTTAATAAAAACCTAATAAATTTTCACTTAAAACCGACATGGTTACAAATAAAGAGATGAAATGTATAGTTTAAAACGTTTTATTTTTAATCACTAGAAAATATTTTTGCACTGCATTTTTCTAAAAACATACTTTAAGACGAGGAATAGGGAAAAAAATGAAGTAAATTCAAGTCACTTTTGTTTTGAATCTTTCTTTTTTATTAATCTTTGAAAACTAGTTTGATTAGAATTTTAGGAAATATGTACTGTAATTCAAAAACCAGTTTTTTTAAAAGCCCTACTTTAGACCCAAACAATATCGCGTGGTTATTTTGTTTATTTTTATGAATCCATGCCATATTTTACGATAAAAATTCCTCAGTCAGTCTAATTGTTGTAGACATGACTACTTCTTGCTTTGTAGAGTAAATTGTGTTTAAACTGTTTAACTGTTTTATGTTAGTCATTAACCCTTCATTTTTCTTTTGGTTTCATTAATCACTCTATCGAAAGAAATGCAGAATGGAAAGTATCGAGAAAACCTCAAAATTTAGATACTAATTGTAAAACTAATATTAACGATGATTTTATTGTTAGATTTCAAAAAGTCTAAGTCTGTATGATAGGTAAATTTGAATTTTGTGACGTAATTGTTTTTTAAAATTGAATATTTTTTTTAATTTCGTAACTAAAAAGATACTTACTTATTATTTATCTTAAGACGTTGAACACTACTAAATACGGTTTTATTTACCAAAAGCTTTCATAGAAGCAAAAACGTCTTTTAAATAAACACCACGAGTATTTATTGAATAAATTTGTTTTAATGACCTGTATTTCGGTGAGCTTTATTTGTATTTATAGTGAAAATACTTTAGTAGGTGTTTATGCGGAAATACATTGAGTAAGTTATTGAGTTATCGCCGTGCAATTTTAAATATTTACCTGTTCAAATATGTATATATTTTCACTACGTAAATGCTCTACGACGAACTACGTAATTGCAAACAGTCATCTGCTTTTGAGCCAAAAACCTATGACGTAGAAATAGCTGCGCGGTGAAAAAACCATAACATGCTTTCTAGTTTTATGACCGTTATCACGATTATAAACATTTCAATACATTCTGTGCCAAAAGCAACAGATTGGTACTGACGTTTCTCAAGTACTTTGTAATTTTAAGTTGTTTTTTAAGAGCAAAATTGTATAGCGTAGAATGTACGGAGAATTACCCGCAATTTCCGGTCCAGTAACAGAATAGTAAAAATAATTAATCTGTTATTTCAATGAACTCGTGCTCCCAATGCAAAACAAATATATTACTTGTTGAGCCTCTCAACACATGCTTTTTTACAAAAACTTCAGAGATGATGTGGATTGCTAGATGGAGCCAGGAAAGAACTTAATTTTGCTGATCGTTAGCACTAACTTTGGTATTCGGGATCGTATGAGTGTGAAAGAAGAAATGTAAATACGACAAACATCTATACTTTAAGACACAAATGTATAACTCTTATAAAAAGTTAATTTTAAATAAAAGCATCCTCTCAGTGACTTAAATTCAAAGTAACCTTAAACCATAATAAAACGGACAACTAAAGGCGTTGAACACTTGGTTACATAACTGGCAATCAAAGCAGTGTGATTCTTTTGCTAGTGATAAATTGATGGTAAATTACCTTGATAGAGAGGTCATGCTTTACGACTTTTAGAAGGGAATAGAGTTAAATAAATTGTGATACTAACAAATTTGTATTAGGATATGATGATTTTGCATCAAAGCTCATAATATAAAGCCAATACACATTATATTGTGTAGTGTAGATAAACATGACTTAAATGGCTGACATAGTAATATATTTTATTATTTTGCAACCCGAGTACTACATGGTTCTACGTCAAAAATTTTCACATATAACCTTTTATGTAGTACATACTCGGATCGCGAGTTTGTTTCATTGTAATATTTTTTTAAGCCAATGACTTAAAACTGATTGGGCCATAAATATTAGGACTAGTTTTAGGGTTTCCAACTGTCCTGGAATTCACGCACCTGTCAAGAATCCCAGCTGGTATTGGTAAACCCTAATGAAAACTTACGACCAATATCAAGCCACTATTTGGGTCTAATATCCAGACAATTATCGCCTTAAATTATTTAACGGTAGAAAGCTGATATTGCCTACAATGTACATGAGCAAAACTAACTAACTTATAGTTTTAATCACTTTTAGGGTGTGAACTATCAATACAATATCAATAAAATATGCATTTGGACTAATTTCATTTTTATTAAAAAATAAATAAATTCAGCACTGGCTTTGCTCATGACGAGCATTCAGTTGTGATTAAGGATTCTGAAGTCTCGGGGTTTTCAAAGTCGCGGGACTCGAGGTGTGATAAAGTCAAAGTCCCGAGACATCCCGGGGCTCAAAATTTTTATTTCCCCTTCAATGTAATTATAATTTCACTAAAATTAAATATTTGCATGTATTTTTTAATGTATTACGTACACTCGGCGCCTTTTGAAAGTACGCACTAGTAAAATTTGCGTTTTTTACTAGTGCGTAACGTCTCGACCATGCCGTGTCCGGTTGTTTGGAGCTTCCCTCTTATATCTGCTTTCATTCAATATACATCAGTCCTTTTGAGAGTTTTTTAACCACAAGAATTGTTTTTTTCAAAATTAAAATATACATGTTATTATAAATCACAGTCACAATTAAGACAGCGAAAAACCCGACAAGTCCCGGGACGTCTCGACAGAGAATCCCTAGTTGTGATGTTTAGTTATTAGTTGATAATGCTCATCATGATCTTTTTAAATTAAAGTGGTGTATATTATTTCTATAAGCATATTTTATTTTTTGAATAAAGTTCTTGTATTTTTAAATCGTCGAAAATTAGTTTGAAAAATAATCCAAACTCTAGCTGTCTAGCGAGTGGTTATAGGTAAGTTACAGGTGTTTCATGTACTACGTTACCTATTTTGATTCGTTTGCAAAGTATTTTATTTAAGTAAAGCTCGCTATGAAAATTAACGTAGAATGTTCTGGAATATTCCAGTCTGTTGTATTTCCAATTGAAATACTCTTTATCATGCTTTGAATATTTCTTGTATGTAAACTTTCATCTTGTTTACCACACAACTAGACAAATAATATTCCTGGAGGATTTTGTTGACCTGAATTGCTTTGTGAGGTATATAAAATGTTTACCATTACAAATATTTGCAGACTGAACTATAGTTATCTATTTGATGCGATAAGTTAAAGTTGTTATGTGTTTAATTTCTGGATATATTTAATTGAGCTATATATATATTTTATTTATTTTACACTATTATTATTGTTTCATAAAATACATATTTACAGGAACATACAAACCTTTTTTAAAAATTTGGTATGTTTGGTTCCAAAGTATTATTTGAAAAAGGTCATTTTGATGTATGAGTAATGTACTGGACCAGACGTGGGGAACATGCGGCCTTTTGGCTACTCTAGTGTGGCCTTCTGGCCAATTCTGTAATTCTGTAAATTGATGTAAATTCGTAAATTCCTGTTTTCGACCAAAGATTCAATCTAATCAATGTTTACTGCAGCCTTTAGAGAAGAAAAAAATCCCCACCCCTGTACTGGACGATCGAATTAAGCATTCAGTATTTTTATATAAATTTTATTAATGAACTAATTTTGAAATCATGTCGTTATTTATTATGCGTGATTTTTAGATGTTTATATAAGTTACACAATTGTTAAAACTTTATATTCGGACAAAAATTTTAACATATAACTTAGCTTGAGATAAAATTGCTACTGATTTGTCCGAGTGTTTTTTTCCTGTCGACGACGGGCGTTCATTCCACCCCGACGCTGACGCTACGCCACGAAACTGTCGAAGCTCAAATGAAAGCATCTTCACAAAGTTGTGATGGCGGAAAATCGTCTTTCATTTTCTCATTTTCTTTTGTGCGCCGCAAAGGCCAGGGAGTAGCCGGTGCCGTTAAGGGTGGGTTCCATGTTGAGGGATAACGTACTCTTTATTCCTGATTATTTATTTGACAAACCTGTACGTGGGATACTTTAACATTTTGAACCGACTTCTTAACACAAGAGTCACAAATTGATGTCAAAAATTTGTTTGGAACTGGACCGCAATAAATTTCATAAATCAAGCATAAGAAAATTGAAAATTTTCGATCCAATAGTTTCATGTTTTTTAAATTTGATTTTCTGTAAGTGAAAACATATTATATCATTTAGAAACTCGATTATTGAGGCTGGGAACACAAAGGTACGTCTATAAAAATGATTTATATAACGCTATACTATATAGATTTCAATACCGTTATTTTTTTTTATAAAACAAAAATTCGTCAAATTTGATCGCAAAACTGGACGAACAAATCAAAATCAGTTATTCGATATTTTTTTTATATCATACATTCATTAAAAGGTATATCATAATCATATACACTTAGTTTTCATAAATGTCATACAGTTTTTTTTAAATAAAAATACATCATTGAAAGACTCAACAATTGTGAACCCTATTGATATTGATACAACTATCAACAGATTTAAAATATTTCAATTCACTGTGCAAAATTGTATAAAGAAATATGTGACAGTAGTATTTCATTCGAAATCTAATTTTTGTACCGAAATACCGGTATTTTTGCATTTTAAAAACTAGTATTTTGGCATTCAAAAAATATCATAAATACCAGAATACTAGTTTTTTTATATACTATGATTAACATAATATAACAGTTATATAAGATAAAAAAAATCTTAGAAAAACCTTGTAATAAAGTAAGTAATTTATAACATGTTAATTTGAAATTAGGATGTTTATCTATTTTACTTATAATATAGCCATTGTTTTGGCGGAAAGAGCCAAATTTAATAGATTATTTAGAGAGGAGTTCAAGAGTTGGCTCATAAAACAAAATCATTACAAAACAACATTACGTTTCTTTTAAAACGTCTTTAAAAAGCAAAAACAAATAATTGCCTACTCAGTACAAGATAAAAAGCTGGAAAAATCTTCGCTTAGAACCCCAAAAAAATATATGTATAAATAACAGGCTAGATAATTCATTACGGAAAGATCAACATATGGGCGTGCCGGAGAAGGGTAGCTCTCATAAAACACCCAAAGAATTAAAACAGCCCACATACGGAGGACGTACCTACTCACTTATTTCGGCAATCGACTGGCGAGTGATTGGGAAAATATTTTCCCAGCGCCATAAATAACGAACGAAGGGTAAATGGGATTTTTACAGTGCGTATCGATAGCTATGTGGTCTTAGTAAAAGATCCTTTTGGGGAACATTACTATCAAAAGTGTTCATAACTTAAAAGCTACTGAAATGAATGTGGAAGACTTTAATAAAAACTTTTTACTTTTCATAACTTTAAAAGCGAAATTAGTCAATTGCTTACAACCAGTCATCGTTAACAAAATTAACCAAATAAGGTTTAAAAAAAATATTGATTTAATATAAGAAAGTCTCTCTAAAAAAATAAATATTGATGAAATAAGAATAATTAACCAGAAATTATGACTCGCAAATTCTAAAAAAATATAATTTACAGTAATTCCCTGGTAAATAATGGTAAATATCAAGACACGAGACTGTTCTTTTTGTGTTTTTTTTATTAAATGAAATACTCGTATTTTCTTTATTATCCATTTAAATCCATGAATAGTATTATTATACAAGCCACCATTAAAAAAATACTGAATGCTTAAAACTACTTAAATAATAAGGAACCGTTATAATTTAAAATGAAGTTTCCGTATTTCTTTTTTTACTGTTTGTTCTGTAAATTGAATTATTTAAAGATTACATCTGTATTTAATGTATCCTAAAGATCTTCTCTACGGCAGTTCATAACTATCATGTATATGGCATATACTATTTGAGAAAGTTTAATGAAATATATTTTTAAAATATTATTGAGAAAGACTTGTATTTGTTGTATAACGTATATGTCACAGTTTAATTGTGAAATCTAGTAAATGTTTAAATTAATTAGCAGTTTTAGTTGAAGCTTATACTATTGAAATTCAATTTATTTTTTTTCTTTTAGTCAATGTGTGAATTGAACTCACTGACGGGTGCTAGATGGAGTAGGAAAGATAATTTATGTACTATCATAAATTATCTATACTAATACTGACAAACGCTAGGCAAAGAAGTAACGATAACAGTTTAGTTTAGACAAGGCTACTTATATATGCTTAATAGGAAAAACACAGGAAGGCAAGAATGAAAACAAGACGTTGAAATTTTTGAGTTTATGTCAAACGCCAGGTTACAGTAAAACACAAAAACTGCGTGACTGCGCACGCACAGGAGTGGAGAGTGGCTGGCAACACTGAACGCGGGATTATTTTTACGTTTTCTGTAAAGTCTATGTACACATTGACAAGTAAAAGTGTTGATTTGTTTTCTAAAATGGAATACAATAAGAAATATCGAAGAAGCATTTTTTATTTATTAGTCTAGTATAAGTTACAGTGGAAATATGTTTTTTCTCATTTTTCATATATTTTCCTTAAATCATATCATATAACTCTTGGAATATCTTTCAAATTCTAATATTAGAAAATGTGAAAAATAATTTATATCGATCATAATTCTCACTAGTTGAAATATAATTCAAACAAAAATATAAGCCAATATGTGTGGTGGACGGCGGTGAATGTTAACATTATTTACCCAAACTTTAGATTGGGCTTGCAGAATCGCCTGACTCAAGTTTCAAAAAGCTCGGAATCGAACTTCGAAGCTCGACATAAGCCTTTGCCTCAGGCAACTCGCAATAAAACTAATGCCTTGGTTTCTCCGGGTTTCACTTCACCGGATCTCGCCTGAGAGCTTAATTTCTACGTCCTCCGGTACAGTTGTATTACATATCACTACACTTGTAGCTTTATTCAAAGCTCCTTTGTAGCTGTATCAATTTCTCGCGAACATAATATGAGTGAAACACGTTTTAACGGTGAAATATCGAGCAGCAACTGAAAGCTGGAAAATAAGTGATACTCACTGTAACAAAAACATTAAGTGGATTAAAAAAAAAATAAGTCTAACTTTTATTTTTTTCAATATTCTTAGTTGATGATTAAAAGATTTTTAAATTATTCTTGTATAAATTAATAATCTTGTATAAATTAATTGATATTCCATTGGATATATAGCAAGATGTGGCTCATGGTTCACTTATTTAAGAATAGTCGGTCTTTGATATTGCTACCCCCTCTCCCCCGCCGAATTTTTTCCTTCAATATTTTTTTTTATTTACAGTATGTAGTAGTTTCTTGAGGGTACTTTTTTTTTTATCATGAATAATAACGAACTAAAATAATGAACCACATGAAGCAAAATATATTTTTTTACATTTGTTTTTTTCATTTGCAAAATTCAAAAAATATAATGTATGTACATATATTGAAGAATCTCGTCAAACAATATTTTTGTCAATTTTCTGTTTTTTTTTTCGTTTATTACGTTTGAGCTAGTAATATAAAAAAAATATATTATTAATAAATTTACATAAAATAAATATAATATTTTGACTAAAAAACTGCATATTTTGTCAGTGAATCACAAATCACAAATAAGACTTAAAAAAACATTGTGAACGGAATATAACAGGCATTGATTATATGTATACAAAACAAAAAATATTTTTTGACAGCGTCTGAAATTTTCTAATTTCTATTTTAGATAACAACCCCCTCCCCCAATCGGGTCTCCTTCTGCCTTTTCCTTGCTATTCATTGTACCACGCCCATCGAAAATTTAATAAAAAAAAGGGTTATATTCACTATGCTGAGGCTCGAGTCAGAAAGATCAGAACTTTAAGGGAATGATCTTTCTGATGGTTTCCCAAGATCGACGATGTTTGTTTTCTTACCTTTGGTGGGGCTAAAAATATTGCAAACTGTTAGTGATACTTAATTTACTTGATAGTATGAAATATCAAGCATACTAAATACAGACATCGTTATAAAATTACCAACATTCATAACGCATCACAAATCAAATTAATAATGACTGAAATAGAGCTAGAAAATCGATAAGCAAATTGGCTCAATATCAATTAGAGATATTAGAAGCTAGCAAAGTGACCTTCCTTTGAAAACAATGATTAACGATTCTGAAACCGACTAATAGATGGCAACCCTATTATCAATATTGGAAATGCCTGAGCCAATAATTATAATAGCAATACCAAGCTTCAATCTATTTCATCGGTTTGTATTGAATTCGCTGTAGATGTCTCTATTGATAATGACATGACAGACACTGAATATATTAATTACGTTTGAGATCAAATCATCGAATACTTCATTATTGACACGGTATTTTTGACAAAATGTACAATAGAAATACATACACAACGAGACATTCACTGGTATCAATGTCACATCCGAGTTAAATTTTCATTACACAACAACTGTTTGGGTAGGTTCGGGGAATGTCAAGTATTTTTTAAATATATAATACACACAAAATCGTTTTGTATATATTTTAATGTTAAACAAGCATAATGGTGTCAGTAAATCTCAGCTGTTGTTCAAATACTTTACGACAGTTATATTTTCGTTAAACTATCAATTAATGTATTTCGTGAAGAAGACACTTTTTTACTCTCAACATTGATTGGTTATTCTCTAATAATAATAAAAAAGAAGTAAATTGTTTGTTTATCATTGTAAAACCATCATATCTTTATGTAGATTGCATATATCCAATTGATATATGAGATGTTTTTAACATTCAATTGTATTATTCATTGGATTGACATTGGGTCCATGTTGGTATTTTTTTTTTTTTTGGATATCAAATTTATGGAGCTTTAAGTACCAGGACGCGCTAGCGTCAAGGTTCTTCTAGTCTCCTTCATCGATTTTGTATCGAGAATTGTAAATTGTATCCCCTTACCATCGTTTGCAGACAGAAGGGCGTGATCGCTACAGAGATAAGAAGTTCACGGGAACTCCATATGCATTATTTTGCAAATCACATTCTATATGCTTCCCCATACTGCATCCTTACATGTACACACACATACGCATACATACACACACATACAGTGCACAAAGAAAGTCAAACAAAGAGAGTCATTTTCGTGATGCTAATTTCGTTCTAAAAGTGCCAATTTTAGACGACATCAGATCTATGGAGGGTCGTCGAGCAGAATTGCTCTCGGTCTAAAACGATTCTCAGGCAGTGTCTCGTCATAGTTGTGGAGATAAGATATCGTTGGGTTAAAATGTTTTCCTACTTCGCTGTGAAACTTTTGAGATATCTCACGAACAAACTCGCGGATGGTAGGTATTTTCAAGTCTCTGTGAAGCAGCGTGTTACGCACGTACCACGGGGCGTTACATATCTGTCTCAGTGATTTATTTTGGACAATCTGGAGAGTCTTCATATGTTAACGGTGAGCATACGTCCATATTAGAGCAGCGTACACCATGATTGGTCGAGTAATTGCTGTGTAGAGGAGCAGCTTGCTTTTGAGAGTAAGTTTGCTCCTCGCGTTAAGCATAAAATACAACCTTGCCTTTGTAGCATTAGCTTGACGTTTTTTAATCGCGGCGTGTTCATTAAATTTAAGTCGATTATCTAGCGTGAGTCCAAGATACTAAACCGATTTGGACCACTTGATCTCTGCGTTGTGCATGCGTATGCAAGCAAAATTAGGTTTTCTGATAAAACCCTTGGAAAACATTACTGCCGCGCTTTTTTCGGTACTAATTTTGATTCGCCATTTGTCGCACCAGTCTGCAATTGTATCAACAGCTGATTGAACATGCGTGACAGCGCTTTATCGATTTCGAGATTTAGCTAAAATAGCCGTATCATCTGCATATTGTGCTATAATTGCGTCGTTTTCTCCGCTGGAAGGAATGTCATAGGTGTATATATTGTATAATATGGGTCCCAAAACAGAGTCTTGCGGAACTCCCGCCCGAGTTGACCTTGGTGAAGATCGAATTCCATCCATTTTAACGTTGAAACATCTGCCTGTCATGAATGAATTGAGAATTTTTACCAGTGGTGATCCTATGCCAGCCTTCGACATTTTGAATACAAGCCCTTCAGTTCATACTCTGTCGAAGGCTTTTGCGATATCTAAAAAGAGGCCATCCGTGACTTCTTTAAGAATAAATCCACTTGGGATAAACTCCGTTACTCGGAGGAGTTGGTGGTTTGTCGAATTCTGGGATGATTTTTTCACCGTAACAACTTCTTGTAACCTAATCTTAATTACACGCTCTAAGACTTAGCTCATTGCGGGGAGCAGACTTATTGGCCGATGATTTACTGGAAGAGTATGATATTTTCCAGGTTTTGGAATGAGAATAATATCAGCTTCTTTCCATCGTGCCGGAAAATATTGTAATCTCAAGCACGCATTGATGATGTTTACTAGCAAATTAATGCCCTTTTCCGGGAGCTGCTTGAGAGCCTTGTTACCAATTTTGTCATTGCCCAACGCTTTCCTGTCAGGTAGATTTTTGATGAGACTTTCCACCTCGGCAAATGAGGTGGGATAGATAATTTCGCCATCTGCATCTTGAGATTGATCTAGAATTAACTTTGCAGCGATTTCTATATCAAACGCGTTTTTATTCATGACGAAATTGCTTGGGTCAATTGTGTTGGGTGTAAATTAACTTTCAAGGCTGTCATCCATGTTGGTATACTGTAATAGTTTGTCGAAGGTAGTGTAGAATACATGGTCAAGTTTTCAACATCGTTGGCTTCGATTAAGGAGGTCACGACTACAGATTTTAAAAATTGATGTATAGATAGATGTCTGTCCAAAGGCATGGATGTTACTGATATCGTTAATGCCATCCCACCCATCTTATTAAAAATCCTTATCAAGAGCGATTAGCCAGCCTCAATTCCTAGCTCTAAACTTGTATTACTAATCTATTCGAATAAAAATAGAAGCTCATGATATTGAGAGTGAATATGGTTTAAAAATGTGGAATACGAACTTACTCTAAGAAAAACATATTATAATGAAAGTAGAACAACACTGAGGCAAGGTCGTTAATATCAACATATTAAAAAAATAATCTTCCCCAAGACATTTCGCGGAGGGAAGCAAACCATTTATAAAAGGAGAAGAAAGGTGCAAAACATAAACTGATTAGGGATTTAAAAGTACAACATAATTGTATATGGTCTGTAGTTTATCAGAATTGGACTCTTGGGGTTTCTTCCAATGCTGAATCGAATTCTTTAGTTTGATAATATTGCCGTTTACTGAACTATGTAACGTTAAAAGTTCTCATTTCACGGTACCTTCACTGTGCAGGTGTATTGTGGAACAAAATTTATAGAAGTGTACAAAATTAGAACGATTCAATTCATAATTACAGGTGGACAAATGAATGAATAAATTATCATTGTCATCTACGCATAAACATCACAAACATCCATGTCTTCGAAAATTAATAATAAATTCTATTCAAACTGGAACTTGTACCAGTGAGATCCGTCACGGAAACCAAGAACGTTTACTACTGTATCACGGACCTGAGTTTTCATTATTACCATAAATAACAGAATACGTTCTATTTTAAGCATTCAACTTCTTGAAGAACAATTTTCCTGGATTAAAAAGATGGACCACCATAGAGTCGTAAACATTGAATGTAATTTTAAAACCATTCGTTTCTTATGCGCTGTAAATAAACACCTATTAGAGCATCTTAACAGATGTTTCATATTGGGAAATAGTAAAAAATTACTCGTTTAGCCTTTCTAGAATACAGCTAGTTAATGGTTATTATTTAACTATTCATAAGTCCGACGTCCACTTACAGTATTGGTTAAGTTACTAGCACATATATGTAAGTATAAATACGTTAAAAATGTACAAACGGTCTTTTTGAGAATTAGAACTTTTGGTTGAGCTTATAAGAAAAAAAAGCTTAGCAATGTTAATTATTACTCTAAATTATATATTTCCTAAAACCCTAAATTTTTTCCAATATATTCTTTTTTGACTGAAAGCGAATAATGAATATTGTTTGATGTTGATATTTATTTATTTTAATAATAATTTAATTCAATACTGCGTAAATATTTAATGTACCTATATAAAATTACCTTTGATTTGGAATGATGTCCGCGAGCTTTCACCGCCTAGCCGAGACTTTAAATAAATACGTTCGTTGTAAATTCAAATTCCAATTTCAATTTGAACAGATTTATGAATCGCAAAGCTCATTGTGTAAACACAAACAGGAATTCATTTGTTTATTCATTTAAATTAATTTCAATAACGAAGACTTTTCTCGTCATCAATAAAAACTGCAAGCCCACTTCGAAAAATAAAGATTAATTTATATTAAAATTACATACATATAAAACAATTATTTAAAATTAGGTTATTTATTTTTTAAGTATTTTTACTCTTTGAGCGGTATATTATATCGACTGTGAAAAAGTAAAATGATAAATGTAACCCACTTATGAAATAAATTACTGATAATCACAAAAAAGCATGTTTGATGATTTTGGACCGATGATATATACACAACATTGAACTGCACAAAGAATTATAAACCGGTTCATCGACTCAATCTTAATTAAATTTAATAAAATTAAAAGGACCTTTTCAAGCAGTTTCAAAAGCCTTTTCTCAAACGTAAAAGCTAAATTTAGATACTAATTCAGCGTTTGCAGCTTAAATCCTTTTTAATATAACGTGTATAAAGTTGTATGTATTGTTATTATCGAAAACAACTGTATTAAGTTGTATACATTTTGATTATCCAAAAAAGCTGTGAGTTGCGTCCTTTTATATTTTCACGGTCGATACTAATGGTAAACGTTTTTTTTAATATATCGAAACTCAGCCGCCTTATCAAATGTATAACGTCATATTCGATGTGTAATTAAATACAATTTGTAACACATCATCATTTCACACTGAACAATATTTTTCCTCTCTCAATTGTCAAATAAAGTATAATAAAAATATCAAAGTATTTCCATGTATTTTCAAAAAACAATATTACTTAAAAAAAAACATTAGTTCTGTAGAACCGTATAAGATACCGTTATTATTTTCAAAAGCTGATGCTCATTCGTAGTGTATATAATAACGTCATTTTTTTAAACGTCAAATACGATTGTTCTCAAGATTTGAGGACCGAAAATCCACGGAGTAAAAATATTTTAACGTTGCTGTGCTTTTGTTTATTGTTGAGGTGGTTTGACACTTTAAAACAATGCTACTATTTGGGTATCTAATAATATGGAAATTGCTTGTAAGTATTAACTTGAAACATTTCAGTTTGTAGAATGTTGAAAACGTTTTTCTTGGTATCCTCGAATATCGTTTTCACAATACCAAACAGCTTAATCAGATGACAGAATAAATTTTAAATTTGGAAGTTGTCCAAATTGATATCGGGACAAACGAAAAAAGCTTTCGAAAAATAAACTTTAACAACCTTGATATAAATCACCGAAAACAAAACATTTCAAATATCTTTCCAAAAATAAAAGACTGTTACGTAAGTTCTTCAACTAAAACTAGATCCCGCGGTTATCGTAACTGAGTGATAATTTATTTAATTGGCTGATTATCTTGTTTTTATATATATTTTTTCAACATTAGTATGTTTGATATAATTGTTATGAATAAGATCAACGACATGTTTTACAGCGAGACCGACAAGAGATGATTTTTTTTTGTGTGAGTCATTTTTACTATACCTATTTATTAATCTTTGATTTTTAAATTATATTTTAGAGGTGTTAAACATTTTAATTTTGTTTAATTATAAATTCACTGCAATTTGTAAATTCTTTTCAATGTCAATTGTTGTTTACACCTTTTTATTTAAATTTGTTTGTGTATAAATAGCACTGTGAAATTATATTTCTTATCAGTCGACAATGCTTGCAATGACCAAAAGCGGTACTGACCTTTAAATAAAGTGGAATAAAATACGAAAGAACATTGTGTTTTTATTAATATTTAAAACATAGTGTCGCAAAAAGGTTTTAATTTCAAAACGAAAGAACATTTTTTTAAACATAGTTTGTTGTGTGAAAACTTCTAATAAGATATCTAGCAATTTATATTGTCAATGCAGAGTCACTCAGTCAGGAAGAGAATAAAAACAACAAAAATAATTTTACACGGGATATGAAATTGTCAATTTTGAAAAAATACGATATCGGTCTAGGTAAGAATTAAACATGCTTATTTAATAATGCATATAAAAGCTTTTAATTTTTGATAGGGCAGTGATTTTATTCAAAGGATCCGGATGTTCTTACATTCAAATCTATCATAAAAGAAAATTAAAACAATCATATTTTTATTAAATTTGAATCGTTCAAGTTATGAAGATTCCCACAAGCTTTGTCACTAACGACCCGGGTTTCGTCTTTAGACATCTTTATGCGTTCAAGTGCACGGATAAACTTTAACTGGCGCTTAGTAAATAAATATATTATGTTTATATAAGAAATTAATGTATTACTAAGTTTAACGCCATTGCTGGCGAAATTTATTAACCCATGGAAATGCCTACAGATTTGAATGGTGAGTAATTTCAAGAATTATATTTTCTTGTCTTTTCTAGAAAATTTATAATTATATTTACATACATATAGGATACAAGAGTGAGTAATTCGGTAGGTTTCTGCTGCTAGTTTACCTATCTTAAATGAGCGTAACCAAGACCAAGAGCGTTACTTAAGTGGAATATTGTTTCCATGTTAAAATAATAAAGAAAATACAACATATATTATAGTAGGTAGTGTTTCAGACGACACCATGCTTCTATATACAGCGCAAAAAAAAAAATTGGCTCTTCAAGTCTCCCTGGTAAAGAAAAGAATTTAAAAGTTATAAACAAACCTCGTCATCGATGATGCAAATTGTTAGATAATGAAATATGGTTTGAGCATAATATAAAGCAAATACAAAGCGTCGTGGATATCCGATACCCTCAGTATCGATATTGGCTCCTCAGACCGAGACGTTCCGCCATATTGCCACCGCCGGATATACCTGGTTGAACGAAAATCCGATACATCCGGCGGAAGGAGAAAATAAATTACTCAACAGATAGCGTGCGGGTCGCAGTTTCTGTGATGCCCGACGAAGAAATAAAACATCAAGAATACGGATGGAAAAAACGCATTTTTTTTGCACGTGCTTCTTTTGAAAATCGTCTATCGTATTAACTATATGTACCATATATATTTGGTACGAATCAATACGAGAACATTGAATATATTGATTTACTACCAGATAAATGGCTTTACAATATAGCTTTTTATTTATTTAAAAAATCACATATTTTTGTTTGCACTTTTTTTTCAATAGAATGTTTGTTTTTATTCATCAATATCGCATAAAAATAACTCGCAAACGACGCCGGAAACGATATATTTTGCACATTCATAAAAAAAGGATTTTTATTTGCACTTAGGAATAATTTAAATGAACTTTATATCGATTATTTTTCCACAGCTTTTTAAATATGTTTCAATGATTTATTGTTTGATGATTCTATCAAAATGTGGATACTAGCATAATCTTTATCATTAAATAAATTTAACTACAAAGAAGATGTGTCACAAACCAAGTATGGGCAAGTGATTCTTTCATAGTGCCATCTAGAAATACACTAACTCCAATGCTCGCATTTCAAAACTTCGTAGACAGTAACTTTTATATCCACAGACGCTTACGTATTTCAAATAAGATGAGAAATCCATCACGTAGAAATCTGCTACACGATGTTTTTCACCATAAACATGTTACTAATCTAACATAGATTATTTTATAAAACTAATTGGCATTAATTTATTGTCTATGTTTGTCTGGTTCTCAACAAAAAAACTATTATTCACTTCTACATATGTAATTGATGTATAGAATATAACATGTGCTGTTTTGGCGTTATGCCGAGTTTATTAAAAAGATTGAGATGAATATTGACGTGGTCCCAAAAATTTTAAGCGACCAACGTGACCTAGATAATATTGAACGCAGGTAAATATCATCACGCATGTTCTCAAAAAAAGAACGGATGTTATTAATATGTCAGTGTTGGCATTTCCTCATATTAGAATATCATTTAAGATCGTTTTAGATTTTTCGCCTCTCTGTGTGCCGTGTTCTACCGAATAACACTTTTATCTGAGACAATTGCATTACTTCACCAACAAATTTAATACCGTGCCACTAACCAAAGTTACTTTGGCAAGAGTAAAGTATTTCCTTGCATCGTAAGTTTGATTAATTCGTATTTCTTATGGCGGACAATGCTACCAAAGTATTCCGGCTTTAGTTTAGAAGTAACTGTAGGATTTTTAACATTGCAGGCAAATATTTCAAAACATTTCCACTAGCGACAATATACATAGATACACACATCCTAATCTAAAAAACTAATAAATATTTAAGCAAATTTCAGTTTTCTCTCTGAGTTTGTTGGATTAATTATACTTTGCTTGACAGTTACAGAAATCAACAATCAGTTAAAATGTGTTAACTATTAATTAAATTGAAGTGAAAAACTTATAAACAACACCAACACCACATCATTGTCAAAACTAGTTGCGAAAACATTTTAATATGATGCCAAAATGGCTATCAACCCTATAACGCAAATCCTGTGACAACCAACACAATACTAATATTTGTGTCACTAAGAATAATGGTGGTGTAACTACAAATGTATGGAAAGTCAATTATTTTTTTTGAAATGTATCAGTGAAATATTGGTTCAATCAATACACATCATTTATTATTGATACCAACATCTCCCATACTAACCATAATACCCATAAAAACATTACTTGACCTCTAATATCAGAATTAAAGAAATATTATTCGCTAAATATAGTTTTTATAACCAATTTGTGTACATGTGTTAAATCAAATTGTTCTTTTTTATACTCTTAAACAAAAAAATCTTGCTCATACTTAAAATTTGATACTGTTTCTATTCTACAAAATTTTAAATAGTAAAATAACGCTACTAGTTATTAATTCTAAGTGTCAGCTGTTTTTCTACAGTGTGATATAACTGGTTTCTCTTAACAAGGTAAAAGTTTTAACCAATATTTTTTTAAATCCATATTATTGCACCTAATGCGTGGCATATAGCCCCATAATGAAGGTATTGCAACATAAATTTTCTACAAGAACTGCTTGTTACTCACTTCAACTTTCTTTCTTTAATGAGTGTTAATGGAAAGAATAAGGCTGAGACAGGACAAGTAGTTAGCTAATCAAAAAGTGGAGGGAGTTTCTGGATATCACAAACAACCATGTCTTTGAGTAGATTGAAAAAATTCTGTTCGTACTAGGACTTGAATTTGTGAGATCTGTCATAGAAGCCAACGACGTTTACCACTGCAGCACGAACCCGATGGATCATATACACTATAAAATTGTGAAGTACATAGTTTTATCAGTTGTTTACCATTAGATAAATATTATTTTACTGACGGATGATCGATTATATTTTTGCTCTGTAAATTACGTTAAGTATTATTCTCTATTTATTAAATATTGTTCACGACGTCGAATACGTAAATATCGGACTTCATATCTAAGTTTACACTTCGTTGAATATATATGAATCATTTTCTGCGCGAGAAATGTACCAATGAAATTGAAATTAATTGAAAATACCTTTATTTAATTGCATTTGCTTTAGCCACTTTTCACATGTAGTGTTTTATTCAAGTCTTCGTTCAGTTTTAATATTATTAATAATATCGACATCGTTTTATCGCAGTGTTTACTGTCTGCCCAAACTGAAACGTCTATTTTGTATATTTTGTCCGGATATTAAATTCTACCCTTTTCTGATTTCACATTCACCGGCCGATCCGTTATTTAAGGCTTCGGAGGATTTTATCGCTTGCTAGCGGCGTTAAATATCGGATACATGTGTAAAAACATCCCCTCACTGTAAAAACATACGCTTTTACCCATTACGGGCCATACATCATCAAACTTTGTTGTGATGCTCGGCTATTTTAAATTAACCATAAAAAGAGAGTGCTAAAATACGTGGTTATATAAATTATTTTTGATATAGTTCATTTATAGTTTAAAGCCATGAAAAGCCGTCATTCTCTGAAACACTATCTCTTAAAAACCTAACAAACGAACAAATTTTGACAGTCAAAGAATTTAAACATTGTAATATGTTATCTGCGTCCGTATTGGTACATGCTTCTCATTTCTTGAAAAACATTCACAACCGAGTTATCTAGACTTTCGCATTTAAATGTTTGCTATTGGTAGCATTGCATGGATTGGTTACCTTTTTTGTTTCCTATTACAAAAAAAAAAACGACTTACATGCTTAATCATTTTTAACAGCCTGTTCTGTGTCAACCTAATAATCATTGTAAGATGTGGTAAGTGGCTGAATTACTTTCGGTCATTTTTACCCTATAAAAAGTATACGGGAAATTTGCGAAAATTCAATAAACAAAAAAAGTAGTGTGATACAGTGAATAGAAAATTGTAAATGATAATCTAAGATCAAAGTAATTAAGCCTCCCAGGATGTTGACCAGTCGACCACGCATCCGGCAGAGGTAACGGATTTGAATCCCAGTACGGAGAGTGTTTTGTAAATTGATTTATGGATTTCTGTCCAAAGACAAGTCTCGAATTTCACGCCAACCATCTTATCTCTAAATTTGACGTAACAAGAGCGATTGGCCAATTACTAGTTCCGTCGTAGTCTTGTTCTTCTTACTTTACTCCTTTAAAAACAGAGAGGTTGAGTAACTGAGTTAGAACACTAATTTGTCGTAATTATCAAATAAAATAAATTGATTCTTCCGCTAATATCTTCCTAGCGTTGAGCTTTCATAAGTTCGCCTGTGTGTGTATTGAGACTGGATAACCCATTTGAAAGTCGAGCCTATTAAACATATCCTCGAGCACATAAATAAAGAGGTTATATTGCTTCTTTTAAAATGCACCTTACTGTATCTCGTGAGGGAAAAATATTACTAGAGGTATTATTTTATGACGTTCAAAGAGATTTAAGTACCTTATTTTCAGTATATTTTATTAATACCGTATGTTATATAAAATTAGTAAATTACTTTATATAAATTATTTTTACTGATATAAAAACGAAAGTGTAAAGTTTGTTTCGTAAATTTCAATTAGTTATCTATGCAAATAATTTTTATTTTAAAAATTCATATTGTATATTTTAATTATGTTTTTAGCAATCAATGGTTACGATTTATCTTCTTTTATTACCTAGAAATAGTAAAACCAAATCTTTATACTATATCTGCGTAAAAAGCGTTAAGCCTTAAAATTTTTAAAAAAAGTTAAATATGCCATAACAATTACAATGCATATATGGGAAAAGAGTAAAAGGATAAGTTAAATCAGCGAATACATAGTTTCTCTTTTACTTACACACAGAGATATTACGAATTGTATGCTAAATATATATAAATATATATTACTTTCATGAATTTGAATCGTTCAAATCATGTACATTCACAAAAGTGAAATGACAGTTCAAGTTCATCCGTGCACTTGAACGCCTGAAGATGTCGAAAGGCAAAACACGGGTCGTTAGTGACAAAACTTGTGTGAATGTACATAATTTGAACGATTCAAATTTCATACTGAAATTCTACCAAGTATCTATTGTCGAAATTTAAAATTATTACTTTTATGCCTAAAATAAATATATTTTTTGACATGTTCGCTCTCAATGCGAATAAAATAGACTTGTGATGGAATATATCTCAACATTTTTGTTTCCACAACAACTGGATGTTAATATAAAATTGAATTTGTTATTCAACTATTTGTGCTACAACGTGTGCTCTCTTTGAGAAGCATCATCAAACAGACTATCGCATCGTATACGATTAAAATGATTGTTACTTATGTTTAACTTATCTTTTTTTTCAAAAAGAATACGGATAGAAGAATATGACTACGATAGGACTAGCGGTTAGCTATACTCGTTTTTAAAATAGGAAGGGTGGAAGAGAATTTAAGACATCACATACATTCATCCATGGACCAATCGAAAATGAATCGATAAAAACTGTCCATATTAAGATTCGACCTCGTAACCTCCGTAACCAAAACCAAAGACATTGACCACCCGACCACAGCGTTTTATAACAGCGAAATCATTGAAATCTCAAACCCTGAACACGAGAAGGTAAAAAAATATTATACATAGCTACTCTAGAATAAATTGTGCAGTTATTTTCCTCGCATAAACAAGTTGTACAAAAGGTCCAAATAAAGTGACGTCGGCGGTGGAAGAAACCTCACCTCGTTTCAGCAGCAACTCTGGTGCCCCCGAGGCTTTCACGGAACCTACGTGATTAGAATCCGGTGAACAACAAGCCTTTGTTTTTTCTATTTTGTAATTAATATTAAGGTCTGAGTTGCCCGTAAAGAAAACAATTCACTTCAACGAGATACGCTCTCAATATTGATGGGATATTTTTGACTCATGTTATTATTTATGGCTGTATTAATGCTTATTTTGCTCTTAAGTTTTGTTTGTTAACCTGTTATTGCAATATAAAGTGCTTATATGTTTCATATTAATTGTACATATAAAATAAACAACGCGTCTTCTGTTTAATACATGAAACAGGATTTGTCGGTAAATGATAAAAGCTGACTTCACATTTTTTTTATTTTTACAAAGCTTATTGCACCCATATTTGGATAGAAGTCACAAAAGATCTTTTTATTGCAGTTATTGGGTTAAAGAAAATATTTCGTTAAACGTGTTTGATGATTACAATTTTTTTCTCCTTTCAATTTTTGTCCTTAACTGTCAATTCTTGGTGGAAAGACGTTATATTTTAAAAATACAGCACATTACTTAATCCAACTTCCAATGAAAAATAATGAAGATTTGGTTTGATGGCTTCGTTGTTAAAGAGACTTTCCAGCAAAAACATAAGGCTTGAAGGGAACAAAACTGATGCTTACTTTTGCGTTTTTTTTTTAAATCAACTGAGGAGATGTAACATATGAATATAAAACTTTATAATATAAATTTAGTTTGTATACAAATTGTAAAATGTGTTTCACATATTTAAGAACCATCGTCAGACAAACTGTTGTATGAATATTTATGAATAAACTAAAAGCACGTATCATATTTTTTTTGTATGGAAAAATAAACTTAATAATAAAAATTAACTTACAACAAATTCAGTTCTAACAAAGGTGTGAAGCTGAAATAGATATCAAGCAAATAAAAAATATGCGAAACTTAAAACAGATCTAGTTTAAAAAAATTAAAATGTAGTTCAATCAATCAATTTTTAAATTTGAATCGTTCAAATTATGTACATTCACACAGATTTTGTCACTAACGACCCGGGTTTTACCTTTTTGCATCTTCAGGCGTTCAAGTGCACGGATGAACTTGAACTGACGCTTGGCAAATGAATTTTTTGTGTTTATAATTTAAATTAATGTATCAACGAGTTTAAAGCCAAAAAGGATAATCCCATGGAAATGCCCACAGATTTGAACGATTCAAATTTAATATTGAAATCCCACCAAGCACCTTCAGTCGAAATCTTAAATTAAAACGATTTTTAATTAATTAAGTATTTCGACTGAGGGTGTGCTTGATGAAATTTCAATATCAAATTTGAATTGTTTGAATTTTGTACTTTTCCATGAGTTTTGTCGCTAACGACCCGGGTTTCGCCTTTCCGCATCTTCAGGCATTACAAGTGCACGGATGTACTTGAACTGACGCGTAGTAAACATCATAGTAAACACAAGTTTACTACGCGTCAGTTCAAGTACATCCGTGCACCTGGAATGCTTGAAGATGCGGAAAGGCGAAACCCGGGTCGTTAGCGACAAAACTCATGGAAAAGTACAGAATTCAAACAATTCAAATTTGAATTTTTAATTAAACAAAAATAAACAAATTCTTTTCAATTATGTTTGTTTTTCAATATAATTATACAGAATAATAATTTAAAATTTTGACTAAAGGTGCTTGATGGAAATTTAATAATAATTTAGAAAAATAAGTAAATTGAAAATACTCAAATACGTTTGCCTTAACAGAACTTTCTATTCAAAACATAAGAAAATAACTGCAATATATTGTGATTATAATTGAAAACCCATCTCGTCGTATTTGTGTTTTATTATGCTTAAATAAACAACAAAAATAACTCTGTGTGGGAAATAAAAATACAATAATCATATTTAAAAAAAATAAATGTCACTTTTCATCTAGGTAAAACAACAAATGTTCCACGTATATTGTATAATACCGAGTCTAATATAAAGATGTAGAAAAACAGTTTTTTTTTTCTCTCAAGGCTGTCCAGTCAGCAATTTAGTTAATGGTGGCAGTGCTTAAATAAAACCGAACCAGTTTTCATGACGCAGAAAATGTACTTTTTTCCATGAGCTTGGTATGCGCACGGTAGAAGCAATTCAATAATTTCTGTTTCCCGTCGTAAAGGGAAAAGTCTCGAAAATATTCGATGAAGGAATTCTCTTTAGGTCACTAAGTAAAGGGTTGTTCAAAACAATTTTCATAGAATATTTAGAAAACATTCTTACCAACGAACTGTTTGCAGTATCTCATATTTTCTATAATATATATCTTCGAAATACCGGTGTTAAGCTTTCGGTATTCACAAACTTTGTAATTGATAAAAGCTTGCTTATAAATCAAAGCGCTACAAATTCAAGTCCATCTATATGGCACGACACAAATTGTTTACTATATTCACTAAGAATTGCAATAAAAACTATGAAAAAAATACTGATCTAATTTTATATCATTCAACGTAATCACTTTTAAGGTTTTCACTGTCCATACTTGGTGAAAAAGCATTATGTTAAAAAAAACACAATATTTGTTTCTACTTAATACTTTCGATGGATTCGGCGGTAACTTTGTGGAAGTTCATTTGAATATAAAATAACTTAGATTATTCCACGTATTGTGCTACAAACTGTGACACGTGCTTCGTCTCTTTTAGAGGCATCCTCAGACGATCTTACTTTCACGAATGCTAGTTTTCGTACTTATACTAGCATTTGAGCACTAGCAAAGACGAAACATGTGTCACAGTTTGTAGCACAATACGTGGAATAATCCTTTATACTTATTTCCACTTTTATTTACCATGATCAGGACCGTTTTCGCTCATGGTGAACATTATCAACTAATGCTTGCCATGAGCAAAATCGGTTCTGACTTTTTAAATAATATTTATTGCCAACACATTTCTTTCATATACACCATGTATAGTAAATACGTTTTATGGAATCGGTATCTACCGTCATAAAACGAATTTGAGCAAAATCTTTGCTTTTGTGAGCGATATTTGTTTCCTTCTCCGCAGCAATCCACACACACTAAGCAACCCGTTGGCAACCATTTTGTTATAGTAACAAAAGGAAAATATAAACATGTTTTTCAGTTTATAATAATACTGTTTTATTAGATGGTTTTTTGAATTAATAGCTAATTGAGCTTCATTACCAATTTGTTTTTTTCTTATTTTGAGCTTGAAAATCAAACACGTGTCTTCAATTCCAAAAATACACAGTGTTTATTGTGAATTTTCATTTTTCAGTGTTTCTTTAAGAAAATAAAAAACTTGATTGAATGATGAAGAATATGAATTTAATTTGTTTCAGAATACACAAATTTAAGCTCTTACAGAACATTTACAAGCCAATTATCTGTAGCAAATAAACATTATTTAAAAAAAAAGATATCATTATTACTTATTCTATTGTAGAATACTTCCGAATGATTATAACTATCGTGTATTTTTGCAAAGAGTATTTGTACGTTTGCCAAGAGAAACAAAGCCTTACAGAATAAGCAATTGAGGTATTATGGCCATCATGTTGCTGATTTCTGTCTCAGGGCAAGAATTCAGGCGCAAACAACTAATTCCGGCGCGCAGTTTCAACGGGAAAGTCGACCAAACAAGGCTACCCCAGTGAAACTTTTAATTTATTATTTAAGTTAAGCGACGAACTGTGTCTTTGGGTGCCTTAATTGCTGCTTCTTCCTTACAGACTCGACGTCATATTGAGGTAAACACAATACTGGAATAGAAGCGACGATTGTTGCCGAACAAAGTTATTAAAGATTTTTTAATAAGTTTTCTCATAAAAGACGTTACGTGTTTTATTACTATTATTAAAAGAATTCTTTTTTTGCGAATTCGTAAAAATGACGGCGTTTTTAATGTAACTTTCTTTTTAATTTATTTTCTTCGTTTTTACTTTGTGTTCATATTTAAAACGGGTGTTATAAAAAATAAATTGACTAGATGATATATGAATCTTATAAACTTAACTTTCTTCGAAATAAATTGAAATGTATTTAATCTGCCAAATAATCTCAACGATTATTAGCAAAAGACTACATATGTAAAGTTTTGTGTATTTTTGATTTTATTAACACTCACAGAAAATATTCATAAGTTTTACATTCTTAACATTTCAAAGTTGGAATTACTCGAAAAGCCGTCTGATGTTCCAAGATCCAGCCCTAAAAATACTAAATTACGTCTTAAATTGCAATACAAAACAACTTTTAATTTAGATAAAATAATTTTATATTCATACAAAACCTTCAAAACATATAATAAAATCACTCCCCCGATAACAATTTATCCTCATTAAGACCGACCTACTTTGACCGATTATTCCGCAACTAAATTGCATATATTTTTTTTAAAAGATTCAGCTAATTGCAGAGTGTTTCGTTTGATTCAACAACACTCGTGAAACGCCTGCTCAGACTGTCTAAAAACGTAATTGTGGGCGTGATGGAGGTTCCCTTTTTCGGCCATTGAAATAGAAACTGTTTCTATTCACTCGCTGACTCAATTCATTCGTCGAATCACTTGGCCAAATCTCGTGCGATGCGTTCGAATTTATTTTGTATTCGGTTGAGTTCACTCTCTCGACCGCGTACTCGGTTGGTCTAAATGAGACATTACTCGACCAACAATTCATGGTAACATTGTTTTTTTTAACGATGCTGCATTTCGCAAACAAATTTGACGTGAAATGAATAGGAAATTAAGCATTATTGCACATTTAATTTGAAACCTCACCAAGTCTTTTGTTGGTCCTGTAGCTGCGTTACAAACGGCTGTTGTGATGGCGGTTGCTAGCAGTCTGAATCTTTAAACGTACACATTCATTAATTGTTTTCTCAGTATATTTATGAATTTTCTTTACTTAGTGTGTGGTAAACATATTTTTTGTTATTTTTCAAAAATATTTAGCCAATACGCCGAATATTTTGAAATAAAAAAGCATCAGTCCAGATCTAGCTCGAGAATCGACATCATAAACACCCATGTCTTAGATTTAAAATTTAAATTAAGAAAAAAAATACATTGACTTTACCGGTAATCAAGCCCTTACGTCATGTCAATAACTTACTTTGTGTCATATTTAACTTATAAATATAGTTTCAGCGTCTGATAAAACCAGGCCTCGTTTAAACAAATAATTTAATAATAATAAAATCAGTTGCTCCTGAGAGACTCCCAGCTTCAATACAAGCTAATAATACTCTTAATTAGGAAATATTATTCTTAAGGTATCTTTCGAGAATTCTATTACGCATATAATTTCTTACAACCAACGAATCCGAAAGCAGTGGCGGGCGAAAGAGGAAAACAAGTCGACCACTTTCAATGTCGAAATTGACCAAACAAACTCGGGCTCAAATTATTATAATTTATAATTAGAAAACTTTCCAAGCACACACCGTTAAATATAACACGCGTGGCGTTCATTGTTGTAACTTAGGGCCCTTTTAAACTTGTTACAAATCACATAAGTTACCATTTGTACACAAAACAATATAATAGGCACTTACCTTTTGTTATATTCCAAGCGTGTAACTGTAAACATTGCGAACTACGAGCCGTCAGCGATTTACAAAATATACTTAACCTAAATATAATTAACTAGTTACAAACAAAAAATACCACCCTTGTCTATACCAGGGGCTGTTAACTGGTGGAAATTTTTTCCAGGTGTAGGAAATTTTAGAGTTTCAGGGGCTAAACTGCTAGATTCTTGTTTTTTTGTGTAGGTCTACAAACATATTTTTTAAAATAAAACATGGTATTTTCATTAATTATTTTTTATAACATACTTGCATACTGAAGACACTTTTATGTTAGTTTTGAACTCTTCATTGCATAAAATAAACTTAAATACCCGAGAAAAGGGTCATACAAAAATACATAGAGGGAAAAATTGTGGGTAAATCCGTCGTTAGATTTTTCAGTGTGATAAAATTGTCCCGAATTCGAACCCATTTTTTTGCTTGTAGTGGCACTCTTTTTCTCTCTAACAACAACTTCTTTACAGATTCTAATGCTTATACTTCAAGAATATTGTTCGCAAACAATGGGGTGGTACCCAAAATGCGTTAATTGGTTCGCTATCAATTTTCAATAATATTTTTAAAATTTAAACTTCTTGAATAATATGAAATTTATCGCTATTTATCTTTGGCGAAATTAAAAGAGTGAGATTGATGAACCAGTAAGCAAACCATTTGAGCTTTTTCCAAATTCAAGCCAAACAATCGATACACTTTATTACACGCTAGACTAAAATGCTTTATTTGGTCACATTCTATTTATTTTCGACTGAAAAAAATGAATATTCATTTTGTTTTAATATGACCATTACAATTCATTTAGCTTAAGGTAAAAATTGTATTCAATGAAAATCAACAATTTATGTTTTGTAAACAGAATGATACATTTTAAAATACAAAAAACTTATATATTATCACTTTCAGGGTAAGATGTTCACTGTCAAGACTTGGTGGAATCCATTATACCAAAAAATAAAAAAAGTTATTCCACTTATATAAAATAAGATCAGAACCGATCCCGCTCATTGCGAGCGTTTTTAACTGATAAAATTATATTTTAATACTGATTCACTGATACAACAACAAGTAAAACGAATAAAAGTGTAACAAACAAACTATAATGCTCAACACTATTTTTATTTAAGATCTTTAACAGCATTATTTTGTCACTAGTTAAAAATTTCATCCATAATGTACCAGACTGATACTGCAGAAGATAGAAAGTTCTCCAAAGGAAAGCATATCGAAGTTATGTACGAAGATGTCGAAACATTGAATGAATTTAATCAACGTTTAGCGGCACTACATACTATTTAAATTCTTCACAGGTATGTATATCAATATCTTACATTTAAATACATTTAAGAAGATTTTTAAATATAATTCATATTAAAGCAAATTCGATATTTAAGAACCACGTAAGCTCAAATTTATTTTACTAATGTAGCGTAACCACCAAACAACCGGGCATACGTAACGCATAATACCCCTGGGCTTAGGAGGGCCTAAATTTATATCAATATTTAAATTTAAAAATAAAATAGTACTTAAATGAAGTCTCTGCCAACCAATTAAATTATGAAAACTGTTTCTTTATTCACTTTTAGGGTGTTCACTGTCAATACTTGGTGGAAAGGCATTATATTAATAAAAACACAATAATCCTTTGTACTTCATTCCACTTTATTTAATATGTCAGGACCGGTTTCGCTCATTGCGAGCATTGTCAACTGAAGTTGACAATTGACAATGCTCGCAATGAGCGAAACCGGTCCTGACATATTAAATAAAGTGGAATGAAGTACAAAAGATTATTGTGTTTTTATTAATGTTTCTTTATTATTATTGGCAGCTAAAAACTATCAGGAAAAACTTATACGCTACTAAACATTGTATTTGGCTTTGAAACTATTCTCTGGTGAAAAGCTATGTACTATTTTAATGTATTCAAACAGATGTTCAAAATTGCTTTTCTACATTCAACAACAAAGTCAAATGACAAAAATTTTCATCAAGTGTACGTTAAAAACTCCACCGTAGAAACAGAAACAAAGATAAAGTAATCATAAATGAGATAAGATAAAGTAATCATAAATATGTAGCGAGTTTTACTTTCAAAAACCGAAACGATACCTTATTTATATAAATTATAATATTTCAATTTTAGCCAAACAATAAGCTCATTCGTTTATGTGTTTATCAAGGCTTCATTAAAATATTTTGTTTAAAGCACAGTGTTGTTTGAAACCCGTGCAAAAAAAAATCAGGTGTTTCTGTTCGGCCTTAATAGTTCCATCATAAATCTATTGTTGTATGGTTTTGGGTAGAAAATGGGTTTCCATAGACACACACAAACCTCTACATTCTGCCCATGAAGCTAGCTATTTGAAAACTAATATTCCTACGCACTTGACGAGAGCATCTCTGTAATTTGACAACCCCTATCTTGTACTATTAACAAGGAAATAGTCCGAAGTACCAGAGGAGAACGATGGACTGAAAATTTAAACAAAAGTTATTTGTATTACACTTTTGTAAAATTTAAATAATTCCAAAGTAATATTTCCACTATCATTTTTTAATGAATCGTGGATATAAATTATAAGTCACGACCCGAGTACTACAAGGTCCTAAGTGTAGATTTTTAGCGAAACAAAAGTAACGATTCGGCAGTCTTCCAAGTACCATTATTGGTATTCATTGTTATTTTTGTTTCATCAAAAATTTACACATAGAACCTTGTAGTATTTGGTTCGTGAAGTGTCAACCTGCCATTGAACATAACACAAGAAAAAGCTTTAAAAAAATTTAACGGTATTGATTTGGATATTGGCATAGTATGTGTGAACGTTTGTGACTTCGAGACTAATACGTTGTTACCTTACTCGGTTGAATTCTTTGGAAAGTTCTTCTGCATTATTTTTTATATAAAAAGCAATTAAATAATAATTTGCGATTTTCGTAGAGTACATATTATGAAGCGTCTAGTTACAAAAAGCGATATACGTTTCAACTCGTTTCAACGTTTGAACACATTTCAATATTTGCAGCAAACAATGTTTAAACGTTTCAAGCAAAAAATATTTGTTTTGAGATAATATTGTTTTTTTGAGTCCATGGCACAGTGGCCATTGTCGTTGGCTTCCATACCAGACCTCACGAGCTCGAATAACAGTACACGGCATTTTTTCAATCAATTTTTCGATTTCTGTTCGAAGGTATGAATATTTGTGATAATAACGGGATATGTCGAGAGTAATTAGCCTATCGCTAGTCCAGTTATAGCCCTATCCTTCTACTCCTACTAATCTCTTCGAAAACGAGAGGTTAAACGACTGAGTAACAAACAGTTCTCGCACAAAAACTCTTATTGAGATACCCTAATTGATAGACCAATGCTCCACATTGAGATATGACATATTTGTTTATATCTTTAAATAAAACCAAAAAACTAACAATGCTTCGTAGCCGATAGCCCATATAATAAATAAATATATTCACAAAATATAATACTTATTTGTACACTTTTTTTTTAATAATATATATATTTTTCAATTTTTCATTTAACAATATCAGATATTAACAAATGAGTATTTAAATTTATGGTAAATATTGACAGTGAGCACCTTAAAATTGATAAAAAAATATAATAAAATTTTACATACCAGACATCATAACTATCAATACTCTGATCCATGAATACATGTGTAATTAATTTTGGATTTTTTTTATTGTAGGATTATATAAAGTATTTGAAAACAAAAATTTTGATGTGTAAAATTTGTAGTACCTATTACCCACATATTTTTTTCTTGATTTTGACAAAATGAGGTTTTGACACTTTTTGTAACTAGGTGTCTCATATACATATAATATATAACCAAAAGAGTGAAAATGATCAATGAAAATAGTATTAAAATATTTCAGAACTAAAGTAAACAATATTAGAAAAATACATAACTCTCCTTTTCGACATCTCCGATGCTACATCTCTATTTGGAGGTTGAGTGTCTACTTGTAATACACGCGTGTTCACTTGAAAGTTGTGTGACATAGTTGTCCTGTAAATTAATACTTGAGCTAGCAATACCTACTTGAAATTTATTGAACTATAAAAATGGCTATTGGGTTCATGTATGATATAAATATGTACTTTGAAATTCGTCTCAGATGTTAATTGTATTTGTTTTCTTTATTTTCAGGTAAGTCACGATATCATCACGTCTTTTCGATCACTTAAACATCGCAAAGTTTGTACTACTGTTTTTAATTAATAATTTAATCTTAAATAAACATTGAACGGTATAATTTTTCCCCACTAAAAAGAATACATATTTTAGTTAAGTTGGTGTTAAGCATATTCATCTTTAAATATACAACTTTGTTTTCATATTGGATACTGGGAAGAAATTTTGTATTAGTTTGTAAAATAACATAAAAGAAGGCTTTTGGTGATTTCTTATTCCTTACTAATTTCAGTTTTAAAAACACGACTCTTTGAAGGATTCAGCGGTAACTTATAGCGAATTCATTTTAGAAGTTGGAAGTGGTTTGGCGTTTGACGATTTTAAAATTTATTATTTATTTGGTATCAAAAAAGTAGAAAATGTTAAAATAGCATTATAAAAATCTTGGTCTGTTTTGTGCCTTACACAATACAATACATTTTATTTGATACAATAGATTTTTACTTTTCCCACTTTTCTCTACGATAGGTACTCTTACCCCTTCGCCGCGAGATAAGCATATCTCTTTTCCTTTGTCTACATTTAAATTATCCTTCACTATATTTGCAGTCCTACCTGACCCTTCACCTGGCACACAACCAACGAACGCGCCGTTGCTTAGCAACCAAATAAACCGCCTGTGAATTTTGCATACTTATATCGTAAAGTCAAGTGTTTAACATTATATGCAGTACGGAGATATTGGATGAATACGAATGCAAAGTTAAAAGTTGAATATTTCAAAAACGTAATAAATAAAATACGCAACGCAAAGTCTTTATATACAAAGAGGTTTTTATCTTATCTAAAAATCAATCAGTCTGTTGCTGCAAGTCAATAATAAATAATTCGTTAATACAAGATTTATAGGAAGTCAATCAATCGTCTTATTATGATCACTTTTCTTAATTTTGAATATGTAATATTTGGTGAAAAGAGATGGAAGTATTACAGGCAGCCACGCCTTTACATTAAATTCCATACTCCGATTCGATCGATCGAAATGATCGTTTTCATTTGGTTATTCGAGCCGTTAACCACACACCACTCTCGTTACTTATATTAAATTATAAACGTTATTTCATAAAATATCCTATTTTTACCTTTAAAATATCGTGGACTAGAAAATGATCACACAAAAACGTTTGGGCAGTAAATATTCCAATTAAAAAATTCTTCATAAGAATAATTTCATAGTTATTAACGTATTTGAAAATATGTAGGTAATATAGAGTTGATTGTTTATTATTGAGGTTCAGATAAATATACTATCTCGCTTATCAAAACTGGTCCAAAGCATAGTAAAATACAACTAGTAATGTTTTTTTACTTTTTTTTGTAGCCGTGTTCACTTCTTATGTGTATCATATAACTTAAATGAAACTTATGTCAACGAAATTTCTTTTTTTTCAAAGACAGTTGGACTAGAATTGTAATAAGACCTAAGCACTTCTAGTAGTTGGTTTGATTGTTGCCGTTTCATACCGTATTTAGATGAGGATGGGGGCCATGAAAAATCTAAGATTTCACAGACATCTGTGTCTTCGAACAAAAATCCACAAAATGACAGATAAATAATTTATAAAACTGTCCATCATTCAATTATATTATAACAATATTTTAAATCTTAAGTGATTATAAAAAATGAATCATACGGTTTGTGTACGTCATGGTCTGAAATAATCTTCATACGTGATAAATATGGTTTGAAGTAAAACGTTGGTAAAAAAAAACATACAATTTATTGAATAAAAATTTCTTCGTTTTCATAAAGAAAATTCCTTTTCTTTGTCGTAGAGTGATTTTTCCATTGAATTCCTCTTCGTATAGTTTATATTGTCACGCCGGGCAGTGAAATATCCCATTCTTATTTATACAAGTATGCACAAGCTTTACCCTCTTGCGGTGTTTATATTTGCATTACAGTGAAGAAGGAAAATATTTCACCCTCGTCCGTCAATTTGATTCTCGGAGAGCTTAAAGCACATCGCGAACAAAGGACCTCGTATGAGCTTTTAATAATAAACAAGTGTCTATTGGCAGAGTCAAATCGAGAAAAAAACTGTTTTAAGTTAACAATATATCAAACAGTAATAATGATTTTGTCTATATGATTTTTTAATTATGCTTTAATTTGCTTATATTATGTAAATTTAATATTGTATGTTTTCTTAAGCTTATGTTGTTTTTAAATTTGAAACAAAATATGTAAACCAAATATTTTTAATAACAAATTTTAGAAATACTTTTTTTGATGAATTCGTTTAAAAAAACTATTCAGTAGTGATTTATTTACAGATACTCAAAAACATGTGTTATTGACACTTGATTCAGCACCAGTTGATATATCTGAAAGTTATATTTAAACTCAATCAATCAAATATATAAATGGCGCTGTCTTATACTCTCCCTAACCACAGAATTACTCACGAAATCGATCCACCATACCTCGGTGTTGATGGTTTTTCTGAGTCTTCGTCAGGTGCCATGATTTTCTACCGAAAACATTTCTGATAGAACGTTAATATTTTGTTGAGCTCAGAGTATTTTTGAACCAAAAAATAAGAGATTATAATAATTGTTCTAAGACAAATCATGAAACAGCCACAAATAAAAATAGTACATCTACATAAATATTAAAATAAGGGCCTAAGTAAAATTAATACAATACGTTATTCGATAACGTGTAGTTCTTTTTTTGATCATGTTTGTAATGTTTCATTTTTTTATGTATATTAAAGTAAATAAAAAAACAGTTGTCATTTATTCATCGAACAGATTCAAATCTTAATACCGAAAATTACTCGATCTTTTTATAAAGATTTTTGGCATCTTCAGCCAGTCAAAATTAAATACAAATGGATTTATCGTCACGAGTTACGATTGAATAAAAAAATTCTGTTTGTGGCCTGTATGGAGAAATCTCCTTTGCGTATAATTACATTACTCGCATCCTTAGTGCGGAACTGCTTATCAAATTTTCAAAATAGGCTGCGCGTGAACGACGCCTCGTCGCACCAATAAAAAAAGCAGCTTAAAAGACTTAGCCTGTACTTGTAAGCCTTCGAAAGCTTTCGATAAGCTGCTAGGTTTTACGGCTGATTTGCTCTGAATTTTGATTAACCAGCTACTATGTTTCGACTCGTAGCCGACTGATACTGGCGTGCTGGATTTGGGCCAAAGTTTTTGTATTATTCTTTACATTATTTTTTTACAACCTAGTACGAACCATTGTCGTTAATATTGCACGGTGCGGAAAATGCGCGATTCTTTTATGAAGAATGAATATTAAGTGTTTTTTTCTTTCGTTCGAAAAAATATGTCAAACATGACGTTGAAAGCTTATTTGTTTTATAGGAAAGATTGTACAATCGTCAGATATAAGATTAAAACTTTCATTGTATTAGCTTATATTTTAACAACCAAACGAGTTTACTCAATTTCTTTTGTATAAGAAAGCCCACGTAAAACCTTGGTCAACTTAAAATATCATTAAAACTTTAAAACTCATGTTTACAAGGTTTTTAAACAGTATATAAATGTTGTAATACAACGAAGAATATATTTATAAAAATAGCCGTCAAATACATTTCTGACTACATGTTAATTTAAGCTCTGTAACTTTTTAAATAATTTGTTGTATCATGTAAAACAATAAAATATCATGTGTCACCTACCGTACTAAGCGCCAAATGGGAACTCTCATATTACTATCCGTCCTCGAATAAAAACTTAAACATAAATTATACATTACATACACTGATTGAAATTCACATGACTATCAATATTCAGGCTGTTTTTTCCTGTCTTTCACTAATTGCTTTATTTCTTCATATGACATACAGACACCCCTCAGTTCTTTATCCTTGACGGTTGTCCAGGATGCCGGGATCTCACCGGTGTTAAGACAGACTGAAAGGATGAAGGCATCCGCAGCACGCGACAAAGCCAATTCCAACGTCTCTCTATTACCACTAACGTAAAAAGGTGCTGTCTTGTATATTCTCGTATCTCCGAGTTCTTCATGAAATCAAGCCTTTCTACCTTCATTATCTGACCCCAGCATATATTCTCGAAGCTCAGTACACGGTTTTGCTGACTCCATGGTTTTCTACCGTAAAACATCACTGGTAGAATGCAAGCGCTAAAGAAAGGCACATGGTTTTAATCGTGTACAGTTGTGTGTCCTAGACAATCCACAATGCGTTAAATACTAAATAATAATGCTAAAGTTTGGCGAAATCTATCATATAAAATGTGTATTTAAATTAAATACGTTTGTTGTACTGATTCGACAATTTTATCAAGTGATTAAAATCAATTTTACTCGAATTTTTATCAAAAAATATATAATAAAATGCATCCACACCACTATAAGATATTATAAGATAAATAAAATATTTAGTTTTTCTTACAACATTTCTTAATACGTAGTATAAATTATAATTGCCTGCCAAGCAATTAACATAAGAGCTAATTATCATGTACAGTTAGTTCACTTACCTGAATTAAAGCCTTAATTAGGAACATCTTTCTGAAAACAACCTTGTCGATAATTATGTAATTGAGCTCAAAGCTAGGTTGCTATCAGCACGAAAACTATTTATTTAGAAGGTTATTTTATAGTAAAAGCTCATTACCTGTAAAGTGTTTTCATGAAATAACAAACAGTTGACTGAGACAGACGCCAATGTTCTGATTTATATTTTTAATCGGATAACTGCTTAAACAATAAACTAATGTTCAACATTGAATCATAAATATTTAGTTTTGAATAAATAGACTTTTTTAATATTTCAGGTAAAATCTTTTTTGGGATAAATTAAATTTGAATCAAAGTTTTCTTACGAACGACAAGGGATTTTTTCAGCATCTTCAGATTTTAAAGTTCACGGATGAATTTTAACTAAGAGTAATTAAGAGGAAATAGTATCAATAAGTTCACAAGATATTAATGACGATCTGGATTATCTTTAATATTGATTTGATATTAATGTTATTTTACCTTAATTGAATACGTAATCTCATAAAGAAATACAGCCTTAAGATATTTGTGACACAATCAGTGAAGTAACAACGTAGCCAAACTGTTTTAGTTTAGTTTCATAACCTCTATTTATCTCTATGGAATACCTGAGTTAAATGATATGTTTATATGTCCTCCTACTTTGTGATATGAGAATGCAATAAAAAGGTTACATCATTTACTTTATTGAAAAACAATAATAAAACGTATGATTAAGGATTCAATTATTATGAATAAGAAGGTTCAAATAAACAATCTTACCTTGCCAAATCCCCGTAGTCGAGTGCTCAGCGTCGTTCTCTTTGGCGAGGCTTCAGTTACTATTGCGTATTATATATTATTTTTTTATGTATTAGAAATTTTCATTTTTGGGGAAATTTTAAATAATTATTGATCTAATCTAATTATGTACGGTGTTTGTAAAATTCTATGTATTAAAACGTATTGTTTATATTACGCATAATAATCAACCACAAGGACCCGTTTTATATAGCTTTTTAGCGCTTTCATTCATTTTGTTTCGATATTTAAAAATATGAATTAAAAAAAAATATAGCAACAGAGAAAATTTTAACAATCGCCCATATCAAACATTTCAAAATATTATATTAATAAAAAAAATAGTCGATATTTCAGTCGCAGTTATTGAGCCCAAACGTTTATATTGGTAGACTACAGAAACCAAATGCAATAAGAAGACAATTGAAGAAAATAACAATTTAATAAAAGATAAATATATATATATCACTTTTAGGGTGTTCACTGTCAATACTTGTGGTGGAAAGGCATTATATTCAGAAAAATAAAATATACATTTGTTCCAATTTCCACTTTATTTATTAAGACTATGTTTATATATTCCAAATACGAACATATTTATAGGTTTATGACGATTCAATATAGTTTCTCAAAATAATCTAGAAAATAGATAGTTTGTTTATGCAGTATATGTATAACGCGGTGTTATAGAAAATTTACAGATATATATATGTGTCATAAATTGTCTCAGAATCTTATATCAAAACACTCTATATCAAGATTAGTTTCTCAGCGACGGCATTTTTCTTGTAAAGACCTTGGTTTTTGTGAAACATTGAGCCGATTTCTTGAGCTTTTTTTCCAATTCTCCTCCGCCCCTTACCTACAGTAATAAGTCAAAGAAGAGTATCTTTCCGATTCTGCTGACTTCCCAGACGTTAAAATATATATGCGATTTAAAATAAAATAGCGATCGAGAAATGTGCTGTGTGTACTGCCTTGGAATCACTGTTATGTTATCTGATAACTTGAGGTATTCTTGAAAATTAATTATGAGCATTCTTTCACAGTAAACGAATCGTTAATTCAGTGAACTTCGTGATGTAATACTTAAAAAATATATATCCTTATTGATTTATTTGATTTTGTTAACGTTTGTTATATTTTTTCAAATAAATAGTTTTGGTTGAGATACGATTTTTTAATGAAACAATATAAGAGGTCCCTGCTTAAGCTCGCCACTGTCTCCCTGTTTATTTTTTACAAATAAACTTTATTAGAATATGATAATAAAGAGTGTTTCACTCAGCTGAGATGATTTTAAAATCCTATTACGCTATATTCTATCAATTAAACGTATTTTTGTGTATAAGCAATTTTAATAATTTCTCTTGATTATAGGTGCCTCTGTAGACCAAGACATTTTCACATATGCGTTTTCTCTTTAAATACTCATAAATATTGACATCAAAAAATCAACTAATACATGATGATAAAATTGTATGAAATTTTCCAATTATAAATGTTAAAACGGCGGAGCAATTCTTCAAGTTATATCGAAATAACTTCTTTCAAGTCACTAGTATTTTTTTTTTGTTAATTTATAAAGAGCATAATATGGTTTCGAATAATGAAATGCATCCACAGTAAAAATGTAAAAATAAGTTTTAGCTATGCTGAGTTAAAGATGTTTTTTACACAACAGTCTTATAGCGACGACTCGGACGGACAAAGATAATAAATGCACCAGTTAAGTTTTCAAAGGAATCACTAAAAAAAACCAATCGTTTTATGATATGATAAAAAGTTTGTTTACAGCATGACGAGAACGCATAATAGTTTGTCTCATAAGTCTTTGGGTATTTTCATTATGTGAAAGCAATTGTTTTGGTTTGCTTTTCGGTGGAATAATAAAAAGTTTTTTTCTTTGTTTAACCTTATAAAAACAATGAAAAGTTAGATGAAAAAATCTGGTCTCGGTATATTATATTGTCGCCTGCTCTTAGCTTAGTTAGTTAGAGCTTGCTCTACCGATCACGCAGGTCTGGGCTCGATTCCCGGTAAAATCAAAGCGTTGTTGAGAATTATTATTCAATTCAAAACTGTGATTGAAGACTGGTGATAGTGATGTCATTTCACATTATTTCCTCGCCTCCCATCCTCACGATCCATTAATTTCTGGGTGTAGCAATAGCGATTAGTCAACCACTAGTCCCGGTCCATCCTCTACTACTCACTTTGAAAATAGTTAAGTTGAGCGACTGAATAACAAACAGTTCTCGTAGAAAAAACTACTGTTCAGATTCCTCCATTAGGAGGCCATATTCTCCACACTGGGAGCGGGCATGGATAAAAAAAATTGTCGAAGTTGAAACATAAACATAACGAAACTTAAGTATGGCTTTTGAAAACTGCAGAAAAATTAAAAAAATAATAAAATTTAATTTGAATTATGTTATATTGACATTAGATTAAAAGCTTTAAAGTAAATACAAAAATAACGGTTTTGAAAGTTTTTCAAAGCTTAGATTAGATATTCACATATATTTATGAACGTTGAAAACCCGTTTTTATATTTACCTCTTTAAATTTTAGTGAAAAATACGCAAGGACTTATGAGACAACATAAATAAAGTTTAATACGAGCGTGATGTCGAAATGGCTATATTAATTAACTATATTTTATTAATTGTGTACTCTTGTAAAGCTAAAAACGTTGCTTTTTAAAATTTTGCATAATATTGTATTACCAAAAAAATACCGATTCTTTCAATAAATTTACCAAAAAATGCTTTCCACCAATTGCTGATTATTTGACCGAAACTTCAACAAGCTTTTAAGAGGGTCGGCGGTGTACAGACTTTTTCTTCACTAGATGCGGTGGTAACTTTTTTTCAAAGCTCTGAAACTTTTCTATTTGCTTCAATGAGCTCACAAACAACAACAAAAATCGATGCTCCGAGATGGTTGCTTGTACAAAAATATTGAGAGTATGTATTTGCGAGAAACCATTATAATTTTGAAAAGTTTGTGTAGAAAGATAAAAAACAATCAAGTCATTTCTTTAAAATTTACATACTGATTGAAACAATTTGAAACATACCACATTATACAGAGTATCAGTAATAATATTTCATTTATGAAATACTGTAAATTTTTTATTGAACCTGATACTGTGAGCCTAGAAAAAAAGCAAAAGATCTTAAATTACCAATATTTACTTTGAAATATCTCTTATTTTTTCAAAGAAATTCACAGTTTTTTCAATCACAGCATTTGTCCTTTTAAATGAAAGATTGTTTATACCAGAACTGATTGATACTCTGTTGTTCCTTTTTTTTAAAGATCAAAAAAATATAATCTTGATTTATTAATAAAATGATAAATAAAACGTGAAATTAAATGATTCTAATAATCACTACTTTTTACAAAAAAAATAAAGCCTTAGTTTCAAATTATCGGTGTCCTATTAAAGAATTTATTTTCTTTGTATAAAATACTTTCAAAGGGGTTTTTATTTTATTTATTCCATAGATGTATGAAAAGATAAATGAGATGCATCAAAATATCATTTTTCCAAAACAAATGCTAAAGAAATAATCCTAAAGCATAAATGGTCAACAGTAAATCGATGGTATACTGCCTAAAAATAATGATTGCAGATTGCTTTAAAAAACCAGCTTATTCATTTAACATTTATTTATTTCATATAAATATTTATTATTTTATTTTAGATATTTAAAGAAGTAAATAAACTAAGTCAATGCTTCGGCAGAAAACTATAATCAAATTAACGCTTCTTACCTGTAAAGATTTCTTATATTTATAGCTACCCAAATACGATTAGTCGACAAAACATTTTGATCAACTATTGTTAATTTATTTGTCTTATTTTCTACCCCCACGATACATTTCAGTTCGTTTAATGATATTCGGAAAAGTCAATTATCGCAAAACAAAAATATTTGATAGTATACCAAAGATAAAATTCGTCATTTATATTTTTACTTAGAAAAAATATACATTTTTAAATGTTTAGCACTAAATACTGACTCAACATTGGATCTCTATGTCTTATTTTCGGTATTATCTCTCTAAGTAATTATAATTAGGGCCAGACAAGGCATTGACTGTTATTACTGATTCCATAACAGCAGAATTCTTCTGATCTAACGTATGGATAATAATAATATTAACGTAATCTTCGGTAGCAATCGTTATTCGATATGGTTCTGTAGCCGGAAGAGAATAGACAAAATATTATATATAGATAGACATGTTTATGATACATGACAGTGGCTCTCACAATTACGTCATAGCAATTTTGAAATATTGTTAACTGTACTACAATATATTAGCAATGAAGCGAATAATTTAGATTTTAAACAGTTTTTTTAATTAGGTAAAAATATCAACGTATTTGGTTCTACAGTTTTTATATTTATTAGTTGATAGCTATTTCGGCTTTCCCCATCGTCAGTACTGATAATTATTATACTAGATAGAACTGATACTGATAATTATATAGATAGATACGATGGCGAAAGCCAAAATAGCTATCAACTAATACATATAAAAGCTGTAGAACCTAATACGTTGCTATTTTTACTTTATTATGATGGAGTTCTACCAAGTAAATGCCAAGTCAAAAAAATAAGTTTTTTTTTTTAAAAAAAGGTGTTTGAACTCACTTTTTGTCAAGCTTTTTACTAAAAGTATTTTTTCCATTCCATGTTCGTTCCCATGGCTTCCAAATGGAGGTATCTCAACAGAACTTTATTTTACGATAACTATTTGTAAATCAGTTGCTCAACATTTTTTTAATACTGTAAGGATATGAAGATAGAGCTTGGACAGAACTTGTTATTTACTAATCGCACACGCTTTTGTCCCGTCACTTTTGGATACGTAGGGTGAGAGAGAATTTAGATTTTAGTTTGTGAAATGAAGAATATGACTCATTTCATTTTAATTTAGTTTTTGGGGCTTTATTTCACTTTTCAACACAATGAAAAATTGTTTTTTTTTGTTGCTTATTTATATTATGCAGCTCGAAGTTTTTGCTGTTATTACTTATTCGTGAAATAATGTCTCAAAAAAATATTTTCAATCATCTTTTTTTCTTCCTAAAAAATCAAACGATTTTGAAGCAATTTTTTTGATTGGAAACATTAAAAAGCCGAGAAGAAGGTGTCGGAACGCCGTTCCATAGATTATGAGAAATATTACAGAATTTGCAGTGGAATAAAGTACAAAGGAATACTGTGTTTTTATTAATATAATGTCTTTCCACCAATTATTGATAGTTAACACCATAAAAGTAATAATTTAAATACATAAAACAATAAAATATTTGCAAATCGATTCGTAAATTTACGACAAAACCTTTCGGAAAATATATTATTGGAATACCTTATTATATTAATTATTAACGTAAATGTTCTTCTACAGCACGAGGCTTTATAAATAATAAAATATAGTAATTCCTTTTTTTTTGAAAATATACATCTTTTTATAAATGTTAATAATAAGTCATACTAAGTACTAACATCGAAAAGAGATAAAGTAAATATTTTTAACGTATACCAATACATTTACAAATAAATTATATTTTCCAGGGGTAGTCTGCCATTGGTTTAACGGATAAAATTTCTATGAAAAGGTGTGAATTTACAGTTAACAAAATGCTTCGTCAAAATTGTTGGTCAATTTAGTTTATAAAAGATATACAAACACAAATATATATATTATTAAGTTGTTATTTATTTAAATTATAATAAAAATATATTATACATAATCCATATATGTATGTCATGTGATACTTCAAAACCCAATGACAAACATTTTTTAACACTTGATAATATGGTGTAAAAGTATGTATTTTATAAAGAAATACTAATCTTCATGTTAACCGTCGATTTACAGATACTAAAAGGATATTTGTTTTTACGAAACAACACAATCTTTTAATCAAAAAATTTAGTTCGTTAACCAATAGTCGCGTATGACTGATAATATCGGATATTTCCGATACACAAACACAGAGACAAAGCATTACAAGGCGGTTACCATGGTAAATAATACACCCAACCTAAAGTAGGCTTTGCTCGTCGTGTTCCCCGCGCCGCCATGTTGTGGGGGCTGTATTCTAAAATGAGCTTTCACCGGGACAAGCTTTTGTATTTACGGCTACCCTAATTTAAATCTTAGCTATATTGATAATTTCAATTAAACGCACGGTTATAAACATGTTTATCAAACCTGTGAAATTGTTTAGTCTCAATTAAATTAAACCTTATAAAATAAATATGTAAAAAAAACAAATCTATTTACACTATAATAATTCAAGTGGACAAATTTGGTAATATTAAAAAAAAACGTAAATATTGAATTGGAAAATAGTTTTTTAAATTCCATTCTATTGCAAAATATGCACTCATATTGTATAAATTATCAAGAAAATGCTATAAATCTCGTTATTAAATATTGTAAAGCAGTTATATACCTAGATAAAACATTGCTATTTATTCAATATCTATTTCTAGACTCTCCATCATCAATTGGTGTATTATAAATGGATTAAACCATCACATTCAAACAACACAAATTAGTAAATTAATTGGAAAAATAGTGTCATCCAGTATGCAGTAACACTTATAAAAATTTTCTACTTAACCATGGACATTAGAAGAATGAAAAGCATTTTTAAATGGTCAGAATTAAAAAAATATCAGGTCGGATTTAATTTTATTTATTGATAAAATTAGATTGTCCTCAGATGAAAAGATAAGTGGACTCCTTATACGCTTTGGAAAAATATCACTATATCGAGAGCAACAAATATTAAAGTGTCATTTTCCGGTGAAACAAAATACTCGATCTTTGAAAATATGTTAATCAAAATAATAATAGGTATTTAATTAGGTTACAATTTCTGCAATAAAACATATTATGAAGATAAGCTTATCACCTGTGGAAGATCAAACATCAAATGAATGGTCATAGTTCGATTGATGTTTCTTTAATATAAAAGAGTTGTAGCTGTAAATGTTTTCTCAAATGTTTTTTGAACAAGCTCTAGTTAGTAAGTAATTCAAATGGACGTCTATTCTGAGAATTTACAATGGAAAACTTTGCACGTGTTTGGAATTAACTACCCTCGATGTTCAGCAAAAGAGATTTAATACACTTTTTTTCAACACATATAACATTTTCTTAACTAGAATTTTCTTTAATTGGTTGAATTATGCATTTATGAATTTTATTGGTCACAGAATTTGTTATAAAATATCTTCACCTTTCTGGCAAAGGTTGGTAAGTGACAGATTGAGTGTTCTAAGTAAACAGAAAATTTCAGCTTGTAATTTGAAACCTCTAGCATCGATATTGTATGTTTCATATATAATTATAATATTAATAAAAACACAATATTCTTTTGTTTCTTTATTTCTACTTTATTTAAAAAGGTCAAGACTGGTTTCGCTCATAGCGAGGATTGTCAACTGATCTGTTGACTATAGAAAATTTAAATTAACTTTGATTATTCCACGTATTGTGTAACTAACTGTGACACGTGTTTCGCCTCTTTCAGAGGCATCTTCAGACTTACTATCGCAAAGTTTGCTTAAGTAATGAAGCAAGATTGATTCTAACATTTTAAAATTATAAAATTACAAAATGGATTGGGTTTTTTTTCCTTTTAAGAGGAGCAAGGAGGGGGGGTGTAGAATCGAAATAAAGCAAACAGATAATGATACTAATTTTACTAATGAGTTGTAAACAATCAGAATGGGATTTTTCCTTTTTAATGGAAGCAAAGAGGGGATTATAAAATGCAAACAAATTTAATCATACTACTAATGACGTTAAACATTACAAACTATTAAAACTAATGAGCTACAATCAATCATCTAGGTTTGTGATTACTCTATTAATTGGAAACAATTTTAGTAACGGGGAACCGCCTGTGCTATTAAGAATATTATTTAATAATATTTCTTTTTTGTTAAGAGTTTTATTAATTTCTAAAAATTCTAAGCTATTCATCTTTAAACCCTTTTTATTTACTCGGTGGAGTATTTCTAAATTACAAATCTGATTAAAATTATGATTATTTTCTATTAAATGATTGGCAAACTCAGAGAAATTGTTACTTTTTAGACATCTTATATGTTCTTTAATTCTAATATTAAAGTTTCTACCTGTCTGTCCAACATAAGACGCTTGACAGTCTCCACAAGAGAGTCGATAGATACCACTCTGTGACGATGAATCTACGCGATCTTTACTGTTCAATAAAATTTTACCTAAATTATTTACTGTATAAAACGCGGGTTCTATATTGTCTGGCAAAAATTTAACTATCTTTGACGAGATGTCTCCTAAATAAATAATTCTACGCCAGTTTTTAATATTATCGTTTGCTTTCTTCTCTCCTGAAAAAATATTATTTACTATGAGTTGTTTAACTTGCTTACGTTTAAGTAAGTTAACTACTACGTCTGTGTTGTAACCATTATTTACAGCTATCTGTTTAATAATGTTTAACTCTAATTCAAAGTTGACTTTAGTGAGAGGGATGTTAACTAATCTATTAATCATTGCATGGAATGATGAGAGTTTTTGCGACCACGGGTGAATTGATTGATGGTGAATGACGACATCTGTATAAGTAGGCTTTCTGTAAATGGCAAATTCTAATCTGTTGCTATTATTTTTCTTTATTGTTATGTCAAGAAAATTTAAGGTTTTTTGTTGCTCGATTTCTAGTGTGAATTTAATATTTGTATGCAATGAATTTAAATGACGTAAAAAGGTATCTAACTGTCTATCTGTTCCTGTCCAAATGCAAAAGATATCGTCTACATAACGATACCAAGTTTTTACATTTTTAAGTAACGTGTGATTTGACTTAAAGAGATTATTCTCAAAATAATCCATAAAAATATCCGCGAGCAAAGGTGAAATAGGACCACCCATAGGTAATCCTACCGATTGTTTGTAAAAATTTTTATTAAACAAAAAATAGTTTTGTTCAATACAAATATTAAAAAGTCTAAGCATTTCTTTAACGACGTTGCTATTAATATCCGAAAAAGTTAAAATTTCGCTGACTATATTTTTGCACTCTTCCGTTGGTACGTTAGTAAATAAATTTGTTACGTCGAATGATACTAATTTACAATTACTAGTTAATTGTATGTCTTTGATTTTTTTTGTGAAGTCTATGCTATTCTTAACTGTATACTTCGGTTTAAACACGTTGTAAGAATTAAAAACGTCATTTAATTCACGGGCGATTTTGTAAGATGGAGAACTACAAAAAGATACCACGGGACGAATCGGTATCAAGGGTTTGTGTAATTTGGGTAAGCCAAATAATCTCGGAGCTTGTGGGTTTAAATTAATAACTTTATTTTTATTTAAGTAGAAAATGATAGGGCAGTTTTTGACACACGTTTTTACCTCATCTTGAAATTTGGATGTAGGATCCTTGTTAAGTAATTGGAAATGATCTCCTTTCGACAAGAAGTCTTCCACTTTCGATGTATAATCTAATGAGTTTAAAATTACTATGGAATTGCCTTTATCTGCTTTCGTCAGAGTAAGGTTTTCTCGACGTAAAATATCTTTGATATTTTTCGCCGTCCGCATATCGGAATTCGATGATTTCAATGAGTTTAAGTCTAATTCTTTTATTTGTTGGGCACAAATATGTTTAAAAGCAACTGGTTGTTTGAATAGAGCAACATCTAAATCTACTGCTAGATTTTCAACACATTTGTCTAACATACTGTTGGAGATGTTAAATTTAAGGCCTTTTGACAAAAGGTTCATTTCTGAGACACTGAATGTATGTGATGACAGGTTCTTAACACGATCAAAGAATTTATGAGAGCTAAAATGTCCTGACGTCTGTGTAACCGATCTGTTGACTGTTAAATGTTGATTTTCAACTACACAAAAGTGATAATTATAATATAAAAATAAAGATGCATTAATGCCGATCCATTACAAATTGATAGGCAGAGATGATTGCCTTTCTTTAAGGCAGTAATAATAATTATTACACATAAAAATAAATGCCTTTTTTGTCAAACTGGTAAAATAAATGCACCAGATGAGTTATTCTATACAAAGAATTAATATCAGAAAATCTTTTTCTAAACCTTACTATTTTCTTTCAGTTTTGTTAGTAGCCAATTTTTGCCTGGAAGTAAACGATATTTTCTTAAACATGTGTCAATTAATAAACATATTTTTTAAATATTTCTTTAGATAAATTTTGAACGAGAAAAATGGTTCGGTACAGTGGTTCTTTACATAGGATCAAAATTATACTACTTATTGATTTCAGCTAAAGGAAACTGTGACGCATCAGATACTTTTACAATATCTAACATCTAATATGCGACTACTCTTTAAGGATCAAGCTCAAAGGAAATTAAGCCTCTTAACTACTGTAGATTCTAAGTTTATATAAGTAGCATGTTACTTATACAACTTCAAACAAAGCTGATCATATCAGAATACTAAAAGCTTTCGTATGTCAAACAAATTAATTGAAGCAAATCAATGAAAAATTATACCCAACAGGAAAACAGAAATAAAGCATTTTTGTTTCTTGAAAACTTTTTAAAATTGAATATGTTTTAGTATTATTTGATTTTTTTAAATATACACATTGCAATTTACTTGAAATTACTATTATTCAATGCAAACAACCTCAGCAATTGTACAACTTGAAGAAAATCATCGAAAACATTATTTTTATAAAAAAATAAATTAACGATGTCCGTTCCCTTGTGGAGTATATGGCATCTTAATGAAGGTATCTCAACAGGAATTTTCTACAAGAGCTGTTTGTTAGTCAGTCACTCAACTTCTCGTTTTCAAAGAGAGTAGTAGGGATATAAGGATAAGGCTAGGACAGAGAAAGTGGTTAAATAATCGCTCTCGCTACGCCCGGTTTTTAAGGGATCGGAAATGGTGGGAGGGACATCACAAACACGCATGCTTTCGAACAAATTTCGATAAATCGAAAAAATGCTGTTTGTACTTGGACTCGAACCCGTGGACCCTCTTGCACGTAAGCCCACAACCCTAACCGCTATCCCGACTAATAGTGATTAAATAATATAAAATATAAAATGAACTTCTACAAAGTTACCGCCGAATCCATCGAAAGTATTATAGTGATTAAATATTTATTATTACACTTTATCGCATTTTTTTCGATGTGGTTGGTAGTGTAGCTTCTAAAATATGTGCAAAGCATTGATTGCATTTGCAACTTACGTTGAAAAAAAATACATTTTTTAAAAATTCATCAAAGTGGCAAACCAGCGTTATGTATCAAATTATATGACTTACAGGTAATATTTTTGGAACAAATTTGTATAACGAATATTAGCACTTGAAGATATTTTGCATTGCATGATCGATTGGTGAATTTAAGACTCCATAATAGCTCAAATTTACTAAGCATGTAGAAAGAGCTGGAAGACCGCGACTTTGCTAGATAAATAAGGTGTCACAAAACTTAGTCAGCGATTGAAACAGGACGACGGAGAATTTAGTGGATTAGAGAAAACTGTAAGACTGTAGTGTCAGATTTAAGAAGATGCGATTGGCTTGAAAATGCTTTTATCCAATATTGATTTAATCCAGTACACTTAACATGCTTTGTTAAAACCACAGTTGGCTACTTATTAAAACCAAACAAAAAGTTTCTGCACAGCTCAGAAGTAATACGGGTTTCGCTGGATAATTGGTAGCATGCATACATACATAAACCGGAAAAAGGGCGAAAATTGGCTGACAATCCGGTTTGGTTTAAAAGGCCCTCCACATATTGAAAAAGTTTTTTTCCCTATTTCTTTTCGGGAACAATTTTCCGCCTCCTTGCAAAATCGACGCAGAAACTGGGTTGCAAAAAAACAAAAGAGTTCGATGAAAATTTCAAATTGGTAAAGAGATATTTTTATGAACCGTCGGGGCTGTGCCACCTCTTGGAGTAATTGAGTTATAAAAATGGCTGATTCCTCAATTCAATTTATGGAAACCGAATATCCAATAACAATCATTGAAGGGCTTCAAAAAAGGTTTGAAATATCAACAAGGAGATGTATTTCGCAGATTAAAAATATTGATTCTTAGAATACAATTTTAAATGCTCATTATTTAATTTTATAATATCAACGAAACCAGTTTTTTACGTCACTATTTAATTTTCAGTCGATGAAAATCTCCAAAAAAAAATCAAATTAATTAAGTGGAAGGCATACCTATAAACGTTTGGCTTAATTAAGTTACTTTCGAGTGAAATGTAAAAACTCCAAATAATTACATATATATAAAATTATAACAAAATAGCAGTAAATAAATATTTTGTACTTATTTTGTACAAAAAAAATTGACCAATATATTAATTGCTTGATTACACAAAACAATTTAAGTTGAGATGATCTTTATTGTTCGATATACTTCGCATCGGGATCGGACATGGCTCAAAAATGTTTTATATATATATTTTCGGAAAAAATCAAAAAATTATTTGCGAACAAACTGTATCTTGTAAATTCTAAACTACTTTTTGTTTCACAAATTATCTCGCCTTCGTAATGAGTGGGGCACTTAAGTCCCGAATTTATACTTAGCACTGAAGTGTCTTAAATACAAAAAGCTCGCTAAAGGAGCTTTTTAAATTTAATGTGACCCTGGTAACGATACTGCCCAACTGCTTCACTGAACTTATTTATCATAATCATTAAAGCTTTAACTTTTATCGTATTTCTTACGCCGGGCGTAAATTGTCGCAAAATTTTAGTTAATTTTGCAAATTTGTGCTACATAATACATCTTCCTGTACGTTCATTCAAATACTGATTATAATTCAAATTGATTAGCTTATAATTCCTCATGGTTTTTTTTTTAAAGATTTGTGTTGTCATGTTAAGAGATATGTTAAATTATTAATTGATATTGCATGTAAGAAGATTTGCAATCAAAGATTTTTGTGTTGAAAGTAAAAAAGTTCACCTAAGAATTATGTTTTTTAAGGGTGATTTGTCACGGTCTACAATGTCACCTTATAATCAAGACAAATTATCAAATAGCTTATTAACAAACATTTGTTTATTTGATAAAAATCTAGCCTAGAAGGATGTTCAAATCGTTTCAGTTGAGTTAAGCATTCATTATTATTATATTGTAATAAAAAAAAATGGTAAAAAATTAGCAGGAAGCCAGTTGCTTTCTTAAGCAGTGACCTCCTTTTTTTCAATAAAAAAATCTCATCACAATCAAAAGGAACTATTTATTTTAATAAAATATTTATTTATTACATAAACTTTTTTTCATTCTCCGTTTGACAAGATACTTTTTCAACGTGTTAATTGGTATGAATGTCCAATAAGAGCTGAAAAATAAAATATTATTATTGATGTATGTTTTCAATGTTTAATAAATTATTTAAAAATAAATAGTGCATTTTAGTAAAATGCGGTATTTTACATATAAAAAATAGGAGGTCTCTGCTTAAGCACGCCACTGGCCCCCTGTTTATTTTTCACAGATAAATTTTATTACAAAATAATAATAAGGAATGCTTAACTAAACAGGGATTATTAAAAATCATATGAAGCTCAAATCTAAAGAAATTTCAATGACATCCTATATAAGATGAAAACGCTTGTTATAAATAATTAGAAAGAGTATTTTTCATACTCTATTCCAGAGTTTTTCAAACTATGTATCGCGGAACACTGGTAGTCAACGGAACCTGAATAGTTGTTCCGTGAACACCTACATAACTTGAAAACACCTCTTTTGCAATATTTTTCGATAACTAGTAAAGATGATTATATGGTTTAGAATCCATTTTCTGTGACATTTAAACCAGTAGGCTTTAGCGCAGGTAAAAAATGTAATTGATGTAATCTGTGATTCTTATGTGAAACAAAAAAAAAACAAAGATTAGTCATCAAATTATTTCTAGTCAAATTTGCCAGAAGAGTCCTCCGAAGTGTTTTAATGGCATATTTGATTATATTTTAACTATTAACCCGCTGTGGTCTAGTTGGTTAGAGCTTCTTCTACCGACCAAGTGGATCTGGGCTCAATTTCTGGTAAGGTTTATGTCAAATATAAAATTTTCAATCTAAAATTTAAGAAAATTTGAATCATTCAAATTATGCGCAATCACACAGATTTTGTCACTAACGACCCGGGTTTCGCCTTTAGGCATCTTCAGGCGATCAAGTGTACGGATGAACTTGAAATGACGCTTAGCAAATGAATGTTTCGTGTTTATATAAGAAATAAATGCATCACTGAGTTTAAAGCTATTGTTGGCGAAAAGGATAAGCCCATGGAAAAGCCCACAGATTTGAGTAGTGAGTAGTTTTAAGAATTATTAAAATTTAAGACCTAATTCATGGGTTTTGTGATGTCAATTTATCTTGAGTTTATCTTTTTAAATATTTGGCGCATTGGCGTTAGGTGTAATGTAAATATTTCAAAAATAAAATAAAATAGGAATTACCCAATCTAAAATCGTTAAAATTTGCAGATTTGCTAAGTGTTCCTTTGCAATAAAGTTTGGCAAACCTTGCAGTCTATTCGATTGTCAAGAAAATATAACGAGAGAACTAAGCGTGATATTAAATTACGAAACTGAATTAATTAGCGAATTTCTCGAGTTATTTCATGATATTATTATATTTGAGAGGCGTGCAAACCGACCTACTCAGCGTCGCAGCCTCTCACTCTGTGACGCGTCACATGACACGTGTCACTCCATTCATTATTAAACAGGCAAAACTTTTGTAAAGGGCAAGATTAAAACTTACGGCAATATAATTCCGTTGAAATTACCCAAATCAAAATTATGCATCGGTATTTATATGAGTAGTAAACTATTTTATGGAAGGTGGTTATGTAATTAAAGAAAGTTTTACATTACCTATGTTATGTCATATTAAACGAACTTATTTGAATGCCTAATGAAACAGTGATTCGGTACTAAACAAAACTTTGAACACAGAGGCTTGAGTATGACCACACTATGATATTTTATAAATTCATACGCATAACAATAATATAACGACTTACGTTATAATTTTCCTTAACCTGAAGCTGGTGTCTTATTAAACTAAAAATTACATTCAAATTCACAGGAGAGTGAGATATGCATAAAAAATATTTTCGATGGATTCTTCGGTAAGTTTGCGGAAGGTTATTTTATGTTATATTAATGAAATTATAATTGCAAATCTTTTTTTGTTATTTTGACAGACAATTTGTTTTAATTATATTTAAATTCAGCAAAAAATACAAATGTTTTTAACCCTTTATCTTAATGATAAATGAGTGTTTTGTTTTATTTGAATATCTAAAAAAAACTCTTCTGCAGTAATTCCATATTTATTATTTAAAAAGAAAACAGTTTTGCTCAACACTAGCACATTATCAACTGTCAAAAGTAAACATTGATTAAGGGTTATCTACGCGTAACAAAATAAGACTCATAAAGATATAACAAACAATAAATAATAGAAATAATATAATGATACAAAATATAAACGTGTGAAACTAAAATTTGTGGAATTACAAAAAATCACATTAAAAAAATCTATCTTAGCTAGATTTGGTGGTTATTATGCAAAAGTATATTTTTAAAATAAAATTCATTTTCATAACATTGTTTTTCCACTTTTTGTGCTACAGCTTATGACAGGTGTTTCGCCTCTTTGAGATAAATAAAGTCATTAATAGAAAGGAAGCATTACTAAATAACATTTTAAATGAGATAGGTAGCTCACCGTTGTTGAATTTATTTACATTGGGCTTCGCCACACATAATAAAAGCAATAAGTTTTTAATTAGAACTATTAAAGTTTTTATCTTAGCCCGTCCCTGCGTTCAGTAGAAAAAAAACAAACCACGTTTTTATTTTGTAATTTATAACATAAGATTTAATCAATTTGTAGTTTATTTGTAAACGTTGCGATAGTCTGATGATGCTTCACGTGTCATAAGTTGTAGCACGAAAAGTGGAAAAACAATGTTATCAAATTTGATTTTATATTAAAAATATACTTCCACAAAGTTACACCCGAATATATCAAAGATACTTTTAATATATACCATACCTAATTGATTTTCTTAAGTGATTGTAAATTATTGACTATCGTTTATTTGTTATATCACATATCATTTTAGTTTCACACGTTTATATTTTGTATCATTATAATATTTCTATTACTAATTGCTTGTTATATCTTTGTTGTTCTTATTTTGTTTCGCGTGGATTACCCTAAAGGCATTTTCATTACATCAAAGATAGCAACGATTTTTTAAAAGTTCTCGTGTAAAGCTCAAACCTAGTCGTTATCGTAATAAATAAATTTGAAATTAGAAGAAAAGTATGTTTTTTTCAATATAATGTTTTTCCATTATGAATAAACATTAAATAAGCTTTTTTTCGTAAATCATTGATTGAGACTTAATTTAGAGTTAAGCGATAGTTTCAAGAAAGTTTCTGTACGTTATTTGTTCAATCATTTAGTAAAAGTAAGTGCCTACTTACTGCAAAAAAGTTTACACATTTAGAGATTTAATCATCTGTGGGTAACTTAAATGTAAAAAAATTTCTCACAAAAACAAAAAGTTAATTGCACGTCACTTACATATTTAGATAAAATATGAAAGTGCCTTAAAACTCCCTCTAATTTATGACTTTAATCATGTTGTAATTTTTGGGTCTTGGATTATGCAACGCTGTTTTGCGAGCTGTCATTTACTTTTAAGCCAGGAGAGACCAACTGTCATATGTATTAATTATTTAAACTGACACTTTTGGTGGTTAGTGCCTAGAGATTTAGAGTATAAAATTGTAGGTTTGTTGAGTTATTTGCACTTAAATTATTCTTGTTTTATCCTGTGTTCATGGGTAAAACACTAAAATAATAATTTGATAACTTTGTTAAAAATAACAAAGTATTTTAGTTCGACAATTTGTTTGTATACGGTTGATAGTTATTTCAGTGTATGTTTTCATTGAAACTGTTGTTATTTGTATCCTTCCAAATGTGTAGCATATGGCCTCCTAATGGAGGTATCTGAACAGAAGTTTTTTTTCTACGAGAACTGTGTGTTGCTCAGTCGCTCAACCTCTCTTTTTCGAAGAGAGTATTTGGAATAGAAGGATAAGGCTAAAACAGGACTAATGTATAGCTAATTGCTCTCGCTACACCCAGTTTTTAAAAGATCGAAAAAGGGTTGGAAGATTTTTTTAGACATTACAAACACCCATGCCTTCAAGCAGAAATCGATGTATCGATCGAAAAAAATGCTGTTTGTACTTGGATTTGAGCCTGTGAGATCCAGTACAGAAGTATATATATTTGAACAAAAATAGTTTTTTATTTTTCACTTTATTACAATGGATTTCTGCCAAATTGAAATTCTTTTCAGAACAATGTTTTACAATCATTTATTGCTAGGGGTTTGTTATTTTTATGATATTTAAGCAATGAATTGATCAATTGTATGTAAGTTGTACGTCATTGGCTTTCTTCTATCCCTACTTTAAAAAAGAGAGAGGTTAAGCAACTCTCAACTGAATAACTATTGTAGAAAAAAAGCTTCGGTTGAGATACTTTTATATGATAGCTTTATTCTTCACCATGAGAGTAGACATAATAGAGCTTAACTAATAATTAAAATAATACTTTATTTTAAAAATATAATTTTGTTTATACGGTATAAATAAAAAATTCTTTCCCCGACTCGAAATGATATATTTTAAATGAATTTAATTTCAAACTACTTGTATTTGAATAGCTGATAATAAACAACTACATTCTTTGCCAATATCTAACAATTGTTTTCTCTTTTTACAGGTAAGTGCCAATTCATTAAACTTTGACAGCAACAGATAAAATGCGGTAAGCAATTCATAGAGATTATCAATATGGTTGATTTGAATATTAATTGATAAAACATCTTATGAAACAGGTATCTCAAAGATAATTGATCAGTTTAAGTACCTAAGAATAAATTAGCCAATTTGCGTTCCGTTTGACTAGAAAAATACTGTAGTTAACCAAGAATTAAATCAATTAACACAACATTAATTTTTAATATTGGGTAGCAATGATTACTTAGTCTATTTAAAATTATAGTGACCTACTAATTATTGACTCTACTTAAATATCTATAGATCACACATTTTTAAAAAATGAGTGGCATGAAATCGTAAAACGGATACTTGTGGTACCAAATCTAAATTTAATATTTTTAAGTCATAGCTTATTTTACATGAAAATTGTTTTTTACATAAAATTTGTATAATGAAACACCGCAAAGCACTAAACTAGTTGTCAAATTATATTTTTCACATATTAAAATAGTTGTATATTAGTATGGTTAACGCTGGCCGTGTATTTGGTGTAGCAGTCAAAGTCATTGACTTCCGTATCAGATATCATTGGCTAAAATCTTAGTACGAGCAGCATTTTTTTCATTTGATGTATCGACTTCTGTTTGAAGAAGCGGTGTTTTTTATGTCTAAAACATTCCTTTTCACTATTTTAAAATTGAATAACGACTTAATAATAGCGATTAGCTAACCACCATCACTGTCTTAACACAATCTTTCTATCTCTAATCACATCAAAAAAATTACGTTGAATTATTGAGTAACAAGAAACTATTGTAGAACTTCAGTTGAATTAAGATACCGTCATTAATAGGACATCCGCTCTACATTGAGAGTGTAAACAGATTTTTTAAAAAATGCATTTTTTTAGCTCAAGCGTAAACTATCTATTTTCTTTAGGTTTTAAATTGATGATACATTTTTTAAAGATTTAATTATTCTTAGCATTTTTGATAATATCACCTCTGAATACACAATGAAAAGCAACAATACATGGCTTAAGTTTACAACCCCTGTGTATTAAAAGTCAAGAGTACTTACGTAAGGGATGAGACATTATAATACTATTATTATTTTGCCCTCGCTTTATGGTAGGAAGGGTTTAAAATACAATGTTTATTATACCTAGTTGCAGAATCGTTATGTATGGAGTATAATAGTACTCATATAAAAGGACGGGTATATTTTACAAAATTGCAGGTTACATTTGAATGCATCTCGTAAAGATAACATAAAAACTTTTTAGAAAAATATAATGCTTTGGTGGGCATACATACGTTGACAGCACGTGACCGACATTTTTTGATAAAATAAGTTATGCATATCATTTTCTTTGTTTTTTCAAGCCTATTAAAATATTGACATTGAAATTGTTGTAAAGTTGGAAACACGTAACAGAAAAAAAGGCCACCAAACTGCCAGAAAATAGTAGAAGAACTACATCGTTTTCCTACTATTTTAAAATAGGTGAGAAAAAATTCCAACATTTTTACCGCAACATTTTGTATTGGAGAATGAATAATCCGTTACTGGATTTAGAAAAAAATATAACAATTATGTATAATGTTTCTTTTATTATATGGATGAATTTAAAACAGGTGCATTGAATTGCTCAAAATACTGAGAGTTGTTTCCTCGTATTATCATAAAAGAAGAAAAAAAATTAAAATTGTCATCTCGTATCAAACATTCTTGTTAATAAAAAGTTTATTTAATTATAATTGTGTCAACAGATTATTTTATACATACAAAATAGTTATTTTACTCCAAGGTGTCTTTCATTTTCATTGATTTCTTAATAATTATTTATTTATACAATTTGTTGGCTCTCCTGTAAAATTGAACAAATGTCGGTTAAGTGTTGTCAACTTATGGCCATCGATATGTTCATCCTTGCAATCGCTCAGAAATTTATTAATCAATTAATAAAACTGTCCGTACTGAGATTTGAACTTGTGACTTACGTAACTGGAGCCAACGACGTTGACCATTCGAATACGCAGGTGACAGTATTTAGTTTACAACTGGCCTTACTTAGTCCAATGTATTATGCTATAAAAATACGGTCTTAACTATTCACATAAAATTGCTTTAAATAATATTGATATTATTTATCGTTCTATTTTTTTTTTGTTTTGCTTACAAAAAGTAAATGAACACCCATCTCATTTCTCTAGTCTGCTAGTCAACTCTTAACTTGTATTGATGAAAGTAGGCACTTGTTAAGCTCAAGTGTTTATTTAACTCCGTTGAATATAAACATTGACTCGGCAGTATTAAATACAAAAGAATTATTTTGGTATGACTTTATTTGGCTTTCAAACAATATTGTTTTCTAAATAATGAAATGATATTGTGAAAAGTTTTGACCTTTTGCAAAAATATGATAGCCAATACAAAAGTTGGTATTATTATTTTCGCTAACCTTTGGCATTTATAACCCCAATACATCGGTATGATACCGATGTTCATGATATACATGTTGATTTTTAACAATTATTTTAAATATTGCGCGCTTCGATCGGAAAATAACGTTTGAAGTTATTAAGTATTAACTTTGATCGCTCTTTTAAATTGAAATCTTTTTTTAAACGCATAGAGAATGTATATTTTTTTACGTTTCGATTTGCTTGTTGCGCAAATTCTCTTTTTCAAAACTATAGTATTTTATTAGTGTTAGCTCAAAAAATAGTTGAGAATAAAAAATAACGGAGTATTTAAAAAACACTACAAAGCTATGAAGCGATTGTACGTTAATTATAATTTTTGTCCACTACGACTCGTTTCAAATAATTTATTCGACTGTTATATTAATTCAGGATTGCTAGTATTTACTCATGTTTTACATTAGTAAAAGGTTTAAATTGAAAAGTTTGTAAGCAACTTAAAAGCTTTTACTGAATTAATCAAAACGAAAGCTTTATAAGATAAACGGAGTTAAAATAACATTACTTCGTAGTTTTAATCAAATGCATTCTAAATTATTCTAAAAGTGTCATTGCTAATACACTTGTAATGAAATATTATTAAATTTTGTTTATTTAAATACTTAACTTTTTATTCTAACAGATGTTTGTAAAATAATATGAAATTCAAATGAAAAAAACTTGCATCAAAGAAATAACAAAAATAGCTGTGGACTTTATTTCTTGTACGTGATATTTTTCAAATCATGTCTCCATTACATCAAACATTCTAAAAAGTACTGAAAAAAAAACGTTATCACTAAAGTAAATTATTACAGGCTGCTTTCTCATCGTGTTTACTCGATTCCGTTTCCAATGATACATAACATACATAGGAAGGAAATAAATCATTAATTATACAAATCGATAAGACGATAGATTGTATGAAAATATCGCTTAGGTGATCCGAAACCTTTATAAAACTTAACCTTTTGAACACTATCATTCGACTGAAGGATCTTTCTGGTATAATCATTGAATAATAATAAATGCATTAACCAGTCGGAAGGAAAATACAGTTTTTTTCGTGCTGTTTTAACTACCATGAGGTAGTTAATTTAAAAAAATATTATATATTTGACACCATCAAGTAATTATGTATAATGATTGGAAAGAAGATGTATGAGCAAACAATATAACATTTATTGTTTTGTAGACTTGTATTATTAATTATATGTGATGTTTTTATGTGTCAGCTTGAGACACAACTTCTGATTATTTAATAAGCGAAAATGAAGCAACTTCTACAAAGCTAACGAGAGCTTAACATGCTTTCGTGTCCGATGCTCAACACTATACAATGTAGTAATGTGACCTCACTCTGTTTGCACTAAATTTTATCCCTGAGTAAACTAAAACTAAGCGAAGAAGTTGACTGCACTTCTGAAGACTTGATACTTTCTGTTTGCATTTGTCTTGATTGCTGTCTTGTAAATTTAAACTCTACTGTATAAGGCAATGCTGACAATGATTTTATTTACAAAAGGCAGACGAGAATAATATAAATGCAATCGCTGATTGAGCGATGCGCAGAAAAATCAATATGTCATATTTATTTACGTAATCGTAAATTGATTTCCATTAACTCATATATTTTTCCTGTAAATATCATTGTTATAATAAACTGTTATGAAGTGTTTAGTATAAAAATGATGTACATTTTTAACCATAATAGATATTTTATTATTAAAAAGATGTTATTTTAACACCACTTTAACTCCAAATCTGATAATTCTTTGTATTGCACACATAGGTGAGTTTTGGTGTAGATATTCAGCGGGCTATTCTAATATTATTTTGATGTAAATTTGAATGTTCTTATGACTCTAATGAGTTCCATGGTGATAACTCTCACGAGTACAATTCCCAGAACGAACAGCATTTTTTTCAACCTTTTTATCAACTTCTGTTCAACGATATGGGTGTTTGTGGTAAGTAAACATTCTATTCTACCATCACAATTCAAAAATAATGGAGCAGAAAGAGCAAATAGCTAACTTCTAGTCCTGTAGATGTCCCATTCTTATGTTCATACACTTTTCGAAAAAAGATAGACTGATCGTAACAAGCAGTCCATAAAGAGGCCTTTAATGGTCTTTATAATGAATACTAATATAAATATACAATTTTAATATGTTTTATCATTATTTAAGTTAACAAATAATGACATAAAAATGTTAACACTGATGAACTTCTTAAAAATTAAGCAAAATGTTCAAATTGTCTGGCAAATATCCGACAGTACATTTTTAAGTACTTAAATATTAAAGACCTGTTGAAGAAATACACAATACAACAGCATTACAAAAACGATATAATTCATCATCCTAACAACCAATTACGGAATAATTTGAAAGTTTTAACAAAAACGGTACACGCCCCGACTTCTGACCCTTTTTTACCCTATCCTCAGATATCTATGTTCAGACATTTTTGTTGTTGCTTGAGTCAGCTTATAACAGATCTTTAAAATAATTTTGGTATTGATTCTAACTTATTGGTACTAAGTCTATTGCCATCGAATTTAAATAGACGTAGAGACAATTATTTTTCAGTTTATTTGTCAAACATTGTCATTTTTCTCACCCTAGCTTTAAATGGTAGCTGTATTGATTTGCCAATGAACAATAGATCATTGAAGTATGCATTACACAGTAAAAAAACGTTTCATTTTATTTGTAATTAAAAAATGAGAAGAGATATTTTACATTATCTTTCTTAGATAAAACTTCTGAAAACCGAACAAAAATGCACTATAATAAATTCCAGCTCTGCGTAGCTATTTATGAAAAAAAATGTATTTCATAAGCACTTTATTTCTAAGGTATTTCAAATTGCGATATTTTAAAATGAAGCATAAATCTGACAACATGTTACGGCAAATCTCTTTAATATGATAAATTCCAGAAAATATTAAATTCACCTAGAAGATTAGTAAAATAGCAGCGTATTTTTAGTTTCACAAGCATAGGGTTACCAACTTTATTATGATTTATTCAAATCATAATTTTTTCAATCATTTTAATATAAACAGGAAAAACGTTTCATTGAGGCGTAAAAAGTGCGCCTATACTTGGAAAAATGTAATTTATAACATAATTATATAGAGTATATATAAGGTAGACAGAACAAGGGGAGGGTTGACACCTTCAAGTATTTTAGTGTACATATCCTGGAAGATAGTAACAAAGAGAAAAACCTCGATATTCGCCTAGAGATAACTAGGGCTGCATTAACCCCAATGCGGACTGTCTAGGAGACACAAATGTACACTGACAATTAAACTATATGCTATTTTCTAATGCTTACATTCTACCATCCCTGTTTTACGGCAGAGAACCGTGACACCTGACAATAACAATGCAGCTTTAAAATGGATGCTTGCATCAAATGTTGGAAATGATTAGGTGTCTGAAACTCAGATATTAGGTAACTGACAATAAAGGAGCATGTTACGTCTGTGGTCATGGAGAGACGATGGAACTGGCTGGGTCATTTTCTGCTTTTGAAAAGCACCAAAACTGATGGGGTTTCAACATTCTAGTCGGGTACTAACCGCTTGATGTACTTAATGTACATGTAAGTGGTATGTCAAGGGAGGAAGCAAAGTAATTGGATAGTGAAAAGGAGTCATGAAGGTGCCGCCTGGTGGTCATATTTTCCTCGTAGAGAGCGAATATGATCAGCACAATAATACTTTTCATTTTCATTATTCTTATATTAACGAATAAGTAGTTTTTGATATTGAAAAAAAACGAAATTACATTTCAGGTTGCCTTGCATAAGCACGAGACGATTTTGTTTTTATCTTTGCATATTACGAATAAAATCTTAACGCCTTGGGATCGCCGACGGTTTTCTTTGTAATAATTGAAGACGTTTTGCAACATTTTACGATTTTTCCTTTGCGCCATCTGCCGAATCTATAAAAAAATATTATATTCACTCAGAGAAGAGTTGAAAAAGTCTTTGTTCCGACGTGATAAAAATACTTGCAAGGCTGGCAAGAGGAGCGTTGCATATTTTTCCACTAACTTCTTTGTCTTAATCTCCGAATATTTTATTAAAACTTTGATAGTTCGATCACCAATAGAACATGAGGTAAAATCTAAATTCAGATTATATTAAGTATAAAAGCTGAGCTTTTATGCTTTAACTCCGATGTCCGAGATAAAATTAGTAAATAATCATGTCATGCCATGCTATATATAGTATTGCTAAAATAAAAGTTAAAATTTACATTAAAACAGATAATACAATCGATTTATTGATGTTTTCACTTCTAAGGTGCCCACCATCAATTCTTGGTGGCAAAATATTATTTAAAATAAAAAACACTTTTGTACTGATTCAACGTTATTTAATTTAGAGCAGAACCAGATTTGCGCATCATGAGCATTTACAACTGATTATATTTATAAAAAGATGAGGGTTGTTTTTACAAAATAAATTCAGACTGATAAAATATATTATAACACTAAATTATTCACAGTCGATTTATTAACGACAATAAATATAACTCATTTTTTATCAAAAATACAATCACAATTAAAAATTTTAGCATCAGCAAAAAAATCAAGCGTGCAGTTCTTAAATAAAATAAATATTACTTCCCAACCCGTCTGATAATGAATATTTTACAAGTCTTAACAAAAATAATGTTGAATTAATTTATAGAGGTTTTTTTTTCATATAAATTTGATGTTTATTTTGTTGAGGTGTTCATATTAACTATATTTTCATGTCTTCTTTGCTGCTCTACACAATATTCTGAATACTAATTAGAGGAAGAAAATGCCTAGCTAAGACAACTTTATTTTTTACCATTCCTGTTCTCAGTGTGAAGCAGCTAATGGAATTTGCTTCATCGGAAGTTTTTCTACAAAAACTTCTCAGATACGTTTCTAAATGTTTTTATTTTTTTAAAAGAGTAGGAATAGCTGTTGAGGACTTAAACAGGGCTAGTGATAAGCTAATAGTTATTTCTATGATTTGATTATCAAATCGGCAAGTAGTATCACATACACCAATGCCTTTGAAAGAAAATCCATAAATCTTTTCGTTCTGGAATTCGAGCTAGTGAGGAGAACACAACAGAAATCATCGACGATGACCACTTGACCACGATCTCTTTTGATCTTTATATTCTTGCTATCTCTTGAAATGAAAAACACAAAAGATTTCGCCGATAAAAATTCACTTCTTTAAAAATCTTGACTATGCTTTTTAATGTGGGTATCTTTGACTATATCTGATCCATTTGTGGACCATATTCAACTGGCAACATGACCAACTTCCATCGTGAACAATTTATACATATTACCCAGCATTCATAGTTAAGATATTGTTTGAATAAACAACAACTCAACAATGCTTGATCTCATCATAATGCTGTCGCTAACTTACTGCCATGCTTTGTAAAATAGTCCCCTGTTTTTTTTTTGGTTTGTATTACTTAAATTGGCAACACCTTTCGTGAACAACAATGTACCGATAAGTTTGTTATATGCGATACGGTTTTTTTTTTAAATATATTAAGGTTTAATAACATTTCTAAAACACATACATACGTTAAAAATGTAAGAGATTTTTTTATTGGAATAGTAATAGGATTGTCGTTAAGTGAAATATTTGTGTTCAGACAAAGAATGTTATTCTAAGCAAGCATTCTAAATTTTATTTAATTAAAAATTCCTTAAAAATAATGAAACTGTCACAGAATATGAAAATTCTTCAGATATTACAGGCTAGGGATTGCAATTAAGCCAGTGTTACCGGAATCGGGATCCCGGTAGTTCAAAAGTTAAATATACTGGACTTAAAACGTGAAATATCACTTGTTTCGTAAGTAATTTAATATGCAATATTTTTTAATTTATTGATGGATCGCTTAATTAAGTTTGTACCTGAGGTACTTAATTGAACAAAGGTGAAATCTAAATCGACAAATCCCAGCGCTGCGTCGTTTGGTGGTAAAATGATTTATTTTTATACAAATTTCACAATCGTTTTTTTTATTATGTATTATGCCAAAACATTTTCAAAATACTACATTTAATTTTGGTGAAAATAGTGACGTGATATTTAGAATGTAAAACATAATAATTTAACATTTTGACTGAAGGAGCTTGATGAATATTCATTTTGAATCATTTAATTTTTTTACATTTCTATTTATTTGGTCATTAACGACACGGGTTTTGTCTTTCGCACTTTTCAGGCATTCAAGTGCACGAATGAATTTAAGCTGGTAAATATTTCATCGCTTGTATATATTATATTATATATAAGAAATACATTTTTACATTACTGTTAAGACAACGCAACGCTAGAATATGTTATAAATTGTGCAAAGACACAGACACAGTGAAAAATAAATTGTAAAAATTATAAATGAAGCTCAATACTCAAAATTGTTATATGCCCATAGTAATTTTCAAACAAGAAATGTGTTTATTCACCAGACTATTGTTAATAAAATCACATTTTTGATATTATATTATAAAACAAACAATAAGTTCAAGGTATATATGAAATCATTATTTTATGTTTGCGATATAGATATTTTTAAAATACTGACATTTGAAAACAAATTTCGAGACACCGGTATTGACGATTAGTCCGGTATTAGATTGTGCAATCCCTACTCCATACAGCTCTGAATGTATGTTATAACATGAAACATTTGAACGTTAGCTAAAATGTATGCTCATAATGTATGAATTTCGAACGAAATATTTTCTTTGTTTAAGAAAGTTGATACTTGGTATTATTTTGTCCAATCAGTTGAAATGAAAAAAAACATCGTTTTTAATTATATTAATATCAAATATGTTGAATATTAATTTAGTATATTATTTCAAACTCGTTTAAATTCAAGAATATTTTCAAGTCTATCCCAAATGTAATTCACTTTATAAATATTTTTAAAATTTGTATATTTAATTTAACACAAAGTAAAATTAAATATTTTTTTTATTTCAAACATATATATACTATTTTTTATTTTGGAGCATATCGCCTTTTTATGTAAATTATTCATTGAGAACTAGTTGTTACTCAGTTTCTCAACCTTTTTTTCTAAGGTAGTAGTAATAGAATGAAATTGGTAAAAACAGGGCTAGCCATTAGCTTATCGCTCTCTTTTTGCTCCGTTATTAAGGATTGGAAGAACGGGAAACAATTTTAGGCATCACAAACATTCATGCCATCAAACATAAATCTATAAATTGATTAAAAAGATACTTCTCATACTGGGATTTGAACCGGCGAGGTCCGTCACGGAGGTCGACGACGTTGCCCATTGCAATATAACATTCATTTGAAAAAAGTCAATATAAAAAAGAACCTTAAAGAGAAAATTTGATGCCTTTAATGATAAACCGACTTAATTTTTAATTTTTGACTATTTTTATAAGCTTTTAATTCCACAGATTGTTTTAAAAATTGTGACATGAGTGTCGCTTGTTTGCGAATAAACTAAAAATTCTAAGTCTTAATTTATTATTTTATGACTTTTTTCTTTTCTACTGGAAGCAGGGATATTATTATATTTGATTTTATATCGAAAATAATTTATACTAAGCTACTAACGAATCCTTCTAAAATTTTAGCGTCATTATGTTTTATACGTGGTTTCGCTATTTGAAAAATATCTTCAGACTGAAACTAAGTCATGTTTTGAGCTATAGCGTAAATTATGTTTAAAATTCTTTATTCTAATAAGTTCCTCATTTTCCACGAGCTTTGAAATAATTTATGTTCATTATTTTTATCGTAAGAACGGTTCAAATAAAAATATATATCAAATAACTTATAAAGAGTGGAACAAATTCTTGAGAGTTCCACTTTAATAAACAAAACGGAGAACTTTGCATATTTCGAACATAACACTTGATCAAAGTTAATCGAAAAACGCTTCCTCCTTAATATATTTGGGACCTTTTTAGAATTCCCATATGTTTAGACTTCTGGCAGAGGTTCGCATTAATACCCAAAGTGAACTGGACTGCGATTATCTCTTACACAAACGAATCTACATTCCCCTGATAACTTGTTCGGAATTCAGTTTCATTTATCGTTGACAAAAAAACTATTTTATTACACAGTGGTAGATTTTTTTCCTTTAACCCCTATAAAATCGATAACCGTCACTATTTTGAAATGATACTGAACAATAAAATTTAGAAACTAATTTTAAATATTAACGATAGAATTGGCTGTTAAAATTTACTTTTAATATGAAACAAATATGATAACTTCGTTGTTACAAAATCTGACACGCTTTTTGCCTTTTTGAGTAGCATCATCACACAAAACATCGTAAGGTTTGTAAGTGATAAACAACAAAATAAAAGTCGAGGTTTTTTCCTTTTCTAATTTTAATTTTTGATAAATTAACATGCTTAACCACGAAAAAAATGTTTACACAAAACTTTTTACCCTCTCTTTCATATTATGGTGTATGGAGTGTTTTCAGCAATTTATTTTCTAATTATCAAAAAATTGAAATGCTATGATGATGAAATAGGGAAAAAAACTGCTGTAAGTCTATTGTTTTCTCCACCATACTTTGAAAGGATAATATGCGACAGAATTAATCTTAAGCAAAACTAATACATCAATTAAAAAAACAACAATTTAATTTAATTGTACAAATAAATGTTTGAAAATAGTGTATTATGCTCAGATTTATTTGATAAAAAATAGTTGTATATTATTATTTTGCGAACAAATATTGTATTGAATCAAACACTTATCTAAGACAAGTTATAAGTAAGAGACAATTCAAGCAATATTCTCTTGATCAAGTAAATGGTGTTGCTAAATTGCCTTCGTGGACAATCAAGTGATCGTTAAGGGTGAAAAACTCCCGGTTCTAATCCCCGTTTAATGGTGAACGTTCGTGTCCACAATAACTAGGAAATAGTCGTTTTCGGGCCAAGTGGCGGAAAAATTGGCCATTAAATAGGTATTACAGATATATGAGACGAGCAAACAAATTGCAAGGGCATTTAGTCTGTATTTAACACTAGGTAATTTACAACTTAACTGAATATACTAATTTTATTGTAAGCATATAAAAAGCAATAATGTTACTAATGATCGTTAGAAAAAAATGTGCTCACAGCCTATTCTTAATTTTACAAAAAATAATAGTTCATGAGAAACATTTTTTTCCACATCATTCATTGAACACATCGTTGTACAATTATTATTTTTTTAGTAGCTATTTTTTATCATTATTTGACTCAATATAAATAAACTGTAATTAAATATCAATTTCTACATAACAAGCTCTCATCTGACTTAATCTACCTTCTTTTATCTACGAATCTATTATTAAAATGTCATAATGGACATAATATCATGAATTACTTAATACGTGTAACAAATGGATAAATAATCTATTTTTATATTTGTATTAGATCGGTAAAGATTATCGGCCATTCAATTAATTAAGCTTCCAGCTACTCAATTATACAATAATCAATTAATATTTTGATGAAAGCATCAACTGTCACCGGTAATCGTCTAATAACGTTTGTCTAATTTGATAAGCGATCCAACCATCCCTCCAGACTGGATTAGTGCAGATTAGCCGGCAAACACTATGTTGATATTGCTGTTCCAAATTGTCCCATAAGACTGGTTGTATCCACACGACATATCTACTAACAGTGGAATAAATACTGCTATATTAACTTCAAATTAACTAAATGTAAGTTTGTGTAACAGATAATGGTGCAATTATGAAATGCAATCAAAGTATTATTGATACATGTGTATTTCAAAAACGTTACGAGTAACCTTTTTTCCAAAAATGAGTTAAGTATGCAAACATCTTCAGAATACTTAAATACACAAATGTAATACAGAAACGTTCCATGTATGTATGTATGCTATCAACTCATTTTAGAGTATTGCAAAAATGCATGTAATTTGAAGTTCCAATTAAAAACTGTGGATTTAATCAAATATATTCTTCTCTTCTTCTTCGGGGCCGAGTTAATAATCCTGAAATTCCCATGACTATTAATTTACATGGTTCCAATTTATTCTTACGTGAGCGAAACTAAGACCAAAGGCTTTTTTTCCTAAAAATTTGTTCCTCGCTTAGGACGTAGGAGTCGCCAGTTCCAAGAGCCGTTCGACTGATCAACTCATTACCTAGACTCTAGAGAACTGGACATTTTCGGTGATAGTGTTCGTGAACAGTTTGTTAAGTTTTTTTTTATTTATTGATTTTGTTGCATTATGTAGTTTTATTTTTTGTCTCATCATATTTGTTTTTTCTCATTAATATTCTTTCAAGTACGTGGCGAGTTGGCGTCAGCTGTAATGTCATGTACTGTAATTTTGATTTTTTAAACAATAAACAATATATAACCATGAAGAAAAAACAATAAAGTACAAGAGTTTATACCTACCATATAATATATACTCCATAAAAAAAATCATTCTAAACTTTACAGGAAACATCTATTTTTCACTCTCCTGAACAATTACAAAAGTATTTTATAGTACACGATTCAAGTATTTTAACAGTTTTACTAATACCCAAACACCACTTTCAAAAATTAAGAACTTCACTATTTTATTATTGAAAACTTAGCGAAATCGAAACTTTCATGTTATATAACAGAATATTATATTTTAATATCACTGAACAGTTTTTCTATTTTTAACCATATCCGCTTTATATGTGGAGCTAAGACTACTTTTTTTTTACTGATCATATAGACTTCTAAATGAGTTCATCTCAACAGAAGTTTTTTTCTACGAGAACTTTTTGTTACTCAGTTGCACAACCTTTCTTTTTCAAAGAGAGTAGGTATAGAAGGATATGACTAAAACAGGGCTATGATTAAGCTTATCGCTCTCGCTACGCCCGTTTTTAGGATAGCATGAATGGGAAAGAATTCACATTTTTATTTGGACGGTTAAGACTCTTCGTATTTATATATAAATTTGACTGAAGTTTTAAGTATAACCAGATTAATTCTATTGAATGATGGGTTCTATTCGCATGCAGTTGTATAACTATAATATTAACTGTACGCTCACACTATTTTTGTTATTCGTTTTCAGGATTTGGAATATATTAGAATTCAGGGACAAGGCTGCTAAAATTTATTATCAATCAGTTTATTACGTACGAATAAAAATTAACCATTTCGTTCGTTTTAAGTGACTTATTTACAAAGCTTTGCGTTATTAATGGTATCTAGGTTAAAGGGAATTAAAAAATATCCCATATGAGTAAAGTATTCTTTATTATTATGTTTCAATAACAAATTGCATCACATACATCCATTCCGTGATAAATAAAATCCATAAATCATTTTTATGAAAACTGTTGGTACTGGGATTCAAGCCTATGACCTATTAATAGAGGTTATCTCAACAAAGATTTTTAGTCAGCCACTCAACATTTTTTCTTCCGAAGAGATTATGATTAGAATGATACGGCTAAGGCAGGACTTGTAGTGATCTAATCATTTTCGCCACGTTCGGTTAGATAAACAGCTGGAGGTTATTTTAAATGTCATGCACATCCATACCTTTGTACAAGAATCTATAAATGTGTAATGAAACATCTTATTGAGTTTAAAATTATTCAATCTATTTTGTTGAAGTATAAACAATTACAATATCTGCTTATAATATTATTGTTAACGATAAATAATCAAAATATATGACTTTTATTAAAATTTGTAAAATTTGTCTATTAGTGCTACGCCGTACCTCTACGGCGTAGCAATATGGAATTTGTTTTGAGTGTTGTAAAATTGCATTACCTACAAAAATTAATCGTCGGAAGACTGTTTTGGATTTTATAAAAAATCTTGCAAAACGCACTGTTTGTCAAATAATGCCAAATAAAACATGCACGCAGTGTATGGAAATATATTTTGAGTAATATTAAAAAAGTTTATTGTTTTGTTTAACAATAATACTCTCAGTAAAAAATTGTAATAATCCTTGTGTAAACGATTGTATGTTGTAACATTGACGAAAGAAAAAAACCGTAAACAACGTCTGAGAATTTTCTTGTTCGAGGAACTGAAAACAAGTTCAAGCATTAAGACAGAGTAGCGTAAATATTACGCCTCCTTGTATTGCTTTTATTTATTATGTCTCTTAATCGTAAACTTTTACCGTTAACTTACACGTAACAATAACAGTAATAAATTCATAGTAACATCTTACAAGTTATACCTATTTGAGCAAACAGAAACTTCGCCGTTAAAAGCATCAACCATAATAATATGTTGCGTCATCTATCTTAGAAAACTTATAAAGCTTTTGAACAGGTGATATCATTTATTTAGTTTATAGTTGGAAATAGGCCTATGCCATTTTGTTTTTACTTTATTGCACACCTTTTGTCATCTTTCAACATCATTTAACATGGTGTAGTACGTATATTTATTATGCCTGCTTTGAATAAGTTCTTTAAAATCATTTGTACTCAATATTAAATAACAATCAAATTTCATTACTTTTTAAGGCCAAGAAGTAACTCTCTAACTCAGGGGTAGGGGACCTTTTATTATCTAAACGTCACATTAATTTTTCTGATTCGACATAAGGCCGCAGTAAACATTGACTAGGGAATCTTTGTCCGGAAACAAGAATTTTCGGTCAGAATATGTCAGGAATTTACGAATTTACAGAAATTTACAGGATAACAGAATTGGCCAGAAGGCCGCACCAGAGTAGCCAAAAGGCCGCAGGTTCCCTATGCCTGCTCTAACTTATAAATCAGTTTATTTTTTGTGTATTGTATGTGTGGCACACATAAATGGGCTTCTGAAATAAGTTACTTGAAATAGATTTGTTTTAAATCGTTAAAATAGAATGTTATAAAAAGTGTCAGAAACAATGATAATTAATTTATGCTAGAGGTAGGTAGGTAATTTAATCAGTATATCTGTCCTTTTCTCAAGATAAAGAAGACACGACGTCTAATTTACGGCGTCCATTTAACCAGCGCCTTTTGGTCATTGTTTTAGTGCTCAAATATGGCGGGATGTTTTACATGATTTAGAGAGGGAATCCAGAGGCCGATGTCTGTATACGGGGCGGTGAAACTAACCGAGCCACAGCAGGGCGGGCCTCTGGGACAGGGTGAGCTGGAGACCCAAACGGCCACCCCCTCATTAATAATTCAAATCTTAAAATGCTCATGTGGACAAACGGTCACCAACCGTGCCTCCTTTACGACATTTCACGACCCCACTAACTAACCAAATGATATGCAGTACGCGTGTTACATTTTTGGTTTTATTTCATTACCTAGTAACATCATACCTGTGATATTTTAGACACAAAACGTTTTATGTATCAACATTGTGAAAGAAATATAACCATATCGACCCTAGAAAGGCAAAGGAAAGTAATTCAAACATCGCAAATTTTCCATTTGACATAAAAACCTTTTCGCTGATTTTGAGACAAAGGCCAAATATAAAATATACACTAACTTTAAAAAACGACAACTAAGAAATTTGTGTTTATTGACTCAATCTAATATAAATTTACTGTTTTTGTTAAATTTAAAAACTAAATTTAGATACTAATTTAGCGTTTTCAGCTTACGTCATTTTGATTTAATGTTATGTTGTATTAATTGTGATTATCGAAAAAGGGTGTTTTAAAAAGCTGTGGGCTACGTCGTCATTTTGGTTTTTTCTAAAGTTGATATGGTTAATATTTTTTTTAAATTACGAAGTTAAATTACTGGTTTTACTGAGCTACTAATTATGCATAAGTAAAAGTGCTTAACTTCTGTCGTATGTCATGTTTCATTTGATTTAGATATACATAATATATGGGTAGCCCGAAACCTTACTCATAGAAAGATATTGATACGTCATATAGATGAGTGGAAAACAGTCTTGAATTTCTACTCAGTAACACAGTTAAGGGTTCTCATATATGTTACATTATTTTTTTATTTGTTTCTTCTCATAATTTCTAACTTAAAAGTAAAATATATACGTTAATTTGTTAATTGTATATTCTTAGAAGAACTCAAATACAGCAATGTATTAAGTTCCACAAAAATATAAAATAATGTTGATATCTCTAATCAAATGAGATTTTTTTTTTTTTAAATAATGCCTTTCCACCAAGTTCTGCCAGTCTAGCTTAAAAACTATTTTAATAACTTAATACCTTTTTTTACACGATTTTTATAATCTTTTTTTGCCATCGTTGAAAATATACTTCGGTTAATGAGTGATAATGAAATATTTATCGTTAAAACTTTCAATAAAATTGAATTGTTAAAAAATAAATTGCTTCTATTTCGTAAATATCAATGTATTGGATATCGGTACATGGATATTGTGTAAGCATACTAGCTGTCGATATTCATATTATTGTATTCGTTTCAAAAAAATAAAGGTATCCAGTCAATGTATAGTATTTTTAAATTGAATTACCAAAGGCACTTTTTTAAATATATTCTGTTAGCATGAAGCTAGAATGGAAATTGGCAATCGGTAAAAGTATGTAGTTCTGTGGGATTGAGTCTATAAAGGAATTTGTGGAATAGCTAGATGATTTTATATCCTGATATTCTATATAAAACTGCAGGCGTTCTTCCATCTCTCCCATAATGAGATTGTGGAGACAAAGAGTGGAATAGTGAAATTGTAGAAGCGATTCCACGTAATATAACATGGAATATTGTAGATATATTGATGTACTCGAGTACGAATATGTTTTTTGTATATAAATAAACGAATTTCAAATACCCGTCATATCAATTTAAAGAACTCAGACTTCACGCAATAATTTATAGCAACACTTTTTATGTATCTACAAATGAGAATTTCTTATTTATTTAAATATAATGATAAGGTATAATTCTGGAAACATTACTGAATTCATTATTTGTAAAATTTAAGATAATGAATTTCTTCTATATTCTCGAATATTTGTATGCTGTCGTTTATCTTTATTATAAATCGTTCAATAATTGGTTAAAACTTGAGCATTCAATCCCGGGATCCGGGATCCCGTAATCCCGGGATCCCGTTCAATTTTCTGATCCCGAAATCCCGGGATTGAGATGGCCGCGATCCCGGGATTTCGGGAGTTTCTGTGAGATTCTGGGAAAAAGTACCAAATCAGAGATTTCAAATTCCTCGGTGAGCTAAAAAAAAAAAACAAGGTTCTGTGAGAATCCAAGGAAAAAAGTATAGCGAATTTCAAATTCCTCGGTGAGAAAATCTCAACCCCGGGATTCAAAATTAATCAATCCCAAAATTCCGGGATTGGATACCCTAGTTAAAACGGTACATAGTTACTTCTCGTCCTTATATCAAAATTAAATTGACTGATAGTTTTCTGGAAAAACATTTATGATGAATAAAAGGTTGACTGCTTTTTTTGGTCATTGTAGAATTCAACAATCATGTATATTTTTCTATAGCACGACACTGAAATAAATGTATGAAATATTTTGTTTTTATTGTAAGTAATAATAAATTAAAGCAAAATAATAAGAAACCGATTCATGTGATTTTTCAAGGGTTGAAATCTGTGATCCAATATTAAAATAATAGCCCAGACTACGGTGTTTTCCCATTCAAATTTCTTATTCGTACACATAAAATCGCGAAAGTTAGTTCTAAACTAGAAAGGTAAAAAAAAATCCGAGACTGATACGTCAAAACCAATGTGGTCATTAAAATACAGTAAACCATTGATATAGCGATCTTGTGATGTAATAGACGTAATACTTACGTAAAAAATGGTCTGAAGTTTTTGCGATTCGCATATGGCATACAAAAGCAAACCGACTCCGATAATTAAATCAGCATTTACCAAAAAGGCAAATTTAAGTGTTAATATGTGATTTAGGTGTGAACTTTAATCCCAAAAAACGTATGAAATTGGCTCTGAAAACCTAATTTTATAAACTAGTCTTTTGGCCTCAATGAACACCTTCTCGTTGGCATCGGTCTGTTGTATCAAGATTATAATGTATAATGAAAAGCATTGCAAAATAAAACAATTATGTATGTAAAGTGAAATAAAATACTGTACTCTTTTTATTTTTACATAGTTCATTTATATATAAGTTTATTAAACCGATTTTACAACAAAAGCTAACAATTATTTGTGTCTTATAATTATAAAAATAACTGTTTTATTTTGCGTGGATTACTATTCGGTAGTTTCTCGATTTCTTCCGGGGCATGAGATGTGGATATTTTTTACGATCACTTTCATATCGTAAAATATATTTTCTGGTCCATATATGTATTTACGGGGTGTTCCGACTTTGGTGAAATCACTGTAATAAAAAATACTCGACAGTCTCTGAGCCGGATTGATGATCTTCTAACCTTTTTTTTTACTTTTATTGCGCCTAATAAATATATTTATTTGACCATTCTTACAGTATGCATCAAAAACACTTACCGTGCACAATTTTCATCTAATCTTCACGTCATAAGGAATAATCTAGCCCAACTAATATTTCTTAAATGCAATAAAGTGCCACATATTGGTATTTATTTATATTTTTCTACTTCAAAAATATCACCATTTCCAATTCCTTACGTGGGAGGTTAATTACAATTTGTAAAAAATGGCAATTTTTTACAGTGGCTGGTAAAACATTCTTTATTAAGTAAGTGTTAAAAGATCACTGGTTTTCTTCTACTATTAGTATTGTAGAATACTTATGTAAAACTTGAAGTGTTTTTGTACAGATTTACTAGAAAGAACGCCGCGAGGTGCAAAACAATATGCTGATATCTCGATTTGGCCATAATCACCAAAGTGTAGTTTACCTTTCACGTACAGAACTATACGATGTATTACAGTCAACTTATAAAAAACATAATAAAGAAAGTAATTTATTTTCTAACACGTTAACACTTTTCCTTAGAGCCGACAACATTTTATATAAAAGATGCTGCGTGACTATTATCAGATGTTGTTTTCAGAATAAAACAGTAATAAATAAGTAATAAAAATAAGAAGTCACAACAATTCATAAATGAACACTTGTAGTGATTTTTGTTGTTTATGAGTGAACTTTACAATACAGTACGTCAAATAATTGACTTATTAAAATTATGTAATAAGACATAAAAAATGACACTTTTATATGATTTGCATCAAATTATATTGGATACATGTGATCTGGACTACAGTAGGAATTTCAATATAACGACGGGCCGCAGATGAAATACTAGTCTCAGATATTAATCATTTACTTTAATAAAAAAACTTTAATAACTGACAACTTAGTGAGTTTCACAAGAATACGCATCGGGTCGCATTATTCGTAGACTTCAGCAGTGCCCAATGAAAGCTTACAAAATTTCTTTATTTTTATGTGGCACAGCTAATTGACAGTTTTCTAGATTGATGTTACCATTGCATGATTTGGTATGTTTTTCATTATTCTCAACCAATTGACCACATTACAGCATGGGATGAGGGATGCATGTCTTGGTCATTTGATTTATTTTTAGAGTTAATATAATAAAACGTTTGATTAATTTAAATAGCAACATAAATATTTTGAACCAGTATGTTCTACTGGTTTTCTTCTAAATAATGATAAGTAAAGAATTAATATTATTTTCTATCGTATTATAGATAAGCTTTTAAAATTAAGGAATAAAATGTCAAAAATTAATATAGAAACCCTGCACTTACATAGCCAACCCAATTTCTTAAAATATATGTTTACTACTCACGTTTCATTTCATATTAAGTATTTTTGATATTCCCGAGAAATAAAAACGTTAGAATTGACGGAGTTTGTATACAAAATAATATTATCTTCTTTCTTAATATTTTCTTTATTAAGTGAACGGTCTGCCGTTGCATTATAAAAACCCACCACCTGAAAATAAACAAAAATGTATTTTTATTTTAAACAGTGAATAAACTTAAATAGTTAATGATTTAAACAAGAAATAAATACTGGAAGCAATCAACTTAAATTGTGGAAATATTGTTGACTGGAAATGAAAAGATTTTCGTAAATTGTAAGTTAATTTAATGTTAAAACATGTAGTTTTATCAGTAAATAATTTACCATTAAATTTTCGAAATATATTTTGAAGTTAATGAAATTGATTGGCTAATACAATTCAATGTTAGTAAACTCAGTACACAGTACAGTAGTTGAAAAACACATCCTGATTTGTATTGAATACTTTTTTTAAATATCGGCAGTCAATTACTGTTCTTTTTTAATATATTTTCTATACACAAAGTATCAAGCAGAGAAAATTTTTAGTTGTTCAGTAATAAGATATAAATCATAAATTGTTTTCACGTTGTGAAAAATTACCCAGTAACCCAAAATACTTTTTCGAAGAAAACATAATTTCAATTGTGCAAGTGTTTTACTGATGTAAAACAAGCTTAAGCACTCTAAAAGATTACTTAGTAATATTTTAGATTTTGCTATAAACTTTAAAACCGATAAAAATTTAGAAAATATTTTTTGTTTTTGTGACATTTGACAAAAACACAATATGTATGTTATAATGTATATGGCATATAAGCCCTCGAGCATTGAAGTGAGCCAAGTAGTAAAATTATAAAACTCTTCTATTTAACTCATATACACAATCATGTCTTTACTTTATGTTTTGGTGGAGTGTATATTTTTATTTTATGAAGATAAATCTATTGTAGTGTATATTTACTAAGCTCACTTCTCGTTTACGATACTTAAAGACATGTAAAATACTATAGCGCATGTAATTATTTTTTTCTTTAAATACTACTTGGCTCACTTCACCTTTTCAGAGTTTCAATTATGTGTATATTTTCTATATATAAAGTAAGTTTATAAAGTCTTTCTAGTGTATAATTATTTTCCTAAATAGGTTTTGTTTGCTAGTGACTGAAATTCACAATTTTAATATTTAAGTATCCTTCAAAAGTAGGCGGATTCAAGTGAAAAAAATCGGTTACCCAAAAAAACTTTATTTTCTTTTATTAATTAACACAACAATATATAAAAGACTAATAATATGACACAAATATTTAGAAAGAGGAACAGTTTACAATCAAGGCGTAATAAGATAATGAGGAAGAAGAAGAAACAAAAGCTTATCTATTTTGCAATGACAAATAATGCAGATGGAAGGCTATGATAACGGACATAAAACATATATGTAGGTATACATATATCTATATATATATGTACTTATCCATCTGCGCTTAACAGGAAAGGTCTTATTCCGTTCCCTTAGTTACACAAAGCAAACCTTCCTTTGCAAATACGTACCTATATATGTATTGAGATATTACGTGAATTGCAAAATGTAAGCGATGGCTAGTAATAAATTATTATACCCCTATGTTCAATAAATTATAAAGATACGCTATATTGCTATTTGGACAGGTGAAAGATGAAGAAATATTATCGTCATTTTTATCAAAACTAAGTTCATTTATGAACATAGTTTTTGATTATATATTCACTTTTTTCAATATTTCAAATTACTTTCCATAAATAAAAAAGCATATTTCTATTTAATACTAGCTGACCCGACGAACTTCGTACCGCCTCAGAATCAATAAATGTTGTAATAAAAATAATAAAACATTTTTAGTACTTTTCCCACTAAATAAAATTTATTTGATCAGGACCGGTTTCGCTCAACGCGAGCATTATCAACTGAGTTATTATCATCTGAGCATTATCATCAGTTAATAATGCTCGCGATGAGCGAAACCGGTCTTGATCAAATAAATTTTATGTGGAAAAAGTACTAAAAATGTTTTATTATTTTTATTATATTGCCATTCCACCAAGTATTGACAGTGAACACCTTAAAAGTGAATAAATTTTCTGTTAACTTGATAACTTGAAGCATGATGACTACCGAGTCAACCTTCAGTTGTAAATTGCGCGGTGGCAAGCCAGGCAGATCCAATAAGTTTAAAAATTAAGTTGGATAGTTGGTTGCTTCGTCTTCGCTTGTTACACAGTCGATAGCTTTGAAGGAATGCAGTGGACCAACGATTTGATTTTGACTTGTGAAGTTTAAATGATCCACATCTTTGTTCTTTGCCGCAAGAATTGCTCGTTCATTCAACCAATTGTGATTTTTGTGATTAGATGTTCGGGAACATTTTGTTGAATGAAGTGAAATTGCGAAAATTCGGCGGAAACAAAATCAATCCGTTCGATTCGTCGACAGGAACACGCCCGTTACCGATAGTCAGCAATTGCTTGGAGAAATCTTCGGCAGATAGATCGTTTAGCAATGCAACTCGCATGTTTGTCGTCAGCTGAAGTTTCTTTACATAGCGCCAGAGTCGTGATTTGAGGTAAGCGTTTATTAAATCGGCAGCGGTCAATCTTGGAATGACTGGTAGTGTTTGGCGGAAATCGCCAGATAGTAGAATCATTGCGCCTATAAAACATCTTGAGTCATTGCACAGATATTTCATAGTTTGATTGAGTGCTTCCAATGCGCATTTGTGCGCCATTGGCCATTCATTCCAGGTGATGATTTTACTTGCTACCAAAACTTTGGTCGTTGAGTGTTTCGCAATCTTGCATGTCAGTTTTTCAGTCGTTTAAAGCAGATCTCCGCAAGCGGTGTGCCGCGAGGCGATGCTGGGTGTGCTGCGGCGCGAATCTCTAATAAACGAAAAAAAAAATAGTTTGGTCGATACTACAAACTATTTCTGATGACACTATCATATAGAAGCAGAAATAATTATTTTTTGGTTGAAAGAATATGTTATATGTACAGTCTGCGCAAGAATGTTTTGCGCACCTTGCGAAAGTTCGCTAGATTTGAAGGAATGTAGTGGACCAACGATTTGATTTTGAATTGTGAAGTTTAAATGATCCACATCTTTGTTCTTCGCCGCAAGAATTACTCATTCAATCAACCAATTGTGATTTTTGTGATTAGACGTTTGGGAACATTTTTTTGATGAAGCCGTCCTTCGTTGAGACGAAATTGTTAAAATTCGGCGGAAACGAAATCAATCTGTTCGATTTGTCAACAGGAACACGGTCGTTACCGACGATAGTCGAAGATCGTTTTCAAGCTTAAATCATTTTTCTCTTCTCCTTCGGGGCCGAGTTAATAATCCTCAAATTCTCATGACTATTAATTTACATGCTCCCAATTTATTCTTACGTGGGCGTAACTATGAACGAAAACTTTTATTTCTAAAAACTTATACCTCGCTTAAGAGGTTTAAATCACCAGTTCCAAGGGCCGTTAGATTGATCAACGCATTGCCTAGAGAAGTGGACATTTTTAGTGATAGTATTTGTGAACTGTTTGTAAAATTTCACTATTTTATTTCTTGATTTTTTATGTTGATTTTGATTCTGATATATTATGTAGTTTTATTTTATATTTTGTCTTATTATATTTTTCAAGTACATGGCGAATTGGCGTCAGCTGTTATTTCATGTACTGTGATTTTAATTTTGAACAATGAATAAATAGATAGTCAGCAATTGCTTGGAGAAATCTTCGGCAGATGGATCGTTAAGCAATGCAACTCGCATGTTTGTCAATTATTTGAGGCAAGCGTTTATTTCATCGGCAGCGGTTGATCTATCTACGTGGCTGCTATTCCAGAAGAAGAAACTGCTACAGCAATTTTTTTTATCTCGCATGAACAGTGGCCATAATCAATGACATGAAGAATGTCTTCCCAGCTCCACCGGGCGCATCGAGGAAAAATAAGCCACCATTTCCATCATCAATTACCTTCATTAACGTATCGCTAATTTCCTTCTGTTGAGGGTTCAACAGTGATACATTCGTTCAAACTGATTGGTTCAATGCATCTCGATCATATTCACGTTCACGTTCCAATTCTCGATTGAAAGCGTCGTTCATTCCACGATCTGGCGTTGGCATTCCTAACATGACTACCAAACTGCCGCACATGAGGTAACACATGTCTTCGATCTAAAGCAAAGCCTGGTTATGTATCTCTCCATTCAGCTCGAGATCAGGATTCCCCAAACTGACACGAATTCGATGCAAAATGTATTCGGACATGTCATCCTTGTACTTGTTCCACAGTTCACGGGGATTCGATGGGAAGCATGTCAAAATAATGATAGAAAATAATGTGCGTATCTGACTTGGAGATTCAGAAACAATTTCTTCAGCGATTGTAATGAGTATCATTTTCAAGCAAATTGAGCTGTTGACATGCAAGTAGAAGCATTCGTCATTTTTCGGATGAACTGTGTACATACGACCAAGAGCATCAGTAGTCATTCGGATGAGCAGGAACCGCATCGCCTTGCTTTCGACGTTAAAATTTCTTCGATGTAGCTTTCCAAGTGTAATAACGTGGCATCTCAAAGTAGAGCAACGTTCGTGCAAACAGCGTAATATTTTTGTCAAAAAAATTATCATACCTAATTAAAAACATAACCTTATTTCAACATTATCCGATTTTATTTCGTTTTCATTTTATATCATCGATTTGTTTTATTCTAATCCATACTCTAAATTTAAAATTATTTAGAAGTCAATCTTATGCAAAAGAAGCAAAAACAAATGAATTTTGGAAAAATTGCCACCTAGCGGATGAAATCTGCATACAAACGACATTTTCATTATTTCAAGGTGTTCGCCATTTGAAAACTGTATGAGAATATTAATTTTCTTCATAATTTCTTTGTCGTGATATTTTTCCGATGTTTTAATGCTTATTCTGCTATTCTAGGCGGATACGAATTTAATAAAACAAAGATCATTAAAATCCGAGCTGTTATTCTCGAGATATACGTGGTGTAACAAACCCCACTTTCTTTTATATATATAGATTTTAGTAAGAAACAAAATTTCAAACAGGCACGCACCAAATTTTTTGCATCTTATCACGAATTTAGCCTGAAGCCTTGTTGTCAATATGCGATATCAAAGTTGAATCGTCTAATTATTGTACATTACTAACAAAATCCAGGATTCACTTTTCATCATGTTTATGCAACGCGTTCACCAAAAACCGAATCATCGGCCGACTTCGTGTCGGACCTATTCAGACGTAAAGTCTCGGCCGTTCATCTGCATTCACTGCTACCTCTATCGGCCGATTGGTTTTGACCGAATAGTCTGTAAATTACAACCTGAAGTTAGTAGCAGTTAGATGTGATGTCAAAAGTAGCCGGCAGACGGCCGACAAATCCCAACATGTTTGGATTCGTCGGTTGATCGGTCACGACGGCCGACATCGTACGATGCCGTCTGTAGTAATGTACGCGTTCACATACATTTGTTTAAATCGGCCGAGTTCAGCCGACGACGGCCGAGCATAGTTCGTCCGATGACAGATTAGGTGTACGCGTACCGTTAGGAATTCAAGTGCACATATGAACTTAAGCTGACGATAAGTTAATAATTTTGTTTGTAATTTATACTACATAATAAGCAGTATAAAAAAAATCAGCAAATCAAACTTCATAAAAGTAATCAATACTTTTGTAATAATATGAATTTTAGCTGTTTTTTTGTGAATTAATTGTGCTAATTAATTTCAAAATACGAATAAAACATCAATCACATTTTGTTGGTGCACGTATAATATATTGATGGCATTTGCTTCCTGCGTTATAATGTAAACGTCTGAATGATGGACACGTTTCGTCCCAATTTCGGTCCGAACATGATTTTGCTATAAATTAATACCGCCATGCTCCGATGATTTAACAAACATGCCATATATAAGGGGTGTTACATTGATTACCCGATTCGTGGCATTAATAAACTATTTTAATCCTCAATCGTGCATAAAATATTCTACATTTAATCTTTGGAATATTTATTAATGTCTACTACCAATGTTAGCATATGGCCAATTTTTAGTGAACCGTCTTATAGCGGCAATTTCGGAATCACGCAATAAAGACCCACCTTATTGGAGACTAGGCACCCATACCAAAATTGGGGTGAAGTTTTTTTTACTGTATTTTTTTAAATTGCACGAAATCAATATTTTTTTTTACATTCATATAAATTTTAATTAACTCACTTTGTTATATGTATATATTTTTATATGAACTCTACAGGTAATTTTTACACTCATTATCTACGACATATAATATGAAATCACCCTATATTAGCATTTAAGTGTCGATTATTTGGTGGACTATACTATCAGCGTAACATAATTTTTACGATGGATCATTTTTAGACATTTTAATGAATTCCATAAAAAGGGTAAAATCTTTGGTGTTTTATGTAATAAGTCAACAACGAGGTCCTATCAATGGTTTAATACATTATGATCGGTGTTGCTTCAAATTTTTCCGACTTTATTTAATATATTCTGATTATACTCTAATAGAAAGCAAAAATAACTACAAAAAAGTATTATTTATTTCTAATATTTAATAATGAAAAAAACACCCCTGACGAACAAAGCACTAACTAATTTTTGACTATGTAAAAAAAAGAATAGCATAGAATAATTTCTGAGTGATGAATGCTTTTAACTATAAATTAATAACGTTTTTTGCTTTTTATAAAAATTACCAAAACTGCGTTACTATTTTGTTCTTTGTTAGTGTAGAAGAATTGGTTGTAAATAATAAATTGCATTTAACATTGTTTAATTTATAAACAACGCAACGCAACGTACGTGTAATTTAAAACAATACAATATCGAATTATATAGAATCGTATATTTCAATTAAATAACGCGGTGTGCATGCTAGCAAGCATAGATAAAGCACCACACACATGCTTTTATTAAAAGCGATATTATAAATTGCAGATTCTAGCCAATGTGTGCATAGCAGCTAAGATTTTTGATTACCCAGATGCGTATAATTAGAATATTATAAAAGAAGTTAATTAAGTCAAGTTTTGTCTAACTTTTCTTTTCGACTTGTACAATGATGTTTTTAATTTTTGGATTAAATATTTTTATTTTTGTGAAAAAAACACTATTTTAATGTGTATTTACTAAACTCACTTCACTTCTACGATACTTTAAGACATGCAGAATATTATAACGCATCAAAATTATTGTTACCTAAAAAACTACTTGGCTCATTTCACTTCTCAATTATTCATAATATAAAACATTTTTCAACGCTGATATTCTTAAAGGTAAATAAACCAAAAAAATATATACTGACAAACAGTATCCATGTTTTTCAAAATTTTAAAACTATTTAGGTCCATGAAAGATATTAAAACAAAATTCGAAAAATGTAAAATATTTTAAAGTGAGTATTTTTAACGTAACCTTCTTGTGTTACTTAAAATTTGATACATAATAAACCCATAATAATAATATTACTCAACCATTATTTTGTTAGAAAATGTATCGATATCAACGAAAACGAATGCGAAAAGAATCTGAATGGTGGGATTGATGGATGTTTTTGTATCATGTTATCAGATTACGAGATTTAGCCGGCATTATGTTGACATAATTCTCTTTGATGTAAATGTCTGGCACGTTATTCTAAGTATTCCTTCGCAAAAATATTACAAACCATAATAATACATTTATCAGACGTAGGTGTAATTCATTTTGAATAGACGGCGGTAAACGTGAGGCTGTACCAAATAACCTTTTGTATTATGAATTTATTTTAAATGAATTGTGGAGAAACGATTTCGTTCAGATATCACGTACATGAGTTTGTCGTCGTGAATTAAATTTAATACTTTTTTTTAACAAATCTGTATTCATTGTAATCTTTTAAATTCAACTTTCGTTACAGTAAAATAAGCCTCAAAAAACGTATCAGCCCTAAAAGACAATTGAATATTTACTACTAGTAGAATATTAAACCTAAAAATATATTTATACATCAGTTCCAAAGAGTAATAAATTAAAAGTTTGCTGCTTTGATTTCAGTATAAAATACTTATAATACCGATATTTATTAGTTCTGAGCGTAACAAGTGGTCATCTTTCGTTATTGTTATTCTTTAGATATAAATTGTAACGACTACACAAATCCTCTGAAAACTCAATATTATAAATAAAACTACTTTTAAAATGTCCATTATCAATATGTGGTGAAAAGGCTTTATATTATAAAATTACAACACTATTTTGTAGTTATTCTATATTTATTTGTTATGATCAACCCTAGTTTCATTCAAAACGATCATGATACTAGTAAATATTTGTGAAACTAATACAAAAGAGTGCTTTTTATTTTTATTATGAATATATTTTATTATTTCATTAAAATATTTAAAAAATCGATATGCAGTATACAATTAAGCCTCTCCAAAAGCGATTTCATTTAACATGATTAAGGCTGCCTTAAATCAAGTTTTTTAATTATCTCAAAACCGTACAAATTGTGACACGTTAGAATCGAGGTGTTGATATATATACACATGATACTTCCACTTGTAGCTTTTTCATTTTCCCATTTAATTACGATTACTTGGATTCAAACAATGCAATGTGCCGTCAAAATGAGTAATATCCAGTAGTCTAATAGGACGAGCAAGATTTTTTTTCTTTTATTGTTTTACTACTGAACGGAGCTGCAAATGCCTGTCGCTTCAGCATGGCACTTTGAACCGAAAAAGGTGAAACGAAATGTTGATAATGACGTCTGCCAAATATTTCAGCCACTGTTTTTATTCAGTCGTCTTTTCGAGCGATAGATAGCTCACGAGGAGATACAAATAGAAGCAATATGATAAAAAAAGAGTTATAGTTAATCAATTATTATTTCTCTTTATAATCCATTAAAAGGTTTCTAAAGAAGACATATGTAAACAGTGTTGTTAACATTAGATAAATTTAAACACAAATATTTGGACACAAACACAGAAATCTACTAAAGTATATAATGCTCTTTGTAAACTATCTAAATGTGTTACTTATTATACGTTAATAGTGTTCAAGATTTTCTTGTCTTGTACTCGTAAGTGTAGTGAAGCTTAAAACATTAAAAACAGAAATCTTTAACAAAAACTAGATTTATTTTAAGACTTTGCAGTACACGAGAAAAGAAAATGTTAAAAGAAAAAAGTGTGAGAAAAAAACATAGAAAATTAATTCTACACTGCAATTTTTTACTTTTCACTGCTAATTTCAAATCGATAAATAGTAGCAAAGCTAAAATAAGTTATTGTTTGAGTAATAATTTCTTTTTTTGCTAGTCTGTGTTTAAAATTGTGTTACGGTCTTCGATTTCATCAATTGGTCTTAGATGAATGGATTGAGACTTGGCAGCTTGCCAAAAAACTGTTTTTGACGAAAATAAAAAAAATATTCTAGCAAACGTACTCGATACAGCAGTAAAGTATTGAGTTACTTTCGGCAAGCCTCTAGACATAATTGTGTATTAATATTTAGCCTGTAATGAAAAATATAATACGTCTGCAGTTTTTTATTATTATTTTTATCAATAAAAAAATGTATTTAAGGTTACAGCATTTATCGGAGGTTTTGGTTAACAGATATGTATATATAAAAATATTATACTACTGTAAAAAGCTATTTCCAAATGTTCAATTTGTTATCATGGATTTTCGATCAACCGCATTAATTTTTTTACGCTTTTCAATTAAAAAAGTCTTGTGAAGTTTTAAATAAATATCATTTAATTTACATATATACAATATTGGCATACAATAAAAATATTAATAATTGCGACAGGAGTTGAAAGTGAGAAACAAAGGTATGTTTGGCAAAACTTAAAGAGCACATAATTCGATTAATTTTATTTGATCCAACACTTACTCAAAACAAACGCTTACCGCTATGATAACGTACGAGTGTTAATAAAGTATGTTAATGTTACGACCAGGGGTGTGGAGTTGTAGTCCGAGTCGTGGAGTCAGACTGTTTTAACTGAAGTCGAACAAAAAAAACTAATTATTTCAATTAGGGTTAAAAGTGGCACCACTCCATGCTACTATGTAATTCTAAAAAAATAATTAAAATTGTGTTTTAAGCTAAGGTCCGAGTCGTGTTATTTCTAAACGACTCCACAGCTTTGGTTACGATATGGAGTCAAAAAAATCACGCATCAACGGTAAGTCTTCTTTCTTCATTTTTGACCATATCCGCTCTCTATATAGAGCATATGGTCGCCACGCGGCACCTCCAAGTTTTCTTGTATCCCACTTATTAATATATTTATTAAAATAACGATAAGTATCGAACGCAATCGCTAAATATTTGAACGAATAAAAAATACAGAAGTTTTTATGACAATACAAATAACATATACATATCGACTGTGGAAAGGAAAAAGGACGTTACCCACACATGTCAAATTTTACAGGAGGCGCAAAAAACGTGTTTCGATGATTTTGGGCCATATGCAAATTATGAAATATGTATACACAATCTGGAATTGGACGGAGATTTCTAAACTAGTGTTTAATTTGACATAATCTAATATTAATTAAACAAACTGGCTAGGAAAAACCTTATTTTCAGTCTTTTTTCTTGGTTAAAATTTTCACAAGCTTATTTTTTTTCAAACTTTAAAGCTAAATTTAGATTTCGATTTCGGCATTTGCAGCTTACATCTTTTTGATAGAATGTGTATCAAGTTTGATACATTGTGACTATCGAAAAAAAAATGGGTTACATCCTTTTATCTTTCCACAGTCGATATGGTAGGTAAAATACCGTTTTATTAATGTCTGCTTTCTTGATGAGTATTTATTTTATCTTCAATTATTTTCTTTTAATATTTTTTTATTTCTAGATTTACTTCAGTTTTGTAAATATTTATTTGTCTGTTAACATAACAGTCACGAGTCAGTCATGAGAGTTCTGTTCGTATACATTTAACTAAAGCTTAATTCAAACAAACTTTTAATAATAATTTTTCAATATTCTGAAAGAAAACAATTCTTAGTAAACAATATATTTGTTTAGTGTTCATAAAATAATTTTCGTATATACTATATACGTTCTTGCTGTCATTAATCAAGTATTATTCATTTATTACATCCGGTTCTGAACAAAAATTTAATTTATGAACATATTTTGATTAAATTTATATTAACAACTCGTTCAACATTTACTCAAAGTCAATATCTATTTTGCTCATTTGTCATTTTATTCTGCTGTTTACAATATGTATTTTTAACCTAACTCAAATATATATATTTATTTTCCCTACAGATGATTACATATAACTAATATACTTAAATTTTCACACTCTTAATTCACATTTTTATATTTAAACACCTATAATAATCACCCTTGCAAAAATAAACTATCTTATTTTACAAATGTAACGAAGGTGGTAAAGTAGAAACTCTTGAAGTGTTTGAGCTAACACTTTAAAATGTTGTACACTCTTGTAATATATATTATCTACATCGTTTTAACGTTTATTTTAAAAACATGGTTAGAGCAACTTTAGAAAAGATGGTTATTTTTCTTTTGTGTTTATTATCTAGAACACGTTGTAAAAATCTGTGGCACTAGCTTAAGTCGGATTAAGTGGAATAGTAAAACTTTAACCTAGAAATTGGTAAGCAATAAATTAATAGTTCTGAGTTCTGATTAAACAGAAAATAAAAAATGTCAGGTATACGATAAAGCTTCTACTATTATATTTTGTGCTACGTAAATAATTACACTATCAACATACCTATATAAAAATGAGCCAGTCTCAAATAATGTTAATTATTAATAGGTGAGGAGAATTGCTTGCCTTTACATCTGCATTAATAATATTATTATTTAAACAAATGCTAGTTATTCCAGACAAAAAAAAATGATATCAAAGAATCTCGTTAAATACGAATTATCTACTTTCAATTCTCGAGTATTTTAACATACATATTTTGGTAGCACATTTTTATTACTAATATTAGCATATGCATGATATTACTTCCATTTTACGATCAGGATATTATGGGATAATTCTTTGTCATCATCTAAAACAAATGTTGATTTCATTTATTAATCATTTCGTCGTGCTAGACATGAGTGTTTGTGTGTTATATTTTTTTGGTTTTGACCTACCAAAAGCAAGATTTTTGTTGATTATCGGGAATCAAAGATCTATATCTAGAAAATCATTGATATATTGCGTGACATCTTTTTCCTATGCTTATAAAGATTCTAGTAGTTTTTGTACATTTATTACATTCAATCTATTTTGTATTACAATGTATTCAGAGAGATAAGTCTTATTATTTTGTACTTAGATCTTAATGCAATATTTTTTTAGTAGTTCTGACTGTTTAGTAATGTATTTGTTAATGATTAAAAATCGTAACATCAAACTTAAACTATAATTACAATTTAATATTTGCAATTTATTTATTTCTGAATAAGGTTATAAATTTCAAAAATATACTATTAAATTTTAATATTACAAACATGACAGATTATTGAATTATATGAATGTGTTTTTAAAACATAATGCGCGTAGAATAAGTTTATTTTATACACAAATTTATCTTGAATAATTATTATTCAAATAAAAGCCAACGTCGTTTCTTTTGAATCTTTATTTGATTGAGTAATATAACTGACGGTAAATTCTTGCGAGCGATTGTCAAGCAGTAATAAAATCAATTCCGAATAACGGACCCCACGTCGTTATCAAAATCAATAGAGCCTCGAACATAATATACGACTTAATTGTCTTTCCCAATTCACACAACGGAGCTTTTGCTCGCAAGTCTAAATTCGATAATGAAAAGGAGCTTTGCTGAAATTGTGCTTTAAGCATATTCGTTGCAAAGAAAGCGATAGGCAATGAATCTTTACCTTAGATTACTTAGTTATTAGAAAAGTTACAGTAGAATAATTGAAATGAAGAAATATAATAGAATAAAAGTGGTATACAATTAATTAAGTAATTTTCAATCATTTAAATTTATTTGTGATAAAAATAAAAACACAATTTCACAGGGGAGTATTCTTTATTTGTTTAAAAATAAAATACGAAACGCAGGTGGAATTCACTCATTAGCAAGAGTTAGTCTCAATATGTAAAGCACTATTGACTCTTTTCAGTCAAACAATACTAGACATTTTGTAAATTAGCTAAATTCGTGTTTTGGTATTGAATAAGCAAAGAGAAATATGTTATGTTATCAGCCTAGTTACAAGATAATATAAAATAGTATTTTTTCTTCATCTGTGTTACAAATTGTATTTTTCACATCTTTAAGAAGCATCGTTAGACAGTTAGACAACATTAGACACCTCAAGGTTTATGAATAAACTTAAAATAGATTCTAATTTTCTTGGTTAAATATAACAAAAAAAAATGGGGTTTTTTCTTTTTTTACTGGGCGACAAATATTGTAGAAATAATAATTACTAACAGTTATGCATATTTTAATTTTATTTTTTTAATTTATAAAAAAAATATTTGACAATACAGCTTACGCCAATGCGTCAAATATTTTTAAGTTGAAAGATCATACGAGATATACTCGATGAGAATTTTTGAAAGCCACATGAGATAAACTCAAGGAGAATTGACTTCACAAACACCCATGTCTTAGATCTCAAATTAAAATTGAAAAACATCCAATTTTGACATTGATCTTACCGGGAATCGAACCCAGACCCACCTGGTCGGTAAAGCAAGCTCTAACCAACTAGACCACAGCGGGCGACATTGTGTTTCTTAAAGTTAAGAATACGTTTCACATTTTTTTACACACGTGGACTAACAAGATCAACCTTTTTAACCTCTTTTTAAAAGCATGTATAATTTTTGATCACATACTGAAACAAAAGTTTTTTTATGAAAAATTGTTGTGAACCAGTTGTCCAACCAGTTGAACCAGTTGTCCTTCGTAGTGGAAAAACGAATAAAAGATAGAGAAATATATTAATGTTTTCACAAATCCGTCACATAACGTCTATATACATTCCATTTATCAATCTGATTATAAACTAAACCACCAAGCAGGAAAAAAAATCCACGGCAAAAAAAACTTGGCTATGAATCTGTCATCGCTTAATTTTAATATTTAAATTAATAAGCTATTTGTATAAGTGTTAAAAGGGTATGTTTTCAATCATTGGTTTATACATAGATGATACCAACACGTTGAAATCTGGCTAAGTCCTTCTTTTGAATGTGCGCTGGCCTCACGCTGACGCCAACGCTAACAAGCTCCTACTTTTAATCCTGTCATTCAAGTCAAACAAGTAAAGAGAAGTCGGAGATCCTGTTAGGAGAAGCAATTTGGTATCCTCCGCATTTTGCAAGCTTCTATCGATTCAGAGGAAATCTTATAATCGTTATTACGTCGATGTTTCACGTCATTTTATTGTATCTAATTATAACAGTCATATTGTTTTTCATTTGATAGTTTATTTTCATACTGGAATAATTTGGAAAGCATGTTTAACTTTTTATGCATTTAAATATTAATATATGGTTTGATTTGAAGAATTCTTTTATTTTATGTTCAAAAAATAAAACACTGTTTTCTTCTACTTCCGCATTTGTTTATATTACTAGAACCGGTTTCGCTTATGATAGACATAATCAACTAATAACACGTTAAAAGCGAAAATATTTAGGTAAACAAAAAAAATTTGAAGATACTTACAATCAAAGATAGTTGATTAAATAATTTTTATGATAACTTATCCATGAATTCTGTGTATTCTTTTTTCATCCATAAATAAAGAATATCAGTTGTCAAAATTCAAAATTCAATATATGTACATTTTTTGAAACATTCTTAGAAATGTTTAAGACAAATTTCTAATAATGAGTGTCATACATCCCAAACATCCATACTTTGATGATTATTCTAAATTTAAATATTTCTTCGCTTACCATTATGCATCACATATATATATTATTTGCTTTACAAATGATTCATTTTTTTTCTTTAATAACCATTTGATAAAATAGGCAAATAACTAATAATTTTAATCAAGTCATTTATTGAGATGCTATCGTACAGTTGTCATAAACTGCATCTTATTATCAAATAAGTAGAGAAATATTGAGGTAGAATCAGTTCTTTATAAGTTAGCATTATAGAAGACGAGACTTCTTATCTTAGTAAGTACTGTATTGTTAATTAGAACATGCAAAGGTTTTAAGAAGCTTAAGGAATTGTTTAATAACATATTGTAGCTTCTTAATGTTCATTTCATAATAATATAATATACAGTTTTTTTATTTCTTAACTGAAATTAAGCTATTTTTCTTTTTTTTTAATTTCTAAAAAAATATTTAAAGCCTGGCGTCTTCTTTTAGATAGAACCAAACGAATATCGATTATGTAATTCAAATAATATTCTATTTGATCGACGCGCCATTTATAATGAGATATTTGACAAATTAATTTATGATTTAATGCAATCGTCCGAACATTATTAACGTTATATGTAACTGTTTTGACAAAAAAATGTGAATTATACGTTACGAAACTTAATAATATTATATTTGATTATATTTTTTTCAAATAGTAATTAATTATTAATTAATAATAAGAATTACTATTCAAAAATGTTTGTTTTTAGTTATTGCAAACACTGTTGCTGCTTTATATGAAAAGCCTGTTTATAACTATAACTAAAATACTGATTATTTTAGAAATGTAATTTAATACTGTATTCATGCATGTTTACCTCTTTGCCAGATTTTCACAAAAGCCGGTTCCAGACAACCATAATTAATTATCGTTGTTACTTTCTGAAAGTGTAAGTTTAATATGATTAATTTAAATTTTACAACAACGGCTTCTTTTAGATAATGTTTTGATATATATTTGTAAATTAATTTTCTCTTTCATATTATAATAACTGAATGAGTGCGGCAGAGCCACTGAAACCATACGAAAGATTGTCTGTGTAAGTTTCAAATTAATTAAATTTAAATTTCAAACACTCGTTCGGCTTCGTATTCCAATAGAAGCTTTTCAATCTCTCCCGATTGGAATCGGAACAGCGCCGATCATAACAGCGTCGAACGGAACACATTAAAATGCATTCTGTCCTATTCTGGCGCGCCTTTCGCATATTTCCATTTTGTTCACTCGTTTTCCCACACCGCGCGCATTATCGATCGCGGGGATGCTGCGTTACGCACGTTGCTACTTCTATTTATAGGTTAATAATATCACGCGAGTCGTTTCTATGGTCCTGACAATGGAATACGCCGTTACTCTTCTTCGTTTTCCATTGGCATAAACCACGGTGTTTTACAGGGTTGCCAGACGTACTAAATTTAAATGAAAATTCGAACACGCTAACAATCTCTCTTTGTTTTGCAATTCTTTAGCAACTGTCATAATTGAACCACTTTTTTTCACAATTTAAAATTCAGCCATATATATTTATTTCTATTGAAAAATCAATCAGCTTATTTTTATCGTGTTTCTCATTTTTTTGTGCGCTAGACATACAATATATTGAAAGAATATCTTAAGTACGATGTTTATTTCAGCAGAATAAAGGTGTTGCCAATCAAAGTGTTTTTCCACGTTTTTGTGCAGAATATTTTTGGTTTTGTCAAGCAAAAATATAATAAATCTTATTTGAATCTAATAATGAATATTCATGGGTTACAAATTCTTTATGTTTTGTACAAATCTTAATTTAACTCAACTTAACTTTGATAATGGTTTATGAGAAACATGTTTGAGCTCAATTCAATTAAGACATACAATACATAAATCGACAATTATTTATCTTTTTACGGGTAAAAAAACTTACATTCAATGAAAATTAGAAAAAACTAATCGATGAGAAAAAAAATCACGATCACCTTTTTTCAGATAAATAAACGTATGATATTTGACGAATTGATTAATATAAGATTGTCTGACGAATGGATGACGCGGAACTTTTTATCCATAAAAGTATTTTTTTGCTAGGTACTCAAAATTATTTTTAAAGTTTCTCATAAAGGTTACAAAAATTTAATAATCACTAAACTTCTCATACACAATTTTCCGTTACGTGAATTTCTCTAAACGTCACAATACAAAAAAAAACTAAGATATTTTTAACGTTATCTCATTTATTAGCTTTATCTAGCAGTTGTAACAGAATGCTTTAAATGGAGCTAATATAATAAAACAATTTGTCCCATTTGTTCCCATTTTGACATATTTGTTTTTTTACTTTGGTTGTGTACCTATTCATTCACAATTGTTTTCTGCTATAACTGATCTTTTATATCTTTTTTTAAGCTTAAAAAAGATACCTCCACCTTCGCCAACCATGTAATTCTTGAAAACCATACGTTTAATTTTGACTCAGGTATTGATTTGTTACATACTAACAGGGGCGAGCTTAAATTATTTTACCAAGAAATCTTAGAGATTAATCGAGCTCAGCTCAACAGTTTGCCAATTTTAAACGAGCAATTTTATCTACCAAATTCTCCATTATTGTACCCCTTTTAAATAATTGTCATTTATTAATAATTCAAGCACTTGCTTTCATTAAATATTAATTCAAAGGCTTAAAAACAAATCAACTCATTGATAATAGGTCGGATAAAACCCTAGATTTATTTTAAACATTTCTAGGTTATTATCTGGTCATTAATATTTTCAAAAAATCCCCATAATTATAACAAACCCACTTAATTCATTGAAAATTGTATACATTCATTTTTCGCTTATTTACATTTTATAGCCTTTTCACTTTGTGATCTACTTATATTTTTGTATATAAACGATACAAACTGTTTACTACGCGTCAGTTCAAGTACATCCGTGCACTTGGAATGCCTGAAGATGCCGAAAGGCGAAACCCGGGTCGTTAGCGACAAAACTCATGGAAAAGTACAAAATTCAAACAATTCAAATTTGATATTGAAATTCCATCAAGCACCCTCAGTCGAAATACCTAATTTTAATCTACTGTTTGATAAAGTGTCGACGTTTAAAATTTCGACGAGAATATATAAGTCACCGTTTTTTGACCCACCTTCCATTAACCGAGACAAATATAGGACGACCGCAAAGTAACGACCGGCTTCTTGACGACTCCTCGAGGTGATAATTAATTTATTATATGCCTTATCGTAAGAAGCGTTGTATACATCCCCTTTGAGGATGCTTTGTAATGTAGAAGTTTGAGAGAAGAAAATTTTATGAATTCGTGGTATATGCGTGGTTAGCAACTTTCTTAGAAGATTAGATACGCGGTGGGGTAAACGTAAGGGCGTTTCAAAACACAAGTGAAAACATATTAAATTGCTTGTTGGAAATATAAATTTTCTAATATATATAATACCACTGTATTTATAAAAAGTTATGGAAATGGATGATAATTAAATATCACTGATACATAATTATTTCTTTAGACTAATGTTTTTGAGTTTATTTGGCTTCTATATTAATTAGTACGAGTAATCCCGATTTTTTATTTTGAAATATTCGTTTTTTATTATAAAGGTTTACTTAATAACACATTACAAGTTTAAAAAAAAATGTTTTCCAACACAAATAAATCATATTTTCATTAAGACTGTGACTGTTAGTAAAAAAATCCCCTTCCCGCGACCAGTAGGAATAAAAAAACTTTGTTTTATTTTTTTCATTTATGAGTAAAGAATCATTGACTAATAAACTAAAATTGTACGGTAGAGTGCGTTTGATAGCATCACAAAGAGGCAAAGTAATTACTTACATAAGTTTTCAATTTAAACTTTTAAAATCATGAAATAGTAATTAAGTTTATGTTTTATTATCTAAATCTGTTTTATCACAGTTTTGGCAATCTTATGGTGCAGTATTTGAAAAAATATTTATTTAATACCATTTTTTAATACAATTGTTCACAAGCAAAGGATAAGGTATTCAATATTTTTTTTTAATCTCGTAAAATAATATACAATATATGCCACAATTTACCAATAAAATAAAAATTTTCCATATAATAGAAAAAGTACTATAACCGCATTGTAGTTTTTCAAAGTCAGTGAAGTATTTCTTGACCATGGTTTCAATTTTTTTTAGTACTGAAGCCTTTCAATTTGTCCATATTCTTGCACCATGCATATTCTCGGCCACTCTTCTGGCGGTGCTGCATATCTTGGCGTTCTTTCGACGTAAAAGGCTTACAATTTTAAATAAGAGCTGTAAACGAAATGGCGGACATAATTATAAATAAATGAAACACACTATGAAGTGAGTAGTAGTGTATGGTTTAACTCTACTCTTAACTGTTTTATTGCACGCCGAAATTACCCCTTGCCGACAATTTTCTTTTTACCTTAATAATTACGAAACCTTATTACTTGTGCACCGAGACGACAGCCCTACAATATGCCTACACTCTAGTTTATATTACACATTGTATGTCTACGTAGTAATAAAGAATTGCAGGCTATGCAAAGTCGTCGGTTGTTTTTATTATTTTTACGCTGGCAACACGGCGCGTCCCAAAATGTCCGCCGCGAACTAAATGACATTTTAAATCGCCGGCTTATAAACAGCTGTGGGTGTTTTCTGTAAACACTGGATCGTTATTAGGCTTTTTTACAACAAACTTAATTCCGTGGGGACTTTTTTCTGAACTGACAGGCCTTTGTTATTTCGGTACATTCTACAAGGTGACTGAAATCGCTAAATCTAGCCGCCGGTGGTCGTGGAAAAAAATGGAAGGAGTGAAACAAGGAAATAAATACAGGAAATCAAAAATAAAAACAACGCTTTTTGCCGAGGTTTACAAAAAATCTTGATTTTGCCCAAAATATATTTACATGCATAAAAAAATGCCAATATTTAATTTATTAAAAAATAGCTCTTTGGTAATTTGTCATGTGTTTTAATTGTAAAAATAACAATATTCTTATTAAATTTTACAGGATTTTCAAAAGGATGTCAGTAGTTATTACATAATCACGCATCGTCAAAGCAAAACTTAATTATTAGTTTTCTTTCCCCGAACGGATCGACGATTATAAAATTATTTAATAAATTTCGATTACTCTAATTTAAATTCATTTTTGTAAATCAGTTGGGAAGAAAAAAAATGTTGTCATTATTATAAATGGTTGTCGTTAAAATTAAGCTGATGTTTTATCATGTAATCAATTTTAAGATAAAACAAAGTATATCTTATATATGGACTTGTATCCATTTTTATTTGTTTGTTAATTCAGTTCAACTAAACGAGTCTAAAAGCACATTTTAGCTTTGAATTAAATCAATATTTTGTACAAGAATAATTTATAAAGAACGTCACGTTTTATCACTTTTAAGTTTTCACATAATGTTAGACAGAATTGTTTTGAAGTCGGTATTATATTTAAATAATATTTAAAATAGCTGGCGATTCTTGTAAATCCATAACTACATTATATTATTATTAACTTTATTTACTTTATTAAAATAGTATCATCTCTCATATTTGAAACTGAAATTGTCTCACATGTATGATATTACAGCGCAAAATAACTTTAAGTAAAAAGAAACTTAACTTTAACAAATTCCATCTCGTACAAAAAAACAATTTTAGTGTGCCGCCTGAAAAGAGCATTCAGAATAGTGCCTCGTAAGTGACGTCATTAAAAATTTTGTTTTCTTTTTCTTTCAGAAAAATTACTAAAAGGGTGCTTAAGCGAACAGATTTTTATCAAAGTAAATGGCAATGTCTCCAATTTAATGGATGCAACAACTCAGGGGGGGAGATTAAGAGGCCTGAAAAATACTCCGCCATTATTTTCCCTTTGCGTCTTCTATCATTTAAAATTCATTCCGAGAGTATATTTTGCTCCATAAGCGATTATTCATTAAGCAATAAGCGGGGAAAATACTGCATTTCAAAAAGATTTTTTTTTAATTTCATCAGCGTAATTCAATTATCTGCTCCCACACATAACCATAGTTTCATATTTCTTAAATATTTTATAACAGTCGTAAAAATTAAATAATAAATGAGGGAGACCAATTGATGTAATGGTGCTTTGAATATTATTTGTTTTGATAAAAAAGGTATAATCTGCATGTTATTCTACTCCTCAATCTCTCGTTTTCCAAAGAGAATAGTAGATATAGGGATAGAGGCTAGGAAAAAATAAGTGGTAGGCTTATATCTCTTGCTAAGCTTTTTTCCTAGAATCCGATAGGTGGGAGTGAATTTCAGACAACCAAACCTTCAAACAGAAATCTAGAAAACAACTCAAAAAAACAATTTACATAAACTGTAAATACTAGAATTGAGACCCGTAATTACGCCAACGACACCGACTAGTAGACCACAAACTTAACAGTTTAAAAAAAACTATTTATACTGATATTCTAGCCCGTGACCGCCATAACCGTAGCCAACGAGGCTTTAAATTTAATAACATTCAAAAACAAAAACCCCGATGACCGACTTTGCTTTTAATGTACATATTCAGCAATAAATCATCAACGCCCTTTTTGAAATATTTATTAGTGCTTTTGACTTTCAACTTGACCCATATTTCTTAAATTTAAGATACCTTTTAAGGTGTTCACTGTCAATACTTGGTGGAATGGCATTATAATAAAAATAATAAAACATTTTTAGTACTTTTTCTACATAAAATTTATTAGATCAGGACCGGTTTCGTAATTTCGTAATCCGGCTTGATAATGCTCGCGATGAGCGAAACCGGTCCTGATCTAATAAATTTTATGTGGAAAAAGTACTAAAAATGTTTTATTATTTTTATTAAATTTAAGATAAATAAAATTTAAATAATTCAGCTAATTAATGCCAATGCGTCAAATATTTTTTTGTTGAAAGATCATACAAGATAAACTCGATGAGAATAAGTTTGTAAGTCACTCAAGATCTGCTCGAAGTTCAATAATAGATATCGCAAACACCCACGTCTTAAACGTCTCAATTTTTTTTAATTGATAAAAATCTAGTTTTGACGTTGATTTTACTGGAAATCAAACCCAGACTCACATGATCGGTAGGGAAAACCCTAACAAACTAAATCATATCGGGTGACATAATTTAGAAGTAAAAATATGCCTAAGCGTATTGTAACCATTTTTTACATAATATAATGTACAAATGAATAACTAAATGAGTTCTGGAAGTACATATATGAAACTGTCATATAAAAAAAAGTTTTTGTAATTTCCAATGTCTGTCATTTATTTATATTTGGCAGCATGTTTCATGTTTCAAAAAACATGTTGAGCGCTTCTCGTAAATTTGTTGTATTCCAGTCGAAGCACACTTTGCTTTGAAACGATTTCAACAACGATTGTACACGAAAAACTTTATTAATTACGTTTCCAGACAGCATCTGAATGCGAATCATTTTTAAAACACATATTCACAAAAGACACACGGCGACTGAATATGTTTTTCGCGTGACAGAAATGAAATATTTTATGAAAACGTGAACGTAATAAAACCCGTATGTTGGCCATTTTGTTTCGTTTTTAATCAGATATTAGTCAAGCTGAATCGTTTTTTAAGGCTCGAGACAACATCTTGCAATAATATTGCCAGATATTTTAAATTAATATTTTCTGCAAAGACTTTAATAATTTATACCCATTGAAGTGAGCCAAGTAGTATTTTAGAAAAAAATATAAGTTAGATGCGTTGTAATATTATACACGTCTCAAAGTATCGTTATCGTGAAGTAACCTCAGTTACCATACATTGCAATAGTGTTATCTACGTAAAATAAAAAATATTCAATCCACCAAAGCACCGAGTAAAGACGTGATAGTATATGTAATTAAAAGTTCATGAAAAAAAAAATACATTTTACTAGTTGGCTTACTTTATCTCTTGAAGGTTTATATATTATATGTTATTCCGTCGGTATTCTGGCTACAAAGAATAATACAATGTTATATGGACTCCTAGTAGAGATAATTATTTCAACATAAGTTTTCTACGAGAACTGATTGTTACTCAGTTGTTCAATCTCTCTTTTCCGTAAAAAATAGAAGAAGAGTTGGTGGTTAGGGTATCTAGTAAGATGGCAAATATTTTTCCTTGGACTTTTAAGTGCAATTAATTAATTAAGTGCAATGTTTATTTACTTCACTTTTACGATACTTTCAGACGTGTAGAATATTACAACGCATCTAACTTTTTATTTTCTAAAATAACACTTGGATCACTTTACCTCTGATGGGCCCATATTATAAAATTATGACAAAACACAGATCAACGTTATCAAACCTAGACTGCAAACTATCTCAGAGCGTTTAGTTAATGTAAGGTATCAGAGTTTTTTTTTTATTCTATGTAATTGTTTTATCAGAAAAAAATACAATAAAATATCAATAGAAGTTATTGATTAACACTTCAGCCCCATTTCATATCATTTAGATAGACATTAAAAGTCGAAAAAGTTTGTGATAAAATATGTTTCAAAACGAAAAACAGGTTAAATACCACAAACTCTACATATATGCTATCACATATTTCATAAGGAATTTTTGCACTTGAAAAGTATAAGATTTTCCTTTACGTGGATTTTTGCACCGTATGATTTCACATAAAACGGATATTGGGTATGTCTAGTGCTTTATTTACGACCAAACATGAAGTGAGGTGTTTCTAGGAACATGAAAAGAAAACCAGATATCCAATTATTTAAACTAAAGCTGGCGACATTGAACATTTTCTCTACTGTAGCGTGATACAATTTATGCAAACATACCGTTGAACTTAATTTAAGGGGCTGGTAATAAGATACAAACATTTTGTTTGTAATATTATTCATGATGAACAAAATTATAACCAATCTGTCTTGAAAATTAAATATTCAATATTGGTTTATTCTATTATTCTTTAAATATACATGTTTCTGTGTATAAAACAATACTTGCGCGTGCCATAGGTTTGCCATCCATTTGGGGAACTTTCTCATATTGGAAGACCGCATCATTTATTTGACATTTAATAAGATCACATTTGAGAAACTTTAATCAGATATACATTTAGTGTAAGTACACTATTTTTAATGAATATAACCAATAGTATATTTAATATTAATAAAAACAATAATCCTTTGTACTTCATTCCACTTTATTTAATATGTCAGGACTGGTTTCGCTCATTGCGAGCATTGTCAACTGATAAGAAATATAATTTAACAATGCTATTTATACAAAATTGAAAAGTTATACACAACAGTTGGCATTGAAAAGAAATTGCCAATTACATTAAAGTGATTCTAAAATAACACAAAATTAAAATGTTCAACACAACTAACATATAATTAAAAAGTCATCCCAGATTCATAAATTCAGAATGCGATTGAAAGTAATTACAAACATAATTAAAATTTGGGAAATCACTTAAACAAAATCGACAGCCAGGAAGATTCTGAAAAAAAAAATTTTCAAAGACCATATCAATTCTAACAAAAAAAATCTATATTTATTATTATTATTTTTTTTAATTTATATAAAAGAATAGTTAACAAGGGCTAATGCAATGGATAAAGTAACGGGGAACTAGCAAAAATTATTTGATCGTTTAAAAGATCTGAATCAGGTAAAAATTTGAATCTATTGATTTCTAGGATTTCTTGCTTGTCTAGTTTGACAGACTTGTTATTTAAATGTAGAACTTTAAAGTTTCTACCAATATCGAAAGTGTGTTTATTTTGAAACAGATGGTTTCCAAATGAAGACTGTTCATCCCCTTTCTTAGCACAATTCAAATGCTCTTTGATTCTAATATTAAACGATCTACCTGTTTGACCAATATATTTGGCGTTACAGGAGTCGCAATTGAGTAAATAAATACCGCTTTGGTTCAAAAAGTTTAATTTATCTTTAGAATTAACTAAAACACGACTCAAGTTGAGTGTGTTATAAAAGGTTACATTAAATTTATTTCTATCAATTTTCCTAGCGATTTTTTCTGTAACTCTACCCAAGTAATTTAATTTAACCCACTGTTTTATAACAACAGGTTTATCCAACACCAGGTCAGAGCTAACATTTAAGAGTGCAAGTTTTTTAGTTTTTTTAAATAAAAGACGATCTATTATATCCGTAGCATAACCATTGTTAACTGCTATTTGTTTAATGGTCTCTAATTCTAAATCAAAATTTGCTTTAGTCATCGGAATCATTAGAAGTCGATGAATAAAACAATGGAAGGAGGCTAATTTATGTGAAATATGGTGTCTAGAAGAACTACTAATAATATTGTCGCTGTAAGTCGTTTTTCTAAAAATTTTGAAAGTATGACGATTATTTACTATTTCAATTGTTAAATCTAAAAAGTTGATTTTATTTACACCCAACTCCATGGTGAATTGGATATATTGATTAATGTTATTGATATTATTTAAAAACTGGGAGAGTTGTCTCTCAGTGCCACCCCAAAGAACTAAAATATCATCTACGTACCTGTACCAGTAGATGACATTACTAAAAAGATCTAAATTGCAAATTTTAGATTCTAAAAAATCCATGAAAAAATCAGCTAAAATGGGAGACAGCGGACTTCCCATTGCTAGTCCATTCAACTGTTGATAGATTTTATCGTTAAATTTAAAAAAGTTTTGATCGATACAACAGTTCACTATAGATTTAATATCTCTAGTTAGTAAGGGATTTAAATTTTTTCTATCTATGAAATCTAAAAATGCTATTTTTAAATCCGGTATTGGGACACTCGTAAATAAACTAACTATGTCGAAAGAAACAAGTTTTGAATTTACTGGCACTTTAATGTCTTTAATTTTTTCTACTAATTCAATTGAGTTTTTAATACTAAATTTAGGACTGAAATCTAATTTATGTCTAAAAAGTTGGTTCGCCATTTTTGCCAATTTATAAGAAGGGGCTGATTTGAAAGAGACTACCGGTCTTAAAGGGGTATTAATTTTATGGATTTTAGGTAGTCCATAAAGTCTAGGGCACTGTGGGTTCATTTGTTTATAAGTTCTTTTCATACGTTCTGTAGGAAAACATGCATTAGCATCGTTGATAACTGTTTTTACCGTTTCTGAACTTGATGTAGTGGGATCCCGTTTAAGGATAACGAACGAAGGTCCCGACAATACATCATCCATTTTTTTCACATAATCACATCTATCAATGATAACCGTTGTTACCTTTATCGGCCTTAGAAATAACCAAATTACTGTTTTTTATTTTTTCTTTAATCGATTTTAAGGCACGCATTTCGAATAAATTATTATTTAAGTTAGTTGTTGTTTCTTTCTTCAAAATAGTAGAGCAAAGATATTTAGTGGCCATATCCGATTTTATAGCAACTTCCACGTCAATAGCAAGATTTTCTAAATTATCCGACGTTAATTTAGTGTTAGGGCAATATTTTAAACCTTTATTAAGTAAATTTATTTCATTTGAATCAAATTGAATAGAAGACGTGTTCACGATACGTTCAGCGAAAGTAATTTTTGATTTTTCAACCACCACACCATCAACATCCTTAGATTTATTGACAAACGACAGACGATTTAATTTTTGTTTTTGATTTAAAAATGTTTTATTAACTAAAATTTTAATATCAAATCTAATTTTACAATCTAAATTATCAAATTCTATGGCATGAAGTTTACTAGTAAGTAAAGAATGAATATGAAAAACGTATACACTCACCGAATCTCTGACGCTGTACCATTTCTTCGTTTCGGCTTTGATCCATGTCAGTTGGGCAACCTTCAGAGCTTTCAACGCGGCAGGAGAATTCGACTTTTAAATTAACATATTTTGGCACAATATTACGACGAAGACATTCACGATTAAACCAAATATGTTGCGACGCTAAACACTGTTTTAATTTATATTTCTTATAAAGGACAGTAAGTTTAGCCGTACTAGCTTCATTGATCACTTTTAGGGTGTTCACTGTCAATACTTGGTGGAAAGGCATTATATTAATAAAAACAATAATCCTTTGTACTTCATTCCACTTTATTTAATATGTCAGGACCGGTTTCGCTCATTGCGAGCATTGTCAACTGATAAGAAATATAATTTAACAATGCTATTTATACAAAATTGAAAAGTTATACACAACAGTTGGCATTGAAAAGAAATTGCCAATTACATTAAAGTGATTCTAAAATAACACAAAATTAAAATGTTCAACACAACTAAAAGTATATTTAATAAGTTCAATACAAAATATCAGCCTCTATTGATTTATTTATGTAAAAGATTCGTTGTGAAAAGTTTGAAATAATAACATTAATTGGAATGAATAAAATTTTGTTTAGAAAACTGTTGATAACTGTTTTGCGAAAGATATGTTTTAGACGCGTAGCTTATTACCGATGCCTTAGCTAGATTTAAAAAAAAATTAGTAGGAGAATGAGTCATATATTTAAATGCCAAGATGTGTTAATCGTGTCGTATTTATCACGAAATAAAAGTTTCAACTGCTTCAAAATAAAACATAAGAAATTTACGTTATCGCGAAAAAGAGTGTTAAACTTTTCGCTAAGCATTCGGTTTTTTACTCAATCTAGAAACTTTAATTCCCAAGGCAGCGTTACCAAAGCCGTTTCATTTTAAAGCTTTAACTAAAAAAGCTGTATAAATTATAGTTGGACAACTATGGTAACAGCCATTTAAGTGTATCAATCAGGACTGTGGAGTCGTGAAAGATACCGCGACTTCGACTATACTTTTTTTTTCAAATCTTCCTAAATGAATTGCACTTTTCGTTTTCATTTTTTTTAATAACGTTGGATATAAGGAAACTTTACTGATGTACAGCAGCATTTTTTAATAATTGATGACAGTTTTTTAAAGTTAAAAAAACATATGTCAATACATTTATAATTTATAAGAATAGGTAATTTATCGAATTAATAAGAAGCTCTAAAAATGAATCGATAAGGGTTAAAATCATTAGAACAACACGCGTGGCTTTCAGTAAAAAAATCGTGCGAGATCTTCAAATGATTTGTTTTTTAATTTACATAAAAAACTATAATTTAATCATAAAACCTTTTCCGACAAACAAAAATAAATATAATTCTTAAAACTACTCACCATTAGCTAATCCTTTTCGCCAGCAATGGCTTTAAGCTCAATAATACATTTATTTATTATATAAACACGAAACATTCATTTACTAAGCGTTAGTTTAAGCTAATCCGTGCACTTTAACGCCTGAAGATGCCAAAAGGTGAAACCAGGGTCGTTAGTGACAAAATCTGCGTGAATGTGCATAATTTTAACGATTCAAATTTAATAAAACTACAAGTTTTTGAAATATTACACAATGTTATCTAGAATATATATATATGTGTGATTGAAAACTTAATTTTAATGTAAATATTTTAAATAACATTGTGATTAATATGTTGTCATTGTATAGATTAAGCCGGACAAATGCGCAATCAATTAAAATAATTTATTGCAATCAATACACCATTATACGCATTCGAAATAAATGTATTGCAAATCTCTCATGCATTACTAAATGACACTGATAAATCCGGTGTATGCGCGCCAAATTAATTCTATTCAATTATGATTTTTGTAACTGATTTCCGCAAATTTTACCGTATATTTGTAATTTTCCGACGGTAAATAAACACAAATATAATTAACAAAATTTTATTGTTTTGCTTTCCAAAACTAACTTACGTTTGTATTGTTTGTAATTAAAGCCAACATTTTACAATTTAATTGACTTGCATTCAATAATTAATTAAACTAAAATATTTTGTTTTAGTTTTGTGTGCTAAATGTTAAGTTTTCTATTGGCATAAAGAATTAGGCATATCTTATATGTATGCATATAATAAAATAGTAGCGAATAATATTTTTTTACTATTACAGTATAAAAGGATTAACAAAATATCTATAAAACCAAAAAGTAGACTAAGAAAATAAACATTTGAAATTGGCAAGTAAATCAACTGACAAATAATATTCGATAAAGTTTACGGTAATTAATAAAAAATAGTATTTGTCGGAACTCACTCACGTCGATCGTTGAATTTTAAGTAACAGCTAAATATATGAGACCTTCCAATATCAAAACTTTTCTGACATCTAGTATCGATATTTAATTCGCATTGTTTTTAAATGCCGAACAACAAGGTAAGCATACTTTTCAATTTGAGTGGGATTTTTTAATTCAACAGTCAAATCTAAAATGTAGGATTTTAGATTTGACAGTCAAATCTAAAATCCTACAGCTCTTTAAGAAAATCTATATTTAAGCAAAAGAAAAAAAAATAAACAATTTTTAAAAGTATTGTACAATTCGTATTAAAATGAAATTTTCAAAAATTATCAAGCAAAGTTGTCGAATTTATTGTTAAGCAAAACAAAAGCTACAAAAATGAACTCTTTCTATAATGAAACTATTTTTCTGCATATGCACTAATAAACATATCGATTCCACAGTATCACAAGTCAAACATTTGCTGTTTTGTTTAAAGTATAAGGAAATTCTTAACCCTATGTCAAAAAAAGCACGCGCTCCTGAACTGTTTATTCGTTACAAATCGGCGAACGGGAGTGAATCATGAAAATTATATAACAACTACAATGTTTCTATTATTGCATTACTCAATGCGTACATGTATAAGGGAGGAATACCTGAATTTTAGGCCGAGTATTTATTATATATACAGAGAAATGTAAATGATTAGAATGTATGTGTACTATTTACACATCTTAGTTAGGAAGGGTTAAAAAACCGATATCTTTTTGATCCGAAATGTAACAAGTGGTAATCCTTGATTGTTTTTGAATTAAAGTGGCTATTTTTTTAAAATCTAAAATCCTGTGTAAATCTCTAAAAATTTAAAACCATTAGCATTAGAAAACAAAAATAAATAAATGTATTTTTAATTAATCCTATAATTTTATTAAAATCTACAAAATTTACTACATTATACAATAGTAAATGTAATTTCCTTTTACATCATCTTTTAATGAGCGATTACTCTAATCATTATTTAAAAACTAGCAAGTACCCGGCATTTGTTGCAATGCCACTCAAAGAAAAAAAGTGCTCTTGTTTTAATTGTGTTTATTGAAGTGCTTTTGGAAACAAAATAAAGTATTGCATATAATTGCATAAGAGTGATAAAAAAAACTAAACTGCTTCCCCAGAACACTGAGAAATGCTTTGATAAGCGAGCCCCATTGTTAACGTATTGGCAACCCACCGCTAGCTGTACTAATTTAGAACCCTTTGCAGGCGTCCGCACAACAATTCTCTAAAGTTTAATCGCAATCAGATGAAATGTATAGGAACGCATACGGTACAAACAAACAGATATATTTTTTATATATAATAGATATGGCAACCCTCCATACTAGTTTTTTAGTGGTTATTTTTATTACAAAACGTTTGAATTCAATCCAGATTCAAAGAACACGGTATAAGACTTGCTGATAATTTAGTCATTGATTATGCCCGTCTACAGTACGTAACGAGGCGTATCTCTGTACGAACTCATTTGTATCTGTGCAAATTAGGGCTCAGTCGAAATCGTGTTTAGTGTGCATATCCATTCATTGGGGTGTGTATATTGGGAATAAACCGGACTACGTTCATTAGTGTCTAGAACAATTAATTGTATCCACTATCTGCAGATCGTTAGAATTAACGGTTCGTGGTCTGCGTCATTATTTTGTTCCTAAATGTTTTTTTCACGAACGAATTCTTTAGTTTTTTTTAATAATTGCTTGAATATACACAAAAACACACCAATTAATGATACTTTACAATGACATGTAATAAAAGTTGTGTGAGTTTTCATTTGTAAGAGATCTAAAACATCCATCACAAAGGATTGATGATAAGTGGGAAATTTAAAAAAAAATTGTAAGAACAGGCAACCAGACAAAATTTTATTAATCCGCGTGAAACTTAAAAAAGAAAAAAATATTTTGTCATTTTGGGAAATCCGCAAATTCTTCGGTTTTTTAAATTGACCACTGAGAAAAATTAATTGAATCCCCGAAAATTCTAAAACATTTTCATCATTGGGATTCGGTAAATTCCTGGATTTTTGAAATTGGCGTATGAGAAATCCGTAAATTTTCATAATTTTAAAATTGACAACCAAAGAACTTTTGAAATCTCGAATTTGTCCACGATCCCGAGGTTGGAAAAAACGTGAATCCAGAAATTCCGGGATTGGACTTGACCACGAATCTAGCGTATTTAGTGCCACTTGAGTACCAGTACAAACAGTACTTTTTCAAATTTCGAAACATGGGTGTGTAGCTAAAAATTACTAAGCGAGAGCGATTAGTTAACTATTTGATCTGCCCTAATCTTATCCTTATGTACATACATTACATCTAAAAAGAAGGTTAAGCCACTAAATAACAAACAGTTCTTTGCGAAAGGAATCTGTAGAGATTCCACGAGGAGTGGGAGTGGACATGTTTAAAATAGCTGTTATTTTTTTAAAAATAAATAATGAATTTTTAATTTATTTACTTACCTATATTAATTATATTACGATCGCATGAAAAATGTCTATATCTAAAGCAATAATAATTTTTCAAATATTTAACATTTTTGAAATTTCGGCATCGTTTTTTTTTCATTTTTACCCATTTACACTATTCACCTTTATGAAGTTATAATATTATAAAAAAATATTTGTTCAGCCTCTTCATTCAAACCTCTGAAAATAATAAGGAACGATGGAGTTTGGGTAGGGATTATGTTATAGGTAAATTATTGATTTCCTTTGTTTTAGAATTTGTTAACCTTAGGTAAGAATAATTAAAATATCACAGACATTATTTATGAGTTAAGACTATTTATGAGATAATCTGTTTTTTTTACTAATGTAATTTGAATATCACGTTTAGATTTGTATAGAGGTGTGTCTAATTGATAATGATATTTAAAAATATATTTACAACACAATTGTATGGATTATTTCATTTGTAAATGTGTATTATCCTAAATTTTTTAAGGAAATAACTATCATAATTAGATTTCAATAACCTTCTTTTGCAAATGTCAGACGCTCCACAGAACAATATGTAGCCTGCTTTTTCTACATTTTGTCAATATGTAATTTACTCTGAATTAAAAAATATATATTTAAGTTTTCATTTATAAACCTGAAAATGTACATTGTTTTGTTTTCAATACTTAGGGTTGTTGGCTTCCGTGTCGGACTCGAGTCCCAGTACGAACAGCATTTTTCTGTTCAGCGATTTCTGCTTAAGGCATGGGTTTTTGTGATGCCTAAAAAATCCTTCCTACCTTGTCAATCATTTAATAACTGGGCGTAGTGAAAGCGATTAGTTAACCACTAGTCCTGTCCTTGACTTATTCTTTTATCTTTACTATTATTTTTTAAAAAGAGGTTCAGCGACTGAGTAACAAACAATTCTCTTAGAAAACTTATGTTGAAGTACCTCCATTGGAAGTGGCCATGGATTAAAAATATATATTTTTTCTTGAATTATATTAATTGTCATGTTGTCTTTATATAAATGTAATATATTTACATTCATAAGTTTGTACCATTATAAAAATGATCGCTCCGTGCTCCAAAGTTGTTGTTTATATAATACATTGATTTTTTATAGATATATTTTGTTATCTATAATACAAGAAAAATTGTTTCAGTTAAAGGGAAAACAATTACTCAGACATATAGGATGAGAAGCTTTACCAGTAACAAGTCGTTCGCTTTGAGGCGATCTGTTTTGCGTTGATTGTTTTTACAAAGCTTTGCTGGCACGCTACGTCTTATTTGTATGTGAAACACACACAGAGAACCGGAACTCTGGGTTACCGCAGCTGACGCAGAAGACGTGCCGAGGGTTGGTGATCGCTGTTTAACTGGCGAGCACAACAAAACCGCTTGATTGTTTAGAAAAACAATGAAACCGCCCTATACAATATCATCCCGTTCAGATTTCAATAATAATCAAAACAATTGCGGGGTTTTTTTAACTAACTATTTTCACTTCTTGAAGAATCGATATTTTATATATACAACGTATTAAGGTATTTTTTTTACAATGAAGTACACTTTCCCATCATAACGCAATGAAATTTAAGTGAGATAGTGCTAAATGTGGTTGGTTTTCAAAAGTCAGGTTTTAAATCCGATTTTTTTAAACACGGAAACCCAGATTTAAATATTACAATTACATTGAATTATTCATATTTTACTTAAACCATCTCGATAAGAAATAAAACAAGTAATTCATTATTATTTTAAAAAAGGTTTAGTGTTGTCTAAAAAAAAATTTCCTCAAGATAGGAATAACGATTTTTTATCATATTTTTTACGATAATGTAAGTGTAATCGATTGATTTATTTATTAAAATCTACTGTTTTATTGAAAGTGAAATTTATTTCAAGAAATCCGTCGCATAAAAAACGTTAAGCAATATTTATTTTTTTAATTTTGTCTGTACTTTCTAATGGTATGAAATAATTGAACTGAGGTTGACGGAGCGAGACTCTGCATTAAAACGTAGCCGTGCACCGCATCCATCAATTACTTTGTTACTCATTCCATCAAATCATTGTTTAAAAATCGCATCAAAAATTTAATAAAATATGATAGATGTTTTTTTGCCTTGCCAACTTGTCCTTTAAGGTAAAACAGAATAACTTAAAAATACTTATTCAATTACTGTACCAGTAAGACAGAGAGGAAAATATCAATTTATTTGTAAAATTAATTTAAATTAATATATTGATATTAAAATAATGTAAACAAACGCGTTTGTGTCCATACTGTTTTCATTATCGTTGGTATACTGTCGTAAACGAATGAAAACGTAAAGTACAAAAACATTGTTTTGAAAATGTTCACGATGAAGCGGACTGAAATGTAACGCGGCCGTAAACAATAAAAATAAAAAATGAATAAACAACAATTGAACAAAATGTTGACAGCTCAAAAACTTTAAGTTGCCTAATCGTCTTTGGGTAGCTGTATAAATAAGAAATCTGTAACGCTAAAAAGCTTTTAGTTATTAATAGGTTTTATGCAGTAATAATTGCCAACGGAGTACTTCTATAAATACTGAAATAAATATTTTTTAAATCAGTGAGCCAGTTTTTTCAGATGACAGGACGTGTATAAATCTATTGATCAAGATTCATAGTTCAAAATACTCAATTTTCGACAACGTTTTCTGGCAGTATACTGAGGAATTATGGTTAGTGGAGATTCCCTTGAAGTTTCTTTTTTTCTCCTGCTCGATAAAATGTAATTCAAATAACCACAGTTTCCGTTACAGATAAAATTAAATGCAGAAATGTATTTATTCCTTGAAATGATTTTACCACAAGTGTGTCCCGAGATGTAATTCGCAGGAAAGCATCTTAAAGGCTCTATTCTATCTATAAATTTGTCCTTTTACTATTTCTATGCGCCGTGACCCCGTTCTACCCCTTTGTAGCCAAATGGGGGTGGCTTCCTCCCCTGCAGTGGCCGAACAGAAGTGGAACTATTATTATTATTATTACTACCAGCAAATGGAAAGTTAGGAAGCTGTATTGTAGGAGCTCTTTCGCAAAACGTTTTTCTACTCAAGGCATACTTACGTCTTGGTATTTTGTAAGGGAATTTGTTCGAGCTTGTTAAGAATTTTTATCATGGACTCTAAGAAATGAAAATTACAAATGACATTCCAGATATAATGTCGAATTGTGCACACACTTTTGTATGTAAGAACACGTTATCAACTTTGCCTGAAGTTTATTTTTTACTCTGTCTTAGTTTTTACTCTGAAACAGATCACTGTCTAACAGATTTTAAAAATACTGACAAGTAGCATAATTTCTACAATAATATATTGGGCCACATTTATTGACTTTAATGTTTAAATCATTTAAAAACTAGAGATAACCTAAAGAGTATGAAGGGTATCTTGGAATACTGATATTACTGATTATGGCAAGTGCGTGAAAAAAATATTTCAAAAAAGAAAGCCATCTTATTTAAAACTTTAATTACTAATACAATTTGGCTGTTGATTTTCCAACCACCTCATGTTATGTGTATTCAGCCACAACCTTCCATCAATAACGATCAATAAATGAAAAAAAATACTTCTCATATTTTCGGCGTAGTACAGAGCTACTCGAGACTTGCCTTTAAACCATGCACTATTGCCCTCAAACAAAGAAAAAAATAAAAGGTGTGACTTGCTCAACCATTTAGCTTAAGTGATATTAGCTTGAGTATCTTGTGTATTCGTATACTGAGAATCTGTCGTGGAAGCTACTGGTTAAAGACTATTAATGATTTTCAAAAGTTATTAAGAAAACCTAAGTAAAGATACAAAACGTTTTTACTAAGCAGAAAAATAATCTATTGCAAACATTAAATTTTACTGCAACTAGGAGTAATAAAATATTAACAGATTATGTAATATTTTTATGCCTTAAATTACATTATATTTCAAATCCAAGATACGCTTTATTCTAAAAAAATCGTTTTCAACAGTACTATTCATACTGTTTGGTTTATATCATGAATGATCATTGTTATTCAAATTGAAGATATAAAAAGTACTTTTATTACTTGCGACTCATTTTTTTATTCGCTAAAAGCTATAAATATTCATATTTAAATGGCTAAATCGTAAAATAAAGTAATCGACGATAAAATGGATTCAAAAATTCTTACAATAACTCTTTGCTTTATATCAAAATTATAAGCTCTGTTCTAGAAGAGCTTTTTCCAAAAGGTTTTATGAAAAGCCAACAAAAAGGCTTTTCGTTAAAAACTCTTAATGTTACCATTTATTTGATGATTTTATCAGGCCTGTAGAATACGAATTTAATTTACACTCTGACTAAAAAAGATTTTTCAACTATTACATAGCTATAATGAAATTCTGTATATTATTTATTTTGAATAATGACTTATAATATTACATTCATTCAATGAAGATCAAATATTATACGTGAAACAATTACTTTTCAAGCGTACTGTAGATTCTATGTATATAAAAGTCTATCGTTTAAGTATGTTTGTCTTAGGAAACGTCGTTAAATTTATCAAAAGGTAAAAATCAGAATTATTGAACATTTTTAGGGTCCCAGAAATCCCTGAAGGCCCACATATGATCATTTAAGAGACAAATAGGGTTCATACAATTTATCGTTCCATACCTGCGTATTTTTATTACAAAAATCCTTTTATCAGGGATGCCTTATAAATATCTTTTATCATTTTGGCAATAAATTGTTTATTTTTAGTGCCCATAAGTATGAAGAATTCAGGTGATTTCATTTTTATGAATGTTTTGTTAAAACATCACTATTTTTTTACGGATGACATATTTTTTAATTACAATCATAAGAAACATTCTTATATACTTCGTATATCATTATTGCTATAGCAAGAACATTACTGTGAGTATCAAACCTCGACTAGTGTGTCTTTTTATAGCAGCAGTATACGATATGAATATAATCATTTAATTTATATTAATTACTACGTGTTTATAGCATATGAATTTACCACTTTATCGGTAGTGTTTTGATTTCTTCGAAACAGTAGAGAACTTTAAATTCTCAAAACTGCTATCGAATACAGGATAAAAATATCGTACAATAAATAAATCTACTTTTTAAATATGGTTTACATATAACGTACTTAAAAACTTCATTGGGCCAAATGAAAACAATAGCCGACAATTTTATAAAAAAAAATTGATGGTCATGACGAGACATTCACATAAAGAAAAAAATAACAAACATATTATTGTCTTCTGGAACTAAATACTTTGGTATTTTTAAATTAAAAAAGAGATTTCCATTAAGTTAATGTCAACTCAATCAATTTAACTTTTTCTTTTGTATCAACAGACACGCGGTTCTTTGCAAAGATGTTTACGACTTCTTAGACATTAACTTATCGTGTTTTTTAACCAAAACATCCATATTGCATATTTATGGCTCTCTCATATTTTTTCTATCCTGCTTGGTGGACAACTTGGCTCTTCTTACTATAACTTCTGTCGACTCTTGGTTTACTGTATTAGATACAACTTTTAAAAAGAGTTGTGAGAAAAATCTTATACTTTATTGCAGTGATGCTCAACCTTTACCTTCTAGCGGGCCGCATAAAACAAATTATCAGGGGTCGGAGCCGCAAAAAAAATGATTTAAAGTACGCTCAATCCTGTTTTATACAGAAAATAAGTACGTTCTATGTAAAATAGCCTTAAAATCGTGTAAAAAAGATTGATTGAATTCAGATAAATGAGTAATAGGACCCATTATATTATTTTGACCGTGTTATTTCGAAAATAAATAAGCCATGCAAAAAAAGGATTATGAGTACTTGCTTATTAAAAATCGTTTCGTTGTGAAATATTTATGTTTAATTTATATGTAATTCATCAGTTAATGCGTTCTTGATCTTTGTTAATTTTTAACTATTTTTTTTAATTTTAAATAATATTTGTCAGCTTGTTTCTAAGAACCGATTTATTCTTCTTCATTGAAGAAACAGCTTCCTTACATTTATTAAATAACTTTTTTACGTGAAAAGGCCGCCACAAAATTCAAAAAGGGCCGCATGTGGCCCGCGGGCCGCGGTTTCTGCATCACTGCTCTATTGGGTCTAGTAATCAGAAAATTAAAAAAAAATCTGATAAACTTTTAAAAAATAAAATAAAATATTTGTTTTGTCTGGATAATTTATACGAATATTGCTCAATTTTCTAATATTAAGCCCGACTTAATAACATATTCCGTAAGCACTTGTTGATTAAATGTATGGGAAAAGGATGAATAATACTTCATACATGGAGGATATTCAAATATTAATTATCTCGTCATATTAAATCATGGTTATTTGGAACTGTTTGACTAATATTCTGAACGATCGATGTACATATCTGTGATTACTATATACGACAAGGAAATGATCTCTGAGGGCGGCGTTTATTTTGGCGCACACGTGTGTGTTCCATTCGCAGCCGAGTCACAAAGAAAACATGAGCCTACTTTTAACTTATTCAGCGGAAAATGCTCGGAAGGCAGCGTAACAGAATACCTTATGGACTGTTTAAATTTGTTCAATGTTTCTGGGAATCTTCACGATATACACAGCATGCCAACGATTTGTATCCTTAGCAAAGTGTCTGTTTTAATATTAATGTCGTAATACGGCTATAGTACATTCGTGCCTTGTGGTTTGGTGGTGCTAAGCTGTTATCCGCGAGCTTACAAACGTGTACTTTATTATTTAACGGACTTAAAAATATTAAACATGTTTATTCAATGCAATTCCGCCGTTAGTCAACGTATTATTTTAAATACTACAAATGTTGCAAACCGAAAAAATTCGGTCTTTAACTTTGAATGCCAAATCAACTGCTTGGTTAGTACTTGCGATTATGTAAGACTACCATATTTTGAACTAATATTATTTGCAATCTCAAATAATTAAAAAACATCTGAAAGAAAACTGTCATAATAAAACATTATATTAAAAAAGCAATGTATTATGAAGGTACTATTTATTCAATTCTTTTGGTTTAGTTTTACTTTATGTTGAGACAAAAAAAAAATATTCTCAAACTCAATATGCAGTTTTCTCGAAACATGACATTTGGGATTAGTACGTCTTTATTCTAGATTTAAGATATCTCTGTTAAATTTGAAATATTTTTTTTCTTCAATGTAGAACAGATGGCTTTCTAATGGGGGTATTTCAACAGAAGTTTTTCTAATATAACTGCGTGTTACTCGTTTTCTCAATTTCCCTTTTTCGAAAAGAGTTATAAGAATTAAAAAATAGGCCAGGACACGACTAGTAGTTAACTAATCTTTCTTGCTGTGTTACGTTATTTAAAAATTGAAAATCTTAGAAGGGTTTTTTAGCCATTATAAATACCCATGCTTTCGAACAGACATCAATTAAAAAACTGCTTTTCTTACTGGGACTTAAGGTTGTTAGATCCGTCACTGAAGCCGCAGACGTTCACCGCTGCACCATGGACCTGACAAAATATTTTTTTACACACATATATATGTACTCATAGTGCAATATCTTAACATAAATAGTTGTCATCTTTTTCTTGGCGAAGATAATAAATAGTAAATGAATGAGGGAATCTTGTTAAGATCGGGTGTGTTCGAGGGAATGTGGCCATTGCGATTAGGGTCTCCGATCTCGGGATCCCAGATTCCGAAATCCCAAAATTGTGATAGTGTTAATCTCGCGATTTTGTGGTTGAGTACAAGAAATGCTAAATTCTCGAAATGTTTTTGACAATAAGCAATCAGAAGAAATTTTAGAAATTCTCGCGAGAGCTAAAAAGGGGGGGGATATATTTTTGATACAGATAGGACAATTCTATATACTTTTAGATACAGTTTTGTTATACTTGTCCATCGTTTTGTAGCATTAATTAAAAACATGTTTGAAGTTACTTAAGTTCGTTCAAATGCTCATACGCATGGTAGAATTATGTTTGATTTATTAACGATTTAAATCAAACTGAGAGACTACGAATATTGTATTTGAAACACCTATTCATTTGATGTGATATACGCGTGGGCTTGAATTAGTTAAACCATAAACAGGCGCACGAATTACCTCTCGTATTATATGCTAACTAACATAAGGATATGTGGAAAAGATTAAAATTATGGTGCTTATCTTAATTGCCTTCAAATAAATGTGGGTCTACGGATTTAAATCAAAAGTCATTATGGGAGAGGGTCGTTTCAAATTAGGGTGCACATAATATCGCGGCATTAATCTTCATTAAAAGTAGAGCATTTGCAAATTTAAGTGTTTTATAACTAAAGCAGGAATTTTATTGCCCGAGCAGATTCCGATTCGCGAAATTTTTAATTGCGTAGTTTTATAACATTTTGTCTTTTCGGGTAAACGGTTTATGTTCAAAGATTTCATTTTCATTACATTTTTATGCATCATTCTCGGGAGTTATTATTTTTTTATGATTTCTGTAATAAAGAAAAAAATCCCTAAGAATTCGTATTTCAACAAAATTATTCGTTTTTTATGTTGTGCTTTTTTATTTAGGATACAAAAGAGTTGCCTCATAAACGATACAAAATCATGATATTTCTGTGGTTTCAGGTATTTGATTTACATCAACAATAATAATGATTAATTACTTGTTATATTCTGATGTTTGATCCAAAACGTTTTCTTGCTAATTAAATAACTTAGTTTGAATAAATAAAGGGTGTCCCAAAAGCAATCTTACAAGCAAATATAATTAAAATATTGTTTTATTAATAATTTTGCCATCTATCCACTGATGAACGTTGTTTATTTACACATGTTATGCAGGGGCGTTTTGAAACCGAATAATAATAATCAAACATAACATATCAGTTGCAGAGGAAAGATCTATTATAGCACGTCACTTCATAGTTGATTATTAATAAATATGTTTTCAATGGAAATAATTTCATAACAACAAAATGTAATATAGACTATAATAAAAGCATCTGTTGTCAAACACATTCAACAATATGAGTAAGCTAAAATCGGAAATGATTTTATTTTACTGAAAAACCAAAGTCAATTATAAATTGTAGAAAATAATCATAAATTCCATTAGTTTAAATCTATTTAATTTAATATTTTCGATGGTTTCGGCGGTAACTTTGTGGAAGTTTATTTTAATAGAAAATTTAAATTAACTTTGATTATTCCACGTATTGTGTTACTAACTGTGACACGTGTTTCGCCTCTTTCAGATTACTTCAGATCTACAGACTTACCTCTTTGCTTCCGTTGAAAAGGAAAAATCCCAATCTGATTGATTACAACTCATTAGTATCATTAGTATTAGTAAATTGTAATTTTATAATTTTAAAATGTTAGAATCAATCTTGCTTCATTACTTAAGCAAACTTTGCGATAGTAAGTCTGAAGATGCCTCTGAAAGAGGCGAAACACGTGTCACAGTTAGTAACACAATACGTGGAATAATCAAAGTTAATTTTAATTTTCTACTATTTAATTTAACTATCTAAGTTGTCCATTGAACGAATCAATTGCTACTAAAAAAAATAATTTCGCAAAGATGAATTTAATTACTGACTTTTTTCTCTAAGAAACCATGATTTAGAACATTTTGTTTTGGTTATGTGCAAGAAATATCTTTGTATAGCAGTTTAAGACTTCATCGCCAAGGCAAACCAAATTGGATATAGAAATTGAGATAGAGTTTTTCCTAAAGATTATTTTTTCACCAGGTTGCTGGGGTAATTATTCTGATAAAATTATTGTGGCATTAAAAAACTCAAGTTGTGAAACTATAATTGTTTTTCTGGGGCTTTATAACGTATTATAAAATGGTATATAATATATAATACCGCGGATTTTAATTTATAACAAACGTTTGAAACATAAGAAATATTTTTATATGAAAAGAGTACATGCAACATCAGATATCATATTGTTAATAAAACAGGTAAATAAAAGAGAAAAAACATTTTCTTTTAACCGCGTCCGTAAAATTATCTTTTCCGGACGTTCAGAAAAGCAAATTCATAGAATGAACTTTTTACTAAGAAATTCGCCGCTTTTCGTATTATCGTATTTTTTTACTTTTTCATTCAGTTCCTTTTCCACGAGAGTTAAAAATGTGTGTGGATTTTTACGCGGTTAAAAAATACAGCTCGGCGCTGTACAAATACAATTGCATAACATAATAACAGAGCAAACTGTCCGTTATCATTATTTGAACTTGTAAGCTCGCGTTAATATTGAATTTAAGCTCACTTGTATTCATTTCCAAACATTTCCAAGCTTCATGAAAATCTTTCATCATTCTTTTTTGTGTTAACGTATATCAAATAAATTCTTTGGTTTTCAGTTATAGCAAACATTTTCATTTTATAAAATCGTTAATGTCAAAAAATAAATAACACCTGGCTTTAAATTTAAATATAAGATTTCATTATGTTTTTTACTACAATTCAAGCGTTAGGTGAAACGTTTTTACAGAACATTCGTTCGATGGCATAATAGAAAAATCTTGTATCATTTGACCTAGTTGGTACTAGAGTATCCAATCACGGAGCCTTTTTGTGATCCCGAGATTTCGGGATTGACTAATTTTTAATCCCGGGATTGGGCACTCAACGTGAAATCGTGTTTAATTTGGGAAACGTTTTGATGTTGGAATTTTTCATTATTTCATTTCCAATTTCAAAAACCCAGGAATCTGCCGATTTGCCCAAAATATCTCCGCGACTCGTTTTTTTTTAGATCTTTAAAATTATTATTATTAAATTTTATATTGTACTAAAAAAACTAGTAATACTTGATTAATGTAAATAGCAATTTTGTAATACTTCCTAGTTGAGGAAACCCGAAACAGTTAATCAATTATTTAAGTCTAAAGTAGTTTTATTAATACTATTTATTATATTTTTTATAGCTTTATTATAACATAACGCATGAGAAAATTTCATAGGCAATTTACAAAGAATCCATAATTCAACATGTAGTTATATACCCGTATAATTTTGTGTATTTTTATTAGTTGCATTTGCTTAGCATTCGTCTTTTACAGTACGCTTAAAATTGGGAATGTATTTAGTTCTAAAAAATCTCTATATACCTATTTGTAATTGTTATTCATTTCAAAAAGCAAAATATACAGACTTATCATAATGGATAGACACTCTGCTGTGCTAATTTGCATGTATTTTATATAATCAGAACCAGTTTGGATAATCAGAAACATGTTTAACTGAAGAAGCTCGCGATGAACAGAACTGATCCTAATAGAAATAATAAAACATTTTTAGTACCTTTTCCACATAAAATTTATTGGATCAGGACCGGTTTCGCTCATGGTGAGCATTGCAACTGATAAGAAATACAACGAAACTGTGATATTTATACAAAAGTTAAGTAAGAAAAACAAGGTATGACAAACAATTGGTTGTTTGTCATAAAAAATGTTTTATTATTTTTATTATAATGCCATCCCACCAAGTATTGACAGTAAACACCTTAAAAGTGAGAACTGATCCTGATTTGTATAATAAATAAATGTGGAATCACTATAAAAGAGTTTTTTTTAATAGAATGCCTTCCCGTCAAAAATTAACAGTAAACAATGGTTTGTTATTCTTGTAGAGCTAAAAACTTGACAATTAAATTATCTTTTTAACTGAACACGAAGAAAGTTCAAATATTTTTCACTTCCTTACAATAGCTATTTTTAAATATACAATACAATAAAAATAATTCTTATTCATTGTATTAAAAACAAGCATTAATTATGACATAGAATGTTTTTTTATTTGAAAGATGTGATTTTTTTCGATGGAAGAACATCAAAAAGCATCCAAAAATGTTTGTTTCCTATTCAAATAGGCCGCCATTTGCATCCACATGGATTAATCTTTATCCGAGTGTGTGTGTACGTGAGCTTACATGTGGAAAATTTTACTGGAAGCCTTCGGGCTAGTCCCTACGGCGCTATACACGTTTTTTGCATTTTACAAGGGATGTTTATTTTTGCATATTCTCATTGCAAAACCGTCGTCTGTAATTTTTACATAGCATTTATTATATGACTAACCAAACTCCAATTACACTTTTTTGCATTTAATTTTATCATGCAAAGTAGAGACTGTTTTTGAGCAGCTCCAAAGGATGAGATATTAATTATATTAATTGACATATACAATATTTCTAGATTCATGATATATTGTTTTATTTATTATTATTATTATTATATATTATTTTTCTTGTAGTTATATTTGTTTTGTGTAACCTAATATTGTAATAGTATTGTGTTCTATATATCAGCGGTCGGTTTTTGGGTTCACGAACCACTAAATTCACAATTTAAATCCAGCGGACCACTTACTGGATTTTTGAAATAAAAATGATCAAATGCGTCTAAAAATGCACCAAGTTCATGAAATAGTGTCAGATTTCTCTGAGGTTCACACTTTGCCGACCGCTGCTATATATAATACATTTTGTGTATATTCAGCTGTTCATTTATGGAAGATCATTATTAATTATGAGTAAAATATTTATTATGTTACTGTCTTTTATATTTATTTTAGTTTGGAAAATACATAAATAATTAAAGTATATTAAATGGGCTTAATAATAATTACTCATTGGCGATACAATGGTCTATTTCAATGAGAAATTTACAACGTTAACCTAAAGTGAGACCATGGCAACTATTTTTTTTAATGACAGCATGAGAAGGTTAAAAGATCAAAATAAATTGAAACTTCTCTAATATGATATATTTATAAATCCTTCCACGAATAGGCACATAAAATTGGTCTTGTAAGCCTTTTCATGTTGAAGCCCTGTCCGGCATCGAGCTAATAAGCGGTCAGCGGAGCGGAATTTGCTTTTTCAAATCCCGCATCGCCCTCTCCAATTATTCAATCAAGTGGGACGGACCCATCGATTTTCCAAATAATTAATTCGCGTGGGACCTTCCTCTTTAATACCCATGTATGCCACTATTCGAAGTTTGCGGCTTCATAGTAATCTTCAATGGTTTTAAAACCACTTCAGTCTAACAGTCCAATCATTTGATGTAAACTAACTAACAAAGGCAGGTTCGTCGATAATTAATTTATGCGCTCTTCTTCCTTTTAAATCCATTGTAACAGTACGACATATAAACGAACAAAGCTAACCTGACCAAATTACATAGATAGTAAAGGGGTAGATACTTATACTAGCACTGGTTGCTAAGCGATTTCTCAATGTCTCAATTACAATAGGTAATTGTTTTTTTTGTTAATTAAAAAAATATTTGACATTACAGCTTACGGCAATGCGTCAAATATTGTTATGTTGAATGATCATACGAGATATGCTCGATGAGAATTTTTTAAAGTCACATAAGATTAACTCGAGGAGAATTGACTTCACAAAAACCCATGTCTTAGATCTCAAATTAAAATTTAAAAAAATCCAATTTGATATTGACCTTGCCGGGAATCCAACCCAGACCCACCTGATCGGTAGAGCAAGCTCTAACCACAGCGGGCGACTATATAATTACATTAACTATATAATTTAACATAATATACAATAATATAATTACAAAAACTTTAAAAAAAATACGAACATCAAATTTTTTAAGTTGCTAAACTAAATCATAATATTTTAATTTTATTTGTATTAAATAATGAATTTTATCAGAAAAAATACTACATTTTAATAAAAAAAATAGTTTTTCGGTTTTACCATTTTTTCAAATGTTGTGCATTTTTGTATTTGCATCTGGCCTGCCATTAATTATTTGTTTTCAATTTATTATTGCTCGTCTACTGAAGATTCGTTAAAAACATTTTACTGTGCTAATTAATTATTTGAATGTATATAATATATATATATTTATACATTCTAATTTAACTTTATGCTAGTTAAAAAGTTGTTTTATATTGGTTGATACTGTATATTTCTTTCTTATCACTCAACAGTAACAAAAAATCAGTTGTCGATAATTATTAGAATAACTAATAAAAATAATAAAACATTTTTAGTACTTTTTCCACGTAAAATTTATTAGATCAGGACCGGTTTTTCTCATGATAAGCATTGTCAACTGATAAGAAAAACAATGAAACAGTAATATTTATACAAAAGCTAAGTGAGAAAAACAAGGTATGACAAACAATTGGTATTACAACCAAGCAAAAGAATTGAAGCAAAATACAAGGAAAATAAACTATAAATAAAAAGTTGAAGACCGCTTAGCAATGAAAACTATTACAACAAAAACCAATAAGGTATGAATTATCATTAACAAAGTAAAAACCAACAATTAGTGTATATAATAAATAAATCTTAATGTCTGTCAACTAAAATTGAGTTTGGAAAATCCAGTAGAGTTCAATCAACAAAATTGATTCCTGCGAAAAGAAAGAACAATGCTCATCATGAGCGAAACCGGTCCTGATCTAATAAATTTTATGTGGAAAAAGTACTAAAAATGTTTTATTATTTTTATTATAATGCCATTCCACCAAGTATTGACAGTGAACACCTTAAAAGTGATTAGAATAACTATAATACCCTTAAAGATTAACACACAATTTCCAATCGATAATTTTACGAAATGAATGATAATTGGATAATAATTTTACGTAAATTCCTTTTTGAAATAATTCCTTGGGATAAACTTTCTACGGCTAGGTAATCCAATTTATTACTACAATAATTTCAAATGTAATAAGAAGTAAATGTAAATTCTTCGTAATAATTCAGTGTCAGCTTTCAAACGACTTCTAAGGCAGGGATCTCATTTAAAAATGTCCGTTTGAGTAGAAGTAATGTCATATTTGAAATACTAAGCGTGTTTCATTACTTATTATTCACATCTTAAATTGTATTATTTATCTTCTTCAAAGTACTTAATTTACTTACTTTTGGTACAAAATTTTGAATATTAATCTATCATTAATAATGTATTTTTATAAAACACAATTAAAACACTTATAAACAATTTGCTTTTAAAGGGATGTGTATGATTTACTGTTATATTAAGTATTATCAAAGCCATATCCACTCACTGACACAGCATTTTTCTACTGATTGTAAAGAAACGTATTTTTTTGAAATATATTTATTGAAGTTATTTTATTCCACCAAAGAATGTTGTTTTTTATACATTTAATTTTAATCTCAAACATCAGTTGTAAATATTAGCTAGGATAAAAACAGATCGTGATAATTTCAAATCACTATGGAGTTGAAAAAGATTCGACACTAAACACAATCTATATATTAACAGCCGATAAGGTCCGTTTGTTAGAGTGAGTGTAAGGTGTCCTCGTAATAATAATATTTGTATCACATGTATATTGAGCTGGAATTGATCGTTTCCAAGATTGAAAAGAAAAAGATTCAAACACTTCACACATGCATGTCTTTTGATACAACCTACTAGCGCATAGAGTCTAGCATAATAACATAATGTGTTAAAAAGTTACATACATACATAGTTCTCACATAGATTACCATTTAAAATTAATATTGTTCTTTTAAACAATGAATAAAAAACGATTTAAAGAGCTTTTATAAAATGATATTTTTTAAAAAATTAAAGAATATTAAGTCTATCTGTCATTTTGCACAATCCCTATGAATAACAGTATCAGTTATTAATGAAACCAAGATCTTGTTATTCATTATATTTTTTTTAATACCAATACGCTAAGATACTAATTTTGGCATTGGAAACTAACCAAAGTCCAATTTTGAATGTATAGAAATCGTGAAATGTTTTAATATTCTCTTTCGCGTTGAATTGCAGTATTTTTAATTTGCTACGAGTTTTATTAATATTGACAGGTTCCAGAATTGATAAGCTTTTCAATGATGTAAAACTATAAATTTAATAAAATCACCTTTTAATGAGTTTGGTGTGATAATATTATTTTATATGAAACATCGAAACACCGATTTTGATCAATCATTTGGTATTACGATCTAAACTGGACATATATTTTGCTAATATCCTTTCACTATTTAAACAGCCTGTATTTTTTTAATAATCTTCCTAAATATTTGTCACGGTTCGTATATAATTGTCGATATTATTATTTTCTCAAAACAGTCTTTAAAACGAGTTTTACAATTTATTTATTATCAAGGCAGAATTATTTAACTACTGTCTACAAATTTTAATTAACTTGATCGCAGTTTTATTACGGAGCAATTCATTGTTTGCTATAATTTATTTTCCAAACTTTGTATATAAAGTTCTTCTGGTGACTTCAGATGAAAGATAAAATTTATAAAATATCATTATGCATCGGCTTTTCATTTAATCATTTTAATGAAAATTTTCTATTTATATAATCTATATTGAAATGCTTTGTAAAATAATTTTCATTCAAATCAATTTTATTAAAAAAAAAAAATTATGTAACGTAAATGTTGACTTTAAAAACTATTAAAAGTCAAAAATTATTTGATACGTGTTTCATTTATAAATAAACACAAATCTTTACAAAAAATATTAGTTAAAAGTATTCTTCGATGAAATGTATTTCTTAATCAATTCCTCGCTCAAAAATAATATATATCGTATTAAGTATTACTTATTTTTGAATATTCACACAATCACAATTGAATACGCAAAGCTTTTTTCCTAAGCCAGTAAATTTAACTAAGCTAAATTAAGTTAAAAAATAATTATGTTGATTACATAAACCCAAAATAGCTATTAAGTAAAAATTTATACATTTTTAAAAATTTAACACTGTTTTTACCATACTATAACGAAGTTCTATCAGCTGACGAATCCTTTTACTTTAGTAACTATTTGATTAAGAATGTTTATTGGCCAAGAGAAATCGGTTCGGTGTATAAATAAAAAAAAATGTTTTTTTTTGTGCCATATTCGATTTTTATTTGAAATTTAATAAAACTAAGGTTACTAATAAAGAGCAAACCCAATTCTAGAATAAATAAATATACATTCATTGTATTATCAGTATTTTTATACACAGTGAAATGTTTATAAGAACAGTCATGTTTGGAATTATGTATATTTCTGAAATATTTCTCAGCCTAACTTAAGTATTTATTGATGATACCGTTCAGTTTAATTTGTCTCATTAAAGGAACCAAAGAATCGTTTACATGTATTCCATTATAAACGAATTCACTAAGAGCTTAAAAACAAAATATTCTAAACATCACCAATTCATAATGAAGTTTTTACCATATATTCAAATCAAAACAACTTTTAGCTTAGGCTGTTAAGTTATAACAGTCTGCATGTAAATTACATTATTTATAATTGAAAATCAAACTTTGGTACACACAATAATACCATAGTCGATAAATATGAATATTTGATGTATTCTGTCTCGACAATGTCAATCAAAATCTTATTAGACGCGGCTCGATAATTTAATTTCATTTATATCTGACAAATGAAACAAATGAAATTTCTAAATATATTTCTTAGAATTAAATCTTAAATTTACTAAAATAATAAGTTGAAATATTAATAGGGTAAACTTAGCGTTCATTTTCCGTCCGTCAAAATCCATTAACTTTATAAATAAACTGTCAGGCACATTGGTTTTCTGAGTAAGTTTTGTACGTCAAAAAGGAATAAAAAATGACGTTTCCGCTTTTCCATAAATAAATAAAGCGTCTCTCTGAGATCCTGGCCGATCGAAACTGTCAAAGTTATTCTCCAACGTGGATTTTCTTGCTGAGCTCGGAAACCGACGAAAGGTGACGCTTTTCTAGGACGCTCTTCAGAGCCTTCATTCTATCGCATAATTTATTTAAAACTTTCTCCCTTCGCGCTTCCAATACAGATCAAGGAATATTCCAGTATTGCACAGTATACAGGTGAAGATTTCAGATTCTTATTCAAGGTTACTGGTGTTAATTTAAATTGATAAAATCGTAAAACGTTACAATATTCAACTTTATAAAATATCATAATATTGAAATACACATATATTTTTTAATCTATAGCTAAAAACTTTATCATTCATTGTTCAGTATCTCTTATTTAATAACTAATCATTAATTACTAGCTAACCTTCCTTGAAGATAATTTAAGATTTCGACTAAAGGTGCTTGGTGGAATATTAATATTAAACTTGAATCTTAAAAAAATTGTACATTTCCACATGTTTTGAATTCCCAGTTCAAGTTGAATGCTTGAATTCCTGAGCTTGTCGAAAGATGAAACCTGAGTTGTTAATGAAAAAACATGTGAGAATATACAAAATGTTAATAATGTTTAAATTAAGCATTTTGCAAAGAGTTTAACCAACTCGACTTAAGCGCTGTGTCATTAACATTTAGTGTGTCAACACGACTCAAAATATTGACTTCATATCAAACACATGTCTCTTTTTTTTACTGTGCTTTAATTTCATGAAATTATTACCTTAATTATTTAAAAATGCTTTGAATTCATATGCATCTTACAAACCAAGTCGTGAATACTTTTGGATCATTTACCATAAATTTAAATTTGATAAAATGTTTATCAAAAATATAAACAAAGCACGTAGCGTGTTATTTCTAGAGCGTTGCATACAAAGAACGTTTAAAATAATGCAATCTAGGAGTATTTTTGTACATCTTTCAAACATATTCAAATATTTTATTGGAAAATCTAGAAATAGTTAACACTTATGTTTAAAAAATCAAACTTGTATACATACTGTGTAGAAAATGTCACCTTAAGACAAACAAAGGCGTGGGGATCCATAAATTATTAATTGTGCCCGAAGTAAGTTGCAGCGTTTACGATGAGAGATTTTGAAAAGCCTTCCACTGCCCAGCAGTGTCTTAATAAAAGCTCCTGATAAGTATTTATGAATATTTATTACTTCACACAATCTGATCTTCTTTCTACCCCTAGATTTGTTTAAGCCTTGGCCTGCTATCCATAATCGAAAAACATAGTTACACCTAATATAAAGAGTTCACACGGACTACGTCTAATTATAATTATCAATTTTAGTTTTACAGAGTGTAGATTAAAAGCTGCAAAAATATGCAAGCAACTAATGAGATAGTTATTATATGACGTAATTCGTTAATTTTCTCCAACAAAGACATGTGATGGTGTCACTGCTGATGATTACAGAATAGGAGGCACTGGTTCAATTAAATTTCTGGCGTTAGCAATTACAGAGCCATCGTTGTGCGCATAGGGGTGTCTTACTAGAACGAGCGATGACAATATATTTTTTAAAAATGTAACAAATCAATTCATTAACTACCTCTCTTTGTCTTTTTTTACACTTCTATGATATGTTATATAAATTTTATTTCAACTTAAGAATACATCGAAAATTCAAAGTTCAGTTGATCAGCTGATCAGTTGACAATGCTCACCATGAGCGAAACTGGTCCTGATCCAATAATTTTTATGTAGAAAAAGTACTAAAAATGTTTTATTATTTTCATTATAATGCCATTCCACCAAGTATTGACAGTAAACACTTTAAAAGTGATAAATAAATTATCATTTATTTAGATAAAATCAAATACTTTAATTGGCTATTTTATATAATAGCATTTGTAATTTTTTTATTAATTCAGATGAATTTAATTCACACTTTGTATGAATATTTTTTTTTTAGGTCATAGACATGTTTTAACCCGTAACATGCCATCCTAAAAATCACGTTCCCTCCCATGGTGGCATCTCAGTTTCACTGTTTATTGACAGTATTCAAACCTAAGTTAGAAGCTTAAAAATAATTTTAAAAATGTATATATGCTTGAAAATATATTCTAGGTCTAATTTTCACTATCATTTTATTTATAAATGCTTAAAATGCTTGAATTATTTAATGGCTCAACTAGCTATGAACGCATCATGAGCATGGAGGTGTTAATAAATAAAATATTTAATAAAAATAAATTACCTTTGTGGGATTAAAACTTGTCGTTTGTTTTCTTACGATTTTCATTAACCCTCAAACTCAAAGACTACAACTTTTTTTTTTGATAATAACACAAATATTATTTTACCAAAAGTCTTTATATGCATGCATTATATATTATTATAATAAAAACGACTTTTTTTGGATTTACAAAATCAACCATTGTATCATTGTGTAGTAACAAGTAATTTTGTGCTTCTCCTTTACAAAATATTTAAAGATAATTTTGCTTTTTATTACCATTATGAAAATGGACACACATATTTGTAAAATATATTATTCTATCTGTTATCTACCTATCACATAATCTGTAGTTCTTACATAAAAAAACAACAAACAAAATACACAAAGCTCGCTTAAATCTTTTATAATGACAAAATTATTAATACGTTTTTACTGATCGTTGGTTTACTGACAGTTAGTTTAAAAAATAGTCACTCATTTTTCCGAAATGGATGTTTAGTTTTATTTACACTAGAAATGTAGTACAGTAACCCATTAATAATGCACTTACAAATAAAATGACACAAACTTAAAAGCTTGCAGTTGGCAAAATTGCTACGTATTTATAATTTACCTTCCATAGGATTGTCAAAAAATATAGAACATAACCATTTTTTTTATATTATTTACAAAACAATACATTGTATGTGTTTATTTATGAGTTTCATGGATGTTTATATATTTTTTTGTCACTGTAATTAAAACGCTCACTCAAGCTTTTCTTAGTACCTATAATAAGTTGGATGGTGAAATATTTTGTCTCATTTAGCTTTAGTTTTCCAAGTAAGTTATGGTTCTTTATAATATATATACTGATTATTCGATAACAGTAAATAGAACTCGAGCTATTTAGTTTCAATCGTTACTATTTGGTGATATTTTAATAAAATGCGTATAAGATCGATTAAATTTAAATAAATATTTCGATTGAAAAAAAAATACAAGAACGATGAATATTTATTATAATGCATACATTGAAGTAGTTATATTTTAAAATACTTTCAAAATTCTACATTATATTAAAAATGCTTAGTCAATATTATCGGACCTTATTTCCCAACGATCATTTTTGTTTTTTTGAATTTGGTAAATCAATCGAAGTCTTGTTTGCTGGCGCATGATTGTGTGACTGAATAAATTGTTTGAAAAAAATGCTTCAGGCAAATCTGTAGGAAAAAAATCAAAAACTAATTTACTTATAATTTATAGTTGGATGCAAGATATTTCATATTAAATATTTAAACAAATATTTTTTATTGTATCCACCTAATTGTCCTAAAAAATGCATATCGATTAGTAGTCTAAATTTAAATTAATAAAAACATAATACTCTTTTGTACTTTATTCCATTTTATTTAATAGGTCAGGACTGGTTTCGCTGATTGCGAGCGTTGTCAACTGATAAGAAAAATATTTAAACAGTGCTATTTAAACAAAAACAAAAAGGTGTAAACAACAATTGACAATGAAAAGAATTTACAAATTACAGTATAAGTGACTCTTTAATAATACAACATTAAAAATTTTAACACCTTTAACATATAATTAAAAAATCATCAAAGATTAATAAATTCTAAGTGGTGACGGGTAATTAAAATTTGTGAATTTTTTAACAAAGTGATATAAAATTCTACATTACCAAAGTAAATAACATAATGATAATTTTGTGTTTTTCCAGCCTCCAAGTAATAAGAATGCGTATTGTAACAAAATCGATAGCCATGAAGATTCTGAAAAAGACATTTTTAAAAACCATATCAATTCTTACAAAAGAAATAAGATTTTAAAATACATATATTTAATATACAAGAGCAGATAACATAATTTAATCTAAAGGATAAAGTAAAGGGGAACTTGCAAAAATAATTTGGTCATTCAACAGAACTAAATTTAAATAGTATTTCTGAATCAATTGACAAAATGACATAGAAAAAATAATTAAGGTATAATGAAACCGACAAAATTGTGATTAGAGGATTGAAAAATAATTTTACATCTTCGTTTTATTCTTCGACGTCACTTTCTTGTGAAAGTTTTTTCACACATTTTCTCTTGCACAAATAATTCATTACGAAACCTCTTCTCAAACACTTTACGGGTATCCTGTGAACTAAAATAAGTAGGCCAAGTAGAATTGTATGGCAATGTCTTTAGCCGTAGCGTAGATGTATTCAGGAGCTTACGTAGAACTATTGGGAAAATACTTGCGAGTATGACATTAAATGTGAACTAAAACATCCTTATGTTTGAAGCTTAGTGAAAACAAGTTCCGGAAATATTGCCAAAGTTAAAATATTATACATATTATAAGTAGTTTAGATATATAGTTTTTATTGTTAGTTTTTTATACACAATTCCAGTTAAATGTTGTTATTTATTTTAATTCAGAGAACCAATCGTCAATCTGCTATAAATTATGTATTTTTTTTCACAGTTTATCGTAGAACGTACAGTAGAACCTCGATTATCCAGATTTTCGATTATCCGGATTGTTTCAAATATTTAAACAAACATTTTACGAACTTGCTGATTTTCACATGGCGAATTACGTCCACTGCTTTTTACGTACGTAATGGAATGCATAACATCTTGCTCGTTGTTTTGCGTAGTTGGAAATCAAAGAATGCTATAAAAACATCAGAAGTGGTCCGATTGAATATGACTATCAGTAAAAATCTTGGATGAATGGTGAAATTTTTAAACGATGGTATGAAAAACAGTTCATTCCAAAAGTAAAATTATGAAGACAATGCTTCATCTCACCCATCTATAGAATGCTTAAACCAGATCGGTGAAATATTTTCGGTAAAATATCTTCCACCTTTAAAAGATTGTTGCTATATAAAAGCAGACAATGCAGGATCTCTTTAGATGTGTCAACTTCAAGAAAATTATGGAAAAAAATCTTGAAAAGACTATTAGAAAGTTCAAGTAACAAACTGTTTTTTTTTAATAAGAGACATTGTTGAACAGTAGCATAAATTTGTGAAAAAGTGCTGAATGTGACGAAGAAGATGTAACCGAGTGGCTAAATTGCAATACGAACGATCCTGAATTTAAAAATTTTAATGATGAGAAAATAATTAAATAAATATTTGCCTAAGACGAACAAGATCGAGAAGACGAAGAGATTTGTGAGAAAAGAGATATTGGTGCTGCACATTCTGAAGCTTTTCGGTGCTTAAATGTAGCCATAAAGTGCTTAGAGAGCTAAGAAGAGTGTAACTTAGGACAGTTTAAAAGTCTTAAAAGTTTTCGCAATTTGGCAACTTCAAAAATAACAGCTAGCTGTTTTAAGCAAATATCAGTAATTGTATTGAATTTCTTGGTAAAAATGAATTAATACTGAAGCTATATATATGTAAAGTTAAACAAATACAAATTATTCCTACTGAATGTACATATCTTTCCCTGTCAATTGTGATTTTTTTCGATTATCCTGATTTTCCCTTATCTGGACTACCATCGTCCCCAATTAGTCCGTAAAATCGAGGTTCTACTGTATAAATATAGATTTTTTGACAAATAATTTTGACTAGCAAAAACAGAAAGGTAATAAATAAAGTAAGACTGATAACAGTATGTAAAAATCAGTTATTTAAAATGTCGTAAGTTACTCGTTGCGTTTTCACTATTTTAATTTTGAGCTGTTTTACTCGTGATTCAATTCTGTGTACCAATTTTCTCATGCATAAATAATATTCAAATATGTTATAAAACCCGCACTGAACTAAAAGTTGCATCGCTTATTAATAGCTACATATTCACTTGTGCAACTGTAACAAAGTAAGTTTGAAATGTAAATTAACATGTCTAATTTTCGCAAATAATCTCTCCTGGCTTTCAGCTGCGTTAGCATTCTGAAGTATTCCCATTGAAATTTCAAAACATTAAAACAAAGCGAATAATAGTTTTTATTGTCAACAGTTACGAACAATGCACAAAAAATACTCAATTCAATTCCATCTCACAAATACTCATGTTGGTAATATGTTAAACTCTACCAAATCTCTCAATCTCGGGATAAAAAGTAAATATGTTGGTAAAGAGAATTAAAATCGATATTTTGTTCTTAATTGAGGTTTAAGTTTCCAAATATGATATTTTTTACCATGCCGCTCCCAGTGTAGAGCATATAGACTCCTAATGGAGTTTATCTCATCAGAAGTGTTTCTACGAGAACTGCTTGTTACTCAGTAGCTCAACCTCTCTTTTTTCAAAGAGAGTAGGAATAGAAGGATAGGGCTAGAACAGAACTAGTAATTAGCTAATCGCTCGAGATACGCCCCGTTTATAGGGTATCATGGGTGGGAGGGGGGAATTCAAGACATCACATACATCCATGCCTTCGAACAGAAATTCATAAATCGATTGAAAAATCAATTTATAAAACTGTTCGCATTGGGATTCGAACCCGTGACCTCCGTAACCGAAGCCAACGACGTTGACCACTCGACCACATAGGGTTTCAGCTGTGTGGTCATATAAATTATATGTTTTAAATGATAAATACGATCACGTTGAACTACTTGAAAATGTACAGCATACCTAATGTGACCAGACGTCTCGTTTTCAGGCGGCGTGTTCCGGTGTCCCCTAACGCAGCCTGAATTGTTCGTTTTTGAAAAGAGAAAAACTAGCAGCAACATTTTTTTTTAAATGCGCAAAATCAAAATCTTGCCCGTAGAATCTAGACTAGTAGATGAAAGCGTGAGCGTGCGCGCGCAGTTAATAATACATTTAAATATAAATACTGTATATTTTTTATATAATTTCATATAATACATCTAATATGACATGAACAGACATTGCTATACAGTCAATTGTATTGTATATAAGTGTGAGACGCTTAAAAGACGCCTAAAAGTAACAATTTTTTTTTGGTGTCACGGTTTGAAAGAAAAAACAACACGTTAAACACTTGAATACCAAGCGGACACAGGTGCCCGGAACATATGCAAGCGAACACGGATGTCCAAGACATTTAAAAAATCAAATACTTGGTATTCTAATAGAATATAAGCAATATTTTGATCAATATGTGTAGTGCTATCTATACTGAGTCAATATAGGTTTTTAAAATATCGAATTCGAGTGTATATTAAGCAAAATTATTTATCTCAAAAACACGCAGTATCTCTGGGACATATTAATGATTTATTTGCCCGGTATTCAAACGGACATACACATCGGAATATAGACGAGAAGGGTGTTGTTTTACTCTATGTTTATATGTAAGAGTTTGAATGAGAAAGGTTAGGTTAAAAGATGGCTAGTTGTTATCTGATCGCAATCTATATAACAGATTTAGCAAATTTGGCCAGTTAGCAAGCTTAAATCTTTTTATCAGGTAAGTGATAACATAGACAGTCGTCCGCTATACGTATATAGCCTGGCACGTGTTCAATACACAGACGCTATGACTGACTGTTTGCGCGGCACGGACGACTGTCTCGTAGTAACGACAATGAATGCGACCGTGCAATTGGAAGATTTGCAGGCGAATATTTCAAACCAGCGCGTAATTCGGGGAAGTGTAATTAGGGGTTTCAATGTATATATTTAAGCTGTAGTAAATAAAGTACACTTATATTTATATGGCATGTTGAAAGGTTGGCAAATATTATTTGAGATTTTCGGCATGCGCATGTAAAACGGTTTGTCACAACTACTCTATAAGTGAGCGGATAGGGATAAAAACATCTTTTGAATTTAAATCTATGAGGCGATTAATATTTGATAATGTACCAGGATCTCTCACAGAAAAGGTGAAGCCTTGGAGAAAAGAGATAAAAAAATATATTTAAATAAACAAAATGTGAACCAAAAAAAAACCATTCATTAATTAAATTCTTGTGAGGTCTATGGCAGCTGTTTTTTTACCCTTCAAAATTGTTTTTTTTGTAAGTCAAAAATTGTCTTTTATCATGCTTAAAGACAGACATGACATTCAGCCAAAAATATCAAGTGAGGGAAGGGAGTACGCTAAAAATATAGCATCGAGCAAATGCTATCTGATTAAAAATGTCTTTTCATTTTGCCTACTTTCCTGAGGGGGCAAAATCGTAAAATTTTCCGGCAGTTTTACTGAGATCCGAATTTCCTTAGATTGTACCTACTTGCCTCTTGAATCAAAGGCGACCCTTTGCATTACCATAATGAATTCATTAACATAATTAAAAACATAAACTTGGATACCTTCTAAGTTTTTCTAAAAGTCTTTGACGAGAAAAATCGCTAAAAAGGTCGTTAAATAATGTAAAACATATTTGTTTTATTAAAAAACCTTTGACGTTTCTAATAAGTGCAAATATCATAAGATCTTTTTAGAACACAATTTCATTCAACCGTTTTTTTATCTTTAAAAAAAATTAATCGCTATACTATTATTCTTGCTAATTGGTGTATACTTTTACATAAACTAAGCCATGTCAGTTAAGGTAAGGGTTAAAAATTAAAGTCAATTGGAAAAAAAAATGTAACAGTTTTATTTGACTTTCAAATTAATACAAATGAAACTAGTAAAAATATTTTGATTTTCTATCCTTCAGTTTCCCTTGTGAATAGCGTAATACATTTGTTTCAAACAACATTGTTTGACATATCCAGAGTAAAGACTGCAATATTGGTATTACCAAAACCAGGAGCCCGGTATTTGTAATGTTTTTTCAAAACCAAAATATCGGTTATAGTTTTTTTTTAAATTTTAGTATTAGAATTATCCAAAATCAATTATAAACGTAAAGAAGACACTATGTACTTATTTTGAAATGCCTGTTTATGATTATTTTAGTATTTAAAATTTGCCTAGTATTGTATCAATTGATAGGCTATGAAGTCGATGGGCTTGTCAATAATATATTACTGTTTTAAGAAAATGAAAATTATTTATGAAAATCACCCATTATCATTTTGCATTTTTGATTTACTCGCCCGGTACTGCGATCTCGATTTGCGATATTTTCTACTTTATCAAAACTATTTTGGAATACCAGTATTTAATATGAAATACCAATACACATATTTTGATATATTTTTCTAATTTATCAGTGTATTCATCGTTAAAGTTTCGTGGCTAACGTCAAAAGGGTTGATTGGATATCTTGATTTTAATTCAATAATTTATTTTCATTTCTTTTTTCCACAGGTGTCGGGTGCTCGTCTTGGCTTGGGTGGACTCCGTCCGCGGGCGGTCCTCATGTGTGGATCACTTGGTGCCGAGGGAGTCGCCTTACAGCTGCGAGGTGCTGGGGAAGTCGCCGTCTCCTGCCAGGATCCGGCGTTGCTCGCCGACTTGCTCGCCACGCTTCATGCGGCTGGTGAGTAAACTGGTCAACTTGAATTATATAATATATATCACTTTTAGGGTGTTCACTGTCAATACTTGGTGGAAAGGCATTATATTAATAAAAACAATAATCCTTTGTACTTCATTCCACTTTATTTAATATGTCAGGACCGGTTTCGCTCATTGCGAGCATTGTCAACTGATAAGAAACATAATTTAACAATGCTATTTATACAAAATTGAAAAGTTATACACAACAGTTGGCATTGAAAAGAAATTGCCAATTACATTAAAGTGATTCTAAAATAACACAAAATTAAAATGTTCAACACAACTAACATAATTAAAATTTGGGAAATTTTTGACAAAGTGATAAAATGTTATCACTTTGTCAAAAATTTCCCAAATTTTAATTATGTTTGTAATTACTTTCAATCGCATTCTGAATTTATGAATCTGGGATGACTTTTATTTTATATGTTAGTTGTGTTGAACATTTTAATTTTGTGTTATTTTAGAATCACTTTAATGTAATTGGCAATTTCTTTTCAATGCCAACTGTTGTGTATAACTTTTCAATTTTGTATAAATAGCATTGTTAAATTATGTTTCTTATCAGTTGACAATGCTTGCAATGAGCGAAACCGGTCCTGACATATTAAATAAAGTGGAATGAAGTACAAAGGATTATTGTTTTTATTAATTATATATATGTTTACGCACTATCAATGTAGATTGTATAGACTTCTTATTGAGCTTATTTTTTCTCTGAGAACTGCTTTTTACTGACTTTCTCAGTCTCTTTTTTGTCAAGAGGTCGAAGATAGGAATGTATGATAAAGGTAGGGCAAGTGGTTTACTAATCATTTACGATCCGTTTTTAGTATTGGATTGGTGAGAGAGGATTTCAGACAACACATAATGGGTTCCGACACAAATCGATATATCTATTGAATACTCAGCAAAAAGTTCGACTTATTTTTTTATAATATCGAGAGATTTTTAAAAGTTTACTATGTTTTCGTTTCGTAATATATAACTTTAATATATAATATTATATTATAAATATATAATATTTTTTGGGATACACTAAATTTTATGGAGCAATTTTGTATTTATAATTATGTACCGCAAAGTTCAATAGTTTACAAAAAACGAGAGCTTGAAATTATCATCGATCACGATATAGTGAGAATAACAATACATCGTGTAGTTGAAAACTCCAATCTATCACAATTCGTGAAAGGTATGTACGTACAGAACGTGTTTTTGTTTTGTATTGTAATGAAATATGGCAACAAATTTTGTTTCGCAAATAACTATTTTATCTTGATTTATTGCTGTAAAGCGAATTTATACACGGGTACTTAAAACCATACAACAAAAATAAATGTTTTGCCAAAAAGCATTAAATTTATAATCTATTATCACATGCTCGCGATATAAATTTCACTTTCGTTGTAAACAAAAAAAAACCCAAATAATAAACGAATGAATTAAATAATACTCAACAAATGCTACCCCTAAAGGTCGCACAGCTCACTCCATTCAACTGGACACCATGCAAAATTTTAAGTACGTGATATACAAAATTAAAATGGTGTTTTATTAAGCTTTGTTAAAATTAAATGTTAGTCTCAAAAACATTTGACATATTAAGGAATAATAATCGTTCATTGAAAAAAACAGATTTATACATTTGTTCATTGTGTGTTTTGTTTTAGAAATTTTGCATTTATTTTTTAGCCAAGTAGAAAAAAAACTCAAAAAATAAGACTTAAAAGGTCACATCTTTATCTCTAGCTCTTCGAAAAGGAGAGATTGAGTAACTGAGTAGCAATCGGTTTTTGTAGACGATCACTTGTTCAGATAAACTCCAGAGAGAGTTGAGATGAACTTAGAAGTTCGTATGTTGCACAAAGTAAATATATATATTATGTATGTATATTTTTTTGAATATTTACTCTAACTATGATCAATTAAATAAAAATATAATCTTATGATTAGAGTTAAAATACGACATGATTCGTTTTATCAGATAGTAGAACTATCTCCAAGTATGTATATACAATATGCTTAGTGCGTTTCATACTCTTTTAGTTACTACTATGGTAAGAGGGTGTGCTATTTTTATTCCGGGCTAATAATATGTACATACATAATAATAAAACACGTTTCCTCAACAAATTTTGCGGCGGCAGCACTAAAATGTAAATCAAATTTGAAATTTATGACCATTTTGAATCTGCGCGCGTTCTATCTATCTCGTTCCATGATAAAAAACAGTTTTCAAATTTAAATTATAAAATAATAACAATTATTATGACAAAGAGAACGTTCCGAACTAGATTAATAACATGAAATATATGGTAACTTAATTTATTCATTTCCATAAATTAGTGCGGCCAAATGACAACAAAGCGAAAAAATTCAATTTGCAATTTCGACGCGAACACAATTGGAAAGCATAATAATTACATCATGTGCTAATTGATAAATACGCGAATGAAAACAGTAAAACATCGTGTTTTATTTAATCATTTTAAAAACACACAATAGCTAGACTTTCGTATAATCGATACTGCCCAAACAATTTTGAAAACACTTTATTTTTCAATGCAATCAAATTAATGTAACTGTTTTGTTCATGTTAACGGTGTATGATATCACTACACCAATTCAACAGTAAAAATCGTAGTTTTGAGATAATGGCAGTTTAGTATTTGGAAAAATCAAATACATTTTTTATTATAGGCAGCCTTAAAAAAGTACTGTCAAATTCTAAATGGTATTTCCATATCGACTGTGGAAAAGAAAAAGGGCGTACCCATACTTTTTTCAAAACAGCTTTTTTCGATAATCACAATGTATACAACTTGATACACGTTTTATTAAAAAAATGTTAGCTGGAAATGTCAAAGTAGTATCTAAATTAAGCTTAAAGGTTTGAAAAAAAAGGCTTGTGAAAATTTCAATCAGGAAAAAGGACTTAAAAAAAGATTTTTCTTGAAAAACTCGTTAAATTAATATTAGGCTAAAACAATTAAAAACCAGTTTATCAGTTGTGTATATTTCATAATTTAATTTTAGCCTAAAATCATCAAAAGACGTTTTTTGTGTCTCCTGTAAAATTTGATGTGTGGGTTACGTCCTTTTTCCTTTCCACAGTCGATATATATAATATATATTTATGCGTTGTGCTGCATTAAGACAAACAGATCACATTGTTTCAATCAAATTAAAAACCATATAATATATGTGTATCAATTATAGTGTTTTTTGTTTCTCTTGCATTAATAGTATATTGTTTTATACTGTCAATGCTAGATGATATCCGTGTTGGCAGTATTATTAAACTACAGTGTACCATAACCTAACATTGCATTTAATTTACCATTATATATTGCCTATAATGAGAATTATAACTAAAAACATGTTTTTGTAGATTCTTTTATTGGCGCATTGATGTCTCTATATAAATACGACGTTATGTTGTAATTTATAATCTACGAATTACGCTTTAAATACAAAAAAATGTTATATTCTAGAACAACATACAAGGAGAGTTAGAAATGCTAGCTGCATTGATGGTAAAATTTAATATAAGAGAGGTGTAGAAAAATAAAAGAAAGGATAATGTCACCTGTTTTCATCTCAAAACAAAGAAGTTTCGATGAAGTAACTGGATTGTTTAATTTGGTATTTCTTGGGAATAATTCCATTTCATCACTACTGTTATACTACCTATTATACATAATGCAAATTTAAAAGAAGGCAATTTTCTTTGCCTATTTATTTCTACAATTATCGTATCTGATTGGGAGAACTTCACCTATATTTTTACATACTACAGCTAGAGGCTTTATCCTCAAATCTAATATATTCATTTTCTGTTTAATTATCATGCTAGTTACTAATTTCTTCAATATTTTTTTAAATATAAAACATAAATGATACGATTGAAAGAAAATATATTGGAATATTATTTGTTACAGTTTTGAACAAAATTGTATGGACCATATTTTCTGGTTAAATATTCTCGCATCATTCCCAGTTTCAATATTAAATATTAATATGAGTTTGACACAAAATTCTCACTTGGAAATTTGCCAAGTTTTAATGCTTCGTTTCTTTGCGACTGTTAGATAATATCCGACAGTAAGTGCAAGGAGCTGTTTTGTTCTTAATGGTAACTTTGAAAATGGTTTTATTATTTAGTTTTATGAGTAACCGTTAGTTTGTTTTACATATCGATATAATATTTGGCTTTCGTAGTTGTTTTCGAATTTGCAAAACAACACAAACACTAAAATATTGTTTAATTAACAATACAATCAATTAGTTAACAACAACAAAGTAAACAATTAAGACAACGAGAACAATATTAATATCACTGGTAATGTTTAAAATATAAAGGTATACTATCAACAACAACCAAAAAAAAACACTTTTTTCTAAAAATTTCACCTTTTTAATAATGATCAGGACTGTTGTCGTTGCGAGCATTATTATTTGTTGAAAATATACATCGACCCTAAATTATTTGTATAAAATAGACCAACAACATTGGTAAAATAACTATGACAATAATTTAATAATAACCATGCAAATTATGAATGAATGCAACTAGATTATATATATGTACATGTTGAAACATAATCACCAAATTAACTTAAGCGACACAATTCGGCAATTGCGTTTTCTGCCAATAATTTATAAATTTTGTCAGTGACAAAAAATTTAGAGCGTTATCTAATTCGCCTGATCTTTTGGACCTGTGCATTTTAGTGTTAGTTGTTGACTTGTTATAGCTTGTTCCACGTGAACCTTGATTGAGAAACATTTATCTAGAGAACTGGAAATAGTCAGGCAATTTTATTATAATATTAAGTTAAGTTTTTCAGTAGTTTTTAATATTCATTGGTAAAATTTGCGATTGGGATTCGTTTATAATACAATTTAAGGTTTCGCTTTAATTTTTTAAATCTAATCCCGCTTGCAATGTGAAGTATATGGCTTTCTTATGACAGTATTTCAACACATAAGTTTTTCTACGAGAACTATTTGTCACTCAATCGCTCAACCTTCCTTTTTTAAGAGAACAGTAACGATGGAGGAATAAGAATAGGACAATACTAGTGGTTAACTTACCATTTTCACTTCGTCCAGTTACTAAAAGACCGAAAGGGTGGAAGATATTTTCTGGACATCACAAACACCCATGGTTTCAAACAAAAATCGATTGAAAAAATGCTGTCCGTACTGGGACTCGAGGTCGTGATATCCGGCTTGGAAGCCAACAACGTTAACAATGTCATGTCTTTGTCATTTTAGTCTTACTCAATTTTATATAAATACTCTTGTATTGATTATGCTTTCGTCAGTTGGTAATGTTCGAGTTGACCAAAATCGTTTAGGATCATTATTCAATGACGGAGAATAAGTTCAAAAAAATGTTTTATTTTTTAATATAATAATATTTTTATTACTTTTTTTACATTGTAAAAAAAGTATTTTACAATTGTGTAACATGAAATAATACATTTTTTTAATGGCAAAATAATACGCTACTTCTACTTAAATGTATTAAATCATTTCAACGAATGTGCAATTTATTTTGCAAGTCTGTATAAATAGACTAGGAAATACGTTTCATACATGTAGGGAAATCCCCAAAGTTAACGGCTTCATTAGAATTTTAAATGCGATAACATTCGAAGAATCGCCTAAACTTCTTCTTGTAGAAACTGAGAAAATTTAAAAATACAAAATAAATACGGTAATCCGCTTAGAAAAAGTTTCCGCATTAGAATTTAAAAATAACAAAGTCGAATATTCAAATGGCCATTTTTTTCAAGCTTTGCGATTCGTTTTCAATGATTCTTTATTGCCTCTTGAATAAATTATTATTGCCACTCGAAAGATCAATCGCTGTTTCATTTTGAATTTAATATTTATTGACTTCATATGGCAATACTTACGCCACGCTGACTTCAAAGCATGATTTTTTTTTCTCATCGAATAATGTAAAATCATAAATCTACAAAATAACAACTAAAACAGTTTTAGATTTCGATTGAAGGTGCTTGGTTTCATTTCAATATTTAATTTGAACCATTCAAATTAGGTATTACATTAACACAATTTGTAGCTCTAGCGACTCGGGCTTCGCTTTTCGGCATATTCAGACTTATTAGGCTTCAGGGCTATTATATTTACTTACATATAGGATACAAAAGTGGGGAATTTGGCGATCGATTGAGAAATATATTGAGAAATCAATTTATAACATTGTCCGTACTGGGATTCAAACCCGTGACCTCCGTAGTCGAAGCCAACGACCAGCTTTATGTGATATTAATTTAATTTTTTTTTTTTAAATAAAACCTTTTTTTCAGTCTTTTTTCTTGACCGAAATATCCACATGACTTTTTTTTAAAACTTAAAAGCTAAATTTAGATACTAATTTGACATTTTCGGCTTACGTATTTTTGATAGAATGTATATCAAGTTGTATAGATAGTAATTTCCGAAAAAAAATGTTTTAAAAAAAACTGTAGGTTACGTCCTTTTTCCTTTCCACGGTCGATATTATATCATATTTATAATGTGTACGTATTTAGTTCATTTCACATTTTTTGAGTAAAGCATCCAATTTTGGACTCTCTTTGCTATCCCGAAATTCCGGGATTCACAATTATTCAATCCTGGTATACCATGATTGATCACTTACCATAATATCATGCCGCAATTGAAAATCTCGGAGACATTTATATTTCGGGAAGTGGGCTTTCGGGATCCGATCACAAATCAACCAAGCTTTTGTATCATTGTATCGATGGTGATAACTAATAGAAAGCCTCTTTTTTGTTTACTTCAATCCGTTCAAAGATACAAACATAGACACACGATATCTTTGTATTTCTTGTTTTCAGAAGTGAGTAGGATTAAAAGACAATAAATAGAACATCATAGATATTTTGTATTTCACTTAAATTTAGAAAATTCAATTGTCATTATGTAATTCCGGATTTAGGAATAAAGACTTAAGCTCTAAGCGATTCTACGTACAGAAGTGAATGTTTCTTTCATTGTAATTATTTTCATATAGAGTAATTTCTTTTGAAATATATTAAATGAGTAGTTTTAGCATATACATAATATATGTGTAGATATTTCAAATAAATGTTACCGGTTCAATCAAATACATCGTTTTTATCAATCCAATTACCCACATTTCACGAGACTTCAGCAACAATCACACACTCCAAAGAGAAAGAAATTTCATCACATGTCGCAACAATGCGTTCGAGAAAAACCGACGCCCGAGGCAAGGCGTCACCTTTTGCCGGCGTCGACTCTCTCTAAAGAGTCGCGGCACCAATCACGAGCACTGCGTTGGAGTTTATTTTTCGACCGTGCACTTCGCAATCATAAAACTTGCACCTCATTGCGGTGAACCATTCAATTTGTAAGATATTTCCTCAGAAATGAAACAAAGAACCTTTTCAGTGTGCTAAACACATCTTTAAATTGCTATATCAATGGAAAAGGCGATGTGCTATAATAAATAGAATAACTTGCAATACCATTCCTTATATTTACTAAACTCAATTTACGACGAGATTCTTTGAAAGTTGCTTTTTTTTGAACATCATATTTAAAGCTCACAAATTTTATCTCCGATACAATTTGGGATTGGTAGGTGGAATATGTTCAGCTTATTATCACTCAAATGGTTTCATTTTTTTTTGTATAAAACCACAATTATTATTTGTCACTCGCTGTGGTAAATAAAAGCTTCAATCTACCAATCAGATTCGAATCGGAATTAGTTTTTATTAAGGTCATTGTCAAATTTAGATTTTTCAATTTAAAGTTTATGTTGTCAATTTTCCGCGAGTCGATCTTTAGTGGCTCACAAAAAAAAATTATCGAGCTTGTCTCGCATGATTTTTCAACTCCAAAATATTTGAATTAAAAACATTGTACTTAATGTAAAATTTAAAAGTACAATTATTTCACTCAGTAACTGAGAATTATTGACTAAAGAAAAACACAATGGATCAAAGATTTGTATGAATGACTGGATAAAAGAAATGTTTAAAAAATTGTTTATTATTACTAAATTAAGCATTTTAACTAAATAAAAACAAAACATAAATATTTATGTACCACTAATTATAAGGTATGTTCAAAAATTTGTTTATTATTATGAAATTTGCATGATTTAACAAACTTGATGATTAAATATTAGTATTTTGCTTGTTAAGCAACAACAATGATTAATACTCTCCAAAGATATTTTTTTAGTTCATACGTAAACATCTCATTTATAATAAACGTAAAATAGTCATTGACAAATATAAGCTTTATTTGAATGGGATAAAACAAACGCCGCTATGAACAAGAGAGTTAATATTGACCATTCTTCTGTTTTTAATTATTTTTATATTTACAATCATAATATTATTATTCCTTTGCTGAGGTAATAGCAAGTCATGGCATAGTCACGTCTCACTGAATTTAAATTCATGTCTCATCCTAAGGAAATCAACGTAGACCTTGGATTACAATAAAGCTGGATGAACTGCAGAGAATATCATTTTCTTTCGGCCATGCAATACTATAGTGCTAATAAGCAACCGTCTTTCACATTCAAAAAAAGACTTAGTCATATATTTTTATCCAACTCTACCTATTTTTGATATGTTAACTAATTTCTACAAAGATATAAAAAAATATTTCCAATTTGATTTTTTCAAAACAACATCATAATGTCTATAAAAAAACTTTATTTTTTATTTTTATATCACAAAGAGCTTTTATATAAAGTTGACAGCATGAAAAATAGTAGCTTTACGTAGAAGGAAACTGAAACCAACCATCATTGTATTTCATTGAATGATATTTTCTCGTAAACTTTATCATCTTATTACAGAATTCTACGAACACTACTACTGACTTCACCCGACTGTTGAGAATATTATAGAATCGAATAAAATGATCTTGAAATACGGTGTGAATACACTACTTAGATTTTTACACGTTTTTGAATTAACACGGTCCACTTGAAAGAACTTATAATATATTTTTACACGAATTATTTATTCTAAGACTAGTCTTAGAATCAAAATACACAGAAGCGAATAAACGATTTTTTAAAAGCAAGTAATTTATCAACACAAAACTGTAATAACAAACAAAAAGCTTCAAATTAGACGTGTCAGAAGTTTCTGATTTTTTAAGGTAAGTGCATATTAAAAATACCCAAAGACTCATGAGACAACATATTATAATATTCAAGTAACTGTAGCTTTATGCTCTACGCTATAAGACGATTGTCATTATCTTATCAGATGCTGGGTGAAAAAGTTTTACTTTTCGTTTGTGGTATTGCGTATGAAAAAAATTACGTTTGTAATTTTTACACCCTTGCCACATGTTTTATCAAACACCACAAGTAATAATGTTATTACTTTCCTAACCCTTAAATCAAAACAGTCATAAAATTGCGACAGGTAAAACAACTTACTTTCAAATTTTTCATTACAAGTTGATATATTCTGATCGAATATATTAAATAGTAAATATAGATTTTCTTAGTTCAAAAAAGTGTTTAATGAAAGTTAATGTATCATTTTTATCACATATTGAAATGTAACGCATTTATAATTCATTAAAAAAATGATATTTTTTACAGTTAATATTTTAATCATAGAAAGACTGATTTGTTTTTGTATTTTTAAGCGAAACGTACAGACGCAAATACTTAGAGTTTCCAATAAGCGTGCCGTATTATTGTAACACGCATCGCCGGTTATCGTAAAACTGAATAAAGTCAATTCCGTTTTCGCCTCATTATAATGAAAAGGAATAAAAAATATATACCTGAGTTTTGCGCAAACATTTTCATACTGTAATGCAGCGCCTCTAAAATATCAATGGGATTATTAAATGTATGTTTTTTATCATGCATGATATTCCTTAAAAAAGAAAATAATTCGTATAAAACCCATTTTTCTTCTCTTAGTCCCATCTTCTCAGCCTTCTCTTACATACAGATCGTCATACCACATTGTCAATATAGTGAACATAAAACTGGTTACTCATGTTTTATTAGCAAAAAAAAATCTGCAATCTTTTCTAAGTCTTATATTTTTTATTGCATCATCGTTGATTTGAAGTAATTCATATTCTTCATTGTCGAAAATTATGATCTAAGTTTTTAACTACAAAAATATTTGATTTTTTATTTTATTGATATATAGTTTCTACGAAAAAAATGTATCCAGTTATTGATTACTATTCAACAAAACTGTAGCTTTCAACTCTCTATTACTAGATAATATTCTCAATTTTTCTTACAATGTTGTCACACCTATCATAGAAAAATTTAACTCTACACTTTCTTGAGCAAAACTTTGTATGTATTTCAATTCAACCTTCCAGTAAAATTAGGTGGTATTTAAAAGGATGCTCATGAGTAACTTAAAGATAAAGAATAACTTAACTCAAATGAAATGAAAAAAAAAAGTAATTATTAACCGTTAGGTTTTTATATTTTTCAATTTGAAAATTCAATACTGTTGCTGTATAAATACGAAAAACAGCAAGTCTTCTTATTTCAATTCTAGTATGAATGTCAACGTCAAAAGCGTGTTTCAAAAGCTTCGTTCAATTACGACAGCAGTAGGTATTTCAAAGAATTTATTCTATATCGTCTTTCTCCCATAGTAAATTTCATACACATTCAGTTTTTTTTACAACAGATTTTACTATAAATATATTCTTCATACTTTTTTACGCCAAAAATGTTGCAAATTTAACCGCATTCAGGATTTTAAGAACCTATGTTATGAATTATTTTTCTGTTTGGTTTCAGATTGTAAGTTTTAGTTGGCATTACAAAAAAATATGTTTTAATTCTTGGTGAATTTGAATTATATTCATTCTCTGATATCAACCAAGTATTAAAAAAACTATTTGACATAATCTTATTGAAAATAATTAAAATTATAATGTATTTTGTCTGTTGTAATGAAAATAAATGAACTCTCATAAGCCTGACTGTAGCATTGAGATCTTTAACGATCAGCAATTTTAATCCTAAATAACAGAGGAAAATTTTGTTAAATTAAATATGTCAGGACATGATTGGTTGATTAATAATTAATCAATGCCTCTTTTATGGAAGAAAAATAATGTTTTAAGCAACATGAACAACAATTAGTTTTAATAAAATTATTTCATCAATTAGGAATTAAAATGATTTATTATATTTAGGCGTTTGATCTAAAAAAATACTAAAGAAATATATTAAATTCTGGCAAAAGTAATTGGAAACTCCTCTTATATATATTTTTTTCTGCCAAACGATGGTTTTTTCAATTGTACGCTGTTAAGAACAATATTTATGTTTAAAATGGATCAAATACTCAATCTGAAAAAATTCACTAGGAAATTAAAAGTTATATAAATGAGCAGCGAGTCTTCCATATATGAGGAACTTGATATCAAACACGCTTAAACCCAGTTTATAAGCATTGGAGTACTGATTCAAAAGAACAGAATTTAATTGTTAAGGTTGCTAAAACCCTTTTTGTTTTCATGCAGTTAAGGATCCAAATAGGACCTAATAATAAAAATTGTCTGAGTTTTTAAAAGAAAAGTGTGTTTTTCTTTATTCAGTTCAAATTAAGAAATATAGAAGTTACACTGAGAAAACATTTTTTTAATCACAATTTTAAATCACGCATGTTCAAAAACGATAAAAAAACCATTCGTCAAACTTTTCTGCCAAAATATTTTTTACATTTGTTTTTTAAACATATCTCCTTACTTTTTTGAATAATAACTATCGTTTTACTTCATTTCGGATATCGTTCGACCTTTCGAATGAATATCTTACATTAATTAACACGGATTCTATCAACCGCATAAATCGGGGTTTAGGAGTATATAATGTTTTCTGTTCTGAGTCATATTTAGAATGAGACTGAAAACACCTTTGGCATTGTACGGTTTCGACAATGATACTGCAAATTAAAATTAAAGTTGATTCAATTTGAAGGAACGCTGGTCTAAGGGGCTGATTCACGATTTGTGGGCGCACGTTTCGCTTCCCACGACTTCGTTATCTCTCCTCGCTCTTCGCTCTCCGTCTAAGCCGTGCGAACTAGCTTACTCGTTTTACTTTATGATCTTTACAAGGTATATTATCCTTCAGTCGCAAGTATTTTTTGAGGAAGATTATAAAGCGTCTGAGACTGTTATGCAACACGAAGTTTAGAATACAAAACGTTACATGTATCACGCTACAATATGATCACACGTACAACAAACTTGAAATGGAAGTACAGTATAACTTGCTATACATCATACAGATTTTTAATGCCATATTACAAGAGAGAATCTAAAATAGTAAATTAACATTTTTTTATGAAAGTTACATATTATACAAATAAATAACAACATAATATCTGTCTTGTTAAGGTTGACTATGATATTTTATGATCGTATTTTTGTGCTGGCAACTCTGTAAAACGCACACAACGTGTCTCTCGATCTAAATTGTTTTGCGAGTTTGATTGTGCTGCTTTTAAATCAATTCGGTGTCTAGTTCAAAGTATAATTTCTCAAAAACTCTTTAGTAAATATAATCGTATTCTAACAGATGCACTTATACAAACTTTTGTATTTGACATATTATTTTTAAAATTTAAAAATGACGTGCGTGAGCGTGTGATTGCGTTCTTATCATGCACAAATTTTGACCGTTTTCTATTAAAAATAAACAATTATGCTTGTATTTCTAAAACAGTTACTTTATCTTCAAATTTGAATCAAATACACTCTTAATACAACAGATTCCTTCTCTATACCTTCCCCAAAGCACGTATACTGTTGTATCTTCCCGAGTATCGATTTTCTAATAATTATATCTCGTTTGTCTGCCGTGGACGTCCTGTCTAAATCCAATCAAATTAACGACAGGATCGTTTGTTTATGTTAATCTTTCTTTCCTTTTCATCATTATTTGAGCATACACGGTCATTTTTCCAGAGCTTTGTGGTACAAAAATAAAACGAAAAAGATATACTTTACTACATCCATTCTATTAATGTATTTTTTAATTGGATAATTATAATTTCTGAATGATAAATTCAAGACTCACGCTTGTAACTCACGTCGCGACAAAATTTTTGTACCAATTTAAATTTTTTAACAAACTTCTAGTATTTTTATTAACCTTAAATAGTGTGTTTACTTCATTGCATTAAATATAATAAATACTACATTAAACTTCAATATCACAGGTAAAATCATGTAAATAGTCAATCTTTAAACCACTTTTGAAAACTAAAAAGGAATATTTTCAGTTCTGTTCTATTTTTTAGACAACATATGGACAACAAATAATATTCCGTAAAATATATAAAGTCGTTTTTTATGTCTTTTTTTTGGATTTTTTAGGTATATTATGTCAGATAATATGTGTGGCATTTGACATCATATACGGTAACGGTGCTTATTACGAAAAACAAAAACAAAAGTACAGTTGACACCAGACCGTGGAGCTTATTAAAATCTTTCTGTTTTTATATTTCCGTACTTTTTATCTTGATGCGTTTTATCTTTTTGGTACGTAGAAAAGTTACGCAACTTAACAAAAAAAACTGCATTGTAACGCATTACGGCCGCTAATTTATAAATTAGTTTTACCATCGTTTCTTTATTAATTGAAAACATTGATGAACACTTCATTAAATATCTTGTAATAATTAGATTTATAGCGGTTAAAATTTATCGATCAATAGCGATTAATTAACTCAATAGGTAATCAATCTGCAACATTGTCCAGCTCCTTTTATCTATGACCTAGCTCGCTTTGTTCAAATGTCCGTTTGCGCTACAGCCTATTCACTAACAAGATTAAGATTTTCACCTCGCCTCAACACTCACTCTCACACTTTTCCAGCTTGTTTTCTTTGGAAAATCTTTCACAAGATTACGGGAAATAGAAATAGCAGGAATTATCCTCGGGAATCATCTTTGGAGAAACATGTTGGATACCTTATAGAACATTTTTTATACCCACAAACAAATCTTGGCAGCTATATTTAGTTTACTTTAATTATCTCTAGTGATTGTTTGACTAATCGATAGATTTGATCTATGTATGATACATTTTAACCAAGTGCAATAAAAATACAAACATTTTAACCATTTCGAAATGTAAGTAAGATAAAAAGGTACAGCGGCTATGACTGAGCTGGTGGTTAGCAAAGCGCTCTCCCTTGGCATATTTTAACCTTTTAGCTGCCGTATATAATTAATAGTAATTACATAGCACGCCGGCTATAGTTTGCAAATATTAATTTAATTAGTTATTGACAAGATAGCTCGTCTCTGGCGTGTTGAGCACGAATATTTCTACGAGATATCTCGTATGTGGCAGCCATAGAGTTAAGGATACGATCAATCGGTGGCAATTGAAACGATTCTGTAATTCTTCAAACAAGATACGTACAGAAAACTCTGTATATGAATTCTCCGCCAGTAATTCTTTGAGAAAAAAATTTCACCGTATTGATTTTGTGTCCAGAGTTATCAATCTACGATAGAATCGATGTCTGGAGAATTCATGTCTTAAAGAATCCGTTTGACAACTGAAAATACTTTCGAACATAGTTACATAAATAAATAAATGTATAAATGTCGCGTCTCTAGACTTAGGGCTTGTGAATATAGCAACCAACGCTTACGACATTGACTACATGGACTGTAAGCTGCAAAACTGTCTCTTAGTTTTGAAAAATTGTTTATTTGTTCTACAAATATGTTACAGGTATTACTTTATTACACTTCCATTAAAATAAATGTACTTTTCAGTTATGTCAAAGTAATAATAAATTACAGTATATGTCAAGTAAATATAAAATAATAATGTAATATTCACAGAATAACCTTTTCAATTAATTATAGAAAATACTTAGAATGCGTGGTACAATGTGAAATATTACGTTTAATAATTATTTGCCCCGTGGAACACACGAGGCTACTTTTCGTGTTCATAAAATTGAACGGCAAAGTTTCGAAATAATCTCTGCATTTAATCAACAGTTAATTGCGGTCGGATATTAGGATGGCGGTGCCGTTTCACTGAACAAAATGAATCGGAACAGCGAATAATAATAATCATGTGACTACTTAAAGCTTTGGTACTGTTCAAAAGCTTCAAACTGTTCCCAAAAAGCTCTCTTCTCGCCTTACTTATCAAACGAAAATATTATCATATGTACTTCAGCCAGTACAGATACTTCAAAACCAACTAGATTATATCAGCCCATTAGAAGTTAAGTGAGCCAAGTGGTATTTAATAAAAAAATATTTTAGATACGTTATAATATTCTAGACGTCTCAAAGAAGCGTAAAAGTGAAGTAACCTCAGTTAATAACACATTGCAATCGTTATCTATCTCTAATCGCTATCTCCATAAAATAAAAAAAATATGCAATTCTCCAGCACCAAGTAAAGACGTGAATTTACGTAAAGTAAAGACATGATGAAGATTTTACTATTTGGCTCACTTCACCTTTAATGAGCCTATATGGTGTAACTACTGGTGGAATTTATTTAGGCAGAACATGTTCAACGAGAACTGTTTGTTATTTGGTAGCTCAACTTCTCTTTTAAGTTGATCGCGCCCAATACGTTCCATTTTATGTTCCGGATGGGATGAACGGGAATTTCAGATATCACAATATAATTGATGCTTTCGAGGACAAATATATATATGGATTAAAAAATAATTAATAAAACTATCTGTACTGGGATTTAATCTTACCATCAATATTGACTTAACTTATCTTTACTCAACCAATGTAACGCTACATCAATGAATTCAACATTAAAAATGTATTTAGTATTGAACATTAACACAGACTATAAAAGTAATATGAATCCAAAGCAATTGTGGGATACATTGTAATTTTAAAATACGACAAACGCGGATACCACTTTTCAGTAACGTTTATATTAATATTAATATACTATCAATGCAAGATTAAGACATATCACTAATATTTATAAATAAATATTTTATTGTGTATGTATATGAATGTGCGTTTTTAGTTAAATAATAAAAGATAATCAGACAAAAAAGTCTTGGGTAGTGAGAATAAATAAGTAGTTATATCAAAGATACTAAAGTATATGCATTACCTTCAAGCAGTTAAAGAGTTGATATTTATTTAGAAGACTTTAAATCTTTAAATCCATTTTTTCAGAATACCATATTTTGACTTGCCATAGCTTAAAACTGAGGATGCAATGTATTATAGTATCCATTGAAAGAAACTTATGTTTTTTTTATTATTTTGTATCACAACTGTATTTTATGAAAGCTTTGTATTTATTAATTTACATGAAAGATAAAGCGTGAGACATTCAATAGCTTTTAAGATTAAGGCTTTGACATTTTTTTTTCAAAAACAAAATTCTCCAACTCAACATTGACATTGCTAACTGTAGTATTTAATTGAAATTTTAGAATATTAATTTATTGAAATACTTTGAAATTAAACGCAAAACTGTTATCCAGTGTGAAAATTTATTAATTTCCAAATGCATTGCAAGCGGAGAATTGCCACAAAATAATTGTAGAGAAACCTGTATGCTAGAGTTAATTTATCTGTTCCACATACTAGCGTGCGGTTTCAACTAAATTTTACATTATCATTTTGTTCGGGAAAATAAATTTTTCACTGAACATATGCCACAATAATTTTCAAGGATTTGCTACTTTTAAGCTTTCCCATTAATTTATTTTATGGTTTTGCAGCAGGAAAGAATCCATTTTTGTATTAAAAATAATTGATGACTATTGTTCATAGCTGCTAATCGGTAAATAATTCATACTTATTAAACATCGGTTAATAATAAAATGTGTATCAATACGCCAGCTGGAGCCACTCATAAAATACAATGAATCAATACTTGTATGACTTAAAAAAATATATTATATTTTAAAGAATTGTAGAGCAGAGAATCTTACCAAAAGTCTTTTTTGTATGTTAGTAGTTTCAAATATCTAAAACGAAAAACGTATATCGTCTGTGTAAGGAAGGTACAAGGGATCAACCCTCATTTTTTGAAAAGTAGTTTTATTTGATAATCGCAATGTTTAGTACACCTTCTCTCAAAATTACTCAAACTGCAAGTGACGAATATATTTCTAGATTTAGCTTTTAAATTTGAAAAAGGACCAGTGAAAATTGTAATTGAGCCCGCAATAGAGTGGGCAAAATCCTAACAATATCGGTATTTGGTTTTACGCCATTAAAATCAAACCAAATTCGACAATGACTGTGATATACAGCGTCATTTGTAATATAAAAGTTTTGCATTGATCAATGGTTTATTTGTACTCCATTAAAAACAAATAAAACAACACAACTTAAGAAGGTTTTTTCTTTTGAGAATGTCAAATGAGAATGTTAAAAAATCACTTCTAAAAAATAAAACAAAGCAAGGAAAACGGTGTTAAGTTTTAAGCAAACTATTTAAAAATTTATACTGAACCTTCGTTGTTTTTTCTGTGACTTATATGAATCTTTATAATTATTCATATTTTAGAAGACTTAGTTTTTTCTATTCAACTTCATAATAACTTTTTTGATGTCAAGACAAAACCATTGACTTATTTTAACATTAATAATATCTCATATTTATAATGTTAGATGTTGGCACTCATTTTGTTCTTTAGTTTTAAATTTGTCAAGTTTTTGACGCAATATGTTGTCGTAAGTCTTTATATGATAATTTCTACAGATTATAATATTTGTAATCAAAATTCTATGGTTAAGAATTATTAACATGTAAAATGGCGTAACTAGAGAATCAGGGCCGATGTACAAAATTTATTAAAGGATTCCCTATCTTGTAAAAAAATCTTGCAAAAAATGGACGATTTCAAGTTGTAAATTCCTGTCTGTCGATAGATTATGGACTTTATTCGTCTTTTTCTGATAATTTTTAGCTGGCAATAATAACAAACAACACTTACTATTATTGCTCTTACAAGTGAGTTTGGCAGGGGAAAATTATTCATTTCTTAATTTATTTAAATACAGATATAAATTTTCCTCACCTGGGCTTATGGGCCCTTATGCGTTGCATAGTCCCCGCTGTATGATGGTTACGCCACTGGTAAAATGCCATATAAAAACATTGAATAATGCGAATATATCTAAATATCGGTTAGAAATAAATATCTCATGAGAATTATATACATTGAAATATTATTCGTCGATAAGGCTTATTATAATAACGGTTAAAGTTGAACAACTTTTAATGCTCGTTCTTTGATAGGTTTGTAATAATTTTTAATCAAAATTTTATATGCTAACTACGTCGATAAGTTACATAAAATTTAAAAGCTACAGCGTAAAGTTTGCTTAGCCAGTTCAATAGTTTGAAAGTAACGATAAGTTTCTTTAAAGACTTAGAGCATATTGGCAATAAAAAATGGTCTTAATTGTGGTATCGACCTTTGGCTAAGCTAACTAGGTCGACGATCGGATGCGTCAGATGATGGAGGAGTGGAAGTGGAATTATGATGATGCTTAACTTGCATCTGTTTGACTACGTTACCCATTTACCTCGCAAGTGTTCCGAATGTTGATTTATTTACACGCGTCACATTTAGGAGAGGAAAAATGGGTCCAAGCGCGTGAAGTAAATACGTACAGAACGTGCGGCTCGGAAGTACATGATTGAGGAAAAGCTCTAATACAAATAGTTATTAATTGTTTGATTTCTTTTGATGATCATCGGCTATTATCGTATCAGTGTCTCAATATAAAAAATAGTCAATACGTTAGTGAGAAATGTTGAATACAACAGATCAATTCGGGTTGGGTATCTAATTAAATCGATTTTTTCTAAAAATAAAATACAAGTTAACGGTTGTGTTATGCAGTGGTGGATTATCCTATAAACTAAGGAGGCGGGCGCTTGGGGGTTCCGAATCTTAGGGGCCTCAAAAATGGCTTATATTATATAACCCATTTACTTTTTGTATAGGTTTTCATATATTCTTATTATTTTACATGGAATTTTTCTACAATGACTTGTGATCTGAAAAACAGGACGCCTGGGGCCTCTTATGTGTTTAATCTGTACACTGAGTTATGACAATTTTATTTCCACACTTGATAGCTTAGTTATTATTGAATGTAAATGTAAATTCTCCCATTTTTTTTAAGTACAGATTTTTATAAATCAATTAATTAAATATTCTTTATATATTATACATTGTATTCATGTCATTGTCAGGTTATTGGTGCAGTGGAAAACTTCGTTGGCTTCCACAACGGACCACGCGGGCTTATGTCCTAATACGAACAGGATTTGTACAAAAGCATGGGTTTTTGATGTCCAAAAATTTTCTTCCACCATTCCAATCCTAAAATAGCGTAGAGTAGCAATAACGGCTAGCTCACCACTAGTCATATCTAAATCCTGTTTTTTTTAATTATATTTTTCTGCAAGTTGTATTGCGTTTTTTTTTTGCAATATTGTAGTATTCGTACATTCTCAATTCCCACTAAAAATAGAGTATCATTGTCTATTGGAATAATTCTTATTGTGTTACTTCTAAGCGTGTAACACCACTACTACCAAATTATTTTTTAGGTGCGCATAGATACATACATGTTCGTGTGACTCCCCCCGAGTCCCGACGTATCCCGATATATACGAAATGTTTCACAATACATACAGAATCTAGAACACCGACCTATGAATTATACGCTTCTCAGCGGTGACTCGTGTCTTATTAATTTAAACCATTGTATTTTTTACATAATATAATAGTGATATGAAACAACTTGCATGTGCTGTATTGGCCACTTTATGATTATACAACGACATCTATTTTTTTATTTTTTTTACGGAAAACAAATTTTACTCGGCTATTATGCGATCGCAATTATACTGAAAAGAGTTGGAATTTTAAAACAAAACAAACATAAAAACAAATCACCTTGGTAATGGTAAAGTAAAGCTTTGACAAGAAAAAGCAACTCGTCAGATAAATAAATTATTTTCAGAATCAATCCTTTGGTAGTATTATCGTCGTAGAAATCATATATTTGTTTGTTGCCGTTTGTTAAATTAGTCATTAAAATAAATCCATTTCGCATTTCTTGGGGTTGTAAACATATTGTTGGTTTGATTGATACCCGAATATAAATAAGACGATCTCCTTACATTCGAGTTACTTTTTTTAATAAAAACTACACTTTAGGGTCCGACTAATATGGTAAATAATAAAAGAAGACTAGAAAGCTTAGAGTAAATCTCAATTCACAAAAACAATTGAAATGTAAATTATATTGTACTCCTCTTTCGTATCAAGTTGGTTTCCCACCACCAATTCTTTTTCAACCAATTCTTGCAAAATCATTTTTTTTTTTAAAAAGTCCTCTCAATCATGCCTTTAAATGTTCAGTGACTTTGAATTTATATACAAGTTGGTTTCCCACCACCTCCCGTTGTGTATATGCAGCCAACGTTTAATGGCCGCCTTCTACAACCCTATCGACAGAAAAAAAGGAGTTTACCCCTAACATTCATGGCCCGAGCAGAACTGCACGGGACTGATTTTGAACCATGCACTAATGTGCTTAAAATATTAATAATAATAAAAGTGAGACTAGCTCAGCCACTTAAATCAAGTTGATATTAAGTATCTTGTGTATTATTTCATGGAATATAAACAAGAAATAGATACTACACAAATTATAAGAAGAGTTTTTCACTTCTGCGTTAGAAAAATGACATTAAATGCATCAATATATTATTATGAATGTCAGCCACATCGTCATTTGAAAATCTGTTTTTTATATTTTTTACAACAATATATTTTTGTTTGCTGATTTTTAATAATGTCATTTTAATTGATGATAAAAATAGTCATGATAGATATACAAAATAGTTATTTCTTGAATACTTTCATTTTACAAAACATGCACAACACTGTCGCTCGAACGCTTAGTTTATGAGAGCTTTTCATGGAGCCGTAACTTCGCTTCCTCGCAATGAAATACAGCACATGTTTCATAACCGTTTTATTGTACTGCCTATTGTCATTCGGAAGAATGGAAGGTGAAATTCCCTCATAGCGAAGTGATGATTGCCTCCCAACATTATTGTGAGAAATAATAAAAACGGATATTTGTATTGGGCTGACTGAATGATGTATACCATCACTAGACTGCGAACCGTTTTCAATACGAGATTTTTATATTTTACGCGTTTTCGAAACACACTTGTATTTTTTTATTTTTATTACAATCATATGTTCGTATAAGTTGTTTAATGGCAACTTTTCTTATTTGTATTATTTTTAAGACAAATATACATTACATTATTCCGTAAGATTCTATGATTAATTTCATTAAATACATTTTTTCTTAACAAAAGAAATAATGAACGTTTGAAATAATGAAAACATTTTCACATAAACATGTCCGGTCTCTATACAAATACCCACCGGAAGGCTTTTGTTTAATATATTTTCCAACGATGTTTTCTTTTAAGACAAACATGGTATTTTTATTATTTGTAGTTAGGGCATTCAATCCGGGAATCCCAGATCCCGTCAAATTTTGTAATCCCGAAATATCAAGATTGTAACAGTAATTGTCCCAAAATTTCGGGACTGAGGTTAAGTAATGCAAATTTTTGAAAGCTTTTTTTAAATAGGTAACTAGGGAAAAAAATTTGCGTGGGTGAAATAAATAATCAATGTGGTCAATGGCTGGGGGCCCCACGTGGGCATGTCAATGCCAGTTGACGTGCCTACGCTAAAATGGTGGGAAATGCCGCACACCAGCAAGTCCCATCTGCTGGCCTCCCCGTGGCGTCCATCGGGCAATGCAACAATGTTGTAGCTAACAGCAGGGGTCGCAAGGCGAACGTCCGGCGCCTCAAAACTGGGCTACTGGCTAAGGGAAGGAAATCCCCGACAGAAAAACCAGGGTTGAGCCGACCCCTAGAGCCCTTGTGACCCAGGCCTCGGGAGCGCAGGGTTAATCACCCTGCATCCTTAAACCCAAAACCGATTAAAACACCGCCACAAGCGCCTCGGACTCCCGGAAGCCAAAATAGACAACCCAGCACAACCATGGACCGAGAAGAAAAAATCCTCTCCAACAAGTACATTATGCGCATTGGTGCGTACAACGTCCGTACCATGCGCACTTCTGGAAAGGACCTGCATGCTACCCGTATCTTGCGAAAGTATGGCCTTGACGTCTTAGGACTGAGCGAGATACGCTGGAAAGGCGCAGGAAAGAAGCTGTTGGAGGGGTGCACGTTGATATTTTCTGGCCAGAGTCAATATCATCGCCAGGGGGTGGCAATACTGATGTCTGGGAGAGCGGCCCGTTGCCTTGTGAAATGGGAACCGATCTCTGAGAGATTGATACGTGCCACCTTCAGGACTAGTGACAGCTCTGTGACTGTCTTTCAGTGCTATGACCCCACTGAGGACGCCAACGAGCAAGCAAAGGACGCCTTCTACGACTCCCTTCACGCGGCAGTTGCAGCAATCCCCCGTAGGGATCGCGTGATAGTAATGGGGGATTATAATTCGCGAGTAGGGGCTGATCCGGCTCTCGGGCCCTCAGTGATGGGACGGCATGGTCTGGGCACCGCAAACGACAATGGTGGGAGACTGATTGAGTTCGCTATCATGAATGAGCTCACCATTGGCGGAACTATCTTCCCGCATAAAGACATCCATAAATACACATGGACCTCTCCTGATGGTCGCACGAAGACGCAGATTGACCATCTTCTTTACAGCACGAAACATAGATTTGAACTTCTCGATGTTCGCACATATCGAGGTGCCGACATTTATAGCGACCACGAACTACTTGTCGGCAAAATCCGCCTGAAACTAAGTCGCATAGCTCAAAATCCAGCGCGGAAAAAGATCGACATCGAGAAGCTAGAAAACGTAAATACGAAACTAAGATTCGAGATTGCTGTAAGGAAGGAAATAGATCGTGTCTCCGTGCGACCTATATCCAGGTCCGATCGCATTGAGGCGGACTGGTGCTGTATCAAACGTGCTATTGCATCATCGGCCGAAGATGTTCTCGGATTCCGGAGGGAGGGGCAACCAAAATGGATGTCCGAAAATACGTGGAGGAGAATTGAAGAGCGGGCCAGGCTTAAAGCACTGAAGGACAGTGAAGCTGACCCTGAAAGATTTGAAGAACGTCGCGCTGATTATCGTAATCAGGACAAAGTTGTCAAGAAGTCTGCGCGACTTGACAAGCGCCGATTCTTGGATCGGCAAATTGAGACAGCTGAGGTGGCGGCCCGCAGAAATGATACCAAGAAGTTATTTAAAATCACGCGCGAGGTCTGCGGAAAGCGACCACCGACTCCCGGGCCAATTCGCGGCCCTGATGGAGCAATAGAGTCAAACGCAGAAAGCGTTAAAAAGATTTGGAAGGATCATTTCTGCGAGGTGCTGAACCGACCGCCCCCCCAGGACCCTTTTGACGTAACCGAAGAGGCTACATCTATGGACCTCCCCCGAGTGTCCGGTATTTCAGACCGTACGCCCACACATGCCGAAATCATCTTGGCAGTGAAGAGGCTTAAAAACGGCAAAGCACCGGGTGGAGACGGAATACATTCGGAATTTCTGAAATGTGGTCTTAACGCCGTCCTACATCCTCTCTATCACCTGATGGCCAGGGTGTGGGACGGTGAGCGTTGTCCTAGGGACTGGGTGGACGGTGAGGTGTTAGCACTCCACAAAAAAGGTGATCCCCTCAGCTGTAACAATTACCGAGGCATAACTCTTCTCAGTATTCCTGGGAAGGTAATGGCACACATTCTCTTGGCGAGAATAAGAGGTCCCATTATGAAAATACTTAGGAAAAATCAAGCGGGCTTCCTCCCTGGAAGGTCGTGTGCGGACCAAATACACAATCTTCGATGTCTCCTCCAGCAGAGCAATGAATTTAACAGTGCTCTTGCTTGTTGTTTCGTCGACTATGAGAAGGCATTTGATAGTCCGCACAGACCCTCTTTGTGGAGGATACTGGATGCCTACGGGATTCCGCCAAAGATTGTGGCCATTATCAAATCCTTACATGAGAATAGTGCATGTTGTGTGAGAATCGGTGACTCAAATACCGAATGGTTCGGGGTCACTACCGGAGTGAGACAGGGGTGCGTTCTTGCACCGTTCCTGTTTATTATTATCCTTGACTTCATACTTCGCAGGTCAATTCCGCCTGATCGAGGTGTAGCTGTTGGTCCCGGTCTGAAGCTGTGTGACCTTGAATATGCCGATGATGCTGTATTATTCGATAAATCCATTGAGGGCATCCAGGAGACTATTGATGGGTTAGGAACTAACTCAGGTCGCATTGGTCTAAAAATTAATACTAGTAAGACCAATGTGATGTGTAACCAAACCTGTCATGACTCTGATAGGACCCTTACCAGCGCGGGACAGATCATCGAGAGGGTTGACAGCTTCAGATACCTCGGCGTACATATCCCCGAAGACGGTAGTACAAAAAACGAGCTCGCCATTCGTTTAGGAATGGCTGGAGCCACATTCAACTCAATGCGGACTGTCTGGGACACACAGCTGTACTCGATTAAAACCAAATGCCACTTGTTCAACGCTTGCATTCTGCCGGTATTGCTTTACGGTTGCGAATCATGGCACCTGACGAAGACTCAGAAAAACCGTATACTGAGCTTCGAGAACAGATGCTTGCGTCGGATAATGGGGGTGAGGTGGTTTGATTTTGTGAGGAATTCAGAGATAAGGGAGCGTACAAGACAGCGTCCCGTCACGTCAGTGGTTATGGAGAGACGTTGGAACTGGCTGGGTCACGTGCTGCGGATGCCTCCGGAAAGCCTCAATCCTGCCTGCCTCTTCTTCCGACCGGTGGGATTCCGGCGTCCTGGACGTCCGTCGGGTACTATCCATAGGATGTACTCGGCGGAACTGAGGGATGCTGGCATGTCATGGGAGGAAGCAAAGCTATTGGCGGGAGACAGGGAAACATGGAGGTGCCGCGTGGCGGCCATATGCTCCACATAGGGAGCGAACATGGTCAAAGAAGAAATAAATAAAAGGCTCAAACTTTTTTGCCATTTAGGTAAATCCGTAAATTTTTGGGTTTTCAAAATCGGCAGCCAAACAAAAATTTTGTAACCCGCACGAGAGTTTCAAAGAAAGCTCCAAATCCGTAAATTCCCAGGATTTCGAAATTTGACAACCAAAATGTTTTAAAATCTATAATTTGTCCACGATTTAATTACAGCATCCCGGAATTGAAAAAATGTGAATCCCGAAATTCCGGGATTACAAAAAAAATGAATATGCTATTTTTAGTGATCAGCTGTAGACTTTGCCTCTTCCTTTATCACAGATTATATTAATTTTCTTGAATCATGTGTCTTAACAATAGTTTTAATGAAAATTGAAATATTCATGTTTCAATAAAAAAAAAACATCTAGCATTACTAGTACAATAAATTCCTTCCTAGATTTTGTTTCTATTATATTCACTCTTTTCCAAACATCTTCTCAAAATTCACCTTTTCCACTTATCAAACGTTATATTTCCACTGCTATTTTAATCACTTTTAATGTGATCCTCGCTGTGGAAAAGCATAATATTAAAAAATAACACACTTTTTGCATTAATTACACATTATTTATCAGAATCGGTAATCGCAATAATTATCATTCATTTGTTAGTTGATAATGCTCGCAATGAGCGAAACCGGCTCTGACATATATTAAATAAAATAGAATTAGTGCAAGAATTTTTGTATTTTATTATATATCTACTGCTATATTAATTTGTCAATACTAAATTTTAGTGTAAATGTTTGTTGTTTTTTCAACTCGTATTCATAGTAATGTCCAATTTTATTTCTAATAAGTGCTTCATTAAGCACCAGGCGGTATTATAAAGATGAAAAAATGATCTTAACGATATCACTAGTAAATTTCATTTCCCTGTCAAATATTTTTCTTAAACAATTACACGCATTTTACGAATTATCCGACGATAAGGAATTCAAAATGAAATGCGTGCCGTGATTAGATTTTCTCAATTTAAAATATTTCTAGTTCGTTTTTCAAAGTTCATAGTTATAGTATTATATATTTTTCTCAGACATTGATCAAACAAACGAATTGGAATTTTAAATTTAAAACAACCGTATTATAAATTGTATTCTTATATGGAAAATTTATGTTCGCTACTCATTGCTTAATAATATAGTTTTGTATATTAATCTCAAATAAAGATTCAAACGGATGATTTAAAATTCTAAATTTAGAACATACATAATTTGAATTTTTCAATTGTATTCTCATTTCAAATATTTCGGGTTCGTTTTTTAAAGTTTAGTGTAATAATATCATGTTGTACGAAATTGACAGCGCGCCCGCTCCGAACAAAACGCATCTCTGAAACAAACTCCATTATCTCTGGCGGCCGAACTGCTGGCTTTATAGATCAATAAAAGAATTGATGTGTTTATCCGCTCGGCACACGCCGCCACTTTATCCGGGCAGTGGCGGCACATAAACACGCCGCCGCATCCTTCTTGCGCTTTAATTTTTAAAATAAATATTTACTCTGCTGAAAGAATGTTAAAAAAACGATAAAATTGAGCAGAGCGCTTTATGCAAAAGATAATTAAAGTGTAGAATGTTAAGACCAACACAGACACCCTTTCAAATACACGAACATGTTAAAATGGATATCTATATTATGACGTCGAGTTCGAAGTGCAGTAGTCAATGTTGTTGGCTTCCATAATAAATTTAACGGGTTTTAGTACACGTACAAACAGCATTTTTTATCAATTAATTGTGACGTCGAAAAATCCTTCCTAACCTTTCATTCCTAAAATAATAAAAACAATTAGCTGATAACTAGTCCTTTCTATACTTACTCTCTTCGAAAAAATTCGTATTGAAATACTTCTATTAGGATACTATATGCTCCATATTTGGAGCAAAAACGGATTAAAAAAATATTTATAATTATTTTACATTCAACGACTGTTTTTTTTAGAAAAATGAAACGTTAAGACAACTCGGCAAATAACATTAAGCTATAATATCATAAATAACTCTCGTGGAGCTAAATACCTAGATTTTTTTATCTTATTATAATGGAGTTCTAGAAAATGATGCACTGCCACTGCATAGTTGAGATCTTTGTTATATGGTGCCGCTTTTTTTATATATCAGATTATTTTTACGATCTTCTCCCGATTTCAGTTCCCTTGTTATCATCAAGCCCAATCCTTATTTAATCATCTTAAAAGTTTCGCAGTACATAGGAAATAAAACATCGACTGCAGCCGAGGAACTTGTACATCAAAATTCGTAAGTGTTGATTCACCAGATCGAGTTTCCCTTCATAAAACTCGATATCTTCTTTGGAAGTCTTCAAAGTAGGAAATTGTGAACTGCGCCAAGATGTGCAAACGTGTTTTGATAAGCTACTTCGTACGTTATTTCGCCAATGTAATTTATACCATTGTTATCATTGGAAGAATCAGACTTTTAATAAAATTGAGAACCTGATTATTTATTTTTTCACTGATTGTGAGGTGAGGTGTTTTCTTTGTTTGAGAATAATTTTTAGAGAAACTGTTCTAAGGCTATTTTCTAATAAAGTAAGCATTGTTTCTAATTCTTTACTTATAAATGGGATTTATAGTTTCTTATGTATACTGAATGAAGAAAGGGAGCTAAATACAAACTATATTAGTACTTATTTAAAGCATATGAATTAATGATAATATTTTAAAACATGGTATCTTCAAAGAAATTAAATTAAAATGATAAGTGGAAAATGTACGCACTTTCGATGCTAGTTTGAATCTATCATACTAACATAATAAACAATCATTTATCAACCATAGCTATCAAATTATATAACCAACATAACTACTATTCTTTGAGCTAAAACATTGTATCACTATAAATCATAATATAGAGAAAACATAATTTGAAAGTGAGTTAATTTCATATTATAGTTTATTTATTTAACAATAAAATAATGTTTTTTTCTACACTGTATATTTTTAAATAATTTATCTTTCTGGAGTGGAATTAGAACTTCTATTTTGTATAAAGATATTGCCTGGAGGATTTACAATAATTTATACAATCTTTAGATTAGTAGGTTTGGAGTTGTAATATTTTAACACATAAAAATATAATATAAGCTATGTTTGGTACATTTCAGTACTTTACTAGTTTTTGACATATGGAAATTATATAAAAAATATTTTATATATAAGACACTATTAGTACTTGTGGCTGGTGTAATGAATGAGTTTCCATTTGAATATCGCCTAAGACACTACATAAGATCATTAATATATTCTTATCACTACATAGAATTCATCTTTTTCAAATCAGTAGAAATACAAAATGTAACATCTGTGCTTTTAATATTGTGTCAACTTAAATAAGTATTCTTTACGAGTTGATAATTCAGTACGCTGTTGAAACGACTCGGGGGCAAAGTTTTCGTTGGAATATTCTCGCGTACAAACAGAGCCGAGTGCGCCCGAAGGCTCTGCAGGAAAACGTAAATAAAACCTTTAGAAATGTTTATCCAAGTCATTCCTTCCCTCAAACTTGTCTGAGCTTACTTTTCTAAAAGTGTACGCTAAGTTTTACGGCACAAGATTCCAGTATTGCCAAAGTGGATTGAAATAGATACGTCTTGAGGACTCGATTCTTTCAAATATTTTATTTGGTTATTTTAAAGAGATTTCTAATCAAAAACATTAATTTACTTCTACATATAAACAGACTATTTTAGTTAAAAGTGATGGTTGTTGTCACTATTAAAGGCCGCTGATGATGTACGGTATACCAACATGACCCAGGTGGAAGTAAAGTGATTGGTGACGTGAAAATATACTCCTAAAAGGGAATATATATATATATATATCAGCAATGGTAGAAGAGAATGTTTAGTAGAAATCACTTTTAGGGTGTTCACTGACTGTACTTGAAAATAATGGAAAAGCATTATCTTACTTTGTACTTATTTTTTTATATATCAAGATCAGGATCATGGCGAGCATTGTCAACTGATAAGAAATAAAATTTAACAGTGCTTTTTATACATAAAAAAATTGAAATGAAAAGGTGTAACAAACAATTTACATGTAAAATAATTTACAAATTACAGTAGAAATTATCAAAAAGTGACATTGAAATAGCACAAAATTAAATGTAATTACCTCTATCATGTAATTAAAAAAAATCATCAAATTGCAAAGAAATATTGTGTTTTATCTTAATAGTTTAGTAGTCAATTTATTAAAAAAATTTGTATCGTTCGATATTTTCTTTTCTTACGGCGAAAACGAATCATTGGAACGACACAAACGTTTTATTCTTATTAATAAATCAATACAATATTTTTCGATGCCAATTAATAGATTTGTGTCCGAGCATTGTAATTTCAACCTTTTAATTGCAACCGGTATCAATATTCATATCAATTTAACTAATACTTATCAGACAAAACTTATCGTTTTTATATTTTTATTTTTCTCTGTGTGATTCTTGATATAATTAATCATATTCTGAAACCATAATTCACGTAATATAATATATAATTATATTCAATAATATATTCATTGTAATATAATATATATTATTCCAGCCATTTTTCCTTAAAAAATGAACGGTTATTAAATTTGCATAGTGTATTTAATAAATAAATTTAATAAAAATGTGCTTTTTAAATACCTAACAAAGCATTCGATAAAGACACTGGCCAAGAAAACGCTTATAATAAGAAAAAAGTTTTACATTTTGCATCGCGCATTTATCAAAGGGAATTTTCACAATCATTTTTATTTGACAAAATTATAAAATAATAAAAGAATTTTCGTTTCGTTTAAAGTAATATTGATGAAGGAAAATTCTCGAATATCTTATCATTAATTAATTGTTAAGATTTTTTTTTAAAAGTCGAAGTGTTTTTTATGGACTAATTATAATGTTTTTATGAAATGAAATACTATGTGTAGACATATTTTTGCCAAGCAAAATTAGCTAAAATATGTTGAAGCAACCATGTTGAATACATTCTCCAGAAAATTCTAGAAATTAATTATAAAAGAGAAGAATTACTCCTTGCTAGTCAACTGAGTGGCTATAACGTTGCATCGTGTTGTATGGAATCACATTCTCGCGCCGTACGGAGGGCAACAAAATCTTTACATTTTCGTTTATTTCAGCACACTTCAATCAACCAAATCCTAAAAAAATGATCCTAAGGCAATATAAGTAATTAGGTAAAGGCGTTAAGCACTGCTGTATTGCGAGGTACGTTCTAGGAAAGTAAGTCCGTAATAAGTGGTGACAAATACAACGTTGAATACTCTTAGTAGTGAAAAAATTCTCTAGACTAATGTAGTAATTTAGAAAGTAAATTCAAAATGCAATTTACGAATAGTTATTTAAATTATAACGCTACTAATGAGTGGTAAAACAACAAAAGGTTTGCATAGTATACCTGTTTATTAGCGTCGTTTTCAGTAAGGTATTTTAAAATCACTTCATTGTAAGCTTTGAAATATAAATATTCTTGTAAAACAAAATACCCGCAGTAATTTTTGCGAAAGCCTGTATCCTTAAAAACCATTATTTTTTACCGCTGAAACTTTGTACGACTTTTTAATTATCATTAATTTTCCTTTGAATATTACCTCCCGTTCAATGCTGAAAGAAGCTTGCGATCAGAAAGTTTTTCTTTTATTCATTTCACCGTCCCGGCAAAAAGCTGAATGCTTTCACAGTGCTTTTATACAAATATGAATAAAACACAAATTTAATTCTTCTTCAATCTTTTGCAGTCGCACTGAAAAGAAAAACAACCCGAGGAAGAACTGAGAAATATCTCATACAAACCCATGTTGTGAAAGCCGTTTGCATGTAGAAAATATTTTTAGTTTTCATCCTATTAAAAGTTTGATCAGTCTTCCTACTATATCGTACGTACATATATTGTATTGACGTATTTCTTGCGCAAAATATATACTTATTGTTCGCTCGCATTTGTACTCAGTAAACATTTAATAATGCTACATTACATATTAAAGTTTTACACATATACTTCTTTTAGAAACATGTATCAAATAAGACTTTTTATAAATCGTTTTTTCAAGTACATACATATATATATGATGTTTAAAATTCTTCTCCACCCATCTTTAAGTACAAGAGGTGTATCAAGATTTATAATCAGACCATTAGATTTTCCCCAGCTTCATCCATCTATTCTTACTCCGGTAAAGGAAGGTTTAGCGACTGATTGTCAAGTAATCTTCATCGTACTACTCATGTAGGTACTTATAAGTTTTGTAAGGAAACAATTTATTTCACATTGGAAGAGGAAGTCAAAAAAATCGGAGGCTTATTAAAAATTGCATGGTTACTGATTGTGACAAGTATTCTTGTAGTGTAGAAAAAATGGTTTATATGTCATATACTGGCAGATAGCTTTTCAAATGCGTTCTCTGAATTAGCTACAATGTTATCTTTTATGTATACGTTTTAAATACCTTTATATTATATACATATATGTATTTCTCTATTCATTGAAACATTCTAGGGGCATTTACAGCCTATTCTGTTGGGCAATGTTTATTTCTGAAATAATTCAAGGCTCTATGAAGAGAACTGTTGACCCATTTCGGCTTACACTTTATTCTCCATTTAATTTTGCCCGTCGGCTTTCTATGTTGATACACATAAATCTCTTTCAGAGGGCAACAAAATTGCACTGTATGGAAAACGATTTCAAATACAGCAAGTTCATTGAGTAGCTTTTATATGTACGTGTGTATAATAAGTTCAATTTGTAAAAAGGCTTTGGAAATAATCTTATTAACTCTTGAAATTATGACCTGTTTCATTTCAACTATCCTGATTTCGCGCTTCATTTTAGCTGAATTTTAATTGACCGCTAAACTTCAATCAAATTAAGCACAGAATTTTTTTTAACAACGTCATAATTATGCGTTTTCTCTCGTTTTTCTTTCGTTAAATACCACCACTTGCCTTTTCTACAATATTCTGCATATATTATAGTGAGAATAATTTATCAATAAATGACTTTTAATCATCTTGGACAACTGACCATAGATTAGAATATTCAAGTTGATATTTCATTTTTATCCGTTAATGATATTTATATGTTAATTTTTTTCTGCTTGCAAACAACAAATCTTCATTTTATAAGTTGCACCGTATTCTCCATACTTAAATCTAGTTTTTTTTTTGCTCTTAAAATATACATACAATCTTAATTTTAAATGTAACAATACCTAATTTGCATTGAAATTAAATTATCACAAATCTTTCAGTTCACTCGAATCAATTTATTCACTATGTATTACAAACATTACTAATTTAGTAAATTTTACGGGCGGCCATCTTATTGAAAGCTGTACAAACAAGATGGCTGCTTCTTGCTTTTGGCTGGCGTAATCGCAAGCATGATCCGTGACATTGTGTTACAACGTAAACTACGGTCATGTTGCCTTACTTACTCAGTGTTACATTTCTATATGACCCATCTCTAAGCGTATTATGTATTATATTAGCATACTGCAGGTTGCTTTAAGGAGCACACTTGATGGCATAAAGCATAAATGCATCCACGGTCGTAATTATGATATGTCGCTATGGCAAGTGAGATTGCCACTTCAATGGTTATATTACTTTTAAATATCAACTGTGTAATAATTAATGAATAATATATCTTTAACTGAACTTTCAGCTATAACTTTATATATGGTTAGAAGCACAGTGTTGTTTCCTGGTTGGAACATTTTAAAAAAAATGTGAATTTACCTAAAATAATATGACGGTTTTAAACTGCTCCTCTTTTGACTGCAAGTATCTTTAGTGCAATTTGCGATAGTTAATACTTATTATGTAAGCAAATCGATTTGGTTTTTTTGTATCACACTAGGGTAAAACTTTCTATTATTGGCCATCTTTAATTATTGGCCACTTGCAGACAAAATTTATTTTGATAAGATATGAAACTAACATTACCACTCGTTGACTAAATAAGGAAGTTCATCAAGTATTCCTCCGTTGATATAGCAGATAGCTGTCATTTAAAGCATTGCCAAATAACCTAAAATCTGATTTTTAACATACGGTTGGAGCGTTGCCGTGAAACAAGTGAGATTTGTTGTAAAAATCACATGGATTTGACTTCCGTGTAGAGGTACGTTACACATTTATATGTTCATTGAATGAATTGAAAATTGATTTGAGTAGTTTGTCTTTATTGTATTTATAAATCATTCACTGATTGAATTGGATATATTTTTCTAAAAAGTTATAATGGTGGTGGCCAATAATTAATTCCATTTTTTTAAAGAATTTCTATTATTGGCCTGGCTGGCCAATAATACAATATGTGACTTATACGTAAAATGTTAAATTTTATTTTGAAAATAGTAATAATTTTGAGAATATTATTAATCACCTATGTATTTATCAGATTTTTCCGACAATCCTACATAAATGTTGGCCACCTGGCCCATAATTGTGGTTTTGATGGCCAAAAATTAAAACTTTTTTCACGCAATATAGTAAACATCATTAAAATAAAACACCAAAAGGTTGGTGTTAAATTCCCAGTCATTCTATTTTTAGATGGCTACATGTCCCAAGTCCCATATAAAATAAGCATGTTATGTTCTGATCTAAAAAATCATATTTGTTCTATACTCAGCTCTATAAAGTTATTCAGACTCATCATTAGATGAATTGATTAAACACTTCAAAGATAATGACGAACTTGGATTATTAAATTTTGATAACATAGGTATTTTAAGCCCTTATAGGTATAATTTAAGATTTCGACTAAAGGTGCTTGGTGGAATTTCAATATTAAATTTGAATCGTTCAAATTATGTACATTCACGCAGATTTTGTCATTAACGACTCGGGTTTTGCCTTTCGGCATCTTCAGGCCTTCAAGTGCACGGATGAATATGCCGAAAGGGGAAACCCCGGTCGTTAGTAACAAAATCTGTGTGAATGTACATAATTTGAACGATTCAAATTCTCTTATAGGTATTTCTAATTTTGAAATTTATGTCCATTCAGCTCGATTAAATGAAAAAATATGATTCTTACATTAAAATGACATTAAATTTGCGTTAATCACTTAACTTTACACTTTATATTGATGTGGTAACATAACATTACATCATTATGTATTATTTTATTTTTTAATATTTTTTTACTGCAATTTTTGGTATGGCCAATAGTTGTATCTTTAGTGGCCGATAATTGAAAAAAGTGTCCAATAATTGTAGATTTCTGCCTTTTTTGTTTATTTTTTTTCAAGTGCAAAATATATTTTTTTACATGTTTTGGTAATTGATTATTATTAATAAATAAGCAATTTAACACATGATATATTTGTATTTCACCTTTCTAAGGATACGTGTCTACAAATCAAGAACATAGTTGAAAAAATCTTTAAGTGTATGTTTTGCCCTACATATTTATATATAATATTTTATTTTATTTTTATCCAATTATTAAGCCGACTTCAACATATAAAGTTTATTTTTTAATTTAAGTAAAAAGAAAGACAAAGGTGCAGGGTTTAAAAATATTTACGCGTGCTGCAAACCGGCTGTTTACAATATCTGTTATGATATGATACCTTATAGAAAACGTACTACACGACTAATTAATTTGATTACAATTATCTATGTAACGTGATACACTCAGATGAATAAGTGGTTGTTTTCTTATTAACATCGTAATATAATATTATCCCAGCAAATATACAATTTATATATTGCACATACCAAACAATATAATTCAACGTTAACTTGTTAATTAGTTGGGATCGTTAATTATATTTTCCAAAATGTCTTCAGTTTAAGTTAATCAACAACATTTAAAATTCAAAAAATGTTGTTAAAAAATTTAACTCTGACGTGTTATATAAATTGTTTTAAAATTAAAAATTGATATTTAATTGTCTTGACATTTTGACAAGCTTTGTTCAGGAACTTATAAAGAAGAATTTCCTCAGAAGCTCTCCATGAAGACCACGATTATCAGATACAAATTCACGACAATCTACCAAACAAACATTTTGTATTTACCAATCTACTGCTTTTTTTAGAGCGAATTCACTTCTTTGTCCTAAATTCTGACATGCTTTTTCTTTTTTAGCACAGACAAATTTATTATTTCCATCTTCTATTGGAGACAATTTTTATTTTTAAGTAGGATACATTTTTCAGCCATAACCTGCTCAAAGAAAACGTCACTTATTTACTGTGAGATGATAAATTAATTGTTTTATATATTTTTTCATCTCGTTTTATTTTCACATACTCAACTCTAAAATGCGATAAAAGTATCTATTCTCAAAACTTACTTTACGATTCATTGTATACTTCATTAAAATGGTCTTATTTTAAAAATCAAAGCCAAACTGATCTAAACGCAAAGATTATAAACACGGAGTGTTACAATGGAAGCTATTTCAATAATAGCTCACTGTTACGCGTTTGCTTCTCGGCCCAATTTCATTGTGATAGTTCTGGAAAAACTTTTTTTTACAGGCACAGGCGAATCAACAACCACCACCTTTGATCTGCTGGACTCGTCTTCCTGCCACGAGATGGCTCTTTCACCGCAACTGGCGTCAGATGCCTTTCTTACGGATACGTCAGACAGTCTTGGCCAGAATGAACAGGAGCAAGGCAAGACACCTATTTATTTACTAACATAATTAAATTATAAAGTAGGTGTAAAGCATTTTAATCAAATTTATGTAGTGTCACTTATTCATATTTTGTATCTGTATCTCAAAATTTCTTTCATTTTACTTTTACCAATTATTTGTTCTAGCCTTTATAGTTTTACTAGACTTAGTAAAAATAATACTGTATTAATGTATATTGACTGTGTTTAGTTTACAAGTTTTGTTACCCACACAGAACAAATTTCACAACAGGGACGAAAAACGTTTTTTAACATTTTTTTACGAAATCAAAATATTAAATAAACACAGTATTGAAACGTACAAAAAATGCGATTTAATATTAAATGTTGGTAAAAATAGCTGAAATATGGACATATTCAATTTAACATTAATCGATGCAGTATTAAAAAACGAAATTTGCAAAAAATATCGACACAAAAAGAATTCTGAAATGAAAAATTCATTGGTGAGTACGTTTTACGTTTTGATGACATGGAATGCAAAGTAAATACAAAAAGGGTAGTCATTTTTTTATATACAGATATGTTGTATATTTATATAAAGTCATACACACCGTGTTTTCAAACTCAAATGTTTGACATATCGAACTGTTTTGATAATTAAAAAAAGTTTTTTTGATCAAGTCTCTTTTTACGCTGATTCTCAAATATTTTAACAGGTACTTTTTTTACTCCAATTTTATCACCGTGGACACACATGTTTTTTCAGTTTTTGAAGATCACTTAAATATTAGAGTTCAATTCAGGATTTCTACTTCTGGATGGAATTTCAATGCCAAATTCCGTACAGTTTCATATGTTTTTTCACCAACGACTCAGGTTTTGCCTTTCCGAATTTTCATGTATTCAAGCGCATGTATGAGCTTAAACTGACGCTTAATAAATAGTTTTCATCATGTTTATAAATATAAAAATTCTGTTAACGTTTGACGTATTAAAAATAACAATAGTGAACATAGACACAATTATAACATTACACTTGAAGCAACCCTAACAACTAAATACAAATATTAGATACCTTTTGTATACTTAAATCTTAATAAACTTAAAAATTAGCCCCGCAGGGTTGTAAAATCATAAAACCCCGCGACCTTGACTCTGATTTACAAAAAATGAAAAAAATTGTACAAAATATTTCATATTATGTACTTAAATGCATATTTTAATTTATTTAAAAAACATATTGACGCATTTTTCACAGCTCCGACTCGTCAGATCCAAAACACTACGAATGTTATAATATGGTTATAACAATATATATTAGTACAGTCGTTTTAAAGTCCTTGTTTTAAAGCATACATTAAAAAATTTAACAATGGCTAGGTATCTAGGTATGAAAACTTAAGTCCTTATAAAAAGGGTATTTTTTGTCAAAAAAACACTCATGTGTCTGTGATATATAGTTAAAAAAAATATACATAAACACTTTAAAAATTCAGTTTATTTGTCTTTAGATGTTCATATAATTCATTCATTATATTGAGTTTCTACTATAATAATATTTGATCGTCCAAACATTGTGCTTTTTTCATTGAAAATAAACAATAATTTTCTAATTCTTTAGGGAAAAGTCACACACAGTTTTTGAACCGTTTCTATATAGACATCGGACAATTGATTTATGTTGACTTTTTAATTCTCTGACGTTTGGTTTGGTTTTGAATGGAAAAAGCGAGAGTCTGCTCCTGACACGCCCCTAGGCTACAAATGATTTATTTTTATGGAAAAAATATTTCCAACTTTTCAGGAGTTGTAGCCGTTCAATTGGTAGGTAAGAGAATTTTCATAAAATGTAACGACGAGATATTTCGCCGAGAAGTATTTTATATCAACTTCCATTCGGCAGAAAATTCGCCACGAAAAAGTTTCCATAATCATTGGTTTTTACTAGACCGTTAATAATCAGTTGATAATGCGTTTTAAGGAAGATTTTTTCGCTGAATAAGTACAGAAAAATGAATGATCTATTTTTGGTGCATCGATAATAAAAATAATATTTAGTTAAGGGGTATTTTTTAAAATGTATCATTAACTAGCGAGTACCCGGCATGCGTTGAAATGTCACTCAAAGAAAGAACGTGTTTGTGTTTTTATTCTGTTTATTGAAGTCTTTTTGGATATCTTTTGTTTTTCCGTCTGGTGCGTATACGAATGGATCTGAAAGTTTTCCAACGGGTGAGCAGGCAACATACAGCTTTCCATGTGAGAAGCATAGATTTTCTTAATTTAGTCAACACCCTTGTAGCGATTGTCCCTTTGCTTTGTTGGTGGTCATTGCAAATGTTCGAATGGCATATCTGTTGGAATCATTGAGATGCTTGGCAACAGTACATTGTCCCCTTTAAATTTTCCTTTTAATTTGTTAAGCTTCAATGATATTGTGCATTATCTTTTTCACTGAATGTCTAGTACCGTTGCAAAGTGGTGGATTTATATTTCGGAGAAGAATGATAGGTACGCCAATTTTCAATGTTAAACGTGTGACGGCATGGCTGGGAAATCAAGTGAATTTAAGAACTCAGTTGGATAATTGACAACTTCTTCTTGATTCATTACAGTATCAATGGACTTATACGTTGTCTCTTTGCCTGGTATTTCGTTTTTAATCCTGAAGTTGATGGCATTAGATGATGAAATCGTTGTTTTTGGCTGCTAATATAACACTTTCTCAGAGGCACTGATGATTTTTGTAATTCTTTGCGATATTTTTGGGAAAACTTAATTGTAAACTTAAACTTAAATCTTATTGTTTTTGTAATTTTACAGACGTTTATTGGTAATGTAATACATTGTGTGGATTCATCTATTTCCAATTTTCCATTCCCAATATCCAACAATTATTTTGCGAAACGTTCAGCGGATGTGTCATATTATAGTTCTACACGCATGCTGGCCTTGAAAGCCAGTGTCTGCACGTGTCGCCATAAAACTGATGATTTGAGACATGCCTTTTATTCATCAACAGTTGTTAAACGTGGTATAACTGGTAGGTAGGGTTTGTCGAAAATAACCAGACAATAAAATAAGTGCGCCACCAAAGAGCTATTCATTTCATCTCAAATCTTTTAGTGCATAGTGTAGAGCTTACAATGCCTTTTTGTGCGCCATAGTACATTCGTCTCATATTATGAGTTGGCATGATTGAAGTACTTCGCCCATTCCGATTTTTTTTTTGATATTGCATGTTAGCGTTACAGTGATTTGCATTAAAATACAATTTCAGTGCTGAATGCGCTGTTCGACCACCATCCAAAAATGTTCACACCAAAGACACGCGAACTGACGCTAAACTATATGAAATACACACATTTGCTAAATTGAGAAAAGTCACCAGAAAAGGCGATAATTCTTATAAAATTCGCCACAGAGAATCCTAAAAATAGCCAATCGACGGGTGCAAATTCACTTTTTTGCGACCTATAATTTGCCATGAAACAGATAGCCGTGGCACGCAGATCGCTTTATTCGGTGAAATTTCTCATTGTAAAATGGCTGCACTCTGGGGTGAGCTGGAGGAAGCTCAGAGGGGCTCGCGCAAGCTCTTTGTGAAATTTTGCTAACGTTGGCCAGCCCCTTGTTAATTTTAGAGAAAACAATATTCTCAAATCAAATGAGTATATAACTGCAATTTCTGACTTACATACATTATCTATGACAGCATCAGTATACACAGTTGTACATTTTCTGCCATTTACATTGATGAGTTTACAGTAAATTGCATATTGTTACATATTGTAAATGTATAAAGTAAAAATCGATTGCTTATTTAAGTATCAGAGTGATAAAACAACTCACTGCTTCCTAGAATACCGAGAATTGGTTTGATATAAAGCGAGCCCCTTGTAAATGCATTGGCAGCCTACCGCTGGCTGTACTAATTTAGAAAATTTTGAGGGCGTCCGCACAAGAAATCATCAAAGTTTATTGCAATCGGATGAACGGTATAGGAACAGGAACGCATAAAGGAAAAAATACCAAATTACCGTATTGGCAGCCCATCGTTGTATGTTTTGATTCAAAAACCTTTGCTGGGGTCCGTAAAACAACTCACCAAAGCTTTATTGCAATCAGATGAACGGTATAGGAACGCATACGGAACAAGCAATCAAATTAACGCATTGGAAGCCCACTGCTGGCTTTATTTATACAGATACCGCTGAGGGTGTTTGCACAACAAGTTACCAAAGTTTTATCGCAATCTGATGAACGGTATAGAAACAGGAACGCATAAGAGACAAACTAACAAAGTAACGTATTAGCAGCCCACCGCTGATTTATATACATTCGCGGGCGTCCGCACAACGGCTCGCCAAAGTTCTATCGCAGTCCGATGTATGGTATAGGATTGCATACGGAAAAAACATAAAAATTAACGTATTGGCAGCTCACCGTTGATTTATATACATTTGCAGGCGTCCGCACAACAGCTCACCAAAATTTTATTGCAGTTGGATGAACGGTATAGGAACGCATATCAGACTAACAAAAAAATTAACGCATTGGGAGCCCACCATTAATTCATAAACCTATTCTGGCGTCCGCATAACAACTCCTCAAAAAATTATCGCAATCGGATGAGCGGTACAGGAGCGCATAGGTAACAAACAAACATTCATTTTTATATAATATATTATAATATAGATGTCAAACACAATTTTTTAATCTTATAATAGTCCTCATATTATCTTTGATTACTAAATTGGTCTGCTAAATATTTATAAACTGGTCAGTTAGGTTTTAAATTAACCTAACTACCAGTTAGTTCACAAAAATACGGTTTTGCTAAATCTTATTAGTTTTTATTTTTTAAGCCTTAAAAATACGTGATAACTTTTTAAACTCTAAAAAACAGTGATTTTTGACCATTACAGCAAGTCAAACGTGATCAAAGTAACACGGGTGGCTTTTTTGCCGTTATTGCACTATTTTCATATGTGTTACAGTTAAAGTATACACTAAGTCAATGCATACTTGGTCCATTTTAGCTGGTTACGGTATACATGAGAGAACAGATGATCATTTATAATATAAAAAATATTATAACTACGTTTAAAAGTTATCGATATTAAAATGGATTGGTTTTACTTTTTTTATTTGTATATATACCAAGACTGGGCATTTGGAGTCAAGAGTCGAGGAGTTGTGTGTTTTGGTCACAGACGACATTGACTATTTGAAAAAAAAATATATAATGATGTGTATTCAAACCACAAGAGTCCTTAGTGCTTACGCTGCATGCTGGGCTGACTAAAGTAGATATATATATTATATGTAAGTTTAACGGCAATTATTAAAAAATCAATACAGAGTCAGAGTTGGTTTTTAATTTAAAGGCGGAGTCGTTTTTTTACCCCACTCCACAGCCTTTATAATAAAAATTATTAACTAAGCGTTAGAATTTTTTTCGTCAAGAATCCCATCCAGTCAAAATCTTTAAGCCATAATCGTATTTACAACTGCAGAATTTAATATCAAAATTGCTGCATTTGATGGGGTTTTTCAGGAAACATAGTTTGTGTATAAACTTTAAATCATTTTTCTTGGTATATTATAGATTGATGACACGTGTTCCGCTCCTTTTCAACGCATCTTCAGTTTTACTTGTATATACTATAATAATATCTATCATTAAACTCAATTAAAATTATAATTGTTTATATCTTTCAAATAGCTTTGCGTCAAAACATTTTAAACACGCTTAATCTTACAAAGCTAAAAATGATAATAATTAAAATACTTTTTTGAAATTCTTTTTTATAAATGTACGAAAGTTCAACAAAATTAGCTGTGAGTATTATTAATTGACCAAGTAAAATTATTTAAGAATCAAAAACTTTGTCAATTAAACATGTTTGGTAAAGATAAATCGTTATAATTATAGATCTAAAAAAAATTTGAAATCAAACGAAGAAAACAATTTTATAAACATCGTGTGTAGAATTTTTCTTTCTAATATGTTCTAAATCGTTGCCTAAATATTTATGTATGTAGATTTTCCAATTATAATTCAAGAGCAAGATTTTCCGTGGCGCTTTCAACGCCTTTCACATTTTTTCCAGCTATATTACTTCATTATTTTTTCTTACCTTCGTTTAAATGAAAAGTTTACTGACCTTTTAAAAGGTCTCATTAGCGTAAGTTTATAATACATGCTCTTAATTCGAAACATATGTATTTTTAAAAAAAGGTGATTCATTAATATTAAATCTACTGCATTTAAAAAAAACAACAATCTAACTTGTATAATCAGAAATGTTTCCAACAGAAAAAAATAAAATCTCATTCGATATGGTTCTATGAAAAGCTCTGATTTGAAATAAAAAAGTTAAAAATCAATCTAGGTATCTTTTCACTTTGTTATTCCAAGAAAAATGCGGTTAGCTATTTTTGACGACTCTATTATCACATAATTTAAGAGGTCGACTGAGGGTGCTAAGGGGAGTTTTGATTTTAAATTTGAGCCTTCCAAATTTTGTACACGTTTCACTCTCACACGTTTTGTCACTAACGACCCAGGTTTATTTCAACGACCTACAAAGATTGTACTCGTTTGTATGATTATTTTCCCGACGTCATTAAAATTTAACACCATAAAATAGTTTTTAACTTACTGATATTAAATTTGAACCTTTAAAGTATGTACATTCACACAAGTTTTGTCACTAACGACCCGGGCTTCGCCTTCGACATCTTCAGACGTTCAACTTGAACTGACTGTGAATAACTGTGACATGACTTTGACTCGGTGTAAATGTACATAATTTGATCGGTTTAAATTTAATATTGAAACTCCACCAAACACCTTCAGTCGAATCTTAAATTATTGATATTAGGTTTTTTTTATATTAATATATATATACGATGTAATTATTCATGGGTGCATTTGAAAGCCTGGTCAAAACCCGGGTCGTTAGTGACAAACCGTGTTAAAATTACAAAATTTGAACGATTCCAATTCGATTTCTTTTATCCTTATAGCTAATCTATAACACGAAATTATGTAAGCCCACTTTTCGATTTTGTTAGTCAAACGTACATACGTATATCGATTAAATGTGTTTTTTTTAAGCGGTCAATAATCTTAACAACCTATGTTATCTGCTGATGTGAGCCTTGGTTATTTTGTATAAATAAATAAACATAGTTCAATATCACGCCCCAAAAGCACCTTGGATCCCGTATAGGCATAAGGTTAAGCGTAGACGAATACTAACCTGCTAGTCAATCAAATAGAACTACTATTTATTGCCAGATCCTAAGTAAACCGGAGCAAACTAACAGAAATACTTTCTTCACGTTGTTGAAGAATGTAATAAAAATACATCGCCGAAAGTTGCAGTTTGCCTCGTATAAACTCGACGAATGAGCTTTTTTAAGTTGGAAAAGCTGTAAATTTGCTAGAATGAAACGAGTTTTTAAGTGATTTTCAACTTTTAAAAGAGAATTAACTACATTGTGCTGAACTTTCTTTATCTTTTATCAAAATTACGACTGAAAATAGAAGAAATACTTTGTCCGAGTCCGACTGAAATTACTTTCAAAAAATCTGTTGAAATGTGTAAGACTCTTTTAAAACTATTTACTGATTAATTATTAAATATTTATGAACGCACGTACAAAACCTTCAATCGTTATTAACAAATGAATGTTTTCAATTATGGTTGACCAAACTAATTTTTAATAAAGTTTCTTTAACGAAAGGCAAAGTAATTTAATAATACCGTTTGTTTGATCCTTAGGTGGAGAGAGTAACGCCGTTGCAGCGCGGTTTGCGTCTCGGAGACTCCGTCCCAAAGCAGCTTCTCCCAGTAGACAAGGACCCCAGCAGTGCCAGGTAAATACAAATTGCTTAATCTCATATGAAATTCACTTAAAGAAGATACCTTTTATATCACCGCGTATCAATTTACTTTCATACGTAAGTCAGGTATTATATATTTTATTTGAGCTACGTCAGCTCACCTAACTATTATTTTTTATAATGATTTATTTTAGACTATTTTATATTTAAGTGTACTTTTTTAAACATGCTCCTACTATAAACTAAATAAATAAAGTGTATAATTTTGAGAAAAACATTTTTGACAAAAACTGTTCACGTCAATCAGTTGATCAATCAAACTTAGATCTTCATCGTGGTTTAGCTTTTGAAAAAGTGTACTAAATGAAGAATGAGGTTAGGCGGATAATACTAATCATCGCTCTTTGTGGTCTAGATGGTAAGAGCAATAGTGGGCTTGGGGTCATTTCCCAGTAAAATCGGAGAATTTTTCACGTTTTTCTGAGATTTTCCAACATTTGTTTTTTTTTAAGAATAACGTCTTGACGTGTCCTATATCATTTTCCAACCATTTATCCTATTACTATTTAAGATTTTTTCTATTGTTATTTTTTTATTTGATTTTGATTTGATCGCCACACTTCACCGATGATGACACCGAAGAACATCCCGGCTTTTCCGAAGAATTTTTCTCAATGCATTTTTTTCACCAAGTTTTCTAATTTACCGGTGAATTAAATATGATCTGGGACAAACAAATGAAAACATCCAAAAAAAAACCATACGTTTTGAAGACAAAACATACAATACTATACATAGATACATGAATATTTCCGTTTGGAGACTTGAACCTTTGACGGGCAACGGAAAAAGACCAAGTCTTAAGACCCATTAATACCGTTTAAATTGAGCTGACATTGTTATCTTCTATTTACTTATGTCAGTTTGTAATAAGCAGGTCGGAAATATGTACATTTTATAATATATGATTTATTTGTCTTAAACTCTAATGTTATATTTTCTTATGACAACACAACAAAATTTTATTCAACTTCCTGTTTTTCTATTATGTATAAAATAATAGGAATAAAATCAAAACTGTGTTTTACTTTTCAGTTCAATCATTCAATGGTTTATTCAAACAATGCTGCCTGCCAAAATATATATTTGGTATTATTTTATTGTAGTTTTGTGTAGATGTACATTGCCATTTATAATGCTAAACAAACATTCAACTTGCTCCCATAGGATGTATAAATCATCAAATTAAGCCCAAGAGATATCAAAATGTATGGTTTTCATTCAACACAGACTTGTTTTTGTCAATACAGTGAATAACTTTCGCAAAACAACAATGTTCAAATGTTCATCCTGTTAGGGTGTCCATGTGCTACTTTATTTTTTGAATGATATTTTTAAAATACTGTTAATAAACTATTTTTCTTTTACTCATTTTTCTCTTCATTTAATTAATCATACAGTTGTTCACTAAAAGAATTTATATAAAAATAAAGTTAGAAAAAATATATATTAAGCTCATTAACTTATTTGCGGCTCATTACCACATGAAAATTTTGGTAATAAATTCGGAGTTACGTCTAAGAGGGTGTATTAAGGCTAAATTGTCAACTTACATTTGTTAACTAATGATATAATATTTTTTTCGAGAATAATATGTATTTATTAGAATAAAAGGTGTCAACTACTTTAAATAAAAAAGAACAGATGATTCCTATATATTTGCATCGTTTTTCATACATTTATTATTTTTTTCTAAGAATCGCAAAAGTTTTCTCTTTATACTCGTAGCACGATTACATAAAACTGCTCGGTATCAAATAAAAAAGATATTACCAAAATATGGTCACCGTAAATTCAGAACTCACGGATATTAATATAATACAATATGAGGTCAGCTTAAACATTTCATTGCGTTAACATTGTTAACTACATAATAAGATTTTTCAACTTTTATTAAAAATTAAATTAAATTAATAAACTTAAGCGTGTGGAATAAAGGTAATTTAGAAATACAGCAGAATTGACACGTTGTTCAATAATCAGCTACCTCTGGTTTCAAACAATACTTTTTTATCCCTGGCTTTATTCCATCGGCGTTTTATATCACCTGCAAAATTTATTGTTACATTTTTCCGCATTTGCATTAGAGGACCCCGGCCGCCATATATTTTCATCGCTTTGTCAAAATTATTTTCAAATTTACGATTCACATTCTGCGCTCAGAAATAATACAGCAAAGGTAACGCCGGGGCGTACCCTTTTTTAGTGCCGGTTTTATTGTAACGTTTTGCATATCTCTCGCGCGGATAAAATTAATCGAATTCATTTCAACAGGAAGCGTCATTTCTTTATTGTTTGCCTTTAATAAAAGAAATAATGTTTATGTTATACAACGCGTGTGTGCTTAAGCTAAAAAAAGAAAATATATAATTTCAATTCGTATTATACAGTACTATACTAACGATCCGATATTCAAGCGAGTCAAAAGACGTCAAACGTTTTTACACTGAATCACATTTTTTTACCACAAATTTTCTAAAAACTAAAAAGATTTTAAGCGACAGACAATTGCACTAAATATATAAGATATGCACTATACTTAATGTAAAATATAATATTAAAAATTACGCTCAAATCTACATATTGTCATTAACACTTTAAAATTCATAGTTTTTTTTTTACGTTAAAAATAGCACCGACCTGAAATTACATAATATTATAATAATGCAATAAAAATTGAAATACATGATTTGGACAAATTATTAACAAATTTAATTAGACTTAAAAATGTTTCTCTTATTGTAGAAATGGAGAACATCATTCTTTTTAATTTTGATGTGCAACTTTTTAACTGAATCAAAATGTTTCACTTTATTGTTCGAATTAATATACAAAATAATATCTAAGTAATAAAATGATTCGTAAATGAAACTGTATTAGATTGCATGTTTCCAAATTAATGAAGTCTTTCGACATGCATGTGTTTCCCACTGCTTGCTTATTGTATGAAAAAAACATTTTAACAATAAATAGATTTGATTATTTCAATGTGTGATAAGTTAGATAATGTTTCATATTTATAATTTATTTATTCAATATATATACTATCTGCATAATTTATCGTGCATTATATTAAGTAAAAGTAACTTAAACTTGTATGATAGTACAAATATCAAATTTATTACGATGAAACGTTGCCCACAGTGCTCCTCCTTCTATCAGGTAATATTTTGGATACTTGACGGCTTCTCAGGGTAGGCGAGGCTGATTCTCTACGGAGGCACCCGAAGGCATCTGTCCTAGCCAGTTACAACTTATTTCTATGACCGCTGATGTGACATGCTACAAATTAACGTGCACAGACATCGTATCAAATAAATTAATGTATTTTATATTATGAACTTCATATTTTTCTTTATCACTCCTAAATGACGTGATAGATCAAAAAATCGTCTTAATAATATAAAAGACTATTATAAAAAATGTATTCAATTCAATCATTTAAGTAAATGCGAAAGTGGCAGAAGAAATATTTTTCTGTAAAGCTAAATTGCAAGATTAATCCAATAAAACTAAAATTCTTAGATAAGAATTTTAGAAAGAAGAAGAAATACGACAACAAAAAAACAGCACAAATAAACGTTTATTTTCTAAATCATGTTTATGGATATATGTATAGTATATTATGTACAGTGCAATCTTAATTTAACGTATCCGTAATTTACGTTTTTTTGCCATTTGAATACTTTTTCTGTAGTCCGTTTTCAATAACGTACATTTAATAAACGCTTTTACGTTCATATTTCTGCCAATTTACATCTGAAATATTAATAGAAAATTCAATAAAAATATGTACATTTTATGGTATATTGGGGGCTTTTATATATATTATTTTTTTATGGCGTACACAACCAAATCATCAAATATCTTTTTTATATCGAAAGATTTATCAATAATACACAATAATATGGAACATACGCAATTTCCGTGTTTTTTTTATATATAAATCTCCCAATCTAAAGGTTATCATACTCAAAATACTATTTTTCGCAATCTTGTTATTCCTCGAATTTATAATACATTGCCTACTTTTGTGAAGTAAAAATCGAAATGATTTATTGGAATTCTGCGAACGTTAATCTAGTATATGTTATTTTAGTAGGCTTCTCCGTAAATCTGTTTCACAAAAAGCTTTTAGAAGGATTTTTTAAAATCTGAAAGCGATATAATAATCAATTTATTATACAATTGAAGCTTAAATTCGCATTATCTCATGTAAGCCCGTCCATTAGTATTAACCGAAGTATGGTTATTGTTAACCGGTCTTTAAAAGTGCTCAATGTTTTCCGGCCATATCAGAGCTTTATATAATTTAAATATACATCCAACTCTCTTTTTGTATTGAGGATGCTTTGCTATCTATGGACCATCGAGCGAAAAAAACTGACATAAGACGTAGAACATGAAAGATATTATCTTACACCTTGCATCACTTTAAATATTTTAGATAAAATTTATAAAAAATTAACATTTTATGTATAAGTGACACTTATTATGTAGTATTAAATCTCGTCGATGAAAATGTATTATAATTAAAATAAAACAGTTTTTTGTACTCATTTTGTTTTTTTATAATTAATTTTCATAAAATATTTATATGTTGAAGTAATGTGCAATTCGTAGAAAAAAACTGTTTTATTTGTAATTATAATACATTTCCACCAAAGTGACGTAATACTACATTATAAAAGTCACAATAATTTTTTGTTTAGATTGTGATTTAAAATGTTTTATACGCCAAGTTATTATGTGTGCTTTCTGAAAATAGATAACATATAAATCAATGATAATCAATGATATAGAAAAAGTCTAAATCAGGGATGGGTAACCTTTTCATTTAAAAATGCTACATTCATTTATCTCATTCAACATAAGGCTGCAGTAAAGAAAACGTTGACACCGCCCCCTTTTTTTTCGACTCTCGAACATATAATGGGTTGATTACGCTCTTTTTTCCAAAGGCTTGCGTATAATTTTTGATCAAAGTAAATATTTTGCTCAAGTCAAAAAGCCGCATCAGAGTATCTCAAAAGGCCACTTTTTCCCTTCCACTGGTCTAAATAATCTTTATTTCATGCCGAATTTAGCATCAATACACTTTGTTACGCTGTGTGTATTTTATAAATTATTAAATTCCACTTGATGGAATAATGTTTTTTCTTTTGTCCTGAAAAGTTGCTCTGGTGGAGTTAAACGGCTTTAAGGTTAAAAAATCAATACGATGAATGAATTGGATATGGTACCATATATATAAATAACAATATGTTTCAACGCTAATTTGAATGACACGGCATTATTAAAGAACCAATCTACCGTGTAAATCGAGGGATATGTCTATCAGCATTGACGAATCATTAATTGTGTCTAAACCATAGTGCATAATTGAATCGCGCGGTTTGCTCAAAACACAAACATTTTCCACACTCTCAATGGAAATATGACAGGGGCGAATATAAACCTTCCATTGTTCCGGAACACACCATACACGAGCACACAAATGTATGCGACGTACATGTTAGCCCCGTAGTGAGGCCCGAGCAGCGGTACATTTTACTCACAACACAATTCAAATTAAGCCCCAATGAAAATCGGAACAAAAGCGAGCGACCTCTATATAAAGGAATAACACGATATAACATAAGTCGTATTTGGATTTATACATATATTACATATTTATGTACGTGGAATTATTATTATATATACGAGTTCAAAACAAAGGGTTGGTACGTCAGATATTGCTCGAAGCTATACTTATACTCAATGATTCTAAAACTCTATTGAACGTAGTTTAAATACATAAACCTCTACAAACAGACAAGAATAGTTTTAAAAAACTGTACAAAAATAAAATTATCATTGAAAAAATATATTAATTAATTTAATATGGAGACCTTTTATTCCTCTTCTTGTGTAATTTTGTATGACTCCGTTTTTAAAAGATATATGTGAACAAATGCGTGAAATCATAAAATATTAAAGAAGCAGTTTCTGTTTATATTGAGTTTATAGGGGAATAATTACATGTATGCGAGGGAGATGATTTTGTTTATCCATGTCCGCTCCCAATGTGGAGCATATGGTATCCTAATGGAGGTATCTCAATAGATGTTTTCTACGAGAACTTTTTGTTACCCTGTCGCTCAACTTCAAACTTTTTTTCAAAGTGAGTAGTAGGGAATGAATGATAAGGCTAAAACAGGACTAGTGGTTGACTAATCGCTATTGCTACACCCAGTTATTAAAGGATCAGAAGGATGGAAAGAGAGAAGATAATGTAAATTAACATTACAAACACCCAGTTTTCGATCACAACTTTGAATTAAATAATTCTCAATTTCACTGTGATCTGACCGGGAATCGAACGCAGATCTGCGTGATCGGAAGAGCAATCTCTAACCAACTGGGCCACAGTACGCAAAAATGACAGATGAAATTTAATAAAGAAAAAAAAATGTTGTGAAACACTTCTCAGTTATATTAAAGAGCTTGTATAATATATTTGATTAGATGATTTGTATATTATGAAAATATGTTACTTTATAATACGTTTTATAACCTCATTTCTTCTTTTACTTTAGCTGTCAACCCGATGTACTTGTTTGGATAGCATCCCATGAAAATTTATCAATGCCTAGTTGACTATATATATTATAATACCATCTTCCCTGAATCTTTGATGTATTTTTTGAAAGTCACCGGGAAAAAATCAATTATTTTTTTAAAAAGTCCTCTCAATCATGCCTTTAAATGTTCAGTGACTTTGAATTTATATACAAGTTGGTTCCCCACCACCTCCCGTTGTGTATATGCAGCCAACTATAATGGCCGCCTTCCACAACGCTATCTTCAGAAAAAAAGGAGTTAACCCCTTACATTCATGGCCCGAGCAGAACTGCACGGGACTGATTTTGAACCATGCAGTAATGTGCTTAAAATAATAATAGTAATAATAAAAGTGTGACTAGCTCAGCCACTTAAATCAAGTTGATGTTAAGTATCTTGTGTATAGTCCGTATACTGAAAGCTCGTCGATGTAGACGAGTTTGATTCTAGAGAGGAGTCAAGGTTGTGACGATCCCCATATAAATTGGCAAACTTTTCAAATGCCGTGAAGTTATCTTTGGTTGCAATCAAGTCAGCGTGGCCTATTAGGCCTGTGTGAGGACGGACCACAGCAAACAATTCTGCTCGTTCGGACTCCATCTCAGGGCAGTGCCACAGAACGTGATTATCGTCCTGCTTGGCATACCCACAAGAGCAGTCCGGCTTTAAAACCAACTTGCCCACCACGAATAGTTTTGCATTGAACTTGCCATGGCCGGTATTTATATACAATAACACAAAATACTTCTCAATTAATAGTTCATCAAAAAGAATTATTAAGATTGAACTTATAAAAAAAAATGCAGATAATTTGCTGGGCCATGCTTGTAAGGGAATAACAACGTCATCTTTACTCTTCCCTTCAAAACTGGAAGACATTATAAATGCAAATAATCCTAATTCTGTGGTGACTTTAAATTCTGCCCGCGTCCGAACGAACCATCGACCGTTGATAATTTATCGGCTTCCCTACAATCAGGTTCAATGGAAACTTTCACTTGGTATAGGTTTATATAGTATGAAAGTCCTTCCAACTTTTGTGCCTAGACTGCTTGCTAACACTACATCGTTGTCATAAATCATCCCGCTTACACAAATCGAAGAACAAGTATACTTAGTCATGCATAAAGCTGCGAGATATTTCATTATTACTAAAATATCGAATATTGACTACGGAATAGTTCATGCGAGTTGATTTTAAATTTATTGTACTTTGATATCTCACATACAGCCATTTTAGCTCACAGTTAATTTATGTAATGCTTTTAAACTATTGGCATCTGTGACCTAATTATAAGAGCTTTATCATTATCAAATAAACGTTTCTAGATTATGCAAATCATTATCAAAATTTCATTCTTTTAATAAAATAGATGAATTTAAAATTTCGACTGAAGGTGTTTGGTGAAATTTTAATATTAAATTTTTATGTACATTTAAATTATGTACATTTACACAAGTTTTGTCACTAGTGACCCGAGATTCGCCTTTCGGCATCTTTTTGGGTTCAAGTGCACTGATGAATTTGAACTGACGCTTAGTAAATAAATGTATCGTGTTTATATAATAAATAAATGCCAGCAATGGCTTTAAAGTTAGTGATACATTTATTTACTAAACGTCAATAATATAATATATATCATAACTCAAACAAACTGCTTTTCCTAATACAAAAAAATGTATGTTGAAATCAAAATGCTAAATAATTATTTACCAATATCGACTGTGGAAAGGAAAAAGGACGTGACCCTCAATTTTCCAAAACAGCTTTTTTCTATAATCACAATGTATACAACTTGACACACATTCTATCAAAAGGATGGAAGCTGAAAATGCCGAATTAGTATCTAAATTTAGCTTTTCAGTTTGAAAAAGATGACCTTGTAAAAAATTAAAACCAAGAAAAAACACTGAAATAACGGTTTTTCCGAGTCAATTTTTTAAATTAATATTAGATTATGTCAATTAAACACCAGTTTAGAAGTATCCGTGCACTTCAAGGTTGTGTATAATTCATAATTTGCATATGTCACAAAATCATCAAAACATGTTTTTAGCGCCTCCTGTAAAATTTGATATGTGTGGGTTACGTCCTTTTTCCTTTCCACAGTCGATATGTTTCCGAGATACCGACAAATACTTTGTTGGTTTGACATTTTGAGGTGCCCAGGTAAACAAGGTGTGCACGATTTTCGACGTGACTGCTATTGGTTGTGCTACGCTTTGAAAGCACCAGCGGCGAGTCAATAGAGAGCTTTTAAACTTTGCAAATAAAAGCTGCACGCTTATTGAAACCACCCCATACTACACCGCAGTCAATAGCTTCGGCGAATTTGAAAATTAGACGTATATTATAATTGATTTGTGGAGTATACGTTATGTAAAGTCTACACGTAGAATTTGAATGTAAAGGGTAGTTATTATATGAAAATAAACTCTTCGTGGGCGGAGTATGTTTTATTTTACTTCCTTTTATAGCAATTATTTTATTTTTATTCTAACATCTATTCTGAGAGTCTCTCAGTAGTTGACATTTTTTACAGATTTAAAATTTTGACTGTGCTTTTTTTCACATAGATTTTAGAATTTAGTTTATTATTGTCTTTGACTATATTTGCTCACTATATGAAGCACTAGGTCAAGGGTAGCCAACCCGCGGCCCGCTGGGTGTCTATTTGTGGTCCGCGGAGCATATGCACACATTTTTTTTGTTTCAGTGTACATAAAACTACCAAAAGAACATTCCAACGTGCGTAGTTCATATCATATCTCATACATGGAAGTATCTCAGTACATTAATTCAACTATCGTGACAACTTTTAGTAGACGTGAATTTATTGCCAGGAATTTTAAAAATGTAACATTTTGAAATGTGTTGTGATGCGTTAAAGGAGGAATTCAATCAAGTTGGTTTGGAAGAGTTTTACAAAGCATATTTAGACAAGGTGAAATATCACGCATTTTACAAACATGCTCTATCGATGATCTCGCTATTTGGAAACAGCTTTTTAGTCGAATGAAGTATATTAAATCTCAAATGAGAACACGAATCACTGATGAGCATTTGGAAAACTGTTTGCGTGTAGCAACAACACCAATCGTTATCAACATTGATGCACTTAGTTCTGACAAACAAAATCAGACGTCTCAATAAAATATATTATATTTTGTTTATTTTTTGTATTGCCTAACTCTAATTTAATAAATATGTTTGATTCCCATTTTTGTTATATCTTCTTAAAAAACAATATATTTCTTGTTTTCTTTGAATAATAAAAGAAATTAATAAGAAAAGAAAAAAACGGCCCGATAGGAAATCTCATTTCTAAAATCTGGCCCGGCTGCTAAAAAGGTTGGCCACCCATGCACTAGGTCTTACACTGTGCCAAATGATTTCCAGTTTTTCGCTAATTGTTTTGCTTCTTTCGATGACATACCAACGTCCATTTGTACTATAAAAGTTATAATGCTTTATAATAATAAAAAAACGGAACAAAGCAAAAACCTTTGCGAAACAACAAATTTCTCTATAAAATTAAATTTGATAATTTTGGTATTCCACAATTTGTATTACAAAATGTGACACGTGTTTCGCTTCTTAGCATCGTCAAGCTTAGAATCTCAATGTTTACGAATAAACTTTTAATCAATTTAATACGGAAACAAAAATGATGGGTGTTTGTGATATATCTTCTACACGAATTGATCTCAAGCAACTGTTGTTTAGGGAAAAAATATGTCACCTTGGCTGTTAGCTGTAATGCCTTTTATTTTTTTATAATAAAATCATAAATTTTGTAATATTTTTTTTAAAAAAATATCAATCCCGGGATTGAAAGATTGTGAATCCCAAAATCCCGGTTTCACAAAAAGGGTTTGGGATTTAATGCCCTAGTACTCTCTTAAAACTTTCATATTGATATTTTTTTTATTATATTTGTCAAGTGCATGGCGAATTGGCGTCAGCTGTAATGTCATATACTGTACTTTTAATTTTTAAGCAATAAATAAATAATATGTAAAATATGCTGTTAGTGCATAATTTACCCGGTCTATTTGTAATTGGATAACATTTTATTGAATATTTGAGTTACGGCTCAATGGCAATCTCATTTATCAATTTAAAGCACCAATAATAAACATTTTCGTTTAGATTTCATATTTTTTATGGTTTCAAGTGTCACTGTAACCAGTGTTTTCATCGAATATCGCATGAATTTTTAAATGGTATCATATTTCATTGAAATGGTTTATTATTACGACGTTTAATTGGCGTCTGGCTTCCAAACTGTGAATATATTTATTTACATTGTAACAAGAAATATTCGTTGTCTCGTTAAGTCAAAAAAAAAACAAAATAAACGCATAATTTATAAGTTCAACTAAAGGTGTTTATAGAATATCAATATCAAATTTTAATTGTTTAAATTGTGTACATTTCCTAACGTTTTGTCACTTGATTTAATTCGAAAAATAGTATGTCGTCTAATAATACTCAATCTACTAAAATCAGTAGGTTTTCTTTTATTTGATCTTTTGATTTGTTGTTTATTTATTTTTATATTTATTTTATTAAAATTGCACAAGGTTAACAAATTATAAATTTAAAACTTTTGCAACGAAGAAAAAAAATAGTACAATTAATATTAAAAGCAGGAGAAAAAATTGGCAAAGAAGTCATGTATGTAATCAGTTTAGTAATTATCAATTCAAATGAGTACATGTCATTTCGAAGACATAAATAGTTTTTAATTATTTATGCTACTGCTTTCTTAATAAAGAATTAACGTCATTAATATCAAATTATTATTGAAACTAATGTGATTAAGTCGACCTCGACAATAATAACTTTTTGACTTATTTTATAAATCCTTGCTTTTATACACAATAAAAATAATTAACTAACTGTAAGTAACCCGTGCACTCGAATGTCTGAAAATCTAAATGAAGGTTAGTGACAAAGTTTATGAAAATTTACAAAATTTGAAGGACTATGATAAAAAAAGATGTAACAAAATGTGACACACAATTTGCCTATTTAACAAGCATCATCAGACCATCGCTAGCATTGTTCCAGACCACATATGTTACAACCTGCTTTTTGTGCAATTACAATACAACAACTAAGAAAAACTTTTTTAAACAGGAAATATAAGTAAGAATCTTTTCTCAGCGCGGCATTTATCACCTAACCTGTCAAGACTGTCAAATTTCTTATGTTGGATAGACAGATAGAAACTATTTTAGATTTTATTTTTAAAATGTGCGATATTTCTTCACTTTAGTTTCACTAAACCCATACATTCAATGAAATTATTATATACACAATTTAAAAAAAAGGTTAATCAACGCGTTGTTTATATTTCAGATGATTATTTTATTAGCTCACTATTGTCGAACCCTATACTTTAATAAGTGTGTAATTAGTATCACAGAAAAACTTCAGTTCATGTTCATCCATGCATTTTAACGCATGAAGATGGTGAAAGGTAAAACCCGAGTCGTCTGCGACAATACGTGTGCAATTCAAACAAAAATATATATTACATATACCATATTCAACGCGGTATAAAATGTAATATTACAATAAAAAATACTTGAATGTGTTTTTTTAAAACGCAGAGCACTTTCTTATTCTTTCCTCCTAATTTAAATAACTTTAAATATGTTTAAAAATTAACGCATTTTATTCGTTTTTCCTTCCGAAACTCATTTCATGAGACCCTAAATTGCGTGAAATTTCATTTGCCTACTCCCTTTCTCTCTTACAATAACAAACAAAATTACCTGTAAAATTTTCATCTTGTCATATCTCCCTCCCTTTCTTCTGCACCGGAAGTCAAATAATCACATCGCGGACGACTCTTTGAAAAATAACGAGATTTTTCCCGGAGACCCCCGAGGTCCCAAAGCGCGACCTCTTCTTCCTACGGTGGCATCCATCTTTCGTGAAAGATAAACATTCCATTAAAAAAGACAAAGTGATATTGAGTAAAGCGCCACCTGCGGCTGAGGGCGGCCGCACCCTTAATGTGACACCCTGGGGGTCCACTCAACCCCTAAACGAGCCTGTTCAGCCTATTTTTGACCTGCTCTATGTTATTTTCAACCTATGGTCTGTGATATCAATTGGAAAGTATTTTTATATAGCTCCTAATTTTCTGTTTCTTTTACGATTGTTAACGGTCGAAACTGTATCTTTATAATTGTGTTAACTTCTACTGTAATATTTCTTTCTTAAAATCATTTTAGAAGTAAATTGTTTGGGATTTCATAGATTTTAAAACTTGTACTAGTTATAAAATTAAAAATGATAACTATTTTACATTCAATTTATTAGCAATTCTTCGGGGTGATTATAATTTTCATTTAAAAAAAGATAATAGATAGGTGTTGTTTATTACAATGAATAGTTTTTTACGGTAATAAACTTATCAGAATGAAACTTTTATCAATGATATCGATGACTTTGCGATGAAATATAAAGTAAAATATATCAAAATAATAACTAATATTTTCATATTTTATTTCGTGACTATAAGTTTTATAGGTTTCATTTAAAATTGTCTGGCAATCGACATATATAATCAATCATTTTTTTGTCTGGACATAGCCTTACATCATTTTTTCTAAGTTGACATAGGGACTTATTTACATACATTTGTAATTCTGTTAACTTCCGCCTTTTCGAATTGTTCATATTATGTAAAAGCTCTTTGAAATTGGTTAACTCTGAGATAATTTTATTTCAACCAAGAATACTTATAACTGATTGAAATCTGTAGTCTATACTAGTATTTCTCTGCTTAAAATGTTTTGTTTCACTGTCATTTCGCATCGCTGGGCACACTTTTATAACATCTTTTTCTCGGACGTCCGATAGAAACACGTGACCTCCATTAAATTTAATGTCTCAAATGTACAATTCAGCCAAGACAAAAAAAAATAAAGTGTTATTAATCAGTCTTTTGTAAATGTTCACATCTGCTCTTAGCAAAATTGATCGCATTGCTTTTTGAGTTATCGTGGTACTCATCATCAAATAAAATCTCAGAGGAAAATTTCTTTTCCATGAAAATAATATAGAACATCTCCGTTCCCAATATGGATTTATATTAAAATTTATCTCGGCAAAAGTTTTTTTTTACGGGAGCTTGTTACTCAGATTAGTTTTTGAAGATAGTAAAGTAAGACGAAAAGAGCTAGGATTAGTGGTTATTTAATCGCACTTGTTATGCCTAGTTTTAAGAATAGGATGGCTGGAGTGAATGTCAAACATCGTGGACACCCGTGCTTTCAAGCAGTCTACATTGGGATTTAAATCCATGAGCACCGTAACCAAAGCCAACAACGTTGACCACTTGATCACAGACCCGACATAAAAGCTTATTGTATTTTACATGAACTTAACGACTTACCAGTACCAGCTACGGTTTCATATAAAAACTGTATAAAAAAAATCAACAATAAAACACTACCGGGGTGATTTACTTTTTTTTTATCATGGACTCCTAATGAAGTTTATCTAAACAGAAGTAATAAAAATAATAAAACATTTTTAGTACTTTTTCCACATAAAATTTATTAGATCAGGACCGGTTTCGCTCATGATGAGCATTGTCAACTGATCAGTTGACAATGCTCATCATGAGCGAAACCGGTCCTGATCTAATAAATTTTATGTGGAAAAAGTACTAAAAATGTTTTATTATTTTTATTATAATGCCATTCCACCAAGTATTGACAGTGAACACCTTAAAAGTGACTAAACAGAAGTGTTTCTACGATAACTGAATTTACACAATTGTTGAGCCCGTACTGGGATTCGAACCCGTCACCGAATTGTGACCCTGACAGCTACGTCGTCGGGTGGTTAACGTCGTTGGCTTCGATTCAGACTTGTTTAATTCATCATTATTGTACTGTAAATAATTTTTAGTTCTGAAGCCAAAAAGTCAGCGAGTCTTGGTACAAAAAGTATTAACGATTTATATTTCAGTTATTGTTTATATAGTTGTCTAATCGTCTACCGCTTCCTTACTTTTCATTTTGCTTCGTGATATGTGAAAATTTGATTATATCAAACTAGATTTTATGACTTAAGGTTTTTTGACAGAATACCGACGGTATGTTTCAGTTTCAAAATCGTTCTACAAGTGTATGAAAATCAAATTTAAATAATTATTTTACTCTCAAAAGTGGTTTAGTCAAAGGCATTGTGTTAACATACCGGCATGAAAATCTTACAGAACAAAAATCAAATCGCAGCATGCGAATCAGTTGACTGAATGTCATTCAGTATTTTGTGTGAAATGAAAGCGCTTAACATTTAATTAGTTATTTCGTAGTTATTGTAGTTAATTCACGTTTGAAAATAGTCACAAACTTTCAGCTGTCCTGAAAAATAAAATAAAACTGAGTTGATACTGGATGGCCGAGATCCATAAAACGATAAGACAAAAAGTTTTTTTTTAATTATATTACCTATTGTATTCGAATATCACTCTTCTATAGCTTCACACAAGTATAATTATAAAAAAAAACACTTGTTTTTTCAAGGTAGACATATTTTTGAATATGAAAATACAAAAATATAAACAATCTTCTCGCGGTTTCATACTAACAAAACTATACATATTGCTGACGGCTTTGTATTAAAAAGAAGAAACAAATAACAATGATCACTTTTTTACAACTGAATTTGAAGCTTCAAAACTTTAGTCAGCCATATCTCAAAACTAGGGCATCCAATCCCGGGATCCCGTTCAATTTTCTGATCCCGAAATTCCGGGATCGAGATGGCCGCGATCCCGGGATTTCGGGATTGAGAAATTTCTAGCAAATTCTCGAAATTTATACGAAATTGGCAAATCGGGGATTTCAAATTCCTCGGTGAGCTAAAAAAAAAAAAACGAGTTTCTGTGAGATTCTGGGAAAAAGTATACCAAATCGGAGATTTCAAATTCCTCGGTGAGCTTAAAAAAAAAAAACGAGTTTCTGTGAGATTCTGGGAAAAAGTATACCAAATCGGAGATTTCAAATTCCTCGGTGAGCTAAAAAAAAAAAACGAGTTTCTGTGAGATTCTGGAAAAAAGTATAGCAAATTGAGGATTTCAAATTCTTCGGTGAGAAAATCTCAATCCCGGGATCCCGGGATCCCGGGATTCAAAATAATTCAATCCCGAAATCCCGGGATTGGAAAAAGGCTTCGGGATTGGATACCCTACTCAAAACCACAAATTTCTAGTCGGAGTCTTATGGAACTAAACCATCGATATATTCATTCAGTATTGTTATTTCGCTCTATACTATTAGCTAATATAAACTGTTTTACCGCTTTGGTGTGATGAATTTCCCTGAAAATATCGTTTTGTTTTCCCTTTTCATAGAAAGGTGGAGTAAGATATCAAACCGCTGTCAATTTTAAATGTACCCATATCAAAAAAACGAAATGTAATTCGACATGCCAGAGGTACGCGTTCCCTTTATACCTATAGCTGATATCTTGTTTTGTACATATCACATTAGGAAACAATATTACAACAAATATAAATATTTGCTTTGGTATATTTATCCAAACATCTGATAATATATTATCCTGCCAAGAAAATTATGTTTCAAATACATATCGTATTTTATTATTTTAATGAATATATTTTTTAAACTATTACTCAGGCTATATTCTGAGTAATAGTTTTAAAAAAGCCTTTGAGAAGTGAAGTGAGCCATAAGCAAAATGGTGAAACTTTTTATTAGGCTTTTAAGAACAATCATGTCTGTTATTAAGATTACTTCTTTATTACAGTCATAATATAAATACATAATAAATTATTTATAAATTTGATAACTTTTTTTATTCCACTTGAATTTATTTCCATTGGAATTTACTACACATAATAAAACCAATTAGTTTTTAATCAGTACTATCTAAATTTCTAGCACAGCCCCCCACCCCCTTCTTGCGTCCAGTAGAAAATGGCAAACCCCGAATATACTTCACTAAATATACACTGGAATACAGCGACAGATAATACAAATTATGCCCCTCTTGCATTTTCGGTGCTTAAGTCAGCTTCCAATCCATCTGACAGTGATCAGGCGTGGGCTGGAGGGGGCTCGGAGGGGCTCGCGTGAACTCCTTGTTAAATTTTACTATGGCCGGCGAGCCCCTTGTTAATTAAAGAGAAAACAATAATATCAGCTAAAATCAGTATATAACTGCAATTTATGACTTGTATAATATCTACGACAGCTTCAGTCTACACAGTAGTAGATTTTCAGCCATTTACATAGTTTACGGTAAATTGAATATTGTTAAATATTATAAGTGTACAGTAGAACCCCCAATTACTATACCCCAAATTACGCGCTGGCTTGAAATATTCGCCGCAAATCCCCCAATTGCACGGTCGCATTCCATTGTCGTTACTACTAGACGGTGGTCTGTGCAGCGCATACAGTCAAATGTTGACTAGCGTCTGTGTATTCAACACGCGCCAGGCTATACACGCATAGCTGGGCGTCTGTCTGTGTGCGGAATATTTACTACTACAAAAACGAAATATTTCATACAATTTTATTTTTTTTGCAAAACTAAGGGAAATCTTAGTTTTGCATTTTCCGCGAAAAAAAATCAAATCCCTAATTTTTTGTGAGATTCACATACCCAAATACACTAACCCCAATTACACGGTCCCGATTATAGTGTAAATGGGGGCTTTACTGTATTAAGAAACAATCGATTGCTATAATTGCGTATTGCATATAATTGCATAGGAGTGACAAAAAATCACTCCTTCCCCAGAACACCAAGAATTGATTTGAGATTAAGCGAGCCTCTTGTTAACGTATTGGCAGCCCATCGCTAACAGTGATTCCAAACTCGGTTTCAAAAGTAGCTATTTCCGGGTTGACTATGATTAGCAGTATTACATTTTATATTTTTGTTTGAATAACGAATGAAAATGGTTTATATTCTCATATATATGTTAACGTATTGGCAGCCCATCGCTGACAGTGATTTCCAAATTCGGTTTCAAATGTAGCTATTTCCGGGTTGACTGTGATTAGCAGTATTACATTTTATATTTTTGTTTGAATAACGAATGAAAATGGTTTATATTCTCATATATATGTTAACGTATTGACAGCCCATCGCTGACAGTGATTTCCAAATTCGGTTTCAAAAGTAGCTATTTCCGGGTTGACTGTGATTAGAAATATATCATTTTATATTTTTGTTTGAATAACGAATGAAAATGGTTTATATTCTCATATATATGTGTAAACTTTCCTCGAAAACGATTTTACAAACTCACTCGGAGTGAAAATAAAATCAATTTCCCGAAGCGGCAAATTATATGGTGGGCGTGCGAACAAACACTGAAAAGTTTATTGGGAATTGGCAGAAATTTCATCTAGTTTGATAAATGTATAAGCTAATGCTTCAGTCAGAAGTATATTTAAGCCGCAGAGGTAACTCAAAGTATAAGTAAACTAATTAGGGGCATCTCGTGAACATCATTCCAAATCGGCAAGAGAAACATATTTCGGATTGGATACTACGCGCTTATCGACTGTGCGGATTGTTGGATTCGTTATACTAGGGTGTTTGTAAATTACATGAGTATTATATTTATTTTCGGAATATTTACAATACTTTAAAATAATTTAATATAGATCAAACTTCTTAATAAGCACTAACGAACTTGCTTATAAAATTAAACTAATTTCCGTGTCTGGCCGCTTACAAGTCATGAATATTTAATAGAAAATATAGCAACTTTTAAGATGTTTTATATAGGTGTTGCAACAGGAATGTTAGTGTATTAAAAAAATACAGTCAACACTAAAAACCGACATTTTTGATTACTTGAAATTATAATTAAATCTTTAAAAAGAGTAGTAACCGTTACAAATCTGTCACTTTTCTCATTTTTTGTGCAGCTTAAAACAGCTATTAAAACGAAATCCGAGAAACCAAATAAAAAAAAATTGAAGTGAATTACTATAATTCTTAATCTTCTAATATCTTGACACTTTTCAAAAAGACTGGTTGAGGTGCTGATTAACAAGTTTGATAAATTAGTTTCAAAGAATTGTAATGAGTCAAAAAAAATGCTTTAATTAGTATTATTAAATGCTAAGAATACTGTTACCTATTAATACCAGAGTGTTACAAGTGGTAATATGAATGTGGTATTATAGAATGTCAGTTGTTAAATACTTCAGATTTAAACTATCACAACTACGAAAATCCTGCAAAAACTATTATCATTATAGATTAAGATTAACACTGCGCAAAATATTGTATTCTAATAAATTACAACTAGATTTTTGAGTTGTTACAATTAAAAACTGAGGTATCAATTAGTTTATATTTATTATATAGTTTTTTAAATGTTTCATAAAGATCCGTTTATTAAAAAAAAGTATCCTTTTAGCGATGATGGAAACTGTCATAAACGAGAATCATGTAATAAAACTTAAAAGGTCTTATATTGGTCTTATATTGGTCTTAGTTTGTCTTATATCTATTATTTATGCCGCCTGTGTGATCGAGTGGTCAACGCCGTTGACTACCGCTACGGAGGCCACGGGTTCGAATCCCAGTACAAGCAGTTTTATAAATTGATGTTTCAATCGATTTATGAATTTCTGTTCAAAGGCATGGATGTATGTGATGTCTTCAATTCCCCCCTCTCACCCATCCTATCCTATGAACGGGGCGTATCGAGAGCGATTAGCCAACCACTAGTCTTGTCCTAGCCCTTTCCTTCTATTCCTACTCTCTTTGGAATAAGAGAGGTTGAGAAACTGAGTAACAAGCAGTTCTCGTAGAAACACTTCTGTTGATACAAATTCCATTAGGAGTCCGTATGCTCCACATTGGGAGCGGAAATGGTAAAAATAAATATATATTTATAAAGCCCAACTCGTTATCTCCAAATGATAATATATGGTAATAAATTATCAAGAGTGTTATCTCCAATCATATCCACCGTCAGAAAGTCGTACTGAAATGTTATCTGAACGTTGAAAAGAAAAAATTTAAGTTTTTATACATCGCATAATTACAAATTGTTGAATGGTATTGGTCACCCTACTTATAAAACTTTGATCTAAGCCAGGCTCGAGCCAGAAACATTTCCCAGTTTTCTCAAATTTGTGAAGCTAAACTTATACGCAAGTTTCTTCTTAAAGTTACCCACCCAATCGTTTTTTTTTTCAACGCCAATGTTATCGAACTTAAGAAGGCTGCTAGGGCACGGAATATTTAAAAAGCCTTATAAATATTATAATGGCTTAAGAATTTATAAAAGTCGCCTGGAAGCAGTGCAGTGCAATAATTGTTGGTTTGAATGTGTTTTTATAGCCATTTTCGCACGTGATGTTCAGCATATTATGCACTTCTCATGGAGAATTTTATGAATTCGGTTGCTCAACTCTTATGGTATGTAAAGATTTGTAGAATAAGAACAACTCTAGTAGTTGATTTATCGTTATGTTGATATGGATCGGGTAGGAGATTTGTAATATGATAAGAGTTGATGGTGTAATCCATTCAATTGTTAATCCGTTAACAATCAATAAATTACTTCATGAAAATTCTCATCGTGTATTTTAACCATTTGTTTTCAACGGAAAAAGACAAGGCACAAAAACATTAATGGCTTAACTATAACTATAACTTTAACTGACATTCTTTAAATAATATGTGAAATATATAAAAATAAAATATGTTAAATTGCTTAACAATATTCAACGGAATGAACTGTACTTTTTTCATTGATTATGTAATGTGCTTTATCAAAAATAATATTATTTAAAAATGCATGTAAATTATGTTAAATGTGTACGTCACTGCAGACGTGTGACCGGACATGGTCCGTCCATTAATGTGACGTCACTTCTCTAACCATTGCTACCTGACGAAAAGGTTAAATCTCAAATAGGTTAACCTTTTTCTTTTTTTGGTGAGGATGCGCGGTGCTTTTTTATGAATACGTCAGCAATGTCATCACTTTTATCTGTGACCCATTTTAGGTTTGAAAGATGGTCTTGTTTGCAGTTGAATTTCTGCGCGACCGACTGAATGAAATGCTTACATATATTTTTCTTGGCAACAGAAAGCTTTATCTAAAGAATTTTCATTTCGGAAGCCATCTCGGACTACATGTTTAATCTTTGATTAATGAGCCAAGTTTGTGTGTCACAAACATTTCGCAGCTTTGCGGCACAGTAAAACTATTCACTCATAAAATCTATAGTCTTTCGCAGACACCATTAGTAGACGGGGTGGTAAAGTGAAACTTTAACAAACATTATCCAGCATTGCTCTTGGTAATTGCTTAAAATTTTCCTTTTTAATAATTTTCTTCAATATTTAACAGAATAATCAATTTTATTTACTCATTCAGAACTAAATGACACTGATATTGTGTTGTATAGAGACAAAACATGTCGTTTCTTTTTTATTCTAATCAATAATTACAGTTTCGGTGTTTTTTTAATTATATAAGAATTCACTTTTTTCCCAACAATTGTTTTTTTTTATTTAATTATATTTTTGAATTTTTCAACAATATTTGTCGTTACATTTTATTCCAATGCACCAAATATTCTGAAGATGACAAATCATACGTGATAAAATCGATGAGAATTTTTTGTAAGTCACTCGAGATTAACTTTAGAATAACACCCACCTACGTCTTAAGTCTCAAATATAAATTGAAAAAAATGTTAATTTAATTTTGACTTCACCAAAAATCGATCTTAAGCCCGTCTGATAGGTAGAGCAAGCTCCAATCAACTAGACCACAGCGAAAAAATCAGAGTTATTTAGTTGTATTATTAAGGTGGAAATGTACATATTATAAAACACGTTTTTAATATTTAATTAACTGTTAAGTTGTTTGAGTTATTTTATATTTATAAAAAAGCAGTATTGTGTAATTGTAAAATCAAATATTTAATTATAAGCCCCCAATCAAACAAATTTTGTAAAAACCGTCGATATTGCTATCAAGAATATTCATAAAGATCTTAAATGCATATATAAAAATACCACTTACGGTGAAAGCAAAATGCTCATTATTTTATATTTGATGAAAGCACGCTAAAATGTTTTCTACGAACAAAAGCCTCTCCCGATTATCAAAGGTTCTTCAATAATTGACTCGAGATACTTCCATTCATTAACTGCCAGGTAATATAGTAGTAACAATAGAGAAAGCATAATTCAATATTAGTGAGAAATAATGAACAATTAATAAGAATACAATATAAAAATGAAGTCTTATCAAATACAGCCTTGTGAAAATTCTCTTTCTATACATATATTGGGTATACATATATAAATTTCTCTTTCATTTCCTTCTGACCCAGTAAGAAATAGCCTAAATATCCTTTTTCAGGACCTAAGTCCACAGTCGTTGGGATTGGCAAACATTGTTTTATTTGAGGATAAACATTCATTGGATATGCAGGGACATGTGACAAAGTGCGAAGGACTATATTTTTTCGCAATATAAGTTGTGCATTGAAAATTGTATAATAATACACTCATAAAACCAGACAATTTATATAAATGTGTTAACTCGTTTTCATTTATCAAAATAGCTTTTTTATAATTATATTATATCAATCACTTAATTAATTCCTACGTTTTAAATATGAACCATTATAACTATTTTTAAAAACCGTCAACGTATGTACGTTATGTAATAACCATTAGAAAATCTTAAGGAAAATAAATTTAGCAGAAATAAGCCACCAGTCATAAATACTTACAATACAAAAGAAAGGATTACATACGTTTTTCTGATATTTTTAATCAGAATACAATTGTAAAAAAAAAATGTTTCACTTATTGACACAGAAAGTAGATATCATTAATAACTTTTTGAAGTTTTCTTTCATGCGAAAGATTTGTAGTAAAGAGATTTTTTTAATCCAAGTTTAGTTATTATACCCAAATTAATGGAAACGGCTGCATTCATAGTTATACAAAAATTGAGCAATTTTAAATTGATAACACATGCAAAATGAACATGTTTTTCAAAAATGTGAAAAATTGTACGAATTCACCTTCAAATGATGTTTCACATTTAACTGTCAATGAAGCAACACTTAAAAACTTAAACACTTCCAGATTAAAATTCTTGAAAAAAAGGTGGAGATCAAAAAAATCTTACCACATTGTATCAACAATGTCATGTTTTCAATAGTGAAGCGAATGACATAGTTTTTGCCGAGAAGACTTGTAGGTCTTGTAGAAATCCTGTAGGTTTCCCTTTGTCCTTAACACAAAAAGGAAAAGTTTCAGGAAACGATGACAAATGAATCGTTACAAAAAGTGATTTTTTTATGAGAGCGAGTTTGTGACAGGTATGTTTAATATAAAAAGTATACGTTTGTTTTAGTAACGTTTAAATATCATATACATAGTTAGTTTTACATTTTAATCTTGATTTGCTTAATAAAATGAAGAATAGGATTATAGTTTAATTTGTACTGCATCGCTGACACCGTAAGCGTAGTGCTAAAATCTTTACTTATTTATTAAAATATTTTGGGTGCAAATTTTAATAAAATCAATTGATAGAAAATTTAAATTAACTTTGATTATTCCACGTATTGTGTTACAAACTGTGACACGTGTCATCTTCACAAGGCATCTTCAGACTTATTATCGCAAAGTTTGCTTAAGTAATTACTTACTATTACTATTAAAATGAACTTCTACAAAGTTACCGCCGAAACCATCGAAAGTAAATCAATTGATGTTTTTTAGTTGAACTTTGTAAGGGCGATTTCATCACAAGTACATATATTAAAAATCAAAAATATCTCTCGCATTGAATATAATCACCAGCAACTATTTGAATCAAATATAATATACAATTGGAAAAAAATCTAGTGCATATTTTAAATATACTACTTTTACAGCTTTATTTTTTGTTCATAGTTCATATTAAATAACCATTTTGAGACTGTTTTGTAATATTATATGAAAGCATGTTTACTCCTTTATTTTGTTATGAACTTAGAGTCAGTTTTCATACGGTTTACCTCATAATACTGACGTTGTTATTACTAATGCAATACAAAGGAAAACCTTCACAGCTAAAGAAATAGTGAACCTTTTGATGAACATAGTCAAAAGACTTAAAATTAATCACAAATACGTTCATCTCGTAGCTGAGTGAAAAGGCTCTAAATTTTACATGTGATTTTTTTGTGCATTTAAAGGTCTGAATTCTCAAATGTACGCTAATATATATATTTATATTTTCAATCCATTTATTGATTTTCAGGAAAAAATTACCCCAAAAAACATGGAGTAGAAAGAGAAAAAAATATTTAACTACTTATCCTATTTCTATCTCATTCTTCTTTTATAAAATGAATGACTCGTTAAATATCATGTATTATTTCAGAACTATCAAGAGTATGATATCATAATAAGCAGTTGGAAGTCCAAATATATCCATAAATTATAATTCAATTTTACGGTATTTTTTAGTTATTTAGTACATAAAATAAGGATAGCCCAATTGCGCTGTAATCAAATTGAGAAGATAAATCCTGACAGGCAAATTGTAAAAATTCATTTAGAGATTAGCTTAGAACACTTGTTAAAAAAACAGTATTATCTTATTGCAGTACTTTATTTCAACTAAATTATAAACTATTTGATGCGGAAATAATATAAAAATACATGTATTGTCTTATATGGCAGCGTATCTTATATTATTTGGATCCATAAAAAGAAAGAATACTTTCTTTTACATTAATATAATATATTATTACTATTTATTTTACTATATTTAAACACCATGGTAAATGGTTTACTTGGAAACAAAGCGAGTTTTTTTTTCTGGATTGCAGAAAACTAATAAACGACGTTTTTTGCGGAATGCTCTATTCTGCGAGAGACATCTCAAAAAAATATGCAGATTGTTTATAGTATTTTACTAATTGTATAACACTTAACATAGCTCGTAAAGCTAGCCGATTATGCTAAGCAGCGTAGAGGCTCTTATTGAAATGTTTAAAATTTGCGGTTATCGCTCTAAGCTTGTGTTGTGAATTTATTATGCTTTAAGCCCTAGTATTGTATTTCTCGCCAAAATTTATCTTTCGCTCGTGAAAACCATTAGGATTTTAAACTTAAAGTCTTCATTTTCCAATATATTAAAAGTAACTCTTTATTTTTTCGTACTTATTTCAAAGAAAATTTGAATATCAATGTAATTGATTTATAAGAAAAACATAACTTAACAGAAACTATTATGTTTTGATAATTTTTCAACGACGTAATCAAAAATTATCTTGAACATATATATGAAAGACAAGTTTGTTTTTTTGTATGTATAATATTTAATTCACCAAGATATAAAAAACCATATTGATAATAAATATTATTTCAGAATTAATCGGGATATAATGTGTTATTTAAATAGTATTACTAATTGAGATTTTTCTCATGTTTGATTTTATCATCAAGTGTCATGTAGATTATATTTTATTATATATGGTTTTAACATTAAAACGGAATATTTTTTTTATTCACGAAAAGAAAACCACAATTATACATATAACTCAAACATGTTTTAACGTATTGGCTTTATCGTAAAAAGCTTAATTCTGTTTCCTTGATAGACTATATTGACTGCATTGCAAAGCTGAACTCTTTTTTTCTCTTTCGCAACAGCGGTGGATTGAGCTCTTTGGAGGCCCCAGGCGCAATAAATTTTGGAGGCCCTGCTTTTTGAATAATATAAAAGTGCTGCAAACCTCTTCGTAAAATGATAATGAGTATTGAAAACTGAAATTGAAATGTAAGGTTTTATATAATATATGCTATCTTCAAGGCCCCCAAGATTTGGAGGCCACAAGCGCGCGCCTCTTGCGCTTATGGGATAATCCGCCACTGTGTGGCAAAAAAAATATTAAATCATTTGATAATTTCCAGCTTATTAAAATTGTCGACTAATTAGTCCACAGAATGGATGGCCAATATTCCGTGACATAATTTATACAGCTTTTCTCTCACACGTTTCATAAATTTTATTTTTAAAGTTCCTAAGATAGTAATGGCCAAAACAAAAAACATTGTTTAAAATCAATTTTTGTTTATTTCAGAAAGAGCTTATTTTCTTTTAAGCGTGTATTCAAAAAAGCTACAATTCCTTTCAAACGTGACAAAGGAACACGCTAAAACGCCCATCCAATCCTTCATTAAATATTTGCAACGTTAAAAAAAACAAACAAAAAACTCCGGCCATTTTATTCTTAACTTATTTCTCGGCGGCTCACTCTGTTTCCGTCTAGGTTTATCATCCCTCTCCTCTTTTGGCAGATTTTCTAGACAGATGATGTATTAAAAATGTTCATGCGTGTAAATAATATACAATACGGTAATTTAGGCATTACGAGTTCTTTTGTAAAATAGCTGAAATTGCTGAATAATTTAATTAGTTTTCGGATCTAAGTATACAATAGTGGTATTTCAACGTTCATCGTCACAAAAAATGTCGTATTTTCAATTTATGGTCATATAATAATTAAGCAATTTTAAATCGTGACGGTCGCATATAGACGCATCTTTATAAGCTGATATTGATTTCATAAAATCGACTTAACAATTATTCACTTTTTGTACTTGTGGAGAAAAGCAAAATAAACGCTTTTTGATAGCTCCTTTTATTTATGGCTTTTATAAAACTCTAAAAATTGAATCATCTCACTTTTTTGAGAAACAACAATAATACGTTTCTACAATATTTTTAAAAGGCTGTGTAGATAAAATATTTTCTTATAAACATACAATAATTTTTGGTAAAAGTATCTATCATCTGACCTAATAATTAACGATCCGTCCAATGATCGCAATGTTCCGGGGATAAGTCTTGGCAAGGTGAATATCAAAAGCATATCGCACCTTTAAAATACTCCGTTTTTTTAGATGAAAATGAATCTCAATTTATAATATCTAACTATACCTTCTAAAAAACTGCAATTTCTAATGTTAGTCAACTCACCGTTTCAGTGTCAAAGAAGCACTATAGCTGTGATGTGATTTGACGTCACTGTGATCATAAATAGTGTACCACACCATGCCTCAAATCTTTACACGTAGATGTCAGTGTAATGAATAATATATTTTTAGGAATAAAAAGAAAACCAAAATGGCGGTCGTGGCAGGACAAACTAAATACTAATAAGTGAATATTTTATTCGCTTTTAATATATATATCTTAAATATCGTTGGCATTGTGCATTGTTTGTTTTTTGTTTTATTTATATAGTCGTTAATTTTAGTACACTTGTCCAAATACGTAGCGAAATATACGTTAAGACGATAACAGTATCCTCTTCGGTGCACGATTATTAGTTTCGATTCTTTATAATAACTGATGCGGCAAAGAAGAGAAATCTATTAAATTATTTACTATGGAACTTTCTTGCACATTGCTGAATTCAATTGGCTGCTGGAATAAGACGTTCGAGATTAATGTCGTTATAAAACAAATTGTCAGCAATTCTTTCAATGGCTACCATCGGCAAGAGTGTAAGTAGGGCACCCTCGACGCCAGTCTCTTAGACACACAAACAATATAATGTAAAGATGTCGGCCATAACGGTATCCCGAAAATTCTTTGGTCACATCGTCACAATACGCACACAAACGTCGAAATTAATTAGATGAACTCGGTAGTCTTCTTTTTTTTTGAAAATTAATTACATACAACTCAAGTCGAGAATCAAATATTTATTTATTTATTTTTTAATTGGCTTGTAAGTACGAAAACACGACAGCTAATAAATGACTGTTGCTCACAAAAAAAGTCACAACACAAATAATTATATATAAAGTTTTTTTTTAAATAATGTCATTATAAAAATAATAGAAAGTTAATTTTCGACAAATTAATTTAACCAGAATACGTCACATTGACAAGTTTCATTTATAATATGTATATATGTGTTGTATTCCATGAAAAAATCAAAAACATAGAATTACATATTATTAATTGAGCAAATTAATAACTTTTTTATGTATTTTTTCTAATCACTACATTGGAGCAATCAATAATATAAATATACTTCAAATATTATAGATTCCTGTTTCACTAATAATTTTCAGGCAGCAAATCACTTTTAATTGATTGTAATAATTTCTACTTATCCATTGTTTAACATTGACAACTCGTATCGAATTTTCTTTATTTTCAGCTTCGGTCTGATGTACATCAATTTAACTTCATTCGTTATATTTTGGTCCGTGGTTAAGTGGTCAACGGCGTTTGATTCGTTCACGGATAATAATTATACGATCCTCATGAAGCTAAAAATTTTTTTTTATTAGTTAACTTTTTTCCTTGGTGGTTTTAGTTGTGAAGAGCCGCAGTAAAAGAAAAGCAATTGTCAGTTACAAGGTGACAATGCTTAACCATCGATATTTGAGGTTTAAAATTAATTCAACGATTGATTATGCATCACTGATTATTATAATTTATTCAATTTTATATTTGATCCGGAAGCTTTTTTACAGCTTTGATATTTATCTAAATGATGTCAACAAAATTCAAAATAATTACCCTACTGACTGTTTACAATTAATCTACATTTTCCTTTGTTATGTCTTCTTTCAAATGTAGGCAAAATGTACTTAACACAAAATAATTATGTAGATATAATCTGCAGCATAATTTTAATGTTATTCAATATCAAATGTGTGCAATACTACTATTTTTATTATTATGATTCCTATAATTTATTTCCCTCTGCAATTTCAAAATACTCATTTGCGATAATTGTGTGATGTACGCTCCTCATTAGGACTCGATTTAGAAATATCAGACATATTATAGCGTTAAACTTTCATTTTCCAATTCAATAAGTGCGCAGTTGGCCGAGCACCCCCCGTCATCCTTTCGCTCATTATCCCCAACCGGTTTTTTTGATTTGCGCCATTTCTCACGCCGGAAAAAATACATTTTTCCACGTTTCCCCTGAGCGTCGGCCATTTTAGAAACGTCTACATCAGTATGTCATGCTCACAGCGCTATCTGCTGGTGGTAAAATATATCGTTACATAAAGGAATTATTAATATTACCAACCTAAACAATCTTCAAAGGTTTATTTATAGCACATTTTATTTTAATCGTAACTTGATATTTTACTACTTTAATACAGAATTTTGTAGCCATAAAACAACTGTACATGTATGTATTGGTGGTGATAAGAATTCCGCCATATTAAAACAAACTCATGTTATGATTAAACATGGCTGAATTTGACAAAGACATTAATTGTTCTTTTTTTTAAGTTAGAGTAGAAAAAAAAAACATTATTTTTTCTTGCTCAGACTTACGGTATAAGATGAAAATAATCTTTGTTAATCAGTAACAGTGAAATTGTATTGTAAATGAATCTTTTCACTGGTAAAATAGATCTCAATCAAGTGGTCGAAATTAGGGAATCCAATCCCGAGCCAAAATGTTGATGCCGGGACCAGTCCCGGGATCAACATTTTTTAAATTTTTTTTTTAAAAAAATGATAATATTGGTGAAAAATAAATTATTCTTTATTATATTACCAGCTGTAAGCTGCCAATACGTTACCAAAAAGCTCTCTTAATCTCAGTTATTCGCGATGTAGAGGTGAATGAGTGGATTTTTTAATTACTCTTAAAAAATAAGCGAAATCATTATTAAACTAACTTAATATATATATAAAAAAATATGCAAAAATACGAAATATAACTTAAAATGGTTAATTTTGATAGATGAAAAAAGCAATTACCTATATCAGACTGCAAGAATGAAGATTTCTAAAATTGTTGTCTATATACTTACATTCTTAATAATTTTATTGAACTAATTAGATGTAATTTAAATATTAAAATATTCCCAGAGTACCAAAGTATCGACTGTTTCGCCATTTAATCAAAGGTTTCGGCTTACGGTACAAAATGAATGTTTATGAACAATTAATTCTGCAAAATTGATATCTGGTAACATTCATTGATGTAGAGAACAAAGCGAAAAATAAATTTAAAAAATATCGAAATATGAAGCTTTATAATAACAAACAATAAATATTTTCGACAAATGCATTCAAATACAGTACACGTGTGAATAATGCATTGAAGAAATTTAATAATTGGCATCAAGTTACCTTTTCGGCTGTGACTCGCTCTTATCGTAAACTCTTATCGCAAAGATAAAGTCTTAATAATAAAATTGGGCATCGTTTATTGCATATGCTTAAGCTGCCGACTTAAAAACCAACCCGTTTCTGTTTTAAAATCAATCTCGAAAGTTTCGGTATCATGTCTTCTAATCCCGGGATCGAAATGTATCTAAAACTGTACGGGATCCCGGGATCCGGGATTGGATTCCCTTGTCGAAATGTATGCAAACTACATGAATATTTAAAATGTAGCTTATATTTTATTTGAGATTTTGCTACTCAGTATAATCTGTTAAGTGAAATAATATTTGGCAGATACATGTAAACATTACATAACTTAACCTTAAGCATCAGTATATCAAGTCTTTGATTGAATTCAGTAATGAATATTTAATCAGATTATATGATAGCCAAATTTAGTTTTAAAGACAGTTTCAATGGCAAATGCAGTTTGACTGTCAGTGAAAATATATTTTCATCATACGCTCAACTTTTTTTCACACGGTACACTAAAATGAACAAATACTATATTTTTACTCGAATTATTTGTTCTGGCACGATTCTCAGAAACAAAAATAAACAAATAACAAGAAATTCAACAAATTCAACGATGTTGTTATTTATTTTTATAACACGGTTTTTTATTTTTATATAACCAATATTCAATTTTATATGTATTCTATCATTTTTACACGGTGTTTAGTGGAACGTATTTACCGCGTAAAAAAGAGCAATCTGTATTGGTCAAAATATGTTTGTACATGATTATATATAAGTGTTACTCACTCCCTGATGAATTGAATGAGGAATCAAGAATATATGATGGTATACTTTATCCGAGTGTCCGAAAGTTGGCATTGGTGTCAATCAGTATCTCATGTTGACTTTAAGAGAGATATGTCCATCTATTTACAAGTCTTTTAAAATTAGTGTATATAGTATCAATCATCTATTTTAACTCGATCATTTTATGAGAAAAATTATGGCGAATGATGTAATGTACTTGTGATAATGTGTCCGTTTATACGGCCGATGGTGATGATTCGAACAACATACTTTGCGTTAAAAACAGGTGAGAAATTTTGGCTCATTGAATCCCATTTGGAGTGATGAAAGCGATTCGCTAGCAAAACACTCGCAAAGTGCCACTAAAAAAAACTCCTACTGATTATCCGCAAGACATCAGCATGCTGTGTCTGTCACTGCTCGCACAATTCGTCATTTTGTATATGTCAATGATTCAATTGCTATAACAAATGACTTGAAATATTTTAAGCACATTCCAACGTTAGTGATATTGATTACTTACAATTTACGACATTAGTTAAATCAGTTATTTTATTATCAATGTCATATTGGTATACATAAGGATGGATATGTTCCAGGCAATACCGTGTAAAAAACAATGACAAAAAAAAATGAATCATTCAAATTATGTACATTCAGACAAATTTTGTCACTAACGACCCGGGTTTCGCCTTTCGGCATCTTCAGGCGTTCAAGTGCACGGATGAGCTTGAACTGACACTTAGTAAATGAATGTTTCGTGTTTATATAAGAAATAAATGTATCATTTTGCTTAAAACCATTGCTGGCGGAAAGGATTAGCCAATGGTGAGTAGTTTTAAGAATTATATTTATTTTTGTTTGTCGGAAAAGGTTTTATGATTTTATTTATATAGGGTATAAAAGTGGAGAGCCAGGCATATGTAGCTGTTTATTCAAAATTTGTGTGATTGTACATAGTTTGAACGATTCAAATTTAATATTGAAATCTCACCAAGCACCTTCAGTCGAAATCATAAATTAAATGTCGAAAAAGGTATAATAGTAAATAATTTTTTTCTTGTGGTGTACAAATCAATTCAGTTGCATTTAAAAAAACGGTTATTGTATATTAATTTTATTAAAAAAGAATACTTAAAACAAATCGTAACAGAGATCATTCACTATCAGACAATCGACGTACCTATTTACACACATTTGATACGACAACGCTTGCATTACCTATAGATATCCAGAGCCTGTGTAATAATTCTTTCCAAACTTTCGGGTTTACGGAGTTTATGCAAAAACTCTGTTATCGATCGCTGTGACTGTTTTTTGTGAGTTATTTGTGTGAATATTGGTAACAAACCTTGCAAGCGGTCAAATCAAGCTGAAATTTTAGCACCGTGCTATTTCTAAGCCGTAAGTTCATTGTACTATATTTGTCAATTGTCGCCTTTTTTATCGTTGAATTCTTGCTCAAATTTTGTTTTTTTTTAATCATATTGATTTTTAACTTAAGAAGGTAGCTGTCTGTAATGCAAAAATTCTTTTCCATCTATCGAGCGACAGTTATTAACTAACATTTAATTCATAATCTAGCACCACTCTCTTATCGTTACAATCTCTAATGTATATATGCAAGCGAACACGGATGTCAAAGACATTTATAAAATCAAATATTTGGTATTCTAATAGAATACAAGCAATGTTTTGATGAATATGTGTAGTGCTATCTATACTGAGTCAATATAGATTTTTAAAATATCGAATTCGAGTGCATATCGGGCAAAATTATTTTTTTCAAAAACACGCAATATCTCTGGGACTAATGATTTATTTGCGCGGTATTTAAACGGTTAAAGATATTTTGAATGACTAAATACCACGTTGTTTAACTATGGTAAAACAAATTATTTTAAAGAGCTTCATTTTGATTAAAAAATACTTTTTCTGCTGTAATTTGCTAGTGTTTTTCGAAATGTATAGAAAAAACAAATATTATTGACGACGAACTGCTTGCTACGGCAATCGTGACCGCGAAAAAGACAGCACCTGATGCCTTCTCCCTCATTTCATTCATTTGAATAGATGCCGTTATCACACGAGCACAATCATTGTGATCCTTCTAACACAGCAGACATCCTCATCCCAGGAGATGAGTCGTAAACTTTTTACTTTCACTTTTCATCTCATCCCTGCCTCCCCTTTATTTACGTTTGCTACGACTGACGTCACGAGCCTCTTTCACGTACCGTGACGTTTCCGGGCACGCTGTGTTGCCGCTGCAAAAAAATACGAATCTAGATAATGCGACGGGAGAGATGAGAGAATCATAGTTGAGAACTGTTTATGTTCAAATAATGTTATATTTCTGCAACACGATTCGAACTCGTGAAAATTTTCAAATAATATTTGTTTGTGTAATCAAAATGTCGTTTATATTTTATAAACATAGATTCGGCGGTTACTTTGCAGAATTCCATTTTTAATATACAATTAAATATGATAACCTTTTTACCGAATGAAATAAAAAAATATTTTTACTCTGAATTAATACATAGGTTCCAAATTTGTTCTGCAATTTATATCTTAAAAATTAGAACCAGTTTTTAGTTTATTCTTAAATCTTGCGATATGTTGTCTGACGATGCTTCTTACAGATATAGAACACATGCCACAGTTTGTAACACAACACGTAAAATAACAAAATTATCAAATCAAATTTTATATTACATTTTTTGTGACAACAACATTTTTTTTAAAACAACCATTTATGATTGAAAAACAGTATCAAGCAATTGGATTAAAACAATTTATTTATTTTTGAATGGTTTTCATTATTTATTCGTTCAATAAATATATCTTACAAATATAAATCAGCTTCATATTTTATTTAGATACATATGATATAATTGTAGTTTTTTAAAGACACAAATGTTTTAATTTCTTTCCAAATACAGTTTAAAATTATGCTTAATACGTGAAGATAGTGAATTATTTTTTTCTCCATCATATTCCTCTCTTATGAATAGAGATTGGGAAATGATTAACTTGTAGATTCTACTATAATTTTTGGTTGAAAAGTTTCTCTTAGAAATCAAACGACTCAAAATATGAGCGAGCATCGTTTTTAAAAAAATATTAAGTTGTCGCCACATGTAAAAATAGCTGCTACCGGTTTTTTATTATAACAAGGTGACTTGACGTTGTAATAACCCTCACCTGCTGAGGCCTCTCATCCCTTAAAGAAAGCATTTTAATATTCCTTGTGATACAAATTATCATTTGATGTAAATCGTATAGTGATAATTTGTAGTGTAAGCTTTCAATGAAATGCAATATAATCACCGCTCAACGTTTGTAATTAATTAATTATTCTAATTCATGATTTGATCGTTCATTCCTAAGAGATTTGCAGCGAAGCCACAGTACATAATACTAAATCAGCAAAAATCTTAAGTTTAAACTTTAGAAATTATTTTAAAAAAGAAATCTAAAGAATTGTTTATCTATTTTCTTTGTAAAAAAGAAAACAAAAACAAAACTTTGTTACTGCCTCAGATTAAATGGACAAATGTCACGGAAAAATGAACATAAATCCAAAACAATCTGACTGCATGACCTATATACGAGAAAAGCATTCGTACAAAAAAAATTAGGGTGAACTGAACCTACCATGCAATTTATAAAAGAAAAAAGACCCTTTATTGGTCGAAAGTTAATTACCTTTTTTTTATTATTACCGACACATATTTTTTTTTAATGTAAGCCATAAATAATAATATATATTTGATAGCGCAAAATAATTAAATGTCATTTACAAATATTATTATATTTTTATTCGGGGCTAAGCATGGAGAACTCGTCAATCACAATAATTATTACACGTGACATGGAGAAATCGATAATTCAAATAAAATGATGGTCGCCTGCATCATAAATTTGCCAACTTTTTTCAAAACGAAATAAAAAGATCAAGTCATTTCTGATCCTCATTTCCATTATTATCCCTAAAAACGAGAGTTTACTCTACTTTCAATTAAGCTCTTCCATAAATTTTACAAGTTCACCTCTTTTTTCAATAAATTTAATATTAAATACCATTCCGAGAATCATTTACGATGATTTCTACCCTTTAGTGAAATCACGAATCCTGAAACAGGGGATGATCTCCAGTGTCGTGCAGGTAAATTTTTAATATACATATTATCTGAACATATTTGCACTGGACTATTAAAACATTTATTTTATTATTAGACAATGTTTTTAATGACTATATAAACAACGGGATATTTATGAAGAAATTGTAAACGGGAATAACATTTTCAATAATATTTTACCACATTAAAACAACATCAAAGTCAACGAATTTTTTTATATATATTTAGGTGGCTGCGAAAGTTATAGTATTACTTTTGTTTTTCTCATTCCCTTTTTAATCACGTATTCAGTATTTAATACGCTTTTAAATACAAAATTTATTAAGATCTGTTTAATGTAACTTAAAAAATATTTTATGTTATGAAATGTGGTTGCGAAATCAACGTATAAACAGTGAATAGTAGTAGAGCAACCAACCTTTTTTTACAAAACAGCACTTGATTTCGTATAAAAAATTATTGATACAAACAATGGTTCGCCAAACTATATGAAGTCAGGTATTTCTCTGTTTTAATTTGAATGCAATGAATTTTAAACGGTGTTTATTTAAGTTATCTTGTATCATCTTCTGAGACCTGTGCTGGGAGAATTCAAAAATCTAGTATTGAGCTGCTATGCAATGTTGCGCTTTACTTTAAGATATGTAAAGTGGTTAAACTTTAAGATATGTAAGTGGTTAATCTCATTAAAAGAAGATTTTTCTCTTTAAGGCAGATATCTCACCACACCACAAACATTATGGAAAGAAAATAATTCTTTGTAGCAAAAAAAAAACATTTTTTAGATGGCCCAGTACAGTTCTCCGGTGATAATATGTTGTAATAAGTTATTAAAGGTTCTTTGATGCGTTGCCAACAAAGGATCACAACAACGGGGAATCTTGTTTTTCAGCTGTGGTTTTAAAATTGATTGGTGCTAAAAATGCAAAATACCACTATTAAGGTATAATAAACATCACACATTTTTTGACTTATCGTCAAAAATAAGAAATTCGTATGTTTAATTAATATTCAAAATGAAATATCTTACATTTTTAATTATATTGACACTTTTAAAATCGATATTGTCATATTCTTCCAATTTTTCCAACAATTGGCGATAATAAAATGTTGTGGTTCTAACTTTCCGAGAAAATATGTAGGTTTCGAGATTAATTCAACAACGCCTCTGCAACGTTCACCACCACATATCAACGCTGTCCATAATTTTTTTGCTGAAGCAAATTACCGACAGAACTCTGCCTGGCCTCCTATACAATGAACGGACAAATTAATGAGAGACATGCCATTTAACACGGAAACTTCGAGTACTGCCTAACAATGCTAATGGAAGGCGCACGATAATAACGGATGGGCTAGAACTGTATACTCCAATAGACTTTATACCCCGTTAAGATAAAACTTTGTTTTAAGCTAGGGGTGGTGGTTTTTATAAAGGTTATTCTACTGAATATAAATTGATAGAAATCTATGAGAACGATTTAAAACGTGTAGAATATGACAAACATCGAAGAATAAATATTTTCAAACAGATAATAGACGTCAGAAAATTACATTAAATTTTAATTTGTTCACATTTGATTCTTTAAATGATTACATTCTAAAAGTAATTAACCTTACTATTTCCAATAGGCTCAATAAGGTAACTTGTTCGAATCGTTTATTTCAATAATTGTAATATAAAAACATTTTAGGGGAAACTGATAGCTCTCCTTTATTCATTTTTTTTATATGGCTTAAAATCTCACACTTAATATTTTATTTGTAAATTGAGTTACGAATTAGAATCAATATTTACAGTATAATTAAAATTATAATAAAACAGTTCGCAAGATGCTTTTTAGACTTGTTGCAAACATCTAGTTTTACATTTTGTGTCTTAAATAAAGCAGTAGCTTTCAAGTAGTGCTCAAAGCACATGGCCTCATAACGGAAGTTTTTCTACAAGAACTGCTTGTTTCTCAGTTGTTCTATCTCTCTTTTTTGAGAAGAGAGTAGGGATAGAAAAGGTAACTCCAGGACACGACTAGTGGTTCACTAATCACTCTGGCTACACACTGTTATTTTAACCTACATACATATTATATATTATATAAAATTACGAAAAAAATACAGAATATACATGTTTATTTTAGTCGATCATAGTCTTAAATTTAGCTATATTAACGTACATTCGGGTCCGTGGCATAGTGGTTAACGTCGTTGGCTTTCATGGCGGACCTCACGGGTACGAATCCCAGTACGAACTTCATTTCTTCAGTCGATTTATCGATTTCTGTTCGAAGCAATGGAAGTTTGTAATGTTTGAAAATCCCCACCCTCCTCCATTTCAATCCCAAAATTACAGCCTCCAGTCCTGTCCAATAGCTATGTTTTACATCCTTACAGTCTTTGAAAAAATGAGAGGTTAAGTAACTAAGTAACAAGCAGTTCTCGTTGAAAAAGTTATGTTGAGATATATTCCATTAAGAGGCCGTATGCAGACATTGTAAGCCATTGTAGACATTGAGAGCGGACATGAATTGAAAAAAAAGTGAAAGAAGAACAGTAGTGGTATATTCATATCAAAAGTCAAAAAGCCATTCATAACATTCAACAATCTTTGTAGGACTAAATTCATTGCTTTTTTACTATTTAAAACAAAGATCTACAAAAAGAAATTCTAATATTTTATAAAAAAAAAAATAAGCCTTTCAGATATTGATCATTGAGTATTTAATATAATATATATTTTATATCTTAAAATTTATATTCACTTAAAAATTCAAATATTTATTCTTAGTAATTATAAAAAATCTTTTAATGTTTTGGTTTCTGAATACTGAGCTGTTGCAAAACTCAACACAAATGTGGTGGTGTGCTATTTTCAAGCCTAGCTACTGGTTTTTTTTTGTTTTCATTTTCTTTTCCCTTGTGATAAGCAAAGATAAATATGGTTTAGTGTAAGCTACACGAGTTTTTGCTTTAAATGAGAATATTTTTAACTCCTAAAAGCTTGGAGACTGCCTGACGTTTTTTACGTGTTTTGGTTCATTTTTTTAAAAGTTTTTTTGCAAGTGGTTTGTTAAGTTTTCTTGACAAATCCTCTTGGTAATATTAAAGCTGTTAATGTTTAATGTACCCGGGTTTTCATTTTTGATTCAACTTGAGTAACTTTCACATTAAATTGTAATATTTATAAACTCTACTACTCAATAAACTCAATCCACAAAAAAATGCAAAAATATTTTTTATTGCTCGGTCACATTTAGAAATGTCATATATTGCATATTTTTTTGTTTCATACGTGTATTTAGTTTTAAAAAATGTGTTTCCAAACCAAGTCTGATTTCAATGCGGTGTGTAAAATTTACTTTTTAGTGCGCGGTGACGATTACTTAACTATAATATCTTCGATAGATTATACGGTAAATGTTATCTTTAATATTTAAAAGTACTTAACTGATTCACTTTTGGATTGGAGTAAAGTGGCACTAAATTCAAACAGCAGACACATATCTCTATACAACTTCAGAAAATGATATTGCTACATCAAGTCGTAGGGCAATCTGAAAATCTTTGTTTTGAGATAATGACAGTTTAGTGTTTGGAAAAATTTACTACATTTTTATTACATACAGTTATAGAGAGAACTGTAAAATTCTGACTGTTTTCTTGTATATATTTGGTACTACACTAGGTTAAATAGATCAGATTGCACCAATCGAATTAAAAAACAATGTTATACGTATGTTTCAATTATAGTGTCGCTTTTGCAGTATATTGATATTTTTTTCCGATTGATTAGATGACATCCGTGTTGGCCATATTTAAAAATTGCAGTTTATCTTTCCATTGCATTTGATTCACCTTTACATATTGCTTTAATGGTATTCGTAGCTCATAACGTGTTTTGTGTCGATTGTAATTGGCATTGATGTAGTAAAAAATATATATTAAATTGATTATTCAGTGATTTAAACATGTTTAACCACTCAACGATATATGGTTAAGAATCAACTGCTTTTACAATGACTAGCTATATATAGAAATACTTAGTAAATACTAACTATAAACATTGTATAACTTTATCGTTTATAGGTGGAAAAGCATTTTTATTAAATGAGCGAAGCCAGTTCTGATCATTTAATAAATTTGTAAAGATAGTGGAAGAAATAGATTTTATGTAAACTCACCGTAAAAAAATTAAAGTGTTCAATCATCATCATCGCCTTCTTAAATCCTAAGAGACTTAGAGGACACAGACTGAATCCATCATGTCATCCCAACCCTCACGTCCCACTTCTCTACCCCACCTTACTCCAGACTTTCGGTGATCTGTGGTTTCCATTACAAGAGCTTGCCTACTGTTTAGCACACTGTCAGATAAGGCAGGCTATTTTTTGTTAATCTCACGAGGCTAAACTGTAAAACGTTTTTGATAAATCTGCCCAAAAAAACATTACGATTCGTTCGAATGCGAACCCAAATTCGTTTCATTTAAATATACAAAGAACATATATTATTAAAATAACATTGAGATTTTTAATAAATATCGCTTGTTATACTGCCCTGGTAAAATAAAATTAAGCTCATGATTGTTATGCAAGTAGGAGTTGTATTTTTCATGGTTGTGCTTCGTGATTCGTATCTTTAAATGATTACAATAAGTTTACTTTATCTATCAATGTAATATATTGAAACGGCGTTTTCATATTCGATAGATTGTTGAAATAGAATTGTATTTATTAAGATCAAATGGAATAATAATTACGCCGTGAAAATATTGACATGTTTTTTGGTTACGTTCTAAAATTATGTGAAAAAGGGTTATGTTCATATTTAGAACTGTCGGTTATTAATTTTTTGAGAATAATACTATGGATATCTGTAATATTTTCTATACTTTTGAGCGTACAAACTCTTCAATCCAGAGAAAAGAAACAATAATTGAAATATTTGTAAGTACAAATGGAGGCTTATTTTAACTGATAAAAATGCGTTGTTTTAAATTATTTCTGTAACTGAAAATGTTTTGATTTAGAAGAAGATAAATACTTTTTAAAGATGTATTTTTTTTTAACAACGTCTGAATAGGTTCATTATTTTATGAATAGTGATAATATAGGCTGGAAATAGATAAAGAAAATCAAAATTAATCTTTTCCCCGACGGCGAGGACGTGGGATACACATCCCTTCTATTTACGTAATATTAACAAAAACTTCACAATTTGACAAAAAATAATACAAAGCACAAAGATAAGCTAGGGGTTAAATGGTTTGGAGCAGTGGCGTGGAGCCTGAGGGAGGCAAAAAGGTCGTGACTTACCAAGCAAGTCCCCCATAGCAGGCGTAGGAGAGGTCTAACAAAGCTTGTAATTTAATAACATTTAAAGAGGGTTGTTTACACGATAATTTCATAAAGAGCCTAGCTTATTTCGAAAACGTATTAATTGATGTTAATCTCAATTAAATTTATACCCAGGATAATAGGCCCTCAGCTCACTAAGTGAAATGTATTTTTTTTTGCTCTAATTGAAATAATACTATTTTTCGGCATCGTTTATTAACGAGGTCATAATTAGTTAAAGATAGCAGCAAAATTAAAAAAGATATTCTTTTAATTAAATAATTTTCGAAGTGTTTTCTCTTCAAGGCTTTTCATCATTATGACTAATTAATATAAAAATATGTTTATTAATCACGAATAGATACGTCATGACAGTACAGTATTAGTATAAATATAAAACATTTTCGTATTTTATTTATTTTATTTATTTTACTTTAAGTATATGTTTTAATTATAAAAATGAGTCGATTTTTTATATTTTTCTTTATAAGAGGACGCGCATGCTTGTAAGTAGTTATATTGTTCTTCTCTGGAAGAAACATGAATCCATCAAAATTTTAAACAATAACACTAAAAAATGGTCAGTTTTAAAATGTCTAAATACTATTATTGGTAATTAATACAACGTCACCGTTACAATTAATTGTTACTACCAACTCGTTTAACGTAATTAATTAAAATTTAATAATACGTGAAGCCGTACTCCTTTATAATAATTATAAATATTTTATAAAGACTATTAATACATTCGAATTAAATAGAATCAATTATCGTATACAAAACTGAATAAATCTAAGAATATCAATCAATTCATATAATTTACATTAAAATATTATGCTTATTTTCATTGGATTTGTGTATTAAAGTAGCTTCATAACCTTCTTAATAGCCTTCTAACGATGTTTTTTTTATTTTAGTCCGCACTGAGAAAATTAATCGAGCTATTTTTCGATGATTTTCCGGTCACCTCAAATCTACGGTGATCTCTTTTCACTTCAACGCTTCGAGCCTTTAGGGATGAGGTTTGAGATGTGGACATTAAATATTGGGTGGCAACCTAATAAGTAGGTTTCGCAGACGAGGTACAGAACACAGAATCCTTGTCAAAATCTATACGATCGCAGTACGCGATTTGATGTTAGACGCAGGTAGAGACGCCCACTCTTTCAATCTGACATGAAATACGCATTAAGGTAACAATGGTTACATGCTCTGTATCACATTGCGGCTGTACAATTATCACAGCCTGTGATAAAGCTCTTTTCGGATGCTCTCTATTTGCTTGTTTTTTAAATGTTTATATTGAAATAACAGTGTAATTTCTTAACATTATTTTCGCATTTTGGTTTCAACTATAAAAATAATGTTACTAGTGCAAGAACTTATTATAATTTAATAAATCTACTTCTGCTTTTAACAACAGTACGGATAAGAACTTTAAACACCATAAGTTTTAGATTATAAAGGTGAAGAGTTCAATGGTACGTTAACATCACTATTTTTTATGCAACTCAATTAAATGGCCAAGAAATTCTGATGAAGAATTGAAAAACTAAGCCTTTTGTTTAAAATTAATAATTATACACAAAGTTTCATCGGGTGACTATTATATATCTTTTTAATGCGCTCTGTAACTACCGTTTTCAAAAATAAACACATAGAGACTACACCTTTATCAGGAAAATCAATCGCTTTCTGAAAATGATTTTTTATTAAACAATTAATAGCATACAATTCTTGGGTAGCTTTTATTATACTTCATCCACGAACATGTAAAAAATATAAATTTTGAGAGTATCGTGCATATATGACACTAGTTTTATAGTGTATTTTTTATCCATGTCCGCTGCCAATGTGGAACAGCTTTTCTACGAGAACTATTTTGTTACTCAGTCGCCCAACCTCTCTTTTTCAAAGAAAGTAGCAGGGAAATAAGGATAAGTCCAGAATAGAACTAGTGGTTAACTAATCGCTCACGCTATGCTCAGTAAAATTATCGAAAAGGGCGAGAGGGAATTTTTAGGTATCGCAAAAACCCATGCTTTCAAGCAGAGATTGAAAAAATGCTGTTCGTACTGAGACTCGAACCCGTGAAATCCGGAAAGGAAGCCTACAACGCTAACAGCTGCGCCATAGGACCCGACGAATTATGTTTAATCTGTATAAATATAAAGTTGGGATAACTAATCAAGAACGAAAACCCTACACAATTATGGCAAATTATTTTTTTAAAAATGTACTTTAGTTGTTATTTTGATTATTGCCTCGTACAATTTTTAAACTCGGCTATACTAAAGTTTTTACCAGTCTTGGCTCCAAAATATTACTTACTATTATATTTATGAATATTTTCTAATAGTGTTATATTGAACATTGTGCGTTTGATATATATAAAAAGCTCAATGTGGCTTTCTTTATGGGGGTGGTGGGACCCTGCACTGCACGAATGTGTATTTCCCCAGGGACGTTTTCTATATGGAAGCACGTAAATCGCAGCTTCCTAACAAATCACCTTGTTCAAACATACATACGAATTCAACAGCATATACTACTCTGCCGTTCTCTACGGGAAAGGAATATTTATATCGAAAACAATATTTAACTTTTGTATCGAGGCAAACATCCGAGGAGGCTACGACTTTTACAGATAGTGGCAACCACAATGGTCAAGCTTTCTTTAATCAGCAATCGGAAAGTTTTGTACTAGAATTTTGAACCGATAATATGATTTTGTAACTAAATGTATATTATATCTCTGATTTAATTCAACCCTGCTTACTTCCTTTCCACTAAAAATCTTGTCCTCTCTTTTATTGACTAAAATATTCCCTATTTTATGCCACAATTTATATTGTTCAGAATTGTCTTCAAATATTGAATTATGAAGTTTTATTTTAGAAAAGAACGTTTATATACCAGTTGAAAAAGAAGACATGCTGATATAATAAATATCACACTGTTTTTAACGAAGAATTAACTAAGACAAAAAAACTATAGTAAAATGATATTATATTTGATTTACTTAATATTAAATTGTAAATTACTGCTTAGCCAATTGACTGTGGAAGAATTTTTACATGTCTAATTAATTACATGATTTTAAATAAACTTTACCTTAATTAATAATACTAAGTCAGTATCATACGACCTGATGAATAAAATATATGTTTTATATTATTATGGCGAGCTATTTTTTAGTTTAGAAAAACTGTTTAATGTGTTGTTTATATCAGCTATCGTTTTTTAACTATTCAAAGACTCATTTTAATCGGATTTAATAAACAATAAAAAAATATCGCAAACGAAAATGATCTTTTTTAGCAATGCTCGAGAAGGAGACATGCAATTATTTCGAAAATACGACCAATCATAAAATGGTATCTCTCCGGAGTAATAAGAATTATATTTTTCTCAGTAGACAAACCATTTAACAAAAAACTAGTCATACAGAAGTGAATATTATTATTAACAAAGATTTTAATAAGAAATAAAAGTTAAAAACAATGACAAATTTTTTGAATTTGACTAACTCGCTAAACAATACGTGTATTTATAATAATCTTTGTTTTTAAGGATAATAAAAAACTACTATTTTATGCATCTATATTTTTTATTATTTCTTATGTATGAAAAACCAACTGATTCATGAAAATAAAATCATATTTAAACAATTATATATTTTATACCTTATATAAATATAATCATAAAACCTTTTCCGACAAACAAAATAAATATAATTGTTAAAACTACTCACCATTCAAATCTGTGAGCATTAAAATGGGCTTATCCTTTTCGCCAGCAATGGCTTTAAACTCAAAGATACATTTATTTCACTCAAAGATACATACATTTATAAGATACATTTGTTTCGTGTTTATACACGAAACATTCATTTACTAAGCGTCAGTTCAAGTTCATCCGTGTACTTGAACGCCTGAAAATGCCGAAGGGCAAAACCCGGGTCGTTAGTGTCAAAATCTGTGTGAATTTACATAATTTGAACGATTCAAATCCAATATTGAAATTCCACCAAGCACCTTCAGTCGGAACCTTAAATTATAATAAGAAAAGTTGAAATATCATTTTATACTTGAATGAGTTTATATATTATTCGTAAAATATATTTTCATCTTCTTGGAGATACACAAATATTTCACACGTATTAAAAAAAACAGTTCATTTAAAATGATATGTAGTTCTTCAGCCAATTTAATATATTAATATTTTTGTATATTTTCCAGCGAAACGATCCTTTTGCCGTGATATATTTTTATATTTATAGCGAAGCCTCACCGTTATTTATGTCATCCATTTTCGTATTTTTCCCAACAATTCTTATACGTATTTTTATTTTCCTGCCTTAGATTTTTCCATAGAAAGTCGTCGAAAATTCCACGATGATCTATGCCACCCACCTGACTTAACTAGAGAACAGCTTAAAGCACTTCCCCAATACAAAAGCTTCCCAAGTGTATTTATAAATAAATGCTTTCATTTAAAATATACAGTATAATTTAGAAGGCTATTAGGGTAAAGTAAAATAAATAGAAATACAATTATCAAAATATATATGTTTCTTCATTATTTTAACGCAACTTATTATCAATAATTAAGTGTGTGTATATTTAAATATTTAATACTTTAAGGCAGACAAAAAAAATGCTACTGAAATTGCCCACAATAAATTTTTAAAAAAGTGTTAATTAAGCATTTTATTATAAAATGTTTCAATCAAAAGTCAGCTGTACCGCTTCACTTTCAAATAGGTAAAAAAATTGGATTAGGAAAAGGTAATAATATCCCTGTGATCGTTTGATCACAGGATTCATAACAGATTTATAAGTCGTTGGATACCATTTATATGTCAATTGAAATTGTATTACGTTAACGTCTTAGATTAAGGATTCGAATACATTCTAGGAATAAGTATTAGAAAAATCTTCTGGCTCTGCAATATTCAATAGATGAATTAATAATAGCACATATTCAATACAACAATATTTTCAATGCTTAAAAACTTGAATCGACATTATTTCCGTATAAAAAATATGAATAAATATAATCTTTTATAAGAAATTGTTTCCATATATAAAAATGAATATTTGTTTGTTAGTACTTAATGCGTTGCCAAACCGCTCATTCGATTTCAATAAAACTTTAACAAACTTTTTGCTTGCACTTTCGGGGGTTAAAGGGAAGTAAAATTAACTTAAAGTACGTATTATATATAAAAGTCAATGTTTGTATGGTTGCCATACAGTTCATTTTGACAACGTATGCTTGCACTTGCGCGAAGGTTATAGTACAATTAACTTACAGTAGGTGGAGCGTATATCGTACCATAGAAATCGGTAACAAACGTCAAAGTCAAACAAACAGAAAAAGAAAACATGCACTTCAATAAACACAATTAAAACACAAACACTTTTTTCTTCGAGCGGCATTTCAACGCTTGCCGCAAACCGGCTAGTTATTTAAAATATTTTTTCAAATTTTCATTTAAATGGTTAGAGTAAGTTGTGAGTATTTTCCGTTGTGAATAATGTGATTAAAGAATACTGTTTTTGCATTTGATTGTCGGCTTAAATTCGCTTGACTCGTTTACTATCTTACTTAAAAAGCCATTATTCATTATTTTATCAACCCAAAAGATTGACATTTATACTCCAGCACAGACTCATTTCGATAGATTTATGTTTTTTTTAGTGAGAACTGAGAAATATAAAACTCTGAGTTGTTTTTTTTGCATACGTCGTTATGTATTATAACATGCAATAGTTTGAGCCAATATTCATTCAAAATATGTTGAATGCTTGTTGAACATAGGCTGCCAACAAAATACATCATATAAATTAACGGAATGAAAAGAAAGGAAACAGAACGGTTACGAATGACTAATAAACTATCTAGTTTAGTTTATTATTATTGGCTTATTTGACAATGGGCATCGTTCTTCAATTATAACAGAATATTTCTTCACCAGACGACTCAATCATAGTTTTATTCATTGTTATAATGTAATATGGGATACGTGGTAGAATCTAAGCTTTAATCTGAGACATAGATAAATCTTTTTAATGTCAGATTATATAATTCTGAATAAAACTGTAAGGTTGTATTGTATGGATATATTTTATTGCCTTTGTGTAAAAGCTTAAGAAAAAATCTCATCTTTTCATTCATTCCAGCTTACCTGTTATTTTATGAGAAGCTCTGGAAAAGACTTTTTCGTACCCAAAGGCTCTGTGCTTTAAGCTTTCCACGGGCTGTATATTGTGATCAATTTGGGAAAACCCTTTTAGTTTTTGTATTGTTAGCATAGTTTATATTATAAAAAAAATCGGAATAAAAGGCGATTGTCCTCAAAAAATATGGAAATCTCGGGCGGGTCTATATCGTTTATATTTTTAAAATTTCCATTATTTTTTTTAAATTTTGTCTCGCTGAATATTTTTTCTGAGAGATTTTTAAGCTTTTCCATTTTGAGGTTTCTTTTATTTCAAACTATGCATAAAACACGGTTTAAAAAAATTCACATTTGGTACTCTTTTCAAAAAAGAATTTTACATTATTTATGATACTTATATTTTCATTTACATTCAGTAAAAACGAAAACGAATAAAAAGCCTATCGCTTATTTCGAACAATCAATTTTTTTTCAGAGATTTTTTTCAAGTGTTTCAATCTTGAGCTTATAATTTTACATTTGTATACATTTTAGGTGTATTGATATTCATTTGAATTACAGACATCTTATCTTTTTAGGTATCTTGTCTATTTAATATATATTTTAAATTATTTTACAGCAATAACCTTTTATATAGTGTCGTCAGAAGTAACATATACATACATACTTCACAAACTTACGGTCCAATTAACCACTCACAGATTTCTATAATAAAAAATATTTTTCAAAATAAAACACATCTTTTCACATGATTTAATAAACAAATGCAGATATATACATGTCAGTCAATCATCAATGATTTCGTCAAAATAAAAATGGCGGACCTGATAATATGTAATTTTACATTGAATTTTGACTCTGTATAACTGTGAAGTAAACATTGCTTCCATTTAATTGACAATTTAATTTGATGCTACTAAAACAATATTAACTTTCATCCAAAATGTATTCTTGAGGTTTGAAAGTTTCCGTCTCGAACTATTAAATTCATACTTTTATCTCCAATATTAAATCAACAGGTAATAAAAATGACGTTAAAACTTGTTATGATCTAGATTTCGGGTAAAAATATTAGTGTCTTCTCACTAAATATGATTGTTAAGTGCTTTCTCGGAACCCTTTGATAGTGTTCAAAACATTGTAATTTATAAAATGATTCCAGCTCTTTTTTACCAACTCATCTTAAATAACACCAAAAACTAAATAAATATCAACGATTATAAGATTTTATTAAATTATGTATATTAATTATATGCTTTTTCTGTGGTTGTATCTTTACTGGTCACAGTATAAAACTTCTTCGAAGTAAATAAGTTTTTACTATGCTTCGCTAATGTCTGCGTCTTGCAACAAAATATTATTTTTTTACCAACACTTTAACAGAGGTACTTTTAATCTTCCATGCAACTTACACTCGATGCTGAATGCGCTATTATTTTGTCACGTCTGTTGCATTTTTGACAGTTATTATAATTTTAATCAGAATTCATTGGCACTGAAATAGAAAAAAAGCATCTAATAATAAAAAATATGTGGATATTTTTAACGATATTTCTCGAAATGTCAGCCTAAATTTGAAAACTTATCTAAATTTATAAAGAGTGTTATTAAAATTCCTATACATTTTGCAACGTCTGTTACTTTCATATGACTTGTGACATTTGTTATCTTAATATGACAGTTTGGCATACGATTGTATTATCTGACGGTGCTATACTGGATAAAACGTGGTTTTCGTACGTTTCTCCTATCTATATGTATTTGACACATCCAGTTATTGGAGTCTACAGATAAAGAAAAGCAATTCGTGCCCCGTGGTGACTCAACAAAGCTTGCATTACCATTGCCTGGCGACAAAACACACTATGTATTGTTATAGAAATGACGTATCTATCTTACACGAGACACATTAGAAAACTGATTTAAATGAAAAAAGTTACCTTAAATTAAAAGTATATTAATAGACTAAAGCAATATCATTTTTTTCGTCCCTAAAACTGTAATGCTTCATTACGATTTTTTATGAATAACCTATGTAAAAACACTAATTAACGCTTTCAAATTGTTTCCAAAAGTAATTCTTTTCGTTTAAGTATGTAGCTTAAAAATGAGATATGCCAAATGTGAATTGTGTTATTGTATTTCATAACTGTATATTAATAAAACAGATGCCTAATTTTTATCGAATAATTGTATCATTTTACATTCTTTTCTTAATAAAATTTAATTGAAATGACAGTTGCCGTGTCATTATTGAATATGTTTTGCATAAAATTTCGATGCACAAAGAAAAACTTTTATCGAAGAATTTTTATTTACACACCGAAATAATTCTTCGTGATCTGATAACTCAATATTAAATTCATGAATTTCGAGTGCGAAAATAACGATTAAATTTATGCTCATTACGACTTAAAAATAAACTTTCAATTTGCAAAAATTTCGTTCTGATTTCACTTTCGGCTCTCGTAAAGTTTGATTCGCTCTGCCCTAGATGCAATAATTTAATTTAATTAAGGCTATTTTAGAATCGCCGTTACGGACGCCCGGTTATTGGGAGCGTCGCCGTTACAACGGGATAACGGAAGCGCCGGAGAAAGTAGGCCCCATTGAATTTGCAATTTAGTAGCGTTGGGTAGGGCAGAACGACCCGATTCCCCGCGTATTTGCACTGAATGGATGTGCCAACCATTGACTGGGAATAATTTCATAGAGTCGAAATCTCAGAATGCGTTTTGATTTCACTTTTAATGCGTCAATTAAAATACGGAAAGAAAATTGCCGCTTCGGCTTAAATTAATTGGATTCACTGCCCTCCAACACGGCGATATAACTCGTTTGTATTATCCGCGCAATTTAATTAATAATTTTTGTAATCTTCGCCACTGGCTTTTTGTGTAATGTTCATTACTTTATGCATTTTATTTTATCAATATAAAGTAACCGACCATCAATTTCATTTTTTTCAAATATCTAGCATATTTACAGTAAACAGTTTTGCCATATCATTGCATTCATTAAAATGCATCAAACTCATTGTGTATAATGCAAAGATCATATCTCTATGTTACAATTGAATTGTGAATCAGATTTGTCTTTTAACTAAATCAACGCTCAATGCGAAGCATAAAGATTATTTATGATGAATTTGGAATGGGGCTGTTTTACAAGAGCTGGCTGTTATTCATTAACCTTTATTTTTAGAGAGAAATAAATAAAGATCTTCCTCCTATGAAAAGACTCCTAGATAACTAATCGTTCTGGTAACGTCCCGTTTCAATCTGATCATGTCTGTAATTCAATTTATAAAAATCTACAAGTACATGTAAAATGATAACGCTCACCACTCGACTTCGAAACCGAACATTCTTATTAGAATATACAATTTAATCTCACAAAACATCGTACACAATAAAAATGACAAAGGTACACAAACACAAACGAAAAAATCTGGACAATTATTATGTATTTAAATACAACAGAGAAAATGTATTTCATAGCCTCCAGTATTCCAACTGCTTTATATCTAGATAATCAAAAAAAAATCATGTCACTCAGTAGGCAGCTTATTTGTTTTTTTGATTAAAAAAATTCATTGGCATGACTTGCCGCAAGCGAACCGTAGCGCTCGTTCCCTTAACACGCGATAACTCTGCGCACGTGAGCGCTACGTGGAAAAAAATAAGGCTCGTTATACTTAACAGTGTAAATAGATATAGTATATTTGTTATTTTCACTTTTTTCTATTTTTCATTTACTTTTGAAACGTTTCTTTAACTGAATTTTAACTGTATACACATTATAAAAAAGATAATAGAAGATTTTGTATCTCATCAATAAATTGAATGTTACCACATCAGACTGTAAAAACAAATATGCTCAGTTAAAAGAATAAAGATTTTATTATTATTATAAAATATACAAAAATAAAAAATCTGTATGTTTTTGTAGTATATTTTACTGTCATATCAGTTTGGACAATACCACAAAAATCGGCAAAAAAACAATTAATAATATATATAAAATATTGAAAGACATTTTAACTAATAAAAATAATATAAATATATTTTTATCTGCTCAATTGTGTTTGTGTTAATTGCATCTGATATATTTTAATAAGAATGCATCTAAGCTATTGCTTTTTTAAATGCTTTAAAATAGGTAATCTAATTGAAAAACTATATTTGTTAAATTACTGATTGAATTACCATAAGAACTTAATCGTATAGTAGAATATATATTGAATTATTATGTTCAGCGTATTTATGTACAGAAATAAAACTTTTTTTACTGTAAAATATTTTACAGATCAAACCGAAATTTCATTTTTTCAAGTATTTGTACGTACAATATATCGCGATATTAACTTAACTCGGTTTGTCTCTGTTGAATTGTATTTGTGAGAATTGAAAAAAATTACTAATAAGCCGCCAAAATTAGTAGAAATATATTTTTTTGTATCACTGCGATTAAAATGTTTCTTTTTTCAACATTCTTCGTTTGATTACATATGTCATTTTTCTCAAGTGTGATTGCGGGAGCGGTCTTCTAAATGAAACCATCCTTTAGCGAGCAATATCTGAATTCGATCAATAGTTGATGGCCCGTGTACAAAATTTGGATTCGGACTTACGATAAACCCATACATGGCCTCTAAGCCCACAGTTTTATTTTACGGTATTACCCCCAGTCCAGGGGTAGAGAATCTAGGCCCTCTAAATGCGAACTTTTAACTGAACTGAAAATAATTTGAACATATGTATAAAAAGGGTTTTTAAGGTCCTTGGATGCAGTTTAATTAGGTTACAGATAAATAAACATTTTTAATATAATTTAAGATTTCGACTGAACGTGATTGGTAAAATTTCAATATTTTATTTTAATCGTTCAAATTTTGTTCACTGGCTGTCATTTCAAGTTCATCCGTGCGCTCGAAGGCATTTAGATGGCGAAAGGTAAAAACTGATTCGTTAGTGACAAAACGTGTGGGAGATAAATAAATAAACGTCATTCACGAACTTGTAACGGTTCCCCGCCCCTAACCTAGGCGTAAAGCTTGTGTTTTTATCATAAAATACAAATACATATATTGTATTTTTAAAAACAACTTCAAATATCGAATCATCCTTGAATGTAAGTGGAAACGTGGAAATATAACAAAAATATTAGATGGATAATTGAAATAAAATAATATTCTATATTTTTACTATCTACATACTTTAATTGTATGATCAGTCAAAATCAAAAACAAACCAATCTGTCATAATTTATTTTTTATTTTTACGATGTCCGATCTCAATGTGGAGCATATGGACTCCTAATGGATATTATCTCAACAGAAGTGTTTCTACGAGAACTGCTTGTTACTCAGTTGCTCAACCTCTCTTTTTCCTAAAAGAGTAGAATAGAAGGATACGACTAGGACAGGACTAGTGGTTAGCTAGTCGCTCTCCATACCGTTTAAGGATAGGAGGGGGGAATTCAAGACATCACATACATCCATGCCTTCGAACAGAAATTCATAAATCGATTGAAAAATCAATTTATAAAACTGTCCGTACTGGGATTTGAACCCGTGACCTCCGTAACCGAAGCCAACGACGTTGACCATTCGACCACACAGGCGGCATCTGTCATAAAAGGTGTCTTTTCATTGAATGATATATATTTACTTTTACAGATTTATATCTTGAATATCATTCAGAACATGATAAAAATAAGGTAAAAAAATATAAAAAGATACAATACTAATGGAACTTTTTATAAATATCAAAGTATTGTCATTGAATAAGTCTTTACGTTACACTACATTACACATTTAGTAATTTTATAATGTTTCCGTTACCAGATGTTTCATACGTGACACCGTCGCCAAGTAAGAGTGGTTGTTAGATAGTGGTTCAATCATCTTTCACGTTAAGAAAAAAATGCTTATTTACTCTTTTCTTTCACGGAATATACTACATTGATATGCTAGTTTCAGATTGCACGTTGTCTTAATTTGGCAGTATTGAGTTGATTATTAAAAGTATTTTAGAATACATAATATTTCGCTTCCAAAGAGCAACCATGACGTTATTACGCCAGATTAAAATCTAATGTAGCATAATAACTTATTTTTTGCTTTTTGGAAGTGCTAAATAGATTAATGTATTTTTAAATACTTTTCATACTTAACTCGATACTGTCAATTTCAGACAAAGTGCACTCTGGAACTAGATAATCAATATGAATAATATTTTATGAACCACAAGCATTCATTTTGTAAACGTTTTACAACAGCAAAAACTTTTTACTGGATGCGAATAATATTTCAAGTGTACTATTGTTCGATTCCATAGACTAGTCAAATTTTTAATGCTTTCATCCTGTGCACGGTGATGAATCCCTATAGAAATTACTATAAATTGATCCTTTAATCACTTAATGGACTATTATCCGACCGTTACCGATTACGGCTATCTATCTTATTCTAAAAAAATGTAAAAAAAAACATTACTTTTTTACTTAGCTCATTCTTCTTTTCTTGTTTTCTAAGTAGACAGATATTGAGAAACTGACTTACATTTACCACAAAATTTCTGTAACGGTATACAATTATAAGTTTTTATACTTTATCTTAAAGTCACCATTTGAATATTACATAATTCTAATGTAACACGCCTCTTTGCTCTTCATAAAACGTGTTATGGTTAGAATTAGAAGGTTTCCCATCTATCTGAAATTAGAACAAAAAATTCGTTTTTTTAATAAGGTTTCAACAAAAAATAGTTCATCGCTACCTTAATAGTTAACACTGGTGTAAATATTTGAAAATTAGTTGTCAAAGTTTGCCATACGTCATTGGCACACCATTTTAAACGTATCAGATTTGTTGGTCAACACGACCGTGCCACTTTGAATCTACATATTTGACGTGCGGTTTTCTGTCAAAGTTGCCTTTCCCATGCAATACACTATAGCTGAACTTCGTGTTCACGTTAACATAAATACATATTTATCAGTTTTAAAAACTCCAGTCTACTTTCTGTATTAAATATGTTACAAATTTTAAAAAATCTCGTGCAAAACGTTTGACTAATGGAAAATTCAATTGCACTCTCTTTTGTTTTATTTCTTATCATTATATTGTCATTCAAACTTAAAATTGGGATATCACCATTACGGATTCTTTAACAATAAATTTATAACCATGTTCTATCATTTGAATCGTAGATTTGCGCAGTTACAAAATTAATAATACAATCACTTAAATATAAGGATCAAATATCCCTGAATATATTTTTCAATTTCTCAAAATTGAGTGTATAGAAGAAGCATACTTAACATCGAATATATCAATATTGGTACTCACATTTTGTAAAGCAGCACGGAAAGGGTCTTGTTACAATAATTGATTCCTTCAGCTTTTTGTTTGTCGTGTGCGCATTTTACAATATTGTAACGGCTCTGAGCAATATTGTACGGAATCACTTGAAGACAAAAAATCTAATTCATTTTCAATGTCATGATAATTTTTACTTATTTTTCAACATCTTCACATAGTCTTTGACAACATAGTTATTCATTGAGATCGTTATGAACATAATTGTTGCATGTAATTTTAAAATTTTACAGGTACAAAATATGAATAAGAGACAATATAACTAAAGTTTTTAAAGCCTCTTACAAATAATGATACTATTTTGCAATCACATAAAAAAATAGGGAAGTAACTATCAATAAATTCAAATGTTTATCTGAAGCTGGTATTTTTTATAGTCTTATGCTATAATATAATATCACTAAAAAATAAATAATATAATATCAATAACGATAATTATTATTTTTATCTTTATTCAAAAATTTCTTTCATATTTTCATTACCAATTATTTTTTACACATTTATTAGTGTTAGTATAAATATTCTTTTATGTATGTACATTTTTACCAGTTTAAAATTTTTAATAAACCGGTCCTTATTCCGTTAAATTAATGTAGATAATTAAAGAAGTTTGTTTTACTTGTTTAATATAATGCTTTTCTAAAAGGTATTGACAGTGAACTTAAGTGTTGAAATTTTCAATAGATTTTTTATGTTACCAATAAACCCGATTTTCTAACCGATAGTAGGTTATAATTATTACTGGTTTTTTCATCATTAATTTCTTACCTTTGTATAAAAGACTTTTGTAACTTACATTTTTTAACCTAAAGAAATGTTCTGTGAACATGAGTATATAATATGCAAACACTTAGTAAAACATATTACTATCATTTTTTTATCCAATTTATTACCTTTAATGGATTCAAAAATTTTAATATAGTTAATGAAATAATATTATTTTAATTACACCTTTTAAAAATAAATATATGTGTAGGTCTGATGTTGAACAACATCGTCAAATGACATTATTCAATTCAGTATAATATATATAAAAAAACAAATTCATAGCTTAAAGTTATTAGGGCTTAAATATTGTATTCTTGTAAGCAATATGAGATTCATAAGATAGATATTAGTTCTAGATAATCTGTAATTGAATTATATGCAGATACTATTGTTTTGAATTAATAATAAATGTCAATCGCTGTATTTTAAAGTTAAATCGTCGGTCTGTTTTAGTGAAATTATTGATTTTACATTACCAAAATTACTACTTTTGCATTTTATTTTATTTTACATGAAAATTTCCAAATCTATTTTTTTTACTTTCTATAGCTTTACACTCAATCTGCGATATGATAGCGAGCTAAAACTCCTTTTTGATCAAAGTTACTTGGATAATTTAATATATATTACGAATGTCGTTTTAGAGTTATAAATTTAATAACGATTATGTGAAATATGTTTTCAAAATATTTTATATTTTGGACGTGGCACTATAAATGATATTGGATGGATATGAAACAAACGAGAGGCAATTGAGATTTATCCATCCAAAAAATCGTTCGTTTTTATAAATCTTGCGCGTATGCAATATTTTCAACAGAGGAAAAGAGAATTTTTCATTCGTGAAATGATTCGTATTTTCCTTCGTAGTGTTTTTCCTTTTCTGCTTTCCCTGTAACATTTCAAGGAACGATTCAGCTTTTTGTATTTAATGTGTTTATTTTTATGGTATATCATTATTTATTTAATTATTCAAGCTTTTTGTAGAATTTTATGCTGAAGGAATATTATTTTGTAGCTTTTATCTTCATTGCAAATTGAAATTTAGTATAAACAAATTTTGAATTCAAGTTGCTTGGACTTTCCATCAAGATAGCAAATAGTCCAGTTGATAATTGTTGAAGCACTAAATAAATATATTGTTACTAAAATGAATTCAGATACAGTTCATAAAATAAGAAGCAATATTATGTATATACTATCACCATCAGTGTCTGAAATTCCTTCAGATTCAGAGTCCGATTTTTCAAAATCACTTATCGACTGAGAGTTATTGGATGTTTTTTCCCATAAGAAGTTATCCTCCCTGCCTTCAAGAGAATTGGTAATGCAGCATTCCTTTATTAAATATTTCTCTATTATCTCCTGAATTTTCTTCGAAGCAGCTTACACCCATTCTACATTTTTTTTTCAATTAACGTCGTTTGCACCTTTGACATTTACGGTATAGTTTCGAAGCATATCGAAAAACAACGGGATTTTATCCGCATTAGTATAAATATACTTTTAATGTCGTCATTATTTTTTATAACCTGCCAAATACATGTTCAGACATTATTTAAATGTTTCACATCTGTCATCTGTCATTCTTTCTCATGATTAATATATTAACTCATCAGTGACTCATGTGCTTACCTTTAAGTCATTCATATGTTTTATTTTAAAATAATGTTTATTTTTTTTCTACAGGTGTGCAACAAGATCTTCGGAAACGCATCTGCCCTTGCCAAACACAAGCTGACCCACAGTGACGAGAGAAAATATGTTTGCTCAATGTGTGCCAAAGCTTTCAAACGCCAAGATCACCTGTAAGTGTACTAACTTCGTTTTAAAAAAAAATCTTATGAGTTTCTTTATCTAAGTGAGATCATCCAAAGTGTTTACATTTTTTATTTACTATGAAGTGTGTATTTATTTCAACTACGTAATTATTAAACATCGGGAATATTAGGAATGAACATGAATTTCACTAAGATCTGGCCTAGACATATTAGGACTAAGGTATCCGATCCCGGGATTCCGTCCGATTATCCAAAAATTCCGGTATTGTTATGATTTAATTCCGGGATTGAAGATAAGAAGTAAAAAACTCTAAAAGTTATTGAAACCAGGCGAAAAAAGCTCACACATTTTTCATATTAGAAATTTCGTAAATTCCTGGATTTTTGAAATCGGCCAGCGAGTAATTTTTTTTTTAATCCGACACCGAACAAAAAAAGTGTTTAAAATTCTTTTTTGCATTATTTTAAAATCTCTCTTCTAAAAATTTTTCTCAATGATCGATCCCGGGATTCCGAAAATCGACATACCGAATTTAAGGTGAATGATCAATCTCGGGATTATAAAAATTGTAAATTCTGAAATCTCGGAATCAGATGCCCTAATTGGGACGTATTTGATTACTTCTGTAGGAAAATAATGTACGTAATTTCTCTCGTTTTATTTAAATCATTTTTATCAATAATTAAACGCTAATATTCATTTTTTAAATAAGTGAACTCGTTTTCATTTCGACTTTGCAAATATTTAAGAAATATTACATTTCGTGGCTCTCGTTTGTTTTGGTATTTAATAATATTAAAACTTATTGGTGTCTTTCCAATATATTTGATTTGGCAATTAGCACACAAAATTATATTTTATAAACGCCAATGAGTTACTTCATCATTACTCTTTGTATACAAAACAAAACAATCATAGTTTGTTATATCACTAAACATGTTTTTAATAACTATATATGTTTTCTATAATGACGAACAGAACCGGTCTTTGTCATATTAAAAACTTATAGGACACCATCAATAATTGACAAACGAAAGTATAATTTGTGTTGTCGTAATACGAGGGAGGGGTAGTTATTAAAAATTTTAATACAGTTGTTTTTTTATTTAAACACTGAAATATAATAATTTACAGAGTTCAGAATATTTTAGAATGCATATAGGAAGATATATTTTAAAATCGGCTACATAAATACTGTGAATAATATGTGATCTGTTTAGTCTCATTTCTCATTGCTTATTTGGGTATTTCGCTCGAATCTTTAAAAATCAATAAAACGCCTTTTACTTCTTCAATTTGTAAATATCGCTTTTCATGATAACGTTATTTGTATTCTTAACGTTGACAGCAATATCTTGCAATTAATAAGGTCTACGCGTACTACAATCAATCCCTACGCCGTAAAGGCACTGTATTAATAGATTATACCACACTCTCTTTGTATTTTTCGGTATACTTAAACATTAATAATTTTTCTTTGCAAATACATCAATCTACGACAATCTGTCATTGTCGCACTGATAATTTTTATTTTTAAAGTAAGAATAATTACTTAAAAGGTTAAACCCACCAAAAGATCGATTACTCACTTTCACAGGGTTATTTTAGTACTCGAGTCTCAAAACGTAGATGGTGTTTTTACCAATAAATCAAAAATTTAAGAGTTTTTCAAAATGTTAAGCAAAAAAAACATTTCATTCTTGTAATAAATACTTTCGTATAAAATAATATTTAATTAGTTATATTTTCTATAATAAAAATAATAAAAAAATTTTGGTATTTTTTCCAAATAAAATTTATTGGATCAGGACCGGTTTCGCTCATCGCGAGCATTATCAGTTGAGAAGTATTGACAGTGAACACCTTAAAAGTATATTTTCCATATAACAATTTAAAATTTTAAACTTCTCATTTCTAAGACGTTGTTAGTCCCATAATATTTAAATCACACAAAATTAAACTCAAACGTCAGTTAGAGATAGTGAAAGTTAATGTAAACTTTTCAAATTTTAATTTACATAACAAAAATATTCTGAAAATACACAATGAGTATTCGTAAAGGTTTTTTTTTATAATTGTTGTTTTTTTCATTACAAGTTTTTAACGCAAAAAATCTTTTTTAAGGCTTGAATATAATATGCGGAAAAGGATAATATAAAGATTTTTTTGAAACGTCCCTTGCAATTAATATGACAACTAATCGCCCGCTTTCCAGAATACTGAATTATAATATCAGATTAGATAAATAACGGTGTTACAATAATTCCGTTACAATAAAATAAAATGCAGTTTTATTTATTTTTTCACTGCCGTGCCACTGATACACGGCGATTGCGCAAACGTTAATTACTGTAAATTAAAAACTTTTTGAATCAGATACGAGTTTACGAAAATATTACTAATGGCCACCCTGTACGTTGGTATCTCTGAAATATTTTCATGATTAGCACGTTTTTCCAAATATTCGCCCTTTGCTTTTTTCCTGCGAAATTCTTTCCATCATTAAAACGATATTGCTGCTCAATAAAAAGGTTTCCGATTTTTCAAATATTTTCCCCAACTCTGATATAGTAAGTACCCATGCTTTTTTTATATATTTCAGCTGAAATCGTCATAGATATTATAAATAATGAATACGTTTGTAATAATATGTAAAACAAATGAAATAACATGTATATAACACTGTAAGTTAAGTAAAATTAAAAATATTTTCGTCGTTCGAATAAGCATTGGAACTTGAGAGAACAGTTTGAAAAATTGATAAAATAGTAATAACTTACATTAAGTATTTAATAGTTGCAATTTAAAAGTAACACATAGTTGTAATTTATAACATAAGAATAAAAATCAAAAGTATTCGTAAATCTTGCGACGTTCTGTCTGTTGATGTTTTTACACAATTTAAAATTTCAAAGTAATCAAATTTAGTTTCATATTAAAAATTAACTTCGGCAAAGTTACCACCGAGTCTGTTAGAGGTGAAGTGAGCCAAGCGGTATTTTATAAAAAAAAAATAGATGCGTTGTAATATTCTACACGTCTTAAAGTATCATAAAAGTAAAGTAACTTCAGTCAATAAACATAGCAATAGTGCTTGTTATCTATGTAAAATAAAAATATGCGATCCTCCAAAGCACTAAATAAAGACGTGATTTGTACTCCAAGTCCAAGAAAAGAGTTTTACTATTTTACTAGTTTGCTCACTTCACCTTAGAGGGCCCAATAATGTTTATTTATTTATCTCTCTCTCTTACATGCAGCACAAAACAGCCCACACTTTTTATCACAGCCGTCTGTGATAATACTTTTTGTTGAAACCATGACCGACCCAATGTGGAGTATATGTACAAATAATGAAACTATTCTAGTATATACGAGTCGCCCATTTTCAAAAAGCATCTTGTCCATTTTTATGTTACAAAAAAAACGTGTAGAAAACCTTTACATTTAAAAAATAACCATATTTTTGCCAACTAAATTGAAATAGATTGTATATTTTGTATGTTGATTCAATAAAATATGGTAATTATTTAAATTTCACACTATTTTGTAAGTATGCCCAATAACATGAAAATGGACAAGATGAATTTTGGGAAATGGGCGACTTATGTATAGAATAGGGCTAATACGGAATTAGTATCGCTCTTGCTACATACCTTTTTTAGGATTGGATTGTTTGAAGCTAATTCAATCGTCACAAAACAGTCGCTTTCAAACATATACATTGGTTTCTAATTCCATTTATGAAACATTCTCTACTAGCATTCGATCGAACATAAATTTTGAATAAAACATAAGAAATCATTAAGTCTGTAAGAACATACAATATAATTAAAACGTTAATTGCTAGCATAGAAAATGATGTATAAATGTAAGAATAATCTTCAACAGTCATCGTGTCTACGATAATCAAACAGAACACAGCGTAATTGTATTTATGTAATTTGCAAAAAAGTATTCAACTTCAAAACCAAAATAATAATCTTTAAGTTAAAATTATTCTTACCGTTAATTGTGTCTTATTAAGCGTTTTCTTTGATTTTAGTATTAGTTCAAATTAATATAAGATCAAATTCAAAGAATCACGACAATACATTTGGCGTTTGTCGATTAAAACAATACAAGAAACATATTCACGTAACATACAAATATTTATCTTTTCTTTTAATAAGATTCTCAGCTTTAAAAAGGTTTAAAACAGATTTTTTATGTTCAAGATGTTTTTGATTGATTATATGGTACTACCAAATCACACTTCTTTTAGGGGTACCATCTTTTCACTCTCTTGAAACACGCAGCATTTTTCACTTCTTCGTCGAGACCGAGTTGATAGTTCTGACATTTACAATACAAGCTCTCAATTTTTATATACATGGCCAAAACCATAACCAAACTTTGTTGTTTATGTTAACACTTGTTTATCTCGTCGGTCGTATGAATTGCCAGCTAGCTGCAAAGGCTGTTCGACTGTTCACTGCATTGCCTAAAAGGGGGAAATTTTCAGCAACGAATTTTAAGTATTGTTTTCTGGAACTGTTTTCTTTTTTAATTGGTAGTTTTTACTATTTGTATTATTGTATAATTGATTTAGTTTATAATATTATTATACGTTGTCTTTATTGTATTTGTCAAAAAATTCGTGCAATAGCGTCAGCTGTAATGACGTATATTATGCGTTTTATTTCAACACTAAAAAAATTCGAAATGAAATGGAAAATTACTTAAAATAACTAATGTTTAATTTAACCGCGGGCAGTTTATTTCGGCTGATTTCATCTGATCAATATTTTCTCATTACGTCCATCCGCTTTCATTTGACAAAGCAATATTAAATTAATAAAAACCCAAACGCTATTTTTGATGTCAGTCATTTTTCAGAAAAAAATAATTAAAATTTAACGTGCAGTTCTAATTATAATGAAGTGCAGTTCATTGTTGCGGCATGTGACTTTTTGAAGAGTAAAGCATTTTAATTTTTCACTGCGTATTATTTTGTCCAACGAGCTTAAACTCAATTATCCTGTTGTCAACTGCATTATAATCCAGAAACGCGAACATGCATTCATAAAATGTGCTACATTCTTTTAAAACAATGCAATATGTTGGTTTTTAAAAAAATAAAACACGGGCAACAACTGCAGGCATGTTTTCAATTTATACTAGACTAACGTCATATACCAGTTAGTTATTTTTTTAAAATATGTTTGTGACATATTACAAATATTTCACATAAAAAAATACCACTTTAGACATATTTTATTTTATTTTTGTATCCCTGTCCGCTCTTAATGAGGCCTCCTAATGGAGTTATTTCAATGCAATTTTTTTTACGAGAACTGTTCAGTCGCATATTTTCGAACAGAAATCTAAAAATCGATTGCAAAAAATGTTGTTCGTTCTGGGATTCGAGCCTGTAAGGTCCGGCATGTAAGCCAACAACGTTGACCACTGTTCCATAGATATGACGTTTTTTTTACTTTAGATATATTTTATTGAAATTTAACAACAGATTAGTTATTGTGTTGTGGAAGAGATGTTGAAATTATACACATAACTATAAAACTGCAAATATTAGGCACGATTATCAACCAAAATTTTTGATTTGTAAAAGTTTCGAAAAAAGTATAATTTTTTGGTAGTTTTTTATTATTTTTTTTTTCTTTTAGAAATGGACATATGCTCACTCATCGTAACAAAAAGCCCTACGAATGCAGAGCTGAAGGATGTGGGAAGTCTTACTGCGATGCCAGGTCGCTTAGGCGCCATGCTGAAAACCATCATGGAGCACCAGGTATTTTTAAACCTAGCTTTACACTTACGACCAACAAAAAATAAATGCATGAATTAATATTGTACTAAATCTTAACTACGGAATCTCCAGTCTTGTCTTTTTTTTAATTCCTGGGACTCGAGATGTAAAAAATAATATTGGTGAATAATTTCCGAATTGTACTAATACAAAATCTTCAATACGTACAATATTATTAAAAATATGTCAGGAAATTAAATGTAAAAAAAGTTAAATTTTTAATCGTCACCGTACTGGGAGAAGTCGCCAAGATATAAATTGATAGTTATTAATGGATGTATTTTTTTTTGCTTATAGGAGAAAGTCTATATCTTTGGTATTAAATGCTATATAGATAATATAAAATACAAGATAAAAAAGCATGCAGATCTGACACAAATAAAATTAGGAATCAATAGACAGGGAACATTTTTGCCTTTCAATCTACATTAATAATAATAACCGTTAAAAATAAATCTTGTTTTTGACAAACTATTACAAAGAGTTACAAAGCGCGGTGAGAATATAAGCTGACTAATCGATTTAATGGTTGAATATTTTCTCGTTATTTTTAAAACTTGATACCTTCCTCAGCATCAGGTAGCGCGTCGTCTCCTCATGGATCATCATGCATTCAGTATGCTGGCGGTGGCCGCGAGGGTGCTAGAGACGGAGGAAGGGGTAGTCCTGCAAGAGGAAGCCCTGCCAGACATAAAGATACTCCAGCGGGAGGAAGACCAGCCACTGACACCAGTCCGCTCCCTCTCAAGGTTAGATTATTTCAATGTTTTACAAGACGCAGTAAAAATATATTAAAAATTGTCACATCTTCATTAAAACCGGAATCATATTATATTTAATAGTTTATAGGAATACATAGTTTAAAATAAAAGTTTTTTGTACTTTTTTTAAAATTATTTAATAAAACTTAGGACGATTTTTGCTCATCGCAATCATTATCGACTGAGCATTAGTGCTATCAAAAATATTTCAAGAATACCGGGATTTCGGTTAATGAAAACCGGTTTTGCAAACCCTAATCGGGAGGCGCGAAGTGTTTCCTATTTCCTGCACGTTTGATTATAATGTCAAATTTATTTCCAACTCTCAAACAAAACGTTTGCTGCGCCCGACGAATGCTCGTTAGTACAATTATTATTATATTATTCAATGGGTAAATTTATTAAATATATAATATACTTTACACCTGAACAAAATGGTTCTTAAATTAATATCAGTAATGTGTCTCAATACACTTCACATGCTAGAATAAATTAAAAAGTCTGTACGTAGCAATGTCTTTTGGCATTCTCTCATTAGATTGACAACAATATATTTGTTTCAGTCCGCAAAACTCAGCAATGAACCCTGCAACGCCGGCCAGCAAGCAAGAACTTCATCTAGTGGGCCACAAAACGGGCAGTCAAGCGTTCATCACGTCAAGCATCCGAGCCATCAGAACAAGACATCATCCATCAATAACAATAACAACAATAGCTCGTTGCATTCAAAACATCCAACTGTCCCGGGAAAATCCAATTCATCGGCTCAGCAGCAGAATATCTTGCAACGGAGCCAGCCAGGCCAGCCACGGACTCAACAAAAAGGACAAAATGGCCCTGCGAGTGGACAGCAGAGTGGACAACCTGGTAGTCAACAGACTGGTCAACCCAGCGGCCAGGTTAACGCACAGCAAAGCAATCAACAGACTGTTGTGTCTTCAGGAACCCAGCAAGATTCCAACGGAGGCAGTTCACCGCAGAGACCTTCGAGGCCTGTCGCAGTGCAACGCCCACCAAGAACATGGAACATGCAGGTAATATCTATAATTTACTTTAATACTTGATTGTATTTCTGTGACACCACCTTTTCTTTACTGTGTGTATATCTTTACAAAAATCTTGATGTCAAACATCTGATATACATAGAACCGCAGTCTCGTCTTGAATATAAAAATGGTTTCCGTGTTAATGATGTTTAGAGTTCCATAGAATATTTAGGGGTAGTTTTTTTAGTTGTTTACACTAATAACATAAAATAAAAATCTTAAATATTTTCCGCCAAAAACATATTGAACGAGTAATCTAAAATTACTATCTGTCAATGTGTGGATAATTTTGTCCAAAAAATATCATCTATGAAGTTTTTTTATGAAAAAAAGTTTCCTTAAAAAAATATTATAGAAAATGGTTTTACTAAACATTGCTTAAACTGGTAATAGAAATATTTAAAAATTATCAACCTTATTTCATTCTGCTTAGTTGAAAAGCAGTATCTACTGCAGTTTCTTTATTATTCAGCCATATTATACATATTTTTTTACGCCATTGTGGACGAAATTAGTTTTTGTTATATTTTTGTCATTATACTTGGATTGCTTTGATCAACTTGCTGTGAGTAGTTTGGCTTGCATTCAGATACTAGATACCGCAATAGTACGACGTTGGAATAATCGGATCTAAAATCCGTTTAAATCACATATAGATAAAGTAAGTAATATTTTTTTTAGTGAAACAAATGAAAAATATAGTCTTGTCATAGTTATATTTTTAAATCTTTACTGTCTTCGAAAAAGAGGTTGACCAACTGAATAAAAAGCAGTTATCTTAAAAAACGTCTAGTGAGATAAACTTCATGTTGAGTCTTTATGCGTTCCACTTTGCGAGCAAACATGGTTATAAAAAATATCCTCACTTAAATAAAAGTATTTAAGAAATTGAGTACGACATCTTATCTACCAAAATAAATATTTCCACATCCGATATCTGTGATAAAGTTTTCGTTTTCGCCCCGACGACAGTCGCGAGATATTGTTATCGGCACAAATTCGTACGCCATTCCGCTTTTTATTGAGCCCCTCGACAAAATAAATAAAGATTCAGATAAAACACACCCACGACTCCGGAATCACTTAAGTAAAGGGTGGATTACACTAGCTGAATCGTTCGCGGACTCATACAGCTCGCATGCCGTGTGCGGCCGGCTTGTTTCACATATTGCTTCGTTGTCAAAACTTTGGGAAGCGTTTCAACAGGCATTGGCGTACAACAGTACCAAAAACTTATTTTAGATTACAACCAGTGTAATAACATAGTTATCAGTTTTTATTATAGTAGGGATTTATTGTTTTGAAATATGAAATCACTTGTGTACTACATAATTCAACATAATTAATTTTAGATCAGGACCGGTTTCACTTTTGGCATTGATAGCACGCCAACAACGAATCCTTTTTTGTTTTTCAATTGACAGATAAATTTTAAAAGCAACCAAAAATATAAATTTATAATTACTATTTAAAAACATTTTTCTAAAGAAACTAATTATTATTTTATGGCAAAATACTCTTTAATCAAATTTTTAATGTTTTTTACACTTGAAAAATATCTGTGAATGTGTGTATTTATTTTTAATGTATATTTATGACCTTTGAAAGTCGTTGAAATATGCTTATTTTTCCGTCCAAGTACATATTAATAAAATTTGTCTCAAAAAAATACATATATAATACATGTATGTATATACTGAAAAACAAAGCACACTGTTGTGAATTCAATTCAGCGTTAAAATAGTTATTTATGGTATTTATTTATTTATTCTGCTCAAATGAACAATTATATTATATTTAATCAACACGAGCCATCATTCGATTATTTCTCTCTTAAAAGAGGAGAAAATTTAGTAAATGAAACGCAAACAGTTCTCGTGAATCAAAGTTATGTTGATATGCTATAGATTAGGAGCAGACATGGCTGGAGAAAAAAATAAAAGTTAAGTTTAAGACGTAAGAATTTTTGATTACTTGATCGTCTTACATGTTTTAAGATTGCTCAGATACACAATTTCGAGAAGACGTCAATTCTAAGATTTTTTTACATTAAAATATTGTTAAATTGATATTGAAAAAAATACAGTCTACGCCACTTGCTTTCGGGGATTTTTATTTACAAAATAACATCCCACTGCCTATTTCTTTGGTCGTTTACGTTTTGGCTCTTTCTTATTTCTGACGTTGTTTTTCCTCGAATAGGCGTTCCACTTCCCAGTACCGTTATCAATAAGTACATATTTTCGAAGCGATAACAAAATGACACTGCTCGGACAAAATGATTAGGTGACACTATCGATAAAAAGTACTATAGTCGAATTCAAAGTAATTTAAAAATACAAATTGATCACAGTATTTTCCCATTTCAGTGCGGTTAAGGTTAATTATTTAATCATTGACCAAATTTACTGGATTTTACCTATCATGATATTATAGCTCAGAAAAAAATATAGAAAGCTGATATTGCTTTTCAACACAAGTTGTATAATTTTAACTGATTGAAGATAATGATTGATTTAAGAAAGGAATATTATTATGTTATCACTTTTTTTCAGCATTATTTTTACGTATCGCAAGTAGAAGGGATAAAAAAAATCAAAAACATTTATACTTTTTCTATATGAATCAATTAAAAAATAAATGACGAAGAGTTCTAAATCTTACTGCGAAACGAAAAAGAACGACAACTTAAGGCATTTTCAACTTTGCTGAAATATATTTCACATTGCACAAACTTGAGTATTTTTCAATATAACATAAAGTTCATCCGTGCACTTGAACGCCTGAAGATGCCGAAAGGCGAAACTCAGGTCGTTAGTGATAAAATCTGTGAAAATGTACATATTTTGAACGATTCAAATATAACATAATCACTTTAATATCATAAATTACCTGTAAATATAAAATTGTATTATTATATTAATCAATAAATTTTATGAACACGATTTAAACATCAAAGAATTATTTTTGTCGAACCATTGATTGGTGTAAAAAATACATTAACTTTTTTTGTTTTGAATACGGTAAAATGCAGCATTATTTATTATAAATAGATCAGGACAGCTGATAAAAATATACACTGGAACTGGCTATATGTATATGCAAAATGTTGTATAAATTCATTTTTCATAAGAACCCTGTAATAATGTTTTTTTATCAGCTGGTCTTGATTAATGATAAAACTATATTAAACTATGAATTTGAAATTGCTTTGAAAACACATTAAGGCGGTCTTATATGATCATATAACGCGACCTTCTCACTGGCAATCGAGTCAACGCATATTTTTTTGTAAATTCGTGATTACTAGTAAATAAATTTCAATATACAATTATAGAATACTTTTTAATATGAACCATGTTTCTAAAGTATACAGTATCCCAACTAATTGTATAGTTGCTGCGTTGATACTTGAGCCCTTCTGTCTTTCCTCTATCAATATTTTGAAAACGACTTTGCTCGCTCCCTGGAGACTTTTGATCGTAACAATATAAAAAGTTTGCCGTTTTCCCGCGTAATGTTTTCTAATACAGTGTGGCCAGCGGCAGAATATAAAATTAACTGACAGTATTTTTATTTACACCGGCAAGTCGGTCGATATTGACTTCGCTTAAGATGCCAACCGTAGAAAAGTTTGGAGTGGCTTTTTCTGACTTAAATATTAAATTTAAACAGCGGGAGTATTTTATTTTTAGAAACCTTTGTGTTGCAATTTTTTTATATTTCTGAACACATAAATGTAATTTTAATTTTATTAATAGTAATGCTACTAACATTATTTTTGGTTGTGTTTTAAGTATACAAATGTAAACAAAATATTCAGGATAATTAATAAGTTATTAGCTAATCTTTTAAAACATTGTTTACTTGAGTTTTTGATTTTTTTTATACTAAATTTAAATAGTTTAGTAGATATCATGGTAAGTATATCACATTATATGTCTCACAGTATATGTCTCAATCACTACGTCAATTCAACAGCAGGACAATCACATCTTTTGAGCTATGAATGTCATTATAGGCAATATATTATGATAAATCAAATGCGATGGTAGGAACCACTGTAATTTTAAAATACGACCTACACAGATATCAACAGTTAAACTCAGAAAAATGTAAATATATTATTTACTTTAATGGAACAGTAGCAAAAAGCACTATAATTGATACACAAATATTAAACACATGACTCTTTTTACACGGTTTCCTTGCAGTTCATGCATTGAATGGTTTATTCTTATAAATATGAAAATCTGAAAAATAATATTACACATTCTCTGAATAGCTCACGTGATGAAAGTGATGTTGAACCAATATTTATTTTTTTAAATTAAGATACAATATACAATATGGAATTTTTATTTTTTATTTTTCTGAATTGAATTTTATAGAAAGAAGCTTATCCACCATTTATTTTTATTTTAGAATATTTTTTATGCGGTTTTTTTCATGGTATTGTGTGAAACGTATCTACCCTTAAAAAGGGAGTTCAGTGTATTGTTTTTAATTTGATTGATACAATTTAGTCTCTTTGTTTTAGGCTTGCAAAATATAAATACGGAAATACCAATTAGATATTCACACTTGTCTTCTAAAACTATATGTTATAAAAAACGTATATTATTTTGCCCAATACTACAAGTATTACTGTCGTTATTTCAAAACTCAGATTTTCAGATTATTGTTCTGTTGGAGCTATGTAACGATGTATAAAATGAAAATTGATATCAAGAAATTATTCAAGAAGTTTAATTGAAAAAAAACATCACAGATTCAAAATGAGTGTCTCATCTGGTAACAAATGAGAAATTTATTGATTTGTAATTTTACAATGATGATTAATTTCTACAAATCTAATGTCATTGGACATTTTAAACTGTGTTTATTACACTCACTAAAGCCATCACCATCTTAAACACGATAAAAAAATGTTCTGGATAAGTGTGTATTTGTTTACAAATTAATCAATATATTGAAAGGACAATAAAATAAAGTGTTCATTCGGAAGTTCTTATTCTCTACAATACAATAGAGAAGAAAGAAAGCCCAATAACGTTAACTATTACAGTCTGGCAACATTGTTTTATCAATTAATTAGCAAATAAAATCCTAATTAATGATTGAAAATCCTTGACCACACTGTACTCACAAGATGGCCTCTCGCAGAATAGACATCTCATGAACATTAAGATTTATGAAGATTTTGTTTTGAACGTTATAGGTAAGTACCTTCTATTTTGCGAAATGTTTTCAGATATTTTTGTGACTTATTTTTATCGGAGTTTCTTGCACCTTCCCCCATTTTTATATTTTATTTTACGCCATCGTTACTTTATTATTGTAATAAAAATATATCAGATTGGAAACTTCTTTGCGCAAACAATGCATTGATATTGACGTCCAATGTTTGCTAGTATAATTAAGGCGCCATTTCAGAAACATTTTCATCTATAGTGACTTACAATAGTGTGAAAATTTTACATTAATCATATAAAAAAACAGTTAGTTTCGCCTCATCGATATTGGCATATCAAAACTAGGCGAAAGTAGACACATTAGATAATATAATATATGACGATCGTCTCTAACTTTTATGAAAATAACTAAAGTAATGGTAATTTTTGAGAAAAGCTGTTCAACCTTGCAGAGAATCTATACTTTGCATGACTTGGCATAGCTTCAAACGTAGACGATGGTTTTGTATGTACATACATATTTTGGAAGAATTTCTTTCAACTTACAAAAAGATAACATATCGCGAGCTGAGTACTACAAGGTTCTAAGTGTCGACTTTTGGCCAAACTAAAGTAATAATGAGGCAGTCTTAAGCGTAGCTATTATCTACATGTTGTATTAATATGAAGTCGAAATTTTGCCAAGTGAGCCAAGTGGTATTTTAGGAAAACTTGAGTTGGATGCGTTATAATATAATGCATGTCTTATAGTATCGTAAAAGTGTATTCCTAAAATAAAAGTATGCATTCCACCAAAACACCGAGTAGAGATGTAACTATAGTCTAATACAAAAGTTTTACCATTTTACTACTTGGCTCACTTCACCTCTTGAGGGCTCAAGACAGTCTAAAGGACAATAATAAAAATATTTTTTTAGTGGTATGAAAATGTTGATAAGCTTTTTCATTAAATGTTTAGTACCCTTACGTCTAAAGCCTTTAGATTTAACTTTTATATTGTAAGGTTTACGTTTAAAAATAGTTTTTGTTTTATTCTAAAATAATAAAAACCCACGAAAAAATAACTAACGTTTTAATAATATAACTTATAGTTTATCCATGGCCAGTCACGAAGGGTTGAAATCTACGTGTCTGAGCTATTTTTGCAAAGCAAAGCACATTGCAGCAGTTTTAATGGTGCGCTTTAAGTTCGCTGAAAGGGGTAAATAATTCTGTAAATGCTATTAAAAATTCCACCACGTTTCTAATCGAATATCAAGTGTTACCAGTTGTATGGAATAGAATGTAGGTAGTTCCTTTATAACGAAATACTAGTGAAAGGGTAATAATTTATGTAACCTCGCTAGTGGTTCTAAAGTAAAATCATTTTAGGCATCGCTTATTTATTAGTTCAATTTATATATTAATAACCGATAAGGTCCGTCCATAGTGAGGTCCCGGGGTCTTCTTCTTCTTTTTCGGAAAGGTATTTTATTTCAAGGCAATTTTCAAACAGACGCTCGATTGTTTGTATTAAAAAATTAAAAAGTGTTGAGCGGAACAAGTTCTGAGCTATAATCAACAAGAAGGAATTAGATAATGTTAGCGATTAGCAAAATCGGCTCTGATCTATAAATAAATACTGTGCATAGGTAGTAAAAAAATGATTCATTTTTTAATATAATGTCTTACCACCAATAATTGTCAGTGAATACCATAAAATCTTCTGACATTTATGTAAAGGATGATTCATTAAGAGGTACTTTTTTCAAAAGACAAAAAAACGTTTATAAAAAAATAAATATTGCATAGTCTTTAATATAAGAAATAGACCCAGTTTCTACATTTATTTTTTAAATATTACTTTTTAAATGTTGGCCGTAACTACGCCTAACATGGTCCATTCGAAAGTTCCAATTTTGGATGACGCGTTCGAGCATTTTGACTGGTATTTGGGTAATGATGCGAGTAATGTTGGCCTCCAATTCCTCAATCGTAGTCGGTTTAATTATATAGACTTTCAACTTTACGTAGCCCCGAATAAAACAATTATTTACTAGGCAAGCACACAATATGAAAAAAAACTCTAGAGTAATCAAAAACAATGAATAATAAATTTTATTTAAAATACCTGAGACTTGATTAGTGAAAACTTGGACTCTTATTGTCGTCTTAGGATTGTTTTTCTTAAACATTTCTGTATTTTAGAGACAACTCCGATGTTATTTGACAAATGTTTGCCAAAAAAAAGTTTAATTGAAATTGGCTACATCTTAACATGGAAAGGGACATCTAAAGGATTTAAATGAATCTTCATTGATTTTTTTAAATAAAATTGAGAAAATATTTAAATAAAATTAAAGTCTACCTGGAGTCCGACGAGTCGATAATTTGGCCAATTAGAGGTGAAGTGAGCCAACTAGTAAAATGGTAAAACTTTTTTTTGAACATTTTAGCTTTGGTAGATTACATATTTTTATTTTACGGTGATAACACTATTGCAAGGTTACTTCACTTTTACTTTACTTTATGAAGTGCAGAATATTAAAACGCATCTAACTTTTTTTTTCTAAAATACCACTAGGCTCACTTCACCTCTGATGCGCCCATATGATATTATCTTCAAAGACTGGCTTGAACTGTGTACTGGTCAAATGATTCTCGACTTTAAATTAACTAGATATTTTATTTGCATTTTTTATTCGAAATACTGTCGACATCCTAAAAAATTCATATTATGAGAATGAACCGTATATCGATGGCCATAAGTTGACAACACGCAACCGACATTTGTTCAATTTTACAGGAGAGCCGAAAAACTGTATAAATAAATAAGTATTGGGAAACAATAAAAATGAAAGACACTTTGGAGTAAAATGATTATTATGTATATTTAAAATTAAAATAATCTGTTGACACAATATTAATAAAACAAACTTTTTATTAACAAGAATGTTTGATAAGAGTTAAAAATTTTAATTTCGTTTCTTCTTTTATGGTGATACGAAGAAAAAATTCCAAGTGTTTTGATCAATTCAGTGCACCTGTCTTAACTGCATCCATATAATAATAGAAAAATAATACATAATTGTTATATTTTTTTTAATCCAGTTTCGGATTGTCCACTCTCCAATACAAAATGTTGCAGTAAACATGTTTTTTGAATTTTTTCTCACCTATTTTCAAATAATAGGAAAACGATGTAGCTCTTCTATTGTCTTCTGGCAGTTTAGTGGGCCTTTTCTCTGTTACGTGTTTCCAACTTTAGAACAATTTCAATGAAAAATATTTTTTGTAAATTACGAGATGTCAATATTTTAAAAAAAGCTTGAAAAAACACAGAGCATAACTGCATAACTTATAACTTAACTTATTTTATGAAAAAATCTCGGTTACGTGTTGTCAAAAAATCAGCAATGGCTTTTATGTAAAAATGGAAAATTCCTAATTCACTGTTCAAAGTTGTTGTAAATTAACGTTAAATAGATATATCATTGTTCACAGGAATTTGTCTTATTTGATAATAAATAATCAATTAAAAATAAACTCAATTCTACTTTATTTAATACGCCACAGATTGTAAATCTGTGGCGTACGTGATTTTAAGATGTGTAGGTAGGTTAGAGGGGATCTACTTACATACTGTCCGGCAGAATAAATTGACCGGTTTAGTACTACAGCATCCCCTATTATTTATATGCATATGAGTCTCGTCGATAGATCAGGTTTATTCGCGTTGCACTCTATACCAATTTGGAGTATAAACGGTTGCTACACTAAATACAATCTACTTTATTCGCACGTTTTTTTTTATATTTTATTTTCTATGTGCTGATGTAATGAAAAAACACTATTATATAATAAAATAGGCTCGTATTTTTCCGATCTGAATATTAAAACAGTTTCGGTCATAAGTTTTATCGCACTGGTCTGAATTTATATTACATTGGTCAGAATTTATTTTAAAGGGTCATAATATATCGGTCAGTGTACAGACGGCAGAATAAATAATTAATGGTCAGAATTAATATAAAAAAGTCATAATTTAAATGAAATTAAAAAAAAACCTAACCTAACCAAACCAAAATGGTTATAAAAATCTGACTGTATAAATTTTTTATTCTGACCGTTCATATGTGTGGGGTTATAATGCAAAACGTACTATTTCTAAAACTCAAACTCTTCAGTAGAGTCAAATACTAAATATACAGATAGCACAAACAAAACAATATTTGTAAAAATATAATTTCCAATTTGACAACAACAGCCTTTAAACATATTATATTAAAACTAATATGATCAGTCGATTCTTTATGCTTGAATTACCCTATCTGCATACCTAACTCAATGTCGCTCATTTTGGAAATATTACGTTTTGCATTATAACCCCACAATTTTATTCTTACCAAAAATTAAATTTTATTCAGACCAAAAGTTAAAGTCATTTTGTGTTATTCATATATGCCACTTGCGTGACGTAACTGTCACAGCATACGCTGGTCGCAAATGTCTTTTTTGTCTGACTGTACCAGCGAGTTTTTTCTTCTCTTGCAATGTGTCGCTAACGTCTCATCATACGCTTGCCTTAATAATTGCTATCCTGGACTTAAATCCATTTTGATGTATTTAAATATCTTTGTTGGTGTTTAATTATTTTCTTGTAAATTAAAAAATATTAACTAGCCTCTCAAGTCTCTTTGAACTCTTTTTATCCTCTTACTTTTTAAAGATACGATGAAAAGCAAGTAAAATCAATAATAAGAAATGAGGTTCTGTTCTCTAAAAAAATGTGATAATTTTTTGATGGAGAACGGAACAATTAGCCATTACTTACGTCATCATATATTATTATTTACTATTTGCCAAAGATGATAGCAAATCGCCCTATAGCGAATGAAATGATCCCCCACCCCTTCTTCAGGCCAACCCTTTAATGACAGAAGTCCGAGACTTTCCCACGCTCGTTAACCCCTGCTGTCCGAATCACCTAAACAACTTGTTCTCGCTACCTTCCATAAAATAATATTATTATTACTAAATATTAGGTGCAGGGTTGCTAATCTCATACGTGATTGGAAAATACGTAAAAAAACATTGATTGCAACATAAACGATTTTTTTCTACCCGAAGTCAAGTTTTTGTCATATAATTATTTTTTGTAGTTTTTATTAACTGTAAATTTTAATAGCATATATACAAACGGTATGCATTTTTTTTAAAATAATCGTTTTAATTAAATGAGATTTACTGTTTAAAGGTTATAATTGAATTAGTCAACCTTTTTAGAATAATAGCCTTTCAAAGCAAAAAATAATCATAGTTAATGCAATAATAGGCGTTATGAGAACAACAATAATTATAAAATAAATATTTCAAAAGTTGACGCTTGAGTGACGTTTCTATTCAAAAGGATAGTGAGAATATTTAATGCATCGTAACAGAAACATTTCAATAAAAACGTATTCCAGTTTTTTGTGACAACCCTAATTCAGCAATACTTGATGGACCAATTGGGATTCCCTCCCTGTCTATTTGATTATTTGCGCGTATTTTATGCAAATAATAAGAATGTCTTTGTTGAATTGTAACATCGATCAGAATGGACCAGTGAATTGATTTAAAAAGCGTAGGTTTCGCGTTTACTTATTTATTATGCATTTTTTTCAATAGGGTTATTTCATTTCACACGAGTTTATCTCACACAACTAGAAGATTTATTGCTTTGGCAATTTCTCTTTCAATAATATGTGCTATTTTTTTACATTAAGATTATTTTACATTGCAAACACATCGAGATAAGTAATACATATTGCATTGTATATCATTATAAGTTTATAAAAATAATTTAAAAGATGGCCTGAGAAAATTTATCTTTCGTGTTCATACGGTTATATTAGACTTCTTTTTAATTCCTTTTACGCATGCGCGTGATGACATTTTAAATATTATTCAGGCATTTGAAATTGGAATAATTTTATCATGTGCCACAATATTTCAAAACACCAACACGACAAGCATGAATAGCGTATTATAAAATGGCCTACGGCGTAACTATACTACTAGACAACGCTTTCAAGAACTTTTTTTTTAAATATGAAATAATTATTCTATAAACCTGTTGAAAACATCTATAAAAATCTAGGTAACATGAATAATTAATGGTGACCATATTATCAATATTAATTTTCCCATTATATCATGACAGGTTATTTGAAGCTGTCTGACTAATAAGCTAGACCAGCATTCACCAAACTACAGCCCGCAGGCTGGAACTGGCACCAACAAAGATTTAATCCGTCCCTGATTTTTTATGTATAAATATTTTAAATATAATAAATATTGTTTTTTTTTTGAAAATTCTAATAGGATTAAATTTTCGTCCGACACCCCAACGTTTTTTGAAAAAACAATCCAGCCCGTGACCAATGTTCCCTCTAATTTTTCTATTGTTTGTGCGGACCATCAACTTCTGTGAATAGTACATTTTCATCAAAATAAACAAATGTGCGCAAATACAAAAATTTGGTGAAACAAACTTATTTTTACAATGTTTCTATGCGCAGCCTTGTGCGGGGATGGAAAAATGAGTGCGGGCACAATTTGGGAGGTGTGCGCGCGCACACGCGCACACCTTAGCGGGAACATTTCCCGTGACCCCTGAGCTGGATGTTCCTGATGCCATTCTCGAAAAAAAATAAGCATTCTTCTAATTAACATTTTGAGTTACCTGTTATTACACAATATTAACAGTTTCGTTTAAATAACATAAATTATTAAATCTGGTCTTTTTAATCATTTGATATTAGTATGATAGTATATTTTCATTAATCTTTTTACTTCCAATCAAACTTGAAAAAAAATGATTCAAAAACATATGATCGTTTAAATAATTCACTTGTGGAAAGGCGAGAACTTTCTTATTTTTTAAGCTTTGATTTTAATAAAACAATTTATATTCGCAGCCGAAAAACAAGAGTTTTTGACATAAGTCAAGTGAGAGCTTAATATTTAAGCAGAATACAATAATACTAAGTACGTCCAGTCTAGACAGTAAAAAAATAAAATGGACATTTTTGTGAGACAAAATACTTGTCAAAATATTTTTGTAACGAATTATTAACACATGGATTGGAGAACAATATCAAAACACTTCGCCTAAGTGATCAAATTTGTATTCAATTCGAAGAAAGGATCAATTTTATATTAATAACTCACTATACGACCCTTCGGCTTCATGTATTTTGGCATAACAGTAACATAATCTAAAATCAATGATTGAAAGTAAAAACAACAACAATTCAGAAGAAAAAATACTGCGATGAAATATATTGGTACATTTTGTATCAATATAAAAATTAGATCATTTTAACGTTTAGCTTACAATTTATACACGAGATGTCTAGTTACAAAACGCGATATAACCACATAATGTCAAAATCGAGAAAAATAAATGTGCGCATTCTATGCAAAATTTTACACCAAATGAGAAAATTTATACGTTCCAAAAGTTAGTTTAAGACTGCAAAAAAAATATGATTCTATTATCTGGTATATACAAGGTTATGTTGCTAATATTTATTTAATTATATGGTTAATCTGTTATTGGTCAACGAACGCTTTTATATAGTTTAAGTTTAAAGTTAAAATTAAATATCAAAATATCCGTCACTAAAAACAATCAACTGTTGCTTAAATCATAAAAACATTGTTTGACGTAAATATTGACACGTTTTTTGTAACTAGGAACTTAATACTAAATATTCAATTCATTAATAGCTCGTGTAACTAAAAAATGTCCTACTTGCTAGAAATATGACAGACCTACATTATTATAAATACTGACCAGACAGGTAATTTGGCATTTAAATCATAAAACCGCTGTTTTTCGGTTTGTGACGGTGTTGTCCTAGAAGAGCGGTGTATATTAAATTAGATCTTATTACTGTATTTTATAGTTCAGTATAAAAATCAACTAGTTTCTTACTAGAAACAAATATGATGAGATGCAAAAGAAGTGAATTTGTCTTAATAATAATATGTTTATGCACAATGAGCCCAGTAATCACATATGCAGGATTCTATTCTTATGTGTAACGATCCGGTGTAAATACTTTATTATTGTTAATCGTGGTCGAGGGGTAATTATCATCTGCTAATATTAAAATACCAATTGAAGATCTTGACTTTGAGTTTAAAAATGTATATTTCCATACTTGTATTGGTTTTTCAATCGATGTATGTATTGTCATTGTGTACATTTCTGTTTATTTATTAGAAAAGAAATCCTTGAAATCGAGGCGTTTATCAACATTTTTTATACAAAAAGTTGTTCTCCAACGAGTAAAAAAAGAAACAAATAAAAACTCTTAAGACTTAAATTTTCATTGTTTTTGTTAAATATTTTTTCTTTACGTTGAAAACATCAAACATTTTCTTCAGTGTATATTGTTTTTGAAAAAAATAGTAATTTATTGTTAATACTTTCATGAATTAATAATTGGATTGGTTAAAACAAATTAATTTTATGAGATTTATTTTAAATCAAAATAGTTTTTCCATTTATCTTCAAAATTGATAATTCAGCCATAATTTTAGTATGCTACTTAGTACAACCATAATAATTTTGTTAATACGATTATCACATTCATAAATTATTAATAATTGGATTAGTTAAAATAAATTAATGTTAATAAGATTAGTAGCTTTATTTTAAATCAAAATAGTTTTTCCATTTATGTTTAAATTTAACTATTCAACCATAATTTAAATATGCTTTATAGTAAAACCATAATAATTTTGTTTACGCGTGATATAATTAATGTTTAATGTGATTAAGATTAATCAAAAACTGTTTAAAAAGATGCTTATATAATTTGGATTGAATTTACATTATATGTTTTTTGGTAATATGCTAAACACATTATTGCGTTGATAAATAATGCTTTAAAAATGTCCCGCTTGCTAAAAAAAATGAATGAAACTTAATCGATATTTTTATCTCACGCAACAAGTTCTTCCCTTAAAATCATCCCCTTTCACAGTAAAGATATTTGAGTACGTAGCACCATTTCTACAGAGCTGAACCTAACTATAATAATGCCTAAGTACACTTTTTCATATTGAAAAAAAACGTTCAAACAATAATTATGACACTATTTTACGTACCAGTTTAAATCTCTATGTTGCCGCGTAAATTTGTACTTAAATATTTAATACAATAATATGTTAACAACCAATCTCTGTCAAAACGCTCTTTCAGTGATTGTCTCAGAACCAATGGTCCACAACATTCCGTCAGCTGTTATACGTCTATATTATTCTCGAGTTACTTGGGTTAGTGCCAAAATATGTAACAAATAAAGACGTGGCAAGGAATAATCTTGTTTTTAAAGTACTATTTTTTGCGAATATGTACAAGTACTGCAGATTGATTTTATCGATCAAGTTGGTCTAGGTCAAAATCATATTTTTTCAAAATTGAGATCTAACACATGGGGGTTTATAATACTTAAATAAAATCAAATAAAAATGTTTTTTGTTTCGATTGTCAATTACTGTTTAGCTATCAACATATTTGAAGACACAACAGAATATTTTTTCAGTGCAAGGCTTCTCAAATCGTTTGTATTATAAACATTTGAGTGTTATATGTATGGTTTATTTTAACATACGTCTAATAAAGTTAGAAACTTATGGCAGAAACGTGAAACTTGAAACTGGAACCTAATTTGAGAGTCACAGAGAAATATTATATTTATTTATTACATCATAATCAGCCAAAAAACAAAATTTTCGCAAAATGGCAAATTTCGTCGTTTAATTTAGGTTTGAATAAACATATAGGTATAGTTCCCATCTTCTTCTTTTGAATGCTTGTGTTATGAGAAAAAAAATATTAGCCGATTTATTTTTGCAGTGTAATTTTTGTGCTATAACTCCTCCCAATTAGGGTATCCAATCCCGGGATTGATTAATTTTGAATCTCGGGATTGAGATTATCTCACCGAGGAATTTGAAATCTTTAATTCGCTATACTTTTTCCTTGGATTCTCACAGAAACTCGTTTTTTTTTTTTAACTCACCGAGGAATTTGATATCCCCGATTTGGTATACTTTTTCCCAGAATCTCACGGAAACTCGTTTTTTTTTTTTTTATCTCACCGAAGAATTTGAAATCTTGAATTTGCCAATTTCGTGTAAATTTTCGGGATTTGCTCAAAATTTCTCAATCCCGAAATCCCGGGATCGCGGCCATCTCAATCCCGGAATTTCGGGATCAGAAAATTGAACGGGATCCCGGGATTGAATGCCATAGTCCCAATATATCTGTACCAGTATAACTGTATAATATCCAATACTTATTCCTAAATCCTGTATCGACTTTGCGAGCTTAAAAGCAAACTTTGAAATTGATATTCCAAGCAACTAAACTAAGCAAACCTCCAAAACTAAATCTCAGACTACACACACTTATGTAAATATAAATAATACATGATGAAACAAGTGGAAGCGTGTGGGAGTACAAGAAAATGTAAGTTTGTTGTTTTTGAGAAACTGTTTCGATACTTATAATTCAATCAATATCTTCATCTTTGATAATTATAATGTAACCTTGGGCAATGGCAACCATTTTGAGAATAAGAATGTTATAATTCTCTCTGGTATGCAACAGCTTCATTCTTATTTCAAAATATATTTTGTGTGCCGCTGTATATTTAAATATAATAAAATATACATTGTCTCGTTGTTGATTTAATTATTGTTTATTTCACAATACATGTTCCATTTTCAATTTATATTTGACAGCTGTTATAGTATTCTTAAAGAGCAGAAATTTAATAGACAATGACAGATATGATGAATATGCACACCGTAATATTTTGTAGATTTTAAATTAACAATTAAATGTTATGTTTAAAACTATGATTGTTAATTCACGCAAAATGTACATAATATAAAACATGGTTTACTAAGTTTACTTTGTTTGTCACTTATAAGACTTGTTTAAAAATCAGTATGACAAACTTATTTCGGTATATTTAAATAGTTAAAGTTACTGATCTGGTGACGAATTTTCCTTTATTCAAAATATATATATATAACATTACTACAATATCTTTGATAAAATGTTTGAATCATATTGTAAAACTGTCATATAGTTTATGTGTTGAGTTTTGGATAAACAAGTATTTTAAATAGTTCTTTGTTGAATGGCATTGTTTTTTTTATGTGTTACATAACAACACTCATCAAAGAATTCATACATTCAACATGGAGTAACTGCTTTATGAATTTAAATCTCTAATTGGGGGGGGCTTTGCTGGCGTACGCACTTTTTCTATAATTAACGTTTTTCACAAAATCGTAAAATTTAATGGCTTTGTCGAATTAGTTCGATTGCCTTAAAAAAATTTTGGAAAACATTTGCCTCGTGAATATTAATTCATAACTTTGATGGTGATTTTGTTAAAAAAATAAAGTATAATTTTATTTTAAATTTATATTTTAATTCTAGTTGGAATCAAACTAGATACAAGTCATATATTTGTTGAACCAAGACCAAGAGGTCTATAAAATCCTTTTTTTTTTACTAATTTCACATTAATTTCATATGATCAGGGCCGGTTTCGCTTATGACAAGTATTTTAAACTGATAACTCATCATGCGCGAAACCGGTCCTGATAATTGTATTAAAATATGTAATTTGTACAAATTAGTGTTTTGTGTAAACGCCTAAAAAATACTTTAAATAAATTATGTTGAGTATTGGAATTTTAAAATATTGTATATTATAAAATAAAATATTTTTTCTAACGAAGCTGGAGCAGCTCCAGTTTTATTTTTTGATAACATGACAACAACCACATATATAAAATATACACTCTAGCATCGTGCAGATCTTTGTAAGAGGGGTAGAAATTAATCTAGTTTCAACCCTGCGCTCGGGCTCATATAATATGTATAATTTATTCACTTATTATTTTGTTGTTCCCTTCAAATGACCAACGTTTTTTTGCATGCTTTTTAATTTAATCTTATACTTCCACGACAGACATTGATCGCAGAATTAACACGTACCCTTAGTTTGGAATTAACCACCGTAGTGTGACATACATACTCAGTATAGTTTCATTTATCAATAATCAAAATATCTTATAACAATCATTATATTTGTTTATTTCAAATCAGAATCAATTCCAGTATTACAGAATAAAACAGAATCTAGAACGATAAATTTGATTTAATACCTGTGCAGTTGTAACAAAAAACAGTTGTAAACTATGAAAAACAATAGAATTCTTAAAAGCTTTATCATATTTAATAAACATAGTGAAGTTATATTATATATGCTTTTAATAATAGTATTAAAATATACATTTCAAAAAGAATAGTTTTAATTTTCATATCGTTTAATCCTAAAAATAATACAATATATTTAACGATGCTCGTTATTCGCTTTCGTTGTTTTTTTACAAATTAAATATAACACCGTTTATTGTTAATTTAAGTTAACAGTTACTTTTAAAAACACAAAAATTATTAAAACGTTGTTTCAGTAATAATTAAATACGTCGTTTTATGTTTATAATAGTGGCAGTGTGAAGTAGTGTAGAAATATATAATTTTTATTTTTCGGTTAGAACTCGCGAATGTTTTATTATAGTTTTAAACTAGGTGTCGGAGAACGTAAATTTATGACGAATTATGCGAAAAGTTGCCGAAGAGTGTTTGCATTCAACTTCAAAATTCGTGTAACTGTTTCCTCGCAAGAAAACTATTTAATTTTTCTGAATAATTTATGTTAGTGCTTAGTGCAAATGAAGTTACTGCAATGGACCATTGGATCTCGCAACTTTTTCACACCCCGACGTTTTTACGGCCAAAGGTAACGTTTCAATCAAAAATATAAATCAAAAAAAGTTATCCCCAATTTAGATTGATGGCAATAACTTTTTGAATTAAGTACCTGATAACTTTCCCAATTTTCTAAAATGAATTATAAACTATCCGGTCATTGTGGCGAGGTGGCAACTTTCTGCTATCCTAGGTTTGTATTAAATAAAGGGCACGTTTCATTAAGTGATGTTATTTTATCGTCAGTTTTAAAAAGACTATAGAATACCGTGAGGAAGTTATCATTAAAAACACATGTGTAAAGTAAGACTTAAAATTTTCAAATACCTGATATCTCAGTAATACACAAATTTGGAATAGGTTACGAGTATTCCTAGCATACTATATTATAGAAACATTTTATTATGACGTAAAAATTATGTATTTTGAAACCGATGCAAAATCACAACAAAATTTTGATTTTTAATAGGAGAATAGATCTTGTATTGATGAATAGATCTGGTAATAGAAATCGATTTTTCTTGGAAATCTTAATTCTAATGGTTAATAAAAAATTATACATACTACAATAACTTATTAACGCTTACGACTTTCGTTCTGTGATCCCGGGATCGAGTCCTTAGTAATTAAATTACATAATATAGTGTACTTTTAATAAATCTTGTTATTTTTATCAAATGATAACTGTGTTTGTTATGTCATCAGCGATCTACTATCCATACGTATATGGAATCAAAGTCGTAAAAAATTGGTGACTCCTACTCTTTTTTTCAAATTAAATAAAAATAAAAAATGATTTAGTTTAATAGAGATTAAAAACACACGCAGATTATCAGTACAATTTTGCTTCTTTTTTTAATCGAGTTTTTTCACGACTCCATAGCACTGCATTAAACTTTCCTGAGAACCAATACTCGTGTCCCCTTAATATTTTTTTCAGAATCCATTTTTAATACTGTTGAATTCGTCATTCCACCTGTTGGGCAACCAAATATGCCACGTGTTTCGCTTCTTACGGAAAGCTTCAGACCAAATCTATACATAACTAAGCATTTGATTCTAATCCGTCAAAAATTAAGTAGGTTTATCAAAAAAATATTCTGCTTAGAATTTATTAATGTGTGGATGGAAATGATTTTTTTACTGTGAAGATTCTTCTTAAAGAAGTGAAACACGTGTTAAACTTACATTGGTTTATATGCGTCTAATTATTTCTTATTATTTGTTATATTTATTAACATGTAAAAAAGCATATATATCAAAACTATGCAAAAAATATCTTCTTTGCCAAATTGAGAACAAAATGTGTGTACATAAATATGCAAAGTTGATTTTAATAATAAAAAAATAACTTTCTCATTTGTACTGGTGCCACTTTTATTTAATAAGATCAGGACCGGTTTTAATTGTCACCGGTAAAAATTGTCTATAACAAAATAAATACGTAAAGAATTTAAAATGAGTGAATGGTATAAATGTTATGTTTGAATATTATTTCATAAAATATAACCGCCCCTGCATATAAAAGGGGTGCACGGATCCAATGCCACATTGACTGGCCGCCACTGATTCAGATACTGATCAAATATATAAATTCATAACTATTATATTGAAAACTGTTTTTCTTTGACTTAACATTTTTGATTACATGATGGAATTCTTTTTGAAAAGAATTATTTTTTCAATCTACCTCTAAGCTTTGTACACACCCTTTGTTGAATACTTATTTTCTTCCTCGAGCTTTATTATAATTTGTTTTATAATTACGTGTACGTATTTATATACAAATCCCATTCATAACGCAGTATGAATCCCTTTGCTTAAACATCTCACTGCTCCAGTTTTAAATTTAATATAGCAAAATATTCGACAAAGTTGAGATCGTTTGTAAACCTTAAACGTCCGTAACTTATGTCGATTTCGTCCTTATTTAGCGCAGAAATTCTAAATCCACCCTCCACTTGAAGACGTCGCAAACCATTTCGGGCACTGCCCATACCTTAAGAGTGAGTGGAAAAACGTGATTTTTTTTGCCACTGAAATCAATTAACGGGGCAACAAAGATGTCAGTCTCCATTTTTTGTTGAAAATTATTTAAGATATGTCATCGTGTAGAGCTGGCAGTTCCAAATGTAAATGAATAAGGTTAAAATCGAGTTTGTAACAAAATCGGCATATTACATAGTACTGCGTAGCAAACGCGGTAGTTGATAAACGTATTTCACAAAAATGTTAATTTTATTTAAACAGCAAGATAATAATATTAAGAACAATAAACATTATTGTTTTCAGGCGTTTAATATATAAAAGAAAAAAGACATTTTAGTTGATTTACCAACAGTTTTTGATTTTTAAAACTGTCGTTTTTGTTTCCCAAGTCCTCAAATGTTAATTATTTATTTTTTAATATCTTATGATTGATAAGATCTGGCTTTATTTCGAAAATGTCTAAGTTACGTTTATGTGTTCTAATGTATCGGTGAATAATAATAATAACATTCCCCTTTCACCTAATTATATTTTAAACCCGAATGCTAAGATGACGACAAGCTAACAAATTGTTCTCTTCTAGTCTCATCCTTCTATTCTTACCCCGAAAAGAGATTAACAACTAAATAACAACCAGTTATTGCTTTAAAAATTCTGTTCCATTAGAAGTCTATACGATTTATATTGGAACCAGACACGGTTTTTAAGAAAACATTTTCTAAAAATCCATTTTCCTTGTAGCGAAATGTTTTTCATTTCTGGTGCCCAGGTACTTTTACTTCTTGAGTTTTGCGCTTCGTCCAAATAGACGGCACGGCACGCCATAACCATGCGAGAATCTAGAAAACCAAGATTGCCGTCTGTATAACCATATTTTATACATCAATTTACAAGATATACGAGTGCCGCCGCCGCAATACCTCTTCAGTGAGTCGACGATGGTAACACCTGCAAGCCTTTATGCTCTGCATCTCATCCACGGTGAGAGAACCATTTCGCAAAACAGCTTCAAAATGAAAATCGAGTAATTTATTGTAACTGGTTTAGTTTGTAATAGTTTCGCGCTGGTTTTTAACTAAGTAAACTTATCAAATAAATTGAATTGAATACTAGCTGCATGGTTTCAGTTTTAATTTAGACTAGCAGTCAAACTGTTAATTTTAAATAATTGATGGCGCATCGATCGAATAGAACAAGAACAAACATTTGAATTACAAAATATATGCATGTTTTATTTTTTTGTTTATGGCACTTTTCTCTACCATAACTATGTAATTCATCTACATAGATAAAATACTTGATCTATTTGCCGGCCGCCAAATAACGACAAAGTTTATTTTATATTATCGGGATTTAAAATTAAATAAAAAATCTACTCTCAATGAGGAAAGTGTACAGATATTGTATATTGCTCGAAATATCAATTAAGATTGTAAAGATTATAACAATCATCGATATTTCGGCTGAATTATTTTTCATGTCTTCATACTTAAGCGCTAATGATTTTTTAAAAACTTGACTTATATATCTAATTGTTTTACTATAAATATGTGCCACAAATAATACAATTACATAAATGTCATAATTGCATCCATTTTTTTAGTCATAAGTCTACAGATTTTCTCGGCAAAATTTTTATTATAAGAAAATGATCATATATACCATGAAAAAACACGTGTTTAAGTTGTTTCCGTTTATTATGCATATGATATGAAACGAAACACCCCTAACGATTTAAATATTATATATTTATATGATAGCAAAATAAATGAATACATTATTTCTAAGTAACAGAATGAATTCTTTAAAATATGAGTTGAGTTCTCATTCTTACTTATCACTTAATTTAACAGCCCTCTAAAAGCGGTATTTGGATCTTGGGTAAGCCTTTAAGGCTGTGTACGGCATGAAAATCTTAAAAGCAACATGGTGCGCGATAGCGGGGTGCCTAAAAACGTCACACACTTTTACAGTATACTACTGCGGTTACTTTGAAACGCCTTCACATTGAACAAAGGCCTGTACCATACCGTGTAGAAGGAATTGTAATTTTCTATTCAGAATTCTGATTTATGGCACGCCATTTTAAGTAAAGCGAATGGAGTTCTAATAGAAAATCGTGCATAAATTTTTTATATTAATATATACAGAAGATTTAAAGATAAAAAAAAAATATTTTGAATTACAGCTAACGCCAATGCGTCAAATAGTTTTTAATTAAAATTTCATACGAGAAAAGCTCGATGATTTTTTTGTAAGTCATTCAAGATCAATTTGGGGAGAATTGATACCACATACACCCACGTCTTAGGTCTCCAAATTTAATTGAAAACAAAATTACTTACCGGGAATTGAACCCAGACCTACCTGATCGGTAGAGCAAGCGCTAGCCAGCTAGACCAAAACATTACAGCATACACAGATAGGAACCAACTGATTCTTCAAAAGAGTGTATTCTATAAACGTATTTTAAAGGAACTTCGTCGCAATCAAATCCATAAAATAACGATCAATAAATAACTGAGTTTTTCAGTATCTTTCTTAGACTAGATTGAAACTATTTCTTTTATATACAGTTTTTTTTTATAAATAACTGGCCGTCACAATTAGGGCATCCAATCCCGGGATCTAGGATTCCGTAATCTCGGGATCCCGTTCAATTTTCTGATCCCGAAATTTCGGGGTTGAGATGGCTGCGACCCGGGATTTCGGAATTGAGAAATTTTGAGCAAATCCCGAAAATTTACATGAAATTGGCAAATTCAAGATTTCAAATTCTTCGATGAGCTAAAAAAAAAACTAGTTTCCGTGAGATTCTGGGAAAAAGTATACCAAATCGGGGATTTCAAATTCATCGGTGAGCTAAAAAAAAAAACGAGTTTCTGTGAGATTCTGGGAAAAAGTATAGCGAATTGAGGATTTCAAATTCCTCGGTGAGAAAATCTCAATCCCGGGATCCCGGGATTCAAAATTAATCAATCCCGGGATTGGAAAAAGGCTCCGGGATTGGATACCCTAGTCATAATTATGTAACTCAGCACATACATACAGACGTACGGACACTCTTTCTCACTGACTATTTGAAGATATTAATATCATTAGGTGGGTAAGAAAAAATTTTGCATCACGTACATCAGGTACATCACGTACCTTTGAATGCAAATTCAAAAATCAAAGTTTGGACATGTCAGTTTAAGGATTCCAATACATAATATTGTTTTTTCTTCATTGAACAGGAGGGTTGCCAGCTTAAGTAAAATTTAGCAAGGGACTCGCGCAAGCCTCTCCAAGTCCTCTCCAACCCACTCCTGGACTCATATGTATATTTAAAATTCAGCCTACAGTGTCATGTAATCGTGAACTGTATCCGAGTCAAAATGCAAAATTCAACGCATTCAATGATGTATATTGATTATTAAACTACATATTTATTCTGGTTTTATTTGAAACTAAGGCAGTTTCAAAAGAAAATATAAGCGTTTTGTAATGAATTGTAATAATCAGCAAATTTAAATATAGTCTAATATAAGAAACCGGGTTACCAAGTTGACAAAATCTTTTTTCGAATGTCACAAATTTTGTCAAAAAACAGGATTTTTAAACAAGCTTTTTAAGAGCCGACAAGATTTAATAGTAACGGTAAAGTAAAGGACACCTTATATATTTTGTTTCGGTATAAAGTTTAAATATTATGCGAAGTAGTGTTATTAAACCAATTAGTACAAAACAAAATTTCAGTTGCCAAACTTTAATTTTGGAAATACTATCGAACTTTGCGTGAGAAGACTGTAGATTAGATTATTTTTTTACATCGAATTAATCAATTTACATTCTAAGCAGAAACACAAAGTAATTTGTTTTTGCTTCGCTGGATTTTTCATAAATGTTTTTATTTATCTGTAGACATAATCTTGCAGAAAACAGATTTATAAACAAAGCAATACCTTTTGTTTTCTTCTTTGTTCAAATGCAGAGGTAGGCAACTTTAAGAGCGTCGTAAAATTTCGCTTTATGCATAGGTATTATATTCGGTTTTATGGTTTTTCATAAGAAGCTTTCGAGGGGACTTATTTTAAGTTAACATGGCGGAATTAATTATTTGTCCAAAAATATAATATATTTTTAATGTTCTACATTTTGTGATGATAGCAAAGGCTACAAGGAACACTCGACAAACGGTCAACGAGTATTTCCTAATAATTTGTTTACGTCGTGAAATTAATTTTATTTAGAATTTTGGACACTATCATACTTTTAATATCTTTAGTAGACTGTGGATTTTTGCCGACACTTGGCTATAATTCAATATATGTATGTTTTAAGTGGATTAAGAATTTATGATACACATATTAATGTTTATACACATAAAATTTTCAAGTAGTGGTAAAGGGTTGCGATAAAGAAAATCGTCGAAGATAAAACTGACACGATCATCAAAAAAAGAAGAAAACGTTTAGAAGCATACTTTCAACTCATATAATCAATACTATCAATGAAACAGAATAAACATCGCACATAATTATCGAAATATATGTTTTTTGTGTTTTATCGGAATCAGAATTCTGTTGGAAAGAGATTTGTTGAATTACAGTGAGTTTCCTTTTAAAATTGTGATTTTGTTGTAAAAATCGATTAATAGATTAACCATAAATCTCATTCAAAAGGCTTAGTTGAAATAATTTATCTTGCTATGACTTTGTTGAAACTTAAACGTTCTGATCGCTAAGCTTAATTATTACCGTCAAACTTAAGATGCAAAAATGATGTCAAGTACATAGGTTATGTTACGATTTAGTTGCATTCAGCATTAAAAAAATTAGCTACGCGACCACTGTTATAATATATGACTGTCTCTTTCTCCTCAAAAGAGCAATTAATTAACTTAGATTCCTTCCATCTTCCTACCCTCCTATTGTAAGAATCTTTTTAAGTCTCCCTTCACCCCCTACCGTCGAGGGGTGGAGTATTACTCAGAAAGGGGGCTCAGGGGTGAAGTTTTATCTTGGCTCAACGAAACTTTCTCCCGAAGACTTTTGAATAAATTTGTCACAGGGAAACAAAGATACCTCTGGAGGACTAACTAAGAAGAGTAGCTTTATGTTCTCAAACTTTGTAAATGATACTATTATTAAAGAGGCGCTAAATCACAGATACGCGGTCGATCAATCATTTTTAAACCATTAGCATCATAGTGTAGTATTACATTTTTTTTTTCAAAAACATTTTGTTAGAAACAATTATTTAAATATGTTGTGCTATACAGATTCATATCAACTTAAACGAGTAAATATTTTCATATGATAATAGTTCTACTCTTATTTCAACCATATTACGGATATAGTAATATTTTTCATATTTACAAATATAACGACTTTTTATTTTGTTATCCTACTTTTAGGTACTGGCTATCTTGACATAAAATATGACACTCCATATCATCTTGATTAATCATTGCTTCGTACAGGACTGCAATATTAGTATTACACATCCCGGTATTTTAACTGTTCTTCCATCAACAAATACCGGTTTTTTAAATGTAAATATCGGTATTGTGCAGCATTATATATGTTACAGTACAATCATTCAATAGTGGTCCATCCAACGAGCGTTGCATCGGAGAGATGACTAATTTGCAAAACGACGTGATTAAGAATGGCAGATTCTGTCATCATTGATGAATTGTGTTATAAAATTAACTAGTTTCAATTTCATATTTCAATTTAAATAAATATATTTTTTTAAGATATTTTATGAAAATAAGTTTTTTATTAATTACGATATAGATTTTTTATCGATATTTAATATGAATAGCGGTTTTTAATTATTCATCCGGAATTTCAGTTGTCATATAAATAAATGATGATTTTAACACATATAGTAAAGTCTCATTTAGATAGAGTACGCGGCCGAGAGAGTGAACTCGGCCGAATACAAAACAATCTGAACGCGACGCACAGGATTTGGCCGAGTGATCCGACGAGTGATTTTAAGTGAGCGAGTAAATATAAAAGAGTATCATCAAAAAACTAAACTGTGTTAGATTCGTGTTATTGATTATCCACCCTGCTTTTGCAGGCGCAGCAGAGTCAGCAGAGGTCATCGAGTGCGGTTCGCAGTCCGCCGGCGACCGCCACGAAGACCGCGCCCGTAGAATGCAACCTCTGCCACAGGAAATTCAAGAACGTCCCCGCCCTGAATGGCCACATGAGGCTGCACGGTGGCTACTTCAAAAAGGTAAACACAATATCATTTTATAAACGAAATCGTCCAATAGTCCAAGCGGTGTCCTCAAGGGATGCCACATGTGTTTGAGAAGTATCCAGCTTACGCGAAATGCGTTGTCATGTATTTATTTATAAAACAACAATACAGTTAATAAAATTAGAAACAACCCTGTATAATTGATTACAAAAAAAAAAATCAATAATTATTTTTAGTAATGGAGCAGGAGAGGGAGTTGTCATTGGTCTCATAAGTTTTTATTTTTTAAATATTTTACTTTTAAACATTAAACAAACTTTTAATTTTTGGCGTAAAAACATTGTATTTTAAAAAAATAAAACGCATTTTATTATACTTTTTCCCCATCTTTATCAAAGAAACATAACCAGTTTCGCTCATTGCCAGCATCAGCAGTATTAGAAATGTGAAATATTTTTCATATTTCGGTACTTTCTTCTTCGTAGCTCTGATGTTTGAAATGGGAGGGGTCGCAAAAATCTGGATTAGGAAATGTTAAAATGGCCATTATTATTGGTTAGAATCCACAAATGAATGATTTATTTTTATTTGTAGGAGGCTGAGAGCAAAAAGGCAGAAAAGAAAGAAGCAACAGGACCTCCTCTGCAAACTGCATCTGTTTCAGTGAGAGCACTCATTGAAGAAAAAATCATTAGCAGACGAGCTGCCCCTGCAGGTACAATCTTTACCAATTTAAGAGGTAATATCAAATTAAAATTGGTAAACTTGTTTTGCCACTGTTCATGTGATAATGTGTGACTTTTATTTACTTTGTGAGGGGAGGAAAGTTGATTAGAAGTTTTAATGGCGAAGAACCACTTTTCTTATTCAAAATACTATTTACAATTATTATAATGATTGAGTTTTACAATGGCGTTAATTAATTTCTAATAATTCATCTAATTATCTTTCACTATTTACTTAATGGAGTAGTGGGGCATGTAAGCAGTTTGATAGCGCAGTTCACGAAGATGGAACACTTTTTTTAAATATAGATATTAACCAGGTAAAAATGCAAAATGTGCAAAGTAAGAGAGAGAAAGTGTGTGTATGTGTTGTGTTTACTATGCGTTATATGTACTGTCATAAGATAAATATATAGATATTGTAATCATTAAAATTATGATTCTTAATAGCATACTCACTATCATTGTTTTAATCATAATCAAATGTGTTATTTATACTTTCAGTGTCTTCACAAGAAACACCAGGATGTGTGACAACCGCTGCAACTTCAATGGCTGTGACGCCTGTTTCTACTGCACCTGCCTCCTCTTCGTCGTCTGTTACAAGTCGGAACGCGTCTTTCGTAACACCAGGTCCTCTAGCGCCTCCGCCTCCTCCATCACCACTACCAACACCCAAGCAGACACCGGCTCCGACTCCTGAATTTCTTCCACCTCCCCGGACGCCAACATCACAGCATCAGACGCAACAGAAAGATGCTACGCTAATTGAACTTCTCAAACGAGGGTCGAAGGTAATGATCTTATAATATAGAAAAGAGCTTTGAATACTAATCTAACATGGAGTTGATATAAATAGCTCAGTTATTAAACATATCGATAACTATTCTTTACATATGTATGTTTAATATAACAGGTTGAAAATCGATACAGAATGCTTAATTTTCAAACTGGATTGATTTTGGGAAAATCTTTTGGGACAATAGAATTCCCCTTGACGGTTAAATTACACTGGTGTAGCCACATCTTTGCAGAGTCATACAAAGCATGAAAACCCAGCGAAAAGAGGGGCCCCAAATTTATACCTACACCACTGTTTAAATCAGTAAGATTTATCAGTCATGAAAATTAAATCCATGTGCAGTTAGTCGGTATGCAGATTAAGAAGTCAATTTTTATGTTTATAGTGATTAAGCAGAAATATTATAAACTGCACATTATAAAAATTATCTGAAATACAATGCAATGAAATTTTCAACGAAGAAAGAACAGCCATGCTAAAATAAATTATGAATGATTCGGGCTTAACCTTTTTAAAATCTATATCAACTCTGACATAATAATTCTTGAAATCTCAAATATAGAATGTTATTCATGTTTTGTACCTAGTTAAGGTGAATATTGTTAAATGAAGAAATATTGATTTCATTTGAGACTAGGAAAAATAGCAACTATTTGATAAAGAATCATTTTCAGAAACAATAATTTCATCTAACCTAATATGCTTAAAACACCATAGTTTGATTGAGTTCAGTTAGCTTAATTATAATCTAATAATATTCACAGACAGTTAAATGAAGACTAATTGTAAATCAAAAGAATGTTTCCCTTCAGAAACTAATAAATATATAATATCTTCACTATACTGGCAGAAGTTGGTGAGTAACAAAATTGTCAAAAATGAGTTAAGATATAAGAAATAACTCCATTTGCCATGCCAAAAACATTTTTCTAATGCTGATTTAAAGGTTGGCAATTGTCCCTGTCTATTCATTTTTGATTCTTTTTGTGTCAAATCAGCATTAATGTATATATATTTTGATTTTATAATTATATATGTAACATCAATGCTAGAGGCTTTATTCTAAAAGCTGAAATTTTTTATTTGTTGTTTACTCGGAATTATCAATCTGTTACTTACCAACTTTTCCAGTATGATGATGGTATGTTATTTGTCGTTTCTTTTATGATGGCATAATAGTAAACAGTGTTTAGATTAACATGTCCGCTTCCAAAGCATAATTATGGACTGGTAGTGGAGATTCTCATAATTTTTTTTTTTTTTTAAACCATGTCTGCTCCCAATGTGGAGCATATGGGCTCCTAATGGAGTTTATCTCAACAGAAGTGTTTTCTACGAGAACTGCTTGTTACTCAGTTGCTCAACCTCTCTTTTTTCAAAGAGAGTAAGGATAGAAGGATAGGGCTAGGACAGGATTAGTGCTAAGCTAATCACTCTCGATACGCCCCGTTCATAGGATAGGATGGGTGAGAGGGGGGAATTAAAGACATCACATACATCCATGCCCTTGAACAGAAGTTCATAAATCGATTGAAAAAATCAATTTATAAAACTGTCCGTACCGGGATTTGAACCCGGGCCCTCTGTAGCCGAAGCCAACAACGTTGACCACTCGACCACACAGGCGACAAATTTTAACATAATTTTACGAGAACTTGTTTTTATTCAGTCATTCAGTCTCTTTTTACTGAGTGGTTACCAATTATTAGGTATCTACATAAAATATGGTAGCTTAGAAAAGTCTTTTTTTACAATACTAGGTGTCAGTGAAGAGGTCGGCTTCCGATCCTGGTCACCAATCTCCCGGGCCAGTACAACTCAGTTTCCAGCAAGCAGAGTTTACTTTGACCAGCATGTCATTCCAGTCTGACGAGGGTGGCTATTTCTCACCTTCCCTGCAAGATGAAGTCTACCAAGTACAGGACCCGGCTATTTTGCTGCAACAGGGCTCCAGCGATGCACTTCAGGTTGCTTTTAAATTTGCATATTTATCATTAATCTAACTTAACATTTACATATCGACTGTGGAAAGGAAATAGTACGTAACCCTCAATTTTCCAAAACAGCTTTTTTTCGATAATCACAATGTATACAACTTGACACACGTTCTATCAAAAGGATGCAAGCGGCAAATGCTGAATTAGTATCTAAATTTAGCTTTTAATTTTGAAAAAGATGACCTCGTAAAAAATTAAAACCAAGAAAAAACACTGAAATAAAGGTTTTTCGGAGACAGTTTATTTAATTAATATTAGATTATGTCAATTAAACACCAGTTTAGAAGTTTCCGTGCACTTCAAGGTTGTGTATAATTCATAATTTGCATATGTCACAAAATCATCAAAACATGTTTTTAGCGCCTCCTGTAAAATTTGATATGTGTGGGTTACGTCCTTTTTCCTTTCCACAGTCGATATATATTATTTTTTTAATCCATGCCGCTCCTAATGTGGAGCATATGGCTTCCTAATGGAGGTATCTCAACAAAGGTTTTTCTACAAGAACTGTTTGTTACTCAGTCGCTCAACCACTCTTTTTCAAAGAGAGTAGTAGGGTTAGAAGGATAAGGCTAAGACAGGACAAGTGGTTAACTGATCGCTCTCACTACGCCCAGTTGTTAAAGAATCGAAAATGGTGGGAAGGACATCACAAACACCCATGCCTTCGAACAAAAATCGATAAATCTATTGAATAAATGCTCTTTGTACTGGGACTCGATTCCGTGAGTTATGGCACAGAAACTAACAACGCTAACCGCTGCGCCATAGGACCCAACGCATATATATACAACCATATTTGAAATAGCTGTAAGCATCAGAAACCATTCAAAATTGCTAGGCCTCTCCAAGAATATACTAATTTGAGCTTTTACTAGTTTTCCTATCATTCAAATAACGCGATAAGTATTGCTTTCTAAAAAATGTGACTACATATTTTATAATAAATATTTTCCTTTTAGTTTACGAGTGCATCAGAACAATTGGATGATTTGGCTTCACTGGAGGACTATGCAAGTGTCACAGCATCTCTCCAGGATCAATCGACCATCCAATATCCAGTTAATCAGCAGCTCCAAGCGGTCCTTAATTCTCCACTGCCAGAAAGTTTAGCAGATTTCAGCACATACCATTCGACTGTCGCCGAATCGAGTTCCAATTCAAAAGATGTGCTCGGTTTTCAGAAAGAGTACATAATGTATGCAAATTCCCCCCATGTAGGTTTATCCGCACCTTCACCTCTACCGTCTCCACTAAAATACCATGACTCTCCAAGTTTTACTTATCCTACTCCGCCTGCGAGTCATGAAGCGCAGTCTCCATCAGTGGGACAAGGAACAGTACAAAACTTGCCAATTCTATCTCCTACAAATAACGTACATACCTCAGACAGTTTCATAGAACCGATCATGTCTCACGGGACTGACGTCGATGAAGTGAGAAACACGAGTTCACCACTGTCGGCAGCGTTCTTTACAACCACAATGTCCAGTGCTGAAGAGGTAGAAGAAGCTTTAGAAGAAGTTTTACCTGGAGAAAGCATAGTCCACGGTGACCCGTTAGACATGTATGGCTTGAGCAATCCATCACCCCCTCCTCAGTCTCCCATGTGCGTGACTCCTCTGCCATCGCCTTTATCGAATCGACAAGGAAACGGGATTCACTCACCTTGCACCCAACCGTTTGTCCCCAGCGGCAATATAACATTCCCTAGACAGACCCTTCAAACTCTACAATCGCAGATGATGCCTAATTCTGAAGACCCTCTGCTGTCAAGTAGTCCGAAAGATTTTGGAAGCAAGAAAAAGTTTGATTTTGGAGGATATCAATCTTATAAGATTATCAGTCACGGTCCTATTGACCTCAACAATCCTAACTTGACTGGAATCTTAGTCGAGTCCAACGGAGAATACAAGCTGATACAGGCTGCATCTAATCAACTACCAGTATCTTGGCTTACGAGCGCTACCCATCAGATAGTATCTAAGGATAGCTTACCGCAAATGCAACCAGCGAAGCAGCTTGGCGTTATCAAGTCTCCACTGCAACCTGCATCACAGTCACAAGACCAAGGTGAACAGATGTCCAACATCATAACAACTCTAAAGGTTGATGTGGATGGTATAAAACAAGAAACACAGTCAGAGTCAATGGTTTTGTGCGGGGTGACTGCTGGAATTCCTCCCCAAAGAATATCAAGAAAGCGACCTAGGTCTGAAACATTTGGGACGTCTACTTTTCAAGGGCAGCATCAGTCGAGACTCAGAAATTGTACTGATGAATTTTTTACTCCTCCCCCCATGCTGAATCCAACTAGATTGGCTCCAGGACTCTACAACGAAGTAAACCCGAGTGGTAAGTCAATCCATTTGAATTTTACCATGCCATGTCACATAAACTGTAATTTGTAAATTCTTTTCATTGTCAATTTTTGATTACACCATTTTATTTCAATTTATTTTTGTATAAATAGCACTTTTTACATATTTTTCTTATCAGTTGACAATGCTCGCTATGAGCGAAACTGGTCCTGACCTTTTAAATATAGTGGAATAAAGTACGAAGGAATATTGTTTTTTTATTAATATAATTCCTTTAAAGTGATTAATCTTTTGTAATAAATATTTTAAATTGGGTGGATTTAGTGGGCAGTTTTTAAATTAGACGCCTGAGTGTTTATTGACAATTGAAACTTTTTACTTGAAGGGACTCAAATGTCAAGCAGTCACCATCTTTTAGATGCTTTGAAGGCTGACAGTGAGGAAAGAAAATCTCCACGGATAAACATCGGACCCCAGTTTCAGGCTGACATTCCTGATACAAATTCCGAGGAGATGAAATTTGACCGTGACCCAAGTTACGAACATCTGTTGTGGGATCCTGGTATTAATGACACCCTGGATGACAATGAAGGTAATATTAATCACCTTAAGAAAATAAACTCAATCTGTTATCTAGTTTCAGTAGAGCAATGGTGCTTATTTCATTGTTGAAATAAGCACTCCGCAATTCTAGCAATCTAAGCAATCCGCTTGTTTATCATTGGTTCATGCTCATTTTTTTCGAAGAAATTGAGGATAACATAATAGAGGTATGACAGGATTGATTAGTCGCTCTTGATGTAAAGATTGGGCGGAGTGAGAGAGCTTAAGCATCTCAGACATCCATGCCTTCGAACACAAATTCATAAGTCATTTAATAATTCAATAGATTAAGCTACTGGTGCTAGGATTCGAGCTTCTAAACACTGCAACTGAAACTAAAGAATTCATTTCTCAGTAACAGTCCCAGATAAGTTTTATAGTGTTGCATTTAATCATTGTCTTATTCTTGTTTAAGATTTTGGTGAGTTTTGTTTTTGCCCGCATAATAGCATCAAATAAAATATATTCTATACTTTTAATTATTATATATTCTCATTATAATTTTCAGTTCGAATGTTCATGGAGCTAGCTATGTGTGCTGCCATGCCGGTCGGTGGTCATTCGCGAGAGCATGCACTGTACGTGTTAGGCAGATGCGGAGGTAACATCCACGCAGCCACTCTTCGTCTAATGAGCGGCGGAGTTAATGCTACCGCGACAATGTCGGCTTCAGCCAACGCATCACCCGCAGCAGAACGATGGTCTCCCGATGAGGTGGAATCTTTTCTGGCTGGACTGAGAGAGCATGACAAAGATTTTTTCAGAATCGCCAAGCAAGTAAGTATCAATGCAAATACAAATGTAGCAATTTAGCGCTTCCAGAGTATGACCGTTGAAAATAATTGTAGTTGATCAATTTAATACTTTCATTTCTAATACATAAGAAAAATGGTTAATTATTTAAAAAAATTGACAGTCTTAAGTATTTACAATTACATATATGATATCATTTATATTAAAATAATTCCTCATTAACTCCATGATTCTCAACTATTTAGTTAAACTTTGAAATGTGAGAAATGAATTTGGTTAATTTGAAATGCCCACATACTTTTAATTAATTTCATACTAATATCGTTTAACTTGTAACATTCCAGGTTGGGACAAAAAGTGGCAAACAATGCATACAGTTTTATTACTTTTGGAAGAAAGTAACAAAAGACTACAAAGCATTGTATTTAAGATCATGGAGTCCTGATAGAATTGGTGATCGACTCCATCAGGTAAATTCTTTATCCATTTTTATTTTCTTTTTGTCAATTGTGTTCGAGCTGACCGTGACCATGAAAATTAAGCATCTTAGACATTAGGGATCCTGTGTCGAGACAACCCGAGAATAAATTTTCAGGAAATTAACGGTTTTGACAGTTCAGTTCCCGGGACATTTGAATAAAACATCCCGAGATTTGTATAAAGTAGATTTTATTCATTCAAAGTAAAAATGTTTGACAATCTTTATACTCTGACAGCATCTGTACATTCCAAAAAGCAAAAAGAAAGTAAGAATCATTCAAAATCTTCCTTTCGTTAAATAAAATAAAATGTGATCAATGTATGTACGTGTGGCAGATGTAATAAAAGGCAATAAAACTGTTAAATAATGCAATAGTCATCTTTTGCAACATGTAACATTTAAAAAAAAAAAATCCATGAGTTTTGAGTTGCCAACAACGCTTAGGTGAATATGGTCAAAAGAAAAAAAGCAAAAATACATTACGATTTTATTTAAGCAGTTGCCTTTCTTGGTATTGGTTTTTCATTTGAGGGATAAACTCCATATTTCGACCCACAACTTCCGGATCAAAAGTTGAAAAGGATATTACTAATCTAAAGTACACTCTTAACTTGCTTTAATTATTATTAATGGATAAAAATCAACATTTAGTATAGAAAAAAAATAATAAATAAATAAACTAAGAGCAATGCTTTTGTTTTAGATGTATATTATTATTATGTGTTTGTAATTGAAACATGTAATTTCAAAACAGTTTTCATAAATTTGTTGAAAAAATTACATAATGTATTTAAAGATTACTACTATACCATGCAAAAAATATTTTAAATCACAAAAATTACTGCAAGATTACAGTCCCGGGACGCGAGAATTTCCTGGGACGTGACATTTTCCTGTTTCGTGTTCCGGTACTTGAAAAAAGTTGAGATTTAAGAATCCTTATTAGACATCTTTGCCAAATCCATAAACTAATTTAAATTTATATTAAAAATGAATTTCCCCAAAACTACGGCTGGAATTCATTGACAATCTTAAAATGCTTCATATTAAAATACTGTCTCACGGAAATATTAAATTAAACACTATAATAAATCCTTCAAAAGGGCATTACAAGCATCCAAATTATTTCAGGGTTGGCCGAGATGGGGAGCCACAGGTAAAGGAAACAATCGTCCTCCAAGTACTCCGCCGGGGACACCGGCCACAGATAGTGGAGACGAATTTCCCTGTAAACTCTGTGGAAAGTAAGTTGACACCATACTACATTTACAGTATTATATTTTCATCAAAAAAGTACAATAACATATCAGTTAATTTGAATCAGCTGGTTTGAAAAATCATATTTTCAAAGATTACATAATAACGTAAATATTGTTGATAGTTTCACATTTGATATACGTAAATGTATAACGTCTTTATGTCAAACAACAAATACTTGCTAGAATGCTAAATTCCGTTCAACTATATATACATAATCACATACTGCCCGAGCTGGGACACAAACCCGGAAGCATTGCAACCGAAACCAACGACATTGACACAAGCTTGACAAATATAAGACTTGACATACAAATGTAACCATGAAAATTATCCATCATCAAAAACAAAATTGAAAAAATTGTTGATCGATGACAAATTGTAGACCATTTTTTAAATTAACAGATGTATTACTGTACTGTCAGTATCATTCACTTTAAAATACTCATAAAATAAATGTATTTATCAATACACTGTATGAAAACAAAAGAAAATTTTACGAAAAAGACACCAATTCATGTAATTATTTCACAAGAAGATTGGATATTTTCTCATACCGTATCGAATCTAAAAATTATTTCATTACATACCTCAATTCATAAAAAAAACCCTCTGGCAAACAGACATAATGGAGACCGACAATGGCATACTATACTTTACAAATTAATCATTTTCAATTGCTTTTAATAATGACTTTTGTCCAGGCAATTATACATGCATGAGTATCGCTTAGTATTACGGGTATAATACTGTCGCAACATTTTATTTTTTCACTATCTAATGGCCCTTATAAATAAATAAAAAATCATAATGTATTTGATTGTTTATACTTCCGAAGGGAGCTTGTGGATTGTTCTATAATAATTAATGTGTCTAAACGTATTATATTATTTTAGCATAATAAATTATTTATTATTACCATCTGTTGTGCAAAAAAGTCATCTATCAGTCTCCAAAAGATTATCACCAAATGGCCAAATGTTTGCTTATTATATTTTGCTCAAATGATTTTATAGCTTTTATGATAAAATGCTATTTTCATATTCAGTACCAGTTTAAGAAAATGAATTGCATACATTAAAATAAGCATGTCAGTTTGCCAAAGGTTTTTCCCATCATTTAACATGTCACGCGTTATACTAATATATCACTTTTTTATGTTAGACACTGCACCCGTTCTGCCGTACTGTGTTCATTCATGTATGTGTTTGTCATGATATGTTTCAGAGTGTTTAACAAAGTAAAAAGTCGAAGCGCTCATATGAAATCCCATCGGCCTCCGGACGCCGAATCGAAGAGACCGAAAGTTGACAAATGTGAAAAGCTCGCATCGCTCGAGGAAAAGCACCGAGCCTCACCCGATAACCATTCCAAAATGCAGCCATAGGACATCTGCTCAATCCCGCCTGATCCTGCCTGATTTATATCCAATCGTCTGAATGCAAACAGACTACTAATCCTCATCCGTTGGACAATGACTTATTCTCATCTAGTGTGTATGTTTAAAAATATAACGGTCTTTGCGTAATAGATATGCAAGCTACAGTTAATCCTTTTAATTTTAACAGATGTCCCATTAAAGAACATTGCTGGAGCCGACTGCACTTCGATTGATGACTCGATAGGTGTGAAAGTTTCGTAGATATTCTTTGAGAAGTTAGAAACGATCAAGGGACTGATAGTAATGCAGAAAAATCGCAGACGACAATATTTTATCTGAACGATCATATTCGATCAACAAAAGCATTTGAATGTGCCCTATTTTCCATTTATCAAATTTTAAGTCCCATAAATGTGTTCTTTTGAAATATAGTTTTTTATTACGGTTTCAATAAAGCGGAGGACTAAATTGAAACTAAAGTATTTCAGTCGTTGAAAAATACACAATTGTATATTTCTATTTGATAATTTAAAAATAAATGTGAAATACACTAAATTTATACAACACTCTTTGGCATTTTAAAAACTCGTAAGTATGTTTCGATTCTCTCTTTATATTCTTAAAGAATTGCAAGAGTGACGCTTTATTTCTACGATATAGTAAAAATGAAAAATGGATTGTCAAATCGTTTTTAAAAATAACGGGCCCGGTGATTTCACCAGTCTAGGAAAATACAGCGAATAGATCAACTCTCCAGTGATGCCACAACTGAAAATTAAAGACATATCATTGCAAAACTTTAACTGTTTGCCATAATAAATAGTTTAAATTTTTAAAACAGTTATAGGTTGTGTATAATAAAACATTGAAAAGTATAATATTCGAAATAATCGATTAATATTAGAAAAAAATACATTTAAAAAATTATTTCTTCAATCTAATATAAAAAGTATTTTTTTGTAGAAATTTCGTTTTTTTATACAAAACAAAAATATTTTCATTAAATTTGTCTTGATGAAAAACATGATATTTCTAAAAATTAAACTCACACGTGACACTCTGTAGAATTTTCATTGAATACTGTATTCTGTAAATGTTGAGTGTTAGTAATATAGTTAATAAACTGAATTTTTACAAAACTATTCCACTGCGGAGTGTCCGGTGAAAGATTTTTGCTGCAAATATCCAAATAAATGCAAATAAGTGGTTTTCAGTAAAGTCCTTTCAAAAAAACAAAAAGATTACAAATGACTTTTTGAATATTTGATTTTGCGATGATGAATGTTATCCTCGTAGACGCTTTGTTTTAGTCGATATGATTTCTCTCGTCTCCTAAGTAAAGTAAATGAATATTCTTCTAAAATGTAGGAAATGTCTGTCATCAATGTTTCTAACTTGAATAATGTGTTGCAGAATTATCCTTAAGTAATTAAATATAATAAATACCTACGAATCAAAGTGATAGATTGTAAAATTATTTGCAGCAAAGGAATAATACGTGTCGAACATGAAATGAAACAGCATGCTCAAATAATTACCTACGTTTAGATAAATGTACGACTACTGCGTAATCTTAAAGTATTTTCTTAACTATTTCTAGCGAATACGGATAGTAACCTTTCTCAAATTTCTTTGACTATCAGAATATTGCGCGTTCTTAATCATACTTGGTAATAAAATGAAACGAATTTATTAGAGTGCGGCAGATAGTTATTGTTATCTGTGGATAGTTTTAACATTGTAATTTAATGAAAATAAGCCAAAACAAAAAGTGACATGTGATATGAATTGATAAATACTCGTTCCTCAGGTAAGAATAGAAATGAAACTTAAACGCACTTAATAATTTCATTAACCTTACATACTTGTATTAAAAGTATTTTATTTCTTTATTTAAACACTCGACGGTAAAGTTTCGTAGACGTGAAATATATAAAATACGTTTATAATTTCGTATGACACGAGAATAACATTACTTTAAATCATTCGACTCTGTTTAAAGCAAACGTACGGTTGTGTCTATTCGAATACTTCCCAATAGTTTACTTACAAAGTAACATAATGTCCTTAAATTAACTTTTGTAATATGGCAATATCGTACTGAAGAAATATTAAACTGTAGACAAAAATAAATTCAGTATTAAACCGATAATTTGTAAACGGTTGTTCTCTTAATAAGTCTAGTAAGATTAAAAATTATTAAACTAAACATCCACACTCTCGAGACGGGAAGGAGATCGGTCGATTTTCTGATCCGCTTCGGTGTGAAATAATAAAAATATGTTTAAAATTAGACGAAAAAGATAAATGCGCTTATATTCCATCCAGCTAATAAATGTTTAAAGACAATCACAAAAAGAAGATAAAATAAAAACAGAATTAATTACTTATTTTTATTTCAAGCATTTCGCATCTGCTTTATCATTATAAAAAAACCATTTAAATTATCTTATTTACAGTACCACTAGAGTCTACGTGAACTATTGAATAATATTTAATGCACAATGAAATCTTGATAAATCACATTTGAAGAATGCATGAAACATCTGATTGAGTAGATACAAATTTCTTGTGTGAGAGCACTTATAATAAATCAAAATTGCTATCAAACATCACAAATATGCTAAGACATGATTTCTTCTTTCTATTTCTTTTCATCATATTGAAAAATTCATTACTTGTTTTTATTTTAATTGACACTTTTCTAGGTAAAATTTGTTTTGAATAAAAATGTGTGGTTACATTATCTGGAGTCAGTAATTTAGATCACATATATCCTCATCAAAGGAGAGGAAGTTACCAAGTGGTGTATTGTTCACTAAAGAACTATTTGACTTCTTATGAATATAAAAGTTGTCAGGAATAGATTTCCAACATAACATACCTACTATACCATACTAGGATTACGAATGTTCAAATGGTTCTCCTATACATTTTATACACTTGGTCACTTTCTCGTGTGTGACAGCAATATATCATCACACTGAATCAAAAATAAAGATATGTCCGTTTATACATTTTCTACACACAAATAAGAAGGTATTGATTTATCGAGATTTAATTGTGTCGTACTTGAAAGTTTTATGTGTCTCTCTCTAAGTTTACTTTTAAAGTATGCAATATCTTCAATAGATCAACAACGACTCGGTGTACAACAATAAATAGTTTTTTTTAATTGAATCACTTATTGTAAACATCCTATAGAATGTGGGTAAACATCTAATTTTATCATTGTAACATTTCTTGTCATAAAAATTATAAAGAAGAAATATGAATCATTAAATCTTTTCATTTTTATGGTTGACATCTCATAAATTTCAGCAAATAGGTTGTTTATAAGTGGTTCAAATACATTTTCCCTGAACACCACAACGTTAACTATTTTTTTAACATAAAAAAGCATGTTATCAACTGACATTATATTCAATCTATTATAGAATGCATAGTCGTTATCCAAAAAAAACGTTAAGTTCTTCAATCAGTTCGATTAAGTCATTTTATTATTTCATCATATTTCCGTACTCGATACATTATTTTCAAATTTATCAGGGTTGTCTGTACATAAATAATATAGGAGAATAAATAAACGTTTTAAAAAATATGCCAATTAAAATTAGAAAATATTTAAAAAAAAAATTGATATAACTTACCTAACATAAACTAATGTATTGTGATTTCTTTTAATACTTGCTTATTACTAAGGGCATATTTTCGTACAAATTTTTTTAACATCTTTCATAAAAAGAGACGTGTCCATTTTTTGTTAAATAAAATTTTATTCAAAAGCAAGAGTCATTATTTCAAACTATTTACAAACAAGATAATAAGAGAAAATAGCTCGTAATATGCAATAGCATTGGTACATGCCATATTATAAACAAATAAATTTTCAATTATTTATTAAGGAAAAATGTCAATTCATACTTAACTTTGTTTTAAATAAAAAATTTTAGCATCGTTTTAAATAGGCACCGTATTTATTTTGTGTTAGATTTTTGTGGCTTACAGTGATATCGAGTTTACACGGAGAGTAAAAGTATTTACCATTCGGAACAGATACTTTTATAGCCATTAAAGAGGTGTTGGTGATTTACACACTCATGTCAGAGAATGTAAGATAAAATGATAACATTTACCGAAAGTTAAGAATGTCAACAGTAATTCAGACTAACCAAATTTGATTTAATTTTTTGAATAGAGAAATGTTTCCTTGCTTTACCTGACCTCTATTGCCCCAATATATAATGAGCATTAGGAAAACGTAAATATTTTCAATATGCCATTGAAAAATCAAATACTCTCTAACTGGATACTTTTACTAACATACTGTATATTATAATATGTATTCACCATAAGCCACAAATTTTACCTCAGTAATTATCACCGTCAAAATAATATATAACCTGTCTATCAGTTCAAACCGAATGAACATATTTCAACTGTTTACTTGTAAAGAAGCTAAATCCACCTACGAAAATTTTCCAGGACAGAAAAAACTTAAAATGTGAAGTGAAATTTCAAATTTTTAAAAATACACTTTCTTATTTACAAATAAAAGTATATTTTGGAATTTTGAAATCTCACTAAGACATGTCCTGAAAAATTTACCCAGGTGGGTATAATATGTGAAATTCTAACAGTGACATTTTGTAAATTTTTTGTAACCAGTGATACATATTTGAGACCGTGGTTATTTATTTTTGCGGTGGTAATAGTAACCCATTATTTAACAATCTATTTCCCTTTCTTTGTGAAACATTTCCAAATGAATTCACCCTTGTAAAATATATTTCAAACTGCATGAATACTTTTGTTGTACGAGTGTCAAACATATTATTTCATTTTAACTTTCAGATTGTTCAATAAATATGAGTAGTAGCATTTGATTTGACTCTAGTTGGAATGATAGTTGCAGAGTTCGTAGTGAGGGGTGGATTCTCACTCTAAAACATTATCTACGAGCATACATATTGAACCAGTATAAAGGTTTCTTTCTTATTGATCAATAAACATTTTCAAGATGAATTCTGTCAGCAAAGTAATGAGAACTTATCGTCTATACACAATTAACATAAATTAATATCAGATTTCAATCAACTTAAAACACAGCAATTCTTTTATAGTCACTTTAATCATATTATGGTCTATAATAGGTGTACAGAAAAAAAAATATTGATAATCTCGGATATTTCAACTCAACTGCACAGGTCCGCATTGAAAAAATTATCAACGTATCGTAGCTCTGATAAAATAGAGTTAAATTAAAAAATGGATGATCTTGAGTTAAGTAATATATTTAAAATAACACATCGTACAGCTTATACACAGAGATAATTTTAATTCAATATTTTTTGTTAATAACATTTATAAAAAAGTGTCAACTAGACTATTTTTGATTATTTTGCCATAAAACATTTTTTGAGATTTTGGTCAGTTCATGTAATAGTATACAATAAATCTATTGCCATTAAAATGTCATTTTGATAAAAAAAAAAAGGTCACATCAATTGACCTCCACAGTGACCGTATGAGAAACATGGGCATCGCTTGCTTTAGGAGGAAAGAGGAAGATTAATCATTTTACAACTGTCAGATTACTTTTGTTGGTCTACTAATTTTTAGGTAATCTATTTTATCCGAGGTGTGATATGTAGACAGGAAAAAACATTCTTTTCTGGTACACCTTCGTTAAACAATATAATTTTTTAACAATTCATCATGTTTTTTTAATACTTATTTTGCCCAAATGAACTCATAAACATTGATGATTCTTTTAAGATCCCACAACTTGCTTCTTGAAAAAAAATTAAAAACCGACATTCATCCATTGTTATATTTTTATACCAGCAATATGTATGCATCTCATTGAAAAGAACAGTTTTTTTTCTACAGCTTGACAGCATTCAACAAAATAAAAATAAAAAAAATTAGGATTCTATAGTGTTTATTTTGAAAAGTTAATCCACACTTTTTTGTTATTTAGTGTAGAAATTGAATTAAGACACGTTTGATTAAAGTTCATCGAAAACAAATCACGTATTGTTTCTAGAAAGTCCGCCCCTCATAAGAGCCAAGTGCCTTTGACTTATGGAAGATAGTAAAAGATTTATAAAAGGTACTCTCAATATTATATTGTACAATACAAAACTACTTTCTTATCGGTGAAATGAAAGTTTACGTATACATACTTTTATATATAATATTATTAAATTCGTATGCATATTCTATACTATTATTCATCTATGCATTTAATTATTGAGTGTTTGCATGAAAATGTTATTTAAATGGATGTGAAACTCGTATATTTACACACACACTGAACGGCGATAAATTTTAACGTAGGCCTAAGCTCGTTGTGAATATATAATAATATAATTTGATTATGAAATCAAAAACTATTTTTCATCATTTATCTGGAGTAAAAATAGTACCTTATTTAAAAAAAAAAGAAAACATTACCTAATGCTTAACGTTAAAGTCATATTTTTTCAAAATATTTCAATCGCACATCAATACGTCCGCATCGAACTTGAATAAAACTGTAATTAATGTATTAAATGACATTCTCATCGTCGTATACTTAAAAGAAAACAAGCGCAGTGTTTATCATTACCAAATATTACCATTGTGGATCCTGGATTGTGTCAGCTCACACTTCATTTCAATGGAACGTTTGTTAAGTTACCACAACCTAAGCATATTTAACACTTACGAGTGTTCATTTTACTTCTACCTTTTAAAATAATTCGGTATCAAAGATAATTAAACTGAATCTTGAAACTAAAAATGTTGCGTATCCAACCAAAACAAATATCGACATTTTTTTTGTTTTCTTTGAAGTAATGACTATCCAACTTATTCGAGATCGATAAAGACAAACAAATATTGTATCTGTAAATATGGTTGTGCGTGCACTTGAAAATATATATAGATATATATAGTAAACACGGATAATACCGCCGGTATTTGTCTCCCGTGTACGGTATATAAAATATATCTCATGTGATTAGATAGGTATGTTTCTAATTAACGGTCTATGATAATTTAATGTGCTCGACTACGTTCGTACCACTTCAAATAGAGAAAGTGCAGTACCCACTCTGTGTTGTGATCTAGGCCCTCTATAAATTCATATTTTAACCCACACACTGACTTTACCTTTCCTCTGAGGCGTCTCCTAGTTAGTTAGACATGTTAGGTATCGTAAACTAGTTTTAGGTGAAAAATATGTATCTACGTTCGGACTCGTCTCGACATATTTGCGGAACGTTATTCGACGTCGGTAGGTGAGAAGATAATATTCCATCTCGTTAGTGGATCTCCGGAGTCGGGTCATCCAGCGGCAGTACTCTGCGCCGCATTAACACTGCATATCGTTGAACAATAATAAAAAATATTTACCCCGTAAGGACAGACTTATCGATAGATCATGATTTACACGGTGATTTAAACGAACACACTCGTTATCTTCCTTTGCTTCTCTTCAATGTTCTCCGGTAAAGGGTAGCACGCTGCACAATAAATCTACATTTTAAATTTACTAATCGGTGTCGCTATCGTGTGATTTAATGTAAAAAATAATCTGGAGTGATTTTTCAGCCCCTCGGTGTAACAAAATCGATTGATAAAACTCTAAAAGCGTTTTTAAAAGCTATCGATTGAACCAAACACTCGTTTGACGATTTCTCTCACGCGTAGGGCTCAAAAATACTGATAAATCGTTATCTCCGCTGTTGATAATTTTCCACCGATAAAGTAATTATATTGAATGTATAAAATTAATAACAGAAAGGTGATGTTTTTTATTTGACGCTCATTTGAATTCTATTTAAAATTACCTACGTATATAAGTGACAATCCCCTCGAATGTAATGTCTTGAATAGTAAGGCAGAGAAATCACGAATCCGTTGTTTTCGTGCAAAGAATAATATATATTTAAGATTAGAAAAAATATTGACGTGATTTCTCCATAGTGTAGATTTTCTTTGATAAGCCGTTTTAGAATCCTTAGATGCTAGACGAACTACATGAGAAATTGCCGATAGCTAGATGGATAGTCTTATTTGTTCATTGATGTATTTGAAAATATGTGTACGATAATTTAGTCAGTACTCGAGTGGACTTGTTTCTTCAAGCTGTCTTCTGCTTTTTTTATGTCGTCTTTCATAAAATTAATTGAACAAAAGCAACTGCGCCGCATTTAATTTTTATACTGACATTATTTTTACAGTACTATCTGAAGTAAACACACGATGGAAATTAGCAAAGCCAGTCATTATGTATATTAATTCATGCATCATATTTTTATTTTAACGACTGGATGAGAAAATTACTAATAACGGTGCAATAATAACACGAAAAAGATGAAATATCAAATTGCAAATTTATAATTTCGTATAGTTTTTAATAAAATCATCCGTCTTCAATAATAAAAGCGTAATTTATTGACGCGTCTTTTGAAAATTTTGCTCAATAAAACTAATTTCAAACATCAATAAAAGATAAAATGCGTTATACGACTGTTTGAAATTATTGCATTAGGATTCTCCACTTCTTAATTTCAATAATAACTATAAAATTAGATATATTTTTTTAAACGGCTCAATTTTAATAAACTCAAGTTATTATCTTGATTTGAATAGAAAAATAAATCATTATATACGGTAAAATCGTCATTAGACTTTAGCGCAAAAGTTGTTTGATCTCATTTAATACAAATTGCTTCTTCGTGTATACTTTCTTCCGGGAGAAGACTTAAATGGATTTAAATTAAGTACCTTAATATCTAAAGTGATTTTCCATATTCTTCTGCTCAAAATAATCTAGTCACGGTAGACTACACGGTAACTGACATATCGTTTTTAAAAGAAACCCTTCATTAATAATAATGTGCCAAAAATTGTAATATTGTAACGTTAATTTATTCAAGACATCCCGTATTGTAACCTTCGTTTACGAATATGAGAACTGTATTTACTCAACCCAAAAATGAATAAAGTATAATATAAATAATATATTACCCGTCGAGCTGAAAAGGGTGCTCTAATTCAAATATGATAACGGTAACCGCACGTAAAAATGTGTCGTCTTCAATTGTATCGAAGAAATCGACTCTTATAACTCCATTTGTTTATATCGATCGTTGATGTTGAATGTCATAAATGTCTAAATAATCATACAGTCACAATAGTGTTATCATTTGTTGCGCTCGCTGTACGATTTGCTCTGAAACATATTATCGAAGAGATCTTTCGGAAGTGAGAGACGCATCGAATGACTAGAGACAGAGAACAATTGAAATCATTATTTCAACTCAAATACAGGCCAAAAACTTACTTAAATCTAAGCTGAAAGTAATATTCTGAGAAATCAAACACGCACTCACTTGCTCGCTGAAATATTGTAAATGAATTCATAATTTGTCACAGAAACGGTTGAGTACAGTTATGGTATATGAATTTTATTAAAATCAAACTTTATAAAATCAGTAAAAAAAAATCTATAAAATAAATTTGCGAGGCAACTTAAGATATTGCCGCTATTTATTATACTTAAGTGACAAATCCACATTTAACATTTGGAATAACAAAATAGCTGAGACGCTTAATATATTAAATATAAGTATGAATTTCTTCCACAATCACTACATCAAATATTCACGAGCCCCCATTGGATTCTGGTTAAATTAGTGTTTTGACTTATCTATACCGAATGTCCTATCATTTATCAAAAAACAGATTAATTATATTCAAAGATCTTTTCAAAACACCTTCAGATTTATATGCATCCATCGCTCGACAGATATTCGAATTGACATTTTATGCCAATATAACAAAGTGCTATAATATAATAGAAGAAAACGTAATGGTAGATTATTTCCACTTAAATATATATACCATAACTGTACTGCGGTGCGAGCAGCAAGTTTATAAATACAAATACGATTTCAGGATCATCGGAAGTTTTAACCATAAACAAATAATACTGTAAATAAAATACCCAATAAAGGGCCCTCATTAAAATATTATTCCCTTTTTTATTCTGTAAATAGTACATCTCTATTACTAGAAGGTAAATTGGATTGATTTTGTGATAAAATTCAGGTGCCAAATTTTAAACATTCAATATTTCATGTTAGTTAATGCATTATTCACATTTCCTTTGTGGCTTCGTTCCAAGAATTGTTTCATCTCATTCTATGATCATCGATCAATATAAATTACTTAATAATTTTATTCAAACGAGTCGTTTAACTTTTCCCAATACGTTAACAAATTACTGCAATATATGATAGTTAAAAATTTGTATCGATTCTGCTGAGATCTTAACAAAGCAACTGACAAAATGAAACAATAATTTACATCTTTTATCAGGTAAAGTCAGTTTCTCTGCTTTGGATCCGTTAAGCTGAGTCGCACACGGCATGCGAAATCTGCAACATATGGCATTGCCTGCATGCATAACAGTATGCGCGCTCGCTGGCGATACTGATTAAGTGACGCACTATCATGAAAATCAATATATTATCGCGGATTCCACTTAACGTGTGCAACGAGAATAAGAATCAAACATGTAAACAGCACAGTACCAAAAAAAATATTATTTTATTATTTCTCCAGTTTTAGCCGAGTTTGGTGGACAACTAGTTGTAAATTATTTAAATTTCAATATATGGAGCAGCTGTAACTCTTGTACCTTCATAATTATATATATGTTTATCGAGTATATATTTATACGAAATCATAATAGTTTTAATAAATATTTTATTCACTGTGTACTGTTACTCAATTATTTGTTAAATGTTATCTAGATACTTTTCCATTTCAATACTTTAAATAGTTACGATACACTATTTGAATAAATTCGTGTGACTGACGGTCGCTCTCAAGTGTGACTTCTCTGACCTAATCTGTTATAATTACTGCGTTCGTGTTATTCTTTAATATTTGTTACATTTTCTTAAATTAGACTAGTTAATTATAAATAAAATGTACAGTTTTGAAGGTTTAATCTCTGTGTCTTTGCCATTGAATGGCCTAAAATTAGTCGATAATGTTATGAATACTTAAACTTAAAATAAGAGGATGTTATCTTGTAAATAAACATGTTTTGCAAATTTATGGGTGTAAATGTTTAATGTACCTATCAATTTTACATTAAAGAAAATTGCCATAAAATATATTTCTATTCAACACTTGAATATTTTATTATGTTGATGTTTCTATTACAAATTATTAAGAAATTCTGAATAGTTTTGTATTTCTAAGATATTTAGTCCTTTATTGCGATCCTGGTTTTTTAAATAATTTCATAAAGACAATTATTAATTCGCTCGATAGAGTAATTTCAATCGGCAGAATGAGTCGATCCAGACATTGTTATTTCGAAAGTACCTTAAATTAATCTTAATTTGATTTCTTTCAATAATTTACTTAATAGACAAATTGATAAATGAATTATTGTATTAATAATATATAAAAAAAAATGTCAATGTAATACGTACTATGTATATCTTCATGTAATATACAAAATAAGGAAAATGAAACGAGCTATTTTATTTCTGCATTTCCTCACTGACCTTATTAAGACATTGGGAGTCTCAATAATACAACATAACTTAACTTGCACCTCCAAAAAAACAGGGGAACCACAAATCCTCGAGAGAAAATACTCACCCATAAATATTTTTTTAAGAAAAACTTAATAAAGCGCTTAATACTGTATTGCTAGCGCCTCACGAAAATTTGCTCAAGTTCGTTGAAACTAGACCTTTTAGAGGACTTTCTTTTCGTATCATTAATATGATTCGCGCAGATCTCATTCTCCTTCGCAACAATTGAGTTGCGATTTGATGGAGCTTTTCTCAGATGTTTTGCTATATCGACACGCTTTTCTTCTGGATTTCCTTCAACTTCTTTAATTTTGCACTCACCTAGAGTCCTAACATTATTCATGAGAGGCATTTTAGTTGAGAGATAAACTAATTCTTGATGTGATTGATCAGTCAGTAGTAACAGATTTAAAGAGTCTGTCGATTACCATCAACCTCAACTGGATGTCGTGACAAGTCAAGAATCATACAAAAGGAATGAAAAATGTTCAACAAAATGAAATTATGACAAGATAAACAATAAAAATTGTAAAATTTGTGCCAATTTTTGTATTTTATTTTTATTAGCATAGTGCCTTCCTATTTGCACAATTTGATAATGCATCCCTACTTGTCTGAATGACAAATTGTCAGCATTGGTTGTGTAAACTCTAAAAGTTTTTAATCAAATATTTCTGACCTCTGTTATGCAAAATGTAACAGAAATGTGGGGGTAACAAACTGTATTTCTTCAATTATAAGATGAACTCTTTATGTCGGCGTCACTGAATTCGGAATGTCTACAATTGACTTCACAAATGCAGAATCCAGAACGATTTCAGGGTGTAGAAAATGGCAGTCGCAGATTCTCACAAGCCTCCGTAAAAACAGTGGGATATTCTAATGCTGGATTGCTTTCGTCCGTGATGACACATGATATACAGACAACTAGATATATGATGATAACAGTGGCATATGTAGTCACGGAAAGAGCTTTACTTTAACGATTTCCGGGCTCAAGTACCGGCAGACCAATAAAAAATTTTTTGAACCTCGGGCATGGGTGTTCGCTATGTCTTTTCTTGATGATCTTGAATTACTTAAAGCACTCTCATAAATTCAGCTCACGTGATTTTAAAAAAATTCAAAATATCTGACAATAATAACTGTAATGCCAAAAAAAAAAATATTTGTAGATATATAAAATATTAACGAAATGAGATATAGAATTTATTATTATTATGGTTTTTTTTTTTGCTAGAAATAAAATTTATCTGTGACTTCAATATGGCTTCAAATAAAAACTCTCGTCTCTGGATGGTAAATGTGAGTCTTCAATCAACCAATATAAAAACAATTAAATTGTATCCAGTTAACTTTTATACTACTTTGCATTCCTCTAGCCCAGAGGTGGGGAATCTTTTCTTCTCTAAAGGCCGCATTCATTTTTCTGATTCGACATAAGGCCGCAATAAACATAGGACGTGATTGATTAATATTCAATCCCTTACCCTACTTTTCTTCTATACTTTTTCCCCAGATATCTCCAAATCTCGTTTTTTTTTTTTAGCTCACCGAGGAATTTAAAATCCTGAATTTATTATACTTCTTTCCCAAATATCTCCTAGCCTCGTTTTTTCCAGAATTGGTCAGAAGGCCGAACCGGAGTGGCCAAAAGGCCGCGGGTTACCCACCTCTGCTCTAGCCACTCATACTGGAGGGTATATCAAACGGCATTACAAATATTTCATGTTAATATTTTTTCTATACCTGTAGGTGTCTCAGGTGCAAAAGAAAACCAAATTATTTATGATTACATATCTTTATATTTTCAGAATGATTAATTCACATCAGCTGGGAAAGACCACGAACACTAGAAGAATATAAATCTTTCAGACTTAAATTGTATAACCAGCAGCAATTATTGTACACCCTATAACCCCAGAGCTTCAATAATATAGTGTTCTGAGAAATTGTGCTGAAAAACCTCAGAGTCGGTTCATCGTCCCAAACTTTGCAGTATCATATTTTTTAGTTCCAATGACAACCTGCAAAAGCGTTAATGTACAGGAAATAATGTCAATAAAAACACATGTGTTGTTATCATTATTTATTTTAACAATAAATACAACAACTTCAAGTCAAACACTGAAACATTTTTCATCCGTCTCCACTTAGAATTAGTTATCCTTGCTCCAAATTTATTTTACTACCACTCGCCAATCAAAAAGACCGCAAGTCACAAATGATACAAGACATAATCGAATTTCGTTACCAATAAACAAATCTAGATCAATTTTTAGCGATTGATAAAAATATAATATTTACATAAATAATAATCAACAAAAACATACTTCATATTTAGGTGTAAAGGGGGAGAGAACTCGAAAAGGACATTCAATCGATAGTACGTAATCAATCTATTGGGTTAGAGGCAATATTCGTAACAAAATCAAAAATTATAAATAACAGAATATCGGCCATTCGTTAAACTCACACTCCGCAGACAATCGTTAATGGTGCCATGCTTCTTACAGATAAAACACATTTGCTCGGAAGTTAAAATATAGTATGCAAACCTTCTGTTTATAAAAAAACAAACACCATTACGTATGCGGCATATTGTTATGTAATAAAATTAATACGATATATATGAATGCTGATATTTTATGGATTCTGATTTTATTTACTTTAAAAAAAATCACACGCTTAACGATGGCAATTTGTCATTATTAAAAATGGAAATATCGTAATTTATTGACAATTTTTCATTGAAGCATAAAATAGAGGAATAATCTGAGGATTTTAAAGAATCATTAGATGTATCATTACAGAGTATGCTATAGTAATAAGCAAATTAAAAATAATAATTGAATTTCGCATTTCGTATTGATTTTATTTAATATATCTATCTAGAAATTACTTGGTAAATGTATACTAGTAGTGTTGACAAAGCAATAAACATTTGAGGAGAGAAAAGTCGCCATACGTTAGATCACCAATAAAACAATTCATAAATAATTTGTGTCCTGAAATATGACTTTGAAAGGAGATTTATATTGTTGTACAGATGTGTTGTCATATACATATGTATGTCACGTTACAAAATCTCAGATCTTTCAGAAATAACATATTTTAAAATGTTTCTGTAAAACGTACGTCTAAATTTACTTTACTGATTAACCTTTTCCCTACTATGCTAAAAAATCCCTTACGCTCCGATGATATGTATTTACTACAACATATGAAAAAGTGATTTAAAAATCGGAAAAATTTGAGTATTAATGAATATTGATTTTATTGATGATATTTCAAGTATAAATTTATCATTTTTTGTAATATTATTGCTGAAAAGTGCCTGAAAACTTATACGACTTATATGCTACTGAAGTATCGGGTTAAAAAGTACCTGAGCGTCTGATATGATTTTGTATGATTTGACGTTTAATACAAAATGGCCGCAGCGTTAGTGTTGCTAGTACGAAAACTTATTATTATATTATGAATCTCGGATGTGCGTAACATATTTAAATACAAAAACAGAGTCACTCGTGAATTACTATTATTTATTATTGTACATACCTAATCAATGTAATTGTCTCGTATTGCCCTTAGAAAGACTGCGAAAACACTGCCTGGCGTGCGAAACGAATTCCTAAATACAAATTCGTCCAAATATGACGTGAATAACGCCCTACTGGTGCCGAATTGGCGTTTAAGCTTTCGTTTGGCTCTCATCCACATATTTTCCACGTTTTGCGTATGCAATCCACTATCGTTTGGATCCACAAAGTTGTCTTGATGGATCACAATAGAATGAGTATAAATTCTACCTGCGATACGTGGAATATTTCCGTACACTGCCCAACTGTCTGAAATAATATGTGTACCAGGCAGTATATAACGAATTATTTCTTCTTCGAGTGTATTGATGGTCTGCCAGCCATCTTAGAAATTCTGTTGTAAAATGTAAAAAAGGTCCGCCTGCCACGAGGAAATTGTATATACTAAAAAACATGTTACGAACATACGAGGTTCATAATATAATAATAAGTTTTCGTGCTAGCAACACTGACGCGATTGCAGTTTTGTATTAAACGTCAAATAATATCAGACGCTCAGGTACTTTTTAACCAAGTATCGGTCGGCCGTGATTATAAAAATTACACGCATGCCAAATGTTGACCAGTGGTTTCAAATATTTTTCGTTGAATAAAAAGACAATGCGTGTGAACACCATAAATATATATTTTCATAACAAAAATGCATGTAAAATATAAAAAGAAATTGAATTTATGAAAATAAAAAGAAAAATATGTAAAAAATAATGCAACTGACATTACACACACAAAATAGTCTAAATATAAGTCTAGTGTGCGGTCACTTTCTCACAATCTGAACACGTAATCATTTTTTTTTTGTGTCGTACATACAGGTTTTTTTGCAAATATTGCACACCAACATGCTTTTTTTTAGTTGGATAAGGGCAAAATCTACAAGATTTTACCGGCGCTCAAGATTCTTAAGATGTTACACTCTCGTGCGAATTATTTATAATATCAACTATTACAGCTGTTTCGGGCAATATTGTCTGATAATGTGACATTACCATGTCAATTGCGTCTTTTTGTAGTTTGTGAAATTTAAACGCGCTATTTTTCCTTCTTGTAATATTATTCTAAGCTGAGCTCTCTTATACAAAAAAAATCGGCGACTTCTATTATTTTTTTTCTACTCAGGATGCTTCAAAATCTATAATATGTAAGAATTTAGTGCTGATATATCTAATATCTCCATAAATATGTGAAAATGCCGTCTTCTTGTCGACCTTAAATATTTCCAAACTAGTATTTTCATAATCTTATCCCACTGTTACTTTAGAGTAACGATATAAAAAATAATCACCAATCGCTTGAGAGCCACTGTATATGGGTCATTCCAGACAGTCTCTAAACTGGTGACGTAAACAATACGAGAGAGAAAATAGTCCCTTTCGCACCAGGCGAGGTCAAACAGGTGCGCATACACGCGCACACAGACGAAGTGTGCTGGATAACATTTATGTATTGGTGAGTTTATCCCCGAATTGTCGAGAAAATATTTTTTTCCTTCTCTCCAGATGAATAATTATACAAAATATTTTTTATAAGTAATTTGTAACTATATTACGGAGGAATACATAAATTCTGAACCCCGTATCTATTATATTTCATATAGAAAATCACGTTATTTGAGTCGAATTGTAGTAAATACATATCAGCGGTAAGCAAAGGTTAAAAACTATAAATTTAGTAGAAATAGCTGTATTTTTTTTATATAGTTTAGTGGTGTCTTTTTGATAAGCAACAATATAATATATATATATGAAAATCACATTCAAAATAAATCTGGCAACTGTGTTCAAAAGGTGCATAGTTTAAAAAAAACACATTCTTAAAGACAAACATGGAAATTCAAACAATTCACCGTGCTCGGTGGTACAATGACAATTTCAACACATATGAAAGTAGTCGAAATAGGTATATCACAAAAGATAGCGTTAATATTTACCACAAAACCAGTCGACCTTTAACAGTTAAAAAAAGTTTAATTTTATTAATTCATTTGTAATAATTATTATCATTTATTCTTTCAAAAAAAACTTTGGCCAATTACCATAAAAGGGGACAATAACTTTTCATGTATTTGTAATAATTGACTGCTTACATTACATCAGTAACATGATTGCACAGCATTAAAAGAAATATAATTCAATATCATCCACAATTTATTTTAGAAATATATTAGTACAATTTTGAGGCTCATAATGAATGCTTTACAGCGAGTAGAATATGAAGAATCTTTACAGATTTTTGCTACAGTAATTTGACAGCGTAGAGTGGAATAAAAAAATGCTTAATATGCTGACAATTATAACAAATTAAATTTTTAGAGATGTAAATCAAAGAATTAGGATTGGAGCTCTGATTACTTAATATTCAGAATCTCGTAATGAATATTATAATATAAGATTAAATTGAAAAAACATTTTTAGTAAATTCACACGTGTAAAGTAAAGCAATCATTATCAACCTCTTTTTTCCAGTAACACAGATGCGATGAGTGTGTTTCAATATTTTGTTAATACGATTTAAACAGTTTTTATGTTGCGATGAGATTATACCCTGATGTTTAAAAATGGATGATAATCTATCCACTGACACTTCACAGCCGCACTATGTTTCGAGTCTACAGCGGGCCGATGGTTTTTTTTGTTTACCGGTGTTCTGTCAAAGTTGTATTATTTGCATTGCATTATAAACTTTTGCAGACTAGTTCGGGATGAGAGCAGTCTTTTTTGCCATCACTTATACTACGTAAAGTATTATTTAACGGACTTTTTTCCTTTCACAACTACTGGTTTGTTCTTTATTGTACCTTTTTTGCGTCTCGACGTCTGAAAGGGTAAGAACACATTCGACATTACAATTACGTACAAAAATTTCACAGTATTTAACTTTGGTCATAAAAAGAAATCTATATTATTCGAAACCCCAGTTGCGTCATTTTTATTTTTGAGTAATAATTCAAGATCCAAGTAAATTCTCACAGTGAGAAGTGAATAATACAGTATTCAATTGTAACCACATCAATCCTGGAAATTTGCAACGAGTTAAAGATGCACACATCAAAAACAAAAATGTATCATTCAAAATTATATTTAAAAAAAAAAATGTCAGTACTCTACACACAAAAGAAATCAAGGTTTGAATTTCATTGGGTTTATTAAATAGCAATAACCATAAAGAGAATACCGATAGTTGTATTGCAAAACAAGCTGATATATTGAATAGTTTCCTTGAAATTAGTATGTGTATTCTATAATAGTCATCGTGTTTTTACGCTACTCTCTTGTGTAAATTCATCATTTACTTGTCATAAGACATTACTATTCTTTCAGCGAGTTCATGAATTGACTTTGTTTAATTTTGTTCAATTATTTCCGGAATAAGATTCAAATTGCCATTAGAAGTGTTAAAATTAACAACATAACAAAACAATAAATACGAGACAGACTAAAACTATATCAACACAGAAAGTTAAGCCGTTAATGTAATTTTAACTTACCCAATTATGCAGTCTTACGACTTTTGAGTGCATAAAATAAATAAATAATTCAAAGAATAAAATATTAATATGATTTGCAATTTTCAAAGGAAGCATCAGAAATGAGTGACTCAGCAAATGAAAGAATATTTTCATTTCAATAAAATATATAACATGTAAATTATTATCGAATGTGAAAAGCGTGTGCAAATTCACGCACTGACCTTTTTTGAGATGAACCCGGAAGTTTTGATCGATCTGCTCGCGACCGGAAGCCTCGGACGGTTGAACTCGTGAGGCTTCTTAACCCTGCAATGAGAAATAAATCATTGAACATCGATAACAACGATATCAGGTTGTGTTTGCGTGTGTATCAAATTATGAGCTCTTCACCGTACTTTCAATAAAACAAAACAAATTTAATATATCCATCTAACTGACCTATAAATTCGGACTAGCCAATGTTCAGAGGTGTACGCCTCTTCGAGGTAAGTGAGAGAGAATCCGCGGTTGCCGGGGACGGCTTGACGGGTTCTGTCGAAGCCGGGAGGTCCTCGAGAGTCTCCGCGGGCGCTCTCGTATCCGTAGTAAGATAATTTGTACATGAGGCAGTTCAGCAATGCCGGTGCTCCTTCAGTATCGATTCTGAATTCGCCGCGCTCAGTAAAGTAGTCATTTTCCTGTAAGATAATACATTTAACGTTATATTATTGATCATTTCAAGATTTTCGATCTAACTTAACGTAAGATTTTCAACATAGAGCAACGTGGCTTTGTATTATTGAATTGTAGTTATGTCAAATCAAACGTTTGTAAGAAAGAGTTAAATTGGAAAAAATTGGAAAACAATATTCTGAACAAATTTTCATAATGTATGCTTTTGAATATTTGGAATGTTATGAAAACAATATGTCATAATAATTGGTAACATTGAAATAGAAAAAAACAGGTACTTAACATTAAAAAAAAGTAAGTTATTTTATCATTTAAAATCCTTTAAAACACTTAATAACGTATAATAATCTTAAAGGTGTTTAAACAGCTGTCTGAAATTTTATATATAAAGGAACAACCTAATTTAAAATTAGGTTATTCCTTTATATATTTTTGCACAAAATATAATTTGAATGTTAACAATCTAAAAAAACATGCTTTAATTTTACACGCATGGTTTTATGAAAGATCTCAATATCTTAAATAAACAATCATTACCCTTATATCCTTAGGGTGCTCTCCTTCGGCAATGCGAACCATCCATAAGAACTTGTTAATGTCGTCACCGGAGTACCCGATGGCGCCACCGAAAATGACCAGCACGTAGTCCACATCCAGAGAGGTCATAATTTCATAAGCCGCGCTCTCGTTGGAAGCCATGGCCTTGCCAACGAGAGCTATGTGCGAATTATTCCAAGTATTATTATCCACTAATGTCGTCCGATTTGCCATCCCCGCTATCTGAAAGTTAAAAGCCACTCATTGAAGGAATCTTATAAACCTACAGAAACTTAGCACAACCAACCGTGCACTAAGCCAGTGGTCTACAAAGCTTTTTATTGACATACTTCGTACATAATATATACAGCTATAAAACATTACAGATAGGTAGGTATATATATGTTTTTTTAGCAGCCAAGAATTCATCGTTCTTGGACGTTCACGCTTTCATATTCTAATCCCGAAATAAAGTTTCATAAATTGATTTTGCATTTGATTTAAAGATTGTGTTCAATGGCACGGATTGCCTTCGGTCCACTCCATTCCAAAAACGTGGCATAGTCAAAGCAATCGACTATATACTGGTATTTCTCTAACCCTGTCCTGTCTCATCCTACATGAAAACAGGGTTGAGCGACTGCATAACAAGCAGCAATCAAAAAAAAAATACTTACGTTGAGATGCTCCAACATGAGTTGAAAAAAAATTCATGACTTGATTTAACAGAAATCTAATGAAAAGTTGTGTTAAAAGGAAATATGTGAAAATGTTGCCAAACTAAACAAATTAACATGAATAATAGGAATGCATGAAGTTAATACTAGAAAGGTCTTTCAGCGTACACTACATATCGACTCATGCACCATACTTTGCAGACTAATGAATTAGACCAATGGAGGGGAACCTGCGGCTTTTTGACTTGATCAAAATATTCACTTCGGTCAAAAAATTATACGCAAGCGTTTTGAAAAAGAATGTAATCAACCCATTATATGTTCGACAGTCGAAAAAAGGGGGAGGTGTCAACATTTTCTTTACTGTGGTCTTATGTTGAATCAGATAAATAAATGTGGCCTTCAGAAATGACAATGTTCCCCACCCCTGAATTAGACAATTAATTGTCCATTCTTATCTTCGACACATCAATGATATTACCGATATAAATTCAGAATGAATCAAACGACTTATCAATCATACAATACAGATTCACAATTAGTGCATTAACAGTAATGTGCTTTGAATGATGACAATTATACACAGAATGTGTAATTTATTTACCTGATATCCGTAATCCCACCAGGACATGACGCGGGCATCATCGACGGTGTTCTGCGACAGCCAATAATAAGCTTCCCTGAAGTCATCTAAGATCTGGCGTGATCTTAAAAATGGAGATATTGACCACATTACAACAACCAACAAGAGACCAAAGAAGTCAAAACCGCATTGATTATTATCCAAGAGGAGAGGATCAAAAATTCTTTCAAAAGTTTTTCACAATTCAAAGAATTAAGCCGAGCCGCGCTTGTGACATTTGCATTTAATTTGAGATTTTATTCCGATTGAAGTGTTTTTAATTTGAAGGATTGTGAAAAATTATCACACACCGCGTACTTAAGATGTCAACTGTTGTTATCGTATGCAAGGTAGAGAGAGACATAGTGATTCCCAAGGGATATTCTCAAATTTTAATGATATAATAAACAAAAGAATCAAAAATCTACCAAATTTTTTAGTCAGGTCGTTTCGAGTACATCAGTGTGTATTGGTGTATAAAGGTATGATAAGATATTAGATTCTTTAAGCGCAGCATCAATGTCAGCATACTTAAATTGGCAGAAACAATATTGTTAATGCTTTGGGAATCGCGTCGCAGTCGTCGTCAAACCAATTTCCGTAGAGAAAAGGTCAACACAGTCGTGAAATCAACACACAAAGGTTATTGAATGTCCGACCTTAAAATATATGTCAAAACTTATCGAGTAAACTATTTCATTAATTATATCTAAGCATGACATTTATACGCGAAAGTTAATGTTAATGACACAAAAAAAATTCTTACCCTGGTCCATCATCACTGTGGTTTGCATGTTAAAAAAATAAAAACAGACAAAATAAATAAGTGGTAATATTGCAATGATAATTTCGAGCTTTCACTTGCGTTTGAGTAAAATGTATGCTTTTAAGCGAGAGAAAATGTATACTAACAGAGGGTGTTAAAACTGTTCTTCGTTTAAGACACATTGGGTAGTGTTTGTTCTGTAAGATGAGAAAGAGCTCTTATACACACATTTTTTTGATTTTGCAGCATACGCAACCACTTAATCGCATGTGAAATCCCGCTATTGACATTTTAAAAAACTGATTATGTCATGCAGAGCATGCAGATCGATTATAGTTCCCAATTATTTCCATTCTTTTCAAGTGATTTTTCATAAAATATTAAATCACGTCCAGGGTGTTCACTATCAATACTTGGCGGGAAGGCACTAATTATATTCAAAAATTAAAATACTATACAAAAAATAAAAGGACCTATCCTGATCATATAAAATAAAAATGGAATCAGTACAATCAAATATTACATTTTTTTATTAAAATTTTCTCTGTTAATTTTCGATTTTCAAGTTTACACATCTCTTCACTTCAGAAAATGTGGTATATATATGCATATTTTATGCAACTGACCATTTTCGAACCAATAATAAAACTCCAATAAATGTCTAATATTGCCTCGGCAAATGTTGAATAAATTAATATGCGCCATATGAATTTTAAGCCTTGTCAGTGCGCTTTGAAAATGTTAGTAGATAAGCAAGTTTCTGAATGAAAAGGATCGGCAAGTAAGAACTACATTTAAAGCTTGTTTAAACTCACCCGTCATTAGTGTAGAAGGCCAATACAATACTCGGACTAGAGTAAGCGTTGGAAGTGACCCAGGTGCAGTGCACAGCGAACAGCATTAAAAGTATCATGCAGACGACTATGACAGCGGATCTGAGATTGACGCCGATGCCTTCGCTCGACTGCGGAGCTACCGAAGCTACTCCACTGGCACCGTCTTGCTCATGCTTCATACGCCTAATCTTACCAGCCTTCAAGAGAAAAATTTTGTTCATGTCAATTTTTGTGCAGTCAAACTCAGAAGCTATGTAGTTGTGATCAATTCGTTCACTAACAACGATTGTGATAAAAAAAAAAATACTGTTTTTATAAAGGATACTGCCCCAATGCCATTTCCCGATCATGAAAATAGTAGATTATAAAACTAAATATTCACACTATATGAATTACCATTATTTATTATATTTTGGTTTACCATTTTGTAAAGTATTAAAAATCACTATATTTTGTTCAACATTTCTTTTCATTATTTTTGGCAATATTATATAGTCAAAAATAAGCTTTAAAATCGAGAGTAACATAAACGAAGATGATCCAATTAGTTTGGCAAGTTTTCGCAGTTTGGTTTGCTTCAACATAGTTTTACACTTGATGTAATTTATTGTTCTATTTCACCTAATTTAATTTTTTCAACCCTTTACAATCAATGAATATCTGTCACTGCCATTAAATTCGCTCTAAATTGTGTACCAGGAATTAAATTTTAATTGATAGTGAACCACTTTAAAAATAACTTCAATATTACAATAATGAAGCGGCATGTTTTTTATGCTTAGTTGTAAATCATCACCCATTTTAACCATCTAACAGTGTGCACGATCCCCTTTGCATTAAGTGGTGGCATAAGTAAATTAATAAAATTTTATTTACCTTATCGTACATGTTCTTATTGGTGGAACTGGCGGGAGTGTTCTCATCGGCATCGTGGGAACTTCCCGAAGGTCTGTCATCAGATTCATCCTCTTTCAAGAAAATTTCCAAAATACCCGAGAAAGCTACTCCGGAGAGCATGCATACAACTGGAGTGAGAGTCAACATCAACCTGACCATGACACCGGCAAAGTAGACCGCACTCAATGCGTAAAGAGCAACTGCATAAAAAAGGTGAATCCAGTAAACGTCATGCAACTATTATATACAATATGAACGGTTGATATTTAATTATATTAAGCGAAACTAATAATGTTTTATCTTATTCTGTGAAATACTTTCACAAAAAACAACACAAGTCCATAGATATAAATGTAAATAAGTTAATATAATTCAATTCACTTACCGAATACCCTTTCATCATTGATATTTTTGATGCAGTACCAAAGTCCAACAGGGAAGGTGCATACGAGGATGTGCAAATCAAAGAAAAATGAAAACCATGTAGTCGGTTGATGCTCTGAAACTGATGCAATGATTGGGATATGGACTTTGGCATAGGCTGTATCCCAGAGAGAGTAGAATCTGTAAAAATTAAATCACTTAAAGTGGATTGCGATACATTGTATTTCAAGAGTTAAAAATATAATGTCACTTTTAGACTAACCGAGTCCATGGCGGACAGAGTGAACTCGGACAAGTCGAGTATGTTGAATCAATAGATATGTTAAATCCACAGTAATAACAAGCAGTTATATTGTGACTTTGGTTTATGGGAACAACAGAAAGAAATTGGTTACCTTCCACTCCATGGAGCAATAACGCCAGCGTATGTCAGAAAAACGACAGCTAAAAATACTGCTAATCCGGTCACTAGTGCACCAGCCAAAATAACCTTCTTCCATTCACCCTTCGGCATCATTGATTGGACATAGCGCAACGCACCGACGGCTATCATCAGGGCAAATACACCTACAAAAAAACATAAGTTATTATACTTTGGGTTAAATATAATTGCACTCTGGATTAGATAGTTTTAACTCGGTACAAGCAAACTGTATATATGGTTTGCACTTATAAAAAGATAGTTTTAACACTGAAGTACCGAAACGTCGAAAGTAGGATCGAGGAGCAACGGGGTACAAAGTGACCCCCAGACAAATTTGCGTAATATTTATTCAATATTACAATAAATATCAGCTAGATGTTATTGGTATTTAGGGAATGGTTGGAATAAAAATAATTTTGCAATGTAAATGCACCCCACAGGAACTTGAAGGTTAACAAAGTACCAGAAACATTAATTTTGACAGCAGGAGTGCATGTGTGGTTAGTAAATAGGTTTCTGTCATTTAAAAGCATGATATTTTACATTTAAATTGTTATATTATGCGATAGGTGATTATGATTACCGAAGAAAATATCAAAAATATATCAACCTTTAGAGGGAATAGATTTATACAGACCTTAGTTTAATTTACTGCCTTTTCTTGACATGGCAATTTGGTGACTTTTTCCCAATGAATATATGTAATTCATACTTAGAGCATATATATGCTTACACACTTCAGTGTTAAGTTTAAACTACTTTTATACTCATTTACAGAAAAATGGCGCCAACATACATGTACGTCCATACTCCTCTAAAGGTTAAATAGGTAGGTTTTTTGTTAGATTTTCACACAAAATACCTTTTACTTTACTTGTATGCTACAATTTAATTGGCCACAGTTAATAAGCAATATTTAACGCTTTATAAATTTTGAGTTATAATAAAAATTCTGCTACATAAAATTTTATGGTGCCATTAACCTTCTACCGCACGTAGTAACCATAAGTATATCAAAATTATTTTTAAGTAAGCCAAACATTTCTTCCATGACGGTAGTTTCTACCGGTACAGATTGACTCAAAAAAAGCCAATCAGTTATCAAGTAATGGGTTTGAATCCGAGTTGTCTGAGTCCATTACAAGTTTCCTAGTGATCTTTTGTTTCATAACAGTAAAAAAAGATATGGAAAAGGTAGGAGTACATATCACTGTATCAACATGTCCATCTGGAAATGAATCCTCAGTCATAAAATAGATAAGAACAAAAAAACTTTAACTTCGGACACTTATAAATAATATGATAAATGAATAGAAAGATTTTTTCCTTTTTGTGATTGAAATTCTACATTGGAATATTATGAACAGTTTGCACAAACATTTGATTTTCTATTTAAGCAAAATACAGAAAATCGTTTCTGTTCAACAGAAATAACTTTCCGTTGCTGTAAGTGACAATAGAAGAAAAAAATGGGACATACCCGATGCAGCCATATGTTCACTCGTTCTGATAGGTTGAAATCCAACAAACGGTATTTGCATGGACAAGAGCAGCCCCAAAATATAAAACACGGTGTAGCTGGTGAAGAGACGGACGGAATAGCGGCCCATCAACAAGAGCACAAACACGTGCAGCGGAATCAAGTTTATAATAAAGACATAACCGCCCCATGCAGACACCTGAAATCGTAATTGCAGTCATATGATTAAACTCTTATATTGACATTATTTTTTTACTATCAAAGGATTCTATACATTGCTGTGGATTACATTACTAAAAATATTACTAATAAATCTATGGAGCATCTCACACCTCTGCAGATTTGTATTTTTTCGATTCTTTCGATTATAGGTGCAATTCTTTTCATATCATTTGGTTTTTTTAAGTAGAGTTGACCATTGAGACAAACAATGCTGATCCACTTATCTTATTGCGTTTATAATACGTGTTTTTTTTAGTCTGGTAACAACTGCGATATATTTGACGATGTGTCCCCGATCTATGCCACGAGCGTGTTAACACGCTCTATGATTTCGTGCCTTCAGGGCCGGCTATACAGAATGAGCGTGTTTACAAGCTCGACTTTATCACATTATACTACGCCAAGATCAATTATTAATAAAAAAATATATATTTTCTCACACAAAGACGTCTCTTAGCATGAAATATTAGAAGTGACAAATTATAAATATTACCAATATAAAATTGATTTCAGAAAGAGCTTCGTCATACATATATTATTAAATTTGCGAATTTTCTATGATCATGGCGACACAAATGACACAGTTTATATTTATTAGGTAAGCCTTTATGATACACTTTCAATATATTTACGAAAAAAGGATTTGTTAGGTTTTATTATTCGGTGAAATTTGCGGCTTACTGGGTACCGCCATATTTAATATCTATCATAATATCATAGTATCTCGCGGCAGTTAAGGGGTAAATTGTCTTTCTGTACATGTTCAAACGCAAGACATAAATTATAATATTAAATTTGTGCCTTCATTATTCTCCGATTGTGTTACAAATTATAACCAGGGCTGTGGAGTCGGGTAAAAAAAAGACAATTCCGACTCTAGCTTTAAAATAAATAACGACTCCAACACCAAAGAAATTTTTCAATTTATTTTTACTTATAATGTCAGATCATCTTTAGTCAGTAACATGCAGTGGCCACACTATGAACTATTGCGATTTGAATACACATCATCAAATATTATTTTTTTAACTCTTGTCATGTTACAGTATGGGTAAGATAATAAATACTACTCACCATGTAAAAATAAGATAGGGCAGTCATAGTAGCCCAGAATATAGATCCAGTCTTAACGCTCTTAACCCACAGGTAGTAAGTGAACTGTAAGGCGAAAATTGCAATGCCTTCGTTGTCATAACTGCCAGCGACAGACCTGCTGATGTATCCTGGTACAATGGCGATAAAGCATGCTGCAAATAGACCAGCTCCTTTTGACCACAATTCTGCCGTTAGCAGGTATGTTGATATAGCTGTGAGGCCACTGGAAAAAAAAGACAACGAAATAGTTTCAAAAGAGAACATGTATTATTTCATATAACACAGGCAGGTAAGATTCACGAGTATACCTTGGAACATTTTCAGTACATGCATTTTAAGAACATCATCCAGTTTGAAAATCTTAAGGAGCTGAATGGTAGCTGCCTTATCTCAGAATTACTGACAAAATCCCACCATCGTACATGTAATTTCTTTGAAATCTAATGATTTTTTAGCAAAGCTTTTGAAATTCTAAAAGAATCTACTAATAAATGATTTGGGGTATTTAAATACATATTTTTATTTTGCAATCTGGTCGCACACAATCTATAGATGGTTATTTATTTATTTATTGTTAAAAATCAAAATTACAGTACATGACATAACAGCTGACGCCAATTCGCCATGCACTTGAAAAATGTAATAAGACAAAATATAAAATAAAAATACACAGTACATCAAATTCAACATAAAAAATCAAGAAATACAAAAGAAAAATTTATCAAACAGTTCACAAATACCATCACCAAAAATGTCCACTTCTCTAGGCAATGCGTTGATTAGTCGAACGGCCTTTGGAACTGGTGACTCATACCTCCTAAGCGAGGTATAAGTTTTTAGAAATAAAAGTTTTTGCTCATTGTTTCGCCCACGTAAGAATAAATTGGGAGCATGTAAATTAATAGTCATGAGAATTTCAGGATTATTAACTCGGCCCCGAAGAAGAAGAGAAAAATGCTTTAAGCTTGAAAACGATCTTCGAGCTTCAAGTGAGTGAAATGATAACATTCCTAAAAGAAATTTGGTGGGGTAGTATTCCTTTAAGGAATTATCAAAGGGGAAGAATTTAAATTTTTTGAAATAATAATATCTTAGAAATTTCTTATGGATTCTCTCCAATTTCAGCTTGTATGAACTTTCATATGGGCTCCAAATGATGGATCCATATTCAAGCTTACTTAAGACCAAAGAAACATAAAGCGTCCGAAACACAGTTGGGTTTTCAAATGGTTTGCTTTGTCTAACAATAAACCCAAGAAGTTTGCTTGCACGCAGTGCAATAGAAGTTATATGTGAATGAAAGGTGAAAGAGGAGTCAAATCTTATACCAAGATCAACAACTTCAGACAAACGCTTTAAAGCATCATTAGATATCACATAGTTATATGTGATGGGTAATCTTGAGCGAGAGAAGGAAATACAAAAACATTTTGAAATGTTGAAGTCGAGTTTGTTTTTTATAGACCAATTTAAAATATTATTCATATTTTGTTGCAGAATAGTACAGTCAGACTCATTACTGATACGTAAAAACAGTTTTAAATCATTAGCAAAGAGCAGATACTTTATTCCACGTATACATTCTATAATATCGTTAGTAAAAATAAGAAATAAAATTGGGCCAAGATTAGATCCTTGAGGAACCCCGGAATATGTTGGAAAGACGTTTGATATGCACCCAGCGTAATCAACATATTGGCGTCAACTTGACAAATAGGAAACAAAAAAACTAATCATCCTGTTTGAGCATCCTACAGCACTCAATTTTTCTAAGAGAATATCATGGTTAACACGGTCAAATGCTTTAGAAATATCCGTATAAATAGCATCAACCTGACAGTTAGAATCCAAAGATTGCGAAATATAATCAGTATACACAATTAGATTGGTTGTAGTTGAACGTGCTGATCTAAAACCATGTTGAGAATCAGTTAATTGACAATCAACATGCATATAAATATACCTATGTATAATAGATTCAAAAAGTTTAGCCGGTGCTGATAAAATTGCTACTGGATGAAAATTTGTGATTTCAGAAAGAGAGCCTTTTTTGTGGACTGGTCTTATGCGAGTCAAGCTCCAGCATTTTGGAAAAGTGAAGGTACTTAAACTTAAATTGAAAAGATACAATAGAGGTGTACTTAAAATAGATTTGCAGCCTTTGAGCAACCATGGGGGAATACCATCAGGACCCACTGAAGCTTTTGGGTAAAGACGAGAGAAGGCATACCGCATATCGGACACATTAAGATTATTGATATCAAGAGTAGGCCAAGAAGAATGTACTGACTCCGATTGGAAAGGGATGTATTTTGGTGAATTTATCATTTATATCATTTATGTTATCATTTTAAAAACAAACTCTTAGAACCCTTCTGCTCCTATCGTTGTTGTAAAGGTATGTACCAAATACTTTTAGTTTTGTTAATTTAGAAAATATTCTTGTGCTGAAAATTTACTTTACCTTAATATAGTATTTCTAAAAGTTTTGATAATATCTTTACTTGCCAAATTGCTGATTATATAATATAATATTATTATAATTTATTTATTTATCAACAAATTATAGATTGTTTTTTATTAGATTTAACCCTCCAAGGGCGAGCGTGACCATATGGTAACAGTAAACACCGTTGTGTATTGATCCCACTATTCATCTTTTTTCTACCTGAATATCGTTGCCTTCACTCAATTTTGGTTATTAAGGATACAGTCAAGTGGTCAACGTCGTTGGCTTCGGCTACGGAGGTCACGGGTTCTAATCCCAGTACAGACAGTTTTATAATTTGATTTTTCAATCGATTTATGAATTTCTGTCCAAAGGCATGGATGTATGTGATATCTTGAATTCCTCCTCCCACCCATCCTATCCTATAAACGGGGCGTATCGAGAGCGATTAGCTAACCCCTAGTCCTGTCCCTATCTTTCTATTCCTACTCTCTTTGAAAAAAGAGAGGTTGAGCAACTGAGTAACAAGCAGTTCTCGTAGAAATACTTCTGTTGAGATAAACTCCATTAGGAGTCCATATGCTCCACATTAGGAGCGGACATGGTAAAAAAAAAGGATACAGACTTCAGCTGGTCATCAGCCGTAGGGACTAAAACAACTACCAAAATCACATGTGATTTTTTAAATTTCCGTTTATTTTTAATACTTTTATCAAAACTTTTGATTATTTACACTACTTTTACTAACATATTTGCGTTGAAATTATGTTGATCTAAAGAGGTCAAATTGTAAATATTTTCGAAAATTTCACGTTTTGCTATATTTCAACCCAAAATTTTTGTGTGACCCTTCGGTCACGCTCGTCTTTACTACTGTCCTTAAACACTATTACACTGAGTGTATAAGGATGAGCATGACCATATAGTCACGCAAGGTTTTTATAAGACTGTGTTTTTTTGCTAAAAATAAAAGTTATCCGTGACTTCAATATGGCTTAAATATATTCGTATTTCGTGTAAGTTACTAGTTTACCCAATTCCCATATAAGTTAATTTACTATTTTCCTATTCGTAATTGAATTTGCTACAGCGCTGCAGTATTATTACTGAAATTAAGTTTATTTTCATGTAGAATAAGTGTAGCATGTTGTAAAGCATATTTACCTTATAAAAAAATAGCATTTAACTACAAGTTTAAGCACGTGAAAGGTGTTGATTATTTTTTACTTATATTAGCATGTCAGTATTTATGGAAAACTAGTGGTAATTAAACTGAATTTAATGATCATTTAATAAGTGTTTTTATATTTTATATTAAAATGAACTTCCACAAAGTTACCGCCGAATCAATCGAAAGAAGTGCTTTAATTGTTTACTTATTTTTATTTATTATGCTATCAGAATGAGGTCACTGCATGCTGCCAAATCATCAACAGCATTGTATCATCAACAGTACCATGTTGATATAATTTCTTTACATGTCAATGAACTATAAACAATCTAAGCGACAGTAACTAACATAATGAGTAAGTATAGTGTGACTGTTCTTTATAAATGAAGTCTGGTGTACTTACCTAAAAACTGGTGCTAAAAAGACGCAGATATCTCTGATATGAATAGGTATGTTCAAGGTGTGGAGCACTGAATGTATGGCTCCTGATGTGATCATCAGGCCAGGGTACACAGTCCCACCTACAATTCTCCCCAGCGGGTACCATGCCCGTTCATCAAACCAATTCAAGAAATTGTAAAATCCATGTTGTACCATATACGCTGTTGCACGATAATTAAACCTAAAAACAGGAAATCGGTTAATAAATGTCACGGCGCCATCATATTTCATACATTTAATATCGTATTCATCAGAACTATACTAATTTAAAGCAGGTTTTTACAATGTAATGATATTTTATTTCATAACTTAAGAGTCGTCAATAAAATGACATGGACAGCAAATTCTGAATATATACCGAAAACCGCGTTTACTGGTTTAATAATAAATGAGATTGTTTAATTTGTAAAGAAATAAGTTTAATGTGGATGCGGTGGCAAAAGAATTAACATACCATGGATCGAATTCGTGAATGATACTCTCGAATCGGATGACGGCGAAGAGCCGGGAAGCGAATCCAGATATCCATGCTAATGCTAATATGGTAAAAGTTATCAAAGTACTGTATCCTGCGGCATTTGAAAACTTAGAATTGGTTCTCCGGTTGCTTTTGTCGGAATGTTCAGCAGCCGGCATCTTTACCGGTCTATTCATGCGCTGGCAAACTACGCCAGCAGTAAGTTATCACAGTGAATATTGGTGAATATGTGAATGACACGTCGCGGTTATAAAGTTGCCTCACTGGGCAGAATGTACCATAGATTGATAAAAAATGCAGAGACAATAACAAATGTTATAGACTCGGTGCCTCTGTGGCAATGAGTATACATAGACGTAAGCTTTGTTCCCACCAGTCGAGTAGATTAATATAGTTGATTAGTCCGGCGAACCACATGTGGCTCTTCAAACATCAACTCTTGAAGTTATCTGATTTTTTTGCCCAAAAAAACAAATTATATATATTGCATAATGTAAGGCCCTCTAATATTTTTACTATCTTATTTTCATTACTACTTGGCTTTTCTCATTTGACTACAGTGTTAATTAAACTGAATGTGTCCACAGACAGTACGTTAGTGGCGACGTTTCTAAATTCACAGGTTTTTTGAATCTCTAGTCAAAATAAACACAGCGCTAATAAAATCTGTTTGGGGTTTTTAAGAATTTATGGATTTCTCATTTTTTTGCTCTTTTTCACTAAAAAGAAGTTCTCGTAGAAACATTTTTGTTGAGATAATTTTAAATAGGCGTCCATATTCTTTACAAAAGTACCGGACACAAATAATAAAAAAACTATCATCTTCTTAATTTTGAAATATTTTTTGTTACAGTAAAAAACCTTTATAGTGAAGTTCTTGAACGAAGCACAAAATTGAATTTACCTCATTTCCTAATATCCAAAGAATTCGTAGTATCCAGCGATAAAAAAAATACCTAAATCGAATAGAATTTCTTGCGAGACATTGTACAAAAAAAGTTTCATTAAGGGGCGTCAGGTGTTAGAGTTGCAACACTACATTTGAAAAATTTTAGATCTGTCGTGATGAGTTGGGTCAATTATTGTGCCTTGGGAGATTCGACATGAATTTAATAATAAACAATAATTGTATCTGTTTTCGTAGATGTACTTATGAATTAAAATCAAATCTGTGCCGTAAAATCATAGACCTTAACCTTTTACTACACTTCTGCCATCGACAATAACAACTACGAAAATGATTTCACGAAAGGGACAAAAGACAATAAAAGGCGGAGTTGTCGGTAAATACGTTAAAAAAGATACACCTCCAGAAATTCCAAGTATGTATATATTCTAATAGATTTCCTCATCTACTTATAATGTAGTTACTGGATAAGTGTTGTCTTATTTGAGTGCAATTGAAATATAAACAATTCAGTTGTCAATTACAGACTTGTTTGTATCCTATAAATTGTGCAATATAATGTTTTGTTATTCTTTAACGACAGCATTAACAAAACTAGGGAAAACAGTACTGTACAACAAAGCGTATCGTAGTTGACAAGAGTCGGTCTTGAGAATAATACAGTTTCTAGTATCATAAAATTGTACAAAACACAAGAATTTTGTGCAGCAGGTGTCATTTTTTAGATGAAAAGAAAACTAAGAGCTTTTGAATCATAAATCATTTCTTTAACCACTTTACAGCTAGACGAAATACTCTGCTGTGTACGCGGCAAATTTTTAAAAACAATATTAATGCAAAAAAGAATGTGGTTCCCATGCATTGCTACACCTTAACAAAAGCATTTCCATTAAAATTCATGGTAAAAGTAGAGTATAGCTCGTCATGGATTATTACGGCGAAAAACTTCACAAACTAAGCTAAAAACAACGCCATGATTTAAAATTATTTTTTGAGAGCTTGATAATCGCGTTAAAACCACACATTATTACGAAGAACACTGATAAATTATGCGAAATACGAAATATTTTTCAGTACATCGCCTCTGATTTCCATTATGGCGGCGCCGCTTAGTTTGTGAAGTTTTTCGCCGTAATAATCCATGACGAGCTATACTCTACTTTTACCAAATTCATTTACCAGGAAGTTTCTTGGCCACACGATTACGAATCCGTAGTTATCAAAAACATTTTATATTTTAAAAAGTTGTAAAAAAATATTATATTTTCTACAGTGTTAAAAAGTCTTGTGCTCAAAATCAGGGTTGCTACAAACAATATACCAATCTTATAGCAAAATATAATGTCTCCATCAATAAAATACTTGTAAAACATCAGCATGTGTGAATAGAATCACTGACATGGCAAAATAGCAAAAAAAATTCAATCCGGTTAGAAAAATTACGCATAGGCTATTATAAGCAAAGTTATTTATTTTGAAAGTTGATTTTTACCCGACCATTGTTTTGGCAACCCTGATTTAATTTCGATTCAATTTAATTTGTTTTAAAATTTACTTAACACTTCCCCTACTGTGCTAAAAAATACTTGTTGCTGCCCATTTTTCATAATGGACATTAGAATTTTTTGACAACCCTAGCTCCACCTGTGTGATATTCTTTGCTTTTTGTCTATTAAATCTATGAGACTGAATGAGTTATATGAATATTATGAGTCGTCGGTAGATCACAGACCATAGCTATATTATAAAAAGAGAAAAATAATTTAACTTGATGGAAAAAAAACAACCCACCCATCGATGGTGCTATAGCGTGTATGGCATGGAAGCCAACCGCACACCGGTCTGCTTATAGCAGTCTAGTGGTTAATGAGTGGTCACAATAAATATCTATCGCCAACTTCTTATCTTAAAAATATTTCACATGAAAATGAATTGAATTTTATAAATTAATTATGTTTGGTGGATCTTTAAATTATCAGTTTAATTTTGTTTAAAATATTTTTAGTAATTAATGTATGGACAAGTGAGAGGAATGGAAGGTCTCGTAGCCAACAGTTGCAGCCTGTCCCCGAAGGGAGTCCTGCAGCAGTTGTGCCTCCACCAGAACACAAATTTGGCAAAAGCCAAGGTCTCGGAGGTCATGCAGGAAAATATACCCCCAGTGAATCCGTACCTAACCTAGCCCATCGGTAAAAATACTTTCCATAGTTGATTTATTTGTGTCTGTGAGATCTTTGATGATGATGACGGGTCCTATAGTGATATGTATAGGCCGTATGCTCCACATTGTGAGCGGACGTGGATAAAAAAAATGAGATACCAACTGAAATCAGCTGGTGTATGCTAAAAATACCAGGCATTTTTTTGCAACTATAATTATATAAATTATAAGCATAACATGCTTTTGGCATTTTTGCAAGTGTTTTTTTTTTTTTTTGTATTTATACTATTATTACCCGACCTAAAAACAAGCCAAGTGTTCCGTTAAAATTTCGGATCAGATCATTATTCCAGTTTAATATCAATCAATTAGCATTATAGTTTGAGATTTCGACTGAAGGTGCTTGGTGGAATTTCAATATTACATTTGAATCGTTTAAATTTATGTACATTCACACAAATTTGAATGATTCAAATTTAGCATTACAGTGTTGATTTTTATTATGATTTTTGTTTAATTACTTTTTTTGTTTTTATTTACTAATAGATTTGCAAGTCTTTCTGCTAGTGGAGAATCATTGCCAATGCCATTACATTATAGCACAGATATCAGCCCAGCATCTGTAAGTAGTCAATGTTTTGATGATTCCCTTTCTAACATAAAACAATCGTTGTATGGCAACATCTGGGTACAACAGACTTATACAGGCTGGGAAGTGTCCTTTAAAGCAGGGAGATCTCAAGCACCTCTCACCAGTAAGCAGTGCTCCCCAGTCTTACACGGATTAACTTCATGTGTCTTCAATTCGTTTGTTGTTGTATTTATGAAGGAAAAACAGATGAGCACATTATGAAGTTTTGACTGACTTTGTATTTTACTGTTTTTCCTGTATCCTCTTTTCAGTTTTATCACCTTTTAATCCAGCTGCTTTCTCATAAACTTTTTAACCACGCTTCCGCGTCACCTCTCATCTCATGTTAATACACACAGCTGGCTGTAACTTCGCACACGTCAAATAATCTGGCAGTACATGTTGAAACTGCTACAGATATGTAATTACGTTCTTATCATGCATAGAGTGTTTATGAGCTGAAACTTACCATTTCTAAAATAGCCTGGACCTCATAACGACATTCTCATTTAACTATAAATTTTATTTTATATCGAAGTTTTACTGTCCGCGTAAAATACTTACCAGAATGATAATGTAAATATATGTGATTGAATCTTATAACAGCCCTGCGTAATTTCCAGATAAGTCACTCTGTAAGCTATGCAGATATGGAAGGTGGAAATTTAAGCAGGCAACCTAGCCGACAGAGGACCCCCATACACCATCAACAGGCGGACGTTCCAATATATCAAATCCATCAGACAGAAGATCCAATCTATCAAAACCAGCAGCCGAAAGATCCGATTTACCAGAATCAGCAACAAGTAAAACAGCAGCAGCATCAGATACTGACAAGGGAGAACAGCAACGAGCCGCATGCCATTTCAGGGATTGCGTCTTCCACTTCCTCAACACATCATTTATCAACGCCCACAGTGACACCTACTTCTTCACAACACCATCTACCAACATCCGCCACAAATCTGTCTCATCATTCTGTAAATCACGGCCAAATACAAGGTATGTAGCCATGGCTTCTCATTAGGTTGAGGTTCTGAAATTAAATTAATGTTTTAAAAAGAGATCATCTCATTATATTTCTAGTCTGATAGCCTAGATGCCTAAACACTCATTCTACTCGATTGTGAAGCCAGAGTCTTGAATCCTCAAATGGACACTTATTATTTAATATTCACTTTCCTTATTTCAGTTTTTATTTATCATTATTTCCATCGTCCAATTAATCCTGAAAATGTAGCATACAGAGAACGTTTTATAGATTATCTGTCCTTTACTCACCAAATCCTTACCTTTTGAAAATCAATTGGAGCGAAAATTCTCATTTTTGCCTCTATTTGAAAGGATGAAGTTTCCGAATTAAATGTTAAGATATTCATTACGACGTATGGCAAGGTTTTAACAGTATGGATTTAAATAAAAGTATCAATAAATTATATAAATCAAAATACCTTCCATTATCACCTTAGGTCGGATTCGCTGGAACAGTTAGAAATGAATGTCTCAATTTTTTTTCGAATGTCAATAGTCAATCATTTTTATTTTGTCACTTGAAAATCTGACTATAGGTTATGAGATTGCTACTGCAAAAAAAACAATCTTGAATACTCAATTTACTGGCAGCACAACTAAAATTTTAGTTTTACTGTGCGCTATTTTCAAACCAGTTAGTACCATTTTTTTTGGCTGAAACAGTGGAAATTGGTTTGACATTTGTTACAGAAGGACAAACATACTTCTAAAAGAAACAAGTGAGCAACAAATATACAGACTTCATGTCTCAAACATATTATTTTCTTTTCTGTTTCACCTATTGCAGGTTTATTGCGACTTTTAGCATTATTTACAACTATTATTATATATCATTACATTTTATTTTTTAGCTTATAATAACAATCTGACAACTGCCCCAATCTATTCCAATATGATGAACGGTCCGACAAATATGACCTACGGTGAACAGTTAATTCACAACGCAACGCATAGTTCAGGAGTTATTGGAAACAATCAAGGTAAGGATTTTTTTTTACTTAACCCGCCAGGCAATGACCCCATGCTGCGGCATAGTTTATTAATATTAGTATATATAAGACAATCATTGGTTAAATAATAACATTTCAGCTAACTAGTTTAACCCTTTGAACGATATAGTCGTACATGCAGTCAGAATACAGTGGAACCCACAATGACACTACCCCGAATTATGCACTGGCTTGAAATATTCGCCGCAAATCCCCCAATTATACGGTCGCATTCCATTGCTACGTTCGTTGCTGCCGTCCGTCTGGGCGGCTGCAGCAGAGGAGCTCAACTCAATCTATATTTTTTAATGGAAATTTAAATCAGAGAATCTATTTAATTTTATGTGCATACTATTTACTCATGGTAAAAAACTGCAACTGATTTTGAAAACTTTTTTTGGTTTTATTTATACATATACGCGCCGCGAGAAAAGAAATACATACGTAGTTTTTTTAACTTGTTTTATTTTATTTATATTTTACACTGTCTTTATGTAATAATCTACCATAATTTTATTGAAATAATACTTGCATCGAATTATATCGAGTACTTAATTTAGGATTAAAATAAAAAAAATACAAATAAGCATACATCATTCACTGTCAGAAAATATTCAGTTCCAATGATGGATTTTAAAGATCCGTAGAATGGCCAGGAGCAATATCAATAAGTAATAATATTTTGAAAGCAATATTTTTTCTAAAAGTTAATTTTTCCATTTCTGGAACAAAGCAGTTAAAAAACCAATCGTGAAATAAAATTCCCGTAATCCACGCTTTTTTATTTGCCCTCCAGTAAACGGGCAAATTAGACTTATCGATTCCTTTCATTGCTCGTGGGTTTAAAAAATGATCGACAGCCATTGGTTTCGTAATATAACTGCCCGATGCATTACTGGAAAGGAGAACAGTTATTCTGTCTTTGGCAACTTTGAATCCAGGTGCAGATTTAACGGTTTTTGAAATAAATGTGCGTTCTGGTATTTTTTTTCCAATTGAGGCTTGTTTCTTCAGCATTGAATACTTGGTCGGGTGTGTAGCCTTCATCATCCATAATTTTTTTAAATTTCTGTATAAATTTTTCTGCACCTTTGTCGTCGGCAGATGCACGTTCACCACATTTTAATGCTGCGCAGGGAAAATAGATTGATAAATCGGTTAAACCAGCCATTACTTGCTTTAAATTTGAAATGATTTTTGAGAGCTAAATTTGAATCATTAGTCTCTCCTTGTTTCAAATATGCATATATTTTTAATGCTTTGTGTTTTATAATTTGGACACTCAGAGGAATATGTCTTTTATTACAATCTTCTATCCATATTTTCAAACATTTTTGTTATTCGAGTGTTTTTAACATATGAAACTTTTTTTATACTAATAGACGAACCGATAGACACCTACTGTCTTATTTTGCATTCATTTCTTTTAATCGATCAAATTATAGATTCATTTATATTAAATTCTTTGGAAATAACATAAGCTCTTACGCTAAGTTTTTCTAAAATGGTATATCTTTCTTCGATAGAAATGCGTTTTTTTTTAATTCTGTTTTTTTGCATGACTGAAAAAATATTTGAATATAATAATAAATCGCGCAGTCAGTAAATTTTTTTAAAGATTTAAAATTAATTTGATGTTATAGATAAAGCAAAAAGTTTTTAGTAATATGTATTTACCTCAACTCAATGCGGACTGTCTGGGACACACAGCTGTACTCGATTAAAACCAAATGCCACTTGTTCAACGCTTGCATTCTGCCGGTAATGCTTTACGGTTGCGAATCATGGCACCTGACGAAGACTCAGCAAAACCGTATACTGAGTTTCGAGAACAGATGCTTGCGTCGGATAATGGGGGTGAGGTGGTTTGATTTTGTGAGGAATTCAGAGATAAAGGAGCATACAAGACAGCGTCTCGTCACGTCAGTGGTTATGGAGAGACGTCGGAACTGGCTGGGTCACGTGCTGCGAATGCCTCTGGAAAGCCTCAATCCTGCCTGCCTCTTCTTTCGACCGGTGTGATTCCGGCATCCTGGACGTCCGTTGAGTACTATCCATAAGATGTACTCGGCGGAACTGAGGGATGCTGGTATGTCATGGGAGGAAGCAAAGCTATTGGCGGGAGACAGGGAAACATGGAGGTGCCGCGTAGCGGCCATATGCTCCACATGGCCAAAGAAGAAGAAGTATTTACCTGAAAGTGCCAAAGATTGACCACACAGCAAAACTTCGCATACACTCAAATGTTGGCTAGTGTCTGTGTATTCAACACGTGCTAGGCTATACAGGCATAGCTGGCGTCTGACTGTGTGCGGGATTTTTCGCGCGCTTTGCATTTTATCACTAGTAACTAAATATTTGAATTGAATTTCATTTTGTAAAACAGTACACATTTTAAAAGTATTTCTAGTTTTACATTACTTTGGAATGATAATTTGTATGTTATCAATCCGTTTTTGAGGCTGATTTCTGAAAATACTTTCAAAATTTATAATTATTTACTTAATAACATTCACGGTCCGTGTTTAAACAATTTTGTAATGAGCCGAGTTTGCAAATAATAGCCTCACTTGTCCTTTTATTATTCCGTTGGGAACTTATTCCACTCTCGGCCCCAAAATATTACCGGTCACTTCCATTGAGTATTAAGCATTATGAATTTTTCTGATAGGTGAAGATGGAGAACTTCCTCTGCCTCCCGGTTGGTCTGTGGACTTCACTCTCCGTGGACGAAAATATTATATGGATCACAATACTCAAACCACTCATTGGACACATCCTTTAGAATCGGTACCCTCTGGGTGGCAGAGAGTGCACAGTCCACAAGGGCTTTATTATTTTAAGTAAGAAGCTTCTAATAGTTTGCTTAACGCTTATCTTCTTAACCCTGTGTGGCGTGTGGGTGTACATGTATGTCCAAGTGTTGTGTTTGTTGGCAAAAGATTGCCATTTTTATATTTTGTACAGAATCATCAATATTTCTTCACATATGAATACTACACAAATCTATCATTGATTTTCGGCAGTCACATAATTTTTATTGTTTGTTTCAAACGAAAAAAAATGACAAATATTGAGCTTAAAAATCTATTTATATTTGATTCTTATTCTGGATTCAATGACAATGCTTGCACTGATGAATTCAATAAAGATCTGGAGCTCAACCACCATCAAAAAACTATATATGAAGTTACGAGAGGTGCGCGCAGTGGTAGGTCCACTCATGTCCAGCGATAGATTTATTTTAGATATGCACTCCTATTGCAGTTTATCCCAACAGAAGTTTTTCCACGAGCACTGCTTGTACTCAGTTAGTCTCTCTTTTTACCGAAGAGAGTAGGGATAGAAGGCTAGGACAGGACTAGTGTTTAGCTAATCGCTGTCGCTACATTCCGATTTTAGGGATCAGATGAATGATCAAATTGTATCTCTTCTCACTGTCAACATTTTTAGCGCTTGATTGGAATTTACCTTCATTTCATAAAAAAAAATAGTGAACTAAACTGCACTTGACGCATGAGGTGCTTGGAGTCAGAAAAAGTACCCAGCCAAAGTGGATGTCTGACAACACGTGGAAGAATATTGAAGAGAGAGCCCGGCGTAAAGCACTGAGGGACAGTGAGACGAACCCAAATCGAGTTGAGGAATGTTGGACTAACTATCAACTCCAGGATAAGATAGTCAAAAAGTCTGTGCGACTCGATAAACGCCGATTCCTGGACAAGCAGATCCAAGCAGCAGAAGTGGCATCACGTAGGAATGACACAAGAAGACTTTTCAAAATAACACGTGAAATTTGCGGCAGACGGCTGCCAACCGCGGGGCATATCCGTAGTCCCAGCGGAACGATAGAGTCGAACGTAGAGCGTGTCAAAAATATCTGGAGAGATCATTTCTGCGGGGTGCTTTACCGCCCCCCTCCTTCGGACCCCTTTGATATACCCAATGAAGCCACAATTACGGAAATTCCTCGAGCGTTGAACATTCCTGACTATGCGCCGACACATGCTGAGATCTCCTCGGCTGTGCAGCGCTTAAAAAACGGGAAGGCGCCGGGCATGGATGGTATACATCCAGAGTTCCTAAAGTAAGGCCTGGAGGCGCTTTTGCACCCCCTGCACCAACTTCTTAGTATGGTGTGGGCGCAAGAGCGCTGTCCGAGGGACTGGGTTAATGGCGAGGTAGTCACAATCCACAAAAAAGGTGACCCACTGTGCTGTGGCAACTACCGTGGCATAACGCTGCTCAGCGTACCTGGCAAGGTCCTGGCGCAGATAGTATTGGCGAGAATAAGGATTCCAATTATGAGTATCCTCAGGGAAAACCAGGCCGGGTTCTTACCTGGCCGATCCTGCGCGGACCAAATACACAATCTTAGGTGCCTTCTTCAGCAAAACAACGAATTCAACAGCTCGCTGGCATGTTGCTTTGTAGACTACGAGAAGGCCTTTGATAGTCTGCACTGGTCTTCTCTATGGAACATATTAAAATTGTACGGAATCCCAACCAAGATTGTTGCCATCATCAAATGCTTGCACGAGGGGAGCGAATGCTGCATAAGAATCGGTGATATAACCACTGAATGGTTTGGGGTCTCAACCGGGGTCAGACAGGGCTGCGTCTTAACTCCGTTCCTTTTCATTATAATCTTCGACTTCATTCTGAGGAAGTCAATTCCACCTGACCGAGGTGTGACCGTTGCCCCCAATCTAAAGCTATGCGACCTCGAGTATGCAGACGACGCTGTTATATTTGATAAATCTGTCGAGGGTATTCAAGAGACAATGGATAGACTGCAGAGAAACTCATACCGCATCGGTCTTAAAATCAATGCGAGTAAAACCAATGTACTCTGCAACAGTGCCTGTCCACACTACCCTTTGACGAGCGTCGGTCAAAACATCGAAAGAGTCAATGGTTTCAGGTACCTGGGGGTACACATCACGGGAGATGGCAATCCGTGTAAAGAGCTCGCGATCCGATTAGGGATAGCTGGAGCAACCTTTAACTCAATGCGGAAAGTCTGGGACTCACGGCTGTACTCGGTCAGAACCAAGTGCCTCCTGTTCAACGCATGTATCTTGACAGTGCTGCTTTACGGTTGCGAATCATGGCACCTTACGAAAGCGCAGAGTAACCGTATACTGTGCTTCGAAAACAGATGCCTGCGACGAATGCTAGGGGTGAAATGGTCTGACTTTGTCAGGAATACGGAGATAAGAGAGCGGACTAACCAGCCTCTTATCACATCCAAAATAAAGAAACGGCGGTGGACCTGGCTTGGACACGTGTTGAGGATGCCTGAAGAGAGCCTGAACCCTGCCTGTCTCTTCTTCCGGCCGGATGGATCCCGGCGTCGTGGAAGGCCACTGATGACTATCCACAGGATGTACTCGGCGGAGTTACTAGTTACTTTTAGTGTGACACCAGTAGATCAAAAAACTTATCAATTAAGGGCTGTGCCAGACAACAAAATTTATGCTTTTATATTGACTTAAAACCATGGCTGTGGAGTCGGAGGTTTTGTCAGAGTCGGAGTTGAAAAAATCTTACGACTCGGACCCATTTAAAAAAAGGAAATTTAATGATGTGTATTCATGTATTTATTTTTATTTTAAAGCTGGAGTCATCTTTTTTTACTCAACTCCACAGCCCTGCTTAAAACTGATAAAATGTATGCCTTCGATCTAGAATCATTTATTTTTTTTGCAGTGAAATTACCCGGCAAGCATCTTATGCGCATCCTTGCCTTGTGGGCGGATGCTATGTATTTGGATCCCTTTCTGGAGCCTTAGTCCCTCCTTATTTGCTTGAAGAGATACCTCCGTGGCTCATAGTCTATTCCAAAGGTATACACACATTGTTAACTACTTGATTTCATACCATGAATTTTTATCATTACATGACTATTTTTTTCATATAGTTGTTGGACATTTAACATTTGTTCAATACAAGGTAAGTAAGCTGCCATCTGATAATTTTTTTATCGCTATGAGAGTCAAAATCTTTCCCTGTTTAGCGTTTTATGTGAATGAAAAATAAACGAATCCTTTAAAAACATTTTCTTGGTATAATAATATTTAATTTGTGTCCCGCCCGTCTTTTGCATTTCTGTGAAATTTATTAATGTGGCAAAAAATTCAATTGTTTTTTTAGCATCTCAAGAATTGGACCACAAGCTACTGTGGGGTATGTTCAGATTGAGTGAACTCGACTGCTTCTCTGCAATGCTGACCAGATTGTACAAACAAGAATTGCAGCTCATTGTTATGAAATATGAGCAATACAGGTAATTAATATTCCGATTGTCAGTTGCACATGCATGCAATCGACCGTTAATAATGTTTTTTTTAATTCGTGTCAGAAAAAATTCTGAGTAAATTGACTTTCTTCTCTTTGGAAGATGCCTTTTGATAATAATCTTTTAAACTTCACCAAATATTCGATTTTCGTTAGCAGGCTGTGACCGGATGAAAAACCAAAATGCTCATACCTAATTGAAGAGAGACTTTCCGTCTCTCAAAACTGTCCGAATTTTGTAATAACCTCCTGTTAACAACAAAATTCAGATCCTATGGCGCATCGGTTAGCGTTGTGGGCTTCCATGCCAGACCTCACGGGGATTCCTTTTTTTTGTTAATAAAATTAAAATACACAAAGTTATATATGCATTTTAGTATATATAAAATCTATGTCTTAAATCATAGTTGTAGTATTTTGTCACAGCTTTACAGTCTTACACATAACAATGAAATTTTAATTGATTCAGTAAAATGAAATTTTTAAAAATACGGTGAGCATAAAAGCATTGAAGGACCATATATTCGCTTGTGCGATCAATGAAAAATTATCGAAACAATGCTATGAAAGCTAGTATGGACTTATCACAATTCAAATATTGTTGTGTCGCACATTGTGGCAAGATAATTTGCCGCAAGGAAAAAAATTATGAAATGTAACAGATTAAAATAACAAAGTATTTTAGCTCTACAGTTTTTAATAATTTTATTCGTTGATAGCTATTTCGGCTTACGCCATCGTCAGAACTAGTTCTGACGATGGCGTAAGCCGAAATAGCTATCAACGAATAAAATTATTAAAAACTGTAGAGCTAAAATACTTTGTTATTTTAATCTGTTATAAATGGAGTTCTACCAAGTAAATGCCAAATCAATTAATAATTATGAAATGTGTTTGAATTTTTTTCAGATCTGCGTTGGTACAGGAAATAGAAAGAAGACGGCGAGGTATTGGTTTTCATGCACATTCAAACTGTTAAATCTTTCTGATGCATTTTCACTATGATTGTTATTTATATTTAGGTATTGTCAAATCAATACCTAACTTTATGTCTTATCTATGTAAAATTATGAACCGAAAGAGTTATCTGCTTCTCTAGCACACGCTGAATATTTGGTTCAGCCAATTGTTATTGCACTGTAACACTGACCAATTAGTTATTACATTTTACGTGCCGTTAACCAAGAAGATTTATATCCGTTTAGGATAAACATTTATTAGAATTATACAATTAAATAAATGCCATGTATTGTTCTTAAAGGTTGGTGTGAACAGATTATTTACTGTATCACTGGATAACTCATTTTATCGATATGAAGTTATTGTATAAGTCTTAATTTTTTTGTAAGAAAATCTGTAAAAGATTGATAATTATGCGAATTGTTAACACATTTGAACTTAGTAATTTTTGCTTGTTATATTTATTGTAACGCCTTATTGATTTTTGATTAATTTTGACTTGTTGAAAAGTAAACCATTATTGATTATTATTAGAAAAAAATATAAACCAGCTGCCGATAAATGATATAGAATGACAGTTATTATAATTTAGGTGGTTGGTTATGAGCCAAATCTTGATTAAAAATATTTTTTTTCATATGAAATAGGATAATTGAAGACACTATGAAAAGAAAATGCCAGAATGCAAAACTGTACCGAGTTTAACATAGTTATCATATAAATAATTCAGGCATATTTTTGACACTGCACTAAAAAGCTTAGTCGTATAATTATTTATTATATCGGGGTTGTTCAAATGTGGATACCTGTTTTTGCTCTACAGTATATTGCACAGTAAACACTTGATTTATAAAAGAGCATCAAAAAAATCTTATTGAAGAATTTAATAATAAATACAGTAGTTATAATACAGCAATATCAATAAACAATGAGTTATTAGGCACGTTCGCTAATGATAGTGTTGCGGGTTATAAATGAAACGGAACACAATACTAATTCAAAATATATTTAAGATATACTATTTTTTCCATACACAATTTTAGCTCACATTTAGACTCTTTATTATTCTGTATAAAACCTTCAGAACAATTTTAATTTTTACCACTCAAGTTTGTACAGCCCTGCATTATATTGCGAATGCTATTTTATCATTCTTCAGTAAGTTGAAAATCTTGTTTTATAGATAAATATAGAAGATACAGCTTATTTTTTAACCAATCGTAAATAAAAATATATACTATTTGAATTCATAAAAAATCCCAAAACTGTCGAATATTGTATGGCAGGGATGAGATTGAATAAAATTGCAAAATCGGAGAAAACTACAGTTCCGTACATAAATATAAATTATGCAAGCCACACGGGACAAAATATGAGATGGTGATTTTTAACCACCTTAGTGCAGGCATGCTCAACTTTTTTTTCTAGCGAAACCATCATGGTTTCGGGCAGCAAAGAAAAAAAAATATTAATGTGGCAAATTTTTCCAAGTAATGTGAATCTTTTTTTTGTATATTGTTTGATATCTCTTTCATATCAACTGGTAATTTAACCAACGCTCATCGCAGTCGATCGGTTGTGTTTTCATCGAGCAACCAGCTGTGACGCTTCATTTTTACTACATTTATTTTTGAAAAGATTTATTCGCAGCCATATGTAGTTGCAAATTCTACCATAATGTGCATTGCCAGTCGTTTTTTTGAAAATTAATCTTAGAAGATATGTTTCTGATAAAACAAAATTCTCAAGATGTAGAAAGTGCCGCAAAGTCTTCAATTGGGCCGCGAGTTGGCCATGCCTGACTTATGTGTGTTAATGTACTGTGTATGATATAAATTATTTTATATTTTTTCCGATATTTTTAATGTAGAGTATTGAAAATACTTATATGCATTATACATATTATATTTTTGAAAAAAAATGTTATTCCCTGTGCCGGTATTGTGTGAATAAATTCTTGATCGTATTAGAAATTCGAGAGAAGCGTTAAAACAACTGTGATACTACGGTATAAATTATAATTATGTCATGTTCACGTAACAGCGTTTTAAAGGCTAACACTTTGTGTTATCACCGTAACACGATTGCTGAACGCGGAAGCGTGCACTCTGTCATTGATTGATAGCACGGCGGACCTTCCGATATTAATTATTATGAGTTAAAGGCGATGTAGAATCTCCGGTGAATTTTCAAATTATATTTAAGTAAATAATTCAACAGTACATATATTAGCACCGGTAATTTTGTCTAGTTAAATTGATCTCAGTCCAAAAACTGAATATTTAATAGATAATAGAATTCAATTAACTGTAAGTAAGGTGCCTTAGAATAGAAGTGACATGAATGATCACTTCTTATGATTTTTTTAGAATTAAGTTTAAAGTTCCTGATTGAAATCAATGTAATCTTATTATGATATATGTATTCTATTTACAGACGATATTTGTATGTGATATATTTTAATGATTAAATAAAAATATTTTTGAAAAAAAAATGATTTTGTTATTTACAACTTTCTATCCCTAATTTCATCCAAATTCTGTGTTGGAATTCATATGGTACGTGAAGTTTATGTTACAACATTTTTGGAAAAGACAGTCCGGCTCGTTTCTTGAAAAGTTGTTTATCTACAATATCACTAGAAAGAGGGTCACAGGGTATATTGACCAAAACTGATACGGTGTAGTTAATCTCCCATGTAGACTTGTAAATTTTTTTATTGATTTAATTTATGCTGAAAACATCAAAAAGAACATTTTATTTCATACAGGTGCATGAAATTTTTACGTTTAATAAATATCACAAAAAAGTATATACATTTTTTTAACTATTTCTAGTGTAATTTAGATATCGGATTTCTTGTCTTCTAAAATTGGTTCTTCGAGCGATTCACTGTCGGTGACTACCAGTGGTACAACATCATCGAGCCTTGACAAAGTGAAGCCGGATAATCTATAATGTTGCGCATTATTTTTACCTAGTGACATTGCCCATTGTCGGCCTGTAAAGATAATTAAAAAATATTAATTACGCACAAAAGAAAACTAGAAATGGATGGAGATCAAACAATAGTTGACATAGTTAAAATATAATGCACAGGAGCCTACTTGGTGATATGTTGAGTTCTTCGTCAGATTTAATACCATAATACGAAGCCCAATCTAATTTTCCTTTATAAGCGGCAATCAATATTGCGCCAATTGTGTTGAAGCCAAGGAAAAGATAGATCGCGCTTAGGCGAAATCTCCATAATTCTGCTTTATCCACTGGTATGGGATTTGTGGTTGATCTAACGAATCTCCGTAACCACTTAAAAGCAAACACCATTACTGCAAATAAAAATTGAATGTCGATTACACATTTTTATTGTAATGTACACAGTCTGTAATATATCAAAACATGCGATTTAATCTCACCGAATCTTACGAAGAATTTTAGCTAGATAAAATTTATCAGTCTAAGTGGTAATGAAATAATAATATGTCAGTTTATTGTACTTTCCACGTAAAAAGAACAGAAATACTGCATAACTGTAAAATTTTAGGTCTTATATTCTAGTATATTGTCTATGTTTATAACCTAATATTTTGGAATTGACAGTTGTTTCATAATAGAAAATATTATTTCCCTATCAAAGTGTAATATTACAAAAGAATATTTCCTCGGTAATTAAAAAAAAATCATGGCGGAAGAAATAATATAGTCTTAAATGCATACATAGGTAAGAATAAAATATATATTTTAAGGATAAAATGGGTTCTCTTAATTTAATGGCACATGTACAATAGTCTATATTTTTTTTTAAAATATCTTTGAACTATGCTGATGAAACTTTTTCAAATCTCATTCAAACCGCTTTTATTGACGACAGTAAAAAAAACTATACCATAGCTCAATTTATTTATAAATAAATGACCTTTTGATAGTGAATGATGCTGAGGGGATTTTAATTAAAAGCTAAATAAAAGGTACAAATCAATGTGTCACAATATTGCTTTAAAAAAAATAATTGTACAGGACAATTCTGATTTTGTTCTATAGGTAAGCAAAAAGACGTCAGCCGTCATTAAGGCATTGAAACTATTATAATTTATTTTATTATTATTTAAAAACAAAAAAAAAAATATTATTAGATACGGAAAACGTATTTATATAAAAAAAAATACACAATATAATATTATGTTGTAGGCATGTCAAAAGAGATAATGAATTAAGCTAGGTTTTATTGTGAACAAGAAGGGTTGTCCAAGGTAAAAACTGCAAAGATTAGGAAACGCATCAGGCAGTATCTTGTTGTGTCTGGCCTTAAAAAGACGTTGGAGCAGGCTTGGTGACATGATGTTGATGTCTTCGCAGAGCCTAAGCCCTGTTTGCTTATGCTTCCCACTTGTGGGGTTTCAGCGTCCTTAACGACTTTCAGGTAATATCCATTGTATGTTTTTGGCAAAACTTACAGATGCTGGCATGCCGTGGTTTTTATTAATAAACAGAGGATCGATAATATTATAAATGACTTTTGACTGCTACAATTATACATTGGGGGATTAACCTACGAGTGCATGAGGTGCTTGCTTAAGCCTTTCAAATAGCATATATTTTTAATTCAGTTTTAGTAAATCGAAAAACAGGGCTTCCCAATTTGATTGCGCCTGGGGCCTCTCAAATGTTTAATCCGTCATTGATAATAAATAAGATTTTAAAAGCACACTTTTATTTGTTGAAATGTATCCTTACCGTTTTTGATTTCCTACCTGATTTCTACTAATGAAGGTGTCGCCACTTTACTTATCTGGGATATGTACCAAATGATATTCTATACCCGTTCCATGTGCTATTCTGTCTACAAATTTGATTTAACTAGTTTAAAATGTAATTCAAATTATTATGTTAATTAGGAATGTATATTTTACGTATTGTCGACATGAAAAATATGTAAAAGATTTTTTTTTTATTCATAGAACTTAAAAATGAAGAGCATCATAAATTCCTGTGGATAGTTTGATTTGAAGATTTGGTCAGTAAAAAAATTATAGATAACAAATGTGTTATACTGATGGTGAGGAGACATTTTCAAAGCTATCACTTGGATGAATGGGACTGTCCAACTGATTTAATTGTAATAATCTGTCAAAAGAATCATTTTTTAATTCATCAATTTTATTAAGTTCAGGGGGATGATTTTTCAAAGATAATGCTTTAAGTCTCTTGGAAAGTAATTCTTCCAAAATCTCTGCCCCTGTACAAATTTTATTTTTGAATTGGCTCAAGTCTTCATACATTCCAGAATTAGACTGGAACCCATACTGAGAGATGACGTGTTCATTATTAGAGTAATTATTATAATTTTCGGTTTGAAAAGGAAAATTATTTCTTTTCTCAGCATCTAGCTCATGATCTGATTTATTTTTATTGCTGTTTTTATGATCTCTCATAGAATTTTTACGGTTCGAATTATTACTCCATGGATTTCCAGTTAAATCTATTAAAGTTTTGTGGGGTTTCTGTTTAGTTTTCAACATTATGTTTGACTCTTCCGAATCCACTACACAAGTGTCCGATTTCCAATAATTAATTTGCTGTTGTTTTAATTCTTTTACCTGATGAACAAGTCTTTCATTCAAGTCTTCCAAGTGCCGACGGTAAGTGATCTCTTCCTTGAGCTTATCACGAAGAATATTCATAGAAATAAAATCTTTTTTAGTTTTACTAGCCTCTAGTTCTGATTTGAACAGTAAATCCAGTTTGGGATTGCTGTATTTATCTTTGTGATGTAAAATTTTGTTTCGTGCAGGTGTAGTGCCATCTTTATTATTTATTTTTTGCTTGTTTACGAGTGAACATTTCGACATAGCATACCAGTGCTGCTCGTCGCATGAACTGCTCTCGTTTTTTCTGACTAATGCTGAAATGCTTGATAAAGATTTCATGGAAATGGAAGGGTTATAATGTAAATCTAGTATATGCAAAGTTGTATTATATTCCATTAATCGTAAACTGTTTTTGACACTATTTTCAGTCAACCCACATTGCTGAACATCAATAGCTTTTATCCACAGGTCATCTAACAAAACCTCGAATATGTAAAGCAGACCCTTATCTTCAACCTTTTGATTTCCTGATAAGGTCACTCTGCGCAGACCTGACATGGAATCCAAGTCTGGAGACCGATAACGCAGTGTCTGTTTCCAATTTTCACTGTATCTATAATTTTTATGATATTTTATTAACTCTGCAATGTAAGAAGCACCTTGACATGTTAATTCACATGCTGAAAGATTTATAGTAACGATATTGGTACGGCAGCGCAATGCTTGGCAAATTTTATAGCAGCCGGCATCTCCTAATGGACTACTTTGAAAGCTGAGGTGTTTCAAAGACTTCGTTACACTTAAGGCATCCGCGATGGGGGTAATGTAAGGCATGTGCAGCGGTAAGCCTTCTATTTGTAGAACAGTTAACGATGTAGATTGAGATAAGCATAGCGATATTGCATCACTCAAGTTGGCCAACATGAACCTCGTAAGAATAACTGGATACTTTGAAACATTCTTGGCCAAACGATCACAGTCAATATGCTCCATGACAGATTTGTTTTGTAAGCGACAGAATATCATCACAGATTGCAGACTCAAATCATCACTCAAAGCAATAAAAATAGGCGCCCACTCTATGTATTTTACTTTATCTGTGCAAAATTCTAGAAAGAGTCCATTATTTTTCAAAATTTTCAACGGTAGTATATTTTCGCTTTTGCAACACATTTTGTAACACGTTTGAAACATTTTGAGGCTGTCTTGATTTGCCATATTTTTTTCTATTTCCCAAATACATATGCGATAAAAATATTTTCTTTACAATTTATTAAAATTCAAGGTAAATGAATTATAAAAGTGAAAAAACTAAATACAATAGATAAAAGGAATGATGACAAAAGAGAAATGTGACAGATTAAACAAAATAGATTGAAAATGTTTGAATATTTTTAAAATTAGAAATGTTGTTAGAATATTAAATTGTCTATGTTTTTAGTTCTATGAAAATAATACATTGTAATAGTCGAGTTTATACCTAATTGTAGGATGTACACCAACGTTCCCTCTAAGCTGCGCGCGTGCGCGGCCGCGCAGCAGTTGGGAAGCCCCCGCGTACTCATTCCGGGTTGGCGCGCACTACAAGACAGTTGCTCAATTAATATTTGATCGGTCCGCGCAGCCTTCACGCAGCCCCCGCGCAGTCTTTGAAATTTCCGCGCAGCTAACCCTTCGGCTTAGAGGGAACGTTGATGTACACACCAATTCAACCAATAATAAATTAATAATTCGTTTCTCATAAAAAGATTCAGGTAAGTAAAGCTTATAAATTCATTCATTATATTATGTTTATTCTATTGATTAAAACAGACTGGAAGATTTTACACAATTTAAGCACTAATAATATTATTTTTTTCAGTATATTTATATTGTATTTCATTAATTAGATATGGAATTCGTTCAGCAGATTCCATGTTGGCCCAGTCGATACCGGATATAGCTATTACTTTGTAGCCTTGTTTTTCTAAAATCTTCAATGTAAGGTTACTATTTCCTCTCAAGCGTTTGCAATTTATAGAATAGCATCCTTTGTGGAAATTTAAGATGCATACACTAAAAAAAAAATACAATACATGGGTTTATTTAATGATTTAAGTAAATTCAAAAACAAATGTTGGTCTTGCTTGTATGATATGATTACAATGAAAAGAGCCAAAAAAATCTATATATATTAAATGTTCAATTTTTACGGAACATTAGATTGATTATTGTGGAAAACATTTTTTTTGTCTAGACAATTTACAATATCTTGAAATAAAAATAATTGTTTTGAATATGCAGTTTTTTGTGTAAAAAAATACATTTATTATTTTTTAAAATTACATGTATGTATGTGTAATTGAATCTAGTGAAACTATACAGTGTTGAATCTAAGCTTGACAGGAAAAAAATATTTATACGAAGAATCCAAATGTGAAAAAACCGTAAAACAAGTCACTAGGATGAATAGGGATCACCTTTGACATGCGAAGGGAATAACTAAATATAATAATTTATACTTATTTTTTATAATTTGTACTAAGCAAGCATTTGTGAAAGTAAGTCTGTCCGAGGATGCCTCTGAAAGAGGCGAAACACATGTCACAGTTTGTAGCACAATACGTGGAATAATACAAGTTATTTTATATTATAATAATTTATGGTTATACTTACATGTCAATATTTTTTTGTATATTTAAATCTTCGATTTTAATAGTTTTATCCAAATTTGCATTGGGAGAAATGGCAATGGGTGTTTTTCCATCTTGGAATTGAACGACAAAATCTATAAAAAGAAACATGGTTAATATGGCCATTGATTTAATTATTTTCATAATATACGTATGGTTCCATTTTTTTTTATAAAAATGGTGTTGTCATACAATCTGAAACAAAAACGTGAGAATTTTAAAGATTATATACTGAACTATCAACAGGTGATTTTATACTTTACAAATTACATTAGCCCTTCCCTTACTATGCAAAAAAAGCACAAGCTCCTGAGTTGTGTATCCGTTACACATCAGGCAAACGGAAGTGAATCATGACAATTATATGTAGTACTGCTGTTGTACTGTTATATAATTGTCATGATTCACTCCCATTTGCCTGATGTGTAACGGATACACAGCTCAGGAGCTTGTGTTTTTTTTGCATAGTAAGGGAAGGGTTAATAATATGAATAAGAAAACAAATGCTATTGATGAAACTATAATTTTGATAAATGCTAGTACATTAAATCCTCTTTTTGCACGGTTTCGAAAAGAGTTCTGATTATTTTATAATATTTGATTACCAAAAAGTGTAAAAATATGTATGAATGTTATGTACCTACATATTTATTTGAAAAAAATGCTTTGCACTGTATCCTATATATTCATAGTTATGTGAACATAAAAAATAAATGACACTAATTTTAATAAAAATAATAAAACATTTTTATTATAATGCCATTCCACCAAGTGGACACTAATTTTATTCAAGATACTACCGAAGATGTCTCTCCATTAAATATTTCCAGCAATTAGAGTGATTTTTCGCCATCGATATGTATACGCACACGAACACTTAATAAACATTTTTTTAGTGTCTTTTTTATTATTTTATTCCAAAAAGAACCACGACTGTAATTAATATTAATTTATTTTCATATAACATTGATCACCAAAAAACAGAAAATCTATGTAATGAGTATCTTCAACCGTACCGTCCGTATTTTCACTTCTTTCATTATATTTAAGACTCATTTTGCAATTGAAATTTGATATACAATTATGTAAAAATACTGTATATGTGAATTTCTAATATTTAATACCTATATCAATATGAATGATATTTCCTTTCAACATAATCAAACACATCGACCATATTACAATACAGTACAATTTTTCTAAATTAATAAACCAAAAAATGATAAACTGTTCATATACATTATAATAAAATATTTTGCTTGTTTCCATTCTGAAAAATATTTGACACAATTATTATAAGACAATACACATTATAATAGAACAATGATTTCTATATTTAAAATATTTAAATGTATAGAATATTATGTGTACAGAGTAATCTATGTACGTAATGTTCTGTACACCCAATCCTTTTTTTACGCGATACATTGGTTCCAGAAAGTGACGCGTAAAAAAAATCGCGTAAAAAAAACTCAATTTTCATATATTTTAATTAATCGGTTCCGAAAATCCAAATATCGCGTAAAAAAGTACCAAAAACGTATGAAAAAACAAAATCTGTTCTTCAAATTCGCGCAAAAAAAATTCTTTTAATTTTCATTTCTTTATTGATTAATCAAAATACAACGAGAAACTAATTATAATAGTAACATAATTATATTCAGTTATTTTATTCGAACTATTCGCTGCTGTCACTCTCGATTGTAAGAAATAATCGTTTGCGATTTTTGGACCGAACGATCTGAATTTCGCTTGAATCTGAATTTTCTATTGACTCATCTAATATTGTAATATTTCTTGGAGATTCTTGATCTGATTCGATGATTATCGTATCGGATTTATTTTGTTCATCCGATGGTAACTTATTTTTCTTTAAAATAAATTCCGTTATAAGTTTTTGGTTTGTTTGTTGCATGTCTCGTGGCTGTAATTCTTTATGAAGTTCGGCGTAGTTGATCATGCAGAGTCTTATATCATTTTCAAATTTTCTAGCACGCCTAGTATCGGGATCGTTCGTCAAAAAAAAATTTACCATCTGTTTTGACATTTTCAATCCTTCTTGAATAATTTCAGCTTTGAAAGTTGGTTCCTCTGCTTCTTCGTCACTGCTATTATCTGAATCGTTATTAGCTGTAGCAATTTCCATCAATTCCTCGTCACCTAGCATTTGATCGCGTAAGATCTCGTCAATATCTTTACATGTAGTATTTTCGAAGCCTTCATTTTGTACGGTGTGTAGCAAATTTATAATTTCCGAATAAATAGTGACATTTTCTGTAGGAGATATTTCACTTTTAATACATTCTGGCCAAAGTGATTTCCAGCATGCATTCAATGTAGATGGTCTTAAATCCGAAATCGCTGAAGCCGCGTAAGTGATGCAATCCATAATAGAAAAAGCATCGCTCTGTTCATTTTGTACGTGCCTAAAACATCAACATGAATGTTTTTACTGCAAGAATAATATTTCCATCTTCGGTTCGTATTTTATATTTTGCATTCAAAATATTTGGACGTCTGGAGGTCATTTACGTAAAATTTATGACTGGGAGACGTGCCATTCAACGAATTTAATAAATGCATTTATTTAAAAACGTTTTAAAACATATTTACATCATATGATTTTGCGCAGTCATTTTTTTGAAAGAATTTCTTCTGTAAAAAAATTTCGAAAAAATCGCATAACATCGAGTAAATCGCGTAAAAAAAAGTACCGGTGCCGTTCAAAAAAATCGCGTATAATCAAAATCACGCAAAAAAAAGTCGCATAAAAAAAGGATTGGGTGTATATAGAAGTGTCTGTGTTCGGAAGAATGGGTGTTTGAGGTATTCTCGTACGGAGAATTCTGTTTGGAGAATAAGTGTTGAGCAGATTCGCATTCGGAAGAATCACCGAAGCCTTTGGAACATATCCTACGTGCAAAAAGAGGATCCGGTGTGTGCTGCTTATGTGTTATCATCACTCATAATAATTACTGTAATATATTTTCCATCTGAGGTGGTAATACGGTACATAAAAAATACTGTAAATATGGTTGATTTTTAAATCTAATGATAATGTTAACCCTTATATACAGTGATGTGTTGTTAAAATTTTATCAATCGGCTCGCACTTTTTGATAAACACTAGCAGCACACCACAGCTTATATAATTATACATATATATAGTTATAACTTGTAATAATTTATCTCACTTTCTATGATCTTTGCAACATCTATAGATGTTGTACCACATTACATTTTTTTTTCAAATCCGACACATCATCATCTATAGACACACATCATAATGTGAGATAATTCTAAATAATGTCACCTGATCACCTGTAGAGGGCGACAAAACGTGAATATTTTTTACCTAATTGCAATGGAGTTCTACCAAGTAAATGTCAATTCAATTAATATATTTTTCGATTTGCATTTATTAACCCTTTGCATACGGGCAATCGCTTTTGCGACGATCGTTTCCCATGCGAAAAGATCGGGGAATCGCTTTTGCGACGATTGGTTGGTGTCATATTACGTGGCTTAATGAACGTATATTTATGCGAATATCATTTAATATTTTTGGTGAATATATGACTAATGATTGTTAAATACATAAATTAACTTATTTTAAAACATTTTTTTTACTTTATTTCATTCTTTTAATGATTATAAAAAGACAATATTTTTATTACTAAAATTTTTTTTTATCTTTTTTTTCACTTTAACTTTTAAAATTAAGCAAACACTTTCTAGATATTTTTTTTAAACTTATGTATAGTTTCTGAAAGGATCTTGTTTTTTTACGTAATACACGTGGAAAATTGACAATCGGTTTGAATTCCTGCTGTATTGATTGAACTGCCGCAATCAAAATATTTTGGAAAGAGCTGGGCGAATAAAATATATGCATTTTGCAACAATAAAAACGTTGAAAGGTTGAATGTAATATAAAAATAAATATGCACTGTTGATTTCTTAAAAAATATTTTATCGACATGCATTTCTCAATAGCATTTATCATTTGACGGGGAAAGTGTTGTAATTGATTTCATACGACGATAGTCAATATGTATACATAGAGTCGCAATGTATCTGTACTGCTATTTTTTTTTAATTCTATGTGCGCTCCCAATAGAAGCGGACTCAATGTGGAGCATATGGCTTCTTTATGAAGGTATCTCAAAATTAGTTTTTCTACGAGAACTGATTGTTATTCAGTCGCTTAACCTCTCCTTTCCTAAGAGAGTAGTAGGGAAAAAAGTATAGGGCTAGGACAGGACTAGTATTTAGCTGATCGCTCTCACTACACCCAGTTATTCAAGGATTGGAAGGGTGAGAGAGAATTTATAGACATCACAAACACCCATGCCTTCGAACAGAAATCGATAAATCAATTGAAAAAATGCTGTTTGTACTGGGGCTCGAGTTTGTGAGATTCGGCGTGGAAGCCAAAAACGCTTACCACTGCGCCGTAGGACCCGACAAAACTGCTATACTTCTAGGTTAATTTATTTTAAAAATAATAAATTAAACTTGCGATTCGGTTCTGCAGTGCAGTGGTCAACGTCATCTACTTCCGAGACGCTTGGTTCGAATTAGGGCATCCAATCCCGGGATCCAGGATCCCGTAATCCCGGGATCCCGTTCAATTTTCTGATCCCGAAATTCCGGGATTGAGATGACCGCGATCCCGGGATTTCGGGATTGAGAAATTTTGAGGAAATTCTCGAAATTTACACGAAATTGGCAAATCGAAGATTTCAAATTCCTCGGTGAGCTAAAAAAAAAAAACAAGTTTCTGTGAGATTCCGGGAAAAAGTATACCAAATCGGAGATATCAAATTCCTCGGTGAGCTAAAAAAAAAACGAATTTCCGTGAGATTCCGGGAAAAAGTATAGCAAATTGAGGATTTCAAATTCTTCGGTGAGAAAATCTCAATCCCGGGATTGGAAAAAGGCTCCGGGATTGGATACCCTAGTTCGAATCACATTTCAAACAATTTATCATTTTTTTCTAAGGCAAGGATGTTTGTGATGTCTGAAGATTCCTTCTTACCCTTCCAATTCTAAAATTACAGGGCGTAGTGAAAGTAATTAGCTGACCTGTAATTGTTGTCTTAACCCTATTCTTTCTATTTGTTTTCTCTTCGAAAAAGATTGCTTGAACATCTGAGGCAGTTCTAGTAGAAAAAAAAGGTTGGGAGCTGACATGAATAAAAATAAATGATTTTTAACAGTATCTAACAACGTCTCAAAAAAAGTAACCCCAACCTTCATAATATGAAAAAATAAAATGAAATATTTATACAGAAATATACGAAAATTCAAGTTACAATATGTATATGTTAAAATTAAATTTTCCTAAGGACCGCACATACATGCAAACATTATACAATAAAAAAAAATATTTTTTATTACAACGAATTTCATACCTATTAATATTTTTAGTACAATAAATAATTTGAAAGCATTCAATCAGTGTAATTGGAAAAAAACAATACCACAACTAGATGTGAAAAAAACACGCATTGAGTCAACAAAAAAAATAGACACATCAAAAGAATTTGCATTTCATATTTTTCACGTAATTAAAAAACGATATTGGCTTACTACTAGTTTTAAAATCGCTGGTGTAAAGTGTATATGATGATTTCGGCTAAGCATGCACCAAATACAATTACACATACACACAGAGATAAATATAAATAATATTTCAATCATTTATCCGAGGACTTGCAGAACAGAATTATGCATTTCATAAAATTTACATGGCTCAAAATATTAGGGATTCACTTCGCAATAAAAGTGCTTTCTTTATTTTTGTAAAAATCACTGCTTGAAATTTGGATATTTCGGATGTGGAGAGTTTTACTTCAGTTTGTTTTCGTCGACAATGAAATTTAGACGTTTCATATTTTGAAAGTTTTTTTATAAAACAAATATGTATAATACAGGGCTGTGGAGTCGTGTAAAAAAAAGGCGGCTCCGACTCCGACTCCAGCTTTAAAATAATGAACGAATCCGACTCCGAGGATTTTTTTCAAAATTTATTTATAAAATTTATTTATATATTATGTATACCATTAGATGATCTGTAGGCAGCCAAGCATGTAATGGCAACACTTTGTACTATTTTGTTTGAATACACTTTATTAAAAATATTTTTACAAAAAAAATTGAGCCGCTCATTTTTCACGACTCCCACTCCGGTCAAAATAACGCGACTCCATGACTCCGACTCAACACCCCTGGTATAATACCCATAATGCCAAATCATTCAAATGGTTGAAGAAAATCATACAGTGACATAATCCAGCCGAAAATACGCTGATAATTACAATTGTGGAACAGATTTTAGTAAAATTTTAATGACACTTCACCCTTGCCTATTCTATTTAACGAATTATTATGACTCAAGCATTTTCATCTAAAATCAGTTGAAGCCATTTCTTACATCAATCTTTTTTTAATGCTCAATTGTTGAACATGATAACCATTGAAATACATAAATATGCTTATAAGATACTAGAATACATTCAAATAAGATGAAATAATGAAATCCGATAACTGCATATCAAATCAAAGCGTTTATATCAGTTATTTTGAAAATGAGCATTACATGACAACATAAATAATAATACATCTTGTTGGACTAAAAAATCTCGCGAAATATATATATCGATGTCCTTGTTTTATAAAACGATAAGTCAAAAATTTGATGTTTTGAGTTATATTACCTCTTTATATTCGAATACATCTTCTATAGATTCACAAAAGAACATCTAGAAAAAAACACTAGTTTTCTCCCGGTCGGCAAAATTTTGCATAATGGAAATAAAGAAATATAAACAATATCTCGGTTACATGTATTATATAATATATACGATTCGAAATATCATTTTATGGTTTTGTCAAAGTTTCAATAAATTTGAATTGAAATGAGATAAATAACAAAATGATTCACTGAAGATATGAGACAAACAATAAATATCACTTTTCTACAACTCAGTTTAGATGTGTCAAAACATTGGTCAGCCAACCATATCTCAAAATTAACTATTTTTAGTTGTAGCAGTATGGAACTAAGCCATCGATATATGTAAATATCAATTCGGAGTCGGAGTCTTAGTCGCTTTCAATTTAAAGCCGAAGTAGGAGTAATTTTTTATCCGACTTAACAGCCAGTAATAAAAGCGTTGAAAGGATGGTAAAACGCATTGGTGGGCTGCCAATACCCTTGCAAAAGGTACGCCTAATCACAGATATATTCGCAGTGTTCTGTTCAATGGGCAGATTTCTTTATCAATCTTATACCTACAATTTTACACAATAAATATTAAAACAATAAATTTTTACTATACTTAAATTAAGTAATGATACGTAATATACCGTAAAATTATTAATATCTATAGCTGAAAAATGAAATTACCTACCTCAGATTGCAAGAGTGAAGAGTTATAAGATGGACGCAGAAATAGGTACTATTTCTTTCAGTCAAACGTAATACTGAAACCGTTGTAGATAATATATGGGTCATAAATTGCAGTTAAGAACTGATTGAGCCAGAAAATATTGTTTTTCATAATTTAACAAAGGGCTCGGTGACCCAACTTAAAACTATCAAAGGGCTCGCCCGGGCCCCTGCGAGCCGCTTCCTGCCCACCCCTGGTGAAACGGTTAAAGTATATTTCCATAAAGATTGATAAAGGTTTGTATCCGATTTACATTGAGGACAATAAATAAAGCATGTTTGTGTTTTTTTTGTTGCGAAATAATATAATCCTTTAAGAAAAAAAACGTAATAGTTTTTTAGTGATACGATAATAGTCCAGGTAATTTTTAAGTGATTTTACATAAAGATAATATGATTTCGTTTTGTAAAATAATCATAATAAAAATTATAGTTTATAATGCTATCAGTAACATATGAATTATGATGTAATTTGAGACAAAAACGAAAGACGCTATATGATCTTACGTGACGCTTATTCCTTTTTATGATTGTATTATTATGAGGAGTATGGGATCAAATACGCCCAAATTCAGTTAAGAGAAAAAAATTAAATATCGCTATAATATTGGAGTACTGATTCAAAAGAACAGAATAAAATTTTTAACGTCGCCAAAAACCTCTTAGTTTCAAATAAATTAAGGGTTAAAATGTGACCTAATAATCAAAACTGTCTTAGTTTTTTATAAGAAAAGTGTGTTTTTCTACGTTCAGGAAAAGGTGGATCTGGTCATTTTCGATCCAAAACTCCTCGTGATTTTTTTATGATGATACTAACGATAATCCATACTATTGATTAGCATAATTATAAAATACATTTTATTCTCTTATAAAGTATATATTTTGAGTGAAAGTCGAATTTAGGGTATGAGAAAAACGTTTTTTTGATTTCATCGCTTATTATTATTTATAATAAGTCAGATAATTATTCAATTTACTGTAAATTCGCGTAGATAATATTGATCCTAGCACGTTATGAAAAAAATTAATAAATTGGATTAAAAATTTTGAGATTTACGTTAGTTTTTCCAAAACACTGGAAAATTCCCATTTTCTTACCCGTTTTTTTCGCACATACCTACGAAATTTCGCCCGTAACCAAAGGGTTAAGGTAGAAATCATGATGTTATGACAAAATAAAGGAAAATACAACATGTATGATATTTCAACGTGACAAAATTCATTGTATATTGATGTTGCTTCCACCGAAATGTTAATTAGAGTTTTTACAGTGTCCTATTTGTAATACAGCTAGATCATTTCTTGAATAAATATGAATTTCGACATGGGAACAAGTTGTCTGCAAGTGCTGTTCGACAGTATTAGTCTAGTAGTCATCGTTATTCATTCTTACCAGCGAAAATTCCAAGGGACAATTGAACTGCCGTGCCCACAAACTCAGGTCCGCCGAGGCCTTCCTCGATTTCTGCTTTTATCGATGGGTCGATGAATTTCGAGCCGCTTATCTCTATGGCTGTCGATAAAATTTCCAATGACGGGAGTGTTCCGCAATACGAAGGATAAAAAGAATTGACGGCTTGATACAATTGGAGCATTTGAATATTGTCCAATGTATTGTTGTCTCTGCACAAATACTGCGAAATGAAATCTTCGTTAAACATTTTATTTAAAAGGTCATCATTGTAGGAATCCAGAGTCGCGAGTTGAATGGCCAATCTCGACCACGGCAAGTCTATTCTTTCGTTTCTGAAGATTGTGTTTTCGTAGAGTCTCTCTTCAACGAGGCGCCAGTTCTGAGGCTTGTAGTCAGCATTCGATAAGCAATTAATGTATGAAAATACAAAATTTGGTCTAAATTTTTCAATGTTTTCAATTAAAGCCTTTTCCGTGAGGTAATCCAACAATTGGAAATTAGTATGAGCCTGAAATAAAAATAATTTATTTAAAAACCTATATTCACAATGACATAAATGATTTTGTAATACACAGTCGTGGATTTATGTTATTTTGGGCAAAGGCAAAGTCATCAAAAATCAACTGACTTCGATTCTTTTTATTGAATAGTATTCTGTTTTTTTTACAGTACATACTGACAGCTGCATTGCCGGCACTACGTGCAGGCAAAGCAGGCGACTGCCTGTAGCGGTAATTCTGGAGAGGCAGCCAAATTTATGACGCCTAAGGGAATTTAATAACATTTTTTTTACCATGTTCACTCCGAATGTGTAGTATATGGACTCTTAATGAAGTTTATCTCAGCATTAGTGTTTCTACGGCCCGTGGGCTGGGTTCGGGCGGGTAAGCGCAATTGAGATTCGGGCTCGGGCCGGGCCCGTGTAAGGAATTTATTTCTTCAGAAAAATATTTCTGACTATGTTTGTGTCATAAGTCAGCCATGATGATTTTAATTATAACCATTTCTATGGGGAATCGTAAATTGTTGTAAATTTGTAAAAAACGAGTTTTTCGGGCTGAGGAGTGTAAATCTGAGCTTCGGGTCGGGTTCAGGTAACAACTGGTATTCGGGCTAATTTTGTAAAATTTCGGCCCGTGCAGATCTCTACATCACATACATCAATAAATTATTTGAAAATCAATATGTAAAAACTATCAGTATTGGGATTCGAACCCATGACCTCCGTTGCCGAAGCCAATGGCGTTGACCACTCGACCACGCGACAGCTGTGATGATTTGCTATTAGGAAGTCATGTCTTTTTGACAAAAAAGAAAAGTTGACGAGTTGCCCTACAGTCAGAATTGGTAAATTAAAAAGCGGTTCGGTGTTTCTGACAATTCAGCAAGAATTATTTTATACTTTATATCGATTCTAATGCAATGTATTTTGAAGATTATTAAGTAATAATTGTTTAAATGCTAGTAAATATTATTGAATAAGACTCACCAATCGACACAAATCCCTGGCTATAGAGAGTGCTTTGTCAAAGTTGAGACCTTTGATTATGGCATAATCAGCACAGGCATCGAAGAATTTTTCATTATAGAAAACTGTTCCATTTGTTATGACTCTTTTTTTTATCACAGAAAGTGTTCTGCACACATCGTCAACGTTCATTTCAGTAATATTTTTCAAAAATACATTAAAACAACACCTTATAAGCTTTCTGTGTGCTGGCTGTGGTATATCGTGATTGAGATTCAATCTACACATGCACCACAGTATATTTTTGGCCGAATCCAGTTGTATGCTTTGATTACGTAGCACGAGACAAGTGACTATGTTAGAAATGTAACGATCGTGGATGTTATTCTGCGTAGCGTATCCTAATAATTTTGTCAGATGAGGCACATCTTCTTTGTCAATTTCTAACGGGAGATTTATTTGAAAGACTAGAGGCATCGCTAACTTGAGAGAATCGATGAGATGATTATTCTCGCTTTGAATAAAAATATAATCCAAAAAAATTATTTGATTCACACTCAGGTTGTTGATGTTTTGACGGACGAGCTGCAGAAGTACTTGAAATATAGTACTGTTCGATGTGACCCCTACAAATGATAAAATTTTTATGGCTTCGACGATTTCATTCAAATCCAAAAACCTCGAATGTTTTTTTAATATACCGCATAACCTTTCAAATGTTGGATTGTCCACGACATTTATTGATAAATTTTTTCCCCTAAAAAGAAAAACAAAAAAAGGTCATTGAAACAACAAATTGGCATCTGATGAAGATTTGATTGAAAAAAATAAATATCGCATATTAAAAGTGTATTAGTTTACATGGTCATTCAAGAAAAAGGCAATTAATATTAATAATGAATGTTCTTAACCTTCTTATTGCAGTTTCGAAATTGCATAATCCAATGTAATGGAATTTATCATCCATTTATGTTCACTCAAGATTTTTACACATTTCTTTTTCACTCATGTTTTACATGTAATGTATCCTGCGTATAAAAAGTGTATTGAGTGAACATCATATGGCACGGACAACTGTCTTTATTTGCTCAATACGCAGACAGAGAGAGAGAAAGTGTACCCTGTGTCTGCGTGCTTTGTTAAACCACATGATTCAGAAAACTTCAAAATTCCAAAAAAAAAATTGATATGATAGCTTTACCACTTTTAAGGTGTTCACTGTCAATACTTGGTGGAATGGCATTATAATAAAAATAATAAAACATTTTTAGTACTTTTTCCACATAAAATTTATTAGATCAAGACCGGTTTCGCTCATGATGAGCATTGTCAACTGATAAGAAAAACAATAAAACAGTGATATTTATACAAAAGTTAAGTGATAAAAACAAGGTATGACAAACAATTGGTATTACAACCTAGCAAAAGAATTGAAGCAAAATACAAGGAAAATAAACTATAAATAAAAAGTTGAAGACCACTTAGCAATGAAAACTATTACAACAGAAACCAATTAGGTATGAATTATCATTAACAAAGTAACAACCAACAATTAGTGTATACAATAAATATAATAAATATCCGTTTCATTAACCTAATTCTAGCCTATTATATTTCCTTTTTTGTACTGTTTTATTTCTTTAGAATTTTAATTTTCTCAGTTTGCTTTTATTTTGTAAGAATTGATATTGCCTTTATTCTTTTCGCAGGAATCAATTTTGTTGGATTGAACTCTACTGGATTTTCCAAACTCAATTTTGGTTGACAGACATTAAGATTTATTTATTATATACACTAATTGTTGGTTTTTACTTTGTTAATGATAATTCATACCTAATTGGTTTTTGTTGTAATAGTTTTCATTGCTAAGTGGTCTTCAACTTTTTATTTATAGTTTATTTTCCTTGTATTTTGCTTCAATTCTTTTGCTAGGTTGTAATACCAATTGTTTGTCATACCTTGTTTTTATCACTTAACTTTTGTATAAATATCACTGTTTTATTGTTTTTCTTATCAGTTGACAATGCTTATCATGAGCGAAACCGGTCCTGATCTAATAAATTTTATGTGGAAAAAGTACTAAAAATGTTTTATTATTTTAATTTTATGATAGCTTTAATTCCTGCACTTAAATTATGTTATTATTTCAGAAAATCTAAAATTTATGAGAGCCATGGCAGCTGGCCGTAATCATGCCTCCCTGTAATAGCCTGAGTTAACATGAGAATCGAGTTGAAGTACAAACAAACTTATAGCATAACTTCCATATCCGTCGCCTGAGAACTTTCCTGGTCATTGAAAAAAAATGGTGTTTAGTTTTTGCTAGAAAAAATCCCTTTCCTTCAATAATGTTAGTGCTGCGGTGAGATATCCGTCTTATAGAGAAAATACTCTTTTTATTTTAGATGAACCACTTTAACTTGTCTTAAAATATAGCACAAAAAACAGCATTTCAAAACTAGATTTTTGAGATGTCCCAGTACAACTGTGAGATGATGAGTTATAGTGTACTTGTTATTTATAGGGATTTATATTCCACTTTTTTAGCTTATGTGACACGAGTCAGATTGATATTTATCAATTGTGTTAGTTTAAAAGCTAAAAATGTATAGAAGAATAATGATATCAATTATATTATACGATATTAAACATGCACACAATAAATTTTCAAGTCATCTTACATGTTCACTTTTAGGGTGTTCACTGTCAATACTTGGTGGAAAGGCATTATCTTAATAAAAACAATAATCCTTTGTACTTCATTCCACTTTATTTAATATGTCAGGACCGGTTTCGCTCATTGCGAGCATTGTCAACTGATAAGAAATATAATTTAACAATGCTATTTATACAAAATTGAAAAGTTATACACAACAGTTGGCATTGAAAAGAAATTGCCAATTCTTGTGATATGAATAGCTGAATGATATGAACAGTCTTCATTTGGAAACCATCTGTTTCAAAATAAACACACTTTTGATATTGGTAGAAACTTTAAAGTTCTACATTTAAATAACAAGTCTGTCAAACTAGACAAGCAAGAAATCCTAGAAACCAATAGATTCAAATTTTTACCTGATTCAGATCTTTTAAACGATCAAATAATTTTTGCTAGTTCCCCGTTACTTTATCCATTACATTAGCCCTTGTTAACTATTCTTTTTTTTTTATATAAATTAAAAAAATAAATAAATATAGATTTCTTTTGTTAGAATTGATATGGTCTTTGAAAAATTTGTTTTTCAGAATCTTCCTGGCTGTCGATTTTGTTTAAGTGATGAATGAACACACCAACTACTTGGAAGCGGAGAAAACATAAAACTATCATTAAGCATATTCATATCATTAAGCATATTCACTTTATTAATGTAGCATTTTATCACTTTGTCAAAAATTTCCCAAATTTTAATTATGTTTGTAATTACTTTCAATCGCATTCTGAATTTATGAATCTGGGATGACTTTTTAATTATATGTTAGATGTGTTGAACATTTTAATTTTGTGTTATTTTAGAATCACTTTAATGTAATTGGCAATTTCTTTTCAATGCCAACTGTTGTGTATAACTTTTCAATTTTGTATAAATAGCATTGTTAAATTATATTTCTTATCAGTTGACAATGCTCGCAATGAGCGAAACCGGTCCTGACATATTAAATAAAGTGGAAGGAAGTACAAAGGATTATTGTTTTTATTAACATCTTACATGTCATGTTTGTTTTATCATTTTTCAGAACAGATATATAAGTATTGTTGCGTTAACGTAAAAGATCAACAGTGATCAATCATTTGCCGAGTGGAATCATTCCACTTTATCGTTCTCAACCTAGCATTCGATACATAAATTACATAGCATAATCTAAAGAGCATTTTGATAATATAATATGCATGGAAATAAAGAAGATTTTAATGTAATACTTACTTGTCATTTTTGGTGACATCAAATATTGATTTGAACGTTTGGATAGTATGTTTTTGGTTGAATATTTGACCGTGAGTGCCAACCACTGACAAAAGTTCAGTTAACCCACTGGAATTCTTAATTTTGCTCATTAATATATCTGGCGTTTTTACAGCTTGCAGACTAACGTCTATAAACATAAGAATAAAAAATATTAACATCGCCTTCGGCTCAATTTTTTAGAATAAAATACTCTCAAACCACTATTACTGTGAATTTAAAATTATTTTTGGAAAGCATAGGGGGTGTAGGTCCAAGGCCAGCTCGTGGCGTGTGCGAAGTGTCCACAGGCACACGTTCGGCTTACAGCCACCGCACTAAGATTTTTTGAGATCCATTAATTTTTTTCTAGTTTTGAGTGAGTTCTGCACACGGGCGCATACATCCTAGCCCTGTGTGGGTTTCAAAATTAAGAAACACCTGGACAGCAAAACCGCTTACTACACCAATGGATGTACGTTTATTTGAAATTTGCTCTCACCCATCTAATCCTAAAAAAAGAGAGTAGCGAGAGCAATTTACTAACTACTGGTCTTGAATATTAACTTAACTCAAAATTAATCTAGATCGCCATAAATAGATCGCTTTTAAGCATAGTGATAATATTTTTATTCTTTAATTATATACATATAATAACTAATGGTTCTTCGTTGTTTTACACCAGGCGGTGAAACCTTACGGTATAACACATCCAGTGGTGTGATGCTAAAATTTTATAAAACGGCTAGCTCTTTATTTGCCCCAAAATATCAGCGTGACTCTTTTTTTTTTAGCTCTTTCAAGAATTTTCGGATCCAAAATCGCAGATATTTACGGATTTACTAACAACTTAGAGATTATTTTAGGAACCGGCTCGGCAGAGCTGGTGTGAACCCATATTACTGAACACATCATATATTATGAAATGTGATTAAACATCTCGTTTTTACGTAGTCTATCATGTTTTCCCCAAACAGAGCTTGAAATGACCTGTTTTCTGAAGGACAGCAACCTAATTAACAATTCAAAATTGCGATAAATCAAAAAATAAATTAACTAAATTATAACTAACATTCAGAAGTATTTGATGAGAATTCACTTATAACTACATTACACCGAAAGAGTGACAGAATGGAACACTAGGAATGAGTAATTCTGTTATTTTCATTAATAAATAAAAACTATGAAGAAATATTTGTTTTCTCGAATACACACATTATTAAATTGTAAAATGTGTATTTTTCAGTGACTGGCGTTAAACAACGAAGTACCAAACTATTTAGTAAACTTTTTTTAAATTTTAAAACTAATACGTATAACCTTTATCCTGTTGTGGGAAATAGTTTTGATCTCCACTAAATGATGAGTAAGACAAATAATTGGCTGCTATCCTTTTGTAGAATTGCTTCGAAAGAGCCATCACCATCTTAGCCATGACACTTGCTGTTCACACGGTCTTTAAAGGTCTATAAAATAGTAAAAGTTGTTAATCTAAAATATGTTTCGGGTGGAATTTGAGCCCATTATTACGAAAATACGGATCTAAATATTGTCATAAAACGTAATCATAACAAATAATACAAATTTTTGGTTTCAAATAGTATTTGCAAAGGCTTCGCAAAAACTTGCATAACTAAATAATAACATGATTTCATTTTGCACAAGCCGAATAAGTACCTTCAAATTATTGACTACAGTTTTTTATCAATTAAAAATCTAGTGAAATCTTATTGCAATTGAATTTTAATTCAACATTTCTAAAAAGTCACGAAAAGTAACTTTGGGGTTGTGTTTTATTCACTTCTTATTAATTGAGCTTTACAGCCAGAGTATCAGTAAGGTAGTTAACCCAGTCACCTAATGATTTAAGGGTGCAATAATACTGCAAGAAAAGAATATCATTTTCGATATTATATTTTAATTCTGTATAAACAAATAATTATATTATTTTAGGTTATTTTTTTGACATTGTCAGTATTTTTAAAATGTATTAGGCTACTATGTGCGTTTTCGTCAAACCTTTTCGGTTTACATACTGCTTACGTATACTTTATTTCAGTATCAGTTGTCAGATAGGTAATTAATAGATCTTGTTTTTTTTTGTATGGTAGCAGAAAAACATGAAATTTCTGTCACAAAAAAATGATTTAATTTGCGTGTAAGGATTGCAATCTTAAAACTGTGATTTCATTAATAAATCATTAACTTTCATTAATAAATCATAAGCATATTTATTTTTCCTCTTCAATTCCTCACAAATAACATTTAAACAAGTAATTATATCCAGGGCAAAGGCAAAATTATAACGCCAGATATGATTTTTGAGCTCAAAAAAATCAGATACATGCTTCATTTTTAAAAATACAATACAATCTTAACATTAATAGCCGATAAGGTCCGTCTGTAAGGACGTCCGCAGTAAGGTACAGACCAATGATTTCGATTTATTCTGAACAGCACATTTTTGAAATGTTGTTCTATCCAATGGGAGCGGCTTATTTTAAACCGGGCGTGAATGTTCTGATATCGCCACGTTTGAAAATTTGATATTTCTTGGTGTAGAGCTAAAGTATTGTATCACCATACATCATAATATTCGAATAATCAAAGACTTTAATTCGACTATTGCAAACTATGATTATAGGGCTATCGAAATGAATCGTTTGATCGTGTGAGTCGATGTGAGACTAATATTTTTTGGAGCGGATTTGATCAATTGAATCATAATGATGAATCTTTTCACGTCTGACCTTGAAAATCTGTTAGAATTCTTTAATACATTAAGAATATTCAAATTGTGATATGGATATATCATAGAATAATATTTTGCTTTTTTCATACACTTGGACAAAATGTGCAACTGATTTTTTATTGAAAAATTGGATTTGATCTTTTGATTTTTATTGGAAATAATTGTTAAATAATTTAAAATCCGAAAAATGGTTGTTAGCAAACTTGAACATTATTCCAATAATTCAATAATTTACGAAATTTCTGCTACTACGAAAAATGGTTGTTAGCAAACTTCAACATTATTCCAAAAATTAAATAATTTACGAAATTTCTGCTACTACGAAAAATGGTTGTTAGCAAACTTGGACATTATTCCAAAAATTCAATAATTTACGAAATTTCTGCTCCTACGAAAAATGGTTGTTAGCAAACTTGGACATTATTCCAAAAATTCAATAATTTACGAAATTTCTGCTCCTACGAAAAATGGTTGTTAGCAAACTTGAACATTATTCCAAAAATTCAATAATTTACGAAATTTCTGCTACTACGAAAAATGGTTGTTAGCAAACTTAAACTTTATTCCAAAAATTAAATATTTTACGAAATTTATGCTACTACGAAAAATGGTTGTTAGCAAACTTAAACATTATTCCACATATTAAATAATTTACGAAATTTATGCTACTACGAAAAATGGTTGTTAGCAAACTTGAACATTATTCCAAAAATTCAATAATTTACGAAATTTCTGCTCCTACGAAAAATGGTTGTTAGCAAACTTAAACTTTATTCCAAAAATTCAATAATTTACGAAATTTCGGCTACTATGAAAAATGGTTGTTAGTAAACTTAAACTTTATTCCAAAAATTGAATATTTTACGAAATTTATGCTACTACGAAAAATGGTTGTTAGCAAACTTAAAAATTATTCCAAAAATTAAATATTTTATGAAATTTCTGCTCCTACGAAAAATGGTTGTTAGCAAACTTGAACATTATTCCAAAAATTCAATAATTTACGAAATTCCTGCTACTACGAAAAATGGTTGTTAGCAAACTTGAACATTATTCCAAAAATTCAAAAATTTACGAAATTTCTGCTACTACGAAAAATGGTTGTTAGCAAACTTAAACTTTATTCCAAAAATTCAATAATTTACGAAATTTCGGCTACTACGAAAAATGGTTGTTAGCAAACTTAAACATTATTCCACATATTAAATAATTTACGAAATTTATGCTACTACGAAAAATGGTTGTTAGCAAACATGAACATTATTCCAAAAATTCAATAATTTACGAAATTTCTGCTCCTACGAAAAATGGTTGTTAGCAAACTTGAACATTATTCCAAATATTAAATAATTTATGAAATTTCTGCTCCTACGAAAAATGGTTGTTAGCAAACTTGAACATTATTCCAAAAATTCAATAATTTACGAAATTTCTGCTACTACGAAAAATGGTTGTTAGCAAACTTAAACTTTATTCCAAAAATTGAATATTTTACGAAATTTATGCTACTACGAAAAATGGTTGTTAGCAAACTTGAACATTATTCCAAATATTACATAATTTACGAAATTTCTGCTCCTACGAAAAATGGTTGTTAGCAAACTTGAACATTATTCCAAAAATTCAATAATTTACGAAATTTCTGCTACTACGAAAAATGGTTGTTATCAAACTTAAACTTTATTCCAAAAAATCAATAATTTACGAAATTTCGGCTACTACGAAAAATGGTTGTTAGCAAACTTTTTTTTTATTCCAAAAATTCAATAATTCACGAAATTTCTGCTCCTACGAAATATGGTTGTTAGCAAACTTGAAAATTATTCGAAAAATTAAATATTTTACGAAATTTATGCTACTACGAAAAATGGTTGTTAGCAAACTTGAACATTATTCCAAATATTACATAATTTACGAAATTTCTGCTCCTACGAAAAATGGTTGTTAGCAAACTTGAACATTATTCCAAAAATTCAATAATTTACGAAATTTCTGCTACTACGAAAAATGGTTGTTAGCAAACTTAAACTTTATTCCAAAAAATCAATAATTTACGAAATTTCTGCTACTACGAAAAATAGTTGTCAGCAAACTTGAACATTATTCTAAAAATTAAGTAATTTCCGAAGTTTCTGCTACTACGAAAAATTGTTGTTAGCAAACTTAAACATTATTCCAAATATTAAATAATTTACGAAATTTCTGCTAACTATAAAAATAAAATAAATTAAAATAAAATAAAATAAAATAAAATAAAATAAAATAAAATAAAATAAAATAAAATAAAATAACATAGAATAAAATAAAATAAAATAAAATAAAATAAAATAAAATAAAATAAAATAAAATAAAATAAAATAAAATAAAATAAAATAAAATAAAATAAAATAAAATAAAATAAAATAAAATAAAATAAAATAAAATAAAATAAAATAAAATAACATAGAATAACATAGAATAAAATAAAATTAAATAAAATAAAATAAAATAAAATTAAATAAAATTAAATACCATAAAATAAAATAACATTAAATTAAATACTATGCAACAAAAATCTCACGTTGCTGGGCAACGGGCTTACAGCTAGTCTATATATTAATAGTCGATAAAATAATCACTTTTTAGTTTTCACTTTTTACTTTTCACTTTTCACTTTTCACTTTTGACTCACTTTTCACAAATGTGTGCGTACTGATGTCCTCGGGTCTTTTTCTTCTTTTACGAAATGAATTTGTTAGCGTATTTGAAAATTAGTTGAATAAAATATATATACTACGAAAAATGGTTGTTAGCAAACTTAAACATTATTCCAAAAATTGAATATTTTACGAAATTTCTGCTACTACGAAAAATGGTTGATAGCAAACTTAAACATTATTCCAAAAATTGAATATTTTACGAAATTTCTGCTACTACGAAAAATGGTTGTTAGCAAACTTAAACATTATTCGAAAAATTAAATAATTTACGAAATTTCGGCTACTACGAAAAATGGTTGTTATCAAACTTAAACATTATTCCGAAAATTCAATATTTTACGAAATTTCTTCTACTACGAAAAATGGTTGTTAGCTAACTTAAAAAATATTCCAAAAATTAAATAATTTACGAAATTTCTGCTACTACGAAAAATGGTTGTAAAACTTAAACATTATTTTTAAATATTATTAGTATAATGCAACAAAAATCTCACGTTGCTGGGCAACGGGCTTACAGCTAGTTAAGGTAAATGTACCAGTGCTGACCATGTACCAGTAGTTGACCCTTTGGCAATAAAATTGCCTAAAATAAGAAATGCAGACGCGGGATTGCTCTAAATTGTAAAGTTCAGACAAGTCAAGCCATTTGTGGTTAGATTGAGAAACTAACCCATCACCATATATGTCATTTTAGTGTAATGGCAGCCATTTGAAAACAACACCTAGTGAGGTAAGTGTTTTATTTAACATTTTTCAAGGAAATTGTTAGGGACATGAGTGCATATAATCATATGGCAATTCAATGTTTTTTACTTTATAATATTAAGTTAATGCATTACGGGCAGCCATAATATTGAAGTATTGAGATCATTTTTAATTTTTAGGTTATATTTACAGGAAAGCGAGTTGGGGGAGCGAGTCAACCACTCAAACATTTTTTCATGCTTTTTCAGTAGTTGACCGGGGTTGTCAACTACTGGTTAAATTAATAAAAAAATATACCACCAATTTTTTAACAATTTTGTCATTAATAAGTGTGGAATGATGATTATTTATGAATTAGAAGTGTGCAGGACTGTTCTGTCCAATATATGACATAGGGTCAACTACTAGTTTTTGTGTGTATTAACTCCTTAAAGATGTGATTAACGAAGTTGTGACAGAATCTGTTCTGGTAAATGGTTTCCGAAAATGTCAATGTCTGTGTGATCTTTTTCCATGGAACACTCAAGCAGTGACGGTACCAGGAGAATCTGAAAATATGCCTCCAACGGTTACATCAAAGGAACGCAAGCGGTATTTAGAGAGAGGACTGCAGTTCCTGAATGAAAACATTGATCAGGAAAAACTTGATTCAATTCACAAAAAAATGAACCTAATCAAGATAACAAGTCATTGTTCGCACTGTGACGAAAAGTAAAAAAATAGTTGGAAAGTATCTCTTTTCCTGAGCCGGATAGATTCCCTCCAATCACCAGTACACCTGTGGTTGGTCCAACGATTTGAGAAAATATTTCGTCTCCAATCGCCAGTGCACTTGTAGCTGGTCTTATGACTAACGTGTCGTCTCCAATTACTAGTGAACCCGTGGCTAGTCCATTCAAGAGACATTTTTTCTTGCCCGGTAATGGAGGAAAAAATCCAATAAAAGGGCGAAAAGGGAAAAAAAACCCACCATTGTTTTCGGAAAACTGTGCCGGGAGTATTTCCTACGCGAAAAGAGGAAAAAAGAAGAAATGGAACGTTTGAAAAAAGAACGGGCTGCAGAGAGGCAAACAAAAAAGAATTGAACGGGCGAGCAAAGGGGAAATTGAAAGTAGTACAGAAGAAAATGCGTTTTCTTCAGAGTCTTCTTACTTCAGTGTTGACATTTTAGACTCAACGGAAAGTGAATGGCACGAGTCTATCGATGAAAGCATTGCGCCTTAAACTCGTTGGCTGCTTGTTATTAAAGCCATTAATGAACATGTAGTACTCTTATATGAAGGAAAATACTTTCCGGGAAAAATCGTTCATATTTCTAAAGCAGCAGCTACTATTTCATTGATGCAAAAGCTCGGGAGCCTATGGAAATGGCCAGAGCGACCTGATGTACTTAGCTATGAATGGATGGAGGTAGTTCCCCACATAAATGACCGACTCAAGTTAGGAAAACTCCCAAGGTTTTTTCAGTTCCGGAATTGGACTTTATTTGGAATTTCTAAAGATTTTTTTGTGAGAAAAATCACTTGTCTTATATGTGATGGAAGTTACTGAGCCTATAATATACTATGTATGTACTAAGCTGCTAAAATAAATACATTTTTCTATTTTTACTTTGATGAAGTAACATGGTCAACTACTGAAAAAAAATGGTCAACAACTGGAACATTCAATTTTTCAGACGGTCAACTACTGACATTGAAACGTGGTTCTTAAAAATTTAGCACAATTCTTTCGAAACAGACCCTTTCTTAACTTTTGTCTTATTATATTAATCAAGACATTTGAGCTATTATGAATACACTTACTTTGCCATCATTCGGCCCAATGCTAAACAGCAATCGTTATTTATGTTGAATTTTTGCTCTTAAGAGGTCAACTACTGGTACGTTTACCTTATATCAACTTTGAATCCCGATATTCGACAAAAAACTTTTCCTAATTTCAATCAACAAGTTTGGCTTTGGAAATGGACATCTGAATATTTGTATGGAATCGATATCGTAGAGACCACTGATATATTGTCTAAGATTCAGACCCCTTAAAATAAACTGATTTAACAATATAAGATGTGACATTTAAACCTGTAGCATGTTTTTTCACAACACTTGTTGATGTAGAAAACAATAAAGTGTAATAAGTTCTTTATGGCTGCATTCTTCACCATTCTGTATTAAAAGTGGGTAGTCACACTTACAAGTTTCTTTCCGTATTAATTTATATTTGATCAGGCAATTATTTACTGTATATATATGTATGATGACCAATACTTAGTATATCCTTTAAAGATTTCATTGACAATAATTCTTCGATTATGTTGAAACCAATTCCTCTCCGGACCAAAGATCAACCCTCCGAATGGTCATTCAATTTGGAAATGCTTTCCAGTGCCGCATTTATTATGAAAGTATTTTTTAAAATAATTATTTTTATTTATCCAATTTTTAAAATAATACTCCACTGATCGGATGGAATGTCATCGCGGGCCGGCATTTGCCCAGGGCTGGTCTAAATCATAGTTTCTCAACCCCTTTGAGCCCGTGGCTCTCTTTTGAGTCTCATATTTTTCCGTGGGTCTCTTATCCATACTAATTAGTTTTTCGAGACTCGGGAATAGTGAAATAAAAAGATGCTAAGAAAAACCCTATGGTACTCATACCTACCACAATCCGCTACGGCTTCACACTCTTTTGCGAGCTGTATTCCGCAGCGTGACAACGTTAAAACTTTTGCCAGAGATGTGCCAAAGTGAAATTTCTCAAAACTTGCTTGAATGTTGCATGTAAGGCATTTTGAATTTTAAAGTGATGAATTGACGGATTCTCGACTGAGAATTTTTTCAAAATCACTTGTATTAACAAGTGATTTTGAAAAAATTCTTAGTCGAGAATCCGTCAATTTATCACTTAAAAATTCAAAATGCTTACATGCAACATTCAAGCAAGTTTTGAGAAATTTCATTACGCCGATTAGTACGCCGATTACTTCAACTTATTATGAAATAAAGATAATCTTTCACTGTATTCTATTTGACTTTAGGCTTCGTGGACCCAGTTGAGAAACGCTGGTCTAAATATTATGAATTTGATTCCATCACAAATATTATCCCGATTGACCGTTTTAGTTGATTTTTTTTTGCTCAAATAAGTCTTAATAAACCTCGCATGGTGTTGTTTAATTCGCGTACACATTGTTTTGGTATTATTTGAAGATTTCCCGGATTATCGGTTTCCCACATTATTCGTTTTATTATTACTGCCTCTTGAAAAACTTAGAATCGGGACTTATCTGTGTTATATCTCCAATTCAATTCATCAAGTACCTTGGACTTACCTTAGATCATATTTTCTCAATATTTTTTAACACGTGGCCCCCATACCAATTTTCCCTCTAATTTTCGGAAGGTATGTGCGCAAAAGACATTGGCTGTCCAACTTTGACAAGAAATAAAAAGATTTGTGCGCCACATAACGGTATTTAGACCTAATAAACGAAAAGGTTGAATTTTAATAATGACAATGATTAACAACTCTATTTAATGTCAATTAATTTATTCTGGTAGTGGTATTACTGATGTAAATTTTGTGCGCTCTGTTGTAATGTATGTGCGCGCGCACACGCGCACAGATTGAAGGGAACAATGCCCCATACCCGTACTTATTAGTATTCGGGATCTGGGTTTTCAAAATCGATGAAAGGGAAAAAAGTGAGTAATTAAAAGTCAATCACCATTTTTTTTTTTAAATTTTACTCTATGACTTGAAAAAGTTAGGACCGATACCGATAACTGTACAATTATTGAAAAATGTGAGAGCTTGTCCAAAAAAGAGTAGTGAATTCACGGTTTGCACAGATATTTACAAATGTCAAAACTTTTTTTTTAGCTCATTTACATATTTTTTTATGAATTGAGCCTTGTTCGAATACAATATGCACGATTTATGCTCTGTGTGCCCGTGGCCCCCCAAAACTGCCCTGTGGCTCCCCTAAAATAATAATGGAACATGTTATGGACCCCAAGCAGGCCACGTGGATCCCGGTTGAAAAACCTTGTTGCAGATACGAAACTTTATTACAATATATCGAATAAAGTTTTTATTGGCTGGACCCGCACAATTTTATTCCCTGTAATATCTTACACCGGATTTGGCTTAAAAGCTCTAATCACCAATGTATATATTTTAACCATGTCCGCTCCCAATGATGTTTCTACGAGAACTGCTTGTTACTCAGCTACTCAACCTCTCTTTTTTCAAAGAGAGTAGGAATATAAGGAAAAGGCTACGACAGGACTATTGGTTAGATTATCACTCTTGATAAATCCCGTCCATATGATAGGATGGTAGGGAAGGGGGAAATACATATCGACTGTGGAAAGGAAAAAGGACGTAACCCACACATATAAAATTTTACAGGAGGCACAAAAAACGTGTTTTGATGATTTTGTAAATTATGAATTATACACAACCTTGAAGTGCACGGATACTTCTAAACTGGTGTTAAATTGACATAACCTAATATTGATTAAAGAAATTGTCTCGGAAAAACCTTTATTTCAGTGTATTTTTCTTGGTTTTCGTTTTTTACAAGGTCATCTTTTTCAAACTTAAAAGCTGAATTTAGATCCTTTTTCGGAATTTTCAGCTTCCATCCTTTTGATAAAATATGTGTCAAGTTGTATACATTGTGATTATCGAAAAAGCTGTTTTGGAAAATTGAGGGTTACGTCCTTTTTCCTTTCCACAGTCGATATAATACATAGTTAAAATTGACAAAAAATATTCCACATATTTATGGCGAAAAACAATAATGCTTATTATTTTATATGAACACATGGGAATTAAATTCAATCGTTTATTTTATTCATTGAAGATAATCATATCTAGGTATCATTTGAAAGATTGAATCAAACTCAATAAGAATTTAATCTTTTTGAATCGTCATTGAACATATAGTATTACATATTTACATAAATAACAAATATGATATAACTATGTAATATAAAATATATGTAAAAATACATATTATTCGCATAGCACAGACTCTTGTAAGATGATCGTATTATTATAAAAATAAAAGTGTTCTCTTATATTTTTAATAGATTTTGTGGGTTCGCCTTACTGGCAGAATATCGGGCATTCCATTCCAGTGGAGACGCATTGTTGACAATCTGAAAAGTGAGAACGTATTGTAAATTACAATCAGTAAAATAACTTTATTTACTATGAAAGAAGGTCTGTAATGTGATACAAATGTACAATGAAGTACACAAATGTCAATATACGAAGCACAGCAAAAATGCGCAAGGCAGGGGCAGGGGTTCCCAACCTTATTCGCTCCATTCCTTTCATTCACCATTGTTCAGAATATAATTCCTCCTATCCCTACCCTAGATAGTCTAACTCAAAAGGTATATGTATTCGAAATTATTTGCATATACGTAGTATAAATTTATATGTATGTATTTATGTACATAAATATATTGAAATGAATTTTTACTAACCAAATACTGAGATTACTGAAGTATATTTCAATGAACAACAACTTCAGTGGAATTACAGGGCATTCAAAAATGTCGTCCATGTGCATGTAGAGTGATTTTATGAATAATAATTGATGAACAAGTCATGTTGTATTAAAAATAATAATAGTTGGAAGTTGACCCAATTTCACCAAAAATCATTTTTACCGACGTGGCCCATTTTTGGATGAATGGATATGTGAACAAGCAAAATTGACGGATTTGGGGCGATACCAATCCATACAAAATACACCAGCACCAAATGCATCCCGAGAAAGTCACTGTTTGGTGCGGATTTTGGTTTGGCTGAATCATCGATCCGTACTTCTTCTATAACGAAACTGGCATTGCCATAACTGTTAATAACGAGCGCCACATATCGACGATAAGCAATTTCTTGTGGTCTAAACTGGAAGATACGAATACCGATAACACGTAGTTACAACAGGACGGTGCTACGTGCCACACTGCACATGTCACGATGGACATTCTGCACGAGCGATTTGAGGACATGGTTATCACGTGCGGTGGTGACCTGAACTGGCCACCGAGATCATACGATTTAACGACATTAGACTTTTTCCTTTGGGGCTATAAACCGCAAACACTTGACGCCCTCAAAGGCAACATAAAAGACGCCATCCAACAAATTCAGCCAGATTTATGCGGCAAAGTATTTGCAAATTGAACCTCCAAAATACGTGCCACCAAGCAAAGCTGCGGCGGACATTTGAACGACGTTGTATTCCACACTTAATGTCATACAATATACTTTCAAATGGAAAAAATGAGTGGATATCTCAAAAAAAACTTGTTTTATTTACATTTTAAAATCGAGCGTTCTTATTGAAAGAACCTTTACATACGAATATAATATTCTTCCCCTCTAAATTTTATTTAAATACACAGCGTTTCCAATTTTAATTTGTTTTCATTTGTTCATTGAACACTATTTAACAGCCAAACATATCGATATTATGATATTATGCGAAGTATTAATTTTAGTGGGAACTATTTATTCAATGTGACACAATTTGTTTAAAGTTCAATACACTTTGTTTAGGCTGGACAATTTATATTTCGCATAGTGTATTTATGTTTAGTGAAAACGATTAAAAATGTGTTGATGATCTAAGAAAACGGTGTTTCAATACAAGCTCTATTTAATAGTTGTCATAATTATCAAAATTACGAATAAAAGAAAACGGCAAAATAGAATTTAGCATTAACTCCTGTTCTTAGGTGATCGGACGAGAACCGGTGCTTTCAACGTGGTATAGTCATTGAAGAAAGCATTCACATACAGAGTTTCAGTCATGGGTCGACTAATGCGGCAATTGCTCTTTGAATGGCCATTTGCGTCTCTTCAGTAATCGATTCTTGAACTTATTACGTATTTTTACCCTTAAATCAATATAAGTATATAGTCAGGGATGGGCTGGAGGGGGCTCGCGCGAGCCCCTTGTTAAATTTAGGTGCGGCTGACGAGCCCCTTGTTAAGATACAAAAATTATTCGTCTTAGATCAAATCATCACATAACTGCAATTTCTGTAGATGGTTAAATTTGAAAAATAGTTTTCCCTTCATTTTTTCATTCAGCGTTGTAGGCTTCCGTGTTGGACCTTACGGGTTCAAGTCCCTGTAGGAAACAGCATTTTTTCGATCGATGTATCTATTTTCTGTTCGAAGGCATGGGTGTTTGTGATGTCTTACGATTGCCTCCCACTCTTCCGATCCTTCAATTCAACTGGGCGCTACTAGTATTTAATCACTAGTCCTGTCTTATCCTTATGATTCTATTCCTACTACTCTCTTTGGGAAAGAGAGGTCGAGCGACTAAGTAACAAGCAGTTCTCGTAGAAAAATAGCTTTTATTGAGATACCTTCATTAGAAAGCCATATGCTCGAAATCGGGAGCGGACATGGATACAAAAATGGATAACATTTACCGAGCCCCTTGTTAAGATATTGGCAGCCCATCGCTGTATATAGTACATATTTGTGACTTTCTGATACCTTTGCTATTCTGTTTTCACAATAACTTGGCTATTTTTACTAAAAAGTTTGCCGACCTTTGGTTTAAGTATGTATAATAAAAGTATTAGAGGTCTGCACGGGCCGAAATTTTACAAAAATACCCGGCCCGAGCCCGAAAGACTAAGGCCCGAACCGGCTCGAACCCGAGTCTAATACCTCACTTGTTACCCGAACTCAACCCGAAGCCCGGATTTATACTCCACAGCCCGAAAAAAACCCGTTTTTTTACAAATTTACAACAGTTTACGATTCTCTATGGAACTGGTAATAATTAAAATCATCATGGCTGACTTATGACACGAACATATTCTATAATTTTTTTCTGAGAAATAAATTCCTTAACCGGGCCCGGCCCGAGCCCGAATCTCAGTTCTGCTTGCCCGCCCGAACCCGGCCCGCGCCCGTGCAGACCTCTATTAAGCAGTGGCGGTTCTAGGTAATGGACTAGTTGGGCCAAGCCCGACCTGCATTTTTCACCCAAAATGTGTAGAAAAAAAATTAGATGACTGAATAAAAATGAACAGCAATTCGGCCGCTGAACAAATAAATACATTTCTAAACGTAACTAACCATTCCCAAATTTATACATTATATTTGTTTTGATTTTCCTCTGTCAATATAAGACAATGCTATATCTACCTACAATAATACTCTCGATTGTGTTTTTTATTACAATTTTAAACCAAGCCGGCATCAAAAAAGCAATGGCCTATACATACTTCACACAGAACAGACAACGTGACGTCAGACTCTCAATACCTACGTATTAATAAATATAATAGAGACTTGGACTGTTTTGAAATTAGACAGAGCTAAAACAAATGCTTTTTTGCAACACTCTGTTTACAGTGGGGTGCAATCAAGCACGATTAGAAAACGTATGTATTTTATAACCATTGGCCATACAGAAACGTCATCTTATCGTACACGATTGCGCCTCGGTATACAGCCTATAGTCATTACGTCACAGGGGCTAATTCAATCTAGCCCATACATACAAATCACTCGTACCAACCTCTGTTCGTTAAAAAATAAACGTCAGAGTTCATTGTATTCAGAGACAAGTTGTAATGTATGAAACAAAACACGGTAGTTCACTTTGAAGGAGACGAATTTGAGGTCCAGTTTTTACTATTCTATTATTTCATACTTACATTAGCTTTGATTTCATTATTTAATAATTTATGATTTGCAGTAGTGTCGTAATATTTGTTGATTTGCTTGTAGATTAATGTTTAATGTGAAGTAGAAACATGCACAATTTTGTAAATAGTATACAATGCTATTTTTTTTTCTAGCCCACTCAAGATCTTTGGTCACGAACCGCCATTGCTATTAAGTATGTATGTATATTGAATTTAAAAATCATCATCTCTATATATATAAAAATCTCGTGTCACGGTGTTTGTCGCCAAACTCCTCCGAAACGGCTTGACCGATTTTTATGATTTTTTAAATGTATATTTGCTAGATATGAGAATCAAATGTAAACTATATTTCATCCCGCTAGGTGAAGGGTGTTCCGATCCAGAATTTTTTTCAATATTCCTGACAATTCGTCGTTCCAATTTAAAGCAATTGAAATGGACGTCTTTAAATTCAAATTTCCTGGCTTAGAACTGAAGCATCGTAATAATATTGAGAGAACTTTGTTTGAAAGTTTGCATCGCTACGACGTTTTTTAAATAATCGAATATACTAATTCGATTTTTTGAAGCTATAATTATAGGGCTGGGAAAAGATTTTTTGGAGCTGATTTGACAGATTTTGATCAGTGACGTCATTGATTCGATTATTGGAGGTATGGTTATATTTTGCATCTGGCCTTGAAAATATTTTTAATTTCTTACATGCATTAGGAATATTCTAATGACAGTATGGATATTTTATAGAACTGTATTTCGACATTTATTTTATAATCTTCTACTAGGAAAAATGATTGTTAGTAAACTAAAACATTATTCTAAAAATTAAATAATTTACAATTTCAAGATTTTTTGGAGCTGATTTGACAGATTTTGATCAGTGTCATTGATTCGATTATTGGAAGCTATGGGTTTATTTTGCATCCGGCGTTGAAAATCTTTTTAATTTCTTACATGCATTAGGAATATTTTAATGACGGTATGGATATTTTATAGAACTATATTTGGACTTTTATTTTAAAATCTTCTACTACGAAGAAGAATTAGTAGTTAGCAAACTTAAACATTATTCCAAAAATTCGATAATTTACAATTTAAAAACTGCAGGGCTGTCGATATATGCCACGAGGTCTATTTCTGCTACTACGAAAAATGATTGTTAGCAAACTTAAACATTATTCCAAAAATTAAATAATTTACAATTTAAATACTGCAGGGTTGTCGATATACGCCACGAGGTCTATTTCTACTACTACAAAAAAAATATTGTTAGCAAACTTAAAAATTATTCCAAAAATTAAATAATTTACAATTTAAATACTGCAGGGCTGACAATATATGCCCCGAGGTCTATTAATGCATCTACGAAAAATGATTGTTAGCAAACTTAAACATTATTTCAAAAATTAAATAATTTACAATTTAAATACTGCAGGGCTGTCAATATATGCCCCGGTGTCTATTTCTGCTACTACGAAAAATGATTGTTAGCAAACTTGAACATTATTCCAAAAATTAAATAATTTACAATTTAAATACTGCAGGGCAGTCGATATATGCCCCGAGGTCTATTTTTTTTTTACTACGAAATATATTTGTAGACTTTTTAATTAATCTAAAAATTATATTATTTACAATTTAAATACTGCAAGGCTGTCAATATATTATGTCCCGAGATCTACTTCTTCCTTTACGAAATATATTTGTTAGCAAACTTAAAACATTTCAAATATTCTAAAAAATATATTATTTACAATTTAAATACTGAAGGACTGTCGTTATATATCCCGAGATCTTTTTCTTTTTCTACGAAATATATTTGTTAGCAAACTTAAACATTTCAATTATTCTAAAAATGATCTCTATCTCTATTTTTTTAATGTATATTTGTTAGATAGTAGAATAGGTTTTAAAGTATATTTCATCCCGCTAGGTGAAGGATGTCCCTATCCTGAATTTTTTTTCAATATTTTTGACGTCCGTCGTTCGTATTTCAAACAGAACGAAATTATTAGAGTTGTTGAATGACAGATGGCGCTAAGTGCGCAGCAACTTAAGTCTTTTTAAGTTTGATACGTGCCATGGTTACGTCAAAGGGTTTGTAAACAATTATCAAGTGAATTTGTAATAGTCGTCACAAAGCATTTCTTTCACTGTCAAACAATTATGCCACCTAAAAGACTTGCTATAAGTTGATCTAGACCTCAAGCACGAAAGAAAACGGCATCACGAGCTTCAGAAACAGACGAGCAAGTTTGGAAACCGTTCGAGCTCTCACTGATCAAGCCCGATCGTCTGATACAATGATATGCAAATAACCCTTTTGACCGTGATTAGGAACGAAAAACACAATTTGATGTCGACAAATTGGGTACATTCGTTCAAACAAATCTTCCGAAATTGGTCCCAGAACAACGCATTGCGTAATACAGAATTATGCATGCAATCAAACACAAGCCAAAACGTTGGATCCCGAAACAATATTGTTGGCAATCGCTTCATCTGCAATTGCAGTAAATCTTTAGGATGGTGGTCAAACAGCGCATTCAGCAAAGAAATTGCTTTTGAACACCAACATGCAATATCAAAAAAAAGTCATGATTGATGAAGTACTTTAATCATATCAACTCATTAGATGGGACGAATTTACTATGGCGCACAAATAGGCATTGGAAAATCTTCACTATATGTACACTAAAAGATTTGAGAGGAAATGAACAGGTCTTTGGTGGCGAACCTTTTTTACTGTCTGGTGTTTTTCGACAAACTCTACCAGTTATACCACGTTCAACAGCTGCTGGTGAATCAAGTGCATGTCTCAAATCATCAGTTTTATGGTGACATGTGCAGAAATTGACTTTGAAAGCTAATATGCGTGTAGAATTACAATATGGTGCATCCGCTGAACGTTTCAAAAAACAATTGTCAGATATTAGTAATGAATAATAGAAATCGATGAATCCACACATTACCACCAAGCTTCTGTAAAATTACAAAAACCGTAAGCGTATTGATGCACAAAGTTTTCCCAAATATCGCACAGAATTACAAAAATCATCAGTGGCTTAGTGAATGTGTTATATTAGCAGTCAAAAAAAACGATGGTAATGCCATCAACTTCAGGATTCCAAACGAAATACCAGGCAAAGAAACAACGTATAAGTCCATCGATACTATAAATTAATCAAGACGAAGTTGTCAATTATCCAACTGAATTCTTAAACTCACTTGATTTGCCAGGAATTTTAACACTGAAAATTGGCGTACCAATCATTCTTCTCCGAAATATAAATCCACCACGACTTTGCAACGGTACCAGGCTTTCAGTGAAAAATTAATGAACAGTATCATCTAAGCTTCAATTTTAAATGGACAATTTAAAGGAAACGATGTACTGTTGCCAAGCATTCCAATAATTCCGACAGATAGGCCATTAGAATTAAAATGTTTGCAGTTTCCGGTGCGACTCGCATTTGGACAATAGCTACAAGTGTGTGGACTAAATTTTAAGAATCCATGCTTCACACATGGACAGCTGTATCTGGCCTGCTCACGCGTTGAAAAACCTTAAGATCTATTCATATCCGCACCAGACAAAAAAACAAAATATATCCAAAAGCACTTCAATAAACATAATTGAAACACAAACACTTTCTTTCTTTGAGTGGCATTGAAACGCATGCCGGGTCAGCTAGTATTATATATATTCCTAAAAACATTTTTCATTTGGAGAATTAGTTGAGTTTATTCATTTTTCTGATTCGAAATTCAGTCTGAAATTCGATAAGTAAGTATGCATTTGATTGTTCATGCAAGTATTTTTTTTGTAATGCAAAACAATTATCCCGTTGGGAGCAACGGGCTGAAATACAGCTAGTAGTGCTTGATTCGTGCATATGTGACAAGTCATGTCCCATCTCTAATAATTACTATTTTATTTGTTTTTTACGTACCATTCTCATAGTTGTTTGGACAGCTTACAAATGGCCACTGCTCCTGAACTTGGCAGCCCTGTTGCACAATTTCATAAGTAGGTTGTGGCTGCACCATAACTTGAACTGGAGGCGGTGGGATATCAGTTGGAGGTTGTCCATAAAACTTTGGGGCTGGAATATATACTGGGTATTGCTCTATTATACGTTCCGGTTCAACTTCCAAGGGTGTTTCCGGCGTATAGTCGTCGTGAAAACACTGTGCGCCGCATACATGACGTCGTTTTTCGTTGCATTCCCATTTCTTATCAGTCCTCTGCGAACATGTATGGGCTTCTATGATTATGCAGCACTGCTTTGGATCTTCGTAACGGTCTGAAATGGTTTTCGGAGTATTTTCAGAGTTTGAGTTGGACCCTAGACGTATGTTATTGATGTTTGTATTATTAACGTTTGTTATGACATTTTGTATGTTAGTACTGTTTACAATATTTGTTATGTTTATAATATTAGTAAAGTTTGCCAGGTTTGTATATATAGTATCACTCCCCTTTTCATTTATAATTTTTGCTGAAGATTCTGGTCCGAATGGAACTTCATTCTTTATACAGCTCGTTTGGCATGAGGAATTAGAATTAGGGCCGAGATTATGTCGGTCACAGAATAGAAAACAATCGTTACAAAAAGTCGACTTACAGCACTCACCGTCATAGCATTTCATGCAAATTCCGTTGACCAAACTTTCATCTTGACTACAGCTTGACCTTTCGCTTACACATCCTCCGTTAGACCATACTGTTCCAGTGGGACATTCACAGGTACCATTAATAGTCCGCGTCGTACCTGGTGCACAATTCAAGCAAGCTCCATCGATGTATATTGAATTCGGGGGACACACGGCACACTGGCCATTAAAGGGAAAACTATCGCCGGTACACGTCATATTTACTGGTATGCAAGAACCATTGCTCATTGTGTACCCTTGAGGACAATTCGTCACCGTCGTGCCTTTGCCACAAAAATTATTGCTGGCGTCACACATTTGGTCGGGGTAGCATATCCCGTTTATTGGACTCGAATTCAACGGGCATGTCGCTACCGTGTTCGGGACGCATCTGTTATTTAAGTAACTTCTACCGTAGGGGCACTGGACATTATTTGATGAGATTTGTCCCGATTGGCACAACAAATACGAACTATAATTATTTGTAAATTGGCAACGGTCACCCTGGCCTGACACTTGACATATGTCATTCGCCGCTAACGCGAGGATTGTGAGAATTATCTTCATCTGCAATTATAAGATATACAAATAATCAATTTCTGTCTGCCTAAACAATGTACGCATAATAATAATTAATAGAAAGGGAAAGAAGATTGATATATATCAAATATTTGACGTACCTTACCTTTTCAACAGAATTTAAATGAAGTTTCATTTATCCACGGAAATGAGAGATTCCTGTCCGGTTGACAAAGCTCTTATGATATTGATGTCAGAACAAAATTGTTTCTTGAAAAGTTCCAAAACTGTGATTGATAAGATTAAATATGAGATTCAATTTTTTTAATTAGTTAAATTATAAAACTAAATTATTAAAATAAACATCTTTATCACAATATATGTCAAGAGGTTAAAATCAACATTTGACATTTTTGTGACACACAGATAACACAAATCCATTTCCCTGTTAAAATGTAAATTTCGGTAGCCTAAGATATTTTTTTTTATATTCTAAGAAATGATTATGAATCCTTATATTAATTTGGAAGTAACAAGGAGCCTTGAAGCACGATTACAAAGCAGGACGTTCACTTTGCTTGGTGTCTTTTCATCGTATTTTGGAGAGGTGAAGCTATGCTTCAATTTCCCTTTCATCTATGGTAAGGTTATGCTATTATATCCCGAGCTCTGTCCTGGGTTTGCCGGGACCTAGGCGGGAACGTGATCTTCAGATTTTGATTTTTATTTTGAGAGGATAAACATACTAGTGGAGAGATAGAATACAATAAGAGTTTTGTTTTTGTGGTGGTATAAGTTCGTAATCGTGGGCGTTTAAGTTGTGACACTAATGGATGATTCAATAACCTCAAGCTGCATTTTAAATTGATAACGTACGATCAAGAATTGATTAATTCAGTGGTTTCCAACCTTTATATTACTAAGCCTCCAGTAGCGTAGAAAGGAGACCCTGACCCTGGCCCGGGGCGGTCCTTGAATTTGCCACCCCCAATATTTTTTTTCTAACTTTGTTTTTAAATCACTTCTTCTATTTTTTAACAGTGAACTAGAAGTTTTTACTACAGGTGGCTTAATTTTGTTTATGTTTACACTGTACTATACTATATGTAAATAAAATTTCTCGAAAAATATTGTATTGATTTTGAAAATGCCGCCCTCAAAAATGTGGCGCCTGGGGCGGTCCGCCACTACCGCACCCCTTTGCTACGCCACTGTACACCTCCCTTAGAAGAAAAAATATCTTCGCGCCTCCCTATCCTTTATTTAATATACAGCGGAAGCCCGATCTACCGTTCTCGCATTGTTCGTTTTCCCGCATCGATCGTTTATTTTTCATAGTCCCGGCCAAACACCCATAAAAAAATGTAAAAAAATCCCGCATTAATCGTTCCCCGATTTACCGTTTTCCTCGATTTATCGTCTAAATATTTTGGTCCCGTCACAAATATTATCTCGATTGACCGTTTCGTTGAATATTTCTCATACATAGTCTTACCTTTTAAAAAAATAATATGCCCGATTTACCGATTTACCGATTTCATTGATCTATCATTTAAATATTATCGCCACGTCACAATTATTATAAAGTTATGAAAAGTCAAATCTAAAATACCTAAATGAAGAAAACTAGAACTCTAGCTGAAATACTGAAAACAGTTCAAGACATTGGAAAAAATTCAGGAGAAAAACTATTTGACATAGCAAAAAGGAGTTGACTTTGAAATGTATGCGATTTTGATGATTGTTTGTTCAAATTTAAGTGCTAAACTGCAAATAGACTAATCAGTTAGTATTAAGCAATTTAGAAATATATTAATTTATTATTTAATAAAAAAAGGGAAAAAAATAAATAAGCTTTTTGAAAATTAAACATCTTTTTGGTATTACATATTTGAAGATATCCCGCATTATCGGTTTCCCGCATTATTCGTTCATTTATCACGGTCCCTTGAAAAACGTAGAATCGAGGTTCCACTGTAGTAATAAAGACACGTTTTAAAGGGTAAATAAATATGTTCTACTGTTCGCGCCTCCCTTTGCAATAGTTCACGCCTCCCATGTTGAAAATTGCTGTGTTAATTGGAGTGGTGCTGTTTGATCAGCTATTTTTTGATCTATATGTATTTATGTAATTTTTATTTTATAAGATATTTTTTTTTTTAAATTGTTATCTTAATCTTTTGCCCTCTTTTTATGGCTGTTTATCCTCGAAAGGTGGTCAAACCATCAGTGTCTGCGGCGGTCGTTAAGTTTGCTGGATGTCCACTGGTCCAGAGCCCAGTGGCGGTTCTAGGTACTGGGCTACGCGGGCTAAGCCCGACCTGCATTTTTCACCCAAAACTTTGGATGGCTGAATAAAAATGAACAGCAATTCGGCCGCTGAACAAAATAAATACGGTTGTCGGTGCCTCCTGCTGCTGGAACGTGATTCCAGCAGCCTTTAGTTTAAACTCACTTGTGTTTTTTTGTGGTTTTTGTGCGATACGTTATTCCTAGAATGGCGTATGGAAAAGCTCGTCGTCCGAGATTGAAGAAATAATTCTTTTCAATCTCGACGATAATTAAAAATAATTTTTGGTTGTCTGTCGCCCGCGTAGAATGTAGCATATTATTTTTCTTAACTTAACTATAGCTTCATTTGTGCACGCCAGGTATTAATTGTTGCAATGTAAATTCTATTTGTTAATAATTTTGTGTGATTTAAATAAAATGATTGCAGATTCTCAGTAAACATTATTCGTAACATTGAGCGATGTTTTCATTCCTACCTACGTGTTATACCTTGACCTATTATTCTAACTACGGTTGATCGTAATGACTTTCATTAGTGTGGATTTATTCTTTGAAAAGTTAAAAAATTCTCACAATAAATGAAACTCACTTGAATTATAAATTACGAGTCATGTCAATATCAAAAAGTATTCGGTTGCTTTAATAATTATATAAGTGATAAAAAAAACTCGACCCTTCCCCAGAACTTCTGAATAGCTCTGAGATTAACCAAGCCGTTGTTAACGTATTGGTAGCCCACCGCTGACCACGAGAAGGTGCAGTGTTGTGCTGTGCTTATTTGGATTTCACTGTGGAATGGTATATGATGGCAATCTAATTAAATCTACAACAATTGAGAAATATTTGTGGAAGCTTAATAGCTGGTATTTAAAATCAATTAATAGTTCGCTTCTTCTACTGACTTACTGCTCGATCGAAAATTGGTTTCGTAATTTTATTCATACTGCAGGAAAAAACACTAAATTTATAATTAGTATAATTTGAACACATTATGAACACAACAGTATAATATACAAACACATATTTCAACTTTAAGTTTAGTTAGGTGGATGATATTTCGTAAAATATTTATTTCCTAGTTTTTATTTTATATTTTATGATAAACTTATTGCACAAAATAAAAGTAACATAAATATATTGAAATGGTGATTTATAACAATTATTATTGTTTATTCGATGATTTATATATCAATATATGTCAAGTTTTAGTTTTTACGTTGATAATTGAGATATTTATGAAAAAATACTTCACAGGAACCATTAAATACCATCATTAATATTAAAAAGGCAGCAAAATCTAAAATGATAATTCAATAATACATTATTTCTTTTCGACGTAAACGTCACTTGTACTTTTCATTTAAAATTTAAATTATTAACTAGACACAAACAAAGTATTGAGTGGATTGTAATTATTGTTTATCTTGAGATATATTCAATTTGGATTATCATTTATTAACGTATAATTGTTCTGAGGAATGAATCCCCTTGAAAATGGGTTATTAAATGTTGAGTACGAAGGGTATGGTGAATACTCTGCGGGATAACCAGGATTCATCGGCCATCTAACAGGTGGCGAAGGACGAATCAGCATATTGAGGTTTGATTCCAGTGCTCCACCCAAGGGTACATTTTTAGTTTCAAAATCCACAGGCGCTGTTTCATTAAGCAACGTTGTATTAAACAGATTATTAAAATTGTATGGAAAAGGAAGATCGTATGCCCCGGGATTATAGTTTGGGACCTGTTGCCCATAAAACTGCATATATGGATCGTAAAACTGTTGTTGGTGCCATGGGTAGTATTGCTGTGGAGGCGTGTAGAATTGATGCATTGGTTGATAATATTGTTGCGTTGGGGGGAAATATTGCTGGGCAAGAGGTGGGTACATGGGTTGAGCAACGGGAGGAGCGTAATTTTCCGCCATACCGTAATACTGCGATGACGGCGCACAACCTCCTGCGTATGGTGAACAAGATGCCATTCCGAAAGCCGGATCGATCATTTGATTGCCAAAACAACCACGACCGCAAGAAGCTGGAGCAGAGTAGGCGGGCATCTCAGTTGGGGGCGTGTGATAATATCCAGGCCTATAGTAAGGACCCTGCCTGTACATCGATCCTTGACCAATTCCGTCATCGTAGCAACCTCGGCAGTCGGGCGCTAATCCGTTGTGGAAGTTTTGAAATCCATACCCGTAGTGATCATAACAGCCTTCGCAATTGGGCATCTCCTGGATGTTATTAGCTCCACACGAGACGTACGGCCATGCTGATGTATATGAGCATCTAGGTTGCGGTTGAGGCACGTAGGCGACGGACGGAGGACATTGTTCCGGTGTACCTTCGCAGGGTTGTCTCACTTGCGCGTGTATGGTGCCCGATTCGCATTGTGGTCCACAAGTGTGATGCCTTTTGTGTAAGCATCTTTTCCCACCGTTTGTGCCAAACAAATTGTAGCATACTTTTGGTTGGACTACAATGCAACATTTACCGTTGTTGGCAGCTGACAATTGTTGATAGGCGGACGAATTTGAAGTCAGATCCAAATTGTTGATATTAGTATTGTTGATCGATGTCGGGACATTGATATGATTTGTATTGTTTACTATATTTGTGAGGTGAATTGTTGTGGTAACGTTTGGACTAATAATCGAAGGTGCGCCGACCTCTCTTTGGGTAACGGTTGGCACCGATTGGACCGATATAACTTGTTCATTCTTGCATGATTTGTCACAGCGATCCTGGCAGTCGTAGCCATTGCAGGATCCAGAACAAGAGTTGATGCAATTGTCAAGGACAACATTATTTACGCAGTTGGGAGTATTGCACTGTACTGCGAATGGATCGATTACAGCAGAAGCGTACGGACACAAACTCCGTTTGACTCGTTTATTTTCTAAACATTTCATGTAGCTTTTGGTCTCTGTCATGTGACATTTTGTTTCTTCTTTGTCACATGGCTCTGCTACTTTAGCCGCTATTTCGCTTGCAATGATAGCAACTAGTATCAATAAAACTGCAAACGATTTCATCTGGAACAAAAAAATCATTTTAAATTTAAATTTATCTTTAATTTTTAAATCAAAGACAAGCATTCTCTATCTGGATAGGTAGACTATTTCAAAAGGAGGCGTGAACAGTATAAATTATTAATTTACTCTTTAAAAAGTGTCAAGTATTAGAGTCAAGTCAGTTACCCGATTATTTGCATATTTCTCTAAAACACAACACCCAACATAATATATATATTTGTCTAGGCGATAAAAAGATAACTTAAAATTTAGGTATGTACCGTCACAAATATAGCTTTAATATGGCTAATAAAATTGAAATATAACTTATATGTTATTTATATTGACATAGAAATAACGAAATATTTATACACATTTTTTCAATTGAGTTTTTTTCTACCGTATATATACATTATTTTTTTCTCTCTTTTTAGGTAGAATAGATAGAATTTATACTAACTACCCAATATTTGTACTCTACATTTGAATCAACACTTTCACCGGATTAAATGAATGACTTTATTTTCAATAAACATTCTAAATGATGAAGTTTTATTATTTTTCTTGATTTTGATTTAATTGAGTTCATCAGACTAAATTCTCGTTCACATTTAGCGCCCGATACCTAAAAGATTTCAAAAATATCCAGTGAAACTGAAATATTAATAAATTGATTTTGATAACTGAGCCTAGAGATTAAAAAAAATCGTCGAATGTTTGAACGGAACCGTTTCGTCTTTGTTTTTTCGGCAGTTAAAATTTTCAAATCACATTTTCATGTTGTTTGTCGCATATTTTTGTTACTTATTTCTATAAGTTGAGTATATTTGATTTTTAAACTTTTAATTAACTCTCCTTATTGAAGCCTGATTAAAAGTATGCCTCTCCATCAATTATTCTTCGGGAAATCGCATTTCCAAATGGTCAGAGAATGAATTTTAAAATCACGGTTTTGTTTATGTTTTTATCTAATAATATATTTCTCACATCATCGCTCCAATAAACTGTATAATTTAATTTAAGATTTCGACTGAAGGTGCTTGGTGAAATTTCAATATTAAATTTAAATCGTTCAAATTATGTCAATTCACACAATTTTTGTCTCTAACGGCCCGGGTTTCGCCTTTTGGCATCTTCAGGCGTTCAAGTACACAGATGAACTTAAATCGAGACAGTTCAAATTGACAAAACTTGTGCAAAAAATAATCTTCACTATATTAATGTTAGCAACTTGTGTTGTTCGCTCGACTTGTACCTTGTATATTATCTCTGACTTGTAGGTTTGTTCTTATGTTGGAATAGAACAGTGATGTACAACCTTTACCTTCTAGCGGACCGCATAAAACAAATAATCGTGGGTTGGGGAAGAAAAAAAAAAGTACGCTTAATATTAATCCATTTTTATACAGAACATATGTACGTTTCATGTAAAACAGCCTTAAAACCGTGTAAAAAAGATTGTGAATTTAGATAAATGAGTAATAGGTTCCATTATATTATTTTGAACGTGTTATTTCGAAAACGTGAACATAAATAAGCCATGCAGAAAAGGATTATGAGTACTTGCTTAGTTAAAATCGTTTCAATGTGAAATATTTGTTTTATTTGTGTGCAATTCATAAGATAATGCATTCTTGGTCTTTGTTAATTTTTAACTATTTTTTTTAATGTGACATAATATTTGTAAGCCTGTTTTTATGAACCGACTTATTCTCCTTCATTAAAGAAAAAGCTTGCTTAGGTTTATTAAATAAATATTTTACGTGAAAAAAAAGGGCCACCGAAAAATTCAAAAAGGGCAGTGGTTTGTGCATCACTGGAATAGAATCACTGTCTGTTCACAGACTAACTTATTGCCGTGTTACATGTGCAGTGCATCTCATAGCATAACAATATGTATTTTTTCTCTAGTCGTCATAATGCCAAAATAGCTGCAGTGAAAGGGGATAGGGTGTTATCACCCCTACTTTAAACAAAAAATGGGAAGGCGTAATAAAATAAATAAGGCAACAAAATAAATGGTCAGAATTTAAATCAATTTCTGGTCAGAATTTAAATCATCTTTTGGTCATAATAAAATTCAATTTTTGGTCAGAATAAAAATACTAACGGTCAGAATAAAATTATCAATACGGTCAGAATAAAATTATTATACGGTCAGAATAAAATTATTATACGGTCAGAATTAAATTATTATGCCGCCTGTGTGGTCGAGTGGTCAACGTTGTTGGCTTCGGCTACGGAGGGCCCGGGTTCAAATCCCGGTACGGACAGTTTTTATAAATTGATTTTTCAATCGATTTATGAATTTCTGTTCAAAGGCATGGGTGTGTGTGATGTCTTGAAATCCCCCCTCTCACCCATCCTATCCTACGAACGGGGCGTATCGAGAGCGATTAGCTTACCACTAATCCTGTCCTAGCCCCTATCCTTCTATCCCTACTCTCTTTGGAAAAAGAGAGGTTGAGCAACTGAGTAACAAGCAGTTCTCGTAGAAACACTTCTGTTGAGATAAACTCCATTAGGAGTCCATATGCTCCACATTGGGAGCGGACATGGTTAAAAAAAAAAAAAAAAATAATAAACGGTCAGAATAAAATCTATTATACGGTCAGATTTTCATAAACATTTTGATTGCGTCGATTTTTCAACACTATATGTGCGAAAAAATTACTGCACATTCGACATTTTTTTATTTTTTTTATTTTCGAATTCCTGCTGTTTATTTCGGGAATAAATACAATGAGCCCAAATATGCAAGACTTATTCTACATTATTTTAAATATTATCTGGACCGATTTCACCGCAAAATATATAATAAATATTTTTAAAAAATGTCAAATATGCAGTAATTATTTGAAACTAGCTGTAAGCCCGTTGCCCAGCAACGTGAGATTTTTGTTGCATAGTATTAATTTTAATTTTATTTTATGTTATTTTATTTTATGGTATTTTATTTTATTTTATTTTATTTCATTTAATTTTTATTTATTTTATTTTATTTTTATAGTTAGCAGAAATTTCGTAAATTATTTAATTTTTGGAATAATGTTTATGTTTGCTAACAACCATTTTTCGTAGTAGCAGAAATTTCGTAAAATATTTAATTTTTGGAGTAATGTTTAAGTTTGCTAACAACCATTTTTCGTAGAAGCATAAATTTCGTAAAATATTCAATTTTTGGAATAATGTTTAAGTTTGCTAACAACCATTTTTCGTAGTAGCAGAAATTTCGTGAATTATTGAATTTTTGGAATAAAGTTTAAGTTTGCTAACAACCATTTTTCGTAGAAGCATAAATTTCGTAAAATATTCAATTTTTGGAATAATGTTTAAGTTTGCTAACAACCATTTTTCGTAGGAGCAGAAATTTAGTAAATTATTTAATATTTGGAATAATGTTCAAGTTTGCTAACAACCATTTTTCGTAGTAGCAGAAATTTCGTAAATTATTGAATTTTTGGAATAATGTTCAAGTTTGCTAACAACCATTTTTCGTAGAAGCAGAAATTTCGTAAATTATTTAATATTTGGAATAATGTTCAAGTTTGCTAACAACCATTTTTCGTAGGAGTAGAAATTTTGTAAAATATTTAATATTTGAAATAATGTTTAAGTATGCTAACAACCATTTTTCGTAGTAGCCGAAATTTCGTAAATTATTTAATATTTAGAATAATGTTCATGTTTGCTAACAACCATTTTTCGTAGGAGTAGAAATTTCGTAAAATATTTAATATTTGAAATAATGTTTAAGTTTGCTAACAACCATTTTTCGTAGTAGCCGAAATATCGTAAATTATTGAATTTTTGGAATAAAGTTTAAGTTTGCTAACAACCATTTTTCGTAATAGCCGAAATATCGTAAATTATTGAATTTTCGGAATAAAGTTCAAGTTTGCTAACAACCATTTTTCGTAGGAGCAGAAATTTAGTAAATTATTTAATATTTGGAATAATGTTCAAGTTTGCTAACAACCATTTTTCGTAGTAGCAGAAATTTCGTAAATTATTGAATTTTTGAAATAATGTTTAAGTATGCTAACAACCATTTTTCGTAGTAGCCGAAATTTCGTAAATTATTTAATATTTAGAATAATGTTCATGTTTGCTAACAACCATTTTTCGTAGGAGTAGAAATTTCGTAAAATATTTAATATTTGAAATAATGTTTAAGTTTGCTAACAACCATTTTTCGTAGTAGCCGAAATATCGTAAATTATTGAATTTTTGGAATAAAGTTTAAGTTTGCTAACAACCATTTTTCGTAGTAGCAGAAATTTCGTAAATTATTGAATTTTTGGAATAATGTTCAAGTTTGCTAACAACCATTTTTCGTAGAAGCAGAAATTTCGTAAATTATTTAATATTTGGAATAATGTTCAAGTTTGCTAACAACCATTTTTCGTAGGAGTAGAAATTTTGTAAAATATTTAATATTTGAAATAATGTTTAAGTATGCTAACAACCATTTTTCGTAGTAGCCGAAATTTCGTAAATTATTTAATATTTAGAATAATGTTCATGTTTGCTAACAACCATTTTTCGTAGGAGTAGAAATTTCGTAAAATATTTAATATTTGAAATAATGTTTAAGTTTGCTAACAACCATTTTTCGTAGTAGCCGAAATATCGTAAATTATTGAATTTTTGGAATAAAGTTTAAGTTTGCTAACAACCATTTTTCGTAATAGCCGAAATATCGTAAATTATTGAATTTTCGGAATAAAGTTCAAGTTTGCTAACAACCATTTTTCGTAGGAGCAGAAATTTAGTAAATTATTTAATATTTGGAATAATGTTCAAGTTTGCTAACAACCATTTTTCGTAGTAGCAGAAATTTCGTAAATTATTGAATTTTTGGAATAATGTTCAAGTTTGCTAACAACCATTTTTTGTAGGAGCCGAAATTTCGTAAATTATTTAATATTTGGAATAATGTTCAAGTTTGCTATCAATCATTTTTCGTAGTAGCAGAAATTTCGTAAATTATTTAAGTTTTGGAATTATGTTTAAGTTTGCTTACAACCATTTTTCGTAGAAGCAGAAATTTCGTAAATTATTTAATATTTGAAATAATGTTTGAGTTTGCTAACAACCATTTTTCGTAGTAGCAGAAATTTCGTAAATTATTTAATATTTGGAATAATGTTCAAGTTTGCTAACAACCATTTTTCGTAGTAGCCGAAATTTCGTAAATTATTTAATTTTTGGAATAATGTTCAAGTTTGCTAACAACCATTTTTCGTAGGAGCAGAAATTTCGTAAATTATTTAATATTTAGAATAATGTTCAAGTTTGCTAACAACCATTTTTCGTAGGAGCAGAAATTGCGTAAATTATTCAATATTTGGAATAATGTTCAAGTTTGCTAACAACCATTTTTCGTAGTAGCCGAAATTTCGTAAATTATTTAATATTTGAAATAATGTTTGAGTTTGCTAACAACCATTTTTCGTAGGAGCAGAAATTTCGTGAATTATTTAATATTTGAAATAATGTTTGAGTTTGCTAACAACCATTTTTCGCAGTAGAAGAAATTTCGTAAATTATTTAATATTTGGAATAATGTTTCAGTTTGCTAACAACCATTTTTCGTAGTAGCCGAAATTTCGTAAATTATTATATTTTGGAATAACTTTTAAGTTTGCTAACAACCATTTTTCGTAGTAGCAGAAATTTCGTAAATTATTTAATATTTGGAATAACGTTTAAGTTTGCTAACAACCATTTTTCGTAGTAGCAGAAATAGACGTTGTAAATTTTTTAATTGTGATTATTTTATCGAATATTAATATATAGGTATTTATTTTTTGAAAAACTTATCACGCTTATCAATCGGATTTTATTATTTTCATACGATCAAGATGTACTGTGTTTAAAAAAAAAAATGTTATAAACCAAAAAAAAAACGCTCGGGGTCAGACTCGAACCACTGACCATCAGCTTACCATTCTAGCGCTTTACCTTTCGGGTACGTTGGAATTAATGAATGTGCAAAAATTAGGATATATATGCTGTGTTTCAAATAAAAAACAAAAGTTTCAAAATTCGAACGTAATACAATATATATAATGTAATTTTATCGTAACTGGCAGTTGTTTGTTTACCCGAGTGGTAAAGCTCTCAACTCATAATTCAAGGACCGTGTTTCGAATCCAGACCAAGGTGCTTTTTTGTATGAGAATTCAATTTTTCAGCGATTTGATATGTTCCATCAAATAATAGTATATAATGACGTCATCGAAAAGGTAGGAATAAAAAATGGCGACATCGAGGCTGGTGAAGGGGGAGGGGGAGGAGGAGAGGAAATCGAGGAAAATCATAAGTAACAGTGTATATTGGAAAAATATGTCTTAAGTATGAATAAAAAGTGACAGCGCGGCTTGGCAGGAGGAGGAGGGGGAGGGGCAGGGGGAGGGGAAATCGAGGACATCTTACACTCAGACGGACATTATCGGCTATTAATATATAGATATTATCAGATAATATTTTTTTAAATTTCGAATGCGTACTGCATATTCATTGAGCACATTGTATTTATTCTCAAAATTCACAGCAGGAATTCGAAATTTTTTAAAAATATATCTGAACCGATTTCGCGGCAAAATTTTCATCATCATCATCATCTTTCCACCATCATCATCAAGCCTAAGCTTAACTTTTAAATTAAAAATTGCCTGTATCTTATATTTAATGTCATCATTTAATTTCATCGTGTCATTTGCTAATGTTTCATGTGACTGTTCTTCTTCTGTTTTAAATACAATAACATCAGGTTTATCAATGCAGTATAAAATATATAGTCCAGTATTACATTGCTGCCCTCTTTTTTTTACAGTATTACAGCGATAATAATCCTTTTCCCCGTCGTAAAGAAGATCCGTTAACCGTTGCCAAAAGATGGGAACTAGTATAATATTGTCTCTAAAGTATACTAGGTAGTCTATGATTGTCTCTGATGGGAACTGTCAATTCATCCTTCGCAATACTAGAGATTTATTCGATGGCCGTGGCGCTAGTGGCATCGCTCGCCCATTGGACGATTTGCCGTAAGCAACTTCATTTTGCAGTTTCGCACCAATAGCATCGCAATACGATGACATCATTATTATCAAAAAAATTCAGACCACTTGTCAAAATAATTATGACCAATGTCATTTAGATTCTGACCATTTAATATAAATTCTGACCACTTTAATATAAATTCTGACCACTTATAAATTCTGACCATAAATTATTTATTCTGCCCTCTGTTATTCTAACCGATACATTATGACCATTTAATATATATTCTGACCAATGAAATATAAATTCTGACCAATGTATTAAAAATTCTGACCGATACTGAATAAAAATTCTGACCGTTTAAATACGAGCCATAAAATAATAAAATGGTATTTTTTCTGCGAGAAACGATTCTGAGAAAAATATGCAACACATTTGGTGAACGTAATAAAAAATATTTAAGCAGAAGTAAAATTTGGTAAAATAAACTTATTTTTACAATATTTCTGTGTGCAGTCTGTTGTACCTGTGCGGGGATAAAAAAATGTGTGCGGCCATATTGTGGGAAGTGTGCGCGCGCACACGCGCACATCTTAGCGGGAAAATTGGATGCAACATAAATTAGTCATCTATCACGCGGTGGAACGGCGTTGCGGACCCTTTTTACTCGGAATATTTAATGTTTCTTTTATTTATATTTTGCTTAAAAACTGTTTTTTTTAAACTTATTTTCATGGAAACATTGTCTGCTTGTTCCGATCTTAGGTCCCTTTTGAAAGTAACGCGTAAAAAAATACCAGGCCCATATATTTACCCTGTGACCAGAACCAGTGGTCTAATGCTTCACATGTTATTTTGTTTTGCGAAATTATCTTATTAAAAAGCCTTTTCCCAACAGTCCATAGAGCAGGGATGGCGAACCAATAGCACGCGTGCCTCGAGGTGGCACGTTTGAGAATTTGGATGACACGCGAACGATTTCCAAGTTCAAAAAAAATATTTATTATGATGAAAAAATAAAATTTTGATAATAATCTTTGAAGTATTAATTTATTCCGTCTTTTTATTTTTCAAATGTTGTTGTTGTAATTGTAATTTTAAAGCTTGTAAATAAAATTCAGAAAAAAAACATTTATATTTTTTCTATTGTGTTATTTTTTTTACTGCTTGGGCACGCCACGTCAATCAAGAAATAATATTTGGGCATTTTTGGCACGCGGACCCAAAAAGGTTCGACATCCCTGCCATAGAGCAATGGTTGGTTTTTATGACGGATCTCACGGGTTCGAATCACAGCACGAAGCAAAGCGAGGGCGATTAGTTGACCACTAGTCCTGTCTTTCTATCTTTACTCTCTTCGGGAAAAGAGAGAAGCTGAGAAACTGAGTAAAAAGCGTTCTCGTAAAAAACCTTCTGTTCAGATTCCTACATTAGGAAGACATATGCATCACGTTGGGAAGGGACACGGATTAGAAATAAATTGTAACAAGAAGTGAGTTACGGTACCTGTTTTTTTAAAAAAGCACTGGTCACGTGGATGGTTAGGAAGTGCCAATAACAATAAATATAAGTAATTTAAAATAAATTCTGGATAGTTTTGCTGAAAAATATAAATTAGCACATATTTTCAGAGGCGGGCTGGAAGTGGCTCGGAGGGGCTCGTGAGGGCCTCTTGATCTTTTAAGAGAAAACAATATTCTCAGATTAAATTTGTATATAACTACAATGTATGACAAATATATTATCTAAGACAGCTTGAGTATACACAGTCTCACATTTTAAGCCATTTACATTGATTAATTTACGGTAAATTTCATATGGTTACGTATTATAAGTGTATTGAGTAACAATAAATTGCTTATTCAAGTATTCCAAATAATTGCATAGGAGTGATAAAAAATTTACTCCTTCCCCAGAACACCGAGAATTGATTTGAGATTAAGTGAGCCCTTTGTTAACGTATTAGCACCCCACCGCTGCATATTTTACACTAATAAAATATGTATAAATCGATGAGTAAAATTAAAATGGATACTGAATGTTGGTCCCCAAAAAAATATAAAAAACAAGAAGTCATTAAATTTGAAATTATTATATTAGAAGAGCAGAAAAATTCATGCTCACTATTTTCATGTCATCTTTCGTAAAGACAGATTTTCCATACAAAACAAATAATGTGGCAATTCACCATGTGATCGATTTTTAAGGGACAGCTTTTATAAGATATTTTAATATAAATTAAAAAAAACAATTAAATAAAATATTTGTCATTACAGCTAATGCCAATACGACAAATGTTTAAAATTGGAAAATTATACGAGAACAACTCAATGAGAATTTACTGTAAGTCACTCACATTGACATATTCACAAGAACGATTCCCGGTAAATTGATTGCAATTTCTCGAATGCAAATTTCTCGAATGCAATTTCTCGAATGGAAATTTCTCGAATAACAAGTTCCTCGAATAACCAATTTCTCGAATGTCAAATACTTCGAAAGTTTTTATAAAAAAAGGATATATATATATTTAAGTTTTAACATTTTTTATAATTACTCATACAAACATATTTATGCAAGTTGGGAAATAAAAATCATAAATCAAAAAAAAGTCAGTATAAAAAAAAAAGTTGCCGGTGGTCGAGTGGAAAAAGTCATTGGTTCTGTTTCAGGAGGTCACGGGCTTGAATCTTAATACGTACACTTTTTAATTAATTATATTTCGAACTATTTATGGATTTCTGTGTGAAGGCACACATATATGTAATTTCTTGAAACCCTCTCACCCATTATATACTAAAAGTTGAGCGAAGCGATAGTGATAAGCCAACCGTTTGTTCGGTCTTAGCCCTAGTCTTCTATGTGTTCTGGAAAAATATACAGACGGTTTGAGTAACTAATTAACAAACAGTTCTCGTAGAAACACTTCTGCTGAGATAAACTTCATTAAGAGGTCATATGATCCGCATTTGGAGCGGACGCGGTTAAAATAAACACGTAAGGAAATTATTTTTATATTTCATTCTCTTAACAAGTGTCGCACAAGATAAAAATGAAATTAATAGAACAAAAACATTTTTTTTCGCTTTTGATTTCGCTTTTACGTGTTTTTTTTTGGACGGCACTATTTCTTTTATTTATGCAACTTATGCAATGTTACGTGAATTTTTTCTTCGATAAATAAATAAAATACCCAAATGTACAACAGAACTTCAAAATGAACGAAATTGAATTACGGTGCATTTTTTTTTGTATAAATAACACTAATACTGTATTCTCTTATCAGTCGTTAAGAGCAAAACCGGTTCTGACCATATTATAGTAAACAAAAGTGAAATTAGTACAAATTAGTATTTCATTTTTGAATATAATGCCTTTCCACCAAGTATTGACAGTGAACACTATAAAAGTGATTATATTTCACAACCTACAGTGACAGCAGCGAATAACTCCTATATTAAAAAGTAATTACAATTTTGCGTATACACATATGTATCTATTTTTCATATTAAATAAAGAAATTGATGGTTAATGTGTAAAAAAAACTTTTTTTGCGCATATTTGAGGAGTAAAAATGATTTAACAAGTGCTATGGTTTGACTTGAAATGTGTTTCAAGACAACCTTTTTTCATTTATTTGATGGTTAAACATTGTTCGCACAACAAACATTTTTCTTTCACTAAAAATAATACGGAAAATTAAAAATATAACAATGTTGCCATCCTTTCCTCAGAATTTCAGGGATGCAATATCAAAAAAATTTACAAAAAATGTAACCCTCAATTTTCCAAAACAGCTTTTTTTCGATAATCACAATGTTATACATATTCTATCAAAAGGATGGAAGCTAAAAATTCCGAATAAGTATCAGAATTTAGCTCTTAAGTTTGAAAAAGATGACCTTGTAAAAAAATTAAACCAAGAAAAAACACTGAAATAACGGTTTTTCCGAGACAATTTCTTTAATCAATATTAGGTTATGTCAATTTAACACCAGCTTAGAAGTATCCGTGCACTTCAAGGTTGTGTATAATTCATAATTTGCATATGTCACGAAATCATCAAAACACGTTTTTAGCGCCTCCTGTAAAATTTGATATGTGTGGGTTACGTCCTTTTTCCTTCACAGTCGATATGCAATGTTTAAATAGTCAATATATTGCTACTTAATGCATTTACAATATTGTAACAATATGTAATTTACCGTAAGCTTATAGAAATGAACTATGTATTGTGTATACTAAAGCTGTCGTATATAATGTCAGAATTTTCAGTTATTTATTAATTTGATTTGATAATTGTTTTCTCGTAAATTAACAAGGGACTCGCCGGCCTTAGTAAAATTTAACAAGGGGCTCGCGCGAACCCCTCCGAGCCCCCTCCAGAATTTACATCCTAAGTTGTAATTAAAATGTAAATTCGTGGTAGAGAAGTCAATGTCATTGGCTTTAGTTTTGGTGCTCACGGATTCGTTTTCCTAATATGGAACGGATGATGAGATATTAATTAACTACTAGTCATCAGTGGCGTATGAAGGGGTCCTGCCACCCAGAGCGGTCCTTGAATTTGCCGCCCCCAAAATATAAATAAATATAGTTTTTCAAAAAATATTGTATTTATTTTTGAAAATACCATCCTTGCCACACCTCCTTTGCTACGTCACTGCTAGTCATGTTTGATGAGCCCTATCCTTATATCCCTATTCTCGAAAAGAGAGGTTGAACGACTGAGCGATAAAAAGTTATGCTTCATATGGGGAACAGACATCGAGAAAAAAATGAAAATGGAATCAGAAATATGTTTGGAGTTAAGTATCAGGAAATTATAAGAATATTGATATCTACCAGTTCTTTAAGTATGTAGAAATCTGTGGTTATGTTTAAAATGAGTAGCTATTATGATTTAGATCAAAACTGTAAAAAAATAAAAAAAATCCCTTTAAACCTCCGAAAACCCCAATTATTATCATGTAAGAAAAAAAAAGTTTATAATAATATTATTAATATACTTGATGTCTAAAGGCAGCCTTTTTAGGTATGTCGTATGTCAATTATCTCAAAATATAGAATTTGAATCGTTCAAATTATGTACATTCACACAAGGCGAAACCCGGGTCGTTAGTGACAAAACTTTTGTGAATGTACACAATTTAAAAGATTCAAATTTAATATTGAAATTCCACCAAGCACCTTCAATCGAAATCTTAAATTGTATCAAAATATAGAGTTATTTCTCTTTGAAACCGTGGCAACGATATATGCGGTATTTATTGAATTGTTGTTTACAACTTTTCATTTTTGTATAAATAGCATTGTTAAATTATATTTCTTATCAGTTGACAATGCTCGCAATGAGCGAAACCGGTTACGAACTATTAAATAAAGTAGAATGAAGTACAAAAGAATATTGTGTTTTTTATTAATATAATGCCCTTCCACCAAGTATTGACAGTGAACACCCTAAAAGTTATATTTTGTAATTGATAATGAAGAGTCAAGCCGCAAATGTTTTTTTTCTAAGTAAGTAGATTGTCGGTAAAATTAGTAAGTTTGATTTAATATTATAAAAATATAAAAATTATCATTATTATTATTAGTGGGAGTTTATAAACGAATACGTTTCTCCCAGAAAACTATAGTTTGCCAGCGAGTTACAGAGCACAGATAAAACAGAAAAAAGCACAGTGAAGAGAATATAGCTTGCATTGATTCTGTAAACAAAACATTCTTCATTTGTTTACTACGTCCTTAATTTACTATTATCTATTTAAAACCAGAATCGAATCATGTATAAATAAATGCTCGAGTCGGAGTTGAGGTTTTTTTAAGACTTCGCGCAGACCTGAGAGAAACACAACGAATCGGTTCTAAAACTTTTGTGTGTATGGTATGCTTTCGACAAGCTTAAAAAAACGCGTGTTTGTGAAACTTTCAGTACATAATTTTCTAGCTTTGTTAATTAAAGGTTAAATATTTATCCCACTCTTGAAGACTTTCAGATTATAGATGCCGTTAATAACTCACTAAGTGTCACTGCATACAATAGATGGAAATGCTTAAATTTTATAACTCAACCGCCAAAAGAGATGATTTCAAAAAATGACTCACCTTGTAAGGATGTATTTAACGGTTAAAGACCGCTGAGCGCGAAAGTCTTCAACGTAGTGTGCTAAAAAATTCGGTTAAAAAAATGCCTAATATTAATCTTATCTTGCTAACATACATAACTATCAATTCCTGTACTACCTTAAACTATATTAATCACAATGCATTCAAGTGTCAGAATGGGTGTGTTCAATATTTAATGTGTAAAAATTAATACACATTTTAATTTAAAATGAATTTTCACTTATTTTTCGTCATAATTTACGACGTACAGTTTTGAGAGACTTGGGATTTCCACCCGCCAAAAAGAGCTTAATTTAATTAAATATATAGGCATCTAAATTCAATAATTTATTTCCGAGCCCCAGTACAAACATCGATTTATCGATTTCCGTTCGAAGGCATGGTTGTTTGTGATGTCCCTTCCACCATTTCTGATCCTTCAACAACCGGGTGTAGCGAAAGCAATTGGTTAACAGCTAGGTCTGTCCTAGACTTATCCTTTTATCCATATTACTCTCTTCAGAAGAGAGGTTGAGCGGCTGACTAACAAACCGTTCTCGCATAAAAAAATCTGTTGAAATACCTCTATCGACTGTGGAAAGGAAAAAGAACGTAACCCACACATGGCAAATTTTACAGGAGGCGCAAAAAAGTGTTTAGATGATTTTGGGCCATATGCAAATTATAAAATATACACAACCTTGAAGTGCACGGAGACTTCTAAACTGGTGTTTAATTGACATAATCTAATATTAATTAAAGAAATTGTCGAGGAAAAACCTTTATTTCAGTCTTTTTCTTAGTTTCAATTTTCACAAGCTAATCTTTTTTCAAACTTAAAAGCTAAATCTGGACACTAATTCGGTATTTAAAGCTTACATCTTTTCGATAGAACATGTATCAAGTTTGATATATTGTGATTATAGAAAAAAAGCTGTTTTGAAAAAACTGTGGGTTACGCCCTTTTTCCTTTCCACAGTCGATATGATAATAATAGGACATGGATAAATAATAGTAAAATAATATCGGTATTTGGCATTTTCGAAATCGGGTTTTAAAAACATCCATGGATCCATGCTCTTATTGGAATATCGGTATTAAAATATCGAGTGTCGAATTATTTTAAAAAAATGGATCGCGCTGTTATGGCGTAAAGCCTCTGGATTATTTTTTTTTATCAAAATGTTCAATTTGATCCAAACTGATAGTTCAAATATCTATTAAGTAATCTTTGTGAGCAAGACATATGTAGGTAAGAAATTTCGACATATAAGCAAACATAACATAAAACATAATAATGTGGGTCATGTATAACTTTGTGATTTATGTTGTGCAATGCAATTTTTGTGTGTAATCCTATTTAAAGATCGTTTATTGAAAGAAAATATCGTGGACCACGAACAGAAAACTACCAAGCAACAATCATAGTCAATTTTGAAAGTATGTGGTGTGTATTAATTTGATTGTGGCTTTTTTTCTGTCCAAACCCTAAATATTTTCCAATCAACCGGTCTATTATAAAGGTTTGTATCTATTGATATATCGCTGCTTATTTTTCTTCACTAAACGAACGGCAATAAACAAAACAGAAAGTGTCATCAGTTAGCAGTTTGCTAGCAACCTCATAACGGGGTCATGCAATTTACGGGGGCCCAGTAAAAAAGGGGACCAAATTTCTACATACTAAATAAAACAATTGTGTTGGGGGGGGGGGGGGGGGTGGAGTTAGCATGAGCTCCCCAAATTTATAGCTACAGCATTGCTTGCTTTTATTCCTCTAATTCTGTCGCATATGATACTATCACTTTTAAGGCGGGTTACCTGTCATTTCTTGGTGGAACTAATCTCACAATCTTAGGATTGGGCTTGATCCATATATAAATAGTTGCTGGTAACTATATTTATCAATGGCAGCAAACATAATCGAAAGTGCTGAATATTCACTGATGATTTAAAACATTTGTTTAAAGCTTGTCATACGGGAAACCGTCATTAATCGCAGCGTGACCGGGCTGTTTCTGCTTTATGATCGGATAAAACTGACATCTTACATCACCGTTTTTTTCAACCGAGGGTCAAAGGGAAAAAATAATTTTAGAAGAGCCACACCACACCACAATTTTGGGAGGCTACGGGGAAATCCATACTCGCAGATTTTTTAAAATTAGGCAGTGACAAAAAATTGTTTGAACTCCGCGAGAGAGGAAAAAAGGTCCCACAAGAATTAAGAATTAAAACAAGATCTCGCGTCTTTTTATTTTGGGAAATCCGTAAATTCCTGGATAAAATTTTGAATTGAAAATTATTTTGTAATTTCAACCTTCCGCCAACAAAATGGGAACTCCGCCATTCATGAGAATACTAACCTTAATGTTCCTGAACATTTTTTTGAGAAACCGTCGACAAGATTAACTCTTTCAATGTGAACTGTGAACCCTTTCAATGCCTTGTCAACACCATTTTTTTTTTAAATATTATGCTGATTTCAATCATCGGTTACCAACAATTAATCCAAAAGTGACTATAAGCCTTTGATGATGAATTGTATTGATTTATTTTTTTTGTTGTCTACAAAGCCAACGTTAATTTGGTTACTTGAACATTTCCGTGAGTCATTAAGAGAATATGTGACATAATTTTCTTTTTTAAATAATCTCTGATGATTTTTTTGGTATCAACTCATCACTGTGAAAAAATATGAAACATAAAGCAAATACAAAAAGTGCCGATAAAACCAAGTATGTATAGCAAATCAAGAAAGGTGTAGAAAACCAACAAGAGATAAGAAAAATGATGTTTGCTGTTTAAATAACTAACGAAAATATGATATTTTCAGCTCACTCGGCGAAATCAAAAAAATCTGAGACGTCAAACGGTGGCTCTCAAACTATTTAGCTGACTAAAACTGAGTAGATCTACTTATATATAACGTAGATAAAAAAAATAGCAAATTATTCAGTGCCATAAACATTTTACGATATTTTTTTGTAGTATGTTTGAAGCACTATGAGGTCTTGTCATAATTATGTTTTTCCATCTTCCAAATACATCAGTGATGTGTTGAAATAAAAAAGCACGGTCAATGAATGATATGAACAAAAATGATAACTAAAAAAACATGATAATTATTGCATAAGACAGTGTCTGCCAAATTTGTTTACTTCACAGCACACTGGTAAATGGGATTTGTTCCGTGGTACACCAAATAAAATTGCCTTAAAAAAAGAAATGTATCTTACTAATTTGAATATAGACAATCATGGTGTACGTAACATTTCATCAACGTGGTAATTGGTAATAATTTTATCAATGAGAAGAATGCAATTGATTTTTAGGAAGAATTTTGTTTTTTAATAATCAGAATAAAATGGTTGATGACCCACTGGTACATTTAATAATCAAGTGATGGAAAAATCATCAGTGTCTTTTCATTTTTATATGGGGAACTGTGGAGCCTAGCTCCAATCTCCCTTTCATCTTTGGTTTTGGTTTTTTTTTTTTTTTAAATGTTGTGGACCCAGGTTTTTTATTCTATTTATTTTTTTAGAATTGTTTTGTTTTGGGTTTATCTATTGTGCTTTTTTATACAGAGTGATAAGGGGGTGGGGGAGAGGGAAAAGGAAGGTCGCATATATGCGGGGAGGGGGAGTGAAGGGTAAGAGGAGGTTACAATTTACAGTTATATAATATAAAAAAGAAAGTTTCTTTTCTTTTCCTGTCTTCTTTTCGGCCGCGCGATTGCGGCAACCAGGCATGTCAGTGGTGGGATCGGAGGGGAGCTAGGGCGGTTTTAGGAGGAGGACTTTCCTTGGCCGCGCTATGTCAGTGTGCGGGTACTTAACGTAATCGTTGAGTAGGGCTTTTATTGTGTCGTTTGGATGATCCGTCATGTCGCTGTAGAATTTCTTCGACAGCTTCATGACGTGATCGAGAATTGGGGCTGTGTTAGTGTCTCTATGTAACGTGGTGCCTCGCACGAACCAGGGAGCACCTGTCATCGTGCGAAGCGCCTTGTTTTGTATTGTCTGTAGTGTCTGGATATGATGCATGCCTGCGTGTGCCCATATTGGGCATGCATAGGTCATGATTGGTCGTGTTATCGCGGTATACAGTAGTAGCTTGCTTTTCAATGCGAGTTTACTATTGTGTCCTAGCATGGGATAGAGTTGGCCCATGATAGTTGATGCCTGTTTTTTTTTTGCAGTTATGTGACTGCTGAAGTTAAGTCGCGAGTCTAAGGTGAGTCCAAGGTATTTAACCTTTTTGGCCCACGGGATGTTTGTGTTGTGCATCCGAATGCTTTTAATATTCTTATCATGTCTGTTAGTTCTGCGACTGAAGGTCACTGCAGTACTTTTTTCCGGATGGATCTTAATGCGCCATTCGGCGCACCAGGCGTGTATGTCCTCGCTTGCCTTTTGTACAAGCGCGGTGGCTCTGTTTCTATTTAGCGATCTTGCTAGGATAGCTGTATCGTCGGCGTATTGTGCAATGATTGTTTCATTGCTGCCGGGTATGTATGTTGGAATAGGAATATCATGAGTATAAAGGTTGTACAACAGGGGTGATAAGGCGGATCCCTGAGGCACACCTGCTGTTGGCGTTCGCGTCGTCGATTTTTCGCCGTTAACTTTCACGCGGAAAGTTCTGTTTGACATGAATGAGTTTATTAGTTTAATCATCGGTTGTTCGAGGCCGGCCTCGGAAAGTTTAACAATCATACCTTCATGCCAAACCTTATCGAAGGCTTTGGCTATGTCTAGAAACAGGCCTGTAGTGAAACATCGGCGGTTAAAGCTTTCGGTGATGTATTCAACAACTCTAAGTAATTGGCGATTTGTGGAATGTTTGGTTCGGAAGCCGTGTTGCTCATCCGGTATGAGTTTTTTTTCCGATACAAATTCTTCCAGTCGGGATTTAATTACACGTTCCAAAAGCTTACCCATCGTCGGGAGTAGGCTGATGGGTCTGTGATTTTCTGGAATTGCAGGTGGTTTGCCTGGTTTGGGAATGAGAATGACGTCCGCGGCTTTCCATGCGTTCGGAAAGTGTTGGACGAGTAGGCATGCATTTATGATCGATTTGAGTGCTTCGACACCGTTCTCGGGAAGGTGTTTAAGCTCGTTATGTTTTATGTTATCGTTGCCGGGGGCTTTACGATTCAATAAAAGTTTGATTCTAGTTTCTATCTCGCCCGTGGTTGCGGGTTCGATAGATGTCGCGGATGGAGATGTTGTGATCTCTTCAGTGATTTTAATGTATTTAGCGGATATGTTTTCTATGCGGTTTTTAAGCGCAAGGTCGTTGGGGTCGAATGCATTCGGAAAGAATTGTTTCTCGAGTGATTCCGCGAAGGTTTCTGCTTTTTCCGCGGCTGTATACACCGGGCCATTCCTTCCGTTAAGCGGTTGAATGGGGCATTTTTTGTGTCTGACTGCCTTGCTGAGGGTCCAGAAGGGATCGCCTCCTTTTTCCAAACCCATGAGATATGTGTTATAAGAAGAATTGCTGTGTTCTTTTAACAACATTTTAATCTCCGCGATGAGTCGGTTTTTGTGCGTTCTCGCTATCGGATTGGCACGTTTTTGCCATTCCTTTGCTGCACGGTTTTTTTCCCTGATTAAGTTTTTAATTCTAATCGGGATATCGGGTCTATACTCGTTCGCGGGAACGGCGGTCGTGGCGGATTCTTTCGCGGCGCGAATTGAATCCGTCAGATCGGTAATGATGGAAAAAAGACTACGCTGCGTATATATGTATCATCGTCACTGTATTCATGTGTCACGTCTACCACTATGAAAGAACGAAACAAATATTTATTTGAATATGAATGTGTTGAATTTATTTAAAATCGAAGAAAATTTCAATGTGCTTTATTGAAAATAAACAGTTTTGAGGCTTCTTCTTTCGCGGCACGTCTGAGACTTCTGACGGCACACAGTTTGGCAGACACAAGATAAGGTAATATGACGGATAAAAATAAAATACATCGCAACTTTAGTGTTTAAATATTTTCAAATGACGAACTGTAGAATGAAAAGATTAATGGTTGGGAATGTTTCTGTTTCAATAAGGTAACAAAAATACCTACCTACCTAAGTACCTATATAATTTCACACGTTGAAATAGATGTTCCAAATTATTTAAATATGCTTATTATTGTTTTATGTATAATACACCCACCGGTGCTGCTAGAATGCAGAAAACATTGCGCATTTCAATTATTGATCAATATAAGAATGCGTCATCAAACAATAGCATGTGAAATGGTTAGGATTTCTCTCCAAAGAAAATTCCGATAGGATGACGAAGCTTGATTATTCCATTCATAGATTTTTCGTTTTTGAGCTTATAATTAAGATTTATATTTTCTTTTAAATCATATTGCGTCCCAGTAAAATTGACACCTTTGCAAAATATTTCGTAATTTAAAATTGTTTTTTTTTGTTTTTATTTTTAAATATTGAAATCTATGGAAACTAAACAAACAACAAAACAAACCACGAACCGCTGATAAGCTTCAATGTTAAGGTTACATTGTAATTTTAGCAAATCGATATAGGTAATGTCAAAGATACGATATAGTTATATAATATTTAAATATTCATGGGCTTAGCGATGAACACTGCTCTGCAACATTGCAGGTGTGTTTCATCAAAGGTCACGTATTTAATTTGATTACTTAATATACTAGGTATGTACTTTTTCGTTTAATTATACTTTACTGATCAAATAACTTACGTAACAAAACTGTTCGATTAAATTTAAGCTTGCTTGATTAACTTGCTGGGTGTAAATTTTTGAAATCCGTCAAACACATAAAAAATATTTTATGAACAGGCTGATTCTATCAATTTGTTGCTATTTTATTTAGCAGTTAATCTCATGTCACTTTCAAAAATTCTCATCGAGTATATCTCGGATGAACTTTCAACTTCAAAATATTTGACGCATTGGCGTAAGCTGTAATGTCAATTTTTTAAAAAAAATAAAAATATATGATAGTGTGTTATAAAAATGAGCGTCATTGTTTTAAGTTGGATTCTCAAGAAGTGACAAGATGATGCAAATACATACATTTTTTTAATTCCCTGCGTGATTCATCGTCAACAATTAATATTGTGATAAACAGTAAATTTCATAAAATTCCTTAAACTTCAAGAATGTCTTTTTCGATTTTTTTTTTAATCAGCTTGATGCAAATAACAAAACGCCAATACTAAAGACCAAAACTAATCATTGGCAAAGCTTTGTCCCTTCGCTTAGTGGCTAGTGTCCTTAGGGCCCTCCATGGGGCTGCAAATTCAAGTACCGCCCCGGGCGGCAGGACGCCTTCCTACACCACTGCATATCATGCCAAAACTTCTTGCGTAGAAGGTATTAAGTAATTGAAGCATAACACCCAATCCATGGGAGTGACTGGTCAAGTACGTGATATAAGGTTTGTAACCTTATTGTCTTACAGAAAATTTTTCTTACCAAATAATAAAGTGCATTGATAACCTTTACTTTAAAGTTCAAGGCGCAACAGCAATACTACATAATGGGTGTAAAGTCTCAGGTGAGGAGAATTCTTTGACTACCTTGTTCTCGACCAGACCCTTCATTCTAAAGGCCTATAGAACTATGGTGCACAGTATTGCTACAGACGCTGCCATGCGAATTTGGTAAAATTGATGGGAAATTATTATATAAAGGACAGGCAATCTTATAAATTCTTTCAAAATTTAAAAATGCTAATGGAGCCCAATGCTTCGACTCCAAATTTTCGGATAGGCCAATTTATAACTAACCATGATCACTTCACTGCCAAGCTCTTTCAGGTCGGGTGATTAGTAAATAGCTTCAGGATGCTGATCGCATTTTTTGAGAATGTCCAAAATTGAACAACGAACAGGGAGAACTGGGAGAACGACTACAGTCGCATCTGGTGGTCCTGTTGGTCATGCCGACTTAGTTGCATCTAGGAAAAATTACAAAGCATTCAAAGAGTTCACGGCGTCCTATGAAAAACGAATTGAATTTTATTTCGCATTCTGCACCCTACAGTGCATGCAAACTAGTTTTAAGAAATTTACTAGCTGTAAACCCGTTGCCCAGCAACGTGAGATTTTTGTTGCATTGTGTTTAATTTTATTTAGTTTAATTTAATTTAATTTAATTTAATTTAATTTTATTTTATTTAATTTAATTTAATTTAATTTAATTTAATTTTATTTTATTTTGCTGGGCAACGGGCTTACAGCTATTCTATATATTAATAGCCGATAATGTCTGTCCGACCACATTTCACACCTTCCAGTCTCCACTTTTTTGAATAAAATAAAATAAAATAAAATAAAATAAAATAAAATAAAGTAAAATAAAATAAAATAAAATAAAATAAAATAAAATAAAATAAAATAAAATAAAATAAAATAAAATAAAATAAAATAAAATATAATAAAATAAAATAAAATAAAAATCTCCCGTTGCTGGGCAACGGGCTTACATCTAGTAATGTTTAATTTTGCAAACCATTTTTCGTAGTAGCAGAAATTTCGTAAATTATTGAATTTTTAAAATAATGTTTAAGTTTGCTAACAACCATTTTTCGTAGCAGCAGAAATTTCGTAGTAGCAGAAATTTCGTGAATTATCGAATTTTCGCAGTAGTAGCAGAACAGATGACATGTATTTGACAGATTTTTGGGACATCAGTACAGACACATTTGTGGGTTGTGATTTGTGAATTGTGATTATTTTATCGACTATTAATATATAGATCGATTATCTACAACTTGTAATTACAAAAAAATACACTACAGCATCTGAAGCGAGCATGGTTTAAAAAAATAAAAATCGATATGTTCTCCCTTTTCCGTAGAACACATTTACACTGAACTCTACATTCACACGGTAAATGCGCTCACGCGATACACGCGAACAAAATACTAAAATTTAAAATTTGTGGTAGATAGGTTTAATTGCATAAAACTCAATTCAGGATATCAAAAAATAAAATTCATTTTTGCTTATTGAATTTAAAAAATACTTTTTAAAAATGAAGGTAACTAAAATTATTTACTATCACTATGAGACAAAAGACGAAGCTGTTTACGCACATTTTTCACGATTTCATCTCTTGAGATGTTCAAAACCTGTGTAATATTTCTCTCAAAATTTTTAAATGAATGGTCGATTTTTTCTCTTTTTTTGCACCGTGCTATTTCTAAATCGTTTTAAAATGGACTTAATGTGTATTTTGATTGCGAGCCGAGTTGGTGTATTCTATTCAAATCAATGAAATAATTATATTTAAAACTTTATGCCTAATAATACGCGGTGTACGTCAGCTTGCGGTCAACTGTCAAAGTATTATCCAATCACCATGGAAACAGCATTCAACGTCATGTTGGTGACGGCGTTCGATTTGCGACGTTTGAAAATAACGAAATATATGGAGACATTTATTTTATTCATAATTTCTTTGCCGTGATATTTTTCCGATGTTTTAATGCTTATTCTGCTATTCTAGGCGGATACGAATTTAATAAAACAAAGATCATTAAAATCCGAGCTGTTATTCTCGAGATATACGTGGTGTAACAAACCCCACTTTCTTTTATATATATAGATAGATATTTTATAAAACTGTGATATTTGATGGTGGGAAGTTAAATTTTGTTTGTTTTACCGCACATCGCATTTCTTGCCATTCGCTATCTCTTACAATCATTACTTAATTTCCATATATGGCCCTTCCGATGTATCGTAAATTGTAAATTAATAACACCAAAGAATCACAGAATATCCATACAAGAAATCTTTCAAACATACATGTTATATTCAACGAAAAATAAGCTCATAAATTGGAATTTTGAGTTGATCTACGTATAAACGCCATACAATTTGTTAGGAGCGGCTGGTATTTAACGGCCCGGTCTTTTTTGCTGTTTTTTCTAAGACACTGCTTGGAACTTAAGACTGCTATGCTTTAGTGCATGTATGCACGGTTTTTGAATGACTCGTCATGTAATTGTAGCAAAGAATTGAATCTTAAAAAACTTTTTCTGCAGCCGTACTTATTTAAATTAAGATTCGATCAATATTAAAAGATTCCAGGGTGGACAAAATGATATTTCTTAATACAAGTTGGTCGATGTTTCACGGCCGCCGACCACAACTGCAATGATAAATGAAGAAAAGAAACAATAAGTTTAAGGTACCTAATATGAAATATCAAAATGCTAGTATTTTTTTTATCGTCCAGTTTTGCGATCTACATTGGTCGTAAAAAATATTGAGCCTTTTCGTGATTTATGCAATACATACCGGTTTTGGTAAAATATTCGTCCGGTATCTATTGCAATCCTTAGTCGTTAGTGCATAAATGCATATGCATTAAAATTCGACTTCGTAGGTACATACACTCAACAGCAACTCTTTTTATACCTGATTTTTTTAAACGGTTTTGAAATAACGCGGCCCATTAATACTATATTTTTAAACGAATTATTTGCTGTAACACGATTCCCAGACACAAACAACACAAAAGTGTACAACGGATTTGCCAATAATAATCAGAAATTCAACAACACAAGACAGCAATAACAAGCAGTAATACATTAGATGTGTCATTAATGTCTTGAAAATTTAATCGATGAAAGCGATCAATGTCCAGTCCCTCATGAAAGTCCCTGTGCTTAATCAAGTAGCGGTGAGTATTTTTTCATAATTAATATATATATAATGAAAAATATTTTGTGTAATTTACTTATTTGGTCATTATTATTACCTTTTTACACGATTTTCTATACCACAATGTTGGTACTTTTTCAAATAACACGGTCTATTAAATTCCAAAGAACCAATTTCCAATTTTTCTATGATTTTTTTATATACGGTTTTCTGTAGAGCGTATCTACCGCGTAAAAAAAGAGTTGAATGGTCGTGATGATTCTCGGGGTTTGCTTATATCCAGGGACGTCCCGTGGGCATAGACGTGTAGGCAGTTTCCTAGGGGCGGCAAGTCCCATGAAGCGGCAAATTATCACAGATTCTTTTTTAATTACTAAATTTGTTGACACACGAATTTGAATAAATATGATACGTCAATGTCTTTGATAAACAATGTCTAAAAATACAATTTCACTGGTAACAATATCTGGTAATAAAATTTACCGATAGCGACAGTTTTGGCGTAAATATTAATAAGCGAGCGGAAATGGCGTCATAAAAGCGTTTTTTTTTATTATGTAGATGAAAAGAGTATTCAAATTTCTATATCTATTCTATATATAAAAATGAATCGCTGAATGTGTTGCTAAGCGCAAATCTCGAGAGCAGCTGAACGAACCGGTTTCGCTAGTTCTTTTTTTAGAATATTCCTTAAAGTACGAGGATGGTTCTTACGGAGAGAAAAATTTTAAATAAATGCATGCACAAGTCTAAAAACGACACTTTTTTATACTCCCATACAAACGATTCGTAATAATACTTAAAAGTCAATTTGAACTTTAATACCATACCATAAAGTTCAAGTGTTAGTGGAGAGGTTCCGGGAAGGCAAAACAATTGAGTGACATTAGTATCGTATAAATGTTGATGTCAATATTTGTCATATCAACATGCGTCCCATCAAAACCAATTGATTTGTGGATAAAATACAAAGATAATATGTGTGACGATATTTTGTTTAATATACGCAATAGAACAGGGGATCCGAATTTATAAATAAGTGAAGAAATTTACAATGAGACATTGATTTCCATTGAGGATATGTGCTCGATGATGTCAAACAAGCTATTATGTCAATTGGGGATGGCCGCGCCCAATCGCCCAATGCACGATGCTTTTGATCAAGAGTTACAACGTGAAAAATCGTATGATCTCAATACTTTGAAAGAATCGATTCAAATAAATCTTCCACTATTGAACGAAGAACAAAAGTATGTATTTGATACTCTTATGAAAGTAATAAATGATGGAACTGGAGGAATTTACTTCTTGGACGCTCCTGGTGGTACAAGAAAAACTTTTTTGATTACTTTAATATTGGCAACAATTCGCTCAAAAAATGAAATTGCTCTTGCTCTTGCTTCGTCAGGCATTGCAGCAACTTTGCTTGAAGGCGGTCGAACAGCCCATTCAGCTCTAAAATTGCCATTGAATATGCAAAGCAACGAAACTCCAACCTGCATTTCCAAGAATTCTGCAATGGCAAAGGTTTTGCAGCAATGTAAACTAATAGTGTGGGATGAATGCACGATGGCGCATAAAAAATCTTTAGAGGCTTTAGATAGAACTTTAAAAGATCTACGGAACAACCAAAACCAATTTGTTGGCGCAATGATTTTATTAGCAGGAGATTTTCGGCAAACATTGCCAGTGGTTCCACGTTCAACGCAAGCTGATGAACTGAATGCATGTTTAAAGTCCTCAAATTTGTGGAAACATGTCAAGGTATTACATTTAAGCAAGAATATGCGTGTCATGTTGCAAAGTGATCAATCTGAAGACATATTCTCTAAACAACTCATTGATATTGGTAATAGCAAATTTCCTATAGACGTGCTGACTGGCTGCATCACCTTTTCTGAGAGTTTTTGTCAGTTAACTCAATCAAAAGCTGAACTCGTTCAAAAAGTGTTTCCAAATGTTGCTCAAAATTACTTATTTCATGATTGGTTGAGCGAACGAGCTATACTGGCTGCTAAAAACACTGATGTAAATGAATTAAATTTCAAAATTCAAGATGACATTCCTGGCGAAATGAGGACATATAAATTAGTTGATACGGCAACTAATGAAGATGATGTCGTGAACTATCCACCGGAATTTTTAAACTCACTAGATTTGCCAGGATTGCCGCCTCACAATCTTCAATTAAAGGTTGGATCTGTAGTTATAATAATGCGAAATATTAACCAACCGCGACTTTGTAACGGCACATGATTAGCGATAAAAAAATTACTGAATAACGTAATAGAAGCAATCATATTGAAAGGAAAGTATAAAGGGGATGACGTTTTGATACCCCGCATCCCAATGATTCCGACTGACGTACCATTCGAGTTTAAACGACTGCAGTTTCCAGTACGGCTTGCTTTCGCTATGACTATAAACAAATCCCAGGGGCAGTCATTAAGTGTTTGTGGTATTAATCTAGAAAACACATGTTTCTCGCATGGTCAATTGTATGTTGCCTGTACCCGTGTTGGAAAACCATCTGCTCTGTTTGTTTACGCGCCAGGTAATCAAACAAAAAATATCATGTATCATAAAGTACTACAATAAAATTAAAACTTAATTTAGAATAAGTAAAAATAAAATGAAATATAATAAGTAGGTATCATAATAAGAAATTGTAATTTTCATTGTGATTTTTTATTGACTATTAAAAGAATTTTAGGTGTTTTATAATTTTTATTTTTTGATATAATGTAATTGTTGACTTATTAACTTCCTTTTTTTTTTTTAATCTTACTAGCTGACCCGGCGCCCCGAATAGCAGAATAAGTATTAAAAAAACCAAAAAGTTAAAGAATCGACTGTTAGGGGGTACGAAGTTCGCCGGGTCAGCTAATTTGTTTATATATTCCTAGACTTGGGAAATGGGAATGGAAAATAATGACAAAATGTTACTTATAAATTTATGGTTTTATTCGATTCACATGTAAAACTTGTAATGACCCCATTTTAAGCTCTGCCTAGGGACGGCACATAGCCTAGGACCGTCACTGTTTATATCAATCAGGTTAAAAAGACAATAGTTACCAATTTAACTATGCTTGTCAATAACATACCGGCATGAGTGATTCCCGGGAAGCTAAGAGTGTTATTATATTAATATTGAAAGTTTAACTACTAGGTCAAATAACGTGGCCCTTAATCCACAAATTAAAAACCCTGTAAAATTTTACTATAAGGGAGACAATAAATATGTACTGTAAATGTAACCATTTTTAATAATCACTCGTTTATATTTTATAACAACAGTTCGATTACAAAGTTTTTGACATAATATGTTTCAACTACATACATTATAAATGAATAAAAAGTAATTTGTATAACATGTAAGATTATTCCACAACAAATAATCTCGACTACGAGTTTTTATTTTCTAATATGTAACGTTCTTTATCAATATTTTTATTGCAGAGAAAACCCAGTAAGACATTATGTAGTGAGGAATTGTGACGTTTTATCTTTTTATGAAGATTTATTTGGAATATGCTTCACATTTTACATATTTGATATAAGAATAGTATTAGGGGAACCAAAAAGAGGTTACGCATTTTATGACCTGCAGTGCGATTGCAGTTCGTGTCCGGTGAAGTAAGCACGCCCGTGAGTTTTTTTTTGCGTAGACCTATTGTTTGATATTATTTATGAGTAAAATAATCTTCATTATTGTTAAGGGTAATTTTTTCGACTAGGGTTTGAATGCCAGCAAGGCAACTAACGCAGTTAAAGAAATTTACGGTGACGTGCTAACAGTACGTAGATGCTAGTTTTGGTTTTAAAGATTCAAATTGGGCAATAGAAATCTAAAAAATGCACCTCCTTCAAAATTTGAAGATGATAAGTTAAAATCTCTGGTCGAGTCAGATACTCAATTTACCTGAGGAATTATCGAAAAAACTCAAATCTCCATGTTCAACTACGCAGTTACATTTAAAACGCATTGGCAAAACATCCAAGTTTTTTGAACAGATAGGGTGTAATTCTACATCATGATAATGCACGACCTCAAAGCAAGAATGACCCAAGAAAAAAATCAGAAGTTAAACCCTGTTCTGCCACACCCTGCCCAGACCTTGCTTCTTCTGATTACTTTTTATTTAGATCTAGGGAGCACACTCTAAGTAAAAAACGTTTTCGTAACGTAACAGATGCCGAAAACCACCGAAATTAGTATTTTAAATCCAAAGCGGAAAGATTTTTTAAAAATGGTATTGAAAAAACTGCAGACAAGATGGAAAATAGTTACAAATAAAAATGAAGATTGTATTTTATAAAAATATTTAAAATAAATGTAAGGTAAATAAAATTCAAGATTATTAAAAAAAAATGTGCGATCTCTTTTTGGTCCCCCTAATACATATCGATAGCGTAATGTACAATTCGCAACATTCCATGAGTGTAAAAATAATATTAAAACAGTACAACTTTCGTTGTTTCTTTGCATAATAATTATTGGCTATTCTATTTAACATGTTTGATGTAATGAATAAAATAATTCGGTAAACAGATTAATTTATAAAGTACGACTATTAAAAAACTTAAATAATTACTTTAATATACCTAAAATGAAGCACACTTTACAGGTATTTTAAAAGTTCTAATGTTGTCATGGAAAAATTCTCATCGTTGTTCTTATTACAAAAACAACTCAAGTGGCTTACCGTTTTCAAAATAGGTATATCTATGCATTGATAGAAGGCATTTCAAGAAGATATTCCAAAGCCCGTTATAACCTAGGATCACAGAGAAGTATATCTAACATGACTTGTCACTACATTTTTATTAATACTTATGTAGATACGATAAATTTATGTGTGTAAAGTAAAGTTGTTGAAAACAATATATTATAATGTCATACATGTCAATTTGCTTTCTTATTTTAAGTATTAAATAATAATTTACTGTTGGCTTGAAAAATCAAAATCACTTTCTAGCCGACTAGGTTCTTCCCGTGCAGACATATCTACTTCTGTATCCGATTCAAGTACTTTTAAGGGTTGAACATTTTGTCCATCGTCAGCGTATTGCGTTTCGTCAGGAGGTTGAGTATTGGTAACGTTCTCCTGATATGCATCTTCTGGTTGATATTCTGCTGGATTATTGGTTTGGTCGTATACCTGATTTTCACTGTATTCTCCTTCGGGAGCATACGCTTGTGACTGATCGACATATTCTTCATTATTCACATAACCTGGATCAATTGGCTGCATTTCAGCAGGGTTGTAATTTTCCTGTTGATACTCTTCGCCTTGATAATAATTTGGATTTTGTATTTCTTGATTTTCATTATAATTTTGATCGGTTGCTTCATTTGGATTGTAATTTGGATCTGTATTTAAGTTATTAGGTTCTGAGAACGTATTTAGCTCACTATTTCCTTCGTTGTCTAATGCAATTTCTTCTGCTGTAGTATTATTTGTATTTGGATCATATTGTTGGTTAGTGACGTCTATATGGGATTCATCATTACCTTCTTGATAATATTGTTGATTTGGATCATACACAGGCTGATTTTCATATTGATCATCATTAACGTATTGCAAATCTCCAAGTTGATGATTTTCAGGATATTCATTAATAGTCATATCGTTAGGCACTTCTTGACCCATTGCATCTTCTTGATGAATTACGTTACTGCTACTTTGCAAGCTTTGGTCATTCAAATTCTCATTGAGTGGTTCGGTGATGAGTGATTCTGGAAGCATGTGTTCGTTTTCATTATATTCCGTGTTGACAGGTAATTTTTCATCGTAATTATCAACATCTTGAGATTTATATTGTGCGTTCATTTGATTTATGTCTTCCGTTGCGGGGGTTTTCTCCAAGTGTATTTGGTCAGAATATACATTTCCTTCATCTTGATTACAAGACTCTTGATTAAGATACTGATTTACGTCTTGATTTTCACTTGGATTATCAGCGTAAGAATAATCAAAAGGAATTTGATTTGTATCTAATTGTGTATTTGGATATTCATCTTTATCTATGTCTTTCGAAACATTATTCCCTTCAGCTGAATCAAGACATATATTATTTATGAGTGTAAATGCTGATGGCTTTTCTTGTAGAGCATCATTGTTGACAGTTTCAAATTCTTTTGGTACAACAACATCATTATTAGTAACAGTGGATTCAGATAAACCCGTGTCATTCGATAAATCTTTCAAGTCTTCCACAGATTTTTTGGAATCACTTATTTCAGAAACGTAATCTTTTTCTAGTGATATTTCTTCTTCATTATATTTTTTACTATTTTCTTTTACGCTAAGTTGAGAATCTTCCTCTTCAGACAAATTATGGTCATTGTCATTTGTGAAATTTTGGAGATCGACTTTATGTGAGTCATCGATATTAGAATAAACTTCTGGTCTTTCTGGTTCTCGAGGTAATTTATCTTTGTCTGTCGAGTTTTTACTTGGTTTTATATTGTTTTCATTTCTGTGCAAAGTTGTCTCAGGTGGATAATTGGGCTTTGTATAATTTGGTTCTGTTTGAAAACTTTCTGAAGTTTTTGGTATAAGGACAAATCTCTTTGATATTTCTTCTATGGCTTCATCAAGGCTGACATTTTTAACATTATAAGATGTTTGCGAATCGGTATGGGATTGGTTTTCTCTAAAAGGCGGGTAATAGCGAGGGCGGTAGTATTCGTAAGCGTAAGGATTACTATAATTGACTGGTTCAGATGATGCACTCGGTGCTCTATCGTGTAAAGAAACACGGTGTCCAAGTACTCGGGGAACTGCACTGGACTTGTAGAAACTCTGAAAATAAAATAAAAACAATTCAATCAATAAAAAAAACCCTATAACATTATCTGATGGAATTGGCCATTACTCGATGAAGCTCCATCAAAATATAGTTAAACTATAAAAACTGTATAGTACCAACACAATTATTCTTTAATATTGTTTGTAGTTTTTTCAGAACGACGTCAGAGTTTTGGGAGAATATTACAACGACCTCAGAACTTATATTCACTGATTCTGACAAAATCTATCAATAATGTTTGATATTTTTTTAGAATTTTATTTACAACCCTTGAGTATTCACATTAATTTTTGGGTTTCGACTTAGTTGTTGATTTTGTATTAAGATTACTTGGAATAACAGACACTCACAAAGCTTGTAACCCTGTAAGTATTTTTATTTCAAAGAATCAAAAAAATATGCATTCACGTCAACGACTTTACATAAATAATTTGAATCAATGAACAATTAATAATGTTTGTAAACTATTTTCTTGTTGTATGTCCAAACAATTATTTCGAAGCATTACTCGTGCAAAGACTGTACTGTAAATCTAAATTAAGAACGTGGACAACAAGCTGCAAAATAAAAACAAACAAACCGAAACCTTTCAAAGAAATGGAAAAGAATATTGTATATTGTGTTTATTATTTCTTATTCCTTTGGAATTGTAGAAATATCATCTAGATTTATGCAAGACATACTATATTCTACTATTCTCTTGGATAAATTGAGTGCTGTAGGTTGCTCAAACAGGATGATTAGTTTTTTTGTTTCCTATTTGTCAAATCGACGCCAATATGTTGATTACGCTGGGTGCATATCAAACGTCTTTCCAACATATTCCGGGGTTCCTCAAGGATCTAATCTTGGCCCAATTTTATTTCTTATTTTTATTAACGATATTATAGAATGTATACGTGGAATAAAGTATCTGCTCTTTGCCGATGATTTAAAACTGTTTTTACGTATCAGTAATGAGTCTGACTGTACTATTCTGCAACAAAATATGAATAATATTTTTAATTGGTCTATAAAAAACAAACTCGACTTCAACATTTCAAAATGTTTTTGTATTTCCTTCTCTCGCTCAAGATTACCCATCACATATAACTATGTGATATCTAATGATGCTTTAAAGCGTTTGTCTGAAGTTGTTGATCTTGGTATAAGATTTGACTCCTCTTTCACCTTTCATTCACATATAACTTCTATTGCACTGCGTGCAAGCAAACTTCTTGGGTTTATTGTTAGACAAAGCAAACCATTTGAAAACCCAACTGTGTTTCGGACGCTTTATGTTTCTTTGGTCTTAAGTAAGCTTGAATATGGATCCATCATTTGGAGCCCATATGAAAGTTCATACAAGCTGAAATTGGAGAGAATCCATAAGAAATTTCTAAGATATTATTATTTCAAAAAATTTAAATTCTTCCCCTTTGATAATTCCTTAAAGGAATACTACCCCACCAAATTTCTTTTAGGAATGTTATCATTTCACTCACTTGAAGCTCGAAGATCGTTTTCAAGCTTAAAGCATTTTTCTCTTCTTCTTCGGGGCCGAGTTAATAATCCTGAAATTCTCATGACTATTAATTTACATGCTCCCAATTTATTCTTACGTGGGCGAAACAATGAGCAAAAACTTTTATTTCTAAAAACTTATACCTCGCTTAGGAGGTATGAGTCACCAGTTCCAAGGGCCGTTCGACTAATCAACGCATTGCCTAGAGAAGTGGACATTTTTGGTGATGGTATTTGTGAACTGTTTGATAAATTTTTCTTTTGTATTTCTTGATTTTTTATGTTGAATTTGATGTACTGTGTATTTTTATTTTATATTTTGTCTTATTACATTTTTCAAGTGCATGGCGAATTGGCGTCAGCTGTTATGTCATGTACTGTAATTTTGATTTTTTAACAATAAATAAATAAATAAATATATTTACTTATCTTGAAGAGTTCCCAAGAAAAAAAAATCAAGATGTGTACGTAATATACCTTCAATGATTTAATTCGATCAGTTTTTGCTTGTAAAAAAGCGGCCTTCTTCTCAATGTTCTCCAATTTTGCAAGTAAACGAACATTTCGATCTTTACGCTTCTTCTGATCCCCTAGTAGAAGTTGATATTCTTTTTTAGTCGAGTACATTGGTCGCGTTTGTGATATAGTCATTGAAATCTACCTAAAAAATAAAATGTATATAGTGAACTGTATTTAAAACAAATCAATGTAGTAATCCCTAATTATGTTTATTTTGATTGCATCGTTGATACTAAACACTACACCATTCCAACCAGGGTTGAGCTGGATGGGACAAGGAAGTGCTCGTAAATATTCTTCTTCGTTGGCCATGTTCGCTCCCTATGTGGAGCATGTGGCCGCAAGGCGGCACCTCCATGTTTTCCTGTCTACCGCCAACGGCTTTGCTTCCTCCCATGAAATGCCAGCATCCCTCAGTTCCACCGAGTACATCCTATGGATAGTACCCGACGGACGTCCGGGACGCCGGAATCCCACCGGTTGAAAGAAGAGGCAGGCTGGATTGAGGCTTTCCGGAGGCATCCGCAGCACGTGACCCGGGATTGGATTCCCTATTCCTAACCCATCAATAGTCTCCTGGATGCCCTTAATGGATTTATCGACCACCATCTTTCGATCATCTTTCATACCACACATGCATTTTTTATTCCTCAACGATAAATGTTTATCAGGTGAATTTATATTTATTTTGAAGATTAAAAGTTTTTTGTTGGGAATTGTTTTGATTTTATTTTACAAATTTGTAATGAACATATGATACAAAAACAAATGTTGAAATATACTTCGTATGAGTAACGGATTATGCACTAAGAAAACTCCAGGCGCAATCAATTTTAAAGGCCCTATTATTCGAATAATATAAAAGCGTTGCAAAAGTCTACGCAAAATAATAATAAAATTGAGTAACAAACATTCAAAAAGTGATTCTTCACAAATTTTGAAAAATGCCGTTGAATATCAGTTCTGATAGTCCATAATAAAAATCTATGAATTTAAATCACAATAAGTGTTCAAAAACGGTTTTCACTATAGAAATTAAACCATAAAGTTGACACATTCAAGCAAACCGTGATTTCTACGATATTCAAATCATCATTTTCCAAGCTCTGTATTTGTGTGACAAATAACTTCTAAATGTTTGCTCCTGAAATATTGAAAACTAAATTAAAAATACATGCTTTTTTTTATAATAAAATACTATTTTTGGTGCCCCTGGAATTAGGAGGCACCAATGTGAGGTAATTTGCCACGGCTCCATACGAGTCTTTATGATACCACAGCAGTGGCGGTTCTAGGTACTGGGCTAGGTGGGCTAAGCCCGACCTGCATTTTTTACCCAAAACTTTAGATGGCTGAATAAAAATGAACAGCAATTCGGCCGCTGAACAAAATAAATACATCTATAAGCGTAACTAACCTTTCCCAAATTAATATAATTTCTTTGTTTAAATTTTCCTCTGTCAATATAAAACAATGCCATGTCTACCTACAATAATATTCTCGATTGTTTTGTATTACAATTTTAAGCTGATCCGGCATTAAAAAAACAATAGCCCAATAAATAGTTCATAGAGAACATTCAACGTGACGTCAGTCTGGTAACACCTATGTATTAAAGGTTCAGGGGCTAAAGCTTTCCAGCCCGCAATCATAGACAATATTTCTTTACACTGGAACGCAATCTAGCACGATTCGATTTTGTTTGTATTTGTATGTACGGAAACGTCATCAAACTCACAGGACTGTGTTTCAAATTTACTGGCTTTTGTTATTCATTGGGGGCTAGAATGATTTAGCCCATGGACCATACACAAATACCAAATCGATGTATTGTATGAAAGTGACAGCTCTGTATTGCTTTTTGTACACATTATTTCACTTTGAAAGACAAATTTAAGGTTATTATTTTATTATTTCTCACTTACATTAGCATTGATTTTATTATATATTAATTTATGCTTTGCAGTAGTGTCGTGTTATTTGTTAATTTGCTTGTAGATTAATGTATAAGATGAAGTGGAAGCATGTAAAATTTCGTAAATAGTATACAATGCTATGCTTTTCTCTAGCCCACCCAAGATTTCAGGTCAGGAACCGCCACTGTACCACAGGATCTTGTATCCTAACAGAATATTCCTAAGGGTGTGTTGCCATGTTTTGGATGTCAATTAGTAGGTTTAGCATCCGTACAATAATGATTGTAGTAGAAAATATTAACAGTGCGTATGTAATTATTATCAGCGATTTCCATAAAGAATGAAATAACAAAGAAAAAATAAGTGTTTGTTCCTTTTGATATACATATAAAGAGATGCTTGTTTATTACTAAACTAAACGTGGTATCTATTTTTTTTTAACCATGTCCGCTCCCAATGTGGAGCATATGGACTCCTAATGGAGTTTATCTCAACAGAAGTGTTTCTACGAGAACTGCTTGTTACTCAGTTGCTCAACCTCTCTTTTTCCAAAGGAGTAGGGGTAAAAGGATAGGGGCTAGGACAGAATTAGTGGTAAGCTAATCGCTCTCGATACGCCCCGTTCATAGGATAGGATGGGTGAGAGGGGGGAATTCAAGACATCACATACACCCATGCCTTTGAACAGAAATCCATAAATCGATTGAAAAATCAATTTATAAAAACTGTCCGTACCGGGATTTGAACCCGGGCCCTCCGTAGCCGAAGCCAACAACGTTGACCACTCGACCACACAGGCGGCATCTATCTATTAGGTATACATAAATTAGGACAATGAATGCATTGTCATATTGAATGTAAATTATAAATGTTTTTTTTTCCTAAAGCATGAAGAATGAACGTACGTTGTGAAATAAATATACATATAAACATAAATATATATAAACATAAATATATATATTCGCATTATTAGATCCAAGGCCACGCAACAAATCGGTCAATATATTTTTGCTTCAGCAGTAAAAACGTAATAATAAATTCACGATACCTCTTATTTCATATATATTTTTTAAATAAACATGAGTATTCTAATGTTTTTATATTATGTTTATCGATACATTTCTTTCGTGTTTATTTTTTGATAATAGGGTTAAGTTGAGCAACTTAGATAATAAGTCCACTTGAAAAAGATAATACAAAAACATTATATATCTGCCGTGCCATAAGCGGATCCAGAAAATATGCCAGGGGCCAAATTAAAACATTTTAGTTTGACAATGTAGATACTTCTCAATAAAATGAGAAACATCCTTAGAAATAAATAATCTCTCATGTATATATCGATTTAATTTAAATTTAATTATACACACCACAAAAAAAACGTAATATTGATATTTATATATTAATAGCGTTAAAATAAACACAAAAATGTTCCTAAATATGTCCTGCCGCTTTAATGATAACGGTTTATTTTGAACCGGTCATTTTTGAAGTTGTCGTTCGTCCAATTGGAACAGCTTATCTTTTTATCTTCACATTAATAGCCGATAAAATAATCACAAATAATCTCAAATCAGAAACATGTCCGTAACACTGTCCTTTTTGCCCAATGATAATATTTTGAACAGCACATTTTTCGACCAATATTTACGGTTTATTTTGAACCGCTCATTTTTGATCCGTCCAATATGAAATTATCATCAATATTCAAAATTCAAACATCCTGGCTTATAACTAAAACATTGTAATAATATTGAGAAAACTTTATTTGAAAGTTTGCATCGCTACGAAGTTTTTTAAATAATCAAATATACTGATTCGCTTTTTTGAAGCTGGGGGCTGGGTGAAATTTTTTGGAGCTGATTTGACAAATTTTGATCAGTGTCATTGATTCGATTATTGGAAGGTATGGGTTTATTTTGCATCCGGCCTTGAAAGTCTTTTTAATTTCTTACATGCATTAGGAATATTCTAATGACGGTATTGATACTTTATAGAACTATATTTCGACTTTTATTTTAAAATATTCTACTACGAAAAATAATTGTTAGCAAACTTTTTTGGAATTTTTCATACATTGGCAATGTCTTGGGTCGAATATTTTTGGAAATTTTACATAAGTTTTTATTATTTTAAATACATTACGAATATTCTAATTATGATTTGGATATTTTATCGAATCACATTTTGACATTTTTTCATACATTTTGATAAAATATGCAATTAATTTTAAAAAAAAGATTTTTTTATATATAATATGTAAAGCAAATATAAAATACGATATTTTTCATACATTTTGGACAAAATATTGAATATTTTTTTGGAATTTTTCATACTTTGACAATGTTTTCATTCATTTTACATACATTACGAATATTCTAATTATGATATGGATATTTTATAGAATCACATTTTGACTTTTTTTATACATTTTGATAAAATTGCAATTAATCTTTGTTATATGTTTTTTTATTTTAATGATTTTTCGAAAATATATTTTCTGACTATTTAAAAATGCAACAAAAATCCACTCCGTTGAGGGCAACGGGCTTACAGCTAACGTTAAAAACACGACTAACGTTGTTACGCTACGGAATACACCCTATAAAAGAGTGTGAAGCCGTAGCGGGTGGTGGTGGGTACAACGTTGAGTGCCCTAGGGAAAAAAACGGAGTTTATTAATTATGTGTTATTAGATTATATACATATATAATAATAAATATGCATTCAATTGTTCATGCCAGTAAATTTCTGACTTTTCTATAATGCAACAAAAATCTCACGTTGCTGGCAACGGGCTTACAGCTAGTCTATATTTATTATCAATGACGTTTTTATAAATAATTATCAAAACCTGTTTGCACTAATCATTAAAATATAAATAATATTTCAACAGCATGTGAGCTGTAGTAACATTGTTTAGTTAGATATCCGATAACATAATACTTAACCCTCCAGAGACGAGAGCTTTTTTCGATAAAAAAATATTTTTTAAGCTATGGCTTAAAAATATGTTGAAGTCACGGATAACTTTTATTCCTAACCAAAATTAAAAAAAAAAAACGCGAGGTCGTTCTATAGAAACCCCCAATGACTATATGGTCATGCCGATCCTTTTATTGAAGTGTAATATTGTGTACGGACAGTGGTAAGGACGGACGTGACCGTATGGGCACGCAAACATTCGGGTTTGAAATAAAGTTAAACGTGAAATTTTTAAAAATATTTACAATTTGACCTCTTTAGATCAAATTCAAATATATTAGCAAAATAACTGTCAATAACTTGAGCTTTTGATAAAAAAATAACAAACAGTTTCAAAAAGTCCGTTAAAAAAACGGAAATTCAAAAAATCGCATGTGCTTTTGGTGGACGTTTCTGTCCCTGCGGCTGATGACTAACTGAAGTCTGTACCCTTCTTAACCAAATATGAGTGAAAGCAACGATATTCAGGTAGAAAAATTGTGAATAGTGGGATCAATAGACAACGGTGTTTACTGTGACCATATGGTCACGCTCGAGGGTTTTAAAAACATATTCTTAACCAAATCCAAATTCTGATTCTGTGTAATAAAAATGACAAGATGATTTATTTTATTATAATAATTTGAAAAAGGTAGCACATTTTGTAAATATTACGTAGAAAACATTATGAACGCCAGTTTTTATAAATAAGCGATAGTAAAATAGTGGGTTTTTCTCGTGTATCAAACATTTGTTTGTGAAATATTTTAATCTACTTTACGTAGATGCATGCATACCTAAGTATATTATCGCACTATAGCAGAGGCACGTGTATTATTTAAATATTATATGCTTTGACCCAAGAAAGTAATATACAATGGAAAAAAACGGTTAGAAACGATATATGTATATCTTTTTGAATTGTGTAATATTTTTATTTACAGTTATGAGTACTATAAAGCCTCGCTTTTTTTTGCAATTTTGTAATAAAAATATATTTGAACCTATCAACAAAAAAACATTTCAATTAGATTAGATAAAGCAATGTATCCTAATCAGCGGTTAGCTGCCAATAAGTTAAGAAGGGGCTCACTTAATCACAAAGCTATTTATGGTATTCTAAGGATGTGGTGGATTTTTTTTATTACTTTATTAATTTATACACTATACTTATTTAAGCAATCGAATGTTACTTTACATAGTAATATTATGTAGCAATAGGCAATAAAGATATGATATCAATAGCTGAAAATGTACTTATGTATAAGTTAACGGCAATCTTCACGGACCACCGGTTAATCCGTGAAGATTTTTGGGTGGGACGCAAAATTTTTCTGCAGTTAAAAAACAGTTAATATCCGTTTATAAAAGCTTATATAGGTGGTCCGCAAAATATTTTTTTTATTTTTTTGGTGGTTCGCGGTTGCATAAAGGTTAAGAAACATTTCTTTAACAGATGAACATAATATGTCAGAAACTGCTGGTAAATACTGTTTTAATCTGAGAATATTGTTTTTTTCTCAATTTAACAATGTGCTTGACTACCTGAGTCAAAATTTAATAAAGAGATTCACACGAGCACTTACGAGCCCCCTCCAAACCACCCCCGATACCAACAACTATTTTTCAAACATGTACATATTTTGAAACACAATGAGTTGTAACATAATAACGCTAAACATATAAAAAAACTTAAAATTTAATAGTTCTGTTTTTTATATGTGTGCATAGTTTTGTTTAAATAAAATCGATGCATGATAAATTGTTTATTTTATTCAATACACTTATTAGTAAAACGTGTTTATAAATTATCAAATGGTAATATTTTTATTATGCAAACGAAAACAAAACTATTTTTAAATCAAAATGACAAATTATACCGCGCATTTGTTGGTTTAGCCCGTGTAGCCTTTGATTTTTTCACGCTGCTAATCTCTCATGAATTCCTTCCTAGAGGGAAAATTGATCAACAGCAGTCATTTTTCGGAAAAATTGTTACTGGTTATGCAAAGGTGATTAGGTATAATAAAGCTGTCTTTTGAAGACAAACAGCAATCTTAATCAGTTTCAAAACGCACTCACGAAAGAAACACAGTGTTTTTTGGGGTTATACGAAATAGTTCAGTATAGTTATTGAAATTTAACTAAATAATATGCCCCCCAAATGCGATTATATCAGATTTTGCTGTTCTAGATAACACAGATTGAGGGATATATATTAATTTGTTAGTATTCTGTTTAAAAAAGGTCTTCTACCGAATTCTAGATAAAAGATAACAAATGATTCAAAAAAAATAAATGGAACATTTATATCGTTATCAAAGATTACCAGACATATATATCTGTAAGGTGAACGATCTGTTATAAAATGTTTATTTTTGTATTATATTTTTTACTGAAGTACATATGTAAATAAAAGATAGCTTAGTTGTCGTTTTTTTTATATTTACTTTTCAATAATTTTAGCTACTTTCATTTTTACCAAATTACCAAAATATACTTAGATTTTTGAGTAATACTTAGTGTATTTTAGTAAATATAGTTTTTTTGTAAAAGCGAAATACGAGAGAGTGTGATATAATTTAGTATAAAGAGTACAAGGGTATAATTCAGATGTTTGGATCATATTTTATTATACTCCATAAACCCACATATTATGCGAATGAAGGTTTGAGAGCAACTCTATGTAAATTCCAACTAAACGTTTTGTTAAAATATTTATTAACTTAAATAATATAATATAATAGAGCGTCACAAATGTCGCTTTTGATGTATCAATCAGATTAGATTATTCGAGGTTAAAGAAATGCAAAAAGCTACTGTATTTTAGGTCATGTCTAAATTAAATGACCTTTTCACTTGTTTCCACACGTTATTATTTATGATGGGAATAATCATAAAACCTTTGCCGACAAACAAATAATATAATTCTTGAAACTGCTCACTACTCAAATCTGTTGGCATTCCCATGGGCTCATCCTTTTCGCCAGCAATGGCTTTGGACTCAGTGATGCATTTATATCTTATATAAACACGAAACTTTCATTTGCTAAGCGTCAGTTCAAGTTCATTCGTGCACTTGAATGCCTGAAGATGCCGAAAGGCGAAACCCGGGTCGTTAGTGACAAAATTTGTGAGAATGTACATAGTTTGAACGATTCAAATTTAACAGTAAACTAAGTTTATGTAATTTCGAAATGGTTAAGTGGTCATTTTTACCATTTCTACCCTTGCAAATCATCATATATTACTTACACTGTTACTTTTATAAGATAACCAATGCGTCATCGTGGCCGTTCATGGAACTAAGCTTTCACTTAAGTGTTTGATATGCCATTCTGCTCGTTATACTACAGTGTGTACTGTGTGTACCATATAGGCGAAATAGGCAACCGCATAGGGCGCATATTTTTTTTTTTCAAAAAAAAACCAATGATTCCCAATTGTTTTTTTTTTATTATTTCGATAAAAAAAGTGGACAATTTGTTTAAAAGGGGGCGCGCCAATAACCATTGCCTAGGGTGCCAAATAACCTCGCCCCGGCACTGTGTAATTGAATATAAAACTTAAGCTTTTGCTCATCTATAAACAAAGAATGGCCTGTGCCTCTAGAAGTAAAAGGAAAATTTGACTTTCTTAAGCGACCAGTGATGCATCGACCAGGTTATAAACGTCACAGAGTAACATAAACTATTCCAACTTTGAATTTACACCAAATATTACGGCCTTAAATAACCAATCTTCACCATTCAAATAATAAACTAGTTAATTTATCTTCTTCGTGTCAAAAGTCATCTGTATATTATCAAGCAAATATTTATATTAAATTTGAATCGCCTAACTTTTGTACATTTCCTTACGTTGTCAACAAGACCAGGATTTCACATTTCAAAATATTCAGGCGTTAAGGTGCACACATTTACTTTTGCATAACAACCGGACTCGGGTCGTTAGTGACAAAACGTGAGGAAATTTACACAATTTGAGCGATTTAAATTTGATGTTAAAATTCTAACAAACCGCTTCAGTCGAAATTCTTAAATTAAATATGTGTTGATTTTTCCATAGTCGTTTTGCTATCATTACACCTGAATAAAGGTATTGCGTGTCGATCAATAACGTGGAGCTTTCCACAATAGGTCAACAGTTCATGCTTGTAGTCATGTGTGTAACATATTATTTATGTCTCGGTAGGTAATTCATTTAAATTGAATTTTCAGATAAATGTTTGATATCGTGTTTGGATAATTATAGTTCTCTCTCACTTAATGATTATATAGGGTCTTTCAATAAGGACGCTTGAAATTTGTTCGGTTATAGTAGCCATGTTGTTAAAGTTACATTTCTCAAATGTATTGACAATTGTTTAGTAGAGTACGGCTCATAACCATGGAAGGTTGAACATCGTGTGCAAATCATCAAATTTGGCCATTTGGCCAAAAAATCATCTTTAGCGACGTGGCCCATTTTTGTATGAATGGTGATACGATACGGTCCTTTGGCATGATTTGTACTTGCATTTCCTTATACGGTTGTTAGCAAAGCTTGATAGGTATAATGAGGAAGAGAGAAAGACTAATCACATCATTTCTCGATTATTCAAGGTCAAATGGACAAAGTCGCCAATGTAAGCAAATATTAAGAATTTAGCAATCCGCGGGCCTTGCCGCGGATTATTGAGTGCACAGAAAACCCCACTGCTTGGTAAGTGAGTACGTGGGAGCACAAAGCCAAATAAAAATACCGTCTCTCGCTCGCAAGCGGTGCTCGACCAAATTAGCGGTCGAGCGCGACGAGAGAGGGAAACGGAAACGCTTGCCGTTTTCCTCCTCCTCAACGGAGGCTCCCCATAATTTACAGGTACACCTAGCATAGGCTGTTCTAGCCCCTGGAGAAATTTCGCTGAATTCTATCGACGCATTTTCCAATTGCGATCGAACAAATGAATCCCGCGGCGACCTCGACCAGGGTCGTCAGGGACAAAATTCGTTTGAGAATTTTTGTTTTTATGACACTAGCCATGTCCTAGTATGCACTGCATAAACTAATATTAAAATCATGTTCGCGGTTTGGACTCCATCAAGCCCTCACCTGCGCCAATTAAAATCGTGCGGAACCGGCGCCCAAGCCGAGCTTCGGCGCCGAATTTTTTTCGAGCCGTAAAGGACGATAGTCCGAAACGGTGTTGTAAATTAAATTGCAATCGGATAACAGGTTTATTAGTAATTCAATAAACTGTGATTTCCCCATACATTTTGGCGAGACAAAATTTCGAAACGCGTTCGGTGCGTAGCGTTTGCCGTTCGATACTAAAATAAGCCCCGCCCTGCCCGACCAATCGGGGCGCCTCGCGTGGTCATACGTACGATCGCAGGCGGCCTCCCCTCCACCGCGGCCGATCAAAAATTGAATATGATATAAAGCGCGAACACACGAGGGGAAGGTGGGAAATTTTAGTTTCATGGAAGCGAACGGCTATCACGGACGTTCCTTCGAATTTTCAGCCAAATCCCTTCAGGAACTTTCACCATAGAAAATATTTAGCATAAATTTGCACTTAAATCGATTTCAGGCTTTTATAAAAATCAGACTCAATTCAGTAATTACTTTTTCGCGGACGATGACATCGCCGCTTCGATTAACCGGTACACCTGATTCGCTCAGGTGGAAAATTTTTCTTCTTTTTCTCATAACTCGCTTCAGCAACGAGTTATGAGATCGCTTGTAAGAGCAATATTTCGCGGAAAACTGATTCTGACACGACAGTGATTTTTCTGATTTTCTATCTGTCATATTAAGATCACTAGAGACGATTTTCGCTCAGCGGAATCGTTGTTCTAGAAAAATCTCAGTTGCCGCCATCTTGAGATATTTCGGCAGAGCAGCGGGAGGTCAGCACTTTAGCCAATCGGCGTGAGACGCAGATGCTGAGGTTAGCAGATTTGCTCGGGTCAACCGTTTTTTTTGACCCCGGCCGAGGACGCAGCTGGACCAAAACCTTTACAAAAAGGCAGGTCATTTTTGCAAAAGTTACCAAATCTTCACCGACTTCGACGCGTTACTCTGCTCCCGTGCTCTCTTCCGCCGATATTATCCGCCGCGACAACTTTAATTAAATCCAGCCAGAACTTCTCTCAGCTTGACAAATTAATTCGCTAAATAATTAACATTGTGCAAAGCTGAGCTGAATTCTGTGCCACCTCCTTGTGTTCATCGCTTGCCGCCAGCCGTTTTTGCCGAAATTGTTCCTGATAAGCTGTCTCCGGTTCCTGAGAACTTCCAAAGGTTCGTCTACTATTATACGTTGAATAAATATGTCGCGGCCTATTGTTTCTGAGTCAATACTCTTTAACCTAAGGTCCGCGGCCAGAACTGTAGCTTCCTGCCCGATCTCGACACTGAGAATCGAAATAACGACGCGTGTAAAATCGCGGTCAACGCCTTGTTCCTAGCCGCACTTTATTAAGTGTCGACAGGACCCCTTCATGTATTAAATGTTGTTTCTTCTAAACACAGCTCAGTAAAATCTTGTGTCACTTCATGTTCGAAATCGCGATAGCAGCAGACCGGAGGAGAGTACGGGAGGGCCAATTTTGCTTATTTAAAATCATTGTCTTATTTTATTGTGTGTTGTACCCTGTCTAAATTGTATACTGTGAAATTTGTCGGCCGACTTCGCGCGGAGGATGCCCTCCGTTCGGTCCAATGTAACTCTCAGCGGCGCTTAGTCTTCGTGAACTCGTGAAATGTATAACAATAATTAATCTGTTTTTGCAACGTCTACGCGGTTTACGTTTGTTTTCAATTCAGTACCGGACACCAGGAATAATCAAATATTTTACGATTGTTCAATAATTAATCTTTTTGCAACGTCTAAGCGTTTTACGTGTGTTTTCAATTCAGTACCGGACACCAGGAATAATCAAATATTTTACGATTGTTCAATAATTAATCTTTTTCGCAACGTCTAAGCGTGTTACGTTTGTTTTCAATTCAGTACCGGACAACAGGAATCATCAAATGTTTACGATTGTTCAATAATTAATCTTTTTCGCAACGTCTAAGCGTGTTACGTCTGTTTCCAATTCAGTACCGGACAGCAGGAAGAATAAATAATTTACGATGATTCAATAATTAACCTTTCTTTTTGCGACGTCTAAATCTTTCTTGTGGTTGGTTTCAAGTCAGTTACAAGACAACCAGCATACTCACGGTTTGCAAAGAGTCGATATTTACTTTTTATTACTATGTCTGAATTTTCTTTTGTCTGGTTTCAATTCGATTACAAACCAAGAGACGTAACGATGATTAAAGAAATCAACATTTCATTTTTTTTTCATGTCTAAATTTTATGTTTGTTGTCAATTCGATTACAAACCAAGAGTCGTAACGAAATTAAAGAAATCAATATTTCATTTTTTCCATGTCTAAATTTTATGTTTGTTTTCAATTCGATTACAAACCAAGAGTCGTAACGAAACTAAAGAAATCAATATTTCATTTTTTTTACCATGTCCAAATTTTTATGTTTGTTTTCAATTCGAGTACACAACATAGGCGTAACGATAGGGTGGAAAAGTCAGTATTAATCTTGCGACCATGTCTGAACTTTCATGTGTGTTTTCACTTCGGTTACAAGACAATAAGAATAAGAATCGTTTAAAAAAGTCAATATTTAATTATATTTGCAAGGTCTGAATTTTTTTTTGTTTGTTTCAATATTTAATTATATTTGCAAGGTCTGAATTTTTTTGTTGTTTGTTTCAATAGTTAATTATATTTGCAAGGCCTGAATTTCTTTGTATGTTTGTTTCAATTCGGTGACGAGACCACGGGTATAACAAGAATTCGCAAAAACAATGCGATATTTAACTTTGTTTTGCAACGTCTCAATTAGTTTGAGTTTAGTTTCCAACGCCGTCGCCAGAGGACAGGGATGAATAAAAACATCCTTTATAAATGGTCAAGGCTTAATTTTCTTGGCGACGTCGAAACTACTTCGCATTAGGGAAGCGTAATCAACTACGAATTAATAAGCAAATTTGCCGCTTCATTGGGCGCAGTGCCCTCGGCCGAGCGAAACTACGTGCGCTCGCGCCGCGGATCGCCGCTGGCCCCACGCATCGATAATTAGCGACCCTGAGTTGTAATAGAAAAAGAAAGGTCCGTCACCTAGTAATGATAATTGAAAAAGCAATAATGTATGCCTCTCTGAGGGCGAAAGTATCTGAGTAACACGAATAGCAACGACACCAAGCGACGCTGAGAACTTGTATAAAAATGTAATTTTATTTTATGTTAGGTATTTTCTTGTTTCTCAATTGATTGTGTATTTTGTTTTCCTGTTTAATCTGTCATCGATAATCGTCGATCACCGCCGTCATAACGGCCAAATGTTAGTAATAAGGGTGAACTATGGGAGGTGTGATAATTCGAGTCATTTTAAATATAACGTAATGTCCGACAAGATTTTGTCACTTGTTAACACTGAGAGGTCGCGAGGTCAAGTCTGCGGGACACTTTAGTCTCGGGACGTCAGGAAGAGCTGTCATCACATCTTCCATAGATTCACGATGCAAGGTCGGCGGAGCTAAGTAATGAAGGATTAGACAGCCCCGAGGACTTGTGCGAAAAAGGGTCTCAGGTTTCGCCGGCCTAGCACTAGTTTAACTTTAGTTAGGTCGACGTCGGAGGGTGTTTTTTTGTATTGAGTACTAGGGAGACAATATCATTGCGGATTCACGGGAATCCGAGTGATACGGCACGGTGGACGTGTAATTCCGGGGGCAGATAGCCCGCCTAGACAAACGCACTTGTCTGGGACCCACGTCTGTCGAAGTTTCGGCAGACACTCAATAGTAAAACTAAAAATCCAATTCGTCCAGTTGGATTACGTCACTCGATAGCGACGCCTTCAAGCGGTTTGACACCGTGTCAGGAGCCGACCTCGGACGGTGGTCTGGTCTCCGCCAACCCTCCCTAATACTCGAACAAACCTAAACACGTAGCGTAAGTAACTTCATAGGCGATTTAGTTAATGCGATTGACCAACGGGCGGTTGGACGGACTCGTATTCAGAGTGCCGTCGATAAAATGCGCTCCGGCCTAAAAGGCTCGCGGTCACTGGAAGTGAACGTACACAGCGAGGGAGGGAGGATACGGAAATCCTCCTCCCGTACAGACCTCGATAACTCGCTGTGGGAGTCCCGCAAATCGTTGCGAAGTCGCATTAGCAAATCCAATAAGAATTGAATTAGAATCGTTGAAATTAAGAAATCATAACGTTGTATGTAAATTTTCACTGGATATTATAAACTAAATTAAATGTATGACACGACTTAGCGTGCATACTGATCGATAATAAATCCAAGACAATCGTTAGTCATGAGGACTGTGACTTTGCTAGTTAAACATTAATTTTGTTCTGCACCCCTAAGTTAGATATATGGTACGGCTTGACGTCCATATTAACTCATAAGAATAGCGTAGGGATTAATTTTAAGCAGATCTGTACACGCGTAGTGAGTGTGCAGATCCTAACTTCAAAAACAAGACTGAATAAAATTTGCCCACTACTAACTCAATAATTGCTATGAAAACCGCCGAGTGCGAAATTAGGTTTAAGGAAATGGTATGCTGAATGTTTTTTTTTCTCTCTTATAAATGTCAAATCATAGATGTCTCCCCGTAAGGGAACATAAATACTGTAATACTAGGGACCCTCAGTCCAGGCGAAGGACCTACTGAAAGGCCCGGTCTGCAAGTCGACTGTCATTCGGTACTAGGAGGCTCGGCTCGCGAGCTTCACGCTGAATGACAAAAACTTTAAAATGTATTTAGAGCGCACTCCTGTGTGGCTAGCCGAATTGTTAAAATTTACTGTAAACCTTTTCGATTATAAATAAACCGGTGGATTTCCACCTTTTACTGTTCACGAGCGTTGTTTAATTGAATTTGATTGTTCCCATATTTAATTCCTAAAAATTGTAACAGACTGACTGCGTCACACCAAACCGAGACGTTATGGGGAGAGACGGATTTCTCTGTCTCTCGTCTAACTGCTCGGGACTCAGTCGTGTCAATGGATATGTGAACAAGTAAAATTCTCGGATTTGGGGCGATACGAATCTATACGAGATACACTAGCACCAAATCCATCCCGAGAAATTCACTGTTTGGTGCGGATTTTGGTCTGGTAGAATCATCGGTCAGTACTTCTTCTATTGCCATAACCATCAGCGGCGGGCGCTACAGATCGATGATAAGAAACTTGTTGTGGCCTAAACTGGATGATATGAATACCGATAGCATGTGGTTCCAACAGGACGGCGCTACGTGCCACACATCACATGCCACGATTTATTGAAAGTATTTTTCACGAATTTCGAGCGTCACTATTGAAAGACCCATATTATTTATATGTCTCGGATAGGGCATCCAATCCCGGGATCCCGTTCAATTTTCTGATTGACACGGCCGCGATCCCGGGATTGAGAAATTTTGAGCAAATCCCGAAAATTGACACCAAATTGAGGATTTCAAATTCCTCGGTGAGCTAAAAAAAAAACGAGGTTTGGAGATAATCCGGGGAAAACCTATAGCGAATTGAGGATTTCAAATTCCCCGGTGAGCTAATCCAAATCCCGGTATCCCGGAATTGAAAATTAATCAATCCTGAAATCCCGGGATTGTAAAAAGGCTCCGGGTATGGATACCCTAGTCTCGGTATGTAATTCATTTAAATTTAAATTTTCAGATATATTGTTGATTTTGTGATTACATATTTACACTTCTCTCTCACTTTTTGATTCTAGTATCCCTTAAGCCAGTTGGTTTCCAACATTTTTGCTACTGCGCCTCCCTTTGAAGAAACAATATCTTCGCGCCTCCCCATCCTTTGTTTAATATAGTAATAAAGACACGTTTTCACACTTTGCACTCTCACTAGATTTACTCAATACCAATAGACTACACTGGGTCCAGGTTTTTTTTTTTTTTTAAACCATGTCCGCTCCCAATATGGAGCATATGGACTCCTAATGAAGTTTATCTCAGAACATAGAGTATAACAGAAGTGTTTCTACGAGAACTGCTTGTTACTCAGTTGCTTAACCTCTCTTTTTCCAAAGAGAGTAGGGATAGGGCTAGGACAGGATTAGTGGTAAGCTAATCGCTCTCGATACGCCCCGTTCATAGGATAGGATGGGTGAGAGGGGGGAATTCAAGGCATCGCATACATCCATGTTTTTGAACAGAAATTCATAAATCGATTGAAAAATCAATTTATAAAACTGTCCGTACCGGGATTTAAACCCGGGTCCTCTGTAGCCGAAACCAACAACGTTGACCACTCGACCACACAGGCGGCTTGATTTTTTTTTATTATTATTTAACTCATATTACTAAATTTTTTACTCATATTACTAAATCATAGTACGAAATTTCTTATTTTACTCATATTACAAGCAAATTGAATATGGTTTTGAAGAAAAAGTCAAACGTATTTTTGAGACAGTCTGTGAAGCTCCAATTGTGACCATAATAACGCGTATCATATTTGGGACAATTTTCTCGAAAAAATAATTAAATTGCACTTATTTGAGCTAAAATATTCACTAAGCTATCACGGATTGTAAAATAATCAATTTTTGTATTATTTAAGGCGATATTTTGAAAAAAATGGGGTCTTATTATCGATTTACTTTAGAAATATTTTAGTATGAACGTTTTTACGACCTCCGTACTTTGCTTGAGTCCAAGGACAAACATGTGCAGTCTTTGGGGTAATTCATTTCACAACGTACCGACATTTGTGTAAGCAGTGCTTCATAAAAAATATATTACCTACACTCTACAGCAGCGTTTCTCAACCGGGGGCCATGTGGCCCCCTTGGGAGCCACAGCATACTCCAAGGGGGCCACAGAAGAAAATATCAGTTTTGGGGAGCCACAACAGACTTTAGGGGGGCCACGGCCACTCAAAATATAATGAACTAAAATTTATATTAAAATCATATCGACTGTGGAAAGGAAAAAGGACGTAACCCACACATATCAAATTTTACAGGAGGCGCTAAAAACGTGTTTTGATTATTTTGTGACATATGCAAATTACGAATTAAACACAACCTTGAATTGCACGGAGACTTTTAAAGTGGTGTTTAATTGACATAATCTAATATTAATTAAAGAAATCGTCCAGGAAAAACCGTTATTTCAGTGTTTTTTCTTAGTTTAAATTTTTTACAAGATCATCTTTTTCAAACTTTAAAGCTAAATTTAGATACTAATTCGGCATTTTCAGTTTCCATCCTTTTGATAGAATGTGTGTCAAGTTGTATACATTGTGATTATCGAAAAAAACCTGTTTTGAAAAATTGAGGGTTACGTCCTTTTTCCTTTCCACAGTCGATATATAATACAGTAGGAAAATAATACATTGCAGCAGAAATAATGAATTTATTAAACATACTCTTTACTATTTTTCCAATGATATTTAAGGATACCATAATAACTGCATCCAAAAGTTAGTGTCGACAATATTGTATTGATTACTCTCCACGTGGACTCGTGGACTCTTGTCCACGGATTTCTTTCATCATCCCATGATATTATGAAACTCGTGTGCGTTAAATATGTTTTGCTTCACTAATGCTTACTATCCATTTTATACAAAACACGACTAACCTAAAAATTGACTAACCTAAAACGACGTGTAAGATTTTTGATGACGACAAAATTAGTTATGATAATTTAATGCTCTTTGCTAAAAATCTTAATACATACACTAAAGGTGTAACAATTGAACAAGGAATTAAGATTTTTTACGAATAAAAGATATAACTCTTCAATTGTTGAAAGTATTGAAGTTTTACTTTGATAAATAATCATGTACTATTTTTTTTTAATTCCCTGCGCGATTCATCGTCAACAATTAATATTGTGATAAACAGTAAATTTCATAAAATCCCTTTAACTTCAAGAATATTTTTTAATCAGCTTGATGCAAATACCAAAACGCCAATACTTAAGACCAAAACTAATCATTGGCAAAGCTTTGTCCCTTCGCTTAGTGGCTAGTGTCCTTAGGGCCCTCAATGGGGCTGCAAGTCAAGTACCGCCCCGGGCGGCAGGACCCCTTTCTACACCATTGCATATCATGCCAAAATTTCTTGCGTAGAAGGTATTAAGTAATTGAAGTCTAACACCCAATCCATGGGAGTGGCTGGTAAAGTACGTGATAAAAGGTTTGTAACCTTATTCTCTTACAGAAAATTCTTCTTACCGAATAATAAAGTGCATTGATAATCTTTACATTAAAGTTAAAGGCGCAACAGAAATTCTACATAATGGGTGTAAAGTCTCATGTGAGGAGAATTCTTTGACTACCTTCTTCTCGGCCAGACCCTTCATTCTTAAGGCCCATAGAACTGTGGTGCACAGTATTGCTACGTACGCTGCTATGCAAATTTGGTAAAATTGATGGGAAATTAAAGACAGGCAATCTTATAAATTCTTTCAAAATTTAAAAATGATAATGGAGCCCAATTTTCTCGACTCCAAATTTTCGGATAGGCCAATTTATAACTAACCATGATCACTTCACTGCCAAGCTCTCCCAGGTCGGGTGATTAGTAAATAGCTTCAGAATGCTGATCGCATTTTTTGAGAATGTCCAAAAATGAACAACGAACAGGAAGAACTGCTCAAGATTATACGACCACAGTCGTATCTGGTGGTCCTGTTGGTCATGCCAACTTAGTTGCATCTAGGAAAAATTACAAAACATTCAAAGAGTTCACGGCGTCTTATGAAAAACGAATTAATTTCATAAAAACTCTTTTGATAACGTTATTTTATTTTATTTCGCATTCTGCACCCTACAGTGCATGCAAACTAGTTATAAGAAATTTATGGATAAAAAATTAACACGAATAACGCTGCAGAATACGCCCCCGTAAGAATAGTGTGAACCACAGCAGGCTGTGATGGGTGAAACGTTGGGTACCCTAGGGCTTTTCAAAAAAAGTAATATTATAAATTATTTTATAAACATATTTTTTTTAACAAACAATTTTACTGTAATAAAAATAATAAAACATTTTTAGTACTTTTTCCACATAAAATTTATTAGATCAGGACCGGTTTCGCTCATGATGAGCATTGTCAACTGATAATCAACTGATATCAGTTGACAATGCTCATCATGAGCGAAACCGGCCCTGATCTAATAAATTTAATGTGGAAAAAATACTATAATTTTTTTATTATTTTTATTATAATGCCATTCCACCAAGTATTAACAGTGAACACCTTAAAAGTGATCAATTTTATTGTATTGTATTTTTTAAAAATTAATGTACCCACATTTTTTTTTCATTTTTCCGAGCCCCGAAAATTGTATTACTAGGGGTAGGGGGGCCACAGAAAAATATGAGACTCAAAAGGGGGCCACGGGCTTAAAAAGGTTGAGAAACCATGCTCTACAGTATGCTATTATTGGTTAAAATTTTGTTTTTTATTGGGTACTTCCTCAAAGTCAATGTTGGAAACAATGTTAGCTCATCCCAAGAGGTTGACATATATAACAATATTGATGTTTACACGGTGTTACTGAAAGTTTTTCATATAAATAACGTCGCCAAAAGTTTTACAAAAATACAATGTCCTTTTTCATTGTTTTTTATTCGAACACACTATACACTCACGCTAATCGCTCTCGCTACGTTTTGTATGATATGATAGGTGATAGATAAGAATTCAAGACATCATATATATTTATGTCTTCAAACAGAAATCCATAAATCGAATGTATAAAATTTGAAAGCTGTCAGTACTGTGATTCAAACCAGTGACCTCCGTAGCCGTACCCAACGACATTGACCACTTACCACGCAGCCGGCTCTTTTTACAATATTACCGTTATTTGCTTACATGGTAATAATTCGTTTTTCTTTCCAAGCAAGAACCATTTGATTATTTTTAGACATGAAATAGTTTAAATTTAAAACGTTCAAATTATGTAAAATCACACAGATTTTGTCACTAACGACTCGGGTTTAGCCTTTCGGCATCTTCAGGCGTTCAAGTGCACGGATGAACTTGAACTGACAAAATCTGTGTGAATGTACATGATTTGAATGAATCAAATTTAATATTGAAATTCCACCAAGAACCTTCAGTCGAAATCTTAAATTATTGAATAGTTTCTCCCGTCTTCAATTAAGGCTTTTTTTTATCAAGGTTTGTGTAAAAAAAAGATGAAATTCAGCTCCCGGAGTTGAATTAAATAAATTATTAAATAAATTTAAAACAATTCATGATGTACTTAACCATGAATCAGATCATAACGTATTAAAATATGTATCGTTAAGGAAGCGAAATGTGAAATAAGCGAATTAATATACCCATAGTCTGACTTTGCTAAAATATATATTATTATTATTAAAATATATACTTTTAGTATTAACGACTGAATCATAGTGTCAAAATATCAAAATAAAAATAAATCATTTTTATTATAACTGTGATTTTGGAAGCTTTCTAAAGTATCATTAACAGACATTTAAAAATGACCAACATTTTTATTTACTATGTCACCATATAGTGCACTTGTATTAACTAAATGCATCGTTATCACTATATTCTGTGAAAAATTTGTTCAATTGATTCATGGTGGTCAAAAATAAATTTCGTTGACATTGCTTTTTCCTTCACTTTATAAAATGATGGTCACAACACTCGATATAACTCTTACGCCCACAAGATGTGGGTACAGCCTTTCCAGATAAAACAACTAACTTATTTATACAAAGCAGGTAAGACTTCAAATATTATTAAGAACAACATTAAAGGCACTTACTTCTCTACTGTAATTTGCATATTTAAAAAAATTTATAGCATATTTTAATCCCTTATGAGCACTATTGCAAAATTAAGCCCCGGAAAAATGTCGGGAAATACTAAAAATAAAGCTCCAAAGAGACCGACTACCAATGAAAGTATAGTGACTATGAGATCAGACTAGAGGTCGTCCCGATGGCAGTATACTGGCTAATGGAGCGCAAGACGTTAAAGGGTAAATACATATTTTGGACAGTTCGCGCCTCCCTTTGCAAATAGTCCACGCCTCCCAGGTTGGAAACCGCTCCCTTAAGCCGTAGGTGCTTTGCTTAAAAACTTAAAATTATGATTATTAATAAATAGTAATATTATACGAGATACTTTTAACTTTCGTAAATTATCAGTTTCCCTGATTCCTATGTATGATAATTTAGCATTTTCCTATTAATTATTGAATTTCCTACAGAGCTGCATTGTAATTGGTGGAATTTCATTGATTTTTAGATACAAAAAGAGAAGCATATTTATTTACCCGAAGATATAATGAAGTATAAAAAAACCAATTGTATTCCCAATTCTAAATTTAATAATAAATTATTTTTGCCATATCTAGAAAATGGAGAGTCACTATAGATGAGTTTTCATTGACAGCAGCAACACTTAATCTATGCGTGTATGTTAGGAATACAACAGTTGTAGAAAATAGAACAAAAGTTTATCACGAATTGTGCAAAAAAGTTGTAAACAAAGTTTTTAATGACGGTGATGAGTAAAAGTTTTGTCTGTTTAATTACAAATTTAGTGTATAGCACACGTTTGACACGCACTAGTATCACTAACAAACGTGGGAAAAACACAATGCAAATGCTATATACTGACGTAAATAAAACAGGGCTAGAGAAACGTGTATGCAGGCAATTAATAATTTTACATCACTTAACCGTTTGAATACCGCGCAAATAAATCATTAATATGTCCCAGAGATACTGCGTGTTTTTGAGAAAAATAATTTTGCCCAATATACACTCGAATTCGATATTTTAAAAACCTATATTGACGCAGTATAGATGGTACTACACATATTCATCAAAGTATTGCTTATACTCCATTGGAATACTAGGTATTTGATTTTTTAAATTCCTTGGACATCCGTGTTCGCTTGCATATGTTCCGGACACCTGTGTCCGCTTGGGATCCAAGCGGTTAATTCTCAGTGAACTGCAAAACATCAAATTCCGGGACCGTTTGCAACTAAAGGATGACTTCCAACTCATACGGATTTTTTACTACATCGCATAATACAGATTTTTGCAAAGAAAATGTACACTTATGTACGAAAAACACTGTGTTCAATCGATTTATCAATTTTTGCACTAGCATTGGCAGATCCAGGGGATGTTTATGATGACCATGGCTATTCCTGAGAAGAATTTAGACGAAACCAATGATCGCACCTTTTCACTATATCTGTATAAGTCATAACTGATATATGACGTATTTTTATGTGTGTATATGTATATTTAAATTAAAATAAATTTAAGACGTGATAAATTCTTTATTCGTATTGAAAAGTCTATTTTTATTATGTAAGATTTCATATTTTCCGAGTCCGCCAGTGGTTCGAAGGCATGGGTGTTTGCGATGTCTAAAAAAAGTCCTCTCACGCTGCCAATCCTAAAATAACAAGGCGAGCGTAATTACTAGTACTGTTCTAGTCCTTTCCTTCTATCTCTACACTTTTCGAAAAGAGAGGTTGAGCTGTTGCTAAGTAGTTCTCGAATAAGACAAACGGTTGAGATATTACTATACGGAAGCCATATGCTCCACATTGGAACTGGACATGGATTAAAAACAGAAAAAAATCTTGTCCAGTGGCAGATTATCCTATAAGCGAATGAGGCGCGCTCTTGGGGCCTCCAAATAGCTTATATTATTTAACCCATATATCTTTCGTTCATATTTTAATTATTTTACATCGATTTTTTTGTTCTTTTTATGTTATCCGAAAAACGGGGCCTCCAAATTGTATTGCGCCCGGGGCCTCTCATTGCTTAATCCGCTACTGAGCTTGCCGATATATGAATAATATTATATTGATAGAAAAAATAAAAGGTATTTGGAGCCCTACCATTTTACAACGAAAAATTGCAGCAATACACAGCCGGCTTTATACACACAGTGCCGGCGCGAGGTTATTTGGCGCCCTAGGCAAAGATTATTGACGCGCCCCTTTATTAACAAATAGTTCCATTTTTTTCAAAATAATGAAAAAAAAACAATTTGGAATCGCTAGATTTTTTTTTATACATCCATGTCCGCTCCCAATGTGAAGCATATGGCCTCTTAATGAAAGTATCTCAACGGAAGTTTTTCTATGTGAACTGTTTGTTACTCACATAATTACAACAAACAAATACAAACATTAAAATAAATTAAAATGTACTATTATGTACTATTATAACTGTTTAAAAATTGTTTTGATACTCCACTTATGCGTCCCTAATGGTTTGCGCCCTAGGCGGTTGCCTATATCGCCTGCATGGTGGCGACGGCCCTGTATACACAGGTGCTTTCACTTGTGTTAAATTAGAATGTATGCTTTAAAGCGAAATAAAATATGTGTTAGCGAAAAGTGTTCAATATTTTTTCAATAATACACGCCGTTTGAACACCTTTTATTTGGTTTTAAAGCATACGCAACCACTTGATCGTGTATTAAAGCACCTGTGTGTACAGCCCGCTAATATTCAGTTTTGAGTTATACATACACACTATTAAATGAAACGCATTAATATTAATCATTTATTTTACTATGATTTTTTTTAGTATTATCATCAGTTCTGCTCTTTGATATTATTTTAACGTTCTATTTTTTTATAAATAAAATTAATGGAGCTTTAAATACTAGGGCGCGTTAACGTCAAAGTTATTCGAGTCTCCTTTACCGCTGATGTTATGGTAATTTTCATTCCCCTTCTATCGCAGTTGGCGGAAGAGCGTGATCGTTACAGAGGTGAGTAGTCCTCAGTGAAGTCAGTTAACGTGGATATCATATGCATTCATATGTTAACTATATTATATTTACCTCCCCATATACTTTACACATGCGCATAGATACAAAAACACATACAATACATAGAAAAAGTAAACTGGAGAAAGTTGCATAATGCTAAGGGTCTAGTTTATATGTTGTTTTCATTTTCAGAAATCAATTAAAACATTCAGTTTTTGTGTGAGTGTCATTTCAACAGTTTGACTAACACCTGTTTGTCGCGTAAAATCAGAAGTTGATTCAAACATGGAACAAAGGAAGAAACGTTTTACCGAAGCAAAGCTATCCACAAGCCGTCAAAAGTGCTGTGAAGTGAACGATTCTTTTTTGTAATTTTCATTTACATTTGATACAATTTAATTGTATATCGTATTATTGAAAATGGTTGGCAGCTAATCTATTGCGGTAAAATAATATAAGTTTTAACAAATAATAACAAAAACAAGAAAACATTTATTACAAAACATGACTTAACCTTTCTCAGTTACTAGTAAATTACAAAAGATTTGCAATCAATAAAGTATTTCTTAAAAATGTTATACCAATAATTGACTAGCGGTGGATGTCATAGATATAATGATTTAAAACACAAGATATTCTTAGTAATTTTCGATAAATTAACAGTAAATCATCAGGGTCATTAACGATCCAACGCCTATGTGAATTCAGATAAGTTGAAATTGCTTAAAACATGAGAAAATATTTGCTATGCGTTATGCAGGTTATGCGTATTTTATTAATTTAAAAACTAGACATTCTAATTATGTCAACGAGCAAGAGTTTAAAATACCGCAATGACCAGAAATATATTATATTTTAGTTGGCCTGTTAATAGAAATAGCAATATAGTACAGTAGTTTACTTCAGTATTGGAATTTCAATCTGCAATATTTGCATAAACGATTAGATACATCCATTTGTTTTTGTCTGAGGGGGCGAAGAATTGATCACGTCATCAGTGCATCACCCGTTTATCTGAGTATTAAAGAAAGAATTGATAATGTGAATTGCAGGAATGAGAATAACTTCATGGTTGCATGCCCATTCCTTTATTAGTATTGAAAAAATACGGGTGATCAAGCTGACGACCTGATAAATGGCTTTTATAAGTCATTGTCACGAATTGAGTGCTTACCACCTTAGTAATGGAACATATTTATATGAACATAAAAATCGGAAGCAGCTACACACACAAAATAATATTTTATTCTTTCTTGTGAAACGTACATTGACATTTTTCTATGCCTAATACTTTTAAAGAGAATTTGTTTTTTTATTCAGATTTTTATTCAACGTCATTATCAAATGTTCTTTTCAGATTAAACACGTGAGTAGAACTTGAATGGCACGATAATCTTATCGTTGTTGATGGTGAAAAATGACATAGTAAAACTCTAATAATTAAATATAATGAAAGTGAAAACAATCACACTACCGGTTGGGCATTTTTTTTAATGAAATGTTTAGTTTCTATAACGAAATACAATCCACATTATTTAATACGTGATAAGCGTATCAATAATTATAATTATTAATCATCAACGAAATATTTATACACGATACCTTTTACGACAAATAAAAATTAATATATCATGAAGTACCTTCTAGAAGTCCAATGATTCAATAGGGTGGTACGTAATCCTGTTTTTTTCACATGTTTTTGAAGAATTTGGAAACAAATAATTTCTTTGTTGAACTCCTTTGCTAGAATTTTAGACGTTGTCGATTAGATACAAATTAACCATTTTGCGGAAAAGTCTAGGGTTCGTGGCATGTTTGACACAGTGCCAGCGAGCGACTAGCACACGATATTTTATACGACCCCTACTAACGTCACAACACAACAAAAACTTACCCCCGCGCTTACAGTGACTCTAAACTATGTTGCCTCGTATTCTGAAATAATAAAGCATTAATAAGTGTACTTGGTATAAACTTTTTTAAAATCTTGGTAATGTATTTTGTTTGATACTTTAATTTTCTGAATTCAACGTTCCTATAGTGTCAAAAGGCGTTTAAGTCAAGTCAAAAAACCTTTTTGGATATAGTCAACATTTTAAATGATCTTGGCATTTAAACATATCTATTTATACACTTTGCACCATTATTATTTGTATGTTTTTAATAGATTTTAAGGTTACCATAAATTCATATATTATACTTAAGTTGACATAAGGCGACAAAATTAGTCTCAATTTTTTTGGATGGCAACCGCAAAATCGGGATTTTCATATACGATTTAAAAATTTGGCCGCTGTACGATACGTGTGGAAAATAGTAATGTGATTGAGATGCATTTTAATGGGCGATAAGAAGTGCAAATGTATACGTATTAATATATATTATACACACAAAATATGGATTCTTGAAACCACCAGAATTTCGAAAAATCCCTAGCATATCGACTGTAGAAAGGCAAACAGTTGTAACCCCATGATATATATTATTTAATACACGTTCTATCAAAAGGATGTTTGCTGCAAGTGCCGAATTGGTATTTTAATTTAGCTTTTAAGTTTGAAAAAAGAAAGGCCTGTAGATATTCCGACCCGGAAAAAGGGCTTAAAAAAAGGTTTTTCTAAAATTAATTATTAAATATATCTTACATTTAGTCAGCAAAACACCAGTTTATTAGACTTAGTGCACTTCAAAGTTATATTTATATTTCATTTACTGACTTCATCCTAAAATCATCAATAAACGTTTTTTGTTCCTCATCTTTTAGGGCTGCATCAATTTAATTTGTTGAGAGCAACTGCCATAAATTTTCTGTTCATCGTGTATACACAATAAAATAGCAGTCGAACGTACGTCTTATTGTATTGTATAAACATGTGTGGTGTATTCGTTAAAATCAGATTTTTTTAAATCAAACTAACACTTGACAAAACCTTAATTTAAGCTAATACTAGTTGGCAGTTTCACCTGTCAACTGTGTGTGTGCTGTGCTGTGCATACCTTTGAGTTTTGACGTTACAGACTAGTGGCGGAAACAGAAATTGTGAAATAGATGATTTAAAAATATTTTGTCAATATAAAAATAGTCACTACATAATTAAGTATGTATTCTATAAAGCATAGTAAACTTAACAATTAAAGAGCCCCAGTTCACAATAAAATTTTAATAAATTATAAAAATGGAAAATAAATTCTCATCAGAGGGGGTATGGCCCCATGCAGTGGATCCACCAATGTTACAGACACATAAATCAAATCAAATAATAATAACAGTAATTGACAATTTTTTGCTTTAAAATAATTTAGGAATCATCAAAAGTAACTTCACATATGAACAAATTTGAAATATGTTTAATGAATTTACGGGTTAATTTGTAAAAAATCGTTGTAAATAAAAAAATGATATTACATCAATATTGTACTGGTACTTGTAAGTAACACTCGACACTGTAAGACAGGTGTTTCATTTGGTTCAAGTATATTCAGAATAAATACGCTGTACAGATAAACCATTTTCAATAAACATATTTCACAATGACCTTTTAGAATGATTTTTCATAAATTAAGATTTTTTTTTATCGAAATGTATTCATTTAAAATATAGTGTTGTATTTCAATAAAAATACTTCATTTATAATCAGAGAAAGAAACAAATAACAAAAAAGCGCATTGAATGATTTGCAAGAAATGATTTTAAAAATAAGATCGTCCATTTTGAGAAACAATTTTGAAGAACTATGTGAGTCTGTCAGACATTCTAAAGATATTTCTCAAAGAGACGAAGGACGTGTCACAATTTTTAAGATACGATGTATAAACACGAAGTTGTCGCAAAGTTATGTTTTTATTGTATTTACTTCAACAAATGAATTTAAAAAAACAATTACACATACGAGGTAATTAAAATGAATCATGATGACCCATTATTAATGGATAATCACAACATAATTAGTAACTGACCTGCCATTACTCATTCAAGGACTAATTGGCATCTGGATAGGCAATGCATAATCATAGAAAAGCCACTAGAAAAATTTTGGTTTAAACTAGTGACAGAGAATCAATTTTGCGCATACTGCATGCATTTTACATTTAATTAAATTAAACAAAATGAAAAGTAAACTCAAAACGAACGAAAAGAACGCAGCTACGTTTTTCAAACCAATAATGCTTTTTAATTCAATAAAGATTAAAAATTTAAATCATTATCGTTGGAACGGTAGTTTGTCATTAATATTCTACATTTCTTCTTCTTCTTTTCTGGTGCTACAGTCTAGCTAGAGTGAACCTTGGCTTTCTCAATAAGTCTCCTCCACTTAACTCGATAATCCGCCATCATTAGCCAATCGCTGACCTCCAGCACTCGTAACTATGACACCTTGTCCATCCAGCGAAGATGCGGTCTTCCGAAGGTCCGTCATCCTATTATAGTCTACATTTACATATTATTTTTATTTAGGTTTCCTAAAAATATTACATATTTATTATTTTCACTGTGAGGAATGTTAATTAACAATATTTGATAATGATTTTCTGACTTACGATTGAATCAGAATAACATTAATAAGCAAAAAGCTTATAAAAAATCAATCAGTTTTATACGTGATACCGTAATAATATTTGATTCAATTCAAGTTACATTAAATTCATGTTCAGCAGACATTTATCGATCTGTGTTTAAATATGCACAATCAATTAAAGTGTCGCACAGCATCATGAAAGATGAAAACTGTTAATGTTTTTTTTAGTAAAGTAAGTTGATCACTTTTCATATCATATACTTTGTAAGTGGTTGTCAAGAAATATTGTTGGGCGTTCGGTTATCTTAAATCAAAAATCTCCACTATGTTACGCATCGTATTTGCTAATCTCTTTTACAACGCTCAAATTTATTGTATATAATGTGAGAAATATAAATACCACAGCCTCAGGGTAGGTCAATGTTCTACACACATCCGTTCCCTAATCCCTACGGTTTCATAGCGTCCATACTGAGTGTTATTTTTTGTAAGGAATGAATGAGAATAATTCACAGGCTTAATGTACAATATTAAACAAAAAGGAAATGAGCGTTTGTTATCGACTATCGAAGGGCTGCAGTATGACACTTTTTAAATTATGCCGTGAATTTATGGACACATTGCAATTTATTCTGGGTGCACCGACGGAATCGAAATATTGTAAAATGGCGATATAATCCATTGATTTGTTGTCCGTCAGTGTTGAAGATATCGTATGTTACGAATGCTGAGAAAATTTCAACGGTTTATTAATTGAAATATTATAGTATAATATATCAAACACTCGTCCTCAGCCAATATTAAAGAATTTTATGTGTTTAAGGATATCAAATCTGTAAATGATAGTGTCTACGTAAGTGCTCTTTTTCTCAAATATGAAACTGTTACGAAAAGTAACATTCATTATTCAAAATATAACCAATAGATAATTTTATGTTGTATGTATAGGTAGATTTATAAAATAGTAGAAAAAATATTTTTTAGATAACACTTTCAGTGATTATTCGCTTAGTATTAAACCTCTACGAATTTGACATTGAAAAAAGTTTATGGAGGACAAAATACATATTTGTTCTGTTTTCATTTTTCGAACGTACCTAGCAGAATGGAAATTGTTTTGCTTATTGATAATATGATGGGCAAGGTCGTAACAGTGTGTACCAGTATCTGCCTGAATCGTGCAACTAAAACGAGGTAATGAAATGAGAAATTATATCAGTAGGTACACATTAGAAAAATAGCAAAGTTAAGTCTGATAACAAATGGATGGATATCAATTTTGTACATGATCGGAAACTTGCTGAATTCAGAAACGTCGTTACATTTATTATTAAATAAATTGTTTTTAAAAAACTTAAAAAAAGTTACTGTTATGGTCAGGAAACTACGCACCAAAACTATTCTGTAAGTACATACGGTGAACTGATTCTTCCGAACAAGATTTTTCCGAACACAAAACCTTCCGTACACAGAACCTTCCGTACATAGAATACAGTGCATTTAAATATAAAAATCATTGTTTTATTATATTATAATTATTATAATAATATGTCTATGCCAAATATTTTTCAAAATGGAAACAAGCATAATATTTAATTATAATGTATATAAACAGTTCATTATTTAATACGTATTTTTGCTTATTAATTTAGAAAATTTGTGCTGTATTGTCATAGGGTCGATATTTTTGATTATATTGAAAAGAAATGGCATTTATATGGTTATTTAATATCTGAAAATTCACATACTCATTTTTTTCGTCTACCTTTTAATACCTATCGCCCACTTTTGTACATTTTTGTGGTAAAATTTCCTCTCCGCCAACTATTGTCGCAGTTATCCAATTCAGTGAAAGGGTGAACACAACTTTGAGAAAATCTTAAATAAATTTCTAAATCCGTGTCTAAATTTTAAGAAAAATCTAAATTCTTTGTAAACCTTGCCGGAAAATGCTTAAGAAAATCTAAAAATAACCAAATCATGTTGATAAAAATGTTACATTACTTAATTGTGAAGTTTTTGGGAAAAAAATAACATTACCTGACTAAAATCTTAATAGTAAATTTCTTAATCCGGGTTGGAAAATTTTTGGGATATCTAAGAAACATCATTGACTAAATGTTATTTAATATTATAGCAAATATTATGATAAAGCTAGGAATAACTAACCGCAGTCTGTGATTTTTTCCTGCATGAAAATAAGTGTAATTCTTTAGGTAATTTACAAAATATTTCTCTGCTTGGTCGAAATATACAACACAGAAACACAGAAAAATAAAACAAAAACCAAAATTACCCACCACCCACTGTGGAAGCTGTAACCGCCCACAAGTGTGTGGTATGTATCAGATTGACGTTCATTGATTGAGACAAACCAGGTGACAAAACATTTAACTATTAATTAAAATAAGAATCTTCGTAAAAAAAACTTTTACTTCATTTTTGTATTTATAAGTAATATTTTTTTTACTATCATAGAGGTTTTGAGTTTATTGGCGGGCTTTTCGCACTGGTGCTTTCACATGCGATTTAGTAATAAATTGCGTATGGTTAAATAAAAAAGTGAATACATCTCTTCACCAGGACTATGGAGACGTGTAAAAGAAAAGACTCAGACTCCGATTCGAAAGATATTTTTCAATAATTTCATTTTAACTTATATGTATTTCATCAGATCATCTTTAGTCAACCAAGCATGCAATAGGAGCCTGCACACTGGGGTGCCGTCGTCCAGGATACGATGACGTAAGTCAGAGTGTGCCGGATATCATGTCATGTAAATTGTTATTAAATTTGGAAGGTCAGCGTCCAGTAAATACGGCACGCCGAACTTGAACATACAAAATTGTTTATCCTTAAATAATTATTGAAGTCGTCTGGATAGTTTTCCCGCAATTTGTTTATCAACGGAATATCTATACAATTTCATCCAGTAACTCCGTTTTATTTTTTGCTCTCTAGATACATTTTACTTAAGTCAAGGCAACACACTGCATTTCTCATTTGGTTATCCATTTTGATGTACGAGGTTTGACATTTCATGTTTCACGTTAGAGCATAGACATAATAACACTCCCGCTAAAAGTGCCCTATTTGCAACTGTTCCACGCGACAGGACAATGCGTCCGGTTTCCCACACGATTAGACATAACACTGACATTTCTTTCTGTGCTCCAATTTTATTACGTACTTTCGTGGACGACATCACTTTTACCTCTTTGAGTGACAACACTTTTGGATGCCGGATTACCTGAAGGGTTTATTCGCCAGTATATACCTACCACGTCCTTTAGTCGTCCATGCCAGGTTTTAAATGTAAAGTGAATTATTATTCACTTTTAGGGTGTTCACTGTCAATACTTGGTGGAAAGGCATTATATTAATAAAAACAATAATCCTTTGTACTTCATTCCACTTTATTTAATATGTCAGGACCGGTTTCGCTCATTGCGAGCATTGTCAACTGATAAGAAATATAATTTAACAATGCTATTTATACAAAATTAAAAAGTTATACACAACAGTTGGCATTGAAAAGAAATTGCCAATTACATTAAAGTTCTACATTTAAATAACAAGTCTGTCAAACTAGACAAGCAAGAAATCCTAGAAATCAATAGATTCAAATTTTTACCTGATTCAGATCTTTTAAACGATCAAATAATTTTTGCTAGTTCCCCGTTACTTTATCCATTGCATTAGCCCTTGTTAACTATTCTTTTATATAAATTAAAAAAAAAAAAAAAAAAAAAAAAAAATAAATATAGATTTCTTTTGTTAGAATTGATATGGTCTTTGAAAAATTTGTTTTTCAGAATCTTCCTGGCTGTCGATTTTGTTTAAGTGATGAATGAACACACCAACTACTTGGAAGCGGGGAAAACATAAAACTATCATTAAGCATATTCATATCATTAAGCATATTCACTTTATTATTGTAACATTTTATCAATTTATCAAAAATTTCCCAAATTTTAATTATGTTTGTAATTACTTTCAATCGCATTCTGAATTTATGAATCTGGGATGACTTTTTAATTATATGTTAGTTGTGTTGAACATTTTAATTTTGTGTTATTTTAGAATCACTTTAATGTAATTGGCAATTTCTTTTCAATGCCAACTGTTGTGTATAACTTTTTAATTTTGTATAAATAGCATTGTTAAATTATATTTCTTATCAGTTGACAATGCTCGCAATGAGCGAAACCGGTCCTGACATATTAAATAAAGTGGAATGAAGTACAAAGGATTATTGTTTTTATTAATGAATTATTATTAACACTATGGACTATTGTGGTTTAAATAAACATTTTTTTTAAATGTTTTGAGTCGCTCATTTTTTACTACTCCGACTCCAACTCTAACTCCACAGCCCTGCGTTTCACAAAACAATTAATCCTACTTAATATGTTTTAAAACAAGAAAAAACTCTCGACCCGCTTGGTATACATACACATATTTTTTATCAGTTTGAAAGATACATTTTACTCAAACGTATGTAAAAGCATCTCTGTGTAAAGCAGGCGATTCTTAACCTTCTCACCGCGTATGACATCTATGCATGTCCTAGCGAACATGCCCTCAGCGTGCGTGAGTCCAACGTTCCCTCTAAGCTGCGCGCGTGCGCGGCCGCGCAGCAGTTGGGAAGCCCCCGCGCACTCATTCCGGGTTGGCGCGCACTGCAATACAGTTGCTCAATTAATATTTGATCGTTCCGCGCAGTCTCCACGCAACCTCCGCGCAGCCTTTGAAATTTCCGCGCAGCTAACCCTTCGGCTTAGAGGGAACGTTGTGCGTGACACGTATAGATGTCATGAAAAGAGCTATATATTGTGTTAAAATTGTATAACTTGGTTGAAAATATTACTAAATCTATATTTTACCAAATTCAATAGGTGACATTAGTCAAAAAAGATTCAATATAGGCTAAAATAATTTATTTCTGGAACACGCCGTGAACATACGTCACCAATGCAAGATTTTGGATATTGTAAATAAGCGACCGAGTGCGGGTGAAATTGAAATTGTTCCAAGAATTAAATATTATAAGCATGGTATGGTGGTGGCGCAGTGTTCTTGGTCGCGCATGGCGGTATTTTGCAATATGGCGACGTCACGCCCCAATTGTATGAAGAATGATTATTGTTGAATTAAACCGAAAATACAAGAAATATATTGTATTTTATTATTGAAAAAGTTACTTTGGGTGGCAATTAACATATTTGATTAGTTGAAAAAATATTACAACCTATATTTATAGTCGAAAACGCGATGACAAAATCCGCAAAAAAGCAGCCGCGTACAGGGCATGTTCGCTAAATTTGGTGACGCGGGCAAAGGGTTAAAAGTTATGCTGAATTGCACTACTAAAAATAATTACCTATTTGCTTTTAATGTCAATGGTTATTTTATTTTAATGCAATAGCCACCCTAGAGCATGTATATACTTATTGTTTGTGGTACATAATTTCTGTCCATAGTCTAGCTTCTGTCTATTCTCGATTATCTATGTCTATAATATTTTGGTTAATTAATGTCCGGTGATGCGTTTGTTGTCATTCGCCATTACATTGTAGTATAACAAAATAGTGAAAACCCATATATTTAATACATTAAAATGTCTTACCAATTATATAGAAATACTACAATAGGAAATACATTACAGGAAAGTCTGGACGAACTTATTCAGGTAAATAATAGTCTTTTTTCATTTAAACATTTAGCTTCTATTAAAAATAATGTAAATATCAGAATAACAAATTATTTGAATTACAGTATGGACAAATAACACCCGCACTAGCGGTGAAAGTGCTCCTGCAATTCGACAAGTCGATTAATCAAGCACTGTCTTCAAGAGTCAAGTCCAGGCTATCATTCAAAGCAGGAAAACTTAACACTTACAGGTTTGTATATTCAAGTTTATATTTACATTGCTGCGCGATAGTTGGTCATTTAAAAACAGCACGGTTAACTTAAAGTTTTCGATATTTAGTGTATATTAACAGCTGGTGATTATAGTCAAAAGAAAATGCGAAGCAATGTATGTTAACCTACAAATCTTTGTTTGTTTTATTCGTTATTTTACCACTAGAGCAGATGACATAAAACTGATTTTGAGCACACTATCTTAAAACATGGTTTGTTCATGTGAGCATAGTTATATAGAAAACAGACATTGGTAAAAGTTTGTTAAAGCCAGTCATTGATTATTTCGGCGAAAAACTTCACAAACTAAGCTAAAAACAACGCCACAATATAAAATGTTTTATTGAAGCTTTGATAATCGCGTTAAAACCACACATTACGAAGAACACTGATAAATTATTATACAAAATGTTTTTCACTACTTCGCCTCCATTATTCATTATGGCCGCGCGGCCATATTTTTTAAAAATCCATGTTCGCTCCCAATGTGGAGCAAATGACCTAATGGAGGTATCTCATCATAACTCTTTCTACGAGAACTGTTTGTTACTCAGTCGCTCAACCTTTCTTTTCCAAAGTGAGTAGTAGGGATAGAAGGGTAAGGCTTAGGGACAGGACTAGTGTTAATGTAATCGCTCTTGCTACACCCAGTTAATGAAGGATCGGAAGGGTGGGAGGAAATTTTAAGACATCACAAACACCCATACCTCCAAACAGAAATCGATATATTGATTGAAAAAATGCCGTTGGTAACTGGGACACGAACCCGTGAGATCCGGTACGGAAGCCAACAAGGCTAACCGCTGCGGCATAGGACCCATCTCTGTCATTACTTGGTGGAAAGGCAGTATATTAGAATCCGGATCGAACAACTTACTAACTGAACGTCATATTGAACGGATTTGTATTCATAGTCATTTGTACGAAAGCCCAACATTATGTTTTCCATTCAACTCGCTTAATCGGTTGGTCTTTGTAAACAATGTTGTTTAAACAGATTCTACCGTATATTTGAAAAATAAAACACCTTTTTGTAAATCCACATTTATTTAATATGATCAAACCAGTTTCGTTTATCCTTATAACTTTGTTTATTAAAATGAAGGGAGATGAATGATGTTTAGATAGGACGAGACTCAGTGCATATACTATCATTAATTGATGTGTTGAAACTGCTGCAGCTGTTTGAGGGCTTACCTTTTGCAGAATATTGTTTACAGTGACAACTTTTCGATTAAAATAATACACCCAATCCTTTTTTTGCTGTACATTCATTTAAAAAATTGAGTATTTGTCAGTTAGTGGGCTCCCATACATTTTAATGATTAACATTGCATGTAATTCTGTTTTGTTATAGGTTTTGTGATAATGTATGGACTTTCATGTTGAACGATGTCGAATTCCGCGAAGTCCAGGAACTAGCAAAGGTGGACAAAGTCAAGATAGTGGCGTGCGATGGCAAGAGTGAGTTTAATTGGTGCTGTATAACGTTCTCAAATTTATTTCTAGGAATGGATTGGCTTGAAGTTTTGTAACCTTAAAATTAATACAGTCAATTTGTAAAGCAAGGGTCGACATTTATTTATGAAACTGTGATGATTGTATGAATTTATTTATTGATGTCGATTCTATTTTAGTACTAAAAAAACAATTTATTTCCCATTTTCTATGTCCGATAGCTTGGTAGAGCCCATTAATTTTTTCATGCATGATTACAACTAGCAAAAAGTACTCATGTACTGTATTCAAAAAATGTATCATATCGATGGCTTAGCTCCATAGTGCTACAACGAAAAATTGACTACAAAATGACAAATAGATCAACAGAAAAGGTCTTCCTTCAAACAAAACACCCTCATATCTGTCAAACAATTCAAAAATAAATGCCGCTTTTCATAATTACTAATTACCTGTTAACTAGTGATAATTGGTTAAATTTTTTTTTATACTTTACTAATTACTCTGAGAAATTGGAGTACAGCTAATGTTCCCTCTAAGACGAGAGGTTAGCCGCGCGGACAAAACAAAGGTTGGGTGGGCCAATCCAACATGCGCGGCTTAATTTGTTATATTTGATATAAAAAACTATTTTTTTTTTTATTTTGCATAATGAAAATATTATTAAGTATTTCGACTGAGGGTGCTTGATGTAATTTCAATATCAAATTTGAATTTTGTACTATTCCATGAGTTTTGTCGCTAACGACCCGGGTTTCGCCTTTCGGCATCTTCAGGCATTCCATGAAAATATTATCGTTTGATAATTTATAAATAAGTTTTTACTTCTAAGTGTTCAATAAAACAAGGAATAACCAAAACTTTTTATATTTTTTACATGAAATGAAATCAAGCGCAAATTAATAAAATAATCAGAATGAAACAAATCAGCCGCTATTAACATATTTTAAAATTTTTTGGTTTTTTCTGTCGTTTCTTAACACTAATGCCTATATTATATACTCGATTTAAATCAATTTTTGGTTCTGATAACTTATAATTTATTTAGGTTGATTAGGGTTATTTCAATTAAATTAAATATTATTTGAATAGTATTCGAGTGCGTGCCCCAATCCGGAATGGGTGCATGGGGGTTTTCAAACTGCTGCGCAACCTTGGAGGGAACATTGAGTACAGCCAATACTAAATGTGGTTTTTAAAATTATTTTAATTTGCAATCTACTAGTGTTTTTTTGGATCAAGACAAGACAATTCAATTCCAACTGTTTGATATTATTTAAAAATAACTAACATTATTGCAGTTAAGAGTGCAGTGATTACTTAAAATATTTAACAAATATAATGAGCGTTTGGTTACTTGATTGATATTTTCATACATAAGAATACTAATGTCTTTTTTTTAGTTATCAATATTTAAAAGATTGCTTCTTTATTATACTCATAATATACAACTGCGTACTGTGTACTATCAAACAAAACTTGTTTGTGAAACATAATTTTGCCAGGAACTCTGATGTAAAATAATTAAACAAAACATGTCATCACTTAACGGAAACGATGACTTAAATAGGTAAAAAAAGAATATTGGCATAGATAATAAAATTAAGTAAAATCAGTATCCGTGGTCAACAACGTTGGCTAGACTTACAGAACTGACAGACTCAAATCCTGGTACGGACAGTTCCATAAACTTTTTCGATCGATTTATGGATTGCCGTTTGAAGGCATGGGTGTCTGATGTCTTAAATTTTTTCTCATCTCGTTCTAAAATGGGGCATAGCATAAGGCTCGTGCTGTCTTATCCCTACTGTTTTCGAAATAAGAGGTTGAGCATAAAAGTAATGAGCAATTCTCACCAGATTTAAGACACTCGATTTTTAAGTTTTTCGCAGTTATGAGGTATCGCAGTTATAAGGATTGTTAAAAATAATATATAGTTTTTGTACACTTTTACTTTGTTTTCAACGATCCTTGTCACTAAAACTGCGATATCTCATCAAATAGTATGTTATTGAGTGGTAGAATCCCAGTTGAAGATACTATGTTTTAAAAAAAAACACAAAACACTTATTGTGATGCGATAAATACTTTGCGAAAGAGTGTTTATTATGTTGTTGGCGCAAGGTGTTTAGTAGAGTTGTTTCTGAGTCATTAGAATATAGAACCAGATAAAGAAATTTCATGTACCACTGTTTTATAAAAAAAAATCGTGGTATCTTAAAATGAAAAAGCATCTCTTTCTTATATTCACTATCAATAAATTATGAAAGAAAACTAAAACACTGATTAAATTTCAAAACTATTCTATTTATATGGTTTTTTTTTTATGAAGTAAATATAATAACTGGCACAAAGGTCTATATGTGAATCTAAATGAGCTAAGTCCGCACAAGGCAAATACATATATCAATGGCTCGACTTGCGAATAGTTGTTCTTTGTTTTGAATAAATTATTAGAAGGGAAATGAATATTCAAGAAATTGATTCTACCAAACGCGTTTTATTGATTTTTAAGTTTACAAATTGATTGGAGACTACTAAAAATATGTGAAATGCAATAAGTAGATTCAGTTCCATGGATTTGTTTTTTTTGAATATGGTAGGTTGTTAGCTTCATTAGAATCGAAGATAGATTGATTGAAGTCAAGTCTTACGAGTTTACTATTTTTCGATTCAAATTTTAATATTTATTATCTGAAAAAAGCTACGTACTTCAATTTTTCTTGTGCTATTTTATTTTTTGCATGCAACAAATTATACTAATAACTTTGATTGATACTAACAAAAAAAAATTGTATTTGTTACAGATGTCGAAGAAAATTCCAAGAGATAGTACAACGAAGACTTGAAAACCAATTTATTGGATTAATTATGAACTCTCTTGGGCTATATTTATGTAAAATTTCTGTTGTAACCCAACATGACAATTCTTATTTGCTCGCATTCAAATTGAAATTTTTAAGAATTCTAAAAGTTATATGTACTTATTCTCGAAATGTTCATGTGTTGGGTTAATATTTATTTTTACGGCAAGCTTGCAAATGTACCATATCATTTACCTGTTATTTAAAAATTGATTTTGAACATCTAACGTTTTTGACAGCTCTACTTTCTTCTCGGTCTCATAAAAGTCGTTTTAAGAGAATTCAATCAATCCAAAATTTTCTATAAATGATTTGTTTCATCCATAATTCACCTCCACGGCTTTATAGGATGAATAAACAGCGTGGGGTAATAATGAACCATAAAACCCATAGAATGTATTATATATTTTTTTCCAATATATTTCATTAATTCAGGGATGTCCATTAATTATGTCAGCAATTTTTAGGCAATATTTTATGGGGTTGGCTTTTATTTTAACAGATTGATTTGTTAAATTTATTGTAAAAATATTGAAGAGTCAATTTATCTCGAATTCCCCCTTCCCCCATGTCAATTGTGATACTTTTCCTCCTGCTTAATTAACAGCATTTATGAAGTAAGAAAACGATAATAGATTTTCTATTCGGTATATTTATCCACTATTGTCATGAAAGTGGAGCTATGCACACATACTTCTAATATTATTCTTTAAATCGCAAATAACATCCTGGGATAGTCAATATCTTGTTGATTTAATTTCTTTCAAAACTATTTTTAGAGATAATATCACCTTCCGAAATTCTTTGATAAGCAATATTTATCTACTGTAAATAAATTCAGTTTTTATTGCTTTGGAATAGTGTATAATCAATGGAAGGATAATGTAAACTTTATTTAATTATTATGTAACTTTCAACTGAGTAAACTTTCTAAGTAACTCCTTCGTTGTTTTCAAATCACCATGTAATTGTGAATTAGAGAAGATGATTTTTTTTATTATACAATGAAGAATTTCAAAGCCAACTGATGATAATAGTTCAGTATACTTCATACTGGATCCTAAATCGTGTAAATGTATTTAAATGTTATTGTCTCTTGTATGATAATTTTCTTTAGTCAATAAATTAGCAATGATTTTGTTTCGCTTAGATTAAGTATATTAAAAGATTTTGTTTAAGCATTTTTACTGTGTTTCACTTTAATTTGATTATATGTAGGCACTCTCACTCATAGAAATGCATCAAATATACATCCTTCAAACATTGACATATTCTAGCAATCAATCTCAAAAAAAAACTCGAACAGCATATCTTTTCTTGTAACAAACATGAAAAGAATTCAAATAAAAACGGGAATCCAAAGTAATATATTCTTTATTCTAATAAAAATGTTGAGTTCCACAAAAAAAAATTTTTTGGTCCATTACGAACATTGCTTATGCATTCTTATCCTAGTATATTCCCGCCCTTTTTAAATTGGATCACATCAGGAAGTAGTGCTGGAAAAAAAAACAAAATCATAAATGGGCCATTTAAATTATGGCTTAAATCTAAAGGTAAGTAGAATGTATTGTAACAAAAGACTTGATGCCATTTGAGAGTCTACGAACATGCACCAACAGAAAGAACATAAAACATCAATATTTTCATGAACATACAGCACAAGTTGGGGCATATGTCAATTATCTGAACGACTATCTTGTGTCTGATTTATAATTTGAAATCTCATGTTATCAAACTTGCCTCTGGATCAGCTTGTTGCCAGCACTTGTGCAAGTCGAAGGAAACCTGGCAAAGATCTGAACCGTCCTCTCCTTTGAAATGAACACAGTCTTTGCCCATTTTGAAGGCAATTTTCTTCATGCTCTCTGGGATAAGTTCTAGCATCTTTTCGTAGTGGAATGTGCCTGTTTCTGCATCTAGCTATAAGTTGAATTGTATTTGAAAATTAGTGATGCTTTGTAAACATGATATATGGCAGCGTTTTTTAAACCTTTGGTGCACTTGTGACAAGCTTGCAATGCACTGATCTATGGGTTTGAATTCTCAAAATTATGCTTTTCAGATATAATTTGCTCACAATATTTATATAAAATAATAATTTTTGATTGATTCATTTCACTATTCCTATTAATAATAATGACTATTAGATCACCTTTACAGTCTACAAACTTAATGCATAAATACCATTAATGTTGAATAATTAATGACTTTACATTTACATTATAATCAAGAAGTTACTATTGTTGTCAATATTCTTTATAAACTGGGGGGCTGCAGTTAATAAAACGTCTATAATATGTTGAGAAAAAACACAATATTCCTTTGTACTTAATTTCCACTTTTATATATCAAGATCAGGACCGGTTTTGCTCATGGTGAGCAGTTGACAATGCTTTGTGTGGCTTAATTATATTTATATTAGTATTTATAAACACCAATGATTCCAGTTATAACTATGAATAAATGAAGTGTTGAATTAAAATTTAATACTTTTACTTACCACTTCAAATTCCAGAAACATGCACTTCATGTAGCACTGAAATGAAAAACAATCTGATTAAGTATCAATTAAGTTGGCGAAACTATTGCAGTCACTGTTTTAGAGTTTATAAAATGATAAATTCGTGAATATTGCAGTATAGATGCAAAAAAAAGATTAGCCAATTGCACAGTATAAAAAAATACATTATATGAACTTATGTGTAAACACAATTAAAATTATCAGTGACAAGTTTTCACTGAGATTGTCAAATGAAAAATTAAGGTGCTGCTTTAATTACGATAAACACATTGATTAGCCATGGTTTCAAATCTTCAAATAGACACTTATGAATATTTTTTAATAAATTGTATCCAAAGGTATGAATGTTTTAATCGTTTTCCACCCACTCCAATTTTGCAAATAAGTTTATATAGAAAACAATAAGCTTTAACCTTCAAACTACTTCACATTGAGAGTGAACACAGTAAGTTACCTTTAGTTTAGGATCATCTGGCATTTTGCCTTCACTGAAGTGCTGAACCAGCCCTGTAAATCAGAACACTGATATATTATATTGATTGTTGATTATGCAATCTACGTATAATTTAAATAATCTTATGCAGGCTTTTACTTTAATGGAAATATATGAATGCATCATCCTTCATTTTATTAATAAAAACAATAATCCTTTGTACTTCATTCCACTTTATTTAATATGTCAGGACCGGTTTCGCTCATTGCGAGCATTGTCAACTGATAAGAAATATAATTTAACAATGCTATTTATACAAAATTGAAAAGTTATACACAACAGTTGGCATTGAAAAGAAATTGCCAATTACATTAAAGTGATTCTAAAATAACACAAAATTAAAATGTTCAACACAACTAACATATAATTAAAAAGTCATCCCAGATTCATAAATTCAGAATGGGATTGAAAGTAATTACAAACATAATTAAAATTTGGGAAATTTTTGACAAAGTGACAAGTGTCAAAAAGTGTCAAAAATTGTGAGAATTGTGTCGAAAAGTGATAAGTGTCAGTGTCAAAAATTTCCCAAATTTTAATTATGTTTGTAATTACTTTCAATCCCATTCTGAATTTATGAATCTGGGATGACTTTTTAATTATATGTTAGTTGTGTTGAACATTTTAATTTTGTGTTATTTTAGAATCACTTTAATGTAATTGGCAATTTCTTTTCAATGCCAACTGTTGTGTATAACTTTTCAATTTTGTATAAATAGCATTGTTAAATTATATTTCTTATCAGTTGACAATGCTCGCAATGAGCGAAACCGGTCCTGACATATTAAATAAAGTGGAATGAAGTACAAAGGATTATTGTTTTTATTAATATAATGCCTTTCCACCAAGTATTGACAGTGAACACCCTAAAAGTGATCCTTCATTTTCTTTAAAGAAATACTGTAATGTTTTCAATAACTTTTACATCCTTAGAAAAATTGAGATAAGTTTTCTGATTTTGTGACATCTCATTTTTTACAACCTTCCTATTCCTTCATCAAAAAAGTATCTCATATTAGATTAGTCCTTCATGCATGTTGTGTTATATGTGTGATGCTAGGCCCTTCAACTATATGATATATGCATTATATTCTGACTGCATTAAAAACATAACAAATTTAATGTTTATTAAGTGTGTTATTGCTAAATAATAGAAGATTTTAAACATACCCTTATCTACGTCTGTCATTGCTTCACATTTTGTTACTACTGGTTTAAGAAGATCCATAAACTCTTGTGTTGGGAACTGAAAACAATGATTTTGAACGAATTATAATATTTTATTGTTTGGCATGACGAAAATCTATCCTTATTTTTTAACCAAAAAATGGACTTTGTTTTGATTATTCCGAACTCCCATTTAAAATATTCCCCTGCTTACAAAGAATTGATAGGCATCAAAATCTCAAAAAAGTTTATAGTGGACATATGTAAGTACATATGATATTTATAGACTCGAATAAAAGTATTTTAAAACATGTGATAAATCTACAAATAATAATTTTGAAATATAATATTAAAATATGCTAGTAAATACAGATTTAATCTCTTTGGAATTCTAACTTCTATCGAGGTTGATGAAATGTAAAGTAGGAGACATTTTGGTGAAAAATCAGAGATGTGCTAAATTAAAAAATATTGGAGTGCTGCTTATTTGATTAATCTTGACCCCCCCCCCCATTCACATATATACGATATTAACTGGAGAAATTCTTTAAAATTCCAACATGACGATTGACAACCTATTTTTCCAAAGATGCACGTAATTCAATACGTTTATATAATGATCTGTGAGATTGCATGGTAAATGTATTCAACCATTTTGGAATCAAATATTCTTTTAAAAATCTTCTTTTTTTTAATATACCTTTACAAATACAAGCGGATAATAATTTTTGGAATTAGAGGCTCCTGGTGCGCCCCGGCACCGCTATACTATTTCGAAAAAAAGTAATATTGTGATTCAATTTATTTTTTTATTTTGTCAAATGATCAGAAAAAAATGTTTTATATTAATTGTCTATTTCATCAAAAAACAAGCTTAACTTTGTATATACATACATTCTATAAATTAAAAAATTGATCATGTAAAAATATATGTACTTTCGTACAATGAATATCTTAAAAAAGATAACGTTTGAACATACATGTTAAAAGAAAACTCTTTAAAAACAAAAAATACATTACAGCCTATTCTTGATAAATAAAATTTCACAGTCGGTATCTATTTCAAGAGAAATTTTTCAATCATAGTTTTCCCCATACAAAGCTTTCAGTTAAAAAGTCTGACATTTATTAGACTGAGAATTATCTTCTCAGCCTTTTCAAAACTTATACAAAAACATCCCCAGATAAGAAGAAAATGATATACATAAAACTTTACCCAGAATATAAAAAAAAAAAATCATATACACCCGTTATATTATATCCAATGTAAGCTAACTGGATTCTAACAAGATAAATACATTCATTAAAATTTGTCCAACAGATTTTCGTCCTATACAGTTAGTCAGCCATTGTCAGATTTGTCAAAACCTGGGTCGGACATTTATCATGTATAGATGATTAGTTGCCTCACATATTCTACTCCTGAGGGAGGATGGAGCAACAGAAGACTGACTTGGATGAATGGATAGGGTGCTACAAGGCTTTCGAATAATGGGGGTTAGCTATATGCTTATGAAGCCGAGGGACTGAATAAAGTGAAGGAGATTGATTAAAGTGGCTAAGATTCACCCAAGAACTGCGCAAAGAAGAAGAAGTAGATCAATTTTTATGTCCCTTTCCCAGCTTAATTTAAAAGTGATATTTTACGTGTTTTTAATTGGTCTAGGTAAGTTATCTTTGAAATACCTGATCTCCGACAGTTTCAGCAACCAATATGATGCCCACTAAAAAGAAAAGATGTTTCGTTACGTTCGTCATCCTTTTTCTTTCAGTTCACAAGCGGTCAACTTAAGTTTTAATTTTACAATGTATTACAACAAAAGTCACCGTTTCTTTTTATATCGTTACTTACGTTAAATAATTGTATAGTATGTTAAGCATACGCTGTGAGCTCGATAAAGACCCCACAATCAAAAAGGCTATTATTAAACACTTTCTGTGCCTCTTATACAATATACTTGATAATATTACATAAAAGATATATTTATTTTTTCGTTAAATTTTTACATTTAAATGGAAATTTTCTTTTCATTATTAGTTACCAGTAATTATAGGGTAAAATTATCAAAGTATTTAGTTCTACTGTTTCTTAAATTATTAGTCGAAAGCTATTTTGGCTTTTGCCATTGTCAGAATTAATTATATATAGTGTTATGTTTATGCTGCTAAGCTGATTATAACTGTAAATTGAAATGTACTTAATGATTAAAAAAAAGTAATTTTATTAAAAAAAAATTCTATGGCTTGGTTTTAGAACTACTAGAAAAAAAATAGAACTTTTTGGGACAAAAAAACGAATAATAGTCGACATACATGTTTGGTAACAATTAATTCACGTGAGCAGTGGCGTAGCCACTTTATATCATTCATTTTTATGCATTGTACGAAGCCCCAGCTAAAAGGGGGGCTCAAATTTCTACATACTCAATGTAACATATTGTGTGGAGGGACCTTGAGTGACGTTTGCATGAGGGCCCCAAATTTCTAGCTTACGCCACTGTGAGTTAATATTTAATATAAATAATATATATTTAACCGGAAATATGAAATAATATACAATATAATCTGTTTATTTATTAATTCACATATAAATATTTTTCTCTTGTGGATTTGTCTTTCTTTTGTTGAACGATTTTTATGTTCAAACAATGCATATTCAATAGGAAACATTTGATTACCCTTTTCTATATATCTCTTTAAAAATGCGAAATTAGTCCTGATCGTAAAATAAAAAATTGAATTATTACAAAAAATGTGTTGCATTTTTAAAATAGTTTTTACGGCGATTTTTATATCGTTGACTTCTTAAAAAAAAAATAGGTTTTTTTTTTTTTTTTTAATTCCCTAGGGTACTCAACGTTGTACCCACCACCACCCGCTACGGCTTCACACTCTTTTTATAGGGTGTATTCCGTAGCGTAACAACGTTAGTCGTGTTCAAAATTTTGCCAGAAATGTCCCGAGAAGAAATTCTTCAAGACTTGGTTGCATGCACTACAGTGTGCAGAAATTAAAAGTTTATTAATAATTAAGTGCAGTTGAAAATACGAGATTTTATCTATTTAACTCAACTTTTTTTCCAAATGACGCGGAGAATTCTTTAAATGCTCTATAATTTGCCTTCGATGCAACCAAGTCGGCATGACCGACGGGGCCGACAGATCCGACAGATAGTCGTATCGTCTTGAGCAATTTTTCCCGTTCGTTATTTAAGTCTGGACATTCCCAAAGGATGTGATCAGCATCCTGAATCATATATCCGCATTTACATTCAGGTCTATTTACTAACCGGCCAAGCTGGAAGAGCTTGGCAGCGAAGTAACCGTGGCCAGTTATGAATTGGCTGGTCCAGAAATTAGGAGTCAGGACTTTGGTTATCTCCATTCGCCATTTAACATTCGGAAAGAATTTAAAAGTTTGCCTCCCCTTAGAAGATTTCTCCCATCGAGCCTGCCAAACTTTCATTGCAGCTTCTATCGCCACGCTGCGCGCTGCAATTCTATGAGCCTTAGAATTGTAAGGGTCTGGTCGATGAGGAGGCAGTAACTGAATTTCTCCCACCTGGGACTCAACACCTTTGTACAGCATAACTGTTGCGCCTCTAACTTGAATGTGCAGGTCCAACGGAAGTATACCAGCCAAGACCGGCAATGCATCCGTAGACGAGGATCTGTATGCGTTGGTTAGGGCTATCATCGCACTGCGTTGTCCACTTAGAAGGATTTTCTGTATCGATTGAACGGTGCATCTTTTGTACCATGTGCTAGCGGCGTAGCCAGCAATCCCCATGTATATGGCATCGTAAGCGATTTTAAGGGCACTAGATCTTAAGCCCCAATTTCTACCTGCTAGGCGTGAGATTGAGTAGAAGGCAGAAGTAGCCTTGCTCACTGATGTCTTGGCATGGTATGAAAAAGAAAGTCTGTCGTCTAGAATAATACCAAGGTAAGTGACCTTTTCGGAAACTTTAACCGTCGTAGATCCCATGCGTATAGTGGGAGGTCTTTGTCTGCTTAGACTGACACCACCCTTGAGAAAAATAGCTTCAGTTTTTTTGGGAGCGAAAGACAGTTTGTTGGCGTCGCCCCAAGCTAGGATTGATGAGAGCGCCTCTTTTTCTGTTGTTTCTATACCCGTGCGACTATTTGCACTTACTAAAAGTAGAGCATCGTCTGCGTAGGCAAAAATACTGCAGTCAGGTGGAAGAGAGATGGACAGAATATCATCAAATAAAATGTTCCACAGCAAGGGGCCAAGAACGGAACCCTGTGGACAGCCCATTGTGGTGTTTCGTTTTACAATCTGTTGTCCATTTTCATATAGAACAGATCTGTCATTGAAGTAGCTTTGGACCAAGGCATAGACATTTCCAGGTATTTTTCTCAGTCTAAGTTTGTGCAGTTAAGTGGCCAAGAAGCATTGTCGAATGCTCCGGCAATATCCAAAAATATTCCCAAAACATATTTATTAGGGGAGGATTTCAATGTGGAAAGTACTGTGGAAATTGCATCTTCGGTACTCTTGCCTGGTCTGAAACCAAATTGGTTATTAGATAGTGGTGCTATTTCAGCCAGATGAGCTTCAATTCTACAGCACATGAGCCGTTCCAACACTTTTCCAAGAGCCGGCAGAAGCGTAAGTGGCCGATAAGCTTTAGGGTCTGATGCAGACCGGCTACCAGATTTTGGAATGACTATAAGTGTCCCTGTTTTCCAACAATCGGGAAATATGCCGCTAGTGAAGCATTGACATAATATATTTGTTATTTCTGGAGCGGCAAGAAACCAGGATCGTCTGACGAGAGTATTATCGATACAGTCCGGACCCGGAGCTTTGTTACATTTTAACGAGAGAATAATTTTACTGACTTCTTGCTCAGAAGGCAGTGGTGAGTGAGCAGTGTCAAGTGGAAAAGTAGCCAAGAAGCGGGCTTGTCTGAGGCGTTCATCGTCTAATAATGGAGTGTCTTGTGGAATAAGCGCATTCAGCAGCACTTCTGTTGTTTCTGATTGGGTGCTGGTAAAACCATTTCCAAGAGGTCGTTCAATGCCACAAATAATTTTATTTGGTCTGCAGTTATTTTTAATTGCCCGATATGGAGGACCCCAAGGATTCCAGCCCCCCAAGGAAGATACAAAATTTCGCCAATGGTCTGATTTAGCCCGAAGTATTGAGTTTCGATATCTGCATCGAGCTGATCGATGCCTGGCTTCCAGTAGTTCAATGATGGCGGGTGGTTTTGCAGCCCGGCGAGCATTTTGGAGTGACCTCATGGCTCTTTTGAAGAGTGCCCTTAAATCAGAGACGGCCTGGGTCCACCAGGGAGATTGCGTCTGATTTCTTGGTTTACAGTGGCTTATAGTGCGCTCTGCTGCATTAATTATATCATTTGTCAGCCGTGAAGCAGCTAAATGCAGGTCCGACACAGGATTCCTAGCTGCCCGGTCAAGCTTTTTGATGAGCGCGTTATCAAATTCTTCCCATTTGTCATGTCGCGTTCGAAACCTTTTTAATATAACTGGTGAAGAAATTCTTGGGGCAGCTATTCCAAGATTTTGTCGCAGCTCAAATGTCATGAGTCGGTGATCACTGATAGAAGCGTCTTCGTGAACTCGCCAGCCACTGACTTGAAAAAACATTGCCTCTGTAGCCAGTGTAATGTCAATGTGGGTTTTTCCCATTGAATTCATAAATGTGGGTGGGCTATCAGGATTGTTAACACAAGTCAGGCCATGTTGAGCTATAAACTCTTCAATGACGGAACCATCGCTGGTTGCGTGGTTTATAGGAGCCCATAAAGGGGACTGTGCATTGGCATCAGCTCCGATGATAATATTTCTACCCGCAAGAGAGCCAAGAACTGAGTCTAACAGCCGTATTATATAGTCTGTTGAGCTTTCATAATTAAAATATGCAGAGATCACCACAACTGTGACACCTCCAGGAATGGAGATTTCAGCGCAGGCGATATATTCAGATGAGAGATGAGATAGGTGTAGTACTCCAATCTCAGAGTTGGCTACGTAAATACAAGCCTTAGATGTCGGGCTGTCGTGGATCACGCGACCTTCCTCAAAACCCATTCTTGGGCTCCAGCGGTACGGCTCCTGAACCAACGCCACGTCAAGTTTTCCAGCCTGCATAATATTTGCCAGCTCAAGGGTGGTTGCTCGACCTCTTCCCACATTCAACTGGGCGAACTTTATCACCGCGCCGCCGAATAGTCAACCTTCGCTTGTTCCCGAAGCTCTGCATGTTGCCGTGCAGGGCACTCAGCACTATGAGTTGGGTGATCGTGTGGTTTTTTTGTATTTGTGACATGCCGCACATTTAGAAGGTTCAGCTTTTTTGGGACAGTCTGCCTTATCATGTTCAGTAGCAGTGCAGTGGGTACATACCCTATCTTTAGCAGAACAATATTTCGCCATATGACCATATATATGGCATTTGCTGCATTTGATTACGCCTAAGAAGTCATGGAGGTAGTATGACTCCCATCCCAAAAAAATAGGTTGGACAACTGACACACAACCAGCCTTCATTGTGACGCATTGTGTGTAGTCCATATGCTTATCATTAATTGAAAAAATGATTGTTCGGCGATCTTCGATAGTGCCTAGGTTACCGAACCCCTTAATTACATCTCTGGTAAATTTTCCAAGATGATTAATCATTTTTTACCTCGCCATTGTGGTCCAAGCATATTATTACTGAAGTCATAATTAAAAAAAATGTAGGTAATTAATTGATAGTGCATTAGCAGTTCAGTAAAAAAAAATGAAATTTTTCAATTCAACTTTTATATTTTTCTTTACTGCTATCAATTGCGTAAGGCAATGGTTTCTAACCTTTATGTTACTGCGCTTCCCTTTGAAGAAAAAAATATCTTTGCGCCTCCCCATCCTTTATTTCATATAATAATAAAGACACGTTTTAAGGGATAAATAAATATTTTGGACTGTTCGCGCCCCCCTTTGCAATAGCTCACGCCTCCCCAGGGAAGCGCGCCTCCCAGGTTAGAAATCGTTGGCGTAAGGTACTGTTATAAAGTTCTAATAAATGCACTAAAAGGGAATATTTCAAAAATGTGTCGTTATATAATTTCTTAAATGCTGTACATATTTTTATCACCTACCTACATCCTATATAACTACAACTATTTAAGCAGTTTTACAACACAACTGTCAGAATAGCGAGTGTATTTTTAGTATTGATATTATAATGTATTATATTAGAGGCAGTGGCGGATTAGCCCATAAGCGCTCGAGGCCCGCATTCGGGGCCACCAAATTAAGGGGCTTCATATATTCTATACAACCATATACTATTGTTAAAATTCTGTTTTGCTTATTCGAAAAATAGGGTCTCCAAATTTGATTTTACTTGGGTTCTCCCAAGTGCTTAATCCGTCACTAATTAATGGCCCTCCGTAAAACAGTTCTCACAATTTTATCCATTTTTACTCCATATTGTCACATTTAATCACAAAATCGTTGACTAATGTTTAAATGGCTTTTTGAAAGTAATTCATAAGAAAGTATGTCTTAATGAGACAATTTTTTTATCAATTTTATGTATAATTTTATGTAATATTTATTATGTATTTTTGTATTATTTTAGTAATGGGCCGAAAATAATTGGTCGCTTTCAAGCTCCTTAGTTTATTCGAATTATGTAGTATAAATAAAAGGAAGTCTGAAATATCCTTGCTAAATGTTTTCTTTAGCGACTTTTTATGTATAGATTGCAAAAAAATCAATTATCAAACAGCAATTTATCGTTATAAAAGTGTCCATATTATTGATCTTTCTGGATTCTAGCACAATTCAAATACAACTTCGTTTGATGTCTTTTTAAATTAAAAAATCATTCCCACGGTTTCATGAATTAGCCGTGAATTTATATTTTTTTCGCAAAGATTTGGCCATTTTCAGATAGTGCATAAAAAAACAATTTCTATATCTCGAGCAAATCAAAATTTATTTTTATCTCACAGAAAATAGAGAAACATTATTGTTGGCTTTGTTGATTTTTTTATGTATATAATCTGTTAAGATTCTTGTAAGACTGCTAAACCAAAGTTCTTCATAATATTACTACGTTGGCAAAAATATATAATATTGAAATGGTGTCGTACCTGTAATTAATTATTACTAGCTGTAAGCCCGTTGCCCAGCAACGTGAGATTTTTGTTGCATTGTGTTTAATTTTATTTAGTTTAATTTAATTTAATTTTAATTTATTTAATTTTAATTTATTTTAGTTTATTTTAGTTTATTTTAGTTTATTTTATTTTATTTAAAAAAGTGGAGACTGGAAGGTGTGAAATCTGGTTGGACGGAAATACGGACATTATCGGCTATTAATATATAAATTAATTTAATTTTAATTTATTTTATTTTATTTTAATTTATTTTATTTTAATTTATTTTATTTTATTTTAGTTTATTTTATTTTATTTTATTTTATTTAAAAAAGTGGAGACTGGAAGGTGTGAAATCTGGTCGGACGGACATACGGACATTATCGGCTATTAATATATAGATTATTCAGTATCAAACAATAAAATACAATATGCATGGCGAGTTTGATGGCTATATCTTTTTTCGACTTTTATATTTGTAGGTACATAATACAAGAGAAAATGTATAAATTCGATCAGTTATCTAAATGTCGGGAATATTTTTTCCCCACTATATCGTCAAATAAATCCAGCAGATTGTTTCAAATTTAATTTTTACAATGTATTTTTTTTTACTTTTATCTATGCATTAGGGTGGGTTAGGTTAGGTCTTATTCCATCAACAATCCTATCGAATTCATACATTATGCTAAACGTCATTTAAATTGTAAAGAATTCATTGGGAGAATATCAACTTGCCATAAATAGTCGAAATCTTGCATTCAAGAAAGTTGTTTTTGGACATAATTATGGTAATATTTTTAAACATTTAATTTAATGTATGTGTCGGAGAAACCAATAGATACCTGAAGGTGAGCCACCAAGACCGTCTTTCACGTTTTTCATAATAGAAAAATAACGAAACAAAATGTGTATAATGCAAAGAAACTTAATAATGTCAAATGATTATAAAAATCAATAACACGAAAGTTTAATATATTTGGGCAATGATAGCGTCGCATTTTTTAGCATTTGGGTATTGGTATATTATTATAATTCAATAATATTAATTGTGATAATTTGGTGCTTCAAAATAATTTATAAAAGAGTCATGAATAACAGTTACGCATTGAATCAAAGTTTATTAAAATTAAAATCCTAATTAAATGCTTTCTGAATAAATAAAATAAAGTTACAATATGTTGAGTAGTCATACAAAAATCACTATACCTGTTCATGAAAGCAGTTTATGAATTATTATTTTTATTTCGATGGTATGATTATGTTGTCTTTTCATTCAAAAACATTGAGTTTCCTTACGAATGACAATAGCATCGTAAAAAAAGCAATTAAATAGCAGTTTTGATGAAATTGATCTTCCATGATTAGATGTAATAACAAATATTCCATATATACATGTTACTTTTAATGCGATGAAGTAGGCAATAAATTAAATTATTCACGTGTTATTTTACGAATGCATTAGGATAGACTGCATTATTGGCAGCATGCGTTTTTGTGTCATGGTCATGAAAACTAAGTTACTGAAGTTTCTTTACTCGTAATGCAACGGTAGGTGTCCTATTTCTAGAAAAATATTTCGACACATCTTCCAAATGCGTTTTCTCATGGCTAATTTTCATTGTCAAATGAAAAATAACTTCCATATTCAAAGTCAGTCACCGGGAATAATTTAAGTCAGGTGGATTAGATCCAACGATCTAGTCTGTTCCACCTTATTTTTATCTTGCAAAGTGTGTTCTTCCGATTTATTGTTTCCGCTTCTTAAAAACTACTTCCGCCAAGGTTCTTAAATATTATAAGTGTCCATAATAAAATAAATTGACGATATTTAAAATGAAAATTCATTGATTATTGTGGATTTTCATCTAAATTAAGAATTCTGAAACTTCGATTTTTTTATTATCAGCCACAATAATTATAATATATTTAATTAATGTGATACACCAAGTAATTTAATGATGAAATAACTTTTTCTTGTTTGATAATGAAAATAAACAAGTATAATAATTTTGTGTAGTATTTGACACATTAGCAACTCTATAATAATTTAGCAGATTGTGATAAAAAGGTACGAAAGTCTGAATCTTAAATATAAAATACAAAATTTTTAGCGGTAAAAAAGTTTCGGAATGTTACAAAGAATTCACTCACAAGATAGCGCCACATCTACAAAATTTTGACGTTTCATAGTTTAAAAATGTCGTCTACAGTGACTTGTAAAATGATCAGATGATCGTAGTCGATGATTCGACGTGATTCTTTACGGACAATACAATAATAAATATTTTTTCAAAACTCTTGTGGAGTGTCATCGCATTTTTATTTGTTATAATTACGATTGTCGATAAATATCGCCATGGAGGACGAAGATTTGGACGAGCGTTCAACGTCACAGGAGCGGATTAAAGTGTTAGGTTTTAAGCCCCAGAAGGAAATAGTTTACAATCATATTCTTCCCTATGCAAAGGATCTGGACGATGAATCAACAAAGTTTTTCAATGAGATAAAATCAAACTTCGGGAAGGCTGTCATGATAAAGGAAATGAAGCCTGGGTGTGGAGTCTGGACCTCTAGGCTAATGAAGTAAATATGCCAACTTTTTTTCTTTATATAATAATCATTATACTTTTCAGAAGATTTTTTATTTAACTTCATTCATCTATATCAAATCACAGAATGTACAGTGTGCTTACAGCTATAAAACCTAATGGTAATTACAAACAAAGCAATCATACTTTGTAAACAATTCCTGTTTTGTACAATTACACTATTCAATTTAAATTTGAAGCATGTCCTTATGCACAGAACGAAATTTAATTTGCTTTTACAATAAGTGTAAAACAAAACTGCTCTTAACATTTTGAAACAGACACAAATAATTATTTTTTATTATTACTGCTATTTACATCTTTGATTATATTATTGTAAAACTGTTTCCGCTTCCAATACTGAGCATATTTTCACCTAAGAGCTATACTAGTACATCTCAAAAATGTGGTATTGAGATGCCGTGCAATGTTGTGCTATATTTTAAAAGTGTTAAAATGGTTTGTGTAAGATCAAACAAGATTTTTCTCTTCATGGCGAATATCCTACAACGACACTAACACTATTGAAGGAAAAGGAAGCTTGCTAGCTAAAAAAAAACACCCATTTATTATAGATGTTTCGGTACAGTTCTCAGGCGACGATATGAACTACCGATTGAGTATTTGAAGAGGTCTGATTGTCACTCAACTTCCCTTTCAGAGGCAGTAAACATAGAGAGTTTAATGTTATGAGGAGACCATTTATTGACCTAACCATCCTCACTATGTTCTGTTTTAATCATTAAATTTTGCTTAGGAAGCGATGAAAATAACGCAGACAATCACACGCTTAGAAATTTATTTATAAATGAATTTAGAAATCAAGAATTCAAACACGAATTCAATATGAATCAAATAATTTCGAAAATTGCAAGCCTCAATTTAGTAACTTGCAGTTTATTATGACCATAAGTATTGATATTTGATAGGATTAGCAGTAAAGCTAAAACAATATTTGACAGACTCGAGATTGTCAGGTACACCTTGCTCTCAAAACGTATTAAATCTACGGATTGCAAAACTGGATGAATATATCAATACTTGTATTTTGTATTAAATACTGTCAGTAAAAAATATATCATAATCATAAACTCCTGATACGTGACTTTCTGAAAACGAAAATACATCATTGAAAGGCTCGTCAATTATGGAATCTGTCAATATTGATACAAGTCTTTTCAGATTTAAAATATTTCAATTCATTGCGGACAACTTTACTAAAATATGTGACAGTCTCTAAACATTCAATTTTGGTCAACCGGTATTTTTGCATATTCAAAACATATACTTTGGTATTGAAAAAAAATCATGAATACCAGAATCCCAGTTTCGATAATACCGATATTTCAATCCCTAGCGTGTGCTAGAGTGTTATTAAATACTCTTGTGCCTGGCCATTTTTACAAACTATCTTAATCTAGGAATACCTTCTAAGGGTATGGATATTCTTTATCAGTAGAATCATCTGAATACATTCCCTGACTGTTTTACAGGCAGATTTACTATCACAGTAAAAAAAAAGGAATAATGCTCACGCAAATATAGAATCTTGAAGTTGAATAGACAAAAGACAGTATTTAAAAAAAAGTCATTTACAAGAGATGTAATCTCTTACAAAATAGGGAATACCGATTAAAAAAAGGATAGATTGTACTTTGATTACTTTAAAAAGTTACACTTTAAGCTAATTCTTCAGTTGCAGGCTTCCACATGCTCACAACAGTCAACAATATTTATTCAACGCCATGTCATTACTTTGTGATAATCACTTGTTATACATTATGACTCATTCTGTATCCGGATAATGAGTGATATACTTTCAGACATTCCTCTATAGCAACTGCTGATGCCTTTTGTAGATAAATATGCTGAGAAAGTAATACATGCTTGAAATATACTCCCTGTTTATAATTCATTTATAAGAATGAATGAAATATGATACTTGTTCGTTTAATCAGAAATGCATCTGCAGCATGATCACTCAATTGGTATGGCACATTGTTTGTGATTTGCATGAAGAAATTCGAAAAATAATTGAATCTGTTTTTACATCTATCAAAGTATATTATCAATAGTTTTATATTAACACAAAAACCCCCGAGCTTCAATTATTTTATGTGAAAATCCTTACATTATCTGAATGCGAGTAGTTTATTAAAAAAACCAAAAATCTGTTCGTCTATTTGTCACAAATCTATATGAGCTTTTTAGTGATTCTCAGCATTCTGGGATTATGACGATTATGGAATTATAAATCAAAATCAAAATGTAATTGGGCGGTTGAAGGCATTTTTAAATATATCCTTATTTTGATTCCAGGTATATAAAATTGTATGGGCTTAAATTTTCTAAGGAAGATCACATCAAACTGATACATTTAGTGTATGAATTAATTATCATTCCCGAGCTGGAACCTACTAAGCTGCATAAGTTTTCAACATTACTTATATTGTTGACAAAGTAAGTAATTTAAAATGCATTTTTTTTGACCATTTCAACTCTCTATTCAGAGCATGTGTGTCTCCAAACTGACTTCGAGATTCTCTCGGGCGGCCTCTTTACTTTCTCCCAAGTTACTTCAAAGTTTAGTTACTTCGCTGTGTACATCTTTTGTACGTTCTTCAGTGATCTTCCAAGGCGACGTAATCTATACATTTGGAAGAAGAGATGGGCAGGATTCATACTCCCCTCGAGCATTCGCAGCAAATGTCCTTTAAAAAATATTCAATAAGGGGTTGATTAACCTTCTCTTTAACTTCTAAAATATTTAACTACACATCACAGTAGCCATAATTTGGAAAGGACTGCTTTATATGAATCTCCTCAATTTTTCTGTTATTGCAGCACTGTCAGATCTTCAAATATAAATGTTTTTTTCTTTTTTTCTCCTTATGCAATCATTTGCGTAACACATTCCGAGGGAGCACTTCTTCTAACAGTTATCTCAAAAAACTAACTTGTACCTATTTAATATTAATTTTATTACAATGTAAACTGTATTTTGTAAATGTGTGATTCTGGATCTGTTTAAAAAATTGTTGCTAAAAATCTCTAATGTTAAATGATTGTATTAATTCTAGAAAACGTCACTTGATTTCCCCCGATGAACTTACGATTCCGTGGCGGCCGTTGTATGATATTGCTCAAAAGATTTTTTCAAAGTCATTATCGATATATCATTACTTTTCGTAAGTATTGTTTTCTTTATATTTTGCCAGCATTCACTTTGTTTCTATTATTTGATTACTGGAACACAATGACTGATTTGAATTGTAAATATCGAATAATAACTAATTTCCACATACCTAAAATTGAATATTTAATTTTTTATTTAATCAATAAACTATCAAATACGCTGTTTCGTTAATATCTAGTATAGAGAGCAAAACCAAAATTTTCATCTGTCATTGTTTCTTTGTTCTATTCTCGCCTTGAACTGTTCTAAGTTCAAACATTTTTTGAAAGTGGTGCCGTATAGGTGGTAGTGTATTCTATTGAATATAAATTGGGAAGAATTGGTTTCTGAATTTGATTTTATTTGAAATGCTTAATGAATTATAATAATATAGTATAAATTATTATTTTGCCATTATCCTTTTTTTGCAATAAAGCTTTCAATAGAATTACAAGGGAATACTCAAGACTAGGGAATCCAATCCCGAGCCAAAATGCTGATCCTGGGATTTCGGGATTACAATTTTATGATCCTAGGATCCCGGGGCTAGTCCCGAAATTATAGTTTTTTTTATATTTACACATTTTATTTTTATAAATGATATTTATAATATTGGTCAAAAATTAATCATACAACTTATTCTATATTATATAAAGCATTTATACTATGTACATACAATCTTACACATATTTTTAAATAAAATAAATGATATTGTGAAAAAATTTACATAAAAAATTGAAAAACATGTACATTTAAAATAAAACGCCAAACAATTGAATTTTTATTTGAATAAAATGCTCGAAGAAACACCAAAGCATCGAGTGTTTCGTCATTTAGTCTGGATCTTATTTTTGTACCCAGGCAGCCTGCTGCTGCAAAAGCAGTGAGTTGTCGAGTGATCGATCTTCTTTAGTTAAAAAATAGTCTGATATTAATTTTCTTTTCAACAGCCGTTCAGGACATTCTGTGGTTTTCGTTGTAGAACCACTTGTATTCGATGGAAATGAAATGATGGAAGTTGGTCCATGAATTTTTATTTTGGGTATTGAAAATAAATGCGCGTGCAGTCCTTTTGTAGATTCCTCTTTTAACACCATACTAAACTCTTTACCCTTAGCCGTGGCTCCATCCACAGACGTAAAAAAGTGTTTCCATATTGAACTTATATCATCATCTTTCTTATGAACTCGAAATTTCTGTTCCTTTTTTATCTTTAATTGAAGGGTAAAAATATGTTATTAAAATACTCGGTGTTTCTTGGAAATGCAACCGTAGAACTGATGAAAAATATTTTTTGACACTGGACATAGGAGCTGAAAGGAGTGAATTTTTGTTGAGTCTAATTTTAAAGAGTTATTATGTTATTGTTTTATCACCTCTTTTCAATTTTTATTTTTAAAAAAGTCATGTACATGTTTAGAACAATAGAAAAATCACTTTAGTTATCGTCGCACTAGATTTGACAGATAATATTAATGATAACAAACAACATAAAATTTATTCATAGAGCAAAGCCGAAGTGGCATTAAAATAAACAAAAAGTCAATTAACATTGCAATATGCACAATGCAGATAAAGAAACAAGAAACTTTTCATACTAAAAAATAACGTCTTATCGCCAAACGTGTCCTTTTACAGTAATTTATAATATGCTGTAGAATTTAATATTTTTGGGATTCATTAAAATGTAATTTATTACCATAAATGACTTCTAGTAATTCATTTTATTGATTTCGTCTGCAGAATTTATTTTCGAATATGATATCTTAATTGTGCATTGTGAAATAATGAACAATGGAACATTGTTTATTATATTTGAAGATAAGACAGTCTGTCTATTGGCTGCGTTTTACTTTACAACCCCAAGACAATTCTGTTTTATACGAAAATCACTCCTGAAAGTTTCGGGATCATGTCTTCTAATCCCAGGATTGAAATGTATCGAAAACTGTATGGGATCCCGAGATTGGATTCCCTATTCAAGACCATTGTGGCACATGCTCAACATGTATTATTATTATTGTGCTTCTGAATAACAGATTTTGATTTATTTGTAAACTTTTTTAAAATTATCGATTCATATAATATAATATATAATGAGTAGATCTATATTGAATTAATCCTTTTTCCGAAACAGAGATGAATCATAAAAAGAGTGAGACAAATAAAAAATATCAGTTTCGAGATAATTGATTTTAAGGTTTGCTTCACAATTTTAAAATAGTTTTTTTGAGCTTTTTTTAGATTTATGATTGAGTATGTTAGTTAGATTTTTTGTATCTAGTTATCCCAATTATCCTACTGATGCTTTGAAGTTACAGGGCAATATTAATAAATATAACAGTGAGATACTGATTGTAAATGGAGGCATTAAACTTCTTTTCTAAATACCTACATGTTTGCATTGGGATACATACCTCAAAATCAACTTATTTCATTTTATCTCACTGTTGCTTTCATGTGCAGAGTTGATACAAATCACGATTTCACCTCGTTAATTAATACAATTTTAACTAGTCTGGATACCTGAATATCAGTACTAGCATGCTGAAATAGAAGTAAATGCAATCAACCAATAAAATATAATCTAAGTGTAACTTAAAAATGTACAGATTATTAATTTGAGTGGGGCGATACACGCATTATTTTTTTCACTGGCTAAGTTCTCTCAATGATGCTTTTGGTATTCAATGTTGAAATATCCCAAGCATAGGTGACATAACCCTGAAGCACGGAGTCTCCTGCGTATAATATAAAGACAAAAATAGATATGTAAGATTTTTTGATGCATGCAGTATAGGAGTTTATTAAAATTGTCTAGGACAAAGAACAGCGTTGACGATGTTGAGACCAATACGCCATTTCACCAGCTGTTGAAGGCGTTGGGCATCAAGATTCCGTCGCCGATGGCCGAAGCTTCCGCCTACGACTGCGAGTAATAATAATTTTTGGACATATATATGTTATCTGGGAGGTGGCTTGATTTATGTCGCTTTGGGTAAAATGTCCAGGTGTAGGCTATTGTTTGGCGCATTCGATGACCCTATTAAATTTACTGACACTTTTTTTTAACTTTTCAGAACCTTGGAATCGACTTTTGACTACTTGATAATGTGTGTTAAGCCGTAAGTGAATTAATAAATTATATAAACATCTTTTAGGTTGCCAATTGTAGCGCACTGAAATAAACTCTATTGATTATTATAATATTTCAATTAATAACTTTGATATTCAACCGGTTATACTATTAGGTGTGACACTTGTTTCGACTCTTTGAGAAGTATCTTCAGACTAACTATTGTAAGATTTTTTTTGTCCTAATGTAGACATAGATTCTTATTGAAATCTTACAATAGAAGCAGTCTAGCATCACATCAAGTAACACAACTAGCAGAAAAACAATATTCTTAATTTTTAATATGAATTCTCCAAGTTACAATAGTAAAAAATCAAGTAATCTATCGGCATGTCAATACTATTATACAACTAGATAACCTGATTTTAAATATTTTTGAGATAGCTCCTTCTACTAAATTCAATTCCACATTATTGAATTGTTTTCAACTACACACACCATTTTTATTTTAAACAATGATTATAGCTTAGATCAGCAATGGTAAATACAAAGCTCACATTCCCAATATGCATATGCATGCAAAAAATATAAATTTGTGTATCTAAATAGAAAAGGCAAACGCCAAAAATTTTAAAAAAATGTCATGTCACGCCAATCATGTATGTTAATCAAATTAAATTTCAATTTAATTTTCCCAACAATGATCAAATCAAAGTTACCTAGTGGTAGTTTTAAAGTGGCATTATTTTGTCAGGGTTATATATTTACAAGAAAATAATTATTAAATCTAAATATCCTTATTTTCGATGATGTTTATTTATGGTTATATTGTATAGGTAGTCGATTAATTTGATATAGGTATATTATTCTCTATGGTCTTACAGAATTTATGAACTAAAGGGCTCTCTGAAAATTGTTGAATTGATTAGTTTACGTTTTTGAAAATATTGAGAATAATGTTAAAAAGAGATAGATTTATTTTTGTTATTGTGTTTCGAAACTCAAATAGTTATATATTTAAATGATAGTATTGACAGCGTTATGTTTAATTTATGATTTTTTTTTTTTTTTTAAACCATGTCCGCTCCCAATGTGGAGCATATGGACTCCTAATGGAGTTTATCTCAACAGAAGTGTTTCTACGAGAACTGCTTGTTACTCAGTTGCTCAACCTCTCTTTTTTCAAAGAGAGTAGGGATAGAAGAATAGGGCTAGGACAGGATTAGTGGTAAGCTAATCGCTCTCAGTACGCCCCGTTCATAGGATAGGATGGGTGAAAGGGGGGAATTCAATACATCACATACATCCATGCCTTTGAACAGAAATTCATAAATCGATTGAAAAATCAATTTATAAAAACTGTCCGTACCGGGATTTGAACCCGGGCCCTCCGTAGCCAAAGCCAACAACGTTAACCACTCGACCACACAGGGGGTTAGGTTAGGTTAGGTTAGGTTAGGTTATGAAATTACTAACCCTTATGTAATACTTTTAGGTATTTCCCTATATCCGCCACACGTGAGATCATAGATGAAATAATGCCAAGGTTTAGTCCTTGGACTTGCGCTACCCAGGAATGCATCCAGCAACTGATGCTGTACTTGCCTTATTCCAATCGACCTCAGGACATGGACCTTGGATTCAGGCTATGGTTCGACGACCTTATGTCTGTTTGGCAGATATGCAATAACGCACCTCCGTGGGAATCAGTAAGTTTTTTTTTATTTTTGATATCAACCATATTTCTTCAATATGACTCTTATTTTTAATGCCAATTATAAAAACTTACTGAAACTTTGTCTCAACAAAGAAGTCATATAATGACAGCATAAAGCATTTAAACCTGGAGTGGGGAACCTATTCACTGCAAAGGCCACATTTACTTATCTGATTCAACATAAGGCCGCAGTAAAAAAAACGTTGACACCTCCTCCTCTCTTTTTTTTCGACTGTCAAACACGTAATGGGTTGATTACGCTCTTTTTACAAACGCTTGCGTATAATTTTTTGATCAAAGTTAATATTTTGATCCCGTCAAAAGGCCGCATCAGAGTAGCCAAGAGGCCGTAGGTTACCCTCTACTGATTTAAACCATGGCTGTAGAGTCTGAAAAATCTTACTACCCAAACCCATTTTCGAAAAAAAATATGATGAGTATTCAAACAAGAGTCCATAGTGTTGCCACTGCGTGCTAGGCTGATTAAAGATGATTGATGGTATACATATATATCATATATGGGCAACCACCGGCCCGCCGAGCTATTTTGTCCGGCCCTGATTCATCTCGGTGAACTAATAGTGGCAAAAATAGTTCCAGGGAGGGATTAAATAATGGAGATGACACGTTCATTATATAAATAAAAAAATATGTAACAAGTAGCAACGTGTTTTATTAAATTTAATATTACTTTATTATGTTTAATAATTTGGTCCTGCCCTTGACTCGGAGTCTGATTGATAATTTGGCCCCAGACCTAGGAAAGGTTGCCCATGCCTGATATATGTCATCAGTTTAATGCAATAATAATAACGAAGTCTCCTGCCTTGTATAATCTGAAAAGTCTCACAAATACTTTTCAATAGTAAGTTACCGCACATAGTGACTTTTTGCTAAAATCATGTAACATTGAATACACTGAGTGAGTTGGGGTGTTGAATTTAGCATAGAAAAATGTGTTTGACATAATGACTTATTTACTAGGTAAAAAAGCATGACAAAATACGTAGATTGTGACAATAAACCTCAGTTTTGACCGACATGTCACTTAATGACTTCTTACAGCAAACCGATAATATCCGTTAAAATGGAATGATTGAAAAATTTCTCTGGAGTCAGTCATGATCGGTTTTTATTTTAAAGCTGGAGTCGGAGTCGTCTTTGTTTTATCTGACTCCACAGACCTGATTTAAACTTTCTTGCCAATCAACCTGAAACTTTGTCAGAATCAATGTCTGATCGTCTTCCCAGAAAATATGTTATTTTGCATTCTTGAGAGCTATTTTCAGAGTCATCGATTATAAGACACTCGGTGTTCAGAGATTCCAATATAGGTAAAAAAAATCATGTGGCTTATAATCGAGTAAATATTGTAATTTAGACATCATTCACCAGGACCATAAAATTTTTGGTTGTTGTCTAACAATATTTAAACTGTCAAATTGTTATTTGTGCAGGAAATTATGATTCTCATGGCAAACACTGCTCACAATAATATTGGATACATCGATTGGCAGCCTCACATTCCATTGATGTTCACAAGGTTCCTGAGGTCCTTCAACTTGCCAGTATTTTATAAACAAACACAGAGCACCAAACAGCACAGTATAGGTAAGTTTTCTGTCAACGTTCTCTCGGTAGTGTCCATAAATTCAATATCACGTTTCAATGTTTCTGAAAATATTTACAGATATATGCGGAATGGCTCTCTGGATTGTGTCTGCCATCGGACCGAATAGTTCTGCGCAAACGCATCTAGATAATTTTATGACGACCGTGGTAACTTATTTACATAGTGCAAATTACGGTAGATGGTCTGTTAGACTGAGGGAACTTCTCCGTAAATTGCCACACACATTCATTCAAAGGTATATAAGAAATTTGTTCTACACCTATGATGTATCTTATTTTCATATGTCATGAATTTTGTGTGATTTTTAATTACTTATTGTTTTCCAGAGTGCACAGAGAGCGAACCAATTACAAATTAACGTGGGAAAATAAGGTGCCCGATTCACACAAACTGACCGAGGACGATATTACTCGTTTTGTGGAGTGCATGTTGAACGTGGCTCTCCAAGCCATGTTCAGCAGAATGGGAATCAGTGACGCTTGTGCGGCACTCCAGCACCTAGCCGTGCTGAGGCCAGCTATGGTCGTCGCCCCAACCGTAGAGAAAATGTGGAACAGCCTGGACTCCTTGACTGAACCTCACAAGTTGACCTGTGCCATGTTGTGCGTAATCGCGGTCGCCAGACCCCTCGTCAGCGGACACAAAAACGGATATCCGGAAGGGCCCACCCACGTCATTCCTCTTCTCTTCTCTTCTTTGCCGGGACTGGATCCGAACGACTTCAAAAAGACACTGGTCACCTTGCATTTCATAGCTGTGTTTTCCACATTCATACCTCTGGTGGATTGCAGCGGTGCTTCGGAGTACTGGAAAGATCTCACGGAAGAAGAGCACACCGTCTGCGAGTCCACTGCTCAAATTGAAGATTTTGTGCTGCAGTTTTTCGACAGGGTCTTCGCTCTTGTCGAATCTAGCATCATGGAACATACCAGAATGGAGCAGAAAGAATCTGAATCCGTCCGAAATAAACTTGAATCGACTAGCGAAGGCGCCTTGGCGTCCGCCGCCATCAGCGTATTGATGCAATCGTCCACAAACATATTTAAAATGGCTTTAAAGAAATTTCACACCTTCGTGACAGACAGGATATTGGAAACCAACGTCGCCGGCCAGACCGCCGCTTCTCTCTGCAAAGCCTTCGCCAGAGTGAACGCCAAAGAGACTTTCAAAGTCTTCATCCCCTATTTGTGCGATTCGATCACCAGCCTTCTAGGGGACAACGTAGATATAGCTAAAGAAGAGAATCTAGATAACGAATTGCTATTTAACTTATTACTTCTGTCGCACATCGTCCAACACGACGGTAAAGAAATTCTCGTGTATGTTCCGAGAATTCTCACAGTGTTAGACAAAACCTTGAATCTTATCAGCAAGAAAGGTTACGGCTTTGCATCATCCACGTTGCAAAATCTTATACTTTCAATGTCCAGCGTTTATCCCAGAGAGTTGAAAAGCAGTACGAAGAATTATGACGCCGGTGTTAAAGAGTTCCTCGCTATCAGGGAGTGGGGTAAACCCGGAAAGGTGGGCGATTGCAATTTGCAGTGGCACACACCAGGAAAGGATGAAGTGGAATGCGTGCAAGATATAATGAACAGATATCTGCCCAAAGAATTGGACAGGATAAAAGGTTACATAGACGGAACTGTTAGCCTCACCAGAGAGGAATTGAACAGGTCGCTCTGCGTATTGAAAGCACTGATGGCTGCTAATCCATTCTTGCCGCAGTGGGACGAAGAGGCCATCGTTTTGTAAGTGACAATCTTTTTTTTATTTGACGTGTTGCATTGAAAATGCTTTTTTTTTGTAGTTTTCTCGTTTTTTCAAAAATGAGCTTCCTTGTTCACACCATAAAAATTTCATGATAATGACAATGTTAGTTTTTTTTTTAAAACTGTGAGGTTATCTGGTAAATTTATAATTCAAATATATCCCGAAGCATAATAATGGGAATGTTTCTTGTATTGTCTTCCTAATTATTATCATAGTATGGTGTGTAACTTGTCTTGGTTTTTGTTTATTAATATTACCATGACAGAATACTCATTTTATCCAATGATTTGAAAGATGCGATGAAAGTTGAACTGAACTAGAATTTTTCAATCCCACGTAATCAGGAATATTCTACAAACAATCAAGTGAAGAACTTCTTAACATGATACTAGCTTGAGTAATTTGAACTTGAATTAATATTTGTGAAGGTCGTTGTTAGGTTATAGATTCTAGGTTTTTTTGATTAATTGTATTAATTTTTAAATTGTTTCAGAATCGAAACAAAGCTCCCTCCTTCATCTTTCAGCGTGAGGAATGGAATCGTCGGAACTGTTACCATGCCCGACGGCTCGAACGTGAGAAAGGTTGTCGCCGAGGTTATGCACAAATTGCAAATACAACTTTTGAATTCAAGCGAGGACGACACCAAAAATCTGTGTTCTCTGATTTCGGTAAATGGTTTTTCTATGTATACGCTTTTATCTGCATAAATTTTCATTATAAAACGTTCATCACCATATTATCTTTTATAAATTTATCTCATTGGATTACTTGACTTCTGTAGAACAGTTGAGTTAGAACTTTAAGGTTTTCATTTGGACATTTTCCACTTTCATTTATCTTTAATGATGAGTCTATATTTTAGGTTGCGATCTGCTTTCCTTAAATTGATCAAAATATTTGGTCTGGTGATGAATGTAAATGAAATTGATTGTATGTTAAGCGGCTGACCAAATTTTCTCTGCAATCTTTTAAAAACAAAATCAATAGACAAATGACAAATTCATAAGTGTTGCCATTACATTTTCATTTATTGTCTTTTAGCATCTGTGTCTATTTTTTAATATTCAGCTTTTTGTATTGAATTCGATATTTTTTTTAATTTTGCCATTGACTTTATTTTCACAGATCTGGGAGCAGTTAGTCGCATACAGCAATTCAAGCTCTGGTCAATTCGAGAACCATTTGAAAACGTTCCGCATGATTAAAAGGTCACTGGAGGATCGTCTTCTGGGGCGACCCGGGCATCCCCGGACCCTGATCATCGACCGTGCTCTGCTTCAGCAAGAGTTCAGACTTCAAGCCAGCACTGTTCCATTTTATAAAACGCACGCTATGATCATGGCCGACCTGCTCGAACTCGCCACCAGTCGATATAGTGCTGTAAGTAGATTTTTTTTTCCCATAATTGAACTATTACACTCGTTTACCTTGTATATTTAAATGTTTCTTTGGTTTCAGGTTCGAATGCGTGCACAGATACGCCTGAACTGGATGATATCTCATTATACGTATTCGTTCAATTCCATTTTGCCGCAATTGGTTGACTGCCTAGCTTCAGATCCGGAGACCGATCACGAACGTCTAAAAGGAGCCCTCTACTGTTTGTTAGGGCCCAAGCAAACCCCTCTTGTGGCGAAACATGATTGGCATGTTGTCGCTGCGCTTTGGCCTGCTTTTGTGCTGTCAAAACCCAGTGAAAAACCAAGTGTTATCAGGTAAAATACATGTGATAGTATGTGTATGTCTTTTTCAATATCGCAGTGTTGTAAATATGTCAAATTAAAGTAATCTTCAATCTCTTTGTATATTATCATGACAAATTGTATTTTAGTACCTTTCAAGGAATGACAATATTATTGACAACAGTAAATCTTGTGTTTGTTTTTTTTTTTATATAAATACTTTTTTGCCAATCATAGATATTTTCACAGTCTTTAAATCATAGTGCTAGGGCAGGGATGGCGATCAAGGGACCCGCGGGTCACGCAGTGACCCACGTTAGAAATTATCTATCCCGCTTGAACCTTTAGAAATGATTGTTTTTATTTAAAGCCTTAATTACTCAATCTATGTGACCCGCTTCATTTTTTAAAATCAAATTTGACCCACTTACGAAAAAGGTTCGCCATCCCTGTGCTAGGGTAATGTTTATGAAATATTATTGAATTAATAACTATCAATCAATTTACAGGCTACTAGAGCGAATCGTCAACGCCGTTCATTTGCATTTCCCTACTATCACGATTAAGCAGCAGTGGACCGAGTCTTCTCTGGAAAAGGCCAAAGCTTTGCTGTCCAAGTCTGAACTAGAAGATCCACATCTTATATCCCTGATGGAGCAGTCCGATGAAACTACTAAAAGGAATTCAGATCAAAATGTTAAAATCTATACCGAACTCACGAATGTTCTAGTAAAAGGAGCTGAATCAACACAAAAGTGAGTTCTATGTGTATTTAACCGTTTATTATTGACTATTGATTATCCAGGCTTAAGAGGATATAGTACCTTTACGCCTGAAAACAGAGTAAATCGATCGTTTGCCATCGACGAAATCTCGTGAACCGTTCACTTAAAAAAATTTTTTTTTCAATAATTACATTTTCCAAACGCTTTTTTACACTATTGCATTTTTTTTTTTATGAAAATAGTAAAAATGTCAAGATTACACGGTAAAACATTGACTTGGATTTTTTCAACTACTTTACGCGAAGATCGTTTTAAGGTTTATTATAAGATACCGAAGTTTGAAGTCTTAGAAAGAAATACAGATAAAGATTGGTTTAAGAAAGTGATTTGAGCAGAATTTCTAATTTATCGAATATAATGATTATACAGCCATTTGAAATGTACCATTTTTCCCACTTTTTCTGACTGATTTTTAAAGCATAATTGTATCATATATACTTCTAAAAAAAATTGAAATAAAAAACCATTTTATTGTTTACATTTAAAAGCAAAAAAAAATAAAAATAATGATAATACCAATAAATGGTAACCATTTTTCGGAGATGCCTTTTCTTACCTACTATGCATCAGTTTGAGCTTCAGTCTGAGATCGTACGTGGTATGGAGTGGACATATCAAATGTTTTATTAAAAAATATTAAATCACTGCTCAACGAATATTAGAGGTAATCAAAGCAATGTTTTTTTATTCTGCCAAAAAAACGCGTTGGGGTTAGGGTTGCCCAAAGCGCTGACAAATAATATTATTATTTATAATACAATAATGTATTTTTCAATAGCGACGCTTGTAAAGACCAGTATTACTTTAGCTCATGGATGTTCAACTGGTAGATCGCGATCGACCGGTCGACTCCAAAGCATAATTTGTTTGATCCCGAAAGCTTCCGTGAATTTGGAAAAAATATACAATTTAAATATAAAATATACAAAAATTGAATTATTTGTAAGCATATACCTATCTAATTGTATGTATTTCGCATTTAAAATAAACATTTCTAAGATTGAAGAAGGGAAAACCCCTACTAAATAAAAATTGTTACAAGAATCATGGTAGAAGTCGATCGCGAGAAAACTTAAGATTGAAAAGTCGATCTTAAGAAAAAAAAAAGTTGGACACCCTTGCTTTAATTTAATGCAGCGATTTCCAACCTTGGAAGCGTGGACTATTGTAAAAAGAAGCGCGAACAGTCCAAAATATTTATTTAACGTGTCTTTGTTACTATATGAAAATAAAGGATGGGGAGGCGCGAAGATATTTTTTTTCAAAGGGAAGCGCATTAACACAAAAGTTGGAAACTACTGGCTTAATGGATAAGTATTTTAAAATAATTATTTGGCAATGCTTTTAAACAGAGATTCTATCTATAGATATTTGTATCTAATAGTAATAATAGATGAATAAAAGCATTTTTACAATAGTATTTATGAATCATTTCTATGTTTCAAAAGTTTTATGCCGCTTACAGATGGGGAAGATTTTCGCTAAAAAAACAAAGTCGTTTAAACGTAAAAAAAAACATTATTATTAGAAACAAAAAAATATTGGAAAAGATGTTAATATGGCACAACCCTGCATGTCATCGAACATGCAAATTGCCAGTAAAGAAAGTTCTCAAACATTATATAAAGAAATACAAATATATCTATGCATTCAATATAAATTATTTGAATGACTACTTTTGATCTGGTCTAATATTCATTTAGTTTCTTCCTTATTGAGTTAGACTATAGAATATTGAAGTAAAACTATTTGCATTCAGTAAAATATACACCCAATACTTTTTTTACTCGATTATTTTGGATAAACCGTTACGTTTTTTCATACATTTTTGGTACATTTTTGGTTTTTTACACGGATTTGAAACCGATTTATCAAATTATATGAAATGAGCTTTTTTTACGCGCCACTTTCTGGAACCAATGTGTCATCCTGAGATTTTGGATCTTAGATTCAAAAGGTCAATAGAAATATATAATAGAATCCGCAATACATTTTAGATGCTATTAATAAAAAATGTAAAGAAGTCACTGCATGTTCAATCGATTTGTTAAGAACGATTACAATGATTTAAAAATATTGAAGTTTTTTGTCTCACACGATAAGACATAGTTAAGATAATTTTCGGATTAAATTCATGGTCAACTATAGCGCGAACCAGAGATAACTATCAATTGCAACTTGTAATTCTTTTAGAACTCAATACTTTTCTATTTTAATCTTGTTATGTCAATATTATTATGTTTTAAACTTTTTTATGCAACAAAATTATTTTTCAAAACTGTATTCATCAATATCATAACAAATCATATCAAATCAATATCATAAAAAATAGGTTATAAAAAATTAAAAATAAAAACTAATTCTATATATTAGAGAAAGTTTGAGAAATTTGTATTGTATGGTTTGTTTAGCGTCTCTTGTTACCTTTGGCAAAAGCCGTCTCATGATTTAATTTATTAGTACGATAGCTTACTGTTGCTTACATGTAGCAACACCTCATATGAAGCATTTTCAAGGAATATATAATTAACGTATAGTTTCAGTTACATATAATTGTTGCAACAGATATTTGGGGAAGTAAATTAGATTGTCAGTCTTTGCTATGAAGATAAATAAATACTTATTGATTTTCGTCGATATCTAATATTAATACAAATTGTTTTATATGAAAAACCTTTATAACTGTCTAAATACCCATTCGTGTGTTAGGTGGTATTGTTATTTTTGTAATGAAATAGAAAAATGTTTTGCTTGTTTTGATACTGTAAAAATACGTATTGTGGTGGTTACTTATTTAAGTCAGTGCAATATTTATGCTGTAGGTCAAATTAAAGTTTTGCATTCCTACTGAGTCGCCTTAAAGTCACCTTTTCTCCATTACTAAGCTGAACTTATTTCCGAAAGTATAGTAAGGTTGAACTCATGTGAAAGTTTGGTGATTTCAAATGTTTCCGAATTACACTAAGGATTGCAGTACCGGTATTATAGAAACTGGAATTCTGGTATTTTAAAAATAATTGAGTTTTGATGTAACGTTAAAAGTTAAAGGAGTGTAGAATTTTTGAATGCAAAAGTTGTATCTGTTATTGAATTGAATGTTAAGATATATTGATTATTTATTATATTTTGATTGTGACAATAGATTTTGTGTCCAACTGTTATTACAATTCCAATAACCATAGCTACTATTATGATCTTAGCTCATTTTTATCTGGCTTTGTAAGACTAGTATTGTACTATTTAAAATGAAATAATGAAATACCAATAGGTATTATTATATTCTTCAATACCATTGATAAAATTTGAACTGTAAAATAGTCAATTAAAGATGCCAACTCTTTTGCATGTGCTTGGTGCATTTTTTGATTGCCATAGTATAACCAAAATATGAATTGTTCTTGTGACATATATCTTATTTCGTTACGTATCTTTCTTTGTTAAAGTCACTGGCGACATTCCATGATGTGTATTTCGTTGTTACCGAGCTTGGCTCACAAAGACGTCCAATACCCGCCGCAAGTGGTTAGAATTATACTCAATAGCCTCATTCACGATTCCATCCACGTAAGAAAGATCGGTATCAAAATGATGGTGCTGTGTCTCAAGCAGCGGAAGAGAAAGCACAAGACTGTGGAGGTGGATCCGTTTAAGATGGCCGGAATCGCCAGGAATGACGAAGTGAAACTGGTTCCAGGTTAATGTATTTACAGTTTTATCGAATTAATATAATAATTCATTATTTCTATATGGCTGAAAATGTCTGGTAAATTTTTTGTGCACACTACAACTAAACAAGCATAAATTACATATTATGATTTGGTTGCGTTTTAGAAATATACAAATATATGACTGAATAGTGTTGTAATTTTGTTAAACAAAACTTACTTTGTTGGAAAATTTCAACTTGAAATGAATGTGCAGTATCCATGTATAAAGAAATAATATTAATTTAATAATAAATATGAAAACGGCAATATTTATTAGATGATACAACATTGATCCGTGTTGTGGTTTTGCTCAAACGGCATAGCTTGATTTACAAGTTAAAAAAATGTCTATGTAATTGCAATGTATATTGATTGGAAAAAAAAACATTGCGATTCTCTGTTTCACGAGATCTACAGTTGTTTCAGTATGGTATTTCTTTATTGAGGAAATTGTTCAGGACTGCAAAAACAATGCTGTGTTGTTAACCATTTCGGTTTTCATTCTGCAGGCTTCCGTTCCGACAACGCTTGGCTGCAGTACGATTGTTCAAAGCTATTTTCCGAAGACGAATGGGATAAGTCGCCGTACCTCCACAAAGAATTCTACGGATTCTATAAATGGCCTAAATCTTTCAAGGTTTGTATACGGGGACTTAACTTAACGATTCTACTGTTATAATAAGCTTTACAAAATTATTGTCCTTTGTTTAAAATATTTAGTGGGAAAAGTTTTGATGTCTCAAATGTACTTCTGAAAATATTGTGGTACCGTTTTATAGAATTATCATTAAAACATGTCATGAGAAATAGATCTATTTATTGAATTGGTCGTTTTCCAGATGTATGCACCACCTGAGGATCAGCCGGAATACAATTCTTCAGTGATACTGGATGCATCCGATAAAGAGATATTTGACTTCTTTACTACGAAAGAAAATGTTGATAAGTTGATAACATTCCTGTGCATTGAAGAGAAAAAAGGAAAAGATAAATTTAGCGGTTTTAGATATTCACTTTTCAAGGTAAATAAATGTTTAAATATTCATGTCCGATTAAAATTGTCATCGTAATACAATGTCTATTGAGAATTTCTGGATGATACATGCCAAAAATATATCAGAATTAGTACATACGATATTAAATTTATCTATTTTGTTGGGGGTCAGCTTGATGGCCAATATCAATGATGAGGTAATGTTTATTTACTGTTCATTCCTTTTACACATGAATTTTTTGTGTCATGTAACATTGTACATTTGCCAATTTGATATCCTTCCATCTTTAATGTAATGAAATACATCATGTAAATTATTATCATTGAAAATTAAAACTAAACATTTCGAAGCATCATTCGATTTATTTCACTGACGATTTACATAAAAGGTTTCATACTGTGACTAACACTTATTGTATGCAGTTTCACAATTATTAATGCTTACTAAATATAATACCTGTTTATTTTATGTCAGAGAGACTTTATTTAGAATTTTTTTTCATCCATGCTTACAAACTTATTGGATTTCGGTTTGATTAAGTGAATTTCAGCTATGCTGTATGCTATTTTTTTATTTTAAATAGTTTTAAAAAAAGTACTATAATGGTATATGGAGAATTAAGTAAAAATTATCATAAAACCTGCATTTATTTATAAAAAATTGTTCCCATTTATTTTATTCTTTGTAAAAAAGATGTTGACCATTTTTGATACCAGACTGTTTGCGTCAATAATTTCAGAAACTCTTCCGAATTTATGGAGATTCTTTCTTAGATCTGTTTATGGATCATTTGGAACGGTTGGTGAGCGACAAACAGGAATCGTTTCAACGTTGCGCAGCTGAAATCATCGCCGGAATCATCAAAGGAACAAAGCACTGGCCTTTTGAAAAAGTGGACAAACTCAGGTGCAGCCTGTGTCCGATTATGAGATGCGCTTTAGAAAATATGACCACTGAAACCTTCGGAGATTGGGGTATAAGAGTTTTATTCTAGTTGTCATAGCTTGCTTATCCTCAACCATCGATAGCAGTGTTTCCAAACCTCATTTGCGCAATGCCCCACTTCAACGCTTATCCGTTACCGAACAAATTCTGAAAAAAAATAACAAATGCACATAGTCAATATGCAAATTATTGCAATTTTTGTGCTTGATGTGAACTGTGAAGAGTTTTTATGTGAGGCACAAATTTGGACAGCTTTAATCCTAAATCTACATGAATTGTGATATCCAGACGAATTCTTTTTTTTCAATAATAAATCATTTACAAGTGTTTTAAAAGATTCATCATTTTGCAAATCTAAGAGTTCTTCTTGATACTGCATGGCCACATCAGTTATATCTACAGACATTGGTTGGGTTATCCAATGTGGGAAAGCAATTTCATTGATTTAAAAAATGTAACAAATATTATAGATTTCCGCATTGCCCAAAACATTCAAATTTCCCCGCAGTGGGAAACACTTATCAACAGTAATAGATTTAGTTTGATTGCTCTTCTTCATCTAACACTGTATTGTATGTCACTTGGTGCATTAAGAATCTGTATGCTCTAAATTTGGAGCATTAGATACATTTCTTTTGTAACTAGGAATGTATCTAATGCTCCATTTATGAAATTTACAAGATATATTAGAATTTACGTTTCATAAAACACCTTTAGTCTGTAAGTAGTATTAATTATATATTTGCTTGATAGACAGTCTTACCCAACAGAGTTAATATTAACTATTTCTGGATTAATTTTAATGGATTAACAATAACTTGAAATATTATCGATAATAATAGTCGAAAAGTAATTGTTAAGTATAAGCTCTTTTAGATAAAATCCAAAATTGTAGATAAGTCCAGTACTCATATTACTGGAAATAAAATTGAATACTTTTTGAAAATACAGGCACATGCTTTGCGACGGCATCAGAGCGTATGGACCTCTCTCGCATCGGTTGGGTGATTGAAGTTTTAGAAGAGGCCGGAGGCAGTGGGGCGATCGGAGGGTCGGCGGTGGAGTGCGGCCGTCTCTACGCTCTACAAGCCGCCGTCGTCCAGCATCCTTGGAGGGGAGCCGCTTACGCCAAACGACTCGTCGATCTCCTCAGAGAAGAGAGGATGCTCTGGCATCCGTATCAGATTGTCAGGGATAGAGTTGCTAGGTAAACAAACATAGTCTAGTTTTGACAAAGATCTATTACATGGGTGGCCAAACTTTTGACTTCTGCGGGCGACTTAATACTGAAATCGGTGGTAGCGGTAACACTGTATATTGCTAAGTTGTCATAGAGTAGTAATTCAAAGCACAAAATAATTTTTATGAAAAGGAAACAAAGCAATAGATAGTAAAAGACACTCAATTCTTGTTTTAAATCATAGCTACAGGGTTGACTGGTTGACCGCGATCGACGTCTTGGCCACTGCTGATCTAACACATAACAAATCTAAATTTTGAAATAACCACATTGCCTTTAGAAAAGCTACAGGGATCTTATGAAATATTGCAATACATATACAGCAGAACCTGTGAATCAATGTTTGCTCTTAAATTAGATATTGATGAATTTTGTTATTTTATTTTTAATGTCCATGACATATTGCCTTCTTATGTCATAATGCTTGCAAATACGAGAAACTCCCGGCTTCAATTTTGTCCATTACATCCGAAGTCCGTTATATTGAGTTTCTACTGTACTTAGTTATTATACATACGGTCGTTCCATGGTTTGAAAAGGTCCTCATAAATCATGAACCTTAAGTTATGTATTATATAATGCACTGCTTAAGGGTGGAAATATACGAGTAGCATTTAACTGTCGATGCCGGCAACCGCATCTTGGCAAACCCCGTTTTATCATACATTACTCGTATTGGGCGCACACACGTCAACATTCTGCTGCTGACCCAACATCTGCAGTCAACGTGTTCTCGAGTTCCGAGTTGCGGCGGCTGATTTGCTGCAGTGTAACATACACGAGCTACTCAGGCTGCCAGCAACCTTTCCCACATCTCTTCACTGGTCCCGTGCACCGCATTCCATTCCAGTCTGATTTTTAGTCTGATTTTTTGTCCAATTTTGGATGACTCGGAAGCCTCGTCTCACGCTGACACGTTTGCTGCCCGTCTCAGCAGCATGTGGTAGCAAAATGTTGCCCGTGTATTTCCATCCTAATACTGCTATAAGTTACAGTTAAATAATATTATATTAATTGTTTTGTCTTTTTAGCCTGATGACGAACCTATTTGAAATGGATATTAAGTTTCCTGGCGGTACACAGAACGTAGGTCCAAGCATCGAAGAAATGATGAATGAAATCGCCCCGAAATTAGTTCTTCTGTTAGAAGAAGGCTTAAAAGGAATTACCAATGCCAACGACCACAGGTAAAATTTTAAAATATTCTTAACAAATGTCTAAAACACTTAGACTCAAAAATGTAAGTGAACCTTGAGATACGAAAGGCTCATTTGAATGAAACTTCATCGCTCTCTGTTCGGTTTACACAGGTTGTGAGATTAGTTGACTGGCAGTACCTTAGACTCTATATATAATATAATCAAAAATATATTGACTTTGCAATACCCATCTGACAATTTTCTTCCCCCGTTATGATTCCGTTGCAGTTAGCACATATTTATTTATAATGCATACTGAACTTTTTTGCAGTTCCAAAAACCATGCAACGATGCCGTATTCATTAGACAGTATGGAAATCGACAGCCCCTCCAGAATGACAGAGACAGGATTCAGCCCGAAGAAAATTCACACCTCGATAGCCATATCTCCAGAAAAATTCAAATCCCTCATCCAGGATACGATGGAGAAGAATGGCCTCGAAAAAGGAAATATCACATTAGAGACTATGAATAAACTCATGCAGGAATTTAAAAAGTCAAATATTGAACAGAGAGATGATTCGCCAGCATTAGTGAAACCGATTAAAGTAGGTTTTTTAATACCATATTCACAACCTTATTTGCTTCTTCCCAAGTCATCCCTATGTCCCATAATTCTGCAGATTACACCTTGTAGATCATCAATGGAATGCATTCGGTTTGTAGAAGGGACAGCCAAGATTGCATTTATGCGTATCTGCAGCACATGTCCGAGCTAGGTCCACTGTTGTATTTTTATTTTATTTTGGACAATAGTATAGGGGCTGATTGCCCCTATTATTTGCTGCTTGTATTCAGGGCACATTATAATCTATGTTATAAATTGCTAACTGTTACATATGAAAAATTTAATTTATAAAATATTTAGAATAAACCTAACGGTAACACAAAATTTAAATGCATTATTTCAGGTTTGTTGTTAGGTCTGTTCTACCAACATAAGTAAAAAGACTTCTAACAAAATATACAAATATTTGGAGCAATGAAAAATTTCAATCGTTGTAAACTCAATGGTATAGTATAAATTCTGTAAAGCAAAGTTTTCTATTGTTGAGATCACTGTTTCATTGTTCAAAATATGCTTTGTGCTGTTGGCTGTGTCTTTTTTATTATGGTAATATAGTAAAATACAATATTGACCTGTATTCATTTTTTTATTGTGCTTGCACGTCCAAGTTTGATTTTGAATTGAATGCATACTTTTCAGGATGCTGGAAACGGACGAAGATCATCTATGGAGAGCTTCATGCAAGGTTCAGGCTTCTTGGAAGCCCAAAACAGTCCGTTTGCTGAGTTGCCAATTGTCAGCGCACTCGAAAGTCAATTAGCATCGGGCTTAAGGCTGTCAGTCGCCCGTGAAATCGCAAGCGGTACCAACGAGAACATACCAATTACTCTACTTAAAGAAGAAAGTGAATACGATGTTAATCTCAGGTTATTCAAAACAGGTAAAGAATAATAACCTATAAATGTGGGGCTATACTGCAAAACGTACAAAATAACATTTGCATAAAAATATGATTTCAAATAGAAAATGTGTTTTAGACATTTAATCTTAAAACCAATAGGACCAGTTGGTTCCTAAGGCTTGAATTGCTCATTTTGGAAATAGTACGTTTTGCATTATAACCCCACAAATATGGTCTGTTCATTTTTTTTTTAAATTATGTCCACTTAAATTGTAGAGCATATAGACTTTTAATGCAGTTAATGTCAACAGAAACTGTCTTTTGAAAACTACTTGTTAATTAGTCTCTCAACGTCTCTTGTTTGGAGAGAGAAAGAATATAAGGTACAGCTAGTGGTTTACAAGTTGCTCCTGTCGAATCAAATCAAATATAATAAAAAATAATCACAACTCAAATTTGAATCTACAAAACTGGGTATTATTTTTGCGTGCAATCATAAGTTTGTTCTTAGGGAGTGGTTTTAAAAATTATCAGTAATGTAGATGCTCTCTTACTGGTGGTTTTTTGTTGGTGATATGATATTCTATTCTTCTAAGAACAAGAACCGAATGTGGTTTTCTTCTCTCACTTAAATATATGGATTTTTTTTTAACAGATCAGCTTTTTTTTTTAAAACTTTAATCAAACATAAACGAAAATTGACAGATGGCAGAGGTATTATATTTAGTAATATAACCCTAGAACTGTAAAAATCGCTCTTCTGCCGTTTGTATAGAAACTGCTCAATTTTTTGAGTATCCAAATCGTAATAGGGTAATTAATTCCATCCATTGTATTATTTTATTATTACATTGTTTTTTCTTTGATTGATTTTAGCAATGAAATGGGTAACAAATGCTGTTGTGAGAAGTCCATTCAGCGCGCGATGTTGCTACTACACCCTGGTGCCAGCGGCCTGCGCTCTCGGATCACGCGAGGGTGACGAGGAACTCTGCAGAATTTGCATCTCCTTCCTTGCAGCTCTGGCTCAGTCTCTCCATGACACCGAATCATTGCGCGTGGCCCTGGACACTGTGGGACAGGTAACACGTCTGAAGATCATTTTTTGGCACATCGCTTAGAGAGCGAGATCTTGTCTCGCACTTGTATTCTGTCATCATATATCAGTGAAAGTGGAAAATTTCCATCCTTTCAACGCAGCTTAGTCACGTGAATAAATATAATTATTCAATTTGGTAATCGCTTTTTTGATTGAATTCAATTATAATAGATTAACACTAATTTAATCCGGTGACCATATCCACTCGTAATGTAAACCAAACGGACTCCTAAAAGAACCTTATCTAACAGAAGATGTTCTACGTGAACTTGTTATTTATATTGCCCACCCATCTATTATTATGCTGAGAGTTAAGGATTTGAAAGATAGGGTTAGGACAGGATTAGTGGTTAGCTAATTGCTCCTGCTATGGTCAGTACTCAGGATGGTTTGAGTGGGAGTGAATTTTGTCATCACAGATATTTAGCTCTTGAACACAAATCAATAAAGTGCTCTTTGGTCAACTTGGTAAGAGCTTTGCCCTACTAATCTGTCCGGTCTGGGCTCAAGACCTAGTAATCTAATATGTATTTTTTTATTATTTACATTTGAAATCTTAGACGTGGGTGTCTGTAACTTTCCTTCACATCGAGTGATTTAAAAAAATGTCATCTAGTTTATTTCGTTTTTGAATTTAAAACATTCGGTACATTAGTATTAGCTGTAATTTTTTATAATTAAATTTAACATTATAGATCAATTTAAAAAACTGTCCATACTAGAATTCAAACTCATGAACACCGCAAGTTGCAGTCTGCAACTGAAACCAACCACGCTGACCATTCAGTAAAGATTAGACTAATATATGATCCCTAGAGAGGCTAAAAATATACAATCTAAAAAAACATCAAATAAAGACATGATTGTACTTAACCTTTCCACCGCATATGACCGCTATGCATGTCCTAGCGAACATGCCCTCAGCGTGCGTGACACGTATAGATGTCATGGAAATTTCAAACCCTATATAAGAGCTATCTATTGTGTTAAAATTGTATAACTTGGTTGAAAATATTACTAAATCTATATTTTACCAAATTCATTAGTCAAAAAAGATTCAATATAGGCTAAAATAATTTATTTCTGGAACACGCCGTGAACATACGTCACCAATGCAAGATTTTGTATAGTTTGGATTAAACCGAAAATACAAGAAATATATTGTATTTTATTATTGAAAACGTTACTTTGGGTGGCAATTAGCATATTACAACCTATATTTATAGTCAAAAACGCGATAACGAAATCCGCAAAAAAGCAGCCGCGTACAGGGCATGTTCGCTAAATTTGGTGACGCGGGCAAAGAGTTAATCCAATAAATAGGTCTTACCATTTTAGTACTTGGCTCACTTCACCTCTCGAGGGCTCATATTAATAAACATATATATATAACCACTCAGACATTTATAAAAGTTTCCAATGCATTTGCTATTAAATAGTGATTTGAAAATTTACGTTTCTCAAGGTATGCAAGTCTCCATCGTGGTGTGCTCGAGCGTCCTGCCTCGGTTTCCTTCAATCGTTGGTCTTTTACAATATGGCGTTGGCAGTCGGCGTAGAGGAAGGTCGACTCAGTATTCAAACCACTGTACTCTCTCTAATGGCCGATTTGCGACCTGAAGTTCGGGAGGCTGCCGCTCAAATGATGGCTGGACTCTTGCATTGCGGAGCCGCCACTGAACCCACTCGCCTCTTGGTAAATCTTATTTATATTGTATTGGTTGTCATTCATTTCTATTTATTATAAAGGGTGATTCATTTAGAGGTACTTTTTCTTATTGGGATTTGATAATAGATAACACGTGAGTTGTGCCCAAGTGTTATTTTATTTTTGTTCAGTATTGTTTTACAATTTATAATTGAATGACTTACGCCGGCACAGCGCCTACAATTATTCAGCAGAACGCTGATTTGCGTAATAACGGAAATCAGCGTTCTGCGAGGAATGTTTTTCGTGCAACATTTTGTTTACCGATGAGGCCCATTTCTGGCTTAATGGATTTGTCAATAAACAAAATTGCCGTATTTGGTTTGAAGATCAACCCGAAGAGGATCAAGAGCTGCCACTACATCCACAAAAAACAACGGTTTGGTGTGGTTTATGGGCTGGTGGAATAATCGGTCCATATTTTTTTAAAAATGAGGCTGGCCAGAACGTAACCGTGAATGGCGCCCGTTATCGTTCTATGATAATGAACTATTTGGTGCCTAAAATTCATACCCATAATCTCCACGACACTTGGTTTCAACAAGATGGCGCTACTTGCCACACAGCCCGTGAAAGCATGGCTTTATTAAGAGAACATTTCGGTGAACAAATAATTTCACGCTTCGGACCAGTGAATTGGCCGTCTAGATCTTGCGATGTAACACCTCTAGACTTTTTTCTTTGGGGCTACGTAAAGTCGAAAGTCTATATAATTCAACCGATTACGATTGAGGAATTGGAGGCCAACATTACTCGCATCATTACCCAAATACCAGTCGAAATGCTCGAAAGCGTCATCCAAAATTGGAACTTTCGAATGGACCATGTTAGGCGTAGTTACGGCCAACATTTAAAAGAAATAATATTTAAAAAATAAATGTAGAAAATGGGTCTATTTATTATATTAAAGACTATGCAATGACGTTTTTTTGTCTTTTGAAAAAAGTACCTCTTAATGAATCACCCTTTACATTACATGAAATTATTCATCAAAATATGTTTTCACAAAAATTACTACAGCAGTCATAGGATGCGAGAATTTCCTGGGACTTGTCATTATCGTGCTGAGACAGTATCCCTACTATCCCTAAAATAAAACATTTAACTGAAATCTTAAAGTTGTAGTCACCGATCATGTGTGTTTCAAACGTTGGCAAGAGTTATTCTATATTTTTTTTATTTTAGGATCAATTCAAATCATTATGCTCGGGAGGAAAAATGAAGAAAGGCGGTGGAGGATCGAAGGCTCTAGCCGATCGTCATTGCGGAGTGCTCGGTCTCTGCGCCTTCGTGGCCGCTCACCCCTACAGTGTCCCGCCTTACCTGCCGGAAATCTTCCAGTTACTTGGAAGACATCTAAACGATCCCATGCCCATTCCGGTATAATATTTTGTGGTGTATTACATAATGTCACGATGAGTGAGGAATGACAAACATATTTTTTTTCTCTTCGAGCTTGAATTGAGATGGAATTTCATCCTACACTTATTTAACGAAGTTTTTGTCACAAAATTAATAAAAAAATACTGTTGTATTTAAAACGTAGTAATTCCGTGCAGTTATGGTAGAAAAAAATACTGAAAAAATAAACCTGCTATGTAATAGTTAAATCACTTTCATATCAATCACATAAATAGATCTATCAACGCATCTACAACGCATTACCTAGAGAAGTGGACATTTTTAGTGATGGTATTTGTGAACTGTTTGATAAATTTTACAATTATATTTCTTGATTTTTTATGTTGAATTTGATGTACTGTGTATTTTTATTTTATATTTTGTCTTATTATATTATTCAAGTGCATGGCGAATTGGCGTCAGCTGTTATGTCATGTACTGTAATTTTAATTTTTAACAATAAACAACAATCAATTCTTCCGGAGAGTTTCTGCAATGAAACACTTATTAGACTGATCCACCAGTTCAATGACTATCCAAGTGATCAGTAAATGAATATATTTTGTTCAGAGGAGATGATCGCTACCCAAATTATTTGATTTCAAGGAGATCTGAAAAAAAATCTTTAGTTTCTTACTATTTTATTTATATATAGCAAATTTGTTTTTCTTTTTTTAGAATTTTTAAAAAGTGATTAACAGCATAGTCATTGTAGAGATTTCCAAGCCTATTGACCTCAACTTGGTATGGGTCCGTTGTTTTAGCATCCTCTCATTTCTTCAAAAGATCCTTTAGCTCCTCGAGTACTTGGTTATATCTTTTTTTAGCTACCACTGTGCCGTGCCTACTCTATATCTGTTGTGAATTGTTCGCTAACTGAACACGTGTTTGATATCCGAACGTAAAAATCTTTTACGATTGTGTTGAGTGTTCGTTTATCGATTGCTCACTCGATAGATATAAATAAATACTATTTTTTTCCTTTCAGTCGACTATCCGTAAGACTCTCGGCGACTTTAAGAGGACCCACCATGACGATTGGCAAAATCACCAGCTGAAGTTCACCGAAGACGAATTGTGCTTGCTCAGTGATCTCACTATTCCGCCGTCTTATTATGCTTAAAACAAATGACAATCTTAGTGTAACATAAACATGATTGCTCACTGTATTGACTCTTGATAGTAAAATGTTATGTTAAGATTGCGGATGGAAAGAATGAAAAATATATTGTCTCAAGTTCGCATCGCCGTCAACATTTATTTATTTCCCAATGGCTTAGTGGAATGTTAAAAGATACGAAAAATGTTTTTTTTATACATTAAATGTTTTTCAGTTTGACTGCGAATAATTGGTTTGTGGAAAATTGACCACAAGAGTTATTGAATTTTTGTCTCGGAAAGGTATATTATTTTTCGTTTTAATGGTCTTAAATTGACATTGTGGCTCATTAAAAGAAAAAAAATTGAAGAAAACAGTAATATAAATTTAAAATAAAACAAAGACTTCGGCTTAAAAATGATTGTATGATTACATAAATTTAACATAATATTTCCTTAACCGATTGAATACCGCGCAAGTATATCAATAATATGTCCCTTCGATATTTTAAAAACCTATATTGACTCAGTATAGATGGCACTACACGTATTCATCAAAATATTGTTTATATTCTATTAGAATACCAAGTATTTGAATTTTTAAATGTCTTGGACATCCGTGTTAGCTTGCATATGTTCCGGAAACCTGTGTCCGCTTGGTATTCAAGTGGTTAATATAAAGATACATTTTAATACATCAGACAATAGTCGAAAACAAAAAGTGCCGATATGAGTTGTCTATGATAGACTGTTGATATTTTGATATGCTGTTGTGGTATCTAGTTCCAGTTGTGATTAACGCCTTTTAAAAAAACATTCCAAGGCTCAATGGGCTAGAAAAACAATGACAGATTTGAATTACCTAGAAAGAAATGCAAATCAAACGTATAAAAAAAACCAAGAGTATTAAAGGATGATTATTATATTTTTATACTGGTTATATATTGTAAGTATTATGTACATACCTACAAAATCATTTTAAAATCCAGTAAATTTGTGCAATCGATTTTCTGTGAACCAATGTATGATCAATGAATTCATTTCACTCGTCCTATACATTTGATAAAGTAAGAAATCTATTGTTCATTTATATTGTGATATTAAAGAATGGAAAGAAATTTCATTGTGTCGATGTAGTGATCTTGAAAGTGATTTTTATACATGGTTGTCATCAATAGTTACTGTCGCGGTCTGCGGAGGTGATGGCTGTTATCTTAGTATTATCGTATTTAACATTATTTTTGAAATATAATTTCATATATATTCAAATGCATATTTTTATAACATATATTATAATACTTTTTTTTCTTTTAATTATACTTTAATGATGACCTTAAATAACATGTTTGGTTTTATTCTCGTTGGATCGTGTTTTTTTTTTACAAAATATTCGCATGTCACATTGAATGGTTGATTTATTTTAGTTTAAATTTACAATTCCAGTACGATGTTTTTCAAACAGTTCTGTGTACCTTTTATTTAACTGATTTTTCCTAATGACGACAATAAGTTCCTTCGTCTTGAATAGTGTTTCTTGACTCCATTTAAGTGTTTCATTTTTTATACTGTGACGTTATTTAATAAAAATAAACAGGTAACTGGGGATTTCATAAATTACATTGCCAGCCGTTTATTGTGTGCAATGGATTTCCTATTACAAATAAAATTGTTTTGTTTTTGATAGCAAAAAATGTGAATTTTATTGGAAAAAATAAAACTATTCTACGATATTCCATAGCACAATGGTCAGCAGACAAGTGAGTAGAGCGAAGTTATCAAGAAAACGGTAGCAAAGGTATCAATGTCTATGGGCTCACGGCTACCACTAAATTCACAATTTTAATCCAGCGACCCACTAACTGGGCTTTTGTTTTTATATTACATATTTAAATAGAAATGATCAATTGCGTCTAAGTCATAAAATAATGTCAGATTTCTCTGCGGACCACCAAAATTTTCTCGTGAACCACACTTTTCCGACCGTTGTCTACCCTAAGGTCTAATTTTATCCTCAAATGCCCTCTTCTGTTTGAATCTAAGAATGCAAAAGGTTAAATTGTCACAAAAAGTGATATCGACTGCGAAATAATAATAATAATAAAAATCACGTCATCATATATTGAAATCTCCCTCTTAGATGTCGACAGCATCTCCTCAAATGACACCATAACTCTCCTGTTAAGGACTTTAATAGAATATTCTGATACTAACTAATTACTGCTTTTTTTATTTAGAAAAGTAACTGAGTCTTGCGTTTATAAAAATGTTCAGTTTTGTTTTATTTTGTATTCTTTAAAATAAAACATATATTGCTTCAGTTACAAATGCGTAAAAATAAGAATTACTTTACTAAAATTTATTCGTTTTTTGGTGTTTAATCATGAATACTAGTTCCAAAATCGCAAATGTCACATATCCGCTTATTGTTTTACATTAACTCTCGACAATGCCGCCCGAATTGAACTTTGATTCTTTAACATCCAATAATCATATATTATTTAATAGATATATAGAATTTTATAACAATATGTAAACATCTGATCGTTCTTTCCAATCGATGAACATAAATGTCAATTAATTATTCTTTGTTTGATTCTAATAACTAACTAATAGCCTAGCGAAAGAAATACCCGTTACAGCATGTTTAGGATGAATTGAGCCGTTCCACTCAAAATTATTTATCATACTGAGGTTAAAATATCTTTGTTAAATGACTTTGACACCTTATTTTTATACCTGAAGAAAATTCCAAATAACGTTAAAACAAAGATTGTTGAAATTAGTATTCTTAAAATAAAGTTCACTGCTTATATTATTCAAATGTAATTTCATCTATGATTTGAAATTACTATAAAACACATTATATTTCAAATTAAACTGTTCGGCTTTTTCAATCTGCACAATTTTTATTGTACTATTTCCAATATCGCCTACTACGATCTTGAGTATTGTTTGCGTTCATTTCTTATTATCAATGCATTTTGGTCGATATAGAGTTGCCCACTTTATTATAATATTATTAAATCATAGTTTGTTTTGCGCTTATTATGATCATGACATACACTGATGCTTAAGTTTTTCACGGATGAATGACTACCTCTTTGTATTTATTTTCTGAAGTTGTTTTGATATATTAATTATTGTTACCTGTGTAAGTCAGTAATTAGTATTATCAATATATGAGCTTGAATCTTTTGGCAACAATGCTCTTTTTAAAATTGAATGTTTGACAATCGTCTTCAATATGTACTCTAAATTATTTTTGTACTTGTTCAACTTTGCATATTATGCATATTGTTAGATACCAATGTGATCTGTCATTCGTAAAGAATATAATATTTAATAATAGCAATCTATTTTTTCATTTTTGCATGTATCTTTTTGTTGGAGGATAGCTCATAGTGATGAGAAAATCACATGTGTTCTAGAAATGATGGAAAATGAATCACTTAGGCACGAATCGTACATTTTGTGTCTTCTCTGTTTTACTGATTTATTCATTCGAGTCGTATCCCTGCATAACGATGACAAATAATTGACAGTTCAATTCTAATTAGATTCTCACTCGGTCCCGCTATTCATAAATCAGTTTTAAAGTAAAAGAAGCAAGTCAATGGAAAAAATTTAACAGGTGATTACTTTTCATTATAAAGATAAGCTTAGTTGGATTCGTTCATTGACGGATGACTTTCAACTAACGTATACATATTCCATTACTCTACATAGTAATTTATTTGTTTACGTCATTGAGTTGAATACAAATAATTTAATAATACAGAATAAAAAGTCATAACTGTTCTTTTCTAATACTGAAGGCTCTTTTTAAAATGTCAACTTATTTCTGAAACCAATATCTAGCTGTTTAAAAAGGGTATACTCATTCATCTGAAACTGGTTATTGATAGATAGCCTCTACGATAATTAAAAATATTTTTTATCTTTTTTAAACAAATCTTTTAAATACTCGCATAAAGTGTGCACATTTGTGATTTTCAAAATCTCCTATAAAGTACTATGCTTAAAACATTCAATATTCGTACAAACATACATATTTGCTTTCAGATTTGTCTAATTAAAAATAATTAAGAATTGCATATTATCAACACTACAGATATATCAGTTGTCCGGTTTCATAAACCCTTCATACAAATATATTTATTTTATAGATATAGACCAAATAGCCTCATAATTTATTTGATTTTATGCATTGTGCAGCTTACTGTTAGCTTAAGGAAACCATATTTTTTTCTTTCTTTCTTCATTAATCTGCTTTTTTACCTTATTTCGGCAACACTCTGTTACACACTAATATATTACATAAGAAATGATCTTGTATCATGCTGAAAGATGTGATTATTTATATTTATTTGGTACATGATTCTCTCATTTTTTTGCCATATTTTTTTAATTATAATATTGTGACTCATTGTCGTTAAATAAAAGTTATAAAAATATTCTAATAAGTATTATAATTATCTATTGAGAACGGTCTGGCAGTCATTTAATATTGTTCCATCACTACTCCGGCAGTGGCGTACCTAAAAATTTTGGGCCTTCATGTGTCGTATCACTGCTATGAGGTGTCTTCGCTGCTATACTCCGACAGCAGATTATACCTTATCTTAAATTCTTTGTCTTTATTTTTTTACTTATATACTGCAAAAATTAAGAATTTGTCCTAGCACATTTTTCGTCGTAGTTTTTTAAAAACAAAAGTGTTTTGGTTTAATTTGACTATATTTAAAATGATTTTATGGTTATATTGTATTGCATACCTTAACTTGTGAGTAAGGAAACGCGTACTTGATGTTTATACTGTTGTTTATTAGTTATTTAAGTTTCTTTTATTTTTATGTCACCGAACATATGGTGACAAACGTCGCCGCATTTGTATAACGGCATTGAATGTACCATTATTATTGAATCGCATTCTTTACGATGCCATCGAGATGCCACATAAATGATATCAAATGTCTGTGTTACATTTATCTTATATAATTTTTTCAAAAACTATTAATATTTGGAGTCGGTATTTTTTTCAAATAACGATGGTGGAAGGCTGAATTGAGTCGAACTGATGTAATTATTGTAAGCTAAAAAATTGTACACTTAAAAAATTATTTGCAATTTGTACAGCTCAATTAAAAAAAAAATATTTCAGGTGGTAATAAATTAATTAATAATATTATTTAAATCTTTTATTTGTTTTTTTATGTCCCATTCTCATCCATGATACATAATAAATGAAATATTTAAAATAAGACTAAACATTATCCAAATGATCAAAAGCAGAGCAGCAAAAATATTTTTGTTATAACCGTCGACAACTGAAAAATATTCCTCGATTTCTGGTGTAGTTTAATTTTTGCTTCTCTTAAAACATATACGCGAATTTCTGAAACAATAAATTTTAATGTCATACACATGAATACAGAAATAAAAAAGGCACTATGTTCCAAAAGAATGATGAAAAAAGTGAGTATTCTGAAATGTTCTATGCGACACAGAAATTTAATAAATTGAATGAACATGTAGATTGTCAGAAAGGTGATGACATATAGTTTTACTGAAATACAGTTATTGAGGTATTGAAAAAACCGTTGAAATTCTGTAATACCAGTATTACAATCTTTACTGCTAACTAGGGTAGAATGGAAGTAAGATACCTTTGGATCAATTTTGTGCAGGCACTTGATAAAATCGTACGACGCTTTTGCATAATTTTCACCACTGATGTGGGTGCATCCTTTTCCCATTTCAAAAACAATTTTCTTCATCTCGGGCGGTACCATAGTTAAAATTTTCCAATATTCAAATTCATGGTGCACTCGGTCAATCTAAAACATGTCTCATTTTTATTAAATTAATTTAAAACAAAGTTTTTGTTCATTCCTTTTGTAAATTTTTTAAAATTTAGATATACAAAAGGACTATATATGTGCAGTAGAAGTTGTATAAGTCAACAAAATCTCAAAAACAAGCAATGTGCTAATGCCTCTTATGCCTACGATTTCGAACCTTCCATTCAGGCCAATAAATACAAGTCATAAAAAGACATCTTGTGCCTTTTCCTCTATTTCATTTTGGTGTATTTAAAACTTTAATTACTGCTTTCAAGATTTCAATATATTTCTTGTAAAATAACATATTGTCTTTCTAGTCACGGATATATAAAATTGTTCTTTGTTGACTAGTGATAAGTTTTGTCTCGACGATCAGATCAGTCTTGGCTCATCCCTGGCAAGATCACTATCAAATTTGGAAATTTAAAATTGAGATCTCGAAGATAGGTGCTCGTGATGTTGTGATATTGAGTGACTTATCTATCTCTTGAGGCTTAAATATTGGGCTATAAAGAGCTTATAAAACTGCATTTGTCTGAAATTTAAAACACAGATATTTGTATATCTTAAACAATATTGTACATGATCAAATCTCTTCTTAGCAACATCAGCATTACAAGATTGGTTCTAGACTTCATGAGAAAAATCCACACTTCACAATGTTCGCAACTCCTCAGATAATTAATCAGCAACATAAAATATCATATTCTTGAGAATAGCAGACATCTCTTTTCGGTTTTGTTAACATTTGAAAAAAGTGTGGAAATTTATACTTACATCTTTTCAGTAGCTTCAGTTATTGAATGTAAACATGACTAAGAGAATGTCATTGTTGAATAAAGACGTAGGTGTATCATTAATTAACTTATATATCCTCAAATAAAGAAATCTTTTATAACAATTTCAACTTCTAAAAAGACCATCAGATTTCATGTAACATTTTGTTATATGAATAGAGGATCATGAAAATTTTACCACAATCAAATAACATTAATCATATTCATTCGCCATAAGAATCGAGGAAAATGTTCCATTTGTATTTAGAAAAACTTACCAAGTCGAATGTTTCAAATATACATAGCAGATATTTCTGAAACAAATAAAATTTATTCTTTAAATAGCAGTGAGTTCCGTATAAATAAAGAATATTATCAAGCTCACTCGGCTGTATAAAACTTATAAGCAGGGCCGGTGCCACCATACAGGCGAAATAGATAACCGCCTAGGGTGCAAACCATTAGGAGGCGCATAAATAGAGTACATTGATGTTTGTATTTGTTTGTTGTAATTCGTTGTGTATCGTATTATATATGATTCGAAAAGGGGAGGTTGAGCGACTGAGTAAAAAACAGTTCACGTAGAAAAATCATGTTGAGATACCTCCATTAGGATGGCATACGCTCCGCATTGAGAGCGGACATGAATATAAATAAAAAAAATATCTAATGATCCCGAATGGTGTTTTGCCATCTTTTCGAAAAAAATGGGACAATTTGTAAAAAAGGGGGCGTGCCAATAACCGTTGCCTAGGGCAGTACTTCCCAACCTGTGGGCCGCGAAATTCAGTAGAAAGTACAAAAATCTATATATTTAAGTCTATCAAATCGGTGTTTCCCATATTGGGGGCCGCGGAATTTCTTAAAGGGGCCGCCGGATTGGATTGGATAGAAATTGGATTCTGGGGGAAAAGTATACCAAATCGCAGATTTCAAATTCCTCGACGAGCTAAAAAAAAAACGAGTTACGGAGACAATTGAGGAGGGCCGCGGATTATTTTTTTTAGATTTAGATGGCCGTTGAACGAAAAAGGTTGGGAAGCACTGGCCTAGGGCACCAAATAACTTCGCGCCGGCACTGCTTATAAGTGCTATTTATTAAATGTTCCAATTAAATTACACATTAAGGCTCAAAGGTTGATCCATTGACGCGTACTTAAATAACTCGCAAAGCCAGTCTAACTGTATAAACTTTAAGTAAAAGGAATTAAAAAATATAGAAATAAACCTGATGGATAATATATTTAAAATACAATTTTCACACTTTTCACTGTGAGTTTATTTACTTGCCTCCATACTTTCAGTGTCATCAGGTAATGTACCTTCTCGCGCATCACTTATTAAGCCTACGAAAAAGAACAAGAATTGCAACAAAATATTTTTTGAATATAATATATACACAAATTGATATACTTCATGAGATTCAAATTTTTGAATCAACGAAAAGCCATGTGGGATATCTTTTGAAAAAACACAAATTACTTTGTATATTTGTAATTTTGAGGATGTCTCAGTTTAATATAGATCAATTGTTGTAAAAAATAGCAATACTTATATTGCATTAAGTGTCAACATACTTGCGTCAACACCTGTATTTTTGATACATTTTTCTGCTACAGGTTTCACAGTGTCAACAAAGCTTTGCGGTCTCCACTGTAAAACAAATAATCGTAAATAAGTTTTAAATATTCTTTTAAGGTGTTAACTGTCAATACTTGGTGGAATGGTATTTTAAAAAAAATGTTTTATTATTTTTATTTTAGTGATAATCTTTTATTGTGAAACCATGAGGACACTTTTTTCATTAGAAATAAATATCACTAAAAGGAAGTCAGATGAGGGTACTTACGTAATATGGTAATGACTAATTGATAAGAAATTGTTGATTTAAGAGTAAGAGAAGTTACTGATTGTCGGGAAGGATGATATTGGATGAATTACTTGTGTTATAAAGTTACCGCTAAGAGAGTTAAATGAAGTGTAATGATCAACTGATGGCTACAATTCAATATATGCGTTTTTTTTTATTATTTATGACAAAGCCATTTCACAAAAGATCAAGACAGTAAACATGAATTTATTTTCAATTTCAAAATGATTCTTACCTCACTAGCCATCACTGACGAGCTAACCAGTAAAAAAATCAGGATTGGAATTATTCCTATTCCCAAGAAAACCATTTTTATTGCACGAATAATATATTTGTGTTGAGTAATAATTGTTCAATTGCCTCTACTCAACTTGCATAGTTTTGTGTTCACTTCTCTTTTTATCAAAAGAGGTTTTTCTCTAATGTGTAATTAAGTAACAAGGGCTGTGCAAAACTGAATTTTTGAACAATTGATATATAAGTTCAAAAAGAATGGGAATTGCAACACTATTTTTAAGAATATCGAAATTCAACAAATTCAATTACAATTATTATAATTTCCTTGAAATGAAGATTTGTATTTCCTATTTAAGAATTGTAAAATATGAACATTCTTAATAATTTACAATTAAAAAGAAAGCACTGAAGAAGCATAAACTGCTTCAGCAAATTTAACTGTTTAATGCGGTTGCGTCAAGGTAATTTTCAAACAGTGTTCTAGTTCTTAATAGACAAATTTAATTGACAGATTAAATTAATTTAAGACCTATTATTATCTGGTCGCCTGCTGTCTCCCAATTGGTTATGGCTTGCTCTACCGATGACGCAGGTCTGAGCTCGGTTCCTGGTCAGATCACAGTGAATTTGAGAATTATTTTGTGTTTTGAGAGAGTTTGTGATGTCAATTCGCATCATTTCCTCTCCTCCCATCCTTCTGATCCTTTAATAACTGGGTGTAGCGATAGCGATTAGCCAACCACTAGTCCTGTTCTAGCCTTATCCATCTGTAAGTAGTAACTGACTTTGAAAAAAGTGAGGTTGAGCGGCTGAGTAACAAACAGTTCTCGTAGAAAAACTTCTGTTGAGATACCTCCATTAGGAGGCCATATGCTTCACATTGGAAGCGGATATGGATTAAAAAAAAAATCTAGTAAAGGCTTACATGTGAATGAAATCAATAAAGGTAACTGTTGAGATAATAAAATGTAGCTGTTTTTGTTCAATTCAAATCAACTTATCAACACAGAAACAATTTACCTATATTTGATCTGCTTCAAGTTTTATACCAGCATTTCAGATTGTATACGAAAGTAAGTGGAAAGAAACTCTCAAATTTATCTAATTAATGCACGTATTATCAACACATAGTTTTCAAAATTATACTGTGCTGTTATACAGAACCGTTTATGTAGTTTATGTTTTCATCAGCGGAGCCGTATGAGTTTTTAAGCAATTTCTCATTTAATACTGTTGAAAACTTTTTATTATATGTAGAAAACATCCACACCTAAAATTCCCTAACTCAATGTTGCATTCCATCCTTTATGTTGTATTTTATTAAACAATATCCAAGTTATAAAGTGTTCACAAACCAGTAATTACTATGCAGCATAGTAAATTGATTGTTGTGCTGTGTTATTTTGAAATGTGATGAGTAATTATTACTTAGCTCATTTTTTAATTTGAAATGAATATTTTTTTAATTGACAGTTTGTCTGTTGAAATGATACTTAAGTACCTAATTAATTTAATTTTGCGGTTGTGTTGATGAAAAAGTAACTTGTTGAAGTTGGAGATAATTGTGGAGAATTACCCAACCGTTACTGTCAATTTCAATCAATTGGCTTAATGTGTAAATTTATTATCTCATTGTGGCATTTGAAATTTCATTACTGCAGAGTTTTTGTCACTGCATCAATAAGAGCGAAACTTTTTCAGTGAACTGCAAACAGTAGCGGAATAAGCACAAAAGAGGCCCCAGGCGCAATGAAATTTGGAGACTCGGTTTTTCGGATAACAACATTTTAACGACAAAAAATTCTATGTAAAATAATTAAAATCTAATCAAAAAGTATATGGGTTACATACATGTAAGCCATTTTTGAGGCCCCTAAGATTTGAAGGCCCCGTTGGGCCTTGTTGGCTTATAGGATAATCCATCACTGAGTGCACATTTAATATCAGGAATTTGCTTAGCCAACAGTCCAAGATTGATATAATATAATCTTTTTTTAAAAAAATATTTGCCATTGCAGCTAATGCCAAATATATTCGCCAAATATTTTAAAGTTTAAAGATCATACGAGAAAAACTCAATGAGAAGTTATTGTAAGTCACTAGAGATATACTATTTTTTTCGTTTGAATCAAATAAAACTTTTTTTTTTAACTGATAAAATTGATAATGCATCCTTTTCTTTGTTAAATCTGTATGCTTTCGATAAAATGTCGCAACGTCTTGTGTGTTCAAAAATAACTAGATACCCGGTGTTTGGCATCTATACGCTACACCAGAGGTTCTTAACGGGGGCGGTACCGCCCTCTTGGGGGGCGTTAAGAAGTCCGGGGGGGCGTTTTTAATTTTTCAGAATTTGGGGGGCGCTGCAGGATTGCGAGGGGGCAATGCACTTAGTCCAGTCCAGGGTTACAATTGAGGATTTCAAATTCGTCGGTGAGCTAAAAAAAAAAACGAGTTTCGGAGATATTTGGGTAAAAAGTATAGGGAATTGAGGATTTCAAATTCCTCGGTGAGGGGGAGGAGGGCGTTAGATAATTTTGGATAATTTATTTCTGCAAAAGGGGGCGATTCTTTCAATACGGTTAAGAAACACTGCGCTACACGGATCACTCCTGCGCTACGTCAGGTGTGGTAACAAGACCGCACTAACTCTTTTTCATAGTAAGCATTTGTCGGTTCTATACGGCGCAACACTGTACGCAACCTACGACGCTTATAATGTTGTAAGATTAGAAGTATTTATTAGAATAATTTCTTCTTGCAAGTGATTTTTTATGACAATATTTTATGCAAATGAGCCGTCACAAAAGGGGAGCAAGAAATAGTTCATATTAGTAAATGACTCAAAACCGAGTTGATGTGATGAGGGAAAATATCTTAATTTCGCTTAATATTTTAACAGAATCTTATTTTTAGAGGATAACTTCTCTTATCACAATTATATAATGAATCATGATTAGATAATAATAAATTGTCCCAAAAATAGTTTTACTTTTTGATGATGGATAAGATACGAAATCAAATTTCATAAATTGTAGAGAATATAATTTTGTGTTCATTACATAGTTGAGAGAAAATGAAGTTGTTTGCAATAATCTTTGTAGCCATTTTTGGCTTTACGACAGGATTGACAGAACTCTCAGAGGATTTACTTGAATTTGTTGATCTTCTCCCCGTAGATGAAATAAATGAGATTGTTTTTAAATATGCTGACGATGAAGAATTCTTGAATGTAACAGTTTACGTATTATATGGTGAAGAATTTAAACGTTTAGTTCTGGAGGCTGAAGCCATACCCGAATTCATGGAGGTAAGTAAATTATTATTCAAAACATAATGAGTTATAACTCTATTCAATTAACTCAAGTAGAACTTCCTTATTTCAGATCATTAGAGAATCAACTGACCTGCCACAATATGTCATATACACTGGCATCTCCCAGTCATTCTCATGCTCCCAAAATTATTAATCTCAACTTGACTTTGTTATCGGTTAAGAATATTTATGTTTTTTAAATATGTTTCACTTTAAGTTCGATTAAATACTATTAATTAATTTATTGAATAAGTGTAATTAAAAATGGATTAACTATTTTTTTGTCCGTTTATTAATTTTAAATTTACGAATTTAGAAAATAGTATATTTTTTAAATCCACACACTAGCAATAGTACAAAGGCAGAAATATTAATTGTTTGAACACAACATTTTCAGGATGATCAAAATATATGTTTATGCATGTTTTTGGTCCACCCACACAAATGTATTTAGTTGGTTTGATGCAATTAGTTTTTAAAATTCATTTTGCAAGAATTACATAAGCTTTTTAATGATGTCTTTCATTTCGGTATCTGCATGAAATGCATTATAATGATTTAAAAGTACGTCATTTGACAATGTTGGTATCTACTTTTAGATATTGAGACTTTTTGAGTTTATGCAAAATTATAAAATAAGCACTTTGGTAAATATTTTCTTAAGACCAAATCGTCACTTAATGACTTCTTGGAGCAAAATGACAATATGAAAATATTTATGAAATGTTGAGTAGAGAAACTTGAACAGCAGTGTATCTACATATTTTGATCTATTCACAACGGAATTGCTTAAAAACGCAGCACTAAATAGATTTTAAAATTGAGTTGCGGAGTTATTAAACTATTTCTAGTTACTATTTCACGAATTCAACAATCAATCGATAGTAACTAAGAATAATATTTTGATCTTCTTCTGTATGAGGAGGACTGGAAAAATAAAAACCTGGATGGGTATTTACAATTACAAATCTTTGAGTCACTATTTCTTACGATTATATTGGGTGCCTAATACGGCACTAACTTATGGACAACTTTTACTTAAAATTGTATTCTTTTTTATAGGTAGTCGACTATCTTGAAGCGTCTGGACTCGAGGTTTACATGTACCTCAATATTTTACATGACGCAATAGGATTAGAGCCGATAGTTCCACCTGGTAAAATTTTCCTCGATGAAAGGTTAATAAGAGTGACACTGACAGAGATAAGAAACGAGATACGTGTCATTATGCCCAAAGAAAAGATTGCTGTCCTCCATGACCAAAAAATGGTTTCCAGTGAAGAGTTCAAATATTTATCAGAAAGACTTGAAGCAGATGAAATAAGAGATCTCATTGACAATATGCTTGAGAATAAAGATATTCAAAGAATTTCCCAAACGCTCTACAAAAATGGTGTTGATATAAAAGATAGTGTGATATTTTATTTGGAGTGGCTTGGATTTAGGCCATTTAGTAAACTGTCTCATTGAATATTATCAAGATACAAAGATACTAAGGTATTGAGAAAATTCTATGAACTATGTGAAATTTTTACCGACTAACTTTCATGTCTGATAGATACATATTTATGTAATGGTTGAAATAGAGTGTTGTAAATTATGTCTTATGTTTGCTTAAAATTTTAATACAGATTTAATTTTTACGCTAAATTAGCTCTTTACTACCTATTTCGTGGCAAAGGTGTCATTTAATTCTATAAATAGCGAATATCTGAGACTAGTCAGATAGTTGATGTCGGTCTTATGTACATATTTGGAAAAAAATCTGTAGTCATATATAATATCAAGTATGAGGTCTATTTCTCTTTTATTTTCCTTCTGGAATCAATGTCAATAGTCCCACATGCACACAGAAACACTCAATAATGAATAGGATGTAAAGCCTTTAGATAAATTTTCCAAAACAGTTATGGAAATTATTACGTTTCTTCATTTGGATTTCTTATTGTGTGTTTTAAATTTTCACCAATTTAAACATTACTGAAACAATAAATATTGCTTTTCCCAGATTGATAAAAAAGTATGTTTTATATTTATTTTGTGTAGCAGCAGTAAATATATTCTATGTATTTAATAGATGTAATGACATAGAAAATAATGATACCGCTCAAACATGTTCAGAAACTCAATTATACTTTCTAACCAAGCCTGCGAGTGCATCTGGAAGAAGATCACTTGGTATTTTATATAGTATTGAACTTTAATTATTGAATCAAAGTATAATAAAGAGAGACTAATTAGACTGGCAATGCTAAACAATGTCTAAAGAATGCACAACTAGTTTAATACCTACTTGCTATGGGTATAGTGTTTCTTAATTGACATATCACACATCTTAAAATATTATAATAAAACAAAATAATCACATGTTGGAAATAAAAAAAACAGCACTAGCATCAAGTTAGCATCAAGTCAGCACTAGCATCAAGTTAGTTCTAATGCCAAGCTCCTATCGTTCTTTTCCAAAATAGGTGAAAATCGTGTCACATTTTATAACACAAGTGAAATAACAAAGATTAAAATTATATTAAAAATTAACTTCCACAAAGTTACTGCCGAATCTATTGAAGATATCGTATTGATAGGTTGTTTTGGGTGCATTAGTGTGTATCAGTGTAAACAAATACTATAAGGTATCAGAATTTCTTATAGCGGTATTAATGTTGCCGTATTTAACGATTGTGTTAAGTTGTATTTTAAAAAATCCGCTTTTGTGGTTATTTCTCTCGGTTTTAAGGTGAGTAAGAAAAAAATAATTGGATTAGGACAGGATTAGAAGTAAGTTGACATGAAGAAATTGGCACAGCTAAGAGTTTATCACATCTATGAATAACCAGTCATTGTCAGATATGTTAAAACTCAAAACATATGATGAGCTTTACTTATATCACACATGGATTGAGGGAAGATGGAGCACTGGAAGAGTACGACTTCACTGGACGTATGCTGTGTCACAGGAGTGCTGGCGGACAGCGATTGGCTTAGGATGATGGAAATCCAGGGGGAGTAGAGCACACTGATTGAGGCCGTCAAGATACATTCCAGATTGTAGCGCAAGGCAAGAGGAAGAAAAATAAGTAGTTAGCTATTAATTAACACTCTGCCTTATTTTAAGGCTCGGATGCCTTTGAACACGAATCCGTAAAAGAAATAATCAATCGATGAAAGTTTTGATTCTTTTATGGATTTATACTCGGCTACAGGCTTACAGTATACGATTGGCCGGTATAAAATAATTCATTTTGATCTAGATGACTGAGGGAAAGGAGAAGTCTTGTAAATAAAATATTAAACATATAGTTTTGGAAATATTTTTTTGAATACAGAATTGTTGATGCTAGTCACAATAATATATGTCATGCACGTCAAACACGTGGCCTGCAGGCATATCTTTTGCAATACTGCCGCATATTCTTTCCAAATATTGAAGATTGGTAAACAAAAAACGTTGTCAGAGTTCTTTAGATTTTTGCAGCATTTTATCATTATATTTCATTTAAATGGATGTTATTTTATAGGTAGATATAATAAAAAAATGGTTACTTTTAATTTAGGTTATCTTGTAATGTGGCCTGCAGCTCAATCTGGAATATTTGGCTCTTGGTGGCGAACGAGTTTGACATGTCTGTTATACCTATATATTCTAATATTATATTATAATAGTGATAAAAAAGAAAGGGAGTAGGTGTTATTTTTTGTTAAAGGCAACTAGAAATAATACTAGTATAACTTTTTATAATTGTTTCATTATAAAAGAAAGCTATATGCTCTAACAAAAAGAAATAGTCATAATAAAAAAAATGATTTTTATAGTCAATAATGAGTAACGTGCCCGATTTAGACTCTACCTAAAAAAATGAAGCGTCACCAATATTGGTAACTTTTAGCAGACCTCAACTAGTTTTGAGGATTCATACATAGAGGGCAGTGCATGTCTCATTGCCTCATCAGGATAATTATATTTTCAAATTTTTCTTAGTATAAACATTGAGAAGCAGAATCCTATTTTAGGTTATTGCTTATTTTAAACAATCACGGTTAAATATAATTCATCTATGTATTTATATGATGATAAAAATTGATTGATTAGAAAGATTAGATAAGATAATAATAAATGTGCTAAAAATAGTGTCACTTTTTGATTAAGACCTGATAAAAATTGATGAATTTTGAAATCAAACATTATAAATTGTAGGAATATTATTTTATGACCATTTGTAAGTTGTACTGACTGAGAATGAAATTGTTTGCCATATTATTTGTGGCCATCTTCGGCCTTACTACAGGATCAAATGAACTCAACGAGGATTTACTTGAATTTGTTGATCTTCTGCCCGTTGATGAAATAAATGAGATTATTTTAAAATATGCTGAAGATGAAGAATTCCTGAATGCAATTATTTACATTTTATACGATGCAGAATTTAAAAGTATCGTACTGGAGACTGAAACAATACCTGAATTCTTAGAGGTAAGTGAATTATTATTACAATGCTGATTAAATATATTCTTGTTCAATCGAGTTGAGTTGAACTATCTGAGTTTGAATCATTAACAATTGACATGTGCAGCCACAAAATGTGATGCTATTTTTTTCATTTTATATTTTGTCTCTGTTCAAATGTTGTACATTTCTTTACGTTTTACTACTAATGGCATGGGTTTCACATTTTGACATCTTCAGGCATTCAAGTGCGCGCATGAACATTGATTGACACTTAGTATTAATAGTTTTAATCGTGTATATAAATAAATGTAAGAATAAAAATAATATCACCAAGATTAATAATTGTTGATCTGGCGATCTGGAATAATTTTAATAATCATTCTCATCATCAATATTTTGGTCAGTGAAAATAAAAAATGAAGGATCCTGAATCATAAAAGGATGGTATTTTTCTTCTTATTGAAAAAAATATTCCTAGCTGATTTTACAAAATAAGTAAAATCATTCATAATATATTTAAATTTTTGGAAATTATTTTTATTTATAACCCACACAAGCAAAAGTAATAATTATTTTACAACCATTTCAATATTTAAAAATAAAAGCAGAATACTACCTAACAGTAAAGAATTCACCCAATATGACATTATTGACAACTTTTACTATTCTTCTACTTATTGACTGAATTGGCATTTACTTGGTAGAACTTCATTGTAATACCGTAAAAAAAAAAAGTATTTAGTTCTACAAAAAAAATGGTTTTGTAAAAACTAGTTCTGATGAAGGCGTACGCCATAGCTATCAACTGAATTTAAAATTTTTGTAGAACTAAATACTTTTACTGTATTCTTCTACTTCGGTATAATTTTTTTAGGTAGTCAACTATCTTGAAGAATCTGGGATTGATGTTTATGAGTATCTCAATCTTCTGCATGAGGCGATCGGATTAGAGCCAATAATTCCACCTGGTAAAACTGTTCGCAGTAAAAGATCAACGAGAACAACAGTGACGGAGATAAGAAACGAGGTACGCGCCATTTTGCCCAAAGAGGAGATAGCTGCACTCCACGATCAGAAGATGGTTACCAGCAAAGCGTTCAAATACTTATCAGAAAGACTTGAAGCAGACGAAATAAAAGTCCTCATTGATAACATGCTTGAGAATAAAGATATTCAAAGAATTTCCCAAACTCTCGATGAAAAAGGTATCGATATAAAAGATAATATGATTTTCTATTTAGAGTTTTTTGGATTTAGACCGTTCAGCAAATTGTTTCATTAAATTCGATGATCCTAAAGTTAGTAAGCATCCAAGAAAATGGTTTTATGATCAGTGAGAATGCTTTACTGAACATTCACATTGTAATCAAGGGTTTGAATAAGAGTTGTGAAAGTTGAGTATTTTTTTGTTTCAATTTTGAATAAAAAAATCATTATAACACTAAATTGCCTATTCAATACTTATTTCATATATGTATTTACACCGCAAGTCGTCGTTTCTTTGTATATATAGTAAGTATCAGAGGGATAAGGGAGAGCGGTGGGCTGCCAATACGTTAACATTGGGCTCGCTTAATCTCAAAACAATTCGCCGTGTTCTGGAGGAGTGATTTTTTTATTACTCCTATGCAATTATATGGAATACTTACTACAACACTAACTCACTAAGAGCAATTAATTGTTACTTAATACACTTATAATATGGAAAAATATGCAATTTACCATAAACTTATATTTAAAATTTACTACTGTGTATACTGAAGCTGTCGTAGATAATATATAAGTCTGAAATTGGAGTTATATACTAATTTGATCTGAGAATATTGTTTTTTCTTAAATTAATAAGAGGCTTGCCGGCCTTAGTAAAATGTAACAAGGGGCTTGGTAAAGGAGGTATTTGCCATTAGCGTAAAAAATTAAGTGGTCATAAAATTATTTTTGTTTCAATTTATTAGAAAACAATACATATTAGGTATAGCAGTTTACTAACGTAACTAGTATACATATTGTTGCTTCTAACTGGCAAGACTGATAGAAATAGAAACATTAACCCTTTGACCAGTGTAGATGCCCAGTAGTATACAAATGTTATGTCATCTATCATCTTTTCTGAGTTTACTTTTTATTTACGTTTTATTAAATCATCATTATTTTTTCGTATACATGTACATAAAAGGGCCCATACATTAAGGAACTTCGTTTCCGGAAATATCTACGTCAGCAATTTCCAACCTGGGAGGCGTGGACTATTGCAAAGGGAGTCGCGAACAGTCCAAAATATGTATTTACCCTTTAAAATGTGTCTTTATTACTATATCGACTGCGGAAAGGAAAAGGTTGTAACCCACAGTTTTTTGAAAACAGGTTTTTTCGATAATCACAATGTATCAAACTTGATACACGTTCTATCCAAAGGACTCAAGCTGCAAATGCTGAATTAGTATTTTAATTTAGCTTTTAAGTTTGAAAAAGACTGAAATAAAGGTTTTTCCTAGACAATTTCTTTCATTAATATTAGATTATGTGAATTAAACACCAGTTTAGAAGTCTATGTGCACTTCAAGGTGGTGTATAATTCATAATTTGCATATGGCCCAAAATCATCAAAACACGTTTTTTGCGAAATTTTTGTAAAATTTGATGTGTGGGTTACGTCCTTTTTCCTTTCCACAGTCGATATGCAATAAAAGATGGGTAGGCGCGAAGATTTTATTTCTTCAAAGGGAGGCGCAGTAACATAAAGATTGGAAACCACTGATCTACGTAATTTTTCAGAAACTATGTTCCAGAGCATGTTCTTGAACACACGAGGGGACACAGAAATGTCACCCGTTGAGGTTATGTTGTACAGTGCTGCGTACGAACGAACGTTATTTGATTTTGTTGGATGCAAAAAATGCGAATAAATTCTATTACTAATGTTTATAAGCTTTCTGCAATTAAAATACGATTACTTTATCATCCACTATGACAGCTTATTCTTATACCATAGATAATTCAAATAAAATGTACTATGGTCTATTTTGACATCCGTCACATAGGGAAACATTTCAAAGTCGAAAATAGATCTCTAAAATGACGCCCGACGAGTGCTGCCTACGTATATATTCTCACAAATAGTATTCGGTCTTTATGATTAGATGTATTCCACAATACTTCATATGTTTGGTATGAAGTAGGGTATCCAATCCCGAAGCTTTTTTCCAATCCCGGGATTGATTTATTATTGAGATTTTCTCACCGAGGAATTTGAAATCCTCAATTTGCTATACTTTTTCCCGGAATCTCACGGAAACTCGTTTTTTTTTTTTTAGCTCACCAAGGAATTTGAAATCTTCAATTTGCCAATTTCGTGTAAATTTCGAGAATTTGCTCAAAATTTCTCAATCCCGAAATCCCGGGATCGCGGCCATCTCGATCCCGGAATTTCGGGATCAGAAAATTAAACGGGATCCCGGGATTGGATGCCCTAGTATGAAGTCATGACCAGAGATAAGTATGTTCCCAGGTACCTCGTTTGTGCTCGGTTTTAGACGGTAAACATCGGAACCTATATCGGGTCACGTGAAATGTTCCACGATACGGCGTGGACACGTGAATTTCGTTTAAGACATGTTCTAGAATCATTTGTTCGTTAACGTATGGCCGGCATAACTATATATTATTGATTTTTGCTACTAATTAGTGTTTTTTTTATTTATTTCAAATGAAAAATAACGTTAATATTTAAAAAATAATTCTAGCCAATATTGCAAATACAGTGTACATCCAGTTATCCGTGCACTGATTAGCTGTGCATGAATAAATTCATATATTTTTAATTTTTAAGATTTACGTGTGGCATTGGTTGATCGATCACATTGTTTTATACCTCAAATTATGTCTGCATCGATATTTTATAACTTTTAGTATATAATTATAATATGAAAATATGGTAATCAAAAAAAATCTTATGAGCAAGAATGTCAGATATCGTAAGAAATATTAGAAAAGCGCAATTTTCCTGCTAACGAACCAAAACCACATAATTTTATTAAATAATAAGTATTAAACATGATAAAATCAATTTCCAACCTTTGAAATGGATAATAGTGCTTAAAAATGAAATAAAAGTTAATAATTCAGATTATTTGTGTTTTTAAATTATCCGAACCCTCCCTAATTGAAGGGGCTAGAAGCAAAGGTAGCAACCATGATTTTTTTTTTTCAATCTATGTTTGCAGAATAAAAGAGCTAAAAATACTTTAGCTTATGAGCTGACATTTCAGCAGCAACTCTGTTTTCATTCCATAGAAAATCATTTTTTTTAAATTCATATGAGAAACAAATTCAGCTTCTTCCCTTCAAACCAGTGGTTCTCATGAAAATTTTTACTGTGGCCGCATTATAAAAATCAGGAATCCATGAAAATGTCTCGCGGCAACACAATTTTTTTGTTTTGATCAACTTAGAAGTTTATATTCAATAAAAGACATTAATTTAAATATCAATATTTACTATGAAGTTGTTGGTGGCCGCAGTAAAACCCTATGGTGGTCGCACGTGAAAACCACTGCTCTAAGCATTTTGTCAGTAAAATACAAAATGCCACATGACAAAATGTTTCCTCACTACATTTGGCAAATTCAGACGCTCACCTAATTAGTTTAGGAATGATTGGAGCCACATTTAACTCAATGCGGACTGTCTGCGACACACAGCTGTATATGATTAAAACCAAATGCCATTTGTTCAACGCCTGCATTTTACCAGTGCTGCATTACAGTAGCGAATCATGGCACATGACAAAGATTCAGAAAAACCGTATACTGAGCTTTGATTTTGTGAGGAATTTGGATATTATTCATAGGACGTACTCAGCGGAACTGAGGGGCATGCCTTGGAAGGAAGCAAAGCAATTGGCGGAAGGCAGGGAAACATAGAGGTATCGCGAGGCGGTTATATTCTCCACATAAGGATTGAATACGGTCAAAGAAGAAGAATGCCATTCCACTAAGTATTGACAGTGTAAACCCTAAAAGTTGTAACCTAATGTCGACTCATTTAACCAAACTCATAATACTACGCATTATAATTCTTGCATAGCTCAATACACTTGTAATTTTAAAATTATCAATTTCAGTGATAAGGTTGCACGCCACATTTAGGAAGCCTGTAGGCAGCGTGTTGCTCATCGCTGATTTAGAGTTCCTTATTCCGAAAAAAAGTAATACTTTTATCTTGTTATTGAGCACTAGTACATAATAATGTTATTAATCATAAGATTATAACGATTAAGATTATGATAATGATATTCGAATATTATTTATCATTGATCTAAAATGATTTACTATCATCGAGGTCAACGATGAATTAATCGAAAAATAACTATATTTAATTATTAATTTTATAATAATACACATGTAACTTTATTATAGAACATATCAGTTTATTGAATAGATCAAGCGTTGACTGTTCTGTATTTCATTTGGTCTAAAAAGTTGTTGCAATGAAGTTACTCCTGATATTTCTTGCTGCATCAATTGGTTGTTCCACGGGACTAAAGCCCCTCAGTAATGACCTCCTGGATTTTATAAATCTTCTATCAGTGGATGAAATCTATGAAATTTATTTAAAACACCTAGAAGATGAAGATTTTCTCAAACTGATCACTTTTGTTTTTGAGGGAGATGAGTTTAAAAACCTTCTACTGGAGGCAGAAAACATCAAAGAATATTTAGATGTAAGTATTTATCATACATTTACCATTTACATTTTCAATTATATTATAAAATCAGATTCAACATAAGTTGTAATTCAATCACTCAATTTAATTATATTTTATTCATTTGATATTTTTAAAGTTGCTAATTTTTATGTGAACTGTTGAAAAAAAATTCATATTCAATTATGATAAATGCTTATCAAAAAAAATACAAACTATATTTATTAATCCTTCAGGCTCAACAACCTTAAATCGATTTTCAGTCCTGGGGATGTAACATATTTTTTTAACAGAGACAGCGGAAAGGACATTAATATTATGTTTAAAATTAAAATTATTTTCGATAATACCTTTGTGAGCTACTCGAATTTAGTTTTTTCGGTTCCAATGAATAATATAATGGGCACAATTTAAACACATTAATCACAAGATAAATGGATTGTTTTGTTTTGAAAAATAAATTTGGTGACATTTGGGCCAATCACTGTATGACAACAGTGGCTTTCGAGTACTTTTCAATGGAAACATATTACACAGCCCGCCTTACCGGTAACTCTAAAAAGCTTCAGCGGCCGACTCATAGGCCTCAAAAAAACATTCAATATATCAGTTGATATCTTATTCGAATCAAATCAAATATAATAAAGGGAGTGGTTTTGAATCAGTGTGCACACCATGCCACCAAGGCATAAACGGCTAGTTTAGGTGCCAGGAAGATTAAAATAAAATTTTAATAGAGGTTGAAAAAAATAATGAGTATTTAATGTTTAAAAATAGAAATAAATAACCCATGTCGTATTATAAACTTAATATATATGAAATGAGATTTTTGCTGTCGTCAGTTGGATGCCAAATGGTTCTCATCTAGTTTGTATTTTGTCACTTTTTTTTATTTTTAAACAAGTAAGTAAGAAAAGAAAGAAAGAGAATATTTATATAAAGCAGTAAAAAAATAAATTTTACTCCCCAAGATTTGATCAACTTTGTGCTAATTAACAATCATTTTTTTATCCATGCCCGCTCCCAATGTGGAGCATATGGCCTAATAGAGGTATATCAACAAAACTTTTACCACGTGAATTGTTACTCAGTCGCTTAACTTCTCGTTTCCAAAGAATGTAGTAGGGATAGAAGGATAAGGAAGAGGAAATAGAAAGAAGAGGGATTTGTCGGATCCTATGGCGCAGCGGTTAGCATGGTTGGCTTCCGTGCGGGATCTTACGGGTTTGAGTCCAGTACAAACAGCATTCACAATGTACAATCATACCCATCTTAAACACAATTTCATAACAAAATCTTGTTATTATTCTGTGAATTATGTTTTTAATTTGTTTTGTATATTTTTCCCACCATTTTATTTAAAACGCCTTTTATAACATTAAATTAAAGAGTGGGGAGGTTTTTTTTTTGAAAGGGAGCTGTAGTAACATAATGTTTGGACACCAATGATGAAATCACAATCAAAATGTACTGAAGATTTTTCTATAAAAAAACAACATTATTTTTTTTAGCTTGTTAACTATTTGGATGACTCTGGCTTAGAATTATACGGATTCATTAACATGATACATGAGATTCTTGAAATGCCACCACTACTACGTCCTCCGGGATCAAAAAATAAAGTGGCATCGAACCCCAGTCCGCTGACAGAATTCATGAATGATGTACGAACTGTTATGTCCCAAGAGAAGATTACAAACATGCATAAACAAAAAATCGCTACCAGTGAAGCTTTCAAATATTTTGCATCCAGGTTTTATACAGAAGAACTTGAAGGTATTGTTACCAGATACAATCAAAACAAAGAGCTACAGAGAATCCAACAGACCATGCTGGACAATGGAATTAATACAAGAGATGTGATGTATTTCTCATTAGAATTTTTTGGTTTTAGACCAATAAGTCAAATTTCCTCATAATTGAAAACGAAATTGTAATTATACTAAAATTCAAGTGTTGGATTATGTTTTTCATATTGATAAGGTGCATGAGTAATAAAGACATGAAAACAAAGTGTGCATTTTTTCAACTCCTAATTAAGTTAATAATTAAACTTTCAATAAGTAGATCGTATTGAAAAGTTCGTACACAATTTTTAATATATAATAATAAATTTAATATATTTTTTGGTTGCCATTAAAAATGAATCTAAATAAATTTAAAAAATCTTTTAAGCATTTGAATTAGAAAAGATAATTAGTTGATCTAGTAAATTTTTTAGAATTCAAAGTGATTTAACATTATTTTTGTATTCATTTACCTACCACTTTTATATCCTTAGGACAGACTTTTTGAACTTAAATCAGTCAAAAGTTTATCTCCATATAAAAAATTACATCTATACAGCTAGTCCTCGACTTAGGACCTAAATACGTTCCTGAGCTTTGGTCGTAAGTCGAATTTCATACAAAATATGTCGACGCTGCACATCAAATATGGTTTATGTGACGATTATACAAAAATTAGCTAAAATACAGTTTTTTTCTTTTTTTTCTCTGCCTTCTAAAGTATGAACCATGTAATAATTCAACATAATAAGGAAATAGAAAACAAACTATGTGCCATCATTCAAAAATTTGCATTTAAATATAAACCATGTGATCTTACTGCACATGCACCATATTTAATACATGGCTTACTAGCGGTACTCCGCGTATATGGTCACATGTTTCATATTTAATATCTCTGATTTCAATTACAATAGTCGAAATTGTTTCTGCCTTGTACGCGTCTTGGCTGTCGAAGTGAAAATCAAATTTGATATCACTGTGTATGTCCATAACATTCACATACATGTGATAATAGAATCTTATCATTAAATTCTGTTAATTTGAAAACATTGAGTAAACTATTGCCTAGTTATCAAATTTGAATTATTTTGAATAAAATATTTTGAAAGCTAATATTAAAAATGGTTAAAAAAGCGCAGTAAAATACCATTTTTTTGTTCAAAATAGTAAATATTTGCAATACATGTATTCTTAAACTGAATAAAATATTTTTTCCCTAATTTTTGCGTAAATAGAGGTGTTATTTTTTCGTTTTTTCTAAACAGTTTTTATCGATTATCTCAGAATATACCCAGAGTATAGATCACATTTGATGTGCACGATGTATTAAAACAAATCATTTTTATATTATTTTTGTATTGTTAATTTTTTTTATATATGAGTAAATATGTATTGCATCCTTGTTAAGTCATCTTACATTAACCTTTTGACCGCGGCTCGGATCCAAATTGGTTCAGATTGGGCTGCTATAGCATTCAACCGCGGTCAAAGGGTTAAGCATGTATCTGCTGTGGTTTCCCGTGATGCAATTCAAATTTTCAAAAATGCTATTTTTTTTCAGTTGTAAGTGCGAATCATCATAAGTCGGTGACTACCTGTATTCAAATAAATACATTAAGGCTTACAATAATTATTTCTGAATCATTGTAGTATGAGCTCTACAAGTCTACTAATATATATAGCAGTCCATGTAACATTGCAAGTGTTCGAATGTAACTCAAGAAAAAAAAGATTGTGTAGGACGGCCTTAAATGATAATAAAATAGTGAAACATCTTTTTGTACACCTCCATTTGGTAGATTTTATCATTAGTAAAGGTGACACACTGTCACCTAAACATCTGATTGGCATTCTCAGATAATCACAATGGTAAAATAAATATTTCAACTTCTTAGAATATTGTAGATAAAAGATTTTAATAACCCCACAGATTGATGAGTCATTAACATATCTTTTACCCTTTTATTACCAAGCCGCAATATATATCTCATTGAATGTGTTGTCAAAAAAACCACGAAGTGTTTTAGTGCTGCTGAATTAAGGTTTAAGTCAATGTGACACACCATTGCCTATAAAGAGAAACCAAACTAGTTATCGTTCTCATATGTTTGTGAATGCTTTTATCAATGTATGTATATTTTAAAATATTTTATATAACTGTTAAACTTATGTCATAAACACTTAATATATCATATATACTTAGAGAGATTATAAATCGATATTTCGATAAATATTTTTATTATCAGCATAATATTTTGGATTCTCATGGTTCACGGTTTTTATGACCCGTGATTCATAAATTATACTGATTTTATATTGCAGTAGCGGTCGGTGCGAGATCCATTAATGTTGCACAAACCCAAGCACTAAAAAATATTAATATTTAATAAGGATAATATTGACTAAGGAACAGAAATACTTATTGTGTATAACATATTTGTCTATGGCTTCAATGTGTTATTCCAATATTACCTTTAAAACCGAAAGCAAATTATTTACAAATTTCTTTTTATATGGTTTTTTTAAAATGATAATATAAGTTCAGACTACATTTATTTTTATTTCTTCTAATAAATATAACATATAACATAATATATGAATATAACATATCAGAAGATCAACATAATTACCTACTTCTTTTATATATTGCATACTATAGAGCATATATGGGCAACCACCGGCCCGCCGAGCTATTTAGTCCGGCCCTGATTCATCCTGGCGAAGTAATAGATACACATATAATTCTTATGGAGTTTAACTGAAGGCACTTATAGAGCAATTTGATACGACGTTTGCCGACTTCCAAAACAAAGACTCCACATTTGCTATATTTGCTCGTTCTATGGATGCTGATGTAAATATTGTGTCAGCAAATTTACAGATGGAACTTATTGAGCTTCAGGAAGGATTTAATGCTAAAATCAAAATTTAATAACATTGCTTTGACGGATTTTTATAAATTATATTTGGTGGAAGAAAAATATACAAATTTACGCGCATTTGCAAAAAAAAATAATTGTCTTTTTGGCAACAGTTTTTTCCGAGGATGGAACACACAAATTTGAATGAGTATAACAGATGAAAATCTCGAAAATTCTATGCGATTATAGTTAAGCAATACCAACGCCAATATTGATAGTCTCGCAATTCAAGTACAAGGCCAATCTTCATACTATATAATATTAATATTATGTCGTTCATTATATAAATAAAAAAAATATATAATAAGTAGCAATGTGTTTTATTTAATTAAATATTATTTTATAATGTTTAATAATTTGGTACGGCCCTTGACTCGGAGACAGAATGATAATTTGGCCCCAGGCCAAGGAAAGGTTGCCCATGCCTGCTATAGAGCTTCTTCCTCAAAGTTGAAATTGTTTGTATATTTATATGTTTATATTAGAGCAATTCTAACATTTTTAAAAATCTCTACTTCATTTTGTCTAGAAGAAATGATTTTTTTCTCAACATTCTAAAATTTCCAAGAAACTCTTCTTTTGCAAAAAATTTGAAATTCTTTTGGGAACCAAAGGGTTAACCATATTCAGAATGCTCTAATAAGATGAAAATCATTCTTCAGGATGTTTACAAAAATATGTAGAAAAAAACAATACATTATCTTTTCAATTGTTTTGTTGTGGTGAGTCATAAAAAGATCTCATCTCAAATTCTCAAACTATTCACGTGAATATGTATTTCCTACAAATAAAAATCAGAACCAGATTATTAAGTCTTAAAACAGCGTCACAAACAGGGAATTGTGAATGATGATATCACCAATGCCTACCCTATAATAAACCATTGACAATATCAAAGGAGAAATTCGAAGCTCTGAAAGCATTTTGTGGAAAAGATGTAATTTGTCAGCAATACAATCACCGTTACAATCGCTTGGCAACTTGTGATGAAGCTGTAATCAGCGAGGAAAGATAATTGAATATGGTTTGTATAATACTTCTATGCACTTCTTGTCTTTAGCTGATTAGTCTTCCTGATCATAAAATTGATGATTAAGAATACGTGATTATGAATGTTTTTAAAAAGTTAATATATTTCGGTACGGAGAGATTTTTCAATTGATTTTTGTTCGGAGCATGGATGTCTGTGAAGCTCAAAAGTCCCTCTTGCCCCCTCCATTCAATTCTTAAAATATACAACTAGTCCGGTCTTACTTCTATGCTGCTCTCCCTACTCTGACAACTGAAATACTGGTAACACAAACGTAAGTGGGTCGAGTTTTTTAAAAACAGTATTTTTTAATATAAATCATTAAAAATACATTTTGTTTTTCAATTTGTTTTGAAGAAAAACGATAATGCAGAAATTCCCTCTTCACCTTCCTTTTCCATTCCTGCCTCTTCTAAAGCTTTTGTTGTACATTTTTATACTGTCTTATCTATTTTACTTTATTGCAACATATGCCTATTGAGAATCACTGAACTAGATATATAAAACTGAATAGATATGGGAATCACCAAATAGATGGAGATGTTAATGATAAAGTAATCTGTAATAATTATCAAAACCTTAAATTCAATAAATAGGTGAGTATACGGAGTGTTCAAATTAACTTGCACACAAAAGTGAATAAGATTTACTTATTTTTTGTTGTTGTTGAATATTTTCTTTAAAGATGAAGTTGTTTGTGGTAGTGCTGTTTGCTGCATTTAGTTGTGCTTACGGTCTCAATGGACTGTCCAATAATCTCCTGGAATTCTTAAGCTTGCTGCCTGAAGATAAACTTAATGATATTTACCTAAAACATATTGATGATGAAGATTATAAGCAATTTGTTGCCTTTGTACTGAGCAATGAATTCCAACAGTTAGTTTATGAAGCTGAAGCGATACCAGAGTATATGGCGGTAAGAATTAAAATTGTTCTGTATCGATTTTGGCCTAAGGTTTGTCGAAAAGCTTTCTCAGTTAGTTACATTATCTATCTATTAATTTATGAATGTCATATGAAAATCAAATCGCTGCACAATACTTCATTATTCGTGTACTTTGTAATACTATATTTAAAACATCCGAATTGGGTCAGTTAGGAAAAAATAAAACACTATAAACTTATTTGTATATCTGTGTAAAAATGGCAGATAATTGTAATTTTATTCTCCAGAAGTCATTTTTTTATGTCACTTTGTTTGTTATTAAAACAGTAGGATTGAAATTGTATTACAGTTAAATTTTAATTTGATTTACTCTGCCTGTTTTTTTATTGCTTTAGTATTGCATAGCATATTTTTTTTCTTAAATGAATCCATAAAATGAAAAAGAAAATTTGAGGTATAAATTCTATAATTTACATAACAGAATATTAATAGAATTAAAATTTAAAAAAAATATTTGGCATTACAGCTAATGCCAATGAGCCAAATATTTTAAAGTTGAAAGATCATACGAGAAGAACTCGATGAGAATTTTAGTATTATTAGTCACTCAAGATAAACTCGAGGTAAATTGACATCACAAACACCCATGTCTTAGGTCTCAAATTTTAATTAAAAATTTAAATTTGACATTGACTTTCCCAGGAATCGAACCTAGACCCACCTGGTCGGTAGAGCAAGCTCTAACCAATGAGACCACAACGGGCGTCGGAATTTTATTAATATATCGACAGTGATTAGAAGCCAGAACGCTACAAAGCAAATGGTATTTGCTATATTTCAAAACCTTTTCAATGTATAACAAGACATATTAATGAATCTTGTATAACTAAATATTTCCCTTTCCGACCCACAAATTTCAGTTATATTTTTACCTTTAAATTTAACAAATATTTTTTTTAGATTATTGACTATATGGAGGGCTCCGGAATGGAAGCTTATGTGTATATTAACATGATTCACGAATATCTTGGAATGAAGCCCTTTCCTCACCCCAAAGGAGGACTTTTTGGACGGATGCCGAGGTCAAGTCGGCCAATGGACGACATATTAGAAGAGATAAGAGAAATCATGCCAAAAGATGAGATTGCGTCGCTTCATGAAAGCCTTATGAAAAATTCTGCAGACTTTAAATATTTTGCTGAACGGCTGGAGACAAAGGAACTTAAAGATATCATGAATAATTATTATAATAATGAAGATCTCCAGAGAATCGAGAAAGCTTTGAATGATGCAGGACTAGATTCAGAGAATTTGATCATATTTTACATGGAATTGTGTGGTTTTAAAACAATTGGGTAGATATTTTCTCAAGATTTTTTCGTGGTCATTTATTCTATGTAGTGAAAATTAAAATTTATTGTTGCACCTGATTGGTTTCTGTTTATCCTTTTTACCCTTCTTTCAACAATTTCCACTTCTGATATCTAACCAGAAGTTTTTCTACAAGAACACTTTGTTACTCAGTTGCCCAACCTTTTTTTTTTTTCAAACAGAGTAAGAATAGGATGGAATGGATAGGGCGGGTCTAGCGGTAAACTAAGCCCTTTCGTTTTACACCGTTTTTAAGAATACATAGGTGAGAAACCCAGTCATTTCAAAATCATCATCAATAAAGTCATATCCTGTCGATGATGTGTTCAGGGTATACTGAAATAACAGCAATAGTTCATAAGTAAGAAAAATTTAGTTGAGGTGTCCACCAGTTCAAGTCACACTATGATTTTTCAATTGATTTACTTACGGATTTGCGTTCCAAAACATGGAAGCTCACGCAGCTACTAGTCCTGTTCTAGTCCCATCCTTCAGTAAAAAATAAAGAAATTTATTAATAATTTGAGATTTAAGATAATCCACTAATCACAGAGAGTTCTTTTTTTATTATCGTAATCTCAGATCATAGTTTTTCTTATTTACTGTTACAGACAATTTATCATTCACTTTGATTTGGGGATTGCCAAATATTTTTATTCAGTAGCATCTCAATGTTTCAATAACAGATATAACTTTTAACTGGATAGCTGCCACAGACGAGATATCTCTCCAAATTGTTCGTGCTCAACACGCCAGAGACGAGTTATCTCATCAATTAATAATTAAATTAATAATTGCAAATTATAGCAGGCGTGCTAGGTAAAGATGTACTTTTTACTATGGCAGCCAAACGGGTAATAACAGCTGATGATTTTTTCATGTTATCATACTTGCCTGCGTGAGTTGCTCGATTAAAGAGCTGATGTTGTTATACCTGCCGAATTCTTTCATCCTTGGTCTCATAAACTCTCGTCATTTCGCTTAATGCTTAACAGACTTTTAAATATCCCCATTTCGAAAATTAATTTTGATATAGAGTTAAACACGATGAAACAAGTAGCATGTAATAACGGGTACTAAACCGATTTAAGTATTAGTTTGCTAAAACGTAAACAATTTCAAAAATAACTGTAAATACTATTTACTCGGGTAAGGTACAAACGAATGATAAGATTAATAACTGGCGAAAAATCATTTATTTTGGAGACACATCTTCAAATATATCTGAGTTACCAGACCAAATACAATCCGATTTTTATACAATTAACGATTTAGGGAAACTTTTATTAAATTGTAAAGATGAATTTTATTTATTTTCTCAGAGCAGCATTTATCACCCGTCAAGTTATGTTGGAAAGACAGGTAGAAACTTTAATGTGAAAATTACAGAACACGTAAGATGTCTAAAAAGCAATAGAAAGCTAAGAGTTAGTGAATCATTCGATAGAAAATGATGAAAATGAATTTTGATAACATTGAAACTCTATAAAGTAAATAATAATGGGTTTAGAATATGGCTCGCAATTTACCGTCATATTTCAATTACAGTTAAAACATAAATAATTCTTTCTATTACAGATTTACCAACAAAAGGAAAAAAGGTACACTATTATATTTATATGCGATTACGTTTTACTAAAAGCTCGGTCCTTGATTGAAACTGAAATAGTTTAAAACATTTCTGAGATGAATAATGTCATAGATACAGTGGCGGCTCATCCATACGCACTGCAGAACTGCAGCACCCCCAGGCAAATTGAAAAAAAAGTAATATTATGTAAATATGTACATAAATTGATATCTTACACCGCGGTGTAAATGAAACAGAAAATGACGCACTTACATTTTGAGCAGTTTTCGATAATAAAATACAATCCAATGTAATTTTTTTTTATTTTTAATCTACTGCAGCACCCCCAGTTATTTGATGTACGAGCCGCGTTTGCATATACCTCTTTTAAGCTTTTACTGATTAATGGAAATGAGTGATTAAACAATTTTTGAGAAGTTCACTTCATATTAACTATTTTTTTTTCTTTCTGTAGGCTTAATGCATTCTTTTTTTGATGTTACTCAGTTTTGACCAAATTGTCAATAAACGACTTCTTGCAGCAAACTGACGATTAAATCCTGCCTGCCTCTTCTTCCGGAGTCTGAGCGACCGTCGGGTACTATCCATAGGATGTACTCGGTGGAGCTGAGGGATGCTGGCATGTTATGGGAAGACGCAGGGAAGCATGGGGGTACCGCGTGGCGGCCATTTTCTCCACATAGGGAGCGAATATGGTCAATAAAGAAGAAGATATTTATTGAATAAATTAGAACAATTTTTTTAAGAATGTAAATATACTTTTATTTACCATTAAAGTGTCCAATAAAATAACAGATTTTATTACAGACATTTTGGAAATTTACAAAAAAAGAAATGAAATTAGAAAATTAGTGCACAATTTACATTAAATATTTAAAAAAATAAAATCGCCTACGTTAAATAGGTAACGAGTTTCTTCACTTGACAGTCATATTTAAGAGATATAAGTCGAAAATGTTCCCATTTTGTTTAAAATCACATAAGTCTATAACTTGTTTTACTCTTTTACTCTCAGGAATTTAATAAGAGAATATCGCTGGTTTGAAGGTAAAACTCATTTAGTACATTTTGATAGTTCTGAGATAATGAGATTTGATCATATTTTTTGCAATACTAATTTCAATTTCCATTTTATTGCGTTTAATGTAAAATAAATCAGAGATTAAAACAAAATTCAGATTTTGTTAAAATATTAGGAAATATTCAAAAAAATGTTTTTGTCACGGAATGAACCTGTGTGGTCGAGTGGTCAACGTCGTTGGTTACTGCTACGGAGGGCCCGGGTTCAAATCCCGGTACGGACAGTTTTATAAATTGATTTTTCAATCGATTTATGAATTTCTGTTCAAAGGCATGGATGTATGTGATGTCTTGAATTCCCCCCTCTTACCCATCCTATCCTATGAACGGGGCGTATCGAGAGCGATTAGCTTACCACTAATCCTGTCCTAGCCTTATCCTTCTATCCCTACTCTCTTTGGAAAAAGAGAGGTTGAGCAACTGAGTAACAAGCAGTTCTCGTAGAAACACTTCTGTTGAGATAAACTCCATTTGGAGTCCATATGCTCCACATTGGGAGCGGACATGGTTTTAAAAAAAATGACTTTTACCTGGCACCGTTTTTTAGACGACTGATTCAGTGACGGTTTTTGCATTTTTTTTGATGTTTAAGATTATTTTTAAGTAGTAAATAATAAAAAAATAATCCATTTTTCAAAAGAAAGTTTAATATTCACCAAGCGGTCGGTGTTCATGAAAAATATTTTTTATTTTCTAGTATTCATTTTGATATATTTTTTTTTGTTCATTATATTGTAAAAAATAAAAGTACAGTGAAAAAAAAAGAGTTCTCAAAAATTAAAGTAAATGCTCTCAACAACCGACATATATACAAGTTTCAGGAAAAAGTCGTTATCCACCGAAACGAGTTTTTTCTGAACATATATCTGAAATGATTTCTTCATTTTATTTTCGCTAATACATAGGTTCCCAACCCTTTTCGGGTGGCAACCTGCGAGGAATTTTAAATCTTCGATTTGCTATACTTTTTCCTCGGATAGTCCCCGAAACACCTTTTTTTTTTAGCTCACCCTAAAACCCTTTGGCGACCCCCAGGTTGAGAATCCGTGTGTTAATAGGATAGATATTGTCACAGTGATTGATTTTTCCTGATAGATATTGTAAAAATGAGTGATAGTGAAACAATTTATTTTGACCAAAAATGCACTTAATGTGTATTACATTCAAACCGATGATATGCTAAATTGTTCATACAATTTTGTATAAAATGGCTTCCATTAAAACATTTTATAATGCAATGGTATTTAAAAAAATGTTATGTATCATCTTAATATTTTAGTATGCATAGTTAACCTTTAAATTCCAAGTGGGGTCATTCACATTGCAGAATTCTTCTTATTTCAACCGTTCGCTGAATACCAATATCTAGCTGATATTTATTGTAATCTTCAACAATTGACGTATCAATAAATGCAATGCAAGTATAACGCAAATTTGTCTGAGATCACTTTGCACCGCGTCGCTCCGCAATCTTATTTTCGATTTTTCGGTACTTAAGTGTTAATTTTTTACACATTTTTAATTTTGGACAAAATATTCACATGTCCTTATAAAATAAGTTGCCGAAAAATAAAATCATATCATAGTTCGTTATTTGAATTCAACAACCCTATACTAAATATATATTTTTCAATACCAATGCTTGTAAATATGATAGGAAATATTGTTGGAAATAAAATTGTGATAGTCCATTAGTTGAATTTTGGTTTTTTCATAAATAAATACATAAAACTCAGATGTGACGTTAAATGTTTCGGACATGCAAGTATCAGCCTGAAAGGGCCTCTTTGTTTTTTATTTTGGCGAATTGCCTGAAACATTTGATTTATTACGTGCAGTTCTAAAGGGTGACAAAATTAACTGCTTCGTACATTGAGTTTGTTGTTTTGGGCGCATATCAGATTTCATGTTGGTTTTTAATATAAAAAAAGTCCACTGCCAATTAGGAAACTCATATGTATGATTGAAAATGGCATTATTTATCCGTCACTTTAAAAATAATTATAATTGGTGAACGGGTCATTAAAATCATTTTAGCATTTCCGTATACCACCAACAAATCAGTGGTCTGAGAGTAAAAGGGTTAAAACAGTAGACTGCCATATGTATAGTTATTATTAATGTACTACTTAAAATATGACATTATACAAAAATAAATTATTTCTTGGACTTATCACATTTGTGACAAAAAATCACGATTAATGTAGAAGCAATATAATGTTGAACGGAGGATTTCAGTTTCAGTAACCGAAGCCGCCTTCATTCAGTCAGGATATTACGAGATCTTACTACTGGCTCACTATATATATATGACTACGCTAAAGATACGAGAACATCATTTATCGGTTCACATGACTGGAAAAATAGTAAATTACATGACACCCGACAAAGAAAGCATTAACTTGTGAACGAGCTTACAAATTGCCAAATAAAAATGAATAGCTTAGAATTCATATAAATTAATAAAACACCTTAATATAATAGTTATTAAATATGAGTAAATATTTGTTTTGCTTTTCTGGATAGTGATCAAAAGCAAGAATACTTTGTTCGTTGAGATAAACTGATGAGTAGAAGAAGCTAAATTGAAGAGCAGCGAGGACATACGAGTGATAATGCCTCACATCCTAAAGGTGCATAGAGGATAATTTGCCTCTTGGGACAACTGAACCTGTACATTTTGTTAAAACGATGTGTTAATTATATAATTGAAGCCGTTAACAAAACAGTGATCTATTCCAACCTGTGGTCTGCGAAAATTTTCATTCTTTCAACATTCAACAAAAATAAAAAAAATTCAGGGGTCCGCAGATTATTATTTTCTGATTTAGGGGTCCGTGGCATAAAAAGGGTAGGAAGCACTGATCTATAGCACAATTTGATCAAAATCATTTTTGAAGAACCAAATTTTTGTTGTATGTATTACCACTTAGTAGTTTGTAAAATTATTGTTCAAATAAATATGTAGGTTGATCCAAAAATAAGGATTGTAGCATTTATTTTCAATCTTTTTTTCAATCAAAAGGTGTTTAAAGATAAAAAATTGAATCTTATGCAAAAATATAATATTGCTCATGTGGCCCGCCGCATATTTTTCTGCGGCCCACCGTTTGCCCGTGCCTGCTCAAAATCAATAACTTGATTTTTTTAAAAATATTTATGCGTAAATAACCTTATACAGCAATTACCTGTCATTGCCATCACAAATAAATGAATATGGTAACTAAAAATACATTTTTGTGGCTACTGAATAATGAATAAAAAGCACTAAAGATCAGCGGTCGCCAGAGTGGTCGGTCAGCAAAGAAATGTGGATTTTTTTACATTTAATTCACAGAAAAGTACCAAAAAAAATTGATGACCTACACAAATGAACGATGCATGAAATCATCCCAATCTCCTAAGACAAAACTGTATGTCTTTCCAAATATATTTAACAGTTTAAAAAGGTTCTAAAAGGTGGTCCGAGAAATTAAAAAGGATGAATTTAGTGGTCCGTGAGGTCCTAGAGTTTGCCGACCGCCGCTATAGATCATTGTTTTGTTAAAGGCTAAAATTATTCAACTGCAAATAACTACGATTTCAGACTGCACAAAAGAAATGAACTACTTTCTACATTTCAACTGTATTGGTTAATATCAATATCTCCTTGTGTTATATTTTGTGATAAAACCGATGGCGCAGAATCTGAAATCATTAAATGTAATCAAATTACATAGCCATCGCCTATGCACTTTGCGCTAGCAAGGCAGACCGTCAGCCTTTGGTTTTCTAGCACAACGTTTATATCTGATAGTTAAAAGGCAACAATTTTTATTATTAAAGAGGAAAAATAGTTTGCAACGCGGAGATATTTAAAGAAAGTAATTAAAACTAATATGAACACAGAGCTTTGAGGTTAAGTCCATTACATGCAACAGAGTAAACATTTAAACTATCAAATCTTTTATGTACCTATATAAAAACAAATAACTAACATTATAAAAAGCTGTCTACAGAAAAGCATTATTTGTTCTGCTTTACGGAGATTTCGCAAGAAAGCACCAATTCAACAAAAAGTCTTCCACGTCTTAAGTTTACGACTTATTTAAAAATATCAGCATCGAGTTGGTAAAAATACCAAAAACATACACGCTACACAAACTTGTCAAAAAAATAATGAACTTTATAAAATAGTCAGCGAAAGAGTACCGCATGAAATATACTTTTCATGAACTTCCCTATTTAAAGAATCCAAAGGAATCTTGTCGTTTTTCTTATTGTAATATTGATACACTTTTATTTTAGCGTTTGAAATAAAAAAAACATTAAGTATAATAGAAAACTGCAGTTGTCAATTTGTGAAATATCATTAAGAGAAATTTCAAAACCGCATAATACTATTTGTTACATAATATTCTCAATAACCTTCCCCGGACAGTGTAGCTGCTACACCTCAGCGTGAGCTGACGCACAATCTATTCCGCTCGTTAGCGTTATTGAAATTTTTATGTAACCGCACCTAGATAAAACGAATCGGACAGTGCGCTACAAAATTTAAGTTGACATCAGCTAATCTCAACATCGCCGACGTCCGAGCGGTTCAGAGAGCATTTCTCGGATAATCTTTTACATTCGGTGCGATCGTGCGTGTCTCTGTATTCCGATCTCGGGCTACGAGCTCCAGGATGCGCCGGTAACAAGTCGGGCAGCTGTGTGACGCTATCGATAGTAAAATCGGGGACAACTTTACCCGAATCTTCAGTTATATCGCTCGAACTGAGCGGGATCCAAACCGTTCCGCCGAGTTCCGCTTCTATTCCTCCCTGAAAAAGTTTAATAAAATTATAATTTCGTTCAGCGCTTCGTTCGGTAAACGTTTAACTACTTAATTTAGTAATAAAAATCTACAAACAAAACAAAAAAAAAACAAATTGTAATACAAAATATAAATTATACTTCTTACTCGTCATGAACAGTGTAGGGTTGTTGATTCTGTCTAGTTTCAGCCAGATTGATAACTAATGATTGTCAGAGATAAATCACAGTAATTTGTTACAGAATATCACTGAATAACCACTTTATCACACTCACAGTCCGTACTACAGGTGCAATACGTAACTTATACAATGTTTTTGACACTGCTTACAAATAATATGTTATTAGAGTACAAATTTTTCACTAGTTACATTTTTCAGTTTAAGTCTAAGAATATTTGTGTAACACTGCAGCAACATAACGTTTACATAGAATTAACAGCACAAAAATTTAGTTAACTGTATCAATGCTATCTTAATAGAATTCAAATAAAATGTAATATAGATGGTTATTTCATGATAAACTTCAGTTGAATGATCAATTCAGTGAACATTGCATTAGACGGCGTATGTTACAATAAGCAAATATGTCAATTATACTTTTTTCTCGATGTTAAATACCGACATGCTCTATGTGCTTTCGGTTAAGGTAGATTTATAAATATTACTTCAAAAAATTAGGCAGGGAAAAAAAAGTTTGTTTTGTATTCCTTTAACAATTTTTTCATTTTTACACGGTTACTGAGAGGGCACTGCCTTTTTGAACCGATGGAAGGTTGTCACTGTCATTAATGTCACCATAAATTTTACTATACAGAGACTGAAATAAAATTAATTGTCGTGGCTAATGAAGTGGCATGGTAAATTATGGTTCGTTTAAGGCCTCCAATGGAGCTCGCAATCACAATTGCAAATAAAAAAAATATACCAAGAAGATTATGATGAATGTAATGATTTGAGAAAAAAAACTGTTTTAAAATAGTCAAATAGGCAGATAAAAGAGGGTAGGTTAGATGTTACTTTAATACGACTCAACAGAGGAATACTTGTACTTTCTTGATGATTTTTGTCATACTGTTTTGCCAAATTTTCTGTTATAAAACACGACAATCAAAATTTGCAGATAAAGCAGTACACATAAGCCATATTATTTTTAATTTATGTACAATATGTTATTGATTTTTCAGCTTATTGTAACATATTCCAGTATCTATGAATAATTTTCACGGATTTAACAGGATAATTACAAAGAATAGTCGTGAATATCCATTAATTGCTATCTATATAGCTTTTAAATGAAGTATTTGAGATAAACATATATATGAATGATTGAACGGACAGTGAATTTAAAACATTTTAAGCACCTGAATGTCTGTTTCTAACTTATCTCCGACCATGATGCAGTGCTTGGCGTCGACGCCTAAGTATTGGCAGGCCTCCTGAAATATTTTTTGATCGGGCTTTTCCCACGGCAAATCGCCCGACACAAGAATGCAGTCAAAATAACCTTTAATCTCCAGACGCTCTACCTTCTCCCACTGCGCTCGGGACGGGCCATTTGTTATAAGGCCCAGCAAGTAATGCTTTCTGTAAATAATTGGAGTATCCAAGACGTTCCATACATATAATATTTATATTGATGCTTGTACATAAATTGACCGTAGCCAAAATGAAAATATATACTGACATTTTTTCCTCTTCTCATTAAATCTCATTTGAATTAAAGTACATTGTCTAAATTATTATTTTCACAATTTTTTAGAATAGAGATTAGGTCTGGTTAGACTTGAGAAAGTATGCTTATTGTTAAAATAGATTATGCCACAGAACTCTTGTAACTTATAAAGGTTTGTTCATATTTACATAAACTATGGTGCCAAACATGACCGGACACAACAATCATTTCTGAATACAATACTGTATAATTTATTATCTGATAAATACTCTAAGACCATCTAAATAAAAATACATTAGAAAATATATTTTCCACGTTGTTTATGAGTAAATCAAAAAACCATGTTCAATTTTAGATTATAATATCTGTACCGACATTGTCTATGGTCTGCGTGTTCTTAAACTGTCAGTTTATGAATCATGTTTGTCGAGTCATATTTATAAATTTAATATAACGATAGGTACATTCTGTATTTAAATATGAATAGAATAATCAAAATAAAAATAATTTTCATGACTTATCTCGATCCTTGATTTCAACGATAGGTGTTTTGATGTTTTGTTTGAAGCATGTACTACGGCATATTTAACTGCCAGTTTGTTTGAATGATTTTTAATTATAAACATTGATAATTTTATAGGGCTTGTACAGCATGAAAAAAATATCCAAAACAACCAAACATCCTGATTATATATATTATTGTTTAGCGTTAATACTGATAATATCAAACACAACAGATAAGATAACTATCAGACGATTTTTTGACACTTGAATTCAAAGCCCATGAAGTAAAATCTATTATGCCTTTGCAAAGAATGAAAATAATCATTTTATAAATATTCAATTCATTATATTTCTATATAATACTAATAAAAGAAATAATAGTTAAATAGCAATTAAAAAAAATGATTTAAAAAATCAGCTGATAGAGTTGTTGAAAGCAAAACCAGACATAATCCGTATAAATAAATTGTAGAAATTTTATTTTATTGCAGTGATCGAATGTAAATATAGAATATTTTAACAAACAAGTTCTTTATAACATAATAAATTATTCTTAATACATAGATAGCATTTAATCAAATGAACTCTTGTATTTGGTAGAGATCCATTGTTATTTAACACTGTATTTAAAAGTACCTTAACGTTGACAGGAGAGATAATATTTCAGGGCTAATGGCAAGGTAATGATAGCGAAGATCGAGCCATTGTACGTATACGTCATCTGAAAATAGAGCACAAATACATTATGCACCGCATGCTTCTCTCTTCATACAATATGTATTTTGGGTGTTTCATACAGACAATGAATTTTAAGTCAAACATAATTGAAACAGTAATAAGTTTCTTTCAATAGATATAGTTTTCTTAATGAATCCTTAATTATCAAAAAAATATTAATAAATCACTATTACAGGGAGCTAATGTAACTGCAAATAATTATTTAAATTTAAACTAATTTGCGTTGAAGACTACTTAATAATCTCATATAAGTCGAGTTCCTGGATACGTATTATACAATGTTCTTTCAAATGGTATGGGTTAGTCAATTGGTAGGAAGTTTATAAGGACTTTCATAATTGCTCTTCATAACATTATCCGCGATCGAGTATATGATCATCATACTGCTCAAGATGTCTAGCCAATGAATCAGTAATGTTCGATTATTTGTTTACACAATTTTCCTTAACGCTAGCATATTTAAAACATTCAACTGATCACAGTGGAAGAGTGGTATTGTTCCCAAGGATTCCATATCAATGGCATTTGACGAAGAGTTTCGATCCCTGGATGAAATATTGGCATACACTGATTTCTCTCTATATCTCTGATATTATTTGAAAAATCTAATTGCTAACAGTAAACAATTACTATTTTGTAGAAAGACATTTTGAGCAGCATGGAGAATAGCCCAGCCCCTTCTTTTTGTCAATAGCGGATATATCTCAGTTTTTGTTAATTTTGAAAGCTGATGGTTCTATAAATTCTTTCTCCATAAGAACCCAGATGCCAATCAATTTATGCCCATAATATATAACCAAATCGGCACTGCCGTTCGAATCTATGTTACAATTTTGCAGTTCAAATATGTATGAAAGATAAAAACGTGAGATATTGTTTACCTTGAACTACCTTTTATAGTAAACAGATGAATTGACAGTCTTGGCACAAAGTCCGTGATCTTGATTTTGTTCAACGGAATTAAGTCATTGATAGCATTAGAGGTAGGAAATATTATTATCATGAAAGGAATAACTACAATTTTTGATTCTTAACATAATTGAGACAAATTATAAATAAATATCCAATTAAAATGATTATTTCCTTATAAACAACAATGTGTTTTTTGTAATATGATGCATATCTTATTCATTTTGCAATTAAGGGAAGATATTTTTACAAATTGTAAGAAAAATTGATATTGAATTTAACTCATTGAAAAACCAAAGTACCAAAAATTATTAGATGTACCGTAGCTGTATATATTTCAAGTTCGTATTATGGGCAAAGCATTTTTTTTAAGATTATGCAGTCTTTATTGTAAAATAAAATAATATTCCATTTGTATTTCCACATTGAACTGAATTTTTGTAAAAAAATTCCAAATATGCAGCCTTACTTTCAAAAGTAATGATTAAAAACTAAAAAAAGTGATTATAAAAGTCAGAATACTTTTTGTCTCTAGTAAGTTTTTTTTAAGTTATGACTTTTATTAGCGCTGTGATATACTATAATAATTATAAAATTATTTCTAGGATTTATATGGCTTAAACAGCTTAACGACCGCATGTTTTTTTTTAAAAATTTCACCTGGCGAAATAAAATTTTGCGATAAATTCGCAAAAATTATAATTTTACAAAATTCACTATAATTTGTAAGCAAATTGAGATATCTTTACAAAATTTAATTTTCTTAGCTTCCAGATACTTCACCTATACACATATATGTGGCCGCTGGCCAGCAACCTTTGTTTATCAAAGACTCAAATACGCGTCCACGGTCGTTAAGCTGTTAATGGCAACCAGGAGAAAATATCTGTCCCTAAGGGTTATTGGGGCACCATAGACAAAAATTCAATATTAATACGCTGCTTGTATAAATTCAATATGACTATAGGTAATGATGAGTGTAATCATGTCTTAACTCTGATCGAGCTTACTTGCTAAATGTGAGAATTCTTCCGGCAAGGCCTGATTCCACAAATGAATCCTCCACGAATCGAGATCCCATTCGGAATTATCGGGGCATCTCCTGAACGTACGCAGAAATGTTGAAGTGGCTTCGATCGCTTCATCGTCAGGTACTCCGTATTCATCGGTCAATATCCCAATGAGCTGGATAAATATTCAAATATATTTTAACCAAGACTCGTCACACAACAAGGTGAGCATCATACGTCAGCATCAAAAAGTCATTATTTTTAGTCAGTCGTGTATGAGGAAATATATTTTTTCAATAAGAATATTTAAACATGACATCATATTATGATTGCTTTTATCATACCATAAAATAAATGTTGACACTTAAAATTTTTATCAAATAATCTCATCATTATATAAACATATTCTCATTCCGAAATATATTTCCACTATAAACATAAGTTCAGGCGTAATAAATATATCTTCGAAATTAAGTAGTCCGCTGTAATAAAAGATATTTCTTGAATTTAATTAATTCAGAGTTGTAAATGTAAATTCATTATTCACAGAAGATATTAATGCACAACATGTTATATTGAATAAGTATAATATCAGTAACGTCTGAGAGTGTAGTACAATACAGGGACATAATTTCAGACCACACTAATACGATAAACAGACGTTAAATTCATTTCAGTTTCATTTTAGAATTTATAATCCTTAATAAAGAAAACATTACTGTTTCATTAAATCAAAATGTGAAGAGGCAGTAACACTAGTAAAGTTTGTGTTCCAAAAATAATAGACCAATTCCATGAGGTTCTCAGTTTACAGCTATAAACATATTATGTTGATATGTAATTTGTTGCCTTGAAGTTGTTTCCTCAAATCAAAAAATCAAAATTTTTGTTTAAAATAGCATGTATTGTGACTATCCTTACTGCATGGAAATGATATGCATGTAGTTTATATGAAAATATACAGAAGAACTCGCAATATATTTACTTTAAATCAGAAAGCTCATCGTTAACAATATTTCTAATGTATTTTATCAAGTTATATTATAAAAAAAAGTTCAAATGTAACTTTCAATAACATAGACAGACATATTAATAATACAGGTAATATTATGGAGGAATACACGTATAAAGGCGGTATACTTTCCAAAGCTGAGAATACTTCAACTGTTTATGCAAATAAATTAGAAAGTTAACTCTACACTAAGGAAAGTATCTTTGTATGGGTAAAATATTTGAAATGAATAAAACAAACGAACTTTGTTGGCGTCAGTTTGTACAGTGCTTGATAAGAAAAAAATCCTATGATTCTTTACGGAAGAAAATTTCAAATAAAGTATTGTTATCTTTAGTTTAAACAGACAACAAGAAATAACAAACGGTAATACGTATAAATTAATATTTAAGTGTTCATTTCAAATACTTAGGTAAAGAAATACATTTTCAAAGAAATAACAGAAATATTAAATTGAAAAGGGTTTATGTGTGTGTGATGTATTGGGATAGCAAATATATTATCGGGGATCGTTTGTTATGTCATACAAAAATCTGTACCCATCTAAAAACAAACATTAGATAAGATGATTATTGTCATGAAGCGAGCATAAGTTATAAATGTATAATTAGACATTCGATGGATGTTTTTGCTATTTTCTTTCAAATTAATATATTCCTAAATAAGAGTTGCGGAGGTTTTTATGAATGTAAACTCAAATAAGCATTTATAACTTATCCTCACATGGATATCCTTTTTCTTTTAATTAAAGCTGTTAGAATACTGTCATGATTGATTATATTAATTAAGAAGCTATTGCTGAAAAATATACTGTCAGTTGATTTTTTTTCCGCAGAGGTAGTCGAATGCCAGGTAATTAATTACGATCACAAGTTATATAATTTTGATGGGTATTAAGTAAAGGTAATATTGTTTCATAGATGTTGCATAAAATGATATAATTTAGTAGCAACAATGATTTTTTACCTCACACGTAACACAGATTAGTCACAACTGCAATCTATTTTATTACTTGGCAATGTTACGAGATGTTCAATAGCATTCCGGTCATTGTCATTCCGAACTCTGTAAAGGTGATGTAAAATGAGATTACAAACAAAATGAATTAAAAAATGTTCACATACCTATGTAGGAAGCCTTCAAGATGAAAAAAACAACAAAACATGCCTGTGTAAAAAAGGGTTGCATCTAAAATAAATAAATTGTAGTGCATTTTCAATGTTGTCATTCCCATGTCTGTATGTTAAAAAAATAGGTTTATTCATATAAAAAAAAAAAAAAACATAACACGTGATTAAACATATATCATCAAGGTAAAAACTTATCTTTGAGGCCTCTCAAAGAGTGTGAGATTGATCAAATTTATGATTTCATAATGATATTAGTGGAAACATTTGCATCCTCCCACCGGAAGCTAGAAATAACTTTCCAGTGTAAAATACACTGTGAATCAGCTGTTCGTTTTCATCAAGCTGAGATTGAAATGTTTTCTACATATCATTCACTGAAAGAAATATTTGGAGTTGGGAGAAAACTGAAACGCAATATGTTAAATTAGTATAAATTTTAATGTTTTAAAACAAGTTGAAATGGTACAAAATAGTGCAGAACAATATAAAATCTAGTTATTTCAAAAATTACACATAAACTTAGTTTATAGCACTCAATCACCGAAGAGTTTTTTGCCTAATTCCATGAATCTATGGTTTCGGCAGACGCGGAGGGCGTCAGCCTTTTTGAGCAGCTTGACGATGTCAGGATTGGCATCTACCAAGTGACACAGGAAATCTTCAAAGGCCGACTTGACGTTGTCGGGTAGAGTTCCGATTTTGACTTTCTTGAGCATCTCCAGAATGCCTTCCGCCCAGCCGCTCTCCAATGCGAAATCTGATATCCAAGGCACGAGGGCTAGGACCCCGCTCATTGTTTGCATACCCAAAAACCACAGTTCCATAATTTCTGACCAGCTCTCTTTGTATCCCATCGAAACTACCATTGCGGTGGGATCATTGGATTCGTCTACGCTGTAAGCGTCCCATAAGAATCTTATGGTGGATTGAATGTAGCGACAAATGGAAAAGTCGTTTTGCTTGACTTTAGCGTATTGCTGTTTCAGGAGCAACAGCCCCAGGATAGACATGTGTCCTTGAAGAGTTAAATGTTCGGGAGCGCTCTTTAGTTCTGGTAGGTTGTTGAATATAAACTTCATCAACGTGTTAAATAATATGCTCTCTTCCACCATTTTGGGCTCTAATACTGTCAGGTTCATGAAAATGTTGCAAAGGCTCACCATCGCTGCGCGAGAATCTTTCATTTCCTCCAACAGCATAGGATCCATCGCAGGTTCGGGGTTCAGCCTGGGTTTGAGACGTTCAGATTTCGGAATCAAAGGTTTCTTGTAATGAACAATGGACCAGTGGTAAGCCATACACTCGTATAGTACCTCGTCTTGTTTAGATTGTAGCAAAATGTCTCTAGCCTTGTCTTCGACGGCCAGATGGCAAATGGAAGGAAGCATCACTCGGAGAACGTCTACCTGCGCCAGCAAGGATACATTGTCGAGGGGGACGCCAGGCTGTTTTTGCTGTGCGAGTCTTTGATTTCTGCTAGCATAGAATGTGTCATTGGCCAGGGAGAGCATGTAAGGCAACAGAACGTATACTTGAGTGCGCATAGCTGTGGTCTCCTGCGCTAACCACGCCACCAAGACTCTCACCATAGCGCATGCATAAATCTTTTCCGGGTCAGGAAGCTTGTCCCTGTTCTTATCGTTTGACACTTTGGTTAAAACCGCAACGACGGCAGCAAAGGCGCCCTTCAATCCAGTGTAGACGGTCTGTTTTTCTTTCTGTTCAAGATCGATGTTATCGTTTCCCATATAGTTGATAGCCAATTCGAGTACAATAAAGCAAGAGGTTATGAGTTCAGCGTTTGCCAAGGCTTGTTGGAAACTCTTGTTATCTAACTGCATGCGGACTTCAATAGAGCAGAGCTGAACAAGGAGAAGGAAGAACTTTTTGGGGTTTTCATCATCCGTCAGAGTCCATTCAATTCCCACGAGATCAACAACACAAGACGCCAGTTTTAATGCGGGGTCACGTTGAGCCTTTCCTATTTTGCTTTGAAGAATGTCACTCAATCCTTTGTATATACTGAGCGGCCATATTTCATCCGATGCAGTCGGAATAACAACACTGCGATTGCAGCTAAACAGCAGGGAGTTAAGTATTCCTGCTAATTCAAATTTTCTTTCGGAACTGTCAGTTTCAAAATCTAGAGCAATCTTGTTGATCAAAGAGTGAAAATTTTTGGGATCCGATCCCCAGGCCTTTGGGCCGTTGCGACCGACGAGGTTGACGATGAGGTTCAAAGCTTCATCAGTCTGGAAACTCTGTTGGGCATAAATTTCAATCATTTGGTCGATCGCTCCGAGATCGATTAGAGCCTTTTGGCCGGCTTCCACTGACGCAATGCATTGCAGGCAGGCGTAAGCCTCGGTCACGATCATCAAATTATCATCGTTATCTTCGTCGTCTGACGATTTCACGATACCGAGAAAGACCGGAATGTTGGAGAGCATATCCGGATGAGAGGCGACTTCGGGATCCTTACAGAAGCATGTGAGGATTGACAGCGCCACCGATTTGTACATCGACGGGGGGCAATCGTCGGGCACATCTTCGCAGAACAGTAACTTCTTGAGGAATTTGAATCCGATGGCTTCGAAGAGCGCTTTCTTCGCGTTACTTTGGCAGTCTTTGGCTCTAACTAATTTTGTCACCATGAACAGAGCGGCAAACTTTTCTGTGTCACTTCCCGCCGCCTTCAAAATCATGATGCACTTTTGCACCGGTTCCGATATGTCACCCATCGTGGTAAACAAATATTAATACAATACGAACAGACTATTCGCGACGCTCCGCGCCACAGATCAACTCGATAACTGCACCCCTTCTGAGAGAACGGCACGACAGAATCATAGATATATTTGGAACACCAGCTCTTCCAGAATGTCTAAATTGGGATGCGGGGCTCCTGTTTCCAATGTTAACAAACCGTCTATTTATAGATGAACGCGAGAAAATTCATTCGAGTGCTGGAACACGGCGGATACGATCGCGCGAAACCGTGACACGCGGAAATTAGGTTAATGTTAAAATTCAAAAGAACAACTTCAATATTTTTAATCACCAAAAATATCGATTGCACTAGCGTTAGTAATATTCACAATATTTTATAAAATATACACTGCATGTTTTTTTAGTTTACCTTATTGCAAGTTTTGCTGTCAGCTTTTCTAGTTTGAATCAATGTATTATCCAAATCAAAGAAAATAGCTGCCACACAGCTGGTATCTCGGGCGCTCGAAGTAGCCATTTCGTCTGTTACCTTACTATTACTAATACGTAATAATCTGTATTCTGTGTGGGACCCCAATACAACGCAATCCCTTCGATGACGTCACAAAACCACTGTAATAACGTAGCGCCAGTCACACAAAGTGGAATTACACGAAAAAGTATGACGACGACTTGACAATGAATTTTCCAAAAATAACCTCAGACTGATGTTACCAACAACGTTACTTTAACTTATATAAGCTGACTCTAAAATAGCATTTCTTTGTGTAAATAATTATAATATTCCGAGGTATTTAGTAAAGATCTACCAAGATCAATTATTATCAACAGTCTGTTTTGTTTAGCACTCGCGACTTGTGAATTTCCACATTCTAACACGTTGCTGCCAACATGTTGGTGTTAAGGATTATTACTTTTAGAAATTTTAATTTTTTTTCCGTTCAAAGGGTGGTAACTTTTATTTTAATAATCACTAGAATTATTGAAATTGAAAACAAGTATTTGGTATAGATAGCGTGTATAAATTTAAATTAGATAGGTACTTATGTGAACATAAATGATCATAATATACTTGCACACACAAGTAATTATTGTACTCATGTCTCATGAAAAACCGTACATATTATTATAACAATGAATAACAACATTGTTTATAGTATATTCACACACAAATACTTATGAACGCAATTGTATCAACTTTGTTAAAAATGATTTTATAATATTAAAACATAACAGTTATTTGCGTCGAAAGAGTTAAAAAAATAGAAAAATATTTTTTATATGTTTATTATAGATGGCCTTGATTTTTGTACTGCCATCTAGAATATAAGTTCAATACTACGATTCAGGTTAAGGCGAGAACTGCTATGCAAGAAAATATTTTCAATAAGCCTAAAACATTGGGGTTGTAGAAAATAATAATGTTCTAAGCTACATAATTCTTGTAAAAAGTTCAAGGGTTGAATAATAGATTTTCTGAAGAGTTTTCGATTTAACATTGAATATGAAACTCGGAAATCTTGCTAATTTAATCTGATAATTTATTTACTAAATACTTGTTGAATGTTCGCGATTTGAATTATCAAGTAAAAAATGTTTACTACACGCTGTCAAACAGATTCTTGGATCCTTGCCCATTGAAAATAATACGCTAGAAATTATTGTACATCAGAAACCTTAATTTTTTATTCATGTACATGTTCTTACTAAAGAACGTAATTATTATGATATTTCCAGTGGTGGTTTTACGTATAGGCTTAGCCTATCCTGAATTTTTTTAGCCAAAATGTGTAAAAAAAGTCGATTCATAAAAACAAGCAGCAACTCGGACTCAACGTGAACAAAAAAAAACCATTGTTTACGTACAACGTTACTAAATTATTACAAATTCATACAATATATTTCCTTTCATTCTTTTCTATCCATTATATTGCCAATTCTTTAATTCTTGAATTCTCTTGTGCATGCATATTAGGAATAAGAACTAAGGCAGAGCTAATTTGAAATTAGTCCATGGTAAAACAAATGATTTTTCACGATAATCCTTCAAAACGCGTTTATGAGTATTTTTTTAAACTTCTTAACATTAAAGCCGAGCTGGGGCTAGAATAAAATATTACATACACGAAAGCATCAACCAACAATAATTTACAGGCAACTTGATGTCAACTAAATTCTTTTTTTTGCTTCGCACAAAAAGCAACCAAAACCAAACTACGTTAAAATATGATGAGCAGGCTGAAGCAGCCCCTTCCATACATGAAAACAACAAAAAAGGTTACAAATGCACATCAAGTCAATCTTATGATATGAATTTACTGTGGTTTCCTGGTTACATTGCATTTTAAATTTGAATTTTATTTTAAATAATATTAAGAACATTCCAAATTTTAACGATAAAGTAATAATTGTTGGTTTTGCTTCTCATTAAAATCTCTTTCGAGAGAAAATTTGTGGAAACAAAGAGTTTTGAGAGTTTTTTCCCTGTTTTACAGTACATTTCATAGGGTTTGATCTGTAAAACGAGTTTTTTTACACATGTCGGCTAAGCACTATTTTTTTGATTTAGCACGAGAAAGCGCTTGTTTGAACAGCCTGCCAATGAATAGTAATGAGGAATTCTTGCACTTTGTAGATGTAGATGAACTCAGAGCAGAACAAGATTGCTGCGAAACCGATATTTCATATAGAATAACGGTAATTCAAAATATTAATAAGATTATTCTATTCTTAATTTATTGTTTCATTAAAAAATTACAATATGCAAGTTCGTCAATGTTGAAATCTGTCAATATTGATATTTGTGAAAAACAGTTTCAAAGCTTGATGGAAGATAGTTGTACTGTTGTATTTTGTAATACCGAAATACCATTATTATAAATTTATAAAATCGATATTTTGGTATTGGTGACGGAGCACTTGAGAGATCCAAGACACAATCAAATTTGGAGGCTCTTTTTTCGAATCACTACTACTGAATTTTAAATATTCATCTTCTTCATGACTATATAAGCTCTCTATGTGGAGCTCATGGCCGCCACGCAGCATCTACATGTTTCCCTGTCTTCCGCCAATTGCTTTGCTTTCTCGCATGACATTCCAGCATCCCTCAGTTACACAGAGTACATCCTATGGATAGTACCTGAAAGTCTCCCGGGACGCCAGAATCACACCGGTCAAAAGAAGAGAAAGGCAGGATTAAGGCCTCCAGGAGGCATCCGCAGCACGTGACCTAGCCAGTTCCAACATCTCTCCATAAAAACTGACGTGACGGGGCGCTGTCTTGTATGCTCCCCAATCTCCGAATTCCTCACAAAATCAAACCACCTCGCCCCCATTATCCGATGCAAGCTCTCGAAGTTCAGTACACGGTTACTTAAAATATTATATAGGTCAGTAATGGCGAACCTTTTTGGGTCTGCATGTCAAAAAGTACCTAACTTCATGCGGAATATATGCGGAATCGCCAGCTCTACACGATGGCATGAATAATCGTGTACTGTAAAGGGTGAATAGTGCGTCAATGGTGTCCCTAAACAGTTACCTATCTATTTTTTATCAATTTATTTTAATTAAAATTCCAAATACTATTCCTTAAGTATTATTACTAGATAGACATTCATCATAGATAAAATTACAGAAAAGTACGCGTTTGGACCTCACATAATTATTTTGAATATATCATCTCATTTTTAATTAATATATGTCACTGTCATAGAAATTAAAAAAATTATCTTGCGCTTAAGGAGGTACTAGAATCATGGGTGAATTATAGCCAAATAAAAAAGCACATGCCAATCAGTAATACATTTTCTTTATTTACATTTTTACCTAGAACACAAAACAGATGAAATAATATATTTTTGAATTCCACCAGATTTATACAGATAAATTTAATGACAACATAAATCATTGTTCCATTGTATACTCATAATAATATATGTAACAAATTTATTTTTCCTAAGCGAGACACAATTATTTTTTTGATAAAACTTTTTCCATAAGGCTTATAACAAATGCGATTGTAATGTCAATTTTATTTCTTATACAAACGCATTTAAACTTCGTCCTCTAAGTTAACAGCGCATGTTAAAGTTTGGCAGTATTTTTTTTGTTAAACGCTTTTCAAAATAAAACTCATTATTCACTATTGTTTGTAAATTGAAATAATACGAAAAGATACCACAATAAAAAATTATCAACGTCATCAAATATGCGGATTGAAGAAAATTCTTTCACCAAAGACAGAAATCAAAAATACTGTTATCATGTCGATAATGTTTTTATTTCACAATATGATAAACATGTATTTATGCTATAATTCCACCAAGAATTTGGATGATAAGTCAAAGTCATTTTGACTTGTATTTTGCCGCGTTTTGTCTATGTTATTCTTCTAACTATAATCATTTTGGATGACGACGATTCTTATCTTTAATAATATAAAATAAACGATAAAAGGTTAACACTCTATAATGTAACAGTTCTTGCTTTGTACATGAAAACTTGTCTTAGTTTAATCTCTAAAAAAAAAATACATATAGCTTTGATTTGTTTTCAACAAATTAATGGTGTAGTTTAAATAGTAAAAAAAACTTTTGCCTTTTAATAAATTTTCGAATAGCTACATTCGTTCAGTTTATTTTGAAATGGTAGAATACTACCATGAAAAACAAATGAATTGTATCACTTACCAATAGAATATAAACACTTATAAAACAAAAGATTTTAAAGAAATAATTTTACTTTTTAAAATATATCGATATCTTCTACTGCCGACAACAGTTTAACTGAATAAATGCTCTTCATTAATGTTATTGATTGTTACGAACTGAATTCCGCTCATATTGTTGGATTGTTTTTATTCTTCCTCAAAATAAAACTCCATTGTTTTAGTAGATACAAAATATAGAGAAGGACATAATATTGTCAAAAACCATAACTAGTAAACGCAGTGTTATAATATCGACTGTGGAAAGGAAAAAGGACGTAATCCACAGTTTTTCCAAAATAGGTTTTTTTATAATCTCAATATATCAAACTTGATACACGGTATATCAAAAGGATACAAGCTGTAAATGCCGAATTAGTATCTAAATTTAGCTTTTAAGTTTGAAAAAGATAATCTTGCAAAAAATTAAAACCAAGAAAAAGGCTGAAATAAAGGTTTTTCCTAGACAATTTCTTTAAGTAATATTAGATTATGTCAATTAAACACCAGTTTAGAAGTCTCCGTGCACTTCAAGGTTGTGTATAATTCATAATTTGCATATGGCCCTAAATCATCAAAACACGTTTTTTGCGCCTCCTGTAAAATTTGATATCTATGGGTTACGTCCTTTTTCCTTTCCAAAGTCGATAATACAATAGCTAGTATTATTTAAGGTTATATTAAGACAATAAATTTTATATTGGCAAATGAAAACAAACTAATATTTTGGTTTGGTTGATAAATAATCAACACATCTGACATCCTGAAAGTATCTTTAATTGTCAATTACGATTGATTATTATAGCGTTGATACAAGTATATTTATCTCTTAAACCATCAAAATAAACATATAGGTGTTTATGAATTAATGTGATTAACAAGACTTATATGTTGGTCATGTTCGTCATTGACGACGTAACAGAATTGGAACGCAATATCACAATCAGCGTATTTTTTTCTCAGTTGCCTTTTACAATGACGTATGTATGTATCACTGCTGTTGATAGTACATATAAACGTATTACGGTTAGTAAAAAAATGTATAAACATGCATTTCTGACGTTTTTAAATATTACATGCGTCATTAGTGGTGGGGACTTACCGATATTGAGAATTTTACCGTTACTTAAAAATCTACATTTATTATTTCTTTAAATAAGTATATGACATGAAAATGACTAATTAATGAATGCTGGTCTTAATACAATGTTGTCATGTAATGTAAGCGCCACAAGGCTCTGGAAACAAAATCCGCAGTCTCCGTGTATAGTCGAAAATGAGTTTTAAGAAATTCCCCAAATAGTTGAAACTTGAATTAGAAAAAAAAGGTTTTTACACGTATATTTTTGAATAATTGAAATCGATTTTGTTAACTAATGCTATAAAGGAAATACGGCAGTTATGGTACGGATTAAACAATGTGAATTATATGAAAACAGAAAGATAATACTAAAAAGAATATTTAAAAATATTTTTTTCAGTCGTTTTTAATATGTGAATTTTTTTTTCAAAATAATTTTTCAACGTTTTACGATTATGAAAACTGCCATCTTTGTTTCTTAGTCCTCACTTAAAAATAACAATAACAATGGTTACAGCATTTGTCAAAATCAATGCAATGTATAAAAAACAATGCGTCTGTATGATAAATAATATGGTGTGCAGTCAATGACGGCCAGGAAATGGCCGCCTGGAAAATTGACTTGTACATAGTTTATATGTAGATTTTACTTAATTTTCAACACAGAGCAACTGGTATGCAGTATTTTTAAAATCGATAAAGAATGAACAGCCGAAATATCGAGATCCCGGTACCAGTAAGCCCTGTTATACAATCTCTAACATAATATATACCTGGTGGCGATTGAAATTTCGAGATCTCGAAAATATATGACCGAATTCGAATTGAATTCCAAAATATGCTGGAGAGAAGCGTGATACAATTTAATGTCAACTCATTTAATGTGTATTCAGATTTTTTGAACAATAAAAGATGATATAACAAGTCAATCTCTTTTGTTCAGTGTTTTTGTCTTGTTTTTTTCTCAATATGGAAAAAAAGTATGATTCGTGATGAAGAGCCAAACAATTCATATTGCTTGGTATAATACAAGCTTCCGATGTGAAAAAAATGTAGGATTGAAAATTATAACGCAAAGTGTTTTAATTCATATATGAGGCCAAGTCGTTACACGTAATATAAAGAGAAACCTGCCATCTACGATATCGCCTGTCGAAAATTTTGTATTACTTCATATTATTATGCTCGCTGATAAAACGCGATGCAACGCTATCAAAATGATGTTGCAAACAAAACTCCACAAACATTTTGCTACAAATTTGGGCCATTGTCTGCTCTTCACTGAACGATATCAAATATAAGCGTGTGAATATAAATGTTGTTGAAAAATATGACAATGCTTTACTTTGGGTATGAAGATATGGCGATCTACTACCAACTTCGCATAACAAAATATTTTCAGCTTGATGCATTCAAAATAAGTAATGTTTGGATTTAATTACGCCCAATCATATTGTTCAAATACTGAATGATTTGACATTAATTAAAAATGCGAAACTGCGATAATCGCAAAAAAAATAATAATATCGTGTGTGACTCGCTCGCGCTTCGCAATCTGATAAGAGAATAAATTTTGATTTCCTAATCGAAGCTTAATTAATATGGCGGTTGAAATTTATCGCCGCTCTCTTCCGGCGGAAATTCGAACGTCTAACGGAGCGCTCGGTCCCGGATGCCGTTAGGCGGAAGTTGGAGCCATGGCGACGAGGTTACTCGGCGGGGTAGCCCGTATACATCCGCGCTCACTATTCACATCGCAAAAGGGATAATTTAATTGCCTTATTTGTCAATTTAAAATACCTTGTTTATGTGTTTCCAGAATTGGATTGATGGTGTGTCGGATGGAACAGCATGCTTAGGACAGCTATGCAAAGGTTGTTTTTATTGAGCAAACACTTCTTTTGAATTTTAATTCTACACTCGATGAAAGGAGGTTTGATTTATTATGCTTGAAAATAGTATTGAGACTTTGCTTTATAGCATATGTAAAAAAATAAATGAAGAATTCTTACTATTAATACAATTAATCGATATAATTCATAACAATATGTTCACTATATTATTATTAGTAAAGTATATTGCCGCCTTTGTAGTCGAGTGGTCAACATCGTTGGCTTCGGTTACGGAGGTCATGGGTTCGAATTCCAGTATGGACAGTTTTATAAATTGATTTTTCAATAAATTTATGAAATTCTGTTCGAAGGCATGGATGTATGTGATGTCTTGAATTCCTCTCTCCCACCCATCCTATCCTATAAACGGGGCGTATCAAGAGCGATAAGCTAACCACTAGTCCTGTCCTAGCCTTATCCTTCTATTCCTACTCTCTTTGGAAAAAGAGAGGTTAAGCAACTGAATAAGAAACAGTTCTCTTAGAAACACTTCTGTTGAGATAAACTCCATTAGGAGTCCATACGCTCCACATTGGGAGCGGACATGTTAAAAAAAAATGTCATTACATTGGATTATGCAATTTCGAAACTGTGCAATAAAGAGTTTAAAAAGATTCATTAGTCGATGAAATTGATAAAAGTTAAAAAAAATATATTGTAATCGAATCTACCTAAACAGGTTAAAAACATAAAGCAATTCAAACTATTTTTAAATCAAATTCCATCCAATTCGTGCATGCAAGGAAGAAAATTAATGAATTTAATTTCTTTTCAAACCATTTTCATGACAGAAATATGTATAATATTCATCACGAAATTGTAGCCCCGGGTACCGAAACGGGCTATTCCATGCGAATTCTCATTAAACATAAAACAATTACGCTCCAGAGGTACAAATAAAAAAATATGCATATTTGCAGAAACATCGAAGTAAGTTCCGAATCATTTCCAAGATTAAAAAGTCCTTATCTTTTATTCCCTTCACGGAAGAGCTCTGATAGTAAACAGTGTTATGATAACAAGTCTGTTTGCCTTGATGCGCACTCAAAGACAATCAAAGCCGTAATGCGGTACTAGGGTTATTGTGGAAGTATGTTCCGGCGGCTTAGAGTAAGTACCACTGTATACAGATGGGCCGATGTAAAGCGATGTTTAATACTTATTTGAAATGTATCGAAACCTCATCTTCATTCGGCACATGCAATTGAAGGAAATGCTTCACATTCCAAGCCGAACGCACAAAGCAATAATACGAACGGCAAACCACTCGGAATGTTTAACTCTGAAATTTAGACAAAATCTAGTAAGCGCGCATTCTCATTTTCCAAATACCGCAAACCCCCTTAAAATATTTATTTGCTCAACAAACGATTCGGAACAACACAAATACAATTTGGCCAGGTGTGTCTACTAGCATCAGTAATATAAAGTTTTCAACGAGTGTTTTTTTTTTCATAAATTTCTCTTTAAGTATGTATCGATACCAATCTTTCAAATAAGATTAAATTCGATCTGACAGTGAAGAAAAATTCGAAATTGGAATGTATTGGAATAAACAACAATTACATAAAGCATAGAGCAAGTTCATAATAATCTTTTGAACCAGATAACTTTCACCATAGATTATTTAGTTGAATTTTTTACTTATAGCGATAATTTTAAGAAGAAATAATATTTATTGAAAATAGAAACTACCTAAAAGTATATAGTACTTAAACCAGACATGAAAAATCTACATTTTTTTCTTTTCATATTAAAAATGAAAATACAAACGTAAACAAAATATACATACATACATATACCTATTATAACACGCGATTTTACAAAATAAAAAATGTTTTTGTGTCAGCATTGACGATTCAAAAAACTTATTCTGTATACCCTTAATATTTCACATTTTTAAAGTTTGAGATAGTCACGTTTCGTACTGATTAATCACTCATCTGACCCAGCTTATTAATCATACATTATTTTAAAAAAGAAGACTAGATGCAAAATTTGACGAAAAATATTTAAAAATGTTTGTTGGTTTTAATATCATTAATTTAACTATTCATGTCATGTTAAAAATAAAAAAGATTGTCCGACTGACATTTTAAATGATCATAACGCAAATTCTTAGTGGAATTAATAATATATATTTTATTTAACTGCCATTAAAGTAAAACATAAAAATCATAGACTTACCTAAATAACAATAACATAAGACAACAGTTTTTTTTTTAAAATCTGTATTTTATGTTAATACAACACAATATAAACGCATTATATATACGTGGTAATTGATTATTTTTATGTATCATTTGGAAAAGAGTTTTTTTTTGTAAAAAATGTTTTGTCCATTAAAAAAAATTGTATTATATAATGGGTGCTGTGAACATTTTTCAGATAGCAAAGAAAATAATTTCGGCAATAATTCGATCGTTTTGAAAAATATTATTCATTAAATTTAATATTAAAAATTATTTTTTATTAGGTAGTTTTCTGGAAATATCATAACTGAAATTGTCTCTCAACCTTAGAAATATTTTATGTAAAAATTTACAAATTATTCTACTTATGTCATATAATAGTATTTTACAATTTAAAATTATATTATATTTCATTAATATTAAAAGTGTTATTTATTAATAAATGAGTTATATACATACAAACATCGTATTTTAAAGTATTTGATAATATTACAAATGGTAAACATTTTCTTCTGAATCTTTTTTTAAAAAATAAACGAATTTTATTAAATGATTTTTTCTCTAAAACCTCACAACACAATTTTCGATTTTCTTTTCTCGTTTTGTTGGAGAAAATTAATAGGCCTAACAATTTTGATTACATGTATATTGTTTACATAACTAAAAACAGTACAATAATTATTGACGATAATTATTTTAGAGTTTTAGACCGTCAAGAAGCGAAGAAATTTTATTACTCGGATATAACAGTTACTATAATGGAACATTGTCTGATAAACAATTATTTAACAATAAACAACTGAAAACAATTTCTTCATCGTTATTGTTCATTTTGATTGTGTTCATAAAAGTACCAGGTTTTACAGATTGGTGTATTTTTTTGATAAAATATATTGTCTATGGAAATAAAATCGTTTGTGAAATAATTCAACATGGTACGAAAGAGGACATTCAAAATTTGCCAAGAGAAACAAGTAACTTAACATATGATGCAAGAAAGGTTAAAAATTTTAATTATGATACAAATGACTGCACTGCATTGGCAATATTTTGAAACCATTTCAATCTGAAAACGTCATGTAATCAAAAAATTTTAACTTAACAACGTACATTTTGTTTAGAATAAGAGTCGGAAAAAATCTTTTTTCAAATGATTTATATGGCAAATAAATTGACACGAATTTAGTGACAGTGGATATAAAATTGAATATTCAAAAATCTTTAGATTTTGAACGATCATTACATTTTAATTGTTAAGTATTGTTTCATAAAATTTGTAAAAATCATTTTTTGATAACACGAGTTATGAAAATGTACAAAATCATAATTTTATTCATTTTTTTTAAAAATATATTGCTCAATTGAAAATATACAAACAGACGATTAATAATTAATACTGTATTAAGTATGTAAATTAAATTATTACGAAAATAAAACGTGCCATCTGTTCAAAGCAAAATATTTTAATGTTGAAGAAAAGGTAAATGTTATTTTCGTTCACGAATAAAGAAAAAGAGCAAGTTACTTGTTTCGCCACCTAGACAACGAAAAATCATTTTTAAGTAGTTATTTAAAAGGATAAGTATTTGGTCATTTTTACTGTACACCACGACCCATAAACAATATTCACTTTCCATCAGTTTTTTTCCACTTTTAATTTTACATGTTTAAAACATAGTATTGTCTTTTTAGATTTATCACGGACTATTTGAATCCTAATGTTTTTAATGATTAATTATTTTAATGTGATATAAATGCCTAAACACAACTTTCTGGTCCTGGTATAGTATTAGTGATGATGTGGTCTCTACGTCTTGGCGGTCTGCCAAGTGTTGACGCTGCTGATAATCCCACTGTGCTCCCAGATATGCTGCTCTGAGGCGACATCTGGAATTAAATAACATTGTTAGTTTCAACATCTGACAAACGGTATAGTTAGAAAACTTATTGTTCTTTTTAGATTTTTGTTTGTCATTTTCAATTTGCAACAGTTTATTTAAATTTGAAGTTAATCGGAACAATGTAATGCAGTGATTTCCAGCCTGGGAGGCGTGGGCTATTGCAAAGGGAGGCGTAAACAGTCCAAAATATTTATTTACCCTTTTAAACGTGTCTTGATTACTATATGAAATAAAGGATGGAGAGGCGCGAAGATATATTTTTCTTCAAAGCGAGGCGCAGTAACATAAAGGTTAGAAATCACTGATCTAATATGTTCTGATAAAAGGTCACAAGAGAAAGACGACATGCATTCGCACAAGCACGCTCTAGGATGGTCAATGATGTCACTGTTTCTTACATACGTCACACCACTCATTGCAGTGAAATGTGTAGGTACTACGCTGGGGCTTAGGGTCACAGGTACCTAACTACAGACATATGTGTTTTGATATAAGCTTTATTTTGGAAATTCCATATTCATACTTATAAGTATTCATTCAAGTTATATCTTGTACATACATATAACCGTTACGGTTGGTTATATCTACAAATGAAGTTATAAGTTTAAAAATAAAAAGCTAAAATATGTTTTAAATTTTAATGAACTTTATTGTAGATATACTCCTGTGATCCTATTCAGTGGTGTAGTGGAGTTGGGGCGCTTAAGGTCGACGTTCCCACACTTTTGGAAAATTTCCGATAAATCTTGAATAATATTCACAAATATTTGATGTAGTAAACAAGGCATCCAATCCCGTGATCCCAACCATTTTGGCGATGCCGTACTCCCAGGATCATCGCAATACCGATCCCGGGACTTTGGGATTCACCATAACATTAAAAAAATGTATTTAAAATCCCAATTCTTTCCGATTTACTACAAAATATTTTAATACATAAAAATGAAACAATATACGACAACCACAGTTTGTTTGAATACATATTTTTGTGTAGTACTTTGGGCACATATAAAATAAACGAATTGTGGTATTTCTCCCTCTCATATTATATAGAAGTCTTAAAGATATTTTTTTCATAATTGTATACACAATTCAATTGCAATCAATTATTTTTTAGAACAGTATATATATATATATATCGACTGTGGAAAGGAAAAAGGACGTAACCAACACATTTACAGGAGGCGCTAAAAACGTGTTTAGATGATTTTGGAACATATGCAAATAATGAATTATACACAACCTTAAAGTGCACGGAGGCTTCTAAAGTGGTGTTTAATTGACATAATCTAATATTAATTAAAGAAGTTGCCTAGGAAAAATCATTATTTCAGTCTTTTTTCTTGGTTTCAATTTTTACAAGGTCATCTTTTTCAAACTTAAAAGCTAAATTTAGATATTAATTCGGCATTTGCAGCTTACATCCTTTTAATAGAACGTGTATCAAATTTGATACATTGTGATTTTAGAAAAAAACCTGTTTTAAAATTATATATTCAATTTTAATTTGAGATCTTCGACGCGAGTGTTTGTGATATATGTATCTTCTATTTGAAATGATTTCAAGCAACTGTGACTTAGGAAAAAATATGTCCCATTGGCTGTTAGCTGTAATGTCAGTTATTAAAAAAAAAGGTCAAAAAGGATGGAGATAAATAAAATAGGATTTAAAGTTGAGAATAATTCTGGACTTTTATAATAAGACACGTTTTTCCCCAATCATCTCAGGCAACTGAAAAAGAAATATGTCGCCATGGCCGTTAGCTGTAAAGCAAATTGATTTTTGTAATAAAATTAGTGATGTAAAAAAACCGTTACTTATATATACTAAGATTAAAAAATTGTGAATCCCGATGTCCCGGGATCACAAAAGGGGTCCGTGATTCGATGCCTTAGTAGTAAGGCATTGTTGATGAAATAACAACCGTATGACTTTTATATTATGTAATATATGTAATATAAAATACAGTGCAGGCGCGAGGCTATTTGACGCCATAGGCAAAGGTTATTGGCGCGCCCCTTTGTAAAAAATCATCTGATTTTTTTTCGAAATAGTAAAAGAAAAAAAAATCACGATCATTAGATTTATACATATATATATATATATATCCATATCCGCTCCTAATGTGGATCATATGGCCTCCTAATGGCTGTATCTCAACAGAAGTTTTTCTTCGTGAACTGCTTGTTACTTGATAGCTCAACCTCTCTTTTCGAATCATATATAATACGATACATAGCTACAACAAAAAATCAAAATAAAATAAAATTTACTTCTATTTTTTTATTATTTGAGAACATAAAAATAATTTTCATACTCCATTTATACGCCCCCTAATGGTTCGCGCCCTAGGCGGTTGCCTATTTCGCCTGTATGGTGGCGCCGGCCCTGATCAAATACTTCGCAAATATAAGTAACGAATAATTCTGTTCTGAGAATAAATCATAAATTCATGAGTAAACTCACATAAATTTTATGCAATTATTATTTTTCACACTCTATATTCAGGAGAAGAATAAGCGGGAAGTATTATACTCAACAGAGAAATTTGTTGAATAATTAATTTTTTAATACGTGTGTTTAAATTTCCGTTAAACATGGTATTTAGAAATAGAATTATCAAAAAGTAGAACGGTTCTTAAAAATACTATCTATACTGCGCATATAAATCTAGTCTGGAAAGCAAAAACTGCGTAAAGAAATTCTGGGAAGAGCTCAAAAAAGCTCTCGCGTCTTCTCATTTTGGGAAATCCGTAAATCTTTATGGAAAATTTTGAAATCTGCCAGCGAGCAAAGTTTTCAAAGAATTAAAAAAATATTTGGAATCTTTCTATCCCCGAGCCTCGACAAACTTATTTGTACGGGTATAGGGGCCACAGAAAAATATGGATTCTCAAAAGGTGTCACGGGCCCAAAAAGTTTAGAAACTGTGCTCTATATGTTAATGTAGACAACATATTATATAAATTACTTTTTCAATATGCAGCGTTGCACCCACCATCAACCGTTACGGCTTCACATCTTTCAAGACAGTTGGCTACAGTCCACAGTATGACAACGGGAATTGTATGAAATATCTTCTTGGATTGTCAGAGAAAGATTCCCTAAGAGAATTGACTGTATGCAGAAAGAAAAGAATATATATGCCATTAGTAATGGAGACCTCCTCGCTCAAGATACGAATCCGATTTGGTTTGAATAACTTTTAATTTATCTTTTTAACCACAAGACGATGTCATACTGGGTCGACATATCTGACTGATGACAGTCGTTTTGAGAAATCTTGCTCATTGTTGTTCATATTTTCATAATCTCAAAGGAATATCATATGATAAGCACCTGAGTCATGTTTATTCATGAACATACTTTGACCAATGCACCATAGACCAGACACAATTACATATGTAAATAGCGCTGGAAATAGTTATAAAAAACAACAATTTTATATTTGAACAACAGTTAAAAATATCGTTAACCAAGGTAAAATGAAGGTTGTAATTCTGTTATTTATAAATTCACACAAACAATATATGTTTGTGAAAATAAGTCAAGCACATTGTCACGGCATTAAATATGAACTATTCTAACATAGCTTTACGCAACTTCTGACAAGATTCGAACAATAATTGGATACTAAGAAGTTTCACGCAGGCGCGTTTCTATTTCCAGTAATAACTTACAATCTTATGTTAATACAGGTATCTTATATTTCTCCCAGACGTCTAGACTAGATCTGTATTCTAAAATTTTCGTTACAAAAGTTTATAAGGAATATGGTCGTTGTATATTTTAGTTCGCAATGACAATTTATAGATAACACGGCATACGCTTTCATTGAACTGAACCATAAACTCGATTCTCGTATAGCTTGTAACATACAGTTGCTTTGTTCATATATTATCATTTGGCCATAAACACTCCTTCTGTAATAATATTATACAAGGTGTTCATCGCCGTACGTAAAAAAATAATCAAAGATAAAAGAGCAAAAACGAATTCTTCGAACATTACAGTTTCCAAATTTGAAAATGAAATAAACACTTCATTGACAGTTCTTCAATCACAAGTCGCGCACCGCCATTATTCGTCGACTATTAATGATTTCAGACTGTTAAATTTGAAGGCAAATTTTAAATGGTTTGTAAAAAATTAAGTCTGCAATTAAATATCATCCAAAGTAGAGTTACTGAAGAATTCTCACTCGTAAAAAGTTAATAAAATTGATATTTGTTTACAAATTATGAACAACAAAATAGCACATGTACATTTTTCTATTAAAAACCCATAAAGTAGAAGTTTTTATAATATTTTAATAGATCAATGAATTATGTGCGTACTTTTGACAAATTTCTTTGTGGGTGTTTTCATACGCATTTTATCTTCTTATTAAGCACATCCGACCTTACTGCAAGACCATTATGACTTAACTCATACAATATATAATTCGTCTTATTTTTAATCTGTTTCATATAGTGTGTGTGTGTATAATTGTGTATGACAAGAAAATTGATTTAATTTAAGAATCTTGTCTAATTGGAAGTATCATTGCGGTTACACAAATTCCACAGAAAATGTGTTTTATTTACAATTGGCATTAATCAATTACGCTATTGTCAGACTATTATAACTTACTAACGATGGAGTGATAACGAAATACATATATATCAACTGTAATATATATTTCTCGTGAAACTATTTAAAATAATTTGTTTTTTTTTTTAACTCGTGTTGATTATTTTTTTATTAAGTACTATTAAAAAATATATTGTTGTCTGAATACTGAGATTTTTTGTGCATTACACATATATTTGTGGAATAAACGTATTCGTATTTTGTTGAATAATTGCTTTAAATATCGATGTTTTTTGTAGTACATTTATAATTATCTATGGTTTTGTGTATATTTGTTCGCCCGAGGCAAATTGGTTTGGCAATTTTATGTTTGTTATTCAAATTTTTGTGTGTTCATTGTATAAACAATGTCGTGTAAAAATAATAGTGCTAAAAATTGAAATTTACGTGAACAGCCTGTATTCCATTCATTATCAGCAACCTAATATTTAGTTAACAAACAATGGTATTGTGAATTCGTAAGATACATTTACGAGCGATATTATAACCACATAGAATGGACACATGGTTGTACAGATTCCGTTGAATCCAGTTAACTTATTCGCGATAGCACATTGTATTCCTAATTAATATTTGGAAATTATTTTACCTAAATCTGTCTGGTATTGATTGGTATTACATTATTTAGAGAATATTCTGAGAAGACGAGATGATTACTGGGAGAAATATCTATTTCAATAGATGAAATGATAAAACTCTTAAATAAGACTAACAAATTATTAGTTATCTCGTATCCGACAAAAATATACGATTTTATTTAATCAACATACTACGTGCTTACGTAAAAACAAAACGTTCAAGAATCACGTAAAAGTAAGTTGTTTTTTTAATGTGTGTACTCATTATACGGATAAACAAATAAATCAAAGGAAATAGTGAATATATTAAGAAAAAAGAAGTGTTTTGAAATTGAGTGATCCTTTCAAGGAAGAAATTACAATGCCGGACGAATATATCAAAGCTGGTATTTTAGTATTTTACATAAATATCGGTAATTTAATTATCAAAACCGGTATTAAGTAAATGTTTTTAATTTAATTAATATCAGTATTTAATATGAAATACCTTCATTAAAAAATATAATAGTCAGCCGGCGCTAGAAATTTTTCAGAATATTTCAGAGAATTTAAGAATAGAAAATATTTGACCGACTCTCCAGATATCTCCAATCACCTGCTCCGCTTGCACGTGGCGATGGCATTATATATAATAATACAAAAGTGGTTTTTTAAATATAAGTTTAAATAAATAATATATCATTGAAAAGTTCTGGAACCTGTCACTTTTGATATTGCTCTAAGCATATTTTGTATAGTTCAATTAATTTTGAACAATTTTATTAATATATGTGATAGTTTCAAAGCGAAGTGTCAAAACTTAATGTGAAATCTCGTGAAGTGTCACGAATTAGAAATATTTCTTTAAAATGAATGATTTTCAAACGGAGAACATAGTAAATAATATATTTACTTTGAATGGACAATTTAATAATACTTACGAAGGCTGAAGGAAGATCAGGCCTATGCCTGGAGTTATCAAGTAACGCTAGATCTCTTGCCGAGAAAAGTGCATCGGGTCTTGCTGCAGGCGGTGCCCCCTGACGGGGAGAGCCCACTCTTTCCTCACACCCTCCGCCAACTTCCAGCTCTGAAAATTACAAAATTGGATTCAGTAATCACATTCTAAATTCAAAGTTGGTACCTATAGCAATTTGGTCGCCTCGTCAACAGTGTTGCAATGCACAAAAGTATTCATCCGGATAGATATTATCTATGGTTACGTGGAATATGGATATTTATTTATTAAATTTGTGTGTTGTTTTGTTATTAACTAATAATTTTCCACTAGATAAATTGTTTTGAAAACCAATTCCGGTTAACAATGCTCAATAGATTTATAAGTTTTGATGCTGTACATTATTCATATTATTTAATTAAATATTTTGAAATGGGTTTTACCTATGTATTAAAAAAAAATATTGAGATTATTTGTGTAGGTGATTTTGGTCCCAAATGTGATAAAAAATACCTCACTTTTGATGTGTCGTAATCTAGCGGTAATCATTATAATCGGTTAAATATTAAATTAAATAAGCCCAAAGCTTTTATAGACTGGATATCAATAATTTCTGCGAAATTCGTATGTTTTAGATATAATTTTGTAAAATATTTCACCGTGAACAACAAAAATAACCCAAATAAAGTGTTAAACTTTTTTGATATACCTGTCCAAAGCATGATTTAATTAAAAATCTATCGTAATTATAGTATTTTTCTGTTTTTACATTTTCACTTACTCACTCAATACAAGCGTAAAAGTTACCGAAATATCATCCATAAGACGTGGTAAAAATAACGTTCACAATTAGGCTGATGATTATAGACAAAGAATCTTTTAAGTGGTTGATGAAACGTTTAGTAATATTGAGTTAATTTAAAATGTATCTTTCTATTTATAATATAACTGCCTCAAATTGACAGATAACTAGTTTTTTAAATTAATTCAAATTGTTTTAATGTGACGACGTCCATTTCTTCAAATATTTATTAATAAAACAACATAAGCTGACACCTACACACACTTCATTAAAAGATTTTTTAAAAAATGTTTTAAGACTAAGTCTCCATATAATATTTGACAGATAGAGAGCATGAGTAAACTTTTGAATTTACTGCATCGTAAAAACTGACTGGTCTGATTTTACATTGAATTTATGGCTGTATAATGACTAAAACAATACATCTTGACAATAAATTTACATTAATGTATAGATTGAGAAAAGTTGGTAAACTTTTATAGGATTCACAAGATTTGTATCAAACACATTTATTTAGCTCTCATATTTTTTTTATACTATTATACCAACAAAAAATGCATTTATTTTTAATGTAAATTGTTTTGATAACTAAGCGACTTAGTTTGCATACCCAAAACACACTTATTATTCATTCTTCTAGCAACTGGTAAGAAATTTCAGGCAAAAGTTTTGAGTCCTTGCTATCATATATTTTTAACAATTTGAAAATAAATTGATCAGAAACCAGGAGGAGTTTTTTTGAGTTTTCCATGAATGATATATTATTATTAATATTTGCGTTTCTATGATTCTATAAATTTGATTCATTTGTAGTTATTGTACGTAGTATACGTAAACCAACCGAAGGTGTAAGTAATTTATTCGGTATTTGTTTGATATTCGAAGTTGCGACTATATGATAAAAAAAATAGAATACTATTCGTTCATAGTATAAAGGTGTATTAAGTCACTAGCTTTACGAAAAATTCACTTGGTATCTTAAAATAATAAATTGTTTTAATTTCAGCTCGAGGCACGCTAGCAAATAGTGCGTTTTCATAATTAATACGCCTCGCCAGGAATATGAAGAAACCATGAATCTATATATTAATAGTCGATAAGGTACGTTCGTACGTTTGTTTGTTCGTACGTATGGTCGCGATTTCGCCTTTTCGATGACGTCAAGAAAGATGGTAAAAATTAGAATATTAGATTATTCTAAAAATTCCAAAATAATTATACCATTTTGTATTATTTTGGAGTATTTTATTACTAGAAAGGATTTTTTTAAGTGTCAGGGCTGTCGATATATGTCCAGGGATCTTCTTCTTCTTCTTCTCCAAAATATATTTGTTTGCATACTTGAAACCTTTGAATTATTTTAAAAAATATATTATTTACAATATGAATACTGCAGGGCTGTCGATAGCAGGGCAGCTCAATTATGATTTTTATAAATATATTTTATTATATTCGCTATTTGCATATTTTGTTTTGCAGTCCCGGTATATTTTAGTTCTTTTAGATAATTAGGTGTATTCCTAAAAAAATCCACTGAGAGAATTAATTTTAGATTTTCTGGCTATTTTAAAATTCAGGGGCAACGGGCTTACAGCTAGTTTATATAAATGATAAAATTCATAGGTTCAAACACTACAACATTTCGATATTCGAATATTTTGTTTACACTGAAAATTCTGAATCCATTGGAAAGTATCTGCGTAGTAATGGAAAAAATAAAATGCTTGTACAGTGCAAAGAGCCCACAATTCTTTTCGATTTTTTCTTTATTGGTTGTGAAACTAAGCCTTTTCGCCAGTAATGTATTTAAATTTTCTCCTTAAGAAAAACGTTAATAATTTTGCAAAGAGCGAACACGAAGCATAACAACTTAAGTACTTTTCTTTATCTGTTTCCATTGTCGTTTTTGTTTGTAGAATAAGAAGTGGAGAAATTAAAATAAATCTCTCCCAGTCGTGCTTTGTGATACTCTACGCAATTTATTCATACTCGTGCAAAGTTTAAACAACTTTATAGCCTTTATAAGAATGTTTCAACCAAGAAATAACACTGCTTTATGATTTATTTTTGGCCCCGAAAGAGTACAGGCTGCCCGACTCTGTTAATGCTAATATTCCTGCAGCACCCCTTTGAGTTTTGAATTAAATAAATTTGGTTAAAGAAAGAGGCGCATTTTAAATATATTTTTACACACCCAGAGCACGAGACTTGGACTTCATAAAAGTTTGCGTGTTTCCTGGTTTAAGAATGCTTCCTTACACGAATTTTTGATCCTGTATTATACTAGAAGAGCTCATAAAATTTTGTCGTCTTAATTTTCAAGAGATTAAACTTTTAATTCGGATGTTTACTTCAAGATAAAGTTTTCGTTTGTATTCTTTGTGTTTGACATCTGGATCTTATTTTTTGTCAGTATATATTTGATTCCCAATTCCCTTAGGCTTAACCATGTTTTTTTCTGCGTAAAAATGTTGATTTTGTTGATTCTATATTATAAAATTTAAAAAAATGTTTTCACAAAAAATAATACCACAGAAAAAAATAAATGCAACCGCCATCAAATTAAAACGCATACATTACAAATATTTAAAGCTACGTTTTTTGAAATCTTACAATTTTCAAAACTTTATAAATATATATATATAACTTAGCTGTCCGTTGACCTCAACGGGGGGGATTTTTCTTGCATTTTGAAGTAGTCAGAAAATTTACTGGCGTGAAAAATAAATTACAAACCTATTTATTGAATAAGCCAGAAAATCTAAATGTAATTAATTCTCTAAATGGATTTTTTTAGGAATACACCAAATTCTCTTAAAGAACTAAAATACACCGGGCAGTCCCAATTTTGTGAATTTTGTTTTGCAGTCAAAACAAAATTTGCAAATAGCGGATATAATAAAATACATTCATAAAAATCATAATTGAGCTGCCCTGCTGAGTACTATATCCAATATCGACAGCCCTGCAGTATTCATATTTTATCATTTTTAGAATAATTCAAATGGTTGAGTATGTTAAAAATATATTTCGTAGTAGAAGAAATAGACCTTGGGGCATATATCGACAGCCCTGCCCTGCAGTATTTAAATATGATAAAAGCAAATATATTATCATACTTTGGTTAAATGGCAAGCAGTATACGTCAATTTTCTACATACATACTATTATAATTAGTACAATTATTTGTCACTTTGTCAACAACGCACTTATTTGGTGTAAATCGGTTTGAGTTCAAAGCGACAATAATTTCAAGCTCGTGGCAGCCGATCCAAATTGTCATTGTCACAGAAAAACACAGTTATCTGAATACACATAGGCTATTTCGTTTTAGACAATGTGCGCAGAAGAGCATAAATTCCGACTCCATTACCAATTTTACTGCCGACTTCGATTCCCACAAAAACATTCGATTTCTGTAAGATCACCTCTGGTAAATAAGGGTTACTTAATTTGACTAGGGAAAAATACTTTAAATTGCAACACTTACGTGAACGTCAAAATGTAAAAAGCAGACACCATGTTATACGTTTTTGAAAATACCGATACATCTTTTTAAATTCAATAAGTATAACATAGCCTATTATGGTATCAATAACTCTAAAATACGCGAATAATTAACTACTTAATTGCATTAAATTTGTATGTGTATCAGTTAAGGATTCCTATACCCAGTTCCGAGGCGAGGTTCTTTAGCGCCCTAGGCAACGGTTATTGGCGCGCCCCCTTCTAAAAAAAATGTTCCATTATTTTTTCGAAATAATGACAAAAAACTATTCAGAATCGTTAGAGATATATGTTTTTAATATATCCATGACTGCTCTCAGTGTGTGCTGCTACGTGAACTGTTTGTTACTCAGTCACTCAACCCCTCTTTTTCGAACCATATAGAAAAAGATACACAATTGCAACGAATACATACAAACATCAAAATAAAATAAAATGTACTACTATTTATTATCATTATTAGAGTATATTAAAAATAATTTAAATACTCCATTTATGCGCCCCTAATGGTTTGAGCCCAAGGCGGTTGCCTATTTCGCCTGTATGGTGGCGCCGGCCCTGCCTATACCGAATAAATATATTAATCATCGTTAGGCGCAAAAAACGTGTTTTGATGATTTTTTGCCATACGCAAATTATGAGTTATACACAACATTGAAGTGCACGGAGACTTCTAAACTGGTGTTTAATTGACATAATCTAATATTATTAATTAAATAAATTGTCTACTAAAAATCTTTATTTCAGTCTTTTTTTTCAGTTTTTAATGTTTTACAAGATCATCATTTTCAAACTTAAAAGCTAAATTTACATACTAATTCGGCATTTTCAGCTTGCATCCTTTTGATAGAACGTGTATATCAAGTTTGATACATTGTGATTATCGAAAAAAAGCTGTTTTGAAAAAACTGTGGGTTACGTCTTTTTTCCTTTCCACAGTCGATATGTTCCGGAAACCGGTGTCCGCTTGGTATTTAAGTGGTATGACATTACAACGACAAGGTTCATCATTTCTGAATTCTGTTATTTTTTCAAATAAATTCGGCTGCGTAAAAAGTCTTTGATAACCGGTATTTCGGTATTGAAAGGCTGTTGAATTACCGGGATCGCGGTTACGGTAATACCAATATTGCAATCCCTATTTATTGTAATCTGGATAGGGCATCTAAAATTAACCCGTAATCCGCACACGTGTAGCGTCGGAACAATTAAATGAAAGTGTATGTTGTTACGTTTGTCGATCGATTCGTCTACGTATGTATTGATTAAATTTATGTTGACATTGACGTTCGTAACTTCTAAAATAAATACTCTATACATGCCTAGATATGTACTAGATAGCTTTGTCTAATTAGCGAACATAATTTATCATTCACGAAGCAAATGGAAACGTTACACGTTCTACTGTGGTATCAAACGTATAGTTATAATTTTATATTTCGTTTTTGATAATAATATGTCAATTGTTGAGGAAAACAAACTATAACATATATACACTTTTAGTCCATACCCGCATATACCATTTTTAGTCCCAATGGCAGGTTTTCCCAAGTTTTTCTGCAATGGAACACTTTGCGAATCCGGAAATTTTAACGGAACATTTGGAATATTTTTTAGGTCGTGTATTTCATAATAGTATAAATACAAAATATATTGATTAAACATTTTTTTTAATGATGTGGCGTCGAGTCTGTTTTGCACTTTGACTTCGTTGCAGCATAAAAAGGAAACCCTGCTTCGCATAAATAAATTGTATAAAATGAAAAAAAAAACAATAATAACTTGTTTTGATACATTGGGGGATACTTCTGACAAACTCGCCAAGAATAAATTTAGTGACATTCATATCAGAATCACCGATAAAATCAGTCAAATTTTCATAATCACAAGCATGCTGCTGTGACGGAAAATGGATTCCAAGCCGAGGAATAATAATTGTAAATTTTCAGAAAATATTAAAAAATGGGTTTTTAAGTTATGTGGGTGTTCACGGAACACCTATTCAGGTTCTGTGGAACACCAGTGTTCCGCGGAACATAGTTTGGGAAACCATGTTCTAATGGATATATCTCAACATAAGTTTTTCTACGAGAACTGTTTGTTACTGCTCAACTTCTCTTTTTTAAGGAGAGTAGTAGGGATAGAAGCATAAGGTTAGGACAGGACTAGTGGCTAGCTTATGATCTTGATACGCCCCATTTTTTAGGATAGGATGGGTGGGAGGGAGTAATTCAAGAAATCCATACATTGATTGAAAAGTCAATTTATAGAAACTGTCTGTACTAGGATTCGTACCCATGACCTCCGTATTCTGAGCCAACGACGTTGACATTCGACCACGCAGCCGGCGTGAGTAAAAAGTAGCCAGTATTTAAATTATTGATCTGTATTTTAAATTCAAAGCCAACCTAACCTAACCTAACCACATGTTTGCAATCACGACTATGTTTATAAATAGTCGACATTGAATTGAATTGAACATTTTAAATTAGTAAAAACACAATATTTCTTTGTACTTCATTCCACTTTATTAATTAGGTCAGGACCGGTTTCGCTCATTGCGAGCAAGCTGAAAATGCTCGCAGTGAGCAATATAATGCCTTTCCTCCAAGTATTGACAGTGAACACCCTAAAAGGTATATTTTAAAAGCTGTCTATTATTATAACTAAAAACTTTTATGCACTTAGAAAAATAGCCTCGTTCAGTATAATACTATCTGTTATTGATAATAGAAGACGGCCATACTATAAAAAATATGTTTTCGAAGAGTTTTTATGAATTATGAAGTTCTAAATAAGACGCGTTTAGTGACAAAATACTACTAATTCGTGTTCTAAACGCAACAGTAAACCGTGGGACCATAACGTAGTTGTCAGACTCTGACAAGCAGACCACTTATGTACACATACATATAAAGGGAAAAGTTAACTAATTCATGAGATTGTTACATTAATTCGATATCATCTATGTGCAGTCAGTGAGTGTAGGGAAACAATATCGTTTCATATTTTTTTTATCGAGCTCATATTAATTACGTACTCATCTTATATACATATATAGTATTTTGATATGAAGGATTCACTGTACATATTACTACGTATCAATTTAATTTTATATTATAGTAAATCAACATATAAGTAAGTAAAAATATCTGATATTCAAGATGAACATTTAAATTAAAAAGTATGTGTGTGTTTATTCATTGATTGAATAAATATGAAAGTATCTAGAGAATGAAAATAAAAAAGAAACAAAACGAGTAGTTAGGTTGAAAATAAAATAGAGTTTTAATAGATCTTTCTTTAAGCGGAAGAGCATTCATCTTTAAGTCATGTCTGCATACTTATCATTGCTGTCGTATTATTGACGTGCGATGTGTTCTATTTTTGAAACATTTAATTTTAATGACCGACGAAAACAAAAGAAAAATTATCACAGCTGTCACAGTGGCATCATGTCAAAGTCAAACAGACAAACGGGTAAATAACGCTAGCATAATTCACCAAAATTGGTAAGATAACAAACGTTAATTGTTTAATTGTTCTATAATAATTTAATTGTAAAACACTTAAAGCAACACGACATGCGACATACGACGCTGGTGTAATTCACTTAAGAATTACTCCCGGCATTCAACTTCACGCTCTGCGTATTAGAATTTATGCACAAACTGCATCTGGCGGTAGCCTCAAACAAATAACGATAAGTACTAAGAATACCCGCGACATAAATTTAGACTGACTTTCAAGAAAGTGGTAGGTACACAAAGGAAATATATTACTAACAATGTCATTTCTTCTATCATTACATTCTTCAAATATTCATACGTGTGAAAATGTTGTAAATATACAATGATGCATGCAACGATTATATATTTCTTGGTGTGTAAACTAAGCAAGTTGCCAAGTAAACTTATATCGAAATGGTCAGACACTAAATTCAATGGTTGATTTCTACAAAACGGTCGGTTAATCTCAAGAAAATTTTAAATCGCTATCCAAAACATAACTATTTTTTTTGTTATTGACTGTTTAAACTTATAGTGAATAACGCAGTGGTTAGGGCATCCAATCCCGGGATCCCGTTCAATTTTCTGATTCCGAAATTACGGGATTTCGGGGTTGAGAAATTTTGAGCAAATCCCGAAAATTTATAATAAATTGGCAAATTCAAAATTTCAAATTCCTCGGTGAGTTAAAAAAAATAAAAACGAGGTTCTGTGAATCAATCGGGGAAAAAGCGATTGGGGATTCAAAATTAATTAATCCCGAAATCCCGGGATTGGAAAAAGGCTCCGGGATTAGATACCCTAGCAGTGGTGAACTTCGTTGGCTTCCGTGTTGCATCCCACGGCATTTTTTCACTCAATTTATCGATTTCTGTTCGGAGGCATGGGTGTTTGTGGTGTCTAAAATTTTCTTCCGATCTTTCGATAACGCGGCGTAGAGCAACAGTAACGTACAAACGTTGACATATGTTATAATATGCAAAAAAAAACAATCAGGTTTTTTGGATTTAAGTAAAACAGCGATAGTTTGAAAATATTCATTGCTTTTATACACTGATCGAAAACAGAACAGAACGAAGTTCTTTACAATTAATATGAAACAAAACACGAAGTTTGCTGCAAGATGTTACGAAGGTGTACGAAATTTATTAGACCGTGATGTAAAACACACCGCCGAAAAAGTATGCCAAGGCTAGACTGGTTTAATTTAAATTGTAAATTGAATTAAGCCTATTAAATATTTTTTATAAGTGTAACATATCTATTCTAATTACCTCTCAGTTAGTATGTATTCTATGAAGCATTAATAAAACAGTTCCGGGATCAAGCCACGAAGAGATCGACATTAGTTTTCACTGAAGACTAATGATTGAGCTATTTTATGGAAAATATGAGATAGTATCTTCACTTCTCTCGTCGGAGATGTTAAAGAATGAAGGATTACAGACAAACACGAACAGTACATTGAATGATAAGCCAAGAATAATACATTACATAAAATCATAAGATTCTGATACAACTTCATATATTTATCCGATTTGACGTTTCTAATCAGGGGTTCAAACTATTACCGCGCAACTTAAAAAACGAACTCTCAACAGAAGTTGTCACTGGACTATGGAACTGAATGTTTATATTTTCAATAAAACAAAAGAAAATTTACTGTGATACCAAGGCATCATTCAAAGTATGTTTTGATTGGACTATATATTATATTACGATGCATTACCCGGATGTGAAATACCGAATTGTTTTTCAGCCTTCTAAATAAAAAATATAAAAACAAAATTAATTTTATTTATCTGCTTACTGTTAATAACATTGAGCTGGAAGATTGATACATGCATTTTAAGGTCATATTATTTATTTGATGAAAAAATCCGTTTCTATGATACAATTAACATCGTTTTAAAGATTTTAACAATATTTTTGATCGCACAGCTGTCAAAATTTATAAATACCTAATTTATTTTTAAGTGTGTAAAATATTTTTATATTGAAATTTCTTTCATATGGTCATATTTTAAAATACATATCCTGTAAAATTGTTCATTGTCGATTATTGTTTAATTTCTGGGAGTAAACTGTTACAATCGATAAGAATATGATTTGGAATAGAAATCATACACAAGGATATATCATTTCAAATTATTTTATAATTGAATATTCAATTTATTACCTCAATACGATAGCTGTTCTTCAACATCAACAGACAGTCAAGAACGATTTTATTTTCATTATTTTAATGAATTTGTATTTTTTATAGCGATTCAGAAGACATTCAGTTTCCACATTATTAATCAAATGAATAGTTCAAGAGAAACTTTGCAATTTATAACGCAGTCAATATTCAAATTGTACAACGTTTGACGCGGTCAAGATTTGCTGCTTGCAGTAGCAGCGAGAGATTCCAGCACGATTGGTGCAAAGGCCATGACAATCGCGAGACTTCAATCGAATCATCGATCAAGAAATTATTTCTTTGGAACATTTCCAAAAGAAAAAGGAAGTTCTCTCTCTCTCTCTCTCTCTCGCGAACCACAAGTCACGGTTAATTGTAAAAATGTAATAAAATCTTCAAGTCAACATATATTTCAATTATCAGCAATTTTTGAGAAGATTATGAAGAATGTTTTATTAATAAAACGTATTCAGTTTAAATATTTTTTTAAGCAAGACGGTACACTACTAGAATTCACAAAGGAAAGCGATTTAAAGAGTTGATTTGTACACAACCTAAATCTCTGTAAAATAATTAGTCAGGGAAACAAGATTCTAGTTTTACAGACAACGCTCTGGTTTTGGTAAGCTGATGTAGGAAAAAGAATTATAAAAGGGACATAGTATTATTTAATGCTCAACAGCTACTAAGTAGTTAACGGAAATATAATAGATAATATTAGTAAGCCGTCTGATTAGTAACTTTTATAATAATCATCTTAAGTTTTTAATACGCTTCGCTTCTAAAAATATTTCACTCTAATGACGCTAAGTTTTTCAGATATTATGACAGTTCGATGACACCTCTGGATTTTTTAAAACAAGTGTTGTTTCTTAAAATAGGCCATTTTTTAAACACTAACTTACTTTCACAAGAAAAGAGTCGAATTATTTATTTACTCATCTGTAAGATAAAACTAATAGTATTTAAATGATTTTTGGCAACAGAGCCAATTTTTTTTTATACAAAATATGCCAATGCCAAATTAAAATATGGTGTAGGAGAGATTTGTAAACGCCTCTAACTGGACCGGTGGCTAAAATAATATGATAATGAATTAGTATTACAGACGCTTGGGTTTCAGTATTAAAATACCAATCTTAAAATTAAATTATTCGAAGGACTAGTTATGACAGTCTGACTGTAAAGAGGTGTCAACAATTGTATTAATAATTTATTAAATTTTCTAGAAAAAAATGACAATATTATCAGTGTTTTGAAAGTAGCAGTGCCAGAAGCTTATAACTTGTTGATTAAGTATATTAATAATGCCCGGTAGCAATGTCAATTATGAAACAACTTTTATGTCTCTCTTCGTGTTACTTTCACAGATATTGAATTTTTAACATTGTTTTTGTTACAGATTGTGTCAGGTAAACTGGTAACTTGTATTGAAATTTTTTTATTGTAAATATTTTATTTTTTGAAAAAGAATGCCAAAATAATCATGATTTCAAGTTTAACTATCATGGCATGCAAATCTTCTGGAAAAGAAAAAGATTTCACTCATTTGAATTCGCAATTTGGAGTTGTAAAAATATAGAACTGATAATTAAACGATTGGGTTTCTCTCTTGATGGCCGAGTTGCCCGACGACGATGAAAACACTCCAACTTAAGATTAGAAAGAAGACGACTGAGGCAAAGCAGAATGTATTCAGATTGTCCAGGTAAGTCAAATCGACAATGGCGCTCAGAAATGATATAGAGAATTGTATCACAGAAAAACGGTATATGATAAAAATACATACAAACTGACCCATATTCGATGTTTAAATCAGATTGTCATAAAAATTTTACATATAGAAAAATAAGATTACGTTCGTTACTTTATTTAGCAGCAATATTAATATTCATCAGTTTTGATAAGGCCCCATACTGGACTCTCGTTATGAAGGATTTATTTAAAGGGTTGTATACTTCGATTTAATTAATTTTTTTATCTCCCTATGGATATAGTAATGAAATTATCCACGACGTAGTGTTTTGTTGTGTTGCTACTAGATTTTATTCAAATAAAGGTCAACCGATTACATCATTCAATATTTTTTTTCGAGATACCAAAATGATCGGACAGTACGCTTCTTACATACAAAATAGGTATAGTATTATATTATCGGCATGCATGCAGCATACTTATTTTGTTCGATAAAAAATCATTCAATTTATTTGTCGTTTATTAGACGATTTGAAGCTGTTTCATTAGTCATTACTATTTTCGGCGATTTAGTTTTCAAACGGACATTTTTATAATAATGTCAATGTCATGCTAAAGTTTGTCCTTCACAGTTAGTCTACACTCTGACCTACAAAAGTATCTATTAGTGTTACGTGTACGAATTTTTTGTTCACATGCGATTTTCTCTTCACTGTCTGATCTTGAAAACATTTTGGCAAGTCACCGTGACATTTCTTTTCGAGTGTTTCGTCCAAGTTTGAGAACTATTTTATTCACTCGAGTTGGGATAATTAGTGACTATCTAACTTTGCGAAGAAAGTTCTTTTATGGATTAGTTTTTTTGTTGACCATGCCAATTTAGTTCCAAGAATTTTAATCACACAAATAAATATCGTTTTCTGTTAATTTTCGAAGTTAGAATTTAAGTATGATAAAATGAATTTTAAAGTTTTTTTTACTTTTATTGTATCAGCATAATGTATGTAATACATATTATATATACATATCGTGGGCTTAATTCTAACATCAACTAAATTAGTTTACCCTGTGTTCAGGAGACAGTTAAAACTGAATATTTCAACTTCCAGAAACAAATTCTTATTCATATATTTTTTTGCTGTAGAATATTTTACCATTCTTAATAATATGCTTTTAAAAACGTTATCATTAATTATTATATATGTTTAATGTGGAGAACTTACGTTATATTAGAATAAATAAATACAAGAAGAGATGCGTTATGTTTGCTTTTTAACCCCCTTCCGTTTGCAAATTTGGATATTAAACGAATGAAATAGATGCGTTGATATGACTTTTAACCGAAATCACAAAAACATGATATTCTAAAAAAATGACTTACGTGATGTTAGAATTAGCCTGACAATATATTAAAAAAAATGTTTGAATATGTTTTAAGCCATGTCCGCTCCCAATGTGGAGCATATGGACTCCTAGTGGAGTTTATCTCAACAGAAGTGTTTCTACGAGAACTGCTTGTTACTCAGTTGCTCAACCTCTCTTTTTCCAAAGAGAGTAGGGATAGAACGATAAGGCTAGGACAGGATTAGTGGTAAGCTAATCGCTCTCGATACGCCCCGTTCATAGGATAGGATGGGTGAGAGGGGGGAATTCAAGACATCACATACATCCATGTCTTTGAACAGAAATTCATAAATCGATTGAAAAATCAATTTATAAAACTGTCCGTATCGGGATTTGAACCCGGGCCCTCCGTAGCGGTAACCAACGACGTTGACCACTCGACCACACAGGCGGTTTTGAATATGTTACTGTAAGAATACATTGTTAATTGTTTGCCGATCCCGTTAATGGGCGATAAAAGCCTTTTAGCATAGTTGGGCGGTAAAGTCATCAAATCTCCGAGTGGAAGTTTTCACAATGCTTTATTATGCATGATAAACGGGTTTGTATCCAAAGACTTACGTGTCTGCGAAGTTTATTGTGTATTACTTTCCATCTACTCTCTATCCCATATCTTCTAGCTAGCACACACTACTTCATCGTGTTATTTATTTTTACTTATTGAATGGAGAGACGGACGACTTACTCTCACCAAATTAAATCCTGCTGAGTTACTCCATTTCATTAGAAGCGGAAAGAATATTAAATGACACTGAAAAATATTTAATGATGTATATAAGTACATATTATAATTATAGATAGCAAGGAATGCGAAACCTTTGAAGATCCTGAATGTTTTGACATCAAAGCGTGTATGTGACTGGCAAAGGATTCATTATGCTTCCCCCAAATGCATTCAATCAAAGCGAAGAATTATGTATGAATGCACAATACAGAAATGGCAAATGACTGGTTTAAGCGTACGAGCAGAGTTATGATCTGAGAAATATCTGTGGATATTCCCTACGCTATTATTCTTGGGAGACGATTTCGTGAAACCAAAGCTCACTATTATAATATTATGTGTGTAATAAATTATTTTCGCCGCTTCCTTATACGAGCTTTGATTGAACTCACGTGCTTGACTACAAGTAGTAGATTGAGATTTAAGGCTGCAATTTATTTCAGTATCTTTCGATGGTTTCGGCGGTAACTTTGTGGAAGTTCATTTTAATAGAAAATTTAAATTAACTTTGATTATTCCACGTATTGTGTAACTAACCAATCCATTTTGTAATTTTATAATTTTAAAATGTTAGAATCAATCTTGCTTCATTACTTAAGCAAACTTTGCGATAGTAAGTCTGAAGATGCCTCTGAAAGAGGCGAAACACGTGTCAAAGTTAGTTACACAATACGTGGAATAATCAAAGTTAATTTAAATTTTCTATTTCAGTATCATTAATTATAAAATCAATATAAGGAAAAAATTAAACGATATACTTTGAATATACAGCGAAGCCAATTTTATATTGAATATGTTTTTTTAAATTCGTGGCTTATCAATAAACAAATTAAATAGTTCAGTTAGTAACATCGTTAACATACTAGCGCAACTCCAATGATAAAAATGCTTGCTGGGACATTCATTTATGTTGATAGACTGCTGCTCTATTTTTATTAAAATACGAACATTGAGCTGTTTCATATAATACAATTTGATGTGTTTGTATGCGAATTGAAGATATACTTTACCTAATGCATGTACAGAAGTAAAATATATCATCTGGTCGGCATTGTAAAGAACCTGCAATAGAATTTACCTTGAAAAATAGCAAGTCACGACAAGGTGACAAGTCACTGACGCTTATTTTAAAGTTTACGTTTGTTTTTAGGTAAATAAAACTTATCAATTTAGAGAAGAGCACTACTCATATAGATTTTATTATAGAAATGGTTTTTTTTAGACTCGAAAGAGCTTATAGTAAAATAAAAGTTGTCGTCTCATCGTAATTTCTTGTCTAAAGTATTAATTCTGCAATGATTACAAAACGCATCTTTGGACTAGACATGCAACCTTATGTAAGGTTAAAATAGGCAATTGGACATCTTTTTTCATTTCAAATTTCTCAGTAGTATTGTATGCAGTAGCGTGCAAATAAACTTTGGATACAGGTAAGGAAATAATTTAATTTAAATATCAATAACAGTGAGTTTAAATATTTTATTATCAACAGAAATATGGAACTGTACACAGAGTACATTTTATTTACTATACAATTTATTTAACAGCAATATTTTTTTTAAAGATATACGCTTTTTTGTTTTTGCTGCCGGAAATAACACACTTGTTATCTCGCATGCTGAATTTAATCAGAGCTCGCGAGAGCCCCTTGTTGAATAGTAATCAGGCCGGCGAGCCCCTTGCTAAATGAAGAAATACAGTATTCTCAGATCTGTGCGTTATATAATGTATAATTATGCAATATATTTAAATAAACAAAAGTAGTTATGTACATTTGGTATTTCTGACGTACATTTTTCAGTTACTTATATTGACTAAAATTAATATATAATTCGCACTGTTACATAATATAATGAGATATTAGCATTCGATAGCTTTGATAATTATTGCGTATAATTCATTTTTATACGAGTGATACAACACACTGGGGAAATGCACACTTTCCCCAGAACATCACAAATAGCTATACGATTATGCGATTCCCTTATTGCCGTATTGGCAGCCCATCGCTGAATTTCATGCATAATAACTCTATTATATGGACATAATAAAATGAGACATTTCGTTTTACAATTATCGACAGAGATGACTGATTGTATCATCGCAATTTGCATTTGCTAAATCGAATTTCAGCAACGATATAATAAATATAAAAATTACAGACACTTTAAGAAACATTAAACCAAACAATATAATATTTAAAATTCTAGCATGTCACCCCGATGTCCGATTTCGACAAAAGTATCCCATATAAATATATATAAGGTAATGCTTTGTTTTATGTGTGGGCTGCACGTTTCTGGTTGAATGTTTCGGCAGTACGTGAAACTAAATGTATCCAAGAGTCAAAATGATACGGATATCACGTAGACTTGTTTTCACACGTTCAAGTGTGTAGGTCGTATTTAATTATTATTGTAAGGTGCTTGTGAATAAGGCAAGATGTCACGCTGCTAAGTAAAAGCGGGCGTGATAATTCGCTCACCAAGACGAAGCTTTAGGCGACAGAAGGGAGTGAGGCTAGCAGAGACATCAAAACAAAGTGGAACATAAGAATAAGTCATGATATGCATTCACTGAATAACAAAAATAGTGCTTATTAAAGATCATTATAATAGTATGAATATTACGATTTGATTACGTATAAATATTTTATTTCTATGGGGCGAAACCTTACTAGGATCATACCAAATTGCATTACATTACATTTAAGATAGTCAATCAGTCGTAATTTTATGTTGAACATTAGCCAAATAATGTCGGCTAGTGAATATGAAACCACGAATTAAGAGTCGCTTGCAAATCCTCAACAATATTCAATTTGAAAATAAAATGAGCATATTTACTTTTTCATAATATGTATGTACAAAGATATGTTATCAATCCTTTCTAAAAGTAAATTACAAAACAAGTATAATAATAGACGTGCACTTTGAGCAATAAAATTACATATTACAAGATAATTATCAAGTTTACCGAAACTTTTTAACAGGTACACCAACGTGTAGAGTAGTTTTAACTTTATTTTAACAATAGATATATATTTTTTTGTATTCAATTTAGCAATGCCAAGAAATAATAATAGTTAATTATTTATCTAGGAAATCGTCTCTATTTGAAAACGAATTGTCAATTTGCTTTAATCAATCGAATCTGTGTGATACCTAGCCAAGACTATAGGTTTGAGTTTTGACGATTCCTGACGTCAGACAATCGTCTGCAAGCAGGTCTTACGATAATATGCTTTTGATGGTTACCCGTCGTAGACAGATCGCTGTAATATCCAATTTTACACTGATCACTGCAGTTTCAAAGAGATTTCATTTTTAATATTGAACAAATTAGTACCTACAAAAAAGATCGATTAAAACCTGATTATAAGAAAAGGATTTGTAATACACAAATTATATTTTATTTGCTACCCAGCACGATTAAGGCTACAAATATTTTATATGTTTTATAAATAACTTATTCATGATCTTCCGTAAAAAAGACAGTCTGAAAATGTTGTAAATAAATAAAACAATTGTGGCTGTAGTTTAGTATAAAAATGTTATATTGAATAACCTTATTAAGAGTTGGCCATTTTAAACGGTTATGTCATTGAACTGTTATCGAAAATAAATCAGTTTTACTACTGTGTAAAAACATGTTTAAAAAAAAATGAGGAAAATTTTCCAGATTAAAAATACTTCATGTGAGATCATCGTTTGTTTTTACTCATTTGAAAAAATCTACCAGACAAATAAACGATGTCCAAAGTCTGTGGGTGTATCGTCATAAAAACATCTCGAATGGAAAATATCAGAGTGTGTATTTTTAGTAACGACGTTCATTCATAAGAGAGTAAACAATAAACTATGTATTAAAATAACAACATGTAATCAAAGTTAATTGATTTTATAAAAAACTGCTACCGATTATATTTTTAAACAATCCCATAACACCACGACTCTCAGAAGCCGTAAGTGTTAAACATTTTAATCGTCATGGGGTCACCAGTGACAGACAAGGAATACCTAGTTTTGAGTTGTTATTAACGCGTTATACGGTGCAAACGGGAACGCGTTCGGTTTTTTTTAATATGCGGCGACTAATCGCGTAAAAATGTATCACAATAAAAATAATCAATATATTTTCATCATATAACTACTATTTAATACCTAAAAACAATAAATCATTTAACATTAAGCTTGCTTGACGTTCAACGTGTGTAACAAAAGTATAAGACCAAGCAAAATATTTTTAACCCTTTACACGAAGGTGATGTTTTTGGTGACGGTACAACTGTGACGTTAATACCCTCCATATAGGGTGTGTCAGAAATAGAACCTTATCGATTAATACAAAAATAAACTAATCATCAAAGGATATTAGTATAAATCGTTTATAGCTAATGAATGTAAAATAATTGCCTGACGAAAATGAAATTAATTGTAATAAACCAATTCTGATTCGTTTACCTGCGTAAAACATTTTATGATTCAATAAAGCGATACATATTTTCAACTGACAGTCAAATTTGAATAATTGATGCGACTTTTTTACTAAAACAACCGGTTGTAATATTATTTTAATGAAATATGGACTATAAAAATATAGAGTTTTTCACCAAAAGCTAACCGAGTGATAGATTAAGTAATAAGATTTTCTCACGAAAATGAATTTAATATAAATATAATTTGACAAATTTGTTACTCCAATTACCTTGTTATAAAATGTGACACGTGTTTCGCCTCTTTGAAAAGCATCATCAAACATAACATTGCAAGGTTTACGAATAAGCTTTTGGATTATTCATAAAACTTTGTAATTCACATTTTGTAACACAAGAAATGGAATAACAATGTCATGATTATTATTTTATTTCAAAAACAAGCTTCCACAAAGTTACCCTTCTATATTAATTTATCTATCGAAATCTTACTTTAAAAAATTACTTTATCTATCGGTCTTACTTTATCTATCGAAAATATCAAATAAATTTAGTTTCACATGAAATATGTAAAACATATTAGTTAGTATTTTTTTTACCAGCTACAATAATTATCCATTTCTTACATGATAAATATAGAATACAATTCAATAAATTTTAAGATCTAATATTGTATTTTTTAAAAATGAAGAAAAAAAACGTTTTATTATGTCTTTTTTCTGTTACTAAGTATTGACAAAAAGTATACGTTCTGATAATTAACGGTGGTTGAAAAATAATGTTTTATTTATCTGTGATTCATACATTTCTATTTTGAAACTGTTAAATTGTTGAGTGATTGTGATCAGCTGTGTTACAGAGGGAAAGATTTTAGTTCTTAGTCAAAAATACTTGCCAGAATATCTATTTTGTACGCTGAAATTTAAATGACATAGCCAAGAGCTAAATATTTAACTTGTAGCTGAATAGTACAAATAAATAATTTGTAACCTTTGTATACACACTTTGTATAAATTTAAAATACGACCAAACTACGCATCAACAAATGGATAGTTTGTCAATACAGCAAATATATATCATGAAATTAATTCTGTTAATGAACAAAGTTCCTTTATTGGGTGAAAAATGTTAATAATATTTTCCATTAATATGATAGTAATTATATTTTTTATCATCACTTAAATGTTGGAATGCTGTTTCCATAGAGAATAAAACGCTTAAGAAAAATATTAATACAATATTTGCAACGTTAATAATATTGTTAATGACTTTAAATATTTTAAAAAACTAACTATGTACTAGTTTTTAATTAATAACTAAGAATATATTAATAATTATGTGTTTTTTTTATATGCTCTATCGTCTATAAAATTGTAAATAATCAGTGATATTAAAATTATCATTGAAAACAAAAATATCAACAAAACACGTAATACATGTAATTAAAATAAAAAAATATTTTAAATTTTTATATGATAATTAAAGAATAATATGGTAATTAAGGAATATTTTTTACGATGTTTTAATATTATTTAAAAATTATTAGCATGTATCATATATACACCAATTAACTGAAAACTAACATAGTATTTGCCATTTATTACTTTAAAACGGTAAAGGTATACAATTTTTTTATTAATGCGAAACATAAATTGTTGAACTCACTGTATGAGCTATAACCGAATGAGTTATAAAAAATCTCATTAAAAAGTATATCTAATGTCAATTTTTGGCTATGAAATATAACAAATTGTTATCAAACAATTGTTATATGTATTTACAATTTACTAATGAATGATTTTCATTTGAAGTATTCAAGTCACTGTTATTAATAAATAATTTCTTTGTTTATTTGCCAAAGACACATTTAATTTAAAGTTTATACTGTCGAACGGTTATTTATTATCCGGAAGTCAACACATCAATCTAATGAATCACTTAGACACCTTTTATATGCAGCAGTACTTGGCGCGGAAACCATTGCAAATAATTCGAAGTAATTTACCGGTAAGAGCTTTGCTTGGCAAACGAATGATGTTCTCTTAAAACTTCTTCGAAGATTTAAAAAATTGGTTTTGCAATGCATAGTTTCTCAACCCTTTTGTGCCCGTGCCCTCTTTTGAGTCCTGTAATATTGAAGTATAAATTTTATAAGAAATTTTGGGATTTTGGGAGGGAAATAAAAATTGGTCAAGATCCAGCAGTAAATTATCTGGATCAGCCATAAAAAAATGTCAACGAATAGGAACAATTATTCAACCTGCAAAAAACGCCATGAGACTACAGGAAGAAAGATGTCAATAAATATATAATAAATGTCTAAAATCGAAAATTTACACAAAAATATCTTGAATATTAATTCGAAACCCTCCTGTACATACATATAATAAGACTTTTCTTTTTATTTTAATTTATTGTCATGCCATTTTTATGTTTAAGTTGTATAAAACCAATTCCGTGTTTTACTTCGCGACACACTAGTGAATGGGATTTGTTCCGCGGCACACCACCTAAACTGCTTTAAAAAACGGAAATGTGAAAAATGTGTTGAGTCGACCACTATATATATATATAATATTTGTATATGTATATGCAAACGTGACAAATATTTATTTGAATACGAAGATGTTGAATTAGTTTAAAATTGAAAAATATTTAAATGAATAGGCATTATTTAAAATGAAAATTTTTAGGGACTCTTCCTCCACGGCACACCTGAGACTTCTTGCGGCACACAGTTTGGCAGACACTGCGTTAGAACATTAATAAATATTCGCGTTATAACCCACCCAGCCAATCCACAATTTTGTTAAATCTTTTATAAGTTCATCGGCATAAGCATTTTGTGGTGTCAATTTTGAATTATCTGGTTACTTGACCAGTTAAAGCGCAACATTTAACAACTACAATTTAGATTTTTTGGAGTTGTATGACTTGGAAGATTGACAGAGTACGAATAAATAATATATCAGAAAGTACTATAAAAGCATTCGTTTTAAAAACATGCGATTTCTACTACAGTCGATGTAAAGTGTATTATTATGCAAAAACATATGAAATTACTGAAGAATTTCCAACAGTCTATTACAAAATTTATACATTTATGCGGAAACGCGAAACAGTGTTTGCTATAAATATTTTCCTATGTGTAACCGTTATGTTGACCTATTTATTTCAGTAACAATTTGATATACAAGCGTATAAAATCTTTGCGATTTTCCTATCGTAGGTGTAAGGCAAAAACAATGGAAAAGTACAAAGTAAGTCATCAGAGAATCGCCGAGAATGTTGGTTTTATGTAAAAGTATTTATAGTCTGTTGACCAAGGTCCATTTTAATTTATGACGCACGACGAAAGATAATATTTACACATACTAAAATTTTAAAAATCAATACGATGTCATGCATCAAAATTAGATCATGTTGATATAAAAATATATTTTTTTCCTATGTTTCGTCGCCAAACGAGCAAATCGATAGTTTTACATTGATGTACTAGAATTTATTCTTTGATATAATTAGAGATAATTTTAAATTAAAAGAGTAAAATTTATCTATTTACGAAGTGTCAATTTTAAAACATGAATATTATAATAAATTTATTATTAAATTTTAGTTACAGATTTAACTTATGCGTTCAACATTTTTTTAAAGTCATCTCTGCTAATTGGCTTCTGTAATGAGTAACATTAAAGTCAAGTGTGGAAGTAAGTTTGCGTTATTGTGATTAATATCGTTTATTTATTTTATTAGTTTTTTTTCTTCGTTTAATTCTATTTACTGTTTAATTCTATTATATCAGGGCCAGTGGCATAGCAAGAGGCAGACACCCCGGGCGACATTTTCTAAAATAAATACAATAATTTTCGAGAAATTATATTTATACATGAAAAAACATATAGTTCATAGATAAATACTAGTAGAAGTGATTTAAAAACAAGATTAGGGGAAATATTGGGAGGACCCCTTCCTACCTCACTGATTAAGGCGACAATACAATATTCAATTTTTTAGATCAACAAAAAAATTTATAAGAATTCTCGTAGAAGTTATTATAGTTAAGTCTTTGATATTTTTATTTTATTTCAGTATCTTTAATCTCCATAAATCATAGAAAAAACTGAGTTTGAAAATTAGATGGTGTGAAGTAGAAATCAGTGTTTGTTTTTATTTTATATTTCATTTATTTAATTTTAAAATAAATTGAAAAAAGTTCTTGTCGCCGCTGCATAGTGTAAAATAAATGAACCGGAATGAACATTTTCATTTTGTTTATTGATCAATATATTGTTAAGGAAATAATATATATTTTCTCATAAAAATATTGCCTGGAGGATTTACAATACATACTATATTTCAATATATATATTATCTTTAAACAGTGGGTTTGGGTATGCGATAATTTAATACATACAAATATAGGTTATTTTTGGTTAATTTCAATACTTAACCAACTATCTAATAAGCCATCGGTATAATAATGAATTTACAGTATAAAACTAATTGATATGTTGCCTTTAAACGAATCGAAATAAACTTTAGTAAAACGATGATAAGGTGTATGTTTAATCGGATATAATCTGAATCACACCATCACTGGATATAATTTACGAGCGCTTGTTCATTTCATTTATCACCGATGAAATAACACGGCGAAACGTGAGCAGCCGTGATGAACTATTCCTAATAATGTAGTACCCACGCAGTATGAAAGCAGTGCATTTAACATAACGCTTGACGTTACAAACAAAAGATCTTTTGAAAACAGAGGAGATGTTCCTGGCATTTCTCTCTACTTTGATTCATATGCCTTCAAAAGGGGAGTCCCCAGCGCGAAGAATTGGTGTTCTTCTTCAGGTGAATCAAGTCCCGGAGCTTTTCACTGTGATAGTTGTTTGTTATGGCACGTCTGTGGCGTGTCGAGTTGCTTTAATAGATTTGGGGGTATCAATAAAAATACGTTTATCATGAAGTGCTTTTGTTTTGAAGGTTTGAATTCCTTATCTTTAATTGATTAATTAAATACTTTAGATGCAAGCTGCGTAGTCGAGTGGTCATTTTGTTGGCTTCGGTTACAAAGGTCGCTTGTTCGAATCCCAGTAAAGACAGTTTTATAGATTGATTTTTTAATTGACTTATGAATTTCTGTTAGAAGGCATGGATTTATGTGATATCTTGAATTCCACCCACCAAACATATCCTAATAACGGAAAAAGGTATAAAACGATTTTATTACAAAGATTCGTATATTTTCATTATGGTTTTAAAGATTACACCCACCACCACTCGCTCTGGCTTTACACATTTCTTACACGGCTTACACCGCAGCGTAACGACGATATTTGTGCGCTAAAAGTAACAATTGATATGTAAAAACTTTTAAGAGTTGATATCTACTCGCTCTTCATGCGGCTCTTAACGCCCTAGATACAATAAAGTTGGATGATTTTAACGTTTATTTTCCATATTGTTAATAATATTTGTAATCTTTGATCAAATCAAGTGAACTCGTTTTTTTTATTTATGGGCATAAAGCTAACGGCAATGTAACATTTTTTTTTGAATTTGAAAGATCATACGGGGTAAAGTCGATGAGAATTTTTGTAATTCAATCAAGATCAACTCGATGAAAATTGAGATCACTCATCTCAAATACAGATCTCAGAAAAAATCTTAAATTTTACATAATTTTAACGGTGAATTGACCCGCCTGATCGGTAGAAGCAAAGTCTTACCAATTAGACAAAAGCGGGTGACATTGACTATCTTTCGAGAGATCATAGAATTTTGAGTTTTTCAATGACCCTTAGACACGTTTTCAGCGCTCCACTGTTGTCAAAATGAAGTCTCTAAATATTTCTCAGTTACTTCATTGCTCATTGAGGGTACTCATTTATATGACGTCTAGGAGAAGTAGTGGAAAGAATGGAGAAAATAGTGCTTCCACTGTTTGTTACTTACACAAAAGACGGCGAGCGAACAAATCTTTTTGTCTCTGGCACGATTAAACATTTAATGAAAGAACAAAGAAATTAAGGAATAATGAATTCATTTAAAATTCACATTCATAACAAAATAATGTGTTGATTTTTATGTTTGCTCATTTACTGTTATGGATTATAACGGCTGGAATAATGTATACAAAATAACGGTCGTACATTAATAAATATGTATTGTTTGTCAAATCAGAATAATAAACTTTAATGTTCTTGAAATGTATAAGAAAAAAAAATCCAATATTCGTAAGCATGTATCAGTTATATAAAGTTCATATATCATAAAAATATTTGTATTTAAATTAAAAAATACTCACTTTTACTATGCTTTACCTTTACTTACTTACTTATGCTTTTTTATACATGTGGTTTTATTAACCCTCTGCCCGCGTCACCAAATTTAGCGAGCATGCCCTGTACGCGGCTGCTTTTTGCGGGTTTCGTTATCGCGTTTTCGACTATAAATATAGGCTGTAATATTTTTTCAACTAATCAAATATGTTAATTGCCAATCAAAGTAACTTTTTCAATAATAAAATACAATATATTTCTTGTATTTTCCGTTTAATTCAACAATAATCATTCTTCATACAATTGCGGCGTGACGTCGCCATATTGCAAAATACCGCCACGTGCGACCGAAAACATTGCGCCACCACTACACCATGCTTATAATATAAAATTTTCGGAACAATTTCAATTTCACCCGCACTTGATCGCTTATTTACACTGTCCAAAATCTTGCATTGGTGACGTATGTTTACGGCGTGTTCCAGAAATAAATTATTTTAGGCTATATTGAATCTTTTTTGACTAATGCCATCTATTGAATTTGGTAAAATATACATTTAGTAATATTTTCAACCAAGTTATACAATTTTAACACAATAGATAGCTCTTATATAAGGTTTGAAAATTCCATGACATCTATACGTATCACGCGCGCTGAGGACATGTTCGCTAGGACATGCATAGATGTCATACGCGGTGAGAAGGTTAAGGTTGTATTCGAAATTTCCCAAACTGCGGGTGCCAATTACGCGTCACTATAAAAAAATGTCGTAAAAACGGTGGTGTCAAAGCTGGCTGGCCAATTTTTCAAAAAATCGCTTAACCGACATTTTTTTGTGATGTCGGCTAGACATACTTGCGCGGTGGAATTGCTAAAACCAAAATGTTCCTTTTTAAGAAACATTTTAAATTAATGTTATATACAGAGCCGCAAGCAGGCGTGCTTTCAAGGTTATACAATAATATCGTAGCTAAAACATATAAACTAGAAAACAGTGCGCACTGTGCAGTTTAGTTTGATGTTTTTTGGTATTATGCATACTGTGGTGATGACATTAGTCATCACTGGCAACACTTGTGAGACGGATCGTTCGTTTCTTCTTCATTAGAATCAATTTATTGTGATAATTAATTATTAGTTTTATTTGATTTATACTCAAATTTAAAAAATACTCGGCTTTAATCGGTCTGAATTTTAATACAGTTTCGGTCGTAATTTTTATCATATTGGTCTGAATTTATATTGAATGGTTATAATATATCGGTCAGTGTACAGAGGGCAGAATAAGTAATTGATAGTCAGAATTTATATAAAATAGTCATAATTTAAATGAAACAAAAAAAAAACCTAACCTTACCTTACTTAACTAAAATGGTGTTTTGACCATTTATTTTGGTCCCTTTTCAAAACATGTGTATCAATAATGGGAAGCAGTTGAATATTGTAAGTGTTGTAAAAAAGGGAGGATTAATGATCTTTAGAAGAAATCTTGACTTAGCACAATATGACTTACAGACAGACTTTCAGGACTTAATTGCCCTCTTCCACTCACTTTTTTTTCCATCCATAAATTTTATTTTAAACGGCAATATCCAATAGTGTAACAAACTTTAAACGTTTCTACAGTTTTTCTCCTTGACTGGAGTGTCTTACGAGCACCTGCGCAAAACTTGATGATGGGCACTTACGTGTGGAGAAAATCAATTAATCAAGATGAACGAAAAGATTATATGATTTACTTGTAGTCCATATGACGCCAAAAGTTTCTTAAATGCCTGGTTAATTGCCACTAAGGGCTTCCAGCACTCCATAGCGCAAGCCACCAAACTACTCTCGGAAAAATCTCAGCACAAAGAATGAATAAACCATGGAATTGGGGTCGGAGCCGGAAAAATCTTACGACCCATTTTCTAAAAGTATTTAATGACGTGTACTTAAACCACAAGAGTCCATAGTGTCTAGGCTGACTAAAGTTGATCTGGTGGTATATGTACATATATATAAGTTGAAATAAAATGATTGAATCGGAGTCGCTCTTTTTTTACCCGACTCCACAGCCCTGGAATAACACAACGACATATCGTTGTTACGCCGCGGGACACGACTGCGAACGTAATGGTACGCGTACACCTAATCCGTCATCGTCCGAACTATGCTCGGCCGTGTCGTCCGATCGAAACAAACGTATGTAAAGAAATAAGAGCGCGTACACTAGGGTATCCAATCCCGGGATTTCGGGATTGATTTATTTTGAATCCCAGGATTGAGATTTTCTCACCGAGGAATTTGAAATCCTCAATTTGCTATACTTTTTCCCGGAATCTCGCGGAAACTCGTTTTTTTTTTAAGCTCATCGAGGAATTTGAAATCTCCGATTTGGTATACTTTTTCCCAGAATCTCACAGAAACTCGTTTTTTTTTTTAGCTCACCGAGGAATTTGAAATCTTCAATTTGCCAATTTCGTGTAAATTTCGAGAATTTGCTCAAAATTTCTCAATCCCGAAATCCCGGGATCGCAGCCATCTCAATCCCGGAATTTCGGGATCAGAAAATTGAACGGGATTACGGGATCCCGGGATTGGATGCCCTAGCGTACACTACTACAGACGGCATCGTACGATGACGACTGTCTCTGACCGATCAACCGACGAATCCAAACATGTTGGGATTGGTCTGCCGGCTACTATTGACAGAACATCAGCTGCTACTAACTTCAGGTTGGTATTGTCGCGAGTCTGCCGCCTACTTTTGGTGTATTATGACAGAACATTTAACGGCCATTCATTTCGTATTTCGCATAATTTATCAGTGTACTTCATATTAATGTGTGATTTTAACGCAATTATCCAGCCGTCGAAAAATAATTTTAAATCGTGGCGTTGTTTTTAGCTTAGTTTGTGAAGTTTTTCGCCGTAATAATCCATGGCTAGCTTTAACATACAATTACCACAGAAGTTTTATTGTACATATAGTGTAGTATTCTGCTTTGTTATTAATGGTTCGACTGCATTTAAAATATATTGAAATGTACTACAACTCATCCTAAAATATTCAAAGAATTTGATGGGTTGTAATCTTAAATCGTCAAAAAGGTAGTGAAATTCACCCAGTTGTTTTCTATAAACGAATATCTCGTTCACCCACATACGGCGACGTTGACGTCGACGAATTAAATGGCGATACGAATTATCTAGCTAGAATATACATTTCTTCGAAATCCTCCATTCTTAAAAAAATGTCCTCACTCTCTAGGCTGCACAATACTACTGACTGCAACTAACTTCAGGTTGTACTCGGTCAAAACCGGTCGGCCGACAACGGTTGGAGTGAACGCACGTGAACGGCCGACACTTTATGTAAGAATAGGTCCGACACGAAGTCGGCCGATGATTCGGTTTTGGTGTACGCGTACCGTTAGACGTATGGCCGTGACAAGTTATTGCATGGTCACAACTGAATACTTAAAATTGATCACTTCTAGTAAGAAATAATTTTGCCTACCTGAGCGGGCCTGCGTTTTATTATACACAAAATTGAAGTCGCCTTATTAAAAGAATCCGTAATTACTTTGGAATTGTTAGAAAATAAATGGCTTTTGGGTAGAGCGCTAAATGAAAAGTTTCCCTTCCCTCTCTCTTGGTTAATGAGTTTGCGAATTGAATTATTATGAAATGTTTGTCGCAAGAAAATCTAGCTCGGCCCTAACTTTCGAAACCGAGAAATTTCCGAAATTGCCAGATAAGGTGGAAAGTAATTCGCATCGGGAAAAACATTCGCAAATCCGAGACGTTCAGCGGAATACTGGAAAATTGAAAAAAATAACATTCCTGCGATATAAATAAATAACAGGGATGTCTAGTTGGAATCGTAGTCAGAGTGGTCATAATTTATGGTAATTATGGTCTTATCGGAGACGTCAAAATTGACAGACTCAAACTTTTTTCATACCTTTTTAGGTAAGTTATAATATATTTATTATTTCAATTAATTATGTATTATTTCTTTCAATTGGTAAAACGATTTAATACTAAAAAGCAGGTAATAAGCATTCATATGCGTATTACCTGCTTTACCATTAAAAGAAAAACGTTCTTTTACTTACCAGCTCTTGGGTTAAGGATATCAGGTCTTCTTTCTCCTGCATGTGGAGGTTTTAGCGTATACGCCACAACATATCTCTGCTCCCCAGTGTTGATCTCAAGAAGCGGCGGTGCCCTCTGCGTAGTGTGCGCAGTCTGCGCGGAAGAGTTTGGTAGAGGCGGCGGAGGCTTTGCTGGCTGAGGGGCCGGAGACGAAGACCTGGATCTCGTCCACCGGCCACACGCTGCAAAGAGTGCGGCGAGAAGAGCCACAGAACTCAGGGCGGCGATTGCTGCAACGGCTGCCAACCAGGTCAGGCCCACAGTACCCGCACCACCATCTATGAAAGAAAAACGCGTTAATAAAGCTTAATTATGAGAATATTTTCCGGAGATTGCATATCTTTTTTTAAATTGTTTTCTTTTTTAGACCAAAATATTATCCAAGGTAAGTCGTTTGATGTTTCATATATAATATACTGAAGAATTTATGATTAATACCATGACTGTGGACTCGGAATCGGAGTCGTGAAAAATGAGCGCCTCGGAAATAAATTGATTTAATGATGTGTATTCAAACAAATTATTCCAAAGTGTTAACATTGCATGCTAGGCTGACTAAATGATCTTATGGAATGTATATATATATAAGTTAAAATTAAATTATTGAAAAATTTCCTCGGAGACGGAGTCGCCTTTTTTTACACGACTCCACAGCCCTGCCTTGCCTTGGTTAACAATAATGAAGTGAATAAATCAGACAATAAAATAACTATAAAAATCATACTTTAAATACGTCTTACTTTTCACACCTTCTAAGATGCGTAAATCTTTTTTTAAATCTGAAAAATGCCGTAACGCATTCGAAATGACGTTGTTTTTTAGATCTCAAAGCCAAAAACAATCATATAAATCCCCATAGAATATCTGCAAGAAATATTAAAATGCCTAACTTTGCATATCTTTATTCATGTCGAACATTATGATAAAGAATCTTCAAAATACGCAGTGATATATTTCACCCCCTCGTTATTTTTCACAACCCCGCTGACGGTATCCTATTTTCACAGATACAGGGAGTTTCCAAATACCGAACTTGAAAGTACAACCCATCTTGGGCCCAATATGAAATCTTCCTTGTTCACTAGAAAAAAAATAGAAAATTTCCAGTTCCCACAGAATTTACTCATCGACTGTGGGAAACCTATGTCGAAAAACCTACGGAACAGTTGTCTGTAATCTAATAATGTGGCGTTTCGAGCACTTCGATAAAGTAAGCAAAAAATCTACATAATTTTATGTATAAAACAATAAAATTAAGCCGCACTCGATTACCTAGGAGGCCAAAGGCCCACAAACCTTTGCACTCTAGTTAAGCAATTTGATATTTGTTTATGAATAACATTAGATTTTGATCTGATTTAACTGGATTATGCCTCATTTGTTAAAATACGACATAGAATTTCTGTTAAAAATACTTAGTTACGATAAAAAGCAAAAACCTCATATGCGTCATTGAAAATTGGAATTCTTAGTGGTTCAGTAAAAATGAAAAAGGCAATCGTTGGTTACTTTTGTGCCACCGACAACTATTGCTTCTGATGAGTAATTTTATAAAAATACGGCTAAATATCAAAATAATAATTTTACGTAGACTGTTCAATGATTTTTGTTATAGTAATGTGATGCAAAAATGTAAACTATATATATTCATTTGAAACTAAATATAGGTCTATTAGAGGTGAAGTGAGCCAAGTGGTATTTTAGAAAAAAAAATAGATTAGATCGTTGTAATACGTTTTAAAGTATCGTAAGAGTGAAATAAACTCAGTTAAAACACATTGCAATAGTGTTATCTCCGGAAAATACCTACCATCTGCGAGTTCGTTCGTGAGATATCTCAAAAATTTCACAGCGAGGTAGGAAAACATTTTGACCCAACGATCTCTAATCTCCACTACTATGACGAGATACTGCCTGAGAATCGTTTGAGACCGAGAGCAGTTCTGCTCGACGACCCTCCATAGATCTTATGTCGTCTAAAATTGACAATTTTAGAACGAAATTAGCATCACGAAAATGACTCTCTTTGTTTGACTTTTTGTGTACTGTATGTGTGTATGTAAATATGCGCATGTGTGTGTACACGTACGGATATAGTATGGAGAATCATATAGAATGCGATTTGCAAAATAATGCATATGGAGTTCCCGTAAACTTCTTATCTCTGTAGTGATCACGCCCTTCCGTCTGAAAACGATGGTAAGGGGATACAATTTACAATTTTTCAAAAACTTTATCCATGAAGGAGACTTGAAGAACCTTGACGCTAGCGCGCCCTGGTACTTCGTAAAATAAAAATATGCAATCCACCAAAACACCAAGTAAAGACGTAATTGTACTTAAAAATTCAAGAAAAAGTTTTACCATTTTACTAGTTGGCTCACTTCACCTTTCGAGGGCTCATATGTACTTTGTGTTTTTTTATACATATATAATATTATTTATATGAAATTTTTCCAAACGAACATGCAATAATACTTATTTTCATGATATGTATGATTTTTACAGAAATCCTGTAAACAATCTTATACGAAACTATATTTGGCGTAATAATCATTATTATTTTATTAAATAATATTACTTTAAAGCTTTATCTAATTTTTATACAGCCTGTATAAGATGGCCACAGAAAAATGCTAATTCAAACGGTGGGTAAAAAGTGTGCTTATTTATTGGACAACTATTATTAATAATCATAATTCTTTTATTTAATAATAATATTTTAAGCCTTTATCTAATTTTTATACAGTCTGTATAAGATGGCCACAGAAAAATGCTAATTCAACGGGTGGGTAAAAAGTGTGCTTATTTATTGGGCAAACACGACATATTATTATTACACCGTCGTAAACTATATTTGCATGATGCGATAGTCCACGAGAAACTTCGCAAAATATCCAGCGAGAGACATAATAACGCCCTACGACTTCTATATCAAGTGGAGCGGTCGTTCTGAAAACAGTGGAGTGACAGACACACGTATATTAATTTCTCGTTTTTTTCTGAATAAGTATTGACTTACTATATATTAATATCAGCTCAAAGTTTTGAGTGGGGAAAACAATCAAGATTTTTTTTAATGATTTCTCACTTTGAAAGTTTGATGAACAAAAAGTTTAATTATATAAGAAGCGGGTGCAAATATTGAGTTTCTAGTGACCGAAAGCTCGTTGTTTCGTTGCGTCATATGAATAGAGCAAATAAAATAATGCGAGCGCTTTTAAAAACAGAAACATACCCTTAGCAAAATTAGATACTAATTAGAAAAAAAAACATATTCTTGACAATCAAAAAATATAGCTCGTCATAGAACAATTAAATAAGTTTTTTTTTTTTAAATTATTGACTCGGTCAACAATGTAATTATTTATTGTCTTTTTTTTCAAAAATATTTTTTTAGGTTGATGAGCATCAGCATTAATATTTTACATCTCTGAATAGACTGTTTGCTGTTGCCTGTCTTTTTACTTATAGCAGCAATACTTTATTTACTCTACACACATTTAAATATTTCACATAATTATTTTTAAATGTTTTTATCTTTTAATCATGTCCTCTCTAAGTGTTGACCCTATTAATTTCTTATATTGCTCACCTACCCAGTCGCATAACTTCTTTTCGAAGAATGTAAGAAAAGAACTAAGCCAGGGTTAGTAGTTGGCTAATCGCTGTTACGTCGCCATCTGCTTAGGATCGGGTTAGTGGCAGAGAATTTTAAGTATAACAGAAATTTATGCCTTCGAGTAAAATTTCATAAATCAATTATTAAAACGGTCCGTTTTAAGATTCGAGCCCGGGAATAGCGCAACCAAAGGTTATACAATTGACGACTAGAATGATGACCAGGCATTTTTTAAATAATCGATTAGTATGAGCAAATGAAAATATAGTATCAAACAAATACGGTTACATAAAATATATGGCTTCCATAAAACAACAGTGAAATAATGTGAAAAAAATCGATTTTAAGGTAAGTAAGATAAATGTTTTAATTTAAAAAAGAAATGCCCCATTTAAAAGAAAAATATTATATTTAAAATTATAGATTTTCCCCTGTCATTTAAAACTTCAGCGAGATGAGTAAAATAACTAGAAACAGATAATATAATAGTATACTATATATATATCGACTGTGGAAAGGAAAAAGGACGCACACAGTTTTTTCAAAACAGCTTTTTTTCGATAATCACAATGTATCAAACTTGATACACGTTCTATTAAAAGGATGCGAGCTGCAAATGACCTGGAAATGCAAATGAGCTGGAAATGAATCTATATATTAATAGTCGATAATGTCCGTCCGTCCGTCCGTCTGGCTGAAATTTACGAGGTCTATTTCTGCTACTACGAAAAATAATTGTTGGCAAACTTAAACATTATTCCAAAAATTAAATAATTTACGAGGTCTATTTCTGCTTCTACGAAAAATGGTTGTTAGCAAACTTAAAAATTGTTCCAAAAATAAAATAATTTACAATTTAAATACTGCAAGGCTGTCGATATATGTCCCGAGGTATGTTTCTTCTTCTACAAAATATATTTGTTAGCAAACTTAAACATTTCAATTATTCTAAAAATTATATTTTATACAATTTAAATACTGCAGGGCAGGGAGGGCTCTCGATATATGCCCCGAGATATATTTCTTTTACTTTTAGAATTTCTGGCTTATTCAACAAATAGGTTTGTAATTTATTTTTTACGCCAGTAAATTTTCTGACTACTTAAAAATGCAACAAAAATCCCCCCGTTGAGGTCAACGGGCTTACAGCTAGTAAGTATCTAAAATTAGCTTGTATGTTTAAAAAAGATGACCTTGTAAAAAAATAAAACCAAGAAAAAAGACTGAAATAAAAGATTTTCCTAGACAATTTCTTTAATAAATATCAGATTATGTCAATTAAACACCACTTTAGAAGTCTCCGTGCAATTCAAGGTTGTGTATAATTCATAATTTTCATATGGCCCAAAATCATCAAAACACGTTTTTTGCGCCTCCTGTAAAATTTTATATGTGTGGTTTACGTCCTTTTTCCTTTCCACAGTCGATATGTTTATCATACACCGTAAAAGAAAGTAAATAAAATCATAATTTGCTACTTAAAAAGTACAACACAATCCCCTAAAGTTCAATTATCTCAAACACGTATTTTTGACTTATCCCACTATTTCTTTAGGTTACCTATATTATTATTTTAAAAAAATACGTGTAGAAATTATAAGCCGCAATAAACTTGAAGAAGTCGGTTCGCCAATCTTCGATAGGTAAAGAATTACATTTAGTATATAAATAGTTATAAAGGCACATTGACAGCTGGGGCAATTCGAATTTAAATATAATACAATAATTAATAATATTTTTGGACGCCACTGTACGACATAAACAAAGATAATAAAAAATATTAAGAACCGATCATAGTTTTATGGTAAGGGTAAACTTTCATAAAATACAAGAGCACGGAGAAAATGTAGTAGATATAGGAAGACTTGTTGGCAACGATAGGTTCAACGTTTCTAGGAGAATCTATTGCGCTGTAAAAAATATAGATAATCAACTTACTATGAATTGATAATATTTTTTTTTATGTACATAATGTTTTGATAATAAGACTATAATCATGTTTTTTTTTGCTTATATAAAATTGATAAAGCTTTTAGTCTCCTTTAACAATGATGTTATTGGCAATTTGCATTAATTTAAAATTCCATCATTGCTGATAGAATGACTTAAAAAAAAGAAATCCACTGAATAGCCAGTTCACATGGACGCCATATGCATTAATTTGTTTATTATACATATATCCTCTTCATATAGTATAAACGTATATACAGTGGCGGCCGGTCAATGTGGCATTGGATCAATGCACAGGGGCGGTTATATTTAATGAAATAATATTCAAACATATCATTTATACCATTCACACATTTAAAATTCTTCGTGTATTTATTGTCTATAATAAATATGAAAAATTGTCTATAATAAAATAAATATATATAGACAATAAATACATGAAGAATTTAAAGTGAGTAAATGGTATAGATGTTATATTTGAATATTATTTCATGAAATATAACCGCCCCTGCTGGTGCATTGATCCAATACCCCATTGACCGACCGCCACTGCGTATATATATAAATAAGTATTCCCTCAAGACTTGATTGCATGCACTTATACATTTTTTGGTTATGAAAACTGCTACCTTGGTTTCTTAAGCCCCCAGGCCTCAAGTTAAAGATGGCAATCTGGATGAATTATACTAAAGCTTTATTAATCTTATATAACATTGATATACACTACAAAAACTAGGGCTGTAGAGTCTGAGTCGGGAGTCGTGGAGTCGGGGGTTTCGTCCGGAGTTGGAAAAATCTTATTCAAATCACAATAGTTCGTAGTGTTGCCACTGTATGCTAGGCTGACAAAAGATGATCTGATGGTATACATATATGTACATATCAATTAAAATGAAGAACTAAAAAAAAGAGTCGTTTTTATTTTAAAGCTTGAGTAAGAATCGTCTTTTTTTACACAATTCTACAGCCCTGAAAAAACTATGTTTAAAGTGCATTTAAAAAACGAAAATGGAATTTATTCTACAAAGTTTGAACTGTTTAAATTTGATATTGAAATTAAACCAAGCATCTTTTGGTCGAATTATTAAATTATATTATAATAATATACCGTTCGTCAAACAACACTATTTTCTATTTAATTATGCATATCAATGATATTGACATAAACTATAAAAATACAACGGCTTAATATAATCAATCTCTCAATGCCAATCAAATTACTGGCAGGATATCAGCTGTCTTAGATATCAAAACAGTTTCCGCAGTAAACAAATTACTTTCAACGCGTGTGTTATTTTTTTTGTGTCAGTGTTACTCGGCCTTGAAGACGTCGCACAGCGAGCCTTAGGCAAATTATAATGTTAGCACGTGGGAGGCCGAATTGATTAGTATACATACATACATACATGACTTCCTGGAATAGTTAAGCGATTCTACTGTATTCTCATATGCCATGGTTACTAAATAACATTGTTAGCATATTGTATATTGATACGGTATGGTTTATAGTCACCCGCTCCCACTACCACTTTTGTGATGAAAACTGGCAGACATTAAATTTTTTTAGGTTAATTAATTGTGTTTAAATTTTGTAATCATGTAACCCGTGATATCAATTGTTTTATTGTTTATGGCCTTAAATGGCAACATTGTTTTTCGATACCCGATGCGATTTTTGTTTGTTTCTTTCTTTCTTGCTCTTTGGAACACGAACCGAACACAACGTGGTCCGGGTACTTGCTTCCAGAGACCTTTAGTTGAAAATTCACTTTTAGTTTTTTTCTTTTGTGGTTTTTCGTCCGAGATGGAAGAACTGATATTTTTCCATTTCGACGAAAATTAAAGTTCAGTTTGTTCTGCGCGCGGATTTAGCATCAATTTTCTTAACTGTTATAAAATCGTGTGAGCAATCTAGGTCTTATAATAGTTATTGTGTATTGTAATAATTCAAAATTTTGTTTGTCAAATATTGTATGTGATTAAACTTCGGTGATTGCAGATTCCTAAATAAACGTTTTCGTTTTTTTCAAACAGTTGAGCGATGGGTTTTATTTTATTTCTACCTACCTGTTTAACATCGAGTTCATTCAAACTGTTATTGGTCTTAATGACTTTTATTAGTGGGGATTTATTCTTGGGGTATAACATCGTGAAAAAAAGTAGAAATTTCTCGCATTAAATGAAACTAGCTCAAAAATAAATTACGAGTAATGCCAATATATTACCAAATTTATTTGACATTAGAACTACAAAATGAGAAACTAAAAAAATATATTTTTATTCTCTAGGTCCGTTTCAGAAAGGGCATTGCAAACATCGATATGATAATCTAGCGAGGAGACTTAACATAAACCACCTGGTCACAAGAGTAAGTCACTAAATCACTATACACAGGTGACGATTGATTAAATGGTAGACGGTTTGACAACATGTTAATATATTCTATTAGGAGAACTCACCAGCGTCTGGGTTCGATTGGATCTTTGTGATGTCAATTCTTCTCGAGTTGATCACGATTGAGTTACAAAAAAATCATCGAGTTTATCTCGTACAGTTATTTAATTTCGAAATAATTGGCGCATTGGAATGGGCTATAAGTGCCAAAAAAATAATAATATTAAATATTAATAAAAAATATAGTTTTCTGTTTATTTTAGGCACGTAATTATTTTACTGCCCGGCGCTATAAACCGCGGGACACGAAGTCCCGTCGTCGGCAGACCAAGGAGCCGAGATTTTACTGCAAATGCGCGATTCACTGAGCATAGAAATGCATTATACCAGCGTTAGGGCTAATAAGAGCCTAGCATTTATATTCAAATGCGGGAATTTATGTCTCTCACAATTCATAGAGAGACGTATTTTGCAAACACACAAAACTTGAATAGTTGCTGCTTCTCAATTGAATATTCAATTGAATTAACCTTTCAGCGTTGTGTGTTCATGTTTATCATTTTTTGACACACGTGGAACATAATATGCGTATAAATATTCGAAAAAATCTCTATCTTCGTCAAGATTACAAAAGTTTGCAATCAATATTGATAATAATCTTCCAAGGAATGTCTCAGAAGTGGTTACGCAAGACTTGATCCTCATTAAAGTGAGCCTTAAATAAAGGTAAGCTTTAAAACTTTCTCCAAATTGAAAAGTACTTTCACTATAATATATCTCTATAAATATGGTATGCGAAAAGGCTACATACGAAAAAAAACGATAATACTTACAGTTATTTACTTGTGTTTAATGGGAAAAAAATCCTTAGCGGGAAGCCACCCGTCAGGCCCGTAGCTAAAGGCAATCGCCCTAGTTGCCGAAGCATTGGGAGCGTCAAAATTGTGTCCGATTTTTTTTAGACTAATACAAAATTTTGTCGCAAAGTCTACCATTTGTCAATGTTTGCCGCTACGGCTCTTACTTCCGTTATATTTAAATGTTTTTTTTTACCAAAAAATATTACACTTCACATTTCGGTTTTTAAAATGCTTCTCAGAGAAACTAGAAAGAACGATATATATATAATATCGAAGGTGATTTTCCACAACCTGTTGTCCCAAAAAGTTCAAGTTTTCAGAAGACATTGCAAATAAATGCACATTATTTCACAGATAGCGCCATAAAACACATTTGAAAAGGTTTTGTTCACATTATATCTGTGAGGAATTTAATTGGACAGAAAGCACATAAGTTTCTATTCATGCAACCCTCTCTTACATGCCAAACATAGTACATGAACACATTATTTCCCTTATTATTTTACGTTTTTATATAAATTTAAATAAACAAGAAAAAAAATTGTGTGGGATACAAGTTAATGGAACATGGTTGTAGTGAAATTCATTAGATCAAAAAATTCAAAACTGAAAAAAACTGAGATACGTGTTTGTAGAAAATGAACGACGATATTATTTTCGGTTTTATTTATAGTATACTTATGGTTTTACGGTTTTATTTTATAGGTTTAAAAGAAAGAGGGCCGTGTAATACATTTATCAAGCACGTCATATTGTTAGGTGTCAAAAAACTGTCAGGACAAGCCGTTTACAACTGGTATGGTTTTAAAATAATTTACACGACATTCTTCAACATTTATCCATGTCACACAATCATAATGTGCAGCAAATTTCATAAGAGACCATTACCATAAAAAGTTCAGTGTGTTCTGTGCGGTATGATAATTAAACCAAATCATCAAATCGATTTCTCAAAACTAAAAGTTGTATCTCCATGAATCCATAATATAGAGAAAAATGAATTTGAAAGTTTAATAATTAGATTTTGTGATATTAAAATGAGTGTTTAGTTTTATATTACAGTTGCTTTATTTAACTTTAATATTTAATAAAAAAAGTTTTGTTTCATATTGCAATTGATTTTGCAGTTTATCCGCGATGCATGGTAAAAGATAAGTGAACTTTCTGAACTGGAATAAAAAAAATCACTATATAAGATATTGGGAAATAAAATATCTGTACTAATAAAAATATTGCCTAGAATCTGCCTAGACTATAAATCATTTGAATAGTATTTTTGGAGATGCAATATTTTAACAAATTAAAAATATAGGCTACTTTTGTACATTTCAGTAATTTGCCACAACAAATGGATTTATTATATACTATTTTATTGAATATTCCGTTTATTCGATTGTAAGAATTAATTAATGCAAATTAGTGAAATTTCTCCAACGTATTTGTCGATAAATATAAAATAGTTTTACATGTTGTTTTATGAAACATGTGAGGTAAATTTGCTTAAATTTGGAGGCTGCATTTGTTTCATATAAAAAGTATAACTGATCAAGAAACGGCAAAACTTTGAATCAATACCCTTATTCGACCATCGTCCAAATCTGTTCCCAGATCAAGGATTCAAACCCTCTATTCTATCTTAGCATACTTTCAGACATTAACTGTCAATCAATTCGTATAACTGTTTCAAAACGAATTGATGATTTTTCAATTCAGAAAAAAATCAATGCGCAGAAATACTTAAATCTTCTTAACTATAATGACTTATTGATTTAAAAAAAATATGTCAAATTTACGCGGAGAGACTTCATACTATGTGGTTAAATGTGATTAGTCAAAGTTTATTGAGAAAATTCAAAAAACTAAGCCTAAAAATTTAATATCTACTAAAAAACTTTACATGATAATTAATATAACAACCGATATTTAATGTATTAAAACCAACTCGTAACCGAAAAAATGTGTAAATAAATGAACAAAAAATATAGCCTTACAACACAAAGACAATATTTTTATATTCGGGAATGAGTGCAAAACAGAAACAATCTAGCAGTGTTTGCTATATCTAAGTGACTTCAAAGATACCGAATTATTACGAAAGAAGGAAGGAAACAACAAAATGCTGATTAGATAAATTTGCCGATTATCTTCAACAAGGTTTCTAATATTACATTTTGATACAAAGTCTATCCCCAAAGCTACAATGGGACTTACATAAAATTAATCTTTCATTGTTTCGACTTTCATCTCTCAAGCTTTTTTGATATTAAGGTTTTGCCGTGCTTTCGAAGTACTTATCAGCAATATCGTGTTTTAAGTGAACATTTTTCAAATATAGAATGAAGATAAGAGCGAAAATTCTTGTTTAAAATGTACTAATGTTTTTTTTAAGTTGACGTTAGATTTTCTTTGTTGTTACCAGAGCTGTGGAGTCGCGTGAAAAAAAGACGACTCCGACTCCAGCATTTAAATAATTAACAACTCCGACTCCGAAGAAATTTTTCAATAATTTCATTTTAACTTATATATATGTATACCATCAGATCACCTTTAGTCAGCCAAGAATGAAATATTAACATTTTTGATTATTTTGTTTAAATACACATCATTAAATATATTTTTCAAAAAAAAGTCGAACCGCTCATTTTTCACGACTCCGACTCCACAGCCTTGGTTTTTACAATGTAAACAATAACAAAAATAATTAATTAAAAAAGATGGCGACAAAAGCTGAAATGACAACATATTTTTTTGTAACCATTTCCGCTTCCAAAGTGGATCACATCGACGATTTTTCTACGAGAACTGCTGATTACTTATCTGCTAAGCTTTTCCATTTGATTTAATAGAATTAAAATATATAGATAGAGCTAGGGGAGGATTTGTGATTCGCTAATCGCTACCGCTAAGCCCCCTTTTTGGGAACAGATATGAGTTAAAAGATTTTAAGTCAAAATATAAAAATCAATATTTCTGAAACTTTCTGTATTGGAACTCTAGTCCGCGAGAACCGTAACCAAACCCAATGACTTTAAGCACCCAGCTAAAGGCCTGGTAAAAAATACGATTGATTAATTTTTCGCCTGTCTGGTGTTATAGTTTTTTATATATATTAAAAAATATATATTTCTTGTGTTAGAATTGATATGGTCTTTGAAAAAATCCTTTTTCCGAATCTTCTTGGCTGTCGATTTTGTTTAAGTATGTACCACACCAACTACTTGGAAACCGGGAAACACAGCAAACTATCATTAAGCCTACACCCATACCTCGCTTTACGGCCTAGGTACGTTCCACGAAACTTGGCCACAAAGCGAAAAGCCGTTTAAGGAATCAATCATTCTAATATAAATTCATAAAAAATCAATAGGATCGGTTCGAAATTTTTAAAATATGTAACATGGTTTATTATTCAAAATGCATTTTATCTTTGTATTTCATTTTTTTATTTCATTTAAATCAAAAATACATGAAACAAAAATGAAACAACTTCATGTTACATAAAATATGTGTATGTATACATACATTTTTTTTAAATGGCTTTACTCTGAAGACGATGAAGAAATGGTAACCTGCAGATCACTGTCATCATCATTTTTCGCTGATAAGGAAGGGCCTGGCTTAAAAAAAATGTTGTTTGTCTTGCCTTCTTGTCTATTTCGTTCTTCAGTGACTTATAACAGCTAATGGCTGAGTTAATTCCTCGAGAAACTTTAGCGCTACGTCCGACGTCAGGATCGTTTTTCAAGGAAGATGTTTATTCCTTGTTCGAAATAGAAAAAAGCTTTCCACAAATTTTTTGATGTTAGCTGTTTGGATACAACAGGTTCCGCCTCTTCATCAAGTGCCGGTTCTGGTTGCAACTGAATGAGTTCCTCATATGAAAGGGGTTCCCTATCGGCTTCAAGTACATCAAGTACATGCGCTTGCGCAAGATCGACATCGAAAAAAATTTTTTTTGCCGTTATAGCGAAACATTTTAGGCCGAAAATCGAAAACGTGCCTTAATTGAAGAGGACTGTTATAGCGAAATGACGTATAAAGAGCGGCCGTATAGCGAGGTATGGGTGTATTTACTTTATTAATGTAGCATTTTATCACTTTGTCAAAAAAAAAAAGACTTTTTAATTATATCTTAGATATGACAAACATTTTAATTTTGTGCTATTTTAGAAACACTTATAATGTAATTGGTGATTCCTTTTCAATGCCAATTGTTGTTTACAACTTTTCATTTTTGTATAAATAGCAATGTTAAATTATATCAGTTGACAATGCTCGCAATGAGCGAAACCGGTCCTGACTTATTAAATAAAGTGGAATGAAGTACAAAAGAATATTGTGTTTTTATTAATATAATGCCTTTCCACTAAGTATTGACAGTGAACACTCTAAAAGTGGTTATACTGATAGTGTTCAAAAGTAGTATTATCTAAAAAGACAACTATTTTTTTTAAGTACAAAGCTTTTCGAAATATTACTTGGCTATCTGGTTGAAGTAACTCGGCAACATATTTACTCTCATATAAACATGACACGAAGAATCAAGTGAGCTGGTAGAGCGTAGATTACGTCCTCATGGATGCCCGCAGAAGAATCACTTTTCTTCCCTTTATTCCTTAACGCTTCCCCGAAACAAAAACAAAAAAGGAACGCACAAAACAAAGATCTTTTTAACTTAGATAAGTTGCAGTTTGGACTCCTTTCAATAACAATATACCATTTCATTTCAGTGCGGTGGTGAGAAGTGCAAATAAAATAAAAACATTTAATATAAAAATCTTCATATTAATAGCCGATAAAATAAGTTTTCACTTTTCACAAATGTGTGCGTACTGATGTCCACTTCGCCCAATGATAGCGCTTTATATTGAACAGCACATTTTTTGGCGAATGCTAACGTTTTATTTTGAATCGCATATTTCGTTCGTCCAATTGGAATGGACGTCTTTTTTATATTCAAAATTCAAATTTCCTGGCTTAGAACTAAAGCATTGTAATAATATTGAGAGAACTTTATTTGAAAGTTTGCATGGCTACAAAGTTTTTTAAATAATCAAATGTACTGATTCGATTTTTCGAAGCTATAATTATAGGGCTAGGAACTGATTTGACAGTGATTTTGTTCGGTGTCATCTTCTATTTATTAGTAGTCGATAATGTCCGTTTTGATTGCATGATTGTCACTGATTTCACCTCCCCCTCCCCCTGAAGACGGTCCCCTTCCCCCCACCCCTCTGCCCGCTATCGCCATCCGTTCATTTTTCTCTGACGTCTATTAGTGAATATTTGAAGTCATGACAAAACAATTAATTTTCGTACTGACCAAAAATATTCTGTCAAGCTGAGGATCGAACCCATGTCCCTTTTTTCATTCTAATCGTTTGAACAAATATCCATTGTTCCACAAAGCGATTAAAATTAGTGAGGTGGAACGTCTACTTATTTTCAAACCAAGAGAAATATGTGATTTTATTGTGACCTTACGACATCTGTTAGTGAAGCATTGCACTAAACGAATTTGAATAATTGAAAATAGAATATGTCAAATACTTATGAGATATTTTTCTTTTTCTACGAAATATATTTGTTTGGATACTTGAAACATTAGCAGGGCTGTCGATATATGGTCCCAGAGTCTCTTTTTATATGGTCCAGAGTTTTTTTTCGAAATATATTTGTTTGCACACTTGGTTGTAAGCAAACTTGAACATTATTCCAAATATTAAATAATTTACGCAATTTCTGCTCCTACGAAAAATGGTTGTTAGCAAACTTGAACATTATCGTAAATATTAAATAATTTACGAAATTTCTGCTCCTACGAAAAATGGTTGTTAGCAAACTTGAACATTATCGTAAATATTAAATAATTTACGAAATTTCTGCTCCTACGAAAAATGGTTGTTAGCAAACTTGAACATTATTCCAAATATTAAATAATTTACGCAATTTCTGCTCCTACGAAAAATAGTTGTTAGCAAACTTGAACATTATTCCAAAAATTAAATAATTTACGAAATTTCGGCTACTACGAAAAATGGTTGTTAGCAAACTTGAACATTATACCAAATATTAAATAATTTCTGCTACTACGAAAAATGGTTGTTAGCAAACTTAAACATTATTCCAAAAATTAAATAATTTCTGCTACTACGAAAAATGGTTGTTAGCAAACTTAAACATTATTCCAAAAATTGGGTAATTTACGAAATTTCTGCTACTACGAAAAATGGTTGTTAGCAAACTAAAACATTATTCCAAAAATTAAATAATTCACGACATTTCGGCTACTACGAAAAATGGTTGTTAGCAAAATTAAACATTATTCCAAAAATTGAATATTTTACGAAATTTCTGCTACTACGAAAAATGGTTGTTAGCAAACTTAAACATTATTCTAAAAATTCAATAATTTACGAAATTTCTGCTACTACGAAAAATGGTTTTTAGCAAACTTAAACATGATTCTAAAAATTCAATAATTTACGAAATTTCTGCTACTACGAAAAATGGTTGTTAGCAAACTAAAACATTATTCCAAAAATTAAATAATTCACGACATTTCGGCTACTACGAAAAATGGTTGTTAGCAAAATTAAACATTATTCCAAAAATTGAATATTTTACGAAATTTCTGCTACTACGAAAAATGGTTGTTAGCAAACTTAAACATTATTCTAAAAATTCAATAATTTACGAAATTTCTGCTACTACGAAAAATGGTTTTTAGCAAACTTAAACATGATTCTAAAAATTCAATAATTTACGAAATTTCTGCTACTACGAAAAATGGTTGTTAGCAAACTTTAACATTATGCCAAAAATTAAATAATTTACGACATTTCGGCCACTACGAAAAATGGTTGTTAGCAAACTTAAACATTATTCAAAAAATTGAATATTTTACGAAATTTCTGCTACTACGAAAAATGGTTGTCAGCAAACTTAAACTTTATTCCAAAAATTGAATACTTTACGAAATTTCGGCTACTACGAAAAATGGTTGTTAGCAAACTTAAACTTTATTCCAAAAATTCAATAATTTACGAAATTTCTGCTACTACGAAAAATGGTTGTTAGCAAACTTAAACATTATTCCAAAAATAAAATATTTTACGAAATTTCTGCTACTACGAAAAATGTTTTTTAGCAAACTTAAACATGATTCTAAAAATTCAATAATTTACGAAATTTCTGCTACTACGAAAAATGGTTGTTAGCAAACTTAAACATTATGCCAAAAATTAAATAATTTACGACATTTCGGCCACTACGAAAAATGGTTGTTAGCAAACTTAAACATTATTCTAAGAATTGAATATTTTACGAAATTTCTGCTACTACGAAAAATGGTTGTCAGCAAACTTAAACTTTATTCCAAAAATTGAATATTTTACGAAATTTCGGCTGCTACGAAAAATGGTTGTTAGCAAACTTAAACTTTATTCCAAAAATTCAATAATTTACGAAATTTCTGCTACTACGAAAAATGGTTGTTAGCAAACTTAAACATTATTCCAAAAATTAAATAATTTACGAAATTTCTGCTACTACGAAAAATGATTGTTAGCAAACTTAAACATTATTTCAAAATATAATAATTTACGATATTTCTGCTACTACGAAAAATGATTGTTAGCAAACTTAAACATTATTCAAAAAATTGAATATTTTACGAAATTTCTGCTACTACGAAAAATGGTTGTCAGCAAACTTAAACTTTATTCCAAAAATTGAATACTTTACGAAATTTCGGCTACTACGAAAAATGGTTGTTAGCAAACTTAAACTTTATTCCAAAAATTCAATAATTTACGAAATTTCTGCTACTACGAAAAATGGTTGTTAGCAAATTTAAACTTTATTCCAAAAATTCAATAATTTACGAAATTTCTGCTACTACGAAAAATGGTTGTTAGCAAACTTAAACATTATTCCAAAAATTAAATAATTTACGACATTTCGGCCACTACGAAAAATGGTTGTTAGCAAACTTAAACATTATTCTAAAAATTGAATATTTTACGAAATTTCTGCTACTACGAAAAATGGTTGTCAGCAAACTTAAACTTTATTCCAAAAATTGAATATTTTACGAAATTTCGGCTGCTACGAAAAATGGTTGTTAGCAAACTTAAACTTTATTCCAAAAATTCAATAATTTACGAAATTTCTGCTACTACGAAAAATGGTTGTTAGCAAACTTAAACATTATTCCAAAAATTAAATAATTTACGAAATTTCTGCTACTACGAAAAATGATTGCTAGCAAACTTAAACATTATTTCAAAATATAATAATTTAAGATATTTCTGCTACTACGAAAAATGATTGTTAGCAAACTTAAACATTATTCCAAATATTAAATAATTTACAATTTAAAAACTGCAGGGCTGTCGATATATGCGCCGAGGTCGATTTATGGTACTATGAAAAATGATTGTTAGGAAACTTGAACATTATTCCTATAATTAAGTAATTTACGAAATTTCTGCTATTACGAAAAATGGTTGTTAGCAAACTTAAACATTATTCCAAAAATTAAATAATTTACGAAATTTCTGCTACTACGAAAAATGGTTGTTAGCAAACTTAAACATTATTCCAAAAATTAAATAATTTACGACATTTCGGCTACTACGAAAAATGGTTGTTAGCAAACTTAAACTTTATTCCAAAAATTCAATAATTTACGAAATTTCTGCTACTACGAAAAATGGTTGTTAGCAAACTTAAACATTATTCCAAAAATTAAATAATTTACGAAATTTCTGCTACTACGAAAAATGGTTGTTAGCAAACTTAAACATTATTCTTAAATATTATTATTATAATGCAACAAAAATCTCACGTTGCTGTGCAACGGGCTTACAGCTAGTAAACTTTAATTGTTCATTGATTATGATCTGAAAATGAAATACCTAGACCAGGGATGGCAAATATGATATAATCGGGGTGTCATAATATTGAGGTACTCATAAAAGTATCTTAATAATTTCAAAAATCACCAAGAAATTAATTAGAAAAAGGACACAAGACGAACAAGTTTCGTACGTAGGTATTGTACACTGGTGCTTGTGTACGAGACAGAACTCGCATTCAAAAAGTTTTTTTTCGTTTTAAAGCATACACACTATCCAATCGTTCGTGAAAGCGTCTAGGATTAAAGCCAGCTTTTGAGCGCGTATACAAGGGGTGGGGAACCTTTTATTCTCTAAAGGCCGCATTCATTTTTCTGATTCGACATAAGGCCGCAGTAAACATAGAATCTTTGGCCGGAAACGGAACGTTACGGTCAAAATATGTCAGGAATTTAGGAATTTTCATAAATTTACAGAATTACAGAATTGGCCAGAAGGCCGCACCAGAGTAGCAAAAAGGTCGCAGGTTACCCACGCCTGGCTTAGAACTGACGTCAAAAACTATCTAGTTTTGTCACAATACACGCAGCAATATGATTATTGATTTTCTTTTTTACCTAGTGATAAACATTATCATTGTATAATTTTTAAAAAATATGTGTTTTCGCGTGCCTCGTATATGCCATTTGACATACCATTTTTTAATCATTTAACAAAAAGACTGGTTACGCGATTGAATAACAATAAGTTCTCGCCAGAACAACTTCTGAAAGAAGTGAAACCTTCTATTAGGAGTGTATTATACTTCAAATTGTAATCAGGCATGGTATGCAGAAAACTACGAATTTGTAAAATAATATTTTTTCGAATATGCCGAGTCAACCTTTATGCCCAGCTAGTGTTACAGTTAATCTTTAAGTCCGATTTTTTCAAGTGTCTTTGTTCATAGTGTCATTTATGAACGCCACTGCTTCCTTTGCCACAAAACACACACGTTTGTCACAGAAAAATAAGCTTTACTAGTGCCATTCTGAAAGGACAATATTGGTAGTAGTGAAAAATTGCAAATGGCACATTTTGCTTCAGGGAATATCACTGATAAAATATTCTGTATAAAACTGCGTGTAGATTATGTCAGTCTAAAAACTTTAAAATATGTATGAAAAATGGACATTTGTAATAGTGTGCAATTGTTTGCAAACAAAATATTATTTCATAAAAATAATTATGGCACTTTTAAAATAATTTAAAGAACATAAAAATTTACTTGAATCTTAAAATATTTTTTTCCAGCGAAACAAATTAAAAGAGAGTTTTTTATTACATACTAAAATATTTTATTTTAAAGCCTATTTCATTATTAATTTCAACATGAAATTATATTTTTTTATAAGCATAAATTAGCCGAACATAGTTTTTTTAAGCCATGTCCGCTCCCAATGTGGAGCATATGGACTCCTAATGGAGTTTATCTCAACAGAAGTGCTTGTTACTCAGTTGATCAACCTCTCTTTTTTCCAAAGACAGTAAAGATAGAAGGATAGGGCTAGGAGAGGATTAGTGGTAAGCTAATCGCTCTTGATACGCCCCGTTCATAGGATAGGATGGGTGAGAGGGGGGAATTCAAGACATCACATACATCCATGCCTTCGAACAGAAATTCATAAATCGATTGAAAAATCAATTTATAAAACTGTCCGTACTGGGATTTGAGCCCGGGCCCTCCGTAGCCGAAGCCAACAACGTTGACCACTCGAACACACAGGCGACATACTTAAATTTCGTAATTAACATTTTTTATCGATATTAAACTTGTTAATGGATGATTGATGAAAAGAAAAAAAATGGCATTAATATGAAAAATAATTATTTGGCACTACAACGCCATCTAGGCAAAATTTTGATAACTATAATTATAATATTGCATTATTATTATTAAAGTTAAAATTATAAAGTTACATCATAGGTACATGTTATTCATAAATTACGGGGCTGTTAAGTCGTGAAAAAAAACTAATAAAGAAATAAACTATATTTCACTAAAATAACATACAACTTAATAAAAAAAAAGAAATCATTCTAACAGCCGTTTGATCACAATTGGCGTGTGTTTTTTTTACACTGGCAATAAAACATAATAATATTATTGTACGCTTGAAAATTTCCCTTTATATATTGGTTGTAAATAATTATTATTGCAGTCCGAAAGCATTTTTCATCCGCGACCACTTTTGGACATTTAATTCTTTTATGTCGAATAAGTATGTCGGAATAATTTCACCGTATATTATAAATATAGAAGTGAATTTATTTGCTTCCGAAAGAAAAAAATATTCATTGCCCTGATAAATTGTTAAATGCGTAGTGAATATAAATTTTGCTTTAAATTTAAGTATAATAAAAATCAGTTTCGGTTTACATATGTATGTTTACAGTATATAATATTATGTTTTTATAATATTAATTATTCATAAAAAACACATGCGTATAAAAAAAATACATGTATAAATAACACTGTAACATTGTATTATCCCATCAATTGATAATTGTCGTCATGAGTGAAACCGGTATTGATCTTATTAAATATATGCCGCCTGTGTGGTCGAGTGGTCAACGCCGTTGACTACCGTTACGGAGGTCACGGGCTCGAATCCTAGTACGGGCAGTGTAATAAATTGATTTTTCAATCGATTTATGACTTTCTGTCGAAGGCATGGATGTATGTGATGTCTTGAATTCCCCCCTTGCATCCATCCTATCCTATGAACGGGGTGTATCGAGAGCGATTAGCTAACCACTAGTCCTGTCATAGCTCTTTCCTTCTATTCCTACTCTCTTTGGAAAAAGAGAGGTTGAGCAACTAAGTAACAAACAGTTCTCGTAGAAACACTTCTGTTGAGATAAACTCCATTAGGAGTCCATATGCTCCACATTGGGAGCGGACATGGTAAAAAAAAAAATAATATAGTATTTTATTTTTTTGAATATAATGCCTCTCCACCAAATATTGACAGTGAACAACTAAAATGTGAAAACATGTCGAACCAACATTTACACAATTTACTTTTAAAATCGTAATTTAAAAATAAAATGTCCAAAAAATGGTTATATGTAGAAAGTATGAAATTTATTATTAATTAAATTTAGTATTCTGTTGGTTATTCGCTTTATATATGTACTTCGTTTTAAAGATGGGGTTAGGAGGTGGATAAGGATAAAAGAAAAATCCTAGTTGAATGTAGATTAAAGTCTTATTGAATTTTTATAAGCAGCAGCAATGACAAAAAGAAAAAAGGGTAAATCGATTCGACCCCTCAATTGGAATGCTCAATAACCAATTAATTATTTGGACCCTGATTCACCTTCGGGGTAATCAAATATGCAGAAAGCGTCTATTTCCCTTGCACGGGTCATCTGTGGGTAGACACACCTCGTCAACACAACCGCCGATATGTTTGGCTTACGGCTAATATCAAAGTGGCTTACTAAAACTATTAATTAAAATCTCAACTGACGTAGATAGAAAATGTATGAATAGGAAATATGGAGTGATTTTTTTATTAATATGCTTGTATTTATATGATCTGTATTTGATATTAAATGGTTTGTATTTTAACCTCTCGGCCAGTTTTGTGGTGACAATAAAACATTACCTAAAACAATCACAGCATACACATTTGTTAGCATATCGACTGTGGAAAGGAAAAAGGACGTAACCAACACATAGAAAAATTTACAGGAGGCACAAAAAACTCGTTTTGATGATTTTGGACCATATGCAAATTATGAACCACAACCTTGAAGTGCGCGGAGACTTCTAAACATAATCTAATATTGATTAAAGAAATTGTCTAGGAAAAACCTTTTTTTCAGTCTTTTTTCTTCGTTTAAATTTTCACAAACTCATATTTTTTCAAACCTAAAAGCCTAATTTAGATACTAATTCGACATTTGCAGTTGACAGAATGTGTATCAAGTTTGATACATTGTGAAAAAAGCTGTTTTTAAAAACCTGTGGGCTACGTCCTTTTTCCTTTCCACAGTCGATATGCATTGTTTATACTGACCAACACTAAATATTAGGTTGTTTAAAAACTGAATAATTTCATGTAAGTCTTTTAGAACTCTTTTGTACTGATTTCAAATTTATTTAAAATTATCAGAACCGGTTTCCCTCATTACGAGCATTGATCAGTTGAAAATAATCGCAATGAGCTCGCCTGTCCATAATTAATAAATGTAGAACTAGTACAAACGAGTGTTTTTTTTTGAAAATAATAAAATAATTATTTATTTTGACCCACTGAAATGAAATATATTTCAGGATATAAGTTGTTTTATTTTTAGATACATGTGAACGAATCTGTGGGATTTCCCCTGTGATACAGATTTAGCGCTTAATGTACCGTGACGCTAGCCGAATAGAATGCTCTATTTAGTTAAAGCTTCGAACAAAAAAAAAACAAATCTGTTAAGCTTCCTCTTAATTCTAAGAGCGTGTATTAAACATTCAACTATCTGAAAGCTCGCTTCGCAATATACATAAGAATGACATTATAGGTTCCACAACTGCAAAAACACTATTGGGCCCATTAGAGATGAAGTGAGACAAGAGGTATTTTAGAAAAAAATAATTTAAACGCGTTGTAGTGTTTTACACGTCTTAAAGTATCGTAAAAATAAATTAATCTCAGTTTATACACATTGCAATAGTGTTATCTCCGTAAAATAAAAATAAGAAATCAACCAAAACACCTTATAAAAACGCGATTGTACAAAAAAACGTTTCGCGACTTCTGGAGAGTGATTAAAAACAATTCGTTACCTTACTTTGAAAAGGTTCTAATTGAAATTTTGGTCGGAAAATGTTGTGTTTGCCTCAATCTAACATATGTATTAATTTCAGAGTCATGCATTTTTAAATAAAAAAGTTAGCAGGATTAAAGAGTTCTATCTACACACTTTATTTTATACAGTAATTTTACAAGCTTCTAAGAAACAATAGGACTTTTTATAATCGATTTATAAACAATATTTGTATGATCAGTCAAATATTCAAACGCTCGTATCTCAAAACATGGTATCGTGCAAATAGAACCTTTTCAAAATAAGGTAACGAATTGATGAATGATAACTACAATTTTTATTCTTTAACAAATAAATGTTATCTTAAATATTGTAAAATACAAGTTAAGTTGATTATAATGCCCCGGAAAAAGAGTTACACTCAATTAAATTTACTAATGATTCAAATTTGTTACGTCACCGCTCTCCTCCGAATTTTGTCGTGTAATATTTATTGAACAAGTATAAAATAGTTTATCGAATATTCCGACGTTGTCACAAACCATTCGTCATCACAGCCCTAAAAGGTTGACAATTTAGAAGTGGAGCGGTTAAAAATAAGCCGACGATAAAACATTTTTTCCCGAAAACATGATTCAAAATACTATATTATTACAGAACTTTTTTAGGGTATCATATTTACCCGAGAAAAAGCTCTGTAATAATCCCACATTTGTTGATACTTGTAATTCCTGAAAAAAACTACGACTCATCAACGAGAGGTTTTATATTTGAACTGCTTTATAGCTTTTCGCAGCGCTATGAATGTCGCAATGGCAATAAACCAGTGCTACTGACCGTAAAATATTACGTACAAAATATTTAAGAGTTGCGAGGACAAAGCTTGCTCTCACAAAATAACAATATACCGGTTTTAGTTCGCATTTTAGGGCTCTGATTTATTTGCACACTATAAGGGGACTGGTGTGCGTACTGTAAGGGGATTTTGTTATTAACAGTACAGAATTAGGTTTTTATAATGCAAGGCGTGTTTGCACTTCCTTGGAAATAGGGTAACTATAAAGATTTTTCTTAAATATGTGTTTTATTACAAATTTGTTTTCCACGAGGTTGCAATTGTACCCGGCATGCGTTGCAATGTCACTTAAAGAAAGAACGTGTTCTCGCTTAAATTGTGTTAATTGAAGTGCTTTTGGATACACAATAAAGTATTGCATATAATTGCATAGGAGTGATAAAAAAGAACTGCTTCCAAAGAACACCGAGAATTGCTTCTTTTATAAAGCTAGCTCCATTGTTAACGTATTGGCAGCCCACCGTGGCTCTACTAATTCAAAAACCTTTTCGGGTGTCCGCACAACGACTCACAAAAGTTTTATCGCAATCGGATGAAAGGTATAGGAACGCATACGGGACAAACAAACAAACATTTATTTTTAAATATAAATAATATTATGTATAAATGACTCACGGGTGACTACCAAATAACTCCGACCGTCACCCGCGTAGTCATTAATAGTCAAAGACCTTATGTTTGGAAACTATTTATTATTCAACCACTAAGCTACTGTTATCCGTAGTGTACATATAAAAAACATTTAGGAATGAAGGGTTTTGCTGTTTGATCTTGTTTTTCTTCATTTAAAACGATTTGACTAAATCTATTGAAAAGTGACCGCGTAATTTTTCCCGTGATGAGAATTAAATGAACATATTAAATGACGTGCTGGATTTTCAGCAAAGAGAATAAAAGAAAATAACGAATTTTCTTTATTTTATACGAAACTTCTTTCTTATTTGATATCATAAAATGAATCTACACAGAAAATTTCAATGGCAATTTAACTCATCGAGTTTACAATGTGGTCAGTAATTCATTGAGTACACGTTGATTGCAAAGCGCGCAAAAATAAAAATACACTGATTTGATTTAAGTATATTTTTTAAATAAAATAAAATAGCAAGCAACAAGTAATCAGACCTGTTCAAATCAGTCGAATCCTGAAAAGTGTGAATATTCTTTATACCCTAGCATGGTATTGTTTTTCTTTCCGAAAATTAGCTTAATGCCGTTAAAAACAACTCAGTTCTGTAGAGATGTATATCATACGAATATAGTATCTTCATAAAAAAGACAACATACGATGTCAAATAAAACTTTTTGAAAATTCGAAGTATGACGACATTCTTTCGTAAAAATATTTAATAATTCGTATTAATTATCGGTTTCTATAATTCTAACGATCATTTTCTTGATATTTTCGTAATTAAGGTTTTAAGAAGGTTGCATTAAATATTTAAAAGTACATTTACCTTAAATAACAATACCAAAAACATGTTTCATTGATTTAACTATATACTGTTTTGTTTAATCTTGTAGTTTTCTTTACTTCGATTGTAATGCTAAAAGATAAATATTTGCGTGCCTTTGGATGAGGTTTCAAATATGCGACAAAATTACGCCGGTAGTGTCGTTAGAATAATATTATTACATAATTGAAGTTAATAGGGCAGCGGGAACACATCGCGCAATAAAACCTCCATTCGGAGGCATTGTCGGACATTCGGGGTTCGGTCGACGCGGTGACGTTCGATTACTATGCTAATCAAATGAACCGAAGCGCCGTTAAAATAAACTCTCTCGATCGACGGACGGCGTCGATTTACCGACGCCCGATTTGGGGATGTTACTCAAGCACTTGGCACCCGGGTACAAAGTAATCGCTATCACGCAGAATGTAACGAGTATATACAATGACCTTGATAGCCACGGTTGATGAAAGGCGACTAGTGTTGATACGGTCACCGTTTTTAGAAAAAGTATAGTGTCAGTTAAAAACATAACTTTTTTTATTATTTTTTAACTTTATATTCATAAATTAAGCGATCATTGTTCATTATAAGAAACACTTATATTTCTTCCAAATCTAATGCTTCATTATTTATTGATAATAATGTGAAACAAGTAAATGTTTCCCTGCAATCGCTTATAACATTAGTAATTTGAATAATTTCATTTTTAACATGACTAGCTATACTTCGTATAAAACATGTTATGTAAATACTAATATGTCTCGAATTGTCAGTCAGTAATATTTCTGATATATACTATATCCACTCGTAATAGAGCATCTCGTAATAGTCACCTCAAACAGAGAATAAGGCTAAGCGAGACGCAGACAGCGCAGAATTAGCAGGTACAGGCAGGCAGAGCAGACTTGCGAGACCAAGTTTTTAAATTTCTTTTAATAGTATTCAACATGATTAGTATCATATAAATAATGTTTAGTTGGCAATATTTATTAGTTTCTTTGTAATTTTTGCGGCGAATCATCCAAAGAGCATGTCTAAATATGCTGAGACGCAGACAGCACAGGATAAAAATGAGGTTAAAAAAAACGACTAGTATTTAGCTAATCATTCTCCCTGTAAGTCATTTTCAAGTTTAAGTGAGAGGAAAGAAAATATAAACATCACAAAAAATTCATGCTGCTCAACGTGAATACAGTAAATTATTTTTAAAAACTGTGAAACCGAAGATAGTGAGTGCGAAAAACGTTGGCTCCTTTACTATAAAACTAGCGCATCGTTAGAGGTGTTACTATTCGGATAAAAACACGGGACTGACTCTGGTACAAATTCATTGAAGAATCGAATACCCGGATGAATATTATAATTGAACGTTAGCTATCTTGACATCTCTAACCCGGATATAATATAACGGCATTCGTTACCTGTAACGGTGTGTCGTATTTCTTGTCTTTTACTGCGACACTTTGGAAATAACTACGATAAACAACTCGATTGCCGGGCGGTTATTGTTTAAATTTAAAGGATGTTTAAAAAAACGTTATCTCACGCAAAGAGATTTATTTATTATCAGCCAAACAAATTTTAACGTAACTAAAAGAAAAATAAGAGTAAAATTCAAAGTGTTGTATTTTTTATTTTCAATTCCAATAAGTTGGAAACAAATGTAATAATTGTACATACAATTAATTTATTACGAGCTAAGATAGTTAACTAAACGCTCTCGGTATGTCTCGTTACTTTAGTGTTGGAGAGGAGCCCTGTATTAATGTATATTTTTATCAGTAGTAAGTGCTTTTGATGAGAAAAACCGCTCCTGATATATGACAAGCAAATATGGAATTAGTACAAAATAATGTTTTGTTTTTTTAACATATATGTACATTATATTTTTATAATAAAAAACAAATTTATGAATGTGTCAGCATGTTTTTATTTATCAGTAACGTGTCCAATGTTAGAAATTGCTATTTAAAATAAATCACTAAAAGTCTACTTTGAAAGATATGACTCGTGCTTATTCTTTATTGTGAGTCATAAACAAAATTGAGTATCGTCGGTATACTGCCTGAAAACGTTAAGTCAAAAAATCTTCTTTTGAGATTATCGACTTTTTAGAATATCAAGAAGAGAACGTATTTGTGTTATAAGAAGCGAAGAAAAATGAATATCGTGGGTAATTTTCTACAACCTGTATAATTTTCTCAAAAAGTACAAGTCTTTAGGAGACACATAAATGTACTTAATTCTATCGCTATCGCTTTTGATTTCTATCGCTATAAAACATCACTGGAATTATTTTGTCCTTAATATTTTTGAAGAAGTTAATAAGGAAAAAAGCAAAGACGTTTCCATCCATGCCATTCTCTCCTTCATGCTGAACATAGCACATGACCATGCTATTTTTTGTCAACGTTTTTGTAATTATTTAAATAAAGCGTAATTTTTATGCGATACAAGTTAAAAGAATATTTATGTTTTGAAATTGTGAAAGCATTACATAAAATAAGACAAAAGTTGAAATACGTGCTTGTAAAAAAATAACTTGAGGAGCAAAAATTCGAATAATGATTTGTCACAAATTTTAAAAAATGTCGTTTAATATCCATTCTAATCAAATCTATGAATGGAAATCACAAGAAGTGTTCAAAAAAGGATTTTTTTCTATAAATATTAAATGATAAACTTGACACATTCAAGCAAACCGTGATTTCTCCAACACTCAAATCATCATTACCCAAGCTTTGTATTTGTGTGACAAATCACTTTTTGAATGTTTGCTTCTCATTGTTAAATTAAAAAAATATTCGTTAATGAATACTACAAAAAACAAAATCACTATTCACTACGACCGCAGGACATGAGCTTGGAAAACAGTGCTCAGGTCCGACGATATTAAAAAAAGCATCATAAATTGTTGTACACGTTAATCACTTTTCCATGAATTGGTTTAAAATGCAATCAATAAATTTATATCAAATATCCGGAGTAGGCTGTACCCCCCTTGCATGAAATAATAATTATTATTCATATCTGAATATCGACACACGGTGGGAATTCATGATTCAGAAAAAAGGACTGAAGCGAAATCAAATTTTCGATATGTGAATTAATCAGTAATTTTCCGCTTAGCGAATTCATGAATTGGCAGATGGTTATCCCTGGGCGACGAGCGGGACAGAATAGATTTAAATCTACATGATATTATTTTTGCATCGATTGTTGGGGAAAAAATACATCTTTTGTCACGCTATAAGCAAAATAAAAAACAAATAATATAATATATGTTTAAACTGAGAATTTTAGCTAAAAATAAACCGGCCCAAACGTGTAAAAGAGTCTTGATATTATAATATATTTAATTATATTATATACTAGGCGGTTCCTGGCAAGAGTTGCAAAGCCACTCAAAGAAAGAAAGTGTTTGTGTTTATTGAAGTGCATGTTTTCTTTTCTGCCTGTTTGACGTTTGCTGCCGATTGTCAATGGTACAACACACGCACCACCTACTGTAATTTAATTGTACTATACCATAGCAGTCTTAAGTTCCAAGCAGTGTCGTAGAAAAAACAGCAAAAAAGACCGAGCCGTTAAATCCCAGTCGCTCCTAACAAATTGTATGGCGGTTATACGTAGATCAACTCTAAATTCCAATTTATGAGCTTATTTTTCGTTGAATATAACATGTATGTTTGAAAGATTTCTTGTATGGGTATTCTGTGATTCTTTGGTGTTATTAATTTACAATTTACGATACATCGGAAGGGTCATATATGCAAATTAAGTAATGATTGTAAGAAATATAACGAATGGCAAGAAATGCGATGTGTGGTAAAACAAATAAAATTTAACTTCCCACTATTAAATATCACAGTTATATAAAATATTGATTATAAATAACACAAAACAACAGTAACAAGCGGAATCCATATTATATTATATACGATTTTGACGCCTATTGTGATATTATCCCGTGACATGCCATGCTAGAAAATCACGTTTCCTGCCATGGTGGCATCTTAGATTCAGTTTATTGACAGTATTTAAACCTAAGTTAGAAGCTAAAAAATAATTTAAAAAATGTATATATGGTTGAAAATATATTTTAGGTCTCATTTTCACCCTCATTTTATTTATAAACGCTTAAATAATCACATAAAATCACCTTTAATCAAACACGAGTATTATAAGTGCTTCATGTTTGAAACTCATCCTCAAAGTAATGTCTCGAGCATGCTGCATATGCAGAGTCCAACAAAGGTCTGAAGACTAATTCAAAAAGTGTACCCTATTGGCCATAAACAATAGCCGGGGTAGGTATGGTTGACGAAAGGCGGAGTTGAACGTGACCCGACAAAATCAAAATTATTATAGAGCTGTTTGGAAAGTCTAGAATATGTTTTATTATTTTTAAAACATTCTCTGAAATGTTTTATAGAGATTATGAAGTCATATTAATTATTGCATATAATATAAAAAAGAAAAAAGGAAAGATTATTGCACATGTTTTTTATTGATTTATTAGGTTTTAAATTGGTGTTTTTATGGATATAATTTTATATTCACTTATTACTGAAATAAAGTTTTTACCGACTTTAAATATTTTGTAGAATAAAGGAACGGAGAAAAATCATTATTGACCGTTTTAATTTCTTTATTTATTTAAATTGGTACTTGTGCTATAATAATATTACATTCCTAAATAATACATAATAAATTAATAAATATAGCGATTTTTATGCAACATGTTATTACAAAAAGTAGTGTAAAAATACACTTGTATCTACCTACTGTTTTTTATCACTTGCAGTTAATATTCAACAACAACTTATTTGTTTTATAAATGATTCATTTTTGCATACAATTAAGCTGACATAATGCGTTTGCAAATAATATAGTTTAAACTGTTCTTTATCATGATTCGTAATTTATTTTCCCAAACAAGTCACAAATAAATGAATGCTAAAAAAATATCGGCATATCTTTTATCACTAATATAATTTTAAGCGACAACTTCTATGCTTACCTATTTATTTTTATTGCAGGCATTTGCTAAATCTTTAAAAGGTTTTAAAATATACATCCGGCTTAAAGCAAGTTATTTTTTTATGACTTCTCATGTTTACAAACAAAATATTTCCTATCATAAAGTACCCTAATAAAGATTACGCACAACTTTCGACACTGTATTGTATAGAGGGATTCTCGACACAATTGAATTTTAAAACCCTTAAAACATGTTGCATTTAGTTGTAAATATGAAAATATTGCGTTCTCTGTTTAACTTAACAATATTATAGGTTGTTCTCGCTTCTAACTATTTGAGATGTTTGTTCTTCTATCAAATGTAAACTCGTATATTTCTATCGCATTCTACCATCCAAATATCAATAAATTGATCGGCAAACCACAAGATCGACAATTTTGTGCAGTAGACGTAATATTTTTGATTTTATAATTATATATTTGAATGTAAAACTATTTTTTCTAGGAATACCTAAAATGATAAATACTTATTGACAATATTAAGAGAAATATTGAATGATTTAATGGCTTAACTATCTATGAATTCATCACGGGCATGGAGATGTTAAGAAATAAATGCTGCGTCTTATCATATAATAATGGCAATATACCAAGTAAATGATGATTTAATCAATAATAATATTTAAAAAATAATGAAGTGAAATCTGCTACCCTAGTTTGACTTACTGATTTTTGATTACTGATATGACTTGAGAAATCCTATGGAAAGATTGAGTAACGAACCAGTGTGCACAAATAAATTTTGAGATTAATTATTAATTGATTAAAATCCCAATAATGACGTTGATTTTTTTAATGAACTATCCAACCTCATATTCTGTATTGAAATATTGTAAAAAAAATAATTTTAATAAAATGATTTGCCTTCTTTGTTTGCTTTTGTTCTCCGAGATTTTTCTTCAAAAACCTTAGAAAATGTGATTTTTTCTTATTTTGAAAAATATATAATTGAAAAGATATATAATTACAATATAAATATGTATTTCCTACAATATATCAAAAACAAATGGCTTCATAATGATGTGATATTACTTTGAAAATTATGACGCCGGCCCGCTTATCTGAAAAAAGTACCTGTTTTCAGCTCCATAGCATGGCTTTCACTATAGGGGGCTTTGACCCTTTTTTTTTTTGCGCTGTAAATATTCGTAAAAGTTTTTTATAATTATTTCTGCAGTCATATGGTACTGGAAGATCAAAAATAGTATATTTACAGTCAATAAAATTGACCGAAATGAACCATTAGTAAATACCATTTTAAATACGACAGGCGGTTGACCATTGTTGAATTTATTTTTTTAAGTAATTAATTAATACAATTATTGTTTGTGTCTATTCTTGCATCCAGCGAAGAGAAAAAAAATGCCAATCTCCATTTTGTTATTTGAAATTTGAATAAAAATTTAGTGTAGTCATAAATTACTCCTACGATAGTTTGTTTGAAGATGCTTCATAAATGGGCGAACCACATAGTTTTACATATTTTTCATATAACTCTTTTGTAAATAAATACTACTTTGATCTTACATAAACCTATTTAATTTCAAATATAACAATTACACACGAGGTCAGAGTTCCAAGAAAATTGAAGACTTAGTTTTTAATTGTTTTTTTAAAATTCATTGTCGATTTCTTAGTCAAGTAGTAAATACTCTTGAGCAGGGGTTTCCAAGCTTACTCTCTCAATCCCCCTTCTTCCACCATTGTTCAGAATACAATTCCTCCCCTACCCAAGATAGTTTATTCGATATAATATACTTACACGTGTAGTTAAAACTCTCTTTTAATATACAGATTTTTATGTACATAATATTATTATTTTTTAGAGATCATTTTTTACTTACTAATTACTGAAAAAAGTAAAACAAATTTCAATGAACGAAAACTTTACTAGAAATACAGGGTATTCATAAATGACGTCCGTATGTACAAAAAATAATAGATGCGCATGTCATGCTGTATTCACAGTAATACTTTAAAATAAATATATGTACAAAAAAACAAGAATCTGGCAATTAAAAAATTCCTCTGCTGGAACTACAGGGAGGGAGTTTCTCTTCAGGGAAGAATTCCCCACCAGTTGGGAAGCCGTATTTTTAAGATTTTACCACTCAGTTGCGGTTAACAATGGCTTTAATCCGAACTAGAATATTTTTGTATTTATCTGTAGTAAAAAAACCTTCTGCAAGGTCACAAATCTGTTGATAAGGAGTCATAAGCTTAACACTAAGAGCAGAAGTAGTAAATGAATCAATTCGATAGAATTATAATTAAAAATAAAAATAAAATAAATCCTTTGCTGTTTTTACCTTACAATAGTTCAGTTCTACGAATAAATTCAAGTTCCGGAGCTTTCTTTTACGATTTTATTTCTATATAATGTTGTGATATTTACCTGCTGAAACTGGCCTTGTTTATTTTTACCTTTATATCCCATTCTAAAATGTATTCAAGCTTGTGTTTTTGTCACAGACGATTCTGTTAACTAGAGTCTTTGAATGGAGAAAACAAAACAACACACCCCTTACAAATACTGACTGCGAGTAAAAAGTAAATAAAAAATATTCCTTTTACATTGATTAAATTGATATTTTTATATTTTTATGGAAAATGGCAGTGCATGGAATTCTGTTTATGCCAATTTGCCATTGAACTTTTCTCATATTAACACAATTTAAAACCAGAGTTGTGGAGTCGGAGTCGTGAAAAATGAGTGGCTAGAAATTATTTTGAAAAATATATTTAATGATGTGTATTCAAACAAAATAATTCACATTGCATTCTTGGCTGATGATCTGATGGTATACATATATGTATATAACTTAAGGGGACCCGGTGGTCTAGAATTTTCAAAAAATCGTTTTTGATATTTTGAAAGAATAGTATCTTAAAAATATACTGTTAAAGTTTGGTGACGATATTCCGAGTATTTCCGGTTTTACAGCCCATTACAAGGTCAGCGCTTACTATACTATTATATATATGCTTACTTGAAACTTTAAACGCGTTTATCTGGAAACTACCTTTTTTTCGTCTGGTGGGGGCAAAAAAAAAACCACTCGACCAATTTGTCTAAAATTTGAGTATGTTATTTTGTACAGTACTGGCTACGACCGGAACTAAAAGAAATACTTTAGGTAAAAAAAAACTATTTTTTATAAATAAAACGTTGTTAAAAACGGGTAGTTTTTAGACTTTTAACTTTGGCAACGCGCCATTTTGTCAAAAAATGTTTTTTTTTAATTTTTATTCTAGTTCCGGTCGTAACTTTACTTATAATAATTAATAATACGTTATTTTTTTATTTCAAATAAGAGGGAGAGATAAACCATCCCCCACCAGTCAGGTACCACCAGGTAGGTAGGTTTTTCAGCGCCATTTTTCTTATCCTAATATAAGAGTCAATATACCCTTCTTATGTGCGAATATTAAATCAGGATGTAACATTTAAACTTAATCACATCAAATACAGTACAACAATGATGATGATTTTCCTAAAATCTGAAATAAAAAAGCACGAGTGTCCGCTATGATGGCGCCATCTTGCCCCCACTACGAGAACGACACCCCCGGCCATTTGACACACCCGCCCCCGGGTTATTGTGGTGTCAACATAAAAATAAAAGTAATGTCCCATCGATTGGTTCACTTTTGGGCGGGAATTTTGGAAAATTGCGATAAACGTTTTATTTTATGTCCGAAGCCTGGCGGCGCAACTTGATGGGCGTTTTAAACGATGCCCAAATTGTTCTCCGTGAACTTGAGCTCCGGATATTTAATAAAATTGCAACGTCAAGAAAAAAGGAGACGAGTCAGCAAACAAAAAATTCAGCAATGAATGAGTATGAAAAATATTTTACATATATTTGTCTACCGCAATGTGGATATTTGTTTTGAAAACAAAATTTAATTGATATCTTTGTTATTCCAGAGTAATGGTATTACACATCAACGTTCCCTCTAAGCTGCGTGCGTGCGCGGCCGCGCACTCATTCCGGGTTGGCGCGCACAACAAGACAGTTGGTCAATTAATATTTGATTGGTCCACGCAGCCTTTGAAATTTCCGTGCAGCTAACCTCTTACCTTAGAGCAGTGCTTCCCAGTTGGGGGGGGGGGGGGTGGCGCGAAATTTCTCCGGGGGCCGCCGCAGAACATGTTTTGTATTGATTTTTTTTTTCAGATTTAGAGGGCCGTGTAATGAAAAGGGTTTGGAAGCACTGCCTTAGAGGGAACATTGCTCCAAATGTGACACGTGTTTTGTCTCCACGAGATAAATAATGTATTAAAAGTGAATTAAATTATCATGCGATTCTCCTTGATATTATCTATAATCTTTTATAGGACAACAATGCGTACAATCGGTTTTCGTAAAATATACAATGTCAAATAAATGCGTATTTTTTTTAACTAAATTATAATGAAATTCTCTTTGATATTGTCTATATTTTTTTATTGGACAAAAATGCTTACAATCGTTTCTTGTAAAATACATAATGTCAAATAAATGCGTATTTTTAAATTAAATTATACTGAAATTCCCCTTTATATTGTTTATAATCTTTTATTGGATGTATAAATATTCGCTCTTGCTTTGCGGATTGATTTAAGGAGTCGTTTTTTTTCCTCAAAAGGCGCACACTTACATTTTGATTATGAAAGCAGTTTTTCAGAAGAGAGAGCCTACTATGCGAAACAGTGTTGATGTGGGTCACTTTATACATAAGAAAATGTAAAAATTCTCACGGTGTCAATGATGTATGGTCTGTTTATTTATTTGCTGCGTACTTATTCGTGCCATTTTAATCTAGAAAATGGCCTCGACGGATTTATCGTAGATTGTGCCCACTTGCGTAGAAAGTTAACATTCTTTGGTTTGATCGAGCACAACACAATTTTACATGCTCGTTCTACCTTCTGCATAAATCAATCTGGTCACTTTCACAAAAAAACGAAAATTTTACAGGTCACCCAATACGCTACCTTTGATTTTCGGGAGGCAACCGCACGACTTTAAAATCATTACTCATTACATGTACGCAAAAAACAGCCACAGTCACTTGAGATTAAGGCTTCCAACCCGGTTCCAACCGAAACCCACTAACCGGGGATATCTTTTTGCCTTAAATACAATGAGAGGCGGATTACCCCATAAGCGCAAGAGGCGCGCGCTTAGGGCCTCCAAATTTTGGGGGCCTCAAATATAACATATAGCAAGGGTGTTCAACCTTTTTTGTCCTGGGATCGACTTTTCAATCGGAAGTTTTCTCGCGATCGACTTCTAACATGATTCTTACGAGAAATTTTATTTATTAGGGTTTTTTCCCTCCTTCAAACTAAGGAATTTTTATTTTAAATGCGAAATACATATCATTCGATAGGTATGTGCTTACAAAATAATTCAATTTTACTTTTTTTGTATATTTTATATTTAAATTATATATTTTTTCGAAATTCACGGAAGCTGTCGGGATCGACAAAATTTTGCTTTGGGATCGACCGGTCGATCGCAATCTACCGTAAGGACACCCACGGCATATAGTATATAAACCCTTATATATTAATTTCAGTTTTAAATATTTATTATTATTCTACGAAGAGTCTTGCAGCACTTTTATGTTATTCGAAAAGCAGGGCCTCCAAAATGTATTGCGCTTGGGGCCTCCAAAGTGCTTAATCCGCCACTGAGTACAATGTTATTTTATAAAACTATTCTTATGTCAGGTCCGTGTAGTAGCAAATCGTGACGGATCTCAGAGATTATAGTGCCAGTACCAACAGCATTTTTTCATTCAAAGGCATGGGTGTTTGTAATTTCATTAATCCATTCCAATCCTAAAATATATAAAATATCCTTTATGTAAGCAAATATTATCATATTTTTTTTCCAACAAACAAAAATAAATATAATTCTTAAAATTATTCATCATTTAAATCTGTAGGCATTCCCATGGGTTAATCCATCTCGCTAGCAATGGCTTTAAACTTAGTGATACATTTTTTTTTATATGCACACGATACATTCGTTTGCTTAGCTTCAGTTCCAGTTCATCCTTGCACTCGAACGCCTGAAGATGTGAATGTGAAAAACTTGTGTGAATGTACATAATTAGAACGATTCAAATTTAATATTAAAACTTATTCTAAAAGTTATTTATATTGTTTGTGTTTTCTAAATAATCGCCAATAACCAACAACTGTACTATACATATGAATTTAAAAATGATTTGATAAAAAGTTATAATTTTTGATGATTAAATTTCATTTAAAAAAGGAAACAAATAATAATTACCCATTAAAAAAATAATGGAAAATACCTTATATTGAAATTTTCAATTCAGATTGGTACTATCAAAATTGTTTTCCGAGAAATTTCCTGTGAAATTTCGCTTTGCTCTTTTCTCTGATGTTAATTTTCATTTGATGCAAAAAACATCCGTTGTTCTAGAAAACTAAATGGAAAATATGACGGTAATGAAAAAAAAATTGGAATATTACAAAATAGTTTTTGCAATATCGATCGCTGTGAAAGTTTTTGAAGCAATTAAATTTGTTAAGCAATTGCTTTAATAACCAAAATTATTTGTAATAAAACAAAATAGATGTGACACAAAAACATTCCAGTCAAATATATTTTTTAAATTGGCATTTCGCGAGCCGAGTACTACAAGGTTCTATGTGGACAGCTGCAGGAAAAAAGATATGGGCATTTGAAATTTTGAATGCTTGTATTTTGAAAATTGTAAATATTTCCATGTTTCTTTTTGATTGTATATATCAATGATAGCACTGGCATGATATCACTAATAATAAAATATTGTTAAAAATAGTTCTTCATAGTTAAGAAATACCTAAGCTTCTTACTAGAACCTTTTCCATCTGAAATTTAAGCAAACCGCCAGTGCTACAAGGTTCTAATCGAAATTTGTATGAAAGCACAGGTGATTCAAAAAACAAACTTACGCTTTTTATACTAAAATAAAACGAATTTTATGGAACATATCTAATGTGATCACTATTATTGGAAAATGGAAGATAAAAAATGTACTAAGCTAATATTGTAAAATGTGATAATATCACACTGCAAGAATACAAAAGGTCACGATGGTAAAAAATAACACCATTTTGTAGTGTAAAAGAATAAAAATAATTGATCAAAATCAAATAATTGAAGAAAAAAAAAGTTATCAACATATATTATTCAACCTATGTACATTCACACAAGTTTTGTCACTAACAACCCGGGTTTCGCCTTTCGGCATCTTCAAGATTTCAAGTTGAAACCACAGATATCTTGCGATGCGCACATAGAACTACGGCTTATAGGAAATTTAAGCAAAATTTCGACTTCTTATTAATACAGCATGTAGATAATGCTATGTTTAAGACTGCCTCATTATTACTTTAGTTTGGCCAAAGTCGACACTTAGAACCTTGTAGTACTCTGCTCGAGATTTACTTAAGAATGTTTTATTATTTTAATAATAAATATTTTGCATTGCAGGTAATGCCAATACGCCAAATTTATTTGAAGATGAATGATCATACGAGATAAACTCGATGAAAATTAATATTACAAACACCCACGTTATAGATCTCATATATAAGTTAAAACAAATATACTTTTGATATTGAGCTTACCGGGAATTGAACTCAGACCCATGTTATTGGTAGAGTCAATCTCTTCCCACATATAACGCAGAATACAAATTAGATGGAATGAATCGGTTGATTACTGCTTCGACTTCATGCAATCATCAAAACAATGTTTTCACTTGATTAGGTTTGATTATATACTTTATCTTCCGACTTGCTTTAACATCCTAACTTTTATTTAAAAATAAATTATTCAACGTTAATTAATATTCCGCCTGTTCTTAGAAAACGAACACACACGGTATTATTCGTTAATTGCTAAAGAAGAAACGTTAAAATTTTAATGATTAGGCGTAATTACAAAAGCTTTTTGTGATGGCTTAAGTCATGGTGATGCATTAATACTACAAAGTAAACAGTTAAAATACGAACGTTGAAAACGCGTAACGAATTAATGTACAATATTTGAAGAAAAAAGTTTTTTTTGACTTCTGATGTGTCCGTTGTTTCATAACTCAATGATCTATCTTAAGGAAATTGGTAGATTTCTTTTCTTTATTTTAATAAGGTGAACAGACATCAAATTATTTTACTTATACAATTATTATTGCATTATATGTATAGTTGATCGCTGTTAAGCTCTTCAAGCTTAGCCGGATGGACACGTGTACACGATGGAGGATACTGATCACATCTTCTGATATTGTCATCTCATAAATAATGAACGGGAGCAACTAATCAAGTCGGTCCGACCATCTGGTGGACCCACAAGCCATGCCTTCTTGCTAGCTACTAGGGAAAACTACTGAGCATTCACTAAATTTTTAGTCATACACTCATAGTACCTCCGGATATTTTTTTTTATTGAGCAACTTTTATAGCGCAAGCCGCCAAGTCTTGTTTAAATGTTACCGAGACAATTCTAGCACACAATTGAATAACACATAACGTTCGTTACGTCATGGGAAACGTCTGTTGGACACATATGTATGGCCGTGGTGGGTGGTTGAGGAAATTTTGCAATCGTGCAGCTATTTCGGCTTTAGCTCTCGTTAGAACAATGTTTAAGCATACATTATCTCAGCTTTAATGTTCGTACTTGGATTAGAAACCTTGACCACCGTAGCCGAAGCCAACTACGACGACCTTTTGATTAAAGGCTTGACTGAAAGAAAAATAATATTAAAGAAATAATCGAAGAAAGTAATGGTTTTTGGACATTTTATTATTGATTTCACGAAAACTATTATCTGTTTTGAAGTGTCAAGTAACGCTGGATTAATTGGAAACATATATGCTGTCATAATCTAAGCCCATGGAACGTTTGTTGTTACGATTTAAACTATCAATTATATATTTTTCAATACATCATTAAGAATCTTTTCTTAAAGAACATGTAAATAAAACTCTGATTATTACTCCAGACTGTATTGAATTGAAAAGTGAATCATTAAAATGCTTTCCATAAAATTCGGAATTCTTTATCGAAATTTGTGTTTTTTCGATTTTTGTTGAGGTATTTATTTATTACGACTTGAATAAAATAATGGTCCTTTGTTGAGTAACAAAAGCTTTTAAAACAGCATACGAAATGATAGGCGTTTAATAAAAACGTTTAAGTGGCCTGATGTTCCTAAATTACTTTTATCGACCAATAAATCGAGCGTGAATGCCGTGTTTTAAACAGGTGATTTGCATTTGGCAATAGATGAAATAACCCCAAGTTTGGTATGATAAAGCGAACTCAGTATCCCTTACAGTTAATCCAATACCATCGAAAAGGCCAGATAAAACAGAAGGCTTTTCAAGGAGAACTATCGGGAGATCATTTGCTATTCAAATGAAACACTTTTATTACATTTTGCTGACTGTAGGCGACGCCTATCCCACTCCTCGGGGAATTCCTTTACGCAGTGATTCATTAACTGTGCAGCTTTTTTATTGTTTGTCTTCTTGTGTTCACGTTACAGTAAAAGTTAAACAACATTTTCACTACCTGAGTTAGCAAAAATATATCTTTATAAATTTGAATCGTTCAAACTATGTACATTCTCACAGATTTTGTCACTAACGACCCGGGAAAGGCGAAACCCGGGTCGCTAGTGACAAAATCTGTGAGAATGTACATAGTTTGAACGATTCAAATTTAATATTGAAATTCTACCAAGCACCTTCAGTCGAAATCTTAAATTATATCTTTATAACAATATGACAAATACAAAGACAAAAGATTAATATAAGATCATATTTCTAGGAATATTTCTTCAAAATAAGTGCGGAGATCTGACACAGATTTAATTTATTAACTGAAGAATTATCCATTATCTACATTACTAACTGGGCATCAAATTGTTTTAATAGCAGTACAACCAAACTCTTAAAACAATTTGGATCAGGAAACACATTGTGCGTGTTGAACGAAACTTCTAGCATAATAACGTAGCCACATCTCTAAAGAAAATAGCCAATATATTTATATAATAGTAACATTCTATAATAAGTAGTTGATTTTAGCATATATTTGCATATTTTATGATCTTACCAAAAATAAGCATGTATTGTGAATTTCTGTATGTATAATATTGAGAAAAATAAATATCGCAAAATGCTAAAAATACGGGTCACTAACCTCATGTTTCATCGACAGTAGCAAACATGTACTTTCAATAAAAAGTAAATCCAACTAAGAAGCTCAAAACCACCAACTCGCTATTAGACGTGAATAATGTATTCTGAAAGTTATTAGCTATAACTACTGAATAAGTATGTTTGTTTCATTAAAAAAAGATGGTGCTATAATTTTGTTAGCACAACACAACTATAAGTTTAATGATCAAAAATATGGTTCACAGATCTATAATTATTAAATATAATATTTGCAGAATTTTTAAAAATAAAAATAAGTGTATGAAAATCTTGTTTGTACGAGAGTCTAATGTTGGATTAGAGATGGTTTCAATTTTTATAAAACTTTGAGAATCACCAGTCTAACCCTTGCCTCAACGGCGTAAGATATAAAACCAAAATGAGTAGAGGCGTTCTCTAGAGTCGAGAGGACCTTCGAAGGCCTTTATTCGTTGCTTTGTAGTCGATTACTGGTTTTATTAGATTCTAGAACAAAAATCAAGGAATAGGTTATCCGAAAGGATGAAGTATCTAGTGGGGTGTGGAGATTTCGTCGATTGGTGTTTGCTTTCAGAGTAATCAAAGGGCTAAATTTGTTTGTAATTCAAATACTATGTCGTATTATGTATTATGTAATCTTATAAAATAAAATATTTTTCAAAGTTATGGATTTAAAGAAAGAATACAGATTTAATATGCTTGCTTATAATTTGAGACAATTCATTTTGTATTGGACTTAAAATTTCATGTTATGTGTGTAATACTTTTTTGTATTACTTTGTCAGCAAATTCAAAGAAACAGTTGAAATTGTAATATTCTTACATACTGCAGTATAATGCAATATGTAAAAAAATGCTTATTTAATTGAATGAATATGAAAGTCAATTTTCATACATTGATTTTTAAATATATTGTTATGTAAAAACGCCATGAAACAAAACAAAACAAAACTGATTTGTTTAAATAGTTTTTATAATTCTTCAAATATTTAGAGATATATTAAACCTTAAAGGGCGGATAGTTGACCAAGAAACTTAATATTAGCGATGAATTCTGCGAGCACTTAGGAAACTAAACATTGATTGTAATTATTTCTTAATATATAACTTCACAACAATAATCAATTTTTAGTTTACTCATAAACCTTGCAATGTCCTGCTATCAGATGATGCCTTTTAAAAAAGAGAAGTGTTACTGTTTGTAGCACAGCAAATAGAATAACAAAGTTACAAAGTTAATTTTATATTGAATCACTTCACAACACACACAGCTAAATAGTCGAGTGGTCAACGTCATTGGCTTCAGTTACGGAGGTCACTATGGGCAAAAGACGCTAAGCGTTTTAAAAATAATTATAATATGTTATTCATAAACAATACCTAAATCATACGTACGTATAATAACTATGACTAATAATAAAGCGAATTTTCTCGCGCGTTGGTATTATAAAATATGTATGTAATTAGCACCTTGCCAATAACATTCTTGTGGTCACTGAAATTCTTTGTTTCTGAATATTGAATAAGTATTTATAGTATTCACGACTATAAAAATTTTTCATTCGACCAACTGCCAAAGATTGTTGAAGAGATAAATCTCCATTTAAATGAGACAATAATTAAAAGTCGTCTATAAGTTTTTTTAAAAAATAAAATTGAAAAGTTATCATTTTTATGACTGCTTTAAAAACCCTCTCCGTATTCATTACTGGACTGTAATTAATATCAATTCTTTCAGTTGGAGAGTGGACAGATTTAATTCTCGGATATGAAAGAGAAGATATGCAAAAAAAGTCAAAAAGTAAATTAAATTACAATGTGTGCATTAGCTTCGGGTCGTATATTTATTTATCAAAGTGTTTATCGATCAAACTGTTATTGAATTTATTATTTGGAATTGCTTCATTTGGACGAAATTTGACAATCAACTTATCTAGATTGAAAAATATTTTTCTTATATAAAAAAATAATATAACCATAGAAAAAACAATTGATTGTATTGTACTGTTCACTCTCAATCTCTTGGTGGAAAAGCATAATATATTATTAAAAAAATAAACACTATTTTATACTAATATTGAATTATTTAAAATGATCAAGACCGGTTTCACTCATGGCAAACATTTTAAAGTGATATGAATAGTACTTTGTTTATTGTCACTCATTCATATTTTGCATCGTTATCTGTAAAATCCTTACTTATTTCTATTTCCAAAATGTTTTTTTCACCCTTAACAATGTAACTTTTTTCAGTATAGATAGCACTGAATTATTGTTTATTTGAATCAGTTGAAAATTTTCGTGATGAGTGAAAGCGTTCCTGACCATACATATAATTCGAAAACACTGAAAAAAATAGTATTTTTTTAAAATGTTTATGTAATGTAAAAATAACTGGATGTCTCATATTTATCACAAACATGAGGTCGTGAAATTGATCAAAAGCATTATTAAAATATATGTTATATATAACATATATACGTGTGTTTATAAAGTTCATCACAGCGCTGTGATTGCACAAGATAGTCTGTTTGAAAGAAAGTGTTTGTGTATAAGTGATTAGTGAATGCTAAAATATGGCACGGATGTCTGGTGTACATTAATATATTAAGTATATTAGTTGAAGTAATAGAAAATCGATGAAAACATTGTCAATATTATATATATATCACTACTTAATAAAAATAAGTAAATCACTGGCCCAACCGATTGTTATTTTGAATTGGATGTTATACATTCAAGACGTAGCGATTATATAGTGAAGAAATTTAAGATATTGGATGTATCTAAGTAAATTCTTCTATTAATTTTTTTTCTGACGTATCCCGTGGTAATTCAAAATCTTTTCGCCAAAAGCAGACTCAAAAGTAAAGAAAAAAAACGAAGGACGAAGGAAAAAAAAGCACAACAACGTTATTATAAATTCAAATCAGTCCAATTAATAATTTTTGCGTCACTAATTGGCTACATTTCGTCCGTTTGCGTCGCTGGTAATTACCCGTTTGGTATTCCGGCAGGGTGGTGGCGACGGCTCGCCCACTGTCCAAATGATGCGCCATTTTATTCTCAATTGACGGCGCCGCGACGCTCGGGGAGGGCGCCGCGCGCCCCGCGGTGGACCGGGCGTCATTTACCCGGCAATAAAAGCTTGATTGTGTTTTGATAGTAAAACATTAATGGTAATTCTGATTGTTAAAAGTGATTATAGGGTAGCGGTCGATTACTGACGAACGTAACAAAGATCGGCGAGATATTTAGTCAGCCGATTCTATCTAATCGAACGATTTATTAGAATTATTTATATACACAAAGAAGATCAGTCAATTCATTTCAGGCCATAGTTACTTTGCTGCCGTGATGCTTTGGCTTCAACTGTAAGTTGATTATCTATTTTTCACAACTAATATAAATTGAAATTATTCATTTATCTGTGAATCTATAACGCAGCACGACTATAAGAAACCAGACACGATAGAACAGGCAAACAGACCTACAGCAAAGACTATATCTATGTCTCTAAACTGTTGCTAAGGACGAACTAGACAGCAAACATAGACAGTGGTGGTGGCACTGTTATCTGGGGTAAACAATTCAAATAACTATATTAAAAAATCCAAGAAAATGCTGACTAAAAAGTAAATTTTCAGATAATTATACAAAACAATTTGACACGTATTTTGTCTCTATTAGAAATATCATCAGACAGAATATAACAACGTTTGAAAAGAAACTAAAAACTGATTACAAAATAATAATAAAATCGGAGTTTTGTCCTTTTCTAATAGACGCAGGGTGTAAAAAGAGATACAAAAATTGCTATTACTAATTACTTATATTAAGTATGTTAATTTGGTAATGTTTTGTCCGATGATGCTCCTTAAAGAAGCGAGACACGCCGCACATTAACACTGCAAGAGGAATAATGAATTTCCACAAAGTTGCCATCGAATCCACCGAAAATAAGTTATTTTAAAGAACGCTTTAACGTGAGCATGTAGCTTAAGTGTGAAAGAGCCATATTGTAAGGTGACAGTAAAGAAAATCGATATATTTCCTATGATATTATGTTTTTACTATATTGGGTAATTATGTATACTATTGGCAACCCCATGCCGTCAGAGTTTGACTGAACACGCGCGCTGCAAATGTAGTTATTCCAGCAGTACTTGCGGGGAAGCATTGTGATCGAAATAATAAAGCACAATTAAACATCGTGGCTAACCCACGGCGACTAAGCCGGACTGCAAATGCATATTTTCAGTTAATTTCGCCGGCCGTGCACGAATGCATTATCGTTTTCGGTAATTGAAAAATAGGCGCAACAATAATACGACGTTATCAAGGATTGCATTATTGGTGGAATGAATCGAAAGCGGCTTTTTATATTAAATACCGGTATTAAAAATATATATAAATAAAAATACGAAAATTATCAAATAATATAAGAAACTGGTTTACTAATAAAATTAACCCGGACGATATTCATGATAATTTACATAGATGTCACTTTTGTTGGAGGAAGTTGGTACTTTTCGGCAATCAACATGCTTCGACATTTAAATACAGGTAAAACTAAATTTTTCTCTACAAAACACCGTATTATTTAATCTATTGTTAAAATAATTCTTAATTTACCGTTATATTTACGTAACAGCTTGAAAAAATTTGTAAATCGATTTTTATTGTGTTATTTATATGAAGTATCATAGGTGATACTACGGGTTTATACGTTATCATTTTTGTGGTTTTTAGATCTTAATAAAGATGAAATTATTCAAGAGTTGGAGTTACCTTTAGATCTTAATGACTCTGACATGGAGTGTGGTTCAGGTTGGGGAACTGACGATGAAGATGAATCTGCATTGGTACGGACACAACCGCTTAGTTATAAACCTGCAGAAGACCAGTAAACTGATCCTGTTGTGGAGCGACGATAATGATCAACCACTACATGAGTATGATTGTTAGCCATTGGAAACATCCCAAAGATTTTACCCTCTACCATTACCTCAAGATATTCCGTCATTTGACACTGTAGACTAATTAAAAACGTAGCGAATTAAATATACCTTCAGAATATTTCTAAAAATATGTTGATGAAGTATTTTTTAGAATTTTCCGATGCTGCTGGATAGCTGGAATATCACAATCAACCTAAAAGATTTTTTCATAAAAGACATATTCGACTACTATGACTTTAAATGTCAAATTTAGAATTCTTTTATAACTGGATATAATGATGAGTATCGGGTAGTTGACGATGAAAATATTGATGATAACGGGCCTTATCAAAAAGACGTTGTGTAAATCAAATACCTCTAGTGGATTTTGTGAGAAAGGAGCATTTACACATATTAGCGATGAAAAATAAAGAACAGAAAAATCGATCAAATGCAGACTTTCTGGTTGTTCTTTTTTGACCTTTGTATATTGTCCACAATGTAAATCATATCTTTCTTTTCTAATGTTCTTAATTGCTATTTATTATTTCAAAAGAAAAAATAAATTTCATTTAATTGTTTTTTTTTCAGTATTTTTTTTAACATTTTTTTTTCCATTTTGTATCACACATTTCAATTTTCAGTTCCATTTATTGTTAAGTAGTATGATGAAATTTACAAAAATATAATTATACAATTTTTTTAAAAATGCATTTTTTTATTGGTACAGACCCCAAGTATCATAGGTGATACCACACTTTTCTCGAAAACGGAAATAAAAAAAATCTCGAAGATAAAACCTTGGGTCCGAAGAGGTTAAGCTTATTTTCGAATACAATCGGCTTAACACTTTCGGGCCCGGCCCAAATCAAGTAAAATTATCTCTTGTGCCCGGCTTATGAAGAATTGAATTTTTTCTTAATGACTTACTAAAAAAGCTATAAATGTGAAACCACAAAATCAAATCAAATGAAACTTTTTGTGGTTGCTTGAAAGACTATTACTATTCAATTATGTATAATATTATTGCTACAATTTTCTGATATGGAAAGCTATATTACAATGTTTGCACATGTACCGAGTCCTATTCCATATTTTGGTTGGCGCCCAACTTGCATGTTCAATTGGGTTTAGCTATTTTTTCTTGCTGCTATTAGTAAAAAAATATTTATAGAAATGCCTTTTGACATTATTTTTTATAGAATATTTAAAGCTTAAACTGAAAATGAGCTCAGTGACTGCATCATCATGTAATTTTCAAAAGGAAAAATGGACGCATCAAATGCGTTATGATATCCTTAAATTTTGGTTGGTAAAATCAGTTACTATTTTTAATAAAAGTAATAATTAAAAGACTGATTAAGAATAATTTTAGTATTTGTTATAATGACTATACTGAGTCTTCTATACAAAATGTTGCTTGATACCACAATGATGGCTTTACTTTAAAGCATAGCCCATCACGCGAAAACACGGTTCCGGGACTCAACGCTCGGCTAGCTTATCACGTGAAAACACGACTCCGGGATCCAACAATATTACTACATTTTCCAAGACGAAATGGGTGTGAATTTCTTATATAAGTATTTTATGTCATTACATCGATAAAGATTATTGGTTGGTTAATACAATTGATTTATTAAAAGGTGTATATTTTTTAATGGGCTCGGAAATCTCATATATTTTTAAAGATTAGTAACACACAGTGGCGCCACTTTTAATTCTAGTGATATCTTAACACAAAAAATAAATCTGTCTTCGACTCCGGTAAAAACACGCTTTAAAAACATACTTTTTATTAATGATTAATCGTTACCAATTAGCATTTTAAAAAAAATTAAGTAAAAGTTACATTTATTTTAATAAAGCAATAAACAAAAAGCTTATCTGTTTGCGTGTTGCACTCATATTACCAAGTTATTAAATAATATATATATTATCCAATGTAATTTGTTTTTAGATACGATACATTATTGTTTATGATCACAGATCAGTGGCTCATAATTTCCTGGAATATTAATCGTGACGGTTAATTGAAATAATTAAATTTATAGTTAATTACCTGTCGAAACGAACGTTCGTAATTACCTGTGGAGTTAAAGCGTGTAACAGAATTACCAATGTAAGCAGATATCGCTCAGCGGCACCCACCATCTATCGTCAGATCGCGAACTACGCCTCTATCAGATTACACAATTTGTTTCCTATCTCTTTTTTTATATCGATACGGATGCGGGAATCCAATTAAATAACGATGTAATAATTAAAAAAAAACTATGGTTTGATGAACAGTTTTTTTTTACTCAATATTTATGAATTTTATTCGTATTTTCAGGGGAAAGTTTCATCGCACTTAAGTAACGAATATTTAAGTATTAAATTCCACAAAAGCATATTAATATAGTTCATGCCTATTTCAGTGTCAAACGATCGGGAGTACTGCATTTTAAAGGATTTTATCACCTAAATACATAGTGTAGTTGAGAGCGATACTAAGCCGTTTTACAGTCTCTGAATTCTTAGTTATTATTATACTGAAATGATAGTTTTAAGCCGAAATTCTTTTAAGGGAATGTCCGCCTTCTACGTGAGACATATTGATTCGTTATAGAGTTTATATACACATATGATTCTTCACCATTCTATTTCAACGAAAGTCTTTCAAAAAATAAAAGAATATGGCTAATACAAGATAAATAAATAGTAAGCTATAGCTCTAGACCAGTTTTGCATACATACGATTTATTAATAGTTTTGTTTCCCCTGAGAATCGAACAATTAAACACGGAAACAAAATCCAGCTACGTTTATCATTCGACCACGGAACCGGTACGATAAAAGATGAATATAACTACATGAGAAAAAGCTGTTCGGACATTGGCAAAATGCCGAAATATCCATAAAAAATATGCCATTACTCTTGTTGAAAAATTACTAATGTAACATATATTACTTAACTTTAATTGCTTAATTAAGTGTTTGAATTAAGAAAATAAGTATAAACATTCAAAATCTCTTTCTTCTATCTTGTTCAAAAACACAGTGCTTGTTGCGGCACTAATTTTTTGAATACTTGCTCATCACAGCGGCTTAGATTGACATCGAAAAATAAATCAAACCGCTGCATTAATAGTAATTTATAAAACAAGTAAAATAATTGGATACCACCAACTGTTTAGTGCAAAGATATGTTGTTTTTTTACAGTGTTTTGGAAGTTGGGAAGGTTTCACTGTTTTGAATTTTTTAGCAAGGTAATCTTATGTATTATCTAGACTACTTTTAATCACTACGGCAATATGTTGATTCTTCATTTGTTATTCCAAGCTTAATCACAGAGCGACAACTGTTCAGAACTTGACAAAGGAAAAATCGTCACTAAAAATAATATTCTTTCTGCATAGAAGCAGGGGTGGGCCGGAGGAGGCTCGGGGAGGGGGGGCTCGCGCGAACCCCTTGTTAATATTTGGCCCGGCTGGCGAGCCCGTTGTTAAGTTAAGAAAATCAGTACTTAGCTGCCTTTTCAGTAGAGGGTTAAATTGAATTATAAAACATAATACATCGTTTTACAACATAAGGCCCTTTAACTTTTTCGTAAAATGCATTTTTTTCGGCTGCATAATAAAAGAGACCCTTGACGGGTTTTGTCTATTGTCAAATAATGCTGATGTTTGATAATTTATTGCTCCGATATCCGGTGTCACAGTTCTATGAACCTACTTTCTAACTTACTTAACACGTGTCATAGCAGTCTTAAGTGTATAAGTCTATAGGGGGCTTTGCACGTGTACATCTTTTTCATTTCACAACCTTCGGTCTTAATTATTTTGCATTTTTTGTTAGGAACAAGGTTCCCATATTTATTTGTAGATTTTTATGGTCTTTTTCTTGGAAGTACACAAATATATTAAACACCGTACATTAAAGCTGCAAACAATGAAAGGTATTTAGATTATTAAGCCTACTGAAATCTTTTGTAGATTTATAGAATTTTCGTCGTTTATATTTTGAATAGAGTCTACGTTTGTCAGAGCCCTAAACAATCTCTCGGGTTGAATAACATATTTTTATTTCTTTATCAGTGTAACGTAGAAGCTTAACAAGGCTTAAGTCTTAACATATGTAAATAACATAATTACGAATAAAGAAGCAAACTTTTAACCAAGCATGTGTCATGTGTCATGTTTGATGATGACTAAAATCAACTTTAAGATTTTCACTGTCAATCCTTGGTGTAAAGCAGGCATGCACAAACTTTTTCATCTACTAGGATGTAAAAAAAACAAATTATGATAGCTTCGGATCGCAAGTAAAAATGAAATTTAACGTATGCTCAATCCTCGTTTTATAGGCGGATACGTTTCATGTTAAGCAGCCGTGTATATATATATATATATATATATATAGATAAATGAAAGATATTTGCATTCGGCTGTGCTATTTTGAAACCGTGGAAAAGAGGATTCGGTGTACTTATATACTTTTTTTGTTATTTTGAAATATTTAGTAATACGTGTAATTCAAATAATTTAGTTAAAAATTTGATACGACCTTTGCCTTTGTAAAATCTTTAGAATCTGTAGTATTAAGCTGCAAAATCAGTTAGCCTATTTCTATGAACCGATTTATTCAGCATCGTCAGCGAAAAATCTCACTCACATATGTTTATGTATATTAAATAAAATAATTTAATTATTATTTTAATTTAAAAAATAAACATTTGAGGGCCACAAAAAAAAACAAGTGGGTTGCATGCCACGGGGTACGCTTCATTATAGATTTAAAGGCATTATGACTGACATTAAGCGAGCCCCTTGTTAGAATATTGGCAGCCCACCCCTGCTTAGAAGTCATATTATGACACCAAGAATCGGATTGATAGGAAAAAAAACAATTTATTTAATTGTAGTCTGGATGGTATTCTATCGATGACACGTTTTATCCAGTCACTATAATACGTTCGTACGCTGGTGTCATTTATTTCGCATCAGCTGGGAGGTGATCAATTCCGTACAACAAACAGGCCAGCTTCGATTTTCAGTATGTGTCGTGACACCCCTAAAGCGATGTTGACAAATGCGTAACAGATGGTTTACGCGGACACAAAATATGGACACACTATTTAGCGAATACATTCCAATGAATCCTAGCTAGTTTTTGCACCACGCTATTTGTTAACAATTTTCGTATTTCTAACGAAACTTTTATAATCATTTATACGCATGTAAAATGGTATGGCATCTAATTAAAATATTTGCAGAAAAAAATAACAATAAATAAACGGTAGAATAGTCTGGTCTATGGCGCAGCGGTAAACTAGTCGAGTCCCAGTACGAACAGCTTTTTTCAATCGATTTATCGATTTCTGCCCGAAGGCATGGATTCCTGTGATATCTGAAAATTCCCTTCCACCCTTCTGATGTCCTGTCCTAGCCCTATCATTCTTTCCTTACTTTACTTATCTCTTTGAAAAAGAGAGGTAGAGTGACTGAGTCAAAGTTCCAGTAGAAAAAAACTACATCCACATTGGGAGTGGATATGAATTAAAAAAATAATTATATACATTTCCCGGTTCGCGGGTTCACTTTCATTTAGCTAAGTAGCGCATTCAAATGTACAATAATTCTAATTTATTCCTTAGTATCCTTATTTTTCAATTGATATTATATCCCAAGGTATATTAGAAGTGTGTAAAATATTCTTCTTCTCCCACCAACCCACTTTTCTTCCTCGAAAACGGAGTTTCAACATTGGTAAGTTTAGTATAAGAAGTTTCCTAATCTTAGTTATTCAACTTTAGTCTACTCTAAAAATCCATTTCACGTCAATGATTTATATCTACCTCATAGTCATTAAAATATTTTTTGTCGCCTTATTCCATTAGTATTCCATATGATATGCATTGTTTGTCGCCTGATGTGGCCCAGTTGGTTAGAGCTTGCTCTACCGATCACGCAGGCCTGGGTTCAATTCCCGGTCAGATCACAGTGAATTTGAGAATTATTCAATTCAAAGTTGTGATCGAAGAATGAGTGTTTGTGATGTCAATTCACATCATTTCCTCTCCTCCCATCCTTCTGATACTTTAATAACTGGGTGTAGCAATAGCGATTAGCCAACATCGAGTCCAGTTCTAGCCTTATCCTTCTGTCTCTACCACTCACTTTGAAAAAAGTGAGGTTGAGCGACTGAATAACAGACAGTTCTCGTAGAAAAACGTCTGTTGAGATACCTCTATTAGAAGACCATATGCTCCACATTGGGAGCGGACATGGATGAAAAAAAATACATTGGTAGTAAAACTATTTATGTCATGATTTAACACTTAGTTTTTGGTTTTATCTTACAAACTATATTTTAATATGGCATTTTTCCCAATGAATCGTGAAGAGAAAAAAGGTAAAAAATCTGTACATCTTTTGAGTTAAGTAAGTCACTAAAACAAAAGCTAAGAATATCGTCAGGCATTTTAAAAAATATGAAAAGTTATAACAATATCGTAAAATTTCTTAATTACGATTAATAAGTTCAACAGTTCAAAAGCTATATCAAAAATAAATAATAAGAATATATCTGATATAAATGTCAATTAAAAAACCATTAATAAATCAGTAGACGACAAACAATCAAAGTCGCAAAAGTGTTAAAAGGCGATCGTTAGTTTTTGGCATAACTGTCGTACTGTAATAATCATTTCACCGTGAATGATTAATGATTGGGTCATTTTGCTTTAATAAACCCATATGCTTGATACAAATGGTCATAATAGTTGAAAGAAAATTGAGTACCTACCTCACCCTAAAAAGCCACACACCCTCATAAGAGGGTAGCATGTCCGACCTTTTTTATGTCCCAAATTCGAGCCAAAAACTTTCAATTCGGTCTGAATAATGAACATTTTATGTATTTAACCATGAGATATGTTTCTACTTTATATTAATGAGGGCCAACGTAGATTCATCACGTTATATTGCTTTCTAGTCTGTGATTGTTATGAGGGAACTTTTTGACCCATTTAGGAGTATTAAAAGTCCAGTTTTTTTTCTTTAAATCACACGAACGCATGGCTGAAAGATAAATCTTCTAAAAAAAGGCCTATATCGAAATTATGCGTGTGTTGAAAGAGAAGATTTATATTGTGACATGCCTATAAGTTTATTTCTACAATTTGATCTCAGCTATTTTATCGCGGCATTATCAATATTTTTTTACTTTTCATTAACTATGAGTAATTTTTAGTAATCCCATATATTTTATTGTCCCAAGAAACACAAAACGTCGAATTCATTACATTTAATACTATATAAGTAAGGATGTTAGAATATTTGAGAAAACGTATTGTGTATCTTTACTAAGCCATTAATAGCTATGTTTATACATATGTAGCTCGATGAGAATGTTAGCCAAAATATATTAAACCATATATAAAATAATGCTTGTTGTACTAGAATACTTATTTTTTTTTTCATCTTATTATATCGGAGTTTTACAAAGTAAATAACCATTAAATCTTTGTTGACTTGATATAAAGTAATTTCGTCACCCAGGTCTGCGTAATCTTTTTAGCTGGAGATGTGCATTAAAATTTCAAACTGAACAGTGGGCCGCAAATAAAATATTATTTTTATATGTACGGTGTTAATTTACTATCATGTTAACAGAAACGGCCTCACAAAAGTATGAATTGTGCCGTAGATTGTTCAGGCAAACGATTGTAAACGCTAGTTTGGTTGTAATTAAATTAATTTTGTATATTTTAGTTCATAAGCACATTCAGTTATAAATGTATTTAAATATGAATATATTTAATACATTAATGTGAAAAAAATAAAATTATATTGTTATTATGTACGAATGAATATGAAACCAGCCAGTGGAATAACACAGTTATCAATTTAAATTAAGTATTAAACACTTTTTGTTTCATTTAAAGTAAAACATAAATATTATTTTATTTGGAGTGAATGCTCAAAATATCTATTGATTTTTTTAAAGATCACAAAATTTTTTAAACAATTAATTCGTATTATATCTCTCTCAAAAAAGAGTGCCCGAACGACTTAGCAATACCAAGTTCTTGTAAATCCACAAAAACGGATAAAGATCCATATTAACATTCTTACAATTGATAATTATTATGGAAAAACTACACAAAATTTTCGATACTGATTCATACTAATAATTAACACAAACAAAATCGGCAATCCCTCGATAACATTAGTAATTATTACATATTATTTTTAAAGTCATTAATTAAACTGAACTTTTTACTGCCTGCCAGTTGTCATCAAAAAAGGGGTAGTAAGAGCTTCGGCCTAAAAAACTCGTACCATGTCAATAAGTCAAAGTCTAAGAAGATAGAAAACAAATACTCGCTCGGTAACATGAAAATTGACTTTATTTATATAATGTGGTATAAAAGAGTTCACCCAACTCTTCATTGATTTAATACAAGCGGATGTTGATGTAATAATTAATATATTACATTAGCATTGTTATTAACCTTCCCACGAATATTATTAACCGGTTGCCATTATTATTATTATAATAAGTAATTCAATATTATCACTTGGAAGCGTCCTTGTCATTAATTTTAACCTTCAAGAGACCCTTAATTAAACGAACACTTTGAAAGTAATACTGTGAATTAATAATTGAGAAACCCACCCATCTATTCATTCGTTGGATCGATGCTGCAAAAAAAAATCAAGGATTAATGTTTACGCCCACTTGCACGATAGAAGGACGAAAAGGTTTGGACAAAGCGGATGGATAAAGGTACAAGCGTAATAAATAATAAGAAAAAAAAATGATGCTCAGAATGCATGGTCATGACAATTATTTGAATTTTTAACTAGGTTTCCGGTTTCTTAGCTTCGGTATATTAGCGTTTCCTAGTATATTTATTCTAGTTTATATTTAGACTTGAAACTCTTCTAAAATTGAGTAAAATGTAGCGCCATCATTGCACACATTTTTAAGAAAAATTTCACAGTCTCAAATTAGTTTTTTTTTGCTTGGGATCATTTTAAGAATTCCCAAATTTACTGTAAATATATTAATACATTAGGGGTGTGTAAATATACTATCGTACTGTCGTTTTTGATTTATCTATGTATGTAGAAACTAAAAACAAAGGTAAACAAATAAATAAACATGGAACCAGACCTTCAACACTATTGTAAAAACTATATCTAACTAATACACTCATACATATATATTTTTTTTATTTTTACTATAACTTTTTAAAACTATTTTTATACTGGATTTATACAAAATTTATAGTAATTTGACAACGAAAAGAATATTTATAGCATCTTAATTTGTATGGATTATGTATTAATATCTGAGATTTATTTGAATAATTTGTCAAAACAATAAATTGTTCATAGTTCAACTTTTATTGTTACCGAGAGACAAAGATTGCAGCATATGGATGAGTAGCTTTCGATTATTTATTACTAATAATTCCAAAATTAAAAAGTTTAATTCATTAACAGTAGACGATGGCTGTTTTATGTTAAAGAGTATTAAATACTTTGATAAACAAGAATAAACACAAGCTGTCATTGATAAGTAAATTGAAATGGAAACAGGTATGTAATTTATCTTATGGCCATGTCCACACAAAATGTAGTGCTAATTGCAGACTACTAATGGATTTTATCTCTACAGACTTTCCTACAAGAACTGCTCGATGCAGTGAGACTGAGAACTGATCAAGAATAGTTACTAAGCCATTATTTTTTTTGAAAGAAGAAGGGATAAATTGAAATGGCTAAGAGAACTAGTGGTTAGTCTAACACTCTTGCTGATCCAGATTTTACGATTGGATTAGTAAAAAGGAATTTTAGACGCCACATACATCCATATTTTCGAACAAAAATCATAAATAGATCGAAAAATCAGTGTATGAGACTATCCATACCAGGATTTGATTCCGTAATTTCCGTAACCAAAGCCAACGACGTTTAACACTCAACTACTCATCTTGGTATTTGAATAACTACATATAAACATTAATAAAAATAATTTAGTGGTATAAATCGACTCAATATTTTGCTGGACACAGTTAAAAGAAAAAAAAAATGATTTTGAAATGTCGTGTTTACATAATTAGGAGTTACGGGAATACGTAGGTATTATTTTATTGTTTAAGCCAAGTAAACTTAAAATTTCAAGAATATGAAGAATTTCAACAGAAGGTGGTTACTGAGAAATTTGGATTTATAATTCGTATTAATATTTTAGATAAGGTGAGAGTACAAGTAATGTTTGACGAAAGGATATATGGAATCACTCTCTTTACACGTTATTTTATCGATGTCTTTAGATACAATATTATTATCTAGTCAGCTAAGGCGATAGGCATACATATAAATATTGATACTGAATTATTTATTATCTTTTGATGTTGGTTCTGTAATCAACTTTCGTGCGCCGATCCATTTGTGTATTGAGAAATTTCCCTAAATGACAATAAAGCAAGGATTTCCTCGTTCCCAACAAAGCCCTTTTAGGGTCAGTAATGATGCTTGTACACGTGTTCAATTTCTTGTTAATAATATTGCTAGAATTCCGAATAATTTGAAGCATCTTACAATACGACGAGAATGTGTATTGAATTTCCGAACATACCTTAACTTTATATTACATTAGCCTAGAGTCTAATCGTATTCAAAATAATCAAATTATGAAATCTACTAACCGTACATATATAAAGTGTGGGAAGTGCTTCCCCTAGCACAATAATTTACCACCTTAGTGTTACATATAAAATTAATTTGTTTTTAATATCAATTAAATATCGATGTTTTATGATTAAATGTTTTCGAAAACAACTTGAACACATGTATTATATTGTCACCTTACTATTAAAACCTCGTATGTCCGATTTTTTGTAGTTTCTTCAAAATATCGTTTTTAATGTATCAAAACCTCACTAGTGTAGGGCCTCCGATCGCGCGATTTTGTCCAGTTTCGAGAATTAAGGACAAGAACTGCGAAATTCTCGAAAATAGGCAACCCAATTTTTGTCATTTTGTCGATTCTGAAAAATTCCTGAGTTTTTTAATTTTTGAGAATTCTGGGAAGAGCTAAAAAAAGGTCTTGCGTCGTTCCATTTTGGAAAAATGGTAAATTTTCAGAATTTTAAATTCGCCGAGCAAATATTTCTACACGATTTTATGGTTAATGTTCAATCTTGGGATCCCGGAATCACAAAAAAGGTCCGAAAATGCCCTGCTCAATAATGTAGCTACGCTCTCTATATATTGACAAAATTTAAAAAGTTCGCTTGATTTCAAACATATAATTAAAAGTTCGTATGTCACAGGCACTGTTAGTAGATTCTTTGACTATGTAGGATTTCTATATTAAATTTTCTTATGTTTTTTCCTTCCTTTGAACATTACTCTCAAACAAACTTAAGTGCTTTTAATAGTAAGGTGACGATGTTAAATTTAAATAAAACTTAAGATCTTAGAATAATTTATATTAAAATGTAAATTCATTAGTTAGTATAAAAAATAGTAAAATATGATAAAAAGTAACTATAATAAAATCGTCGCCTGTGTGGTCGAGTGGTCAACGTCGTTGGCTACCGCTACGGAGGTCACGGGTTCGAATCCCAGTACGGGCATTTTTATAAATGGATTTTTCAATCGATTTAAGAATTTCTGTTCAAAGGCATGGATGTATGTGATGTCTTGAAATCCCCCCTCCCATCCATCATATCCTATGAACGGAGCGTATCGAGAGTGATAAGCTAACTACTAGTCCTGTCCTGGCCCTTTCCTTCTATTCCCTACTCTCTTTGGAAAAAAGAGGTTGAGCAACTGAGTAACAAGCAGTTCTTGTAAAAACACTTCTGTTGAGATAAACTCCATTAGGAGTCCATATGCTTCACATTAGAATTGGACATGGTAAAAAATTAAATAAATAATAAAATAATTCATCGGTGGGAAAAAATCCGTTGAGCTAAATATAAGTCACTTGTGTACGTAGAAATAGCTATCAATTATCACTCTTGAAAAACTATTTTTTTTTTTAAGTTGTTACATTAAAAAGCTTCAATTATTTTGTCACTATAACATTTGATGTACACAAACATCAAATACATATTATAGTCTAAGCCATTTCGAAAGTAAAAAAAAATAACTATGTTTTATTCTAAGGAAAACAGAAATTCATCTCTGTAATTTATTAAAATGTCAGAGAAAAAGTGCAAAATGGAAACCACTAATGTTGATTTAAATAAAAATTTGTTGACCAGAATAGATGATCCATCATAATTAATATTATAATTAAAATGGTAACGTATTAGTTTGTTAGCTGACTGAAGGTAAAAATATTTAATAGCCATTACTGGTGATCAATAAAGTGTTTGAAACGTAACTATTCCATTTTCGAATTGTCATCGATGCATTTTGACAGCTCGGTTATGGACAGCGCAGGAAATTGTTATTAATATTTGGTAAATTCGTTAGCACTGAGAATATATTTGAATCATTTTATGGAGAGCAACAATATTCTCCACAATATATTTAATTATTTGATTGATGCTAAAATTTTTAATACCTATGAAAAGTAAAATATTATTATGCATTATCTTTGGATGCGATGACAGCATGTACAAAGTCGTTATAATGTCGGCCACAACTGAAAGATTTAAGCGACTTGACTGACATGTTATTCATAACCTACCAACTGACATAATATTGCTGTGGCTTATTTTTTAACAAAACTTTGTCAACATTAATGAGCGCAGGGACAAAGGATTAGCCTAATGTTTGTTTGTTTCGCTTGTTTGTAATATTCGAAATTATTGTTGAACATTTGCGGCTTGTAATATTATGTAAAGTAGGAATAAAAAACCTTTCAAATGGTTTGTTACATACAAACGTACATTACGTATGCATTTCATATCAAATGTCGCTTGGAATCCTGAAAAACAACAACTTAAGTATATTTATGTAAATGTAGTAAAATAGTTGTGATTGGTATGTTTTGCCAGTGCTTTGATTCAGCCTCGCGTTTCTTTTTTGCATTCTAGTGTATCTCTTTCAAGTTAAAAACTTTTTTTATTTTAACCATGTCCTCTGCTGACGTGAAGCAAATGGACTCTAAATGGATGTATCCCAACAGAATTTTTTCAACGAGAGCTGTTTGTTACTCAGTCACTCAACCTCTCTTTTTTCGAAGATAGTAGTAAGGATAGAAGGAATAAGATATTAGAAGAATAGTGGTTGACTTGAATTGGATTGAACTGGTTAAGGGTAATTTTTAGGCATCACAAATATCTATATCTTCGAACAGAAATGCTGATCTGGTATAGATTTCAAAGACTTTGACCACTGTGCTATAGACCCGACAATCATAATAACTTTTATTTAATCATAATTTAAGCGGCTGTAGGTAAGAATCTCGAAAAAATCATAAGATGCATCTGAAATAGATGAAACACGTCTCAAAACTTGTAACACAATTATAAATACAAAGTTATCAGTAGTAATTTTATATAAGAGCCGCGTATCTACCGAAAATGTTTGAATATTTGTTTTTTTGAAGTATAGGTTAATGAGATTACGGTTAATCAAACTGGGTTAAAAATGTTTTTAAATTAAAAAGAATAGATTCATTTTTTTCTTAATAATACTTTAACCGTGTTCTTATATGCACAACACATCTTATTCATGTTTGACGAAATCAATGGAAAACACATGATATTAACACTTAGGAGTCCGGGCGAACATATGTGTGCATCTCACTTTCAGTGCGCAGGAGTCCGCGCGAACATATCTGTTCGTTTTGCCGAGTGTAAGTTTACACAAAAAAAAGGTACTTTGTGTGATGATTTTTTTTCTTCACATTTAACATCAAGGTTGCCAGTGATATTGAAATTGATAATGTCGAACAAATATATTAAAAATATTTTTTTTTTAATCGTAAATATAGAAGTAATTCCACAGTATCACCTAGTAAATAATATTTTTTGTATAACGTTTGGTGTAATATTATTTTCATGGAAAAATGCATCTTTTTTTGTTAGATCTTTTGCTTCGTTTACGTATATAAATATGGGTTAAATTTTCGGATAAATTTATTTATTGCTTCTTTGGCCGCTTCACAATTCTTTACAAAAAAATAAGTGTTTGTTCTATGGGATTTTTACGAAAGTGAAATTAGTCATGACAATAATTATATAACACAGATCCATTGTCTCAGATTCATTTTACATCTGTATCCTTTTTTTCTTTTGTAGTCATTTTGCAACTAATTCTTGTTGGAAAGTCAACCCTAAATTCAAAGAAATGAAATCATTATTTTACTTCGAACAAAGCACCGCTTTTACTGAATATATGTTTGGCTTGCCAATAGCAATAAATTATGTAATTCTTATTGCCCTTTTCGAGACGCTGTTGACAAGGAGCTATTTTTTCTGTAAAGTTTATGGCTCTGCTGTGAAAAAAATGTGACCCTAATGCTTCATAATTATTACACATATGAATGGCCACCATTCATTAATAGCATATACCTGCACCATTCTAACAAAAACAAACGATTCTCAAAGATTTAAAATATTTAAATAATTGAAATATAACAAGAATTATTTAAAAATATCTGAGAGTTGCGAATAAAACATTACGATATAGAACAGATGTTTATTTTCGGTTTTACAATATCTCAAAAAAACTAAAATAGTTGTCGTTGCTGAGAAGAAGGAGATGGGGGGGGGGGGTTAGTAACCAGTAACTTTATTTTAAATTAGTGTATATTATTGCAACTCTTTATAGCCATTTCTTACTAAATAACTTTATTTTTAAGTTGTTAAGACTCTTTATATGAAACCCTCGGTTGAGAAACACTGATTTTATCATATTTTTATATGTATAAAACCATACGAACGCTTTTCTGAAAGAAAAAAAAATATACATCAATCGGTTAAATAGTTATCGCAATTTAAACGTGAGCGCAAAAAAAGTTCCATTTCCCCAAAATTCGGCCGGCTCCCGCGCATGTTTTAGTATGCAAATCTGCGGACCTATATGTGTTAATTGATATCAATGTATTTTTATTAATGCCCGCTTACAACTGGTTATTAATCACTAATCAGCACGTGTAAGCATATCTAAATGCAGACAAATTCATCACATTAGTGTGTTTTGTCTCCTAGCCGAAAAGTCTACCATCAAATTTAATATCTCGTGATATGTTTTAATCTCCTCGAGTAGAAAGTTGCCAGCGAATACTTACCAAGCACAAACATAGATGGCAGTATCAACACAAAATTTCCCCTTTGGTGGGGCAGGTATGGTGGGAAACCAAGTTTGCGGTCTCGGCGGCATATGGTTTTTGACTAAGAGTATTTATTAAAAAGTAAACTTCGCAAAAATGTTTTTAAATATGTTTGGCATTTTGAATTATAAAGCAAAGGCGTGTTTTGGTAAATATCTTAAGCGTATTCCTGTCAAATATATAGAGTTTTGGCATTAAAATATATTAATTATTACTTACATAAATAGTTTATCGCTAGAATTATTGCATATCGACTGTGGAAAGGAAAAAGAACGTAACCCACACATAGCAAATTTTACCGAAGGCACAACAAATGTGTTTTGATGATTTTGGGGCATATGCAAATTATGAAATATACACAACCTGGAAGTGGACAGAGACTTCTAAGCTGGTGTTTAATTGAAATAATCTAATATTAATTAAATAAATTGTCCTGCAAAAACCCTTTTTTCAGTCTTTTTTCTTGGCTTAGAGCTAATCTTTTTTCAAACTTAAAAGCTAAATTTAGATATTGTTTCGGCATTTGCAGCTTACATCCTTTTAACAGAACGTGTATTAAGTTGGATACTTTATGATTTTCGAAAAAAGCTGTTTTGAAAAAACTGTGGGTTACGTCCTTTTTCCATTCCATAGTCGATATATGAACATTTTTTTTACTGTTTAAAATTTTGAAATAATCTATGCACAACACTATTTTTGACAAAAAAACAGTCATCATTTAATGATTATCCTTGTAACCGCAGCTTCATTATCCAAGAATCGACTATATCCTCTGATAGGATTGTTAAAACCACTGAAAGCCTATTATATAGCCACTGCTAGCGTATTTTTTTTTTATATTTTCTGATTAACATTGCAATTATATCAGATTTTCCTGGTAAATGAACACACAGATTATATTATACAGACTCAAACAGATGATAAAGAGTGTGTTTTTTTTCACGAAAGATACATTTCTTGATTTACTAGCTGTAAACTTTTAGCATATACAATTTTAATAAAATAACTATTTTTGAAATAGTTTTAACTTGTGTCATTAATACGAACATTGAGTATGTATTTTAGAATATTCATTAATCGTAAGTTTTCCCACAAACAATGCATACATGACATGACTAAGATAATGAAGTATGTACACTTCAAAGATTTAATTACACATTTTAATTTATTCATGTTTCAACAATTTGGATACAATGAAGTTGAAAATTTAATTAGTAAATCACATTCCGTTTTGTATTACTTTTCCCAATCGATGTAAAGTCTTAGCATTTGTAATTACATTAAAACATGATATTTCAAAAGACGAAGAAAATTCGAAATCGTCATCAAGGAAAAATCAATCTAAATTTTTCTCATAACCGATTCGTTCAAAGTACGTGGAACGAATGATTGCCGGATCATAATGATAGTCCGTTTATTTTCATTATTTTCGTTAATTTCATTAATTACAACAAGTTTAAAGTTAATACAATATTTTAATTTGGCAATCGATGGCATCTATAGTACACTCAATTGAATTTTATGTTCGTAAACAAACAATATTAATTTCTAATGCATTTTCACTATTTTCGTAAGACTGCTATGGAACGTGTATGTGTCATATACATAGATAAAGTATATGTTTTATTACAAGGTTGACCAATTGCGTGGTAGTGAATTTAAGGTGTCAAATCGAGTATTAATTTTATTGATAATTCTCACTATCAGAAAACTGGTCTTGGCCTCTATTAAAATTTACCTAGACCCCGATTTATGCCACGCGTAAGGTCTATAACAAGGAGGGGGTGCAAACTTTTCGAATGAAGGGCCAAATTCTGGAATTCAAAATGATCGGCGGGCCGCAAGTAAAATACCATTTTTATATGTACACTATTTGTTATCATGAAAAAAAAACAATCTAATGAGAGGAATGGAACTGATTTACGTGTTTTAACATTTTTTTAAAATTCAGGTGTTAATTTTGTAGTTCATCGGTGATGTTTAATCGTAAAGAGTTTTTATTGAGGCTCATGATTGAAAATGTTTGTTTACATATCTATATATGCAAAAATAACGATTATTATTACATTTATTTTTATTCTTTTTTAAGGCGTTAAAAGATAAAAACGTGAACCTTTTTCAAAAATATAATAATGCTCGTAAGATGCAGAAAAATACGCGGCGGGCCTTAGTTTGCCCGTGCCTGGTCTATAAGAATCGGTGTAAATTGATGTATGGGATTCATACGAAATTTAAAAATGTGTTTCAAGATATCCAACATAATGTAAGCAGAGTTTAATAACACATAGAAATCTAGAAGATTAAAATTGTTAATCAGGAATCATTTGTGGAACATTTACACGTAAGTATTTATTTGCAAATATGTTTTTTTACTACTTTCTTCTTAGTGAACCATTTGCTACTACATACTTGGCTTAATGAAACACTCGTGATCACTAGGCTTTAAAATGCAATGGCTTACTACTTGTGGAACACCCACTGTTCTTTTTTTATTATTTTTTTTGTCACACACACTTTTTGTAATAGTTCTTACATTTCTCTTCTACCAATCACTAAAACCAGACCAAAGAATTAAAGTAACTATTGAAATCAGTCACCTATAAATTTTGTAAAATATTAACTATCCTAGGGTTGATAATGGTTACGATGACCAAAGCAAGTCACTATAAAAAATGTGTTTTTAATCAAAACATTTTTTTTATATATTGTGGCTTTAGTATGTTCACGACTAGGGTTTACACAAAAACCGACTTTTGAAAAAACCGGTTTTCGAATGTCAATATTGTTTTACAAAAATGAATAATTCAATTAAAATAGTGAGAAAAAGTTAAATGTTTTCTTCTTGTTTATTTATAAACATAATAATACACAACACGAAATTATTTGATAATACTCATATGATTTAAGAAAACAAAGCGTCCACTGATCGTTTTTTAACAAAATTTCCTGATATCCCTGTTACCCTTTTGCTGGGTAATGATGCGGGGCATATAGTTTTTAAGCCATCAAATAAAATATCTAATTTTTCTGTCCTTTTGTTTAAAGACTAGTTTATGGAATATTCAGCACAACCGGTTTTCGAATGTCACAAATTTAGACAAAAAAACCGGTTTTTGAAAACCGACAAGCCCTACTCACGACAATGTCAGTCAATATAAAGAAGTAGTACGTTAATTACAATCAGAGTAGGAGTTGGAGAAGTTTTCCTGTATCATATTCACCTATCATTGTTATGAATACCCCACCTAGGTAAAAGTGTGAAGTGTTGCCAACCGATTTCAAAGCTTTTATCGGCGGAAATCATTCGACTAAGTTCCAATACAAAAAAATACTGTCTCAACATTACGGAGAAGCTTTTTGATTTGAAATATACTCAATATCTAAATTAAGACAACGTTACGTTTTTATATGTGTTGTAATTTTCCCCTGATAATTTACCATTAAAAATTATATTTTAACTGCCATTTTAAAATCTGGCCTAAAATCAACCAAGCACGCTGAAAAAGCTTAATTGAAAAAACCATCATGTTTAAAAATGAATCGACAGGGTAGTTTTAATTAAAGTTATTGATTTTATATTAACCTGTAAACAAATAGATACATCTGCTTTTCCATGTTAGACACTGTCCACTACCGAATCTCACACATTCAGTATAGAATTTTTTTTTAAATTTTCTTTTTACCATGTCCACTCCCAATGTAAAGCATATGGACTCCTGATGGAGTTTATCTCAACGGACGTGCTTCTATGAGAACTGCTTGTTACTCAGTTGCTCAACCTCTCTTTTTCCATAGAGAGTAAGAATAGAAGGATAGGGCTAGGGCAGGACTAGTGGTAAGCTAATCGCTCTCGTTACGCCCCGTTTATAGGACAAGAAAGATGGGAGGGGAGAATTCAAGGCGTCACATACATCCATGTCTTCGAACAGAAATTCATAAATCGATTGAAAAATCAATTTATAAAACTGTCCGTACTGGGATTCTAACCCGTGACCTCCGTAACCTAAGCCAACAACGTTGACCACTTGACCACACAGGCGGCTTATATAGCATTATAGTCCGGATTAAAACAAGAAATGTCTTCATCTAGCGCTATTAAAAGCATGACGGTGTCCGTTCACTTGTCAAAGAAGGCAATTTCGGGGCAAGCAAAAATCGTAAAGTCGAATAGATTTAAGGATCCAAAGCACGCCACTGAAAAGAGGATAGAAGTCGCTACTGTCGTCGAGTTTTAATTACGGCGCAGAGGATAAAGTTTCACGAAATGACGGGCGGTATTTACCTGTTCTCACCGCTATTATGAATAAAGTTAATTTTAAGAGAGCTTTAAGCTCGGCGTTTCTCAAGAAAAAGCTCAGCGTTGAATAAATACGAAAGGCCAAAACGACACAGATTAAATAAAACTCCCGGCTCCTCGGATAATATAAAGCAATAACTTATTAGATTCATCCTACTTAAATGGATTTTAAATCGTGATTCTTTTAACTTCATCGGATAAAAGCTGATAATTCTATTAGCTGACCTTTTTGAATTAAATTTGAAAGGAAATAAAATTTGGACTTTTCGTAGTTTTGTTTTTATGAAACACACTCTTCAAGAGTTGAATTGATATACCCTTTTAGTACAATGTTTTTATAAAATTGTGAGTGATACTGCTATTAATAAATTATATTAATATTGATGTTACTTTAACAACACAAGTGAAATACACAGTTTTTCACTTTCGGAAAATATTTATTGATTGGATTGGAATTTACTAGTCAAAACTCCATTGTAACAAGGTTTAAAATAGCAGTATTTAGTTTTACGATTGTTTTAAAACCAGTTGATAGCCATTTCGGCGTATGCCTTCATCAGAACTATCTGAAAAAATGTTTAACTTAATACAATAATTTGATATTGTTTATCTTATATTCATATAAAACTAATAATTATCAGAGTACCAGTCGATTTAAACAAAACTTTTATTTTCCTTTCGCTTTATTCTTTAGCAGAATAAATTTATTTTTTCGACAAAACAATGATAATTATAAGAGGGACTAAGTAATCCACAGTGAAATCAAAATGTACAAACACAGTATTATTTGTGAATTTATATTAATATGTTAGTTAAGCGAATCTGTTAAACGTGTTTTGTTTTTAAGAATATAAGGTGAATGCTATAGGACCACAACTCCAAAAATATAAGCATGTAAGTACCACCAGATGTATGTAGAGATGTGAAATTTAATGAGCTGCAAGGAAAATAAGATACAAATCGTAAAAAACTTAAGGTTTTTTAGATATTTATGTTTGACTGAAAAAGGCGGAATGTCATAGTAACGGCACAATATTTTACAGTAATTGAACACACGTGATACAGTTATTGGACACAAAGTTTTAATCGAACCCAAGTCTCATTTAATTGTCTCAAGTTATCAACAAAAAACTTAATCTTTAGACATAAAAAAACATATTTAAGTCCTTCAATCTTACAAAAAATACGTTAAACAACAAAAACTTCAAAACAAAAATTAGAAGCCCATTAAAGCTCTAAATTTATTTCAGATGCCTTAAAAATTTCAGCTGGAATCTGATAATTTGTAATGCATTTTGTGAAAATAAGCACTGCTGCAGAACAGCCCTTTCACATTCATATGAACGCTTGTTGAACAGTTATTAAATAATTTGAACCGCTGTATAAACTATTATAAATTGCAGCTAAATACCGTTTACATCTAGACCAGCGTTTACGTATTAAGCAGTCCAAATACCAATATCTTGTTAATATGATTGCGAATGCCTATTTCTGATACAATAATCAAGCTTAAAATAAATCGTAAAACAAGCTGATACAGCCTGTCGAAGAAAGCTTATGGTATATTTGTAATAAAGTTTACTTACCCGTTCGCTTTTCTGCGTCATTCAGAGCGATATTTTCAAGCACAACCGTATCTGATGCTCCTTTTTTGTTCTTCGCGTAAAGAACGATCGTTAAAGTATTGGCGTCTCCAACTCCGGATCCTGAAGACGTCACATCGGAGCCGTCTAAAGGCCAGAGCTCTGAAAGCTCGACCCTGAAGATTGCCAAGTCTGCAAAAAAGAAATGTTTGTTAGTTTAATAATCTAAAAATGACGTTCCGTTACTCGAGCAGAGTGGTTGACGCTCTTGCTCCGGACTTAAATACCCCAGTGAAAGATTTCATACAATCTATATTTTGGTTTGGTGATTCTTCCGAACACGAATTCTTCGAACAAGAATACTCTGTACACCAAATTTTCGGAACACAGAATACTCCGTACCTAAAAAAAATTAAATACAAAAATCTTTGTTTTATTTTAAAGGTGTAATGTCAATTATGATAATTATGCCAAATACGTTTCCGAATAAAAAAAGTAAAATATTTCATTATTATGTATATGAACAGTATATTATTAAAAACATATTTTGGGTTATTAATTTAACGGTTATGTATATTGACATGGTACGAGTTAAAGGCATAAGGTCCTACTACCCCTTTCGTGATGACAACTGGCAGACATTTAAAAGTTTAGTTTAATTAATTGAGTTTAATTTTTTTTTATCATGTAACCATTAATGATTGTGTGTGATTTAAATAAAAATTTTGCAAGTTCCTAATAAAATATCTCCGTAATAGTTGAGCGATGTTCTTTTTTATTCCTACCAATTGTTGTACCTCAACTATCATTCAAACTGCTGTTGGTCGTAATGACTTTTATAAGTGGGAATTTATTCTTGAGGAATAACTTAACCTTGAAAAAAAATACAGATTTCCAACAATAAATGAAACTCGTTCAATAATAAATTACGAGTCATGTCAATATCTTATGACAATATTTTGCATAATTGTCATAAGAAATTACACATTATAATAAAAAAAAATGATTTTTGTATTTAAACGTAAGGAGTATTCTATATACGGAAGGTTCTGTGTACGGAAAATTCGGTGTCAGGAGTATTCTTGTTTCGAGAAGTCATGTTTGAACGAATCTTGTTCAGAAAAATCCGTTTACCGTATATTTTGTACATACATTTCTGTATGTAAATTGAGGTAACAATCCTTAATGTTTGATCGGAAAAGGCTTTGAAAATTTTGTCGTTATTTAGATACTTGACAATGCAAATCTGCGATATGAATAACCCCCTTTGATATGCCTGAGTTGTTTTCAAGAGTGGTTCTACACTAGGTAACGTAAATGGGGCCCTTGAACATTCTCCGAAAACTTTCACCAACCGCCCGCAGCGTTTGCAGATCGTTCGGAAAGATGAAAAAGTAAAACAATTTATTATTTTGTTCTTTTTTTTGCCAATGCATCGCACAGTGTTTTCAATCCAAACAAGTATAGCTTAAAAGGTGAAGTCTTTAATTTTATTAATAAATAAATATATTGACTTTTCAACAAACGATTTTTAAATTCAGACAATGAAAAAATATTAATTAACGTTTTGATTTTGTAATTTGACTTCAAAAGACAGCATCACGTGACGGTCTTTATAAAACCAGCAAAATTAAAAGTGAAATATTTAACGCTTCAAAAACGAGTAAAACAATACTTATAAATAAATAAATAAAGAAGTCATTTCTTTCTCTTTAAATAAAGTTCAATTAATTCATTTTGAAATTAGAAAAACAAAGCACCTTTTGAAGTAATTCCACATTTATTTAATCACAAGCATTTTCAACAGATAAGAATATACATTAATATAGGGCTATAAATACTACATCAGGTAAAACGAATAAGGGTGTAACAAACAATTGTTAATAAACATATGATAGGAATTAAAAGATAAAGATACAAAATATACATAGCGACAGCAAAACTGACTACAATTAAATGGTTAAAGACGTCATAAGATTTTCACGGCTTGATATATTTTTAAAATTCTTGTTCGTTTCCAATGCCGAGCAAATTACCTCCTCATAAAAGTAGATCTCAACAAAAAAAACTTGTTCTAGTCCTCAGCACTAGTTTTTTCAGTACGCTACGTTACTTTAGGATTGGAGGAAATCTCTGTATTAATGCAAATTCTTATAAATTGAAAATGATCGTGATGAGTGAACCTGTTCCTGACCCTTTTAAATATATGTAAAATGAGTACAAAAGAGTGTTTTTTTTCAGTTGAATATAATGCCTTTCCATCACGTATTGATAGTGAACACTTAAAATTATTAATTGAGCACTAGTTTAAAATCCCAACATGTTTACAACTCGACCAAAATAGTTATATAAATTAATACAAACAGAAAACATAGCTGCGAATTTGCTGCTTTATTTCTCAAAACGCATAAAAAGTGCCAATAACTATTCTTCAAAATTCATTATTCTTTTGTTTTCTTATGCAAAGAGAGATTGCGTTACTGAATTACAACCACTTGGACTACAGCCAGCAATGTCCATAATGATCTGGAGAGGTTTCCTTAATCACAATAATTATCAGCTGAAAATTTATGTTACGGTATTTTTTTTATAATTTGTGAAATACAGAAAATTTAAGACAAAAAAGTGTTACAATTTTAAACATGAAGAAAAAGATGAAAGCGGGTACTTGGAGGCATAGTGCATCGCCTGGCGTAATATTCGGCTGTCATGGTGACTAAAAAGCCCGTTTTGTTATTTGCGTAACGAGATTTTTGCCATCTCGCGCGTTCAGTGAATTCGTTAAACGTGCAAGCCGAAATCCCCGTCGCGATGATATTTCGGTGGGTTAGGGGAGATGGTCTAAAATGGCGCCCGGCGTATTTATTTACTTTTTAATTTCGCCCGTTTCGGCGACAAACAAAATTCTGCACATCAAAGAAGTTCAGAAACACAAAACGCTAAATCGTCCGCGAGTTATTCAAGTGTTGTCCATTTCTAGATGTTCTCATAAAAGTCTAAATAAATAGCTGCCATTTAGAATTCATCCCTCGACCTGAAATATTTTTCGCCAGAAATGATAAAATATTCATAACGCAGTGGATGACTGGATTGTATTTCTATTTGTATTTTTTTTATTTGCTTCGAATTGTTTATTCATTTTTATGTTTCGCGGAAACTTGAAACCTCTGAATATATCTCAAACATATGTAGATGTTTTTCACTTGAAATAAATCAATTAAAACTGAGAATCAATGAAAGAAACTAGAATAAAAATAACGATTTCAATTCAAGCTTTTGAGTATACATACTTCATTGAAGTATTTGAACAGAAGTTTATTTACTATGAAATGGTTGTTTTCAGTCACTCAACGTCTTTTTTTTTTGATAGGAGAACGATAGAAAGGTTTGCAATAGGAAATTGTAAGTAGATTGCTACTCGCTTTTCATACGCACCTGTCTTAGAATTGTATATATGAGAAGGCAAACATCATTGTGAAAATACTGTTCCTTAGTGTTTGCTTGTGAATTCAAACTCATGTATACCGTTACCAAAGAAATTACTGAAGAGCCATTTTAAACGCAGTTACACGATTAAAAATTAAAAAAACATTTAAAAATTATACGCGAGAAAAAGGCACTATGTCAAAGGGTGATAATTGTTTTTGCAATACGATTTTTCACGGCTTAGTTTTGTGAAAAAATATTTATTTCTGTCTTTTAAATATATTATAGAATATTCTTTTAAATATTTTCGAATAAAAATGATAATAAATAAAAATACTCTCTTAATCATTGTTTATTCGTATGGGTATGTTATCCGAATTAAAGCAATTAAAGATTTTTAGTATATTATTTGGTTTAATTATAGTGTATTTTAGTATAAATTTTATTTGATTAATAGGAAAATGAGTTGAACAATAGGAAAATCTTACCATTCAACTCGAGTATAAAAATAGATCAAAATATAAATGTAGCATATTTAAAAGAATGCTGGTTTTATAAATCAAATTTTCATTTAGATCTTAAGTTTTATAATGGTTTTAAATTTTACTAAATAATAGCCAAAAATAAAAAGGATAAGGTAATTTTTGATCAATATTCATATTAAACTAAAGAACCTCTCAAATAAAACGATTTCTACAGTAAACATCTAATTTAAATGTTTTGTATTACCAATATTCAATAGTTGGTATTTAAAATCCAATAAATACAATCAGGCACACAATATAATATATTTGTACATATTATAATGCTGTTCACTTGTTGAATAATGCTATTTGAAGTGTGTAAAATTAATAATAAGGTAAAGGTATTTAATGTTCATTTTCAAAATAGTGATATAATAAATAAATTTAAATAAAATCAAGATTAAATTAAACGGTATGAAAATAAGATATCTTTGCTACAGTGATAAGCTGTTTCAAAAAAATTTAAAGAGTTTTTACGAGAACATTATTTATTCCAAAGTCAACTTTTTATTTAATTTTATGATGTATGTGGGATTTCAATTCTCAGTAGTATTTAGTTAAATAAAAATGATTTTAATATGGAAAGTGAAGAGTCTTGTATATGTTCTAATAGAGTTTGTTGTGGTAAACACACCAATGTGTAATTGTTTAACACGTTAAGTTATAAAATAAATAGATTCAGTTTTATAAAAATGGAGGTTTCTTAAAGGTACATAAAATTTGGGTACATACAAATTGGAATAACAAAGATGTATTATATATTCTAAAAAAGACGTTTAAATAAAAATGAAAATGTACAGATAACAGTATTTATAAGATTATGAATACGTAAATACGTAAATTAAAAGACGAATCTTACATTTTTTTTATTCTGTATTTGAATCATCGCTGCCTAGAAAGGATTACTTATTATCAACTTTATGAAAAGTCATATCTATGAAACGAAAACCCAAACACCATTTGTATAACATGAAGTTCTAAACTTATTAAAAAAATCATTTAAAATAAAATAAGTATCTACCTGAGCCAGATCCTTGTGTCGTCAGGTTCAACCGGCGCTGCTTTGTTTTCCCATCAACAGCTTCCAAAATGAAGGTCTGGGGAAGTCCACCATCATGACCTGCAACGCACCGTACTTCGAGCGCATCACTTGCATTAGCTGGTCCTCTCAACGTGCAGTTTCTAAGAGCTGAAGGTTTAGCTGAAAAAAATAATATTTTTTTATTTTATTTATAGTTTTTTTATATTTTGACATAATATGTTACTATACATTAAGTTGGGTCCTATGGCGCAGTGGTTAACGTAATTGGTTCCATACCGGACCTCACGGGCTCGAATCCCAGTACCAACACCTTTTTTTCGAGTTTGTGATGTCTGAAAATACCCTTTCCCATCCTTTCGATCCTTCAAAACCTGGGCGTAGCGAAAGCGATTAGCTAACCAATATTCCTGTTCTAGCCTTATATTTCTATCCCTACTACTCTCTACTCTCTTGGAGAAAAAAGGTTGAGCGACTAAGTAACAAAAAGTTCTCGTAGAAAAAATTATGTTAAGATACTTTCATGAGAGGCCATATGCTCTACATTGAAATCGGACATGGATAAAAAAATACATTAAGTGGTAGAGAAAAGCTCAGAGACAGTGATATTGTTCAATTATATGTTTACATTTGTAGTTCATATATTGATCTAGGTCTAACCTACAAAATTTTGAAAAACGTCTCTGCTGTTAAAATCCTTTCTTGTAAACAAATATTCTACGAACCATTGGTGTTGTGTAAAAGGTGGATAAAGAGAAATTGGCTTGCTATAATATTAATGTTTTTTATTTTTATATTTTATTTACGGTTCATAGTGACAAAACCAGTATCAAATTAAAAAATAGTACAGTAAAGTACCTGCATTCAAAATCTTAAATAACAAAAAATTGGGTCTTTGTCAAATTGTAGGTCAATATTGTTATTAAACCACAGCTCTGGTAAATATGGAAAAAATATTTAAATACATCAATTACAATACCTGATTAGTTGCAAAAAAGACTAGCAAAGATGATTGAATTAAGCCAATTCGCCCCTCCAATGAAATATATCGCGTCGACATTTTGCTTGTAATTGACGATCGAATTAAATAACATGCACATTTCGAGTCCGGCCCATTACCGCCTCCCATTTTCCCCGCAATTGAATTTTTCCACTGTACAATGTGTGAAGGAGGGGCGAACTGGAAAGCAATAAAATCAATTATGAATTGAAATGATTTCGGCCCATTTTCCGAACAAAATATAATTTGGCTGAATGCATCGATGCTCGTGGTCGCTTGTCCAATATTGTATTGTAGCTATAAACGAACGAATTAAAAAAATATGTATTAACATATTTATAATAAATAAGAAAGAGAACACGTTAATAGTTATTTTTCACGGTTGGTCACTTTTCTGACTTTCAGTCTTGTCTGACGACAATATAAAAATATGTATATAAAAAAATCTACCGAGCAAAGTTCATCGTCTAATACAGTGGTCTTAAACCTTTATGTAACTACGCCTCCCTTCGAAGAAAAAAATATCTTCACACCTCCCCATCCTTTATTAATTATTTCATATAGAAATAAAGACACGTTTTAAAGCATATTTTGGACTGTTCGCGCCTCCCTTTGCAATTGTCCACGCCTCCCCAGGCAGGCGAACCTCCCTGGTTGGAAATCGCTGGTCTAATGTATTATATATTCTTACACACAGATAAATTAACAAATAAAATCTTGCGTATCCCCTTGTTATTGAAGTACAGTTATATCAAATGTCTAAAATAAGGATACATAAAGTTGTTTCTGGTAAAATTCAGAAATGATTTTTCAAAGCTTCCAGACGACTTTATCTATTTTGTAATATTTTGGCAATGTTTAATTTTTTTTTATCTTTTCGTAAAAGTCAATTAATTACTTTGAACTATTTTTTTTAATAATTGAAGAAAAAAGATTTTTAATATTTTTTAGATTTCAACTGGTGCCTGATTGAATTTCAATATGAAATTTATGTCTTTGAAATTTTGTACATTTACATGCGCTTTGTCACTAATGATTCAAATTTAAATTTAATGAGACTTAAAACTTCTAAATTAGGGAAAAAAATGTTTCAGCTGAATAATTTCGAGAATTAAAACTAACATTTACCTATATAGGGCCATGCTCAACAATAAAAACGACAATGTAGAGCTTTTTTCAAATAATTTTTAAATCGGTCGTCATGTTGCATGCGAATATTTTTTATTTCGACAATAGATTGCGTTGCTGTGCATTTTTTGCGCTATTTCTTTTGAAACGGTGCAGTGGTTTGTGTCCCGGCTACGTGTATGACAATGCATTATTTAGCAATTTTTTAAATAAAAAAGAGCTTTATCATTTTTTTCGCTTAGTGAAAAATGTTCTCGATATTAAATTCTTTTTTCGCAAAATAATAATAAGAGTAGAAGTATGCTCGAATAATTCCTGATATATATATATTTTTTTAATAAAATACGTTTTTATTATGATCACCAAACAAGTCTCAACAGTATATAAACCATGAATGCAATTTTATAATAAAAGCTATAATGTCATATTGTTAAAATAGTCGCATTAAATAAATACATCGTTTTGTTAAAAAATGAATTAAATTTCTCTTTTTCATCAATAGCTTCTGATAAGCAGCGCAGCAGTGGGGTTTCAATACGTAACTATAGGGCTTGGTTTTTCTCAAAGCTATTTGCAGTGTACTAGATGAGGAGTGAATTTTTTATCATTCTTATTCATTTACACGAAATAATTATTATTATGTACCCAAAAGATAAGTCAAGTGTTTTATTCGCCACTGCCAAAAGCTGAAAAATGTACTTACTCACCTTAAAATGCAATTGTGAATCTCTATGATTACAAAGGTTCTATTATGTTGCTTATACTTTTGCATCGATTCCATGTACCAAACGCTATACCTAAGATGTTTTAAGTAATATAATATATACATATGTCTAACTTGCAGTTTTTTTAATAAAGATTTTCGCCGTACTGCAGTGGATCGTCAGATCTCACGAGTTCAACTACCAGTACCAGTGTTTGTGATATATAAAAAATCCCTCCCACCCCTCTGATCCTATAATAACTGGGCGTGACGGCAGCGATTAGTTAAATACGAGTCTTATCCTAGTCTTATCCTTCTATCTCTACTACTCTATTTGGAAAAAGAAAGATTAAGCGTCTGAGTGACCAACAGTTCTCGTATGAAAAATTCTGTTGAAATACCTTCATTAGGAGACCATACACTCTACATTGAGATCGGACATGGATAAAAAAGTTAAATTCAACAAGGGGCTCTCGTGAACTCCTCCAAGCCTCGTCTACCCCACATTTGTTGAAAAGTGTACACGGCAACACAAGTCACCCGCTGTGGTCTAGTTGGTAAGAGCTTGCTCTACCGATCAGTTGGGTCTGGGTTCGGTTCCCGGTAAAGTCAATGTCAAATTGGATTTTTTCAATTTTACAATTGAGATGTTTGTGACGTCAATTCTCCTTGAGTTAATCTCATGTGGCTTACAAAAATTTCTCATCGAATATATGTCGTATGATCTTTCAACTTAAAAACTTTCAAATATTTGACGCATTGGCGTAAGCTTAAATGTCAAATATTTTTCTAAAAAAAAACAAACAGGATATGATAGGTAAAAGCTCAGATTGAATTAATACATATGCGATATTATCCATTCCTCTGACTTAAAAATCATAGGTTTATTGTTAAGTAAGTTTTGTATTTTAAAATCATGGATTGATATTATCGAGCACGCAATCGAGTAAAACAGGCGATTGTTCAGGTTATATTGACTTTTTTTTGTAACGAATTATAATATGAGTTAGCCAATCAATATGCTGAATTTATGAGACCGCAGAAGCCACATCGAATTATACTTAGGCCAGTGCTGTGGTGGCCGAGTAGATTCTGGGTGATTCTGTGTGGAAACGGTCAATAGATGGGTTTATTAAACCCACAGTTGCCAACCGGTAGTGGGCAGAAATGGACGGGATCGATCCAAATGTACTCCTTTATATTGGCTGTATATAATTTTCCACCGCCGCGTGCGGAGTATGGAATATTTTGCGGTAGATTTAACCCACAACTAGCATTGTAGCGGAAGGGGTGGCGTGACAAAATGTCTGCCTTATTATTGGTAAATAAATAAAAAACGTTTTTCGGAAGATATTCGATACGGACATCGGTATAAAATATATTCTAGTCATCACAAATATCCGTGTTTTCGATCAGAAATCTATTATTTGACTGAAAAATGATACTGTCCGTTCTGGTATTTGTACCCGTTAGCACCGTGGCTGAAGTCAACGACATTTAAAAATCGATCACAGATCCACTCTACAGGTCAATATTTACACAACTTGATGTAAACGGTTAATTAATTAATTAAAAAAATACATTATTAAACAATAAGTGTAGTATTTCATAAAAAAATACGGAATGACATTCAGTCAGAGCTGATTCAAATTCTAAGATCTGATTAGTTCCCAATGACTTGGTCAGTATAATATCAAGATACCTTTGATAGTAAAATCATTGTAACCCTTAAATGCATATATGACTAGAAAAAGTACCAACATTTGTTCTGACTTTTTCGCAAAATAGAATTCGATTTAACAATTGAGTCTTATACCCAATGATAAATAGATATTTAATATTCCTATTGTTTCAATAGATGTCTTGTTTACACGTGCTAAACAATTATAATTTTCATTTGGATAAAACAAATTTTGGCGGCCATTGATTTTCGACAGTTTTTAAGTATAATTTTCACCATAAAAACAACATGGTTCATAATGTTAGTTACTATTATGATTGTTCATCATAATAGCATTTAGTAGTTGAAATATGTATTCTATAGTAAAGCTTATTAAAGTAATTATTGCCTTTATATGAATAAACTGTATGTAAATCATGTTTTTACCTTTAATGACGAGGTGCTTTTCAAAAATATAATAATATAAAAACTATTGAACTTTCAAAAAATATTTTTCCTGCTGTCAAAACTCCTTATTTAAAATGATTTTTTGTTTTTATTTAAAATAAGAAAATCATACATTTTTAAGGTTAAAGTTGATTTTTATACCATTGCAACACAATAATATATTTTTAGCCGTACTAGCTTCATTGATCACTTTTAGGGTGTTCACTGTCAATACTTGGTGGAAAGGCATTATATTAATAAAAACAATAATCCTTTGTACTTCATTCCACTTTATTTAATATGTCAGGACCGGTTTCGCTCATTGCGAGCATTGTCAACTGAATGAAGTACAAAGGATTATTGTTTTTATTAATACAATAATATATATTGAAAAGTAGGTATTACAATTCCCTCCCAGAATCAATAAAAAAATTTACATCGGCAAACAAATGTCCTGGCCGTGTTTGATACAAAACGCATATTTTGCAAATCACTTGTTTTATTACTTTATTTGGTTTTGAAAATGTGTCAAAGTGGGAAATCAAATATTTTTTATAATGCGAAGATGGGAAACCGAGTGATTTGTAACTGATTCTAATATTTATTTTTATCATGGGTAACGAGTGACTCGTTCGCTGGATATATTAGGTCGCATGACTAATTCAAATATCTTGTTATATTGGATCTCCCGGTATACGTTTACACGAATCCATTAAATTGAATTTGATTAATTGTCATGGCATCAATTTATCTGACAACATCGTTAAGAACTTGTCAACGAAAATTTGTAAGAATTCGGAGAGCAGCATTGTACATGTTTTTGGTAAACTCCAAATAGCTTTTATCGGTTCAGTGTCGAAAACTTTTTGACATGGAATGTGAATAATATTTAATAATGTTTTGAGAACTACGAATGTATTTTTAGTGACACCTTGTTTATTTTAAATATTTTTTTCTTTTAAAGTTTTATTTTTTAATTGCTATAACCGTAAATAAATTATTCAAAAATACAAGATAAAAACTTTTTTGTCAATATTTTTATTTAAACTATATATGCTTTTAATTTGGAGCATATAAACTCCTAACAGAGTTTATCTTAACAGAAAAGTTTCTTTGGCAACCACTTGTTACTCAGTTGCTAAAACTGTCTTTTTCCAAATATATATAGTAAAATGATAAAAGTTGGGCTAGGCCAGGACTAGATGTTAGCAAATTGCTTTAGCTACGCCCCTTTTTCGGAAAGAAGGAGTGGGATGAAGGAATTCGAGATACATTTATGACTTCGAACATAAATCTATAAATCGATTGAAAAATCAATCTATTAATGTCCGTACTGAGATTCAAATCCGTGACATTCGAGTTCTAAGCTGACAACGTTGACCACGCAGCTAACAAATAGGATGTTATTTTTTTTCGAGTATGTTTTATTGTTCAGTAAAATAACAAGGTAAATCCTTAATAATCTGATACGTTACTAAATTACACGGATGGTTGTAAAAAAAAAAACACAATTTTAATCATTAAATGCATGCTACCATCACATAATTTTTAACTTTTTATTCTGCCTAAAGATTCAAGAAAAAAAAAATCATTTAATACATGCATTCAATTCTTTTTAAATTATTGTTTTTGTTTTCGATAAATAATACAGAGCTTATAAATATTGAAAATAATTGTTGACCGAAATGGTAACTGTACAGAGCACAACAAGCGAATTTGTGGTGGAAAGATAAAAAACTTAAAATATTATAGTTCAATTTTATTTTCTGAAAATAGTCGTTGAATTATCGAACTAAATAGTCGAAAGTTAAATAATTTTATTCGTAAAAAAGCCATTTTGAGTTATTCTCAATTTTTGATTTACATATAATATTAACATAATTTACATTGTATGGAGGAGGGTCATTGTGAAGATAACAAATTTCAATTGTCTTTATTTTATTTCCTGATCTTTATTACGGGTCACAATAATTTTAAAGAGTATATTCGCGTCACGTCCTTTCTCTTGTGATGCTGTAGTGATCCGCAAAAGCTTCCTATCCGGCCATCTTAAGGGAAGTCGTAAAGTAAGGAATGGTCGAATCCAGGGATATTCTATTCGAAAGAAATTTTCTAACCACCTACACCCAAAACAATGTGACAATGCAAATTATTTACATACATGAAATCATAAATTATTTTATTAAAAAAACAATATATTCATCTGTACTATTCCCATTTTTATTTAATACCAGCCGGTTCCGGACAAGCGTTGCATGGCAATGCCACTCAAAGAAAAAAGTGTTTGTGTTTTAATTGTGTTTATCGAAGTGCATGTTTTCTTTTTCTGTCTGTTTGACATTTGACTTTTGCTGCCGATCGTCTATGGTACGACACACGCGCCACTTAATGTGAGTTAATTGTACTGTAACATTCGCGCAAGTGCAAGCATAAGTTGTAAAAATGAACTGTATGGCAGACATATGAACATTGATTTTTATATATAAGACCTACTGTAAGTTAATTTTAATATACCTATAATCTTCCCGGAAGTGCAAGCAAAAAGTGTGTCAATATTTTATTGCAATCGTATGAGCGGTGTAGCAACGCATAAAGTACGAACAAACAAACATTCATTTTTATATATTAAATGATCAAGACCGATTTCAATCATGACGAGCATTGTCAATTGATCTTCAGGTCCTGATCATATTAAATAAAAATTTAATTAGTACAATTGAGTGTTATTTTTTTTATATAATGAACGCCAACAAGTATTGACAGAGAACACCTTAAAAGTGATAAATTATTTTGGTGAAGCTCGATCTTCATAAGAAGGTGAAGAGGTTGTTACAACATCAAAGTAAATTATATTAAAAGATTTTTCTATTTATTTATTTTCAAATGAAGACAATTTTACTATTGGTGTGTTAAGGTGGCAAAAAAGAATCATACAATAAGAGATATGTCTACTGTCGCAACAATAGGCATTTAAAAAAAAAATATTTTCGATGCGTCCATATAACTGTAGGATACTAATAATATTTTTTTACCCGTGACTTCAATATTACACGTATATCTTAATTATATGTATATTACAATGTCACTTAGAAGAAATTCAGTAGTGAGTTTTATTTAAATCCCCTTTTTAATTTATAATAAAAAGAACAATTGCCATTTTTTATGCATCCAAAGAGTATCAAAGCTATAATGAGCCACAACTTTAATGTCTGGAACATACACACTTATACTAACTGTCAAATTAATGAAACTAACTTTCTTTGATACTAAACTATACGCACACAAAAATATGGCAACATGAATAAACTAAGGAAATGTGTCTTGGTTATTCATCAATAAAATTGTTCAATTTTTATGTAAAACAGTATATTATTAAATTTGGTGTGTTGGAAATAAGTGACTGAAATTATTCTTTAATGATATAAATATAATTTAGTATAGCATTTGTTAGGTGATGTAAAAAAACTGGTTGCAAGCAAATGTATTTTATTTTATAAAGTAGGTAGTAATTAGTTATCTTACTATGATACAATAACGGTGAAAAATAATTACAATATAACTATACGTACGTTGTTTTATATTTCAAACCTTAATTTGATTGGAAACACAACTTTTCTTAAGTTAGTCCAACCCTAGACGTTGTTATTGATTTGGACCAAAGCATAACAGTATTATTATTTTTTGACTACGAGGCTGATAAAATTATATCAAATTTGAAATAAATAACCTTTGAATAAACAGTGTTTCTCTTTATTTTTCCCGATATAAACGAGAATGTTGTTGTGTCTTATAGGTAAAATACGAGAACTAATTTTGAAAGGAATTTCCCAGAGATCCTGCCTTAATACGTTGATGGCCCCTGAGAAAGGTTATATTCTACGACAATTGAGGGACTTCCTCTTCGGCGATCTTATTTGAGGCCGTTAACCTTTTCGAATGATTTATATTAGTGCCCCTCTGACGCCACAGACACGCTAACTAATAAATAAGCTTCTTTTTATTAATCTCTTTTCAATTCTAGCCCCGTTTTTATATCGTGGCAAATATTTTTTTTTATCTTTCCCTGATTGTATCTAGATTATTGAACAAGTTACATTTTTATTTTGAGAGTAATTCTTAAATGGTGATATTTTTAAGTACTTTATGTACTGATAATTTAAGTTATTTATTTGTATTTTTTTTACTAATTTTATTACAATCATGTCCTGTAGTTAAGTGGTTAAAGTTTCTGGGTGTTTGCCTTATTCGCGGGCTTTTATCTTGCTCACCTGGATACATTTATGGATTATTGACAGCTTCTTCTTTAAATCCGACTCTCAAAACGAGACATTGAATAAGCGGTTTCTTACTACTTATTCACTCCTAGTAAAAATCTTCTATCATTATCCTCTCTGAAAAAAAAACTTGGCTAGCAAAATTTCTCGTTAGAACAACTCATACATTTTTTTTATGGGTAACCTTTTTTTAATCCATGTCCACTCCCAGTTATTAAAAAATCAGAAGGATGCGAGGATAGGAAATAATGTGAATTGACATCACAAACACCCCGTCTTCGATTACAACTTTGAATTGAATAATTCTCAAATTCACTGTGATCTTATCAGGAATCAAACCCAGACCTGCGTGATCGGTAGAGCAAGTTCTAACCAACTGGGCCACAGCAGGTGACTGAGTCATCTACATACATATTATATATTGAGAGCGGATAGTCAAGCCAACCCAGTAGCAACCGGTCAATGTGGCATTTGATCAATGCACCCCTTGTATATGCAGGGGCGGCTATATTTCATGAAATAATATTCAAAAATAAAATGCATACTATTCCTTCATTTTAAATTCAATAAGATTAAATAATTTTTTAAATTAAATAAAATATTTTTTTTTTCTAAAATATTTATTATAGACAATAAAAACATGAAGAATTGAAAATGAGTGAATCGTATAAATGTTATGTTCGAATGTTATTTCATGAAATATAACCGCCCCTGCATATACAAAGGGAGCATTGATCGAATGCCACATTGACCGGCCGCCACTGAGTCAAACTAATGTGAACATTGTGCTATCAGTAAAATAATATTTTTGTTTTAACAGACCATTCTCATACAAAACTGTCTTCATACAAAGCTGTCTATTTATAGAAAGAATTCTCGGACTATGTTTGCTAATATAGAGAATCTCAAGTAGTTTTCAAATAAAGTCTTTACCTGCTGGTACTAATTGGTAAAGGCATGGCTCAGCCTGTCTTCCGATGGCGTTACTCCCTCTGCATGAGAGTGTCCCATAGTCTCTTGCATTTGCAGGTGTATACCGTAGCACGCTAGCTCCTTTCGAAGTTCCTGAAACAAGAACAATAGTGTTCATTTGATAGCAGATATAGTAACTTATTTCGTTACTCGCTAATCTGTCACTGAAAAATATAACATCAGTTTGGCATAAGAGAGTTATTTTTTTTGCTCTAAAAGACTTCAAGTAAATGTCCTGAGGCAGTGAGAGATGACAAATATGTTTATGAGAATAACCCAATATACTTTTATAAAAAATAATATATATGTGGTTGTCAAAAATAAAACATAGCAGAAAGTTTTCTTTTTGAAAATGAACGTCAAATTGTTAAACAAAATAACGTCCGACGTTCTATTTCATCAGAACATCCTACGCGAGATTCACTAGTTACTATTGAAAATTAGTAGCAGCTGTTTGTTTACAAAATAATATTGAATTAAACTTTAGTTATGTTAAATCGTGATACGTTTCAGGCCTTATGCAAACTGACTAAAAGCGGAAGAAAAAAGATTAAATCTGGCACAGAAAACATTAAGACTACTTTAAAGGTTAAGATAGGCTAGTTTTTTTGCCACTTTTATGTTGAGTATTATTTTTATTTAAGTATATAAAGATAAACCAAAACCCGTGTAAGCATAGTTTTAAAGATATAATTAAACTAAAATTACTTTTGAATAAACTTAATCATATATTATAATTCTTCTGGAAAAAATGTGGTTATATATTTAATCGACTATAATCGATATATTTACGAAAGAATCAATTTAAATTGACTTCTTACCGTATCTTGCGGGTGGTACATCGAAACTCTCTCCACTGTTGTTAAATTGCCAAACGAATGTGACGTCGCCAGGGTCAGCCTCCACTGAACACCTAACTGGAACAGTCTCGTCCAGGGCAGCTCCGACAACAGACACCTCCATATACGAGCATACCGGAGCATCTGTTGATAAAAAACATATAGTTTATTTCATTTATCATTAAGAACTGGAAATAAAATGAAATTATACAAAAGAAGTAAATTCAATAGAAAAAAGGTTCACATCGTAGGATTGAAGCGAAAAAAATGATTATAAATTTCGTTTATATACTATGCAAATTCTTAATAAATTCACGTTCACAGTGAAAAGATTGAGCATGGAAAAAGTTTTGAAGTGAGATTTTTCTTTCGAGCTGCCAAAAAAACTCAAGACCATAAAATAAATCCTATTGCACATTAAAAATGTGAAAATGACATCGCTAGTCGAATAAGTGTTTCCATTTCAAGAAAACACTGCATAAAAGGTGTTGAATTTCATTTAGAGTAACTTTTTATGTTAAGAAAACAATTTATATGTATCTTGTGACAGGAGGCATATGAAGTATGCTCGTTTTGTCATGCTTCAATATAATATTTTTTAGAAGTAAAAATATGTTATCATTGAGAAAAAAGTCAGAAAAAATCAACATGATGATATCAAAAAAATGTTCATTAATAGGTAGAAAAATTGGCAAAAATTATATCGCATTAATTACTTAGTCTTTCAAAAGATATTGACTATAATAATATAAAAATGCTTACAATTAAGAGCTCAACTATAATAAGAATGTGAAATTGTTTCTATCGAGATTTAATTTAAAGTGTTTATAAAATAGTTTACTACTCGTCCATACCTAACGCCACCCTTTTATCTATATACCTTATCTGTAAAAAAAAGATTGGAGCTTTGCCACACAACGGGTTCTTGGTTTTTAACAGATTTAAGATTTTTATCTTAGGTTAAATTTTGATTAGACCATAATAAATGTGCAAATTACAATACTTTCTATTAAAATTCTGCTCACGCTTTATATCTGAAGACAATGTACGTAGAACGCATTAGTTTTTTTTTTATTATACTTGAATAAAAATACGTCTAAATATTGTTTCCCACGGTTACGCTATGTCAAAGCAACATCCAGCAAAGTAATGAATACAATTTTGTGGATATAAGTAACGATCTATCTGTACGTTTTGCCAAATATATGATAATAAATTTGACATTTCACGAAAAGCATCCAATCCCGGACCCGTATTGTGATCCAGAAATTTAGATATTAAAAGTTTTTCCAATCTAGGGATTCCGGGATTAAACATTCAACACAACATCGTGTACAAATTAGGGATTATTTTTTTTTTAAAGCTCTTCCAAAATTTTCAATCCGCGAATATAAATAAAGTGACGTGAGACTCAACCTTTTCAACAATTGGGATCTTCTTTTATTTACCCCTCGCACAACTTTCTCTAATTTTCACAATCCCGGGATTTCGGGATCTTAAAATTGAACTGGATTCCGGGATTTTGGGTGAAATTTTCACCGAATGTGTTACTTGGCGTGGCACGTGTTCCGCTTGATATACATATAAGCATATTTAGGTGTAAAGATCATTTAATGACATGGTAAGTGAAATAAAATAGTATTCAATTTTATTTAACAATATTGTTACTGGTTTATCTTGTAATTTAATCAAATACTGTCATCAAAAATGAAAGATTCCAAGAATCTGCCTGTATATTGTATTTAGAAGCAGTCTGAGTGGTATGTATGTCTTCGGATTAGGATGTGATGAAATGAGGCAATTTATTTTTTGGATCCGACACGCTTTATCCATTATTCCCCAATTCCCATCCTAGTTTGGTCTATCTCTCTTAAAATTGCGGATATAACTTCAACGAAAATCTCCAAGAAAAGTCTACTGCCAAAATGACAGTAAACATTTTATAACTTAACAGATTTATTTATTAGACATCAAATATTATATTATGATAAAAAATATAAAAGAAATAAGATATTTTATTTATTATTATCTTTCACATTATTTTTTATTATATATCAAACAATTCTTCCCGCTGAGTACACGAGGCGTCTATCAAAAAAGCAAAATCACTTCCGATAGATTTTGTTTAGCGAATTAACGTTTTTTGCCTGTTCTTATCTTATTATTGTATTTTTTTTTCATAAATATTTATTTTTATATTGAAATCTGTATACTGCCTATTACTGTCCGAAGGCATGTAAGTATGTGATGTCTTGAATTAAAATCTTAAAAGAGGCTTATCGAAATTGGTTAGCATACCACTAGTCATGTGATATCATTCTATCCCTACTCTTTTTTTTAAAAAAGAGAGGCTGAGAAACTGAGTAACAAACGTTCGTAGAAAAACTTCTTCTTTCAATAGGATGCCATACGCTACACATTGGGAGTGGACATAGATAAAAAAATATAATAATTAAAATTTCAATAGCAACAAATAATTTTAGTCAGGATCACAGCTTGAACATCCCCATTTTAATCAATTACAATTTTAATTTCAATTAAAAGATAATTTTAGTCGAGTTATAATAACGCTTTTGATCAATTAATTATACCATATAAACAATATTTACATTGCAAGTCTATTGTGATGATTATATGAATTTAAACTAGGTACATCACAATTACAATTTTAAGACTAATAAATTAGATAGAAAGGGAAAAGTGAATAATATTAGCTGATATATTTATTCATAAGAAACTTTGAAAAAACTCCTTTTCCGCAAACAAATGTTCCAAGGAAAGTGTTACTTCTAAAAACTTTTGATTGATTTATTCACGTTACCCCACGCTGGGAATATTAAATAATTGGAGGCTGCTAAAACACCGGGAGGCCTTGAGAAAATGTTGCCTATTGCTTGCATTAAAAGATTACGTTTTCTGTCATATTCAATGTGATATTCTTATCCACTAATTTCGGTGTTAAAATTTAACGTTTTCATTTAAATTTAAGGTATCGCAAAGGATTTAAGGACACTGAGGGCGGAACCGGTAGTATGCTCAGACTTAACCTACCATGCAAGGGTTAATGGATTAATCCAATAATTAACAAAATCAGGGGTCGCATACAAAATTACGTGCAGTGGCGTGGTACTTTTATGTCATAGTAAGGTGTATATAATTGTCGGCGATGCAGTAAAATAGTCGAATTTTTCTTTTGACACGGAATAGTTTTTTTTCATAAATTAATGATGGATACTCGGTTGGTCTGAAAGAATTTAAAATGGAGTGTGACGAGACTGATTATTATTAATCGATTGACCGATTAAATAATATCCAGTTTTCGCAAAAACAAAATTTTGAAAATCATTATTAGAATTCCTAATATTGTGAGCAGACTTACAAATATTAGTAAGTCACTTATCTTCTCAGTCAAAAGCAAAAAAAACCTAATACATTTGCAGTACGGATAATATTTTGGGCCCACTCAGCATGTGACGTCAATGGTTAGCCGAAGTGGCAAGAGATTATTGGAATATTTGAAATGCGAAGCAGGTCTTTACTATTAGGTGAAAATTTCAAATAATAGATTCACTGGATGTGAAATTTAAGTTAAATTGACACTATAAATCTAAAAATATCATAAATATTATAGAGGATAATAGCTTTCTATAAGTTATGCGAGAAAAAAATTAAATAAATTTAGTATTATGGTATTTTGATTTTGTTTCTTTACAATGATGACCATTTGTAATATTGCTAACCAATTGCTCAACCTCTCTTTTTGTAGGAAGTAAATGGATAAGAAAAGTGTAGGCAAATATCAATGGGTAACTTATCACTCTTGCGATGTTCTGGTTTTAAGATCACAAAAGAAACCCATGCATTTGCGCACAGATGCATAAATCTGGAATTAAAACCCGTGAAAACCGTAACAAAAGTCAATAATAGATATACTTTTTAAAATAATACCAGCTGATCGAATTAAATCAAGAATTATAAGCATTTAACTTGGCCTAAGTCAATTATTAAATTAATTTTCCGAAGACTTATATACCCCACCGAATAGTGGACGACATTAATATTATACAGATGGTTAAGCCGTCGAGTAATATTTTGACCGACATTTACGCGGCGCAAGAATGACTCAGGTGTGAATTAACGCTACATGAATATGTAGTATTTTGTAAGCTTATTACGTTATGCGCACGTAAGTAGGATTTTAGGGCAAAGCGTAGCGGTGTCTGCGAGCGTCTACGCCGGTGTAGACGGCCGTGTATCGAAAGGGACGGACGGGAGCTTACGCCGAACATACCGCCTAATCCCGTACTATCTGATGCGCAGCTTTCGACCGTGAGAACCTACCTATCACACACTCGTACGAGAAGGGTAAAAAGCGTTAAAGTACGTGGTCGGTACATTACGTAACGTTTATTTTAATCTTAATGAGTGAACGGCAGAAAAATGAATGTCTTACTTTATTTTATAAGGGTCAATATTATTGTATTTCTGACTATACGCTCAGTAAATTGCTGCTTAAGTGTAAGATTTTATTGTATATAATTTTCTTGTTTATGTAATGATTCATTGAATCCTTTTTTAGTATTGGCTTGTTACGTTCTCCATAAATTGATTACTATCATTAAAAACAATATCGACGTTCTCATTATAAAAAAAGACAGACTTTAGAGCAGTGATGCACAAACCGCGGCCCTTTTTGAATTTTAAGGCGGGGGCCATCAATCTTTTTCTCTGTATATTTTTTTCACGTAAAACATTTATTTAATAAATGTAAGCAAAATTTTTCTTCAATGAAACAGGCCCTCAAATACTATGTCAGATTAAAGAAAATAGTTAAAAATTAACAAAGACCAAGATCGCATTAACTTTTGAATTAAATATAAATGAAACATAAATATTTCACAATGAAGCGATTTTTAATGAGCTCATAATATTTTTTTTCATGGCTTATTTATTTTCACGTTTTCAAAATAACACGGCCAAAATAATGTAATGAAGCCTATCAATCATTTATCTAAATTCACTTAATCTTTTTTACACGGTTTTTTTGTAAAGCTGTTTTACATGGAACGTACATATGCTCCGTGTAAAAAAGGACTGAGCTTTCTTTAAATCTTTTTTTTTCTTTGCGGCCTTAACCCACAAAAAATGTTTTATGCGGCCCGCTAAAAGGTTAAGGTTGTGCATCACTGCTTTAGAGGAATAAAAGGAAAAATTTAAATAGTTAAATTACATAAAATAATCCAAAAACTGTTAACGTTGTTGATCAAGCAGAATAAACAAAGCAGGCAAAAATGGTTCAACAAGGAATCTAGATGAAGTATATCTATATATATAAAAATCTCGTGTGACGGTGTTTGTCTCCAAACTCCTCCGAAACGGCTTGACCGATTTTTATGATTATTTTTATGTATATTTGCTAGATATGAGAATCAAATGTAAACTATATTTCATCCCTCTAGGTGAAAGGTGTCCCGATCTAGAATTTTTTTTCAATATTCCTGACAATTCGTCGTTCCAATTTCAAACAATTGAAATGGACGACAGATTTTGATCAGTGACGTCATTGAGTCGATTATTGGAGGTATGGTTATATTTTGCATCTGGCCTTGAAAATATTTTTAATTTCTTACTTGCATTAGGAATATTCTGATGACAGTATGGATATTTTATAGAACTGTATTTCGACTTTTATTTTAAAATCTTCTACTAGGAAAAATGATTGTTAGCAATCTTAAACATTATTCTAAAAATTAAATAATTTACAATTTCAAGATTTTTTGGAGCTGATTTGACAGATTTTGATCAGTGACATTGATTCGATTATTGGAAGGTATGGGTTTATTTTGCATCCGGCGTTGAAAATCTTTTTAATTTCTTACATGCATTAGGAATATTCTAATGACGGTATGGATATTTTATAAAACTATATTTAGACTTTTATTTTAAAATCTTCTACTACGAAGAATAATTGTTAGCAAACTTAAAAATTATTCCAAAAATTCAATAATTTACGAAATTTCTGCTACTATGAAAAATGGTTGTTAGCAAACTTAAACATTATTCCAAAAATTCAATAATTTACGAAATTTCTGCTACTATGAAAAATGGTTGTTAGCAAACTAAAACATTATTCCAAAACTAAAGTAAATTACTAGGTCTATTTCTGCCACTACGAAAAATAGTTGTTAGCAAACTTAAATATTATTCCAAAAATTAAATAATTTACAATTTAAATACTGCAGGGCTGTCGATATATGCCATGAGGTCTATTTCTGCTACTACGAAAAATGATTGTTAGCAAACCTAAACATTATTCCAAAAATTAAATATTTTTTAGGTTTCTAGATTTTTGAAGCTATAATTATAGGGCTGGGCAAAGATTTTTTGGAGCTGATTTGACAGATTTTGATCAGTGTCATTGATTCGATTATTGGAAGGTATGGGTTTATTTTGCATCCGGCGTTGAAATTTTTTTTAATTTCTTACATGCATTAGGAATATTCTAATGACGGTATGGATATTTTATAGAACTATATTTAGATTTTTATTTTAAAATCTTCTACTACGAAGAATGATTGTTAGCAAACTTAAACATTATTCCAAAAATTCAATAATTTACAATTTAAAAACTGCAGGGCTGTCGATATATGCGCCGAGGTCGATTTATGCTACTATGAAAAATGATTCTTAGCAAACTTGAACATTATTCCAAAGATTTAATAATTTACGAAATTTCTGCTACTACGAAAAATGGTTGTTAGCAAACTTAAACATCATTCCAAAAATTAAATAATTTACGTGGTTTATTTCTGCTACTACGAAAAATGATTGTAAGCAAACTAAAACATTATTCCAAAACTAAAGTAAATTACTAGGTCTATGCGTGTAGAATTACAATATGATGCATCCGCTAAACGTTTCAAAAAACAATTGTTAGATATTGGTAATGAAAAATAGAAATCGATGAATCCACACATTACCACCAAGCTTCTGTAAAATTACAGGAACCGTTAGCGAATTGATGCACAAAGTTTTCCCAAATATCGCACAGAATTACAAAAATCATCAGTGGCTTAGTGAATGTGTTATATTAGCAGTCAAAAACAACGATGGTAATGCCATCAACTTCAGGATTCCAAACGAAATACCAGGCAAAGAAACAACGTATAAATCCATCGATACTATAAATTGATCAAGACGAAGTTGTCAATTATCCAACTGAATTCTTAAACTCACTTGATTTGCCAGTCATGCTACCGCACGTTTTAACACTGAAAATTGTTGTACCTATTATTCTTCTCCGAAATATAAATCCACCACGACTTTGCAACGGTACCAGGCTTTCAGTGAAAAATTAATGAACAGTATCATCTAAGCTTCAATTTTAAATGGAAAATTTAAAGGAAATGGTGTACTGTTGCCAAGCATTCCAATAATTCCGACAGATAGGCCATTCGAATGAAAATGTTTGCAGTTTCCGGTGCGACTCGCATTTGGACAATCGCTGTGTGTGGACTAAATTTTAAAAATCCATGCTTCACACATGGACAGCTGTATCTGGCCTGCTCACACGTTGAAAAACCTTAAGATCTATTCATATATGCACCAGACAAAAAAACAAAATATATCCAAAAGCACTTCAATAAACATAATTAAAACACAAACACTTTCTTTCTTTGAGTGGCATTGCAACGCATGCCGGGTCAGCTAGTATTATATAAAGGCTTTCATCCTACAGTTAATTGCAATTGTACGCGTAAAACTAGAGAAAAGAGTCTCTCCTATAAAATTTTATTTCGAAAACAAAACCAGTTTTTGGAACAAAGTTTTCAATCGCTTCGGTCTACTCTTAGGTGAAATAATAAATAAAAAAAAACCAATAGGTATGTCTCACAATATTTATTCGCCTCAATGAAATTTGAGAAAAGCTGTGATAAACTACATGTGCTATTTATTTATATATATATATGAACTCTCGAGAGGTGAAGTGAGCTAACTATAAAAATAGTAAAACTTTTTTCTTATACTTTTAAGTACAATCACGTCTTTACTTGATGTTTTGGTGGATTGCTAATTTTTATTTTATGGAGATAACACTATTTCAATGTGATTTAACTGAGGTTACTTCACTTTTACGATACTTTAAAATGTGTGGAATATAACAACACATCTAACTTTTTTTTTCTAAGATACCACCTCACCAAATTCACCTCTAATAGGCAATCTAAAGACAATTCTATAGTACTTTTACGTTAAGGGTATAGCAACATTTAAATGAACGTAAAAGATAAGCATATTTTTAATCAAATAATTTGGCGTCTTAAAAAAACTAAGGAATGTATTCGATTTAATTACATTATATATATATAAATATATATATATGTTTAGTTTTGGCCTACAATTAGCCTCTGTGGTTAGTTGTTGCAATAACTAAACTTCTCTACCAATCAAATGGGTATAGTTCCAGCAAGCTTTATGCTTAGATTTTATATATTTTTATTCAAAATTGAAATTTTGGACTCTGATGGTTGATTTCGAGTTACTTCACCAAAAAATGTCATTTGAATTTATTTTGGACGGCTAAAAAAATCTTCACGCCTCGTGTCTTAACTGTTTAAAATTCAATTTTGTATAACTATTATTTTAAATAAATATACTTATGCAAATATTTAATGTTTAATGTTTGAAAAGAATAATCGATCAAAGCTATTGAATCCGTATATTAATTGTGAATTTAAGTAAGTCTTACTCAAAATTTATTAAATATTATGAGTTGTTCTTACCATGACTATAAACCATGCGTTATATAATATATATAATATTGATACTACGCAGTAAAAAGTGGCTTTTTTTCGTTTAGATTTTTTTATTTCCCGATTGCCCAATTTCTTAACGGCGCTTACTTCTAAGCGACCCGACTTTGATGGTGATCGATAAATGAACGATACATTTTTTTAATGTAGTGCACTAAAAAAGCAATAGGTCCTTTTGTATAGGTCGCTAGGCTTTTAAGGCAAGCGACCAAACCCTTCAGATAGTACAAAAGGGGCCATGAGAGGTGCGTAGGCGCGGCTACCCTTATCAATGCCGCACCCTGTCTAGGTCACCTGTGAAATCATTTCACCCCTTGGACTTGGCAGCAAAGTGGACAATTTAATAGATTTGACAAGTCAACGAAACAGGTGGAAGATTTACACAGTTTGTTTTGGGGTCCTTTCGTTTCCTTTCACGAAACTAAGTCAACGCTAGTGATATTCAAATGAATAACAAATGAGCGATTATATATTTTTATTTTCAAGTACAGACAATAAAGCAAAAAGGTTATTGAGGATCGTTTGCTTAAAACAACATTTTCGTGTTGATTTGTAACGATTTATGTTATAAAAAGTTGTGCTCCGTAGGACCTTAGAAAAGATTATAATTATTTTATACAATATTTTTGCGTTGAATCTATCTCTTACAGCAGTGTCTGCCAAACTGTGTGCCACGGCACATTATTGTGCCGCAAGAAGTCTCAGGTGTGCCGCGAAGGAAGAAGCTTCAAAACGGTTAATTTTAAATAAATGAATAACATTTAAATTTTTCATTAAAAATTCTCCATTAAAAATTCTTCCTAAAATCAATTTCATTATTCACACTAGTAGAATAATTACCACATATGGACATATATGTATGTTGATAAATATTTTTAAAAATGTTACCTTCACCAAAAATTTATATATTCATGTTAATGTACCTTACATTTACTTTTTTAATGCATCTTTATTTGGTGTGCCGAGGAAAAAATCCTATACATCAGTGTGCCGTGAAGTAAAAAAGTTTGGCAGACACTGCCTTACAGAATGGTAAATTTTTCACAATACAACAAGCAGCCATCTTAATAATATCCACCATTTAAATATGTTTTAATTTGAATACTATAATATTCAATCTAGTATGTTATTTTTTATAAATAAAAAATATCAAAATGATTGCCACATAACATTTCATAATTTATCATAAAAGCAAAATCTATTTTTTTAAACTGCGAAACAATTATTTTATCAACAGATTTATTTCCTAATTAATAAGGGAAAGAATTGTTTAATTAGAATACACATATTAAAAAGCAAGTCGCTGAAAGATTTCAAGCATCAATATTAATTATAATATAACAAAGGTACATTATCCAAAATGAAACGTCGATATAAGCAAGAGGAAGGTTAAGGCGATGTTATTTGGCCACCCCATTTGAAATAAAAAAACAATACCAAGAATTCAGAATTAAAAATGTCCGTGGCAAAGTAATAAAGTGTCATTTTGAACATAAGCATGGATGACTGTCAATTTACAAAGATTTTTTCGAGTCAAACCCTTCAATTTTCCTCTTGGAAATAATATTATATTCCCTTTACGAGCTTTATCCATTTGTAACAATATCGTATTTTGCCTTAAGCCCCACTGCCATTTGAAGGAGAGAGTCCTGGCCCAATTTTATATCGAGATTATCTGAAAACATGTCTCTAATCGGGATTTATGAAATATTTTACCGTACGTTATGAAAGCAAAATATAATGACGAGACTATACATACGTCATATAAGATTTTAGAAAGAGATTGTATTGTATGATAAGAAAAAACTGTACGCTAGTTGAAAATTTTTTTAAAAAATATATAAAAAAGGTATTTTATTCCATTCGCCAGAAGATTGAGATTATAATAGTAGTTATTGTATGTCACGGAGGCAGCGGTGGGCTGCCAATAGTGACAAAAACAGTACACTACTACAAAAAAAGCCTCGCTTAATCTTAAAACAATTCTCGGTGTTCTGGGGAAGGATTACATTTTTCGATCACTCCTATGCAATTGTATGCAATAATTAAATAAGCAACGTATTTTGGTTCTACAGTTTTTAATAATTTTTATGCGTTGATAGCTATTTCGGTTTCGGTCAAAAACTATGACGATGGCGAAAGCCAATATAGCTATCAACGCATACAAAATATTAAAAAACTGTAGAACTAAAATAGGTTGATATTTTTACACATATTAGTATATTATATAAGAATAATTTTATCTGAGAATATTTTTTTCTTTTAAATAAACAAAGGGTTCGTCGGCCTTAGTAAAATTTAGGAAGGGGCTTGTGCAAGCCCTTCCGAGCTCCCTCCAGCCCACCCCTGCATGGATGTGTAATTATATTTATATCGTCAAAATAATTGTTAAGAACACTAACTATTTCCATATCCGATCCCGATGTGCATCATTTGTACTCCTCAATCAACATACGTATAATAGGTAATTATTTTTTTTACAGTTGTTCAATTTCACATTGTTGGTTGTTGAAGTTGGAGTAGAGTAAAAAGTGAGCCTATCTCTCTCACTACGCTTAATTCTAAGACCGAACGGGTGAGACGAAATAAAGGAATCACATACATCGATGCCTTCTAACTAAAATCAGTAGAAAAATCAATTTACGATTCTATCCGGTTTTGAGCCCATGAACAACAGAATATACAAGCAGTCAAAATGAGCGTTAGTTGGATATACTTATGTTAGAATAAAAAAATATTGTTAAATTTAATTTAGTGATATTTTTTCTCCTCACCATTGTTTGAATAAAGATGCCAAGGTAGTTATCAACAGTATTCTCGTTGTACTAAATTGTGATAGTTGACATTAATTTTTTAATAACTCTAATGGCTGTACTGTGTGCTCACAGATTAGTGTGTTGAAAGCTATGTTGCCATCACGTCGTCGACTGATTTAAGTTCCCTCATATTAACTAAATTACTTTTGAGTCACAAACTGTCAACGAACGCATGATAGAAACGCATTATTTTTTTTACAAATAAATTCTATTTATTAAATATGTAATATAAACATACTCAGAAGGGATAGATAATACATTGATGAATCACTTATTCTCCTTCCTCGAACCAGATTAACTGTATTATTATTCAATATTATTATATAAAAAAAGTTTCAGAGCAAAACACCTAGAGAATCGACAGCGTTAGGAACTTTGGGGGGTACATTTTACGAAAGATGGTAATCCGCCCAAGGAGCTTGCGATCCCGTTCGGGATAACTGAAGCAACCTTCAACTCTGTGTATAAAGACTGAAACTCACGGCATTACTCGGTCAGAAGCAAGTGCTACTTGTTCAACTCGTGCATCTTGACAGAGTTGTTTTACAGTTGCGAGTAATGAAATATTATGAAAGTATAGAGTAACCGTCAAATATGCATTAAAAACAGATGCCTACGGCAAATATTAGGGTTGAGGTCGTTTGACTTTGTAAGTAACACGGAGATAAGAAAGTATACCACCAAACTCCTCTTTATTTCGTCCAAAATAAAAAAAGCGGTAGTAGAACTGGTACGGAATGTGCTTTGGATGCCCCAAGAGATCCGTGTGGTAACTGGTAGCAAAGCTCCGAATAGCGAGTGAATATTAATAAAAAAAAATGTATGACAGTTAACGTGAGTACGATTAAAAAATACATAACGTTAGTTTCCGTACAAAATGATTATGACATAAAGTGCAAACGTTATTTGTATAACACAATTTATTTATTACATGAATATTGTTAAAAGATTTATGATAAATTATTTTGATATTAAACATTTGAATGTCGGTATGGGTTATAAAAAGGTAGTTATTTATGGGTGTATCCCACAATCCCCGATGAAATACTTTGAGAGTAACGGCTGAAAAAAGGCATAATGTATGTATTAAAAACGCAGTAGCGTATTTCTGTTGGTGTAAGGAAAATAAAAAGTGTATGTATGTATAAAACTTTTCATAAATCTTGTTTGAGGTGAATTGAAATATTTTAAATCTTCTTAGAGTTACATAAATTTTGTCAGGTTCCAGAATTGATGACCCCAATTATGTCGTATAATTGATTTAAGAAACCGTTTGTAAATATAAAAAAATCATTTATGAAAATAACATGTTTTTGATATCACTTTTTGATCATAGCTGTCCGTATTTTTTGCTTCAGGTATTTAATTTTTTTTTGTGATATCGATACAATCGAAATATTAGAATTGATATATTCGTTCGGTAATGCAATTCTTAATTATTGTATGGCACAAGCGTAAGCAGTGAAATAAAAATTAAGTTGTAAAGTTATTTATTTTTAATTTAGAATATCGACTGAAGGTGCTTGATGGAATTTCAACATCAAATTTGAATTGTCTGAATAATGTACTCTTCCATTAATCTTGTCGCTAATGACCCGGGTTTCGCCTTTCAGCATCTTCAGGCTTTTCAAGTATACGAATGTACAAGTTCAAGAACATTCGTGTGAGTACAGCATTCAGACTATTCAGATTTTATTTATTTTTGTTTACGCAATCTTCAAAGCAATATCTAGAGACATGGGTTATTTCCTGTTCTGTTAATTTAATAAATATATGACGAGATACTGAAATATTTTTATAATTCTCGTAAAACAAAATTTTATATAAATTGTATTATAAATGGACAACAATTTTAGCTTATGAGTTTAATTTATATTACATTTATCCATTTAAAAAAGTTTGTACCGCACTGTGCACGCGTTCATAAACTACACATATAATGTGAAAGAACCATCTAAGTCACATTTTATTGGCATCATATTGAAAACGATCCTTCGAATTTGATGGAAGTATCGCGGTTGTAAACTGCACTTGCTAAAGCTATTAAGGCGGGACGTGGCTTCCAAAGGTCTGAATTTTCACGCACGGGTAACGCATTTCACGGGTTTTTTGGACATTGAATGCGAGCCAACGAATGTCCGGCGATCAGCATAAAAAAATATCGATGAACTTTAAACAGATTTTGCCGAATGTTTTGACCCTAAAGTATTCAACGACACATAGGATTTGACAGAAAATGTTGCGGCAGGCTTAATTTCAACACATTATTTTATATCAATTATTATTATAAAGTTTAATTGTTTTAAAAGTATTTTTTATGTATCTGTTTCTAATATGTCTCTTTTTGGAAAAAAAATATGTTACTGATAGTATTCGTTAATTGGTATGAAAAATGATAATATTTAATAATGAGATAACGTTATCTTATATTCTGATATCCTAATGATTTAACAGATATGTTTTTACACCCTTTCGAATTCTGTTGTACTTTCTCGATTTCGTTTGCACGATCAAATTTTTGAATAGAAAATGTCATACATTAATTAGATTTGCGTTTATTATATTATCCATTCACATTTTATCTGATCCTAAGAAAACCAACAAGAAATAAAACGATTAGTTGACTGAACGTCTTATACGATACAATTCTTATTCACTTTTTCTCTCTAAAAGCTCACTTAAAAACTTTGCTGCTCTACAAGTAATCGATATGTTTGACATTGGTAGTCGATACGATAAAAAAATAAAATTTTGTTTGTTCTCACGTTTACATTAAGGTTAAAACCAACGCAATGGTGTCATATTTGTTTTGCTGGGAATGTGTATCAAATGTTAAAATAATCAAGAAAACTTTCCTATTGATGTTTTATGATATATATCAAATATATTCATATTTAAATGCTTTATGTCTAGACAAAAAAGTCAAAGAAAGTGTCTTTAATTTCAAAATTTCTTAAATACGAGGCGAAACTATCTTATAACAAAACTTTTTGACGTTGACATCTTTTGACTTCTTAAAAGCATAAAGAAAAATAGCAACAACAACAGCGACTAGCCACTCTCTTGTCAGTGGAACTTTCGATGTCCGGTGGCCGGGGTGGCGTAGCGGACGCCCGGAAAAACTCCGGCGGGGCACGATTGACGGGGCGTCCCCGGGGATTCGTCCGCCGGCCGACCGTTATGCCTGGCCGTTATAACGGCCGTAAGAGGGCCTTTACACTCAGAGGTCGAGATATTTATTCCGGAGGGCATTGTGAAAGTGCCATTCGTGTGGTGAGATTGAAAACGATTTTTACTGGGTCCAGTACCTCCTCTAGCATTTGAAAAAATGGGTGGTAAATTTTAAAGATCTTTCCTTATACTAATCTATAAATCATACATTTGGTGAGCTTACACTACAATTTTATTATTTCATAACATAACAAAATTCATTTTAAATTATGTTTTGAGTCTAGAAAAAGTGTTAACGATATTATAAAAAAAAACATTGTATCTGTTTACGCTATGTATACATTACACATTCATTATTTACGTATTACATTTGAGATATACGCAATAATTTTTATTCTCGGCTTGTTTTTCAAAATAAACTTGCATGTTTAATATTATTAGTAAAAGTTTTGATCGATGTAGACATTACCTTCATAGAACTCTATTATAATAATTTCAAAATAAAATTAGGTTATTGTGCAACTATGCTGGCTATTTAAGCACCAGACCATAACTGAAGTCTAGTAAAAGTAAAAACGACCAGAAGAGAGCACAAGAAATGTCGATGTATAAACGGAAGATTTATAAGGTTGTTTTGATAACAGTAACTGTAAAATAAACTGGATGGATCGAAACCTTCAAGAAGAAAGTTTTAAGGCGCATATGCGAACACATTATAAGAATGAAGTGTGGACAATTAGGTAATATCACACACTTTTGCCAAGATCCATCTTAATAAAGATAGAGAAATTGAACTAGGTAGCACATATTCAGTAAACGCTGCAGTATGAGTCAAAACAAAATATAAACGTATGCTATCAAAGAAGTGATAAAAGGACAGCGTAGTAAGGAATGTTAGCTGGCTTCTAAAAATGGTCAAAATAAAATGAATGCAGTCTGGCGAATTAAAGAAAGCAATGGAAGAGATAAGTAGTAATATCTAATAATAAGAATTACAACAATTTGATAATAGCAAACTGAAATAAAGAGTGTGGGTTGTTAAAATAAAACGGAACATAAAAATCATTCATGTCAATTTGCATATTGCGGATAAAGAAGCCTTTTGTTAATAAGTTTCCGGCGCGTTGCGGAAATCCAACACAGAATTCGATCAAGCGCAATAAATCTCCCGAACAAGTGTACAAGGATGTCTATATCGCCGCGCAAATCGCCGTAACTCACGTGGCATTTGACTGTATCGTACCTAAACGTAAACCGCTTACGTTTGTTTAGTCTTATTTGGCGGGATTGAATGCCTCCTACTTCCACTCTTTGCCAGTTTACATACACTACAATGCTTGATTTGTGCCTCTGAGGGTTTTGCAAAGAAACTCCTGACACTATTAGACGATACAAATTCAAAGCTTAAATAGTTTCCCCTCAATATTGTACAATATTTTATGTCAGCATTTCCGCAAATAATCTCAACAAAGCAATGACGTGTAATTTATTTTCTTACGCCAAATTAAGAGTTGGAGTCCGAATCAGAGTAGTGTTATTTAAAGTCGAGTTGTAGTCGTGATTTTTTATGCTTTAATTAAAAGTAAAAGTAATTTTACGCTTTAACGACTCCATTTAATAATCCATTTCCGCTCCCAATGTGGAGCATATGGTCTCCTAATGAAGGTATCTCAACAGAAGTTTTTCATACAATGACTGTTTGTTACAAAGTCGTTCAACCTCACTTTTTCAAAGGAAAGGAAAGAAGAATAAGGCTAGAACAGGACTAGTGCTTGGCTAATCGCTATTGCTACACCCAGTTATTAATGGATCAGAAGGATGGGAGGAGATGAAATAATGTGAATTGACATCACAAACACCCAGTCTTCGATCACAACGTTGAATTGAATAATTTTCAAATTCACTGTGATCTGACTGGGAATCGAACCCAGGCCTGTGTGATCGGTAGAGCAAAATCTAACCAACTAGGCCACAGCAGGAAACAATTAACGACTCCATAGTCCTGATAAATTGACAGAATAAATTTGGATTTAATACATAAATTGTTTGAGACACTCTTTCAAATATTATTATATCTCAAATTTCAATCGTTTCCCATACTATATTGAAAATTTCCAAATAGCTCACTTCTGTCCAAAAGATTTCGTGGGTTAACTAAATTAACTATGTACTCCATAAAATAAACAACGGAAATTTTAATGTCACATCTCAATATGTAAATAATTCCAGTACTTAAAAATGTCGTAAGTGCTTACTTAATATTTCATTGCAGAATATGACAAAGATCAACCCCTAGCGATATGAAAAGATGGTTATTGTCATTAATGCACGCTGTACGGTGCGGGGGGTTACTGTGGATGTGTATAATATCTCCTCGTATTTATTCCTCTCGTATTTTATTACTTGTACGCATAATGTCGTAATGTGTTGCCGTACAGGCTCTGTGTTATCTACGACGACACATATAAATATTATGGCCTTTTTGATAAGCACATTAAGTCACAAAACGATATTTTTATAAAAGTATGAGTTATGAGTGTTATGACCTATTTTATTTTATTGATATAATTGGTGAAGCTTTAGGTTGATAACTATTTCGTTTACGTCTTTGAAAACACAAAGTAAAAATTAAATTTTCAATGTAAGTTGTTGAATGTTAAAATAGCTGAGGACATTTTTTATGTATCTTTTCTAAGATCGTGTGTATAGCTGAGCTAAATTGAGTTTAAACATAGTTCTGGGCATGGAAATGCAGCGGAAATAGCTATCGGTTAAATACTTAAACTTATTTTTACACTATTATTATATTTTCCATTGAAGTAATTTATCATTATCAAAAAATCAACAGATGCAGTAATTTCTTGTGATAAATCGTGGGCAAAGGAGACAGTATAATCATTTTCGTATATTGAAGTGTTTCAAGGGGGGTTGATATAAATCTGAGTAGTCGATTGAATCATTGCATGTTGTGTTGATAGAATCATCCGTGTCTGCTAGAGTTTGTTATTTTCTTTGCGTGTGTATCCCAGTTCTTCAGCGTTAAAATCATTCCAATATAAATTGGTTATAATTGCTAGAATTAAAAAGCATATCATTTATTTTACAAGTATGAATATATTTGGTAGGGTGTTTTTTTATATTTACAAGAGTTGCCAGTGAAGAAGAAAAATGAGTAGTTAAAACAAATGGGCCCATTAGAGGTGAAGTGAGCCAAGTGGTTATTTAAGAAAAAAATATTAGATGAGTTGTAATATCTACACGCCTTTAAGTACAGTTAAAGTGAAGTAAACTCATTAAAAAAAATGCAATAGTGTTATCTCCGTTAAATAAAATTATACAATCCACCAAAACACCAACTTAAAACGTGATTGTATTAAAGAGTCTAAGATTTTTTTTACCATTTTACTATTTGGCTTACTTATTTCAGCTCTAGAGAGCCCAAATTACATGACAATTATATTTCATATATTTTTATGTAATAGAAGCATCTGGTCTTTAAGTTTTGTAATTTTTAAGAGAAATATTATTTAATTATATGATTACTTTTTGTCAGAGATGAAAGTTATCTTTTTTGTTGTTGTAATAATAGTCGTAATTATTATTGACGTGTGCCGTTTTGCCCAAAGGCTTTGCAATATCGTGGTGTATCTCGTGTTGCCGGCCGCAAAGGCGAGCTATGTCGTCGTGGGAAAAACGGTAAAAATGTGCAATAAAGCAACCAATAAAAAACCGTTTTGGGCGGCTCGACATAGGCGGTCGGACCACACGCGGCGCGCCCCCGCCCGACACATTACAGCCCATTCATTCCCGCCCAATATTATTTTTTTCTCGACGTCCGCGGCGTTTTTTTTTTATTCTTTTCTTTCGCGCCCGTCCGCGCCGTTCAAATGCCAAACGTTCTGGTGCCGGATAAAACAAAAAAAGCACGGTCACACCATTTTTTATATATGCCCGCATGTAAATCGATTATGCTCGGCTTAAAAAGCAATCAACTAAATCTTTTGATAAAATTAACGATACATATATGAAACTCTTGAAAAATAAAAACGCGCCGATTTCATGATAAATATTTATTTTATAGAAAGTGTAGATTTTATAACTTATGTTGTTTACCATGCCCTTGTAAATTTACCATGTAATTACCAATAATTTTTAAATAATATTATAAATAAGAAAACATCATATGCTAATAATTGAGAAGACAGTTATTCGAGCTGCCAATTCCGAGATCCAGCATCCTGTTAAAAGTTCCGTAATTTCGAGATTTTACAAATATATTAAATATTTAAAGCGGGCTCAATGGCATTCCGTCCGTGAAAATTTTGTTATTAAATTGACAATTTTTATATTAACTTTATATACCAGCGGTCGGCAAAGTGGTGGTTCCCGAGAGAATTTCTCAGAAAATTGTGGGAATTTTTAACATTTTTTAATCCACAGCAAACAAACAAAGAAATACATGTTTTTTTTTAAAAAATGAACGATGCGATATTTTTGAAATCATCTCAATCTTGTGAGACGTGTTCGATATTAAATATATTAGTTGGGTTATTAAGAAGAGTCTTCTTGGCCCGAGGGACTTGAAATTATGCATTAAGTAGTCCTCGAGGTTCTAAAGCTAGCCAAATGCTGATATAAACTGCATCGCTATAAGAATAACTGTGTGCATCAAGTTACACAACAAGTGGACAAACTTAAATATACTTAAAATTTTTTTGCTTAACTCAAACTCCAAGCTTCATCTAAGGCAGGCACGGGCAAACTGAAGCCCACCGCGTATTTTTCTGCGCCCCCCGAGCAATATTATATTTTTGAAAAGGATTCACGTTTTTATCTTTTAACGCCTTTTTAAAAAAAGATTGAAAATAAATGTAATAATCGTTATTTTTGGATCAACCAATGTATGTATGTGAACAAACATTTTCAATCATAAACCTCAATAAAAACTCTTTACAATCAAACATTTACAAGCAGTTTTAAAAATCTTAACTACAAAATTAACACCTGAATTTCAAAAAATGACAAAAGACGTAAAGCAGCCCATTCCTCTCATAAGATTGTTTTTTTTCACGATTATAAATAATGTACATATAAAAGTGGTATTTTACTTGCGGCCCGCCGTTCATTTTGAGTTCCAGAATTTGGCCTTCCATCCGAAAAGTTTTCCCCCCCTGATCTAAGGTAAAGAAAGAATTATAAAGAATACCCAAAACCGTATAAAAATATGTTTTTATCAATATTAAAATTAAATTAAAAGCCGTATTAATCTAATGCGATACTGTTTACACGACAATATAGACCGTGTTAATAGAAAAGGGGGTAGCTTTGTGTTTTGAATTTATTTCATATTTAGTTAGGTCAATATATTTGAAGAATAAATTTTGTAAGCAAACAAAAACTGATGTTTTGATAATGCTGTTCAAGGGGAATAATTATTTAGGTAAAGGTACTTAACGCTGAATGTTTCTCGTTTAATTTGGGTATTGATGTTATTTCGAACCTTGTTTATTTTACATTCCAAATGTTTTCGATTTAATAGTAGAAAAGTACTAACCAACTGCCAAATCAATCAATATAATAAGGTTTGCTTGTCGAAATAACTTTGTTATACTACGCTCAAAGTAAAGTGTCCAACTTGACGATTTGGCACTGACGTAATGTCAAATGAACCAATCCAAACAATCAGGACCCAATCAGAAACAGAACCATGAATAATATATATATATATTCATACTCTTATACAGATTAAAAATGAAGATTATTTGTTGATGTTCTGGAGCTTTAAGTTAAATATCAAGGCTGTGGAATCGAACTTTTGTTATGATATATCATTGTTCAACACTTTAAAATAGTAAAATTATGTGTGTTAAAATAATGTTGGTAGCAAGAAAAAATGTTTAAAGATCTGATCAAAGTAACAAAATGTTAATTATATTTCAATCGTTTTCTCGTTTAAATTACAAGCAACGCATGTATTCTTTGATTTATATTTATAGCTTATTAATAAGACATGGAATTTTAAACCAGGATTTTTAATGAAATGTAAAAAAATGACATTTAAAAAGTTGGAGTCGGATTGTGGGATAGTCTGAGCCAGGTTTTATTTATGACTTGAATAATACTAATGACCAAGCACACCAAATAAAAAAAGCTATTGTTTTAATATCGTTGAATAAGTAATTATTGTGTGGTAAAATGCATTTGTCAACCAAGTTATATATTAAAAAACTAAACGATTTCTTAGTTAACAAATTATGTTAAGCATTTCTGCATAGTTCTAAATTGTTTTTGACATTATATCGTCCACTTCCAAGATAAAAATACGAAGTTTTTTCAAAGAAATGCACTGATTTATTCTCAGATAATACAGTTTTAAATATTGTATGTATGCATTAATTGCTAATGAATTTAAAAAAAAATCATTTAGTGGTCGAATAAAGATCATAAGCAGATATGATATGAAGTTGACTGCCGATTCATACTTGTTTGATGTCAAGTTAAATTAAATATAAATAAAAACATTAAACAATATTGTATAGTGATTTGTATGGTAAGATATCGGCAAAAGCAATGTATTTAATCACATGACTGTTTTGACTGATTTAATTAAGTAAGTATTTGACAATAAAGTATGCCAATGATAATAAAAATATTACTTTAAAGAATAGAGATATATATCACACTACTTTTGATTTTTATGACTGCTGTTAGATTCACAGCTATCGGGTTGATATCAATTACCTTTATGAACATGTTGTTGTAGTTGACTTATTTTTAAATGATTTATTAAGTCTTTAAAGCTAAATATTGTCTGCTTCCATATGCAAAAAATCTGGTCAGCAAGCTAATTATTCGTCAAGTGTATACGGTCAAAAATAATACAATCTTTCAGAATTAATTGGGTTAATTACATAAATTATTCTACTTAACAACAATGATATAAATCTTAAGCTCCCAAAGGTGCTTAAAGCCCTTGATCCGGTCCCGCAAGTACACCGAGCCGAGTCGAAGAATCGTCCGGATAAACACGATCAGGAGTGAAGTGTGTTCGGAATTAAACATAAGCACTTAACAGAAAGCTCTCGGACCCTCGTTCGAATTACCTTGTTACTTCCTGTTCATCGTGAACACTCCGCTATCCCCCAGGACTTAACATAATTCTCACTACGTGGTCCAAATACTTATCCCTCATTGGCAAACATTTGACTTGATATTTTATCACAATATGTCTTCACTATCGGACGATGTTTTTCTTGTGAGTATTTATTTGTACTGGCCCAATTTTGTTGTATATGGACACATAAAAATACGAACAGCTTCTTCATGCTTTTAGGTCTGATTAACGAATAAAATTGCGTTAAATTTTAAATGATTTAAATCATTATAGATATAACTGGCTGATACACTATCTAGTGAGTGTCTGCAAAACCTACATTTTCTCATAAGTAAAATATAACAGCTTTTTAATAACACGTTTTTTATTTAATGAAAAATTATTTTTATGCATGTTGTTTTTTAAAGTTTTTCCGTTTGTCAAAGTTTGAATGATACAATTAACAAAAACATGCATATGACTTGGCGTGACTTTGTGTACGACAAATCATTGGCCAGCACGCGGTAAAACGTTAGAGTATTTGTGATAACATTTTGTAAATTTCGGATTTAAATGTGAATAAAATTATCCTATTCATTTTATTCAGTTTTAAAGTTTCATACCAAATATACATATATTTAGTAAATCCTTCGTTGATACAAATTCCCACAGCGAGAATGCCGAAAAAATCTGTAGTGATGGTCCATACTCCACAAGCGCGTTATCGGAGGATTTATTAGAAATGAAGACTGCATGAACACCGAGTACTTAAAATTAGCATATTTATTTGAATATCTTTTAAACAATCTTTCATTTCGTGGTTATAAATTGGTATATATAAATTAGTGAAATCGAGATTGATTTTTAACATATCGTTCTAATGAACAGTTCTCAATCGAAGAATACTTACACATTTATTTAATATGATCGGGAACGGTTTCGCTCATAAAAAGTATTATCAACTGATGGTCATATTAAATAAAAGTTATGATTAAAAATCCTGCTCGTATTGAATAACAGTAGAATTATAACAAATAAATGTTTTATTCTTTGAATATAATGCTTTTCCACTTATGATAGTGAATAAATTAAAAGTGACCTTTCTTAAATTAATTTGCTTACTAAATTTATACATCAGTTTTGAACTGTAACTTTTTTAAAACTGTAACTTTATTATGTGTGACGAACATTTTATTATGTAACAAGATAAGCTACTTTAATAGCGAATTAAATAAATTAACACAACAATATTGGCATTTTTTATTATTGAATTCAAGCGGTCGTATTCTGAAGTGAGAACGAAAAGTCATAAAAAAAACAATACAACTCTGTAGTGCTAAAATCGTAGTTTGGTTTACTATTTGTTATTTCAACATAAATATCAAAAAACAGCAAAGACGTCCATCGGTCACATCTCTTGTTAAGATTTAAGAACAATCTCAACGAATTTAAAAGATTTAATGCGTTATATATAGAAATAGAGAAACACTATCATTATTTATGGAAGAAAAAAATAATTATTTATGTGATATAAAAGGGCAGGGAAACCGGTGATTACCGTGAATTAATCTCGGAAATTCCCGGCAAATATTCGAAACTTACTACGCTACGAAATTTCTATGAGTTTGCATGACATTTGAAAATAAAAAAAATAACAATAATCTATTACACCTATCGGATATAATTTGAGATTTTGAATGAATCGTAAAAGAAAATTTGTTATACACAACTTTTCATGAGCGTTTTATAAATTTATGCAAATATTTACCGACAAAAATTCACAAAAACACAACCCATCCCTTAAGTAATTGTTCCTATATTGCAGCGAGGTTTCACGTTGAATGTTGCGCCAAAAATGCTCGCTATTTTAATGTGTTGTTTAAAATATTTTCATTTGTCTCTCCAAATTGCCGTATGGGTATGATCGTCTAGTATTATATCTGCAGGTATATTTTTTGTTGTTGAATTTTATCTGATGCATTTTTAATGGTAAATTTTTTTTTAAAACAGTGAATGTAAATATTATGATTTTTCTAATAAGCGATGTTAAAAAAGAATACATTAGTTTTATACCAGATTTTTTTTTTGTCAATTTAAATCAACAAAATTACAGTCAATCTTATCATCTGACAAATATTATGAAATTGGAAGATCATACGAGATAAACTTGATGAGAATTTTTGTTATTCATTATAGATAAATTCGGGGAGACGTAAAATGGTTATTTATATGAAACAAAAACCTACAAATAACTAATCAAGCCAATATGTTTTTATGCTGGGGTCATGCCCTTCACTCAACTTGTAATAATATAAAATCCGTACCTGATATAATATAATTAATATAAATATTATATTAGACCATGACCATTTACAATGTGTACCGTAAAAGTTCCTAGTAGAACAACCCTTTATTGGCTGTTTTTACGAGAATTATTTCTTATTTAGCCAGTCAAATTATCGTGTTGTTAAGTGAATAGGTAAGTGTAAAGATTATTACGAAGAAGTAAGCGAGTGATTTTCTCTGTGCCCTTTTGTAAAGAATTGAAAAAGGGGTTTTCTCAAGTATCATTAACGTAACACACATATTATATGTAATTTACATGTAATCCATATATGGATTGAATGACCATTTTATTAAAATGTCCGTTATAGGCCCACCCTTGCATCCGAATATTAAAAATAGCCAAGTGCATTCATTGATCGGTCTGTTACAAGTCCTAAATATGTAATTAATTATAAGAATAAATTACAATGAATCATAAATTAAATTTATACAAAAACAGTTAAATAAAATTTTCATTTTATGAGTATACAGTTGAAAACGAAGAAAATTGAGCTCAAGAGAGGTGAAGTAAGCCAAGTGGTATTTTAGAAAAAGATGAATTAGATGCGTTATATTTTAAAAGTTTTAAAGTATCGTAAAAGTAAAGTGAGATCAGTAAATACACATTTTATTACATGGATTAATTCACTTCTTATAGGCTCATTTTAAAAATAGTCAGAAATAAAGTTTGTTGGAATGATTACCTAAAATATTAAAAAAGAATATTTTACAACCGATATTGATATTTCGAATGGGTATTTGAGCGGCTAAAGTTTTGTACGTTTTAGATGTTTATTTTAACTTACTTTTGACATCTTATTGATTTAGTTTAAGCCGTTAAAATCAGTTCAAATCGTATATGCTATAGTGCTAAAGCTATGTTTTAAGTGAAGAAAAATAACGAGTCTTACATAATTTGATTGATTTAAATGTGTTATAAATACATTGGATTGTTGAAAAATGTTTTTTCTTTTATTATTTAATCAATTCTAAGAAATAGTTCACTATAGTACAATAAATAACGTATTTTCCCTTTCTGAGCTTTCAAAAAAGCTTCAAGCTTCAACCCATATATAGAAGCTCTCCATTAGTGCGTTCAGGATTCGAGGAAGAGTAACAAAGTATGTATGAGTGAAGTGTCAATTTATCTTTATAACTCACTCTTAACTCTAAAATATAGGCCTCGGCTAAGATGTCTCTTTTGTGTTCGTCGCTTTAAGAAAGTAACTACACTTCTAGCAAAGTTCCCACAAATTTAAGTTTATTGTATGGGCGTCTATAGCAGTGTTGTAGTGATTTTGTATAAATTTGCGTTATACGCATTGGAAGACGGTATTTTTAAAACAAAGATATTTTAAAAATAAATTTAACGAACGGATATTTACGAACAAACAAGATATTTTTTAGATTGTTACTTTGATATTTATTTTAAAATATGCAGTTATAACAACTTTTAACCGAAGTCAATTAGAAAAAAAAAGATTTTGTCCAGCTCCGTAAGATGTTTAAAGGTTCCAATAAATTAAATGAAAAATATTTATGGATTAAAGATATGATTGATGATATGTTTTTTTTAATAACTTTTATTTATAAATTACGATAGTTATTGTGAGAGATAAGACAATTATCTTTGAGTTAAGACGTCAAATGACTTAACTGAAGCTCAGTGAGTCTAATAATAAAGCACTGTATGTTTGTTCCCTGCTTATATCAAATAAAATATATACTTAATTGTTATTATTGCCTACACAAAAATCGTCAATAAATCCAAAAAAATCTTCTTATGCATGAAAATATGCATAAAAAGTTTTAAATTTGAATCAAAGTTATTTTTACGATCAATAAAAGAAGATGTTCATATTCTCTGACTCAGAAAACATTAGTGTTCGGAAAATTTATAGAAATTTTACGTTTCATAGTGGTAAAATAGACCATTTAATATTAATCTCGAGTAGTTGTCGCCTGCTGTTGTCTAGTTGACTTGAGCATGCTATATCAAGCAGATAGGTTAAGAGTCAATTCCTGATGAAGTCAACGTCTACTTTAATTTTTTAATTTAAATCTGAGACGTTGGTGTTTTGATGTCAATTATTCTCATCGAGAAGATATCGAATAATCTTTCAATTAAAAATATATTTGGTGCATTGGTAAACGTAGACGTATAAAAATGCACTAAACGAAAAATGGCACAGGTAAAAAGATGACCTAACCCATTTTTTTTAGAATAACATATTTAAATGACGAATATGACTATGATACGTGTTCTTAAAAGATAAAAAAAACTCAATCTGTCTTTGTACTATAGGAGGCCATTGAATCATTGACCACAAAGCGTATTTGGAAAGTTCACAACGAAGTTTTATCATGATAATTACTCATGTCTTGGATTTATAATATGTGGAATAAAACAGAAAAAATATATGAACAATAGTTGAAAAGATACTTAGCCTTTTAGCTGCCATAGATAATAAATAGTAATTATCTAGCACGCCAGCTATAATTTGCAACTATTAATTTAATTAGTTATTGACATGAAAAAATTTACGAGATATCTCGTCTGTGGCAGCCATCGAGTTAAGACACGCCCAAAGTGACAAAGTAAGAAAAATGCGTCGAATATCAAATTGAATAGCAGAATAGCTTTGAGTAGTGCATCGATCATTTCAAGCTAGGGTGCCAACGAAGAAGACGATGAAAAAAAAGTTTTGAATTCAATCCATCATGGTTTTTCATTTTAATAAAAATTTGGTCATTCATTATCACAGTGTAACAGAACATTTTTCACGTAATGTAAAGAGGAATATACGTAATATAAATGTACGCAGGTCTCTGCGTTATGCTATATTTTACATTCAACAAATGCGAAAAACTTGATTTATGTACAAAAATACGCAACGTAAAAAAGAATTCAAAATAAAAAAAAATCTGGCTTGCGTAATCACTGCAAGGAGAAATAAATACGTTATATAGTCCAATGATTTTGCGTTGCCTACTAAACAAGTTCATAGCTGTGAAAAATGTTTTGTTACAATAATTAGTAATGGTCAAAAATTATCTACCATTTTTAATTGGATACACGTAGAAACTAGTTTAAATACATATTCTGAGTACGTTAAAAAAAAAGAAACCTCAATTAAACGAAATGGATATCAATGATCAACCGCTTTTTTAAAAAATATTTTTAAAATAAAAGAAGTTTTTTTTAAAATATTTTTTTTTACAAAAATGGAGAGATATTCACTAAAATGTATCACCTAAAGTTAAAAAAAAAATACTCATTTGTACTAATTCTACTTTTATTTAATAAGATCAGGATCGGTTTCGCTCACGACGAGCATTATCAACTGATAAAAAATACAATTTTACAATAAAACAAAAATGGTGTAACAAAAAATTGATATTGAAAGAAATTTACAAAATTTGTATTAATGCCACTAGATTGACTAAAATTTAAATTTTTACTACCTCTTAAATACAATTACAAAACTCTTTTAAGAATAATTAAGCTAAAGTGGAGACATACGGTAAATTCGAACGTGATCAAAAGATAACAAAATAAATCATTTGAAATCAAAATCACCTTTCTTCTTTTGGATTTCAATTCAGCGTATTTATATAAAGATGATAGACATTGAAAAAAATATTCTGAATATTAATAATTGTAAACGAACGCATAATTTAAAATTTGTATGGCAACAACATAATAATCAAGGTGCTGACTGAAAATTAAAAAAAATTAAAGCAATACTAAGAATATTATTATATGTTAAAATAAATCACTTTCTGAACTTTTAGATGAATTGGCATTTACTTGATAGAACTCCATTAAAGTAGGCTCAAAATAACACACTTTATTATTGCTCAATTTTTTTTTTATTTTTATGTATTTATTTATTTTAGCTTTGAACCCTTGTCAGAGCTATAGGCCTTAACTCGGCTTGGTCAAAATAATAAAAAAACTAATGTGGAATTGAATACAGTACCATTTTGAGCTTATTACTTTCTGTACTGCTTTTGATAACCCTTGCGATGAGAAAAACTAGTCATGATCTTAATAACTAATGTGGAGTTAGTGCAAAAAGTGTCCATCAACAATTGACAGTGGACATTTAAAAGGTTGATTAACATCTAAATAATATAACCTTGCTTATTTTACATATTAATTTAACTGTTTTTCATTTAATTAAAAAAAATATTTTAACAACATTCATTTATAAAAAAACTTTTGATTGTTTCAACGAGAGTAAACCTTTTATTATATTACATGAAACCCTAAATATCGAAATATTTGATCACTTTCATTTATTTAACGTTCATAGAAAGTTTTTCTTAGGATTTATTTATGTTTGTTTTTACGAGTCAAACCTTTCAACTCAAAAAATCTCTAGTATAAGTTATACAGATTTAGTCTGCACCGATCCTAGTAGTAAATTAGTCATGAAGTTAAAAGCTACACATAACTTAAGTAGGAAAGTTGAGGTAAGAAAAAATGTAAAACCCATTTTATTTACTAAGAATAATGTTTGTGACATAAAATTTACGTCTAGTCATCGAAATGGACAAAGCAAAACAACAAAGCGTTGTTAATTGTGTCAAAGTTTATTAGTTCACCACTCTGATCGGTTTAACTGACATGTGGTTACTGGCCCGAGTGAACGATTGTCATTGCCAACACATTTATTCTATCTAACAAATAAAACAAAACATGTGAATTTAAAAAAAACACTGATTAATTACGTTGAAACCTATTTTTGTGATTATTTTTATGTATCTTTCAGCTCAAGGTTGCCGATCATAAATAGCAAATATTATTTGGAAAATATTTTTATTATCAGTATTAAATAGATTGTCAAGATATGTCTTGCTGTTGATAATATTGGCAAAGGTATTTTTCACAGCATATTATATTGTTTGGGCCCCGAGAGGTTCGAAATATACGCTTAGGGTGGAGAACATTTGGTACTTATTTAATTAACATTGCATAAGATTGACAAATTATAAATTTAAGACTTTTACAATGAAGAAAAAAAACATAAAACAGCTTAATATTAAAAGCAGTAGAGAAAAAATTGTCAAGGAAGTCAACCGAGTAAGCTCCGACGAATTCTACTTTAAAACATAAAAAATAGAACTTGTTGGAATTCACCCACGTTCACGTGGAATATGTCGACATCCGAAGTAATATTGTTAAGCACCTTTAAAGCTCTACCCAGTGGCATCTCCATTGGCAGGCTGGCTCTACACCTTGGGAGAAAAAACAATGCATGTTCATGATTTCTCACGATAAGTGTGATATTACAGAATTCTGTTAATCGTAAGCATAAGAACTGTAAAAACAGTGAACATACCTGTAAGTATTAGATATTAATCAAATTAGTGTCTAGGTTCTTATATATTTGAGAATAGCCCCGTATAAGTACATAATTTACTGTATAATTTTAATTCGCTTCAATGGGAGATAATATAAAGAAATGCAACGATTTATATTATAATATTTTAAAAAGAAGCTTACGGTAAGTCGTCCATGAACGTCAATACGGCTTAATTTTAATTTTTATTTTAATACTAAAAAGCAAATATAACCAGTTTCGTCATTTTGGATGAAAATGCTATAAAAAATATTGAGAGGAGAAATATCTGCCTACTGATAAAAATAACATTTTTATTGCGTATTATTTATGTATCACGTAACCCGATAATTGTCTATTGAAGTGCATTTATTGCAGGACGTGTTTGTAAATCATTGGATTTAACGGGGTTTGCATATACAATGAACATTGTCAAGATGAAAAGAGATATAAAAAGGTCACTGTGTTTCATTATTGCATAAAAAAATCAAAATGAAAATTTCAATACTGTATATTTACGAAAAAAAAAACATGACGTTAACTTAAACTATTTTCACTTTTAAGGTGTTCACTGTCAATACTTGGTGGAATGGCATTATAATAAAAATAATAAAACATTTTTAGTACTTTTTCCACATAAAATTTATTAGATCATTTATTTATCTGATCTATTAAACTATTTTCGCTGCCGATAAGAAGAATATTATGTGGATTTTCCGTTCAATTTCTTATGTTAAAATCATAGGATTCCAGAAGGACTAGGAGTTAGGCTTAGGTAAGACGAGTGAAAAGTAAAGAAAAAGCTCCTAGCATTTGATAGAAATATCTATAAATATATATCAATTCGAAGGCTTCTTTTCTTAATCTCGCCACTGAGTTACTCCATAGCTAACCTAGCAACGACTACTGATAATAATTAAGGTGATTAACTTTTTCTTAATATCATAAAGAGAAATATATATAAAATTTCATAATACAACCTTCTCTGCTATACAATAAGTTTTGAATAGTAAAATAACCTATATCAATCCAAAAAACGTTATTCAATGAGACTAGCTCGATACCTCTTCATTGTTAAAACAACACGATAACCTTGGTTGTACTATTACCACCCGTTATGTGTATGCACCGGATATTTCACGGCCATACTTCACAACGCTATAAAAATCTATAAAATAAACAGATTTACTTTGAATATTCTTGGTCAGATACAGAACTGTAGGATAACGATCGTTTAATCGCATACGACTGTGCATACAAAAAAACAAGTGGTCTAAAATTATGGAATCTAAAGAGGAATTAAAAATAAGATTCCATTCCTCATACGACGTTGCAAACACTACACACGCACACAGTCATTTATTAAAATTTTCACGTACACATTTACAACACCGGCGCCGTACCGTTACATTTGTGTGGACCGTGCGCTTAGTGTCAGTTTTGTGTTTACTATTTCAACGGATAAAATGGCCGTTTTAAAAAGTAAACAAATCTGAAATTCTGTAAAATCAAATAAATGACTGCTCTCTTAAATTAAAAACATACATTTACCCCAAAAATATATATATTTTTTAACAAAATGGATAGATAATATAAGAAACAACTATTTTTTTTTCAAGTGTAATACATTTTAAATGCAATATTGTAATACAATCGTGTTTTGACAAATAACCGAAAATCTTATAAAATGAGAAGTATTTATTTAATAAAACATATATTTTACCTTATTAAATTATACGGTATATATACAAATCTTTCTAATACAGGAAAAGTTTTTGTCTATTTGAAACTAGTGATTGCTGTAAATTAATACTATTTTTTTACGCCGAGCAACTTTGGAAAACAAATAAGTTATGAGACGTCTCCGACTGAAATTTTCCAACCCCGCGAAACTTCATCCCAATCATTCGTGTCACCTTTTGTTTGACTTTGGACTCCTTTTTTTTACTTTCCAAACAATAAAATCTGACAAAATGATTGAACTATTAAAGTTTGCTGGGAGATTTTTTTTCGCGAGAGTGGTATAATAGTGTTGTTTAACTTAACAAGTTCAGATGTTTTAAATTTATTGAGGTTTTTAGGTAACACAGAAGTTTGAGGTTAAATTATAATATAACAATGAAGTGTAAGGAATTATGGCCTGGCAACGTTTCGGGGCTATTGTAACTTTTTTCTTTGGAACCGGTAAAAGTACGAAAAAGCATGGTTAACATAAAGTTTTTTTTCTTCTCCGAAAGAGGCAGAATGGAGTTATGAGTACGTTTAGGAGGTATTCCTTTTGTTTCTTCCATACATTTTGTAGTCTTTCACTTTCAAGTTTGTTTTTCTTTGAAATATGCGCTCAAAGTTTTAAGTGAGGGTTTTTTTTACCGGCTCGCCTATTTTTTAGCCAACGTAATTAAATATTCATCAAAGCGCTTCGTAAATGAATGAAGTTTTAATAAAAATCTAACTTAAGGTATAAATTAATATCAAGATTCAGTATTGTGTTTTAATTTTACATCATTATTAATTTGAACTATAAAATACAGTACCTGGTTTGCGTAATAAAGATGTTAAATATAGATTCTGGCTGGTTCTAACACTGAAATTCTTAAGACAAAAGCTACACACAGCTGAGCAATACAAATATTGCAGTAGAAATTCAGTAAAAATTGAAGTAGTAAATGGAAATAAAAAATATTTTAAATTGTAAAAAAAATAGTAAGGTGACAATTTTGATAAAGAACCTTTATAAAAATATAGTAAAGCAAATTTTTGTTGGTCTTAAAATGACGCTTTTACCGAAAAGTGTTAATTTAATTTGCAAATCTCACATCCAATAAGAGCTTGCCAGTCGCACCATTTTCGCAAATCGTAGCCTTCAAGAAGAAGATCTCCGTTTCCTTGTTTCAAAACGTAAAGTGTTATTAACATTTAGGAGATAAGGCGAGCTGAGTATGGGCGATTTACTTTAGCGGCCTCTTTGTTCGCATATTAGACGCTGCTATGCCGGATCTACGCTTCGTAGATGCGCTACGTCTCTACGGCTCCCAACGTATGTATAATAATAGAAACACGTACACACAATAATAATCTGAAAAACAGAATAAGGAAACGCGAAGATTTAATTTCGTTTTTCCATTTACCATGTATATGTAATGTAAATATCCCTGCTTTCATGGTAAACACATCTTGACCAAACAGATAAAAACAATATTTACTTATTTTGGCATATAGTAACCTTGCTATCTAGAGTAAAACTCATTAAAAAGTGGTAACAATGTTTATATATGCAATATTTCTTAGTTTATTAAATAAAGTATCGTTTCAATGTTTTCTGTATATTATACAAGGTGGCTTAATTACATGAATTAAACGCAGTTCCTTCGTATAATAATACCCCGTAAAAAAATATAAGCTTAGTTGAGTTGTATACCATTCATTCAAATATTCAATAAGTTTACGAGAAAGAAAACTGATTCCTAATTTTTTAAAGAAAAATAAATTTTTCAATCATTTCAATGTAATGTATAACGAGAAACCATGAAAAGGTGATAAGCCACGTGTCAGCATGCACTAGAGATTTTAAAGTCTCGGGGTTTTCAATGTCCTGGGACTCGAAGTGGGATAAAGTCAAAGTTCCGGGACATCCCGGGACTCGAGACTTTTATTTCCCCTTCAATAAAATCATAATTTTTATTTAAATAAAATATTTGTATGTATGTATGTATTACATACACTCGGCGCCTTTTGAAAGTACGCACTACCAAAAATCGTGTTTTTTTAATACAATGTTAAATAATTATTATTTTTCTTATGTAATGGATATGTGCAATGCTTAAAATTTTTAATAAGAAGGGATGACAACGTTACATGCAATTAAAAAATATTAATGAAGCCACCGTCAGGAGTGAATTTATGACTGTAACTTCTCAATACAGCTTTTAGACTTTCTTTTGTCCTATTGAGACATTGGTACCTTTGAATTATAGTGAGAAAACATTTGTTCATAAAACAACATCAGGTATGAACACTTTTGCTACAGTTATATTACAATATATAAACACATGATATTTGAAACTTATACAAAATTATAAATCCCAAACATCTGTTTTTTTATCAGATCCCTTTTATATATGCACACTTAATTTTGTTAAAACCCCGGGTAAGTGTCACGTCCCGACCATGTTGTGTCCGTTTTTCTTAGGTCTCCTCTCTTAGATCTGCTTGCATTCAATACACATCAGTCCATTTGAAGGTTTCTTAACCACAAGAATTGTTTTTTTTCAAGATTAAAATGAACATGTATGTACATTATAAATTACAGTCACAATTCCCGGGAAATTTTCCAAAAAAGCCCCAGGACTCAAAACAGAAAAAACAGCATTGATTTATCTCTATGCTTACGAGACACAGAAAAATAATGATTATGTGACTTCAATTATAATTAGTTAAAACGTCTGCTCTCACACCCACCTTTGCATGCACGTTGATAAAGATACAGTAAGAGTGAAAAAAATGTTATATAATAAAATAAAAGAGAAAGTAAACGTGTTTTTCGACGCTGTCACAAAAAATATGGCAGCCGGCTGGCTAGATTTATACTGAAATATTTCAAAAAAATCATCTGAATAATACAAATAGTTTCTAAATATATTTTGAGAAACTTAACATGTGTTATACTTGTAAGTTCGATGTATATTCTGATGTAAAATGTAACCACGCTAGGCAGGAATTACCGAAGCTTTGAACCGAGTAATAATAAATTGATAAACTAACAGCACAGCAGCGAGACGGATTTCTGTTTGATCTATTATGCTTTGAATCGTTGCGGTAATAGCCTGTCGACACTATTTATGTACGATAAGGTACTCAGTTATAAAGATTTTTGTATAATACCTGGACAAATAAATAACACTTCGCAAATAATATTTAATCTAAGCCTCACATTCGTTGAAAACAGGTCTGGGATTTTTTTAGTACTTTAATATTCAAAATGAGTGGCGGTAAGTAATCTGTTCTCTTTGGAATAAAAAAAATATTTTCGTGAAAATTTAATGTTAATAATAAATAAAAAAATATATAAACTGTATAATGGGCAGCACAAAAATACACATCGAGTCGCATGCAGATCGCGAGCTGTAATTTTCCCAGGCCGGATTTAGAAAATCATACCTTTATTTAGAAAAATCACTACTTCGGAGTTCTGGTATCAAATTCTAGATCGGCGGTGGTCAAGGCGTTGACCACGTAGCCGTTTCAAGTCACCCGCCTGATGCTTCGAAACAAGAATTGAGTGTGTTTTATATTATCTATCTATTTTGTTTCACTTTCATACACATTGTATTGTGCTTTAATATACTTCACTTTTTTTGAAATATGGTGTTAGTGGACAGCTACGATTGATTTTGGTATGAAGTCGTCCGCAGAAGTCAAAAGTTTGACCACTCATGCTCTAGAATCTAGGTCGTGTAGGTAAGGTATGAAAATAATTTTATTAATTGATATGAAATAATATATCAATTGACAATGCTCGCAATGAGTGAAACCGGTCCTGACCTATTAACTAAAGTGGAATGAAGTACAAAGGAATATTGTGTTTTTATTAATGAAATAATATAGTTTAAGAAATTCAATAACTTCTCAATCTATTTTGGAAATCAATTACATTATTACATAAAATCAATTGAGCACTATAAAATGATATTCCTAATTAATTATTAAGCTGTAATAAATAAGATAAATTCATTTTTTGCTTAACACGTTGAAAAACTGATAACTAATATTTGGGATTTTTGGCACAAACACTTACAGATATTCGCCACCAGTGCACGAGGAAATGACTTATAGTAAGCTAATCTCTCTTGATATGCCCCTGTTTGAGATTGGATTGGTTGGGAGGAATAAAAGTATTATAGACGTCTTATGCATTTGAAAATAAATCGTAGCATTAGAAGATGACGCTGTCTACTTAGTTGAAGATCCGATCCATTTCATTAATAAATAAAAAATAAAATATATATTTCTGTGTGAATTTTTTGTTCAACGATTTTTATTAGAGCTATCATAATCGTGCCACGGATAAACAGGCTTTTATTTATATTATTATTGTTAAAGAAATATTTTTTCAATTTTAAGACAATGGTCGACTGCAGTGTTTTTAGCACCTGACCAATACTGAACGACAAAATTATTTTGCTAATACATAAATACATATTTTTTACCCTTCCAAAAAATAGAGATAGATACAATAATTCATACTCAGTTTGCAGCAAGTATTTATTTTAAAACAGTCAACGTATAGGCTTAAAATCATTGAATAAAAGAAAATATCAATGCTTGCCTTTACAGTAAAAAAAAATATTCACTTATTTTTAAGTAACTTTTATAAAATGTGAATCAATATTTTTTTGCACTAACGATTAAGAATTTATAATTTGGTATCTTTCGTATGATATAATGAATAGTTTTATCTTATTTATAAGAATAACGTTAATAGCTATTGATGTCGATATGAATTAATGATTTAAATGAAATTCAAACAATTGGAAAATAAATTGCACAAACAATAACGATTTCTGTAGGTTTACACTAAAATACATGTGATCGTGGAGCTTGACCATCGTTAAAAAGTAATTTGAAAGGTCTAATACGTTGCTGTTTGATGTGTATGTAGGACATATCTTTGTGTCGTTAGACTTATTGTGTTGGTGTTCTGGTCATACAATAATTTAAGGATTTTATTGACTCATTAATTATTTTGACTTTTGCTTTTTCTCCCTCCAACGATGTTTTAGTCATAACCACATGAACTTGGTAACATTTCAAAATATACTTACATTGAGCCTACAGAATAAAACGTATTAAAAATATACAGTGTGCTCCTTAGTTTTAAGTGCGAATGACTGCGTAAAGAGTGGAAGTTAAATGTAGATAAACCTTATCAGTAAAGGTCAGTGGATGGTTGGCATCGGTCCGCTCACGTACGGGACTTATTTCATTAATGCCAACTCTTTGGTAGTCATAAAAGTTTTTCTGTCCTAATGGGGTTTTGCTACAACGTACTAATGAAAGAACATCAATTTGAACTAGTATTTGAAATCTGTTATTTATTTTATTATGATAACGACGTTCATATAAGTTAATATGCAGAGAAAATACTAAATTTGAACTACTGTTAATGGTAAGCTGAGACAGTTTAAAACAAGAAACAAAAACACGTAAATATATATTTTGCGATATTTTTTTTTCAATTTTAGTTAAGAAATATGGTTTCTATAATCAAGTAAAGTAATAATAAAACATTTTTTGTGTTCAACTCACCATTAAAGTTAAATATTAGTGATTCCGTAGAAATCGTACTTTATTTTTCACATAAAATATGCTTATATCAAAATCTCGATTAGTCTCAATGAAAAAGTACACTAATTGATCACGTTTCAAAAACGGTTTAAGTAAATGTTAACATTCACACTAACTATTTAATACTTATGACATTAATTGTCATCTGCTGTGGCCCAGTTGATTAGAGCTTGCTCTACTGATCATGCAAGTTCGATTCCCGGTAAGATCACAGTGAATTTAAGAATTATTAGTAAATTCGAAGTGATCGGAAGGATGGGAGGAGAAAAAACAATGTCGATTGAAATTATTTCCTCTCCTTCTATCCTTTTGATTCTTTAATGACTGGTTGTAGCAATAGATGTTAGTGAAGCACTAGTCCTGTTCTAGCCTTACCTTTCTTTCCCTACTAATCTCTTTGAAAAAAGTCAGGTTGAGCGATTGAGTAACAAACAGTTCTCATAGAAAAACTTATGTTGAGATACCTCCATTAGGAGGCCATATGCTCCACATTGGGAGCGAATACGGATATAAAAAATAATACTGATGTAAAGAAATCATGTTTTCACATAAGACGAAACAACAGTTTATGTAAGACATCTTTTGTATTCGCAGTTAATATAAACGTCTGATTTTTTCAAAATATTTTTCAGCTAAAAGTGAAAATTTAATGATAAATTGGAATATGTTTTTAGTAACTGAATATGGATCTTCATTTACGCCTCTTTGAAACTAAGAGTGTCATTAAAGCGTGAAAGGCACCGTTTGCTATCTTGTCAATTGGGAATCCGAGCACGACCAAGCGCCCACTTCTTAAGCACTCTACTGCATTAAAATGTGAAAAATCAATAGGACGAACGTTATCGTAGTGTAATTGCCGTGAGAGAGTTCACTCTATAATTATTATTATTGTGCTATGTAGCCTGCCTACGCTCCGCCGGTATTTTAGGATTATGCCGTCCTCTTTTTCGTGTCATTAAATTCAATAGCAACGCATGAATAATTTATCGAAACACGATGCGGAGAGTCCCTCACTAATACAAGCCGGGTTGATAAATTTATAATTCCGTAATATGGGTGAGAGTTACATGTAAACGGGTTTGATGAGATACTTCATCTTTTTACGGAGTCAGAGTTCACTTTGCATAGTTTCCATGAACCTTTTAGTTGGAATAAGGTATACGTTGTGGAATAAATGAACGTTTTAGAAATAGAATTGGAAAATTAGACAGTTAATAAACAAGAGAAAGATATTATATATCGTCTCTGTAATGCAAACAGTGGTAAAAAGATACATCAGAGTAGAAAGTAAATACAGTTTTCTTTATTTACTATACCGTTTTTCAACGACGAAATTATTTGAATAGACAAAATAATGTGTAAACAACGTATTAACGTAAATTTGACATCTAAAGTCATCCGCTAATTGTTGATATACATCCTGAGATATATTATATTAACCACATGTTCTTATAACATTACAGATACTATGTATTTATTTAAATTAAGCGTTGTATTATCAGGAGAAACGTAAATTTTATTTGCAATTAAAACAAATCTTGATATTTATTCTCATGAAAAAAAATATGAAAAAGTTAATTATATTAACCAGGGCTGTGGAGCCGTTTAAAAAAAGACGACTTCGACTCCGAAGAAATTTTTCAATAATTTTATTTTAACTTATAAATATTATATGTATACTACTAGATCATCTTTAGTCAGCCAAGCATGAAATGTCAACACTTTGGACTATTTTGTTTGAATACACATCATTAAATATATTTTTCAAAAAAAAATCCGGCCGATTATATTTCACGACTCCGACTCCGGCAAAAATACCACGACTCCGCGACTCTGACTCCACAGCCCTGATATTTACAAACTGATACCAAAATTTGAAAGTTTGAATTTAGACTTAAAAGTATAAATAAGCTTAATTTTATTTTGAAAACAAATTAAAAATTTAGAACAAAACCCTTGAATGAATTAATTTTGTCTCCTCTATGTACGCAACAAATACATTTTAATTTTGAAATATTGTTTGATCTGTCCACGAACTGTTTAGGAATAATTTTATGCTACCATTTTTCTCATGTTAAAAGTATTTTTTTATCAGATTGAATAAAAAATATCTAAATTTTAAATTTTCTCAACTTATTGTTCCAATTTTGAAATATTTTTAGCTACTCATTGATATATAAAAGAAAAAACAAAACGAGATGATGATATTTTTCCAGTGAATAGCAGCTGATGTTAATGATCCAACAAAAAATATATTGCTTGTATAAGCCAGTAAATAGGTAAGACTGCCGGGTTTCAGTCAATTAACTGCGATGTTTATGTATTCGATTAGACTGAGGGAACTTTATTTGTTCCCTTGCGATCTGAACAGCTACTTCTCCATCGATTTTGATTTCTTCTTTTTAACTCTGTAAGAGAACACAATGTCCGTTTATATGCATACGGATTACAGGCAAACAATACGATATATTCTAGCATATATTTCAATCATAATTGTACTTTTCAGCAAATACTTGCTGCAATCCGATCATTATCAATCTGATCTGAATACACAGTAAATAGTAAAATAAAAATAACTTGTAATCATAACAAAAAAAAAGATAAATATAAGTTATAAAATTTAATTTTGAATATAAACCATTTATCACTTTTAAGTTGTTCAATGTCAAAACTTTCTTTGTGGAAAGCATAACATTAAAAAATAAAAGACTCATTTGTGATAATGACAACTTTTAAAAATATTTGGCATTACAGCTTATACCTTTGCGCCAATTATTTTGGTGAGAGATCATACGACAAAAACTCGATGAGAATTTATTGTAAGTCACTCGAGATTAACTGGAGTTAAATTGACATCACAAACATCCACGTCTTAAGTTTCAAATTTAAATTGAAAAAATTGAATTCGACACTGACCTTACCGGGAATCGAACCCAGACCCACCTGGTCGGTAAAAAAAAGCGCTAATAGACCACAGCAGGCGATAAATTTATTTTATAAGACCGGTTTCGCTCATGATGAGCATTATAGACTGGTAAGAATTTAAATTTTACAGTCCTGTTTATGAAGAAGAAAGTAAAATTATTAGGTAAAAAAAAAGTAAAGTTAATCAATTTAAAAAAAATACATATTTATGAAATATGATGTAAACGCTCAATTGATAATCAAAACTGGTCCTGATCATATTTGGAATTAGTGCAAAAGAGTGTTTTATTTTTTGAGTAAACTTTCAACAAAAATGTCTAAAAATGTAATCATACACTTAAATAACTTAACAATGATATCATCGTGTGTGGCTGTAGGTAATTTAAATTCCATGTGTGTAATTCAAAGGTGAAAAGCTCGGTGCACCTTTACCTCTCGTTAATACGTTTTCACTGTTAACTAAGCAAGTAGGACAAGAGAGTGCGCTGCGATCGATAAAACCTCCCCATCTAGTCGAGTTATCAACCCCCTTTTTGCCCTACAACTCGAAACAGTAGCGCATCTAGTACATTCGTATTTTTCATCACAGAGCTTTCAACGCGAACGATTATTAAACGATTTTTAATTATGCCATGCGACTGTCATTTCTTGTCGCTGTATTCGGAAGTATAAACGAATGGACCCTTTCATACTTTGAGTTGTAAAACTGTTGTAGGTTGTTTTTATCACAATAAAAGAACGTCTAATGTTTTTATCGTATTTCACCTATTTGATTCTAATCCTGGTAAAAGAAATAAACAGTCATTGTATAACACAACCCGTAAACTTTTTAGATAGAAACATATTGTATTACATCCAATCCTTTTTTTTACGCGTTTTATATTTGCGCAATTTTTTCGGACGGCACCGTTACGTTTTTTTGTACACTTTTAATACTTTTTTACGCGGATTTGGAACCGATTTATCAAATTATTTGAAAATGAGTTTTTTTTTACGCGCTTCTTTCTGAAACCAATGTATTGTCTAAAAAAAGGATTAGTGTACTTATTCCGGTTAAAGACAGCATTGTAACGAACCGAGAAAAATGGACGGCCATTGATTCACAGCCATCAAATACTGGCGCATCGATTGATTGAATATACAATTATTTATAACCTACAACTGATTTCCTTACTATTTTTCCTTAGTTTATAAAATCTAAAAAAAATATTTTAAAGATTTTACCAAAAATATCTCAAATATGCTAGCGATCATTTTGTTTGCTATAAATAATTTGTTGTTCGATCAATTGATGCGACGCTAAGCTCCCAGCGGTCAATTACTGGCAGTCAATTTGGGGATGATAAATTTTCCGCTCGCTCTTGAAACACCGGCTACATTGCAACAACAGAAGTGTTGGCCGTTCAACATACATCAAATTCTGCGGAAAGGCCATTTTTTTGATTTTTTGAAGGAATAGTGCTGGTAATACTAAGCATGAAAAGATTCGGCGAACAATATTATGAAATTGACTTGAATACTTGACGTGACATGCCGTCGAAACAGGTGTTTTGGCAGCCATTTTATATTGGGGTGGCAGGTTTGATATAATTAATTTGTTTTCTTATCAATTAGTTTTGATACCCTGATTGGTATTGGTTAAAAAAATAATGTTTTGTAATAAAACCATGAAATCAAACTAGGTTGAGAAGTATCAAGGGGGTACTTAAGTTTTAACTTAAAAAAAAACAGTTTATTTCAAAGAATTAAGCAACTTTTAACGAATAAATTTCTTAATATAGAACGCGAGTGATCGATGATTTTGTTCAATGAAATATTCAATGAAGTGAAAATAAATACGAACATTTTTTCATTTGAATTTTGTAAAAAACCCATCAAATTACAAATAATTCATCAACGAATTCCCACTCTTTTCGAAGACCTTTTGCAAATTTAACCCGTAGAATTCATGCATAATTTTGAGTTATATTTAGAGAATATTCATTTAATTTGAATAGGTACAACAATATGCTATAAAATAACTATATAATTTTATTATCAATAGTTTTATGTTAAAGAGTATCTATAATACTAAAAAAAGTAGTGCAAAACAAACTGTATATTGCATAAATCGTTTCCCGATATCCATTATAATTAACGTCTGTCTCAATAAGTATTCAGAATGCTAGTTGTAGGCGTTCATAAAGCAAAAATATTAAATTATTATCAGAAATTATTAATGATCAAGTCCTCTGCTTTATTATAAGATACAACCTTTTTATATGACATAATATTTCAAATTAGATCTGGATTTTCTTGATAGTAAAATATGTATTGTTAATGATTATGTTTATCTTTATACTGTTCCGAATTCGTGTGTCATTATATAACAATTTAATTTAGCTGTTTGTATAATTTGCTTGAGTAATTAATATTTTAGTGAACATATAAAAAAATATCTAGAACGAGTTGCATTTTTTTGTCGCGAAAAAATATGTTTGCCAATGGATAGTAGTAATATCACGCAAAACCCGGATAAGCGACAAATGTATGTAGTGGCCACATCGTAACCCAAGACAGCACTGGCCTCGCGGAATAGAGGATGGTCTGCAAACATCTTGTAAGGCTGGCAGGATCCATCAAACTGTTTACGCTCAACTTGTACTACGCGCAAATAGCTCCGTAGTCTAAAGGCGAAGGAGTTACACTTGAAATTCGATTGGCCTGAGTGGTTTGGTTAACAACATATTATACTGTCTGCACAACAATGCAATTTCAAGCACATAACTTTCAAACAAACAATGTGTTCTCTGGTACGATGTTGCAAGGATATAAATCATCATCTGAGTTTTTTGTGTTATATATTATTATTGACAAAAGATTGCTTCAAGATACTACAATAAACACTTTAGTAAGAGTATTAAAATCTCGTAGTAAAACGGCATTGATCTCATCATTAATGAAAAATAGTTTTTGCTAATGCAAGACTGAACAAATGAAGAAGAATTTTAGTATCTCCTGATCGATTCAAGAAGTGGCGGCCGATCAATGTGGCATTGGATCAATGCACCCCTTGTATATGCAAGGGCGGTTATATTTCATGAAATAATATTCAAACTTAACATTTAGACCATTCACTCATTTTAAATTCTTCATGTGTTTATTGAAATATAATAAATATTTAAAACATTTTATTTTAGACAATAAAAACACGAAGAATTTAAAATGAGTGAATGGTATACATGTAAAGTTTGAATATTATGTCAAGAAATATAACCGCTCCTGCATATACAAGGGGTGCATTGATCCAATGCCACATTGACTGGCCGCCACTGGATTCAACTAAAAAGAACACTTAAAACCCACGTCTAATATTCTATTTAGTCTTTACAGCTAAGCTTCAAAGGCAGACTTCTGTTACATATAAAGGATCTTCACAAAAATTTATCGTCAACTTCTTCGATAGAACGTAATGATTTTTGTGTAAATTTTATATTTTAGCTACGATTCACGGTTTTATTTTATATTTTTACTTATAAAACATTTTTAGGTTGTTCACTGTCAACACTTGGTAGAAAAGCATTATATTAAAAATATATACATTGTACTAATTCTCAAATATATGAATTTTAGTCAATTTAGTGTCACTTATTCATATTTCGTACTTTTATTACATGGTTAATGTTTCAACAACTTTGGAATAAGCCGTGTTTGTAAGTAATACTCTCAATCACCAAAAACAAACATGTTGTAAAATCAGTACAAAAAATAGCCTATTTGCGTATTCTCGTACTGTACAATTCATTCAAAATTCTCGATTATTTTTTGTAATACAGGTAAAAACTTTGAGTTTGTCAATTTTAAAGGAAATATTTGGAAAATTACAAAAAAATGTGTTAAATAATTTACTAACTCCGCATAAGTACGAAATATGTAATAAGATATTCAAAAATAATACTAGAGCCCAGTTTTTAAATTTAGATTCCCTTGATAAATAAAGCAATCCACTTATTTTCCCTTTCTAAGTGGGTTGCTCAAAATTTTGCCACAGTCTCTATTTTGCGGTATTTTTTTTTCACTGGCAGCGGTGACCAAAGCTCGGATTCAACCTTCGAGGCCCGGGTCACATTACGAAAGCGAATTTTGATACCGAAAAAATAGTTTTTTAATTTCTCTTGGGAAAGTATCACTGATTGTAGCATGTTTAGTGGACCGTCCTAGCGAAATTTAATAGCGTGTTGTCATACAAAAAAAAAACTGCTTGAATTGGGCTGATATCGTATGATCCTTGTATGTCATTTGCATTGGTGGATAAATACATTCTTTTTTTACATTTTCACAAAAAAATTGTCAGATTTATTTTTCGTTGAGTGTGTGGATTGCTCTGGATGGTTTTTGACATATTTCACGTGACAACTCATCTTTCCAAGTAGATTCCACTTAATTGCGAGACATCAGGAAAAATATTTTTTTTATCAGCCTCGTGTATTATGTATTTGATTACAATATACAGCTTTTTCGGGTTCGTGTCGTAGCGGTCAACGTCATTGGCTTCCGTGACGGATCTCACGGGTTCAAATCCCAATACGAAACGAAAACGAAAATATCTCCATTAGAAAGCCATTTACTCTACATTGGTGGCGGACATGGATTAAAAATGAAAGACAAATTATATGTATTTTGCGTTCTTGTAAGTGTGATAATACAATTTGATTATGAGCATCATCGTCTCTTTTATCATTTTTTTTATTTTTTTATTTACTGATTCCGACAACTTTAAGTTCTTATTTTCATCATGAAATTATTACTTTTTATGTAAATAGTGTCAATTGTTTTTAATAAACGATACAAATTGAAGTGTTAACATTAATATAAGTAAAAAAAATGATGTGATGTGATGTTTATTTATTTTTTCTAATAAAATAGTTTAAAATACTTATTATTTCCTGACTAAGTTTCCGCCCGTATTTTTCTCACAATACTCGGCTGCCCTAACCATCAAACGACTTAATAGCGGAATGCTCTGTATTTACTACTGCATAACTATCGTGTTTCGATTGCCTGCAAAAAAGATTTTGCATTTTTCTTGTTTGATTTCAAAAACGACATTGTAAATTGCAGATTGTACCAGCTAAATGTGATTCACCTTTAAAGCTTGAATTTGTAAAATGGATTTTTAATGAATGAACGATATACACAAAGTTATTGAGATTACGGACAAGATTTTCAATCAACAATCATTATGATTGAATTAGTGATGCAGTATCGCGTTGTTTTGTCAATATGAGAAATCACATCCATAATTAATAAAAACAACATAAAAACACAACAAACCTCATTCATAATCAAATATTACAACAGAAAGGTTTGTCAATGGTAATCATAAATCCATAAAGAATCGAACTAGAAAGAATATGAAGTTGTTGTCCAATTGCCCTTTTCTTTTTTTTTAAATACAATAAAACAGCGTGATTTAGTGAAAGTGATAAAAATATCTACAATTATATGTGAGCTTTTTGAAAACAATGGCATTTCAGCTTAAGCTAATACACCAAATATTTTTCAATACAAAATATTTTCATCACGAGATCAACTTTAATCTTTTATCTCAAAATAAAATTGAGAAAACATCTTGATCAGTAGAGACAAGCTTTTCACATTCTCGACGACTTTCGTTAGTAGATACGATTATACCAAGAAGCATGCATGCTTTGAATTTTACTAACTACATTTGCACCTTAACAGATCTTTTTGCTTGAAAAAAATATATTTTAAAGCGAAAATCAGCGAAAAGGAATCAAACTACACATAACGAAATTTACAAGAGGGGCAAAAAACGTTCTTTAACGATTTTGAACCAACATTAAATTATTAAATTTACACAACCTTGCAATTAAAACTGTTTTATTGACTCAATGTACCTAACATAAATTTAATAAGTTGTTTACGAAAATTCTTTATAAAGATTTTTTTTCCTGGTTGAAGTTTTCACAGACCTTTCTTTTTTCAATATTAAAAGCTAAATTTAAATTCTAATTCGGCATTTTCAGCTCACATAATTTTGATAGAACGTGTATTATGTTACATACATTGTGATTATCACAAAAAAGGAATTTAAAAAAACGGAGAATCTCTTCTTTTTACTTGACTACAGTCGATTTTAAAAAGAATTTGCGTCTAAGGATGATTGGGAAACACTGAGTAAAGAAAGGGTTGGAAATTCCACATTTATAAAAAATAAAAACACTTACTTATTTTATAGTACATATTACACATATACATATATGTAGAAAGCGTGAGGCTATGATATGACAACATGATATGTAATAATGTTATGTGCTTCACTGACTGTAAATATTTAAGCACCCTTACCCATAGGGGGACTAAACAATGTAAATGTTAAGGTGAGGTACACTTTGCTTGAGATGTGAGTAATATTTTGACATTGATTTTCATCATCTAATATTTCTTTTCAAACTACCTTACATCCTCGGCATGGTAAAAACAATAACTAAAAAAATGCTGATTTAAACATTTTATTTTCCTTTAAATTAAAGTCAAAAAAACATGTACTGAGATAATCGTCATTTTCAATAATCATGACATCTTAACATTCATGCATTTTAACTATTACTTATCGATGTAAAAACTTTATGACATTCGATTAAAAATTAGCGATCAAATGTTTAAGGTTATTTATAGTTTTTATGTTGCCAAAATAAATACAAACAATATCTACATATCGACTGTACAAAGGAAAAAGGACGTAACCTACACATATAAAATTTTACAGGAGGTGCTAAAAATGTGTTTTGATGATTTTTTGACATACGAAAATTATGAATTATACACAACCTTAAAGTGCACGGAGACTTCTAAGCTGGTGTTTAATTAACATAATCTTATATTAATCAAATAAGTTGTCTAGGAAAAATCTTTATTTCAGTCTTTTTTCTTGGTTTTAATTTTTTACAAGGTCATCTTTTTCAAACCTAAATGCTAAATTTGTATACAAATTTGGCATTTGAAATTTGGATGCAAGCTTCCTTTTGATAGAACGTGTATCAAGTTCGATACACTGTGATTATTGGAAAAAACCTGTTTTGAGAAACTGTGGGTTACGTCCTTTTTCCTTTCCACAGTAAATATGTTAAAATACACAAAATATTGCTAAGCTTGTTTTTTTCAAAAGATACAGCGTGTTGCAAACTATAAACATATCTGCATTCATAACACAAAACAGCGGGTTTTTGAATTATCGCCTTCTGCCAGTGTGCCGACGATATGAATATTTTTACATTGAATAACAAATAACGTTTAAAACAATGAATTTAGCGTGTTCAGTTGATAATCTAAAAAATGAACAATATGTTGAAAAACACTCGGTTAAATAAACATTCAAAGTGCGTAAGCGGTATTTTACAACGGTTAGTAAACATCATGTTTTATTTTTATCGTGAATTTTGTGTACAATATTTGTCCAAAGGTACAAATATTTTGTTGCTTGTATAAATAAAAAAAATATTCAATATGCTGACATCTCTATAAGAAAAAAAAATGTATCACGAAATGGGCATATTCCATGATAATATTTTAGTGGCGAAAAGCCAAACCAGCCTATACATAAATGAACTCTACGGATAGTTTACGGATAATCATATAATAAAAATTGGGTGTTTTTTTGTCAATTTGTTGGTTGATAGGCAGGCATGAAAAAATATTTTAAAAATATTTCACCAAAAAACAATAGGTGATTATGTTATTTAGGTTTTTGATGTATCGGTATTTGTTGCTTTTAAAAATATCATACGACACATTTTCTTTGTGCTGTATAAGCAAGTTTGGCTCTTTCATCACGTTTGTATATCATCAAACACTTTCAATCATAAAATCATATTGATCTCTCAAAGTCATCACGTCATGTATTTAAATTTTTACCAACTTAGAAAAAAAGAATGTTCTCAATCTTGTTTCGCAATAATCATATTAAAACATCGTAAAAATGATAAAATCATTTCCTTTTTAGTGTCGCATACAATTTTTAAATGTATGTGCTGCAAATGTATGTGTTTCGATCAACTACTTTTAGGGTATTGAAGAAATTTTGTTTTCTTTGCTGTATGTCTTATCTCATATTACATAAATACTTCGGTCTAGATGATCTAGTATCGAAAAACGACAAAAGTGTTGCCAGCAAGAATGATTAAGCTTCAGTAAATGACACCAGTTGTTCAAAACCTACGCTTGAACGATTGTAAAATTACATAATGTACACAAAACATATACTACAAAAAAAATGTATTTTTTCATTTCACGTTTTTGTAAATATTATTATCATCTCCACTCGTCGCAAGCATTGTAAACAGATATAAATTTAATCCAAAAAAAATAACTATCATAGAAATCAGACAAAAATACGAATACAAATTATTATTAAATTAAGTTAAACGTCACGGACCTCTTCTTCTAAAAATTGAGGGGCGCTTAAATAATTTCAATTAATTAAGTGCCTTTCCATAAAAATTGACAGTTAAAAATCTAAAATCGAAATGTACATACATTCATATTATGATTACCCGAAGATGAGTTTTTTTATATTTTAACCTGGAAAATTGGTGCAGTTGTTAAGCGGTGTCGAAAAATATATGTTATAGCAAAAGTTTATTTCAAGCAAAGCACAATGGCTGTACAATGTACGGGTCAAGCAGTCAATGTGTTAATAATAGTGTTTTAATCTTACCCACATAATTTTTGTTTTGTTTTATAATAAAAACATTTTCGTTTTTGAAATTTAATAGTTGTCAACAACTGACATGATGCCGTCATAATAGTCTAGTTATATGAAGTACAGAGAGGGTAAGTGCCAAACTATCGAGAGCTTCTTTGATGTAAGTCATTACTTGCCAACCTTCTAGCAGAGTTACGACGTGTACTGTGAGTTAAGCGCAAACGGTTGATCGATTATAACATAATTATTGAGTTTTTTTACAAGTTGGACGTCGTTGGATTACGTCATCATAGTGTATTGAGTAGGGCATCCAATCCCGGGATCCGGGATCCCGTAATCCCGAGATCCCGTTCAATTTTCTGATCCCGAAATTCCGGGATTGATATGGCCGCGATCCCGGGATTTTGGGATTGACAAATTTTGAGGAAAACCCGAAAATTTACACGAAATTGGCAAATTCAAGATTTCAAAAAAACGAGTTTCCGTGAGAATCTGGGAAAAAGTATACCAAATCGGGGATTTAAAATTCCTCGGTGAGAAAATCTCAATCCCGGGATTCAAAATTTATCAATCCCGAGATTCCGGGATTGGAAAAAGGCTCCGGGATTGGATGAAAGAACTTTGAAGCTAACGCACCCTAGTACTTAAAGCTCCATACATTTAATATATAAAAAAAAACATTCACATATTGTTAATAAAAATCACAAAATGTTTGACAGTAATGTTGCTAAGTAAAATTGTTGATTCAATTCCGGTGTGAAAAAGACTGTTTGCGAAGTGCGAGGAAAATAAATTAGCAGAATAATGAAAATTTCACTATTTATCGTACCTGCTCAGTGCGTTTCATGTGATCATATTTGTATATCTTTGCGCAAATTTCGCTTATAAAAGATACCGCGACATCATAAATCATTGCGTCAACGTTTTCCCCACTCTGTTGTTGACACTATCATTATTGCAATATATTTGTTGACAGTTGTTTGAAAATGAAAATGCTTAAACGGCAGATAGAAATGTAACGTATTATTTTAGTTAAAGAGTAGAATATATATATAAGAGTGAAAAAAGTCAAGCTAAGAATGACATCTAATATTTAAACACTTCAAAAAAAAATCGCATAGGAAATATTTTCAAATGACCAAACGACTGAAAATCAATTTTAATGTTTGTACATTCAAATTAAGGTTTTTTTTTATTGAAAAATATAGAAAAAGGTTTGTTTTGTACAATAATTTTGAAGGACACATGCAGACAAAATAAACATGTCAATACTTCTATTATGAAAGTACCTATACTAAAGAACACAAGTTTTGTCACTATCGACCCGGGTTTTGCCAATCGGCATCTTCAGGAGTTCAAGTGCACGGTTTGACGAACTGACGTTTAGTAAATAAGTGTATCGTGATTACATAAAAAAAATGTAACACTTAGTTAAAAGCCATTGATTTCGACATGGATACACTTCATTAATGATTTGATTTTAGTGCAATCAATTTGCAAGATAAATATTTATCTAAGCAAATAGTCTTTGTAGCTTTTTTAATTAAACTACGACTATTGTTAAAATGTTATAACATGGTAATGCCAAAAGATTTAAATGGTGGGTAATTTCAAGAATTATACTTTAAGCGCCTGAAAAACGAAACCCGGGTAGTTGATGACACTTGTGTGAATATTCGTAATTTGATCGATTCAAATTTAATATGTAAATTCCACCAAGCACCTAACGTCAAAGTCGTATGCTTAAGGAATTTAACAAAATAAAGTACTATTTGTTATTGATGCTACTGAAATAGAAAACAAAATCGATTTTAAAATGTTAACAAACCGTACATGCAACTTTCAAAGAGCATACATGCTCTTATAATTTCAACACGAAATTTTGAAATAAAAGCTCTTACTTTCTGCATAAAAATGAATTCCACCAATAATCGCAAATAAGCATCGAATGAATGTTTAAAATACTTAAAGCAAATGAGGTATTGCTGTTGGTTGAACGATTTATTGATTGACAAAAATATTATCTAAACAAAATACGCAGTTTCATGCATTACACAGTTTATGGTGCTCTAAGTGGCATATATTGTGTGTCAATGTGCATAAGAGTAATAAAATAAAAGTTTCCAAAATCACTGTTCACTCTACCCAAATAAATGAGCTATTCACATCGACGGGTTGTTGATCGTGTAAGAAGGCTGAAAACTCGTCACCCCACAAAATATTATACAAACCGGTCAAATAATCCTGAAGGTAATTCGTAATAAATTTTCGGTTCGTGTCTTCTCTAAACGCGTGGAATTAAGAGCGACACATTTTGCTTTCACCGCCGACACAACTAATCTCGAATTCAAATCCCATTATGGCCACTCGGACAACTTAATACCTTACCCCAGCCTGGGTCAAGTGGCGTGCCTCATATTTTCACTGGTCACCTTTACAAGGGTTATTTTAATTATTTGATGAGACTTTTTTGAGTATTCGGACACAGTGTCAAGTCGTAAAGCTCAAAGTTTCCAATATAATATGGTTACAGCTTTTAATAGTCATATATGCACCTCATTTTAACACGATCTAGTAGCACGCATTAATATAATTTTGAAGCCGATTAACACTAATGGGTTTCCAAAAAATGTACTTATATCAAATAAACGTAAAAATTACCATATCGGAATATTGTGAGAATGTTGAACACTGAATAAATGTATATTTTACAATTACTGTACATATTTATAATTGTAGATCTTTTAACTTCACATTATGTTACGTATATATTTTACATGATAAATTTCGTTGATAATGTATAATTAATAAATAATATGGAATTAGTACGGTAAAAATTGAATAATTTTCTCGTCTATATTAGTTAATATAAATAATATTATTTAAAACAGACGCGGGCAAAAATATAGTTTATGCTGAATAGACAGTGGCGGATTAAGTACATGGGAGACCCTAGGCACAGTAAAATTTAGAATTCCTGTTTTTTGGATAGCATAAAAACGTCAAAAAAAATGTAAAAAAAAAAAAAAATCCATGAAAAATAATAAAAATCCGACCAAAAAATATAAGCCACTTCAGGGCTCTTTAGATTTGGAGGCCTCATTTGCTTATAGGTGTTATTATATTATTATTACTAAAACACTTAATTTAAATTCAATGTTGTTTCACCTTTATTCCATAAAAATAATTTACAGTTTATAAATAAATCACTTAATCTTATTAATCAAAATAATATCAATGTGAGTATCGAAGAGTTTCTACTAGGCTGTTGACCTTTCGATTTGAACTCTCAATTTGAACTAGCGAGAAAGGAAAATGATATCGGTTTATCTGAAAGGTTTATTGTTACAAGTTGTCATTAATAACTTAACATAGCACTCTATGCTATAAAGTTATGTATACATAACATATCCGCCACTGTAAATATATTATAAAAAAACGATTTAAGCGAAAAACTTGTTTTATATTGAATACATGCAATAAAAATAGCTGTATCACGTAGGAAATGATTTTTAAAAGCGTTGTGACTTTTAACTATAAATTAAAATGTCGAATTCAATTTTGTTAATTGTGTATTGTTTCGGGCATAGCGCTTGTTAGCGTAATTAGGCCTTAACTAGTAACAGATGATTAAGGCGAGATCACATGAAAGCAATTATGTAATTACGTAAGCTGATACTGTAATTGAATGAATAAATTATCTTTGATAACATAGGGAATTGAAATTAACATAACTTTATCAAGCAATACAAAAATGAATAGCAAATCGATTATCATTATGACTAATTTAAATTTACTCAAATCTTATAACACCGTTAAATTAATTAAAGTAAAAAAACACGGTCATTAAATTTCAAGTTTTTTAATCAATTTAAATGAACGATTCCATTAAAGAACGTAATGTATAAATATATTTAATGAAAATACATTTTCAGCTACTAAAATTTGGTATTTCTACAATACGATTGAAAGTTTTACTTAAACAATTTTGCATTGCAATTAGTCTACCAAGCGACAAATATAAAAAAAACACTTTAACACAATACTTACGATGAGAATTCTGTTATAATTTTCTAACATCAATAAAAAATACTTGGTTGAAGTATCAAGTAAACAAAGGAAATTGAATGTTAGGTTCTGAATATAAATGGTATCTTTTGATAAACATTCCGAAATAAACTTAATTTAGTATAATATAACAATATTTTAATATATATATGTATTGAAAACAGTTAACTACAAATACTTTATATGAAAAAATAAAAGTCAGGAACAAACTTAATAATACGACCATATAAAATTTAAATAATTGCGCGTCATAGTTACGTATAGAGATTGCATTACTGAATGAATACATCAATACTTGTATTACGGTATTTCATATAGATACTGGTATTGCAAATATAAATATTTGTATAGCAAAAAAAAATAACAAAGCAATACATACGGTTCACTGGGATTGCAAAAGCGGACGAGTAAATTGAAATTGGTATTTCGATTTTTAATATTTTGAAAATTCATATCCATAAAATGCTCTAATGGAAAAAATATCATAATCATTATGTGTGTTTTTAGTAAAAACTTTACGGTTTAAAAAAATGATAATACATAATTGAAAAGATCATAAGTTTTGGTATCTGTCAATACTAATCTGTCTCTTGGCAAATTTTAATAATTTTACTTTATCTCGAACATTTTCATGGTTTCAGTACGTTTAAAATTTGAATATTGCTGTTTTCAAATACGGAAAAACCGGTATTTTTGATTTTTCAAAAATAATATTTCAGTATTGAAAAAACACTACGAATTCCAGGATGACTGTTTCGGAAATACCGGTTTTGAAATCCCTAGATACACGGGCATATCATAATTTGTCATATAATTTGCCACCTAAAGCAAAAGTGGTATAATTTGTAAATACTAGTTTCGAGATAATTAATTGAACATCAGGTTTATGTTATAGTTTTTAAATTGTTAAATATGGTTTTATTTAGTTTATTTTGCGGTTTATGATAAAAAAAATAATAGCAGGTGGTTTTGTGTATTGTTTTCTGCATTTAGTTATTGTACTAATCTCACTGATGCTCTCAAGAAACAAGGCAATATTAATAACTGTAAAAGTAAGATTTTTAATAAGATAAAGTATTTCGTTCTACAATTTTAACTTTGATATTTTTAATGAAGTTCAACCAAGTGAATGCCAATTCAATGAATCGATTTTTCCTTAAAATGAGCAATTTTTTAAAACATATTTCAGTGTTTCATTATAAAGGTTTAACTTTCAGTAATCGATTAGCATACTCTAGACTATTTTCACTTTATTCCACTGTTGCTTTAGGGTAGCGATATTTCTAGAATTTCATTTGATTTTCGTACTTCAAATGAAACCAATTTTTGTCAATTATTTATTGGATACTATTGTAAATGTTGATTTAATTGTTACGTCGGCCGATTTGGAACACACTACATTTATTAGCAAAACTACGTCACACTAGCACTAACAAGCTTTCCTAATTCAAACAGGACATAACTATAGCAACATATATATTTATAGCCCTGATATGCTCTTTAGTATTCATAGCGCGTAAATGATACGAACTAAGCATATAAACACGCATTTAATTGGTTACATAATCCTATCGCACATCGTACTAATCAATTTAATTTACGCCAGACATATTTATGCGAATTGGGCTATAAATGTCTAAAGACTTGTTCTGATATTATATTATGATTAATTCGTTGTTTTATTTTTGTTTAGGAAATAGCACTGTTTATTAATAAAATCATTGTCAGAAATATAAGTAATAGGCAACAGTGTAGAAAAAAAGCTTTTAGTTAGATATATCCAGTCATTTTGGAAATAAAGGTGTGGTAACCCAAATAATTCCAAATTGAAATTATTCCACTACAGTTAGTTCTCGACTGAAGACTGAAAAAATATAATTTTCTCTACCAATCAAAAACGAGTATTAATTCTACACAAAAACTTGAAAGAATGCAATCCAATAGAAAAATTGGTGGAATATTTTTAAAATTTTTAAATCGATCAATGAGAAATATGCATTTACAATGGCGTCCTTTAATAAAAACAGTAAATTTAGTTGATATTAGCTTATTGAATTTAAGTGAAATTCGCAAAAGAAGCTAATCAAACATATTAACCATCGAAACCGTAAACAGTTTTTTAAAATGTGTAAAAGTAGAATAATTTCACTTTGTAAATACACTTTTAGGGTGTTCACTTTCAATACTTGGTGGAATGGTGTTGAATTATATTAAAAAAAATAAAATACTAATTTGTACTAATTATTCTATTATCAAATATGATCAGGGCCAGTTTCAACTATCACTAGCATTATCAACTGTGTCATGATGATCACTGACGAAAGTGGAATTAGTACAAATGAGTATTTTATTTTTTGTAAACACATCTCTTAATTACGATGTTATCGCTTATAACGTCCGTTACCAACATTTTTTTGGCCATATCCTCTCCCTAGTCGGAGCATATGGCCACCACATACTTCCTTCAAGATTCTCCGTCAAAAAATTAAACCTAAATTGTAATTAAAAAACAAAATTGATCAACGTATATCAGTTTATTATACTAAAATATTTGCTGTGCAAAGGTATTTTAAACAATTTTACTGAAAACAAATTTATAAAATAAATAATTCAGTGCCGAGTTCGTCACAAACTTTAAATTATTGACGTCTCGCATAAACTTTACATAATTCATTGATATGTTCAAACAAATGTTTTCGACATTTGTGTTTAGTAACAAAATAAAGCAAGTTGGTTTTTCCAGACAGTATGTATTGGAAAATAAACTTTTTAGCGTAACTATCTACACGATTAATATGTTTTGACAAAATGTAACTCTCATGCCCCTTCAACAATACTTTTATTTAAATAAGAATTTTTTTAAGCATTCAAATAATTAATAATAACATATCTTTAAGGGTAGAAATGCTTTGATCTGACCAATGGCTGAGTGATAAACGCCGTAGTCATCAGTAATGAAGTCCGCGGATTAGAATTAGGGCATCCAATCCCGGGATCCCGTTCAATGTTCGGATCCCGAAATTCTAGGATTGACACGGTCGCGATCCCGGGATTTTGAGATTGAGAAATCTTGAGCAAATCCCAAAAATTGACTTTCAGAAATTGAGAATTTCAAATTCCTTGGTGAGCTAAAAAAAAAAACTAGGTTCTGTGACAATCTGAGGAAAAAGTGCCATTCATAAATGACGCATCTCTAGCGCAGTGTCAACATCGTTGGCTTCTGTGACGTTTTCCTCGGGTTCGAATCCCAGAGCGAACAGAATTTTTCAATCAATCTATTTTCGAAGACGTGGTTATTTTAAATGTTTAAAAGTTTATTCTCATCTTTTCATTATTAAAAAAACGAAGCGTAATGAGAACAATTAGCTAACTACTTATCCTGTACTAGTCTCATATTTTTTATCCCTACTCTCTTCGAAATACTGTTAATATTATGTTGAGATACCTTCAATATGCTCCACATTGTAAAGACATTTTTTTAAAAATATAAATAACTGTGTTTTTAATTTCATGGATATTTGTGATGCCTCTTCTCTCTATTAGTCATTCGTCTCTTAAAACGTAGCATATTGTGAGCGATTCCCAAACTACAATTCCTGTCCAAGCCTCGTTCTTCTATCTTTATTTTCATTAGAAAAAAGATTAACTATGTGACTCTATCGACTCCTGTTGATACAATTGTCATAGATTCCGTTTGAGCTTCATATTATTAACGATCCAAATTAGAGGTGCTTTGTATAAATCTTCAAATAAAATGTCCACAGATGTCTGAAGAAAAAATATGTAACTAAAAATACTTTTTTTCTTAAATATTTTATGGTACGTTATTTCTTCTGGTTTATCTTGCAGTACATTGGAGTTTATTTGTCATATTAAAGCTTAAATCTAAAAAAAATAATGAAAAATAAAACCTTTTTTGTGTTTATTACACATTATTTATCATATACAATGACCAGTATCGACTTTGATATGTGATAATACTTGAAATGAGCTAAACCGGTCTTTAGCTTTGATAAATAATGTTAAATTAGAAAAAAAGTATTAGTTATATAAATATAGTGTATTTCCAATACTGAAGGTTGACTTCTTAATTAAAAATGATTGTTTTGATAAAAAAGTATTTTACCAGAATTGCTCTTGGAAATAATTATCAGAGAAGATGTGGATCGGCTAAAAGTAAGTTTATTGACACTACGTTTCGTTTTTTTGGCATAAGATTAGTGAACGGAATAATAATATTGTATCACTTATACTTCTACCAATCCATAAATCGATTGAAAATAAAAGCGTTCGTTACGAGATCGACAGTGGAAATGAAAACGTACGTAACCCACACATATCAAATTTTACAGGAGGCGCAAAAAACGTGTTTTGGTGATTTTCGGCCCATGTGCAAATTATGAATTATACATAGTGCATGTGCGAAGTGCATGGAAACTTCTAAGCTGGTGTTAAATTGACATAATCTAATATTAATTTTAGAAATTATCTAGAAAAAACTTTTATTTCAGTGTTTTTTCTTAGTTTCAATTTTCACATGCTCGTATTTTTTCAAACTTAAAAGCTAAATTAAGATACTAATTCGGCATTTGCAGCTTGCATACTTTTGATAGAACGTGTATCAAGTTTGATAAATTGTAATTATCGAAAAAAACTGTTTTGAAAAAACTATGGGTTACGTCCTTTTTCCTTTCCAAAGTTGATATATTAAGTTCGAATTGTTAAAAGTATGTTTTATCTGAAACGTTCGTTTAATTTGAATCTTTTTCCTTATCGTCAGTTTTCATCATTATTTATTATTTTCCGTGACCCTTTTGCAGCGCTGCAGAGCTGTCTGCATACAATTCATTTTTAATTTGAAATGAACTTTTCGGAATCGCAACAAACAGGCGAAAAAATATGAGATGTTTTTCGCAGTCATTTATTTGTCAAACGTTTTTTTCTTTCTTTTGATAAATGACGCGCGCTTGTCGCCGGCTCCAAACACAGATAATTTCTCATCACTGCTCGTGACATTCACTCGTTTTATCACTCTTTATCCTTTATTAGGTTTCGTCTTGAAATAATAATACAAAAAACGACTCCGGTATATTTATTTGAAATTTTCCCAATCTCACGGAATCACCGTCTCGCAGCCTGTTTATATAATACGAAAATCACAATTCTTTAATTAATTATCGTTTGATCTTTCTTTTGCCAGGTGAAAAATTTCTTTGGAGTGTCTTCTCTGTTTCCTGAAATTCAACATTTTTTTAAATAAGATGAATTCCGTAATTTTAATACGGTTCAAATTAAAAATTTATTAACAAGGCTCAAATTTGAATTGCCAGCAATGAAAATAATACAGCAAATTAAATAAAAAAATATATTATTCCTTTGAAGATTTGTTTGTTCTCACTGTAATTGTTTGCATTAATGTAAATCAGTATTTACTTACTACAGTAATCAGTTAATTGAAATACGCATCGTTTTAATGATAAAAACTGGGATTGCATATTCTTACAATATAAGAACTATCGTTTCATTTTAAATAAAAATACAATTGCAAAACGGTAATCAAATAAATAAATTAGAAAACAGATCAAAAATAACAGTTGCTGTATGATATTTTATAGCTTATAAGACCTAAGCTCTGATTTTGTTCAGAAATATAAGACTAGTCCAATTAAAATTTTTTCGTTATTTGTTTAGCAATTTTGTAACAAATCTAGGATTCAATGATTTATTTTTGTTCTTGTAGTGTTTTTGTACACATTTCTATTGATGTTAATGTTTCAAAAATCCACAGGAAAAGAGTGTTCGACCTCCAATTCATTATAACCATAAGAAACAATTAATGTGATGGATTATAATAAAAAAGCACACTCAGTAATTCAAATATAACCTTTTCACAGTAAAATAAAGAATCAAAAGAAAGTAGTTTTATTTTGAAAACCGTAACATTTATGAGAAATAATAATTGGCACCCAAAGAATAATTATTGAGTGAAGCGATAAATTGTCTCTTATATTCTTATTGAATTCCTAGCGTTGTGATTGATCGTTGACATGTAAAGTTCAGACGGATGGAAAGCTACAACCGTCTGTTGGAAGCTAGTGTGTCAATTTCCGGATGAACAGTAATAAAGGATTTGTCTCAACGAGGCTGGACTCTTGTTCCGGTAACCGTTTCCATTTGCTTTGACGCAAAGGTATGCAAATCATATTTGATTTGAGTGAGTGGTTCATGCAGCATTCCTTTGACAACTATCTTACTAAACAGAAGTGGGATGGATTTGAGAGTTATTATTACCAGGAACCGTTGCGAGAGTATGAGGAAGCCAGAAATATTTGTCAGTTGTTATATATAAGCATATTTATCGCACTTTAATTGAGTGGTTTGTTGCCAAGCGATACTTTTCCAGAATATATTTAAACATAAATAAATATATGTTTATTAACGTCAAGTCCGGCGTGGAGTGGTTATCATCGTTTGATTCGATTGTGGTGCTCACGGGCTTGAACCCCGGTACGTGATGCTTAAAATTCGTCTACCACTTCCTTTCGATTTCTTAAAATGTACCATAGTGAAAATTATATATTACTTCATTACCTACTCTCTTCGAAGACGATAGGTTAAGCGACTGAGTAGTAAACAAGTTCTCGTAAAACATCTGCTTAGATAAATAAAAAATAGTTTCTATATGCAGCTCATCGGCAGCAAACATGTTTAGATAAAAAAAAATATTAAATATAATTTTGACAGAATTATCAAAAAAAAACACTCTTTTAATGCTCAGAACATGCTTCTGTAAAACCGATTTAACTCGTTTAAAAACTCTGTTGGGTTACAAGGTTTAAAATTATTAACGAATTTAGCGCTCAACTGTTAAAGTAAACTAAATTTAATGTTTTACAAATCTTCAATACGATTGATATTTTACTATTTTATACTATTAATCAATGTTCGTTATATAATCGTAAACACTATAATACGAAATAAATCAAGACATATTGAAATATAAAAAAGTCGAATATTCTACGACACTAACTTCTCAATTAAATGTATTAATAATAAAAAACGGAATGTTACACCAAACGTTATATTGATTGAAATGGACAATAGGAAATTCGTTATTAATAACAACATATATTTGTGTGTAACTAACATTTCATATGCACGCATGGTACAACTAACACGGAGCTATATTTTTTTGTGTCCAATGTCAGAAAATTTAAAAGAAACATTGCTTTGAGCCTAAATATTTTAAGTAAAATGCTGAGCTTTTAAACAAATTAATATGTGATTTCGATTTATTTTATCTGTAAAAGTGAATATACAAAATAAAAAAATCAGCCTTGTTTTTCACTGGTATAATAATTTTGCAAACAACCCTACTCCACATTACTATAAATTAAATGTCACGCACCTAAATTTTAAATTTCATCTTCTCATTTGCTTTCATAACGATCTGAATTATGAAATAGAATTTAATTTGCCTCCATAATTTTGAATCTAGACTCTATGCCTACTCTGGGAATGCTTTACAAGCAAGAAAAATTCATGAGATGTATTTAATTTATGATAAATAGCCGGAAAATTTATTCAAAATCTGTTTTCACGGCTATTTTATTTTGAAAAATGAAATTTATTTTCCGAGATAAAAAGCGTTGAACTAAAAATGTATTGAGAGTTTTCTTTATTGGATGTTATAGTTGATATGAGATGCAAGGCTTTCTTTTGTAAGAAAAGAAACCAAATCATTTATAATGATAGGTAGCGATTGAAATTCTGAAAGTTAATTACAACAGATTAAAAAACTATTAAGTATTTTTTTTAGATAAGGCTTGTGTGACATAAATAAACCATTTTTTAAAAATATTAAATTGATTATTTGAAAAAGAGTATGTTCATAGGGACATTGCAAAAATAAAACATTATATAAGATATCGGTAAAATGGAAAAATAAATTTACACTTCTTTTATAAAGCGATCAATTGAAAATTATACCAACATAATAAAAAGTATACTGAATGCAACAAATGAATTAAAGAAATTTTACTCAATTCACTTTGAAGTATAAACACAATTGTCATTTATAAGGATTTTTTTCTAAATCACTTTTAGGGTTTTCACTGTCAATACTTGGTGGAAAAGCATTATATTAATAAAAACACAATAATCCTTTGTACTTCATTCCACTTTATTTAATATGTCAGGACTGGTTTCGCTCATTGCAAACATTGTCAACTGATAATAAATATAATTTAACAATGCTATTTATACAAAAATGAAAAGTTATAAACAACAATTGCCATTGGAAAGAAATTACCAATTACATTAAAAGTGATTCTAAAATAACACAAAATTTAAATGTTTAACACATCTAACATATAATTAAAAAGTCATCCCAGATTAATAAATTTAGAATGGCGATTGAAAGTAATTACAAACATAATTAAAATTTGGGAAATTTTCGACAAAGTGATAAAATGCTACATTAATTAAGTGAATAGGCTTTTTTCTAAATAGTGAAAAACATCACGCACAAATAAAATCATTTTTGACTATGATTTTTTTCTAAAACCATAAAATTTAACAGCACAAGTATTTATATCAAGGGTTTTTCTTTCATGAGTATTAAAAAAGAACTACAAATTATATATTTTTTTTTGCGATTTAAAAAAGGTATAACAAAGAGTAGATAAATTATTAGGAATGAGGTGAAAAAAACTTACATATAAAATAGTATTTGCCTGAACTCACTCTCGTCCACGCGTAATATATTGTCATCCAATGCAATGTTGTTGAAATTGTTTAAGCTCTTCCCAATGGCATACCCGTTGGCAAAACTGATGCTCGAGCTTAAAAGATTCTACTAAAAATGGTTGATTTCTCATTTTGGCCTCGCATTAGTCGTTAGAAATATGTGGTCAGGTATATTTATCTTCGAGCGCTTAAAAAATTAAAGGTTAGCATGTCTAAGAGAAAGTTGGTTCGATAACCTTCTATAAAATCGATGCTCTGAACAAAGTCTTTCAGGTTTAAACTTTCCATTTATAGATTCTCCGAAAAAAAAGTGAGAACAAAATTCACAATCGATTTTCATTTATATGTTTATTCTCTGTATAAATATTCATTTATTCAGAAGTCAATATTATATCAATGTGATCCATATTGGCTGTCGATATGGTTAACACAAAAACTGGGAAAGATTAAAAAAATATTGATTATATTTATTGAAGTGAGCTTTTGAAGGGTACTTCTCGTTTGAATAGTAATCGGTAAGGGTTTTCAAGCGCTGCAATTGCATGCACTTGTCGGTGTATTTAAGCAAAGTACAGAATGGGGCCAAATGCGATTTCGCAATGCAATAGGATACAGAAAATTTTATAGGCCTCGGCTATAATATTTTTATCATTTGATTTTCACTATCAGAGAAATATTTTTTAATTCAACAATTTCCACGAAGTCTATCAAAGAACTGTATTTTATTCTTCTCTGTCTTTTTCCCACAAAATTAAATTTCGCTCTCATTTGTTTAGATCCAAACAGTAAAAAGATTAACGAAATCATTGAAAAAATATTTAATAACTTGAATTGAAAGAACAAAAGCGATGTACATGATAAATACTACGCCCTGTTACTATGCTAAAACAATACAAATACGTATTAAAAATATTGAGATTTGACTCTACAGTCCATATTATAAGAATTATTTGAAACGCCGCGTTCCAGAAATGAAATTATTTAGAAAAATCGACAAAAAGCACTTATTCAAATATATTATAATATGTGTTTCAAATAAATAAAGTACGGCTGGTATAATAATTCCCAGAAAATATGTTCCAGACGTATTTTATTTTTATTCGGATATGAATATTTCAAATTGAACCGAGTGTTTGTGATCCAAACAAAATCAAATCAAATATTTAAAACCGCTTTCAGATTATATCGGATTTGAATGGAAGTTGCATTTTAAACTGAGCAAACATAGAAATGCACATCGGTGGCAAAATATACTAAGTGCTCATCTCTATAAATGATTTATTGGAGTTTCAACGTTACGCATTTACTCATACGTTTCATTCCGATTTCGGCAAACAGAACTTTTTAACCAATGCGAGATTATAATTATTCAAGTCAGAGTTTGCACAGTACTCAAACAAGTTTTGCGGTGCAATAGTTAAATGCTAAGAAAAAACTTGCGTGTATTATTTCTAATATTCCTAATTAAACATGATTATAACTTTTTAAATATATCTTTATTTATTGAATAAAAATCCAATTAAACTTAATGAATGAATATTCAAAAGTATAATAAAAATATATATGAGACACCCATTTTCAAAATAACATTGTCCATTTTGTTTTGTATTGATATACTCATAAACAACGTATTTGGAACCCTAGGTTAATAAAAATATCATGTTTTTAATGTGAATTTAGAAAATAGGTAACTCATGTTCAAAGAAAAAAATTACCTTGAAAGTTAATGACGTGATTCAAAACCTTTTGCTTATTCCAGAACTATAATATTTAAAATTTGTTCCGTCATTTCTTATTATATATTAGTAAATACGTGAAAATAAATTTGTCCTTGATCGCTTGATTAAAAACTATAAAAAAACCCTAACATTTTTTCGTCAGAACTACGTTGGTATATCAATAAGTTTTTTTTCACGATGGTTATAAAGCATGAAAGCATGTGTGTTACTGAAATTTTATTTTCTTCAAAAATGTGTGTCGATTTTTTTTTGTTTTGGTGTAAATCTAGATTACGAAAAATAAATGATGTTTATAAACAGGTTTTTAGGAATCTAAATAAGTACTCAAACACCCATATTTTTTTTTATCTTTATAAAAACATTATCTTGTAGCGATAGAAAATTTTGTTTCTAATTTGCCTGAAACGGTATTATAGTCCATTATTTTCTCGTTTATAAGATGTTTTTTTTTTGGAAAAATCACTGCGCAAATAAAATTGTCGAGACTTTTTTCTAAGCCAAAGGGTGAATAAAATTTTCTCAAAGAGTTTATCGTTTATTTTTTTCCTCTCAAATTGTTGAGCTTTGAAAAAAAATAAACCTTAAATTTAGTGAACATTAAAAGAAGTAAAAAGGGCGTTTATACGCGTCTGTTATAATTAATTCGCAGAATTTCCTTGATGTTTTTATAGTTTTATATGAAATGTTGTTATAATTAGATAAAAGGTACTCATATTGAGTAATAAAAAAGTATATTTTACTATGTTTTATTATATAACATTAAATTATTCAAACGATATTTTATTCTATGGGTGCGACATGGTCCAAAAATTTAACCGTTATTATATGGGTGCGATGGGATTTAAAAACCTGTATCACCTGCAAATAGCCACCAGCAATTTACCTCTAACAATTAATCGCAATCAATCACTCAATGTGGCAATTGATCGTGTATACAATTAAAATGATCGCCAACTTAATTTACCGCCTATCCGCAAAGATATGTGTTTGATTAAATCATATTTTTTTTAACTTATGTTTCTACCTTAAACATGAGAATAGGTTTGAATTTATTTGCTTGGCCAGTAGCTTAGTGGTTAACGTTGTTATTTCTGTGACGGATCCCACGGGATCGAGTCCCAGCGCGAACAGCTTTTTTTCAATCGATTTATCGACTTCTGTTCGAAGGCATGTTTGTGATGTCGAAAAATTTGATCATTTGTAGACTATACTGTTTTTGTAAGATTAATAGACGCTGTGGTAATCTGCTAGCGATAAAATGCTGCCTCTCTACTCTCATCGACTTGGATTATTTCGGTCTGACGATGGCATCAAACTAAAACTCAATATGATGATATGCTCACTTTTAGAGTGTTCATTGTCAAGGGTGGAAAGGCATTATATAAATAAAAACACAATATTCCTTTTTACTTTTTTTTCACTTTATTTAAAAAGGTCAGGACTAGTTTCGCTCATGGCGAGCATTGCCATCTGATAAGAAATATAATTAAACATTGCTATTTATACAAAAACAACTTCAAATGAAAAGGTGAGAAAACCGATCCTGGTTAATTTAAATAAAGTGGAAATAAAGTACAAAGGAATATTTTGTTTTTATTAATAAATTATGATATGCATTTTTAATTCAAAATAATCATAACTTTGAATCACTCGCATTAAACAAAAATGACGTATAAATACAATGTTTTTGACTTGTGTATACATATTTTTAATCACTTTTAGGGTGTTCACTGTCAATACTTGGTAGAAAAGCATTGTATTAATAAAAACACAATATTCCTTTGTACTTTATTTCACTTTATTTAATAGGTCAGGACCGGTTTCGCTCATTGCGAGCATTGTAAAATGATTGTCAACTCAGTTGGAAATGTTCTCAATGAGCGAAACCAGTCCTGACCTATTCAATAAAGTGGAATAAAGTACAAAGGAATATTGTGTTTTTATTTACATATTCTTAAACTGTAAAAAATGTTTGATGACAAATGTGCACAGTGCATAACATATGCGACTATGATTTTAACATTGTTTTAATTTAAAACGAACAGGAAGTGCCATCATAACTAACATTCCATTGCGAATGATCGACGCTGTGTTTCAATATGTTGAAATAATATTAAATTAAATAAGGTAAACGCTTTAAGGGAAGTTTGTTTTCTTTCCTTTATGATCACATTGCAAACGCTGTAGTCTGTTCGCGCCCGCTTAATAGTAACGCCTGGTATTGTACCTTCGAGTAGTTGGGGCGTCTAGTCGGGAAAATTTCTTTTCACGCATTATTATTATTGCTTTTATAAAATACGTCGTATATACATGGCCACGCAAGCGAAAGTGAATGTAAACATTTACGAAGCCAGACACGGGGGAAAAGGCGTAATGATAAAATAATCTCACTTGTACGTGTGAACGACACGCACTTTTGTGAACAGAAAAATTCAAAGAAAAAATAGATTTAGCCTGCCGAGAGAGTAATCTAGCATGGAAGATATTTTCAAAATGGCAGCTTAAAGAAAACGATTCTGTGTTTGCTTTTATTAATCGGAGTATCAATATGTAATATAATATTTAAGAATATCGTATATTTATATTTAATAATAATAGTAGTCCCTACGAGAACAAGATTTCTATATATACTAATATGAAACGTTTAAAAAACTCGATAGAAAAAATATTCAAGTTCCATGCTCTGTTTTGATTTGGAAAAAAATATGATTCATTGTAGGTATAATATTATAATTAATAACATCATAATATCGCAGTATTACTGAAGTGTACATCTTTTGGGACAATGATTGTCAAAAACAAAATAAAAATGTGCATAAGTACATTTCAGTAAAACTGCGCACTCTTATAACTGCAAAAATGTAAATACGCCCTTGCTTTTAAACATTTAATATGTGTATAATAGTAAAAAAACTGAATTTTTCTCACTATTATAAAAACTTGCAGTACGATAAATTCGTTTTACAATTTATGATTAAAATCTATTATAAAAAGTATATGTCGATAAGTTTTGACAGGAGAGCATTATTCATATGTATCTTTATTTAAATTGATTTATCGATTTTTGTTAGGAGAGATGGGTGTTTGCGATTTATTAAAATTCTCTTTCACTATTCAAATTAGCTATTAGCTAACTACTTATCCTGTTTTACTACAATTCTTCTATCTCTACTTAACTATTAGAAAAAAGAGAAGCTTAGCAGCTTAGTAACAAGCAGTTTTCTGTTGATATAACATACCACCACAAGGGCATGCTCAACATTAGGAACAGAAATGAATTACAAAAAAATACGATTAATATTTGCTTCGAATTATTCTTTGAACTACGCCAGGCACAGGAAAGACACACATACAGACACTCGCTATCAGCAACTTTCATGGCTAACTTTTCTCCTAATGAAGATATCTCAACAGAACTGTTTGTTGCTCAGTCGCTCAACTTGTCTTTTCTGAAGAGAGTAGTAGGAATGGAACCATAAGGCTAGGACAGGGCTGGTAATTAGTTAATCTCTCTCACTACGCCGGTTATTGAAGGATTGGAAGAGTGGGAAAGGGTTTTTAGACAACACAAGCACACATGCATTCGGACAGAAATCAATAATTTGATCGTAAAATGTTGTTTGTACTGGGACTCAAGCCTGTGAGATCCGGAACGCTATCCACTGCGCTACAAGACCCGCAAAATAAATAAATTTAACAAAACATTTTTGATTATTTAAATAAAAGGTAATTATTATTTTTAATATTAATATACGCTTCCAGCGTGAGCTATTGGTACTGTGGATCTCGTTGATACCCAAGGGATGTTTATCAGGAGCAGACGCAGTGGCGCTGTCTGCGTTACATTAAATGTGCCCCTGACCGAACAGAAGTGATGCATCAGCACTTTTAATAATCTGATATTTTATGTGCATAGGGTGTCTGTCGACTCTCTGTTATACAGTGTTCAAATAGCCGCGTTTGCACCTTGCAAAAATATGGAAAAAAACAAAATAATATCGGCAGCCCAGAGTGAAATGTTTGTAATTTATAAATGAAAAGTATCTTTTTCGCTGAAAATCTGATTCCTCACTAATGTCGTATGCTGTAAGAAGTATTTCAATAATGAATACAAATTTATTAAAAATGGAATTTTCAATAAAGTTTTTGTTTTTAATCTTTCGAAGAATTCTACTGCTAATCCAAGAAATCAACTTTGTGAGTTTTTTAAAAAAAAAAATTAAAAATCAACTTTGTGAGTTTTTTAAAAACTTTTTTAAAAAATGGGAAATTAAATGATCTGAATTTAAATCAATTTTTGGTCCGAATAAATTTCATTAATATTAAGGCCATATGCTTTAAATTGCCGCCTGTGTGGTCAAGTGGTCAACGTCGTTAGCTTCGGTTACGGAGGTCACGGGTTCGAGAATCTCAGAACGGACAGTTTAATAAATTAATATTTCAATCGATTTATGAATTTTTGTACAAAAGCATATATTTGATGTGATCTCTTGTATTCCTCCCTCCCACCCATCTTATCCTATGAACGCAACGTATCGCGATTGATTAGCTTACCACTAGTCCTGTCCTAGCCCTATCCTTCTATTCATTCTTTCTTTGGAAAAAGAAAAGTTGAGCAACTGAGTAACAAGCAGTTCTTGTAGAAAGACTTCTGTTGAGGTAAACTACATTAGGAGTCCATATGCTCCACACTGGGAGCGGACATGGTAAAAAAAACTTGCTTGGCAAAATAAAAAATCTGTAAAATCAAGTTATAAAAGTAACCATTTGATGAAAACAGATACGTCATCAGAAAATAGATGAAATATGTGTAATAAAAAGTCAAATTTCAAACACCGTACTAGGTAAACTTATCATTTGAATTTAAAGTAAATTATTTAATATTGCATTGCGTTTTTTGCTTTTCTTATTGGGAAATTGAATCCAGTTTAAATATATATGCATTTATTAGTTTTATTCATTAAAACAAACTAATATAATATATAACATGAAACATAGATACAAACATTCAACGCGTAAAAACTTGTTTAAATTAGTGCTTTGTTGTCAGGCACCTTACAAATATTTATATACAAGTTATATACACAACGTCATTTACTATCAACAACAACAAAAAATAACACCGATATGATTAATGATATAGCTAATCATAATAAACAACAAATATGTTTTAGTATGCTGATATTTAGGTATAATAATATATTGTTGATTCCTTAGTCTTTCTTATTTGTTACACAATAAAATGTTCTATGGTTTTATTCAAATAGCCCAAATACCCAAGTCACCAATGCTTTAAGCGCCAACAAATAGAGAGGGAAAAAAAAAACTGTTGCATCAGCATTTTCATAATCCAGCTTTTATTTTACAAAAGGCGTTGTAGGGTCAACTTGGCAATTCCCGAGGTGGCGATATCGCCGCCGCACCGCGCCGTAGTAGTGGCCATGCCATAATGGCCGGACCTTACTAATTTATTCAGTGCCAGCCCTGGCTTAAAGCATGAAAACAGTTCACCATTTTATATAACTGAGAATCATTTTTAATTTAAGTAAAATTTATATTTTACACAATTGACCAATTTTTTATATACAATATTACAGTCTTAAAAAAATATTTTAATCTTTTTGATTTGTATTTTACTTAAGAAAAAGTGAATTATAAAATAAATTATTCACTCCATGTGTAAAGCATATATACTGCATATGATTCTCTGTCTCCCACCAATTGCTTTGCTTCCTCCCATGACATGCCAGCATCTTTCAGTTTCGCCGAGTATATCGTGAGGATAGTACCTGGTGGACATCTATGATGATAAATCCCATCGACTTAATTGTGGATCTCCGAAAGCATTCACAACACCTGACCCAGCCAGTTTCAGCGTCGCTCTATGACCACTGACGTAACAAGGTGCTGTCTTAATTTTACAGTTTCCAGAATATTATTTTCACGAGCTGAGTTAAATTATTTTTGTTTCTGAAAAAAAATAGGATACAACTCGTTGAGAGTTATTTTAATTTTTAAAAAAATCCAACAGTAAATAATTCAATAGTTATGTCTAATGTGATAGCTAATTTATCTTTATTTGGTAATCTTACAAACACATTTTTATTTAACACGAGTCTTGCAAGCTTACCATTTTCCACAGTAACAGATCTATAGCGATGGATAATCAAAACGAGACTTTCTTTGATAAAAATATTATTATTGATTGAATTGACATTCACTTGGTAGAACTCCGTTGTAATGAGCTTAAACATAGTAAAGTTCTACAAATTAAAAAATAGTTGATGGCGATTTCAGCGTATGAGTTCATCAAGACTTTGTCTGATGAAAGCATACGTCGAAACAGCTTTCAAATATGTATTTTTTAAATTATAAAACTTAATACTTTGCTATTTTTTACTGTATCAAAATATTATTATATCATTTTTAACGAATATAAGCACAATTCTCTAAATTCCAGTTCTCTCGGGAAAGAACCTACTCGTAGAAATAACTATCTTCCTGCTTATTCATATGACATAATGCGTTCCGTGTACCATGAATAGAGAGATGATCTCTTTCTGTATGACTCGTGCGCGATTATTTGTGCTTTTATGTAAGAATTTATATGAACTGCGATAAAACTTGCGCCGGGCACAGAACCTCGCTTTATTTTTAATGCATTCAACAAGGAAAGTCTGCGCATAAAAATCCTGCTCGTGAGTCCTAGGCTTACTGAATTATGTATTATGGACACTAAAGACCGCTCTAAGTAGTGAAATATTTTCTATGATATTATGCTTAAATATATGATGACTGTTTCTATCGGGTAAGAACACTAACGTAAATTTCAAGTAGAATTTAAAATAATAAAGTAAAATATCAAAATTCATTTCAATTTATTATTTTTAAAACTAATTTTAAAGAATGTGGGTTACTTTATGAAAGTAAACATTTAAAATAATTAAAAAAAATGATAACTTTGTTTCATATTCCACTTGTGTTATGAAATGTGTCAAGTGCTTCGTTTCTTTGAGAAACCTCATCAGACAAAAGACCTTATCCCACCTTGTGTCTAGTACAAAAAGACAAGACCCCGAATTTTTTTTCTTAATTTATAACTGAAACATTAGAATTAATTTTTATTTTATTCGAAAACCTTGGAATGTTCTGTTTTAATACAAGTTGAATAACGAAGTTATACAGTTTTATTTAAATTTATTTTAATACAAAACTAAATGTCTATTGATTTCACCTATGGACTTAACATTTGTATTAGTATTGAGTAAAGTAAATAATTTGATCATAAATGGAGAGAGTAATGAAAAAGGAAAGAGTTAGAAAAATAAAGTTATTTGATAATCACACATTTTAAGAGACAGTATTTTAGGAAAGGTTCAGACATCGATTGACAAATCAACACATGACAGTTTAATTGAGGTTTAGAATGCTAAGCTGTGCAATGAAAACCAATTAGTATTGATCAACCGAGTAATAACATACTTAAGACATTATTTTGTTTCAAATTAAGAAAAAAAGTTTCCAAGAAAAAAAAAAACAGAAAATATTGAATATTAAATGTCTTTTAATTACATACTTTAAGAGCTTTGTTGTTAGCTTTTTTACGGGATTCTGCGTAGTCTATGAAAAAAGTTACAAACAAAAAGCTTTAAATCAAACTGTATAAAATCAAACAAATCAAATCATAATTGCACCATTTAGCATTTTAAATTTCATTACCAAAAAAAGTTATTGGTTTACTTTAACTTTAAATCCATATTGGCTATTCAAAAGAACCCTCCAGATTGCTGCACATATATATTTTTTAAATTAAGTACCTATTTTTTGAAAGAAAAATACTACCCAATATCCGGCATCATTGAACATCCCTCAACTACTTTCCTTTGCGAAACATAAATAAAAAAAATGAAAGCGGATCGGAAATTGCTTCCCTTAAGTAAGTACATAAATAAAAGCTAATATTTATCTTTGAAAACGACTCTCTCAAAATGTCTTATTTTCATCGAATAAAAAAATCAGAGGATATGAAATAATTTTGTATCCCATTTATACCCTATGTCCAATATATACCAATAGCATCATCATTCCTGTTACATTTTTTTTTATATTCATGTGTTCGTTCACACAAAGCTTTTTTTATACCGGTGTAAACAGTTAAAACAGTACATTCTTTGATCTCCTTCATTTCATTTTTACGTGCCTTTTGATTCATGTGGTGCTTGATTTTTATGCATATTGACATTACTCGTAATTTATTTTTGGGTGACTTTCATTTATTGTCATTTCTAATTTTCATTAGTCATTTCTAATTTTGTTCACGGTGTTGTACCTCAAGAATAAATCCCCACTGATAAAAGTCATTAAGACCAATAACAGTTTGAATGAACTCGACGTAAAACAGGTAGGTAGGATTAAATAAAAACCATCGCTCACATCTTGCGAAAACGTTTATTTAAGAATTTTCAATCACCAAAGTTTAATCACATACAATATTTTACAGGCAAAAATTTGAATTATTACAATACACAATAACTATTATAAGACCTAGTTTAATCACGCGATGTTATAAAAACTAAGAAAATTGATGCTAAGCTCCGCGCGTAAAACAAAATGAATTTTAATTTTCGTCGAAATGGAAAAATATCAGTTCTTTCATCTCGGACGAAAAACCACAAAAGAAAAAAAAGCTGCAAATGAATTTACAACTAAAGGTCTCTGGAAGCAAGTTCCAGGACCGGAAAGTGTCCCCCATACACGTTGTGTTCGGTTCATGTCCCAAGAAGCAAGGAAGAAAGAAACAAAAATCACATCGGGTATCGAAAAACAACGTTGCCATTTAAGGCCATAAACAATAAATCAATTGATATTATGGGTTACCTGATAACAAAAATTTAAACATAATTAATTTAGCTACAAATTTTAAATGTCTGTCAGTTTTCATCACAAAAGTGGTAGTAGAAGTTGGTGACTATAAATCATACCGTGTCAATATAATAACGATTGTTTTGAAAGTTTTGAGAATATTGAATTTGAACACTTTTTTTACATAATGAATATTGATACAATAGATATTATTATATATTTTAATTATTCAATAAATTTCACTCAAGATTTACGTACCATAACTTTACAGCGTTCAAATATAATGCAGACACATTATGAGTATGTTAACTAAATTTTGACAACTACTAGACACATAATATATTTGTACTAAGTCAGTGTTTGCCAACCTTGTTTGTGCTATCCCTCACTTTAACGCTTCAAAAAATTTCAAGACCCTCCCTCGTTTCAAAATTTTATAGTTACTTAACAACTTCTGATTAATAATTTCGCCGAATAAAAATTCATATAGTCAATACTATATATTTTATGTGAATTATTAATTTAATCAACTTTAATCGTCAATCTCAATAGTTTGTGGTACCCAGACGACTTATTTTTTCCAATATCAAATAATTTGCAGCACCAAATCCGCATTCTATGATGATAGTAATGGTGACAGTAGTTGACTAGTAAATTTGTCATAATTGGGTATTTTGTTTCTGTCTCGAACACAAATTCACACCATTTATATTGGATATAATATACATGATAAATCATTTTGCAATTCTAAGAGTTCTTCTTTATATTGCATAGTCTCACATCAGTTATATCTGCCAACATTAATTGAGTAATCAAATGTAGGAAAGCAATTTCTTATAAATCTGAAAATCTCTCTCTGTTTATTGAAAAAAAAATATAAAACAAACATTAAAGATTTGCGTATTGCTCCCCAAAACATTCAAATTGCTCTCCCAGTGGAGCGGAGCGTACACCTCACGTTGGAAAACACTGCACTAAGTCATCGATAAGTTATATCAAATAAACAAAACTCTATACCTAATTTGAGATGAATAATTCATTAAATACAAGATTTATAGTCTAGATTTATGTCGGTTTGAATTATGCGGTGTTTCTTAGAAACGAATCTTAACTGTTATCTATATAATTAATATATGTAATAATTTATGTGTACATTAAAAACTATTTGTATTACGATACAATATACAGTAAATGCATTAAGCTTGAAATGAAAAAATCGGACAAGAAAAAACCCGTAAATAGAAAAAGAAGTATTCACATTTAAAATACTACTTATCTTTTCACGAGTTTTCATCTTAAAAAAATGTTAAAACATATATTTTTATAATAAAATAACGTTTTTTCTGCCTAGTTTTGTACGTGTGTAGTTTTTACCAATCCGGTTTAATCGTAGAACCAGTTTAAAAACACACCAAAATGTTTTGATCTATTATGTATATATTTGAATACAAAATTTTGATTGGAAAGTATTACGTTCGTCTGAAATAATCAACTTGTACGAAATTCGAAATTTTCACTCTATTCAACTTGTTTCACTTTAAATATGTAATTTAAATCCTTTTATTTAGTAGTCGTGCATATGACAGCGACTGACGGATCCATAATACACCACGACTTAATAATCTGAAGTGAGTGAAAGGCATAACATTAAAAATATACAGTAAACAGAGGAAAAAAGCCTTTTCAATTGCTTTGAAAATATTTTTAGAATATCACTCTCCACAGTAACGTGAAGAATAAAGTGCCAAAGATGTTATAAAAAAAATCTCAAAGTTATTTTTATAAAACTCTGGTACATTACTGGTTAAGCGATAAGTTGATAACATGTTGACAAATATTAAACAACTTTATTAACTGTTTTTTATATAACACTAATTTTACTATCTGACTGAGCTCAAATGTGCATATCTCATAAAATATAATATCAACTCACAGGTAAGGAAGAAAGACAGATCAAGTTTTAGATATTTTTATGGGTAAATGTTTCATGTTTGCCGTTTGAGTGTTTGTAATTGACTGATCACCAGGGGCGTATAGGCAGGGTGTGCAAGGTGTTGCCGCACATCCTGAATATTCGTCCGCAAAATCTAGAACTTACAGCGATATATTTAAAGTAGATTTTTTGTACGGTAGTAGGTATACCGTATTTGAAAAGGTGAACGTTTTGCCTTTTCGCAAGACCTGCCTTTCCATACAACTGCATACAGTCGCGCAATCTAGGTACGTAATTTTGTACGCAGTAGTGTACCGTTTTATTACGGCACACACGTGTATGCAACTTCTTGGGCGTTCTTTAGAAAATTTCACGTCTTGTATTAGATTACTTCTTATTAACAGATTATTTTTCATTGATATTCTGATAAAGAAAATAATTATCCATCGCTAAAAATTAAGAAAAAAACGGTCAGAATATATAGGGTAACCAACAATAAATATGCGTGAATGACGCATAATATTACAAAACGAAAATATATTTGCAAACATAATTGAATCAAAATATGATATTTTATCAATTGTAAAATACATAATATGGAATGCATAGTTTTTGTGTTTTTCTTTATAGCAATTTGATAAAACATCATTCACCACGAAAATAAAATAAAATCTCACCCTGTGCAAACTAAGCGAACGAGTAATCGTTTTATTGCAGTGATTTTTGAAAAGTGCGTTCAACCGGAATATCTGTCGCTATTATTTGAAAAAAAAAAGTTTTGTTACATAACCCGTAAAGCTCGTTTATAAGCTTTGTTCAAAAAAGATCGTAAAAACAATTGACGCACGTATTTGTCATTTCATTTGACAAAAAAGCTAACGATTTATACACGTAGTTTTTTTTATACCTCGATGCTGAAATTTTAAAAAAAACATCATTCACTTATACACGAATATTATTTATTAATGTAATTATAAATTTTATTTTAATTTCTTTACGACATTTTGAATGTGAAATAATTGATTGACCAATTGTACTAATTTTTATTCTTACCTCTTTTTGAGAAGTCGTTACAGTGTTACAATAAATAAATAATTAAGCCCTCGATACATAATGAGATGTTGTAATATAAGCTAGGAGCTATTTTTTATCTGTCGAAATTGTAAGGTCTGCCACTTAAAAAATGAAAAAAAGGATTTATTTTATTTTATATCTGTATATGATGCTTTACCATATTTGTTTTGTATACTCTTTCTATAAAGCACTAAAATAGTTTAATTTTGGCACTATTCTGCGCTTCGAGATTCTACTTTATAGATTAAATTATGTATATACATTTTCCTCGGTAATCAACCATAAAAAAATAGGAAAAACTAAAAAAAACAGAAAACAACATGAAGTTGGTAATAAATACTAACGTACTGCAATAACAAGAAAATATTTATCTTTGTAGGCGTTAAATGTGTACGAAGGTTAACTAAAAGTATTCATGTTAATCTCCATGCTGACTTTGGCTTAAAATATTCTGTGCACAATTTAAAAAAATAATATAAATCTACTATCGTATCATTTGATGTTATGCTTTTCCAACAGGAAAAATCGTGTTATTTCCGTGCCAAAAATAGCTTACAAAAAAAAGAAACATCCAATTTTTTCTTGTCTCGAAAGCTTTCCCAAAAGCCATTTACCCGAGCGTTAGATATTATGACTGTTTTACATAAACAAGCATTACAATGCAACACTTTCCTATTTGGCGTTCAGCTCGGAGCAATTCGTAACCGTCTCCAGGGAGAAGCGGCCGGACCAGCGATACCGAATCATACATGCCCTAGATTTTTGTGGAGTTTGATACTTTTGAATATTTACATAATTAATATTAAATATAAAATTCATTGAAACTTACGTTTTGAAACTATTAAAAAATATATTCAGTAAAAATAAATTTGGGTACATGATATACATGGAATACAAAGGTATTAAATTATTAGAACTATCTCTATGATCTAAACGTGTTTTTCTACATGACAGTGCGTATAAAATAAATATTTTAACTAAACGTCTCTTATCCGAAGTGGGACAATTTAATGTGTATTTATTTAAAAATGTCCTCTCATAGACTGGAATTTACTTCAACAGAAGTGTTCCTACAAAAATTTATTATTTAATTTGATGACAATAGGGGTAGAAGAATGGAGCTACGACTAGACGAGTGTTAAGTTAATTGCTCTCGTTACTCTAGGATAATATTAGGTAGGATACAATTTTAGAACAGGGATTCATAAATCGATTAGGGAATCAATTTATAAGATTGCACGTTCAAGCCCTTAAGATTTGTAACCAAAACCATCAATGTTGGACCACTATGTATAATTCGGAGTATTCGGACCTGACATATACATATAATGCAATCCCATTACAGTTCAAGCTTAAGATAACTTTTCGGTACATATTTTTTAGATAAACTTTTAGTATTTTTTATAGTGGTAAAAAGAGTTATTGTCTTTTGATAAATAAGCAAATAAAATAATACTATGAATCGCAGAAATAAAAAGGTAAACCATACATTAAATTTACTAAAGAAATAACACGTACAAAAATGATATTTTCATTTTTTTGTTGCCAAGTGGTAAACGTCGTTCACATTGATTGAAGTCTTCATGGGAACTAATCCCTGAATAAACACATTAATATATTAATGTTTCTATAGTTTTGTTTGGTGGCATGGTCGGGTATAATGTATAAACTCCCTCCAACATATTTGATCTGAGAGCGATAAACTTAAAACTACTTATATTTATATAAGCTCTTTTGAAAATCTATATGCTCTACTTAGAAAGCGGATATGTCTACAAAAGTGACATTACACAGTAGTAATATTGACTTAAACGTTATTTAACACTTTTTAATATTAATATGAATCCAATAATTATATTTAAGCAATTTTACATATTAAAACGAAGTGTAATAAGACACGCCTGGGATTTAGTGTAATAATTCCCACAAAATAGTAAATCAGTGTATGGCTATCCAATATGCTCCAATAGCAAAGCCCGTGTAAGTCCTGGATCAAATATGTGCAATATACGGCCCGTGGACTATATGTGGCCCAGTAAATTATTATTATATCACTACCTTCGGCAATACTCGGTAATCTAATATCGATGGCTTTTTCATCCTGTTTTACCACCCGACGTGTTGGCTTTCAGAAACACCTATCATAAATAGTTTTTTGTCATCTTATCTCTTTATTACAAATATAATAAATAAAAAAATGTTTTGATGTAAAGGTATTGTTACCGCATCTCGAAAAATATATGTTACGATAAAAAAGAAGAATTTTTATTCGAAATTAAATTAATAGTGATATTATCTTTTAAGGATTGGTTGCTTGAATTTCCGTTTTGACTTGATTGATAATTTAAGATTTCGGTGCTTCAAAGGTGCTTGATGGAATTTAAATATTAAATTTGAATCGTTCAAATTATGTACATTCAAACAGATTTTGTCACTAACAACCCGGGTTTCACCTTTCGGCATCTTCAGGCGTTCGAAATTAAACTGACTGACGAAAGGCGAAACCCGGGTTGTTAGTGACAAAATCTGTGTGAATGTACATAATTTGAACGATTCAAATTTTTACGAAAAATATTATTTAAAATACGTAAAAAATAAAATTTTAATTTTTCTTTTAATTTCTTTTTTTGTTTTATTGATGAAACTATTGATCTCAATTTTTTTGTTCATTTTATTTTTAAAAGGCTTTGCTTGTAAACGTCTGGAAAGTTCATGAACTGCCTAGTCACTAGTGTCTAGTCACAGTTTTATCTTTGTACACTCTAGCTTACAAAGCATCCACAGAGCAGATTTTAATTTTATGATAGGTTTTGCGTTCGCCGTTAGTCCTCAAATCTCTCTGGTTGTCTCTAGTTCTCATGCTATTGTACGAAAAAACGTAAAATTGCACAATCATTTCAAATTAATGAAAAAGGAGAAATACAATAAGAAAATAAAATAGGGTATACACTGAATAACATATATCAATGTTATTTGTATATACTTGTTAATGTAATATTACTGCATTTTATTGCATTTAAACTAATTTAAAATAAATATAGTTAAATACCACTTTAAAAATAGTCAGCCCGTAGTCCAGTTGTAAATGCTTTCTGAATTTTGTTCTACTCAAATTAAGTTGATGGTTTTGAATCCCTAAATTGACACATTCATACATTGAATATTATGTTATATTTCACACAAATGCATTGCCAAATAGTATTAAAAATGCGATATGAAGCCAAATAATGTTCAGTTTCTAAAATAATATTATCAATGTAAACAATGCTTTCTCTCTCCATTAAACCTTTTCAAAGATTCATAGGATATGAATGAAGTGTTTGAAGACCAATGTGGACGTTGTTTATGTTATAAAACTATTTACTTAAAACATTCATTCGGATAATAAATACAGTTTAAACCTATATAAGTTACAATACAATAGTTATATCACACATCGTATTCAAGAAATAGCTGTTTGGCGTATTTAAATTAAGTAACGTACAGAAAGTTACTTATGCAACAAACAAAGCGTTGATCATGTGAAAATAAAAGTAGCAGCAATGACATTAATTCATTTTCTAATCGAAATCGTTGCAATATAAGCATGACAGTGACCAGATAAGTTAAAACGACAACTCTATTTTTTTTCAATCATGTTTTCTTTTAAACCTGCAATGAATAAGCATGCTGTCTGTTATTTCAAGCTTCGTCATATTCCAACATATACAGTACATATTGTTATACTTTTTGTATAGCATATATATAACGTTCAACAAAAAATATTATTGTAGAAAAAATCATACAGAGGAACGTGAATGAAATGAGGGTTAACTCTATTTTAATTAATTGAATGGCGTATCAAATAAATAGTGGTTATCGAATTGATTACATTAATGGCTGTACAAACACAACTGTACCCTCCGGAAATGGAAAAACATAGAAAAGTTATTGATTTCCTAATATGTATTCTCTCCGCAAAGCAAACGATGGGCTTATGTCAGCAATAGCCAACTTGGGTTTCATTACTTGGTTTATTTTCAACTCATAAAATATGAAATTGATTTTTTTATAATTTAATACAAAATTTAGTTGAAATCATTTATTTTTTAAGGCGGTATTTTTGAAATATTAATTTTAGATCTTGGACACAGCTTTATTAGATATCTTTTCTATACGAATTAATCTCAAGCAGCTGTGGTTTATGAAAAAGAAATATGTTGCCTTGGTCGTTAGCTGTAACTCCAGTTTTTTTGTATTAAGATTATTGATGTGTAAAAGAATGAATACTTGAAATAATGGTAAATGATAAATTCCTGGATTGAAAGAATGTAAACCGCGAAATCCCGGGATCACAAAAAAGGTCTGAGATTGGATGCCCTAGTCATAATACGGGGCTTTAGATTACAGGTGCATTATTACTACAGAAATACGTGTTTTTAGTAAAGCTCGGTTTTAGCAATGCCATAATAGTATTTATTAGAGACACACAATTATAAAAGTTTTAAAAATATGATTCGGTGTAACTTCAAATAAAATTAAAATGCTAGAAGCATACCTATTCTAGTAATTGTACTTAAAACTATGTTTTTGTAGATTTATAACCCTCGAATATTAATGATATTTTTAGTATAATTTGGTTTATCTAATACAGTTCCGTGATATTATTCGAGTAAATAAACAAGTTGAACCAGAAAAAGGTATAATACATATTTTTTATTCATGTCCGCTCCCAATATAGAGCATATGGCCTCCTAGTAGAGGTATCTAAACAGAAATGTTTGTCTCTCAGTTGCTCAACCTACATTTTTCTAAATAGAGTAAGTAAGGATAGAATTATAAGGCTAGGACAAGACTAGTGGTTTACTAATCACGCTACCGCCCAGTTATTCAAGTATTGGAAGGATGAAGAGGGAATTTTTAAATCATGCCTTCAAATAGTAATTAAAAAAATGCTGTTCGTACTGGGAATCGAACCCGTGAGATGAGGCACGGAAGCCAACAACGCTAACCGCTGACTCGACAAATATCTGTTGCCATATTTTAATGAGAAGTCCTTAAAAATACATTATTAATAAATAATCACGTAAATTTACAAAAAATGCTTTATTATCAATGTTACTATAAAGTAAAATACAGCGATGTTCTTTTTCTCTTTCGTATTATAAAAATGGTAACGTTGCCACTTTTTTATCATTTTATTTTGGTTAAGAAAAAGATTTCCATTCCCTGATTTATAAAACGAAGCTTCCGTTGAATAGGAATGAGAACGTATTCTACCTTTTTTCTAAGGATAAGGTCTTTCAATTATAGAGCATATGAGGAAATTTCGTTTGGTAATCCATTGATGTTGCCACAAAGATGAAATGGTTTCACTTGTGCGGATTCAATGGATTGTTATTTTTAAAAATGTTTATCTTGTAATATGAAAGATTCCCTATCAGCTTCTCTTGGTCATAAAGCATACCCAATCATAAAAAGTACTCCATTCTGATATACTAGAAAATTAGATCATAATATTGTGCTTACATAGAAGTTTTCAAACTCGTTACAGAAATGGATAAGTAATATTAAACTAATCAATGTAAAAGTTGCGTAAAAACGATTCATTTATTTCTTTACAATAATATAATGTATTGTATTTAAGTAATGATGGTAGTACAATACTATTGTCGTTCTGGCAATCAACATTAAGTCAAACGTACTAGTTTTAAGAAATGTTATATTATATACAAATAAACTATACGTATATATCATTAAAATTTAGTTATACGCATACCCGAATAGAAATTAATTGTATTAAAAAAAAAACAAACATAATTTGTAATTTTTTCCTTAATTTAATACTGCGTCAAGAACATCGCAAGTCTTCACTTTCTGGTAGATGTTAGTAACTTGTAAAACTAACACAAATGAGTAAAATATACAAAGAGATTCTTTAATATTACATAAATTCATTGTCTAGAATATGCAGTTGGTGTATTATTTATACCAGTTTGTCAAAAAAGCATTTATTTTAATAGTCGATTTTTATTAATGCTGATTTAAAGACAGTTAATTGCTCCTGTATATTAATACATCAATCTCTTATATGAGTTTCTTATATTTTGGTATTATAATAACTTATATACCATATAATATCGATGCTAGGGGTTTTGTTCTAAGAGTTAAAATAAATATTTGCTGTTAACTCAGAACTATCAATTTAATATTTACCAGTTTCAGTCAGAGCAGTGACGGTGAACAAAAATAGTGCTAGCACTGCACTATTTTTATTAAAATATAATTGCGTATTATAAGAATATAAATTTCCCTTCATGGCATGGTAGGGTCATTCAGTTCCGCCAAATTTATATTATTTATACTATCTGACAATCGTTCTGTACTCTGGAACTTTACATATTATGAAAGCATAGATTTGACTCTTTGGAAACATCCTATCAATTGTAACGTTCATTCATGACCTACGTCCTACATCGTGCCTTAAAACCGTTATATGACAAATTAATTAAATGACGAAGATTACTTTCTCCACCAACTAACAATAATTATCACATTATTTGTTTCCAATATATCAATATGAATTTGAATTCATGATTTTATAAAGTGTTTACATGATAATTTTTGTATATTTTTGAATGAAATATAATAAACACATATATTATATGATATTTAAAAGAATATTCCAGGATAAAAAGGCATTATCGATACACAAAAATCAATAAGATGACACAATAATTCACAAACGATGCTTTTTAACTGCTTGCTACTCAGTTACTCAATCATTTTTTTTAGAAGAAAGTAATGAAATTTTAAAAGAAAAGGATTTAGCTTTGACAGGAATATTGGTAAATGTATTATTCTCGCTTAGGTTTGTAATTTCAGTATTAACAAAGTAAGAGAATAAATTAAGATATTACAAACAGTCATGCCATTATGCGATAGAAAAAATGCTGTTCGCACTGAGATAATCTGAGAGATTTGTTTTATATATCACAATTCAAATATGTATGTCGTTAAAAATACACGAAGTTAATAAGAACAATTGATTGATCACCACGCTTATAAAACAATATTTAACTTTCCAACATTTTCTGTAAAAATACAGTATTGAATCAATTAATTTAAATGGAAATTGAATTTATTGATTGCGAGCATCCCAAAAATAATAACAGTCTGTTATTCGCGAGGCGTCAGACTATAGGATGGGGTGGTAGCTCAATAATTAGTCAGAGGGTCGGTTGAACAGTCGCCTAATGAAGCTTGCGCGTGTCTGAACCTCCCTAACAGACAAACAAACCAAAGCTTACATGTTGAGAATGCCTGATATGCAATATCAGAGGTTGTTATAATTAGTGCAATTGCGTCTTAAAAGAATTAAATATTGATTGAATTAGGATTTACTCTACTTTAATTAGGTGAAAAAACAAGAGTATTTTAGTTAGTAAAATTATTATTTTATATATAATTGATTGCTATTTTGACTACCCCCTCGTCAGAACTATGCTTAAAATTAAATTAAATTAGCTGTATATACTGGCTTAGAAGAGTCACACAAAACATTTTCTAATATATTGTAACACTCTAACTTAAACTGAAAAATACAGTATTAAATTGACAGTAAAAATACAGTAAAAGTTGACTTTATGTGTTTCTCGAAACTATAAACAATATGTTAATTTAAAGCAAGTCAGTTAACATTCTAATGGTTATATTTAACTTAATATGGACTTAACTATGTACATAATGTTATATATATATTGATCACTAGAAAATGCTATTTGTATAATACATAATAAGTATTCCTAAAAAAACTTGTGTGTTGTTATATTGTATAAAAAAATGAAAACAAAATACCATTTTAGTATTAAGGTCAAAAAATATATTTTCATAAGAAAATTGTTCTACAGCTGAAATAGTTTGGAAATGGTGTGACGTCTAAAAAGCTACCGACTATAAAATGAACCTAATTGCTTGTTAACATTATGATGGAACTCTTTCGTATAAAAATTGATTCAATCAATACCTGTTACTATCTAAACACCTTTTACCTATGATAAAACGTCTCAAAAAAACCTTATTGACTGTAATTTCACCTTTTGCCAGTATTAAATTTGATTGATTGTTTGCTCATTTAACTAAGTCAACTATATAAATCATATTTTAAAAAAAAGTTGTGAAGTTTAAAATAGATTTTTATATTTAATGTTTCAGAGCGTTAATGAAAACAGCATTTAAAAAAAGTTTTGTTACGTATAGAAACGAAATGAATTTATGACGGGGAAAATGGTTTTTTCACACACAGGAAAAACCCGTTTTCGCATAACAGCTTATAAGTATTTTTCTATATTTATATTTAAAATAATCCGTTTTGTTTAAAAAGAATTTGTGGTATCATTTATTTTTATGCTGTTCGATTATATTTCTTTATTAAGAGATTGTTAAAAAATAATCAATAAAAAGCATTTTATATTACAAAACAACACAATAACACTCAAAAAGCTTTAGTAGATATGTACAATAGTAACAAATGATTTATATTACACACAATCAAAATGTTGTTCAATAAAGAAAATTGGTCATGTTTTTCAGTGACTACTACTTCTAAAGTTCATTTATAATAGTGGGTGGTATGATATAATAGAAAAATTAAAACTCTTAAGAATTGGTATTTATATTCTAATTCAATGAGAGGATGATATCAATCTGACTCTGGTAAACTGTGATGTCAATATTTAAAATGTATATAGCATGAAAACTCCTGGCGTAGTCTATGTACATACATTGAATTATGATAGTAGCGATTTAAATCTATCAATCCGTCTATGATAAGGTGTTGTTATACCTATCGGTATTTAGATACAAATAAGAAGTAAAAAGATTAGTTTTAATTAACCATCATTAATAAGCATGATAGTATACAGTTCAGTTGTTGAAATGCGCTGTCTTATTGAAACGAGAGAATGAATCAGCTATCTTTAAACATACGTCTCACAAAGCAAATAACATTCTGAATAATTCCTTACATAATGAATTATTCGTCAATAATTTTGTTTGCCAACATCGGAAAACGAGTACATGATTTGTGAGATAATTACGATATTATTGCTACTTTTAATAGTTTTGAATAATATTTACAAAAATTTAATTTACCATAATAAGCTTCTATCATTTATTTATTCTCTATAATTACTTTCTGAATCTAAACAGTAATTGTCGGAAAACTGAATTTTAAAGAAAATTGCCAAAACCTATTCGTCGCATTTTGAATGCGAAACGGCAAATGAATTTTATTTTTAACGCACCCTTATTTCAAAGATAGATACTTAAATTAAGGTGTTACTTTGCTTAATTTGGCCCCGCTCTCGTACAAGGGCTCGCTTTAATGATGCACACACTACGTAGTGATTATTCGTGCCTCTTCAAGTGAGACCTTAATGAGGTCGTACATTATACGTATTTGGTATAATAAGATGAAAATGGCAATTAACCGAGTATTAAAAGTTTCAAAGCACTCTATAAAGAAAGGGTTAGAAAAATGTATACCATTGCAATTATTATTTCTAATTAAAATAAACGTGTAACACTAATTATAACGTAAAACTTTTGTATGTAATTTAAAAAGTAATTTATTTAAACTTTAAAACATTTGTTTTTTAAATTAAAATTATTTTGATTCTGTACACTTCCATAAATTTATCTATTTTTCAATCAATTTATGAACGAAGACATCGTTTCATTTTACTTTTCTAAATAATTTCTTACCAATACCAGAATTGGGTCGTATATGTATTATATTTATATAGCGATAAGTTTATTTCTAGTATTATTGAAATGCAATGTTTATGTAAAAATAATATAACCCACTTTTTAAAAACAGGTTGACTGATAAGCCTTGTGGAAAAACCTTCTGTGAAATGCTCCTATCAAGTCAAACGTTAAATATTTGCAATAGATTTTTGTTAATTTCAACATTGCATTTATTTATAGTAAACTTAATAATAAGCATATTTGAGCAACATTTAAAACAAATTTAGTTTCTCTCCAAGTCAAGATGGTAAACAGAAAGATTTATTTTAGGTTTAATTTTTTTATAACTATATCTATTATTAATACCGAGAAGGAAAAAAGTAATAAGTTATAAGTTCCTCAACGACTCACTTCAATATATCATTTTTTTAAACTAGCTTTAACTTTCTTTCAATCATTTTTGCTGTTGAAAGTTAGTTTTGTAACAATTTCAAATGAATACAACCAAATAAAAAATATAATAGAGAAATGTCAGTGCTTTATTATTAAATTCGTTTAATTTATTTATGCTAATCCATAGCCAAATGACTAAAACTGTTGGGTTTTTATCCACGGGTAACCACTTGAAGTTCCGTGATTCAAACATTCAAACATTGATTTGTTAATTGATTAATGACACCGTTATTCCAATCCAAAAGAGGAGGTGAGTTGAAAGCAAATATAAGACTACTATTTATTTCTTTAACCCATAGTTGGTTACTTTCTCTCTTAAAAAAACAAGTAGAATAAATTTTATACTTATAGTAGTCGCACCAAATACTTTCCTAACTTTCTACTATAGAAATGGAGGAAAAATGTTTCATAAAAAACGGAAATAGAAAAATATTATGTATCCGATACCGCCTGTCGATTTACACTTATCATGAAAGCCATTTTAATTTATTCTTATCAAAGAATTAATCAATTATTTTATGCACGAAAAAAGGTAAGCAAGTAAATACTTGTTTGTTTTATTTTCATCCATGCACGTTTGACATTTACACGGATAGATATTATGAAAGTAAAAGTACTTTTGAAACGTCTGTCCACATGTATCTCTTAGATGTTTCATATATTTAATCAGCTCCGAGAGCTTTCGCGTGGGCAGAACGATATTGAGTGAACCGATTGAGCACCGCTTTTACTGAACCGAAAATATAGCAAGTGATTCGTGAAATGTGGCCTGTCCGACGTGCGTTTACTTTATGAATAAGCCTGAGATATTCATAGATATCTTTCATTCTTGGAAAGCATAATGTACACTAGGTATCGCGAAACCGGATAAATATATATATCGACTGTGGAACACACATAACAAATTTTACAAGAGACACAAAAACGTTATTTGATTATTTTGGGTCAAACACAAATTATTAAATATCTTTAAAGTAGATGGAGACTGATTAACTGGTTTTTGATTGACTTTATTTATATTTAAAAAAATTAAGTCTTTTTTCCTGATCGCAATTTCCAAAGGCCTTTAAAAGCTAAATTTAGATACTTATTCGGCATTTTCGGCATCCTTTTGATAAAACGTATATCAAGTTGTATACATTGTGATTATTGAAAAAAACTGTGGGCTACGGTCCTGTTTCTTTTCCACAGTTGATATGGGTATACCGGTATTTCAAAAATAGATTAATATAAACGAAAGACTTACAATTGTGACGTATTAGTATCATATTTGTTGATGTATAAATCAAAACTGGTGCTATACATGTATATCAACCATATATAGTACAAGCTTTTATGATATTAAAAAAATAGGACTTAAAAATTTGAATGCGTTTTGGGCTTCCCAAGAGATGGATCTGCCACTGTGCATGGCATCCATTCAGTTGGAAGGAAAGCCAGGGTTTCTCTGAGAACTTCGCAGCACATTTCCCACACAGCCAAGCAAGGTGACTTAAAAAAAATGAATGGCTTCCCGGTCAAAATCAATTTGTGATTATAAATACTATTGAATAGAATATTTCAGTTTTTAGCTAGGCGTAAACGCAAACGATGTTTTTAAAATTATAACTTAAAATTTTGATTGAGCCACAAGGTTTGAATATATATATTTTTAGTCCATATCCCCTACCAATCTAGGGAATGTGGTCAATAGCGGATTAAACACATGAGAGGCCCCAGGCGCAATAAAATCTGGAGGCCCTGTTTTTCGGATAAAATAAAAACGACAGAAAAATCCATGTAAAATCTGAACAAAAAATATATGAGTTATATAATATAAGCAGAACTGAATCGGACAATATTATTATAATATCAGGATAGGCATTGACCATATATTATTACACTATAGTACTAACCGCACTGAAGGAACTCCTTTTCGAAAATATTTTTTAAAAAACATTCTACTGTAAAATGTATAAATTTTCGGTTACGATTTTCTGCGTACGATATGTACATCACAACTGACTTCATGCATTTGGTTGAAAAACTATTAAGTATAATAATATTAAAAACATATCTCAACAAAGATGTATAGCAATATCGATGGATTTAAATGTATATAATGTAAATGCTTGGAAAGTGTATGATGCAATATAAACAGAAACCACCAGAGCCTAGGTGTAAATAAACTGTAATGCAGTGGATGGGATTGATGGGCGGCCAGTTATGGAAATAAATCAATCCAGCTACAATAGCAACAACCAATGCGGGTGTAATAAAACACGTTGTTACTATCTAAATTATGCAAACAAAAGTTATATCAAAGTTATCAAGTTAATGTTATAGTTAAAATAAGTTATTGACACTACAAAAATACGATACATATATAGTGAACATAAATAACATTAGGGAGTTTTAAATGTCAACAAATGTTTCGTAAAAGAGTATTTATCAGGGCTGTAGAGTGGGAGTCGGAGTCGTTTTATTTCTCTAAATACTCATTAGCCTTGATAATTATCACAGGAATCGCAAGTGATGCTTAACACATTACGTATCCAACTTCATAATTCACCTAACTAGTAAATTAAAATTGCCTACTGTGGTCTAGTTGGTAAGAGCTTGTTTTATTGAACAGGATGGTCTGAGTTCAACTTTCAATCTCAAATTTCGATTTTGTTATTCAATTTTAATTTGAGATATAAGACATAGGTATTTATGAAGTCAATTATCATCGAATTCATCACAAGCGACTTTCAACAAAAAAAAACTCATTGAGTTTATTTCGTATATTTCTTTCAATTTCAAAGATATTTGGCGGATTAGCATTAGCTGTGATACAAAGCATTTATCTCATATATATATATATAAATATACTTTTTTTTAACTCATGTTAGCTCCCAATGTGGAGAATATACCATTCTAACGGAGGTATCTCACCATAAGTTCGTTTTTACGAGAACGCTGAACCTCTCTTTTTTAAAGAGAGTAGTAGGGATAAAAGAATAAGGCTAGAGCAGGACTAGTGGTTAACTAATCACTTTCGCTACGTCCAGTAATTAAAATATCGGAAAGGGTAAGAGAGAATTTTCTGACATTAAAAACACACATGCCTTCGATCATAAATCGATAAATTGAAAAAAAAATCTATTCGTACTGGGGCTCGAACCCGTGAGGTCCGGCACGGAAGCCCACAACGCTAACCGCTGCGCCATATGAACCGACTAAAAAAGTATGTATTATTAATTGAAAGTAGTCTAGTTGATGGGAGCCGGTTTTTTATTATGACTTTTTTTGATTTATGGTTTTTATTTCCCGTCTTGCATAAATATTTTTTTAAAGAATGAGTAATTAATGTTTAAGCTTTTATAAACAATTTCGAGCAATTTGTAATTCGAGCATTTGACGTTCGAGGAATTGGTTATTCGAGGAACTTGTTATTCGAGCAATTTCCATTCGAGGAATTGCATTCGAGCAATTTACCGGGAACCCTAGTTGATTTATGATGAATGTTTTACATGTAAAGTACGACAAATTTGGTTTTTCCAAAATGCTGACCTACAAGAAACTATTAACATACAAATAAAAAAAGAATAGTCTGTCAAAGTTTACGATATTTCGATGTAAGACTAGGGCTTTCGTATTCCCGATTGGCATTATTAGCAACACCAATTTACGCGCGTAGCATTCAAAACTAACAAATGGAGGATTAGCCGCCCTGCCTATTGTCCTGGGGTCTATGCGGTGCTTAACGTACGATGACGTGACTTTGCACAAAGTAAATTTGGCTTCTCGCCTGCAATCCGGCCCTGTCTATTATACGTGGCTACGATCCACAGGCGGTATTACGAGTTGATATGTTGAAACTAACAATATGAATAATAATTAAAAAAAAAACAACGTTTTCACGCGACGTTGGAAGCGAATTCATCGAAAATATAAATGATATTAATGGTAGAAAATCCCACATCAATCATAAGTTTAATAAATTTCTACTTCAGATTATAGATATTTTTTGTTTTTTTAAGTCTGAATGACATTTAGCCTGTGCACTTATTTCCATTTTTATTTATCAAGATCAATACCGGTTTCGCTCATGGCCAGTATTATCAAATGATAAGAAATATCATTTATCAGTGTTATTTATACACAACAAATTAAAATAAAAAGGTGTAAAAATCATTGAAATATTACAATTTGTTATAACACTGTTAAATTCTTTTTATTATCAGATGATAATTCTCGCTTTGAGTGAAACCGGTTCTGATCTTGATAAATAAAAGTGGAAATAAGTACAAAAGGTAAATGTGTTCAGATTTCAAAAAAAAAATAATCTATAATCTGAAGTAGAAATTTATTAAACTTATGATTTATGTGGAGTTTTCTACCATTGAAATCATTTAAATTTTCGATTTATTCGGTTTTTTTGTGATACTAGTATTGATATTTGAAATACCGGAATTAATAAAGTCTCTTGGTATAGCAATCTCTCATCATAGCACCCATGACTGAGATCTCAAATTTTTGATTGAAAATATCTTATTTCGATATTGACTTTGTCAGGGTTTGATCAAAGCCCATTTGCTAAAATTAGACGACGAAAATAATGTAATATGCATAGTATTTGTGACACTGATTCTTTTAACATAAGTTACGACGCAATTAGACTACATATAAGAAAGCTTAGTGTTGATTTATTCCCTGGTCATAGAGCTAAGGAGCTATTGAGGGAAAGGGGGTGGTACCATTGTTTTCCATACATATACGTGCAATTGTTTGGAGACTGACCTATTGACACAACAGGCCAGAGGAAAACCCAATGGCTCAGCCTAACTACTGTTTGTGGGAGCGCTTAATTATATCGACGGGAATCAGGAACCGTTTTTGTAAATTAAAGTCACTGTTTCAAGCATTAAAGAATACTTTATGATTAATCCGTTTTTCTACGACTAGCGCGTAAGCAAGAGTATTTATAAACACGTCCGGCTGACCAGAAAAAACAACTGTATTAGTTATCAAGTGACGAACATTTGAAAATTTGAAAAACATCAGTTGATAGGAGAAGCAGATTTTATCATACCCAATAACGTGTAACGACCATTGCATGAATTAAGTTTTTGTTTAAGTGTTAGACTTTTTCAAGTATTTGTTTGCAGTCAAACGTGTGTAATATATTTCATTATACAATAGCGGTAAATTCAAAAGGAAACAAAAAAATATGAGCAGAATAAAAAAATATATTTATGCATTAAGTTACCGAAATGATTTACACACCCAATATATACAAACCGATTGCGCGTCAAAGCGCCTGTGTGTAAAGCCGACCCATGGTATAATTAATATTAAAACGAATCAAAATTTTTCTGGTTAAATTAAGTCTTAAAGAAGTAAAAATATTATAGTAATGTTATGTTTGTGTTACAGTTGAGTGCAGATATCCTTACTCAATAATGTAATATATTTTTTTTAAGTCCATGTCCGCCTTCACTGTGGAGCATATAGCCTTCTAATGGAGGTATCTCAACCGTAGTTTTTCTACTAGAACTGTTTGTTACTTAATCGCTCAACCTCTCTCATTCAAAGAGAGTAGTAGGGATAGAAGGATAATTTCAATACAGGTCTAGTGGTTAACTAATCGCTCTCGCTACACCCGGTTATTAAATGATAGTAAAAGGTAGGAGGGAATTTTAAGACATCACAAACACCCATGCCTTCAAATAGAAATCGAAAAAATGCTGTTCATACTAGGACTCGAGCCCTTGAAGTCCAGCTTGGAAGCCCACAACGCTAACCACTGCACCATAGGACCTGATCAATGATATAATTAATATTAATACGAATTGACATCTATCTGGTAAAATTAAGTTTTAAAAGAGTTAAAATATTATAGTTATTTTATTATATTATACGGAAAGTTGAGCGAAGATTACTCAATAATATAATATACCTTTCAAGTACAATAATCATTCTTTAAAAAAATGTTTTAGCCTACGAATATAAGAGATAATTAAAACAAATATTAATGTCCCCCGCTATACGACCCCTGATTTCCGCCAAGGCAGTCAAGCCCATGGCATTTTCCTGCCCAATGCTCAGTGCTTAGTGTCCGGTACCCATTCAGGCCCGATATCAGGCAATTTCGCTTACAGCCTGTCAATAGATGACCGCTATTAAGTGATTATACCCTATATTCTGATATTCAACATTGGTAGTTGTGATACACGTCCATTTTAACCTGTTTATTTTTAAATCAGCTTTCAGTAAGACTGATTTTCGTGAGCTTAATGATGTATGGAAATCTTGTGTTTATATAATACTTATCTGGGCGTAGCGTACAGTAAAATAATACGCCTGCTATTGTGTTCGTCTGGGGATAAGTTTGGGTGAACGTTGAGTGAACTGGAGGTGACGTATAATATTTTTTTGCGATCATGGTTCTGCAGTGCCGACTTTATAAAGGTCAAATTACTCAGGTATTCAACATTATTCATAGGAGTAAGTATAGATGAATATGACTAACATTTTCGTCGTCTTTTTATGGAACGGACAGATGAGAAGATATTTTGGACACTACACTACGCATTTTTTACATGTAGATATTTGGGTAAAATACTACATAAGCGTCAAGTACTATTTGACGTTTAATCCAATATGGCCGTTGTGTCAGTGCTGCTAATAAAAAAACACCAGTCACTCGTAAATTATTATACATACTTGAGAAATGTAATTTTCTCTGATTAGCCTTAGAAATACTCCAAAAACACTGTCTGGGGAGCGAAACGAATTCCTAAATACAAATTCGTCCAAATAAGACGCAAATAAGCTTTTTCTTGTGCCAAATTGGAGTTTCAGCTTTAGATTTGCTCGCATCCACATATCCTCAACGTTTTGCGTATGTAATTCACTATCGTTTGGATCCACAAAGTTATCTTGGTGAACCACAAACCAATGCGTGTATATTCCATCTTCAATACATGGAATATACGAAATAATGTGTGTACCTGACAGTATATGTATTTCTTCTTGAAAAGTACCTGTTATTATTATCGGTCCACTTCTTGCACTCTTCTATTGACAGGACTGACACGACAGCCATATTGGATTAAACGTCAAATAATATTTGACGTTCATGTAGTCTTTTACTGATCTTTGCATTAAATCAAAAATATTTATAAAACTCCCCGTACTGCTATTTGAGGTCGTGATCACTATAACTGAATCCAAAACCGTAACCACTCGGCTAATGATCCAGAGAAATAAATATTTTTAATTTCAACGTAGACGTTCTATGTCAGGTTCGTGGCGCAGACGTCAACGTCGATGACTTCCGCGATGGGTACAACGGGTTTGAGTCTCAATACGAAAAGCGTTTTTTCAACCGATTTTTGTTTAAGCGCATCGGTATATGTGACGTGTAAATATTCCTTCCAGCTTCCTAATCCTAAAGCAACGAGGCGTATCGAGAGTGCTTAGTTAACCACTAATCATGTCTTAGCCCTATTATTCTATTCTTACTCTCTTTGAAAGAGAGAGGTTGAGCAACTGAGTAACACGAAAATGAAAGTCCTTTGGAGTTTATCTACTATGCCCCTCAACATTCAATTCATCGTTAAAAATATTATTAAATTTTATTATATTACCGCCATCGGATTAACTGCTTACAATTGATGACTTTGTTTTTAACATATTATTAAAATTCTATTAACTGTTGCTAATCACATCGCCCACTGTGGTTTAGTTGATTTGAGCTTGCTCTTCCAATTAGGTGGGCCTGGGTTCGATTCCCGGTAAAGTTAATGTCAAATTTAGATTTTTAAATTTGAGACCTTATACATGGGTATTTGTGATGTCAGTTAACCTCAAGTTGATCTCGGGCCACTTACGAAAAATTATCATATGATCTTTCAATTTTAAAATATTTGGCGCATTGGCATTAGCTGTATTGCCAAATATTTAAAAAAAAATAGGTCAAGTATCATCGAGAAGATATAATCTAGGTATGATGCAATAAAGAAACTAGTTAACAAAATGAGAAAAACACTTCTGTTGACTTCACTAATAATAAAAAAAAACATTTGTTTTCCTTACAAAAATACGACGTTACTTGAATATTATTATAATTAAATATTGTAATATTATAATTAAATATTGATTTGAATAATTATTTTGTAATATTCAAGTAATAATCTTCAATCAATTGTTATCAATACTCAACCGTATTGATAACAATGTCATTGGCGTGCACGTTACAGACTAGCCGCAGGTCACCTTGCTGTCGTTTGCGGTTACTATGTGACATATGATTTGCCTTTACTAGATTTGCTCCCGTCGTTTGCCCACGTTCATACTAAAACATCAAAAGACGATTTTCTAACATAAATATATTTGTATGTAATACGATGGCTTAAAAGATTTCATCAAAGTGTTCGAAAATTATAACATTTGACCAATGGGGAATCAAGTCAAGCGGAGACTCCGAGTGGTAAAATTTTCGTGGGCCTCAAACTAAACCCTTTGAGTAGTGAGTTAATTTTTACTAAATTAGGTTTTTTTTTTATTATATTTTGATTATTTGTAGTATTGCCGCATGCAAAAATATAAAAACCTTCTTTTTGGATACGGACTAATCTGGGAAGAATATTATTTCAATAAGTAAATATTTTTTTTAAATTATAAAACTCATATTTAAAAATGTACAGTAAACAAGTTCTTTATTACTTTTGAATATTTTTCTAGAAGCTATCACTTTGCTTTTTCGTCAAGATCTTTTTTGCTCTCATTTGTCTACATGTGCCGCTCTACAGACGTCGATTCCAGGAAGGAATCGATTCCAAATAGAACTTTACGCTCAATATTATATGGCTACCGATTTGTTTACAAATGTTACCTTTTATTAAAAAAAAATCTTTTCTTCATTCGCAACACACAATCAAAATAATGTAGCAGCCAAAAGTCACCGGTGGATGTTAGACTGTCTATTAACCATATCTGAAGAAATAACAAAAAATCAATAAAAATCAAGAGAATGGCATGAGATAATAAATGACAAGCTACGCCGCCGTACGGGTACGGCAATACTCATAAAAGGGTTAAGTTAGGTAATACAGTTTTTACATTAACACTTATAAATTTATTAAAATAAAATATAATAAGCCGAGCATGCCAACTTGGTTGCATCTAAGGAAAAATATAAAGGCACCAAGAAATTTAACGCGTCTTATGGAAAGATAATGGAATCCAATACATATAAGGTTTTATTTCAAACTTCATTATTTTATTTATCATTCTACACATTAACTTGCATGCAACTATGTCACGAAGAATTTCTCTAGATCGGGACATTTCTGGAAAAACTTTGAACAGGAATAACATAGTTACGCTACGAAATACATCCTTTTAGAAGAAGCTTTAGTAGGTACGACGTTGAGTACCATAAAGAATACAAAAAAAACATTAAATATAATCTAATTCTATTTATCGAATACTAATTCTACAAAGGGACTATTTAAATAGTTTAACGAAATAATATTTCACCGAAAACTTCTCGAGATTTTGTAGACATTGAAGCAAAGATTTAGTTCAATATTAAATAGTACATTTTAGGATTGTTTAATGGTATTTAAAAAAAATCTTTCTCTAATAAAACTACTTCTTACAAACACTTAACCCTCCAGAGACGAGATCTTTTTTTCGATATATTTTTTAAGCCACATTGAAGTCACGGATAACTTTTATTTCGAACAAAAATTTAAAAAAAAACGCAAAATCGTTGTATAGAAACTCCGCATGACGATATGATCATGTTAATCCTTTTATTACCTTGTAATATTGTGTACGGACAAGTAGTAAGGACGAGCGTGACCGTTTGGGCACGCAAACATTTGGAGATGAAATATAGCTAAACGTGAAATTTTTAAAAATATTTATAATTTGACCTTTTTAGATCAGCATAATTTCAATACAAATATATTAGCAAAAAAACTGTAAATGGTTTGATGTTTTTATTAAAAAATAACCAACAGTTTCAAAAAGTCAATTAAAAAAACGGAAATTCAAAAAATCGCATATGTTTTTGGTGGCCGTTTCTGTCCCCGCGGCTGATGACTTACTGAAGTTTGTACCCTTCTAAACCAAATATGAGTGAAAGTAACGATATTTAGGTAGAAAAAGGATGAATAGTGGGATCAATAAACAACGGTGTTTACTGTGACCATCCATGTCACGCTCGACCTTGGAGGATTAAGTGGGCAGCGAAAACTATACTCATCAGATACAAAAATAACCGGAACGTCTTTTAAAGTAACGACCTAGATATTTTAGAACCAATAATAACTGTTTAACCTTTCGTAATAATGGAAACATGAAAACTTTTACTGGGTCAAATTATTTGTAGTTATTTGAAACAAATATAATGAAACAAGTTCATCATATTATATTAAGGTCTGACAAATTTATTGCTTCCGCATTTCCGGATTAATTATTATTAAAGGTTTTGTTGTCGACAGTAAAGTTCTCGCATCTCGATGTTTTGCCTATTTCCGCCTATAAAACGAGGTGAAACGTATTCAATTTGTATGGATCACGTACAGAGCCTTTCCAGAGTTTTATTCGCCCCTAAAAAGTAATATAAGTTGTATCAACTCATCTTACTTTTTCACGATGGGTACAATTCAATAGAGTCGTTTTTTCTGAATCTTAGATTTATTTCGTGTAACTTGTCGTCTTATGTTTAAAGTTTGTTTCTATACCGAGCTCTTACTCTTTTGTATAATACGAAAATGAAGACCTAATAATTGATGAAATAACATCATTTTTTAAAAAGCAACTGCAAATTTAATGAATTAATTTCAAACTAATTTCAAATTAATTTCAATTAATTCAAAGCCAAATTAAACTAAAATGTCAATAAATTTTAAAAAGAAATCTTTTTACACGTTTGATAAGAAACAATATGCTAAAATAAACATACATTAAATTTTAAAAACACTCTTTTTTACTTATTTCACAATTATCTATCAGAATTAGGATAAGTTTTGCTCATCTTTCAGTCAATTCCGAAACCGGCCGTTATCCTTCATTAAATTATTTATTTAAAAAATTGTATCTGTACTATTAATATGTGTCGACTTTATGATAAATTTTGTGTGTTACAGTGACGATAAATTAACAGTGTATACTTACGAATTATTAAACAAACGATGTTTCATATAAAAAAATACAATAGCGGCTTGTATATGTAAATCATTAATTACAATGATTTTTCGTAAGTCAGTTGATTAACTTTACTTTTTAGATACAATAAGAGTAATGTTAAGAAGACACTGTTTAACACATTCGATGGATTCGGCGGTAACTTTGTGGTAAGTAAGTTCATTTTAAGAAAAATTTTAATAACCGTCTAAGTTACGTTAGTCAGAACGACAAGTCAAACATGTAGTCAGAAAGACATTCATTTTTATCTTTGCTCCTTATTTCAAATCAATGTATGAATACGAAAAATAATGATAAAAAGTTTGTCAAAACTTGAACTCGGTACACCATATGTTTGCTAAAATAAATCTCTTGCAAATTTTCCCAATGACAAGATTTAGGTATTCATGACATCGACGTTAAATAACTAAAAAAAGCAGTTTTGTAATAAAGTTTTCAGAAAATGTTTAAAAAAAATGTACATGACGTTTATAAAAGCCAACCTTATATTTTCGTGAATGCTGCGCAGTAAATCGATCTGTTCGTAAAACAAGCTCAATTTTGTTTTTCAATCTGTTGCAACATTGAACATACAGAGATGGTATCGACTTTGCAATACAACGTATCACCCAGAAAAGTGTGTGTTCGTTTTGCATACTCACGAGTTATTATAATTGGAAATATTTTTAAAGAAATTTACACAAAACACCTTAAAAATAGTCACACTGAAAAAATTTAGAGCACAATTTAAAAATTAACTGATCAAGCATATTTATTTTGATAGTAAATTACACATTTTATCATCAAAACAATCTTACTTTTTCATTTGAGTACACTGTAAATTTTCAGCTACAATAGTAAAGTAATAACATATTTATTACTTAGTTGCATTGTAAAAGATTCAAAGAACCAAACAAACTCTTCATAAAATTGATTTCTAAATCGATATCTGGAATGTATTCCAGTATAAAAGATGCCTGTAATGCTTCCAGTATTTCCTTACAACCATTAAAAATACGTTACGACTTAAAATATAACAATTCTTGATGGGAAGCTATAGTTATTGTTTAATTTATTGTTTTACACAATTTTTGTTCTCTCTCCACAACATTATATAATTACCAGGACATCCACGATTAGAAAAACTGGTCATATATAAAATTGTTAAATAATCAGAAAAGTATTTCATTTTTCTAAAGATAAACTCCGTAAAAAAAGGTCTTGGAAAGAGAGTGATAGAGATGACTATAACCCTTTTAGTAATCTAATCATTTTCTCTTTCATACAATAAAAACAAATTTGTGTTGAGAGACTAATTACAAATACTTCTCACTTAAATACTTTCTAATGAAATGCCCAGTGTCAAATCAAATGATCTGTATGGGTAATGAACAAATGTAAATTATTTTACATACATAAAAATATGTTTTGAATATAAATTCTTCCAACTTATCAGTGTTGAATTAAATTTTGCTACGAGTAAAGATTTTATATTTTTATTAATCTGTTTCTTACATGTATAAATCGAAGTTTTATTTTGGATACTTTTTTGAGTGATTAGTATATCTCTGTTTATAGTTATTGTAGTGTTTAGTCTATTAAGCATTAGTTTTGTTGTAAATAATTTTACAGGAAGCATTTATGTGCAATTCAAAAACACTGATAACTCGACTTTAATTTATGATATTCTCTGCAATTTATGTAGAAGTAATGTTTTATTATTTACTTTCACCAAATCATAGTTACGAGGTGTTGCTTCGTTGTCACTGATGCAGTACGTATGCTCAAATTTGCAGTTTCCCCGTACACCAATTGCGTCGCGATTATTTGTAGCCGGTCGGTATTACAGTTCGCCGTACTTAATGAACTTGCCGACCGAGCAGGCGGATATCACAGGTCATGTCAAAAGTCAACACGGAACCTGGGTAATCGCTAATATGTATGGACAGATTATTCTGTGCCTAGATTGTATACCGGTTGATATGGCTGGAATAATAACACAATTTAGATACTTATATGCAATCTGATGCAAATGTAAGTCATCAAGATTTTGTAAACTGAACGCTTGGTGAAACTATTCAACGATATGATATCATTTTCAATGCATATCATGTAGTAAAATACAATCATTTAAAAATATATCATATTAAAAAGGTGTTTTTTATAAGAAAAATCTGGAACTTGTCAATATTTATACAACTCTTAGTAGATTTAAAATATTTCAATTCATCGAAAACAATGCTCTTAAGATATGTGATGATTTTGATACGTTATAAATTAAAATATACCTGTGTTTTTGAATTATCGAAACGGTTATTTCAGTAGAAGAAAAATACTGTATATTGAGATCCTCATAACGGTTTTAAAATCCCTATATTTAACGACTGAATACGGTCTCTTTTCATGTGAATTCAATTCAATTCTAAAATTATTTTGAACCATGAAATATTTATCGTAAAATTTAATGACTTAATGAAAACAAAATCCGCTATATGGTTGTATCAGAAGATAACGAGAAAAATAAATACATTGTATTTTTGTAACACAAAGTGAACAAACGGTATAAATCTCATCGGTAAAAATCAGTAACGTCCATCAACCCAATCAATCGTTAAACCTTATATGATTCTACGAAAATATCGCAAAAAGCGTATAAATAGTCCTCGCACACAGTTTGCTCTTATCTGTATTTAAAGGCAGCACCAGACGCAAACAATGTTACACATTTTATAAAGAACAATGCGGCTTAAAATATTTCATGCATATCACTTGAATAAGAGAGAAAATTCTTTTGAATATTAAACCAAACATAGTAACGATTTCAGCTTAAATAAAATGTACAATGTTGGTTGTTACTTGAGCAGAACTATGAAGACAAAGCAATGCCAACGTTAACTATCCACTGTTTTGTAAAATATTTCCTATGAAAATATGTATAACCATTTATTAAACTAATATCAAAACCAGGTTTATTTATCACGAGAGTTATTAACTGAATATTGCTCGTGATGAACGAAACTGGTTTTGATAATTATTAAAAACAGTGTTTTACTTTGTTAATATACTTCTTCTTCTTCTTCTTTCAATCAATAATAATTCCCATTCAAAACATTAAAAGCGATTAATTAAATTTTTATGTGAATAAGAATTATTATTATCGTAATTATTTTTAGTATTTTCAGAACGGTTTTTATCAATAAATGATTTATTAACTAAAACCATTTCTGAGTAAACGTCAAATATTTGAGAAGCTCCTTTGCTTCATAAAACCGTAAGACCACGCTGAATTGCAAAATCAGTTGAGACAAAAAGTTTAGACACATTATTTAATTTATACAGTTACCTGATTTTTGTTGATAGGCAAAAAATACAACTAATTTTAATTCATATGAATATAATAATACGATGATCTGCAGTTAAATCTTATAAGAATAAGTCCAATATGAAAAAAAATCCTACATCAGTTAACTTTTATAGCAAGCATTTTTAACTGTGTATTAAACACAACTCATGTCCATTTTTATCTTTCACTGATAAAATGGAGCTTATTTTAATGAAGTTGTTCAACAAAAACTGTATGTTACTCAATCTCTTAATCTTTCCTTTAAAAAGGTATTACAGGTTGAAAGTGTAATGCTAGAACAGTGGTCATAAGTGCCAAATAATTGATTTTATTACGTTTCTTGATAAGAGTAATTAAAAACCTTAGGATATCTATACCCTCAAACAAAAGTCGATTTTAAAAACAATATTTGGAATCTATTTGGACTGAGATCCAAGTTGAACATTACAACCAAACCGTTGACCTATCGGTTATATATACCATTTAAGGCAAAGGTTTCCAAGCAGTAAGAGATTTCCCTCTCAATTGAGAATTTAGGAGAATCTGAGAAAAAATAATATTTTGTATAGATGCACTTTTGTGGAGATAAAGATGAAAAGTATTCGAATATTATTGGTAAAATAACTCAATAGCTCAAAAAATCTAACTTTTGATATCTTTCTATAGAACTATTTCATTGATATGGTTACAACATTCTAACTGTATCTAAGTTTTGTCTCAGTTTTAAGATGCAAAAGTTGATTGAATATAATTTAAGTATTTTTAATGTAAATTGATTAAAGATGAAAAAAATTCACTCAAAAAGTGAATTCTGAATTTTTTTTATAAACCACTTGAGTTCAGTTACGTGAGATTTATTTTCACATATGTACAATATTTTCCCATAACCAAACGCCTTCTACGGTCTCCTCTACGCCTTATCCATCGATCTGTTTGAGAAACATGAGCGCTGGCCCTTAGGGACCTTCATTCTTTATCGACCGTCAACAAGATCGACCCAAATATAAACCAAAGAGGAGACGTAATCTATAAACGGTAGATAATATTTTTTCGCTAGGCTTAATCCCCATTTAACGCTCTCTGACAGTGGGGAACAACTTTGAGATTTCTTATCCCACGATGGAAGGAGTGGTAAGCTTCCGCATTAAGCCTCGGCCAAACAGCCACTGAAGAACCGTTACAAGTATAATACTTGGCAAAGCGTGAAGAGCTTTTTTTTCTTTTGACGCTTTGAATGGTACGAGCTGAAAAAATATTATTATTTAACTGGGAACGTATAATAAATATTTTAATGTTTTATTATTGCAGAATTATGAATGTACGAAAGAAGAAGAATATAAAGCCGATATATTTATATGATTGTGAATTGAATATACCACCATAGTAATGGCAGAAGATAGTAAGTAACAAAATTGACAAAAGGGCAGAATGATATTCTCGGATAACATTTTATTTGTTTTTGACAAGGTACAATTTTATGACATTTTGGAAAAAAAACAGCAATTCGTAATAATATTCTATATGTCTTATAGTATCGTAAAAGTAAAGTCAGCTCAGTAAATACACATTGTAATAGTGTTATCTCGCTAAAATAAAAATATGCAATCTACCAAAACACCAAGTAAATTCGTAATTGAATTACTTCGATAGAAAAGTTTTACCATTTTACTACTTGGCTCACTTCACCTCTTGAGAGTTCAGTCCAAGTTAAAAATGAGGACATTGATAATGTACACAAATTAAATGGTAAGGCTTGTTTATTTAAAACATATAGATTTATTGTATTATAGTTTTATTCTAAATAATTAAGAGAACTCAAGATCAAAAGAATTTTAGATTACTGTCGATAAAATGGCTGTTGAATTAAGATTGGAAACGTCAATCTAGTCGCAGATAAAAATAAAAAATGTATTGCGGCTTTGAAACTAAAGCAATCGTTTTTTTTCGTTTTCGAAACCGTTACGAAGCAATCATTTCCGCAAAAAGCACAATCAACTTCCGGAAATTATAAATCATACGTTAGCAGTATGACTTTTTCATTTGGGTGCATATTATAAATGGAGACATAGAGCTTTTACAGCACAATGCCTGGGATCGGGGATTAGTTCGCGGTAATTACTGAAACCCATACTTGGTTCCAATAAGCTTTAGCACAAGAGGGGCGGGGGAGGAAATGGACCATGTCGGTGGCTGCCTATTTACCGGCTCGTACTGTTACGAAAATGTGAACGCCATTGGATGATTAGCCGGCCATACAAGTGAGAGGTTTTTTTAAAACTTTATATGCTAGCATTAAGAGAAAAGGCAGAATAACTTTATGTTATATATGATATAAGTAAAAATTATTTAAAACTGAAATCAGAGATGAATAGTATATGACGCTTGCATGTTGAAGCATTCAAGGGTAAGTTTAATTATTTAAAAAAGTAAAATACTTTTGTTGTACTCGTACCACATTATATAACGGTCAGAATTAGAGCATCCAATCTCACGCACGATTTTCAGGCATTGTCTCGTCATAGTTGTGAAGATGAGAGATTATTGAGTTATAATATTTTTCTACCTTGCTGTGAAACTTTTGAGATACTTCACGAACGAACTCCCGGATGGTAAGTATTTTCAAGTCTCTGTGAAGCAGCGAGTTACGCACGTACCACATGGCGTTACATATCTGTCTCAGTGATTTATTTTGGGAAATGAGTTGAGCTAAAAAAAAAGGTCTTGCGTCTTTTTATTTCCGAAAATTCCTGGATTTTTGAAATCGACCATTTTTTTTTTAAAAATTCCAGAATTTCAAAATCACAAAAAATGTCCTGGATTGGACGCCCTAGTGAGGACCGACAAAGTTAGCCACGAGCATTATCAAATAATCTGTTGATAATGTTCACAATGAGTGAAACCATTCCAATATAATATATTCCTAATTTTTCTATAATATTTTGCGTAAAAGCAAATACGTTTTTATAATAAATTATAAATAAATTTTAAATAATTTTTTAAAACAGAATTTTTATGAATATGTACAATATTTTATAACTGATTTTATGGGTAGATAGTAATTAGCATAAAAGGCCCACTATCTGACTTGGTATTGCAGGAACCGTATTTAACACAACACAGAAAGTCTGTTGCTCGTGGTTGTTTGGTTATATTCAGTATTAGGTAGTTTACGATTGCAAGTTATGTGACTTCACTTAAATTCATGCTTCAAAAATTGACGCTTTCAGTGAGTAATAGAGGTGTGGCGTCTTAATATTGTCAGGAACACAGGTGATAAGAGCCCTCTTTACGTCGCACACTCATTTATTTAAATTACAACTTTCAATGTTGTAAAACAAAGAAAGATGAGAATTATGTTATATTTTCAGTAAAACAAAAAAAACTTTAAATTATATAAAAAAAAAACATTTATCAAGATTTATTATTTGTGAAATATATGAATACATTGTTTAACTGTTTGTGATTGACACACAAACAATGGTTAGCATCAATTTACTAAAAACTTTTATTTTTAAATATCTAATATATTTTTTTAAAAAAAATTACATTACAGCTTACGCTAATGCGTCAAATATTTGAATGTTTTTAATTTGAAAGATCATACGAGATATACTCGATGAGAAATTTTTGTAAGTCACATGAGATTAACTCAATGAGAATTGGCGTCACAAACACCCATGACTTAGATCTCAATTGAAAAATTGAAAAAATCCAATTTGACATTGACATTACCGGGAATCGAACCCAGACCCACCTGATCGTTAAAGCAAGCTCAAACCAACTAGACCACAGCGGGCGATATCATCTCATATCAGAACGATATCGTTGTATTTTAAAACGAGAGAAAAAAAAAATTCCTGTAAAAAACGTGGCGGACACACTTTAAATTTTTTTGATTTTTCAATTAAGAAATATTGCATATTACTTTATCATTTATTTTATTTTAAGTAAAAATTTCTTTTTCAATTTTTGAACGTACGTGAAAGTTTTTGTAATTTAAAAAAAATATTTTAGTTTGAAAGATGTTTAAGTTTCCTTTCTGCGTGGCGTCAGTCACTATTTAAAAAGGCTTATCAAAATCTTTAAAAGCCTCTCAACATCTTTTACAGTGGCATCGTTTCAAATTACCTTTCAAGAATATGAAGAGAATTAACCCCCTACCCGCGTCACGTGGCTATCAACATCCCCTCAGTCGCAAGGTAGCTACGCGGGGAGCGTGTCCTCACGTTCCGCCTACAACGAGATAAGTCACGCTGCCCTTCTTTGCTAAGTTAAACACCCGCCCAGCGAAGCAATGAGCCGCGTGAGTAATCAGCTGGCAGGCTATCACCATATCTGATCTTATATTCTATTAAAATATGCGCCAGCCACCGTGCTTAACTGCTTTAATATCAGCGAGAAATAAAGCTGCTATAGTATTTTGTTGCTGTTCGAAAAAAATAGATCATGTTTCATTTTTTGTATTGACCGCATTAAATAAAAGACTTCAACCTATATTTTTCAAAAAAAAAACCGCCCAGAGAGGTTACGTTGGATACTCTAAGCTTGTCATACTAAAGATGGGTCTTGCGGAAACGAACGAATCTAAATGTTCCAACCTTTTAGTTAGCGAAATTAACTTTTTTAAATCATTTTTTCCATCATGTTTTGAACGTTATATGTTAAGTATAAAACAAATTACAGCTTGATTTACACATAACGTAAGAGCAATTTTTTTAAGCCATCTAATTTGTACTTCTAACGGAAAATCTCAAAAAAAGTTGCTCTACTAAAACTGCCCAGAATTATGTCACACAACGTCTCGTTTTAAAAGAAAAGAAGGATATACGAATGAGTTAAGGATAAGAAAAGTAGTCAGTTAATCGTTTTTGATTCACCTTGCTTTTTGATTGGAATGATAAGGAAATTTAGAACATCAAAGAAATCCATGCATTCAATTTAAAATCCATTAATCTACTAAGAAATCAATTATAAAATGTGCCTTTATGTACTGATATTTAAGCCATTGTACACTGCGCGTTGCTTAGCACTCTAAAAGTACCACGGAGTACAGGCTAAGCATTAGTCTGTATAGTTTACTTAAAATAAAAATTACCACCGGCCACCACTCATGGAAAACAAACAAATTATAACCTAATTCGGAACATAATCGCGTTGCGTTTACAAAGAAAAACTTCCAGCGGCCACCTCCGGTTTGTGATATTAATTACATGCCTACCATATTTTAAAACTTTGTCCTGTATAAACCGACGAGTTGAAGAGTTGACCAACTTTGCGCAGTGTGGAAAGAAACCAGACCCCAAACCCCTGCGCCCGCATCCGTTCGAGGGCCCTTTAAGGAGACCCTCATTAAATGACTAAGTCTTGCCACCGTACAAGGGATGTAATACCGGTATTACCGAAACTGTGATCCCGGTATTTTATGTGTTTAATCTATATCAAACAAAATGGCGGTATTTTAGTATTGTTAATTAATAATGACTTCAAAGAATATATCTGTGCCCATATGTGCACTAAGAAATAATTGCATTGATACATTGTATGCGTAAATTGAATGTTTTAACAAATGTCAGTCTTTTATGGGTCAGATAAATCATAAATATTTTATAAACGATTAACTTTGCGTCCGCCGTTTTCCTATAGATGGCTTTAGTGATAAGTAGTGGTTGAAACATATAGATCATATACGTCATGAAATAAACTTGGGCATCTGTCAACATAGCCTCATAGAAACACCAATCGAGTTGTGTCTGCACTTGGAAATTATTCTCGATTGAAAATGCTAGTTTACGAGCAAGATTCTCGTAATTTGCAGGAGGTTTTAATTTTCTGCTTCAATATGAAGAAATCTGCGACTGAGACTCATCAAATGCTTTCAAATACTTATGGTGTGGCAGCTATTAGTGAAAGAACGTGTCGTGAGACAATTTATTTGTCAAGTGACGTAATATCAATTATTGACCATAATCATTTATTATAAAAATAATTTATATTATTGTTATTCCTATCGGTAGGTTTTGAAATTGAAAAAAAACCGAAATTGATTTATATTTCCGGTATTAAAATCCCTGTTTGTTCTGAGCTCACTTCTTTGTATGAAACGTAACCAGTTGGTCATCAGTATTAAACATTGAAACTGTATTAAAAACTATCTCGTGAGTACATTTGATTGAAACACAGAACCAAAAAACAAAAAAAATGATACAACTGTATTTTTCAGATAAATGAACAAACTAATGAACAATACTAATGCCAAGTTAACCTGTATTAGGAAACAACTCATTTGAATATTTACATCTTATATGAATAAAACTAGTTGTATAGGGACGGGATCTTAGAATTGGAAGTCTTAGTTGTGAACCGATGTAACTTTCAACAGTATTGTGACTATTTTGTTTAATTATACCTGTTTTACGAACCCTAAACGAGGAGAGCGTCTTTAGAAAAAAAATTGTGTCTGAACGATGTTTGGTGTTGAAGTAAATACATCTCTAAAGTAATGAAAAAAACAATATTTATAAGAGTTCCTTAACTATTTTATAACTTTTTTTTCAAATATCAATGATGTCTAGAATAAATAAGTAAGCAATTAAGCTAAAATCAACCTCTTATAATTTAAACTGCTCTAAATATTGTATAGAAATCATATTATTATTTGAGAAGGCATTCGTTTGTGATTCTTATAATATTTTGAAGATTTAATCTTTTGTCCGGGGCCAAATTGTAGTCTAGTAGTGTCTTTTGTACGTAAGCCCTATCAGCGTCGCTCTCTTTGATCCCTCGCGTCCCATTATATTTTAGGGGAATTTTTCAATTATCTGAATTATTATTATAACTGGAAAAACAGACTTAATTTAATTCAAAGCGATTCTGTCAAGGAATCATAATGGTAATGATACCGCCTTGTGTGATTTCCACGTGGGGAAATTAATCGAATTTTCCCCAGGTCCTGAACAATGGTCGGCGCATGTCGATCTATGCCTATTCAAGGCGAGTCTCTCTTTCAAAGACCATTAGCGGGTTCTTTTGTGCGGCAAAAGCGCGGCTGACCAACTAGCGAATCGTGAAGCTTTTAGAGCGAAAAAGCTTCGAAAACAGGCAACGTTGATGCTTTACTTAAATTTAAAAATTGATGTCTATTTTTTCTACTGACTGCACTAAACACTTTTTAAATAAAGATTTTGTTATTAATATATTAAGCTCTAACTATAATACAATTCTCATTTCGGTATTACAGTTTAAAAACTTTTATTGTATATTTAATTATGCGCGTTTTTTAAATGCCAAACACCTTATAATCAGATTTATTTTAATTTCTCATTTTTTTATCCAAAGACATAAAAATTCACCGTGTTTATATTGGGAATTGACGAGACATTATTTGCGAGTAAAAAAAATAATTGTACTTTTACTAACGCTACACTTTTAATATCAAATTTAAAACAAAAAACTGTAGTACAAAAATGGTAGTTATATTTAAGTGTAATTAATTACGTAATCGAATTTATAATACCTGCTTCAATATCGATAAAGAAGTAATTCTTCCGTATTATAAACGGCTATTAACTAAAGTAAAAATCCAATTATCTTTGATTATTACATATAACTTCTATTTGTAAAATAAACGATAATATAACCACATTTACGTAATGTTATTTAGATGATGTAATTTTTATATCGATACAAATGTTGTGAACTGGGCTAGTTGGCCACTTCTGGTCGAAAGTCAGAACCAGGATGTTTTCCGCGAGATAAAATGCCTGCATTTTCCAGACAAGTGGCGAGAAAAACTCTACTCAACGGTGTTGTTATTAAACGGAGTTTTATTACTACCAGTTAATTGAGATTTTCTGGAAAAACACAAGCCTGACGAAATTATATTTCTATTCTAACAATCTAAATAGGTTGCGACGTTGCGAGTAATTTTCTAGCTCTATATTTTTTCTCTCTGATGGCGCTGCGCAAAATGTAAGGTTCATAAAGATAACTTGTTATAAAATTTGTCGTGAAAGTTAAATTTTAAGTTTTTTTGCACGTAACAACCGTTATTAATTAAAAAAATATCAAGGCTATTGTACATTCTGATTTCAACAACAGTGATGTCTTAAGTTTCTCAAAACAATATATATTTAAATCATTAAATAGGAGACTGTAATTTTGAATGAATTCAAATTGAGAACAGATTTTCCTCTAATACTTATGCCATGTTCTTTTGTTTGAAACTATTTTAATACTAGATATAATTATTCACATATTTGGAAAATAGAAAGGTTACAGTTTTAATGAACCAGTCATGAAGTGCTAAGTAAACAGTATTTTCACTTAGTTATCAAATTGTATAAATATTGATTTTTTCGTATCACATTTTTTTCTTATTTGAATTATAATTTCAAATATTAATTTATTGAAAATCCTTAAAGGAAGAATATTTTTTTGGCAATTAGACTAGCATAGACATTTTTTTTTTTTTCACTTTAATTCGAAGTTTGTGGTGGATTCAATCTTTTTGAATGTCTTTCAAATACAACGTACTATCTACAGGTAAACTGAATAGTCAGTTATGTTTTGCCTTTTCAAAGACTTCACGCGTTTGAATGTAGGCGAATTTGGCGATCTAAAGAGACTCCAGGGTCGGTAGGATGAATGGATGTGCTGGCAGAACAAAGGCGATCATCCCTTAGCTCGCTAGGGGATGCTCCATAGTTACCAGGGACAACGTTTCCACAACCTTCTTACGTTAGCTTATACGTTACGCTCTAATGAATGGCGTGCATATGAGTAAGTATTATATATAGAAATTAATTTTAAGTAAATTTATAAAGACAGTTGAAATCACGATATATCAAAACCTTGGTAAATTTTTTCAGAAGGGATATCTTATTCAGCACTGTCTTACGTAGTAAACATTTTAAAGATTTGCCTGTGTTTTAAGTGATATTTTTTTTACTTTCTTTCTTCCTCTTAATTCAAGTCAAAATCTAATAATTGTTTTTGACATTGAGTTTCTCTATAATTATCAATTATATTATAAATACGTATCCATAAACACGTTTCCGTGTAAGGTTTTCTATGTACAAGAAAAAAGTTTGGTTGGCTCACTTCACCTCTCAAGGGCATATATTATTTAAAAAAAACAGCTCAAAAGCCAATTGGGTCTAACTTTCAGATGAACAAAAATAAATTTTTATATAATAGAATCTGGTAGATACTTTTTCAAGTAATGATTATTAAAACACATTCACTATTTGTCACTTAAACTTAAATATAATTGGCTCAGTTTAAAAGGTGACAAAAACATGAAAAACACCACTCATATAAAATAAGTTTTTTTTTACGCCACTGGTATCTCAAAGACAGGTGTCTCCTAGCGGACTAAGTTATAATTAAACTTTCGTGGTCAGCTTTTTCTTTGCGAACACTTTTCAGGCGAGATGAGCTTTATCCCGAAAAAAACTTTCAGCTTTTAAACAATATTATCCGGTGATATATGGCCGACGAGATATTAATCAAAAACAGCCATTTAAAAAAGGGGAGAATTGCATTTTTATTACGATCTTAAAAGTGGTATTTAATCTGGACACATCTCGGTGAATGAATTTTACGAGCGATACTTTACAAGTGCGAAGTTACCTCTTCAATTCTAAGAGGCAACCGATATAAAATTCCACAGCATAAAATTTAATGAGCGTACAAATTGTTTTTATGTCTAAAACACTTCACTGCTTAAATCCCTATTCAAGTCAAGAGGTTGACACTGATACTGTTAAAAATACGTCCACCAAACGAGACAACTGATTTAGAATAGTATATATTTTTTAAATTGATTATATAATATCATATTTTATAATCACGAAGTTTTTTAACATTTGTTGTGTGTTCAAATATAATATATGTAATTAATGTTAAACAGTATTGCATATACTTTTAATATCATTTATTTATGTGACAGGTCTTATGGCGCAGTGGCTAGCGTTGTAGGTTACCGTGCCGGATCTCACAGGTTCGGGTCCCAGTACGAACAGCATTTTTCGATTGGTTTGTCGATTTGTGATGTCTAAAAATTCCCTCTCACCCTTTTAGATCCGTAATAACTGGCTGGACGAGAAAAATAAGTTGAATACTGGTCTTGTTCTAGCCTTTTCCTTCTCTCCCTATTACTCTCTTTGAAAAAGAGAGGTTGAGCGACTGAAAAAAAAACAGTAGAAAAAACTTATGTTGAGATTCCTCCATTAAAAGGCCATATTCTCCAAATTGAGAGCGGGGTATTGATAAAGAAATAAATTTATTCGTTTTTATCATAGCTATAATAATTTTTTTCCCAAAAAATGAGTTGTTATATATCGTATATGATTATTATAATTCATTTTCCGTAGACAGATTGTCCATATGCAAGTTTAAGCCCTCGTATAAGGATTGTTAAATGTTAGTTTACGAGAAATTTAAAAGTTAGTTTACTTGAGCTTAAAGGCATGGGTGTAACATCTATGGTCTTTGCATTAACAGATCCCAAATTAATTATTAATCATTTAATTTTAATATTATCAATCCCATATTAATCATTTGTGGTAATAGAGCTTAAAAGACCGAATTTTGCAAAAAAGTTCAATTAATTAAGAGCCAAAAAAGTCCCAAAATTAATCACCTACAATTTACTGAAAATTGCTCATATAAATAATTTGTAGCCACAAAATGATCGCTAGTAAAATGAGTAAATAAATGACTATAACATTCTCTTACCATTTTGGGTAATCAATTTAAATAAATAAATATAAATTTCACACTCAGTTGCGTAAGAAATCAATGTTTAATATTTTTTGTGTGTTTTATTTTCAAAAATAAACAATAATTTAACTTGGTTATCAAATTGTATACACTTGTTTCATCACATTTTTTGTCTGAATTATAATATTTTATTGATACGTAGTGCATACGTAGCGTTGTGAGAGAATAGGTTTTATTTGTATAAAAGAGCTTTCAGACTTTTCACAAAAGGTAAGTTGTAGCAGTTTCTTAATTAGGTTGCACGGATTCCTTTGAAATGAACAAGCCAAGAGAAAGTTTCATCTCAAAAAAGATGTCGCGAATCAAAAGAATTATTGCGTTTTAAACGTCTAGAGGTTTTTTTTTCTGACAATTTATGTATTTAGTTTACAAGAAACTCGACATAATAACTCTTTGAGATAAGGCGTTCAGCTTCGTTCATCTCGATTGTCTCAAATAAAAAGTTTTTTTCAAATCAATATCAGTTGAAACGAGAAATTTAAAACACATTTCAAAGAAATTATAAAACAAATTAAACTGTGATTTGGGAAAAGAAGTAACGTTTTTATAAGAAAACCTAAAAATGTGTAAAATAAATAATACTTAAGATTAGATTTCCACTTTTAAATACAACAAACTTTGCTGATGAAAATTATAAAAAAAGGAAAATTAAAATAAAATAAACTTATTTTAAATTACATCTAGTGATGCAAATTGTCACTATTTAATGCATAATCTATAATATACTTTAACAACTCATTATTAAAGCGATTTCCAACCTGGGAGGCGCGAACAGTCCGAAATATTTATTTGCCCTTTAAAACGTTTCTTTAGTACTATATGAAACAAAGGATTGGGAGGCGCGAGGATATTTTTTTCTTCAAAGGTAGGCGCAGTAAGATAAAGGTTGGAAACCACTGCATTAATAAATTATTATGTTAAAAAAATAAACTATACATTTGTACTCATTACCACTTTTATTTATAAAGATCAGTACCGGTTTCACTAATGATGAGCATTGATAAGATAATAAAATGCTTCAGTGCTGTTTATAGAAATTAATATGACATAAAACAGCTGTAATATACAATTTTCACTGAAAAAAACCTACAGATAAATGAAAATATGCAAAATATGTACTTTTATTTGTAAATTCTTTTTAAAAAACGGTCTTGGTGTTAATAAATAAAAGTGGGAATAAGTGCAAATGTATATTTTATTTTTTTAGTATAATGCCTTTCCACCATGTATAGTGAACACCCTAAAAGTGATACTTTATTATCATCAAAATGTGAATCAAAATACTTCTCACATAACCTTTTAAAATATATTTGATTTTTCTTTGCAATACAATTATATGTATGAACTAAATTGTATTAGTTTGATCTCAGGAAAAAAACTTCTGAGCTTGATGTCCTTCTATAAAACGATGTATTGTTTGTATGAACTTTAATAACCAATATGTGAGATAGTAGATTCTTTATTGTTGACTTTTCTTCAGAGTTGATTCAGAAGTTTCCTCGCTAAAATACCGACTCATGCATGAAGCTTTCAACAGCGAGAACGTTTGTCATTGAAAAGCTCGGTTCGAAAAAGCTTAGCAAAACTTTGTTCGTTCACGGTGCGAGAGCTTTCGAAAAATAAAACTATCCGTTATAATTTGTCGGCGTCGGTAAACAACGCAGATTTATACTGAAACCTTCATTATTTGTTTATCATAGCATATATGGATTATGAATACCAAACAAAGGCTTTCAATTTTATAACACAATGAAAACAAACCACGAAAGCTGCAATTTTGTATAAATGTGTAAAGTTGAAAAATCAATTAAAATAAGAAACAAATTATACATTGCCTTGCGATAGTGAAAATATCATTTATGTATTTAAACCTTTTTAAGATGATTTCATTATCCTAACACATATATTTTTTTTAAATGTTTAGTTAGATGTAAAACATTAATGCATTCTTAAATATGATTATAAAAACAATATGTATACTCAATTTCTAGTCATGTAAAATGAACAGTGTGGTAAAAAAAGAACTAAGGTGAGGTCAGTTAACTACTTTGTCTACAATTGTATGTACGCTGAAAAAAAAAGAATAAGAAGCAGAAATCACAAATATTTTTTTTACGTAATCATAAATATCGATTAAAAACCAAAAGCTGTACATGTCAACCATATGATGCTATAAAAAGGTATCATATAAGAACTCTCGATGGTTTCGGCGGTAACTTTGTGGAAGTTCATTTTAATAGAAAATTTAAATTAACTTTGATTATTCCACGTATTGTGTTACTAACTGTGACACGTGTTTCGCCGCTTTCAGATGCATCTTCAGACTTACTATCGCAATGTTTGATTAAGTAATGAAGCAAGATTGATTCTAATATTTTAAAATTATGAAATTACAAAAGGGAGTTTGGGTTTTTTTCCCTTTTAAGGGGAGCAAGGAGGGGAGTGTAGAATCGAAATAAAGCAAACAAATAATGATACTAATGAGTTGCAATCAATCAGATTGGGATTTTTCCTTTTTAAGGGAAGCAAGGAGGAGATTATAAAATCGAAACAAAGCAAACAAATATAATCATACTACTAATGACGTTAAACATTACAAGACAATCCAGATTGAAAAAATGTATATATAAATTTATGACAACGGGTAAAGTTAAGTACACCACTATGAGGTAAATGATGCAAAGACTTCTTAAAATGAATACAGTTTGTATTTTTTTTGAGTTTGAATATTATGAGAACCAACATGAAAATTTCAATAAAATATCAAAAGTATTTCTGACATACTTTATTTATCATTCGTTTTTTAAAACTTATTTTAAAATAAACTTTAATTGAGATTAAAAAAATATTTATTAGTCAATAAAAAAAATGTTACATATTAAAATATGAAATGCATCCAAATATAAGTAATGTTTGAATAACAGCCGACACACAATGTGAAATATATTCAGCTAAAAATATTTATGGAATAGACATACGACGTGTTATGAATGACAAAATAAAAATATAAAGTTTTTAAAAAGCGTGTAAAAGCTTGTTAAAAACTTTTAGTGTTCTTTTATGTTGTTGAATACAGCACAAAAAAGAGTTTTTTCACTGTTTACCAATTTAAAAAAATTCCAAGTGTCAAATAACCTTTTTTCAGAAGTTTAGCAGTAAAAATTATATCAACAGAACAAAATTTTCATAATAAACTTGCTATTTTTATATTTATAACTTTATAATACTTTTTTATTTTAGTCAACTTACTTTCGAGAAATTTATTTCAAAATAAATTATCATTGTAAAAAGCTTTGTGAGCTTATGAAAACAGTAGTCATACAATTAAAAGAAGTCTACTTTTTGCCTTTTTTACTCGCTTGTGTTTGGTACTGGTAAAGAAATAAATAAATACATTTCAAAAAGTAATTTTTATTAACTAAAATTGTGTTTTAAACCTATTTTAATACATTTTAAATGATAAGTAAAAAAGAAACGTAATAAAATAGTATGAAAGTGTATATTTTTATTATTTTCCTTTGGTTTCTCTCATATTAAGCATATTAAGATTTTAATATAAAATGTGTTCATTTTAGTGTGATAAAAAGAGTAATCATGTTATTTAATGTTATAAACGCAATCAATAATGCTGAAATATAAATTGGAGTAAAATGGCATTTTGGTTGTGAGTAAAAAATCCTTTATGAATTTTATTGTAACTAAGTAAGAGTTATCAGCTTCTAACTAATTTAGAAGATTGCTAAGAAATCACTAATATTAAGCATTATTTTTCTAAACTTGTCAACTCTACTAAGCTTTCATCAATTAGAGTGGTTGTGACGTATTTGTATATGAAAACCCACCTCCTATCTGATATTAAGAATAGATAAATTGAGAGAGCACATAGCATACAGACATATATTGTCTTTCTATTTCGTTCGTTTTTTACTGGAAAGTCGTGTTGAAATATTCAACACGGCAACAAATAAAATGAAATACATATTTACGATGAACAGTAACTTTGTGAAAATGTATTAAGATAAATATAAAATATAAGCTTGAGAGCCAAAAATAACCAAAACCGGTCACGATAATTGCATAAAATTGATAAATTATTACAAAGTATAAGTGTTTTGCTTATAGAAATATATTGACTGTTGAAAGAAAAAAGGACGTAACCAGGATCGGCTCGTGGCGTGTGTGAAATGTGCGTCACACATATGCGCACGTATGTCTTACATAGGCACACAGGCGCCACACTAAGATTTTAGCAGTATCTACGTCTTTAGTTCTAGTTTTGAGAGGCGCCAAACACGTCTCGAACACATGCACAGAAATAATTGAGCCGGCCCTGGACATAACGCACACATTTCAAATTTAACAGCAGACACGAAAAACGTTTTTAGATAATTTTGGGTCTAATGAAAATTAAGAAATGTACACAACTTTTAAGTGCACAGAAGCTAATAAACTGGAGTTAAATTGACTTGTTCTTATATTGATTTAATAAATTGTTTAAAAAACTCTTTAAATCTTTTTTCTTGGTTGTATTTTTCACAGGGCATTGTTTTTTCAAACTAAAAAGCTAAAGTTAGATACTGATTTGGCATTTTAGTATGCATTTGATAAAACGTGTATTAAGTCAAATAATTTGTGATTATTAAAAAAACTGTGGGTAACGTCCCTTTTCTTTTCCACAATCGATATAATAAGTTTCACAAATAAGTGATTGTGTTAATAACATAAAAAAATGTATTAAAAGGTCGTGTTTGCACATGAACGCATAATACTACCATAATCAAAGCGAGAAGTATAATCAGATTAACCAATTCTACCAAATTTAATCACCCTCATTTGGTTGCTATCATTAGCCACCCAAGTGCCTCCACGATAGGGTTAAGTTACACTATTTAGTTTCATGCTAAGTTTGTATTTAAACGTTTTGCTTCACTGATGATGTTTAACAGCTTCGGACTTCTTCCGAAAGTCGACAAGTTTTGAACAACGCATGAACAAAGTAAGTACTTGACTTCAGTATACTGGTAATGGAAGATTTCATTGTTGGCCTTTGCGGCATCTCTCACCTTTTATTAACAACAAACGGCAAAGAACTTTTTTAAGTTTACTGAGTTTGCACTCTCTGGTTGCTTCAACTCTTAATTGGGTTGTAAAGTGGTAAAAAAAGTTGAATTGTTATAGGTGAACCTTTACAAAAACGCAGCACTAGTTTTTCAGAAGCAAATATTTCGAACTACTCCAATAAAAGATGCCATTTGCATTGAAGCTCAATGTCTATGTATAAGAAGGTAAAATGAGTAAACATTATTATTAACGCAGTCACTTTTGTATTTGTTGCGTTGGTAATTTTATTATGTTTTTATATAAATTGTGATAAATCCGGGCAATAAAAAACTATTGAATCCAATAGAACATAATAAATACATCATACAAAAAACATACATCCTTTTTCAAAAAAAAATATAAATTTAATACCGCTGAATAATTGAGTACAAATCAAAATGTATGTATTGTTACAAGCACGTCTACTTATTTATGAGAATCGAATTTAAAAAATACGCTTATTTCACTTAAATTCCCCTAAAAAGCGTTGCATTTTTATATATTTTTTTTTGTATAATGCAAACTTTGGCTATAATGAATTATTTTATTCAATCACACGAAAGAGTTTGGCTTAAAGATCATTAAGATATGAATATTGCTTAACACAACTATTTGTCAGAGCAAAAATTTGAAGTTAAAATAAAATTAAAACATTAATTCTTCATGGGAAGAAATTTACAGAACGTATGATTGATTTTACATATAAAATCGATAGCTTGTCTAGTTTAACAGATTTAAAATATCAAAGTATTTTAGCGCCTACAGTTTTAATAATTTTATGCGCAGTTTTTATTATCAACGCATAAAATTATTAAAAACTGTAGAACTAAAATACTTTGATATTTTAAATCTGTTATAATGGAGTTCTACCAAGTAAATGCCAAATCAATTAATAAATTGTCTAGTTTATTTTACCTTGAAATATTACATACGAAGCGTATTTTAATGTTATCTATTTGTATCATTTCAGTTTAATCAAATTGACGATATATTGTTAGACTATTATAAATATGAAAAATTGTTTAATATTATAAATTTCGTTGAATGCCATCAAAAAATATAACTAAGTTCAACTAAAGCTAATAAATATTTTCAACATGTTTGTATTAAAACATATAAATCTTCTTAGAATCTTTATCAAATATAATTGGTTCAAAAAATAAAATACTCATTTATGCTAATTCGTACTTCCATTAGGTAAAATTATCTCAAAACCGATCCAGATCTTATTAAATAAAAGTAGGAATTAGTAAAAATGCGTATTTTACTTTTTGTTTTGACATTGAGCGCCGATACAAAATTCTCTTTTTAGTGTTTCTTTATACTCAATAAAAACTCGACAAGACATTCTATTTATACAAATAAAACATTTTTTTTGTATTAATTCTTCCATTTTATCAAAAAAATAGGGTTTGTTTAACCCATGGTGAACATTTGGAATTGTGTGATGACATACGACATATGACAGTTTATTATTAAAAATAAAGTAATGAAAAAGTCTGCCAAAAGTCAGTTCCTTTGTCAGAAGAAAATAACGCAAACTTTAGGAACGATAAGAAAATTTAAAAATACATAAAAAAACAATTATTCGACAATATCAATTAATGATAATGTTGACGATGAGCAAAACCGGTTGTGAAAAATAAATATTGTGAAATAAGGCACAGCAAGTTTTTTTAAAAAATTGAGTAGCATAATATGTTGCTGCATTAGGTTCTAAAATAAGGCGTTTGAGAAAGTTAGGTTGCGAAATCTGAACAAAAAAGCATTCACGATGCTTATCTATAACATTTTCCGGACGAGGGGCAAAAAAAAATCATACCTCGAAACTTCGCCACCAAATGAGTGTAGTCACGAAAGGAGTTTTTATTAGACGAGTGGCGAAAATTTCCATCATAAATATTGATGAAAAGTTTTGGAACGGCAGTGGATGAAACCTGCTCCTTCCACTCGCCCCTTTTCCGCCGCCGCTGCCTTTTGGAACATTCAGGAAATCCTTTCTCGGAATTCCTTCCGAAAACAATTTGCGCGCCATTGTTGTTCGCGAAGCCATTTTAACAACGAAAGACGTCGGAGTCTATGCCCGACAAAAGGCATCGCCAAACTACATTACCCTCAAACACATACATATTTTATACTCAGGCACAACTAAGCAATGTCACCATCGATGAGAACTGTTTTTACATGATAAATAGCTTGTGGTGTTTTTTTAAACGTTTGTTTTCTGAATTAGTATCGCATCGCCGCATCATGCCGGTTATGAGAAAATGTAACACAACGCTCTGTCATTAAAATAATCAAGGTTTACGTCCGAGTTATGATGAGCAGCCAATTATTGGTTTTAGGCAACAGCAAATTGTTAGCAAATCTAGTAAATATACAAAATTTTTAATGGCAAAGACAGGGCTGTGGAGTCGTTTAAAAAAAGACGACTCCGACTATGACTTCAAAGAAATGTTTCAATCATCTTATTTGATCTTATTTATATGTATACCATCAGATAATCTTTAGTCACATTAACATGCAGTGTCAACACTTTGAACTATTGTGGCATGAATACACATCGTTTTATATATACATTTTTTAAATGGGTCCAAGTCACACTTTTTCCAGCGACAGCAAATTAAACAGCTCACAGGTGTTTTTGTTCAGTTTGGTTTGCCATTTCACCATTAATAAACTGACACCAAAACAACGCTTGAAAATCCTGGATGAAAACCGAAAACTTTGTTCAGCGATGAGGTTCATTTTTGGTTGAATAACTTCGTCAATAAGTAAAATTGTCAAACTTTGAAGAAATTCCATAAATAATTATTGAAACGCCGTTAGATCTAAAAAAAAAACTTTTTGTGTGCTTTATAGGCTGATAGAATCATTAATTCGGCCAGAACGTTACAGTTAATGGAGAGCGCTATAGATCTATTATTACCAACATTGTCGTTCCACAATTTAACGGCATTATGTTGAAAGCTGTGTATTCAATACTTTTTAAACTTTAACTTATTTTAATTTATGTTTTTATTTCGATAAGTTTATGTAATGCTTGAATCCTCGAGTTAATTACTTTATAAGGTATTTTTTCCCCTGTTTTTTTCTCAATTTTTGTCAACATTCTTACATGTTGTTACGTGCGTGCTTTTGATAAAAAATATTTGTAAAGTTTTTGGAACGAAATCAGATCGAGATTGTAAAGAATCAGCTGCAAACTTATATATATTTATCATTTAAGTTATGATGCATTAAATATAATGTTTGAAGACCCCTTTCATAAAGCGTTCCTTTATACATGGCGTCTGACACTACTGTGCTATGAAATGCGGTGCGGTTTGGCGTCAAGAACGGACAAGATATTGTGATCGTTTACCGCATCGAGTATTTGTGTTTGATGTTGGAGCTCCAACAAAAAATAATGGCCACATCTCAAACCACATCATTTTTTGATTTTATTCCCATTACAACAAAGTTAATAGATTTTTTCAAAATCCTCTGTTAACGTATTTTGTAAATGGTATTTTTTTTATAAAAAAAACTAGCGAGTACCCAGCATGCGTTGCAATTTCACTCAAAGAAAGAAAGTTTTTGTTTTTAAATTGTGTTTATTAAAGTAGTTTTGGATACACAATAAAATATTGCATATAATTGCATAGGAGTGATAAAAAAGCTCACTGCTTTCCCAGAACACTGAGAATTGCTGTGATATAAAGCGAGCCCCATTGTTAACGTATTGGAAGCCGGCCGCTAGCTGTACTAATTCAAAAATCTTTGCATGCGTTTACGCAACAACTCACCGAAGTTTTATCGAAATCTAATGAACGGTATAGAAACGCATACGGGACAAACAAACACACATTCATTTTTATATATATACATAATTTATAGAACCTTCTAATAATCAGCCATTTTAATAAAAATGATCTGATACGAGGTATCCAGTTTGTTGGTGTACATAACTCAATTCAGTATTTATTTTATAATTTATGATTGATTAGTCGCTTATAGGTAAAATAAATGTTTAAGTTGGCACAATTCATTTTTTCATTTTTTTATCCAAGCCAGACCAAGGTGCTAATCTAAATAAACTGCTAGTGTTTATTTTGATTAAATCGTTAACTACTTTTCTTTGAAAAAGATATCGTTGAAAGTAAGCTCTTTGAAAAATATTTACCCTGTTTTAGATAATTGCGCAACGCTGTTGATCCTAAGGGTTAAAATAATGCGTACAAGATTTTTAAGAATATCAAAAATGTACTGTTTTAATTTTTTTGAAGTCCTCATAAAGGTTGATTTTGAAATATCTGATGAATAATGTCGATTGCTTGGAAAAGTTCTCTGAGAATATGATATTGCTGCAAATAAAGCTTTTTAGTAAAATGGTACATTATTGCACTGTCATTTAGTATTTTCATTATACAAATAAATAAACGACTAATTTGGTTGAAAAGAGTATGCAACTTTGTTGAAATCTCAAGTCTCAAATAATAAACCGTCCAATTTTGTCCAATGAAGAAAGCAAAACCTTCTAAGATTTGTGAAATTGATTTCAAATCATCCTACTATATTATGATGTTTATTTAAAAAACAGAATAATAACATAAATACTCTTGAAATGCACAGAGAAACATTATTCACCCGGTAAAATTAAAGATTTTTTTTGACAACTGCTGTAGTTTTATTAGCGAAAAAAATCAAACAATGAATGAATTTTCTACAGTGTACTAAAATTTGGAAAAAAAAACATCATTTGTTTTTATTGAGAGTCATTTACTGCCTTCATTTTATGGTTTATCTACCTTCTTTTAAAATAAATATTATCAATTTAAGTAAATAAACGAACCATCCGCTTAAAATTAGAGCAATGTCATCGTATAGACGTCCTTATGAAAGATGGTCGAATAGTAGTAATAAAAAGGAGTGTCTTGTTGCCAACTAAGTTATCAACTAAGACGTTTTAAAAACTGTATTTATATTTGCTTTATTGGTTTTAATTTTTATTCTCAAATAAAAAAATGACGGTTATAGACATTGAAGCTATTGACTCTTCCTCAATCATAGTTTGTTAGAAATTCATTTTCTGTTGATATCCCTATCGCCTTTAAATATTGTCAAATATAACGTGGTAAACTGAGCACATTAAGCCATTATTAAACAAGAATTGTTCTTAAATCAATATATCTGACATATGCAGTATGTGTTATTATATAACTGATATGAATCTTTCACTTTTATCAACGATGTGCCATACTGCATAGCACTGTATTACCATACAATGCACAATCATACTTCATGTAATTTATAGCGTTAAGTTGGTATCGCTGGAAAGTAGATTGGTGCATTGTATCAGCGTTTTGTACTACGCAGTCTCGATACGCCGTTGACGTGTGTTTATAAATAACGCGGAACAATGCGTGCCAAAGACAGGAAGTGATAAATACTCTGGAAATATCATTCAGCTTACTAAGCCCTCTTTTGAAATCCAAGATGAAAAACATCAACAGGTTTGAGAGGTCGAATAATTCATATCCTCAGAGCTTACCTTCGTTCTTGACAATATTAAATACAGATAATATCGTCTTAGTGTACGGCAGATAGATTGCCGTATCCTAAGAAACTGAATTTGCGTAGAAATGGATATTGAATATAGTATCAAAGCGTAAGAATTCGAAAAATGCTGTTTTGATTTAAGTATAAGGAAGTGCTAAGTATATCGACTATAACAACTACAAAAAACCTCTGAAAACTGCTAATATTATTACTAAAAATATATAAATTCCAGATAAAGTAAAGTTGAAAGAATGGCTTTGTCAAAAAAATTAAAAGAAGAAGTTTATTATTTTATTTAAGGGTAGGAAAATGGGAAGAAAATTAAGACATTTTTGTCATTTGGTACGGAGATAAGAACCATTGAAGAATGAACGTCAAAGAACGTTAACCATTCAGCTTCACAGCGACCAGAAAACAAATACATGAACAGGGTCACTAGACGTCTTAACTTGAGAAAGATTTTTAATTAGACTGAAAAATCTATTAAATCTGAATATGCAGTCTCATATACCAAACCACGATATTCATAAAATCGTAACTGACAATTTATAAATGTTACAGAAGGCTTTTTAAGTATTATTCTCGATCTAAGTTCAATGAGGGAATTCCTTAAATCCGGCTAGTAAATAGTAATATATGGTCAATGCCTATCCTTATATTTTACTAACTACTTTCAGTCGTCTAGAATCTAGATCACCATTTCTCAACCGGGGTTCACATGGAACAAACCTCTGCCTCTAAACAAATCAGGCGAAGAAGATAACGTTTTTAAATTTTTGTTACTGCCGCTCTCGGCGATATTAAACAAGTATTTGTTTCAATCGCAATTTACCATCATATGTAGCAAAATTGTATGTAATTAAAACGATTGTGAGTAGAAAATTTCCCTCCCAGCGATTGGTTAACCACTATTTCTGCCATTGTCCTATTCTTCTATCTCTACACTGTTTGAAAGAGAGAAGTCGAGAAATTAATTGATTAAGAGTTTTTGTAAAAAAACTTCTCATGTGCTATATGCTCTACATTTTACACAAAGAGCGGACATATTAATAGCATCACAGCTCACACTTATGCAACATGAATATAATGTTGATAATTTTACAGAATTGAGTAAAACAATATTAATTACATTCAAATTTTGCATTAAAATATTTGCTTTAAAATTATAAAGTTATTACTGTGATCGTATTTAATCGATATAATATATTGAAATACATTCCTTCAAACGATTTATTATGACTATGTTTCATTGTACCTGTCGCCTGCTTTGTCGCCTGCTGTGGCCCAGTTGGTTAGAGCTTGCTCTACCGATCACGCAGGTCTGGATTCGATTCCTGGTCAGATCACAGTGAATTTGAGAATTATTCAATTCAAAGTTGTGGTCGAAGACTGGGTGTTTTGTGATGTCAATTCACATCATTTTCTCTCTTCCCATCCTTCTGATCCTTTGATAATTGGGAGTAGCAACAGCGATTAGCCAACCACTAGTACTGTTCTACCCTTATACTACTTTCCTTGTTAAGATACCTCCATTAAGAGGCCATATGCTCCACATTGGGAGCGGACATGGATTAAAAAAACAACCGTAAATATAGAACGTTTGAGCTGATAGGAGCATTTTACAGAAGGTGGTGCCCACAAAGTTTATCAGTGAACCTGTTTTTAAAGAAGTAGCTTCATTATTTATTCACGTATGTGAATTGTGTTTAATGTTTTAAAAACACTAAAATTAAACTTATCGCTCTATAAATACATACACGACCTAATTCTGGCATTGGTTAGAAATTATTTAGAACAGTTCTCGTAGAAAAGCTTCTGTTAAGATACCTCCATTAGGAGGCCATATGCTCCACATTGTTTTTATGTGTAATCATGTCTGTAGATATATATTATATAATATGAACTGAATTTTAAAATTATTCCATTATTTTTCAAATAAAAGTTGTAGCCCCATGAAAATAATATTAAACAACTTTGTGAGACTCAACTTGGCTTTTGCTTGAATCCACTTGTATAATATTAATTTATGTTTTACGACGGTTTACCTGTGAGGTGCTCGGAGATATTAAACACAAGCAATGTCAATTGTAAAGGTGGCTCCAATTTTCGAGACTCTGCACTGTTCTCTATAATAATTTAACAAACCAAGCCATTTATTCCGACTTCACAGGCAGAAGACGAAACAATAGCGCGGGATCTTGCTTGGAAAAGAACAAAATGTTTGTTCAGTGCAGAGCCGCAATGCATAATAAGGTGAATTCATTACATATTAATTTCCTCTCGAGTTCATTAATATAAAGTCATGCTTCAATAAAATTTAGCTTTACTTATTCATACTTATTTTGATTATGATAACAGTATACTTAATTAACTACTGTAACTATATTAAAACATTTAGGGTTTAATTAATATTTAATTAATCAATTATAATTCTCTTCAAAAAAGATTTTTTTCATATTAAACACTGCTGTCTTAGGACACATTATAATTAAGAACTCAGATCACGGTTAAATAACAAGTCAAAATGTTATGTTAGAAAATAAGATTAACAATAATAAAACAACTAACATATGTAAATATTCAGGCCTGTGGTCGAGAGGTCAACGTCGTTGGCTTCGTTTACAGAGTTCACGGGTTCACGGGTTACGAAGTAAATACAGTTTTTTCTTTAAATCTTCTGGTCGTAATTATGGTTGTTTTTGGCGTGTACAAATCCCTCTTACCTCATATCCGACAGTAAAAAATGAGCGTAGCGAGAGTAATTAGATAACGGCAAGTCGTTCATACTATCCTTCTATCCATACTATCTGTTGAAAAAGAGAGGTTGAGAAATTAAATAAAAATCGGTCCTTGTAGAACAAGAATGCTGTGTTAACTCTATTAGGAGAAAGTAAAAAAAATACTCTTGGCTTAAATTAAATTTCGAACAAACGATTGTGTATTAAACATTTTGAAAATATGGTTCGATGGGAGAAGCAGCTCTGCTTGCGTTATCAATTTATCTTTTTTAATTTTTGAAAAGTTTATAGATTTACGTAACATAATAGTCTAAAAAGTAAAACAGTTGAAATTATACAGCCAAAGTAACCTATCAAATCGTTCCGTTCCACTAAATCTCAAAATCTGATCGTTTACAATACAACTCTGCAAGGATTGTTCCTCTTTCCACAATCCAAGTAATATATTATTATCACAAGGGAGGATTTTACTAGAGCCACTTTAAGGCAGAGGGGTGGAGGGTTGCTTTCTCGGGACTCTCTTCCTATTCAGAAGTGAAAAATCGATCAACTTTGGCGATCTAATTAAAAAAGTTATCCGTAAAGATTATCTTCGAAGAGATGTTATGGTACTGCGTTAAATGATTTATAGTATCATATATAAAATGCGTTTTGTAAAAAACAGTTATACAAGTTTTATTTAATAAAAAAGGACAGAAATCTCAAATGATAACAAGAGTGACAAATATGTGTACAAAAAATCAACATAAATGTATTAAAACAAGTTACGAAATGTCGTTAAGGAAAATAAAGGATTATTTCACTCAAAGTGAAAAGTACCTTAAAGAGATTTAAAGTAATTTTATGACAGAAATAATTATACACTTAACGTCTCAATCTCAGTACTACCACTAACTAGCTAAGTAACTTAATTGTTAATGCTATTGAATATAGTCTTACATTATCTTGTACGAAATTCATTTTTTTTTTTTTAATTCGAAGACTTAGAAGGTGGCAAGGATAAAATTAGTGAAATTTCATATATTTTATCACGTACTATTTATTTTATTTAGTTATTTATAATTGTTATAAGCTTTTTTCAAGACAGCGTTATTATAAAGCCAGCTATTTGATCCCCCGACTTTGTTTTTCTGCTGTCAACTACAATATGTCTTCAATAAAAAAAATACTTGGAATAAAAGCGTTTCAACAGTTTTCTCAGAAACATTGTTTTGTAGTTTCACTGTTGTAACTCTAAGCACCCAAAATATTCCCATTTACAATAAACACTATTTTTTTTATTTTAACGTTAAACAATGATTACAGCTTTGAAAAAAAATAATTTTATTTATTTAACAATGTTCAATTAAAATTTACTTAGATGTACTTTAGCAGTGCGCAAGTGTGTAATGAAATATTAACCCTATTAACGCTTTTCATTCAACATAAAAATAAATATCACAATGTATAATATTTAAAATATCATTTTTCAAAAATGCTATCTTGTTAATGACCAACTTACAGTGCCGCCAATTATTTTTGGAAAATATCAAATGCAACATAATATCATTAGCGACAAGTTTGATGCTCCCTCCCCTAAAGTTCCCTCTGTCGGACACTCATTATAACGCCACATGCAAATAAATTCCTCTAATTGCTCTTCGCTGATTCTCATTAAACATCTGCCAGCCCTCTTCGAGGAAGGAGGGTTTTACAAAGAGGATGTCACGCCTTATGCGGAAAAACCCCGTTTATTTTTCCTTGACTTTCTCGCAGTACAGCATTGTATGTTTGAGAGCTCAGTTTTATGAAAAGAGAAAACTTAATTCATTATAATAACATTGGTTTGAATCAGAAAAATTTAATGATAAAATTGAATTCTATAATTACAACCATTGAATGTTTTTAATTAGTTTATAAGACATATTTATAAATTCTTATATTTATATCAAATTTTTATACTTAATATTCGTATGTCAGAATGCTAGCTAAAAAAAACTTTCAAAAGGAAAAATAGGACGGTTTTATAATTACAGATTTTTAATATATCTAATTTTAAATGAATGCGTCTCACTTTTTTTTCTATCTTACCAATATTCAAAGTAGAAATTTCCTTTTTTGTGTGTCTAAAATTATGTTTAATGGTTGTACGCGTGACTGTGAAATACATTTCTTTCAATAAAACTAACTATGTTACTTATATAAAATTAAACTTAATAACTTGGTTACTGCACTTGTTGTGTTACAGAATCGTTTTAATAAGCATCATGAGATAGAATATCGCAAGCTTGACGAATAAATTTAGTTACCGCTGAATTCATCGAAAAAAAAGCAAAGATGTTGTAATCGTCGAAGTTTAAATATTATTTTTATTATCAAATTTTAATGCAGTGAATGATTGGCAGAGTTAAGTGGTTGATGACTTCAGTCGAGGTTTTAATGATTTTAAGTCGTAGTGCAAAAATTTTCATATATGTATTTATTTTTTAATCGCTATATAGATATGTGTGTAGGATGAATATTTTTTTATTCCTTTCAACTTTTCTGAACCAAAAAGTAACGGAGCATAGCAAGATTGATTGGCTAACTATTTTTGTAATAGCCTAAACATTAAATTATAACATTTTGAAAACAATGGGAGCTCGAACGACTGATCATTTTTATTGTAATGTTTCAGTTACAATAAGTTCTTAAATGATTTTATATATTTAAAATTGACAATGGAAATGATCAAAAATGCTAAAATAAAAAAGATTAATTGCTGTGGCATGGCTTTTGTCGTTGTATTCATAAATATATACACAGTCAAATGTTTCATATAAAGAATCTTAGAATAATACAAAATATTAAAGTTTTCACGCTTTGACATGTAGGACGTATAATAAGCACTTGCTCAAATTGCCCACATAATTTAGTGCTCGAGAGTAAAGTTGCTCTCACGTGGTCTCTTCATTTGAGACCCTAAAAGCCTCATTGCGACTGTTTCGCGTACCGACGGGTACTATTACAACAACGGCGTCGGTAGAATAGCGCCGCAACGTCCAAGAGGAAACAAAACAACACTCATTGCACATGTTGGCAACATTTTGATAACCTTGTACAAAAATTACGGTTTTTCTTGTTTTAAATAAAATACATTGACAATGTTGACAAAATTAAGTCGTCAATAAAAAAAATACTTGTTTGTCTATGAGAAAAACTACTAGTAAAATATAGCAGTGTTTTTTTTACACTAATTTACAATAAAACAATAAACATTTATCGACTATCTCAAATGTCTGTAGACGCTAGAAGCTAAAACACTTATTCTAAATTAATGAATATTAATATATGTATACCTTCTGTAAATTTTTATTCATATTTTTTCACAAAGTAGAACAAATATACTTTTTATAAGAACTGATTTTAAACATAAGTTTTTTTTCAAGATAACGGTTTTTTACTAAGATTTGAAAACTGTTTCTTCAGGTAGTTGGAGCAGAAAAGGGTGGTTACAGAACTACTTTCACTTGCTTCGTTTTTAAAGTTGGTAGGTGGGAAGCTTTTTTAACATAATTTCATAAATAAATTGAAGAAAAAACAAATAAATCTGTCTGGGGTTTAAAAATGTGAGCACCATAACCGAAGCAAACGACGTTTACCACTCGATTAAAAGTTCGGAAAATATTCCATGTTTTAAAAAATAAATATAAAATAGTAAAGTGACGTACCAGATAGTTCTTTTGGTTGTCTGGATAATATCAAGAAGGTACAATAACATTGGAAGGCCCAACTTGATTAATTATAAATTCAGATTTATATATTTTTTTAATCATGTCCGCTCCCAATGTGGAGCATATGGACTCCTAATGGAGTTTATCTCAACATAAGTGTTTCTACGAGAACTGCTTGTTACTCAGTTGCTCAACCTCTTTTTATCCAAAGAGAGTAGGGATAGAAGGATAGGGCTAGGACAGGATTAGTGGTAAGCTAATCGCTCTCGATATGCCCCGTTCATAGGATAGGATGGGTGAGAGGGGGGAATTCAAGACATCACATACATCCATGCCTTTGAACAGAAATTCATAAATCGATTGAAAAATCAATTTATAAAACTGTCCGTACCGGGATTTGAACCCGGGCCTTCCGTAGCCGAAGCCAACAACGTTGACCATTCGACCACAAATTTTACCACTCAATATAATGGTGTTGACGTAGATTTATAATTTCGTCGCTTAATTTAATTTACAGCATACTTCACGACATTTAATCTCAGAACCTTTTTGTGATCTCAGGATTTCGGGTTTCATAATTTTTTCACCATATCGACATTATCATGGCACAATTTATTGAGATTGTCGAAGAGTTTCGGGGTACCTGAAATATTTTTTTAGCGGAATAAATAGATTTTTCATTTGTTATCGGAATCCCGGGATCTTCTAAGTACTAATCTTGGCGTTTTAGGATCGCTAAATTGGTCGAGGATCCTGGGATTGGACGCCCTAGTTTCCAGTATTAAAACTTCGTATGTCTTATTTTTTGTAAATTGAATTGAAACCTCAAGCTTCTAGACTATTATGCTGCACTTAAAAATATTGAACAAATAAAAAATTAAGTAAGTCTCTTAGTTTTGAACCTCGTAAGCTACAATTAATGTTGGTAGATTCGTTGATTACTGAGGAGTTCTATGTTAAACTTTTCTGTTTTTTCCTTCTTAGGTTTTAACAGTTAAGTGACCTTATGAAGATTGATACACAAAAGCATAACTGTATTATTTGATATGACACAAGTAGTGGAAAAAAACAATGATTTTTAATGTTTGAAAAGGCTTAGACTCGAAATTATCTGCAATCTATCGAAAATTATGAATTTAAACATCAACAAATTATTGTTGAAATAAATTGATTTTAAAACAAAACCACCACAAAAACACAACACCATAAAAACACCACAAAAAAACAGATTAATTTATAATTATCTATTCATTAATAAGTTCCTATATGCTTTTATTTTGTGGTTATTTTAATGTAATATTTTTATGTGATAGTTATAGCCTATCCATAATAGTAAACTAGAGTATTATTTATTGACGTTGCCCAGCAAAATGTTTGCAATGTCAGGCATCCACTTTTGACACTTGAATTATTTATGCTATGGAGGTTTGTATTTAGCGCAGAGCTTACAGATTGACCCGTGTTGTTTGTTTGTCTGTTGAAATTTTTCTATACTATTAATTAAATTGAAATGATTTATTTTGTCTTTATACTGTTGCAATTTAATAATATTACTTTAAATTCATAAATGAAGACCACCATTTGCAAAGGCTATGGGTTTATTTTGAAATGATGAATAATATATTTATTTTTTTTACCATGTCCGCTCCTAATGTAGAGCATATGGACTCCTAATGGAGTTTATCTCAACAGAAGTGTTTCTACGAGAATTGCTTATTAATCAGTTGCTCAACCTATCTTTTTCCAAAAAGGGTAGGAATAGAAGGATAGAGCTAGGACAGAGCTAGTTGTGAGCAATCGCTATCGATACATCCCGTTCATAGGATACGATGGGTAGGAAGGGGGAATTCAAGACATTGCATACGTCCACGCCTTCGAACAGACATTCATTATTCGATTGAAAAATCAATTTATAAAACTGTCCGTACTGGGATTTAAGCCCGTGACCTCCTTATCCGAAGCCAACGATGTTGACCACTCGACCATACAGGCGGCGATTGTTTACTTCAAAATTAAAACTAAAATTAATACTAGTTCAATATTAGTAGGTATCAGAATTTTTTTTAAATTTTTATACTGTTACTTTAAACTTAAGTAACAACATATTGGCATCCCTCTGTTTTGCACAGGTTCCCGGAACTGACCTTACACACTTTTAACTATCGTTATTGACGAGGAAAGTTTGATAAAGTAAGCAAATTTGAAATGTAAATTTATTAAAGTTATTATCATCATTTATTTTTGTAGTTGATGTATATAACGTAGACACGCACGCCACTATAGAAGCGGTCGAAATTTTTCCTTAAAATTTATGTAAATGTCGCAGAACATGTTTCATCGTTTCGTCAGAATGTTGTGAATGTGAATTGCATTCCTTTGCTTTATAAATGGCTGCCATCTTTCTGTGATGTGTACCTTTGCTTTTGTAATTGAATGTTTTATTTATTACCGATTGCGGATTGAAAAATATAGACACCGCACGAAATTGAGAGTTTTATTTAATAATATTAACCGATAATGATTATTTTGTTCACCCCCTCGCCTTCTCAAATGTAACAGTATGTTTTAAAAAATAGCGTCATATTTCATCACTAATGAATATCTTACGATATATGTGACGATTTATTTAGAAAAAACGAAACAGTGCGCAACATCATTTTACATAAGATTTAAATATAACAGTTATCAATTTTCATTTTAGATTCAAAATTAATTTCCACTTGATCTGCTGAATTCATTAAACATATTGAAAATGATAAACCCATACTTATATCAAAACAAAAAGCTTCCTTAAATGCAAAATTGTCTGAAAAAATAAAAGAACACTAAAAGAAAGAAACTTCCGCATTGCTTCGAATTTATTTAAAGCTCTGTAGTGATATATGATCCATTTAACAAAGTTGTAGCTTTCAAAAATAGTGACGTGCCCTTAAATTGTTCCAAGGAAAAAAACAAAGGGCTTCTATGTAGCATAGAATCACTTACCATATGTTTTTTTGATCTAATGATTTTATATATAATATATTATCATTATAAGGTTGCTACTTGAAAATATATGTATATTTTGACTTCTAGAGAAAAATCAAATTAGCGGCCATAGATTAATACTTTGAAAATATTTTAAAAATAACATGGGAATTTCTAACCTTTTGTTAATGTTATACACTAAAATTTTTTTTATGGGAATTGTTGACTTACATTGTACCCTCAGTCGAACGGGATGTGAGGAAGTTTCTCCTCTCGCGTTTGCAGCTCTGCACGTGTAGTTTCCTGCATCATGACGTGCAACTCGCTGCAAGACCAGAGACTTAGTGCTGAGGATAACTCCAACCGTCATATTTTGCACGACTTGTTTGTCCTGCAAAGAAGAAAAAACAACAATTTACAATCATTGAGTAAATGTATATAAAATATGTGTTTTTATGGAGTATTCAACAACCATTGCAGTATGATATTGATGAAATCTTTTGACGAATCGAGTTTTTAAAACGAATATTGAAATATGTTGAATGTATGTTTCAATCGAATGTAATACATTTTCGACGGAATTTCATAATTTTTACGGTACAGAGTAATTTTAACATCTTAATTTTGATTCATTTATTATTGGTCCTTTTTTTCGCAAGGCAGATTTAGAAAAATTGTGATTTTATTTTTTACCATATTCTTGTTAAAGGTTAAAGAATATAATAACAATGTGCTTGTAAATTAAGAACAAGCTTTTTCCTAAAGGATGTATTATCTGTAAATTGTTATATATTTTATGTCAAAGTGATTATGAATTAGAATATTGATTTATATAAACAGAGAACTATTATGAAATGTTTATATGTTATAAGGAAAGTTAACTAAACAATGATTTGTATAATTGAATTTTTCATATCGTAGTATGTTTCATTATTAATGACAAATATTTTTTAACTAAAATATCGGTTGTTCTTATCAATTTTTATTAGAAACTAACACATACTATGACGGAGTCACACTTGATTATTTCACCACGTAACTAAATTCTGCACCTGTCTTATAAATGTAAAAATGTTAAGTTATTATAATTTATAGATAAAATATGTTCCTCTTCGTCTAAATATAACTTCTTCTTTTTTATGCTACGTTCAGTTTTGTGATAAAGTAAAACAAAGCAATGAATACATATTGTTGGTTTTAGTAATAGTTATAATGATAATAATATAACAATAGATTCCGTAATATTTCGGGAAACGATTATTTAAATTTTGAAAAAGGATCGTGGCTGGTATAAAGGAAACCTTTTTACACAAAGTTTAATGCAAAAAGTAATGAGCTCATTCAAAAGCTTGCTTTTCAGGCATCACCAAACTTTTAAACATAAAGTTAATAGCAATTTCCGTTATGTAGTAAAATATGAAAAAAAATAATATAAGAAAACTTAAACTCTTCCTGATCTATATTGAAATTTAAATGAAAAAATTATTTTGTAGTTTTTAATGGTTATTATTTTGTTCACTTTTAGGGTGTTCACTGTCAATACTTCGTGGAAAGGCATTATATTGATAAAAACACAATATTATTTTGTACTTCATTCCATTTTATTACAATAAAGTGGAATGAAGTGAAAGGAATATTGTGTTTTTATTAATATTACTTTAATCTATTTATTTTATAATTGTTATCATAACAACATTGAAAGAAGCCAACTATGTGTTTGTTGGTTACAGTGTCTAGTAGTACTATTCCCGCGTGTATAGCACATATTTTAAGTGGTTTGAAATACTCAACACAATCACGTTTTGAATATACAGACCGTCCAACACAATCACGTGTTCAGTATTTCAGACAGTCCAAAATAAGTGTTGTGCACGCGGAAATAGCACTACTCAAAAAATATAGTGCAGATTCTTCGTAACTTGATTTTTCAATCAGTAAAAAGAAGACATGAAAAAAAATAGCTTACGTTTTTTGTCTAAAGCCCAGCTTGTTATCCTTAATTTTAATTTAAAACCCAATAACATGAGCCAAGTTCTGTAATAAGAGTAAAAAGTTCAATTTTGGAAGGAGAAAATGATAAAAAAGCCTTATAATCCAGAATACAAGTGGCCCAGTTTTTTGCGGATTTTTTCATATTTATAAAAAATAAGTACATATTTATTAGTTGATTTTCATTTTTATTTGAATTTAAAACATACAGAGAATTTATTAAAAAAATAAAACTCTCTATTCAATACCAATATATATTTAAAAATGTTAAAATTTTATCAAACAATATTTATGTTTTAATTTATTTATTAACCATGATATAAGTTCTTCCACCCATCACTGCTTTTGTATCCGCTTATTGTATACAGAGTGTTCAAAGAGCTGCTGTCAAAGACTCGGTAGCCTTCAATTAAGTGTAAAAGAAATCAACTTTCTAAATAAAAAAATAAATGTTTAAATAGAAATATGAGTTGAACTGACAAGTGAGATATTGTTACCGATCTCTGTATCTTTGTACACAAGTACGAGGCCTGTAACGAGCCATACATGGAATATTAAAAGGTTGAATCTTTGTTGGCTGAGTGTTTCCCCAAGATCTAGAGATAAGAATAATACAAGACAGGAAGTGAAAGGGGCCACTCGTCGGTCGCTTATACCGTCCTTTGTACAATGCAAGTGAAGGACTCCGACATCACAAAATCTTAGTTTGACTGCTCGGACTTGAATGCCGCGACCCCGTCTAGAATCGTTTGATTCAAATGATGACTTCTGCATTTGAAGCGAATGTAAATAAAGTTTTTTTTTGAAAAATGTGTGTACAGTTACAATACTAAGAAGAAAGATGACCAGACGGAGATTAAAAAAAGAAATAAAAACTGCGATTTTATATAATTCCACTTCAAATATGGAGCATAAATGAATTTCTGATGCAGAGTGTCTCTACAGTAATTGTTTTAAACGAGAATCGGATTAAATCCATTGTGTCATTCACGGTCGAACAATATAAAAGGACTATTATTTAAATTTTCAAGCCTCGTTATAAAGATTGAATTGGTACATCATAGACATCCCTATTCTTTAGAACACAAATATATAAACCAACATAAATCAATCCAAAAGGAACCCTGTTAGGGAGTTAAAGCATGTATCCCTTACAAACTACACATTAACTCACAAAAGCTCTTAATAATTAAAACAAATCTTAAGACTTACGCAAGTGTCAATTTTCATATTATTTAATTATAACGTATACATTGATTCTAAGATATATAACTTTAATTTTAAAAAATACGTTTGGGATGTTTTTTTCTAACTGACGTTGAGAGAGGTGAACATAAAAATTTTCCCAATTCAATGTTATTTTTGGTTACTCTTCCACAAAACAAGGAGTTAAAATGATTATTTATAAATTGAGCTGAAATCGTGAAACAAACGTTCTGTTAGAGACATACCATTTAGGGTATCCAATCCCGGGATTTCGGGATTGACTAATTTTCAATCCCGGGATCCCGGGATTTGAAATCCTCAATTCGCTATATTTTTCCCCAGATTGTCTCAGAAACTCGATTTTTTTTAGCTCACCGAAGAATTTAAAATCTTGAATTCGCTATACTATTTTCCCAGATTATCTCAGAAACTGGTTTTTTTTAGCTCTTCCAATTCCGAAATCCCATCAATTTTCGGGATTTGCTTGAAATTTCTTAATCCCGAAATCCCGGGATCGCGACCATGTCAATCCCGGGATTTCGGGATCAGAAAATTGAGTGGGATCCCGGATCCCGGGATAAGTAGTCCTAATACCATTTAACAAAACTGACTTATTTTGTCTTTTGGATTAACCAGCCAACTTCACTGCCAAAATACGCAATATCCGACGAACAAAATTTGATTTAAAATGAAACATGTAAACGTTTTTAAGGTAACTTTTATACAACGCAGACATACTTATTCTAACAAAATCTTAAAAGATATACGTATTCGTAGTTACCTAGAGGTCAGAGAAGAGAATTATAGATAAAAAAAATATTATTCAAAAAAGGAACTCCATCTAACAGATTGAAAGGGATTTTTTCACCTCAAAGGTACTAGAGCTTCATAAAAGTTACTAAAGCTTAACTTTGAAGATGAAGCCTATATTTGAAAAAAAAATATTAACTCAGTGATTAAAGTGAGTCCTTCATAAAGATGAATATTTTTTTAATGGTTTGAGGCTGTGAATTAATTACTTATAGACCAAATCATTAAAGAAGCAAATAGTATACGTTTAAAAAAAATATAACCAATAATCTGTAGCATACAAAGCGAGTTTTCAGTTTTCTGGTTTATTAATTTATTTCTACAAAAGATAAAAATCGCTTCGTAAAACTTTCCCGCATGCTTTACACTTAAAATCTCCTAACGAATACTGACAGTAAGTGGGTGATCAAAAAGAGGTAAACATTTATTATCAGAATTTTAAAAATTGTACATCGTATTTATGTGTTCTCCGGAGTAACAGGAAATTATGACAATTTAGATCATAGTTTTTCAGCCCTTTTGAGCCCGGCCCCTTTTTTGTCTCATATTTTTTCTATACCCCTCATGCCCGTAGTTTTTGAGGTTTGGGGACAATCATTTCGGCATCTCGAGATTGATGACTTTACGGATTTCTCAAAATGAAAAAATGGGAGACCTTTTAATTAGCTCGTTTGCCTAGGGTGCCCATGGCCCCCCAAAACTGTGTTGAGGCTCCCCGACAATACCCCAGTTTAGAAATCACGATTAAGACGACTCTAAAGAGGAGTTAAAAAATATTTTTTTGTTGAAACTCATTTGATATATAAATTTTAATTAAAATATTACTAAATAAAATAATTCAAATTTTCTGCGTCCGTGGCGCAGTGATCAACGCCGTAGACTTTCTTGACGGATTTCACGGGTTCGAGTCCCAATACGAGCAGTGTATTCTTTAAATCGATTTGTCGTTTTCTACTCAAAAACCTGGGTGTTTGTGATGTTTAAAAACTCTCTTACTATCTTAAAAGCTATTAACTCACCATCAATCCTGCGTTTGCACCTTTAGTTTTATATCCCTACTTCTTTTAGAAAAAATGAATGGTTAAGTAACTAAGAACCAAACGGTTCTCGTTGAAAACATCTATTATATTGAGATACCTACGTTAAAGAACCATATGCTCTTCTTTAAAAGCAAACATGGGCTTAATCCTTCCTTTACTATGCAAAAAAAGCACAAGCTCTTGAGCTGTGTATTCTTTACACATCAGGCAAACGGGAGTGAATTTATGACAATTATATAACACTACTACTACATATAATTGTCATGATTCACTGCCATTTGCCTGATGTGTGACGACTACACAGCTCAAGAGCTTGTGCTTTTTTTTTGCATAGTAAGGGAAGGGTTAAACAAAACAGAAAAGATAAAGACAATTTTTATACGAAGAAAAGCTTGAATTGATAATATACATATAATATACACCTATATGATAAGTCAGCTCTTTTTAGTCCAGCTCAAGTCCTAAAGGTAAAGAGATTTCCATGAAAAGGTTTTACCCGAGTATTTTCTGACCTAAATGAAGGTTGAAATCGACGGAATCGTTAAAATCACTTTTTTATATAAAGTTAGCTAAATTTATAAATGAATGTTTTAAAACTGCTTTCAAATCAACATATTTAAACCAAAATATCTGTGTCAGTTAAACATATTTTAATGAGCTTGGTGCTAACTTTGTTGTGGTATTTTTAAAACCGTATCTAATTTAATTTATTTATTACTAACCAACATTAGTTAAATGAAGTAAGTAATATAAATAAGTGAATGTTGATATTAAATATTATTAAGTACATTCAAGTGGTCAGCGTCGTTGGCTTCTACGCACGACTTCACCGGCTCGAATCCTAGTACGAACAGGAATTTTACAATCGATTTATCGATTTTTGTTCGAAGACAGTTTTGTGCTGTCAAAAAATAGTTCTTACATTATTGCAATCTCAAAACAACAAGATGTAGCGCTATTCCTGTCCTGGCTTCATCTTTTTTATTCATACTCTCTTTGAAAAAAAGTGGTTGAGTTACTGAGTATTTGAGTAAAAAAAACTATATGCATTGGGAGTGAACATTAAGTTAAAAACACTTTTTGTGAAAATTAATTGACATGTAATTGTTAAAAACAAACAAATTCTTCTACAAATTATCAATTCATAAGAACCGGTTATGCTAGTATGCTGACATTTTAAAGTTATACAATAAATATTAAATAATATAACATGTAGAGTAAACAACTATTTTTTAAAGTAAATATTAATATGAATCTAACTACCTTGTACACGCGCAAAATAAAAGAAAAATATAAATATCAGAGTGGAAACTTCCTGGAAATTCGATTCATGTACTTTCCGGTACCATCAATCATTTAATGTCAAAATTGAAGAAAAACAACAAAACTCGCTTTGAAAATTTTCCAAAAGGCGCAAACTGACGATTCAATCATCGTTAAAGTATATAAAAATACTCAACCCTAGGTATTATTAGTGTTGAAAAAACTATTATCTTTCATAAATAGACGGAGTGGCGTCTAAAGATTAATACGTCTAAAAGAAAAAAATAATCTTTTTAATATTTAATGTAAACAAGATTAATATTTAATATGTGTTGTTTTCAAAAACAAGAAAGGAAATTATTTTTAAAAAAAAATAATATTATAAATATGCAGCACTTATATGTAAGAAAAAAATGTATTTACATATAAATGTTTTCAACTTTATATTCAACCTTAAAATTACCGCAAAGGTTTTTGCTGCATGCAATAACACGTGTAAAAGAAAGGCTTTTACAAATTATGATATTATACTTCTCTTTTATAAAGTAATACTACACTAAAGCATATTTGTGTTTAATTTTAGGTTGTATGTCAACGAATTTTAATTTAAAACTTCCTTAACAGGAAAGATACTTTTCAAGTCACATATAACTTACTTCGAAGGGAAATATAATTTGCTGAGTAGACACAATAAAAAATTCACCGAGTTATGAATATTTTAAAAACTTTTAACTTTCGTTTTCTTGGAGCTTAAATGGGAATTGTTACGCAGACATTTCTTAACAATAATCAAAATTCTTGAAAGGGACTTTTAATTTTACCGTTAAATACTCAGTGAAAAGTCTTATAAAATTTATTATATCATTAGTTTAGTAATAATTAAAAGTACAACAAATAATCCGGACATTTTTACGGGTAACAGAGAAAGTGACGATTATCAACGGCCTACGCTAAATTAAGATTAAAGTTATAATAAATAGAAAATGAGTTTTTCACTGATTGTTAAGTTTTATATCGATTTAAAAATATTTATAGCATTTTATAAACAAAACCATACACGAGAAACTTGGACACTGCATTTATATCATAATAAAACGACTGTCAAAGTAAATATGTTATTTAGAGACGTTAAGATATCTTTTGATAAATCATTGCTTAATATTTGAATTTTGTTCGTAAATATAATATAGGATATTGAGTAAAATACTTGTTTAAAATTACATTTTTTACTAATTTATTTTTTGTGAAGTGTACAAAAATGTGTATCCGGAAACAACAAAATTATCTAGGTTTTGAAACAGGATTTATACTCAAAAATTATATTTAACACTTTCTTAGACACTTCCTTGATGAAAAAAAAAAGAAAATTCTAACATTGTATAATAACGAAACTAAGACACACATTAAGCAGCGAAATAAAGCTTTTAGCAAAACGATAATAATGGATTATTATAATAATGAAAATATGTTTAAATGTATTTTTTGTGTGAATAAATAAACAAGAATCCATTTGGGAATTACTATATATATGTATGTATATGATTTTTGAATATGAGTATATCTGCTCTTTTGAAAATAATATAGATTTTAACCGTAACAAAGATAGATAAGGAAGGTTTTCGTCACGTAGACGTTTCTATTTTAACAAAAACTCGGTAAAAAAACGAAATAAAACGATCAAGTAAAATATGTATATTATAAACAGAAAATACATGTCTGTTTGTCACATAACCTTTTTTCCAAACAGTGATCAAACAGTGGCGTCAAATTTACACATATTATTCCGGTTGACATATCTAGGTAAACTGTTTCAACTTTTTCAATAGTATTACAAATAATTATAATATGTTGTGGGTGTAACATGAGATACTGTTCACTGTGGCTTTTTTTCCTTGGTCATAATTGCGTTATGAAAGGCGGCCGCGAAACAGCGGCTACATAAACATAAAAGGAGATAGTGGGAAAATCTACAACTAAATTGTCCACGGTGGTGTTTTCATTTTTCAACTACCAACATTTGAAAATCAATTTTTATTTTGAAACATATAAATAAAATGTACTTATTCAAAATTAATTATTTTAGATCAGTATCAGTTTAACATATTTGCCATAAGTAAATAAATAATGTGGAATACATTTATAAATATCTTATATAATAACTTTTCCCAATGAATCGACAATTTCAAACAATTCTGACACTATTGAATGGTGAATGATTAACTCCAGGATCCGAAAAAATCTAAATCTCGGGATCACAAAGAGAGTCCAGGACTGGATAGCTTATTGGATATTACTATTTATTACCAGCTTCATGACATGTAGGAAAAGTTCTATATAAGTTTACTTTTTAAAAGAGTAGCAAAACACATAATAAAGATGTAGATAGGAATATACGAGACGTACAGAAATTAAATCTCTGATTTTGACCCAAAGCTCGTCTTTAACGAAGATCAGAAAGTAATTGACATTCGCAAAAGTTAAAGAAACCACGAATGGTCTCAATGGTTCAAACAATATAAAAATTGTGTGATTTTTACCACCTTTATTTGATAAATGTCTTGAATATTTCTCAATTTATAGCAGTGTTTCGTTACTTGTATGTTTCTATTGCGAAAACTGTCTTTTTTCTTAAAAAATATACGTAGTCAATGTGGAATAGACCTGAATAATAAATTATTATGGTAATCATTTTGATGCTCTGAATATTTCTCGTGCTCCGTTTTCATTTTGTATACTAAATATTCTATTAAAATAAACCGGAAAAATATGTGCGCCAAAATTATAAATGCAGTGAATTTTTCTTAGCGAAAATACGCTTTTTCATCGTGCCATTTGCTGATCACGGTGAAAATTATCTAAAGTACACTCTTTTGTGGGGTGACTGTTGGTGTGGGAAACACAAGGAAAGAGGGTTATGGCGGTAGTTGTAGAAGTTCTCTTAGAGTAAACTGTTTTTAATATCCGGTAAAATTAACGTTTTGTAAATACATGGTTTAAGCTATTTTGTTAAGCGTGAAGCATCTAATATTCTTTTTTGTAAACTTAGTTAAAAACACCCAAATATTGTCTCGTATTTATCATAATATTTATTTTTCAGCCTTATTTGTCCAGCTCCAAGAATTTTGTATAACAAAGAAATGCCTCGAATCCTAGAAAAGTAGTTTTTTTTAAATTGGGTATTTTTCATATCACTTTTAGTTTGAGTTTATCTGAGTTGATTGTTTATTTTATAACTTATTTTTAAAATTTTCAAGTGAAGACTGAAAAAAGAAACATTTACTGTTGATTATTTTACAAGAAGATAGTAAACAATCATTTGTATTATTCTGTTTATTGCAGTCATGCACATTACGTTCCTAATCCATGCTCTTGAGTTTATTTTAAACTATGGTACCAATTTTTGAAAAAAAGGTATGGTCACATCGAATAACTCGTATATAATTTTTTTTATGTAAAACTTTAAACTGAAAAAAAGACTGTTAAAATGTAATGATAAATGTATCGAATAACAAGTGTAAATATTAAATCTGTTAAATTGACAAAAAAATAATTGCACAATAATATTACGCAAAATACATTTAAGTAAGAAAATTACTATCAAGCAAATCATGTTCAATATGTCTTTTTCAAGTAATGATTATTCTAAATGTACAATAATATATCAAAAAAATAAGAGTTGGCTTATTTTGATCAAAAAAATTTACAAATCCTGCTGCTAAGCCCTGATTAATAAATGAATATGAAGAAAGTGTGAAAACGTATAATGAAGTTTTGATAACAATCATTGACAAAAAATAGTATGTCCTTCTTTTATAAGCTCTCCATTTTATTCGACGTAACGGTGCAAGTTTTGTATATTTGCAGCAGTGTCGCCTCCCCGCCGTTCCTCTTCGAACGCTGCGCTCATTTCCCCAGCGATGTTCTAATTAAAAATATTACTTTAGGGAACTGCACCAAGAATGGTGTACAACTCCTGAAATATAAAAATTACCTGTCATCAGCATACCACATTGAAGAGGAATTTATTAATTTAAAACAATGAAAACTATATGATCAACTCGCGACTGAATAAATGCTATTTAATTTCAATTGAAATCAACCAGTTAATTGATGATAAATATATTTAAAGATCTGACTTCCATGCTAAAATACTGAAAATTAAACTATTAAAATACTGACCAAATTTAATACAATCATTCTTCTTATATCTTACACACATTACAAAATTAAAATACCGTTACTTTAGGCTTGGTCTCACATACGTACTTTGATATACGATTATGCAGTCAAAATCATGCATATTTTTTTCGGTCAGCTTATATATTCTATTTTTAATGTTGTTTTATTTTTTATATGACATATTTTTATTTTCTTAACATAATTTTTTTCACGTCATACTGATAGACGATTGCTTCTCATTTATAACATTCTTTAATGAAAATGTTAAGTTATGTGTTAATATATTTTTCATTTTAATTAGATAGGGTTCTATGAACTTATAAATTATAACTTTTATTTATATTTTAAATAATCAGATCAATATTAATATGTTATTTAAATTATATTAAAGATAACAAATAAATATGCTTAATAATTACGAATTCAATATCAGCTTTTAAACTTTCAGCATACTTTGACATACCATCCAGAATGTGATTTATGTGAAATGAGATAGCTTGAAGTGAAAAATGTCTACAACATTTTAACGATATAAATTTAATAGAAGTAATTTATTAATTTGCACTTTTCTAGCTAAATGTTGAAAAAAACAAAAAGTAATCTGATGGTAGTACATTTTTGCTAAAGATTTGTGTTTCTTATTCGGAGAGGATTCAGTTCAATGAAGATATTAAGAAATCCGTATCCTTCTAGACTTAGAACACCGCGGGGCGTCATACAATATGTATCACGAAATGTTTTTCATGGTAAAGTGTTAGTTAGTTATTACAAACAAAACCTTTTAACGGCGTGACACAAGGCACAGGTAAAATATTCCCTAAACCGCTTTTATCCCACCACACTAATGGGCGGTTGGCGCTCCAGGACCCCTCATAATCTATACGGCGTGGCGTGTTATTACGGGTGTTTCCGATACCGCAGAACAGGGGTTTAGAATGCCGTCGTCATTATTTTAGAGAAATAATGGTAAGCTAGATACTAGAATTGAATCAATACACATGACTTCATCCAAAATAATGATACAAATAGTGGGCTAAAAGGTTTTTCCGGATGAAAATGAGTTAATCCACCCCCTTGTTCTTGCATTCATCCATTCGTTGTGACATAGGGGCTTTTTGATAAATTTCGCAGTACAGCAACAGATATCATTTTGTATTGTATGTTTAAATACATTTATTTGTAAACCTATTGTCTAAAATAAAGATAATAAACGTGATGATCCATTGGAAAACTCAAAAGCAAGTATTTAATAATAAACTGGAGAGACAAGTTACTTAACGAAATAAATTAAATGATTTGGTTCCACAAAATTGTCTTTTTTGCACACGACTACACTAAATTAATTTATTAAAATTATAAGAATCAATTTTTATTCACAATTTATTTGGGTACTAACAATACATCAATAATAAAAAAATCTATTTCGGTTCGTGATCTTGTACAAGGATGTATGTATGTAAGTGATGTCATTTTTCTTCGTGTTGATCTCGACTTAAATTAATTGAAATTTGTTTATCTTATGTGATTTTTAAGGCTGTAAAATATTTGACGCGTGGACAATTATTAGCTGTATAGCCCAATTTTTTTAAAATCAAGTCACTTGTATTTGTTTTAAGACAAACTATTTTTATGTTTGATACATGAATATTTTATAAAATTTGTTTTTAAGTCAATGTGCATTATTATAAAGATCATTCTCTAACCGTTTTTCAAAAGACTTTTTTATTATAAAAAAATCAGAAACTTATTATTAGGAAAAAAATAACAAACATTGTTCTTATACTATAGACTGTCGAAAATAAAAAAAATATTGGAATATGTTAATTTTATATAAAAAAAACTTTAATGAACAAATTTCCGTTAAAAAAATATGTGTCTTCTAGAGCCAACTAATTTCTTAATACTTTCGATAGTTTCGGCGGTAACTAATTTCTTTCTATTTTCTATGTACGTTTACAATATAATAAGAAAGCAAAAAATATGGGGAAAGAAGCTTCTGATTATTTGACTGAATTGAAGTCGTGTATAAAAGACCTATTTATTTACCTTTCAAACTAAAATATGTTAAGGTAGAGCATTTTTTAAAAGTAATTTTACAATTACTTAAATATAAATGACAGATAATACATTGCATAAAAGAAAGCATTCTCTTTTTATATTGAATTGAGCTAAAAGCTTTTTATGAACAATCATTGTTGTATAGAAGAACTGTTGGCTTTAGTTAAAATATTACATTATGTATATAAAAGTTTTCTTGCTTTGTAGGTATTTAAATGTGTGCGTAGCTTAGTTACCAGAATGACGTAGACTTAAAATTTATTTTGCAAACTAGTAGTTAGATAATTTTAAATGTTGCCTGCTTGAAAATTATTCTAATAAATCATTGATATTAAATTCACCCCAATCCTGTTGTCGTACAAAATTGTAAAAATCCATCATTGTTATTTATCCGTTAGCCACTGTCAAAGTTTGGGGTCCTACATTATAGGTGCGAATCCCAAGAGAGCACTTAGGTTCCCACAAACAAGCCTATCCCACTGTGTCCATGAATATAGAGGTGTTTAACCCTTTTGTTCTAAGGCTGCATACGATTCTCTAGGCTTGACAAAGCAAATTTTATTACCTCATATTATTCGTGTATCAATACTCAGGAGGTTTATTGTTTTATGTGCTGTGATAAAATTCAGCTACACAAAAAAGAAACTAGGGAGTTAATTCTATTTGAACAAAAAATAACTAGGTATGTTATGTTTATACTGCGAATTTAATAAATAATAGGACATTATCTGATTTATGTGCTGCGAAGAAATAAGAACGACATTATTTAATGAGAAAAGTTGTTAAAAATTCGTTTTATTGATGAAAAAACACCTTGTAGATCTAATACCCTAAATATTTTCTAAAATATTTGAAAAAACATGTTATTTGTACTAGGTCTAGAATTTCGAAAGTCGTTATTTTTCATTCAATTTATCGATTTCCGTTCGACGACATGTGTGTTTGTTTTTTTTTTAATACCTTCCCATCATCCTAATTTTAAAGTAACGGAGATTAGCAATAATGATTAGTTAACCATTAGTCATTCATTTTCTAGCCCTCTATTTCTTCGAAAAAAAGAGGTTAAGTAACAAACCCTATTATGATATCTCCATATGCTCCACATTGGTAGTGGGAGTTGATTAAAAAGGATAACACCAATAAAGCGTATTATTTGATATTACATTCGCCCTTTTTTATATAATCAAGAACTTGTAATAGAAAATTTATTTAAAACATGTTAAAATCATGAAAAATATAAAATTGACTTAACTCCACTAACAATTTGATTCTTTTGTAAGATTTACAGATTTATTAAAGCTTTTTTCACCTGCGTTCTATCTCATACAACATAACACAAATAAAAATCATGAATTGGATTTCAAAAATAGTCTCACAAGGATATAGCAAATCAAGTTTGTTTTTGATTGTAGAATTGAAATATTCAAATGCAAAAAAGCTTAACAAACAATTATTTTTGATACAAAATAAGCTTTGATTTCAATTTATCGTAAAAATATGATATATTTATTACTTACAATAAAATAATTAATTAAAATAAAATATTTTGTTACAGTTGTGAATTATTAATAGTCACCGGGTATAAATGATTCAAAAATATGGATAGCAATTTCAATGAATACTAATAAGGGAATTCAAATTGTATATTTCTGGTTACGTCTGTCACGAAATATGATCAAAAGTGACACAGCAATTACAAAGGTTGCACGTTCAATAAAAATCTAAAAAAGTTACACTGGATGTAACGTTTTTATTTGTATAGTTCTTTAAAATGGTATTAAAAGTTGAAAAGTCACGAAATTTCGATAATAGTATTAACAAAACCCTGAATTTACAGAATTTGATAACTGTTACTGGATCCAGATACCTAATGTTTTATTGTAATTCAATTAAATGTTTGAAAAAGTAAAATAATATCACAAAAAATAATGAATCTATTTATGTTGTTGTAGAGCTGTCAAAAGCTACGGGTGTTTGAGGATGAAAACAGGTTAAAAAAAATGTCGGTGAGGATGGCATTTGACAACGTTGGCACTACCACGAGCTTTATGACCTCTGCGATGAGCCAGATATTGTCAGATTCTCTTTTAGGGTGTTCACTGTCAATACTTGGTGGAAAAGCATTATATTGAAAAATAACACAATATTATATATATATATATATATATACATATATATATATGGCGAGCATTTTTCAATGTTTGAAAGAAAATTTAACAGTGCTATTTATACAAAAACAAACCGGTCCTGATATTGATAAATAAAATTAAGTACAAAGAAATATTGTGTTTTTTCTTAATTGTCAAATTCGTTAAATTTTAATGACTTCGTTGGATTGAAAATGTCCACAAAACGTCCCACATTTGATACTCTTGAGAGAAGACGAAGCGTTGAAAGACCGCATGTTTGCTGGATGGATGAGAAGTCACTGGACTTGCGAACGCTGTAGGTAAGCTACCGTTGTATGTAAGCAGATAATCCGGCTGAATGTAGTAGATTTATTAAGACGTTCAAGATGAGATTAAGTCAACAAAACGTCTTCTATTTGATTATTCTGAGGAAAGAAGTAGTATTGAAAGAACGTAGCTTTGCTGGATGAATGAGGAGTCACTTGATTGGTGTAGGAAAGCAAGGAATCGAGCTGAAAGAAGAAGATTAATCGATACAGTCAAGGTTCATTTCAGACTGACGCGCCAGAAAGTTGTTGATATTTTCATTCAATAAAATTTACCAACAATATTTAATTGATACGACCTCTTAAATGAATTTCAAAAAATCATTCAAAAAAATAAATTGCTTTTTTACATGTTGAGTTAAATGTGAAAGAAGGGTGTTTCTTATAAATGGAACAATCTGACAAAAATAACGATGTGCGTGACAAATCACGGCATGTCAAATATAACACATGTTCAATTTTTCCGTTTCATTATATCTGTAGCGTCCCGCGAATCGTATTGCGTATTGGAAATTCTATGGTACTTCTTTACAATGGATTTTGTGAGGAAGTTTCATTCTTTCTTTATAACAAGCATATGAGGCGAGTACTGCATCTAGATTTATATACTCTCACAAGATAAACGAAGTACTGTCTGACAAACCCGCGTAGAGTTTATACTATTATCCATATATGCGGATGGCAGATACAATTTAAAATATATTCAGATATAAACAATTGTATTGAGAAAAGTATACAAATACAATATATCACATTGTTGTCCAACAGATGCATTGATTGACTTATTTATTTAAAACTTATTAAATCTGACACCTAAACTATTTAAGGATATAAGGAGATTTCAAAATAAATCCTTATTTATGGTCAGAAATGTTGAGAGTTATTAAACTTCTTGACAAAAATTATATCAATTGTTTTGAATATTTATTAATTGTTTGTAACTATTCTTAAGTTACTGTTTTTAATGGGATTGTATATGAGTGACATTTATTTATAACATATAATAAACAGTGAATTTAATATTCACATTTTGTATTTTTTTATTTTATTTTGTGTTACATTATTATTAATTGAACGTATTCCTGATGATCGAAACCAGTTCTGATTCTAATAAATAAATGTGGAATTAGTACAAAAAAGTGCTTACAATTTTAACCAATATTTGCGTTATTTGATCTTCTGAATTATGTAAATGATTTAAACACAATAAATACTTGTTTGATAATAAATTTTATAACATAAGGTATCTGCATTTTATTGAAAGTTTAAATAATTCTCATCGTAATTTTTCAATGTTCTACGTTCAATTTTTGGTATATTTTAACATATCAAATTGAATAACAAAGTTGTCATGAAGGGTAAACGATTGTATACAAAATGTTTGACCGAAGCTATTTCTTGAATTTGTTGTTTAAAACGAATGATTTAAGAAAAAGAATATACAATTAGTGTAGCTTGAAAGTAAACTTTTGAGTATTTTTTTTGTGATGCCAACAGCATAGACGAGGTTCTTGTGTTTTAAGATTTTTATTGTTTAACGCACGGAAATGAGGCAAGAAATTGAATAAAGTTCGAGAATTTATGATTCTTTTATTATAATTCATATTCGTCCACGTACACCTATTGACTACTGCATGGTAAAAAACAAAATTAAAATTTTATCACTTGCCACAATAGCAAAGTTTAAAGGGGTATTTTTTTTACAGACGGTGTTAATTTCAATTATTAAAATTTGTGAAAGAACCGTTTTTTATTGTGGATTACTGGATAGATTCAGTGGTGTTTTGTTTCAAATTATAAGAGTTACTTTTTTGTGCATATAGTTGAAGTAAAAATGTAAACTTTTTTATTGTTTATTTAATATAATAAACATAATATTATCACTGTCAATTATATGATTGATAAAAAGATTTATTTTTATGCAAAAACGTACCATATTCAATGTAGAGCTGTAAAGGTATGTTGAATACAAATTGAAAGCTATTTCATCATCAAGCCAACATTATAACAATGAGAATCTGATCATACAACTGAAAACTATTGTTAGTAAAATAGCTTTGAATAATATAATATTTCAAACATTTTCTAAAAGTGAACACATAACTAAATTTAAATCCTGAAAATTGTACCTATATTTACATAAAAATATTGTCATCAGTTTTGATTTTTCACATTTTCAAGCATCCAAATGTACGTGAATATAAACTGAAGCTTGATTATCGTATTCATAAAATAAAAAAAAATATAATCACTGAATTTATACTTATTGCTGGCGATCGGGATTAATTTTACTTATGACGTTAAATCAATTAAGAAAATAGTAACATAAAGAATTTAAATTCTTGTAGGTTTTTGAAATTACATGTGATGGTCATTGAAAGGCAATTTGAATGATTATAACAAAGGTAATTTCTACCTCGTAAAATTAATCCATAACAAAAGATTTCTGTCCACAATTCTTTGATACTTAATCAATGTCATTCATCATCATTTTTCCAAACTAATTCATTAAATGATTAACATAGTTTTTCTGAGGTATGTTGTTTTTTCGACAGTTTTGTATGGGCAATAGGTAATGTAATGGCTCTTATGGCAACCCTAAAATCATACGAGTGCCTAAGTAACTTTCAAAAGTGCCTTTTGGGAAACTCCCGCCAAGTTGAGGCTGCTCGTTGCACTCGCTAACAATTGGAATAATAAATCACGGAGCAATTATCATGGCCTCGGCGGCGTAGACCCCTCTACGCCAAGTTACGGTTGGGGTTTCGCCCAGTAGCGTGTTAAGATTTCGGCTCCTTAGATAATACTAATAAGCTTTAATTAAAACTCAAAAAGCAGAGCTTTGTTTAGCTCGCTAAACACGCTAGGCTTCATAAATAACAGAATTTTTCTAATTGAAATGAATTTAGCTTCCTGCTTTTTTGAAAATATTTCATACAAACAATTTTAATCCAGTATTAATACATTTTCAATTCTGGTGTCAAGGATAATATATTTTTTTTGTTAAAAATAATTGCAAAAAAACAATTGAATATGAATATGAATACAATCTTAATGACACACCTATGATATCGAAAAATTTCTTAGTATTTCTTTGAATAAAAATGAAGCCAGTGTTATTGATATATTTACACATTTAATAAAATATGTAATCAAAATTGGCCACATAAAATTGTGGAAAAGTAAAAGAAATATATTATTTTTATATATCAATACATTATACCAGGGCTGTGGAGTCGCGTGAAAAAGAAGACGACTCCGACTCCTAGGATTTTTTTTAATAATTTCATTTTAACTTTTATATACATATGTATACTATCAGATCATCTTTAGTCAGTCAAGCATGAAATGTTAAAACTTTTGACTATTTTGTTTAAATACACATCGTTAAATATATTTTCCAAAAAAAAATCGAGCCGCTCATATTTCACGCGTCTGACTCTGACTCCGGCCAAAATACCGCGACTCCGTGACTCCGACTTTACAGCCTTGCATTATACAATACTGGAATTTGTACCAAAAATTTCCAGTGAACACATCAAAAAAGTTCATAAAAACACAATATGTACTTTATTCCACTTTTTTAAAAAGGTCAGGACCGGTTTCGCTAATTGAAAACATTGTCAACTGACGTTAAAATAATGCCTTTCTACCAAGTATTGACAGTGAACACCCTAAAAGTGATTTAAAAAGTTCGTTGATTGATAATATTTGGTGATTGTACATATTTTTAGGGTGTTCACTGTCAATACTTGGTGGAAAGGCATAATATGAATAAAAACAGAATATTCCTTTGTACTTCATTCCAATTTATTTAATAGGTCAGGACCATTTTTGCTCATTGCGAGCATAGTCAACTGATAAGAAAATATAATTTAACAATGCTATTTATACAAAAATGAAAAGTTGTAAACAACAATTGGCATTGAAAAAAAAATACTAATTACATTATAGGTGATTCTAAAATATTCATGGACTATATTAGATTGTGATAAGCAAAATAATGCATATGGAGTTCCCGTGAACTTCTTATCTCTGTAGCAATCACGCCCTTCCATCTGCAACGATGATAAGGGGATATAATTTTTCAAAAACATTAGCGAAGAAGGATACCAGAAAAACCTTGACTCTTACGCGTTCTGGTACTTAAAGCAACAAGGTACAAAAAAATGAATTTGAAGAAAAAATATATGACAATGCTTAACATGATTTTACTAAATAACAATCATATTTGCATTAAAAATATGTGTTTTTTTGCTTCGTGAATAGTTGTATTAGAAATACGGGCAGTAATTTTCCCGTTTGGAATGCCACTGAATATATGTGGGGGGTGAGAAAAGGGGTGCAAACGACGTCTACGGGTCAACTCACAAATTAACCGGGACGCTTACATGCATAATGTCGTCGTTACACAGGTGAGAAACGCGGCGGGTTTAGGTTTTGCGACGATCGTTGTGCCGAGATTATATATGAGTGCGCCTACCCGCAGGTTACCGGTTGCCCCATCATACCCCTCATTCCAATCGGGGTATGATAATGTTATTCATATTAGCTGTGAACTTGTTATGAGAATAAAGTCGTCGAGGAATTTAAAGGAGAGATATAAATAAAGCTCCACGAACTGACTAATGTTGTATTGGGTACCTTGAATCCTGTGCAAATGAACATTATGTTGGCAAATGAAAAAAAAGTTGACAGTTTTTGAGTAATGAATTTGTATTATTTTTACAGAATTTTCTCCGAAAACCAATCTACAGCCAATTCGACAACGCACTTAGTTGTCAGACTTAGTCAGATGAAAATCTCCGTGCACACATTCAGGTCTGTAGCACGGTGGTAAACGTCACGGATGGGATCCGGTAAATTGCTCGAATGGAAATTACTCGAATTACAAATTAATCGAATAGCTTGGTTATTTAAACGATTTTTCACGACTTTTTCTACGAATTTCATTTTTATCTTGTGCGACACTTGTTTAGAGAATGAAATATAAAAATAACTATTTATTTTAACCGTGTTCGCTCCAAATGCTGAACATATGATCTTTTAATGGAGTTTATCTCAAGAGAAGTGTTTCTACGAGAACTGCTTATTAATTAGTTACTCAAACTGTTTCTATATATTTCCAGAAAACATAGAAGACTAGGGCTAAGACAGAACAAACGGAAACAAATTGATTATCTTGTTATTCGAGCAATTTCCATTCGAGCAATTTACCGGGAACCGTCACGGATATCACGTGTTTTCCAATCCTGGTACGAAGAGCATTTTCTTCAACCCCATCTTTTTTATCCATACTCTCTTAACTGATAAACACTCAGTTCTTGTAAAAAAAAATCTGTTGAGATACCTTTATTATGACGTCATACGCTCCAAATTGAGAGCGGACGTGGATCAGTTGTTGATAGGCATGGACGCATCACGTTTAAATTCCCTTTTGCCCGTCAATAGAATAGCAAGAGAAATTACCAAATCAATAGTTTTTATTTAAGGCATATTCTTCCAATATCACCCACAACAATAAATAGAAGTTCAATGATTAATAATAAATTGTTCTCGTTAAATGTATTTAGAATGATCCTTACAAAGTACAGTTTTATTTTTATCTTTTTGGATTGAGCACCTTAATAACTGTTAAAAATAAATAATGTTGAAAAAAATGCCGTTTTCTTGTTTTTGCAATGTGGAGAATATGGACTCCTAATGGAATTTATCTCAACAGAAGCGTTTCTACGAGAACTACTTGTTACTCAGTTGCTCAACCTCTCTTTTTCCAAAGAGAGTAGGGAATAGAAGGAAAGGGCTAGGACATGACTAGTTGTTTGTTAATCGCTCTCGATACGCCCTGTTTATAGGATAGGGTGGATGGGAGGGGGGAATTTAAGACATCAGATACATCCATGCCTTTGAACAGAAATTCATAAATCGATTGAAGAATCAATTTATAAAACTGCCCGTAGCCCGCGACCTCCGTAGCGGTAGTCAACGACTTTAACCACTCGACCACACAGGCGGCATATTAGACACATAAAAAACAAATAAATTCATTCCAAACTCAAATAATGATCTTGTAAAATAAGAAAAGAGTATTTATTATCATCTAAATAACGATTTTAAATTTTCCATTGGACTATCACACGAAAAATGGCGATAAAATCACCAAGGATGTGATTTCAAATACAATAAAACTGTCGGAATAAAGATAGTCCTCTACAGTTTTAATGAGGTTACAAGGCCAATAAAGATTCGACCCTTTGATAACCCGCCAAACCTTTTAAACATTTACAGAAGATAGAGATTCGTCGATACGGTTTGATATTTGAAAATGATTTTCGATCAAGCGAAGCGGACGAAATTAACGTGGAGCCGTATCCAGGACCTCTTTTAATAGTTTTCGGATCAGGAGATTTGCAGAGAAACAGAAACGATCTAAAATAGTTCGAAACCACGTACCGGGTACGACCAACTCGAGTGCTCATTTTCAGCCTACTGGGTGATTTAAAACTAAGTTAATTACATATCGAATGATAAATGGCGTAAACTTTAAGTAAGATTGTGGAACTTTAAATAGATTTATTGCGTTCATTGGAAATCGGCGCGCCTTAATATACAATTGTATTAGCCACTTAAAAATACATAAATTAAAACGGTCTACTCTTTTACAGTTCTTACAGCGGACAGTTACATACCATTTATTTTAAATCTCGTTTGTTTACGAAGCAAACTAATAATACATACTTTAAGATTTTATCTATGCAGCCTTTTGGTAAAATTATTATGATGAGGTCTTCCGAGGAAAATTATCGATAAAAAAATTATTCAAATAACGACGTAATATAATTATTTTTTTCATTAATGTCCGCTCCCAATGTGAAACATATGGTCTCTCAATTTTAACCAAATAACAACTAATTACTCAGTATTTCAACCTCTTTTTTTTAAGATAGTAGAGATAGAAAGGATAGGGCTAGGAAAAACCAGTGATTGGCCGATATCTATCACTACACCCAGTTATTCTAGGATCGGAATGGTAGGTTTTTTTTTTAGATATCACAAACATGCTGAAAAAGTGCTGTTTGTACTGATATTCAAACCCGTGAGATTTGGCACGGAAGCCAACGATATTAACTACTGTGCTATGGACTCGAAAAAAATTATTGATAAAATTAAAAAAAATATATTACCACTTTCTTAGCAATACAAATCATAACAATTAGATCAAAATAAAAACTTAATATAAGTATAATGCTATCAATGTCCAATTTAAAAATCGTTGAAACGAAATGAAAAGCTTCGAAGTGTACTGAAACGAAATATAATTCGTGAATCACTTAATCATCTACAAGATATTATCAATAGACTTTGATATTACGTGATAGATATTTTAAACTTTTATATAAATAAAACTAACTGGATGTTACAAGATTTATTTTTATAAGAAGCATTTAAATATTCCTGTCAAATCGTAAACAGTGATTACTTTGCACCTATTTCAGATGTTTTGATGAATTTAATGTAGGATTGGTCATCTTTAAAGACAACAACCCACATCATGTCCGGCTTTTGATGAAATCCGTTATGTAAAATATACGTGGGTTATGTCTGGTCTCATCATCACAAGACTCTCTAGTGAGACTTCTAGTTAACCCTCAAAATTATTCCAAATCAAAACACTTCCACTTTAGTTAAGTGGGGCAGTAAATATTGTTTTATGGTGTCTAGACACTTAAAGCACACTAAGTTTTACTTTATAATTATTTTTTATGAAAGTTACTTACTTCATTATGTCCTTAAGTTAAAGTTTTTAAGTTCCCACAACTTCAAATTAAAATTTGTACTTAAGAAATAATTATTAATTTCAAAACGTTATGAACAGACCAATAATTTATTCGTTTTTTTTTAGTATTACTTTACACACTTTAATGATATTAGTTCAAAAAAATCCGTAAACGACGTTTATAAGTAGAAACAAATATTTATTTTGTGTATAACTAGTAATCTAACATAATAGATGGCAGTGTCACTTATCAATATGTGTTCAAAATTACGCTGACAATTATATAAGTTAATGTAGTTGACCCATCGTAAATCGTGTTCAAACACAGTGTTTTGCTATGCATACTAAACTTTGAAGAAATTCATTAAAGATAATTATTTTGGAGAAGGTGTTGTAGAACTCGATTATATAACTTCCTTAACTTATTATCGTATATATATATACTATTCATATTATCAAAAACAAATACCTGCGTCAAGCACCAGGATACCGATAGTTTTATATTTTTGGATCGAGAGATAAGATAAATATTTGTTCTTTGCCGGTCTAGCTGTAAAATCTAAAATTAAGAGGGGATGAAATTGGCTTGAGCTTTTTCCAGGGATGCCTCATGGGAGCTTGTACTTTATTTTGCTTCTATTTTATTTTATAGAATGACCATACATAGGATACACATAGATCGTGACTAAGTAATACGAAAACAAATTGGTGGAAGGCAGAAAATTATTGAGGAACCGGGTGGTGAAAACATGTCCCGATTTTTTGTATTTCTGCGCAATAAAGTGCATAAAAGCAAGAACAATATAAGATATGACTTGTGATGCGATGCAGTGAAATACAACATGTGTAAAAGGTGTGAAGAAACGTATAGGTATCCTTGAAAGTATGAGATATGTACTGATGAGAGTTTGTAATTCTGTAGTATTTCATTAAATAACATTTTTCCATCTTTGCTACAGTAATACAGTAGAATACCAATGACAATACAGTCAAATTGTTTTCCCACCACCACCCGTTGTATATATGTAATTAACATTGCATGGCTGCCTTTCACAACGCAATCAACAGAAAAAAAAGTCTACCCCTCACATTCATGGCACGAGCAGAACTTCACGGATCTGATTTTGAACCATGCATGACAAAATAAAATGATAATACTAATAGCAGTGTGACTAGTTGAGCCACTTAAATAACTTTGATACTAAGTATTTTGTGTATAATACGTATACTGACAGCTCTTTGTTATGTTTATCGACTCTAGTAAGAAATCGGGATTATAACGATCCCCAAATAAATTAGCAAACTTTTCAGATGCAGTGATGTTAGCTTTGGTTGAAATCAAGTCAGCTATTGGGCTCGTGTGAAGACGGAGCACAGCAAACAATCCACAGTTCGAATTCCATCTCAGGTCATTTTCACAGAACATGATTAACGTCCTGCTCGGCATACCCACAAGAGCAGTCCGGCCTTAAAACCAACATGCCCAGCGCGAATACTTTTGCGTTGAACTTGCAATGGCCAGAATGAAGTAAAATCAATATTAAAGTTACAGTAACTAAATGTTGGATAAGATCATGTTTGAATATTTATTGATAAATCCACAAGCTCCACATAAGCAGCCGATATGTTTTCAATTTGTTTGAATTAATTGTAATTAAACACGAACTTTAAATATCTTTTAAAAATTTAAATAATTTTATTCAATTATATCAAAAAGAACAATTCCACTAGGGATTGATAAATTGTTAATTTCATTGTAATTTGAATTATAATATCAAACCACTCAGGAATTTTCGTTGGATTAAATAAAAAAATAACGATCCGTTCGAAATGGTAGGTTTCGTAATTCTCAAATTTCCAGATGTATATTTTAAATTTATTAGGTAAAGATATAAAAAGTATGAATAATAATTGATCAGTCACCCGTTAGCACTCCATTAGAGAAGATATCTCGGTGATTATTTGGGCGTGATCTAATGAACGGATGACCCGGAGTTTGAGACTTTCAGGGGCTAGGGGAGAATTGCGAGATATAGCAAGGGGGATGTGGATCACAAGGTAGGTAACGAGCAGTGGTGTAGTCGACAAAAATATTATGTAAACACATACATTTACGCATAAAAAAAATGTTTTTTACTTTTAATTTCTTCACCTTAAAACTGTATAAACTCATAATTATTGAGCATTATAACAATTAAATTAGTCATTCACCTTTTAACCTCTCGTTTTTTTGTGTGTTGGTTCATAATGATGACAGAGCAGTGGAAGGGAACCTGTGGCCTTTTGTCTTCATCAATATATTCATTTTATTAAAAAATATATACGCAAGCGTTTGGAAAAAGACCGTTATCAATCCATTATATGTCAAAAAAAGGGGGGAGGGTGTAGAGATTTTATTTACTGTGGCCTTATGTTGAATCATATAAATGAATGAGACATTTATAAATGAAAAGGTTTCCCACCCATGGCCTAGAGCCACGTTTACACATTTTTTTAAATTTAAGTTTTTTTATCGAATTCATAGTCCTGGTATAGGATAAAAAATATCTAAAATAAAAACAAATACTTTTGGTAAACTGGTATAGTACCAGTTAGTGAATTAAACAATTTTCAGAGCCGGTACTCCTGCAATCCTTTATATATCAACTTAACCACTGCAGGGGTATATAAAGCTGGGTTTGCGAGTTGTAGCAGTGCGAAAATCGCGGTGCGCCTCGCCTTGTAATACCCATTCAAAATCGTTCGGTGTGAACATAAGATACTGTTATAAATCCATAAGGAAGTCGAACTAATCGCGTTGATGGAACTAGAACAACGCTGATTTACGGCCGCTTATATATGAACCAACAATATGTGAGATATGGTTCATATAGAAAACGCGACTGGAAAATATTTGTATGCCTATATTTTTCAGAGTGTAAGATATTATCAGTGAAATATAATCGCTTATTACTTGCAAACCCGGTTCATTCTAAAAATTTGAAACATGAACCATGAATGTATTTTTTTTTAATCCATGTCCGCTCCCAATGTGGAGCATATGGCCTCCTAATGGAAGTAACTCAACAGAAGTCTTTCTACGATAACTGTTTGTTACTCAGTCGCTCAACCTCACTTTTTTCAAAATGAGTAGTAGGGACAGAGTGACAAGGCTAGAACAGGACTAGTGGTTGACTAATCGCTATTGCTACACCTAGTTATTAAAGGATCAGAACGATGGGAGGAAAGGAAACGGTGTGAATTGATATCGCAAACACCCAGTCTTCGATCACTACTTTGAATTGAATAATTCTTAAATTCACTGTGATCTGACCGGGAAGCGAACCCAAACCTGCGTGAACGGTAGAGCAAACTCTAACCAACTGCGCCACAGCACGCGACTGTAATTTAAAAGATTTAATTTTGGAATTATTTTTAGAAATCACTCTCAAACATGGGTTAATAACACTAAGCTTCAAAGTAATGTAAGACTTTTATTTTAAACTAGCTGGCCCGACGAACTTCGTGCCGCCTCAGAATCAATAAGTGTTGTGTTAACTTGATAACTTGAAACATGATGACTACCGAGCAAACCTTTAGTTGTACATTGTGCGGTGGCAAGCCAGGCAGATCCAATGAGTTTAAAAATTCAGTTGGTCTTCGTTTGTTACACGGTCCATAGATTTGAAGGAATGTAGTGGAACAACGATTTGATTTTGAATTGTGAAGTTTAAATGATCCACATCTTTGTTCTTCGCTGCAAGAATTGCTCGTTCACTTAACCAATTGTAATTTTTGTGATTAGATGTTTGGGAACATTTTGTTGATGTAGCCGTCCTTCGTTGAGACGAAATTACTGAAATTCGGCGGAAACGAAATCAATCCGTTCGATTCATCAACAGGAACACGGTCGTTACCGACGATAGTCGATGATCGTTTTATAGCTTAAAGCATTTTTCACTTCTCATTCGGGGCCGAGTTAATAATCCTCAAATTCTCATGACTATTAATTAACATGCTCCCAATTTATCGTGGGCAAAACTATGAGCAAAAACTTTTATTTCTAAAAACTTATACCTCGCTTAAGAGGTATGAGTCACCAGTTCCAAGGGCCGTTAGATTGATCAACGTATTGCCTAGAGAAGTGGACATTTTTAGTGATTGTGAACTGTTTGTAAAATTTTACTATTTTATTTCTTGATTTTAATGTATTATGTAGTTTTATTTTATATTTTATCTTATTATATTTTTCAAGTACACGGCGAATTGGCGTCAGCTGTTATGTCATGTACTGTAACTTAAATTTTTAAGAATAAATAAATAAATAATCAGCAATTGCTTGGAGAAATCTTCGGCAGATGGATCGTTTAGCAATGCAACTCGCATGTTTGTCGTCAGCTGAAGTTTCTTCACATAGCGCCAGAGTCAATGATTTGAGGCAAGCGTTTATTTCATCGGCAGCGGTCGATCTTGGAATGACTGGTAGTGTTTGGCGGAAATCGCCAGATAGTACAATCATTGCGCCTCCAAAAGATCTTGAGTCATTGCACAGATCTTTCATGGTTCGATTGAGTGCTTCCAATGCGCATTTGTGCGCTATTGTTCATTCATCCCAGGTGATGATTGTATTTGCTACCAAAAAATTGCCATTGCTGAGTGTTTCGCAATCTTGCATGTCGGTTTTTCAGTGGTTTGAAGGTTTAACGGCAATTTCAACGGTGAATAAGCCATTCGGCATCCTTCTATCTACGTGGCCGCTATTCCAGAAGAAGAAACTGCTACAGAAATTTTATATCTCCCACGACCAGTGGCCATAATCAATGACATGAGGAATGTCTTCCCAGCTCTACCGGGCGCATCGAGGAAAAATAAGCCACCATTTCCGTCATCAATTGCCTTCATTAACGTATCGTACATTTCCTTCTGTCGAGGGTTCAACAGTGGTACATTCGTTCAAACTGATCAATGCATCTCGATCATATTCACGTTCAAGTTCCAATTCTCGATTGAAAGCGACGTTCATTCCACGATCTGGCGTCGGCATTTCTACTTTGACTAACAAACTGCCGCACATAAGGTAACACATGAATTTGATGGGAAGCATGTCGAAATAATTATAGCAAATAATGTGTGTATCTGACTTGGAGATTCAGAAACAATTGCTTCAGCGATTGTCATGTCCCAATGAGTAGCGTTTTCAAGCAAAATGAGATATTGACATGCAGCACGAAATGTTGGGCACACTACGCCATTGGCAGTTCGAAGTGATTCAAATGATGTCGGCCCACAAACATTCACCAGCAACAACCGCAAGTAGAAGCATTCGTCATTCTTCAGATGAACTGTGTTAATGCGACCAAGAGCATCAGTAGAACGCACATCCGGATGATCAGGAACCGCATTGCTTTGCTTTCGACGTTGAATTTTTTTCGATGAAGCGTTCCAAGTATAATAACGTGCAATCTCAGCAGGGCTGTGGAGTCGTGTAAAAAAAATACTCCGACTCCAGCTTAAAAATAATTAACGACTCTGACTCCGACTCCGAGGAAATTTTTCAACAATTTCATTTTAACATATATATATATATATATCGACTTTGGAAAGGAAAAAGGACGTAACCCACAGTTTTTTCAAAACAGGTTTTTTTTGATTATCACAATCTATCAAATTTGATACACGTTCTATCAAAAAGATGCAAGCTGCAAATGCTAAATTAATATCTAAATTTAGCTTTTAAGTTTGAAAAAGATGACCTTGTAAAAAATTTAAACCAAGAAAAAATACTGAAATAAAGGTGTTTCCTAGACAATTTCTTTAATTCATATTAGGCTTTGTTATTTAAACAACAGTTTAGAAGACTCCGTGCGCTTCAAGGTTGTGTACAATTCATAATTTGCATATGGCCCAAAATAATTAAAACATGTGTGGGTTACGTCCTTTTTCCTTTCCACAGTCAATATATATGTAATACCATCAGATCATCTTTAGTCAGCCAAGCATGCATGTCAACACTTTGGACTATTTTGTTTGAATACACATAACTAAATATATTTTTCAAAAAAAATCGAGACGCTCATTTTTCACGACTCCGACTCAGCCCAAAATACCGCGACTCTTCGACTCTGATTCCACAACCTTGCATCTCAACAACGTTCGTGTAAACGGCAAGCTCCATTTTTGCCAATCAATCGAATACATCCAGCATCGAGTATTCCCAAAGACGCGATGCCAAGTAATGTAGTTCATCAGCACCGGATTTTTTGTTTAAAAACACGTGCGGTGACGTCACAGAATGATTTATGGGAATTAAAACTTAATGAAAATCGATGAAAACTCAAAATCGCGGCGCATGTATACATAGCTAGTAGTCAACTGTCAAAGTATAATGTAATTAACGCCATCTGGTGGATTTACTGGAAAACAGCATACAACGTGTCATACAATGTCCACGTTCCATTTGTATTTTTCAAAAAAACAAATTGTATGAGGACATTTATTTTCTTAATAATTTCTTTCCCGTGATATTTTTCCGATGTTTTAATGCTTATTCTGCTATTCTAGGCGGATAAGAATTTAATAAAACAAAGATCATTAAAATCCGAGCTGTAATTCTCGCGATATACGTGGTGTAACAAACCCCACTTTCTTTTATATATATAGATGTATGTTTTTTTCCAAAATGAAATTCAAGTTTTAAAATTTTAACCATTTTGGAATGAGCTGTGCTTGCAAAATATACCCTCATATATATTGGTTAGCTTGTTTGATGATACCAATTTATTTAATGAATTATCAATGGAAAAAAAATCGCTTGATATATTTCCACAAATATTATAATTAATAAAATATTAACAAGCTATTTTTTTATTAATATCCGCTCCTAATTTGGAGCATATGGCTTTCTAATGGAGAAATCTCAAAAGAAGTTTTCTAACAGTACTATTCTTTACTTAGTCACTCAACCTTTCTTTTTAAAGAGTATAGTAGGGAAATGAGGATAAAGCTAGGATATGGCTAAAAATTAATTCATGGCTTTCGCTACGCCGTGTTATTTAAGGATACGAAGAAAACTCTTTGACATAAAAAACACCAATCCCTACGAACAACGATAATCGATACATCGTTTGAAAAAATGCTGTTTGTAACGGGTCGCGAGCCAGTGAGAACAGTCAAAGAAGCCAACGACGCTATCCGTTGCGCCACAATCCGACATTTGATGAGTACATATAATTAAATTCTGTTACAAAAAACATTAATTTGCAAGACTTCTTTCCAAGAAATTTGTTTATAGATAATGCAAATAAAAATATTTTCAAATAATTCTATGCGTAATTTTTTGAAGGCATTCATTAGCTTATACCATGGGTGGCCAAACTTTTGACGTCTGCGTTGGATTTGCATACTGAAATTAGCATAACTGACACCCTATGAGCAAAGTTATCATAACAAGTAAAGTAAGTCAAATCACAATATAATGTGTATGAAAGTGAAACTAAATTAATAGATAATACGAAAAATACTCAATTCTAGTTTCAAAGTATCAATTCGGTGACTATTATTTGTTACTATGGCGGTTTCAAGTCAAATGTTAACATTTTGTATTTCAACAAAATAATACAAACGTTCAATATTTCTTCTAATCTAAAAAAAACAGATTACCAAATTGAAATTATCCAGCATTTGAATGTCACGAATTTAACTTAAAACAAACTTCAAAAACAGACAGGACGTAACATTAATATATGTAATCAACATCTCTCTCCAAATTCATTGTAATTTATAAATAATCTATGAATTGTGTTTTTAGCATTTCAGTCACGCTTTGACATTAATTATCTTTGACGAAAACTTACGTAGACAATGAGCTTCTTAATCAAAAAGGAGACTAAATTTAAATTTTCAAACGTGGGTATTAATATATAATAATTAATTCAAAAACAAAGCTGTAGTGTAAATTCTCGTTAAGTTATCATTTATTACCACTCTTGTGGTTTGCGAAAGGATGTTTCACGTAACATTATAATAATAGTTTATAATTTTATATCAACGTCGTCTTACTTAAATGCATAGATGAAAAATTGTTTTTAGCAACGAAATTTAACTATTAATACAGTAAGTCTGTTAAATTCATAGTTGGGATACATACAACATTGATGAGAAGTAATATTTTTTATTAGAAACGTTAAAAATATTCAAATTCGCCGTGTGTGTATACTATCTGGAAGCCAGTTCAAATTAAATTTTTTTAAGATACTACTTAATAAATTTAGCGTATGGAGACATAATTATATAACTAAATAAGAATCACTTAAAACCCGTGACGCAGTGGTGAACGTCGCTATTTTATTGACGTACCCCATGGGTTCATATACCAGCACGAACAGTATTTTTGTCATTCGATTTGTTGATTAATATTCGGAGACATGGTTGTTAGTGATCTCTAAAATTTCTGATAAACTTTTCCAATCCTAGAACAACTGGGGTGTAGCAAGAGCGAATTACTAACCACTTGTGTTGTTAAATTCCTACTCTTTTCAATAAAAGGGATGTTGAGCTACTGAAAAATAACCAGTTCTTGCAGTTTTTTTTTGTTGAGATACCATTAATTGAAATCAAGAATTTATATTAAATGGTCATAATATATCGGTCAGAATAAATAGTCATAATTTAAATGAAATTAAAAAACCTAAACTATCCCAACCAAACCAAAATTATTTCTTATTTTTATTAACGATATTATAGAATGTATACGTGGAATAAAGTATCTGCTCTTTGCTGATGATTTAAAACTGTTTTTACGTATCAGTAATGAGTCTGACTGTACTATTCTGCAACAAAATATGAATAATATTTTAAATTGGTCTATAAAAAACAAACTCGACTTCAACATTTCAAAATGTTTTTGTATTTCCTTCTCTCGCTCAAGATTACCCATCACATATAACTATGTGATATCTAATGATGCTTTAAAGCGTTTGTCTGAAGTTGTTGATCTTGGTATAAGATTTGACTCCTCTTTCACCTTTCATTCACATATAACTTCTATTGCACTGCGTGCAAGCAAACTTCTTGGGTTTATTGTTAGACAAAGCAAACCATTTGAAAACCCAACTGTGTTTCGGACGCTTTATGTTTCTTTGGTCTTAAGTAAGCTTGAATATGGATCCATCATTTGGAGCCCATATGAAAGTTCATACAAGCTGAAATTGGAGAGAATCCATAAGAAATTTCTAAGATATTATTATTTCAAAAAATTTAAATTCTTCCCCTTTGATAATTCCTTAAAGGAATACTACCCCACCAAATTTCTTTTAGGAATGTTATCATTTCACTCACTTGAAGCTAGAAGATCGTTTTCAAGCTTAAAGCATTTTTCTCTTCTTCTTCGGGGCCGAGTTAATAATCCTGAAATTCTCATGACTATTAATTTACATGCTCCCAATTTATTCTTACGTGGGCGAAACAATGAGCAAAAACTTTTATTTCTAAAAACTTATACCTCGCTTAGGAGGTATGAGTCACCAGTTCCAAGGGCCGTTCGACTAATCAACGCATTGCCTAGAGAAGTGGACATTTTTGGTGATGGTATTTGTGAACTGTTTGATAAATTTTTCTTTTGTATTTCTTGATTTTTTATGTTGAATTTGATGTACTGTGTATTTTTATTTTATGTTTTGTCTTATTATATTTTTCAAGTGCATGGCGAATTGGCGTCAGCTGTTATGTCATGTACTGTAATTTTGATTTTTAACAATAAATAAATAAATAAAATAAAATTGTTATAAAATATTCTGACCGTAACATATTTTTATTCTGACAAAAAATTGATTTAATTCTAACCATTTAATTTGTTCCCCTTTTTAATTTAGACGATTATTTATCGGGGTTAAATAAATAACTCAGATGCAATTTAAAACGGTCAAGTAACTTGCGTGCTTCTGTTAAAAACTTCATTGTTTTGAAGTGTTTCGATTCTTACACGCTACATCAAAAGCTATCATGCACTTTAAGCAAACGCAAAAAATACGTACAGTAGTACAGCGGAATATTATCAAAGTCTGCTGGCAACGTTGGTTTATAAATTCTATACAGGTGGTGTAGGTAAATCAATCTAGTCTTGTCTAAGTACCACTAAGGCTTTTGGGCTTAATTATATTTTACTGGCCAGTTTGCAAAGCCGTTATAAACTTTGTGGAACTATCCCTAGAACATGTTTAACCCAATAGATGTCGAGGATGTGAAAGTTCACCTTATAAATTAACGGTTTAATAATTTATTACAAAATAAGACAAAAGATAAGTGTTTTTAAAACAAAAATCTGCATTTTATAGATTACGGTTGTCATGAGAAAGTGAAAAACTTAAAGCATTATTAAGTACCATATCTGACCCCAATAACGAATATATCGCACCTCTAGTTTTAAATATTGCAAATCAAAATGTTTAATATTCTTTGTTTATTTACATTAATATTTTAATCTATATACGTTCAAAATTTAGTGAATTAATAATAATTATTATATATTAAATTTATTTCCAGGAAGACAAATAATTTGCTTTGTTTTTATGTCTTTTTTATATTGTCCACCTAAATATAAAGCGCATTTTCAATCGGCTGTCATTGCAAATACTTTTTTTGTAAAAAAAAATATATTGATATGACAAATCAATTACTCACTATACATGAGCCACCGATTATCAAAATTCACACTGTCCATTTTCATTTTTTCAAATATACCTACAAAATAACGTTTAAGAAACCGTTATATTGAAATAAAAGCCATATTTTTTTATTAAAATTGAAGAATATATTATCAATTTCAATTTGATTTACTAAATTTGAATAAAGTGGCTTCTCATCACGTTTATTTGTAAGTGCTTCGAAAATTATGGAAATGGACACGGTTAATTTTGGAAAAGGGGGACTCACATACATTTTTCTTCTGAAGCGTATAGACACTTAAAATCAATATAATAGTTCAAGAAAATTTTAGTTTATTCGTTTACAATTATTTTTGGAAGAGAGTTGACGCGTTATTAGAAACTGCAAGTCTTAAATTCTCAATAAAACTGTAGCCATTTGTAAATTTTGCAGCAAAAAAAGATCAATAATTCATATGACTCATAAATCACGATGGGTGAATCAAGTTTTCGCACATTAGTTAAATCTGTTCAATAAAATTGACTGATTATGTAAATCCTGAAAAAAACAGTACTTGCTTCTTTGACTTGTATTTTTATCGGCTCTTACACGTTGATCTGGATTCCTGATTGACGTGGGTCTACCATTTACTTGGTTGCCGATCCAAAGACCCCAATTGGCCAGTTAATTAACCGTTTGAAATCGTGTTGCCTTTATCGGGACGTTAATAGAGTTATCCAACACGCGCGGGAACTCTGTTGAGTTCACTGTTTACATGACAGTGGAAATAGCTTTTAACGGTGATGTATGTTTTATAAGTAAAATTTAAGCCATTCTATTTTATGTTGCATTAATTACTTTAAAAATTAATATATATGTATATTTAATACATATTCTCTCTCCCTATTCAAAAGATAAAATTTCTGAGATTCTCTTTTCTTCGCCATCATCATTGTTTTTTTCCTAGGCCGTCCTTACTAAGAATAATGCGACTAGACCATCCGGGAAATTGTCATTGATTGCCAGTTTTGCTTTACGGGAACTTAAATAAAACAACTTCTAAATTTGAAAAAAAAAATCTATGTAGTACTGCTGTAGTAGTGTTATATAATTGTCATGATTCAATCCCGTTTGCCTGATGTGTAACGAATACACAGCTCAGGAGCTTGTACTTTTTTTGCATAGTAAAGGAAGGGTTAAGGTGCTTGGTGGAATTTCAATATTAGATTTGAATCGTTCAAATTTTGTTCATTCCTATATGTTTTATAACTAATGAAGCAGGCTTTCCCTTTCGGCATTTTCAGGCGTATCCCGGGGTACATGCGTAAACTGCTTTATATATTTTTGTGACGAAGTTTTACAGTTAAAATTAAAAAAATATATATTTCTATCCGATAAATTTAAATAAATTTATGAAAGCATTATGAATTTTGGTAAAACTATTTTTAAATCGCTTGGAAATGAAAACTATATAATAAAGTGAAAAATAACCTTTATTTCGTGAAAAATAATTGATAAAACATTTAGTTATTTTTTATTTGTCTGAAATTATTAAAGGTTTATGTATATCTAAAATACAAGTATCGAATATTTTATAAAAAAATATTCCATTCTTACGATCCAGATTACGTACAGTTTTATTGCTTTTAATAACATTTAGAAATACTCGATTTAAATACACTGATCTCCATGTTGCAATATTTATGAAATTGTTGTTGAATTTATTCATATAATTATCATGCATTCAATAGTATTTTTTTTTAAATTTCAAGTAAAACAAGAAATATATAAAAATAAAATTGAGTCGATCATATAAAATATTGTTGATAATTATATGACAAAAATATCACATTTTATTTTCAGCTGTCGACGAAAACTAAAAACTTCTTATAAAACCCTCAATATAAACATCGCAACCGTAAAGTTGTCGATAGTTAAATGGATCTAATGATTGGATTCAATCAAAACTTCCAAAAGGTCCAAGAAGATGCAATATGTTTAAACTTAAATCAAAAGCGAGAAAGTTATTTCAGATGATTTCAAATTCAAAGTGACCCCAAACCAGGGTAATGATTTAGTTACTCAAATCAGTGTCGTCCTAATTTGGATATGCATATATTGAGATATAAACAATATGACGAACATTTTATTATTTATTCACTAATTAATATATATTTTAATTTTTTTGGTTAATTAGGCATTTTCAGGTAAGAATTGCATTTTTCATTGCCAATATATCGAATGTAAATAAAAAAACATTGCAATAATAGATTTGTCATTTCAATTTCATTACCAGTTGTTTGTTTCACATTTTTAAAATTTTGTTTTGTATTACTGGTAATGTAATATTGTATTTTTTTTATCTCAGCTCATCATAAGCAAAACCGGTAATGATCTTTTCAAATAAAAGTGGAACTAGTTAAATTGAGTATTTTATTTTTGAATTAAAAAAGATCGATTATTTTAAACAACTTCAAAATTATTTAATTATATTAATAACACCTTTGTTGACATTCATGAATTTAGCACCATCACTGACAATAAACAGCTCTAAAATCGAAATATTCACAAAGTAGTCGTTGTGTCCGTTGACAAACCGGGATCTTGCAATTAGAATAATCCCCGCAGGATTCGCCGCCCGAACCTTTCACACGGGAAGTGATTTGGCCGAATTTATACCGGCCGGGAGCTTTAAGTTTAGGGACCAAACTTTAAGTTGATGGTAAGTTATTTGTTCTAGAAGTAAGGGGTGCCACGTTACGGATCACTTAAGAGGACAAAGTGATCGGCGAACTATAAAATAATGTCGCCCCGTAAATGAATTCGAGGAATGGCAATACGTCAAAGGAAATCAGGTTATATGTCATGTTATGATTATTACCACTAATATGCAGTTGATAAACTTGAAGAGGGATGCATATATTTCAGTGGACCTGTTCCTGAACATTGATTTCAGAATTAAAATAGTATTAGTATTTTTTTTCTTGTCATGTTTTGTCAGTTGTATATCAAAAGCAATTATGAGTTTTAATAAAATTTATATGATTTTGATTGTCAACACATAAAAAAATCCAAAACTATGAACAATTTGCTTTTTTTCAATGCGATTTTTTTCTTTTTTACCACAATTTCACGATTTTTCGTAAACCGACTTTTTCAGATGCCTGTATTCATAAAAACTCAGTACATCCAATGTCGTACAACTTAGCTGCATTTTATTCCGAAATTCACAGACTTGTCAGTATTCCAAACAAATCAAACAAACATCAAACAAATCGCCATTAACAATGGTTATGATATGTCTCTTATAGACAATCTTTTATATCAAAAACGTATTAAGCTAGCACAACAAATCTTACACAAGGGATTAATAACGAAAGACTCAGGTGATATTAGGTTTTGGCGTAGAGTTAATTACATAGGACACACCAGTTTAAAGATAAAAAAGCAGCTATCAGAAAGTGTTAGACCGGCTTTCTATTGCAAGAACTCTTTAGGTAAATTATTGATAAATAATAAAGATGTTATAGATTATAAAAACAAATCTGGGATTTATAGATTGCAGTGTAGTGATTGTCCCAAATTTTATATTGGTAAAACTGCTAGAACCTTAAATATAAGAGTGGCTGAGCATTTAGCCGCTTTTCGCTTAAAAAAAGATACTTCCACCTTTGCCAATCATTTAATTCTTGAAAACCATACGTTTAATTTTGACTCAGGTATTGATTTGTTACATACTAACAGGGGCGAGTTTAAATTATTTTACCAAGAAATCTTAGAGATTAATCGAGCTTAGCTCAACAGTTTTAAACGAGCAATATTATCTACCAAATTCTCCATTGTTGTACCCCTTTTAAATAATTGTCATTTTATTAATAATTCAAGCACTTGCTATCATAAAATACTAATTCAAATGCTTAAAAACAAATCAACTCATTAATAATAGGTCGGATAAAACCCTAGATTTATTTTAAACATTCCTATGTTATTATCTGGTCATAAATATTTTCAAAAAATCCCCATAATTATTACAAACCCACTTAATCCATTAAAAATTGTATACATTCAATTTTCGCTAATTTACATTTTAATAGCCTTTAACTTAGTGATCTACTTATATTTTTGTTTATAAACGATACAAACTGTTTACTACGCGTCAGTTCAAGTACATCCGTGCACTTGGAATGCCTGAAGATGCCGAAAGGCGAAACCCGGGTCGTTAGCGACAAAACTCATGGAAAAGTACAAAATTCAAACAATTCAAATTTAAATGTTTAAGTTTGCTTACAATCATTTTTCGTAGTAGCAGAAATATACCTCTATTATATAGATTTTTTTTTATAAAGTCCTTGCTTCTTTCCTTCTTTTTAGTCGTTTTTTCTTCTCGGTCCTTCTTTTTTCAAACTTAAATTTTCATCTTTCGTTCTTTTGATTTAACGTGTATCAAGCTGTATACATTGTGATGTCGAAAAATGCTGTTTTCAAAAAACTGTGTGATACGTAATTTTTCCTATCCACAGTAATATATGTTCTGATAAAATAAAGTCTACGTATATCCAATCACCTAAAGTTGTCACATGGAAGACGTTAGCGACTATTAAGACTCGCGTACATATAACAAACAATGTGACATAGTTTCATTCTTGTTTAGGTTTCGAGACGAGTTCAAGGCTTATACGGTAGTTCCACAAAAAATCACGTATCCTGCCTAACTTATTTGATCGAGTTTATTGCCATAGTCAAACAATAAAACATGACAAGGGTAAAACAATAGCTCTGCCTCAAAGGCCCCAGATCCGGTTCCGATATTGCCAATACAAATATTATGCCATTTAGATTCTAACTTATTTATTACGGTCCGTCGGTAGGTATATGAATGCTCTGGTTACAAAAAAAGCACTATAAACCAATTAGGCATAGAATCTTCGAATGGATTTAAGATATCCATTAAAGATACTGATTTGAATTATTATTAATAAAAACATGGACCATTTTTTAAATTAAATCAGATTTTATATAATAATACTTTTTACTAGCGTTTCCCAAACATTTTCCCCCGCGACCCGGTTATTTTAATACTTCTCGTTCGTGACCCTCTAAATTTGTTTTGGCTTATACTGCTGGCCTATAGGTAAAATAAAACTGTATATTTATGTCCATACAGTCTTTATATGTTACAGTACAAAATAACTCACTCTGATTAACCTATATAGAAATCAAATGTACCAATAATTTATTAATGACAGGTATTATGAAATTATAAGGATTTTTTTAAGGGGAAACCCGGAATTTTGCTTTCTGCGACCCATCATTTAAGAAACGCTGCTTTATACGATGACATTTCGGTGGCGTATGGTGACAATGGCAAAACTACAAAAAAATGTTTTTTAAAAAAAGGCAGAAAGTATGTTTGTATTTAAAACATATTATATTTAACGGTAAAAAAATTCAGTACAAAGGTACTACAAAAATACTAACATATAGCTCTTAATTAAATAAACAGTCGATGATAACATAGCGACTGTGGAAAGGAAAAAGGACGTAACTCACACATATCAAACTTTACAGGAGGCGCAAAAAACGTGTTTTGATGATTTTGGGCCATATGCAAATTATGAATTATACACATCCTTGAAGTGCACAAAGACTTCTAGGCTGGTGTTCAAATGACATAATCGAAAATTAATTCAATAAATTGTCTAGGAAAAACCTTTGATGCAGTATTTTTTCTTGGTTTCAATTTTCACAAGCTCATCCTTTTTCAAACTTTAAAGCTAAACTTAGATACTAATTCGGCATTTGCAGCTTACATCCTTTTGATATAACGTATATCAAGTTGGATACATTGTGGTTATCGAAAAAAGCTGTTTTGAAAAACTGTGGGTTACGTCCTTTTTCCTTTCTACAGTCGATATAAAAAAACCTAAATAATTTGTTTTCATTGTATTCTTGCCACCTTGAATTGATACTCCCTTCGTTTTTATAAATAACCTAATAGTTTTGTCTCAAGAATAGTTATCTAAAACGATTATGCAGTTTATTAATTTGATAGTGCAATAAATTTAAATTTATATGTTTGTAAAGATGTATTCATATAAAATATATAACATAAGAATTCACTGAACAGTTAGATGAAAACTGTTTTTATTCTTCGTAGTGTAAAATGACCTGGAAGTTATAAACCCCGGTGTCTAGGTTGGAGGAAAATTTACTGACTTTTTACATCATCGATTAAGAGCGGCCTTTTCACTGTGAAATTCCGATAGATCTTTGCTGACCATTATGTCCCCACAATAGGACCATTACCACAATGTCTGCTGGCTGCTGGAGTCACCCGAATGGAGTTTCCAACAATTGAAAGGTAAAACGATTCGCAGGCTCAAAGAAAACGCTAATCGGCGGAATTCTCGAACAATGCTGATGCTGCGAAAGGGATCGGTTGAATGGCTCATTTTAGCGGAAAATTAACATCTCCTTCAATAGTTTTCTTCGGGTAATTTTTCAGATCATTTATTGATAAAGCTTATCTTATTGGCTGTATATAAGCAATCAATACCCAAGCAGAGCTTTCAGTCAAATGAGAAATTTATTTATAAAATGAAAACATATTTTTTTTGTAATGTCTACATTATTTATACAAAAATTGAGACCGATTTCATTATTTGAAGTGAAGTTTCAAATAGTAGCAAGTAAAAAACAGTATTAGAAATAAATCTTAATCGTAGAACAAGTTGAAAAAAAGATTTTATATTTGCAAATACATACTACAATGCTTTACCGTCAAAAATGGACAGTTCACACCTTCAAAGACAGCAACACACGGACACAATTGTTACTCAGTTGCTTAATCCCTCCTTTTTTAAGAGAATAGAGTATAAAATTATAATGCTAAGAAAGAACTAGTGGTAAGCAAATCAGTCTTGTTTCGCCCTGTTTTTTGGATCGGTTAACTATAAGAAAATTTTAGACACCACAGTTATCCATGGCTTGAAAAGAACTTCATAAATATATTGATAAATCAATCAATAAAAATTCTCCTTACTAGGATTCAATTTATTGAGTACCGTAACCGTAGCCAACAACGTTGATCCCTAGACCACGGCAAATTTATAAATTTAAAAAATCTCTTTGTATTTTATACGTTACAATGTAATTTAAAAAAAAAATAGTTGAACAAGTCAGCTTAAAAGAAGTTATTAGAAATGAGCACGATATTTTTTATATGTGCCAATCGCAATTGAAAGTGTTTTCAATCTTTATATTTTTTTCATTATTTTAAGGTGTCTGAAAAATTATTATTCGATATATACTAACTTGCACGAATAAAGTGATACAAACTACGAACATTTTTTTACAGACTTATTATTAAACAAAGCTTTTGAGTTACAAGGCTCTTTAAAGCTCTTAAAAGTCGGTTTTAGACTGAGCATGTATAAAAACACAACGTTCACTGATAGGTATTGACAACTTACATTTTAAAATCAGTATTTGTAATGATGTTCTTTTCAATTTTCTTTTTAACAGAATAGACGAGGTAAAATCATACAAAGACTAATGACTTATTTTCACTTATTTTCAGTTGACAGTGTAATATAGGTAGGATAACGTATAGTTTTCTTCTGTATAGCATTAAATTTTGATTTTTTATTATATGCAGTCGTCTAACATTTAATATTTTAACACTTAATCGCTGTAATTGTATGCTGAGAAAAATATTAATTAAAACTGAAATTTACATAAGTGTTAACTTCAACTTCTTAGCTGTATTTTATATCGTACAGTATGAAGCTCTTTTATTAATAATTAATACTTTGTTATGAAGATAAAATTACTCACGTCGTGATACCAGGTGATTCTATGCTCTTTAGGGTTGGCTTTTATATTACACTCGAAGTAAACATCATCCCCTTCTTTGATATCGTCCGGGTTGAGAGTGCTTCCGAGGGATAACGTCACTAACGGTTGATCTGAAAATAAAAGAAGAAATAATTGATTACACATTTTATATGTGATACGAAACAATAATACATGTAACGTTGTATGTTTTTTCTTACGCCATTTATTACAATAAACTAACAATATTGTTTCATACTACGATATTGTTTTTTCTCAGCGTTACTCGAAGGCAGTAAGTACCTCATATTTAAAATCGATGGTTTTTGAAAAGTTTTAATCTCAAATAAATTTGAACACGTTTTTTGGGCTAACTAAAAGTATTTTTATGATAAATCCTAATAAAATAACAATGATTTTTTATTTGCAGAGCTTTGAATAAACATATTTTTTTTTTCATAAACTTCTTTCAAATACGCGCATAAGAATCATCTAACAGTTACCTTAATTTACATTTATTTATTAAATGTATTTAACTATAAAAAGCTTTGATTGAAAGTACTCTTCAAAATGCTTCTTGCTTATGATAAAAACTTTTCTTAAACATGACCAGATCAAGGTTTTCCTGAATTGATTATAAAGTCATATTTTGACTCATAATTACATGGAAACTATGAGATTTTTAGCAATTTTTAGCGCAATGTTACAGCAATAACTCATTGATTCTTAATACTGAATTTGGGCGTGTTTGATTTCACGTTCCTAATATAATTTATACACAAAAATGTAGAAGTTCTACTAAAAAATGATAACAGAAATTGAGAATTAAAAACCCCTTAACTTTATTTTTATTTTTAATCTGAAGTTTTATAAAAAAACAAATCTACGTTGTTAAACGTATAAGAAAATGTGATTTATTGTTATGAAAGTTTAACACCGGAATAGACTTTCTATGTTAAGCCATTCTTGTAAAATTTGTGCGAAGCAGTTTAAGGGATTATCCGTTTTTATTTTTAGTTCCGCAAAAATAAATGTTGACACTAGAAGTACAGCGCGGGGATTTTAAAAAGGTATAATAAGTTTGCGTAGTCAGTGTTTTTTCCCTAATCCAAATCCACGGTAAAGTTTACATATAAATTAACTGCTTGTTGCGACAGTGAATAATATTTAAAACTCAATTTAAAAAGGCGCAGGTGAGTATCCGAAACCTAAGCTTATTTTGATTAATAATAAATGTTATTTTTTCATACAAATTATCAGAACTTTTCCTCGTGGAATAATTTCATCTATACAAACGATGCAAAAATGATATTTGTCGCCAAAAATAACGCATGAAAAACAATTCGTCTTTTTGCGGATTTAAATATTATTCCGAAAAACATTTAAATTTTAATTGAAATGATTCTTTGCTATATTTTAAATACCGGAAGCGTTTTGTTACAAAAAGAAATGATACATATATTTATTTAATACCGTCTTGTCTTTGTCTGTACAGAAATTGATGATACCAATTAAATCAATTAAAAAAAAGAGATGATTAACTTAAATAATTGTATGTCTGTTAGAAGGTTTTTGGTGTTATTAAGTGTTTTATCAAATTGATATATTCTAGAATAATGAATTCAATCAATAAAAGTAAATTTTCTTGGACCTTTAAAGCATATTGCAAATAATGATATAATATTTTTTTCTAATGTGTTTCGATAAGTATTTAAAACTGAAACATGCTGATACAGTCAACAACTTATTGTTTATCTTTTTTCAGTAGAAAGATTTAAATGCTCAGAATAACAAAGACCTATTTAGTAGCTTTTAAAAAAGTGTTAGTTTTGAGGTAAATAATAATTAGTATTTTGGTGCCAAAAATATTTTTATTATACCGAGGAAAATTAATTTATTTGTTTTAAAATAATTATGACATGAATGACCTTTACCAAAAGTAAAAAAAGGCAACATGTCATTTTGCTTCAAGCTGTGTATTTTTATTTCAAGATGATGATTTGTTATATCGTAGCGTCTTTTCTTTCCATAAATTTAATTACAGCTGTATCAAAATCGTACAACTACAATTTAACAAAGATTTTTGACTAAGTATTCTAAAATGTCTTGTGAAATATTTTAAAAGACTGATTTAATATCAGTTTTCAGAAGAAAAAAAACATATTGGGATGGGATTTTTATTGCTTCAGTGATCAATCTTTTTATGGTGATTGACTCGATAGTTAAAGAAATGTATATTGATAGAATTTGCATCTTATTGCTTTCAAGAGAAAGTCGACAACAAGATGGTGGCGGCTGTTAAAGTCGATAGAGGGAGTGACACACAAAGAAATGTGTCCGAGCAATAACTTACGCCTGATAAGAGAGATGTCTCGCCTCCCTAGTTCTTGCCTAACAACCTGTTTAAGGAATGACTTATTTAGCGCGGAAATGGAGACAGTGTTACTACACCAATGAATCGATGAGAATTCTTTTTAAGATAAACAATTCATGTTGAATTGTCAGCAAATACTATATTTGATGAAATCTGGGTAAAAAACGTCAGTTAAAAATTAGTATAAAGTAACGGCGAAAAACAATTCACGGACTAGGTAATTCAAATATTCGTACAACGTGAGTGCTGGGAAGGATAACGAAATAAATACTTCAATTTAATAAATAATCAAATATAGTTTTTAAACGAGTTTTTGAATACATTAAAAAAGAGTTGCGAGTATGTATACTAAAATTAATTAAACGAAATATAAATAGTCGCTATTTTTCATTTCAAAGTAATCACTTGTTGAACGTTGATTTTTTTATTTATTTAAAGCTATTTTCATATTGGTTTTTAATTGATTTGTAAATTTCTGTTCGAAAGCATAAGTGTATGTGAAGACATAAATTCTCTTCCACCCATTTTATTCTATAAAAAAACGATTGAAGCGAGAGCGATTAGCTAACAACTAGTCCTAACTCTATACTTTTATTCGTACTCTCTTCTTAAAAAAGAGAGGTTGAGCAACTAAGTAACAAACAGTTCTTGTAAAAACATTTTTGTTTTGATAAACTCCAAAAAGGTTCCATATTCTCCAAATTGGGAGCAAACATGCTTAAAAAATATATATTTTTTACCTTATTTCTTTTAACAAGGATTTAATATTTATTATTGTAAATAAATAAAAAAGTAACAGCTTAATGAACGTTATAAATGTTTCTTTAACAAATGTCAATTATCAACAATAAATATCAATCACTTTTAAGGTGTTTACTGTCAATACTTGGTAGAAAGGCATTATAATAAAAATAATAAAAGATTTTTAGTACTTTTTAATATCAAAGTAGTTTTTTTGTAAAATTTAATGATAATATTATTATATTATTTATATAAAATTATAATTTACACGATGTAAAGTTGTAAATTTATTTTTACAAAATATATAAATAAAAAATAAACTTCAGGAATTTCCAAGTAGGAAACGTTATTTAAGAATAACCAATAAGGAAATATATTAAATTAAAAGGTATTTTGTAAAGGTCACACTGGCTATAAAATGAATATAACCATTACATACAAACTTTATTATCGTAGGTTCAGCAAAAGAAAAGTTCAATATTAAATAAAGTGCCGCTATGTGGGTAATTACTTCACGATAAAAAGCAGGGTAGGGTTATTTTATTTAATAATTTAATCTATTATATATTATTTTGTTTCATTTAAGATAGATTTAAAAAAACTTATGTTTATATCATCTCATTTATCTGTCGTGCTTGTATTTTTATAATATATTTTAGTAAATGAACAACGAATTTTAATCATTCAGAAATCGTTTTAAAAATATGAATTAAATCGTAAAATTTTGATTAGAAATATTTTGTAAATTTTTTATTCGATTTATGAAATGTCTTCAAAAATCAATATACTCAAAACTCTTATTTGTATTTTTATTCATGTCCGCTCTCAATGTGGAGAATACGGCCTCCTAATGGAAGTATCTCAACGGAAGTTTTTCTACTAGAACTGTTTGTTACTCAGTCGCTCAACTTTTTTTTTTAAGGAGAGTTTGGTTAAAAGGATAAAGTAAGGATAAGACTAGTGGTTAACGAATCGCTCTCGTTACAACCAGTTATTGAAGGATTGGAAGAGTGAAAAAAGATTCGAACAGAAATCGAAAATCGGTCGAACTCGAACCCGTGAGATCCTGCACGGAAACCAACAACGCTAACTGCTGTGCCGCTTGACCCGACAAATATGTAAATACTTATATATAATAATATATCAGTAATTTTATAATCATTTAATCATAAATTTGTTTCGCTTGATAACAAAAGTGCAATTAAAATATTGATAGGCCTTAAAAAATGATAAAATAACTTCAGGTAATAACTCAAATATGTCTGAATTAGTAGTTATTTTTAATATTTAAAATTTGTATTTCAATAAATGTCTAGCGTATGTTTTCTTTAATTAGGCGTACCAAAAGAGTGGAAGGTGAACGGAATTTAAATTATTTCAGGTGATTATTATTACATTACTTGTTAAACGAAGAGTTGCTTTTATTCTTAGATTCCCACAGCCTCAAGGGAGAGTTCCACTTACCAGTGATGTAAATGTAATATGTATTGACATACTTACAGAGTAATCGTATATTTTCCCTTCAGTTACTCTCGCATATATCACCATCCACCCCCCTATAATCGCGACGAACGAAAACCCGTTTTAAATATTTAATGCAAGGGTAGCGACCAGGCTTTGAGGCAGTGGTGTATCAAGCATTAAACAGTATCAAATAACAATACTATCTTAAAAGCTTTTGTATTATATAATCATGGAATTTAATTGTCTTTAAAAAACGATGATTTTTCGCTTCCAATAGACTTATCATATACAATAACAACTGATGTTGCTAAGAGAGGACTCATATTTCCCTTTCAGAAAGGGTTATGAAAAAAATGAATGTGCTATTAGTAGTGATATTGTCAAAAACGTAATATTTTTTTATAATGTATATTGGAATCATTCATGCTTTTTATATTTCCATAAGCTTTGGCATTTCAATTTTATTTATTAAACAATGTTTTATAAAGTTTACGTTCTGGAATTTGAAATCTTTCCCATGGAAGAAGAACATGGTAGACATTGAACTTTGGTAATTATCATTAAGAAAGGTTAGACAAGAAGGTTAGGTAATTGTTACCCATCATTGATATACAATAACAATCACAAAGAAAATTCTATTAAAAAGTAGCATTTTTTACAATGATATGTTTATTTTTAATATTTTTTTATAAACTGAAGCGAGCCATTAAATCCATTTATGTTTTGTCAACAATGTTTTTTTATGAATTCCGCCTGCATGGTCGAGTGGTCAACGATGTTGGCTTTTGTTAGGGACAGTTTTATAAATTGATTTTATCAATCGATTTATGAATTTATGTTCGAAAGTTTGGGTGTACGTCCTAAATTCCCTTCTCCCACCCATCCTATTCTAAAAACGGGGCGTAGCGAGAGTGATCAGTTAACTACTAATTCTGTCCAAGCCCAATCTTTCTATTCCTGCTCTCTTCGGAAAAAAAAGAGGTTGAGTAAATGAGATAAAAAGCAGTTACTAGTTTGAAACACATCTGTTAATTAAACTCCATCAAGAGTTCATCTACTCTACATAGGGAAAAGACATCATTATTTATTTTTTATATCATTTGAAAACAAAAAAAAAACATTAAACATTTATAAAAAACGTCAGATTTGAAAAAAAATACGCACTTCTAAGAAAAATGAATGGTTTTGAAAATCTTTAATAATAATAATAGTAATAGAAATAATTTATTTATACTCAATTATACAAAAATATTAATAAAATAGTGACGAAGGTTAAATAAGTAAAAACATTATGATTTAAACTATGTTAAAGTCTGACACACGATTAACATTTAGTAAAAAAAATCAAGTCTTTATAAACGGTTTCGGCGCTTTTCCTTTTTTTCCACGCATTCTTGCCAGGGTTGAGGGAAGGTGGTCTGGGGGCTTTGTACGAAGGAAGTCAAAGAAACAGTCGCACCTCTTGACAGACATAAATACCACTTAACAATAGATTCCCCCGCAGCTTTTTCCCTCTTTGAGGTAACTGGCAGGCTTTTCAAGATATTTTCCCGTTTCTGGTGCGCGCGATATAAGAACTGTTTGCGATTCTAATCTCTCTCTGCATATATAGGTATTGTGAACTTCTTCACGGAAGATAGCCAAGAAACCGATCACCGTTTTAAGAGTTTATTGACTGAACATTAATAAATAAGTGTATGACATCGATGAATTTGATAAATAGTGGTCTACTACCACAACTTTTTTAAACTATATCGACTGTGGAAAGGAAAAAGGACGTAACCCACACATATCAAATTTTACAGGAGGCGCTAAAAACGTGTTTTGATGATTTTGTGACATATGCAAATTATGACATATACACAACCCTGAAGTGCACGGAGACTTCTAAACTGGTGTTAAATTGACATAATCTAATATTAATTAAAGAAATTGTTTAGAAAAAACCTTTATTTCATTCTTTTTTCTTGGTTTTAATTTTTTACAAGGTCATTTTTTCAATCTTAAAAGCTAAATTAAGATACTAATTCGGCATTTGCAGCTTGCATCCTTTTGATAGAGCGTGTATCAAGTTTGATACATTGTGATTATCAAAAAAAGCTGTTTTGGAGAAACTGTGGGTTAAGTCCTTTCTCCTTTCCAAAGTCGATATACTTCTGCATGAGGGATGCTGTCAAAAACTAAAAAGTGAAATTTTTTGAAAGGCAAAAGTAACTTACTTTTGTTTAACCTTGTAGTTCTCGGGTCACGAAATATTGACACAGAACCCATAAAAGTTTAAATAAATAATAAAAATGCTCATTTTTATTAAAACGAAAACTTATGAAAATGTGCATTCTTATATAATACAATATATAAAAGCGAGACTCTGTCTTACTAAAAAATATAAATTTTCGGTATATGAATGTTGGCTCATCAACTATGACGACGTCTGGAGTCGAGATTTATACGAACCACGACGAGAGCAAAAAATTTCTCGCAAAATGATCCACACTCATAAAGAATACAAATCATAATACCTACCTACCCCTAAGATATGACTGAAAACATCCCACGCAGTCTTCTTTTATATGGTTATGAGATCTTTTCCTCTGTACGATTTCTTAATGCCGGAATTTTATTATTGATGAGAGTTATTTTAAGTTATGTAGCAAAACTGCTTAAATTGAATGTCTGTTATGAAATATAGCTGCTAGATATTTTGAAATAATATATATTATCCATAAAGCTCGTTTATGATATTTCAGCTCTAAAACATCATATTATAGCATATTGCCGGTGCTTTTTGTAGTATCGTTTATACAACAGACAAATCACAATTTTAAAATACTGTGAAATTATTTTTAATTTTATTAAATGCCACATCATGAAGGATGCGGTAGTCTTGAGAAACGTTTGATACGAATTAATTTTGAGCTTCTTAAATTTTAGATAAATACACTAAAAGTATAATCAGACGAGACTTAAGTAAGGAATAAGAGTAGTTATTTATTTTCGATGTCTACATCCTATTTTTCAGTGTCGCATAATTTAGGCTAGTCGAGACGTACGCTTTAAAAACATCCATATATAAAGTGTTTTTTTTATAAAGCAATTAAAACGAAAATGAATGGTAGTAATTTTTTAATTATTTAAATCCAGGTCTCGCAATAAAAAATACAAAAAGACTAACCGTTGCTAAAGAAGAGTGACGCTTCAAATCTGTACTAACAATAAGCTTTTGTGAAGTGCTAATTAAATATCAAAAATATTGGAGACAGAAAGTTTCAGATAGGCATTATTTAATGTAGATGTAATGAAGAACAAGTTTCACATAATGTGTATGAAAAATCTTTGGCAGTTCTTTGTCGACCCTTAAAAAAGGTGGGTATGCGACATCAATGCATTAAATGTGAACTTGAGCGAGTTTAGACGAGTAATTTATTTATGTGTAATAGTAGATTTTGTTGGAATCTACTTAATGAACTACTCCGCCAATTTCCAATTTCCAATGTCTCAATTTCAATTAAATTTGTTTTTAGTCGTGATTATTTTGCAAAAAGAAGTAAATTTGCAAATAAAAATTTTGTATGCGTTAATGTAGTACATAGGTTCCCAACCTTTTTGGGTGGTGACCCTTTTTTATAAAAGCCATGTGACTAGGCGACCTCCCGAGGAATTTGAAATAATCGATTTGCTATACTTTTACCCGGATCGTCCCCGAAACTCTTTTGGTTGTTCAAATCCAAAATTGAAAAAAGTTGACGACCCCCCAGAAAACCCTTCGCGACCCCCAGGTTGGGAACCCATGATGTAATATAAATAACTTAATAAATTAAAATAGTAAAAAAAAGGAGCTCGCCATTCATTTAAGAATGCCTGGAGCCACATTCAACTCAATGCTGTACTCAAGTAAAACCAAATGCCGCTTATTCAACGCTTGAATTCTGCCGGTGTTGCTTAACGGTTGCGAATCATGACAACTGACGAAAACTCAGAAAAAGCGTATACCTAGCTTCGAGAACAGATGTTTGCGTCGGATAATGGGGGTGAGGTGGTTTTATTTTGTGAGGAATTTGGAGATAAGAAGTTCAAGTGTCAACTAACATAAATGAAATGATATATATATTTTTTTTAAAATCCTGTCTCCATCCAAAAATTAAATACATCGACTCTCAATAAAGCTAATCTAAATAGAAAAACGAGAACTGCTTGTTACTAAGATAGAGATAGAGCAAGTCTTGTGTTTAGTTACTAGTTTTCACAATTCCCCATTTTTATTATTGGGTGGTTCAGAAAATGTTACAAAAATTCGAATTAAAAAAACAATTTATAAAAATTTTGTTGGTACCATAATCGTAACTAACGACGTTGACCACCCGAAAACGTATCGGTTAGTTAATACCTAAAAAGATACTAAAAGATTTTCACGTACGGAGAATAGTGGAACAGGCATTGATATGCATTAAAAATACATTCATCGCACGTTGATGGCATCTTGCCAAAAAATAATGGCAAACGTATCTTGCGCACGCGCCTGAAATAAAGTGACATGCCTCGCGCAGGTACGCCGCGGTAATAAAACCCGGTCGCCACGGACAAAAGACACGGTTGCCGCATCCGTACCGGGCTACCGCACGGAAAACCGTAAACTTGCGACTTTTCACGAGCCCCGCCGCGTCACTTGGACCGGGGAGGAAGCGAACCCCGCCCACCGGGAGCATAAATAACCCGCCGCCCATACAGCCAACTAACGTGCGGCGTTCTTTGCTGCTGAAAGAGATTCGGTAGTGTAGGAACCCTTGTGGAACTCATGGTAAATACAAGGAGTATTTAAAAATCGTGGGACGGTACTCTTCTTCTAAAAGTGCAATTAAAAAATAAAAATAAGCTTTGTAGACTTTAACGTTGTCACTGTCAATACTTGATGGCACTATATTAAAAAAAATCGTTCTTTACGAGCATTCTCAACTGATTTGAAACCGGAAGCTGATGGAATTAGTACAAGGAGTGCTTTTTTAAATCTAATACAAGTATTGTACATAAAACTTTTTCTAAGTTTCAAAATTAAAGCATTTTAAGATAAACCAAGCATAAAATAATAAATATACTTAAAATAAAACAACACTAAAAGTATGATTAAACACTTTTTTTCTAATTATATTTATATTCCGTGAAAATAAATTAAAATTGAAGTTTGTTTGTAGAGCGAATTAAATTGTCACTCTGTTTGTAGTGGTTTTAATTATAAATAAACGTTTTTTACAAAAAAATCACGCTTGTTAAAAATACAAACCATTTTAAAAGATGTTTATGATCAATTTTTTGAAAATTCGCCAGTTTGGTTTTGATAAACTTTGACAGTTTAAGCGATATCAAATGAGATACATTTTGTTAAACAGTTTTCTGTAACAATTTAAACGTAGGCTACAAACATACTTTTTCATAAAACGTATACCCGTTGTTTGTTGATCTATTAAAAGGTAAGTATGTATGAGCTTGACTAAGTATTTAAAGTATAAATATATGAGTAAATGTGCTAGAGAAAATACACCAAATTATATATAGATAAAAAATTATAAATTATTTTTATCCAGCAAATAATATTTTATCAAACACGACTGCATCTTGCATTACGTGAAAGGAGTGATTGAAGAGAGCAACACAAAGAGGATCTCAAACGTCAGAAAGTATGTTATGAATAAGATAATGTGCTTTAATACAAAGAGAAATTTAGTCAATTAAATATAAGCTCTATTAAATAAAAATATTAACAATTTTTTTTTTATTTAAGTTTGTGAAATTAACGTAAAAACATTTTATTATGGGTCTTTGCAAATGAGCTATAAAACCATGCGTAAATAAAATCAAACCAGTTTTATTACGCACCAATATTAAAATCGTATATTATAAAATATTTAATTCAGACCTTACTGTAATTGTTGATTGATTTAATATTTATTTTCCTCGAAATGAAAGTAACTCACGAGAAAAAACAATCCTCAATTTGTGCGAAAACGTTTACATATTGTTTCTTTATTTTGCTTGTATTATTATTTCTTTGATTCGAAAACAATACAACGGAATGTTTTATCCCATAAATAATTGGCAATTATATTTTTATCAGAATATTAAACGGAAACATTTATTTCCTAGCTGTTTATATTTAAATCATAAAAAAAACACTTACTTTAATATGGTGTATTTTAAAAAAACGCATTACGAAAGATTTAAGGTAGTTTCTAGTAGTCTTTAGAGACACACTCACAAAGTAAATCAAAAGCTTTCCTCTGAGAACATACATTCTACTATTTTAGAGAGATCAAAGATAAAACTTAGCTAGTACGATTTAATGCCGAACATAAATCAACTCTGCCGTCTTGATAATCATTATATCCACAAATAACTCCTACTTCCTGCTAACCCCATCCAAATGGCAATTAACGCAACATAATTCTGCGGTTGCTCCAGGGTTTAATCTATTGTGTACACTGGAACTTTATGTATTTTGTTGGCGCTCCTCGTACGTTGAGTGTGTGGCAACATTAACTTTGGCTCTCTGTTTGCATACAACGACTTGACTTTTAAATATTTATGATTTTGTTGCGCTGAAAGGTAAAACCTGCCACACATGTCTACTACCTTGATACTTGTAAAGTAAAGAAAAAGTTCGGTAAATGCCAACCAAACCTATTCCCGCATATAAAATTATTTATTACATTTTCTTGTTGATGAAAAAATACATTTTATTAAAAAAAAATCCCCACAGTTTTAATAGCATTTTTAAATTATGTCTGTTTTTATTGTACAGCATAATTGAACTATCTTAAAAAATTAATTTCAACGAATATATGAAAAAATTGCCGGACAATATTTGACTTTTGTTAGGAACTGAAAATCAACATTGCATTCGGTGAGTGTGAATTATTTATAACATACCAGACACATTATTTTAGAAACAAATTCATAAATCGGTTGAAGAATCAATGAATGGCTGTCTTCATTCAGTGAGTTAAGATCTCGATCACGTAACAGATAAAACAAGCGTCCCGAGGGTCGGTTATTTATTTATTTATTTAATTAACATTCTATAAGGTTTACAAATTATAAATATAAAACTTTTACAATAAGGAAAAAAAACATATTACAATTTAAAATTAAATGCAGTAGAAATAAAAATGGCAGAGAAGTCAATTAAGCTCCGACGAACTCTAAATACTTTAATACATAAAAAATAGCATTCGTCGGAACTCACCAACGTCTACGTGGAATATGTCAACATTCGAAGCAATATTGTTGATCACCGTTAAAGCTCTCTCCAGTCTCATTTTATGGTTGTGGTTATACATATATAAAATGTATTATTTGTGAAACAATTTTACAAATACTACTGATAAATACTTTATTTCACCAATGTATTTACACAATTCACCAAACGATGGATGCAGATATATTTTTTTTCAATAACTTAAAAGTGTTTTACAAATAAATATTTTATTTTAAACAAATATTTTATTGATAGCTGATAAAATATTGCTGCACATATTACATATTTAAACATTCACATACCATCTCAGAATTTTTATTCAATATTGCTACAATCAAAGTGCTCATAAAGTATTTATTACTTAAGCCAAGTGAAAATTATTGGTCGTCTTTCATTAGAAAAAGAACCATACAAAGTTTTATGAAAAAACATACCCAATATTAATTAAGATAGTAATAATTTTAAAGTTTAAATACTAAGCCGTTAGTGTTCATGAAAATGTTTTTAATGATACTGCAAATACAAAATAAAATTCATTGCATACTTTATTGTTGATTTGGCTCACCAAAGTTTGACATAAACAATGCAAATGTATTTTTATATAAAATTAACAAATATTAATGACAACTCTACATAAAACTATCATTTTTATGGTGAAAACTCACTATGAGTACATTAAAAATTTATTTCGTAAAAACATTTCCACTAAAAGGTAATGAATACCACTTTTTTCTATAGAGAGTTGATAGCTAACGTTTTACGAGTCAAAAACCTGCATAAGTACTCTGTTTAGATTATAGAGTTTTTTTCATGACAGTGTTAAGAATTTTTTTATGCGAAAACTTGTGTCGTTCTTTTGCCGACAGACAGTCAGAAAACGTGACGGTATCAACACTCGAGACTGGCGCAACTTTAACAAAATGTCGCATTTGGGCTCAATAAAAACTTAGATCAGATTAAAAGGTTGAAGATATACAATGAAAAAACCTGTTAATTTCTTGAATCGCTTTCTGCAAACTTTGTTTATGCTCTTTTTATATAGCGACGGCTTCGGCAGTTAAATTTTAACACAGGTTACGTTTGACGATATTACAGGATTTTAAATTAATTATTTTTATACGGCGACACTTAATTTTTTGATGTACAATTTGGGTAGTATGAATGAAACCATAAATTCTTGAACTTTACACCGATCGCAAAACAATTGTATGCTTCCATTTAATTAGAGAATCAAGTTATTCTATCAAAGGAATTTCATTGTTTTCGTGATCGTATTTTTATCGTTAGGAGGTGAAGTGGTATTTTAGTAAAAAAAGTGAATGTTGATTAGCAGAAATAAACAGAAGAAAGACAGTTTAATACCACGATAACTGATATCAAACCAATCAATACAAAAAAAAAACAACATTAATTTCCAAATTACATGAAAAGTAAAAAAAAAACGTCAAGTTTAGATGAAGAAAACCAAGTCGTCAAAAGCAGTCTTTTCAATAAAAAAATCCATTTATAAATTGGTTGTTCTTATAGCATAGTAAGAATTTATAGAAGTTTTAAAAAGTTTCTTATCTTTATTATATTATATTTTTTAAAAATTTAAGCCACCTTCAAGCTTAAAACGCTTTCAGACGTCCAGCTAGACGTATTTTTATAAATACATTACATATAAACCTTCTTTAATTTCGGTATATTTTTGATGTTTAATAATACGTTCACGACAGACAAATATTTACGAGGGCTTATTATTATTCCAATGTAATACGCTAGTTAAATTATTCAAAAAAAAATCAGAAGACCCTCAACATAGATTTCAATATTTATGTCATCATCACTATTTATTCAACAGAGCTCTAACAAAATGTATAAAAACAACAAACTTCTTTTTTTTTTAAATATCAATTAAACCAAAATAAATTCACCATATTGTCTTTATAAGACTTATTCATGATTTCAGATTGTGAAACGAATACAAATGATTTTTAAAAAAAAGGTCTTTAGTCCTTAAAAAACCGAGTTGTGACATTTACTGTTTTTATGCCAAAATCTAAAATTAATAAGGTAAAACATCTCAACTAGCCAACCCTACCATATAAGAAATGAAAACTATAATGTTAGCCGGCAATAAATCTCAGTCAAATTTCAAGTGCCTATACTCATTTGTTGAGTATGATGCAATTGTTTTATCGTAAAAATGTTTCAACGAGTGATATAAGCACCAAAATCTCACAGTATTTTTGAGAGCTATCAAATTCAAAAGCAAAATAGTGCTGCAGTGCTTTGGGCGATTCGTAAGAGTCAATATACTATTACGAAATCTGTTGAAAAAAAGCATATATAATACATAAAAACCATAGATTTACATAGTCTAAATATACGAAATTTCTTTGGGCATGAAATAGACTTCCAATGTGAAAACACTCTCCATCACATGTTTTTCTTTTTTCAACGTTTTTTTTTCAGATCCCAACACTGGGAAAACATATAGCTAAAGAATCACGTCACAATTCTTTGATAAATGTTATTACGTCTCGAAAGGACCTTAAAAACCTTTTCTACATTCAACGGGAATCTTGGGTCAGACCTTCGACGAGTAAGCCATTGATTTCAACTATTGGAAAATAAGAACGTATTGTTTTCTATTCTACTTTGAAGTAAAATACTAGGCATTTGAGATACATTGGTAAGATTCCAACGAAAAATGTGTATTATTATATACATAGTGAATAAAAGGATTTTTCTAAGACTTATTCAATTTAAATTCTATAAGGATTTAAGCTTTTTTATATTAGAGATGATTGGCTATAATCCTTGAACTACATATATACTAGAGATGGCTTGTAAAATTTTATTTCACGAATTAAGTAATTGGATTTGTTTTTTTTTGTATCCATAATACTATGTAAAAGTATTTGTACCGCCCTCATTATTTGGTTTAATATAACATTTTGAAAGCAACCTTCAAAGCTTTGTACAGTTCTTTATATTATTATGTATATTATATTTTTTATAGAAAAAACTTACTATCATAAGTAAGTATTATGATAATGATAAAAAAATATTTTGTATATTTGATACAAATTTGAAATGCTTGAATCGCATAAATGATGTGCTGATGTGCTTTTTTGTATGTTGTTCAATCATTAAATTATACATTATGATTTTTCTACCACTTCAATATCAATACTCGCTAGCTTATCAAAAAAAGATTAGATACAAATTTTGTTTTTTTAACAGTGTCTATTTTTTTCAACACATAATTCGTAAGTGTGAGAAAAATGGAACATAAGTTTTTATTATATTAATAAAAACACATTATTCATATTTACTTTATTTCCAGTTTATTTAAAAACGTCAGGACCGGTTACCCTCATGGCCAGCATTGTCAACTGATTATTATTTGATTATGATCAGTTGACAATGCTCGCCATGAGTGAAACCGGTCCTGACCTTTTTAAATAAAGTAGAAATAAAGTACAAAGTAATATTGTGTTTTTATTAATATAACGCTTTTCCACCAAGTATTGACAGTGAACACCCTAAAAGTTGTTTGACTCAATTTTATATAAATTAACACCGTGTTTTACCAGTCGATATTTCTTGTGATGAGCAAAAGAGGTTCTGATTAGGGTATCCAATCTCGGAGCCTTTTTCTAATCCCGGGATTCGGCACTAAACGTGAAATTGTATAATTTGAAAGTTTTGGTGGGTCTTTTTTTTTTTTTTTAGCTTACCGAGGAATTTGAAATCCTCGATTTGCTTTATGTACTTTTCTCCAAATTATACAGATTGACTCTTCCAATTCCAAAATCCTATCAATTTTCGAGATTTGCTCAAAATTTCTCAATCTGATTGAATTTCTGATACCGAAATCCCAGGATTGACATGGTCACGATCCCGGGATTTTGGGATCAGAAAATTGGACGTGATTCCAAGATTGGATGCCCTAGTTCTGATCTTTATTAAAAAAAAGAAATTGATGTTGAATATGTTCAATAGATGTTATTTTAAATTATCTTTTATTTAATATTTCCATCAAGAATTGCAATTGAATGTATTTATTAAACATCACCACATGCTAGTGTAATTGTGTTTAAGGAGAAGCTGCAGTTTTCCAATGGTAAGATTTCGTTGTTGTTTTATGGCCAACTAATCACGTAAAACAAATATTTTACACTAGAGCCGCAGCTGGCAAGCAGAAAACGAAAAGTGTTTTTGTAAACATTTTTCCACTCGCTGTGGCTGCTCTTTTTACGGTTCCACTGGTTAAAGCAAACTGAAACATAAAGTATGAGTTTCGTTTGACCGGTTCTCTTGGGATGAATTTCGCTAGATACGAATACATCGCTTACTGTGTTGCTCGATTCTACGCAATATTCTGAAGAGGAAACGCAAGATGTTACTTTAATTAACCTAACTCTCGAAAAAACAGTTTTTTACACTTAATTTGCTTGGTGCTATCGATCGAGCGATTTACAAATAAAAAATACAATAACCAGTAATTTTATTTTAAAGTAAAACTGTTATAATTCAAACACATTCATTTCTCGCTTAACACGAAAGATAGGTTCTTCTAGAATCTAGATCACCGTGTTTAACGAAATCATGTAAAGCGAGACTAAAAAATGTATGGAGAATATTAATTAAATAAATATACGACTATAGTTAGTACAAAAGTAATATACTTTTGATAATTTATTGAAACATATCATGAAACATAAAAAAATATTATTCGATCTCACTATCACTAGAAATTGTCTATTTGTTTCTTTTTGGCTGAATGTCATCATGACTGCCTTCATCAATGCCTTCGATTATATTTCCGTCAATTTCCGTCGGCCGTATCAAAACATCTGTCATCTTTGATTGTCTGTCAGTTTTGAAGTTTGTGTAATTTTTTTCGTATCTAGCAACACATTGTTTCATTTCTCGTTGACACTAAGCGTCTCAAGAAACTACAATGCAAGATTTAATAAAAAAAACTCTAAAATGAAAACCGTGTTAAGCCGAAATCGTGTTAATCAAGGGATGGGTGTATTTTTAAAATTTTCTTTATGTAAATGATGCCCTATAACGTAATTTATATTCCTTATAAAACCACCTCCTTTTCTAAACGTGGAAAATATTTCAAACGCGAAATCCAATTTATTCGATAGTTTTGTTAAAATGCTCTTCTATTTTTATGCAATGCATATAAATGACATACCCCACACCAAGCGACGCAATTAAAGAATCGTAGCTATTAGTGACAAATTGTTATCATTTGCAAAGTGTCGCTTTGGTAAGGAGTAATCGCGAAGCTCCGAGTTCGAATCGGTATATCCTGACGACGCCGACGCCGGGTGGTATGGCGTCGCTTCGCACTTAACGAATGGACCGCCGTTTGTGGCGTCGCGTTTGTCGTTACCGTTCCGTTTAACACTGCGGGATCGAGATTCGATGGTTTTAAAACGTCGCTTAACACAATTGTTGTAAGAAAAACACATATTTTATTAACAAAACTTTATTTCTATTTTTGATATAAAAAATACACCTTATACTAGAATTATAACACACTTAAAATAGTAAAATTCAATGATAATTTTATATGAAAAATATAAAATTGATATAATAGAAGTTTTATGTAAAAAAACAATAGCACGGGCACAGGCTGTGAAGTTTTTAAAAATAAAATAAACATTTTTATAAAGCTGAGGTTTATTAAAAAATATTATTATTTTTAAACACTGTCGCTAGTGTCACTGCTGATACTATTATTAAAGTAAGTAATGTATAACGTTTCGAAATATTTTTTTTATGAATTTTATCTTTTCGCTAACGAAGTGGTTTTTTTATTTTGTACAAAGCAAACGTACAAAAACCTAATTTAAGCGCTCGACATTAAATTAAAAGAATATGTCTTTTTAAATCTACTGAATAAGGAAAAAAACATTTTTTTTTCGTGCTTCTTATTGAAATATGTAATCACAAATGATTATTTGATTTTTTTAATCTAGTTTTTATTATGTAAACTTTGGAAGAAAAAAATGAAAGCTGTACTGCTAATTTATTCAAATCTTTAAGAAAATTAAAATATTCATGTTAAAATAAGGAGTTAGTTGAATTCAATCAAGTACTTGATATAAAACACACATTATATAGTTAAATGAATTTATTGGGTACATTTGTGCGACCGTATTTATTTTTATTTGTTTATTGGTTTGCAATATGTTGAAGGTGCCTCTACTACCTTCAGTTGCTTGCACTCTGCGGCATCAATTCCCGCTCACCTTCAATTGATTGCTGCGGTATCTATTGTCTGTCTGATCGACAAACGTGCGCTTTGATACTCGTTCTGAAGTGATTGGCGAGAAAAGAGCGTTGAAATTATAGCTGTGCTTATTTTTTAATACAGAGTTCTACACTACGTTTGAAAATATTAATTATAGTAAAGGAAACAAAGAATTTTGTTTGAAATTTGTTTCAATAACTACAATGTTAGTAAATTAATCCTCTTTATTTACTTTATTTAAGAACATCCAAGAAATAATTAAAAAGTTGGGCGGACTTAAAAAATCCTTCCAGGATATCTAAAAAAAAAATAAATGTAAAGCTCAAGCGAACAAATGTAAAGTGGACAAACATTACTGATACTATTAACCAATAAGACGGAATTTTTGTTGACACTTTTTTACTAACGAACTTTTATGTAATCACATCACAATATCTTTAGATAAAGATAATGAAGTAAATATTTTATTTTTCATAAATTTTTGTGGTTCATTCATAATATATCTAATGAAAAATACAGATAAGATGTCTATGCATCGATCACATTTATGCATTTGTCGTAAAATTACCAAAATGGGGTTTTGAAAGAATCAGAAGTCCTATTATTAGATATGTCATTGCGTATAAAGCTTCAGAGTGCAACCAACTATATTTTAAGTATAAATAAATATCTTCAGTCACTGCAAATTAAACAATTCTATAATAAAAAAAAAATGCGTGTAAGTGAAGATTGTATTTAACAGAAAGTTCTAAATAGAATATATGTATTAAAAAATTAGTCAAAGTATAAAATGAAAGTAACCATTTTGTCTTTAAGCCAAAGACATAATATTATATTTGATTGAAGAGACACATTTGACAGAAGAAAAAAATAGTAGTTTATTTAGTCATGGCATATTACGTTAGTTAATATTTATAATTATTGCTCAATTATGTACATATATGACTGCAATATTGAAAAAAATATTTGTTTCTATAAGTCACGATCAAAAATATTATAAATATTATTTTCACTGTAAATTATAAATGTTCCAATCTAGCGTAAGAGTAAAATAAATGCGTAAGTAATATTTTTCTTCAACTTATATTCGTTTTTAATCAAAATAAAATTTGGAACTACAAGTCAAAATCATTACTTATTTCCTTTTAAAAGGTTTTAAATTTTGTTACTTTCGGTGGATTTGGCGGTAACTTTGTGGATGTTCATTTTAATATAAAATAAAATAACTAAGATTATTTCACGTATTGTGTTACAAACTGTGACACGTGTTTCGCCTCTTTCACGTTATTTTATATTAGTAATTTTGTTGTATTATTTATTTTCAGATGAAAAATCTTAGCCTCAATGAAATATATATTATATGATATTTTACAAAATCTTTACAAAATCTAAATCACCAAACCGGATTATGATAAACATTACTACGTGGCGTGGGTATAAAACTCTCCTCTTGTGGACGAAATCACGCCGCAGCTGGCCACGCTTCTCCACCAAATGATGGTTTCGCGATTCTATTCGACACATATTGATCGAAACACTATGTAACTGTAACCCTATTTTAAATCAACAACCATTGTTTGATTACTTCACAAACATAGCGGGTGCCTACATGTGTCCAAACAGTGTTTTTAATACGAAATAAAGTTGATCTTCTGAAGAATTTGTAGAGCAATGAGTTATGAATGATGAAATTTGAATTGAATATATGGTTTCGAACGCTGGTCTAAGAAATAATTATTAATATACAATATAATAAACTTTACCTAATATTGATAATAATCAAGATCGCACCACTGCATCGCCTTAGATCTCATTCCAAAATTAACAAAAAATAATTGAGAATGAAATATTAATATTAATCAGAATGTTGTTAAACAAGCAATTTATAGAATGAAAATAATCAAAATGTTAAAATAAAAAATATTAATAGGTAAAATTATACTGACTGTTATTAAAATGCTTTAGGACTATCTCACATAAACGTTACTAATTACCGAACGCATTAACAAACAATTGAGAATATTTGTAATATAACGTATTCTCATCAGTTGAAAATTTTCGTGCTGAGTGAAACCAGTCATGATCCTAGTAAATAAATATGGTAATATAACAAAACAGTGTCTTATATTTTGACTATAAATAAACGTGGCTTTGTTTTTAATAACTTTAATACTAACCTACTATTAAGAGTTAACAGCTAAAAGTACGTGATTGGTAAATAATATTTTTTTTGCATATAATTCAAAATGTGTGTTGAATTTTTTCATACATGATTTTGATCATGGCTTTCAACGAATTTGGTAAAAGTAATTTCACTAACCGAAAGGCAATTGCAAAATATTATTTTACCGCCCTAACGCTTATAAAGGCTGGCACTTCACTGCCGTAGGGTTAGTGACAAGTGAAACCGGGGTTTTGTAAGCGAAGAAAAATGTTCTCCGGAAAATGTTTTCATTAGTCGAAGTGGAAATCCTGGTCATCCTTTCGCATCAAGGCAGATGGATTATTTTCAAAACGACGCAGCAGACGATTGAGGAAATGATATCAATATAAGGGCTGCAAAATTAAATGAAACCACCCCTACAGGAAAGTGTTATAATAAATAGTAAGTGGTTATTTGTATTTTGAAAACGTTCGCAATTCATATTATGAAAATAAGGAAAACCTTTTAAGCTTTTAAAGTGTAAGTTTTGTTGTAAAAACTATTTTACAAATCAAAACAGCTTTTAAGAAATATATTTATTTAAAAAATTAGAAATTTAATTTAAGTCATAAATTTGTACAAAAAATGTTTTATTATGATAAATTTCATATCAGATATATTATCAAAAAAACCTTGTATGTTTAAAACCAGCTATTTAAAATATAGGAATAGTATCAGGGAGTTTAAGACATTACGAACATTCATGTCTTCAAAAATAAATAAAATTATCGATTAAAAAATGAATCGGCCTTTACTGAGATTTGAACCCATGAGTACCGTGACTGAATCTGACGACGCTTATCTTTCGAACACGTACCCGATATGTAAAAATAGTACCACTACTGATATGCACGTTTATAAATGTAAGGATTTTTACTTAAGAACTGTTACGTCTAAATAACAATTTAGAAATAAAATATATTTATTATTAAAGGTTTGGTAACAAAAAATTTACTCTTTTATTTGATAAAAAATGTATAAAATTAATCTCTTCATTAATATTAAGAATATAGAGACTCATAACTCTGCTACAATTGTGAAAATGTTATAAAAATTACGAGGAAAAAAGCATGTGAATTTAGTTTATTATTCAACAAATAATGTACGACTATTTGTGCGTGATTTTTTGTATAAGCTTTTCAATGAACCTTTTTTATTACAAAACGAGTATTTTGTGGGTATATTGTTTTCAATTTTTAACAAAAAGTTAATCTTCCTAATTCAAACATGTTGTATCCTTCATATGCATGATAATATCATCAACAGTCATCGTTAAATAAACATATTTTTTACAGTTACATTTATGACAGTTTAATAGTTCTTTAACCATATCCGTTCCCAATTTAGAGCATATGGCCTTTTAATGGAGGTATCTTAACAAAAAAATTCAAAGAGATATTTTTTTTTCGAAGAGAGTATGTGATAGTAAGGATAAAGTAAGGAAATGGGAGTGGTTATTTAATTACTCTCTCTTTACAACGCCTCTTTAATCCCGTCATTGTAATGATTGAATGGATGGAAAATAATTTTCAGACATCACAAACAACCATGTCCTTGCAGAGAAATTGGTAAAATGATATTTGTACTGAATATTAAACCAATATGGAAAGCCAATAAAGTTGACCACTGTACTACGAACCTAACAATTTAATGACATCCATCATTTTAAAATCAGTAGACATTCCCAATTTATAACATTTTAACGATCTTCAAGAATCTTTCCAATACTTACTGTAATTTTCATTGGTCATGTGAAAAGTTTCCACTTGTGATGCTATGTCATTTAAGTCAAATTATCTAGATCAACATCAATTGATTTAAACTTTGTGATTGTAGATTCTATTATTATATAAACAAGTTAAAACTACTTACAAAGCATCAGTTTAAATTAATCCATTCACTTGTATACTTGAAGACAAAAACATTTTTTTTTTAGATTGACATGGTTATTCGTCGTTAAAAATGAGAGCAAGTAGTTTATCTCGATAAACTGTTATTCAATACTTACTTCCTGTGACGATACGTGTTCGTTTAAAAATTCATGAAGATGAAAATCTTTTCCTAGTAAAGCAATCTAGGACAGAGCTTCTTCGCAGATGGACAGAAATATATGTATCGTATTTTCCGCTTTTAATATAATCCTCGTCTCAGCCGTAAGATTTCCAATATCGCTAATCCCAAGTGAAAACATCTGAGAATGATATGAATAAATTGCCTTTTGCCGATCAAAAATGTTTACGTATTCATTGCTGTAAAAATAAAAGGATTTGCTGATAATATTTCCAGCCATGAGAACACTATTCAAAAGTGTCCGATAGAAGTGAAGATACATTTTGAATTTAATCTTTTTTTCTGTACAATAAAAGATATAGCGTTAACTAACCAATGATAAAATCGAAATGACATTTTTTTCCAAATTAAACTAGGTAAAAATATATTTGTTATTTGATTGTTAAAAAGTAATATGACATATTGATGAATAAACTTTGATTTGGCGGTAAATTTGTAGATGTTCATTTAACGAAGTTTATTCGTAAACGTTGCGATGGTCTGATGATGATTCTCGAAGAAACGAAACACGCGTCACAGTCTTTAAAACAAATAAAGTAACAATGTCATAAAATTTATTATTATGTTTTCATTTATTTATTAATTTCATCGTTTTTCAGTTACAGTAGAAAATTTGAATGCATTATTTCAGTGACTTTTGTGATGAAATAATCTATTCGATAAAAAAAAAATAGGTTTCCTTGAACACGTTTGAGCCAGGATTATCGACGTTTTGAAAATTACAAAGCACTGCATATTTTATTATCTTATTCGTGATATAGCTCAACTACTTTTACACAATTCCACAGATAATAACATTAGTTAAAAAAACATGAAATGCATTTTAACTCTGAACAAGTATTTTTAATTATTCAATTTCACAAATAAGTCAATAAGACAAATAATTGTAGCGATAAAAAAAGTTGCATTGCTCTTAAAGATTCATATTACAAATATGTTGTGATATATTTTTTAAAACCCATGTGCGCTCCCAATGTAGGCTTCCTGATGAAAGTATCTCAACATAAGTTTTTTCTACGATAACAGTTTGTTATTAAGTCGCTTAATCTTTTTATTTTAAAAGAGAGTAGTAAGATTAAAAGGATACGGATAGGAAAAAACAAGTGGCTTACTAATCGCTCTCAATACACGCAGTTATTGAGAGATCGGAGGAGTGGGAGGGAATTTTTACACATCACAAACACCCATGTTTTTTAACAGAAATTGAAAAATGCTGTTCGTTCTAGGACTCGAACCCGTGGGATCCGGCATGGAAGCCAACAACGCTAACCGCTTTCCCGTATACTTTCAATATTTTAAAAGATACTATATTCTTTAATAAATATTTGACAGTAAATTTAGTATTGTACTTTGTTCTCTATTATATGATTTTATTGTAGCACATAAAAAGTCTCACTTTGAAAATTCACCACACTTAAAATAAATGCTTTGCTGTTCGGGATCCGTTATGTGGCCTCAGCACCACAATTTTAATTGAATAGTCAAGCGATCAAATCTTTCGTATAGCCAGAATCTACCCCAAATGCGATAAAATACCAAACGTACAATACACGCTGCTCTGTAATGTATCCCCGCACGTGAATATTACTATAGAACTGCTGTATGCATCTTAGCGTTTTTATATCCTTATGCCAGGATTCTTATCGGGCAAGTTGGGGTAGCAATGTGTTGTTGAAAGAGGGCTTTCTTAGCTGTGGGAAATTGAAATGCCACCCTGCGGAAAATTAAGTGGGCACAAAGCCTGCAGACACGTATTATAACAGTGTGCATGTGAATGTATTCACTGATTTGTATGTGTGAGTATGTATTCAAATGAAAAGTATACATAAATGAATGTTAAGTGTTGTAAATATAAAATATGTCCTATTCCTGAAATATAAAATTCAAAATAAGTAACTTTTAAAAGAAAATACACTCATAATATTTTCATTATTATCAGATTTAGATTTCCAATATTGATTTGCTTAGAATATCGCTGTATTCAATGTATACATGCAGGCATGGCTAGAAAATACAGAAATCTTTGAAACCATGAAGGTTGATTGATCCCTCGTAAAATATAATTTTAAATTGTTACTCTTATTACGTTACTATTCGATTATGTTAAGTTGTATGTCAAAAGCTTATTATAAATGGACTTTGGTGTCTGTGAATAAAATTGGTTAATGACAGAGAATCCTATAGCTATCTCTTACTGAGTACGTGCTCGATATATATAGTAAATACTATCAACGAAGCAGACATCTTAAGTGTGTGAAAATAAAAGACAAAGCATATTATTTGGGCTAAAAGATTTTAGTATGAGCTTACATGCTAAATGAAACTACTGTGTTAAAATCAATTTAAAAGAAAAAAAATCATAAACATATATGCTATAATAATAAAACTGAGTTAATAATTGATTGTAAGGACCAGTTGGTAGCAATTTCTACGAATTATTCTGCATTTGTAGGATTGAGTTTTTATGGTAGCATTATTGCTGACAGTAAAAATTCCAAAATATATTGTCAAAAAAAAACAAGCAAATCTTACCGCAAAGAGAAAATGTTTGTTTTCGAAACGAAAAATATTTTTTTATGCCTTTTATTCAACCTACCATTCGTGACTGCGTTCATGAAATCTCTCAAAAATTTTACATGAAGGTAGGTAAACATTGTTATCCAACAATATTTTACATTTACATTGATGACGAAACAACACCTTAGAATCGTTTTTAACCAAAAACAGCTCTGTTCAACGACCCTCTATAGATTAAAAAATATATCAATTAAAGAAACGATCTTTAGCATAATAAAAATACCTCGCCTCTGTTTACTTCTTCCTGTATTGTATATATATATATAACAATATTCATATAAACGCATATGATGCCCATGTAAACTAGTTTCACTGCGGATTGCTCGCCTCTGCAGCAATCACGTCCTTCTGTTGGCAACGATGGAATGTAATTCAAGTAAAAGGTATTGTCAGAGATGAAGGAGCCTCGAGAAACGCCAACTATTTCTTCAAATAAATGTCTGCCAATTCGATAGCAAAATAAAAATAAGTAAATAATTGATGACCTTCCAAATTAAGTTATAAACTTTTTTAATAACTAGATATTCGGTTGGTCAGTATTTTAAAATTAGCTTGAGAAAGCAAAAGCTTGTCTTGTGTATATACCTTACTGGATTTCATTTTATTCATCTATTGTTCCGATGTGTGTATTCTGGCGCGAACAAAGTCTGTTATGATTGCTTACTAAATTTAATGTTTTTAAATACAATAAGCTTTTTATAGTGGAGGTTTGGTAAAAGTATAAGAGATATGGTAGAGAAGAAGAAAGCATACATCTATATCTATACAATTGCTTCAAAACAATTATTGGCTAACGTATTTAAGTGGAAATACTCCAGTGCTTCACTAATTGATTGTTGCTAAGTCTATCACGGTATTTTTATATTGTATGTCACGTATTGTAAATTTTCCAATACGAGAATTATTCGCGCGTGTTTGCATGTATAAGAATGCGCGAGAGTATGAGAAGAAAAGCTTTGGCAAGCCTTCAATCGGACACAGCCTGACGCGAAGGCTTTGCGGGCTGAAAAATTATGTAAAGCGGATTTGTCAGCGGCGCCTCCACACATTCATCTCTTTCCTCACTGTATAGAATGGCTCAATGAATTGATTACTTTCTTTTATTGTGTATTCTTTTTTTTTGATATCAAACGAAAAAAAAACAAATATCACGTATTCATTTTAAGCCAGTTTCAACCTAAGCCAATAAACAATTTCGGTAAATGTAAATATTTTATTTTTAATACAGTATTTTTTGAGCCAACTGTTTTTGTTTAATATATTAAAAATCGCAATGTTGTAGTTTTGAATAGATGTTTTATTATGTACTGTAAATTCTTTCAGCGAATTTTTTTTCAAAACTAAATTAAATTATGTGTTACGTTGACGTCAGTAATCTGACGTAAGCGACTTTTTTAATGTGTTGTTTTAAAAAAAATGTAACAAATGTATTTACGCTGGCAAATTATTAGTTTGTAAATATGGGAAGCTTTATAAAACATTTTGCTTAATAAAAGACAACATTAAATATTTTTTTTACGTAGTTTTTATTATCAATTGATTTCTTTTGTTGTATAAAATATTTTCGAAAGTATTTTATCTGAAAAAGTTGTCCGCGAAAAGTAATTTAGGACACGTAAATAACAGATAGAATAAAATTAGGCAAATAAAAACTTACGTTATGCTAACGTTAGTAAATCAAAAACATCTGCGAAGTAAAATGTGCTAGAGCACCTTGTACGTCCTCTCTTTTGCGGTAATTTCTGCGAGAGTCGAGCATAAATACGGTGAGAAAATTTGATTAGTTTTACATCGCCACTCGCTCCAAGAGGATTCCGGATTGGATATTTTGGATGGAAACTACTTTCCTTTGCTCCACGCTAAAAGCGAATAGCGCCCTAGTTTTAATGCTTATTTACTCAAATGTATTTTTGATTTCGATAGAAAAATTTCAACGCGTCTTCGACAAATTGTTTTTTGAATATGAATACACATGAGTTGTAACTAGGGTATCCAGTCCCGTACTCTTTTTGTGATCCTGGGATTTCGGGATTGAAAATTTTTCAACATAAAATCGTGTATTGTTTTAAAATTGTGTATGATTTGGGTCCAAATCGAATCCAAAATCACAGGAATTTATCAATTTGCCCAAATGATCAGCGTGAGACGTTTTTTTTTTGAAATCCCGGGATTGGTACGATCGCAATCACAAAATCGGACGGTATCTTGGGATTAAAAACTCAACATAAAATGTATAATTTGGGTTTCGGATTGAGAAAATTTTTGCTCGGTGATTTTGAAGTCCTGTTTTTTTATCAAACAATTTCTAGTCGCCAACCTAGAAATTTGCGGATATCCAAAAATTACCAGCGCGACACCATTTTGAACTTTGAAATCTAAGCACACTTTCCCGGGATTTCGGGATCCGGGTTTGGATACCCTAGTTGCAACAATGTATAAATCTCAAGAAAATATTATTCGCGGAAAATTTTTATAACCTTATTAAAAAATAAAAACTTTCAATTAAGCTAGCATAATAGTCAGCACGTTTTATATTATTGCATAAAATTTGACATTTAAAAAACAACGCATCAGCAATACGTTATTTTGAATCAACAGTATAGAAAACCATTGTTTCAATTATTGCTTACGCAAAGAAAAAAATATTACCAAAAGTCTATTGTAACCCACAATTCTAAAAACATTGAATTGAATTGTTTGAATTATGTATTGAAATTTTGTTATAAAAGGTTTACGTCTGTAATCGAAATCGTAATGATTGCAGACGTTGAAAATTATTGTACACAACATAATTATTGTGGTATGATTTTTTTGTGATGATGTGCGCTCCCAATGTGGAGCATATTTACTCCTAATAAAGTTTATCTCAACAGAAGTTTTCTACGAGAACTGCTTGTTACTCAGTTGTTCAACCTCTTTTTTTCAAAGAGAGTAGCAATATAAGGACAAGGCTAGGACATGACTAGTGGTAAGCTAACCGCTCTCAATGCGCCTAGTTTATTGGATAGGATGGGTGGGTGGCGGAATTCAAAACATCACATACATCCATACCTTCGAACAGAAATTCATAAATCAATTTATAAAACTGTCCGTACTGGGATTCGAACCCGTGACCTCCGTAACCAAAGCCAACGACGTTGACCACTTGACCACACAGGTGGCATAGATCTTAGAAATATTCTGTAGTAACAGTAAGTTTTCTTATAGTCAAATTTATTTAAAAATCGTATACGGTTTGCCATAACCCGTTTTTTAACGGATTTTTTCAGTTAACAAGTACGTTTAAAAATTAATACTGAAGTAAGTATAGTATAAAATATTGATTAGAACTGTAAGTAGTTTCAATTTCTTTGCGAAAAGAATCGTGATTTATCTGGTATCTAATGATGAAAGCACCTTGAAAACCCTTCAAGTGCCTCTGCCGAAGCTCATTGTTGTAATGAAGAATGGTAATAGCGTAAAAGTATGGTCACAAGAGGCAAAAAAAACCTCCCCGCTTAACGAAGTCACGTGTCGTATCAGAATGGCCCGAGACTGATCTTATATCGGCATGGAGAAGGCCATTCAAACTGTTAATATATTGTGGAATTACTGAGGTCTTTGTCAGATTTAAAAGCGGCAAGTGAATGAGAAAATATTGTGTGTATAATCTTAATATAGAGGTTTTGAAATATATATCACTGAATTATAAATAATTGATTACATAGTATTTTGTGTCAGTTTTGTATTAACTAATGACATTTATATTGATCAATACCTATATGCTTATTTTACTGCCATAAAGAAAGTTTTTTACAACACTGACTATCTAGACCAGTGGTTCCCAAAGTGGTTCCTGTGGACCCCCAGGGGTCCGTAAGACCGCTGAGGGGGTCCGTGACAAATTCAAAATTATTTGGGGGTGCGTGGACAACGTCAGGGGGTCCGCGGAAGAATAAATATTTTTAGAAAAGATAGTTTGAGCGACTGACTAACAAACAGTTCTCGCAGAAAAGCATATGTTAATACACCTCCATTAGAAGGCCATATGCTCCACATTGCAGACATGGATTGAAAAATACCATTCAAGGCATAAATTATATTATTTCACTCGGGGGTCCACGGCCAGATTTTTTTTTTGCTTTAAAAGGGGTCCATAAGCTTAACAAGTTTGGGAATCACTGATCTAGACCAAAGAGGTGGGGAACCTGCGGCCTTTTGGCTACCCTGGTGCGGCCTTATTGCCAATTCTGAAGTTCTGCACATTTTTAATTTGAAAATCATTGAAAGACTTAAAAAAAATAGGTCCAACGCTGCTTATTTGGGAAAATCCGTAAATTATTGGGATTTTTTATGTCCAAATCCTTGAAAAACCAAAAAAAAAAGGTCTTACGCTGATAATTTTGGGGAATCCGCAATTTATGGGCTTTAGAAATTGGTATGAATTTTTTTCCGGCCAAAGATTTTCTAGTCAATGTTTACTGCGGCCTCATGAGGAGAAAAGGTTCCCCACCCCTGATCTAGAGCTAAACATTCATATGTGTTTTAATTTAAAAAAATGGTTCCACAAATTTTTATGTGTCTGCATAAAACAAGGACATGTTAAAATATTATTCAATTTAATGATGCCTCATTTAAAAAAAAAAGTTTCGTTTATAAGACTATCTTGAAAACAAATGGATTTACTTTGCATTCTCAAACCAAAAGAAAAATTATGATTTCCTATCGCTATGGTAGCACGCAAGTTTGTTGCAGCATCACTTAGACTTTTCTGACAGAAAGAGTTCTAAAATAAAATAAGAAAATAAGGTATGAAAGAGTGAATCATTCGTCAAGACTTGAATTAGAATGATATATTATTTTGCGTTACGGCTAAAATAATATATTAGCAATGATATGATTTCCAGAGTGATAATTTTTCTTAAAAGCCTACAGATTTAGATTTTTTTCATAGTAAATAAAAAGTTTTAGATTTTTTGCTACTGCATTTAGTTTACTATCTTTCATCAAAAAAATATTTTTTTATTGGTTTTTAAATATATATTTTTTAATAAAATTAAATCTGTATCATCTGCCTAAGCCAATTAACCTTTATAAATTGAGATTTGTTTTTGCTTTGATAAAATTTTGTTTTAGCTTACATTAAATGTATTTCATAATTTCTTCAAGCTAAAATTCCCTTAGCATTTATTACGCGCGATTAAATATTTTTTGATTAAACACCTTTATTTGCCGGTTCATTATTTGATTAAAAGACACGCTCCGAATCAAATCTATGTGAAACAAAATCAATATGACCAATACTATTTTTTATTTATATCAAGAATAAAATTGACACACACACATAATCGTAACTTTTAAAACCAGGGCTGTGGAGTCGAAGTCGCGGTATTTTGGCTGGAGTCGGAGTCGTGAAAAATGAGCGGCTCGATTTTTTTTTGACAAATATATATAATGATGCGCATTTAGACAAAATAGTCACAAGTGTTAACATTTCATGCTTGGCTGATTAAAGATGATCTGATGGTATACATATATATAAGTTAAAATGAAATTATTAAAAAAAAAATCCTCGGAGTCGGAGTCGTTTATTATTTTAAAGCTGTTGTCGGAGTCGCCTTTGTTTCACGCGACTTCACAGCCCTAGTTAAAACTGAAAAATCTAAGTTTGAATTGACCTTTCCGAGACATGAACTAACTGTCTAACTGTAGGGTAAATTTATTACTATTAAGTTACAGAAGGCGAATATTAACAAAAGTCTTTAGTAAAATTGTCTATTATGCATCTTTGGTATGGTTGGAAAAATGTAAACAAAATATTATTAAAAATTATGCACAATAAAAAATACATATCATGTACATGTTATGTTTGCAATATTTCGAATTATATTTACAAAGTAAAAATTTACGCACATAATAAATAAAAAGTATTACGTAGAATGTCTGAGGTAAACTGCGTTATGGAGCATGCCTTTCAAAAATGATCATTTCTTCAAACACCATAAAATCTTCATGGTTTTGTTTGTTCTTTGAGATGCCTTAAAGCACATACATTTTGAAACAGACTTTTTGCTCTTCAAAAAAAAGCTTTCACACTGAACTATTCATTTTTAGTGTAAATTGCAGTCACTGCATAAAATGTAAAATAGATTGAAAAATACTTTGCTTTGAGTAGAAGCATACAAAAGTGACATCAATGGCAGTGAAAAAACAGTTGTAATGCATTTAAATATCACTTGTATATTAATGATGTTACTGGAATATGTGTATTTTTATGTCACGTTTCACTAGATATAATATGTTTATAAACATAAAATGTATGTATAGATGAATAACGCATTTAGACAGTAAATATAATAATTGATTTGGCATTTACTTGAGTAGAACTCCATTCGAAACACTAAATCCACAGTTATTAAATTTAATGTAATGTAATTAATAATAAATATCAGTTTAATTTTATTCTAATTAATGTTTTAAGAAAAAAAAACCCAGATTGCTTATCGTTCTTTAAAACACTAGAATCACATTTAATAAGTGTAATTATAATTTGAATTAGGATGTTGGAGTGAATGACTTGATGCATTGTGTATCTCTTCAGAGCCAGTATATATATAGCTGAGCAAAATATAAGTTTAAGCATAGTTCTGACGATGGCAAAAGCTGAAATAGCTATCAACGCATAAAAATAATTAAAAACTTTAGATCTAAAATACTTTGATATTTTTACCCTCTAGTAAATATATTGTATTTTATATTTAAAAAAAACTCAGCCTAAAAAATATTCAATAGGTATATTGAAAATAAATTATTTAAGATATCAACTGAAGGTGCTTGGTGGAATTTCAAAATTAAATTTTGTACATTCGCACAACTTTTTATCACTAATGACTAGGGTTCCGCTTTTTAGCATCTTCATGCTTCCAATTGTTTGTCCACCTGTTTTATTTCTAAATTTATTTCTTATTTAAGCATACGCGTTACGGTTATTAACCACGTGTCAGTTCATGTTCATCCATGCACTTGAACGCTTGAAGTTGCCGAAAGGCAAATTCCAGGTCGTTAGTGAAAAAACTTGGGAAAATATACAATATTTTAACGAATGATTTATTTAAAAAAACGCTATCTCATTGCTTGTTTCAAATAAAAAAAATAAAAGAAGGCAAAAAAATAAAAAAAAACTTTTATTTCGGCAACCGAAAATTGAATCAAATATTTCCGTGTTTAAATATTTATAAAACGAAGAAAAGTTTGGCTCAGTGTGAAATAATTTATAATTAAAATGTCTCTCAATTTCAAATTAAAATAAAAATACTGTAAGGTTTTTAGTTATAAATAAATAAAATGATGTAATTAAATATTCTACTGCTTTGTTTTTAAAAGGTACTCAGATAAACACACAGAAACGACTACAAAATTAACATTTATTAAATTAACGACGAAATATGCTCATTTAATAATTAAAATATATTTTTCAAAATATTACACCATCCCTACTTTTGGAATGAAATAATTTGATACGTTATAATATTCAACATTTCGTATCATATATTTCGTTATAATATTCAAAAGTATCGTAAAATAGCTTTGAATGAAGTAAGCTCAGTTAATATCTACTGCAATAGTGCTATCTCCCTAAATTAAAAATATGCAATCAACCAAGACACCAAGATAGTAAAGTCGTACATAGTTTTTCAATTTTACTATTTGGCTCACTTCACCTCATGAGGGTCCATATATAATGTAATGAATATCTTTATTGCAAATATGAGGTAGTTCGGAAAGAAATGATCATTTTTTGCGTCACTTTGATGTCAGTTTGTCAACGGTCGCCGTTGAGCCAGCACGTCGTGGTTGGTATCATTTAAAAGCTCTATAAGTACTCTTCTTACTTTGATATCTTTTTTTTTTGCCGCTATAGAAAAATGCAGAAGCCTGAAATTGAAGAATCACATTTGCGCCATATAATGCTGTTATTTTTTGATGAGGGACTGAAATCGAAAGAAGCCATGTAGACCATTCTCGATGTTCATGAGGACATCGTGAAGCTTTGAAAATAATAAATTTAAAAGTGGTGATAGGAAGTTAACGGACAAACCAAAAAGTGGAAGACCCCAAAAAATCGATGATGACACCCTGAACTCGTTGGTCGAATCTTACCCGCGCAAAACAATTGAGAAATTGTCACATGAACTTGGTTGCCCAAGACAACAGTATACAATTATTTGAAAAGGCTCGGGAAAAAAAACAGGCAAGGAATTTGCGTGCCGTACGAGCTCTCTCTAACGACCTTAGATCAATGAGTAACCATTTGTGCATCTCTATTGTCCAGACACAAAACGGATCCATTTCATAGAAGAATTATTACGGGGATTGAGAAATGGGTCCTGTACAGTAATTCGAGAAGAAAAAAAAATGGTTATCGGCAAATCAGGTACCTTTGCTTACTGCTCGGCCTAGATTGACGCTAAAAAAGGTTCTCCTTTGTATTTGGTGGGATGTTAAAGGAATAATTCATTATGAATTATTAAAACCTGGTGAAACCGTTACTGCAGAGATTTGTTGTACCCAATTAGAGCGTTTAAAGGTGTAATTGCTTAAAAAATTATCAGTTCTAATCAATAATCAGAGGCGAATTCTTCACCACGATAATGCAAGACAACACGCAGCAAAAATTACCCAGGAAAAAAACGGAGAGCTGGATTTCGCAATTTTGTCACACCCACCATATTCACCTGATATAGCGCCACCAGATAACCATCTTTTTAGATCCCTAGAAAATTCACTTCGTGTTAAAAAGTTTATTAATGTGAAGCAGGTAAAAAAATACCTGGATTCGTTTTTTAACGGTAAACCACCAGTTTTTTTCTACAAAAGTATCAAAAAACTGCCTATTTTGTGGAAAAAGATTGTAGAAAACGACGGTAATTATTAAATGGAATAATAATGTATAGTTTATATGCAAAAAAATTATTTCAATAAATAAAAAAAATGGTCATTTTTTTCCGAACTATCTAATACTTAAAAGACGCCGTTTAAAAATTAAAGTATCGTTTTATTCCTTCAGATGACAAAATAATTTGTCATCAATTTAATTTTTACTTTAAAAAAAAAGTTAATTAAGGTTGCACATAATTCCTGAAAGCAAAAAGCGATATGGTTAATCGAGTAAAATAATTACCTTCTTGTATGGTTATCTCTAAAATTTATCTTTTTTCTAGTAATATAGTGCTGTGAGAAAAGGGAATAAAAACCATTTGAAGAAAGAGACACTTGGAATGGTCATCCTGAGGCCTTTATGCTCGGAAAAATTATGTAGGAAAAGAAGAATGAATAAATTTATAGTAATATTTTGTCAAAATAATCCAATTTTATTTTTTAGCGTCATGGGCTTTTAAATGTTGGAATGATTAAGTATTCCACAACAGAGATTCCCTAGATGGGATTTTGCAAACTTTTTTTAAAGATACATACATATATTTGATACATATTAACGATAAGTAACGTATGTCAGTGATGATTTTTACTTGTATCATAATAGATAACTAGCTTTTAATTCGTTTCACTTATTAGTAAGTAAGGTTGTGAGTAGAATATCTAATCCTGGAGCCTTTTTCAGCCGGATCAGAAAATCGAACGGGATCCCGAAATTGGATGCTCTAGTTGTGAGGTTATAATTAACCAATTTGAATGCACCTAGCTATTATATTTAGTTAAAATATCAAAAATATCTCAGATACTCACTTAGATTGGTTTTAAGATTATGTTTGTATAATAGATATTATAACCTTCCTTTTCAATTTATATATTTTTTTTCTAAAATATATTAAGCTCCTATTTATGATAGTATGTCTATTTACAGTTGTTTCCCCACAAAAGATTCACCTAGCAATGTTTAGTCAATAACGTACAACATAATTTCCCTCAAACCCCTAAATAATATATGTACATAATAATAATATGTTCTTACCTATTTACTTTAAAATAATGATTTGAAATGTATATCTTCGATATAAAGAATACATCTGACTCATTTAACACAAGACCTCTCATAAAATTATTAATTTATTGTAATATGTATGTATATATAAAATCGTTATTTTAAATACGAAAAATGATTCTGAATTAATTGTGTGATTTAAATAATAAAAAAAACACGAATAAACAATATAGCTTTGATTAAAAAAATGAAAATGTGTTATGCGTAAGTCATACTTTTGTGACAATATGAATAATGGTAATTTGTAATTGAATAGTGTAAGCACGATAACATCATTAGCTGTAGTCAAAGATCTAAAGTGTGAAAAATCTTATTTCAAATTTAAAGTTTTTATAAGAAAATGTCATCTATGTTATATTGTCTTATTAATATCACTTTGACCAAAAACTGTGGCGTCTGGCTTAATAAAGATATACTAGACGAGTAAAAAGGCTAAATGAATTAAGTAAAGGTTTACTTTGTTGATTTTTTACAAAGAATAATAATATGAAAAAGTAAAAGCGTATATATTGACTATGGTTGGCGCAGATAGGTTGATTGACTATTAGCTCAGAATAAATATAGTTGATTCTAATATTACAATTTGTAACATGGAGCTATTTTTCAACATTGATAATAAATATTTCATAACGCACAAAACAATGGAATATTAAATATTCTGCGGTACTATTCCAATAAATTTTAATTAAATAATGGAACAAAATTTACAAAAATATTCATTTTTTAAGTCAGTTTTTGCACAAAACTATTCTTGCAAAAATGTGCAAGCAAATAGAGGCAGAGAATTTTTGTATAAATGTTGACGTTACCATTTCTCATTATTATTTATTTCTGATAAAAGCCTGTTTTAAAATAAACTATTTAGATCTCACTGTAAGCACGTTATTGAGCTTGGAAATATTGGATAATAAAAATTAAAGATTTTATTCAAATCATTATAATGTTTAGCACAATTACTTATTGTGGGCTTAAACCCTACCAAGAATTTTTATCGATTTTAATTTTTAGATTAGTTTCTCTCCAATTAAAAACACTGTCTACTCAATTAAACTATAAGTCAACAGATAATTTGAAAATCGTTGCTTTGAATGAGTGACAAATTAAACGATTAAAATTCAAAGGCGTTGAAAAGAAACCATTCATTTATTTATAGGAAAACACATAATAAGAATAATTTCAAAACTTAAAAAAAGTAATATCATCGTGTTCACCGAATTGATTGAATAAGGCAGCAAAAGAAAAAAGATACTATAAATCGTCGGTATTCAGTCAGAAAAAGTTTTTTACAGCTTAAAAACGTTCAGCTGTCTTATCATATTTTGATAGCTGTAGAAACATGAAATCTGTACAGTTAAAAAGTGGCAAGTCATATTTATGTTTCTACTAGTAATAACTGTCAACAAATTATATTATACTAAGTTCGTATTAATTTATTAAATATCGAAACAAATCAATATAATGTGAGTCTATAAACATTTTTGAGACTATAAAGATTGTTTAATTCTATCGATCTGCATTTATAACTCAAAACACTCGAAATAATGTATAAGTAAATTAAAGTACCATTTTTGTAAAATTATCAGAAAAATACTGTTTGCTTTTCTAGATTTTAGTTTAATTTTGATGATTCAAATGCAATTCACAATAATTTAAACAGATAATTTGTTTATTTATAAGAATTGATATTTAAGTTTAGCTTATAAGATAAAACGACATTCAGCCATTATTATTAGCAAGAATTTGTTCATCGTAGATCTCAAAAGAGATTTTGGTGTAAATTCAATTTCCGATGGTATTACGACCCAATTTGCTAGCCATATTGTAGGAAATCTTATCAAGTAACTTAATTCCTATGTCGTAATACGATTTCAGTTGAAAAGCATGACAGTATTGAATGGGAAACATATAACATATTATACAATATAATAATTCTCGACACTATTAAGGGTGGATTTAAATGCGTTGTTATTTAAATAATTCTTGTTAGGGCGCCTTGTAATGATAAGACAAAAAAAAAATGAAATAAAATGTGTGCTCAATACAATCAGGTTTATTACCCAAATTATCAAACTTTATATTTAAATCTTAATGAGAAAATATTTATTTATGTAATCATTTTCAATATGCCAGAATTTGACCTTTCGTAATTGATTGTCTCTAATTATGCTCTGCACTTTTTATAGTGAATTATCACAAGGACGTAACCCACCGTTTTTTCAAAACAGCTTTTTTTCGATAATTACAATGTATACAACTTGATACACGTACTATTAAAGGAATGTAAGATGAAAATGCTAAATTAGTATCTAAATTTAGCTTTTAAGTTTGAGTTTAAGTTTGATAAAAATATTCAATTAATATCAGATAAAGTCAATAAAAAACCTGTTTATCAGTCTTTATGCAATTCAAAGTTGTGTATATTTCATAATTTTCATTTGGCCCAAAATCATCAAAAAACGTTTTTTGTGTCTAGTGTAAACTTTATTATGTGTGAGTCTCGTCCTTTTTTTCTTTCCACAGTCGATATGTACTAAGACTGCATAAAAAAAAACGGAAAGAGCTATTCTTGCTTAATAATATCGTACAAATTTTGTGTGAAGAAGTTATTTCTAGACAAATTTATTCATTATGAACATTGCATATGTAAATTGCGCTACGTTTCTTTGGATAATTTAAAATTGAAGTTTTAAAATAATTTGCTGAAAATCTTTTTGAAGAAACAAAAGATTTTTCTTGGAAAGCCGTTATAGTTGAAAAAATAAACAATATTGAAATCAAACCCAAGAGAGATTTTATGTTAGTGTAAAATAAAACCTAACATTTGAAAGTTTGAGCCAGCCCTAATGTCACTACTGGTCCGTGGGAGCTTTTTTTTTAAGTATATTTACCATACAACATACTCAAGCAGCTTAAAGCTGACATTTTTTTTTGGCTTGTAGACCCCTTGGGCGTCTACACTGCTGCAAAATTAGAGGTCCGAGTAGAAAAGTTCACGGAAACATTTCTCAGCGGTGTTTTCAATATTTACCGGAAGCTCGAAAAACTTGCTTTGATGCGGTTCGATATTGGACGTTTGAAAATGTAAATAAATTGCCAGAAAATGACAAGGTTTTTGTAAAATGATCCAAATTTTATTGACAATAAAGTTAAAATCGATACTTGCAATTAATGCAGAAGAGAATCTGGTACAAATTAATCTGAAGATAACATTTTGTGGAATTGATTTTGAAAAGTGTGGTGAGATAAGGATATAAACTTCGAACGGTGAGTTGTAAAAAAGAGTAAAAAAAGTCTTTCAGAATAGTTTCATTTATTTCGGTTTAATAAGTAAGATTATATACTTTTGATAAATAAATATAAGCATTAGACAGTCGGAATTTTACTTAATAAGTATTGATCCCACGGCGCGTAAGTTCTCAAGAATATCTAATTTAAGTAGGCTGAAGAGTTTTCATTTTTTATAAAAAAGCGTGTAATTCAATTTATATAATACAAACGATTCACGTTATATAAAAATGCGGTAAAAAATAGCCAATTGGATTGTAAGTTGAAAAATATTTAAGAAATATCTAGAAAAATAACAACAGGCGATAAGTAACGCTGATTTTTTTAGAAGAGCGATTCATAGAGACGCTTAGAAGTTGCTATGGGGAATTTGGGAATTAATAGATTTTTTGGTATTGACAATACAATAAAACTGGAAGAAAACAGGTAAGTTTTTTAGCTGAATATATTTAACTATCTGAAGAACGTCTAAAGAATATCAAAATATCGAAAAAAATTGTTACTACTAACAACTCAAAAAGAAAAGTTTACTATGAAACCGACACATATAAAACAAAAACTTTGCAGCAGTTTAAAAAGTTGTGAGATGAAGTTTTTAATGTATACATGGATTAGTCAGTACCATTTTCAATGGCAATCAAAGTATGACATTTAAATGCAGATGTGAAATTAATATTTTTGTATGGGTGTGCTACCCATGAGCTAACGTTTGAAGAAGAAAATATAAAAAAATCTCTCTAATAATGATGATTGAAGATTACTTACCGGCCAAAATAAAGCTACTAATACTGCTTTTACCTTTTGACTTAACCAAACCAAACAAAACTTAACTGGATTTATCGGACTCACAAGAATTCGGTCACGCTTGTTATTCGGAATTGCTTTACGTAGAAACCTATTGGGTGCCCCCTGAGGTCCACAGACTTACTAAACCTCTCGAGTAAGTATTAAAGATAGCGTATAGTGGTATTCTCATAAAATAAATCTTAATATGCTATTAAAGCTTTGTGGTTTTTCAAAGTACTAATAATTATAACTTATACTGCGTCAAACCTTTTGTAATAAACCAAAACAACAATGTTGAACTGTTGGTCTCCAGCTATACCAATTTTAAATTACAATAAAGTTTTAGTACCACAAAAGCTTATCGACTTTAAATAAGAAGACTCTAAGAGAATCCTAATTTCCCTATTTGCACAAAATTATAAGAGAATAAGACGGCTATAAAAAGTAATGCAATTTAGATACATTAGTGTTTCGCAGTGAATACAGTCTGCCAACTAGCTGCTTGCTTTCGCAGCATTTTTTTTCCTAACAGAACCAATTTTTACCCATACAAATTTCAGCAAAAGCAGTTACTGTAGCGAGTAAACGGTCGCAATTTGGCTCTGGGGTGAAATAAAAAATGCCGTTTGGTAGGCCGGATTCGGTTCACTGCAAGTCAATTGCTCAAAGAGAATACAATCAAACTGCAGTTTCATCGGAAATATTTAGCAGTTTATCTAAGCCGTATCATACCATTCATTCAAGAGAAACTTATGAATACATTATACAAAACATTTATCTATAATTTTATAATCAATAAAATGAATGTAAAATTAAATCTCAAATAAAATACACATGATTATTACACATTTAAGATCATAAAACAAAATAGGTCTCGCGCACAAGAGTAATAATATTTGTATAGAATGAAAAATTGTCTATAAAAACAGCTATAGTGATTACATGTGTCAAAAAAGAAATGTATTAAACAAATGGTGAGCCGCATATCCTAGGTAAAATGTTAAAATTTGAAATATGAAAATCACAAGGATTATCAAATGAGCGAATCTGGTCATGGTTTTTTTAAATATATTTCTTTTTTAATTGATTCGATAATTTCGAAATGATACATCATCACATGATAATATTCGTGTTTCAGATTGTACGGTTTACGACGTTGTAAGAACATTTTAATTTAAATCGTAAAATTTCTTCTCATTCATTGTTTTGCGTAAACTTTATCTGAGAGTAGTTACTTATACTTTCTACAATCTTCAGATGTATCTCGATCGAGGTGGTTTTGAGAAAAACAACGCCATTGCTTAGAGTGAATAGTTACTCAAAGAGAATTCTGCCAAGCAGGAAAATATATAGTTTGAAAGATTCACAACAAGTGTCTTACAATGACCGTATTGAAGTGCTCGTTATAATTGATACAGTCTACTCTAATTGCATTTATTTGTGCAGAGTCTAGTATGGGATGTCAGTGAGTATACCTGACAATAGAAATCAAAAATTATATTAATAAAATGAGGATGATGCTCAAATATAAAATCTCAACTCAGGAATAAGTAGATAAAGATGATATTGGACCAGCAAAATGATTTTGGTATTTCAATTGAGAATTAAGTAAACATTTTTTTTAAATAAGAAAAAAAGCTTATCTATTTTCATTTCAATACGATAAGCTCTAAAAATAATCAAATAAAAAGAAGAAGTAATTACCTATTATTTTAAGAAGATAAAAAATAGCAAAGTATTAAGTTCTATTTTTTTTAATTGATAGCTATTTCAGTGTATGCCTTTATCAACTATTAAAAAAAAAAAATGTGCAACTAAATATTTTGCTATTTTGCTTTATTACAATGAAGTTATAGCAAGTAAATGCCAACTAAATCAATAACTATTATCCGTCTTTTGTATATAATCACGGAAAAATAAAATAAATATGCTTTATTCAAATGCTTTCATTTTTCTTTGGGAAAAAATACTTATTGCTGTTCAAAAATAACGTTTTTTTTATATAGTTTTACTGTAAATTTGATTTTGGCAATGAAACACACCTTAAAATGAGGAAAACTGATGAGTTTATATTTACTTTAACGTATTTTTTTTGTTTAAATGAACATAAATCAAAGTTTTACTTTCATAAAATCTTGTTTTACCGTTATAGTCAAAACATTTTCTAGTTTGTTATTTAGTACATATTATTGAACGATCTTGAAGAAACATTATAAAATTCATGGAATGATTAAGAATGAATAATTTAAATCAAAGACATAAATTTTACGTTGCCATTTTAAGTGTGAATAAATTTATCTGCCATGTTCCATTTGATGGAACCTTTCCTTCTCATTCATTCTCACTGTCTCCCATCAAACGTCAATCGCTTTTTTTTTCATTTTGATACAGAGGAATAAAAAAATATTATCATATAACTCACTCGCCTCCCGAATTTATCGCGTCGTGTCAAGATCGATGGCAATAATAATAATATGACTTGTGTACGAGTGTGCGCGCCTTACTGTGTGTGCGCGCTCTGCTCCGTCGCCGACTTGATTCGGAGACATTCAAAATTTATGGCGAAATTACGGTTATAGGCAATCGAGATGTTTTCAATCAGAGTTTAGCGACGATTCCGCCATTCGCCGATAAATTCAAGCCTCGGGCTGATTCCCAGCATATAAAACTTTACTGCTGTATAAATAAAATGCGGTTAAGGATTGACAACTTTGAGGTTAGAGTGTGATTTAAATTTATTTGATATTCCGATAATGGCATCAATGACAACCAGCGACTTATACGCACGAAGATGTGAGAACGTAAATTATAATTTAAAAATGATGTGACAGCTTTGACACATTTATACAAATATTTATTAGCGCCCTGTTATTCGCGAATGCTCATATTACAATAAAATTTTAACTGTTAAGAGTTTCACCTACGATTATGGTGGCTGTATTTGCATAAGACTTTTATTAAAGATGTACGCGGTTGATAAAAAAACTTGAATTTTATGTTTAAAATATGGGTAGTAAGAAAAGTAATGTTGGGCCCGTAGTGCAGTGGTCAACATCGTTTGCTTCAATGACAGATCTCAAGAGTTTAAGGTCCCAGTATGAACAGCATTTTGTCAATCGATTTGTACATTTGAAAGTATATACGTTTGCGATGTCATAATTTTTCCCCCCATCCTTGCAATTCTAAAACAGTGCGCATCGGAAGTGATTAGCTTACCACTCGTTGGGTTCTAGTTATATCTTTTCAATCCCTAATCTTTTCGAAAAAAAAACGGTTGACCAACTGAGTAACAAGCTATTCTCGTAGAAAATCTTCTGTGGTGATATCTAAATTAGAAGGCTGTAATGACTGTATGATCTACATAAAGAACAGACAACGTAAAAAATTTTCACTGCGCCAAATATTTTTAAATTGGTAAATAATACGCATTAAACTCGATGAGAATATTTAAGTCATTGAAAATACACTCGAATAGAAAACACATCACAGATATTTATATCTATGTTATTCAAATTAACAAGTGCCTAGAGTGCTTAACATGGACAAAAAGCACTGCGACGCCATACAGAAGTTGTCCACTGGGGCCTTACACATACAATAACTATTGATGTTTATTTTTAACAATTGTATTAGTGACTATTTTTTATTGAAATTCATAATATTCTCACAGGAATAAATGATTGTACATTTATATTATATAATGTAAGAAAGATATTTTATATAAACTATCTGCATTATTCACTTGATCCAACTACCATGACATAAGTTCGTGTTATAAATAATAAGAAAATAGTATGATATATTGAAGCCTATTATGTCACTTCACCTCGCCAATTGAAAAATTGACTTAAAAAAACAGGAACTAAAACAATTCCTGGTTGAACACGATTGTAGATTTATCATCAGGCTTATCATAGGCCTTAAATACAACTGACTTATAAAGAAAGTGGCTTATTTAAAATGGAGTTCTTCGAGAAAAAAAACCGTTGGCTTAAATGTATTGAAATTAATTCATTAAATACGTAGCAATTTAATAAAGTCTGTACAGAGGAGTGTTTTTGTATACAAGGTGCTACAAAATAAGAACAACCTTCCATTATTACCGAGTCCTTTTCAGATAAAAAAGTATTTACATTTTAATTGTGCTAAAAGTTTTTCCATGACAATTTCCTCGGTCAGTGTTTCTTATATCAAAGAATAAACTCATATTTATTAGTGTTTTTTTTTAAATATTATAATGCTTTATATTTTAGATTAATCTTGTAAAAGGTTTTGTTTTTTATTTTTTTTATTAGTCGGAATTTTATTATAAAAGGTAAGCTCAAAATTATATTTACAAGTATATTTTAAAGTTAACAGTGTTAAACGCTGAAAAAGATTTTACAAATATTGTAAAAAGACGTTTATAATTTTAGATCGACTCAAGGTGGAATTTCAATATTAAATTTGAATCGTTTAAAATATGTATATTCACGCAAGTTTTGTCAGTTCATGTCTATCCGATCATTTTAACGCTTAGTGATGCCGAAAGGCAAAACTTAGACCGTCAATGATTCTTATTTAAATAGCTTTATGATTGAATTTACGAATTTGTTGATTGAGTTTAATGAAAGCTAAATAACATTTAAATAAAAAAAAATACTACAAGTTAGTCGTTTATGTAGTTCATGTTGTTTCTGAATGCTGATCTTCTATAAAATCACACAAATGTATCTGCATCTCCCGTTTGTGGTCTTACGCAAAACTGCGCAAAACTGAAAATCTATTGGCTTATCATAACTTTTTATTTTTCATGTAAGCAATATGAAAACTTTAATTATGTACTGTTTGTATAGTTTTGACTAGTGTTTCGCCTCTTAAAGAAGCACCTTCGGATATTAAGCCACTCGAGCTGGTAATTTGGGCAAATCTGAAAAATTCCAGAGATTTTGGATTCGAAAATTTTTGGAAGAGCTAAAAAAAAGGTCCCACGCTGGTAGTTTTGGGAAATTCGCAAATTTCTGAGCTTTGGAAATTGGCATGAGATTGTTCGAAAATCCCATGATTTCAAAATCGCCGAACAAAAACTATCCCAGTGTCAACGTTTTCTTTACTGCGGCCTTATGTTGAATCAGATAAATGAATGTGGTCTTTAGAAATGGAAAGGTTCCCCACCCTACCATAGTCTGTACTTATAAAGGTGATCTGTTTAAAATAAGCTTATTTATCATATATACTCAAAATAAATATAACAATTTGTATAAAACTATCATGTACCTACCTAAAACAATATATTAGTTATAATTTAAAAGTTATTGAAATCATAGATTTAATACGGATTACTTTAATAAACTTTATAAAATTGAGTGAGTTTTCTGCAAGAGCTTCCTTTTAGCAGTTTTTTTTACCGTCCAACAATGCTTAAAAGTTTGGAAGCGTCTGGTCTAATTTATCCTGCGGATAATTCAGTTTGTCTCTTTTAGTGCAGAGTGGTAGAGTTAAACATCTTTTTCTTTCATTAATTATGCACGCTCCTTCTTTGCAAGTGGCTGCCTCTAACGCTTGAAAAGCACAATTTAATAATGGCATTTTAACTTTTCATGAGATGCAAAGACACTACCCTGATGATGAGCATTGTTCCAAGGAAAGTTATAACTTTGAATAACACAAAGGAAACGCGTACACAAAAAATATCCGTAAAATACTGTCAATCTATTTTATAAACAAACTTTTGCGCATTTGAAAATATTATCAGCAATGATGGCTTAATATTTTGTATAAGACAAAATATTTTAAGTTTAGCTATTTTATTTTGGCGCTGAAAAAAGTTTATGACTAATCAATGAAGATATATCACTTTTATTTATGGAACATTCTCTCTAAGTAAATAAATAAGAAGCAAAGATATCAGTTTTCATAAATTTACAATGTTGACAAATCAATTATAATGTATTTTTTCTTTTATAGATAAAACTTCTAAAAAAGTCTGTTAAATATTTTTAACAACGCTTTTGTTATAATACAAAAATGATTTTAATTCTTCAAAAATGTACATGTTAGTTATCAGATTTACGCAATGGGATATCTTACTTAATTTTACTTTATATCATATTTAAATTATATGTAAAAGCCGCAATAAAATAAATTTCTCAGTGGCGTAATATTTCTCCGACATCTGTGAGAAATATATGCAATTAAATCTTTCATCGCACGCGAAAATGATCATGAAATTTGCCCTTTGCTGATTCATTTATATGCTACAAAAATATCGATTGACCATTATGGGACTTTTGCGGTATTTTTCCCTCAATTAAACGTCAGTCAATTGTTGCGTACGGGTCGAATGACGACACAAAATGCTGAAAACGGGCGCGAATAATCGTCGGTGCGAATGACATGTCGTCAGTGGATACATCTAGTTCATATAAAAGGTTTTAATTGGAAACAGCATCACGTGTTGTAATTGCAATTCAGTGGGTAGCATCTAAAATTAATTTTGACTACATTGATTGAACGTATGCATATTTCGATCGGCTTCATATTTCTCTAAATACATTTTTAAGCAAGGGTGTTATTTTTTCTGTGTGTTCTGTTTTAAAGATTTCGCGTTACAGATCAAGGTAAACCTTGATCTCTTTAATTAGTTTTCTCCACTACACTCGCCTTTCCACCTTTCTACGCCAACCACTAACCTTCAATACCGTTAGTCTTGTGTCTCCCCATCTACCCAGCAAAGTCATATTCAGTGAAAGTCTTTCACTTAATCTTTAGATAAGTATGGACGTACATTACGTTGGTGCCATTTTTCTAAAAAGAAGTACAGACGTACTCTTAAATCAACACAGAATTGCCTTTATGTGAGCATATATATGCTCGAAGTATGAACTACATATATTCATTGAAAAAAAAGTATAGTGTTATCATGTTAAGAAAAGCCAGTAAATTAAAGTAATGTCAAGGTAGATCTTTTCACCCTCACTTTGTGTACAAGTCTCAAAGCAATACGACAAAAAAAATCGAGATTAACTATTGTTTTTCGTGATAAGCGAGATGGTTTGAATTGTTAATGCGATACATACAAGCATCTTTGGATGACTAAAATAAATCTCTATAAACGTTCTAGTGTACAAATTTTATTGTATGCTTTTTCTATTCCTCAACTGATATGAGTTTGCAGCTTTAAGATCAAAGCTCATTGTTATGTCGTTGTATTCAACACTTGAGCCCGAAAAAATGTGTATGTACGCGCCACTCGGGAATAGTACCGCTGTATATTACTTTATTTTTTCCATATCCGCTTCCTATACAAAGCATATGTCCACCACATGGTTCCTCTAAGATTTTTTCTTCTCCGCCAGTCTCTTTGATTCCTTCCAGATCATCTCAGCGTTCCGTAGCTCTGTTGAGTACATCCTGTGAATAGTTATCAGTGGCACATTCACGATGTTAGGATTTATTTGGTGGGTAGAAGAAACAGACTCTTTTGGGGCATTCGCAGCACATGTCCAAGCCAGGTCCATCGTCGATTTTGATTAAAATACAAAGTATGACTAATGTACAATTTTTTCTTCTAGTCAACGTGATTTTTTTTATTATTTATTATGTATGTGCTTTAAATTAGTTGATAGATCTGTGATGTATTTTTTTGGATTGAAAAAATACTTCTACAAAAACACCTATTAAACACAAAATCGAGTAGCTTGTACAAACAACAAAGTTTACAAAAACGACAATTGCATTTGCAGCCAATGGCAATTATGCAAATGTTCCGTCAAACGTATCCAATCAGTGGCCAGTACAATGCGCCAATCTGCCGCCTGTTTTGTTTGCAAATAATATGTTTGATAATGTCACATCTGCTTGGTAGAGCCCTCCACCAATAGGTCTACGAACGACTGCGAGAATTGTCACACAATGAAATGTGATATGGGCGATGGTACGAAATGCGTAGCAGTAAAGTTTATTGACTGCTACTGTGCAATTGAACGGTCAATTGGAAATTTTCGCAAAACTATTTCTAATATTTAAAATTATGTATTATGAACAAAGTCGTACCCCGCTGAAATAATATATCACACTGCAGAAATTATTCTTTAAATGATTATTGATGCATACATTATAACATCATCCAATAACGCAAACAAGTACATCCATAATATTATATATTAAGGCATTTATTGATCTGGTATTGTAAAAAATAAATTAAAATCTTTTAAAGACATTTTAATGCAAACATTTATGAAACGTTTTAAATGTTTTTAAACTGAAAATTATTTAGAATTTGTCAAAGATACAAAAAGATTCAATAACGTTGTTTTTTATCTTTACTCTCACTAAAGAATCCAATATAATTAATTTATAAACAACGGGTTGTTATTATTAACTGTTTTCTTTCTAAGAACAGACTAAAAAGAAATTATTGAATCTATCTAAATAGTACAAAATTGTCTTATCTGTCTTTCATCATTCGTTTTTTAATAAAAAGTTATTTTACAACAAAAATGCTATAATTGTATTCCTTGGGTGTTTTATTGAAGAGGTTTCATCTTCGGTTTGCTGATAAATCTTAAATCCCCTTTTGTATATATACATCGATAGTGAGATTTGGTATTGCAATGTTACGCTAAGTCAGGTTTCTGTAAAGCCTTTCTCGCGTAAAAAATCTCGAATCATGTTTATCGTGAAACATATATGACAGGCGCTCTAGGATGAGTCGAGGGGTAATAATAGCAACCCCTATTGTTGTTTTTATGAATTAAGGTAGAGCTGCGGTGCAAAGCGTGATGATAAATAGATACTTGGAATTATGAAGAACAAACATGGCGACACTAACAAACACCTTGCGATTGCGGCAAGGCTTAACTTGTTTTCGCGGATCAAGGTAAATAGTTATTAATTCACAGAGCTTACACTTCCGTTTTGAACGACGGAAAAGCTGATAAAGTTTGAATTATGGTTTAATTTATGAGCCAGCGTGTTGTTGATTTATGTTTGCAGATTTTTAAACGGCTAAAGTTTTGCGGGATAGAAATTAGAATATTTAAGACTTGGGGAAATTTGGTTTAATGATATGATAAATTTAATGCTGTTCGGCAAACATCCATCAAGAAATCTTTGTCTTTGTTTTTTCATATCATCTTTAGTATAATAATAGTAAATATTGTGTCAAGTAGTCAACGACCTCAACATAAAATTTTAAACAATTGTTTTATATTGAAAATACAATTGACATGCTTTCTAAAAAATGTAAGCTTTGGAAAAAAACGACGAAGAATAAGAAAGATATGTCACCGTGTATAGCTATCAATTCCACATACGTCAGTAAGTTTGGTTTAAAAGATATATATTCTTAAAAATCTAATTTGTAACAATGGCGGCAGTTTACATAGTTCTGTACAAAAAAAACAGTAGTTTTTTTTTTAGTTTGATTAAGCAATGTAAATTGTATTTAAATACCAAGATTGATCAACATTACTTTTTCAAACGTTTTAATAGTGAAAAAAAATGTTTTTATCTATTTACCAATATTTCAAGATAATAAAAACTGCCGCTTTTGTTTCCCGAGCCTTCAAATTTTACTGTAATATTTGAATAATTTAACAAATGTTCAAACATTCGAATGACAAAAAAGGGACGTTTATTTTCGAATATTATATATCCGACCGAAAAACCTAGATGTGATTTAAAAAATAATAATCATGTTGGAATAATTAGCTATCTTAGCACAATAATCCGTTAAATTATTGATTTAATGCTTCCTTATTAAATTTAAATGCAATCGAAGACAAGTGGCTTAGAAAATAGTTGATAGGTTTACAAATTAATCCAGCTGTCGTCGATAGAAGTGAATATAGGCAACGCCATTGCGCTTTTAATCTTGTGCCTACAGCAAAGCTCACAGTGCAAGACGTGCTAATCCTACCCTGGTTGTTTGATGTCTACTGGTTATTTGCTACAGAGACCAAAGGTAATGTTTATACCAGGATGTTTTGCACAAACTGCCGTATTCTAGATGTCACACGAGCTTTTCAACCACAGACTTAGATATAATCATTACTGTAATAAAGAACAGTTATAAATGAAGTTACAAAATTGCAATGTATTATAATATTACAGTTGACCACTAAGCACAATTTTTTATCAAATATTCAATAAAACATAGTTATAATTTAAATAAAAAATTGTAATCTTTATCCTTGATATAATAGAGTTTTAATATATTGGATATTGTAACCATATCCACTTCTGTAAAGAATTCGGTGTCTTTATAGAGTTTACTGTAACAGAAGCTTGGCCTCAAAAGTAGAACTTTCTGTGGCTTTGTGTGTCAAAATTTTACCGTACCAATCAGGCCAGGTTGAGATATTTTTTTTTTTATTTAAGATCTTATACATGGATGTTTGTAATGTCTTCTCGAGTGACTTGTAAAATTGTCATGTAGTTTTTTAGTTGGTAAAAATACTTTTATTCTTTATCTATCGACCGGAAATTCTGCAAAATAGATCTTTTAATACCGGTATTACCGAAACCATCCCAAATCCTGGCATCCACGGTAGTAAAAATCAACTTTACCGATTTGAAAATAAACCAAAATTGATTAGATGTATATAAATTTTGACGATTTTTTAAATCTAAAAATTTTATCTGCTAAGACTTGTACCAATATTGACAGATTACAGAATTGACAACCATTTCAACAATGTATTATTATTTATAAAAATCACCTGGTTATGAGTATGATGTATGTTGAGGGTATATTGCATGAAAACATCGAAAACACGATTTCGATTTATTCAACGGTATTGAAATCTAATATGCCACTCTTTTTTTGCTTTTTATATATTTTTTGTAGCACAGGTTTTTATATATTCTTCATATATGCATAGCAATATTTACTCCAGACATATAGCTTATGAACCAAGCAACAATTTACATATGTTTATTTATTGAATTTTGTTATAATTTACATTTCATTGAATCTGCTCATCATATTCAAACACAAACACACAAAATAAAATAAATGTGGCCTTCTCTGAACTTTCACATGAAAAACTATCGTACCGCGACAATCAATAAGGGAAAAGGAATGTCACTTTTATTAGCAGCTTAGGCTCAAAACTTTTTGAGGGAAATACAATTTTCATAATAAATCACTAATTCTCTCTACTTCAGGCGAATAGTTTATTGAACAAAATTTTCATTTCAGTGAGAATAGAAAATTTCGAGATCAGTTATGATCATTAAATTTAAATTCAATGTTTAAATTTTGAATACAAAAATCTTCTTAATGTATCTTCCTAAATAATAATATAAACATTTGATGAAAAAAAATATGTGAGGGTATTATTTGCAAACATTTCACATTCCAAAAATGGTTAAGAAATGAAACTCGAATTTTATTTTGAAAAATAATATACATTTTAAAAGAATTTTTACTTAACACTACTTTGGAATGACATTTTGTATGTTATTAAGCCATGTTTGATACTGATTTTTAAAAATACTGTCAACTATATTTTCATGCAATCTATCAACGATTTTTTTCTAATAATTTTTGCTTTACTATATTTGAATTATTTTTTCAAACAATCAGTTTTGCAAAATACAATATAAATAAACAATGGAGTTGAATATTTCCGTAAACCAACAATCTTGTTCTCCGTTTACCTATAATATTATGTATATTAATATTAATAATGGCAATCCAATACCAAAGGATGCATCCACTTGAAACGTCATCAAACGTTTCTTGGTTGGACAATGCGTGCATAATTAGTGACTTACAAGTATGACCTGAATTACAATAATGTTTGTCAAGTGGCACTATACATAATAAAACAGAAATACACACATATACCTAATATAGTCATCAAATTCATAACAGCTTTGACTCGATTTGTGCATATAATTTTAAGCTAAACCAATTTAATATATTTATAATAACAAATATATGTTAACTGTTAGGCCTTTGTGTCGTTAAAAGAACATCTTAATGATAAACATGCTTTGAATCTACATCTTGGTAAGCTCAAAATCATTTTTTTTATTTAAACATAATAAATAATCAGAAAGAGAGTTTGTGATATTTATTTTCTTGATCTTTAGTGCAGCTCTTATTATATTGCTATTTTCCGTTTTGTTAGCTGGTTCATTAAAATAATATTTTAAAAACAAATAGATAAACGGCTCTTTCATTTGATTTTTGTATCTTTTGCACACATTGGAAGTTGTGTAACAAATTAAATAGGTCAAATGTAATGGAAACACAATACCTTCTTTTTCGGAGCAGTTTTTAAGTGACATTTAATTGGCCCTTAAAATTCGATCATCCATATATTTTTCAACAAAAATATGTTTATAATAAATACATGCAAAAAATAAATATTGTATCATTTGAAAATGCGTACTTTCTGAGAAAAAATTGTCCTGTTTTACATTTACGATAAGCATCATAATATGTGAGATTCTGATATGATATTTTTATTTTCGCCTAGGATTATCAGTAAATTCAACAATTAATATAAGTTAATATTTCCGATGAAAAAAATTGATTGTGATCCTTATAAGAATGTAATTAAAATATATTTTTTTAACTCATTATAATTAAGTGTAATATTGTAATTATAATTAGGATGTTAGAGTGAATGACTTGATGCATTGTGTATCTCTTCAGAGCCAGTATATATAGCTGAGAAAAATATTAGTTTAAACATAGTTTGATGGCGCAAGCCGAAATAGCTATCAACGCATAAAATTATTAAAAACTGTAGAAATAAAATACTTTGATATTTTTAATCTGTTATAATGGAGTTCTACCAAGTAAATGCCAAATCAATTAATTAATCAATTCATTAATTGATCATTATCGTCCATTTATTGATTTGGCATTTACTTGGTAGAACTCTATTATAATATGGTAAAAATATCAACGTATTTTAGTTTTACAGTTTTTTTATATTTATGAGTTGATAGCTATTTCGGCTTTCGCCATCGTCAGAAATCATTATAATCCCTTTTCACCAAGTATCAAAGTAAACAACTTAAAAAAGATTCTAAATAGTGTGTCGCGAGTGAATAAATTCTTTGTGCACGTTAGAATTATTTTAAACAGTATTTTAATGAAGTGTAAAATTAATATGAATATAATTGTATGTTGATGTCATTCACGAGGGCAGAATTGCTGTTAAAATTTTATTAACGATCCGTTAGCTCAAAATAAGCCCAGTGTCCTCTTAGACAATTTGCGGAAATCCAATTGAATATTCGGCTATATTTGCCCAATTAAACCTTTCATTGAGTGAAATCGTACACCATTACGCGACCACTATCAGATAGGCCTTACTTCTACGCCCCGCTATAGCACAATAATAGTATGGCATGACATACACTTCCACCCCGTTCAAGTTGTCTATTTTCACCAACCAGTTAATTGTAGTATCCGAACAGAGACATTACTACAAATCGCTGTTTGTTCATGTATGAGCTGATATCCGGATATTCGGATATCCAAATGTTTAGGCACAAACATGTTAACGAGGTAATCAAACTATATTTAAAGTGATTTTTTAACTAACAAAAACCCATGGCTAATCTTTTGGATGTCATTCTACTTGGGAGCGTAATGAAAATAATGTTGCTTTGTTTTATTGGCATAAACATTGTACCAAAAACATTGCCGTACTTTTGTTTTTTAAAAGGTTTATCTCTTTCTATGGTTTGTCATACTAAAGACGTTCGCGGTATTTATTTATTTTTTATTTTTTAGGGTCTTCACTGTCAATACTTGGTGAAAAGGCATTATATTAACAAAAACACAATCACTTTGTGTACTTTATTCTACTTTGCTTAAAAGTTCAGGACCGGTTTCCATTTTTTTTTGTATAAATAGCACTGTTTATATATTTTTCTTACTAGTTAACAATGCTCGCAATGAGCGAACCCGGTCCTGACTTTTTAAATATAGTGAAATAAAGTACAAAGGAATATTGTGTTTTTATTAGTATTTATTTTTGTCAAATTCTTCAACTCTTATCCAAAATATCTTTTGCTAAGATAAGAAATTGTCAAAACATAGTAATGTAGCATTTTTTTATTTTGGTTCACAAGAGAACTAAATGAGTTTTAAATAGTTAAAAGAATTTATTTATTTAAACTCTAAAAAAAAATAGCTTTTGTCATATTTTTTGCATTATTTAACTACAGTTTACCCGTCACAAAGCCTAAAAAACGAACACCACAAATGAAAATAAAAAACTACTCAGAACCTCGACTACATGACTAGCGTGGTAACTAAAGATTTCATTGTTATCTACTAAAAAGAAAATTGATTACTTTACTACTGTTCATTTATTTTCAAAGATAGGCTTTAAAAAACTGTCACGAGGAAAGTGAAATATTGAACTGGTAATTTAAAAACGTGTTGCTGAATTTAAAAACATTTTTTTTAAATAGTTTATGAAAAATAATGTCACCGTGTATAATAATAATGCTTAACACCAAAATAGGTTGTGGTTGAATTTTTGCCTGAAAGTCATCTATAAAATTTTGAATTTGTTGAGTCCATTTAAAAAATAGCAATTTCAGATGAGGGATAATGATTTTTTCAATTAACATACCTCTCAAGTAATTGTATATAATATTGTATATAAACATGCATCGTAACTATGGTATTTTCCACAAAAATCAATACGAATTGCTTCAATATACTACAAAACATCGTCATCATTTTTATAATTAATTCCCTTTAAACAAAAAACCTACCGAATTTCATCTCATTATACAAATAACAAACTCCTAAATCAGCTTAAAGGGCTCAAAATGAAAAACGTATTTTCCGATTAACAAACTCGCCCTAACTCGCAAACACTGTAAAATTTAATGCTTTTTTTCCGTGAAATAAAATCGAATAAATTTATCTATGTTTTTATTTCCTTCCGTGCTAAATCTCCCAGCCAACTTTCTGAGAGATTTCCAATGAATATATTTGCCAGATTGAACTTTTCCAAAAACCTTAAAAAGGCAATAGTTTTCAAGACTTATATTTCACCTGGCAGAGCATTGCGTCTTATTCTTATACTGATAATTCAAATAAACATAGTTTTGGTATATTTAAATTCTGTTAATTCATTTCATATTTTATATTATTATAGTAAGTGTAACAAATTAAGTATCTGTTTTTATTTCAAACGTTCTTTTGTTAGTTGGTATATATTTGTATTTACTATGTTAGCTTTCAATGTGGAGCTTTGTGAAATCCTAAGAGAGACTATTTCGACAGATTTTTTAGACAACTTTTTTGATTCAGTTACTCAACCTTATCTTTTGTTATTGAAAGTACGAGTATAAAAAAAGCGTTGGGAGAGAATCTTTGTACCACAGACAACCATGGATTTTTATAAAAATACATACGTCGATAAAAACATCAATTATTTACGAAGCTGTCCATACTCATATTTGTGCATGTAACCTCCGTAAACAAAGTTAACGAGGTTGATCTCTCAGTCATAGATCTGACATTGAAAATAAATTTCATTTAATCATGATGGTTAGTACTTTTTTTATTTTAGCCATAGTCAACGTATTTTAACGTATATATTATAATAGTGATCAGAAATTCATTCTTAGTTTTTAAAACCTATTTAATAAGAAATTGCCATTTAAGCATTCTAATTCTGACAAAATAATAAATAACTACATATTCAAACGCTTATATTTTTTTATATAACAAGTAAATATACTTTTAAATTAATATTATGTATCAAAATTTTAATCAACACTTTTGAGTATAATTTTTAATATTATTGATGTCAATGTGCTTCATTACCAATGTGCTAGCAAATTGATACTTAAACGTCATAATTTTATTCAATTTAATATTTAAAAAAAAAACAATTTAGTCTGTGTAATATGCTGTATTCATTTTTGTATTTCATATCTTGAATAATTTATAAAAAATAAAACAACAATAAGTTTTCCTTTGATTTCAGTGAATCGAGAATTTTTAACAAGGATCGGTAAACTTCTGTTCATAATAATAGGCTATTTATGAATTTTGTTTCCTTTTTTTATAAGAAGGTTCATTAATTTATTTAAAAGGAGTTGGTAACATGATTACTTTTAGGAAGTTTGTTTCTGTGAAAAAACAAGTGTTTACTTATTGAGAAAAAATCGCGTTCCAAGTTAATTAAAACATTTAAAATTTTGAAAACTTTTAATTGGGAAGAATACTTGTCAAAAAAATGTTGAAGGTAAAACGGAGACAGAGAAACAAATCAAACCGTGAAACCTTATATCAGTATACAAAGTAACATTGTATAGGTATATTAAATGACCTACAGGGTTCAGTGTTCTTAAATATTTGACTAGAAATTTTTCTGTGTAATGCATTATGATTAAAGAATCCAATCGCAAGCCAAAATGCTGATCCCGGGATTTCGGGATTAGAATTTTTCGATCCCGGGATCAGTACATTTTTTTAAGAAATATAAATTGGTAATATTGATGAAAAATAAAATAAAAAAAATATTCTATATTATATAAACAGCTGTGGGCTGCCGATACGTTACCAAAAAGCTTTCTTTATCTAAGTTATTCGAGATTTACAGGTTTACAGGCGAATGAGTGGATTTTTTAATTACTCGTAAAAAAATATGCGCCATAATTATTAAACGAACTAAATATGCATAAATTATGTAAAAATACGCAATATAATTAATGTCGACAGCTAAAAAAAGTATCTACCAACTTCAGACTGCAAAAGCGAAGATTCATAAAATTGTCATGTACATAAGAGTCGTCTGGTATCAAAAGCAGAACTGTTCCATACATTATGTATCGAGCAGTACGGCTTCATTGTGCGAATAACCAATAAAATATATTTTTATATTTACCATATCCGGCGACAAGTCCTTTTGTAGTAAGATCATTTTTTACAGTGGAAATAATAAAAACGTTCAATAGAAATAGTCAAAGTGAGAATAGATTTTCAACTCTTGAAATAATATTAGTCGAACAAACGCGCGCTACTGATATTTATCATACTGTTCGCATAAAAAGTTGACCGAAATATTTTTTAGTCGATACGTGTTTTATTACATAATTGATACAAGCAAAACGAACCATTGATATCTGATAACATTCATTAAGGTGTTGAAAACAAAGGTACCGAAGAAAATATATTATCGTCAAATGCATTCAAATATAAAAATGTGTTGATGAAAGTTAATATGGCTTGGCATCAAATTACCTTATCTTCTGCGATAACTTTTGCAGTAAATCTAATCGCAAAGAATTTAAATTGGGCATCGTTTATTACATATGTGTGAACTACCGACTTGAAAAGCAACACGTTTCGGTATTAAAATCAATTCGGGATCATGTCTTCTAATCCCGGGACTGAAATGTATCGAAAACTGTACGAGATCCTGTAATCCCGGGATCCCGGATCCCGGGATTGGATTCCCTAATTATGATATATAGTAATACAATTTTTGTGAGGGTGACATGGTATATTCATGTTTGCAACAGAAGGAAAAAAACAAAATTTGAGTATGATTAAGCATTTAAGCTGTGACCACTATAACTATGACGACCTTTTTTTAAAGACTGAAAAGAGTTGCATCAACTAGTGGTTTCTTTAAAAAATAATGAGTCTTTGAATGATGTTAAATATATTTTAAGAAACTGTTATTTATTTAATTCATCCGTGTATGACTATGATATATTTTTAATGACAGTATTTTAAGTGAAATATTAAAATACGTAACTATTTTGGTTTATTTACCTGGTATTGCAATCCCAGTTGGTCATATTTGTTTGCTGTTGCTTTATTCAAACATTTTTTATAGTACCTGTATTAGTATTTGAAAAACCGGTTTTTAATAATATAAAATATTAAAATACTAGAATTGATATATTTTTTCAGTATTGCATTCACTAGAACTGACACATGTTAAAATATGTATAATTGAACAAAATAACCGTAGTTTACTTGAAAATCAACAAAAAAAATAAAACAAGCACATGTCATTGGGTCAATACTACTAAAAAATATACGGTTAAGTCGTTTCAAATACTATTTTATATGTACTTAAACTTATTGGTTCCAAGCTCGTATAGACACAGTGTTTTTATAAAGACTCTCTCACCGTATATGGTACGGACACGTGTAAAAACAGATATAATAAAACAAAATAACCACAGCGCAGTTTAAAAAATCAACAAAAACGTCACTAGCACATCCCACCAAGTCAGTGCTATTACGAAATTTGTACGGGTTTGTCGTTTTATGTGCCTAAGTGTGTATTGAAGTATGTCGATGTAAAAGTTATTATAAGGATGTAAGTCAGATTTTCTAGGCGCTGATTTAATGTTGGCTTATTTGAATGCACAATGAACGTGTTAATAATGATTTGTATTTATAATATGTTTTTATTGCTGTAAAAAAATGCGTATACAAATATTTTATTACGACCACACATAACGAAATCCATCATAAAGGTATAGATTATTCAATTGAACAATTTGTTTAAATTTTTATTATCAACTAGCGAGTACCCGGCATGCGTTGCAATGCCACTCAAAGAAATAACGTGCTTGTTTTTTAATTCTGATTATTGAAGTGCTTTTGGATATCTTTTGTTTTTCCGTCTAATAAGTATACGAATAGATCTGAAGGTTTTCCAACGGGTGAGCAGGTCACATACAGCTGTCCATGTGAGAAGCATAGATTTTATAAATTTAGTCTACACCCTTGTAGCGATTGTCCCAGTGATTTGTTGATGGTCATTGCAAATGCGAGTCGCACCGGAAACTGCAAACATTTAAATTCGAATGGCACATCTGTTGGAATTATTGAGATGCTTGGCAACAGTACATTATCCCCTTTAAATTTTCCTTTTAATTTGTTTAGCTTCAATGATATTGTGCATTATCTTTTTCACTGAATGTCTGGTACCGTTGCAAAGTGGTGAATTTATATTTCGGAGAAAAATGATGGGTACGCCAATTTTCAATGTTAAAACGTGTAACGGCATGGCTGGCAAATCAAGTGAATTTAAGAATTCAGAAGAATTTATTGCGATATTTTTGGGAAAACTTTGTGAATCAATTCTATTATTGTTTTTGTAATTTTACAGAAGTTTGTTGGCAATGTAATACATTGTGTGGATTCATCTATTTTCAATGTTCCATTCTCAATATCTAACAACTATTTTGCGGAACGTTCAGCGGATGTGTCATATTGTAGTTCTACACGCATGCTGGCCTTGAAAGCCAATTTCTGCACGTGTCGTCATAAAACTGATGATTTGAGATATGCATTTAATTTATCAACAGCTGTTGAACGTGGTATAACTGGTAGGGTTTGTCGAAAATCACCAGACAATAAAATAAGTGCGCCACTAAAGACCACTATTCATTTCCTCTCAAATCTTTTAGTGCATAGTGTAGAGCTAACAATGCCTTTTTGTGCGCCATAGTACATTCGTCTCATATTATGAGTTGACATGATTGAAGTACTTCACCCATTCCGATTTTTTTTTTTGATATTGCATGTTAGTGTCTCAGTGATTTGCATTAAAATGCAATTTCAGTGCTGAATGCGCTGTTCGACCACCATCCAAAAATGTTCACACCAAAGGAACGCGAACTGATGCTTAACTATATGAAATACACACATTTGTTAAATTGATAAAAGTCACCAGAAAAGACGATAATTATTAGAAAATGCGCCACAGAGAATCCTCAAAATAGCCAATCAATGGGTCCAAATTTAACTTTTCGTGACCAATGATTTGCCATGAAACTGATAGCCGTGGCATGCAGATCGCTTTATTCGGCGAAATTTCTCATTGTAAAATGGCTGCACTCTGGGGTGGGCTGGAAGAAGCTTAGAGGGGCTTGCGCAAGCATTTTGTGAAATTTTGCTAAGATCGGCCAGCCCCCTGTTAATCTAAGAGAAAACAATATTCTCAAATCAAATGAATACATAACTGCAATTTCTGACTTAAATATGACATCTACGACAGCATCAGTATACACAGTAGTACATTTTCGGCTATTTACATTGATGAGTGTACAGTAAATTGCATATTGTTACATAATGTAAATGCATTAAGTAAAAATCGATTGCTTATTTAAGTAGTCCATCAGAGTGATAAAAAACCCACTTGTTCCCAGAATACCGAGAATTACTTTGATATAAAGCGAGCCCCTTGTAAACGCATTGGCAGCCTACCGCTGGCTGTACTAATTTAGAAAACTTTAAGGGCGTCCGCCCAACAAATCATCAAAGTTTTATTGCAATCGGATGAACGGTATAGATACAGGAACGCATAAAGGAAAAACTACCAAATTACCGTATTGGCAGCCCATCGTTGTATGTTTTGATTCAAAAACCTTTGCTGGTGTCCGCAAAGAAAATCACCAAAGCTTTATCGCAATCAGATGAACGGTATAGAAACGCATACGGAACAAACAAACAAATTAACTTATTGGAAGCCCACCGCCGACTGTATTTATTCAGATACCATTGCGGGTGTTTGCACAACAACTCACCAAAGTTTTATCGCAATCGGATGAACGGTATAGGAACAGGAACGCATAAGATACAAACTAACAAATTAACGTATTGGCAGCCCACCGATGATTTATATACATTTGCGGCCGTCTGCACAGCAACTCACCAAAGTTTTATCGCAATCGGATGAACGGTATAGGAACGAATACGGTAAAAACCAAAAAAATAACGTATTGGCAGCCCACTGCTGATTAATATACATTCACGGGCGTCCGTACAACAACTCACCGAAATTTTATTGCAATTGAATGAACGATATAGGAACGCATACCAGACAAACAAACAAATTATCGCATTGGCAGCCCACCGCTGATTCATAAACCTATTCTGGCGTCCGCATAACAACTCCCAAAAAAATTTATCGCTATCGGATGAGCGGTATAGGAGCGCATAGGTAACAAATATACAAACATTCATTTTTATATATATAGATATAAGATTTATTAGATCATTAAATGTTGGGAAAGTCAAATTAATGTTTAAAAACACAAATAACTATCTTAATACTGTTAAAAATATCAAATAAATAAACACTAAATTTTACTACTCACAGACAACGTTTAACTTGAATGAATCATCTAGTGGGGTGGATGGAATCCGAAGATTATCAGCCTGGCATCGGAGCTTGGTTCCATCATCCTCAGGAGTTGGCGAAAATGTCAAAGAACTCACTACAACTGTCTCGTTGGTCGCTTCAGTCAACTGTAAATAAAAAAAAACACTCGATTAAAGTTTTTATATCTAAAAACATGTATCGATATCAAGAAGGTTACAGTACAGTCTTAGATCTTAGCAAGATTTTTTGGGAGTTGATATTTATTTGAGATTAATGATTTGGGATTTTAGGCCGTGTTTATAAGTCTCCAATCCGAGATCAGAGATCCCGTGATCTCGGGATAGTCTTAGTACTAATTCCGGGGTTTCGGAATTCACCATAACACGTAAAAATCCATATGAAGAGCTAAAAAAAAGGTTAACAGCGCTGCACACACTGGCAGACGCTGCTTTTTAAAATGATAGAGCTTTTTTTTGAATAATTTTAGAATCTGTCAATTTTCAATTGTTTCAGAGGATGAAGCTAACAAAAAGGTCTCATCCTTTTGGATAACTGTGGAATTGGTCAATTCGTCACATCGAGTTGACAAAAGAGATTTTTTTTGTATGAAAGTTAGGGATTTATAAATTAATTATTACACGAAATAGTGGTTAGTGATCAATCCTGGGATTGCAAAATTGTGAAACCAGAATTCTAGTGATTAGATAGATAGTTTTAAGTAATGCTACCTAAAAATAATTTGTGTTAACTTCCCAATCAGCAATCTTTATCCATTTACCAAGTCACGACAATTTAAAAATCAACAGTGATAGAAAAGATTCATTATTATACAATTTAAAAAAAACTCAACGCCGGCATGAAAAAATAAAATTATTTTTAGTTGAAAAACAGAATGAAATTTGTCTCTGCGGATACGTTAAATTGAAACTAAAAGCGCACCAAACGAAAACAACCATTGTGGAATTGTGCAGTAGGGCTCAAAACGGCAGCCGGTTTTAGTAGCACAATCTAAAATTCAATCAGCCGAAGTCTACATTAATTATCTGCTATAATTTTAAACGCATCGCAGCTGACGAAAAACCGCGGTAATTGTTTCAAATGCGCTTGGAATTTAATTAGATACGGGGTTTTGCATGCCCATAATTGGAAATGTAGTGTTTTTAAAACGAAATAACGACGTGCACGAAAGAATAATGTGTGTTACAATACATTTGTTTATTTTATATTAAAGCAATAATATGATTAGAAAGGATATATATCTGGTTTTGATTTATATGCGAATTACAAATGCGTTGCTTTAAGAAGTGATGATTTTTTCAGTGGTAAGCTTTTTTAAACAGTTTTAAAGAACACACATTTTTCATATATTTTTATGTGATGAAATGTTCTTTTTGATGTATACCATCACTGTTATTATATAAGAAATTTTAGAAAAAAATAGTGCACAGTGATAATTTGCTAATTTTTAATGAACGGGAGGATCGTTCGTGTTTTCCTTTACTTTATCCTACAAGTAAGTGAATATAACTTAATTTCATGAGACAAATATAAATTTTCCAGAAAAAAAAAATATTCCCCATCATTTAAATCATTAAGAAGTCTTATATTATAACATTTTAACGATAATCACATTTAATTGCAAACATCTACAAAGAATTTAGTGAATATTTTCCCAGCTAAATCAAATCATAAAATTAATCCATGTCGCCACCTATTGATTTTAACTTAGTGATAAATATATTTCTAATGCAATCACGATACACTTATTAACTAAACATCAATTCAAGTTTACTGAAGATGCCAAATGGCAAAACCCGGGTTGTTGGACAAAACTTGTGCAAATGAAAAAAAAATTGAACGATTTAATTTTATTATGCAAATAGTTGGTAGTGACAGTTACAATTTTTTTAAGCAATCGTTTTACAATGACTTTTTATAAAATTTCAAAATTTTGATTATATTATAATACTTATTTATGTTTTATATTGAAATTTAGTGACAAACTTCGGGTGAATCTTACCAGTTTTTTGATATAATTCATGCTTTTACAATTTCACTTTATATTATAAAACATAAATAAGAAAATTTGTTATTTTTATATAATACAATATATTGTAAAAATGTCTTTGTATTCCTCGCATACAATAACCTACATATTGTACAGAATTTTATGCTTGAATTAGCATACAGCTTAATTTGGTCTTAAGAATCATAACAAAGTAAGGGCCCATGAAAACAGTTTGGGAACGTATTTCAAAATGTTGAATATGATTAATTTTGATGAAATTCCATGTTTTACGGTTAAATTTTATGCGGTACTTAAGCAGTTTTATTTGGATACTCATAATAATTTAAGTAACAGGACTCAAAATGTTTTTTTTTTCTAATAAAAACTTCTTATTAAAATAATATTTTTTGTGTTTGTTTAATAAAACAATTAAAAGCTACTGCTGTATGTCATTTATATTTTTCAAGACATTAATTTTCTCCAAATTTGAAGAATGTCCTCTCCTAACGGAACATTCAAACAGTTGATTATATAATTTAATATTTCAACTGAAGAAGCTTGGTGAAATTTCAATATTAAATTCACACACATTTTGTCACTAACGACCCGGGTTTTGCATTTCGGTATCTTCAGACGTTCAAGTGCACTTATGAACTTGAACTGACTATATGTATAATTGATTATATAATTTATATATAACTGGTAATATAATTTGAATGGTAACCGAATGTCTTCCAAGACATTGTGTACTTCAATTAATTCAGCCAAGTTATCTTTTAGTTATAATAAAACGAATCTCTCAAATATTCTCACATAGAGAAATATTTTTTTAAATTAACATAATTGCTAGTTATTTTCACTACTTTATTTTTAGGGACTCTACCGCAAAAAATACAAATTCACAAAGAAAAATAAGTTTAAAACCACATTTTTTATTATATTTCTCAAAATCTGCTTCTAAACATTAACAGTGCTTTTTTATATTATATAAAATAAAGAATACAAGGACAGTTTTGTAAATTGATTTTTCAATCGATTTATGAATTTATGTCCGAAGGCATGGATGTATGTGATGTCTTGGATTCCCCCCTCCCACCTTTCCTATCCTATGAACGGGGCGTATCGAGAGAGATTAGCTAACTACTAGTCCTGTCTAGCGCCATCCTTATATTCCTTCTCTCTTTGAAAAAAAAGATGTTGAGCAACTGAGTAAAATGCAGTTATAGTAGAAATACTTCCGTTGAGATAAACTCCATTAGGAGTCCGTATGCTCCACATTGGGAGCGGACATGGTTTTTTAATTTTTTTAATCCTTATAGGTATTTCCGATTTGGAAATTCAGCTCGATTAAATGAGAAAATATGATTCTTACATGAAAATGATATTAAAGTTGCATTAATCACTTAATTTTATACTTTATATTGATGTGGGAACATAACATTACATCATTAATTATTATTTTATTTTTTATTATTTTTTTGCTGCAATTTTTGGTATGGCCAATAATTGTATCTTTTGGTGGCCGATAATTGAAAAAAGTGGCCAATAATTGTAGATTTCTGCCTTTTTTTTTGTTTATTTTTTTTCAAGTGCAAAATATATACTTTATTACATGTTTTAATGATTGATTATCATAAATAAATAGACAATTTAACATATGATATTTTTTTATTTCACCTTTCTAATGATACGTGTCCACAAATCAAGAACAAAGTTGAAAAAATCCTTAAGTGGCCAATAATTGTATGTTTTGCCCTACTCAATTTTTAGTTGAAATTATATTAAGCTATTTTATTATTATTTGACAAATCTTTACTTTTTCCTGAAAAAGTTACTCAGTTAATACGTTGTATTATATTTATTTCACGGAATTTTACAATTCTTAAAATAAATATTTGCATCAAATGAAATTTATAATATAATCAAAAGCAAATATAGATTTGTCAAAATGAGGTACATTGTAATCTATGAATGCAGAATCACACAATCAATCTACAGCTTTTGCTCTCATGTTTCAGTAACATAATCGTATTTATTTTATTGAATAACGTTTCTTTAAATTTACTCTAGCAAACCTAGCTATCTTCACTCAAATGTTTCCCTGTCACAAAAAGTCACGTGAACATTGCCACGCAAGACTTATACTAACATCGGTTCTTATCAAAATTGTCTACTGTTAGATATAAGCACAAATAAATAAAATTATTTTGTAATGCTTTTTATCAATTTTTGACGTTTTTGTAGTAGAAATGTATTTCCCTTTGCTATTCTACATCTAAATTTTGGCATTGAAACACTTATATCTTCTCTTAGAGTACAAAACATTTGAACGCAACTTGTTGGACGGGATTTGGCCGAGCGATCCGACGAGTGATTTTAAGTGAGCGAGTGAATAAAAAGCTTTCCTATTTTCTCGGTCGAGTGGATGGGTACCCCCACCACCTATAACAAACTGACTTCGCTCACGTTTTCGGCGTAGTCAAACTGGCGTTATGGAATCGAACGAAACGATCGTAAAAATGAAGTAAATCTGAACTGAACTTATATTACTCGGACGGTATAAAGGAGGCTCAAAAATTCAATCTCTTCTATGTTTAAATTTGTATTAATTTATTTCAACTTTTACAAGTGAAACAATCAGTTTATCAGTTAAAAACTATATTATTTGATATATTCACATATTTTTGTGGCAGGTTTCGTAACAATTAATTTCTAAAATAAAATCAGATATCGGTATTTGATATCTGAAATACCGCAAGAAGTGTAATATGCATCAAATCGAAATAGGGCTAGAAGTCTTGTATACATAAACGTAGATGTAATTTATTTATATCGCGGACAAATCACGACTTTATTTGATTTGTAACACGTTGTTCCATCAATTCTGCTTGGACTGACTTGAAAACGGTCATAAAACAGGATGAGAGTGCAGATTTATGAATGTCGTTCCCAGAGATTTAAAATTCGGCATTCTGCAGTAGCGCCATAAATCGGTTGGACGTGAATTTTTAACACTTTTTCTCGGAAATGTACGGCAGATATTGGCTCCAATGAAAGTTATTAATGATCAATTAAACGTATTTATGCAGAAAAGATCCTAAGCTCATTGGGTCTTTTATTTAAATATTCAATACTACTTTAGGTTAGGAGTATCACAGCCCGTAAATACATTTCTACTGCTGCAATGCAAAACTTCAATTTTACATTTTGTAAAAATATTACAATAATATTTGGTATTGATTGCAGTTTAAAACATGTATGTTGTATATATTCACGTGTCTTTGGATCATTTTTGAAACGAACCTTCTCGATGACTATATTTAGTCTATGGAATTGTATTACCAATGTAGAATGTGCAATAAGCATTACATAAAACCGATAATCCCAAATAAGTATGACCAATAACAAATTCAGCAGATGATCATGATAGAAATCGATTTTGAATGTTTGATTACACTAAGGCAACAGGGAAAACTTATATCGACTACCAAACATAATGATAGTCAGTAATGCATCTGATACCTGCGGATGATCTACCATTTAAAATGTAATTTTTGCGTGAAGAAATTATTACTGCGTTAACAAATAATTTCAATCGAACAGCATTATTATTATATAAATATCTGAAAGCAGACTAACGAGGAACGACACGAAATATTCAGATTTTCTATCAAATATTAAACGGAAAGAGAAGAAGAAAAATTTATGGGTACGCTATGTACATTTTTGGCCATCCTTTTATCAAAACTTTACTCTGTATAATATGTATGTTTTAATAAATTTCGTATTTTTTCTTAGTACTAGCTGAAATAAGTTTGGTTAGACATTCTTTTTACATGACAATAAAGGATTATTCAATTTGCATTGTATGCGTAGGGTAAATAAGCACAGTAGGTATAATATATTCGGTAAAAGTCAAATAAATCCTTGTAAATTATTGCCCTGTTAAAAATACTAATCAAAATTTGTCAACGATTTAAAAAAAAAAATGAGTTAATACAGCATTGGGCAAAAATAAATCGAGGGATAACATTATGCATATTATATAATAGTTTGTTATAAATAAAATGACGAAATATTTGAATTAATTCAAACGATAATAATGCTTTGTTTTCCAGCTTATGTTTTTAAAAGCATTAATTAGAATGTTCGAAAAATTTCGGCATGATGAAAAAATATCTATGAAATCTATAACGTTAATTTCAACGGAACACTGCCGACTCAATTAGTAGACTTTGAAACGCATTTTCAATGGACATGTCAACATACTTTATGGAAAATGTTTGTTATTTTTGACGTAAAATACACAAAAAATAATTAAAACTTTGTCGCCGGAATCGAAAATATTTTTTCGTTTTAAACAAAATTGAAACAATATAATGACGAAGTATTTTTAATATTTTTGACGGTTAATTGATGGAAATTTAATAAACCACTTAGTCAAAACAAAACTGAAGTATTCTTTAGTTTATTATTCACTATTTTGCTATATAATGTGAATTATTTGATATAGAAATATCAATGCGAGTTATCTTTTTTTTATTGAATACATCAGAATTTGTGAGGGTTTTTCTTAAATTTATTTTCCATTAATAACTAAAAAAATATTTTAAATCTTAAAAGATTTCTTTATATAGCAATTAGATAATTCTATTTTTGAATTCTATATTTTTTAATCATTAAAAACTGCTCTTACAAAATAAAACTGTTGACAGAATTCAACCTCGATAAAAAATTGATTCTTCTACTATTCAACTTGCTCAACCAAATAAATGTACAGAAATAAATAAAGAAAATATTGATAACAAGCAATAACAAGAATACATTATTATTACATGGCAAATCAATGTAAAGATATACATACGAACATACAAATACAATACCTCTGTTCAGTGTACGCGAAGATTCACAGCACTTTCTAAGTAAGCTAATTTTAAAGAAACCGCAGGTGGTTAGGATATAAAAGTTTACAGTTTTATGAAAATGTAGACGCTCATCCTTTGTTTTACGACTAATCCAGCAATGTGTCCAAAGTTCATGGCTCGTCCTCGTCCGCTCACCCCTAACTAGAAAGCTCCGTAAAGTTAACGTCAATGTGACATGTAGCCCTTGAGATTGGTTGTCGTTGCTTAACCCTTAAACAGCTTGACGGATAATGATTGCGTACAAATTGGGCTACGAATAATCACCTCACCGTCAAGCCATATCGTAAGATGATTTTGTTGAAAAATATTTTGTGTAAGTGTTTTTTCATTACCAACGTCGTATGAAGGTACTATAACCATGTAATGTATACACAACATCTACTTCTATGCTATATTAATTCTCTATGACATACTTGTAACAATAAACATTTCAAAGGACTAAACCAAAATCCAATTCCTTCTCCCCATTTCAAATTGAGAGTTCATCTCGAAAGGCCGACAGCTTAGTAGCAACTCCTCAATACTCACATCGATATTATTTTGATTAAATAAGACTTAAGTGATTTATTATAAAGTGTATAAATTATTATTATGGAATAAAGTTGAAACAACATTTAAATAATAATAAAGTGTTTTAGTAAAATTATATCTATAACAACCATACCAAGAAGGCATATTTTTCTGATTCCATAAGTTAATTAGACTTCATGAAAAATAATTATAAAATAACCATATAAAATACTTGTAGAGACGAAGAGAGCAAATAGTATCCATTGTATAAAATGTCTATATAAGCTCTTTCAATTGGGACGCTCGATCGTGCAGGATGTCCATCATGGCATGTGCTGTGTGGCACGTAGTGCCGTCCTGTTGGAACCACATGTTATCGGTATTCATATAATAGTTTAGGCCACAATAAGTTACTTACTATCGACCTGTAGCGCTCGCCGTTGACGGTTATGGGAATGCCAGCTTCGTTTTGAAAAATGTACAGACCGATGATTTCGCCAAGCCAAAATTCACATCTAACAGTAGTGACTTTTCTGGATGCATTTGGTGCTAGTGTATCTCGTATGGATTGGTACCGCTCTAAATCCGACAATTTTGCTTGTTCACATATCCATTCATCCAAAAATAGACCCCGTCGCTTAAAATGATTTTTTTGACGAATGTGTCTCAAACGGAGTAGTGACCTTGATAATAAAATTTCATGTTTTGCAGACTTTGCTCAACGATTTAACCTTACATGGTGATTTGTCGTAATCTACCAAACAATTGACAACAAATTCGACAGATGTCACTTTAACAACATGGTTGATTTAACCTAACAAATTTAGAGCATCCCTATTGAAAGACCCTATATATATATTACTTTACGCAACTTATCTCTTTGGTTATATTTTAAATATTAATCAGCCTGGTTGCCATGCAAAAAAAAATATAATTAATGTGGTAAAAAAATATTACAGCTTAGCAAATTTGTAGAATGGTTATAGCTTTATACAGATAAAAACTCATTGTCATTTATTGAACACATACTTTCAACACACTAAAGTGCAAGCCGTAGAGTATTGGACACTACTCATGATACAATTTCAGTACCAAAAACTGAACATACACATAACGTTGTTATGCCACGGGAAAATTTTGCTAGTATCAAACTTATGGCCGTTGCGTGTAGTGGTGAGAATTGCAATGGGGGTGTGCTACATTTCAAAAGTGATATAACGATAAAAAATATTTTAAATATTTGAGATATTTACATTTATAAATACTGTAATATTATTGATTAATATCGACATTGATGGCTTTATAATTTTGATGTTTTTCACACAACGAAATCCCATAAAGAAAGTCCCTGGGGTTATGAAAAGGAGTGAAGTCTTGTGCGCAAATAAAAATAATAATTCATCATATTTACATGAGAGTTTATACCTCAAGTTGCCCAGGGGCTATGAGACGAGAATGATTGATCGAAAAATTGAAATGAATTCCTGTCGAGCTAAATTTATTGGAGTTTGAATGCATTATAAAATGGATGTTTGTATACCGGAGGGAAAGTTTCTGAAGGAATTTGCCAAAACGCATTATGGACACATTGAAAACACAAGTTTATTCCTAAAATATTATCGTAAAATATGTTTCTAACGTAGACACTTCTATTGATTATATTACTATAATTACTTTCGATGAATAATGATCACAACTAGGAGTTGTAATATCGGAAAAAATATTAATACCAACTCTTAAAATTGATTTTTTTAAAACTAGTCGAGGTTATGTCTCATTTAAGCCAACCGAGTACTCGTCCGAGAGAATGAGCTCGGCCGCATACAAAACCATCTGAACGCGTATATAGTAGTATAGCACAGCATTTGGTCGAGTGATCTGACAAGTAATTTGAGTGAGCAAGTGAATATAAACTGTTTCTGTTTTTTCGACCGAGAGGATATACCCATTGACTTGAAAATGTAAAATGTACTGAATCACTAAAAAAACTTATATACGTGTAGAAGCTTACTCGGTCAAAATTGTTGCTCGGTGTAATAATAAAAACAGTTAATTACATTTATTATAATTTTAATGTGTTTTTTTATTTCACGATGCGATCACACTGTTTATCATTTGATTTTAAAATTCATCAACCTAAAAATAAAAAAAACAAACATTTCCTTACTATAATATTCAAATGTAATTAAACCGTTTTGCGAGATGTCTGTTTGATCAATTAATTTCGTTACTTTTAACAGAAGCCGAATGAAATAAAATAATTAATTAATAATAATCATTGCGTTTTATTGATATTGCCCGCACGAACAAAACTGTAAATTTAAATAATTGAAATAATATTGAGTGTATCGTAACATGCCGAGTCCTATGGTGCAGTGGTTAGCGTTGTGAGCTTCCATGACGGATCTCACGGATTCGAGTCCTAGTACGAACAGAATTTTTTCAATTGATTTATAGATTTATGTCTAAAAACATGGGTGTTTGTGATGTCTAAAAAATCTCTTATACCATTCCAATTCTAAAATAACGTGGTGTAGAGCAACAAGATAACCGTTAATCCTGCTTTAGTCCTATTCTTATATCCCTACTCTCTTTGAAAAATAATGGATATGCAACTGAGTAACTAAATTCAAAAGAGATACTATATAATGAGATACTTTTATTAAAACGACAGTTTTACACGTTAGGAGTGGACATGGATTGTAAAAATATATATGTAAAGAGAGTATTTGCCGGAAAATACGGTACTTTAAACTAAACATATCAATTTATCATGTTCATAAGGCTGATTATTGTTTTATATTGCTGTGAAAAAAACAGAGTTTCGTATACATTTTCTTGCATTTAAAAACATTCATGAAAGTGGCATTGTGCTTAAAAAGAAAATACGCAGACGAGATCACGCTGTTGGAAATTTTACATAAAAAAGATGATTCACGTACAACCTATGGAAGGAGAGACCATACGTACTGAAAGACATTTGTCGGTATATAGTGGCCCATCAAACGTGAAGGGGTATTATATTTTAATAGATCTCGTAGAAATAGGAGGGGTGAAATAAGGTTTTATTGGGTCGTATGCCTTACACTTAAAACGTCAAGGTAGACGTACGTCGGGGAAATTCTGTAGTGGGAAATACTATTGTGCACAAGAGCATTGAGTGAAAATAAAGATGCAAACGTATGGGACAAAATATTCTCTGCGTAAAACCGTGGAAGTAAATTTATTAGATCACTTTCATCGTTTCAATTGAGAGTCTTATATTTTGAAAAGACGTCGTATTGATGAAAAAGCTACAAAAGTTCACTTACTCCTTTTATACTACCATGAAAGAAGAAAAACCATAATAAAAGGTTATCATTCATAACTTTGAATTTAAAATACTGAAGAGGGTAAAAAAATATTTGTTAATTTAATTGCACGATATTTGAACACAATTATTTTTGCCTAAATTTATTTAAGAGCTTTTAGTAAAAGTAATATTCTGAAAAAAAAAATCAATTCAATTATGAAAGCATTTATTTAACTGTTGCGAATGTAAAATAATGGGTTATGAACGCCGCCTTTAATCGCAATATTTTTGGTAAATAAAAAAATAATTTCCATAAAGTTACTGCCGAATCTATCAAAGATACAAATCAATTTAGTTTAATTTAAATCAAAATGGCAGTTATATTTGAAAATCGATAAGCATTTAAAGATAAGTAACGTAGATCGTTCGTGTTGTTATTTAAAAGTAATTATTTTATTCTTGGTTGTTTGTTATATTCCAATTAATTGTAAACATTTTAAAAATATTCATAAATCAATTATTGGATTTACGTTGCACAGATGCCAGTGAAATCTTGATTTCTTTCTGTTTATTCCATCCTAAAAATATAGCGTAGCAAGAGTGATTTGCATACCACTGGTTTTGTTTTGACCCTATTCTTCTATCTTTACTTTTTTTCGAAAATAAATATTGAGCACTTGAGTATTAAGCATTTTTTGTTAGATACTTTCAGTCAAGATAAATTTCTAAGATCACATATGTTCAATTTTAGGAACGGACATTAAAATAAATACGTTTACCGTGACGTTAGTCAACTAATAACATAAGACAGTACAGGTTTTTTCTATCTTATTTTAACTTCTTTTAATTGTAAATATTTTAGATGAATCCGCATTTTTTTTGTAATAGTTTGAATCTATAAACAACCCAGATGTAAAAAAAAGGTTTAATCGAGACGAAAATATGGAAAAATTACTTTTACTTAATAAATAACTCAAAGTGAATAAACAATAATTATAATTTTATTTCAATGAGTACTACAGCTTTAAGTTATTGAGAACAATAATTATATTATATGTAAAAAGATATAAATAATACATACTTTGAACTGGAATATTATTTCATATGAATTAAATTTGACAACCGTGTGACACGTATGTTATTTTTAATCTTTAAGAAGCATTTTTAGACAAACAATTTACGAATAAACTTATAAATTACAATTTGCAGCTTGAGACTTTTTCCTTTATTTTGGATGCAGGAAAGGGAGATACTAACACTCATAGTACTTATTACAAATTTATTACTGAAAATACGTAAATACTAAGCTTAATCAATTTAACAATGGTGAACCGCCAGTCATATTTCGAATGCTATATACTAATGTTTCATTTCTTATATGATTCTCTTGAGTTAAAAATATTTTTTACTACCTGTTGAATAACAAAGTAACCAAATTAAATTTAAAATATCTTAAATTATTTCAATAGTTCTTTATTAAATTTTATAAATGTATTACAATAGCTCTTATTTAAAGTTTGAATATACCAAGAATCTTATGCTTTTAATGTGTCATTTGAATACATCACAAAATATAATGTTATCTTTTAAAATATTGTTAAATATATCTAAGGACATTGTATTGGGTAACTGTGTTTTCAAATAAGTAACATAAAGCTCAAAAGGTTTCACGATTACTGCGATTGAATCATTTTTAATTAGATAAAACGATCGAGAGTGGTGTATAAATTGATATAACAATTTATTTATTTAATAATTCTCGAAATTTCATTCAAAAATTGCTGTAGGAATATAGAAAACTTTACGTCGGTTTACCCCCCTTGTTGAAGTATAACCCTAACAAAGGGTTAAGAAACCTTTCCGAAAACTCTCCCTTTTAATGACTTTAAACCTCTTTCAAAAGGAATTCTTCAACTTCTCTTTGTTTACTGAAGTAAAAAGCACTCTCTACAGCCTTAACTACAAGGTGTTATTACTACAAGGTGAAATTAAAATTATTTTTACATACCTACCTGTCATGTACTTAATATTATTTTGCCTATGGCTTCCATGAATTGATATTTTTTTTAGAAAAAAGCATAATAAAAATTTAAGACACACGCATACATAATTGTGTTTTATGAACATTTTTTTTGATAAATATTAACCATTATAAATTTTTGTTCATTTTTCTTTCAAATATAATCGCTCTCAACGTTGAAAATTGTATGGACTACTGGTTGACAGTAATGACAGAAACTATTCTGATCACATTTTTTAAAACGAGCAAAAATAAACAATGTATTAAGGGAATCGGATAGCTAATTTTTCTACCTTCGCCTTACTTTACCGCTTCGCTAGCATGCGATTAGATCGATAAGATGAAATGTAAATGACATGCATTCCTTTTTACACGAATTTTTATTAATCAATTGAGAAATAAATTTATGAAAATGTAGCTACTGGGATTCGAGTCCATGTTTGCCGAAAGTAGAGAAAAAACGTCCAAAACGTCGTATGCAAAAATATTTTTCAATAGGGATAACAAACTTAGTATATATGTCAATTTTCTTATGTTTTAAAACGAGTGTTATAAAATATTGAATATTAAATTTTATAAAATAATTGCTAAATACATTCTGAAAAGTACATTTTTCAACTCAATTACGTCTCAAATCTTTTTCTAATTGGCATCACCATTGGGCAACATACAATAACATGATTCACATTAAATTTTTTCCACATATTTATTAAATTGTAGTACCGCTTATGCTAGTCATTAATCAAAACAGTTATTAGTAAAATTTAATATTTCGACTAAAGGTGCTTGGTGGAATTTTAATATTAAATTTGAATCTTTCAAATTATATACATTCACAAAATTTTTGTCACTTACAACCCGGGTTCCGCCTTTTGGCATTCTTCAGGCGTTCAAGTGAACAGATGAACTTGAACTGACGCTTAATAAATGAATGCATCGGGTTTATATAAGAAATACATGTAATAATAGTTAAAACTTTTGGGACCTCTTAAAAATAAAAAATATCGATTTGTAATTGAAATCAAATGTTCATATTTTATAATTTATTATATACTGTACGTTTGTATTGCTTATGGTAATGCTAAAATTTGTAAACATCGTGTTAAAAATATTAAAATAGAGCATCTTTATCTACTTACCCTTAAACTTACTGGTAATTTAAGAAGAAACAAAAAAAGATTGACCTAACGGTATTTGAATATCAAATAGCCAATAAAAAAAAACACATTATCATCAAACGTTTTTAAATAAGGTTGTTTAACTTTAAGCCCTCTTAAGTAATCTTTTTATTTTGCCTCAAAACGTGTAAAAATGATTAAAATAAAAACAGTTTTTCTTAAAATGTTGAGTCAGCGATTTAATAATATGCCAAGTAATGTAGAAAATGAAGAAATGTTTACAAAACACCCAGTGTTTTGACTTTAAATCTTGTTTCATCATTCATCATCCGGTAAAAAGAATTACGGAAACAAATGTTGAAAAATCTCGAGTTTTTTCATTGAACGCTGTGAAATTAATTAGCACCCCTTTCGGTTTTATTCTCTCCCATTGTACCTCTAATGAAATCTTTCCCGGGCTGAATTCTTAAACTGTCACAGGCACACGAAAGGCGCTTTCAAAAATGTTTCTGAAACAATAATTACACACAGAAGTGCTGGCGCTAAATTTGATTACACAGAATTCAATTGAAATTTTAAGTTACTTTCGTCGTGTCACAGAATGTTAACGTAAATTTTACTCGCAAAAGATTTGCTTTATTTCTACAGTATAACACAAGCAGTTTTACCTGTATGCACGTATATATTTCAGAAATTCGGAATGCTTTGTAAACCTGTAAAGCAAACCCTTAAGAACATATATGGTCACAATTTAAGGCGCATTGGATAAATTCTACTGAGAGTAATAATGACGGTCTAATTTACAAGACTAATTTATATACAAGAAGCGGAAAAGGAAAAAATAATAGAATTTTTGAATTGTTTATATCACACGAGATCAACTCGCAAATAATGATCTTTGTTTGTTATTTATTTAAGCAGGCCTTAAATGTTATCTACTTTATTTTATACAATACAACAAATATCAGTCGTAGATAATTACAACGACCAACAATATAAATTACATATTTAAGAAATTCAATACGACTTGCTGTAAAAAAAAACAGAAAAAGGAAGATTAATGCACTTTTAAATATATGAAAATTTTTATCAACGCCAGTAAATGACATTTTTTTCGATTAAATAAACATTATTCTTACTTTGATATCTGTATATGTATTAAAAAGATTTTTTTTAAAAATAGCCAGAAGCGCGAGTTTAAACCACTTTTGAATTTAAAAATGATCTAAGCTTCCCTTAAGTTAAACATAAAGTTTGTCCATCATTACCTAATGTTACAAAGAATAACGGTAAATTGTAAATATTTCATAGTTGAGAAGATGTGTCAGATACACACAATAATTGTGTATCTCTTCTAAGCCAGTAGACACACATTCTATCAAAAGTATGGAAGCTGAAAATGCCGAATTAGTATCTAAATTTAGCTTTTAAGTTTGAAAAAGATGACCTTTTAAAAAATGAAAACCAAGAAAAAACACTGAAATAACGGTTTTTCTGAGACAATTTCTTTAATTATTATTAGAATATGTCAATTAAACATCAGTTTAGAAGTATCCGTGCACTTTAAGGTTGTGTATAATTCATAATTTGCATACGTCACAAAATCATCAAAACACGTTTTTAGCGCCTCCTGTAAAATTTGATATTTGTGGGTTACGTCCTTTTTCCTTTCCACAATCGATATATATAAAATAAAATAATTTAAGAACTACAATTCATTGATATTTTTTGACCTTATTGAAATGTAGTTCTGCCAGGTAAATGGCACTTCAATCAATAATATGTATATTATTTATAATATGTTCATCAATTATTTTTCATCCTTTTTGCCGAAAGGCAAAGCCTGGGTCGTTTTAATGACAAAATTTGTGTGAATGTACATAATTTGAAAGATTAATACAAAAAATAATACCGGTTTTTCAAAAGACGTTTACATTAAGAAAAATCTATGTTTCGACGTTTCCTATTAATATCATCTTAAAATATATAACAATCATGAAAGCAATTTTCATAAATAGGTTACAGTTTCTAGTCATTAATACTAAAACCTGTCAATACTGATAAAACTTTTAGCAGATTTAAAAAAATTCAATTTATTGCGAACAACTTTCATTTAAAATACGATGGCTTGTTTCAATACCAAAATAACGGTATTTTTTCATTTAAAATTTTTCTAATACTAGTATTACCAGGATCTTGATTTGGTCATGCTAGTATTGCCATCTTTAATCAGAACTGTAACTGTTGTTTTATAAATTTGAAATAATTTACATATTAACCAAATGATTAATACTAGCGTTAATAAATGCCTGACTTTCTCTTGTGACGTGTAATCATTTAAACTTTCTATTAGACTAAAAACAGGATTTTTCTAACTATGTTCCTTCCCAATATGTTTCATTTTAGCCTTTCTATAGTTGTATGCAACTATAGAATAACTAGGAGGAAGCTACTTTATTTCACCAATTTTTGGTATTACGATCAGATGGGTGAAATGAATAATACAATAGAACCTTAAAAATCACGTTTTAAAGGAGAATAATGTATCATGAAGCATACAGCACCCTATGTGTCCAATGCAACATGCGTTATGCTTCAATACAATACATTATAGAATCAGACTCTACGCAGAAAACGGGCAGGCCCGGTTGCTTGCTCTCAGAGTAATTTTTCCACGAGAACGAATACACATCATACAAAGTTCGGTCGAACAAACAAAAATTCACTTTGTTGTTGGCTTATACTTAATAAGCGTTCTGCGCCATTTACACGTGTCAGTGATAGATACTTAAATTGTTGTATATTTTTTAAGCAACGCAACATACGATTTCGATAATCTTTAACTTTTATGTTATGTGTGTAGCGGAAAACTGTAAAAACACATTTTGAAGATAGCTCATATTTTCAGGTCATATATTAGAGTTACTTCACTTCACAACCTTTTTAACTATTACGTGGCTTTTAAAAACCCTTCAATATTACAAGTGTCATAGTTAGAGCTTTCAAAATTAGTGCCTTCAATTTGCATTTGTTGTATCTTAAAATTAAGTGAGTTCTAGAATCTAACAACGTAAACATTGAATGTAGACGTGTTTCTGTTCAAATAATACCAAGTAAAAATTCTCGTTTTCTTTTTCTTTCTTGAATGTAAATTTGAATCTTTAATAAACAACAGAATTTCGACATTCATTTATGGTTTGAAAAAACTGTTTATCGTATTAAACTGAACATAGTTAAGTACTAATAGTTTTTTATTAAGCATTTCCACAAGCCAAAAATTTTATAATGTCCTTTTTGTGATTTTTGATAGTATTATTTTATAAATCCTGATATATCAAGTAAAATAAACCGGCTTACCCGTTTCGGTTTTGACTTGTTTGGAAATCTTAACTTTTTTTTAAAATTTCGTTGGTTTTTTGCTGCATTAATATTGGATGTACACAGTGTAGCAGTGAATCTGTGATATAAAAAAAATTGATAACATGCGTACATGTTTAAAAACTCTTACTAAGTTTAAAAAGTTATTTTGGCTTGTTAGCGCTATCATTAAACGATCATTAGTGCTGCTACATGTAATCGCTTATTTGCTGCGCGGTAACTTTGAAAAGTTCGTGAGGGTGAGTGGCGGGGGTTGGGCCGGAGTGGGGGCGCGGTGGTGGGTAAATATTGCCCTGCCGGTCTTTGCCCGTTTGAAAAATGTTCAAGTAAATGAATATTTCACACGCATCGAAGCGTTAATAATGGAGAAACGCTGATACAGTGCCAGAGGCGCAGCGGGATTTCCACAGAGGGGGCGCATTTTATTAAAAGAAATATCGAAAGCAAGTACGCGTCTGGAACACATAAACAAGATCTCACTTTTTCTCCAAGTATCAACAAAGGCATTTCTGAAATTTCTCTGTTTTGTGAGTAATTAAATATACATTTCAAATTCTGACAAAAAAACCATGTCTTTTTCAAATGTGTAGCACAGTTATTATTTTTATACTGTGTATTTAAGACTGGATCGAGAATGAACGGATATATATAAAAACATCACAGACATCGTAAGTGAAATTAAAGTCGCTTTATGATTCCGAGATTCCGTAATTCCGTAACCACTTGAACAAAATCTCCAATACTTCAACTACTTGGTAACATGATTGACATGACAAATCAGCTCTCAGCGTCAGTATTCGGTTGCGGGATCCAGATTAAAGATCCAAGAATAATAGGTCATTGAATTGGCAGGTATATCTAATTTTTAATGAAATGTTTGGCAGTGTGTTACGTATTAAAAAAAACACTTCGACTGTCATAAGGCTGCAGACTTATCCGGGCAAACTTCTTCATATAACAAAGTTTGATTGAGTTACATTGAGTTAAAGTAAAAATGCTTAAAATGAAATGTGCCACAATGTCTCCACGATTAGCATGCTGACATTTGGTACGCCTTTTATTTACATAAAGAACATTCATAACGATTAAATTTAATTATCACTAGACGTAATTAAGTAAATTTCTTGTATTGGATTTATTAATGATGATTATATCAGTTTATTTCTAATTTTCTTGGATAATTTATTCGCAGTCCTTTACATAAATGCACTAAATTAGAATAAATTATTCTGGTTTGTGAGTTGGGCATTTATTTGTATTACTTTAACTATTAATTACGTTGAATAACTTCTCGAATCTAGTTAAAGTACCATTCTTTCTCCAAATTAATGTCAATCCAACTAAGTCAAATGATATTTATAAATATAATACTATAAACTAAACGATTTCCGGACGGTTGATATGAATTATAAGAGTTCGTTTCATGCACTTAAACGCATGAAGATTCTAAAAGACGTAACCCGGTTTGTAAGGAACACAATGTGTGGTTGTTGGAAACATTTGGACGATTCATATTTAATATTTCAATTCCATCAACTAAAATTTAAAAAATACATTTTATTTTGATACTTTATGATCGTTTAAAACAAAATTTAAAATTTAGTTAAATACTATTATTTGAAGGAGTAAGTAGCTTATTAAGGGCACTGCGTATTAAAAGAGCTTTCTAAAAGTTTTCCTTTATCTCAAGCTTGTGGCAAATACCAGATGTTGATTTATAATCGGAAGGTTGTTTTGATCGGCAATCCAATTCGATTATTCTGATGGACAAGCGAAATAAAGCGAAGCGTCCCTTTGTTGTTTGTGTTTAATAAAAAAATAAATACGCAACCACAAAAATAGGGTTAGAAAGAGTGAAATGTTAATTTTGACTAATGGTCGATGGAAGGGTTAAAGGCTGATGCGGAAAATGGTAGAGGTTGTATATTTGTAATAAAACAATTAGGTTAATTGATATTATTGATCGGAGCCCTTCCAGAGAATTCGGGGTTGAAAATATTTGCCAATCGTATTACACTTACATATAAAAGCACATACGTACGTCAATTCGAATTGCTTACTTAAAGCACTGAAACGATACTCTACTTATCAATTTAATTTAAAAATTTTCATACCTGTATTGATGGAAAAAAGACAATCAAATAAAGGAACCTCTTTACTAATGCCGCATATGTTGTCAAATAAGAAAATTACAGAAGAATAATTATCGTATCTTGTTTAAAGATTAGTACTTATTTGAAGTTTGTATTGTAAAATCAGGAACAACCGTTCGCAAAAAAGGAATATTTTCATATATGTTATTGTGAATGTATGTATTATGAATTTTTTAATAAATTTTTTACTCATGAAAATTTTAAAGACTGCAAACAGTATTTGACAATCGTTTGAGAACCAAAATGTATCCAGTTAAACCCCTGTGGTACAACACACTGTTTTACCAAGTAAATTCTGATTTACTTGGATCAAGAGTGCTAGATTTATTCATTTATCTAATTAACATTGCGTAAAATTGTCAAATTTTAAATTTAAGACTTTTACAATGAAGAAAAAAACATAATACAATTTAAAATTAAAATCAGTTGGTAAAAAAAATGGCATGGAAGCCAACCGAGTAAGGTTCAACGAACTCTACTTTAATACATAAAAAATAGCATACGTCAGAGCTTACTCACGTCCACGTGGAATATGTTGACATTTGAATAAATGACAGATGTCATCGTAAGCTTTCATGTAAGATATTAATAAGTTAACCGATATTAAAATATATTATATATGTATGTATTATTTTTTTTCTGTAAAATGTAAAGCAAAAATCATTTTAATTTGTATCAAAACCTTGACTATCTAACCAGGGGCTCCCAGCCGTATTTGCTCCATTCCCCCTTTCACTATTTTCAGAACATATTAGTAAGGTGACGAATCTATTACGAATATACATAAATATAGATTTATGCACATCTGCTCAATTGGATAGATGTCTGTGGTGTTTAAAATTCCACTCTACGCCTTTTACGCCTAAGTTTTGTCTGAACCCTATTATTCTATCTTTACTGTCTTAAAAAAATGGGTAAAACTACTAAGTATCATGCAGTTATTGTAGAAAGCTCACGTTAAAATAGCTTTATTATTCCAGTTCTAATACTTCATATTGGAAGTTGAAATTGTTGAAAAAATACTTAATGAAGTAAAAGATGGAAAGAATTCAAATATACATAAAATTAAAGATAAAAACATACAACGCAGCTTTGCATTTAAAAAATTGTTTTATTCAAACAATTTGAAAACATATTTTGAGTGATCATAATCATTTAAAAAAAAATAATCAGGAAACTCAAATAAAGAAGAAATATTTTAGTACTGCTTGTGAGACTGTTGCTGAAAATTCACATATCAACCGGTTATACTTCAACAGCGGGTTTTCAATAAGTAATATCGATTTTGCTTTGTCAATTTATTGGTTGAACACATTATGGGCAGAACTTTAAAGAAGTTTTAAAATAATAACTGGAATGTACAATCATCGTAAAGTAGAGTTGCCCAAACCGATTTCATATGAAGATTTATTTCTAAATAGCAAAAATAGACAGTCAGAAAACATAGTTGGAGTGAAACCATGTTGGAAGTCAGTAAGAGAATTAAAAGCCCACAATGAAACTCTTTAATCATATTACAAACAAAAAAAATGAGATGAACCTTTTTAGTTTTGAGCCAGTATTTGAAAGGGGTTTAGCTTATTTTTTCCATATAAAAACATAAATATGTATGTAGATAAAAACACATTGCAAAATTTGCTTGCGTAAATCTTTTCCACCTTTTGTTATTACTATATAATTGTTATAAGTCGGTTGACCCACCATCAATCCTAATGTGAATACTGTTTTATGACCCTTTATGTATAAAATGTATAAAAGTTTACAAATGTTTTCATAATAATAATACAAACTTGCCTAAAATGAAACTTTAATTAAGTAAGACTAAATATTATTACTAATGCAGCTTGGAAAACTATAAAATGTATGATTTAATTAGTTTTCTTTGATAACTGCTTGTTTATAAAATATTGCGCTAAGCCATGTTATACACGAGTAGGCTTCAAATGATCAAATGAAAAATATTGTTTAACATCTGTAGGAAAATGTTTGTTTTTTTGAAACATAAAAAAAACATTTTCAGTTACGGCTTAAACATTTTAGAGCTTTGCAATTTGTTGATTACTCAATCGCTTAATCAAGAGAGATACATTCATCTATATACATATATAATATATATTTTTTAATTAAAAAATGTTTTCACAAAGCATTATAAATATATCTTTTTAATGATGCGATAAAATGATTTCTAATTAATTAAATAAGAAGATGGCAAACAAAAAATTAATATTAATAACTGACAAAATTATTCTTATAACAAGTAAGATTAATTAAATAACATTTTTATTTTTAAACTATTGCATAACTAATTTTGGAATATTAAAATTATATTTCCTTGCATGTATAGTAAAATATTTTCCATCTGATCTAGGTTTATCTGAGTCGATTTAATATTTGAATAGAATTATTACGATTGTCATCAAAATGCAAGACATAGCACCGGTGGCCGATGCAATTCGGATGCATTTCATACCTTGCAAACGTCTTTGTTCGCCATTGCTTATTTGAATACCAGTATGAGTGTGGTCAACTTTGTTGTATGACAAATTATAAGCTAAGAAATCGTAATTTCCTAGAAACTTGCATGTACACAGTTTATTGTTGAAGTTTGAAGACTTATACAAATATTTACCGGTTTTTCTGGCTGAGAATAATCGTGAAAGGTTTGGATTTCCGAAAGAATAGATTCCATTAATTTATAAATATGAAACCAAAATTGTCAATAGCTATAATATTTTTTTCTCTGATACCTATGACGTCTAATTCCGGACCGTTTGTGTGATTCCAAGATTTCTGGGTTCACAATCTAGTATATTGAGTTTCCCGGATTAATCATATAAATGTCATTATTGCATGGTTTTACTTTTGTATAATATATTTTATGAATAACTTCCTAACACTCAAAAAAAAGACTTATTTTTATTTTTAAGCCACGGTTTTTTTATGATTATTTCACGGAGAAGAGATATCACATATATCAATGTAAAGGGTCTAAAAATGAAGTTATTTAAAATGGTTTTATTTGACGTTGAGTTTCCCAGGTATTCAACCCAACCTCAATTGATCGTTAGAGTAAAGCTCTTACCACTCAACAACAGAAGCTGACTAAGCAATTTGTATGACAAATACAATGTGTTCTATTACTGACTGCAATTGGTCATATTTATATGAAAATCTTTTTATAATAGTTTAAATTATATAAAACATTATAATACATTTTTTACAAAACTGAGGTACGTTGGAGTTTATTTTATTATAATATAGTATGCTAGTGTACAAAAAAAGTAAAAAGCCCCAAATCAGGTAGTTTGACTTGGAATAGTATTCAACAAGGTGAAAATCGCATTACAATTTGTAATAAAACCTGTGAAATAACATTAGTTATCGAATTTATATTAAAAATGAACTAGCATGAAGTTGCCGCTGAATACGTTGAAAATATTGAGGATTGTATTATTGAAACAATATCTTATATGAATTTTATTTTAAGAATACTGCTTTGAGATGCGCAAGCTATTTTAAATAGAGTTGGAGTAAGTCTGAAGCAAATAGTTCTAAGAATCGCGGTTATTAAAAAATATCTATGGCTTAATACAGGTAGAATTATGCAATTTCTAGATTTCCACCGCACGTACGGCGAGGAAAGAAATTGCCGTTAGACGTTAGGTGCTCAAATTCTTATGCCTCCTTACCATAGACGTCATTAAGGCAAGAATGCACTCGCATGAGTATGCAGTGCAAACAGGTGCAATATCAATGTGAATATTACGATGCAATAAGAATGGAAATAGGAAAAATATTCCAATAATATCATAGCGGGGAAAACTTGGAGGGATCTGAGATGTTTCTTGGGAAAATTCTATGATAGTAGGATTTATATTGTATCATAACACGATTACAGTATAAAAAAATCAAATAGGCGACAATTTACATAAATGAATAAGTTGTTTTGATTTTTGATTGATTCGGCGGTATCTTTCCGGAAGTTAATTTTTTTAATATTTAAAATAAATTTAATATCTTTGTTCCTCCACTGTGTGCTGTAAGTTTATTTATTAACCTTGTAATATTCTGTTTGATAATTTTTGATGAGTGCATTCACATTGCCAAAATATTCCTATTATAACTATGTGTTAAGAACCAATAATAAATATTGTTATCTAATGATGACTAATTAAATGCAATGCAAATATTACTCAAAAATTTGTATGGGGTAATTTTGTACTCCATCTCTCCTCGATCCTATTATCGATGTTTCGGTATGTATTTGTTAAAGAAGAAAAACACGTGTTCCAGTTAATAGCACAAAAAGAAGAGTATATAAGTTATCAAATTTTATTTCAGAATATGTTGATATTTATCAAGTTATAGTTAACTCTCGCGGCTTGTTAAAATGTATCGAATTGAAAAGTTGATTTTAACCAAGTACGTTGCCGTTTTAATTATACTTAAATATTGTAATTAATTGATTGAATTCGTATTCACTCCATTTAATCTATTATAACATAGGTTTCCAACCTTTTTCGGGTGGTGACCCCTTTTTATAAAAGCCATGTGCCTAGGCGACCCCCCCAAGGAATTTGAAATCTTCGATTTGCTATACTTTTTCCCCGGATTGTCTTCGAAACTCCTTTGTTTTTTAGCTCATCGAGGAATTTGAAATCCTCGATTTGCTATAATTTTTCCCCGGATTGTCCTCGAACACGTTTGTTTTTTTAGCTCACCGGGGAATTTGAAATCCTCGATTTCAAAATCGAAAAAAGTTGGCGACCTCCAGGTTGGGAGCCCGTGTATTATAACAAGTCTAAACAAAGCATTATATTTTAGTTATTACATTTTTTTTGAAATATTGAGTTAATAGTTTTCGGCTGTATGATCTAGTCCATGGGTGGGGAACCTTTTCTTCTCTAAAGGCCACATTCATTTTTCTGATTCAACATAAGGCCGCAGTAAACATTGGCTAGGGAATCTTTGGCCGGAAACAATTTCATGCCCATTTCTAAAACCCAGAAATTTGCGGATTTCCCAAAATTACCATTGTGGGACCTTTTTTTTGGTCTTCTAAGGATTTTAACATCAAAATTCCCAAGAATTTACGGATTTGCCCAAATTAGCAGCGTGGCACCTTTTTATCCAAAATCTCAGGAATTTACAAAATTATAGAATTACAGAATTGACCAGAAGGCCGCAGGTTCCCCACGCCTGCTCTAGTCAGATATATGCTGAACCTTATAGTCACTTAGATATACACTGGATCATCAAAGGCATTTAAAAATATTTTTTTTTGTTTTATTTACATAAATATGACCATTGTGTCCATGTGACAGATGCTAGTTTGCAATAATTTACATAAAATTACTGATCCAAAGTATTATTTTTCAAATGAAATAGTTTCCAAAAATACATAAAGTAATAACTAAAATGGCTGGTATTGGCTTTTCATTTGAGTTGTTAACTGCATATTTTGGATCAACAACCTCTAAATGATAATATTACAAGTAAATTATTTATCTCAAATTTACCTCTCAAAACTTACTTTAACATCTCGGGAAATTTTCCGGTACAAGACAATTGTGTCTAGCGTTCTGTGATTTGAAAAAAGGCGAGGATTCAAAACCTCTAATTATATCGTGAGTATTTTAGCGATTATAGTTCTTGAATCCGAAACTAAGTTGTACTTACTCAGTATTTTTTTACTTTACCTAAAATACACGAAAATATTAAGCAATAAACTAATCTCGAATTAAAATAAAAACTCCTCAGTATTTTGTTGAATGTATCAAGCAATTAACCAATTGGCAGTCTAGAGTGTTTTCACCTCCAATTCTAATCAGTACCCAGACATACTCGTAAATAGGTAATACCATCGGCTTTAAATTCCAAAAGTAAATTAGCTCGTGTCACATCTCTAAATGGGCTTTAACCGTGGCCACGGTTGAAAGAACCCAGAAAACAGAACTCTCACATGTTAACCAGATTTTAAACGAAAAAATCTGGATAATTTATTTTTGACACCAAAATAAAAATTAAAATAATTTTACTTTTCGTTAAAGAAATGACTTAAAAAATATTTATAATAAACATAGAGATCTGGTTAGATGAATCAAACAGAGTTAATAATTATCATGAATAGCTGAGATATTTTTAGGTCGAGGTATAGAATATATTATACCAATACACTATGTAACTTAAACAATGACTGTTGATAGTTCTCGCGACAAGCGTAACCCGTCATGATTTTCATTAAAAAAAATGTAGAATTAGCAAATCTTTCGATATCCTAAAAATGTCGTTGAGAGAACAGATTTGATTTATTGATTTCTGTTCGAAAGTATGGGTGTTTGTGATGCATTTAAACTCTCTCTCATCATTTAATTAGCCAGGTCGTTGCGAAAGCAATTATAAAACCACTTGTTCTTTCTTAGCCCCTATCCTTCTACTCCTAATCTCTGTAAAAAAGAGAGTTTGGCCAATTGAGTAACGAACAGTTCTTGTAGAAAAACTTTTGCTTAGAGACCTTCATTAGAATGTCACATGCTGCACATTGATCAAAAAATAAATAAGAAGTGAGTACAGAAAAAAATAGTTTGACAGTGAACGTTTTTTTAGTGACATCACATAATCGAAATAAAACTGGTTTGAAATAAGCATCGAAACTTGTTTATTTTTAATCAGTATTGGCATCGTTTTTTTTTTTAAATATTTTTGTTTCAACAAGTATGGTCATCCCAAATTTCCCGGGATCCAAGTAATGAGCCTTTCAGGGCTGCTTTGCTAAAGTGCGATCAGGTGTGTAAAGCTACGTCAAAGTAGCAAGGGTGTATTTACACAGAGAGTGCCCCCGATATTTTGGAGCCCATAAAAATTATATTAGATAAAAAGTTATACGGAGAACCGCGCTGTTAAGGCAGCGAAAGAAAAACTCCCCCAGAAAAAGCGAAAAGTAAACGAGTGCTGTAAGTCATTTGCGCCTTAAAATGTTGCACTTTGAAATAATTAATATGCCCGGAAATATAACAAAGTGAGAGAAATAGCGCTCAAATTGAGCGGAAGCGCTTTTCGGGGGTTTCCTTTAAATGTCTAGGGTCGATTGCATTATATAATACTGTACGTATTATTCAAATTCTGAGGCTTTTTTATTTCTTAATTTTTAGACAAAGTGATAATCAGTAGCTGGTTTTACTGAAAGGTATACTTTTTACGGCTAACGTCAAGACCATGTTACGACCATTTGCAACCAAGTGTCTGTTGCAAATATCATAACTTAATCAATTTTTTATAAAAGCAAATAATATTTGACTTTTTAAGTTCATCAGTTTTTATGAATATTAAAAAAAATATAATATTGTATAATTTTCAGATTTATTTAAATTGTGAACTTCGTTTTATCACGTCAAGTAACAGAAACTGTGTTTTAGCCGATATTTTTTTTTCAGTTCGGTTCCGGTTTTCGTTCTGGCAAAAATAACGGTTTTAGTGGTTTTTGGTTCAGTTCCGGTTTGAAGACCTGGTTTTAAGTGATGCTTTACCTTTTCATTTTAGCCATAGTGTTGGTAGTAACATGTTTTTAAAACAATTAATGTTATCACGAAAACAGATTTTTATTCATTCTTAAACTTTCAGTAAATGAATATATTTATCATTATTGCATTTGGTGCATTTAAATTTCTTCCTGATGGTGAAAATGGATAAGTAAGTACTTAAGAACTTGCAATGTGTAAAACATGGTACATGAGAAAAAAATATTACTTGTATATGTCATAGAGATCACTGCTATTAAACGTATACAATGATTATACTACAATAAGTCTCTCAAACATTTCAAAAAAGTTTCATTTGACTGGATATTTGATTTGGCAGTTTCACAACTATAATGGTATTTTAATAAGAAGAGTTTTGAAAAATGCAATTCTTTAAAAATAATTCAAGACATTTGATTTTTTAAAGCTTGTTGAGTATTTTATTTACATCTTACGAATTTATATTTTTTTATATTTAAAAATGAACTTTCACAAAATTACTGTTAAATATACGATATTCTATATTATAATCGTAAAATATATTTTAAATCATTCAAATACGATCAAATTATTCGTGATTTATTTTTTCAGTAGGTATGTATTGTTTTGTTAAATTATTAAGATTGAATGTGTCGTATTTTTTTTGAGCAATAAAAAACATAGTACACATATTTGCTTTGTATTATGTCTCAATAGATACATATGAAAATGTTTATATGCATGGTATTCCAGAATAATGTAACAATATCTTCCTCGGTGGATGGAATTTAAGTCAAATATAAATAAATACTCTCGAACAGCGCAACGTAATGGTATTGATGTGAGCTACGGCGAAATACGATCAAAATGTCTGCCTCGATACAAAGCAAACAAAGCATAAAGAAGGCAAATATTTGTGAACTCATTCGCGAAACAAAACACAATTTATGAAACCGTAAGCAATTTGAAGAGTAATAAGATAACTCGTTATATTTTAACTAAGAAATTGTTCATAGGGCATAATATTTTCAAGTAACTAACGTTTATATGGGAGGAACAAACGTTGAGTTTTGAATAAATTTCAGAAATCAAACGTAATATCGTTTTGATTTATCTTTCGTAAACGCTACAAGATGAAGATAGATGTGCTTGTTTCCCGTTGTTTCAAAATTTTGTGCAAATTAAGTATTTGTGGTAAACAGTGGTGTGCTTTGTTAAACCATTCATTCATACAATTCAACAGTTCAATAGTTCATTATAATATATGTCATTTTCATTTCACTGATTGTGCTATTAACTGCAACACGTTTTTTGTATCTTTAGACGTAGTTACTTTATTAAAAGCTTTTTTTTATTTATTATACTAACAAAGGAAATATTTATTATATTTTCCAATAATATATAAAATAAAATAAGAATTGTTCTTTTTTCTTCCAACGGGATGCAGGGTAGAGGCCAGAAACGAAAAAAAGCATTACTAATTACAAACAAAATACTTATCACAAAATTTATACCTTGTGTTTTAATTACTTCCAAAGCATGTGTCACAATTATTAAGATAAACAGTGACATAATAAAGAGGTTTTAGAATATTTTTTTTCATTATTCCGTAAGTGATAATAAGTGATGATAAGTGACATTCAGCATTTTTTTTGTTATGGCAGAATGTACCTAAATGCATTTTCTTGTCATTAAAATTTGTGATTTTTTCTTTTTCTTTCGCAACCATTTTTTAAAGATTTTGTTGATCGTAAATAGCTTTCTCAATAAACTTTATTTTGATACTGGTGATGTTTCTTTGTAAACTGTTATATCATGTATCACATCCGTATTATATAAAAAATAAGGTTTTGATTCTCATTCTTCCAAAAAAAAAAACTGATTTACTTTAATTCTGTTTCTCATTTAAGCCGTACATGCGTACTTAGATGCTTATTTTTTTTTTAAAGAAGACTCAGTGTCTGATAAAGTTGAGCTTATTGTCATAATTCAAAACCCCACTTCTTAAATTGTTGATAAAATTCAAGACATATTTATAAATGGGTGGCTTAAAAGCAAATATACATACATCTAAATTTTGTCAAAATTAAACAATAAATATGAGTCAAGTCAATTTTTCTGTAATGATTACATACTAAAATACCTGCCAAGTCCAGCAAAAGCATACAAAATAAAAAAAATTGAGATCTTCTTTCATATTTAAGATATCATACACAAAATCTGCAATGTTAAATTTTATTTCACATGTATTGAGAACAATAAGTGATTGGCTGTCTCATAAAAGTGGGAATATTGGTATCCGTAACTTCAGTGGTCATAGAGACACGTTGAAATTCGACGAGTAACATGCTGCAGATGCCTCCGGAAAGCATTAGTCTTGCCTGCTTCTTCTTCCGACCAATAGAATTCCAGCGACCTGGACATCCGTCGAGTACTATTCATAGGATGTACTCGACGGAACTGAAGGATACTGGTATGTCATAAGAGAAAACAAAGCAATTGGTGGAAGACATATGTAAATACATGGAGGCCATACGCTTCACATAAAATGCAGATATTTTCAAAGAAGAAGATTTTTTCTCAACTGAAAAAAAGAACATTTTATGTTTGAAATGCAGAAAGTTGTTTTATTAAAAAAACTGAATTAAGTTTTCATTATAATGCTTAACAATTAGATTTGAGACAATGTACGGCCGCGAATATATTTTTTCGACAACTTATTGCACGGCACTGGCAATGGAAAATCTGAGAAGGTCTTTTTCGAGCATCTATGTACAATAATTTTAGCTCAAGTGTTTGAATAATGTATTTTATCCTCATACATAAATAAATAATAATATATAACCAAATTTCACATTCATAAAGATGGTTTTTAAATTGATGTGTTGATTGATTCATCTCGGGAAACAAGATCGACGCAAAAATTACAGATTATCGTAATTAAGTTTTTAATTCAAGTGAATCGTGAAAAAAAAAATATTTTATAATACAGATTTTTTACTTAATTTGACTTGTGTGAAAGGACTTTCAAACTATTTTTTTGTATAATTATAAAAGTGATATTATATTTACGATAAAATCAGTAAAAAGGTTCATGAATACTATTCAAATCAAAAGATTATGTATTTTATTTAAAACAATAATAGAATCTTTTTAAAAACAAAGTTTACTTATATTACGTATTCAACCAAAATAAAAATACAAAAAAAATATGTGCAATACTGACAAATTTTAACGTGATATTTTTTAAAACATATATTCAGCAAAACAGCTTCACTGAGCACTTAAAGAGTTTTGAGTTACATACGTTTACGAATTCAATATAAAGTCTACAATTCAATTTGAAGTGTAGATTCTTTTTCTGAAAATTCTTTTCCAGTTAAAAGTAGTGCTTGGCAAAAAAATATTTTTAATCATTTAAACAAAAATAAAGAATTATATATAGTATAAGGTTTTTTAAAGCTTTAGTTGTTATATAAATTTTACATTATCAGGAAAAATTGCAGTATGTTAAGATATCAATTGAGTAAGAAACAAATATTGATTCTACTTACTTTTAATTATCAGCGTTTTTTTTCAAATAAAATAATACTCCACATTAATCGTGGGGAAAATTTTTTTTTTTTTAGGGTACTAGAAATCTCTACAAGAATCATAATAAACATTATAACTTTTCATAGAATTAAACGTCTGCTTAAAAAAATATTCCTATCATAAATCACTGTGACAAGAATATTAAAGTCTTATATTTATTTCAATACCAATGAAAGCATTGCGAATATTATTTATCCGATAATCAGCTCAAATACGAACGTTTTTTTTTCAAGCTGGCAGTAAGTGTTTCAAAAACGTGTTATCTTGTTTTTACTCATCATTTTACTTCGGTTAGAATAAGACGAAAAACAACGTAACCAGATTGAAGCTTGTACACTTTCAATGTAAAAAAACGTACTATGCATACCGGGTGAACACAACAATGATACTGAGTATAACGTTCATTCTACATACATTTTTTAGAACTTACAGGAGATTCATTCAGACATTTCATTTGCAATATAAAATATGAATCGTTACAATATATCTTTTAAATTATTACATAATCATTTTTAAATACAAATAAAAAGTAAATTACAAAAATGTAACAGTAAATTTCATAAAAGCAGCGGTTGCTAAATCGTAACCTCCGAGAAAAAAAATAATGTCTTTTTCAATCGAGCAGAATCAGAGCGAGTATCACGACTTATGACTTCAGTTTATTTGTAACAAATAAAGCAAAATTATTCCATTTTTATTCTAGTAAGTGACCTCAGTTCCCCTTAAATTCCAAGCACTAATAATGACAAACATATATTTTAAGGTATTTAAGAATATGTACTATAATGCAACTTTTTAGATAAGACATAAACAATAAAACTTATCTACAAGTTCTTGATTATTTTATTAAACATCTACAAACATAGTTTTTTAGTTTGTTTTGTCAATAACTATTTTTTTATTTTACATATTTGGTATAATGAATGCTAATGCATCAAATATTTTGGTAAATTAAGAGATCACAAGAGATGAACTTAATGTGAAAAAAATATTAGTTTCTCGAGATTAACTCGAAGTTTGGAAAACACCCATGTCTTAAATCTCAAATTTTATTTACCTTACTGAAACTTGAACCAAAACCAGCATAATTAGTAGAGCTTAACTCTAACCAACTATTAATTGATTTGGCATTTACTTAGTAGAACTCCATTATCAGAGGGTAAAAATATCAAAGTATTTAAGTTCTACAGTTTTTAATAATTTGTATGCGTTGATAGATATTTTGGCTTTCGCCACCGTTAGAACTATGTTTAAACTTATTATCAACGCATAAAAATTATTAAAAACTGTAGAACTAAAATACTTTGATATTTTTATCCTCTAACCAACTAACCCACAGCAGGCAACAAATCGTTCTTGTTTTAACACCTTATTAAGTTAAAGTACTCATAAAAAAAATATTTGCTTTTGTGCATGACATTAAAAATGAAGTCATTATTTATATTTTTTAAAACTTCTAATATTATAAACCAATTTTTATAATACAGATTGAAAAAAAGGTTTTTTTGATTCAGTTAACAAAAAATATATAAAGGTAAGACTTAATATCGAACTCATAATTTTGGATAGAAAAAAAAAGTTTACTTAAAATAGCAATTTCATCGGAATGTTAATTCACAATCATGTTGTATTTTTATATTATATCGATATATACACATGGAAAACTCGTCACCTCAGTTTTACTCCCGCTATCGCAGTTATTGCTTTGAACCAAGTGTTGTGAATCTTTATGCACGATTGGAGAGCACGATACGTTTGTGCGGGGTGGAGGCTGGAAGCCAATAATGCTCACCACATCCACCAAAAGAATGAGATAAAAAAAATTATGAGAGCGAGCGATAAGCCAAAAGATGTTGAGTCGTTGATCTCGGCTACAAAAACTTATTTATTACATCAAATCCAATGTATTTGAGAATTTTTTGGTCAGTACTTTATTGAGCTAATATTCAGTATAGTTCTGGGGGTAAAGCCTAATTTTAAGCCTAATGAGACAACTATCTACATATTTTTAAAGCACACAAACAAAAACACATTTTGCATTTTGTTTTAAAAAATTGACAACTATATCGAGAACAAACATATTTTGGAATCATTACATTCTTCCACTTAAACTTCACATTACATAAGAATGAATAAATGCTTTGTTAATAAATAGCTACCAGCTGAAATATTTAAAAAAAATTAAAATTTTACTTATTATTATTAATTAACGCATTCTTCTTCCCAGCCCAAAAAATATAAGGTCTGTAAAAACTTAAAAATGACAGTATTTTTTAAAAAATAGTCAAAAGTCGTGATTAGGTTAAGTAAGATTGTCAACATAAAACAGGCGTTGATGTAAAAATACAGATCAATAAAAATTAAGCTGTCTATTTTCTATAAGTAAAGATCATCCTTTTATGTGATATTTTCGTACAATTTATAATTTTTAGCAGTTCCAAAAAGGTCGATTTTTTATTTGTAAATCTCTCCCATGAATGCTTGAAAAGTAAGTGCTCTTCAGATTGATATTGATAGATAGAATTAAAAATTAAAAAAATATTCAGCGCATCGACTGTAGATTCTAGTTCTAAATATTTTTATCCCATTAAAATGAAGTTCTACCAAGAAAATGCTAATTCAATCATCTGAATATTTTCAATTAATACTATTTAAAAAATATATTAGATTTTACGAAAGGATGTTTTATTATAATTACTCACGGAGAAGAATTGATGAAAATAATGTGAACATAATTGTTTTTCTATTGTAGGAATACATGCGTAACTCAAAAAAGTGATAAGTGAATACACTCAAAATATATTATTATATAAAGGAGTAAATAAAGATCCAAATTTAAATAGTGTAAATATGTCTCTCTTGCCTTGAAATGTTTGTCTGTCGAGCTTATCTCCATTGTCTTTGTGAAAACTTTGAAAGATAAATTCGAGCGAACATTGTTTGTGCCTACCTATTGCCTAATCTTAAATCTTAAAAAGTGATGCCGAAAATACGTCATCAATCTTGGAAAAGCGCTTTTAAGCACCCAAAAGAAAAATACTATATTAACCTAAGAAGTTACCGCGTAACTGTAACCGCGTCTATTTTTTTTTACTTTAGTGATATTTACTTATCTCCTTCTATTCCAAACATTATAAATATAAAATATATGACAAAGTACGTCTACAGTTAGAAATTTAAATAAAAAATAAATATACCATTAGAGCTAACGGAAACATTACTCGTTAAAAAAGACGTTACTGGTAAAAAAAAATTGAAAAACAATTGCTAAGAAATTGATTAATGATAACCAAAGCATAGCATGTCATTATAAAAGGTGAAATACATTTTTATTAAAACAGTTTTATAGCTCGCGCAGTTACTAAATAGCCAAAACGGCAATAATTTTTACTTTGTCAAACGAAGATTGCGCTCCGTTCGTTTCCGTTTGTCGAGAATCCTCTATCAGAAGAACTCTCAGATAGTCGTGATTTGTCTTGGTTTCCGACACTTTGATTTCCCTTAGAAGACATGATTTAACTTTTAAATATTTCATTGCATCCATTTGAATGTCATAAGATTTTTTACTCGAATAAACCATCGAACACTTCATAATCGACTACTACGAGAACTACATTTTAATATGGTGAAAAAATATATATAAAAACATATATTTGTATTTAGTTGATAGCTATTTCGGCTTACGCCCTCGTCAGAAATATGTTTGAACTTACGTTTAGTAAGCTATATAATGTTCAAAGTTATTATATTATTGTATCTTCTAATCCATTTTAACACCTAACTTATATATTGGAATAGCTATCATATTGATAATTGTAGAACTAAAGTGCACCTGGTCATCTTTTTACGCGAGTTTTTTGTATCCGTTGATCCGTGATTTACTCGTTGTTACACGTTTTCTTTCTCCCAAGAAAATTGTTAACAGAAAAAATGGCGGCCTTACGCAAAATTATGTGATGTGATGGATTCTTCTCTGAATTTTTCTAATATACATTTATTAAATTCGTTAAATAGCACGTTTTGGCCAAACTTTTTATCTAAACACAAAGAGTTAAAATATGTCTTAAATCTACTAAATAAATACGCTTTGTTATGTTTTATAAAGGAAAAATAGTTTACTGTCGGATCAACAAAACAAATGCAATGTAATAATAAGCGACTCAGATCATAAATCTAGGAAAAACAGAATTTCATCAAACGAGGTCAGAGCAAAATTCAATACGTTCGTTGAAAAAATCACTTACGAGATACATTAAAAGTTAATAAAATTATTCGTGTAAAAACAAGTATCGGTTTATCATCGAGTTTTATATAAAATAAAGAGATTAATTCCTAATATGTAAAAAAACTTTTATTGAGTAAATTTAAAGAGCAACTTTCAGTTTGTCACCAGTTTTTGAACGATATTTTTTTATTTTTGGAACCAACTTATCATATAATATAAAACTAAGTGTTTTTTACAATACATAATATTATTATCTACAAAGAAGACTAAGGCGGTAATACGTCTACAAATAAAAGACAATTCGATGGTAACTGATTACGATCGTGATATGGACAGTGGAATTGTATTTATGTTATTCCAAAAATTTATCTGTGACAGAGTGTTCAAGGCTATAAAGTATTTTCACTTGTAATGACAGTATACTACAACGCCATTTTGTGATAAAATAAAAAGAATCGATAAACGGGTACGCATAAGCGAAATTCAATAATGTCTAAAGTAAAAGTTTTTTATTACTGGACGTTATTATTTAGAATTTTATAGAGAATGGCAGACCAATTTGAAAAGAATGCTAGGAATAAAAATTCAGATGTGTACAACCGTTTTTAAATTTGCTACAGTAATAAAAAAATATTTATTTTATTATGTATGAAAACTGTTTTAATTGTTTATATAATATAAAACAAAATTTAATTGAAATTTGGTTTTCAACAAGTTTGCCAGCTCTTTATTTTCTATTTTAAATAATATTGTATTATTATGAAGTACGTTATTCTTAAAACACTGCCGCCTTCAATTTAAAAAAAAAATGAGAAAAAACAAATATTAAAATTATAGAAACTTTTAGCCTTTTTTAACTTAATAATGATCATTTAAGAAGATTGGCACTTTTTTATTCAAAATACATTATATATATTTAATCAACAATTTTACCAAATTATCAACAATAGCTACGATATTTTCGATAATGATGAGCATTTAAAACTTTTTTTCGTTACTGAATATATTCATTTTACTGCTGAGTGTTCATTTACTTGTGATGCATCATAATTCAAATGTGTTACGTGTAAATTTTTTAAACAACAAAAAAATTACGTTCTCCTAATTTTCTAACAATTTAGTTTTTTTACTTGTGTCTACTTATTTTTAGAGTAAATAATTACCATTTCAACACTTATTACGTAAAGTATACTTAATTTGAAATTGGAATATAACAGGAGTGTACTTTAACGAGACCAAAGCTTGGTGGTCGACTTAGGATGTTTATTGTTAATATTATAGATAGAATTTAGTGGCAAACGATCAAAACCTCAACTAATATTTTACTTTTGCTCCATTATTCCACTCTTATGTAATGCTTCGAATTTGAAGTAACACTGCTTTACGTACGAGGTGTCAATATTTTACATTGATTTGCTTACAATAATACGTTTCATAATTGAATCGTATATTTCGAAAGTGTTACGAGTCACACGTTTGTAATTGTCCAGGAAAGTGAAAAATATGTCTGTTGTACAATTAAAAATGTTCATGTTAAATATATATTATGGTTGGTATTAACTGTTGCGTTTAAACGAAAAACAGATTTTTTCTTAAATGTTATATATTTTGATTAAAACTATTTTTTCTAATGTGAACTTGTTACGTTTTAGAAATACATTCATTTTTGCAATGCTCTGAAATGCGTCACTAACATATCGACTGTGGAAAGGAAAAATAACGTAACCAACACATATAAAATTTTACAGGAGGCGCAAAAAACGTGTTTTGATGATTTTGGGCCATATACAAATTATGTTTTCTACACAACCTTAAAGCGCACGGAGACTTCTAAGCTGATGTTCAATTGACCTAATCTAATATTAATCAAAGAAAATTGTCTAGGAAAAACCTTTATTCCAGTCTTTTTTCTTGGTTTTAATATTTAACAAGGTCATATTTTTCAAACATAAAAGCTAAATATATATACCAATTCGGCATTTGCTTGCATCCTTTTAATAGAACGTGTATCAAGTTGAATACATTGTGGTTATCGAAAAAGAGCTGTTTTGAATAAGTTGAGGGTTACGTCCTTTTTACTTTCCACAGTCGATATATACATGCATGAAACGTTTTCGTGCTATATTTGTGTATTTAGGTATTCTGGAAATGTTTTCATACTTAACCAATTTTTGAAAAAAAAAATGTGACTCGTAACGTCTTCGAAATACATGATTCAATGAATTATTTAAAACTGTAGAACAAAAACTTACATATGGAAAGAAGATAAGTCGGCGTATTTTTAAACACAACCAAAAGAGAATCGAATACAAAAAGTTTGCCTCCACTGTTACGCCCTGCTAAATGGATTTTATTTTGCGGTAGCTTAAGTCTCTCGCTCGACTGGCAAACAGACGCAAAGAGTCACTCTCTCACAAAATTAATCTTCATTATCGCCACTGCGAGCGCCACTTTTGTAGGATTTGTTTTTTTTTATAATTCCCCCTGGACCCTTTGCCAAGTTGACCGTCATAAAAACACACTCCCCTCTGACAAATATGAGATTTCGTCCATTGTTCTTCTATGACTCTCCGGTCTGGTGGCACAGCAATAAGTTTACGATAAATTGAATGAATAGTCTCGGCTGCGGTATTCAGAAAATTTATTTTTTATCTGTAATTGAAGCTCACGTATTTATTTATTTTTGAAGTATGGCCAGCTTACATTATATAATTTATTAATTGTTGGGCTTATTTACTGTCGGGTCCTATGGTGCAGCGGTAAGCGTTGCAGGCTTCCGTGACGGATCTCACGAGTTTGAGTCCTCGTATGAACAGCATTTTTTCGATCGATTTATCGATTTCTGTTCAAAAACACGAGTGTTTGTGATGTCTAAGAAAAAAAAAACCTACCCACCCTTCCGATCCTTTAATAATTGGGCGTAGCGAGAAGGATTAATTAACCACTAATCCTGTCCTAGTCTTATTTTTTTATCTCTACTACACACGTTGAGAAAAAATAGATCGAGCGACCGAGCAACAAACAGTTCTTGTAATTTTTTTTTGTTGAGATACCTCCCCTTCATACAAAGTTAAGACACAATTAATGTTATTTTTCTTACTCTCTATGTAATGAAATAAATAGTGAAGCATGTAAAAGTATTGAGTCAGTTGGTGTTGGCGAAACTAAGCTATCCACGGAAGTTTGGACATTGCACTGGCAAAAGTTGATTTAAAAAAATAAACAGTTAAGTATACGGCGAGTAAGTCCACAGCAAAGTTTTTGAAATATCAATGAAAAAAAAACTATTAACTTAGTCATTTAAAAAAAAAGTGTATTTAAATCGCTTGGGTCAAAAGTAGCATGCTACAAACCCTAAAAAGTAATTAACGTCATGTGTTAATATTAGGTTCAAAGTTGGAGTTGTCTTATTTCATAACGACTCCACACTCCTGATTTTAGCGCAGGCAATCGATCATGCAGTAAATTAAATAGTAAATTAAGTAGTAAAATTTATAGTAAATTTTTCATTTTTAGTAAAAACAGCCATTTTTCATCGTAAATATAAAACAAGGAAATTTTTTCCTGCATATTAAACTTTAAATTCACGTTTTATGTTTAAATAAAAGCATACTTTTATATACAATAGGTATTTGTGATTGCAGGATTATTTTTTTCGATAGTTTTTATTTGTATATTTTTAACCAAAAGCACTGCGTACTCTTATAAAGCACCTAAGCGTGCGTTATAGGCATAAAACATGATTATCATACTCATACAGTTAATAAAAAAACAACACTAAGAAATACACAATTAAACTACTTAACGCTATTATGATGAACAATGTTTTTTTTACTGTGAAAATTGTATTAAAAAACGGTCGAAAATCAATGACCGCCAAAACATTAGCTTGCCCTGTTCAAATGAAGATTATAATGGTTCAGCAGTAGCACGTGTTGATTTGAGACCTTTTGAAACAATATGAAAAGTAAATATGTGCTTTACCATTGCGTATAAGAATAAAAGGTTAAATCTTAAATCGTTCTGTTTTTTGAAAAAGCCAGAACAAAAGTTTGTACTTTTCGTAGTCATCTATGCATTTAAGGGTTAATTTCTTAGCTTATTTGTGTCAGATTGGCATACTTTAATGTTTATAAATATTGATTATATAGTTATCTATGTTACAAAAAATATCAAGGCTTTATTTTAAAAACACAAATATTTCATTTGCTGTTTACTCAGATATATTAATTCGTTACTCAACAAATTCTGCCAGTAAGTTTACAATACAAAGTTTGATTTGAAAAAAACGAATCACAAAATTTAAGACATGAAAAAATTCTCAAGCGTAAGTTATCAATAATATTTAAAAAAGAAAGCATGTCTATGTTATTTAATATTTTACACACATAAAACAGTACACCTGTTTGTTCTACCGCATGTATTACTTTTTTTATTATGCTTACAATGTGAATAAATTTTCAACCCAGCTGAATAAAAGTACTTTTTTGTATATTTTTCCATTCTACAAAGTCCTATAAACATCTCTGGCATATTTAAAACATTAGCAAGTTGCATGGAATTTCTTACATACCAAAAAGAGAGATATAAAACGCATTTCTGCACTGTTAAAACATATCATTTTAAATTGCGTCTACTGTCCAGCGTCAGGAGCGTTTATTTTGGAAAAAAATAATCTGCATTAACGCGAATCTGCTTATTTTTTAAAAGTGATGTCCACTCACAGTGCTATGCACTTTTAATACAGCTCATCTTTACAAAAGTCCTTCTTCAACAAATGCTTTGTATTCGTCGCTCAAGCTTTTTTACAGATATTATGATGGGGCTTAGTTAGTAATCTCTCTTGCTATGCTTCGAATGAGAGGGACATATTTTTTCAACGTCGCAACTCATTAATATATTTGAGAAATACATATCTATGAATCAATTAAAAAATAAAATTAGTTAGTCAAATACAAGCTTGTGTACAATGCAACTAAATAGGAAGACGCTGACCATTCGGCAACAGGAAAATATCAAAAGAAAAAAAATGTATTTTTACAAACAAAAAACATTAGCACCAAAATTTCATATATTTTATAAATTTTATAAGGTAAAAATGGCAATGGCTTAATTTAAATTCACAAGAATAACAACATATTTCTGATAGGTATATTATAGGAAGCCATCGATTACAAAATTATGATACGTATTTATTTTAAGCAACCGGCTTTACTAAAAACTCAAGTCAATTAAAAAAACTCATGTGTCCGATTATTAAAATATGAAATAGAAATATGATACGAATAATACAATCTTTCAGATGACTCAGATTTTTTTATTTAATAAATACACATACATTATAAAAGACGAATATCACTTTTGACGGAAATAGGGTAAATAAAGGCATTCCACGAGTTTTCTCTATTTCTCGGTATTTTCATTTCTATTGCTTTCATTCGGTCAATAGAGATATATCTTTTGTGTGACAAAACGCACAAAGCGCTCTCGACCATCCCCGCAAAGTTAATTATAGATAAAACGATTATTTCAATATATTATGTATAGTTTCTATTGAGGGAAACTTCTTATTATGTAGAGGTAGTTTTCTAATTAACTATACTATCAAAATAAGATCTTAAATTCATTATTAATGAATTAAGGGGTTTTTAAGATTATAAGCTACATTAAAAATAAGTATCAAATTAACGAATTAGCTTAATACTATATTTAATATAACATGGAAAATTAAACTAACAAAATAAATATTGAATATATTATGTTCCTGAAAGGCTGATATTATTTGTTTCCAACGACATAAATAACAATCAATTTTGTTCATATTTAAGCGGAATTAATACCAGGTTCAAGTAATTTAGTTTTGGCCTTTGACGTCTATTGGTAAGAACTTCATAAAAGCTATTGTGTGGGTCATAAATATACAATTTAGATTTGTCTTCTCTCGGAGTTGACTTTCATTTGAGCTTATCTCATATAATTTTTAAAATATATGAATATCTGGCATCTTGGTAGTTAGCTTTAATGGCAAATATCTCAAAAATATATGAATTAAATTATGAAAAAAATCTCATTGAGAGAGTAGGTTATAGCAATTGATCACCTGAAAGTATTTTGAAAAAAAACACCTTAATTGTCAAATATTGCATCCAAATTATTTGGCTTTTCCATTCAAATATTAATTTCTGCTGGAATGTCATAGGAGGAAACAAAGCAATTGTCAGAAGACATGGAAACGTGGAAGTGCCGCGTGGCGGCCATATGCTCTACATAGGGAGCGAATATGGACAAAGAAAAGAAATAATGATGGTTTTAGGTCATATCAAACCATTTAATAATGTTTCTGATTGTCACGGTATTGAAACTTTGAAAAAATCCAGAAGTGAAACTTTATCTACGAATATAAAATTATCTTTTTATCTGTTATGTAAGGGACACTATATGTGTGTATATACGGTCAAACAGTAAACGCTGTGTTGAGTGAAGTTTGTTATGGTAAAACTTATTATTTTCGTTCGATATAAAATATTCCAAACACACATCTCCAAAATAATGATGACAAACACTTTGAACCTACACTTCTGGCGTAGCCCTCATGCAAAAGCCATCATATCTAAAACACAAGTAAACAAAAGAGAACGGGACTAACTTATCGCTTCCACTTTGGTACAATAACTGCGAATAGTTTTCTCATCCCTTATAACACACTATAGGGTAGTTTGCAACGACAGTACAAATTTAAAGTAAAGCTAAAGATTTTTTATACGCTTTTCATTTTCAATATGGACATTTTGATTGAAAATTTTCAAGAGCGTAGTCTATTTATTCAGGTACAACCAGTTTGTCGATTGCAAAGGTATTTTTGGTCGACAACAATTTATTGTTCGAAAAAGTCAAAACTACTTGTCCTGTAAGCTCTTAAAATACGCTGGTTTTTATCACTTTTATAAATTTAAAGAAATAGTTCATTTTGTTTACTTAGCATCATAATCTCATGACAGAAATGATAAATCAAACCAGTCTACAAAATTGATAAATTAAAATAAACAACAAATAAATCCAACGAAATACTATTTTTTTTTACCATTCCTACATATTAATTTTAAAATGTACAAACAAATGATATTGTATATAACATATTTGAATTACAAAAACGGGTTTTAATTCATGACATAATTACAAGCGATATCAGTCAATCGGTATCAATAATTTTCTCAACTTGTCGCTTTTAGAAAAAATAGGTCGACCACCACTTCTACGAACAAGGTTACTCAGCGTTAGACCTTACACCACCTGTGACGGCTTAAAACCCTGCGTGACGGTTATGTTTTCAAATTTGTAATGTAAAATCATCATGGATTTGTAAAATCTAAAATACGATGAAAATAATAGAAGAGGTTTCATAAATAATTTTGAAATCTACTCGCTCTCTATAAGTTGCCACGTTTGTTATGTTTCGAATGTATGTTGCGTAGTTCGCTTGAATCGACATATATTTTTTTTCAGATTTGATAATACGTAGAATTATAATAAATTATTTTAATTTATATGCACCATATTATGTATTTATATGTTTTTTTTTAAATATATGCAGCATTATAATAGCTACAGCCAATAAGTCAAATGTTTTAAAGTTAAAAGATCATTTGAGATAAATTTAGTGGTATTTTTTTTTGTTAGCCAATTTAGAAGAATAAACATCGTGAAAATTATGGTAAATTTCCCCTACCGGAAATCGAACTCAAAACACCTGTAAAACCAAAACCTTTCCAACTAAACCACAGTGGGTGACATTCCTATTTGATAAAAGAGATAATGAGATCGTTTCAAATGACTCAAACCTGTAAGTATTTGTTATTTCTTGAATTAAATAACTATAAACTCGAACTAATATATGCCAGTCATATCATTATAAAAATAACTTACCTAATCGGTTATAATAATAATAAATACTCAACTTTTAGCATAATAAAATATTTTTACTAAAATGCTTATTGTTTTTAAATATATTTATTTCTGATATCTTTTCGAATCACCCATTATATTGACAGCCAATACATATTGACAAACAATCTACTGCGAGCGTTCGGAATAACGTGCAATTTTTTGGAGTACGTAAAAGGTTCACCACTCGAACGTGAAGTGGAGTACAAACACGGAGCCTTCATCCGGTGGAATCTGCTGCAATTACGATCATATTAAAAGCTTCCTGTGTAATAATGACGTGAGCTTTGAAAAGCCGCCCGGAAACTACTTTGAATGGCCCATTATGGACGATGTTGGAAATTCATAATGCTCTGACAATTGTTATTTGCCAAATCCAAACAGATTTCCTAACGTATGTATTATATTTTAAGTGTAACTTATTCTTTTCTACTAAAACAAGACGTAGGAGAAACAAATTTATCTATGATTATTAAATAAATTGAATTTGTAGTAGTATATACTTTATTTCTTTTATATTTGTGTATTAAAATATGTTTTTTTTTGATTTCTCAAAATAATGTAATGTAACCGATGGTATATTTTATTTTTGAAAGGAATAATTTCATAAAAACTTTAGTTTTGTAACAATTGTTAAAATCAAGTAGATTTAAAAAAAATAGCTTGACTTTATTGTTCAATGAAACAACCATGGTGCTGTTTTCTGCGTATATCTACATACATATAATATATAAATAGTTTTTTTAAATGTTCAATCTGCACCGGTTCAAAGACTGTCAATTTTTTAAACTGTGTAATAAGTATTTTAAAGTTGAGATTTAAGCTTAATAAAGTATTCATAACTTATCTTAATGAAAATTGATAGCTTTGATATTCCACTGATTGTTGAAAATTATCAATTTAAAATAGTGTACAAAAGATATTTTCTTTTCTAATTTTGATATATGTTTGTAATACTCAAATTGAAACATTCTTTCTGTGTTTTATTCTTTAATTATCTAGAATATCAGTAGGAAACCTGCAACATCAAATTTCAAAGCAATATTTAAACAGCCACGAACCACCTCCATAATCTGCAAAGTGTGCTGGTATGCATATTGCACGGCTACACTGGCGATATCAAATTTCAAAGAGGTCCATAAATTAAAACGCAAGGGGCTCTGACCACCTACCTTTCCTTGGCGGAAGCGTCTGTTGTCTCTGTACCAGGTAACCTGTGCTGGTGGACGGGATCCGACTACCTCGCAGACAACCACATACTGGGTATCTGCTTTCAACTTCGGTGGCTTGTACTGGATTTTCACTGAAGTCGGTTTTACTGGAATAAAGGGAAAATTATATTTGTATAATTACACTTTTGCAATTTTACTCATTTAATAGTACAGACGAGAAAAAAATATAAATATAAAAAATATTTCAACTTATAAATAATAACGTTTATTACAACGTGTGTAATTTAATAAATTATGTTAATACACATAATTGTTTTAACTCTTAAAGTAATTATATCAACTCGATTATAAACATACTTTAAGTGAAGGTACCAAAATATTAAATTTGAATCGTTCAAATTATGTACATTCACACAAGTTCTGTCACTTACAACTCAGGTTTTGGCAACTTCAGGCTTTCAAGTGCATGGATGAATGTTAACTAACGTTAAACAAAGGGAACAAAATAAATGGTTAGACTTTAAATCAATTTTTGAGTTTAAATAAACTTTTGGTCTGAATAATATTCAATTTTTGGTCAGAATAAAAATATGAACGGTCAGATTTTATAACCATTTTGGTAAAGTTAGGTTAGGTTAGATTTTTTTCCAATTTCATTTAAATGAATATTTACCGTTATAAATTCAGACCATTAATTATTTAATCTACCCTCTGTACACTGATCGATATATAATGACCATTTCACATAAATTCTGACCAATTTAATATAAATTCATACCGGATAAATACAAACCTTAAGTAAATATATGTACCGTGTTTATACAAAAAAAAAATGTTTCTTATATAAACACGACACATGCAAATACCCTAAATATTGATACGAAAGAAGCTCAAAAAGATTTTCTCAGCTCACTCGAGATCAACTAAAAGGGTTATCATAATCAAGCTCATGATCTTAAATTAATATTTCGAAGAATCAAAACTATTTTAACTTATTACTTGAATCTATACTCCTCTGATTGCTATAGTAATGTTCAATTAACAATTCCACATATAATTACGATAAATATTATGGTTGCTTAGAATTTTATTTAAAATGTGAAAAAAATGTTGGATAGCTATGAAGCTACCTTTAAATACTTTCATTTAATATAACTAAAGGATTTTTATAAACTTTAAATTGTCATTTATTATTTAACCACGGCTTTCATAGAAATCATTTGAATTCTATTTTTTCATAATAGTAAATAATAGCAGTCCATCAAAAAACCCTTGTAACAATTATATAATAAAAATATAAAATTTTATATTTTTTTGTTAGTTTTCATTAATTCACGACGCTTTGACTTTGATGACTATTTGATAGAATGAAAGTTATAAATTATCGTTTAAATGATAAAATAAATATCACATAATAATGGGGAAAAAATCAATTACCTTAAAAGAGAAAAACTGTTACTTTTTGTTTTACGACAGAAATTTATTTCGCTACATTGATTGCAAGTTAAATAACACATTTGTGTTGAAGCACCATTTATGTTTATTAAAATAACAGCAACCAAAGCATTCTAAAAAAAGTAAATAGAATAAATTAAATGAAATGGACCCACAACATCTAAATTAGAAAAAAAAAATATATTTAACCTTAGATGAAAGGGAGATTGGAGCTCGGCTCCACAGTTCCCCGTATAAAGATGAAATGACACTGATGATGACGATGATATGAATTAAAAATTATTCACATATCTATTCAAAATATTCATAAGTGAGCCAATATAATAAGGAGAAAAACTATCAACATATTTAATTGTACAAATATTATTGTATTTATAGTTGATAGTTAATTCGACTTACGTTCCTATTAGAACTATGTTTAAACAAAATGTTAAACTGACATACGTAAATTAAACTTAAATTGACTTAGCTTTTTATACTGGCTTAGAAGACATACACAGTCCGATTTTTTATTTCTTTTTGAAAGCAAGGGTGTTTGTGATGTCTAAGAACTCCCTCAGATCTTTCAATAACTGGGCGTAGCGAGAGCGATTATTTAACCACTTGTACTTTCCTAGCCTTATATTTCTATCGCTACTACTACAATTGAAAAAAGAGATGCTAGGCGACTGAACAACAAGCAGTCCTCGTATAAAAAAACTTATGTTGAGATACCACCACTAGGAGGTTATATGCGCTACATTGGGAGCAAACATTAATTAAAAAAAAAGTAATTTTTCATTTTTTTAATAACCAAAGGTCATTTTAAAGTAATTGACGGAATTCATTTATACTGAATTTAATACACGTTATTATGACTTAGATCATATGTAAAGTAGTCTGGTTGCCTTTCTTATTTGTGTTTGGCATACTTAAATTTACAAAACTTACTGAAGTTATGCTAGTATATTGACTTCAAAATTTGTTTAAGAGACATACCAGGCTCATTCTTTTTGTATATTGAATTAAGTTAGATAGTCGATTAATTTTATTCGTGTCACATTTAACTGATTACTCAATGGTTAAACTATAATATATTATAATAAAACTGACTTACTGCCGATTTTCGCTCTCAAAGATTTGAATGCTTGACTGAACACAAAAATCTAACCGGTAAAATACAGATCAATTAGTTATTGTTGAAACAAATTATGGAAAGATTTAATTAATGACTAGCGTAATCTCACATTAGACAATCATTTGATACATTTCACAATTTCTAGTATTTTCACTTAAAAATTGAAGTTATTTTTATAATCGCATGAGATTGAAAAATTGAAAGTCATCTTAATAAATTAAATCCATCAAAATGTTTTATTTTAGAAACCAAAAAATAGCCTATTTTTTTGTCAAAATATATTAAGCTGAATAAAAGGTAAAAGATTGATTGTTAACATATAAAAACTACTGTCAAATTGAGTCTTGACTATGACAAATTAAAAAGGTCAGTCAATAATGTGGGTATTATCATTAATAACGCCTCTTTTTGATTATTTAATACAAAAAAAGATAAGTAAATAAGTATTTAAGAGAAGTATTTCAATAATAAACAATATTTTATGCTTAATAAAAAAAACTTGCACTATATTGCGTTTATTAACTAAGCAATGTAAAATTTTTACTGAAATAATTCGTGAAGCAAGTTTTTTAGTGTATTGTTAAGATTGGTACAGATTTTTTAAACTGAACTATGTTTAGTAAATATGACATAATACTAGCATTTTATTTTATCAACTACTACTTTATATGAAACTCGGTAACATTTACTTTCTTTTTAGTAGGGGTAGCCTGGTCACCTCAACAATAAAAAACCGCTGACAAAATAAGTGGGTAGGCTCATGGCTAAAGACGAGTAAATAATTTTCTCTAAAAATCTGATTTTCGTGGTTAATTATATCAAGAAAAGTGTACTAAAGCAGATTTTCCGCAAAGCGCCAGTCCTTTATGTAATATTTTAAAAGAATCTTTATAAGCCGCTTATGTACTTTGCCCATCAAAAGTACTTTTTATTGATTTTAATATTAAAAGATGTCAAAATACGCAATACATTATATTTTCTTTGAGGAGCTTTTATGGCTGTCGAAAACGGGACCGCAAAATTTACCACCCCACTTTAGAGAAAATGTGAGCTATTTAAATTTCGGGTAGCCATAACGTTCTTAAGATTATTTCTTAAGAATGACATTGTTTTTTTAATTATTTAATTAAGCTCATTGTGTTGAACATAAAACTCTGTTTTCCTGAGAAATTTAAGAATTTTATTTAAGATTCAAAGCTCATTTACCAAAGACTAGCATTTTTTATAATTTATGTTCAAATATCGTTGAAAATGAATTATACAAGTGCGTATACTTACTAAATTTATGGTATATTTTTTAGTATAAATGAATATTCATATTTTTGTTGAGTTAGCAATAGTGAAATAGTGCTTATTGTATTAAATATCGACTGTGGAAAAGAATAAGAACGCAACCCACAGTTTTTTCAAAACAGGTTTTTTTCGATAATCACAATGTATCAAACTTGATACACGTTCTATCAAAGGATGCAAGCAGCAAATGTCGAATTAGTATCTCAATTTAGCTTTTAAGTTTGAAAGAGATGACCTTGTAAAAATCTAAAACCAAGAAAAAATACTGAAATAAACTTTTTTCTTAGATAATTTCTTTAGTCAATATTAGATTATGTCAATTGAACACCAGCTTAGAAGTTTTTGTTTACTTCAAGATTAAGTATAATAAATAATTTACATAATGCCCAAAATAATCAAAACACGTTTTTTGCGCCTCCTATAATATTTGATATGTGTGGGTTACGTCTTTTTTCCTTTCCACAGTCGATATGATATTAAATAATTCAATGTTACATTATTGTGTGATTTTTTCCATAAAATTGCTAACTGATCTTTTCTTGGTTGCCAGTGTAAAAATTGGAGTTTTTTGGATACTAAACCCCGATTAACATGTTTCTGGCTTGCACGGAAACCATTTTTCCGTGTTAATTAGAAATTGATCGTACGTTCATTTTGCAGTATAAGTAGTAAACAAAATTTTTAGTTGTATCTTTATTTTTTTCACCGAGTGTACCAAATAAGATAAAATATAAATATTAAAAAGCCAATCCACCACATATGGGAAACAATATAAGCGAAATAAAACTGGACATTTCGAAATTTGATTGATGTTTTTGATTTGTCGGATTTTGCTATCATTTCAGTTAGATATCATTTCGTATTATGCAAAATGAACTATATTATATGTGCATATCTTTTGTAAGGCTTTGTCAAAATGAAGGTTTGTCGGTTTTTGCTTTTAACAATTATACATTTTATATAAATAAAGGTCATAATACAAAAAAAAACTGGATACTTTGGATTTTGTGTGAAACTATAATATTATTTTATTCTTTTTTAACATACCAATTGCTTATTTTTTTTAAATTTCCGAGAATTAAAGAACTGAGAGCATTTTCTTTATCTAAGAATCTTATTCAATCCATCAAAATCAACCATGACGATTAAAATTAACTGATAAAAAGTACGTTTACACAGCGATGCATTTATAAAGCGGAAAAACAAAAATTTATTTATGATATCACCACGAAATCAAATCAAGACATTTATTTATTCCCAAAATAAATATATCACCCCGTAAATGGAAGCATTTTATAAACGATAAAACAATTATGATGATAGATGGGCTTTGAAAATAATTATTTAAAAAAGTATAACATTAAAAGAATTATCAATGTATTTTAGTTCTACAATTATTATTTTATGCATAGTTGATAGCTATTTCGTCTCTCACACTCATCAGACCTATCTTTTTGTTATCCATGTCCACTCCCAATGTGGAGCATATAGCCTCTTAATGAAGGTATCTTAACAGATTTTTCTACGAGAAACGTTTGTTACTTAGTCATTCAACCTCTACTATTCAAAGAGTGTAGAAGGGATAGAAGAATAGTGAGAGGACTAGTGGTTAACTAATCGCTCTCGCTACACCCAACTTTTAAAGGATCAGAAAGGGTGGGAGGGAATATTTGGACATCACAAATACCCATGCCTTAGATAATTTAAACTTGGTTTTTATTATCGATGAGCTGTTTGATTTTATAAAGAAATAAAAAATATTAATTGATTTGGCATTTACTTGGTAGAACTCCATTTATAACAGATTAAAATAACAAAGTATTTTAGCTCTACAGTTTATAATAATTTTATTCGTTGATAGCTATCAACGAATAAAATTATTATAAACTGTAGAGCTAAAATACTTTGTTATTTTAATCTGTTATAAATAAAAAATATGTAAAGTTATCATTGATGTATTTCAATAGTAAAAAAAAAAAAAATTCAATGATATTATCATATTTTTTAACGTGGCTCTTATTTCCACTTCTAGTTTGAGCCATATATTATTATGAAATATTTCTATACAAGTGATTGCTACGAGAATTGTTTGTAAATTAGTCGTTAGCAAACTGCATCATCTAAGAGTGGAAAAAAGGTGGGTAGAAGAAATTGAAGGCATCCTAGATGTGAATTCTTTAAGATTTATTTTTTGATGTTAAAAATGTCAAAAATGGTAACTGACTGACAACGAAACTATTGTTAGTGATTTAAAAATTGACTTTGAATTTTTGAGGCCTGCTAAGTAATGCTAGACAAGCATTATGATGGATCTAGCTAATTACGTAATAACCTATTGGCTTAATATTATACAGGAAAAGTTTTTCGTATTAGTAGTTATGAAAGTTTATTATAATGTTTTTCATATTCAGTTAAATTTGAAGTAGTTTCAAGTAGATTTATACTGATTTTAGAAAGATAAGTATTCGACTTTTAGGGAGTTAAGAACAAAGTTTTCAACGGAAAAATTTTACTGGTAACCAATAATTTAGGTAGTATTTTATTACTCGTTAGAAAAAGATTATCGATATAATAGATTTTTTTTTCGTTTTCTTACATCAATTTTAAATGCGTACAAATTCTCACCTATAGAATTTCAATGCCAAACGAAATTGAACTGATAAAAAGAATTAAGAACAATCAAAATTATTATTTACTTTTAAATACGTAAACTATTTATTTGAAGGCATGGTTTGGTGTAAGATCCTAGATCTGACTACTTGATGATACTCTAATTTTTTTAGTGATGAAACTTTCTGATTTATTTAATCAGATGTTATAATAAATAAAACCATTATAAATAAATTGGTTGTTTTTAAGCTCCGTTAAACTCCCAATACGGAACATATAAACTCCTTAAAGAGGTAATCTGAATATATTTTTTTCTACGAGAACTGTTGAACACTCATTTTACCAACTGTTCTTTTTCGAAGATAATTGGGATAGAAAGATAAGACTATGACAGAACAGCTGGTTAGCTTATCATTTCTGTTACACCCATTTTTAGGATTTGATAGGTGGTAAGAGAAAATTTCAGAAATCAACGATGTACATGCCTTTACACAGAAATCCTATATTTGAAAGACAAATCTGTCCATAGTGAAATTCGATTCCGTGATCCAGTGACGTTGAACGCTTGACCACATATATAAATATTAAAAATAAAAAATATTTAAGAAAAATAAAACTGGTCTGGATCATGTAAAAATTTTTGCAACAATCACTACAAGAAAAGTGTTCTAGTTTAATGGATATAATACTTTTCAAATAAATACAGTAATTTTTAAGTGATAAAGCTTAAAATGGAAAAGAAATGCTTTCCTAATGAACGTTGACTTTTTTAAAAAATAAATTCGTTAAATTGCCTAACTGCATAAACAATAAAACACAACTCATATTTATATATATATACATAAATCTGTATAATATCAATGTATCTGCAGTGATATAAAACTAATAAATCGATATTCCATTTTATTAACTTTATTGTTCTATTCAAATACAACACAAGCTTTCAAAAGCTCCTCGATGCTTGAAATAAAATATATTCGAGCGCAAAAGCACTTCCTACAAGTTATTTCGTTTTATTTGGCCATAAAACCTATGACGAACTTTAGTGATCGTAAAACACTATCGTATGTAAATAACCGAATTACTTAAATGGCAAATTACTCAACGATTTGAACAATGTGAACACTAAAAAAAACACTTCGGCTTATTGCTGGAAAAACACTAATAAATTGGTGCAAATAATCCTTTGACACACTCTCAGTTCTTAATTAATTATGTTTCGTTTTTCTACTGCAGGACTTTACATAATTTGTAAACCATTGTTAATATAATATTATATCTTGCACATTGCTGTATGCGATTTAGTGTATCTTTGAGCTTAACTCGCATGATTTTCTAATTAAAAAATATTTTAAACACTAGCATTAGCTGTCATGCTGAATAAATTCTTAAAACGTATGAAAAAAATATGGTTTTGAATTTATATTTGATAATGTTGCACAAAAAATTGCAAGTAATGCGTTTTCATAAATTGGATTCATCTTCATCGAAATAAAAAATGCACTTAAAGTGGGAATATTTATTTTTATTTTTACTACATATAACTTTTTTATTTTTTTGCATATTAAGAATTATAATGATACCATTTGGTATAAGGATTTGTGTTTTTTATAATCATTACGCTTATAATAAAACAATATATCGTATCCCACAATATTGAAAAAATGAGTTTTAATATATTCAACTCAACACTCGATCTAACAAAACCTTGCAACGTTAAAATGGTTTAAGCTATCAGTTTTACCACTTAAAGCAATACCATTATTTGCCTTAATTGTTACTTTAATAGATGCAATATCTCTTGAGAGCAAATCTGATTAACATTTCTCGTTATTGAAACACAATTTTCAATGACGAATAATTTCAAAAGAATATGGAATTTATACAATAATAGTCACGAAAGATTATTTTTCGTTTTCTGTGAATGATGAGGTATTATGGCATTTGAAGAACAACTAGTTTTTAAATTCCAAAGTGGCTCTTTTAGTTCATTGTGCTGATTTAAAAAAAAATCTTCTTTGTTCGAATTGTATTAATGTGGATTATTATTTAACAAGCTTAAGGTTTATCAATGTATGTAGTTAAGTGGTGTTGATGTTGCAAATTTCGCATATAAGACGCGTGATGCAAGTTTAAATTTAAGTTATGGATTGATTGGCTTGGTATTTTCTTGTCAGAAGTCCGTAACAACAATGTCAAATTAACAAATTATTTAGGTCCATTAAAGGTGAAGTGAGTCAAGTGGTATTTAATAAAGAAAAAAAAACTAGATGCTTTGTAATCTTCTACACTTCTTAAAGTATCGTAAAAGTGAAGTAATCTCAGTTAATAATACACATTGCAATAGTGTTGTCTCGGTAAAATAAAATATTCAATCCAGCAAAACACTAATTAAAGACGTATTTGTACTTAAAAGTCCAAGAAGAAAGATTTACCATTTTACTAGTTGGCTCACTTCACCTCTAGAGGGCTCATTTAATTCCAGAAAAATTATATTGGAAGTAAATATTTTGTTATTTTAATCTTATTATAATTATTGATAAGAAATTTAACCTCGCGTGCATTTGTAATAATTGTTTTGTAAACCAAATAACCCTAGAAAAACTTTACTTACAATGAAAATAATAATGTCTAAATTTTTTTAAAAAACTATATGTTTAATTAATACACAACAATTTGATTATCTATTTTAGTGACAGATAAATTAAATTAAATGCGCGCTTATGTTGTAAATACGAATTGTATTAATGTAGGCTTAACGCCATGAAGTGAATATTGCGATGAATAATATTTGATAATATGTAGTGCATGTAATTAATTTTGTACATTCGATACATAAAATCGACAAATTGTTTGTAAATGAATTAATGTATCCACATTGGCTCGAATAAATGATGTGTAGAAATTTTAATTGGTCGCTTATTTTCGTTTTTCATACCCCTTGCTAACAGTTTGTGCTCATAAAAGATCATTTAATAGTTATGTACAAATATATATACAATTCTAACAGTAACGTTTAATTATTTTTTTTACTAGAGCTGTAGTCATCACAAATTAAAACGACTTTGATTTAAAATTCAAACATGACTGACTCTGAATTCAGTTTTAAAAAAATAGTGAAAACTAATTTTTCTTCTCTTAACCTTCTCATCGCGTATGACCGCTAGGCATGTCCTAGCGAACATGCCCTCAGCGCGAGCGACACGTATAGATTTCATGGAAATTTTAAATCCTATATAAGAGCTATCTACTGTGTTAAAATTGTATAACTTGGTTGAAAATATTACTAAATGTATATTTTACCAAATTCAATAGATGGCATTAGTCAAAAAAGATTCAATATAGGCTAAAATAATTTATTTCTGGAACACGCCGTGAAAATACGTCACCAATGCAAGATTTTGGATAGTGTAAATAAGCGATCGAGTGCGGGTGAAATTGATGTTGTGCCGAGAATTTAATATTATAAGCATATGGTATGGTGGTGGCGCAGTGTTCTCGGTCACGCGTGGCGGTATTTCGCAATATGGCGACGTCTCGCCGCAATTGTGTGAAGAATGATTATTGTTGAATTAAACCGAAAACACAAGAAATACATTGTATTATTGAAAACGTTACTTTGGGTGGCAATTCACATATTTGATTTTTTTTAAACCATGTCCGCTTCCAATGTGGAGCATATGGACTCCTAATGGAGTTTATCTCAACAGAAGTGTTTCTACGAGAACTGCTTGTTACTCAGTTGCTCAACCTCTCTTTTTCCAAAGAGAGTAGGGATAGAAGGATAGAGGCTATGACAGGATTAGTGAAGATAGGATGGGTGAGAGGGGGGAATTCAAGACATCACATACACCCATGCCTTTGAACAGAAATTCATAAATCAATTGAAAAATCAATTTATAAAAACTGTCCGTACCGGGATTTAAGCCCAGGCCCTCCGTAGCTAAAGCCAACAACGTTGACCACTCGACCACACAGGCGACAAAGTGTTTGAACAGACTATTTGATTAGTTGAAAAAATATTACAACCTATATTTACAGTCGAAAACGCGATAACAAAATCCACAAAAAAAGCAGCGGCGTACAGGGCATGCTCGCTTAATTTGGTGACGCGGGCAAAGGGTTAAAATAAGGCTTCTATTGTTTCTTTTTTTTCTAGTACATAATCAAAAATTCACCAATCAATACGATGAATAGGCTTATTTTCGAATATATTTGGCTTACTAATATGCACTGTATGAACTAACCCAGTGCTTCTAAACCTTTATGAGCCCGTGGCTCTTTTTGAGTGTCTTTATTTTTTTGTGGCCACCATACCTGTTTTGTCTTCCCATAAAAATAAAAATTCGAATTACATAAACCCAGCAACTTCGGATCCAAAATCTTACATTACTCACGGATTCTTAATGATTATTTTTAAAATAACATGTTATCTTAAGTTTGAGGCATGACTACCCATGTTTTGTGACCCATATTGTCCATGCTTTCTCTATAGAATTCTAGTTACTTCTGAAGTATTTTTAGTTTGATCGAACTATTTTTAACAACAAAGCTAAAATATTTACTAAGAAAGTTCTCTTTATCACTTGAATAACGGCTGAAATTCGTGTAGTAGGTATATTGACGCACGGGTTCAGAGCGAAGCTGTTAATTTCATTAGATCGCAAAATTGTGAAGTGGAAATTTTACGTGATATTAATATTAACATCGTGCCCCTGCTGAGTCTATCTTTGAAAACCCCCCTTTCCCGTTTGAGCACTATGTGAATAAGTAATTTTATCAAAATCTTTGCACAAATTTCATGTTATAAGAGTAATGAGCTCTCTGGCAACGGGTCCTAAGCTATGTAGCAGAGCAAGAAAATTAACCAGCTTAATGTCAGGAGCTGTGAATATACTTACATCTAATAACATTTCAATTATCTTCATTGCTTATAGCATGATCCTCACGTCATATTAAAAATTGCATATATTTATTTCATTTACTTGAAAGAGTTATAATATATTTAAAAAAAAACACAAAGAAAATATATAGATTCATCGATACCTTTTTGCAACAAATTGAAGAAAACATAATTATGGCATGACAATTAATTCTTCGATTACTTTTACATTGACTGAATCGTAAAACGTATAATGCTTAAATGTTACATCTACATACATACATATAAATGATTTTTTGTTTGTCCCTTATGCGTTCCTTTACCGTTCATACGATTGCAATAAAACTTTGGTGTGTCATTGTGCAAAAGGCCCACATAGGTTTCTGAGTTAGGAGCTAGCGGTGGGCTGCCAATACGTTAACGATGGGGCTCGTTTTATATAAAAACAATTCTCGGAGTTCTGGGATGAGTTTTTTTATCACTCCTATGCAATTATAAGCAATAATTTACTGTGTATCCAAAAATACTTCAATAAACACAATTTAAATAATACTACTTTCTGTCTTTGAGAGGTATTGCAACGCATGCCGGGTATTTGCTAGTTAATTATAAAAAATAATTACTCTTTTTATCAATAGCTGTATGAAACTTTGTTAAGCAAATTGTGACTGCAGATAAATGAATCATATAATGGCAGAATTTGTTACTGTTATTGAAAAACACCAAGACAAAATTTTCTACTGCTAAAAATAGCTGTTTCCTGTTTACATTCTGGTATAAATAGATTATGTTTCTAAGAAAAAATAGCAATGTCAATATTCCTAAGAAATCGAAATTAGAGTAAGTCATGCAGTCATGTATAAAATTTTGCGCTATATTGGGTCGAGTAATCAGATAATAAAAAAAGACACTAAAACAATGCTAACGTTGAATGTAAGGAATTATAGAAAATGTTGGCGTTGCTTGAGTCACTACACAAATATTTCTTAATGTCCTGTTACTTAACTTAATCTGATGAACCTTTTGAAACCTTGAATAAATCTCGGTAAAAAAATAATCATTAATTTATGATGAATTTTAACTATTATTTCTTTCCATTATTTGAAAACAGATTATGTGGAGAAGTTGAACAAGTAAATCTCAACTTGATCGGATTATTTTAAGATCTCAAGGCATAAATAAATTTACTATCGTCTAGTATGAATTGTTTTGTTACTGTATGTTCTTTTTTTATTATTATTATTCATTTATGCTCCCAATGTGGAGCATACGGCCTCCGAATGGAGGTATCTCAACAGATTTTTTTTCTACGAGAACTGTTTGTTACTCAGTTGCTCAACCTCACTTTTTTCAAAGTGATTAGTAGGGAAAGAAGGATAAGGCTAGAATAGGACTAGTGGTTGGCTAATCGCTATTATTTCATCCAGTTATTAAAGGATCAAAAGGATGGGAGGAGAGGAAATGATGTGAATTAACATCACAAACACCCAGTCTTCGATCACAATTTTGAATTGAATAATTCTTAAATTCACTATGATCTGCCCGGAATCAAACCCAGACCTGCGTGATCGGTAGAGGAAGCTTTAACCAACTGGGGTACAGCAGGCGACAGAATTGACTATCAGGTAAATTTAGGTAACCGAAATATATTTTAACGTAAAAAAATAATGGGTTTAGTTTCACAATAAACGGAAAATATTTTTGGCAGTTCTTTCAGCTGGATCCAACTGGATCAACGTTTATCAATATTAAAGATTTTTAAGATTATTGTAATGGACTTGTCCCTATAAAATTTTTAATTAAAATCTGTAATAATTGTATTAAATTTTAATGACACATCTGACATGTTGTATTGCTTTTCTTCTCTTGAAATTTGCTTTATGCATAAATGTTATTGACAAAAAAACTAACTTATCTTCTGATAAGAACTTTTTAAATTTGATTTTTTAAGTGTTTTGCCAAAACAGTAAATGTGAAATATTGACTTTTCAATGGGTAAAATAAATTATGTCGCCTGCTGTGGCCCAGTTGGTTAGAGCTTGCTCTACCGATCACGCAGGTCTGGGCTCGATTTCCGGTCAGATCGCAGTGAATTTGAGAATTATTCAATTCAAAGTTGTGATCGAAGACTGGGTGTTAGTGATGTCAATTCACATCATTTCCTCTCTTCCCATCCTTCTGATCCCTTAATAACTGGGTGTAGTAATAGCGATTAGTCAACCACTAGTCCTGTTCTAGCCTTATCCTTCTTTTCCTATTACTCACTTTGAAAAAAGTGTGGTTGAGCGACTGAGTAACAAACAGTTCTCGCAGCTTAAAACTTCTGTTGTGATACCTCATTAGGAGGCCATATGGTCCACATTGGGAGCGGACATGGATTAAAGAAAAAAGAAAAAAATAATTAAACATGGCAAAGTTGCTTAGACAATACATCATTTCTCCGGACCATTATAGTTTGCGTCGATAAGCGATTGTAGTACTGATATTTTAAAAATCAGGATCTTGTTATTATGGCTATTTTTCAATACCGAAATCGGCATATAATTAAAATAATGACAAAATAACTAATTTTTAATTTGAAAATATTTTGCGGTCAATAGTGCAATAAATATTTGATAGAATAAAGTTTAATCTGAGAGTGGTTTTTTGCAGTGGTACACTTGTACTACAGATAAATAAAATTCCAGACTGATGAACAAGCCTTTTAAAACAAAATTTTGATTTAAAAATAAACTGATAATTTAAACTATTTTTAATAATCAAATTAGTTCATGATATTGCTTTTTTTTAGTACTTACTGGCACTTTTAGTGAAATATTAGAATATCTGTATTGTTATAATATTCTAAAACACTGATATTGCAATACCGTGCGTCGATGTTACTAAAGTAATGTTTAACACCCTTTGGCTATCTAAAGTTCTTAAGTACATCGTCACAATTTTAATTATCAACAAAAAAAATATTTCAGTTTCATAGAAATGTATTCAAAAGTGGCTTAAATTTGATACTTATTTAAATTTAATACTGATATTTAAAAGTGTATAATATCTTTAATTTTGACGCAGTGTCCTTTATCGAAATAGATTATATGCAGTGGGTCGTAAAGCAAGTGCAGCACATGTGCATCTTCATTATAAACCTCACCCTAATGAAGAAATTTAACTGGCTTAGGGATGCTACATATTACAGATACAGTAATCTCTGAATTTACGCGATCTGTATCATACGTGGTTTTGAATATACGTTATTAGTCAATATAAAAAAATAGTCAAAGATTACAAATAACGTACATTCATTGACTCAGGTTGACAATAAACAGTTTTTGCACCTGACGATGCAATGAAAACGAAGGTATTATTAATAAATTAATCTAGTCCGAAATTGATGAATTGTTTCTTTGCGAATCTTAAATTTTTTATAATTTATTAAGAACATCTATTAAATTTGAAAAATAAAATATAACCATTGTTAACGTGTGTGAAACATGCTTGTTTGAAATAATATTTATAAAATTACTGACGATATTAATTTTCGAATAATTTTTTGTCGGCGAAACCAAACAAATCTCTCAAATGACGTGTAATAAAAAGCAATTTAAATATTGTAATTTTTTGCAATATTAAAAAAACGATTTGCATGAGAGTTGAATAACTAACAGTGTTCATGAGGTACTACGGACTACGGCGAGAGTTTCTCGCTTCATGAGTACCATAAAAATAGCCGAGACTTCAGAATCCTTACCTGAGACTCTTAAACAAGTGAATGTTTCCGTTTAAAGGTGATACGCTTCTTATATTGACTATGATTTAAGCCCGTGAACTATATAACTGAATTGAAAGAACACCCTTGAACGTCAACCACTCGGCTAGTTGACCAGATATAAGCGTATAAATACGGCATAAACTGTATTTTTAAAAAACTGTATTCAACGCACAATTTTCAATTCCAAAAAGCTTGCCGCAGTATTTTAAACGGATTTGATTATACAGGCAACATTGATGCGTGTAATATTTTTTGAAAATTTTGCCTGGAGTGATTGCGATTTCTTTTCTCGACAGTACAATCCGATATTGCTTTGATGCAAAGCTTATTTATTTTAGTAAAAAATCGTCTGCAAACTTTTATTGAAAATAAAGGTTTAAGCAATTTCCAAAATAATGCGCACTGAGGCGGAACATGAAAGTTTAGTATATCGAGGTGAACAAAGGAATGAATCATCAAAGTTGTGTACGATTTCTGATGCCTTAATATTTTATTCTATAGAATAAAATATATTTTACGATATAGAATTAAATTCAAACCGTGAAACGGCTTTAAAAATGAAGTTTATCGTGAAGCTTTTATTTTTTGTAGCAATGGATTTATGTGAATCTAATTTCAAACTAGGTGTAGTAATCTCGTTTCTTTTCTTGATCGCTAATGTGTCATGGAAGGAACAAGGACCAAGAAATAGCAACCACGTAACGGGTGGTAGTGGTATAATCATCAATCAACGTGTCCTCTTATGAGACGCCAGTTGTCGGAGTTTTCGACACCTAATTGAAAATTTCAATTTTTAGCAATAATATTGAATAATGTGTATATATTTTAATTACGAAATAAAGTTTAAGAAATCTGACATATCATATTGTTGGCTTACGTGTTTATTCGTAACAACTTCTCAAAAGTTATCTCGTCACGAAGAGGTCCTAATCCAATTTATATTTTTTCAATTTTATATTTAAAATCTTAGCAAAAGGTTTCTACAATGACTTTACAATTCAAAATATTTATTGCATTGGCAATTAATAAATGTAGTGCCAAATGCGTTATTCAATTTCTCTGTTGTAATCAATATTTATGAAAAAAAACCTTATAAGTATATTTATAAGATCAATCGAAATAAATTTATTATTATATGAGCGTACAATGTATAATAACTAAGTAAAAGCTTTTGGTAGCGATCTGGATTCATTTTACTAATGATTTGACTTTAACGACGTTCAGTTAATTGAGGAAGTAATCCCATAATCAAATACAATTTCTGCAGATCTTTGAAATTACACGTGTTTCATTACTTTGAAATGTTATTACATTGGATTGCCTGCGGATTTAAAATGTGGCTATTTTTAAATATCGTATTATTTTTAGAATGAGATTATTTGATCGCTTAATTTTTTGATGATTTTATTAAATGATTTAACAAAAAATAATTGAATTAACAAACATGTAAGGATTCTGAAAGGTGCATCTGAATTTGTTAGTAATAAACCATGCGGAAGTGTACACAATTTGATCGATTCAAATTCAAATTCAAATTTATTTTTGAAGTTCTCCCGAGTACCTTCAGTCGAAATTTTAAATTATATTAATAGCAAGTAGAAAATGCCGAGCTTTTAACCATAAATATAAAATAAGTTAATTAATAGTTTTGATTCACTTATAACAGCAACAACATTCAATGTAAGATAATAGCTAGAGACTCCAATTACTCGACATCTCAACTACTCAAGTATCGAGTAGTAAAAATTTAAAATACTCGAGTACTTAGTAGTTTCAGATGTACCAAAATACATATTAATTCAAATTTGTGTATATAAATAGATGCTTAATAAATAAATAAGCTTATTTAATTCCATTAATAAATTTATTTAAATCTATACATACACTCTATAACTCTCTCTGTTGCTGTGGACGTCGGTTTTGTAGTTAACAATGAATTAAATAGTGTATTTAGTTTTTCTGTCCGCTGTTTAAATGATTTCAACTTTTAAAAATCTTATTTAAATTTTAGCTACAATAGTTTTAGGATCTGACGTAATTAATGTGCACGACAACGGAAAAACTGGACAAAACTATTTAAAAAAAAATATTACCCGATGATAAAATCCACGCGCAAGACTCAGTTAAACATTATATACATATATTTTTTAAATAAGTAAATACAATTTGGAAATAAATCTTCATTTATAAATTAGATATCTCGAGTATCGAGTACTTGAAAAATGAACAAGTGTTCTCGAGTATCAGTATTCGATACTCAAATTCTCAAATTCAGATGTCTCTAATGTCATCACAACACTGCATAATATGATCAAAGATACTCACAGTTTAACTCTAAGCGTGCTGTCTTTTCTTGAGGGTTGATGAGTTTGGTATTGCTCGCCTGGCACTTGTATGTTGAATTTAGATGATCACGCGTTAGGTGAGGCACTTCCAGTCTGTTCACCATCACATGACTGTCAGTTCGCACACCCTCGTTTATGGAAGCTTTGTCATTTACAAACCATGTCAGCTTCGGTTCGGGGCGACCTGTGAAAAAAAATGAATCAAAAAATTGATAAAAAGGAAAAAAACTCAAACACGTCCACTTCTTACTTGTCACATTTAGTCTTAAACACTTGAAGAATATTTAATATTAATTTTACAGACGTATTAATTAAATATAAAAAAAAACTTGTTTTAAGTGATTTGTCAATATTTAGGATTATAAAAACTTTCGCCTTACCAAAACGTTACTCGAGCTAGTTAGTATTAAGTGATCTTTCACGAGTTTGAAGAAGTTATTAAAGTTTTTAAGATGTCTAAAACGACTATAATTGTGTTTATTTGAAAAAAATGTCATTCTGACACTTACACGTTAAAATGTACAGCAAAATAAACGACTATGAAAATAATGAACGCGTTTAATTTTTTTTAAATTAAAACCTTTTTGAATACGTAAAATTGTATTTAATTTCTCTCTCTAATTAAAACGAAAACTTATTAAAAATTAAACACTTCTAAAAGACGACTCGCTTTAATTGACAAACATAACCTTGCTCAGCGAAAAATATATTTTTTAACAGAAATAATAAAAATAAACTTTTTTATTATGCGCGAAATCTGCGAAGCAAAAAGAAATAAGAAGCGGACGATTTGTTTTAAAGAGCAATCCTCCGAGACGTGCTATAATACAATTTATTATAAATGAGCGCTGCTGGAATAGTAACACAGCCAAAGCTCTATGAATTTTATTTAAAATTAGGATTTATTTTTCATTAAAAAATAACGTATTCTACGTTCTTTAAATCACAGTAGAATTTTAATTAAAAACAAATATTTTTCACATAGCTTCCGTTGAAATTTATGCAGGGCAGCGTTCATAGATTGTTTGCCGTCCATATAGAGGGTGTTGTAAATATTTTCGGTTCTTCCAACAAAAGACAATAGCTTTGGCCATTACCGTTCTTCGGGAGCAGCGCGTTTAGGATAAGTGAGTTTTTCCCGCCAAAAAAGAAACCGTTTTACAGCGCGGGAAAATTGTCTCCATCTTGCTTTGGGCGGTATAAAAAACAAATCATCGCCGAGCAATTATATCAAACAGAATAAAATTATTATCGCTCTTAGAGTAGCAAAATTTAAGACAGAAAATATACGTTGGGGAAGTGGCAAATTGTAAAATTATAAATGTACATATACGTTTTTATGTAATCCAGTGTTTATTTAGCTGAGCGCTATTGCCCCGTGTAATAGTTTTATATTTCAGAATTTTACGGGGTTCGGTGTAAACCAATTTTAAATCAGGAAGTCCATTGATTTACATTTGGTAGATTCGGAGGTAACTTCGTGGAAGTTCATTTTAATGTAAAATTTAAAATAACTTAGATTATTCCACGTATTGTGCTACTAACTGTGACACATGTTTCGCCTCTTTCAGAGGCATCTTCAGACAATCTTACTTTCACAAAGCTTGTTAAAGTCTCAACAATAATTTAATGTCTTTTATCGCTTCTATCCCTACCAACGTTCCCTCTAAGCTGCGCACGCCCACGGCCGCGCAGCAGTTGGGGAACCCCCGCGCACTCATTCCGAGTTGGCGCGCACTGCAAGACAGTAATTCAATTAATATTTGATCAGTCCGCACAGCCTTTGAAATCTCCACGAAGCTAACCTCTTGTCTTAGAGGCATCGATCCCTACTATTCTCTATGGAAAAGAGAGGTTAAGCGACTGAGTAACAAACAGTTCTCGTAGAAATACTAAAATACCTCTATTAGGATTCCATATGCTCCACATTGGGAGCGGACATGCATACAAAAAACGATTACTTCAATGAGGTGCTGAAGGAGTAAAATGACACCACTATTTTTCAAAATATTGACAAATTAGTACATTTTTTTTAGTTTAATTAATTACAAAATAGGTACATCTCTTTTTAGATAAACTAAAAAAAATATTGCTGTTTGGCTCTTGGTTCACTTCTTTCACGTGGTTCAAATAAAGATTTATATATTTTATTATAAAATACAAAAATGATTATCATATGAAGAAACTCAGAGCTTTATTTTGAATACTTAGTTTAATCTTTCAGATCGCGTTTCAACTCTTATTTTTCTTATGACTTGTGAATTTTGTAAGCCTATAGATATACGGTAAAACCCCCATTTACACTTAATTCGGGACAGTGTAATTCAGGGTAGCGTAGTTGGGGGAGTGAGTCTCATACACAATTAGGGATTTTTTTCCCGCGAAAAATGCAAAACTAAGATTTCCCTTAGTTTTGCAAAAAAAAATATGGACGAAATATTTAGTTACTAAGTGATAAAATGCCAAAATCTAACACATAGACAGTTTACCGGCTAAACGTGTATAGCCTGGCACGTTTTGAATACACAGACGCTGGCCAACATTCGACTGTATGCACCGCACAGACGACCGTCTCGAAGCAACGATATTGGAATCCGAAAGTGCAATTAAGAGATTTACGGCGAATATTAAAAGCAAGCGCGCAATTCGGGGTAGTGTAATTGGGGTTTCACTGTACTTTTTAAATGATAAAACCAATTGAATAATATATGGTATACTAAAATGCCCTGTTGCTTGAGCTCAAACTTTTAAAAATGTATGTCACTTTTAGTATGACATGATGTGAAACGAGAAAAAAGCTCACACAACTGACTTTAACTAAAACTGCATGAGATCGTATCGTTACTAACATGAACACGTTTAGAGCAGAGCTTTTGTTTCATTGATTAGCTGGTGAACCTTTGCAATACTAATATCGAAAGGGTTTTATCATTAGTGATTTTAATTCAACCATTGTACTTAATTTAATCAAACCCTTTATATTATTTGTATTTATATATGTTTTCCTTTATTTTATTAGTGAAGTATTTTTTTTTTCAATTCAAGATCTCTATGGATTATAAGACAAAATTTAACCTAACTACTTTTAAAAAAACTTTCAAATGCTAAATTTTTTTTAATCCATGTCCGCTTTGGTTCCCGGTAAATTGCTCGAATAACAATATAATCAATTTGTTTCCGTTTGTTCTGTTCGTTTGTTCTGTCTTAGCCCTAGCCTTCTATGTTTTCTGGAAATATATAGAAACAGTTTGAGTAACTAATTAATAAGCAGTTCTCGTAGAAACACTTTTAGATAAACTTCATTAAAAGATCATATGTTCCGCATTTGGAGCAAACACGGTTAAAATAAATACTTACGAAAATTATTTTTATATTTTACTCTCTAAACAAGTGTCGCACAAGATAAAAATGAAATTCGTAGAAAAAGTCGTGAAAAATCGTTTAAATAACAAAGCAATTCAAATAATTTGTAATTCGAGCAATTTACCGGCTCCCGTCCGCTTTTGATGTGGAGCATATGACCTTCTAATGGAGGTATCTTAACATAAGGTTTTTCTACGAGAAATGTTTGTTACTCATTCGCTCAACCTCACTTTTTTTAAAGTGAGCAGTAGGGAAAGAAGGATAAAGTTAGAACAGGACTAGTGGTTGGCTGATCGCTATTGCTACACCCAGTTATTAAAATTTAAAAATTATTAAAAAGATGGGAGGAGAGGAAATGATATGAATTGACATCACAAACACCCAGTCTTTAATCACAACTTCAAATTGAATAATTCTCATATTCACTGTGATCTGACCGGGAATCGAACCCAGAACTGCGTGATCGGTAGAGCAAGCTTTAACCAACTGGACCACAGCAGACGATAAATAAGGAATAATTTTTCAAAACGGCTTATTTCTTATTTTTACTTTAAAGTATATTTTGATGGTCTCGTCTTTCTTATGAGAGCAAATAATTGTGGCTCATTGAAAAATAGTTTTAGCATGTTTTCAATTATAAAAATCAATTATATGTTTAATACAACGATTTTTAAAAAATCAACAGGGAAATAAGCATTATTTCAGAATATACAGCAAATCTTACAGTTGGTGATATAATTCAAAATACAAAACAGATATTTAGTTAATACCAGCGAATATTTTTTGTGAATAAAGGATTTGAAGCTGTTGGCTTCGTGTCTAGTTATTAAGTTGTAGCACCGAAAGGAAATGATGTAAGCTTAAATCTGTATTGTATTATAATTAGAAATTCAAACTTAAGCGTGAATGGGAGGTATGACATGTTAGTTTAGCATTGATTGCCTTGGCCTTAAGCCCCCTGGTTTGTTGTATTAGTTCCAACTTACAAACAAAAGAGTTTATCAATCAGTGGCGCTTCATTTTTGAACAGAAGAGTTAACAATTACTTTAAGTCAATAGAGCCAAGTATAGTTTGGGTGTAACAGTACTTTGTTTTGGACGATCGATCAATAATAATATTTTCATAAAAAATATAATCCAACATTTTCCCTGCCAAAAGCGTAATGCCTGATATCATTTTTATGTAATACATAAAAAATGAATACTAAAATGTCTCTAGTCACTTCCACTCAGTCTTTCTGCACGCTTCATGATGTTGGCGCGTTTTCTCAGAGGGTGACCTAGGAACTTCGATTTTTGTCATAGATTTAAAACATACGGCCTGTATATTTGTTTTTTTTTGTCCATGAATTAAGCCATACAGAGCTTGTATCAGTCAAAACGCCGATGCATTTTCATTTATTATTCACGAAGATTTATTCAAATCCTTTCATGATTCTCCTTAAGACTACACTCTTCCACACAGTTTAACTTTGCAATCATTCTGTATTATTAGATTTTGGCTTTCTTATACATAACACTGATAACAGCCAATACATTATCCGAAAAAAGTTTTTTCAAAATAATTTCCGTCATAACATGTCACTTTATACGATACATAACCAACGTTAAAATTGTTTCGTTTTCCAAAGAAGAATAAATATTATTGATGAGGACAAATGAGAAGCCGAATAATATAATTTACATCCCCCAAAATCATGTTCTGAGAAAATTGCAAAAAGCCAAAGAGAACATTTTTTCGTGATTATTAAATCACCATGAATATCTATTCCAAGTCAAAAGTAGTTCTTTCTTGAGATACGAAATATATTACTATTACACCATGAAACAAAATGGTCGTTGATTGGTTTTTTCTAACCAAATCATTTTATTCATTTGAAATGTGAGCTTAGACACCGATAGTGATCTTTGGCAGTGGTTTTAACGGTATTTAAAGTATTTTTATTAAACCTTTCTAACAAGTTTCTGATATAATGTGTAGTGATACACGTAAAAATTTTTGCAAGGCTGTTGAGCCGGAGTTGGAGTCAGGAGTCATCGAGTCACGTGTTTTTCCGGAGGTGGAGTCAGTGTCGGAAAAATCAAAGAAAATTAAATTAAAGATATTGAAAAATCATTAGTCTATTAATCATATTGATTGATGAAATCAACTAACATCTATTCTTGTAACTAGAGTGATCTGATGGTATATAGATCTGTTTGTTAAACGGAAATATTTGAAAAAAATAATTTGGAGTTTTTTTTACACAACGTTTTTTAAATTTGAATCGTTCAAATGATGTACATTCACACAGATTTTGTCACTAACGACCAGGTTTCACCTTTCGGCATCTTAAAGCGTTCAAATGCTTGGATGAATTTGAACTGACGCTTAGCAAATGAATGTTTTTAGCAAATTAACGTTTTTTGTTTTTTGGCATACTTATTTTAAAAATGGGTACCATGAATTTTGATAGCAAGATTCTCAAATAATAATACTAAATATCGACGCCTCTGATAAATTTGTACGCCTGTATTATATTACATTAATTTAAGTATTATTTGATTGTTAGCAAGGTTACTTTGTTTGTTTTGTTATTCCTAAATAAACTGTGTGTAATTGTTTCCCTTCTCAATAATAACACCCTAGTTCTGAACGCGCAAGCGTGATGGCTTTGTATACTAGTTTAGTTATTTGTGATTGTTGATACTGGGTATCACAATTATATCGCATGAATCCACAGTTCAGTGATATCGAATATCAAAATTAATTAAATAGCATCGAATTCAAAATGTTTAATTGGCTTAGCATTACCCGCGGTAGAATTGGTTATTTATCCACCAATTTTTATTGAAATCTAATTAAATTGAAATTAAAGCTTTTGCAGAAATAATAAACTTATATTGAATAAAAGTTTGTTTTGAAAAGAATAAAAATATTATATTTTCTTACTTATAAATATCTATTTAAACTGTATAAAGTGTGTAAAATGGGCTCTCAGTTTCTTACAGAGTTACATAGAAAGTCTAAATACAGTGGAACTACACTGAATTATGCGTTTGCTTGAAATATTCGCTGCATATCCCCCAATTGTACGGTCGCATTCCATTGTCGTTGCTACGAGACGATTGTCTGTGCCGCGCATACAGTCAAATGTTGGCTGCTAGCGTCTGTGTATTCAACACGTGCCATGCTATACACGTATAGCGGGTGACTGTCTATATGTGGGATTTTGACGCGCTTTGCATTTTATCACTTGCTAACTAAATATTTCGTATTTTTTTTTTTTCAAAACTAAGGGAAATCTTAATTTTGCATTTTTTGCGGAAAAAACGAAATCCCTAATTTTGTATGCGATTCACACCCCCAATTACAATACTCCGAATTACACTGTCCCGACTTTAGTGTAAATGAGGGTTTTCCTTTCCCCAGATGCATTTTATCTTATTTCTCTATGAAAAAAGATGCTCTAACCCTTAAACTAGGCATTAATCAATTAAAACCCCTAACGAACGGATTGCAACATTTTCAATATTCAAAAGTATCCAATTGCTATCAGCAAATCTATTCTCAAATGTATTAATTAAGATTTATACACTAATAAGGGGGCTTAAAATACTCAACAAGATTTTCGTGTTTAGTTTTTACAGTTGGTGTATCTAAAATCAAATAATTGCAGCTATATGCAATGATGTCATCACTTTTTTTCTATTTAGCGTATCAACACAACTATATTTCCACTTATTCTTAATTTTTTTATGAAGTTGCTACTGTTTTTTTTGCTAGTCGTGAGTGCGTAGTGTCGTTAATTAATAACTATTCGTACTTATTAGCTTTTAAGATGACTTAGTCTTTTGCAATATAGCGTGTAATATGTGTTTATAATTATTGATAACAGTTTTAACGCATTATTTCTTCAGTCAGTCGTATTTCCTAATTTCCAACGCCCTATTTCTAGTGCCAAATTTTCAACGCCATTTGTCATTCTTATTCATTTGTGAAGTAAAGGGTTCGAAAACCCAGCCTGTTGATTAAATACTTTTTTAATTGACATATGGATTTGTGTTCAAATATGTCTGTAACATTTACAATTCACATCAATCGATTAGCTGACTAATATCTCTCTTATATCTTCATCATAACAAGCAAACCTTTTCTTAAAAGGAAAACAAAATGCTTTTGATTAAAATGAATGGTTGATTTTTTGAAAAAAAAATAAGGTGTTCACTGTTAATAGTCACTTAATGGAAAGATATTATATTCAATTTTTTTTTTTGTAGAAATTTCAGATTTATTTTACATAACTTTTCCGGTTCTAAGCTCAAGAAATGCGACCCCAATACCAACTTAAATATCTATTTTAATATGGGTGATACAATGTTTATAATTAAGGTATTCTTTTATCATAGTTTTTTGGACCTTTTGTAGTTTATATAAATACGCAATAACGCAATAACGCGATAACGCTATAAGGCGATAAGCGCTCGCGATAACGATCGTTTGTAAGATAGCTGCGCTACACTCGTCAGTTGTAAATTCATATGTGTGCTGTGATGACGTCTTTTTTACGCGCAACTTAAAATATGATTATTTATTAAAAAGCCACGGATTTTTATAAAAAAAATTGTATGAGGAATGATGCAGAGAGATATTTTGAAGCCCTAAGACTATTTTGTTTTTGAAATTCATAAGAATAAGGCCAATAATGAGGAAACCACTGGGGTCACAAAAGACCCATCGGCAGAGAAGTATTTTTCTAGTCTCCGAGCCGCGAGAGATAATCAGGGCCACTTTAAGCACCAAATTATCGATTGAAAATGCTCTTGACGGGCAAAAACTGTCTATAGCAAAATCTGTTTATCATATTATATTATAAAAGTGGCATCAGTACAAAAGAATTTTATTTAAAAAATATGTATTTCTACATTTCGATAAAACTATGTAGGAATCTTTACATTCAACGAAAATTACCCATAACTTAAAAAGTGAATAGTCTTGTTTAATGTACATAGATGGTTATAAAATACCAACTACTGTTTAAAGTCTTTTTGTATCTATTAGATACGCCGGACATATATTTCACAATAAAAAGATATTAAATGATAGAAAAAAAAATCATGACCGCTCCGAATTTGGAGTATATGATTTCCTAATGGAGGTGTCTCAACATATTTTTTCTACGCAAACTGTTTGTTACTCAGTTTCTCGACCTTTCTTTGCAAAAAGAGAAGGGATAAAAGGATAGGACAAAGACAGGACTAGTGGTTAGCTAATCGCTTTAACTACGCCCATTTTAGGATAGGATGAGTGGGAAAATATCCAAGACATCATATACATCCATGCCTTTGGAAAGATTAATCTAAAAAACTGTATGTACTGAAATTCAAACCCGTGTAATCAACGACGTTGACACTCGACCACGCAGCCGGAAAGAAAAAAGAGTTAAACGATAGTATATGAGTAATAAGAACACGAAAATCATCTATGTGAGGTATTCAGGTACCTTAAATATTCAATTTCACTTTTGTTTGCAGAGTATTAGGTGAGTAAATATTTTTGTTGATTATCTAGATACGAATAATTAAATCCACTGGCCTAACCAAACAACTGGAAGTCTGCAAAGTCAAGTCACTAGCATGTGTAAATTTACACAAATAATAGTTTGAATTTTGGAGAACCCTAAGTTGCGAAGTGAACTGCTCTAAATATGTTTTTGAATAATATTGTATACATATTTATAACATACTTGAGCTAGATTAGTAAAGTTTAACATGCATGCTTATCGCTAGTTAAACGTACAGTGTTCAATTAAAAAATAATTTATAAAATCATGTTTTTAAAGAGGTGTTTATTTATTGAATTATAGCTTTAAATATTTATAGATTCAAGTTCATAAACTTTTGTTTGTTTGAAACATTTTTATTGGAAAATTAATATACTGTAGTAAAAAACAGGAAATCGCGCACACTTAAAATTGAAAATTGTATAGAACAATAAAATTTCTTTGAATCATTTGTGTTTCTTGAATTATAATGAAAAATAATAACCATGACCACAATAACCACACGTAATGTATGGACAAAGGGTGCTTATAAGTAAATAAGATTTTATTTATGGTACTGCTTTGTCTATGTATATCATTTTTTCTACACTCTTTTGTTCGTGTTTAGTTTGTAAAAATTGATTTGTACTGGAGAAGTTAACGAAAACAACTTATATTCATACGTATTTATTTTCAAACAAAAATCCTCTCCCAAAAATATAGAAAACAATTTCTTTACCAATTTGTCTGTGTTTTGTCTGACAGGGTTGATTTATACCGAGACTAGTTATTAAAGTAACCTAAAGTATACTTATTTATATTAACACAGAAGATTTTTCTCAAAAAAGAAAACAATTTCCGAGCCGTCTACGTTTTGTTGGCCTGGATTGATTTGCAAAAACTCAACTAATGAAAAAGTCTATATGTATGTAAACTTATTTATCATTACACAGACAGCCAAAATAGAAAACACTTTTCATTTGCGCTCATCGCCTTGATCCTTATGTCTATAATAATTAATATGACCTAAGTTGAGTCAAAAGTGACCGCATTTGAGCCGGCCCCAAATCGCATAATCCCGCTTGACGTGTGAGATTATGGGGTCACCGCCGCATGTTGATCATAAAACCACCCACCTCGCTTAGTAGTTAATCACTAAAGTGTATGGCAGAGATTTTCAAACAAGATCGGAGTACGTTCTCTCACTGCAACCGGAGAAAACTAATTTTGTTAATTCGTTTGTTTTATAACATCGAGTTATCCCTCGCAAGTTAGACGGTTTATGAGTCTTGTAGAGTAGGCTATAACTGCAGACATCAACATTAGATTACAGCTGCCATTGAATGGTGGTTTTGTTATTATGGAAGAATAATAAAACACTTTTTTTAATGTGATGGTTTTCAATGTTTCCCAAACGTATACAAGATACTACTGTAACGCATTGGTACCCCTAAGTACCACTTCACATTTTCGAGAGATTTTCGTGTAATTTTATGAACATATTTCTAAAAAAATAACGTTATATTAGTACAGTGGAGTAAAGGTAGAATAATAATCATTTGTGATAAAGAAATAAATTAAATCCAGATCCGTGGTGTAGTGATCAACATCGTTGGCTTTCGTGGCAGACATTACCGGTTTATCTACCAGTATGAACATTTTTTTAATCGTTGTATGGATTAAATTTGAATCTGACTTGAAAAATTCAAGTTCATCCGTGCACTTGAACACCTGAAGTTGCCGAAAGGCAAAAGCCGTGTCGTTTGAGACAAAATCTGTGTGAATGTACATAATTTGAACGATGCAAATTTAATATTGAAATTCCACCAAGCACCTTCAGTCAAAATCTTAAATTAACAGTTTCATCTATTTCTGTATAAAGGCATCGTTTGTGATAAAAAAAAATCCTCTAATCCTTAAAACATTGGGGCAATAGCAAGTGTGATTAGCTTACTACTTGTCGTGTTATATCGATTCCATCCCTACAAAAGGTTCTTGTAGATAAACTGCTGTTGAAATAACTATATTGCGAGATGCTCCACATTAAGAGCACACACGGATTAAACAAATAAAAAAAACTAAGTAAAACCCCATTTACTGACTTAGTATTATGAATAGGATGTTTTTTAATGATCATTTATATAGTATTAAACTTATTAAAATGCTTCAAAATCTATCTGATTCGATAACTTGATCTTAACGCTTATTTTACAAACACAAAGAGCAAAGGTGTAGGAAGAGCGATTAGCTAACCACTCTTTCTGTCTTAGCCTTATCCTTCTATTCCTACTCTTTTTGGAAAAAAGGCGTTCATCAACTGAGTGGCACGGGATAAGCAACTGAGTAGCACGGGAGTCGGGATAAGCTCCGTATATATGATCAATACTGGGAGTGGACAGGGTAATAAAAAAGCCATAAACAAAGGTATTGCTTTCTACGAATTTAAACAGCAATAAATAACTTTTATGTTGAAAGCAAATTTTGTAAATAGAATATCAAACAGAACATTTTCTTTTATTCATTGCTAACTTGAAAAAAACATTGCAATATTTGCGAAATCAATTATCATAACAAATTTTGAGGAAAATTAGCTTACAGATTTGACGGATTTGAGGAAATTGGAGAAGAGAGTAAAATATTGCTTATCTATTAAATAAATTTAAAAAATACGAAATAACAAACTATCATAAATCTTGATAAAAATGTTAAACTTTACCATTTGTACGATATTTATCACAACTTTATTCTAAAGTTTTAAGTTACCTTCGAGCTTTTGTCGAGTGGTAAAGTTTCCCATCATGAGTCACTTGGAGAGCTTAGCCAACCTTCGCATAATGTTTACTCTTCTGGCTTGACGCTGAACATTCGAAAAGCTCTGGTTTAAGCAAATCGCCGGGCTAAAGCGAACGAGGCTTCTGGGGCATATATATACAAACTTGGCATCGTTTGACTAAATCCCCGTCCGTGCTCCGAAGGCGCGGCGGCTGTTTAATTTCATTTTTTACTGCGTTGTATTCTTTTTACTCCGATGCGAGCATTAATTTCTCTTGGCGTGCGGGTCGTGTTTAAGTTTGCATTGTGCAGCTGCAAAGAGCGGTCAATGTGCCGTGTAGACTTTAACAGGTTAAAAGTTTGTTTTTTTCTCCGACAATTTACACGTTTTCAATAACTTAAGCAATATTATGAATCACTTGTAGGGTGTTCACTGTCAATACTTGGTAGAAAGGCATTATAATAATAAAAACACAATATTCCTTTGTACTTCATTCCACTTTATTTAATAGGTCAAGACCGGTTTCGCTGTCAGTTGACGATGCTCGCAATGAGCGAAACCGGTCCTGACCTATTAAATAAAGTGGAATGAAGCACAAAGGAATATTGTGTTTTTATTGATTTTATGAAGACCAATTATTATGTATACCACAAATGATAATATTTAAGTCAATGCAACTGTTATTTAAACCTTTTCGATTATTACATGGTGTTTTTTTATTTATATCTCCACAACCGTTAGAGCAGTGGTTTTCAATCTTTATGTTACTGCGCCTCCCTTTGAAGAAAAAAATATCTTTGCGCCTCCCTATCCTTTATTTCACATAGTAATAAAGACACGTTTTAAAGGGTAAATAAATATTTTGGACTGTTCGCGCCTCCTAGGTTGGAAATCACTGCGTTAGAGCATACCAAAACACTTCTCTTAATACAAAATGTTTTGTAGTTCATCGATCAATAATTCTTAAATTTATGAAAATACAAATATGTACAGTTAAAAAGCACGAACTATTTGGGATAAGTTTATTGCTTTTTTTACATACACGATAAAAGATTTGCACTAGATGAATATACTAATAACATTAAAAGATTTGAGCAAGATATCTGTTTAGTTATAAAAATCAATTTATTTATAAACCGATCTATACTGTAATTCACTGTCAACAATTCCAACGACGTTGGCAACTCAACCACGCAGTCAGCAGGCATTATACCAAGACAATCCTTCAATGTTAGTTATATTTACTTCTAAACAACCCATTTCATCCCAAATGATATATTATATTTGCAAAGTGTCTTCCTGAAATGAGAGTAGCGGGGTAACTTGGACATTTCTTATGGCAATAAAGTTATATCATAGTTCTGTATTTGAATATGAATATATTACTTCGAAGGAAGCCTCACTTCTTACTCTACGACCGAACCATTTTCCCATTTATCCTCTCGATATTATGCGCTACTCATATAACCGTCGAATCCGTACAATATTAGCCGATCGAGCGGTCTCGGGCGTCTGGCCGCCCAGCTACATACGCTTATATAGTATGTGAACATCTTTGCCCCAAAGGCGGACAAAAAAAATGAAATTTTAATGTTCAAAAAATAAAACAATCTTTTGTACTAAACAAACATTTATTTAATGCATTTATATTAAACCAAGTAAAACTCATAATGACGTGAAATACAATATACTGGAAAAAGAATTGACATAATATAAAATACAAATTATGAATAAGTGACACTAAACGCTATATTATAAAAAAATCTTTAATTTTTTACGAATAAATGACATTCAACTTAATTGCCTAAATTATTAAAATCTATATTTTTTTTATGGTGGGTCCCGTATAAACATATTTAATTTATATTAATTATTATAATTTATATTAATTTATTGTTTGTTACACCGTTATTAGTTTAACTTAAGTTAGTAATAATAGCACTGCGTAAGTGTATATTTGTTTCAGTTGAAATGTTCGTCATGAGCAAAATAAAGTAAAAAAGATTATTGAACACCTTAAAAGTAATTGCAATTTTATTTTTGCCAACAAAATAAATCAATTTTAAGCAATTCAAAGACTTACTTAAACATTAAAAAAATAACGGGGAAATGACTACAAGCAATATGTTTAATATCAGTCAAAACTGTACATAAAAAATAAATTTGCATAAGTTATCATTGAAGAATCGGTTTTTGGAGTATTCTTGTTCGGAGAGTTCGTGTTCGGAGTACTCGTGTTCGGAGTCTTCGTGTTCGGAGTATTCGTGTTTGGAGAGTTCGTGTTCGGAGTACTCGTGTTCGGAGTACTCGTGTTCGGAGTACTCGTGTTTGGAGAGTTCGTGTTCGGAAGAATCAAGTTCGGTAGAATCCGTTCACCGTTATCATTACAAAGTATTAAAAAATACGGATCTGTAGTGTAGTGGTCAACGTCAGCTTCCGTAACGGTTGTCACGGGCTTAAGTACCAGTACGAACAGTATTTTTGTCAATCGATTAATGTTCAAAGATTTGGCGTCTGGAAATTCATTTCAATCCTAAAAATAACGGCGAAGCTGTAGCCATTAACTTACCACTAGTCGTATGTTTCTCTCTCTACTCTCTTAAAGATAGATTGAGAAACTGAGTAACGAGCAGTTATGATAGAAAAACTCACGGCGTTTAATGTAGTAGAGAGGTTATATTTCATAAATACTCTTGCTGAATTTAATCTTCCCTTACCTTTGCAGCACAATAGTGCAAACGTGCAGGAATTTTCCTGATAATTATTAATAACAAGATTAACGTTGTTATACTGTTGTTCTTATACATCCAAAAAGAGAGTATAACTCCTTCAAAGATATAAGCTGTAACAGCGATGAATATCATGGGGTAGTGAAGGATACATTTTTTCTAGAAACTATATCAAATTCAATAATTTAAATAGACCCTCTCAATTTTGTTAGGATACATTTACACACATTAAGTGATAGATCAAAGATGACTAGACTAAGTGAATACTGAAACGCAAAAAAAAAACAAAATAAAAAGGTACATGAAGGCAAAGCAGACATGTGCTAACAGCGTATACCGTGACAGCTGCATACAGCGGTGGGTACCCTATAAGCAAATGAGCCTTTGAATCTTTGGGGCCTCAAAAATAGCTTATATAATACAAACTATACAATTTTAATATTTTACTTGGATATTATCTATAAAACAGGGCCGCCAAATTTTATTGCGCCTGGGGCTTCCCATGTGCTTAATCCGCCACTGGCCGCATCACAAAAGTGACATAATATATGAATGTGACAAAATGTCCCACATAAATCTTTCAAGATTAGTATCGTATTATATAAAAAAAACTTTAGTTTGCACTAATTCATTAATTTCTTCGTAATTTTACGGCAAAGTACAAAAAAACTAGTTCAAATATTCACGCGTCACGCAGGAATCTGTGCTGGTACTACAACGGAGCGCAGAATAGGGTAGAAGTATGTCTTCGTCGCACGTGCTTGCCTTGGAGCATACGAAGGTCTGTGCTTCTTCGAGTAATAAAAAAATTGCGCTGATCTGAGCTGTAGTGGTAGTTAAATCAATATTGCTTATATTATTGTGTATTTTAAAAACACTCTCATAAAGAAGAATTTACATATACAGTCATGATGTTTGACACATTATGTTATTATAGCTTTCTATAGTGTCAGTCAGTGTTATGTTCCTCTCATATTCACTTTGTCTCGTAGGCACTATCTATCACTATTACTTCTGATAGAAACAGATGTAATCAGAAAACGAGACAGTGTGTCTAAGGAAAAGAGATAGACAATTATGTATTAGGCATATCCTAACATACCAAGTTATAATCTTTGAGCTATAGAATATCGATAATAAATTATCAATCGATATTGTATGGTTATAAAAGATATATTTACAAAATCTTTTAAAACTAAATTCGATGCTATTTTTACTTTATTGTTATGAAATTAACCTAAATAAACGCCGTTATAATCAATAATCTGATAGTAGCAATGAAAATTATCAAATATTCATAAATATCGGTAAATCAATCGTCACGTAATCTTCTGTTCTTTGATTTCACAAGTACGAAATCGACCGTTACCAACCGGTTAATTGATTTTAAGTGTTTATTGATTACGAAGAAAAAAACGATTTGTATTATTCTGTTTGATTAGTAGTTGTTAAAAAAATACAACAGTATTTTGTACTAATTTTACAATTAAATAATATGATCAAGATCGGTGTCGCTCATAATGAGCATTTCCATCTGATACTATTACACGTTTATACAGTATAAAAAGCATTGTATTAATGTTAACTATATAATTTATATCGACATGAACGAAACCAATCCTTGTTCTATTAAACAAATGTCGAATATATTCAAAAGAGTGTTCCTAAAAGTCTATGCAAAACTAAGAAAATAAATCTTTTATCATATCTTGGCATCTAAATTACTACAAAATGTGAGATTTCGTACTATTATAGATTCTGTAATGTTGCAATATGTAAGAAAATCTTATATATTGCAGTTTTTTTATATTCCAACGTATGATAAAAACACATGTTCACAGTTTCATATTGACTAGACTTAATGACGTTTGATATGAATCAATACAATCAATGATTTTTTTATAGTATTCAAGATTATATAACAGATGACTGCAACGTTTTGGAGTTTAAATAAAAAAAAAAGTATTAGGCGGACATGAATATGTATGGATAGAAAGATCAAACGCCACTGTATGCTCGGCTGCCTGATTAGAATGCATCTCGAGATTCAGTCCAGCGCACCGTTCCCGCTGTACCCGTTCTACTTCAGAGTCACTTTCGACTTGATATTTTATCTACGCCGTTACTTTCCGCACTTAAGACGGCAGGTCTCTTGGGGCAAGAGTTGGCGAACTTGGCGTGGGATGTATACCTATATGCATGCTACCTGATACCTCCTCACATTACATGGTACCCTGATCTTTGACAACAAAAAGATAGTTCCGGGTTCAGCAAAATAGGAATATGAACTGCCTGCAGGGCTTCCTACATAATTTAGTCAACCTATCTATTGACGTATGCTTAAATGTAGCATATACTGAACATCATTTCAGTACTTCCGTCTTTTATAGTTTTGTATTTAGATACTCTTAAACGATATTTCATTAATTTTTAATAATAATCCTTTTTATCTTATGTCACTATGCTTTTTACGCTGTACTTCAACAATGTTTTCACGTAGTAAGTTATTCGAGTTTCGCGTAAAATATGTATTCAAAAAATAAAACCCACTTTTGTACTTATTTTTAAATATAATCCCTCTCTACTAATTTTTCTAACACCTGAAAAGTGATGTTCAACAAAATGAAATGTTAAGCTGAATCTCTATTGAAATGAAAGAATGTTGGATTTTGCTGTATTGCCCATATATGTATTATACATAGATAAGCGTGAAATTTGACAACAAAATAAACTATAACGAAATTATTGACGAGTGAACTTGAAGTTACTGCTTTACGGTTGGGAATCATGGCGCCTGACGAAGCCTCAGAAAAACCGTATACTGAGCTTCGAGAACGGTTGCTTGCGTCGGATAATGGGGGTGAGGTGGTTTGATTTTGTGAGTAATTCGGAGATAAGGGAGCGTACAAGACAGCGACAAGCGATTGGCTGTCTCATAAAAGTGGGAATATTGGTATCCGTAACTTCAGTGGTTATGGAGAGACGTTGGAACTGGCTGGATCACGTGCTGCAGATGCCTCCGGAAAGCCTCAATCCTACCTGCCTCTTCTTTCGACCGGTGGGATTCCAGCGCCCTGGACGTCCGTCGGGTACTATCCATAGAATGTACTCGCCGGAACTGAGGGATACTGGCATGTCATGGGAGGAAGCAAATCAACTGGCGGGAGACAGGGAAACATAGAGGTGCCGCATGACGGCCATATCCTCCACATTGGGAGCGAATATGGCCAAAGAAAAAGAAAACAACGAGCTCAAAGACGCGTCCCAGCATCCCGTCTCCACACCTCTTTGGCCAATTTTGTAGTAGTAGTTCATATTTTGATATTTTTTCGCGTGGCATTCTAGCATTAAAAAATAACCATGTGACCTTCGCATTAAGAGTGAAAGATGTTACATGAATTCAAAACAACTCAGCATCCTTTTTATGTATTAATTTTTTTTTATATTGATGTATTTGTGTAAATTTCAACCACACTGTCTAGAATACTATAGTTTATATTACGCAAACGTTTCATGCATCCGAAGATATCAAATGCATTTGCTAGAGAAAATTTCGATTCATGCGTAGTCTCATTTCAACCGTGTTTATGAGGAAATTAACATTTGATCAAAGAGCTTTCGCAGAGCACTCCTTAAGTTTGCACTCACGGCGTTGGATGAATGAATAAATTAGCAAATAGTGAGTTTACTCAAATCATGAATGGATAATTTGTAAATTGATTATTTTCACATGTTCACATGTGGAAAACGTCCTCTAAAATTTCAGCTTTAATTAAAGTAATGCACAAATATTGTAAGGTGTATTTGATCGCAAAACAATAATTTAAATGTGTTATATATAAGTTCAAATTTGAATTATTTTGATTCTGTAATCTTCTATAAGTTTTATCGATAACGACCCGGGTTTTACCTTTCGGCATCTTCAAGTTTTTTTTCGGCTTGCTGCTCGTCCATTCCTGAAGATGCGAAAATGCGAAACCCGGGTCAATATGGTCAAAACTTATGGAAGAGTACAGAATCAAAATAATTTAAATTTGTTTACTGTTAATGTTTTAACGCACAAGCTATCTTTTCATAATAAGAATTATGTTGTTATATGAATTATGTGACAAAGAAGGGACTGCGTATAAATTATCTGAGTGATTCTAGTCAAATATGTCAACGGATATAAGAATATTTTGGATTTTTGCTAGAAAAAAAATATAAGTCATAAACATTCTTAAAAACACTTTTGCTTAAGCAAATGAGAATTCGTATATTCGATTCGATTCTTAATTCATAAAAGTGCATAAGACGAGATCTCACTAAATTGAATTTCGATCATAGTATGAAACGTGTTTAATATAAATACGGTGACTATTTTTCTTTTCATATTACCTGTGGCTTAGAGCAATGTTTCTTAACCGTTGGTCTGCAAAGATTTTTGGGGGGGGGGGGGGCGTAAAAAATTTCTGCATTTCAAAAATAGTTAGTATCCACTTTTAAAAGCATATAATGACGCTTCGCAAAACATTTTTTGTTTTTTTTTGTGGTCCGTGGATGTCAATAGGTTAAGAAATGCGGTCTTTTGGCTACTTCGATACGGCATTTTGACTTGATGAAAATATTCACTTTGATCAAAAAATTATACGCAAGCGCTTGGAAAAAGAGCGTAATCAAAGGGGGAGGAGGTGTCAACGTTTACTTTACTGCGGCCTTATGTTGAATCAGATAAATGAAAAGGTTCCCCCCCCCCCCTGGTTTAGAGTATTGCTCGAAACTCTGAACGACAGGTTGGCAATCGGCGCTCTGTTCAAAGTTGATCATGGAAGAATGTGATATGTATTTGGTCAAAACGTAATTAAACACAATACATTGATAAAAAAAAGTTTAAAAAATATAAAACTAGATTCAATAAACCTTATCGTTTGACCAAACGTTAAATAAAATTTGACCAATCACCTTTTTTAAAGTAAGATATTTGGATTAGCTTTGTAATTGTTATAACGCTTTCAACCCAATTATTTTTAATAAAAGTGAAGTTGTAGTACATGTTTCAAAAAAGGTTGCCAGCTATAAACCGAAATAAAATATGAAGCGTAATTGAGTTTTCTTTCTGAGCAGACAGGATCTAAGATGCCTCTGTTATCCATAGCGACATCTGTTAGCAGCTAATTTTCTTATTTTAATTTCACAACCTACATTATTTTGATAAGTTAACATGAAGTAGATATAAATAAATTCATTTTCAGCTTTAAAGCACGAATTAAGGTCTTTTTTGTGGTGTATTAAATTTCAAATATCCAGCTGTTGTTTTGTTAAAATAAACAGGAAACCATACATGCAGCAGGTTTGCGAAGTGGTCAGAAAACTTATACATGAAAGTTGTTCTAATGAAGCTCTGAAAACTTTCATCTGACGTTTTACTTTATGTTCAAAGGCGGTTATTGGTGCAATAAACTTACAGGTTTGCAAAATACGCAAACAAAAAGGAAATCAACGAAACATTACGGCTTCAATGTTGGGCTGCATGTGGCTAAATAAAATTATTTCCATTGGTATTCAATTTAGAAATAATATCAATTAAATAAAACAATTATCAAAAATAAACAATGCGTTTTTTTGGATTTATTTAATTCAAGCGTAGTGTAGAATATTATTGATGAATTCGGCGGTAAGTTTGTGGAAGTTCATTTATTTTAACATCATATTGTTTCAAATGTAACACATGTTTTGCCTATTTAAGAAGTATCATCAAACAGAACATCGTAAGGTAAACGAAGAAATGAAACTTTGATTATATTTCTTAAGTTAAAAATTACAAAATCGATGTTGGGTTTTTTTCTTTTTTTATTGAAGACAGGGAGTGGTTAAGAAACAAACATTAGGTAAATACAGTAAATCCAAACACAAAGAAATTAAGCAATGGTGAAGCGCCTATCTAAATTTGTATTGTATCAGTAAGTTTAACAACATCACACATCGGTGTTTTCATGACAAATTATATTTTATTTATTTATACGTCGTTTAAGAGAACTATGTAACGTTGCAAGCCACGAAGATCTTGACTCGATCAATCAATGATGAATATTTTGTTGACAATTTCGAAAAATTACCCACATTACTTGTCCACATTTATTTAATATTAATGATGAAAATACAGAAGAAAATCAGGTTAAAATGATCGTCATTAGCAAAACCAGTCCTGTTCAAATTAAATGAATGTGAATTTTTTTCAAAAAAAATATATTCTGTTTTTATATGTAATAGCTTTTACCGAGTATTGATAGTGAAAGCCTTAAAATTGATAAAATATAAAAATATTCATTACTAAAGCTATTTATTTTGAAGCAATATACGTGGACATTTTTAAAATTTTGTTGATATCCGCCAGTTTTTTATATTCAGTTGTCAACGCTTTATTGGAGCAACGTAAAATGCGCTTTACCAGGCTGAATTCCTTCAATTCAAAATTAATTATGAAAATTTAATTATCGAATGCGAAGCATTCTTTGGCGTTATTGCAAAACAAACAATGCAGTCGGGTGACTTATTCGAATAAAATATTCATTTACTTGACATGTGAGTCGTAAAATGAAAGAATACCGTGAAGTTAGCTCTACGTTACTGCCAAAGCCAAGCGTGACTTTCCTTGCAAACAAGGTGGCAATAATAATTGCTTTTAGACGCACCTCGTCGAGCGCATTCCTTTAATTAGTCGGTCTGGTATTAATGTGACTGACGCGCGTGGATCAATGCGTTAGTAAACTCGACGGCGGAAAGTTTTCAGGGCTTCATTAAAACAACCTCCAGTTTACAGAAGTGAGCTTTCAAAGTAAGGCAAAAGCTCGGTTATATTTATGTGCACGATACGAAAAAACTTTTCTTACAAAAAAAAGAAAGATTTCTTACGTTGCTAGTAAAAAGTGAATTATCAAGAATATGCGTGGAATTTGTCTTTCATTAAATACTCGTTTTCTGCACGAAAATTAACTAAATGATACTTAATTAGAACAATGCAGATACGTAGAAAATTGAATTAAAAATAGGATTTTTTCAAATTATTATACATACATCTTAATCCTAAAAACCTATAATTTACTCGAAATAAGACTAGAATATATATGAGCCAAGTTCAAGTGAGCCAAGTGGTATTTTAGAAAAAAAAATAGATGCGTTGTAATATTCTACACGTCTTAAAGTATCGTAAAAGTGAAGTCTTCTACATTAATACACAGTGTCATAATGTTATCTCCGTAAAATAAAAATATGCAATCCACTAAAACAATTTTTCTCAGCCAGTGAGCCCGTAGCCTCTTTTGAGTGTCTTTATTTTTCTGAAACCTTGAGAAACCCTGTACTAAACACCAAATAATGACGTGATTGTACTTAAAAGTTCAATAGAAAAGCTTAAACAATTTACTGCCTGGCTCACTTCACCTCTCGAGGGCTCAATGTCAACCACGGTTATTTTTTAAAAAAATCATAAAGCAAGTTTTACATATAACGAGAAATTTTATACATTTTTAAGGAGAAATTTATGCTCTTTTTTATTTACATTATGATAAATATTTTTAGATTTGAAAGTGACTAAAAACACTCAATCAATAAAAAAGACGTGTTCTTATTTTTTGTATAAGATGAACTGCTTTAATTTTTCAAGATAAAATGACAAGTATTTTTGCCGAGAAATTTAATATTTCCAACGGCTAGCCATGTGGAAAAAGAAAATGCGGTTCGCGTCGTCGTTGTTGGACGTCGCATGGTAAAGATGAACGCCAGATGCATAGCCGTGCTGAGAATTTTCAATACAACGTTTTATATTTTCTGACAGAAGGCGCTTTAAGCATCTTTATTACTTGAATTAAACATTCTTCGGCTAAACCAGGTATGTACAAATGAATTGTATAATTTGTACTGTGCGAGACTCGTATTATTCAACGTTTAATTCAATAAAAAAAAACTCGTTAAAATGACAAAACACATAAATAAATCACTGCAATTTCTTTTATAGTGAAACTTTGTATTTTTTTTGTTTTGTTTGTTATGGTTTTTATTGATAACTGTCGCCCGATTTGGTCTGACTGGTAAGATCTTGCTCTTCCGATTAGGCGGGTCTGAGTTCGAGTCCCGTTAAGGTGAATGTCAAATTTAGATTTGAGACCTACGACGTGGGTGTTAGTGATGTCAATTTACCTCAAATTGATCTCGAGTGACTTACGAAAATTTCTCATTGAGTTTTTCTCGTATGATCTTTCAACTTAAAAATATTTGACGTATTGGCATTGGCTGTAATGTCAAATCTATATTTTTAATTAAAAATAACATTTTGAAATCATCAGTAAGTTGTATCTGTCATTGTAATTAACGATTTTTATTGAATGATGGATGAAATTTCAATATAAAATTTGAATATAATGCATTATTATCTGAAACTGACATAAATCAAAAATTAAAATTCATTGCTTAAAATAATAATGCAAACGCTATACACATTGAAAGATATTAATTATTTTTTAACTAGAAAAGGAGCGTAATGTATGTATATTGAAAAAAATGCAAAGCCGCAACAAAATAATAAAATTAATATTTTTATTACAATGTGAAAAATACTTTGAAATATACAGTTTTATCCATAACATCACAAGTCCTCACGCACATTGATATAACACGATATCTAGTAATTTAAATGTTTTGAAACTTTCAAAAGCATCTTTTTTGTTGATGTAATGGGTAAGGCTTATTTTTTAGTCGAATGGAAAACGACCAGACTGCACTTGGCTCACTTTTTGGACAAGCAGAGAAAATAAACTTTTATTTTGGACAAAACCTCCAAGATGATCGTTAAAACAATTACTTACTGTGTTTACTCTTCTAATTTTTTAGAAATTTATTCCACTTTATAAGGTGCTGGTGACAACCAAGTTATCGACACGGTTATTGATGATTTAGTTTAAATAAAAAGACAGCACTCTATCATATTTAAATCTTTTGAAAACTAAAAGAAGGCCTTCATGCTAATTTTCGTGCATATAAGATTTTTTAAGCTATGAATTACAAAAAAAACAATTTAAATATTTGTAACTTTTTTCGTGGAACTTCAGATTCAGTATTCGTTACGGGTGTTTCTTATACACATACCAGAATCTATAGTGAAAGTTTTAAGGTAAACTTTAAGCAAAAAGTGATCTAAGACTTCTGTAAATATGCAATAAAATATCTGCAAAATTCTAGCGGAAACTCAGATAAAAAACTGAGAAATGCAAATTTATATGGTTTTTCATAACTTTAGTAGAAAACAAAATATCAAGATCACCACAATTACTTTGAATATCATTATACTATTTTTTTTAAATCGCAGACGTTCTGCAAAAGCGATGTTTAAAAAAAAATTACCAGCAAATATTATTTTTCATTCTTCTTATTTGTTTTCAAAAATCTAAGAATCGGTTAGTTTGTTTTATCACCTATAATTATTTTAACCTTTATTCAATGGATATGTCAGTAAGTATTGTTAATCTTTGTTTTTAATAAATAATTTATCAACTAAACTCAAATAATGGTAAACAATATTCGCAATGTGGCAATGCATGTTCAATAGTTTGTTTACTTTGTTTGTTTAGATGGTATTAAATTTCATGAGGCAAAGTCCTGTGGCCTTTTCCATGCAAAACATTTTCTGGAGTTGGTGAAACCCAAGAAGCGTGGTTCTATTATTTTCAGCGCAGCTAATCATACCTTAAATACATTTGATTAAATTAATTTAGAATCACTACTCGATGCCATTATATAAAACAACAGCGATGAACGAAACAAAATGTTTAAAAATCTCTAATGCAGACTGTGCAACCAAAGTTATAATACGCAGTATTCAAAAAATTTGCAAAGACTTTCTTATATCATTTCGCGATGTTGACAAAAATCGTTAAAGTATTAAAGAAAAAAATTGCATTCGCAGTTCTTAAGGTATATTATTATTTCAAAAGAATGAGCAAGTATTTAAAGATAAGCCTAATAAATTCTGCGCGTTTATAAGTTTTCATTTAAATAAAAAGAAAGATATGTGTTCACATCTTTAGATTAAAAAAGATTTATTGTCATTAACAAGAATATTAAAAAGAATGGTGTTTGTTTTGATCAATATTAAGTTCACTAAAATTTTAATAATGATAAATTGAAGCGCTAATAGCACAAATTATAATTCACAGAAGGACACTTCTATAATTGTTCAAACGACTAAGTAATTGTTTGGGATGAGTATGAATTTGGTAATGGGTACAATCTTTTCACCTGAATTATGATGTTTGATTTAAAATAAAAGCAAAGATATAACTGCTTGTTATATATTATACATAATTTGTTGGCGTTTCAATTAATGCTGTCGCGATATTTTTCTATTATTTTTAGCTACTCATATTGTTGACTAAAACTAAGTATTTCTTTTTTGCAAGCATAAATGCTTTCCGAAATAAACAGCCGTTTACAAAATAATACCGGCTCCTTTAAAAATCTACAGCTAATAAATAAACTATTAGTTAGGCTCGGAGAATTCCAAAAAACGGAAGAACACGTGTCATGTCTTCAATTTATAGTTTTTAAATTTAATAATATTAGTCCAGTTATAAATTAAATTATATTTTAATTTTATATTGTATAAAAAGTGCTCAACATTTTTTTCCACCGAAAAATATACTTCAAGCATTAAGAAAATGTAACCTTTTTGGAAAAGATTTCTACAATTATTTCGCCATCTCAATAATCAAACATGGTAATTTTGATTTAAACATTGTTGATCAATTTAAATTAAATATGATTTGAGTCACAAACAATTAAATTATATTCATTGTAAGGATTAATTACATAATTTTCAACTAAAATATGTAGACGAAAATTAGACAGCATATTCAAAACGTATCTGAAAAAATATTTGAAAGCAAGTTATCTATCTAATTTTAATATCGATGTATCAATAAATAACGATATTTGAATATTGGTGATTAAGAAAAGTGCGTATGTGTTTTCAGATTTTAGTTAAACCTTATATGCAGAAATAGAAATTCATTTAAAATCTCGACTGTAGCTGCTCCGTGGTATTTCAATATTAAATTTTAATTTTTTTCACTCAGTTTTCACTGAAGATGCCGAAATGCAAAACCCAGGTCGTTAGTGACAAAAGTTCTGATAGTGTACACAGTTCGAACGATTCAATTTTACTCTTCATTATAAAAACACAATTCTGATATTCTCAAGAAGAAAACAGTTACTTGTTTGAAAAAATATTAAATTATGTATTGTTATACTATGTAGGTTTTTGCCAGTAATTAATGCCAACGCAAGTAACTTAGTTCGTACTGTAATGGCTACGAATGAGAACTTATACCACCAAAACAACAAAACAAAAACCAAAGACCACGCACTTCGCCCAGGTAAATCCAGAACGCTACGCAGGAAAGCAGCATCAAAATACACCAGATGATAGGAAAATTGGAGCACGGTACCACTGGCCCCAGAATTTGATGTATATATCAATCAATCAATAGTCCATAAGTTATTACTATTTCAAATATTGATGTTGTTCTTAGACGACAGAGCGTGTTTTAATTTAAATTTATCAATCTGCCTTCATTACTTAAAATACACTATGTTTTACTTTTTCTAACAGTACACCGACAATAGAGTATTTTCTAACCAAGTTTTTGATATTAAATAAAAGGATAGATAAAATATTGCGATTAAAGTTTTGGCAATAAAAGTTTTGTAATTTTCATTTGAACCCAGATATTATGTAACATTTTTTTAAATATATAATATAACGCTGTAAAAGATAATTTTAATGAAAAGGTTAACTAAACAACGTCGCAGATTATCATATTTTTTTAAAATATTATATCATTTGTAGCATGTTAAATAAGTTATTTAATCCTTTAATACCCGTTAAGCTGAAGAAGTTTTTTCATAAAGTAACAAAAAGATATTAAAAAAATATATATCAAAGCTACACAAACCTTGGATATACTTTTTTTTGAGAGGACGGCTTTTGAGGAAAATTGTGAAACAAAAAAGGTGTTTTTGTCGTTTACTAAAAACACTGCCGCAAACTTTATATCATTAAAAATACATTACACAAAAATAATAACTGTGATACAAACGCACATACTAAAAAAGGATGTGTATCTTATTTAAAAAAATCTTGTTTATAGGTGTACAATAATTATTCTACTGAAACATTTTTTAAATGAGCATAATTTTATTTGGCACCTTCTATCTGTAAATTAAGACTCTTTTCTAAAGACTTTGATCACTGTACAAAAGAGTTCATTTCATTAAGCAATGTGGAGCATATAGACTCCTAATGGATTTTATCTCAACAAAAATGTTTCGCTCTCGCTTTTGCCTGTTTTAAGGATAAGGTCACTGAGAAGGAATTAAAAACATATCATACATCCATGCTTTGAACAGAAATCCATAAATCCATTAAGAATCAATTAATAAAAACTCCTTAAACGCAGTCATTGAGGTTGACCAGTGACCATTCAACCACGCACATACGAATTGTATTTTAATCTTCCAATATTTATACTTTCAGATGTATCAATGAAAATTAAAATCAACTAAAAACGATTTTGTAACAATGCGATATGATTAAGGATGTTTTCTGTGTGATACTTAAATAAATCTGTAATAATAATGTTACATTAAGCCCGTATAATTTATTTAACTTAAAAAAGGCAAAAATTCTCTTAATAATTAACTTCGAGTGCCCAAATATTTTGCTTATTCATGAATTGACCAAATAACTAACACAGTTATCCATAAGGTGATATTTTTAAAACGCTTAAATGTACAAACTGACATTATTAACTTTCAATGTATATAAATCAAGAGGAAGGTTCACATCTGTCACAAAATGACAAACTGTCAATTTGACTGTCACGAATGATAGTCAAATTGACAGTTTGAAAAATCTCTACACTGCCCAATTCGCGTTATCAGCTGAAACAAGTCGCCGCCTATGTCATGTTGTAAGAAATTTCACGAATTCAGAGTAAAATATATTATATAAAGCAAACAAAATAATAATTGTAACTTTGTGTAAGTGGGTTCCTAAAAACAAGCCTTGAACGAGTTCAAACAGTTCATCTCTGTATAAACAATGTCAAAGTAAAACTTCGATCCTCAACTTCTAAATCCTTGAAAATTTAACAGGCAGGACTTAGGCACACACTATCGCAGTGGCACTGCGATACTGTACATGCCAGCCAGTCTATACTATATCCGTGCGAGACAATGGCTTTTGTAAGTTGTGGCAAGTTTTATGCGGGTGCCAGCCTCTCGTTACGAGAGTGACGTCACTCAAAGTGAGGAGGTAGATTATGGTTAAGCAAAGCTGACGCAAATCCTAATCTTGTTTTCTCATAACTACTAATTGATGATCAGATTTAATGCAAATACATCTTTGTTTATATCACAATATTAACTGAATCGGAGCATTATTAAAAGTTGGTAAATTTTGCAATTTACAAATCATCGTTAAGTTTTTTCCAACTTTCATACATCGATAACTCGGTTGATTGATGGATTTGTGTCAAATTTATGGATGTTTATTCTATCTACGCACTGTTTACTTGATACTGAAAAGGGGTACTGATATTAGCCTCATTTCTTTAACGTTTAGAGAATCCAAGGTTTTGAGTGATGATACTTAAATAGCATGTTATTTTGTGGGACTATTAAGTTTCTTAATAAAAATTGTTGTTACCTGACATCAAAAGATAATTATCGTTTAGTCTGGCTGGAAAAGAATGGTCAAATGACATTTTAAACGATTTTGATATATTTTGTCAATATCGTTTGTTGTGTACACTAAAAATATTTTTTTAATTAAAAATAATCAAGTCATATATTTTTCATAATTAGATAAAGTTGTAAAAATTGTCTACAATTATAGCTGCATAAGTAAGAGACATATTTATTCCACTCAAACAGTTGAAAAGCTCCGTGTCTCTTTTTATTGTGGCCAAGTGTATGTAAATCTTTTGTCACACTCCTAGTTTTAAACTTTGATAAGTCAAAAAATAGTGTTATAATTGAATTTAAACAACTAAGCGTGGCCATTTGCTAAAATGCATAGTTTAATTGCTTGCCATGTTTAATTGTTACCTTCGGCTTAACTAAATACATATGTTATCTGATCAAATTTCACATTTTTGTTTTGACATTCTATTTTTTTAGTAATGGTATAGTAAACTATTAATTTTGTTACGGATATAATTTTTAGTAAAATACTATTTAAATGTTTGTTCAATTTTTATTCGAATAGCATATTTTTTACACTTTAAAAAATCACTTGATCTTATAGTCAAAATAATAACGCAGTGAGTATCAAGACGTCTCTACTGAGTCGACGGCTTTTCGATTTAAACTCTTGATTTGAACTGAAGTGGAAGGAATCAATATATATATTTGTCCGTTGAATAGTTATTGTTGCATTGAAATTATGTACAATATAGAGTGCAATCAAATAGGACAAATTTTAATTATGTTATGTTAGGGGCAATCAACATTTCTCAGTGGTTGATTTAGCGTAAACATAACAATTTCATTCAAACCTCTTGTTCAGTCTTTGACAAGATAGTAAAAATATTTTTAACCTTTATTCGTAATAAGCTAAAAATAGTAAATAACATAAGGGGTGTGAGTTTATGCTACACATTAATTGTGTTATTATGAATGTCAAAACTTTTGTGTCAGCAGGACTAAAAAGACATTGTTTTAAATATTTTTTGTTAACGACGATAATTGACAGTGTCAAGTTTTTACTTATAAGAAGAATGCAGTTTGCTTTATTAAAATGATAAAACTAATAAGTTTTAGCAAAAAGTTGATTTGAATACAAATATTTGCTCCTACTACAAAACATGAACCTTTTATTAGAATCCTAGTGAAATTTTTATTCATTTGGTGGAAATATATTTTTCAAATAATTTTAATATTATGAATAAAAATATGTTTGGACAGCTTTTGTGAACAATACTCTATAATGATGCAAAAGAAGAAGAAGTCATGACTGTATAATGCGAGGGATCGAGACAGACAGCATGTGATAAGGAAGGAAGATAAAGCTGTATTTTCCTTTACATGGGATCCACTGACGAGTGTCAGGAAGTACTCAGTACCCGTTTAATAAGGATATGGTTACTAACGATATTATGTTTTACTAAATTTAGAAATAATGAGTTTATTTAAAATATTAAAAAATATAAAAATGTCACATATTTTTCAGCACATGTTTTTTTTATAAATTCAGTAAATAAATTATTATATTGAATTTACATTTATTTTCATGAAACAGTCTGTATTATCGTCTATTAAGAATTTGAGCTAGTAGTAGGTGTTAAAAATTGCAATAAAAAAAATGTTACATTCTATAGTTCGAAAACATGACAATTATAACAAAATATAAGCTCTATCTTGGAAGACACAACAATCTTCTCCCAGTTTCATATAATTACAACTAGAAATATCGTTTTATGGTTAACGTTGCAACGAATTTTAATTGAATTTAGATAAATGACTTAAAGGTGAGACTTACCAAAGAGGTGAGACAAATAATAATAATATTTTTTTACAATTCAGTTAAGATGTGTTTCTTTGGTCAACCAAATCTCAAAACTTCTATTTTCTAGTTGTAGCAATGTGGAACTAAGCCATCGTAGTATTCGTATACTATGCTTCAAAACAGTTGTTTGCACTGAATACTAGGGTTGCGGTTGTAGTTTAATAGTTTGAGATAATAGAGCGGGCCAACCAGCTCCTAATTAACTCCATAATAATAATAAAAAAACCACGATGAACCTGGCTTGGCTACGATCTGAATCTTTCCTGTTTCTTTTACCAATTGGATGATTGATGAGTCACCAGATGTCTGTTAATTACGGTAGCCTAGCCAGTAAATTGCTTGAATGCAATTGCTCGAATGTAGAATCCCTCGACAAATTTCTCGAAATGCAAGTTTCTCGACATGTAATTGCTCGAATTGCTTAATTATTTTAACGGTTTTAATACAGTTTAGTGTTTTTAACATAGTAGTTGATCACTCGGCATTTTATTACACCGTATGTACTAATAGTTTATAAGCCGAACTTTTCATGACATGCGTTAATTTCATTTCTATTATTTAGGGTTAAAACAGAAGAAATCGTTAGCTTATCACTATCGTTACGCTTAATTTTTAGTATGAATGGGTGAGAGGTTTTCAAGAAATTACATGTACGTGTGCATTCAAGCAGAAATCCATAAATAGTTTGAAAAATAATTGATTAAAAAGTGTACGTATTTAAGATTCAAGCACGTGACCTCCGAAAACAAAACATACGACCTATTCCACTCGACCACTAACAACTTAAATAAAAAATATTTTTTTATTATGACTTTTTTTGATTTTTATTTACCGACTTTCATGAATATTTTTAAAAGAATGAGTTATTATAAAAAAAATTTAAACTTAAATCCTGTTTTTATCAGTTTTCCGAGGAATTTGTAATTTGAGCATTTGATGTTCGAGGAATTGGTTATTCGAGGAACTTGTTATTAGAGAAATTTCCATTTGAGCAATTGAATTCGAGCAATTTACCGGGAATCGTTAATTACTGATATCCTTTTATTATCATGTCTAAATATTTGGCTACAATAAGTATGTATTCTCTTTGTATTTAAAACCAGTTTGTATGAAGCTGAGCGTAAAAATATTGTGTCTTATGAAAATCTTTATTAATTTAAATGAGAGATGCCGTAGAAGAATAATTTTGACTTTGTATGGGAGGCTGTACAAGCTGACAACCCTTTCGTAAATATTACGCCCCGCGCGCTTACCCCGAGCTTAAATTCCATACGACCGACGCTGACGCAGACGCCGCGCCGACGTCTCTGGCATAACGTCCTAATTTAAAGATACAGAATTAATTACTGAATTTAATTAATATCTCACTTTTGTCAGACATTCCGGGCGGATATTGAACTTGGCTCTGGATAACATTCAGGCGAACAATATGATTAAATAATTTGGAATTCGCAAAACACACAATTTAATTAATTTAATGCACAAATAATATTATGATCTAAATTTAAAGATATTTAGAATCGTCGGAAACACCGAAAATGCAAACTTGAAACATGTTTTTAATTTACAAATTCAAAGTTATTACAAAACAGATTTCAATTAAAATTCATTATGGTGTCCGCTTCCTATGTAAAGCATATCGACAAATGGAGTTAATTATAACAGAAGCTTTCTACTTATTTCTATATTGATATTATTACTCTCTTTCGATAAGAGTAGGGATAGAAGAATATGTATGTATCACTTTTAGGGTGTTCACTGTTAATATTTGGTAGAAAGGCATTATATTTATAAAAACACAATATTCCTTTGTACTTTATTCCACTTTATTTAAAGGTCAGTTGATAATGCTAGCAATGAGCGAAACCGGTTCTAAGCTTTTAAATAAAGTGGAATTAAGTACAAATGAATATTGTGTTTTTATTAATATGTATGTGTGACAAGTTTGGTAATTAGCTAATCTACGACACGTCACGTTTTTTTTTCGGGATTGGATGGGTGGGAGAAAATTTTATGCATTACAGACATTCATGTTTACAAATAGAAATCATAAAATCAATTAATTAAACTGTACATACTGGGAATCGAACCCGTGACCGCCGTAACATAGCCGTTGACGTTGTCACTCGACTACGGAGTACAGACTCGTATATTCATTTTTTTTTCTCTAATTGGGAGTTTATATTTTCAGGAAAACGTCATAGCTTCGTCGTACTACGTACATATTGTATTATAAGAAAAATCTTTAATGTAATTGGTTTTTTGTATACATTTATTAAAAAATTGTATCTTATTCATACTATATACAAATAATTTTTGTATAATACTTTATTAAAAAATATTGAATAAGTTTAAAGTAATGTGTTTCATGGAAAAGAGCGGGTCCGTTGTGTGGTTTTTAACGTCATTCGCTTTCGTGATGGAACTCGCGAGTCCGAGTACCAGTACAAACGTATTTTTTGTAATTGATTTTTTAATTGCAGAATTTATAACAACTTATAAAAAAATTAATTTCTTGGAAAAAATAATATGGTCGTAATGAAATTTAAAGAAAACTTTCAACAAGTTTATGTTAGAATTTCAAATTTAGTGTTCCTCTGAGATTTATAATGCTAACGGTTCTTCTCTTCGTCTGATGTTAAGTAAACGTTGTTTTCTTTGTAAATATGAAAGTGTATTTTAACGTAATAGTTTCCTCGCATATTTTGTTCTACAAAGCTGGCGTGCAATGTCGTGGAGAGCATCTTCTGTTTTCTAAGTTAACGTCTTGTAAAAGCTAATACATTTTCAATGCAAGCGATGTGATCGAATGTAAACAACAATATTTTCCCATTTACCATCTCTCATCAAACATAACCTTAAAAGGGATGGTTCCATGAATATAACATGAGTAAACTCTGTGATAGAGATTTCTCGTCTCGAGAAAGTGTGGCATATTTTAATTTTTGTTTTTCTATAAATTATTTGTAGAATCTTGAGATTTTAAAATCTTATATCAGTTTATTCATTATAAAGTATGTGTTAAATATAATCACTGTAAGTACTGATTTCTTTACAAGTCATATGAGTGTTTTTATCGTTTTAAATAATATTTTTTTCCAAATATTAGTTAAAAAGTATATATTATATCAGGGCTTCCCAAACTATGTTCCGCGGAACACTGGTGTTCCGTTTGAGCTAAATAGGTGTTTCACAATTTCATATTAAAAAATCGAGTGATGATATATCTCTATTGATGTTTAAGACGTCAAATATTATATCTATGTAAAGGTAGAGATTTTGAATCATTAAGAGCTTTGTTAACTCATTTTTTTAGATTTTTTAAAAATAATTAATAAATTAGAAGTGATTTAAGAAAATATTCAATATATATGATGAATTACCCGACCTAAAAATATGCTGTGTTCCAGTAATAACTCTGTATTATTTAATTCAAAACTGAGATTCATTATTATTTAACTTAATATTTTTCATCGAAAACAATTTTGACAAGAACATTTGTAATTTCCAGTAACGAAGTAGTGTTGTTATAAGAAACATCATGAGAGTAGTAAAAACAATTTCAAAATATTTCGATTGTAACGCAGAATATATCACCGAGTGGTAAAATTTAGATTCAAACGAGTGTAACTCAGGAAAATGCATGTCTTAAAAGTGTTGGTGATTTGGAAGTTTAAAAGCACATAACTACTTTCAAACAAAAATCAATAATTTAGTCTCTTTGGTTATATATTTTTAAAAGTAAGGGTTTGAGTTATCCAGACTACCTTCATTCACCTCCAATCAATCAGGATAATCGAGTTTCTACGATAATATTATCAAATATATTGTGTTCATTTTGTATGCAGCCCAACGAAGTAATTTTTTTAAATATTTTATAAAAATAAAAAAAATCAAACTTACGGACGACAGTAGTAAAAAGAACCGTATAATGAATTGCTATATAATAATATATGACTTTGAATCCTACTGAAGATTTGTATATTACAATTATTTTTACCGACATTCTTCAAAAACAAAATTTTATCTTACCATTACACAAATTAACATATTGTTTTTGATACAACTTATTTAATATTAAAAGATTATTTTTAATAGATTAAAATATGCCTGCTTAATACATATCTCTGATAAGGTTTTATATTATATACTTTAGTTCATTGGCATATTAAACACGTAAACTTTTAGTTTTATAAAGCAACAAAGTTACTGAACTTCCGATTCATTCTGCCTAAATAGTGCAGAATCCACACCAGTCTGATAGGGTAGAGCAGTAACAAACCAGTGGCGTTGAAAGTTACTCCTCAAATTTAATCAAACTATGATAATTTACAGTAAATTTAATAATAAAACGCATTCGTTGGTCTTCAACTTTCTTAAACGTGAATAAAATTACAAGATTCAAATCTTTTCTAGAATCAATTTCAGATTATTTAAAATAATATGTTAAATAAAACGTAATTTATGCGTAGAAAATTTTCACTGTTTCAATAGAAGATTCTTTACTATTTAAGCCAAGTATTTTTTTGATTCATGTAAGAATCTGGTCTACCAAAAATATCAATGTTTTCTTTAGATATTTGTTTGCATTTCTAAAAAATCTGATATCAAATTAAATTGGATAAATTTGTTATTCCACCTGCTGTGATACAATTTGGGACACGAGCTTCGTCTCTTTAATAAGCATCATCAGACTTTCGCATCGTTTACGAATAAATATTTCGATACCGGTAGCTCAGCAAGTAGAATAACAAAGTTATCAAATTTAATTTTATATAAAAATGACTTTCCACAAAGCTACCGCCGAATCAATCAATGATATCCAAAAATCTGGTTTGAATTTGATAATGATTATACATTATTTTGAAGTAAGTAACATTTAATCCAATAATATAGCATTAAAAAGCTTTTCAAAGCTTTGGAATGCCAAATGAAAAATGACCGATGCGACCTACGCGAACAATACTTTAATGAACAAATTGTCATACAAAATGAAATATACTATATGATGGCTTGTGTGAGAAGCTAAATTAATATAATAGAAGGGTGAGTTTTATACTAACCACGCCTCTCACTTTCAATGTGCTTAGATATATGTCTGCAAGTAAATCGCTCCATTTATTTAAAAAAATATGTTTTGATGATGATGTGATGTTAAAATAACTATTAACCTTATAATAATATGCATGTGAAACGCAATACTAATAACCTTTTCTACCCTGTTTTACAGATTCGTAAACCTAAACAAACTAATTTTCCAACAAAAACATTATAATCAACACACATTGCTTAATAATGACTTCGGATAACAACAAATCGTGGCAATAAGTTCTAATGGCGGCGTAATGTTTGAATAGCTGTCACATTTATAACATGATTCTAGGGTAACTATTTTTTTTATATTTGATATAAAATTGTAGAATTGTTCCAAAAATCTTGTGATTTATTTGTATTAAGAGCATTTCTTTCCGAAAACATTGATATTTATTATTGTCAGCATACAAAAAATAGTAAGTATGTCACTGCAAAAGCAGTCCAAGCAACCAACTCCAAGTATGTTATTATTGCCCGGAAATAATGTCGATAGTACGAAATGTCGTTAGGGAAGAATCCCTTTGTCTTTTGGGGGGTCTTTGTCTTTTGGTACCTCAGGCCTGGCGCGACAATAAACTGCCTCTATGCCAGCGCTAAACTTTGCCCAAACTAACTTTTGTCCCAGCCGAGTTGGATGGAGGTACTCGCAGCGCTGCACTGCACGATCTGCATCCAACGCTTATCGCGTATAAATAATTAGAATTTACGGCCTCGCCGAAAATTTACCCGCGTAAGAGGCGTAAGCGGGTGTACATATAATGTATGTACATATATCAACATTATGTCTCTCGAGATATATTCACAACGTGAATAACAAAGAATTTATTAACAAAATATTGATGTTATATATATATAATTGAGTACTTTTAGGGTGTTCACTGTTACTGGAAAGGCATTTATATTAAAAAAAAAAACAATATTTCTTTGTACTATTTCGACTTTTATTTAGCAAGATCAGGACCAGTTTCGATCATGACGACCATTATCAAATGATAAGAAATAAAATTCAACAGTTTACTTGTAAAAAACAAAATTAAATAAAAAAGTGTAATGTGTTGAAAATAATTTTCAAAATATGAAAAAGTAACACTAAATTGACTCAAATTTAAAAGATTGATACCTCTTAAAGAGTTATAAAGTTAAAGTGGTGAGTAATGATAGTTTCAAAAATAATTATAATTTCTGAAATTTTAACAAAATAATTATTTTAATTTGTGTCAATTTATTATCACTTTTTCATATTTTTACTGTAATTCGTAAATTCTTTTCAATGCCAATTGCTTATTACACCTTTCTACTTCATTTTGATTTGTGTAAATAGTACTGTGAAATTATATTTCTTATTATTTGATAATGCTCTTCATGAGCGAAATCGGTCCTGATCTTGCTAAATGAAAGTGGAAGTATCACAAAAAAATATTGCGTTTTTTAAGTACTTGGTAAAATATTTTTAACGGATTTACGCTGCTGCTCTAGAAGACGTTCTGAGGAATCGATGACGTTAATTGATTTTTCTCCTTTATAAAGAATCAACCTTCCAATTCCGATGCCACTGGAAAGAACTTTACCATCGTTGATTGAACAGTTTTGCTACGAATGTTGACTTAATTCACGTGGACATGAGTGACTTCCAACGAATACTTCTTTTTTATAACAGATGTAGTTGGACTTTAGCTGATGTGTATTTCATTAAATACGAGCTGATGCAATATTATTTACCGTGCAACATCTATATATATAAAAATGAATGTTTGTATGTTTGTTACCTATGCGCTCCTATACCGCTCATCCGATTGCGATAATTTTTTTGGGGAGTTGTTATGCGGACGCCAGAATAGGTTTATGAATCAGCGGTGGGCTGCCAATGCGTTAATTTGTTTGTTTGTCTGGTATGCGTTCCTATACCGTTCATCCAATTGCGATAAAATTTTGGTGAGTTGTTGTGAGGACGCCCTTGAATGTATATAAATCAGCGGTGGGCTTCCAATGCGTTAATTTGTTTGTTTTTTTTCCGTATGCAATCCTATACCATTCATCGGACTGCGATAAAACTTTGGCGAGCCGTTTTGCGGACGCTCGCGAATTTATATGAATCAGCGGTGGGCTGCCAATACGTTAATTTGTTAGTTTGTCCCTTATGCGTTCCTGTTCCTATACCGTTCATCCGATTGCGATAAAACTTTGGTGAGTTGTTGTGCAAACACCCGCAACGGTATCTGAATAAGTACAGCCAGCGGTGGGCTTCCAAAACGTTAATTTCTTTGTTTGTTCCGTATTCGTTCCTATATCGTTCATCTGATTGCGATAAAGCTTTGGTGAGTTGTTTTGCGGACACCAGCAAAGGTTTTTGAATCAAAAAATACAACGATGGGCTGCCAATACGGTAATTTGGTAGTTTTTCCTTTATGTGTTCCTGTTTCTATACCGTTCATCCGATTGCAATAAAACTTTGATGATTTGTTGTGCGGACGCCCTCAAAGTTTTCTAAATTAGTACAGCCAGTGGTAGGCTGCCAATGCGTTTACAAAGGGCTCGCTTTATATCAAAGCAATTCTCGGTATTCTAGGAAGCAGTGAGTTTTTTATCACTCTGATGGACCACTTAAATAAGCAATCGATTTTTACTTAATACATTTACAATATGTACCAATACGCAATTTACTGTAAACTCATCAATGTGAATGGCCGAAAATGTAATACTGTGTATACTGATGCTGTCATAGATAATGTATTTAAGTCAGAAATTGCAGTTATGTACTCATTTGATTTGAGAATATTGTTTTCTCTTAAATTAACAAGGGGCTGGCCGACCTTAGCAAAATTTCACAAAGGGCTTGCGCGAACCCCTCTGAGCTTCCTCCAGCCCACCCCAGAGTGCAGCCATTTTACAATGAAAAATGTTGCCGAATAAAGCGATCTGTATGCCTCGGCTGTCAGTTTCATGGCAAATCATCGGTCGCGAAAAGTGAAATTTGGACCCGTTGATTGGCTATTTTTAGTATTCTCTGTGGCGCATTTTCTAAGAATTATCGCCTTTTCTGGTGACTTTTCTCAATTTAGCAAATGTGTGTGTTTCATAAAGTTTAGCGTGTCTTTGGTGTGAACATTTTTGGATGGTGGTCGAACAGCGCATTCAGCACTGAAATTGCATTTTAATGCAAATCACTGAGACACTAACATGCAATATCAAAAAAAATCGGAATGGGTGCAGTACTTCAATCATGCCAACTCATAATATGAGGCGAATGTACTATGGCGTACAAAAAATCATTGTAAGCTGTATACTATCCACTAAAAGATTTAAGAGGAAATGAATAGTTGTCTTTGGTGGCGCACTTATTTTATTGTCTGGTGATTTTCTACATTCCCTACCAGTTATACCACGTTCAACTTATTAAATGCATGTCTCAAATCATCAGTTTTTTTGCGACACGTGCAGAAATTGGCTTTCAAGGCCAGCATGCGTGTAGAACTACAATATGACACATCCGCTGAACGTTTCGCAAAATAATTGTTGAATATTGGGAATGGAAAATTGGAAATAGATGAATCCACACAATGTATTACATTGCCAACAAACTTCTGTAAAATTACAAAAACAATAAGAGAATTGATTTACAACGTTTTCCCAAAAATATCGAAATAAATTCTTCTGAATTCTTAAATTCACTTGATTTGCCAGCCATGCCGTCACACGTTTTAACATTGAAAATTGGCGTACCTATCATTCTTCTCCGAAATATAAATTCACCGCTTTGCAACGGTACCAGACATTCAGTGAGAAAGATAATGCACAATATCATTGAAGCTAAACAAATTAACAGGAAAATTTAAAGGAGACAATGTACTATTGCCAAGCATCTCAATGATTCCAACAGATATGCCATTCGAATTTAAATGTTTGCAGTTTCCGGTGCGACTCGCACTTGCAATGACCATCAACAAAGCAAAGGGACAATCGCTACAAGGGTGTGGACTAAATTTAGAAAATCTATGTTTCCCACATGGACAGCTGTATGTGGCCTGCTCAACCGTTCGAAAACCTTCAGATCTATTCGTATACGCACCAGACGGAAAAACAAAAGATATCCAAAACCACTTCAATAAACAGAATTAAAACACTTTCTTTCTTCGAGTGGCATTGCAACGCATGCCGGGTACCGGCTAGTAACTTATAAAAAAACACTTATCCGTACTATCTAGTTCTATAATTATAAATACATTTGTATATATTGGCTTACGTAACTTTTAGGGCGATCACAATTAAGGCATCCAATCCCGGGATCCCGTTCAATTTTCTGATCCCAAAATTCCGGGATTTCGGGATTGAGAAATTTTGAGAAAATTCTCGAAATTTATACGAAATTGGCAAATTGAAGATTTCAAATTCCTCGGTGACCTAAAAAAAAAAAAACCAGTTTCCGTGAGATTCCGGAAAAAAGTATAGCAAATTCCTCGGTGAGAAAATCTCAATCCCGGGGTCCCGGGATCCCGGGATTCAAAATAAATCAATCCCGAAATTCCGGGATTGGAAAAAGGCTTCGGGATTGGATACCCTAATCACAATGTATACTTGGTGAAAAGATACTATATTCAAAAAAAATATATATATATTTATACTAATTCCACTTTTATTTAATAGGATCAGGACCGGTTTTTCTCGTGATGAGCATATCAACCGACAAGAGAATACAATATTACAGTGATTTTTATTTTGATCGTATCTTCTATGACTTGAAAGTCTTCAAAATTTGCGATTTTAAAAAAATCAAAAATGCCAAAACTCACTGTGAAATCTTAAAAATTGATGTGACTTGTAACGATAAAATATATATACTAACAAACTCTTCGAATCCACGGTCAAGTGGTCAACGTTCCTGGCTTTGGTTGCCATGCTCACTGGTTCAAATCCCAATTCAGATGGCTTTATTTCCAATCGAGCAATAAATATCTAGTATCTAATTCGTATCTAGTATCTAGTATTCTAGTATCTAATTCGTGAATGTTTTTGATGCCTTAAAATTTACTTCTACCCATCCGAACCCAAATACAGAATGACTCGAGAGTGATAAGCTTACTTCTTGTAATATCATAGCTTTATCCTTCAATACTTACTCTCTTTAAAAGGGGAAGGATGTGCAACTAGATAACAAAACGTTTCAGTACCAATACCGCTTCAAAATTTAAATATATGTGATATTTACTGTGTTAAATGATAAAAGGTGTTGAAAATACGACTGATAGAATTGATATTAATCTTTCAACTAATCTAGACTAATTGTCATACAAACAAAAGATAGAACGTCTCACAGCAGAATAAACTTATTAATTAGTTAAAATGCTGATATTTGTAGAATCTTCTTATACTTAAGCTTAAATACATAAACATATAAATAACTTCTTTGCTCATTTAACTTTTCCTCGGAACAAAATATAAACATCGTTAGTATCTGACGACTAAACATGTTAAGGAATTGATACCCTTGACGAAAGCTTTGAGTAAGCTTTATTAGTTGAAACTTTCTTCACACAACTAAAGCTGCGAAACCAGCTCAGACGTGAACACAAAATTAACGATGCCGTAGCATTAACGAGGAATTTGAGATTTTTCTGATAAAAAAAATATCTTTTCCAATGCTATTTCGTACGTGGTATAATAAAACATTTTTATAACATATTAACTATTTGTCGCTTTGCAAAAACAAGCCACACCTAGAAATTTTTATTAAATAATATTAGAATCAATCACAAGAAATTGTTATCAGGTGACAGTATTACCAATTATACTTTCCTCTATTCGCTTGGTGCAAACGATTCACATACAGAATATGACGTGCGAGTGTGTGCTTCGCATAAAAATGTACTATACACATTTAGTATTCATGTCCGCTCGCTAATGTGGAGCATATGGCCGCCTGATGGAGGTATCTCAACAGAGCTTTTTCTACGAGAACTGTTTGTTATTCAGTCGCTATACACATACGTTCACACAAACACGCGTTGATAGAAAAAAATGTCTGCACGCTTCGTTAAATATTTCATATATATGATTTAAAAAATATATATATTTGACATTACAGCTAATGTCAATGCGTCAAATATTTTAAAGTTGAATGTTCATATGAGAAAAACTAGATGAGAATTTATTTTATCACAAACACACCCCACCCCGTCTTAGGCCTCAAATTAAAATTGATTAATCTAAATCAACACAAAATCTTTTTTGTTTTAGTGCTTTGCTTTGTTAAACAGTTTTTAATTGTTTTTCAGACTGGGTGGTACATTGTCCGATGTATTTTTTTTTTAATTTAACAACAGGTTTGTCAAGATATCAATCAAATTTAAATGTACGTTGTATGTTTTTGATTCTCAAAAGTATTAAACCAGAATGTCTTGTTTATAATAATGACGATCTCTAAATACATAACGTGCATATTTATGAACGCAGCATAACTCTGGAGGTGTTCAAACTTCCTGGGTTTTAGCACTGGTACTTTAGAGCATTTCCTTTACCTCGGCGTTCGCTTCGTCTTATAATTACACCTGTTGTTCTCAAGGCAAGCGGAATAATTTGATTTGAATTATTTGCCAATATTATTTAATTTGTCGTTTTCATTCCAGGAAACATAACTTTGCTCGGCGTGCCGTACTTTATGAACACGTAAAATAATCGGAATAACGCGAAACGTGAACAATACTTGAACATGCTTTCTTGTTGGAATGAATGATAATATAAACAGACAACTGTACATTCAGGTAAATTGGAAAGTTGTTTTTACATCAAATTAGAATTTATTAAAATGACAAATTTATTCTTTCGCCAAGTAAAATACACTTCTGTTATTATTCCACAATTATTTATTAGAATCAGGAATGGTTTATTTCATCATGAGAATTTTGAAATACAAACTGAAAATGCTCTTAATGAGCGGTTTGATAATGAATACATAAACGTAGAAAGCAAATAATAAACTTAAACGTATTTATAATCTTTACGTTACTTAAATTAAACGACACTGCCAAATAGTAACGCACAACGTCTCCTGTGCCGAATGTAATTTTTATTCCAATGACAAGCAAACAGATTATGTGAGAATCAATTTTGCGGATGCACTCTCTTTGTCACATAATTTTTTTCCATATTACACTTACACAATATAATATTCAATGTTGAATTTAGAAATATTATACGGAAAACTTAAATTATTGCACAATAAATAAAAATGCTTAATTGTATGAAGGAAAAAAATAGCCATGACCTAAACTATATAACTCCGAATCAAAATGACAATGAATTGTTAAATCGTTTTTATTTCGTCCTGTTAGTAAATAAAATGTTGTTATGAATTAAGCTCATCTTTTTTCCAAATTAAAAAAACAGGACGAACATTTTGTTGAGAATTATTATTTCCGGCGTGGCATGGTCATGAAGTTAGCTAGTTATATAAATGCCGGAATTTTATTCCGGATGCTGCCGGAAATAGCTGCAAAGTTAGGGGCAGGACAAAAGAGGCCTTTTTACTTCATACGGTGAAAATTGTTAATAATACTTATATGACGCAAACGTTTAAGTAAAAAACAAAATAGAGGATAAGCAAAATGTAATATGGCAGCTTGTAGTGAGAAAATGATTCTCAAAGAGGCAAGACACGTGTCATGGATTGTCACACAATTGGGAAAATAAAAAAGTTATCAATTTCACATAACGTTTTAAAACGCGAATCAGACTCTGACCACCATTTTAAAAAGATGAAAAATTGTGTAATGTGTAATATCTATCATAATTTATATTTAAAAATTTACACAATCTAGACACGACTAGAGAGCTATGTTTTGAAATGTCTAACTTAAAAAGAAAATTTCAATATGTTTTGAGTTACAAACAATGTTTATGCATATAAATATTCGTTGAAATATTTTTTCATAAAAAAAATGTGTTTTAGTCTCGTTCTGTCAACATGTCAATTTTACGCCTCGTGGTCCCAGGATATACTAAAGTCCAGATCGTCAGAACCCGCAGTATACATAAATGATTGCGCTAAAAATATGACCTTTATCTTTGTTGATTTTAAAAATATTTTTTCTGTGCATTTTGACTCGTATATGCTTTTCGAGCACAGTGGCACGTATACACATTAGTCCACAGTCAAATAAGATCCTATAATATAATGTTAGAATTCTTACTAATAGTGTATACTTAAATTTTAATTGTACGAATGCTGTACTCTTCCATTAATCTTTTCGTTAACAACCCGGTTTCGCCTTTCGGCATCTTCAGGTTTTATCAAGTGCACGAATGTACTTGAACTGAAAACCTGAAGATGCCGTAAGGCGAGTACAGCATTCAGACAATTCAAATTTGAATTTGAAATTCCATCAAGCACATTCAGTCATAATTCTATGTTGTAAAAAAGTGTAAACTTGTATTAAAGAATTAAATCAAAAACAAAAAAAACGCTTTTCTTGTACCTTCAAAAACCAGGTTGAACATAGTCTTTTGTATGAACCCTATTTTCAATGTTTCACATACACTGTTTGATCTTTCAAATTGCGTTTTCTAACGTGAGGAGAATATAATGCTTCAATGCAAGATAGTATTATATTACTTCCCGGTAACAAATCATACAAATATTTTCCGTGCGCGTTATTTTCAAAATAAAATGCATACTGCTTTCTCACCTAATTCCCAGAAGAAACTTTATAACAGCGCACTCCGCATGTCAAACAGGCCATTAATATTATATCTTCGGCACACACTGTTGTTGGCATGAACATATGAGGGTGGAGCAGGATATATAAAAAAACGTTATATATGCTGTTTGTTTTTATTTTGATTACAAATTAAATGTCGTCGTCTTAAAAATACAATAACAGATATTTGGTCTGTAACAGTTGAGACAACAATTCTTACTAATTATAAACATAAGTCATCAACAGTTTGATAGTTCTTTAAACATTAAATGCATGATTTTTTACTTTTAAATAAAAAATATTTTCATATAAAATGGGTCGGTGTGATTACAGGAAAAATAATTTAAAACATTTTGAATATTTTTATTCAAAAACAAAAATTCTGAAAAGCACCTAGGCATAGAGGCAATAACATGATTTTCATACAGTATATAAAAGGCAACAATTATTGTTATAAAATCGACTATAGAATACACGATAAAATTTCTTAATACTATGTTTTTTTATATGAAATTTGTATTAAAAAACGACCTAAATTTAATGGCCGCCAAACTCCAGGTTGCTCTATTCTAATAAAGAATTAAATGACTTAACACGTAAAGACAAAACATATGTTGAAACAATATGGAGAGTTGATATGTATTTAACCATCGGGTATAAAAATAAAAGGTTTAATCGATTTCTGTTTTGCGGAAAAGCTAAAACAAAAGTTTGTATTATTCCTAGTCATCTATGCATTTAAGGGTTGATTGTCTTTGAAAATTGCATTAGCATAGACATACTACAGATACATTTCTTGAAACCATTTGTTGATTGTCGTTTGTTAATTGTCGTTCATATAGTGGTAAAGTGAATTAATTTTTAATCAATCTGTATTCATAGGTGTGGATATTTTTATATGGATGTTTCGACTATTTTATCCTAAAAAGGGAGCACACAGATTACAATCAGCTTAAAATCATAAACCAGTCTTATCCTTCTATTATAAATCTTCATCAATTCTTCATTGTAAGTATACATGCCCCAAATTCAGACTTGACATGTTCGTGGTAAAAAATATTGTTAAAAAGCTTCTGTTAATCTGTCCACCTGAATTAAATTGTTACATATCCAATATTGATATTCAAAAAAAATACTCATTTGTACCTGGAACAATTTTTTTTAATTTAAGATTTTGACTGAAGTTGCTTGGTGGAATTTCAATATTAAATTTGAATCGTTCAAATTATGTACATTCACACATATTTTGTCACTAACGACCCGGGTTTTACCTTTTGGTATCTTTAGGGGTTCAAATGCACGGATGAACTTTTTAGAAATTTAGGAACTATTAAAATCAGGACCGATTTTTCTCATGACGAGCATTATCAACTTATAAGAGAATATAATGTTACAGTGGTATTTATACTAAACAAAACAAAAATGAATAGGGTGTAACAGACAATTGATATTAATTTAAAATTTCATCTGAAGGTGCTTGATGGAAATTCAAAGTTAATGTTAACGAAATGTTAATGTAAATGTAAATGTAAATGTTAATGTGGATGTGAATGTTAATGTTAATGTTAATGTTAATGTTAATGTTAATGTTAATGTTAATGTTAATGTTAATGTTAATGTTAATGTTTATGTTAATGTTAATGTTAATGTTAATGTTAATGTTAATGTTAATGTTAATGTTAATGTTAATGTTAATGTTTATGTTTATGTTAATGATAATGTTGATGTTGATGTTGATGTAAAGTTAATGTTAATGTTAATGAAATGTTAATGTAATTTAATTTAATTTAAGATTTCGACTGAAGGTGCTTGGTCAGTTCAAGTTCATCCGTGCACTTGAATGCCTGAAGACGCCGAAAGGCGAAACCCGGGTCGTTAGTGACAAAATTTGTGAGAATGTACATAGTTTGAACGATTCAAATTTGAAATGTTAATGTTATTGAAATTCAACGTTAACCTTAACGAGCTCAGTTCAAGTGCATTCGCGCACTGAGTAGTACCGGAAGATGCCGAGAGGCAAAACCCGGATCGTGTTCGACCAAGATTTTTGTGGAAGTGTACAAAATGAAAATAGTTTTAAATTAAAATTGATATTAAAATAAATTTTGCAATTCAACGTACAACATATAAATAAACGACACGAAATTGTATTTATGTCATTTCACCATTCACGTGGCTGATGTTAGATTTACTAAATATTTCAATATTACTTTAAAATTCTACTCCACCACTAGACTTGTAGTATAAAGTTAAATTTAGACATAGGTTGCGATGCGTAGACCGCAAAATGAATTGATACGTACACCCTACACGTCTACGCTATCTGGCAGACTGCTACGATGCTACAAATTCTCTACGCCAGGGCCTCGCTAACTTTGGTAATAGTTATGACTGTTGTAAAAAAAGTTTCAAGTACATCACTGAGAGAATTATGAAGAACTTTGTATTTGTATACCACGTCTTATAGGGAAATTATTCAGCATTATTATGAGTTTGTAAGTAGGTGTGTAAAACAATACATATTCAGAACAAACTCTGGTTTTTCCTTTTCATTTTCAAAGTGATTAAGTGTATTTAAGTTTATACGAAAACTTTACAAAAACATATTTATAAATAAAAGTTATATTTTATAAGCATGCAACTCATATATTTTTATTATTATTTTGATATCCCAAAATGCACATTAGAGTTATATCCCGTGCTATTTGGACAAGGTATATTGAAATTACTGTTCAACCCATTCAACTTGGAAAGTTCGAATTCGAGAACATTTGCACTAAGATATTTACCGCGTTCTTTGAAATTTTTTGCAGACTATTGGAATTTGCATTTTTGAATCTGTTGTTAAAATAAGTTAAAGTTATCACAGCAAGATTAAGGATTTATGGAATCGTAATGTACATTTTAGGCTGTTGAAAAATACTTTGAATGGCTAATGAGTTTTTTTGAAACATACATATTATATGATATTGATATATGTTAAATGCTGAACTATTTTTTCCAACCAATATCTTAAACTTCGCATTTCGTGTCATTGAAAAAAAGCACTCCAGTACTTAATCCACAATTGCTTATTGGGATCTAGTACGGTTTTGCTTATACCGAGCACTTTCAACTCGTGGTCTTTATAAATAATTGTAGAATAATTACGCATAAAATAGTGTTTAAAGACTCAACATAGACTTAACAAAATCTAATTAAAAGTCAGTCGTTCAACATTACTTCTCAGGGAGGGCTTAGAAAACTAAAAGTATTCTAATGAATCATTTCCAGTTTTCGAAATCGGATTTTGTCATCGTGTCGAAAAGAATAATCTATATTTTTATTGTTTTTGAAAAAAAAAAGTTGTAAAAAAATTAAATATAACTGAAAGCAACATTAATTTTAATAACTCTACAGATAGCCATTGCTTATTTTGTCCGGCTGTTTATACATTTAAAATATTTATTTATAATAAACTTGAATAATATTGCTCAAGTTCATAATAATATTTTGTATTCATCTCACCTCAAATCGAGCGCTGTTATTGAAAACATATTTTGCTTTATATCATATTATTGCTAGGAATCGTCAGTATTTTTCTGACAACCAATGACAAGAAGTAACCTATGTGCTTAGTAAGATTTCAATTTCAAAAGCATTTTAATTTGTTTCTAATGTATAACTTTGATAGATTTTTTTTAAGAAAATGATTTTTTAAAACCGTATCTTTTTGTTGAGAGGCATAATAAAGAGCTTATAAACATGTATTAAAAAGATGCAACAGGCAAATCTAGTTCTTCTACTTAACTTAATGTATCTTAAAGTCATATTCAGGCCACCTTAGAGTGATCTTTTTTTATCTCATTTTGCAACGTGTGTTATTTTCACTATTCAAGATGCATTTGTTTTTAAAAAGTATCTTGACAAAAAAGAGAGCTAAACAATATTTTTTGTCTACAGATAAATAATATACAGATACTTATAATTGACTCGGTAATATCCAACAGTGAGCGACTTCTTGTTACATCTGTGATATATTTTTTGAATGTAAATTCTTTATTGTAATTAAAAATCAGTAAACACAAGTTGTGTTCATTTATACAATTAAAGTTCAAGTAGCTACGATATTTACATCTAAATCTGATAATCTTGAGTGAAAACTATAATTAACGTGCGTCATTTTTTATATATTTTTTAATTTAACCTACATAAATATCGATACGAAATTGGATTTGACAGTGTAACAAAGCATCATCAATTGGCAAACAGAACAGTTTCAAACACATTTAGTGTTAAGACTTAGTAAACATAGTTTTTCATTTAAAATTTATGGATCAGACGTTCATAGCAAGCTGCTTGAAAACTACAGACGTTTTGTCAGAAATCACCTTGACTGAATCGTTTTCTCTTTGCCTTACTATGATAGTAATACGAAGCAGACTCACGGACGACAAGTAATTGATATCAAGCGCAAATTTCATGCTGAGAATTCGATACCTCAAAATGTTATACATTCGTATATTATTATATTGCTAATTGCGTCAGGTTACACATTGCCTTTTTTATAACGAATCCACTAGGTATTGTCGGTTATCAAAAACCAGTTTTTAAAAATGAGTTTTCTAGCATAATGCTGGTTTTTGCATCTTGGAAATTCAGCTATTAAGTATTAGAATAATTATATTTTTATACAAATATTCAATTAAAAACGTTTCTTTTTCGAATTGAAACTGCTTTGGCTATAATTGAAACGATTTTAAATATGTAGTTTAATAGTAAATAGACAAAATCAATGAATGCGTTAAAATATATATATATTTTGGTTAATTTTTAAAATATTTTTGTTGTGTATATAATGCGGATTTAATTGAGTACGGAATAGGTATAATTACTTCACCGTCGAATAGAAACACTGGATTTAAAAAAAAATGATAGCTTTTTGTCAATTTATCTTAACATTGCTTAAAAAAACGACGATTGAATTAAAAAAAATACTTTAGTATGTCACATCGTGTCACAAATAAAATTTTAAAGTCATATAGTTGTACACCAATTATACGTTAACTATTATAGATATTCAAATCACATGTGCTGTAATATATTATGTTAACGAGTAATTAGTTTTTATGAGCTACTTTTTTAACGTAAGGTTGGGTCTTTTCTATTTTTCTTTTTGAAATTCTGATCAAAGAAAATAATCATGATTGTCTATCGAAATGTAAAACACAGTTATTTGATGCAATGATGACATAAAAAGGATTTTTATACAAAAACACGTTTATATCGGGTAGAATTGATTGTACAGAATCATTTAAACTTTAGCCAAACAAGTTTGCTTAATCATAATAAATATCATGATAATCAATGGTTCTTTATTAAAAACACTTTCGGAAAATCATTTGTAAGAAACTTTGTCAATTTAATCAATAATCGTTATCATGCAACGAATTTTCCTTCGGATTCTAAAATATTAATGAATCAGTAAATATTAACAGAAATATTTCTCAACATTATTTAAACTATTACAGTAAAATTTCTCCAGAAATTATGTCATATTGAACTTAACCGTAAATTCGCAACAAAAACGTCAGGGGGATAATTATGCTTCTGAGAAAACAGAGAAGCATGTGCAATGAAACACGAAATTTTATTACAGATGGAGTGTCATTTATTATATGAAACAACTTCTAGTCATCTGACAATTTCCAATCCCTTGGTTCAGTTTCAAAGGCAACATTGTCAAGATAGATTTAATTAATAAAAACACAATAATCCTTTGTATTTCATTTCACTTTATTTAATATATCAGGACCGGTTTCGCTCAATGCTCGCATTGAGCGAAACCGGTCCTGACATATTAAATAAAGTGGAATGAAGTACAAAGGATTATTGTGTGTTTATTAATATAATGCCTTTCCACCAAGTATTGACAGTGAACACCCTAAAAGTGATAGATTTAATTGACAATATCGCACGAGTAAGTACTATAATCACGTAAAAAGCATAACTCAAATATTATTTAAAACTTTGACGTTCAGAACAAAATTTAAAAGAACGTTATTTTTTACATTTGCAGACATTTTCACGTCGTAAAATATTTTCAAAATTTATAATTTTATTGTTGTTTCTATAAATATGAAATCCCTTTCAAAGCTACTGCAAAATTGCTGTCAAGGTGGTGTGTAGAATTCATATTTTCTTTTTGCAAAAAAACAAAGACGCAAGAAACTTAGCGAGCGATATAGCTTGTAGGGTAATAAATGTCACAGAAAACACGCTCGTATGATGAACACCGTTTGCAATGATACATAAGTAGCCTCTTCATACAGTGAGAATCACCTTAACGGGTGAATAGTAAACTTTACGCCTTCGTTGTGAATATACGCCGTAAAACGTGGTATCTTTGTTGAATGATGGTAACGACATGCCTTGTTTTATATGCTACCTGATTTGAAATAAAATTATTGCTACATTATATAACGTATGTATGTAACATGTCATAATACTAAGTAGCAAAGTATTGATCTATAAGAATACGGGAAGCTTTAAATACAACAAAGACATTTTAAAAATACAAATGCATTGGTTGGCGTTGTGGTTGATTTGGGGTAACGGCTGATTTCACAACAGTCCTCGATATGACTATATCTCGGCCTTTTCTCTAGTTGTTCATACCCTGCCTCTCTGCATGTCTCATAACACTGCACTAATGTAAAGTGTTAATTGTCATTGAATATTTGTCTTTTTCTAAAGGACCATCAATCTATTTGTCTATATGCGAACAAAACTCGTATCGATTTGTATAATATGCTGTATATTTATGTTTATAATATTCATATAATTATTTACAACTGAAATTTGTTTTTCTTCCTATATTACTTTACATTACTTTTAGCCTTATAACCAGTTAATTTTGATTTTGCGTAAGAGCGGAAAACCAATATTATCAACCGAAAATTGATTTTTTAATAGTTAAAACCATTGGAGGCTTACGGTCACAAGAGCAAAAATACGAAAAAAATAGTTATTTATTGTTTATTTTGTCAACTTTTTTCAATTTTATTTAGTATTATACCTTACCTTAATAAAAATGTAATATTTTTTCAAAAAAATATTATAATATTCTTTGATCTTTAACCGTATTTTTTCCCATATTGTCTTAAACAAAAAATGACTTAAAACTTTTTTTACGTTTTCCCAACCCCCGTAATATAAGCAGTAAAAAGTATATTATCGATTGAAAGAAAAAAATACAAAAGTTATCACGTCAAAGCTTGACATGACAGTATGCATATCATTCTAATTGATTTTTTGTATACGTACATGCCATAAATTAAATAAAGACATGGTTCATTATTTAACAATGACATGAAACAATGTATCGTGTTAGGTTTATGGCTCTAGAAACAATTGTTATCGATATTATGTAGTGATACTTAGTGAATATGCTGAACAATAACGTCAATATGAGTGGCGTAAAATATAGACTAAGGCATTAATTAAATGCAACTCTAATACATTTTAGCATGCTTTGAAATATGCAGTATGATAAAATCTGACATGTCATATTACAGAGGTTTCCAGCAATATAATAATTTAATAGAATTTCAATTTATATTTGTAAAGACAATTATTTAATTTTCAACTGATATTTCAATGATTTTTCATTAATGTTTATACTTTGATCAAATCGACTTGGAAAAAGAAAAAAGACGTAACATAAAAAAAAATACAGGAGACACTAAAAATGTTTTTGATCAGTTTGGGACAAATACAAATGATGAAATGTACACGGTTCTTTTATCATACTTAAAAATAAAATTTAACTAATAATTCGACATTTTTAGCTTACATCCGTTTTCTAGAACGTATATCAATTTGTGTGCGTTTTGATTATCTAAAAAATGTTGGTTACGTCTTTTTGCCTTTACACAGTCGAAATAATAATAAAAAAACTAAATAGTTAAATTAATATAAGTTTAAGCAACTATTTCTGACGACGGTGTTAGCCAAAATAGCTAACAAATAAATATGAAATTTAAATTCATTGATATTTATAAGTATTTGAATTCAACAGCTTACATAATGATATTCTAAAACATTGTTGGCGAGATATGATTTTATTAAAAAAATACATCATATCATATCGCCATATTTTTACACAATATTAATTTCAAAGATAATTTTCTTTACCATGTGTGCTAAAAATGTGGATCATATCCTTGGTAAACTGACAAAGGTGTTAAGTAAAATACTCTTATTTTGAGATATTATATAATATAATAACCCCTTTAAGTATATGTGTAAATATAAGTTTTTTTGGACAATTAAACTATTGAAAGCGTAGTACTAAAATAATTATTCAAAAAAATCCCAGTTTCGAATTAACATTATAGATAGTATTACAAATAAACTGATAAAATATTAGTTTAGATTTAAATGTGACATATTATAAAACATTATTTGTGTATACGAGAGTATAATTAATAGTAAAGTTTATAAAAACAATTCATATTATAATATAATTCTGTTTATTAGTGTAAACATAGCCTTGTACGTCTAGATTATTAGGAGTCATGTAAAACCCTTTGCGGAGTACTGAAAAATATGATTTAACAACGCTCGTGTTAACAAGAGCATTAAAACTCGACGAAATGTGGTTTTTGTGTTAGATATTATTATTGTCATGTTCACTTTAGCATATTTTCTGAATGTCTCTGAAGTATAATATATTATGTACAGTCGAGTATAATGTACACAAAAATGTACGTAACGCTTTGTGTTAGAAAATACAACAAATTATTTTAATTCAAGCAGGATGAGCGATTTTGCTTAGACATTTATAATTCGATTTTGGGTAATTTTCAATAACGAAATACCACTATTTTAACATTTTAAAAACTGGTAATACGGTATAAAAATAAAAATAAAAACTGGGTTCCCGTTCTTGTACTACAAGTATTGCACACAGTTTGAATAAATATATATTAGGGTATAGATATAGAAGTTCAATTATGAAATATTATATGTGTAAAATATCAATGTAGTAAATCTTTTATTCAGATCCTGAAACAAAAATTTACAACATGATACAAGCCTTTTTGGTGCATTTTCTTACATCTACACCTACTTTCTATCCAATCTTGAAACAGAGTTACAGAAAACTCAATTAGTGAGTGATATATCCCTTACTAACTTCAGTCTTGCATCCTTTTCCTCTTTTAAGACAAAGGTATCGATAGTTACAACTATTTTCAACATATAAAATATTAATTTTTGGTTCGCTTTATTTAAGTCTATTATATATATAAAAAAAAAACTTTGGTAATGGTAAGCATTAGGTAAGTAAAGATGTACGGCTTTTTAAAAAATCTACAATTTTCTCATCATGAGTTTCAAATTTTAAATTTTCAGTTCATTATTTAAAATATAGTTAATAAGAAATGAGAACTGCCAAGAAACTAAAAAAAAAGATAATTAAATTTTCGTAAGCCGTTAATGAAACGAACGAATATTTGTATTTTTAGAAAGCTTCAGAGATGTAAAAAAAGCGGCGAAATTTTTATTCGGCTCTTTGAAGAATAAAGTGGTGTATTTTTATTAGTTTTCACAAATAAGATTATTAATTTTACTACTTTCTAAGATTTGTAGAAAAAAATCCTTTCAAAAAACTGTTTTCCCACTTTTGTTTTAGTAATGATTTTAATGTAGGATAATTGCCATAGTAAGCTGAACAGCTACAGTTATTATACACTTCAAATTCAAAAATTCTTTGTGAGAGTTGCATATCATTCTTATCGGTAAAAAGGTCAAATATATATCGAGTGTTTCTATTTCTAGATGACTGCAATTGTAGTTTTTTACCACTAGAAGAAAAATAAACAGAAAAAATATAATTTGTTTACAATGTCACATCAAAATATCGAAAAGCGTATTTGTCTAAGAAGAACCACTTAGAAACAGTAAAATAATTTTGGAATTTATTTTACAAAGGTTTAGTGAATTTCGGAATGAAATATTTTCAGGGAATCGTGAAAAACTTGAAACTACAAACTGTCAATAATATAAATTGAGATTTAACTCGATGACTGCCACAGACAAGATATCTCGTAAAATTTGTCGTGCTCAACACACCAGTGACGAGTAATCTCGTGAATAACTAATTAAATTAATAGTTGCAAATTATAGCCGGCGCGCTAGGTAACTACTATTAATTATCTACGGCAGCTAAAAGGCTTAACAGTAGTTCAAAAAATAACCTAAACAGTAAGACTCAATCAAGACTTAATATGACAGATTTTAGTATTTGCGCAGTAAATGGAAAGTATTTTTTAGAGTAGTCCGAGTACTATATCTTCCTCAAATAAATTAATATCTCTACAATTTGGTGAGCTTGATTGATTTGTAAATTTTCATCTTACTTTTTAAAGAAAATGATTTTTTTATTTATTAAGTATGTCATACGCATATTATTTATCTATTAATTAATTGTTTTTCTAGTTAATTTGATTAAGAGTTTTTATTTCAAAGATTTTAAGTGTAAACATATGAGTATTAGATTATAAATTCCCTTATACGATTCTTTTATGGGGTGGTTTTCCTAGTGTCTTATTTTGGCTATTTTATTTTTGTGAAGTTTTTAAATATTGTTATTTCTTCAGAAAAAGTCTGTATTTCTTGGGATTTATTTATTTATTTTTAAATAAAGTTAGTTTCTTGACAATTAATCTGTTTAGTATTCCAGTACCTATCGGAGAATAAAGCCGTAAATATGCAACTTGCTTCATAGTCGAAAAACGTTCGGGGCGCTACAACAGTATAAGCATAACAGACTTGGCGGTCTGTGCTTGTTGGCTAACCGCCCAGACTTTATGTTTATATCATCGCGTATTAGCAAAAACCTAAAGTTTGTATGACTTCCAAGGGAAGTTTACATACAACACGCAAGTCTAATGAGATGCGAATTAGCGCTGAAATGCCGATGGAACACTTAACTTTGATATAAATTTAAAAGAGTTATAAAGCAAATTTCGTTAATCAGAATTCATCGAATAGATTTTTTGGTTTCGTACAGCAACTGATAATTGTTTATGCTGTATTTGTTATTGTTTTATTTTATCAGAGTATGTTATATTTAAAATGTTATTACATTTAATTACAGTAATTTTAATAAAACAATACCTCGTATTCAAACAACGCAAATTTTACAAGAGACGAAAAAACCTCACTGTTATTGGATAAATTCCGTGTTTTTCATCATTAAAAAATATCTCTCATTAACAAAACATAGTTTTAATACAGTAATCCCATTTGCTCTGTATTTATAGAAAAGAGAGACTTAGTATCTCTAAAAGTAGCAGTATTAATTAATCGTTTTGCTTCATGTTGGAAAACAAGAAGTCCAATATTCTTATATATTGCTAGATTGTGTGGTTATTCGTTGTCAAGCAGAATATATCAAAAAATTATACACACCATGGGTGGTTGTGGGAAACCAGTCATGTATACAAATTAGTAACAGTAAGTAAACATATGTTGAAACATGAAAATTTTTACACAATTTTTGTTTTCATATTTTTTCAGCTTATGCTCTCTGGTTAATCAATAATTGATTAGAACTGTGTAATAAAAATTGCTATCGTATCTTTAGAGAGAAGTCTTACATTGTTTGATTGTATACCATTTTGGTTATTATGTTGCCCGGGTATAAGGAATCTCAAAACCGCATTCGTAAAATTTTAGCACCCGGCCAAGGCGTTTGTAACAGTGAGAAGTAAATTTTACGCGATGCAACCAACCCGTGTAATAAGTGTCGCGATAAGTTCCGGTTGCGCACGCGTCTCGTGACATAAATCGCGCTGCTCTTCCATAGTGCGGTGCGTTCATACTATCTTAGGAGTGATGTAAACATTGCGACATCATGTTTGAATTTAATTATTATCACGTTTCGTACACATCGGTTGGAAGCAGTAAGCAAAACATTATTCAACTTATATGTTTATAACTTACTCTCAGATACACGAAACGTTTTTTGATTGAGTAGACATCAACTAGAAATAACTATCTTATAGATAGAAAAAAAGTTTGTACATGATTTCGAAATATCACAGTACGGAAACTAAAAACACGAAGCAGATGACGGATTTCTTAATAAAAAGAGATTCTAGTATAAAATACAGTAATAGAAAACAAAAGGCTTCATTAGATGTGTCAACATTTTTTAGCAAAAAAAATACATCTAGTTTCTCATAAAAGTGCTCATATAATTATTAAGTAGCGATGAATAGTATTATTTTTCTAAATTAAAATACACATTATGAATATTATTTTGTGTATTTTTTTTATATCAAAATGTTATCTTTTTTTTAAATAATACCATTTATAATTTTTTATACGGTTTTTTGTGGAATGTATCTTTCGTGTAAAAAAAGAGTTGAGTATATTCAATTCATCTATAGGAACCCTTAAAACATAATGAGACTGATATTCTTGCATTATACAACTGTTCGTCCCGAGATTTGAACCCGTAAAACAACAGGCTAAGCCAAGTTTACATTAAAAAAGTTTTGTCAACAAGCACATAGTTTTATATTTTCGATGGCTTCGGCGGTAATTTTGTGGAAGTTCCTTTTTAATATAAAATTATATTTGATATGCATATAGTTTTTTATATATATTTGTTCACGTGTTTACAAATCTTCAGTTTTAGTTAAGTGCTGCTAAAAGTTAAGCTATTTACAATGCGAAGGTAATAAAAAAAACATTCGATTAGGTGGATAAAGGTTATAAAAAATCCGTCCGAAAAACCAAATTAAATATCTTAATATAAATTTAATCATTGAATCATTCAAGTGTTGGGTCCATAATAAGAAATTACATGTATACCTGACCGCCACCCAACTTCGCATAACAATAAGTAAAACAATTTTGTTGTGAAGCTGCAGCTGAAAATGATGATCCTGTAGACATATGTCTACAATGAAATATAAAAGCTTTCGTAACCCTAGGCTTAAGAGAGTCGGCAAGAAGCATAGCCCCAAAGCTTTAAGCTTTGAGCGGCGTTCTAATCCGGGTAAGGTGATAATCTCTGGTCTGCGCCAAAACCTACAAAAGAAGGGTGTGTCAAAATTTACAAGAAAACCTTTTAAAGTGTTGATCGATTTTTGAATGGAAAAACTACACTAATACTAGTGGTTTTCTTGAAACTTTGACATAAGCAAGGTTGAATGTTTTTATCTCTATAAAATTTGAATAAGAACTTTTTAATGGCTCGTATTTTTCCGGTCACAATTTATATTACATTGGTCAGAATTTATATTAAATCGTCATAAAATATCGGTCAGTGTAAATAGTCATAATTTAAATGAAATTAAAATAAAGCCTAACATTACCTAACCAAAATGGCTATAAAATATTCTGACCGTATAATATTTTTATTCTGACCAAAAACTGATATAAATTCTGACCATTTAATTTGTTTCCGTTTTTAATTCCGTGCTTTATCTAATTTATTCACAGAAAAGTTTTAAAATTGAAACGTACACTTACTTTGGCAATTGGTTCCAATTAATTTAATATTGAAATTTATACCGGAGTGTCACTAATTACCTTAGATCAATTTTAAATTTATGTTTGGAGGACGGATTTTAATTGTTTAAAGTTAAGGTAGGTATAGTCGCAAAAGTTAGACGGAAAGTGATATCTGTTAAGAAAATTTTAAATATTTTTGAATTTTAAACTTTTGTAGCGAGCCTATTTAACGCAGATAATTAATGTGTGGAATTTTTTCGTACGAATAATTCATAATCGGAAGTATCTTGTACATAAAAAAATACCGAACAATTTGAAAACATGCATTCATTGCTCAGAAGACTGCATAATTGCATTAAAATAAACACACCTATATTTATTATTGATATAATATAAATTTAAAAACGTATTTTTTCTAAGCAATGATGAACTGTTTTATACATCTTAACGTTTGATAATACATCCAATAAAAAATATTTTCCTAGAAATCTAGAGAAGATTTTTTTTATAATTTTGCTGATTTTTTCACGCCAGTATAACATTGAAAATCAAATGAATAAATAAATGTAATTAGGAAAAAAATACGATTCATTTAACAATAATTTAACCCTTAAATTGATCCACCTTAGTTACTTTGAGGGTGGTTTTCAGCTAAAGATTTGCATAAGACTTCCAGATCGATCGATCGGGAAGATTAATATTGTGGACGTTTCCTGATTAAGAGGATGCATTTTCTACGGATTTCCTTTGGCGAAGCTCGGAATAATAGACGGTTTTAATCGGAGTTTCATTGAACGCTTAATTTTAGCTAAGAATATATTTCCATAGTTGTTATATTACTTACATACACCAGTCGAGTTTGATGACCTATCATACATTGCATGATTATTTAAATGTACACTTCTTTTGTGTCATCTCAACAAATTTTTGAGATTTTTGCTATCATATTATCATTTTAGGTTTTATTTTGACTCGTTTTCGGGAAGTTATTTCAAATATTTTAATCTTAATCATTATGATCATATTCAACAAAAGAGCTTGAATGTTGTTCCCACAAACTTTTTCATCTTATCACATTTAACGTGTGAGCAGTTATGATAATTTTTATCACTGTGATTCGGTTAAAAAAGTAAATAAAATGTCAAAATAAAAGGCACAATAAAATTATTTACATGTAAATGCGTCTAAAACCTCTTTTTGCCCTTTTAAATTCCGGCATTTTCTCAAATTTTCCTCAGAAACATTTTTGATAAATTATGTCAAAAAACCATGTTTATCACACGAAGGTAATATTTCATGTTGAAAACGCCCCGGCTTGTCATTTGTTTGCGGGGTAGAAAATATTTGGGGAATTTTACGTCTGCATGCCGTCAAATAATAATTATTGCACGACATCTACGAAAGGGTTAAATAAGTTCGTGTATCTCTCACAGAACTTCTGGTAATGGCTTTAGGAAGAGTCGAACAAGGTGAATGATTTGCAGCATTTAAAGTATTTTTTATCACTATATTACCACTTAACCGATATAAAGACTATTTTTTAAACGATTTAATATAAAATATAGGAACTTGTTTTTTATGCCAACGCTGGCAAAATGACACAATCGTAGTATCTAATTCGTGACTGCTTTCATTACTTCGTTCACTTTACGAAAAAAAAACAAAAAAAAATGTTTCGCTGTTGGGAAAAAATGCACAATATAATAATTACAAGCTATGTTTTTTCATTCCACCTTCGAATTACACATTAAAAAAGTGTCAAAAATAATGTTTTGATGAGTCTGTTTACTGTCTTATTATAAGATTCTTTTAGATAATCTAGTAAATTAATTATAAGTCGCTAAGTAAAATAAAAAAGATAAACACCGAAAACCATATAATCTTGCGTTTCGTATGCTTTAAAATAAATGAAATCTTTACGTAGGTAATAATATAAAAAGTACAGTTTATTGAAGTAGACATCGATCACGTTGCTGCTAACAAAGGAATCCGTGAAAAACAGAACAATATCATAATTATAAGAGGAATAAATAATTACGATCGAAATCGCTTTAACATCTATACGTTTTCTTTGTGCAATACGTTTTTTAATGTTGTGCTTTTATTCATTTTGCTTATTTGTTTTGAAGATTTTGTAAAAACGTGACCATATTGTGTGTTATTTGAACCATTTTCACGTTTTATTGTGGTGTGAAGCAATGCTGCTCAATTGCGTTTATGATCATGATTTCTATTATTGTTTTAATTTAGGCTTATTTAAAATAAATATTGGTTTTTCGAAAAAAAAAAATACACCGTTCAGTTTTTGTAAGCTGAACTAATTTTACAAAACGTAATCTACAATGAAACAACTTAAGACTGAATTTAACTAAAGACATCTTCCGAGAAAGATCTTATAAACCCTTCAAATGCTTTCGTAGGATTCTGGCGTGACGTCAAAAGTCTTGATCATATATTTTTAAAGCTTTTTAAGCTTTATAGAAAGCTCAAATTTATAATAAACAGCCATACTATTTTAATATTCAATTTATCAAACTTAACAAATAACACTGACTAAACAGACCATTCGGTTTAAGCTCAAAAAGTATCTTAAAATTTTATCGATTGTTGGTCTGGAAATCTAAAACGAATCACTTAAAAATCTTTATGAATATTAGACGATTTTTTTTAAAAATTACTATTTAGTTTTCAAAAATCTCTCTGTTTTGTCATTGTTGTAGTCGTCATCCTCATCGAATAACATGAATGTTGCATCTCGATGTTTTTATTCATCACGTGAACCAGCACAGCTTTCCAATACCAATACCAATTTACTTAAATATATTTTATTAGATTAGAATACAAACATTATTTAACCGTTCAAACATTCTACGTTTTCATACTTTTGAAAACAAATAAATAGTTTGTATCGCGTATGTGTGTATTAAAATAAAATGTAGGGAAAAAAATATCGCTAAGATCAAAAAGTATTTATTTGTAAGGTTCCATGATAACAATGATGAGGTAGATTTAAATAGTAAATACATTTTGAACGGAAAAAATATCTTATTTATTTACCTTTGCTATAATATTACATATATAACATTAGATGCAATTTTTTCTATTGGATTTCGTATCAATCATAAATTAAAGGATTTGATATTTACCATTCAGTTACAGTTTTAAGGTGAACACTGTCAACTCTTTGTGAAAACTGAAAAGGCATTATACTATCAAAAATAAAACTTTCGCTTACAGATTTATTCGTATGTATAGATCAAAATATATTTTCGTCGATTTATAATGCTCGTGATGAGCATAGCCATAACTAATATTTATTAAAATATGTTGAAATATGTTGGAAAAATAAGTAATACATTTTTACAAATACAATAAAATTTATAGTTATCGAATACTAAGAAAATATCTCATATCAAGAAGACTGCTTGTCAAAATCGAATAAAGGCAGCTGTTAGAATAAAGACAGAATATTATACTATTGAATTAACCGAATAAGCAAAACTGACATTTCCATTGTATTGTATATTTTGTTCAATTCTCATGTACCTCAGCAAAAATGTTATACGTGAACTGCTTTTTACTCAGCTGCTCAATTTCTTTTTTTTGGAAGAAAATATAAATCGAAAGGATAGAGCTAAGACAATACTAGTGAATAGTTAAATTGCTCTCACAACGCCTCATTATTTTAGACCTGGAAAGGTGGGAGGGAGTTTTAAATATCTAAAATACCTACATCTTCGTAATGGGATTCGAGCCCATGAGATCCGCCACGAAAGTCAATGGTATTAACTTATTATGTGATTTTAAATACCGTTTAATAAATAAGCTTAAACATATTATCATAAATCCACTGTGACGAGGCGTTCGTCGATGACGACATTTTATAAATTATTAAATATTACGATCAAATTTAGCCCATTCAAACTTCGGAAAATATTCAGCCGAAGTTATTTCTGTAATCAAAATTCAATACGTTTGGTAACATAGGATTGAAAGGGTTAAGCGAAAACCCAAAGTTTATATTTGTTTATGATCTGAGAAATGTCAGCTTAAGTGGAATTTCTTTCAACTTTCTTCGCTACAAAGAACCGAAATGTTGTATAAAAAACGAAGGGTTATATGAAAACTTTGACAGCCCATATGTATATGCCAATAAAATGATTTATAAGGGTAAAAAGTATTTATATTGCCAAGTAGCCATCATCGATTTTAAGAGGTTGTCTTATTTTTAGAACTCAGTTTAATCTTAACTTATAATAACGCTTTTGTTTGATGAAGAGTTGAAAGTTGAAAGAGTTTAGGTTTAAAATATTTATAATATTTATAACCGTTCTTCTTAGTTTTCTGTCGTCCGGCGAATAGAATTTATCAACATTGTAAGCGAAATATATATTTTTTTCGTTGTTATCAATATAAAAAAAAACGTATAAATAGCTGCAATTTTACATAATTGAAAACATATTTATTTTAGACTTGCGATCACTTTGGCCCATGGTCGAGTAAATAACGTTATTAGCTTTTGTTGCGGTGCTCACGGATAATTTAATACAATTGTTTTAATAAGACTACTATTATCACCCTTAAAATGGGGCGTATAAAGAGCGATTTGTCAATCACTTATCTTGTCATAGTTTTATATTCTTCTACATTAACCATCTTCCAAAAGGAAAGGTTGAACAGCTGAGTAACAAGAAGTTTATTTGACTTCCTTCAAGATAACGTCCATAAGCAGTCTATATGCAATTCATTGGGAGCGGTCATGGCTTTAACGAAATGCTATAAGAAGGAAAAAAATAATTATGAAACTTTACAAAAATATGACATCTGTATAAATAAATATCTTTTATGGACTATTTGAACTTTCAAATTTCCAAAGAACTAGTTGAATAAATAATAAAATTTATGTTATAAATTGCATATTTTTTTAATCATGCAAATAATAAACCTCGGCAATTTATAGCAATTTATTTATCATGAGCACGAAAGCTCAATTTGAATGCATTAAATGCATTCATTTCTTTCTCTAAACGTTCAAAGAATTGTAAATAAATTACTCCACTTCGTACTGAACCGTATCCAGTAACTTGTAAGTCATAATTTCAAAGTAAAAAGATAATGAAATAACCATTAAATTCTTTAATGCTTTTATTACTGAAAATTATATTTACCAGTTATCAACGAATTAAATTTTTAAATATTAGTAAAATCCAAATTCTTTTCATAATTCAGTAAAGTAGTGCTGCTTAGTTTTTTATTTAAAAAATAAACTGCTGTAGTATTAATAGATAAAAACATTTTTTTTAAACTAAATGTACATTTTTTAAAGAAATATTGGAACCCTGTTTTGCTCAACGTAAACATTATCAAATTGTTCACTACAGCTGATAGGTATTGCCTTATGTAAAATTATTACACAAAAAGTGTTTTTAATTCTTTTAAATATGATGGCTTTTCACCAATAATTGACATTGAACAACGATAAACTGAAACTGCGGTGCTTTTGTTTTCAAAGAAATATTTTAACCTTACCTTTGATGAAAGTTAAATTAAGTTTAAAAATATATTTTTCTATCACGATTACGTCAGTTTTATTTTGGTTTAAAGTTATTTTATAAGAAAATATGCCCTTCAAGTATTCTTTGTAGAAAAATTATTCCCAAAACAGGGACTCATTCACTCGCAGTGAAACATTTTGATCGGCGGTAAAATATGAATTAGAATTTTTCTCAGAACACTTAAACAGATGGCATTCAATGAAAAATGGCTTTATATCAATCAATCAACTATTTTCTTAGAAGGTAAAGAAAAAAATTGGTCAGGACAAGTAGTAAGGTTATCTAAAGCTTCTTTTGTTTGAATAGTTTAAAGAGAATATACAGGGTAGTAAAAAATTGATCGGGGGTATCCGTGTCTTTCAGATATAAATCCATTAACCAATTGAAATATCAATGTACAGATTTTTTATTCGAGAACCTTTAAATCAACAAATGCTTTTAAGTAAGGCTTTGTGAATTTATTTTCGTAAGTAGATGTTTTTTGTAATAAAATAATAAACGATGTAGATTCGAATGAGTGACGATATAAAAATATTTATTTTTGCAAATGGACCGCGTACTACACGTTAACAATTCTCATTTTCTAAAATAACGTAATGATACTCGTGACTGGTGAAAACTAAAAACACATTTTCATAATATAATATTTTACAAATTTAAGCCAACTTAAATTGACAGGAAATGAGGTATGTACTAACATATTTTGTGGAAACCAAAATGAACCCATTTAGTTCGTAAACAAGTAATATGATTTTGGTGTGACAAAGCGACATCGTCCGTTAGACGGACTCAACTCCCTCGCAACGTCGGAATAATCGCATGGCCAACAAATTAGTGTTGTGCTAGTGTACGTACGGATGACTTCAAAACAGAGATAAGTCCATTTACTTGCTAGCTAACCCGGGTTCAAATGGCCTGAATGCATTCACCGCCAGAGGAAGAGATAAACATCTAATCTGCTATATCACGAAAGACTGGGGCGTAGTATTTCAAACTAGTTGTATAATCATTTAAACATAACAATTGCGACATGATGTAGATCTAGATTTTGTAGCAATTGCTTAAGTATATGTGAACAAAGATAAATACTAGTAATACAATTTGAACCGTTAACATAGTCGTATTTTTGATATTGTGAAATGAGTATTGTAATAATAAATTTCCACTCTTATGACGTAAGTATCTTTTTTATTATGAGTGTGTTTAAAAAATGCAATAAAACTTTTGTAAAAAAAAAACTGTCATGTATTTACAACGATTTGATCATAAAAAAATGCTGTTATTCTGATTTATTTTAAACATTGGTTTCGAATTAAATCTCCACCTAAAAACTGAGTGGCATCTTGTGTGTTGTTTGATTCGTCGGTGACTTTGTAGAAATTCACTCTTAATAAAACATTATAACTGATAATTTTCCAGACTAATTTTATTATACTTAAAGTAATAACCATGAGAAAAACAAATTTATTTAAAACACATTCTTATTGTATAAAAAATGTCCTTTCCACATCTGAAAAAAGGTTAAAGAACTGACAAGAAAACGAAATATTGTTTAAAAGCAATCTGGTGTAATACTAAATAACAATAAGTTTATATATTTCGACTTAAAATTGGTCGTGATTTATAAAAAATCACGAAACTTGCAAGTTAATTAAACATTTTTATGCAGTTTTTTTTAAATGTACATTATACACAAGAACGAAGCTGCACTGCGACATTGAAAATATTCGACTGTTGCTACAGTAGTTATCGCTTATAGCTCTGAGCAGGTGAATGAATATAGCATATTGGTATTTTATTTCCAGTATTCATATAAAACAACGAACCAAGTTAGTAAGTAGTTTGTGAGTTCAAATATATATAATAAAATATCTTATTTCCAATCAGTGAACAATTTTGACGAAGCAAAACAGTCAAAAAATATCATTGTATCACATTTGCAAACAGAAAAAATACACACGAAAGTTATTATAGCTAAGATACTGCCAAATTTAGAAATATGACATTCAATCATTTAAACTAATGAGATTCGTATCGATTGCCTTACAAAAATATCATATCGAGAAATGCCGAATAAATTTTCAAGAATGTATGAAGATTGACAAAAGTCAAAAGCCATTTTTGAATAATAGTTAACTAAAATAACCTAGGGTTGAAAAAGATTGCTTCGTAAGGATGACCGTCTTGGCGTCAAAAGGGATTTAAAGAAGCCATAGTTTACCAATATATTAAAATGTATTTTGGACAATTCGGTTGAAATTCGGACAGGCTGGAGAAATAAATATTCAGAATGAATGATGCGGAGGTTGGTTCTTCGCATTCGTTCATACTACTTCTGATTTCAGTAGTTAAATTTTTACATTGCTATGCTACGAATTACAAAGATCTCAATTCACCTATCTTTTGGGCTACAGATGTGTAATACTTCCGGTCCATAATTTACCTGTTTTTTTAGTATATGGTTTCATTAAAAATTCCTTAATAGTTTTCTGCTTAATTAAATATGAAAAATAATACATATTACGTGTTGTATCCGCTATTATAACTTGACCCGTTGCTATAAGCTCCGTAGTCCTGGAAAATAAATGCCATTTTTATGTTGAGATAATATTGCTCTTTTATGTTGTGATTTTAGGCATAGGTGTTTTCTTGTTTTCATTTTAAGTGAATTTAAATGTGATGCAATGACAATTAGTTTGTATTTCAAAATATTTATACTACAAAGAATCAGATATAAAAATATATCAGGATTTGTAAAAAAGTATGCTTGATTTTTTCCTGCTAAGTTTATATTTATATTTATTTTTCTATTTATATTTTATTCATGGAACGCATTTTTTTATTCAAAATTATAAATAAGCAGCTCTTCAAAATATAAATATTTTTCATTAAGGTAACAGTATACTGCGCGAAAACGTTATGTTAAAAAACCTTGTATGAGATAGTAGGCTTTTTTGAATATCACAAATCAAACAAAAATTTACCGTGTCCATAGACAATAAGAAAAGTGAATAAATAACAATTAACAAAAAATAACTCTTAAACGTTTAGTCGTCCAATCATCTTTAAGTTGTAATAGGATAAATCTGTACAGCTAAAAAGCGTTAAGTTATTTAAAAGTTTTTGTCAATAATAACTGCAAACGACGTTGACTCAATCCATATAAATTCTTTAAATATCGAAATAAATAAGTGTTAAATTAATGGTATTGTTTTTTCAGATAATTAAGCGTGTTAAAATATTTTGACCAATTTTCGACACAAAGTTTTCTGGAAGTTTACCCACGATACAATATATTATTGAAAAATTTCATTATGAATTAACTAAGCACCAAGTCTTCACCCGGTTTCATATGAAAGATATCTCGTTAGCATGTCATGTACAATAGTTTCATCATGCACTGAAAACAGATTTGACATTTATCGAGCTTTTGGATAACAATACAAATCTGCAGGCGCGAAGTCTGCGCGAAACCTTCCGTAACTGACTTGTTGTGTGGTGTACCCGGGCAACAAGAGTTCACCCTTAATCTCTGCCACCGGGGGGTAGTTAGTTTTCATCCCGATAACTTTCCGCGACAGGGTGGAAGGAAACCCTTTGACTCAAGGACCGAATTGGAGATAAAAGAAGAAAAAACAAACGACAATCATTGTCGTGCTTTTGTTGAGTTTGCTATATTTAAAAAATATTTTTCTTTGTCAGGTTTTTTTTATTTAAATATCGTTGCTTATCGAAAAAAACAAGACTCGTCAGTTAAATGTAAAAAAGAATGCAATAATTAAAACATATATAGTACTATTTACTACATTTTTATCTCAAAAATTAAAACTGCCTCGATAAATTGAAAATAGTTGAACCTAATATTTACAAAATAACTGTTTTGTTATAATAGTTCAATGTAAACCTTACATCTAATATGAACATAACACAATCAATAAGTAAGGTGAAAATATTAAAAAATATTTCAGTTCAAAAAATATTCTTGATAGCTATTTTGGCTTATGCTCATATCAGAACTATGCTTAAAATTACTACTATATTTTTCAAGATGAAAAGATATATTGTGTATCTATTCTTAGCCAGTAAATACTAATAAGCTAGATAAATTGAAATATAGATATGATTTGGACCTAAGCCAAGATAGATAAAAAATATACTAGTAGACCTAATAGAATATTTTTTTTTATAGTTAATCCCAATTCAATCAAAATAATAAATAAGCTTTCTTTTTTAATAATTCCCGATACCAACTGAGTGTGCTAAGTGGAATTTTTGTATATTTTTTTTTTTCAATAAAGTTGACGTAACTACAAATTTCATAAAAGGTTACTCTTAAATGTGAACTCAAAATTGATAGATAATTAATCGTTAATTCTTTTGTATATATTTTTTTAATTTAGAATTTAAATTGCTACTTAGTCTAGCCCTGGGTAAAAAAAGGCATATATGCGACATACATACTGAAATATACAGGCATTAAGTTCCAGTTGTACGACTTTTGACCCCATTGAACCTTCTAACTTCTCGTTAACGCGCTTTAAGAGCAAAGGTATTGACGCATTTTATTGTGAAAAAAGCATGTGCCTCGAGCTAAAATAGAAAAGTGTATTCGTACATTTAAAAGTTTACACTTTTACGTATTCCATGCTGCAAAAGCAACAGTTATTCTACTGCACAATACTATTTTTAGACTGACGCATTTGGTGAAATATTTTTTTTGTCCCAACACTTTTCCTGTAGTTGCATGTACGTACATGCTATATTTATTGGTCGCTCACATAAATGTACAAGTAAGTGTATGTAATGAATTTTTCAAAAATTAAAGCTGAGAGAGATCCTCTAACTCTTCTTTTCAGCAGAAATGCATCTAGAGAACTCAACATTTGCCAATTGTTGGTTAATCAATAAAAAAACTTCTTGTGCCATTGAGTTCGTTCGTGAAAAATCTCAAAAATTTTACAACGAGGTAGGAAAACATAACCTAACGATCTCTCATCTTCATAACTATGACGAGATAATGCATGAGAATCGTTTTAGACCGAAAGCAGTTCTGCTCGACGACTCACCATAGATTTTATGTTTTGTCTAAAATTAATAAACTATTTAAGAGCAAACTTAGTATCATGAAAATGACTCTATTTGGTTAATTTATTTATGTATTCTATCTATGCGCATGTGTGTGCTTATGTATGGATGTAATATGAAGAGAGCCATATAGAATGTGATTTGCAAATGAATGCATATGTAGTCCTCGTGAACTGGCTTCACTAAGGATCTGTAGCAATCACCCTCTTCCATCAGCATTTTTTTTATTTTTTCATCCTGCTTACTCAGTTGTTCGAAGCTTACTACAGAGTCATTAAACTTATTTTTGTATTTAAAATATTATTCACGTATTGACTTTAATTACCACATACTTGTATACGCAGAGACTTTCTTAAAGGTACAGGTAATCTAATTCTGCGAAGATTTATATCGACTGTGAGAAGGGAAAAGGACGTAACCCACTCATAGCAAATTTTACAGGAGCCACAAAAAACGTGTTTTAATGATTTTGGGCCATATTCAAATTATGAAATATACATAATCTTGAAGTGGACGTAGACTTCTTAACTGGTGTTTAATTGACATAATCTAATATTAATTAAAGAAATTGTCTAGAAAAAACCGTTTGTTTAGTATTATTTTTGATTTCAATTTTCACAAGCTTTTCATTATTTTTAAAATTAAAAAGCTAAATTTAGACACTATTTCGGCATTTGCAGCTTATATCCTTTTGATAGAACTTGTTTAAAGTTTCATACATTGTGATTATTGAAAAAAACGTTATTTTTTCCTTTCCACAGTCGATATGGATTCCTTAAATAAAAATATTTTATCAACAAAAAAAAAACGTTTTCGAGTAATACAATCAAATAACTACCGTGTGCAAACAATGAATTGAATTTGAATAAACAAAAATAACATGAAGAATGATTTAAGATATAAAATATTTACAATTCTTGGCGAAGCGAAATATTTCTACCAAATACTACTATTTATTTACTTTTTATGCGAACACGTTAACCAAGCAAGATGTTTATGTAAGCGAATCTATCTCAGAAATATTTTGTTTTGAATCTCACTTGACTTAAAGGGTACTTAAGAAACTTGACGCCTTCAGAAGCACCTAAGTGAGAATAGAGATAGTGACACTACCTTTCAAACTTTATGCGCCTACTTTTGAAAGCTTTTAAAAATAAATAACCTGGAAGCTTTATAACCATCATAATCTTAACAAATGTGATTTTGTTGTATTTTTTTCTCAGCCTTTTTTATCTTTATTGTATCTTAATATATGTATGTATTATACCAATTACATGACCAGATTCGCTGAATATGTTCAAATGTAAACGTACGTATTTAAAAAACACCGCGCTATAAAATACTTTGTTGGAAGCTCACATAAATATGTTCATGATGAAAATAAACCTCATTTTTAAACATTAGTCAAAAAATGTATCATTAAAGCTTTTATCTGATTGTTAGTTGGTCCCGTATGCATTTCTATACCGTTTATCTGATTGCAATACAACTTTGGTGAGTCGTTGTGCAGACGCCCGCAAAGGTTTCCGAATAGTAGACCTAGTGGTGGGCTGCCAATACGTTAACAAAGAGGCTAGCTTTATATAAAAGTATTTTTTGTGCTTAGGGGGAGCAGTGAGTTTTTTTATCACTCCTATGCAATTATATGCAATACTTTATTGTGTATACAAAGGCAATTAAATAAACATAATAAAAACAAGAACACTTTTTTTTTGAGTGGCATTGCAACGTATGCCGGGTGCTCGCTAATTTAAAATAAAGTTAAAACGCTACACCAATGACTGGTTGCCTTACATTGACTTTATGAATAAGCATGATTTTTATGACTCGTTAATTTATGAAAAAAAACACGTCATGTAATACCATCAAATAATTTTTTACTGATGCACTAGGTACATCAAAATGCATTAAAATGCATTAAAATGGAAAAGCTTTCATTATATATTGACTTAATAGTTATCGATTTAAATTTACAACGTAATGAATGGAACTGCATTACTCTCTAATACAAAGAAACTATCATAATATGCATTTATACATTAAAATGATATAAATATTATTTAGAATTATTTCCATAACAATAATAAAATATCACCTTAAATCTAATTAGACCACAGGTTTGTCAATACAATAAAGTCAATATTTTTTTTCATCTTTATATTAGATGTCTTATAGTTGCTTAGATTGGCGATCAGAAGGTTCTAGATCAGTGGTTCTCACGTTAGATTTCATTGCCGCCGCATAATAAGCATCGACGGTCCTATGGAAATGTCTCGTGGCCGCACCAAATGTGATAACAATAGCAGTTGCATTTACTTAAAAAAGGATTAATTTATATTCAATAAAATACATTATTTAAAGATATTGGTATTTATTTATTTAAAAGCAATTCGGATAGAAATTGTTCAACAGTTCTCTCTTCCAATGCAAGCCGCATCGCCGCTTCTAAGTTTGCATCTGTCAGCTGGTTTCGATATTTATTTTTTATAAAGTGCATTACACTGAATGATCTCATGAATGATGATACCTCTGTGAGTCATTTGGAGTAAATAACTCGACTAAATGCTCGATAAGTCAGTTGCATTCAATCAATTTTAAAAAATAATAATTTTACAAATGAATTTGTAAAAATACATTTTTTATTTGATTTACTATGAAACTGTTGGTGGCCGCAGCAAAGTCCTCTGGTGGCCGCACATGAGAACCACTGTTCTAGATCAATATCTGTGTGATGCTATGCATGCTTAATATAATTGTTTTACTCTTCGACCTGGTCCCGACTTTCGGTGAGCTTATTAAAAGTCTTAAACTTTATTTCGACCGATGTGATCTAGTTGGTTAGAGCTTGTTTTACCAACCAGGCGGGTCTGGGCTCGATTCCCGGTGAGGTCAATGTCAAATTAAGATTTTTTAAATTTAAAATTTGACTCCAAGACGTGGGTGTTTGCGATGTATTTTTTTATGTCGAGCTTATCTCGATTGACTTACAATAAATTCTCATAGATTTTTTTTCGTATGATCTTTCTACGTTTAAATATTTGGCGCATTTGCATTTGTTATAATTCGAAATAGTGTAAAAACTCTAAAAACAATAAAAACCAAATGAACTTTATATTATATTATTTTTTGTATTTTTTAATATTATTAAATAAATGATAATACTTACTACATGGCATTGTTTTTGTGAACTTCATAAATAAATATATAACATTTCACAGAATACGTCAAATTTTATGTCAAAACTATAACATCTTTACTCACGACTATAATTTGTATCATTTTATCAATACATTATTTTTTACAATATACCTACTTAAGATAATATGTGTGCCTTTTTACACTAATCCATAATTTATTTTTAAAGAAGAAGTTACCAAGCTATTATGCTGTAAAAAGTGTACATATAAAATTTGCACTAAGTAATGAAATATGTTCTCAATTTGAAAAATATAAAATCCATCATTTAAGTAAATAGAATTCGCGATAGAAAAAGTAAATTGTTGTTATTCTAAAATAAACTCAAACAAAAAAAGACTCATTCGAAATTCGAAATTCAAATAGGCGCACAAAATGGCGGCGCGGTTATTTGAATAACAATGCGATCGCCAGAGTTGTCAAAAATGTTTTCCAATTTCCATCTCCAGCGATTGATGGATGATGATGGATGTCTTGCCGCGGCCGAAAGACTTACCGCAGCGGTTTTCACTTTTTCACCACAAAGTTGGACTCCACTCCAACTCCTCGGCGTGCCGGCCAGGTATTGAAACTGACAGGTACGAACTCAGAAATATTATATTTCATATCAATGTTTCAAAGTTATTTTATTAGGCTGTCATAAAATGAAAATATATTCTTTGTTTATAGTTGATTTATTTACTTAAACAGTGGCAAGGCTTAAAAATTATTAAACATTTTTTAAAAAGCTTTTAAAACAATTTGTAAATAAAAAAATGTCTTAACTATAATAATATTTTCGAAAAATGGTAATTTTTTTTATTTGGTAATATATATGGCTGACAATAGTACTGTACACAGTTTTTGAATCATTATTGCTTTTATAATGTATCATACAAACACATTTAGAAGTATTTTAAAAACATGTGTTTAATTAGAACTGATTCCAAATCAGTAGCAGAACTTGTATTTTTACCGCTTTATCCGCTCAACGTATATGGCTACTACACGGATCTTGCAATATTCTCTATCCTCTGCCAGTTTATTTGGTTTCCTTCATGTCATACTGACTTTCCGTAGCTTTTACGTGTATATGTAGCCATACTTTTCGATGGCATCCATCTGATTACCAGAAGAAATAGGCAAGGTTCAGGCTCTCTTGGGACATCCGCAGCACTTTTTCAAACCTTGTATGGACAATGGTGTCGTTTTTTTTTTTACTTGGGTCTAATTAAAGCGGTAACAATAATTAAATGCAACTAAACAATTAAGTAAGGTTAATTTATTTCTCTCTCTAGGTTTCATTTTTTTTAATCAGATACGAGTTGGCTTTTACAAAACGCCAACTAAATATACATCTATGTCAACTAAATATAAACCATTTTAGATTTAATGCTTTGGTGACACCGCCAACTGAATAAGGCCAGTGCTTTAAAGAAGTAATTCACAACCAATTTCCACTGTCCCGCATAAGGACTACAATACCATTTACCGTGGTTCATTGACCAAGCATACTAAAAAAGCAGAGTTTTTTCATATTTTTGCTTAGTTCTTATAAAGTTCTTTCAGATTCGATTCAGTAAATTTATTTGTAGATCTTATCGTATACGTCATCTTTGTAATTAAAAAACGTTTGAAGACCTTGTGTTTTACATTATTTATTTGCATTTTAAAGATTTTCGGCAAAAATTACGAAAAATAAAATAAAATAAGCGGATACTAAATGTACTAAAACGAAACCGGATATTAAAAACTACACGCAAATAGTGGGAAAACGTAGATTAGATGCAGACAAAAACGATGTCAGCACTAGCTAAAATTCACACATGTGCATGATGCACCAAAGAGAGTGTACGTGTTATGTTACAGGTTAACAGATATAAATCAAGAAAAATGTTAAATTACCTGACAAATTCGTGTATTTAGCGAGAGCTAAAAGTTTACCACTAGTTCTCTAGACCTATCCTTTTTATCCGTTCCCCGGCTTAGATTCTTTTATTATGATGCCATGTGAAAGGTGATAATTTTTTGCAAAATTTTAAAAGTATCAGACTTAATAAATATATATTTTTTATTAATTGATTTGGCATTTACTTGGTAGAACTCCATTTATAACAGATTAAAATAACAAAGTATTTTAGCTCTACAGTATTTAATAATAATATATACAGTATTCTGACGATGGCGCAAGCCGAAATAGCTATCAACAAATAAAATTATTAAAAACTGTAGAGCTAAAATACTTTGTTATTTTAATCTGTTATATATTTTTTAATAGATTTTTTTGTTCTCTGAAACTTATTTGGTTTCTCACGTCTGTTATCATAAAAGTTATGCCCAAATTAAATATGACTCACTTATCATGGCGCTCCGGAAGCGATACAGCCCTGTGTTCAAGTAAAAGAATGATTGATCGACATGTGGGTTTGTTCATTTCCGATACTCAAAGTTGGGCAAACTTTTTTTTTCGTCTCGTGTGTAAGTTTTTGCTCCCCCACAGTATGACAAACTTTTCATGTTTTCATTTTTTTCGTGTTTATAAATCATTTTCTCTGTCAATCTTAATTTGTAAAACTGATCGGTATCCCAAAATACTCTCACGCGATATTGTGGAGAATTATCTATTGAATTTTATGATACACCTTACGATCCATAAAGCGTAATATTTTTTTAACAATTATAAGAGTTCTTCGTGATATTAAATTATTTTGTAGTGTCTATTTTTTACATAAAAGAGTCAAACATTACTGACTCGTAGTTATAATCACAGTAAAGTCTCTCGTATCTTGGGTTTGTGATCTGACAGATCTCTTCCAATTTTTTGATCCCGAAATCTCAGGATTGTGACAGTACTTATCCCGGGATTGAAAAAGTTACAGAAAGTTGCGCGAGAGGTAAAAAAAGAAGCTCCCAAATTATCATTTTCATGTTCATATTCAAATGAAGGAAACGATTGCATAATTAATAAACAGTAAAACGTTATTGTTTTATTTGAAAAAAAAACTAGTCTTAATATAAATAAATATTATATTTATATAAGATTTAAATTATATTCCATAGCAATGACAGATAATATTAAAGTGTCAACGAATAAAAGGCATTGTCAAACAAAAGATTTCATAGATTTTATCGCTTTTAAATTTTATTATATACATTATTACTTTTCAAAATAATTGAAATTATCGTTACTTGGATGGAACCTTACTTGTAATTTTAATTACGAAGAGTTCTAAATGTAAAGCAAAATGGTTGTGAATAGTGAGTAAGGTTGTGAAGAAAGTGATTCAGTTGGTCATATTTAAATAAATTACAACCTAATGAAGCAATAAATCTGCTGTAAAAAAAGCAATCTGTTCAGGTCAAAAGTGTATATCTATAATTATAATGAATATCTTTATGGCAACACAGTTTTGGTTATACTGTTAATTAGCAACTTAGTCTGGGAGTGGTGATAAGATGGCTCTTAACAATAATTGATCGCGCAAAATACCAAACTTGATTACAGGCATACCTGTAAAACAAACACCTGGTTTGTTAAGGGTAACGATGATTTATGCTTTCGTTGATATGATCTAACAAACATAAATAATGTTTTACTCATTAAGCTTTACAAATGCCTTTATATTTTTACAGAAACTTTGAAATGTGGCCCACTTTATTTTCATTTTGTCGAGGGAAAATGTTCAAGATGGTTTTTAGTTTTAGATTAGCTTTTTTATTTTTTTGATCGTGATATTTATTACTCAGGATTTAATATTTATTTGTTCAGTGTTAAAAAAATTAGTTACAATTTTAGTTTAAAGGATATTGTTGGATATGAAAATCAATAACTGACAATATATTCCATTTCTTAAAATTTTACCTGGCAGCAGACAATTCAATGCGGTAAATAAATTTTGTGATTTCTGATATTTACTATCATTTTTACTGGATCAAATTTTAGCTCTGAAATAAAAAATAGTTTGTTAAAACTTTCTAAGAACTGTTAAGATTTTTAGCACACAAGATTTTTATGACTCTTATTTTAACATTTCAGTGCAAATGAGTTACTTACAGACAGTCAGATAAATAATAAAAAAAACAAATATGACAGTGTCATACTTAGCAGTTAAACTCAACAATGCCACGAATAAAACAACCTTGTATATACAACAATGTATCAGGCATGAAGAAAAGCAGCCAGGTAGTGTAAAATAAATAGTTTGAATGGCTTTTCATATCTATAATCACAAAAAAAAAAATACAGAGATCAGGCACTAGCTGCTGCTCAAGATATTAATGTGATATAAAAAAAATGTCTATTTTTTCTACTCCCATTCAGATAGCATAATACAGCATGTAAACAATACAAAATTGTATTTAATAAAAATAAATATTTCATTTTTATTTTACTGTTATCAATTTTCTTTAATAATAACCATAGAAAATACATAAGAATCGTTTTAGGCTGAGAGCAGTTCTGCCCGGCAACTCTCCGTGGATTTGATTTTTCTTTAAAATAAATACATCTATTATACACGACCCTGGTATCATGAAAGTGAATATTTTTAGTTTATTTCTTGCTGTCGATGGCTTCGGCGGTAACTTTGTGGAAGTTCATTTTAATAGAAAATTTAAATGAACTTTGATTATTCCACGTACATTCCAAATACACAATCTTCGATGTCTCCTCCAGCAGAGCAATGAATTTAACAGTGCTCTTGCTTGTTGTTTCGTCGACTATGAGAAGGCATTTGATAGTCCGCACAGACTCTCTTTGTGGAGAATACTGGATGCCTACGGGATTCCGCCAAAGATTGTGGCCATGATCAAATCCTTACATGAGAATAGTGCATGTTGTGTGAGAATCGGTGACTCAAATACCGAATGGTTCGGGGTCACAACCGGAGTGAGACAGGGGTGCGTTCTTGCACCGTTCCTGTTTATTATTATTCTTGACTTCATACTTCGCAGGTCAATTCCGCCTGATCGAGGTGTAGCTGTTGGTCCCGGTCTGAAGCTGTGTGACCTTGAATATGCCGATGATGCTGTAATATTCGATAAATCCATTGAGGGCATCCAGGAGACTATTGATGGGTTAGGAACTAACTCAGGTCGCATTGGTCTAAAAATTAATACTAGTAAGACCAATGTGATGTGTAACCAAACCTGTCATGACTCTGATAGGACCCTTACCAGCGCGGGACAGATCATCGAGAGGGTTGACAGCTTCAGATACCTCGGCGTACATATCCCCGAAGACGGTAGTACAAAAAACGAGCTCGCCATTCGTTTAGGAATGGCTGGAGCCACATTCAACTCAATGCGGACTGTCTGGGACACACAGCTGTACTCGATTAAAACCAAATGCCACTTGTTCAACGCTTGCATTCTGCTGGTAATGCTTTACGGTTGCGAATCATGGCACCTGACGAAGACTCAGAAAAACCGTATACTGAGCTTCGAGAACAGATGCTTGCGTCAGATAATGGGGGTGAGGTGGTTTGATTTTGTGAGGAATTCAGAGATAAGGGAGCGTACAAGACAGCGTCCCGTCACGTCAGTGGTTATGGAGAGACGTTGGAACTGGCTGGGTCACGTGCTGCGGATGCCTCCGGAAAGCCTCAATCCTGCCTGCCTCTTCTTTCGACCGGTGGGATTCCGGCGTCCTGGACGTCCGTCGGGTACTATCCATAGGATGTACTCGGCGGAACTGAGGGATGCTGGCATGTCATGGGAGGAAGCAAAGCTATTGGCGGGAGACAGGGAAACATGGAGGTGCCGCGTGGTGGCCATATGCTCCACATAGGGAGCGAACATGGCCAAAGAAGAAAGAAGAATTCCACGTATTGTGTTAAAACTCTTAACAAAAAATAAATATTATTAAATAATATTCTTAATAGCACAGGTGGTTCCCCATTACTTATTTTTTTCCAATTAATAGAGTAATCACCAACCTAGCTGATTGATTGCAGCTTATTAGTTTAATAGTTTGTAATGTTTAACGTCATTAGTAGTATGATTAAATTTGTTTGCTCTGTTTCGATTTTATAATCCCCTCTTTGCTTCCCCTAAAAAGGAAAAATCCCAATCTGATTGATTTCAACTCAATAGTATTATTATTTGTTTGCTTTATTTCGATTCTACACCCCCCTCCTTGCTCCTCTTAAAAGGAAAAAAACCCAAAACTCCATTTTGTAATTTCATAATTTTAAAATGTTAGAATCAATCTTGCTTCATTACTTAAGCAAACTTTGCGATAGTAAGTCTGAAGATGCCTCTAAAAGAGGCGAAACACGTGTCACAGTAAGTAACACAATACGTGGAATAATCAAAGTTAATTTAAATTTTCTATATCTTACTGTACCGTATATATTAATGTATGAATGTATATTCATAGGTAAAGTATATAGAAAGGTATATACAACATAATATTTTGATAAATGCATACAGTCTCTACGTGTACTGGATTTTTTTTCCACTTTATGATACTTTCATGATAGGGTGTTCACTATCAATACTTGGTGAAAAGGCATTATATAATAATTTGCATTTATTTATTAGCATCATTTAACAATTCTTGTAATGAGCGAAACCGGTCTTGACCTTTAAAATAAAGTGGAATAAAGTAAAAAAGGAAAATTGTGTTTTTATTAATATAATTTACTGGATTTACTGTGGATGGTCACTTTCCAAATGATTACGCTCTAACGTTGGCAACGATAGGAATGGAATGGAAAAAAGGGAAAAAATCATTGATTTAAAAATGCTCGAATAACTTTGACGCTAACACACTCTCAGACTTAAAGCTCTGTAATTTTAATATCCAAAGAAATAATCAGCATTATAACTAATCATCAGCATACAATGTTACCTCATCAAGGTAAGGAAGATGATGACTACCAATACCGATAGACGATACCAATATGTTAAATCAACGATCATAGTATACGCACAGTTTGGTCCTTCAATACCTTTGACAACAAGCTACTTTTTCTGCAGTGTGTGAAAAATAAATATCTCAAACTGATATGTACGCGTGGGACAAGTAGATTTTAAGACAACTCTCGTATCTACCACACATGCATCATGGAAACACTGAAGGTGCACCTTGCTATAACTTTGAGTCAACATTAAAAGACTGAATGCTTCGTCGAATGTTATAAAAGTTCCCTGTGCAACCTCTTTACTATTATGTATTTAAAATTTATTATATTAATATTATATCAGCATTAAAATGCATTTCAATTGAGATTGAATCATTTTGAAAACGCTTTCACATTATCTTCGTCTTATTTTTCTAGCAAAGTATAGTGGTAAAGGTTATCAATTAAACTTCTTCATTCAGGTCGGTTCTTTGACAGCACTTACTGGAGTCCAGTGACACCAGATACATCCAGCATGAGTTAAATGGGTATCCTTTTACTTGCGTAAACAAAGTTTTGAATCTCAACCATATACCATAATCTTATATATAATATTAGTTGTGGTAAAATTGCGTAGAACGTATCAAATAATATTAAGTGAAGTTTTGCCTATCCGCTTAATAATTATTTTATGAAAACTTTGTGAAACGGATAAGTTTAGAGTAAAAGTTTTATGATACTATGATAGTTATTAAATAGAGGAAACTGGATATGTTTATAACACCGCATGAAAGTAACAAACAAATCTCATGCTATTTGTTAGTTCACTTTTACTTGTAACTTGTAAACTGAATGAAAAATAATCAAATATCTACCCGTATTAGATTTAAAAAAATACTTTCAAATATTAATATCTCTCGTTTACGAACAATTATATTTAATAAAAATAATACAAGGTTTTTAGTACTTTTTCCACATAAAATTTATTAGATCAGGACCGGTTTCGCTCATCGCGAGCATTATCAGTTGATAATGCTCGCGATGAGCAAAACCGGTTCTGATCTAATAAATTTTATGTGGAAAAAGTACTAAAAATCTTTTATTATTTTTATTATAATGCCTTTCTACCAATTATTGACAGTAAACACCTTAAAAGTGATATTATATTTAATTTGTATATAGTTGATATAAAAAGTAATCTTGGCTTAAGTTTTATTGTATAATATCAAATTTAAACGCATCTTGCTTCTTCGTGATCATTTTGAAACAATGATTTTGTCATAGTTATTGATGTTTTAAATTCATAAATATGGTAAAAAATCGTTGTTTGTAATAAGCGTCTTTACTATTTGATTTTCGTTCGATTTTCGTTCGATTAATATAATGTATTAATATTATTTCTACGTATTGACAATGATTTTAGAATTTGAACAGCATTAAGCGGTTTTTTATTGTATGATTATGAAAATACTGCATATGTACATAATTGAATATGGAAAATGGCGGTGAAGATGAGTGTTCAATGCTCTTGACCGCTCATAGCATTCGTCAGAAGTGTCCAATTTTAGTATAAATCAACCAATCTTTGGGTTTGCGTTCAAAAGTATATATGTATTTTTTTTTACCATGTCCGCTTCTAATGTGGAACATATCGATGCTTCGTAAAGTTTATCTCAACATAAGTGTTTCTACGAGAACTACTTGTTACTCAACCTCTTTTTTTCTAAGAAATTAAAAAAAGAAGGATTGGTCTGGGACAAAATTAGTGTTTGCTAATCGCTCATGCATAAACATCCATAGCTTCGAACAGAAATTCATTGAAAAATCAATTTATAAAACTGTCCGTACTAGGATTCAAACCCGTGACCTCTGTAACCGAAGCCAGCGATGTTGACTACTCAACCACGCAAGTGGCATATATAATATATTTGTGCTATTTATTCACTCTTTCTCTTCACCCAATAGAAATGAAAAAACAATGTGATGCAGTTAATAAACTCTCTTTACTCTTAAAAAGGTTAAACAAAATATGGAATACCAACAGTTCTAGTAGAATAACTTATTTTAAGTTGATTCATTGGTGTTTTATTATATGAAAGAGTTTTCGTGCTATTGCGAATAAAGTTTTAGATTGTCAGCGGGAGGTATCTAACGTTTTTCAAGACAACCTGCATATACGTATACATTTTTAAAACAATGTCACATTTGATCTTTGTATCCCCTATCAAAATCAAATAAAACAACTCGCGACAAAACTTTGTGTGCATCGTCGCATAATGAATCATTTTCATAATGAACATTATTAAAAGTATAAATTCTCGAGTAGAATGCGAACAAAAACTTCCACTTCTAAACAATTCGACAGTCTGTTAACAAGAATACTTATGCGGTGAGATTTTAACGCTTTGTATGCCCCATACTCAAATTACACGATCTGTACGTACAAATAGAGTGGATGCTCATATTATATTTGTGACTTATGGGGAACTTTAAAAGAGCCGGAACTTTTCGAAAAGGGTTGTAAACACTGGAAGTTCACGGAGGTTTACCTCCGAGCTGGAAAAATACTTCTCCGATTTCAGTAACGAGATCATCATTACTTCACATATAAAAGATTTGTAGTGAATTCAACGATGAGCGGTTTTTTTAACTTTTAAAGTTCTAGCTTTAAATCTTTGAAAGCTTCATTATTGAAAACCTTTTATTTATATAACAATAAATAAAATAAATAAATACGTTGATTGGAATTATTACAATTTATTGTAAGTTCATTTTATCTACGGAGATAAACTAATACATAAAATATTTTATTTGAAAATGGTATATTTTTGCCTAAGTCATAATTAATTTTTCGTATTATTTTAAACATTGACGTATACGTCAATAAATATTCTAATAGGATAAACATCAATATCTTTAACCAAATATTAAAATTAAGACAGTAAGTATGATGGTATCTCAGTCTTTTTTTTAATTTTTAGTCGGTTTTGTCTTTAATAAGTATCTATATATTAATAGCCGATAAAATAAGTTTTCACTTTTCACTTTTTACTTTTTACTTTTTACTTTTTACTTTTCACAAATGTGTGCGTACTGATGTCCTCGAGCGTATTTGAAAATTAGTTTGATAAAATATATATACTACAAAAAATGGTTGTTAGCAAAGTTGAACATTATTCCAAATATTAAATAATTTACGAAATTTCTGCTCCTACGAAAAATGGTTGTTAGCAAATTTGAACATTATTCCAAAAATTCAATAATTTACGAAATTTCTGCTACTACGAAAAATGGTTGTTAGCAAACTTAAACATTTCAATTATTCTAAAAAATACATTATTTACAATTAAATAGTGCAGGGGTGTCGATATATGTCCCGTGATCTATTTCTTCTTCTACGAAATATATTTGTTTGCCAACTTAAATATTTCAATTATTCTAAAAAATATATTATTTCCAATTAAATAGTGCAGGGGTGTTGATATATGTCCCGAGATCTATTTCTTCTTCTACGAAATATGTTTGTTAGCAAATTTAAACATTTCAATTATTCTAAAAATTACATTATTTACAATTAAAATACTGCAGGGGTGTCGATATTTGTCCCGTGATCTATTTCTTCTTCTACGAAATATATTTGTTAGCCAACTTAAATATTTCAATTATTCTAAAAAATATATTATTTCCAATTAAATACTGCAGGGGTGTTGATATATGTCCCGAAATCTATTTCTTCTTTTACGAAATATGTTTGTGAGCAAATTTAAACATTTCAATTAGTCTAAAAATAACATTATTTATTTCTATTTCTTCTTCTACGAAATATATTTGTTAGCCAACTTAAATATTTCAATTATTCTAAAAAATATATTATTTACAATTAAATAGTGCAGGGGTGTCGATATTTGTCCCGTGATCTATTTCTTCTTCTACGAAATATATTTGTTAGCCAACTTAAATATTTCAATTATTCTAAAAAATATATTATTTCCAATTAAATACTGCAGGGGTGTTGATATATGTCCCGAAATCTATTTCTTCTTTTACGAAATATGTTTGTGAGCAAATTTAAACATTTCAATTAGTCTAAAAATAACATTATTTACAATTAAAATACTACAGGGGTGTCGATATATGTCCCGTAATCTATTTCTTCTTCTACGAAATATGTTTGTTAGCAAACTTAAACATTTCGATTATTATAAAAATTATATTATTTCCAATTAAATAGTGCAGGGGTGTTGATTTATGTCCCGAAATCTATTTCTTCTTCTACGAAATATGTTTGTTAGCAAACTTAAACATTTCAATTATTCTAAAAATTATATTATTTCCAATTAAATAGTGCAAGGGTGTTGATATATGTCCCGAGATCTATTTCTTCTTCTACGAAATATATTTGTTAGCAAACTTAAACATTTTAATTATTCTAAAAATTATATTATTTCCAATTAAATACTGCAGGGGTGTTGATATATGTCCCGAAATCTATTTCTTCTTCTACGAAATATATTTGTTAGCAAACTTAAACATTTTAATTATTCTAAAAAATATATTATTTCCAATTAAATAGTGCAGGGGTGTTGATTTATGTCCCGAAATCTATTTCTTCTTCTACGAAATATGTTTGTTAGGAAACTTAAACATTTCAATTATTCTAAAAATTATATTATTTCCAATTAAATAGTGCAGGGGTGTTGATATATGTCCCGAGATCTATTTCTTCTTCTACGAAATATATTTGTTAGCAAACTTAAACATTTTAATTATTCTAAAAATTATATTATTTCCAATTAAATACTGCAGGGGTGTTGATATATGTCCCGAAATCTATTTCTTCTTCTACGAAATATGTTTGTTAGCAAATTTAAACATTTCAATTAGTCTAAAAATAACATTATTTACAATTAAAATACTACAGGGGTGTCGATATATGTCCCGTAATCTATTTCTTCTTCTACGAAATGTGTTTGTTAGCAAACTTAAACATTTCGATTATTATAAAAATTATATTATTTCCAATTAAATAGTGCAGGGGTGTTGATATATGTCCCGAGATCTATTTCTTCTTCTACGAAATATATTTGTTAGCAAACTTAAACATTTTAATTATTCTAAAAATTATATTATTTCCAATTAAATACTGCAGGGGTGTTGATATATGTCCCAAAATCTATTTCTTCTTCTACGAAATATGTTTGTTAGCAAATTTAAACATTTCAATTAGTCTAAAAATAACATTATTTACAATTAAAATACTACAGGGGTGTCGATATATGTCCCGTAATCTATTTCTTCTTCTACGAAATGTGTTTGTTAGCAAACTTAAACATTTCGATTATTATAAAAATTATATTATTTCCAATTAAATAGTGCAGGGGTGTTGATTTATGTCCCGAAATCTATTTCTTCTTCTACGAAATATGTTTGTTAGCAAACTTAAACATTTCAATTATTCTAAAAATTATATTATTTACAATTAAAATACTACAGGGGTGTCGATATATGTCCCGTAATCTATTTATTCTTCTACGAAATGTGTTTGTTAGCAAACTTAAACATTTCGATTATTATAAAAATTATATTATTTCTAATTAAATAGTGCAGGGGTGTTGATATATGTCCCGAGATCTATTTCTTCTTCTACGAAATATGTTTGTTAGCAAACTTAAACATTTCGATTATTATAAAAATTATATTATTTCCAATTAAATAGTGCAGGGGTGTTGATATATGTCCCGTAATCTATTTCTTCTTCTACGAAATATGTTTGTTAGCAAACTTAAACATTTCAATTATTCTAAAAATTATATTATTTCCAATTAAATAGTGCAGGGGTGTCGATATATGTCCCGTGATCTATTTCTTCTTCTACGAAATATGTTTGTTAGCAAACTTAAACATTTCAATTGTTCTAAAAATTATATTATTTACAATTAAAATACTACAGGGGTGTCGATATATGTCCCGTAATCTATTTCTTCTTCTACGAAATGTGTTTGTTAGCAAACTTAAACATTTCGATTATTATAAAAATTATATTATTTCTAATTAAATAGTGCAGGGGTGTTGATATATGTCCCGAGATCTATTTCTTCTTCTACGAAATATGTTTGTTAGCAAACTTAAACATTTCGATTATTATAAAAATTATATTATTTCCAATTAAATAGTGCAGGGGTGTTGATATATGTCCCGTAATCTATTTCTTCTTCTACGAAATATGTTTGTTAGCAAACTTAAACATTTCAATTATTCTAAAAATTATATTATTTCCAATTAAATAGTGCAGGGGTGTTGATATATGTTCCGTAATCTATTTCTTCTTCTACGAAATATATTTGTTAGCCAACTTAAATATTTCAATTATTCTAAAAATTATATTATTTCCAATTAAATACTGCAGGGGTGTTGATATATGTCCCGAAATCTATTTCTTCTTCTACGAAATATGTTTGTTAGAAAATTTAACATTTCAATTATTCTAAAAATTACATTATTTACAATTAAAATACTACAGGGGTGTCGATATATGTCCCGCAATCTATTTCTTCTTCTACGAAATATGTTTGTTAGCAAACTTAAACATTTCGATTATTATAAAAATTATATTATTTCCAATTAAATAGTGCAGGGGTGTTGATATATGTCCCGAGATCTATTTCTTCTTCTACGAAATATGTTTGTTAGCAAACTTAAACATTTCGATTATTATAAAAATTATATTATTTCCAATTAAATAGTGCAGGGGTGTTGATTTATGTCCCGAAATCTATTTCTTCTTCTACGAAATATGTTTGTTAGCAAACTTAAACATTTCAATTATTCTAAAAATTATATTATTTCCAATTAAATAGTGCAGGGGTGTTGATATATGTCCCGAGATCTATTTCTTCTTCTACGAAATATATTTGTTAGCAAACTTAAACATTTTAATTATTCAAAAAATTATATTATTTCCAACTAAATACTGCAGGGGTGTTGATATATGTCCCGAAATCTATTTCTTCTTCTACGAAATATGTTTGTTAGCAAATTTAAACATTTCAATTAGTCTAAAAATAACATTATTTACAATTAAAATACTACAGGGGTGTCGATATATGTCCCGTAATCTATTTCTTCTTCTACGAAATGTGTTTGTTAGCAAACTTAAACATTTCGATTATTATAAAAATTATATTATTTCCAATTAAATAGTGCAGGGGTGTTGATATATGTCCCGAGATCTATTTCTTCTTCTACGAAATATATTTGTTAGCAAACTTAAACATTTTAATTATTCTAAAAATTATATTATTTCCAATTAAATACTGCAGGGGTGTTGATATATGTCCCGAAATCTATTTCTTCTTCTACGAAATATGTTTGTTAGCAAATTTAAACATTTCAATTATTCTAAAAATTATATTATTTACAATTAAAATACTACAGGGGTGTCGATATATGTCCCGTAATCTATTTATTCTTCTACGAAATGTGTTTGTTAGCAAACTTAAACATTTCGATTATTATAAAAATTATATTATTTCTAATTAAATAGTGCAGGGGTGTTGATATATGTCCCGAGATCTATTTCTTCTTCTACGAAATATGTTTGTTAGCAAACTTAAACATTTCGATTATTATAAAAATTATATTATTTCCAATTAAATAGTGCAGGGGTGTTGATATATGTCCCGTAATCTATTTCTTCTTCTACGAAATATGTTTGTTAGCAAACTTAAACATTTCAATTATTCTAAAAATTATATTATTTCCAATTAAATAGTGCAGGGGTGTCGATATATGTCCCGTGATCTATTTCTTCTTCTACGAAATATGTTTGTTAGCAAACTTAAACATTTCAATTATTCTAAAAATTATATTATTTACAATTAAAATACTACAGGGGTGTCGATATATGTCCCGTAATCTATTTCTTCTTCTACGAAATGTGTTTGTTAGCAAACTTAAACATTTCGATTATTATAAAAATTATATTATTTCCAATTAAATAGTGCAGGGGTGTTGATTTATGTCCCGAAATCTATTTCTTCTTCTACGAAATATGTTTGTTAGCAAACTTAAACATTTCAATTATTCTAAAAATTATATTATTTCCAATTAAATAGTGCAGGGGTGTTGATATATGTCCCGTAATCTATTTCTTCTTCTACGAAATATGTTTGTTAGCAAACTTAAACATTTCAATTATTCTAAAAATTATATTATTTCCAATTAAATAGTGCAGGGGTGTTGATATATGTTCCGTAATCTATTTCTTCTTCTACGAAATATATTTGTTAGCCAACTTAAATATTTCAATTATTCTAAAAATTATATTATTTCCAATTAAATACTGCAGGGGTGTTGATATATGTCCCGAAATCTATTTCTTCTTCTACGAAATATGTTTGTTAGAAA